>CM077013.1:76946239-79446239 GCA_039090855.1 Macrothele yani | reverse complement strand
GCTATAGATGATTTCTTCAGTTCATAGTCCCGTGCGTAAGCCTTGTGCTCTTTCACACGGAAACTGAAAGCCCTGCTGGTCTGTCCTATATACGAAAATTCACATTCACAAGGTATCTGATAAATTCCCCACAAATTTATGTCTTCGAGGTAATCTTTTCATCCGTAAAACTTTATCTTGTTTATGAGTTTGAAAATAACTTTGAAATTAAAACTTTTGAGAATTTTTGAAATTCCGAAGCAAATCTGAGGAGTAAATGGGATAACCGCCCAATTCTTTCGTACTGGGAGGTCTACTGGCGTGACCAAGCAGACAGGCTTCGGTTTCCTAAATTTTTGGATAGCTTTTTCTATAACGGAAGGGCTATATCCTCTGTGTATTGCAATTCGTTTAAGAAATTGAGGAAATCAAGCTCTTTCTGTAAGGAATCCTCAGTTGAGCATGTACTGTATTGCACGATACACATAAGTGGAGAAAGCAGAAATTTTTTCGTTTCCATGGGTGATTTGCTTTTGCATGTGGGGGTAAGGAAACAGCAAATGGTTTTCGATAAACTGTTGTACTAAAGGATCCTTCAGAGTGTGACACAAGAACATCCAGGAATGGTAAGTGGACATTATTTTCAGTCTCACATGTGAGCTGTACATGAGGATTAATTGAATTGATAAATTCAACTAATTTAGGTATTTCCGAATTCATGCCGTTCCAGAGAACAAAGTATCATCTACATATCGAATCCACCGGTCGATATATATATTTTTCAACTTGTTACATTCGACCTGTGAATTCGATATGAAAATTATACTTTTGTTCTCTGAAATGGCATGAATTCGCAAATACCTGAATTAGTTGAACTAATCGATTCAATTGATCCTTACCAATCACTGAACTTATCAAGTCATTGAATTGTGAACAAACGTTGCTAATCTATTTAATCTCGACATCACAAATTTTTGTAGTGATAGATTATTTGCAACATCTGTATGTCTGAGTCCGGATTGCAACATTCCAATGACCCTATTGATTTTTAACCACCCTTTCTCCCCCACCTGCACATTGCGCACAGTCTTACAGTAGCGTTTACAAAGGCTGAGAGCCGCCCTGGTGGCGCAGTGGTCTAGGCGATGGCCTGTGATCATTCATCCGAAAGGCGTCCGAGTTAAAATCCCTGTGATGCATGGTTGTTGTGCTTGTCTTACGGCCATGGCTCTTTCCCTTTCCGGAACCAGTGGCCCTAAATTAGGGACGGGCGACTGCTTATAGCCCATTAAGTTGCTCAAGGTGGTCGTTAAACCTCCAATCAAAAAATAAAAAACCCTGAGACGTTTAGCGTTAAGACACACCTTAGCACAGCAGCAGCTTTGAAGTCCCGTTGTCCCTCGCACATCGTTCTTGCACCTGCGCAATCCTAACAGCAGTGCGGAACCCAAATTTTACTCACCACTGCGTGTCGTACTGTCCCAGCTACAATTATGATATGACAGCATTAGCGCAAGCATGTGCCTGGGTTCCTAAATCGTACTTTTAGCTAACTTTTTAAACTAAATACCTTTTTTGTACCAGTTTAGTTTATCCTAATTATAGGATGCCACTGGCCAATTCAATACTTCACAGCATCTCAAGTTTTACTATACTCTTGAAAACTTTGCTTTTCATCCTTATCAGCAGCTTTATACCGGTGAGTGCTCCCATTGATTTCATCCACTAATTTCATCCCACCCGCATTTTGCTACTCATACGCCACCTGAGGGTAAATATGCAAGCCTTTTCAGAGGCGGTCCCAAGTTCGGATAAAGGAGAAGCTGATAAAAGGAAATGCATCCAGCTGTTTAAAGTTGCTATAAAAATTTATGAAAACAGCTGTAATCAGACTAAAATCTAATATAAAAATAAATGAATTTGAAGCAAATCGTGGATGCTGTAAACGAAAAAGATCGTAAGACAAATCGTGTTTCATATTTGTAAAATATTTCCTCACATAAACTGACAGATGGATACACTGTGCACTAAAATGCCGAAAGTCATGGGATAGCACTATGCAAATTTTTAACTGGCGTTGCCATCGTATAAAGGCTTCGACGCACGCCACGATTTTTATCAGTTGCGAGGCGTAATCTCGTGAGTCAGGTTGAAGAACTACCAGTAGGATTATGTCGAGCCGACTTGAATTATTGGAGTTTGAACTAGGCATTGTAGTGGGAGCCAGAAAGATGGGACATTAAATTTCCGAAGTTGTGCGAACTTTCAATATTTCTCGATCCACGGCGTCACGTGTGTACCGAGAATACCTCATGGAAGGCATTACCACCCACCGTGAACAGCGCAATGGCCGACCATGGGTGCTAAATGGCCGTGATCAGCGGGGTCTGAACAGGATTGTCTATGCTAACAGACAAGCGACACTGGCTCAAAAACACCCACATTCAATTTAGGAGGTAACAGAAACATATCCATCTGGTCCGTGCAGCGTAATTTTGCGTCCATGGGGTATAGGAGCAGAAGACCAACCAAAGTGCCACCACATCCGGCACAGCTCCTCACCTGGGCTCGTGAACACTGTAATTGGACCCTGGAAGACTGGCAACATGTAGCCTGGTCCGATGAGTCACGCTACCAGTTGTTACGAGCTGATGGTAGGGTTAGTGTGTTGCGCAGATTCCATGAGTTCATGGACCCAAGCTGTCAACAAGGCACTGTACAAGCTAGTAGTGGATCCATACATATGTGGGGTGTCTTTACGTGGCTCGGTTTGGGTTCTCTGGTCCTCATAAACACGTCATTAACCGGTAATCGCTTTGTTGCTCTGCTGGGTGACCATTTGCAGCCTTTCATGGACTTCATATATACCCACAACGATATGATTTTCTAGGCGGACAATGCGCCATGTCATCGGGCCCAAGCTGTCCAAAATTGGTTCGAGGAGCATTCTGGACATTTCCAACGGATGGTGTGGCCACCACGTTTGCTCGACATGGACCCAATAGAGTACTTATGGGACGTGCTGGAAAGGTCCATTCGCACCCAAGATGCTGCACCTGGAAATACCAGGGAACTGTGGGCGGTTGTTCAGAGGACATGGCTCAACATCTCTCCAGAAATCTTCCGGCCACTTATAGAATCGATGCCACGTCGAGTTGCTGCCCTTTGCCAGGCTAGAGGAGGCCCTACACGATGCAAGGTACGTATCCCATGACTTTTGGCACTTCAGTGTATTCATCTCAGCCGAATGGTCAGAAGCCAGCGCTTAGACCTCTGTGCCATCTGAGCGGCAGTGATGGATTATATTCAATATTTGTCATTATAATACGATTTGTTTATCACCGCGCACCTTGGGGATACTATACTACTTTGACCACTGGCCGACAGGCTATGGTAGATATTTTCTGGACGTGCGAGACTGCTTAGAATGCTGTAGTCCCTATTGTTTGGGAAATAAAGAGAAGTTTATAACTTCTCGCTGCCTTCCTCCTCTTGGGAAGGTATCGAGGAACAAAGTTAAATAATGCTACTTTATCACCTTGCTATTTTTCTGCAGCAGTATGATACTATGCCTAGACTTCGTGAGTTTGGGAATGTAGAGAAAGAATAGCTTCTGAAACACCTGGATCTTACGCCGCATGTGTTTTGTCTGTACATTCTGCTTGTAGGCCTAGAGGGGGAAGGGAGGAAGAATTGCAAACTATAATTTTCCCTTAACTTTGTTCTCTATTGGGGTGGAAAGCCAATTCGAGCAACTAGTAAATGAAGGAATTTAAATAAGAAAATAAATAAAACCAACATGATTTCCAAATGTTGCTTGAAGCACGCACAATTTCGCGGTAACAATATTATGCATTTCGCATAAAGTCTAAAATATTAAATTGTCAATGAATGAAATACGGGATTACATCATTGTACAATACAAATCCTACTTAACATCCAAGTCATATTTACACAAATAAACGGATCCACATCTTCCAAATTTGTATTATTAAATTGCCATTTGAGTTGATATTTATTTGACGAGAAAAGGTTAGTTTACCTTTTGGAATTAGTTCGTAAATTCACAAGATATCTATGATCTCAAAAAAAGTGCCAAATTAAATGTTAAAACAAATTTAATAAACCGAATAATGACGCCTGTGGAGCAGGAAAGGATTTTTGCCAGGCCGGTGGCAGAGTGGTACGAAACGTGAGCTTCTAATCATTCGTCCTAGATTGCTCTGCTTTCGAATTCGGGGTGAGTCATGGGTGGTGTGTTTTCCTTACCTACTGGCTCTCTCCCTTCCCTGGAACTTGTGGCCCTAAATTAGGGCTGGCGACCATTGAGTTGCTCATGGGGTCTTTAAATCGCAAACAAAGAAAAATTATTTAGACTACCCCTCAGCGTTTTTGCTTATTTATGTACTTCATGTACCAAAGAAGAAATTTTATGTAACATAAAGTCAGCTGAAAACAAAAACAAAAAAAAAAAACAGCGAAAACTAGAAACAGCTTAACAAGGAAACATGTTAGTAAAATCGTGCAAGGCATTGATTATGATACGCTTTCCAACATACCAAAAATCATTACTCAAGTTATGAGGATAATGGCTGTGGAATAAATCTCGCACCTGTGCCCTAACCTTTGACCCCATTTCGATGATATTCAACACAACCGGTTCAGTATACCTCCGAAACAACATACTAAAGTTTTGTCGCAATAGAAGCAATTTTAGTCAAGTTATGAGGATAATGGCTGTGGAATAAATCTTATTTCTGTGCCCTGAACTTTGATCCCATTTCGATGATATTCAACAGAACCGGTTCAGTATATCTCCGGAACAACATACTAAAGTTTTATCGCAATCGAAGCATTTTTACGTAAGTTATGACGCTTAAGGGCAATGGAATGGATCCCGCTCCCATGTCCTGACCTTTGAAGCCATTTCTCCCATTTTCAATAGGGTTTGTCCGTAGGTAGTCCCCTACCACATCTAAAATTTCATCGAAATCGAACCATTTTTACGCAAGTTATGACGCATTAGGGCAATGTAATGGATCCCGCTCCTATGTCTTGACCTTTGACCCCATTTCGCCCATTTTCAATAGGGCTTGTCTCCAGATAGTCCCTTACCACATACTGAAATTTCATGGAAATCGAATCATTTTTATGCGAGTTATCGTGCTGACAGACTGACGGACAGACAGACAGATAGACAAACAAAGCTCGAGCATATACGCTTCTTCAACCTACGGTTGGAAAGCGCAAAAAAGAGAGTCAAATTTTTTTAAGTTGTTTAAGCAAACAAGTAAGAATATTTTTTATGAAAATATGAATTCCTGGGACTCTAAAGTGAACTGGAACCCCGTAGTTGTACATTCCCTTATTTCTTTACTTTTTTGAGTTCATAAATCTCCCTTTTTACCAGCTTCCGTCGCCTAATCGCCACTTTTCTCGCCAATCTTGAACTGACTAGTTACAATTAACTCTACTTACAGTTCATGTTGCGTATCCATGAAGCGAAGAATCATTCAGTCACGCTTAAAACAAAAGAATGCCTATTCATTCGGCATCTCAGTCCATCCGGTTGGAAAAACAAGGAGCACTTGTTTCTGATTCTTCATGCACAATTTTCGCCACATTTCGCTCTCGTGGATATCCCTTAAGCGTGAAGCTATTTTCTTGTAAACACTTCTCCTAATAAAGCGTTTGACATCAATGTAATCTTAACGTCAGCAAATAACATCGCTCCTGAGACGCTGCATAATTCATTTTTAAGAGATTACTACTTTTGAAAATACTTGGCATTAAATTCATGTCAACTCCAGAGAAAACTGCCAGTTTAATACGCTCATTAGAATTCAAAACGTCTTCACAGAACATGAATTTAATCTTTCTCGCTCTCTCGAAAAATATGTTTCGGAGAAAAAGCTTGTGTCAATGACTTCCGAAAATTCGTGGAATGGTATTTATTCATCCATGGCCGGTTTAGTTACGTTTGACAAAACAGTTTTACTTGTCTGTCCTTCTGTGCACATACAAAGGACGTTCCATAAAAACTGAAATTAATGTTTTTTTGAGTCAGCAACAGTGAGAAGGGGAAAAATAACCACGCAGACAACTAACTGAATTAAGGAAGTATCTATGGCTACAGTTATTAGCCATGGCATACGATTCTCGTTTTGTTATCGCGCAGTTGTTTAAGGTACGTCTGCATTTCGCCATACAGCTATGGAGGTGAGTGATTCAGAGTTAAAAAGTGAAATGTGTTGTGCGATGAAATTTTGCTATCGTTTGGGTAAAACGGCTCCAGAAACAGTTGATTTAATGAAAAAAAACTTACAAAGCGTCAACAGTTTTTAGATGGCACCATGATTTCAAAAAAGGGCGTTTGTCGGCAGAACTCGCTTTTAGGCCTGGTCGACCTGAAAGTGTTGTTACGGCGCGTATTCTTAACACTGTTTGAGAAATCCTGCAAGAAGATCGACGAATGACATGTGAAGACATAGCGGCGTCAACTAATATTTCAAAAACGTCGGAATTCTAGCGACAAATTACTGCTGCATCGTGTGTGTTCCAAATGGATACCTCATCACCTGACGAGAGAACAGTTATTAGCTAAAGTTCAGGTGTGTCATGAGCAGGAACAAATTATTATAAAGGATCCCAAATTTCTAAACACAGTAATAACTGCCGATGAAACATGGGTCCACTATTTCAACCTCCTCACGAAGCGCGCAATGAGTGTCTGGAAACACACAGGCTCGCCTCCTCTAAAAGAAGCTCGCCAAACCAAATCAGCTTGGAAGGCGATGATGATAATTTTCTTTGATCATAAAGATGTAGACTACCAGCATGCCGTTCCTCCACAAATTACTGTCAATGCCAAGTATTAAATTTCAGCTTTGAAGCGTCTGCGACGACACATATTGATTAAGCTACCCGAACTGGTGGGCAAGTGGACCCTACACCATGATAACGCTCGACCACATGTGGCTGCTTGTGTTCAACAGTTGCTTACGAAATGCAGTATTGAAATCATGCCACAGCCTGCCTACAGTTTTGAGCTGGCCCCGTGCGATTTCTGGTTGTTTCCAACAATGAAGGAGAAGTTCCATGGCGCAACATTCAACACAGATGCTGACCTTATTCAAGCTGTGCAGGTGTAGCTAAAGCAGTTTCCACAAAATGCCTTCGCCACATGTTTTGAAAAGTGGACTGAAAGAATGGACCGTTGCATATCATCCGAGGGAAGATACTTTGATAAAAAATAACATGTATTTTGCTGTACCTATATTTCTTCATTGTGTGTGATTTTACTCTCAGTTTTTATGGAACGGTCGTTGTATATGGCAGATTAATTTTCATAAATATGCAATTATATTTCTCTTTTGTGGCCCAAATAATGAAATGATATCCCAAAATTTGGTACGACCAAGAGAAGTGTACCACATTTACTGGATTTCTTTGGATCTTGATTCCCACTTGTCGATCGATGGTCGAGTGGCCAAAGGTGCGAGAATCTGGCTAATTCTCCGGGGCATGGGTGGTGTAATTTCTGTGGAACTAGTGACAGTAATTTAGGGATGAGTGATTCTCTAATGAAGCAGATGCTCGTGGGATCGTTAAACACTGGGGAAAAAATTAGTTACATTATGAGACCTGAATCAGGATCAAGACTCGACTGTTTTTGCGTCCGGTTTTGAAATGCTAAAAATAAATGTTAACTCGATCTTGAACACGCAAAGTGACTTTACGTAGGCAACAGCTGTAATTTCTGTCGCCTATCATCTTGATTTTCTCTCTCTCTCTTTCTTTTTTTTTCTTTTCTATAATCCCCATCCCCGTTCCATTAAGGCTTCTGTAACACACTCCTACAAAATGCAGGTGAAACATAAGTTTGTCCCTCCATCTGAATTTTTTGGTCCTCTTTAGCAGCTCTGAATGTTTGAATGTGCTAGACAGTTATCGAGAAGTAAAAGAATTCTACGTATTTACCGCTTCTGTTTTCTTATTCCACGCTCGTAGCTGGATTGCAGAGATGTTCGCTGTAATTTAGTGTAATAAACTGCCATATGTACTTCTGCATTTCCAGAAAAATCTGGTGACTATTCTTCCGAGAAGGGGCTGGGTTCGAATCCCGGTGCGGTATTGATATTGTGTTTGTCTTACGGCACTGGCTCTGTGCCTCTTTCCTGGACGACCACTGTGAGCAACTCAGTGGGCTATAAGCAGTCGCGCGTCCTTAACTTAAGGCCACTGGTTCCGGGGAATTGAGAGAACTGGTGTCGTAAGACAAACGCAACATCCACGACTCACTGGGAATCGAACCCATTTCTGACGAATGGTCAGAAGCTATCGCTTAGACCACTGCGCCACTGGGGTTGCATTTTCTAGATTCTGGAGGCAGTTGAATTTATTGTTAGCAAACATTATATTGTTCCGTTGTCACTTTCAGAGTTTGCATCAGTCAGTCCATTGCATTCTCATTGTAACGTACCAGGAGATGTGACGTACCTGCCAGAAGGACGCACACGACATAAAGGTAGATAGGAATCAGAATAAAATGTCCGCGTAGCTTAATTGGTAGAGCAACTTATTCCGGAATGAGTGGACCCGGGTTCGAACCCCGGCGCGGATAAAAATGACGGAGAAATTCACTTCGTTATAATGGCGCCCGAACTATCCGGATGACCCGACCGTTCACAATCTCGCAATGGTGTGATGTTATTTCCACACCGCGAGATAGGAAAAATAAGAGCAGCACTTCGAAAAAAGAAAAAAAAAAAAATTAAGGGGGAGATGATGTAACGTACCAGGAGATGTGACGTACCTGCCAGAAGGACGCACACGACATAAAGGCAGATAGGAATCAGAATAAAATGTCCGCGTAGCTTAATTGGTAGAGCAACTTATTCCGGAATGAGTGGACCCGGGTTCGAACCCCGGCGCGGATAAAAATGACGGAGAAATTCACTTCGTTATATCATGCTAACCTATTATCTTATAAACAGTAAAATAAAAACTACAGTACGTAATAAGAATCACGAGCAAAACTGAGCTGCCTGATTATTGACATTCTAGTTTCCTTCTGACGCTGACTTTCTAAATAATGTGAGCAATAAAATGACGCTTTTAGCAGTGTGGATGAAGCGGGTAACACATAGTTCAGGTAAAGATTTCTTAGCTGAGGTGACTTTTTACAGATAAGATTCCATCGAAAAATGTAAATTGAAATTAGTAGAGAACGCCAGTTTCAAGCTTCTTATTTGGAAAAGACAGTCATCATGTGCTTTTTTTTTCGTTTCATTTGTCGGCCCGCAAAACTAAAAATGGTGACAATGATGTCATCTACTGACACTAACACTGTGTGACTAACTTAACCCGAACACACCACCTAACAAGAACTCCTCCGCTGGCATCTCATTAGAAATACACTGCTGGCCACCAAAAATGCAACACCAAGAAGGAAGCATTCGATTTGCCTGATATTCGCAGCATGCGTCGCCCGCGAGAGGACATGCAAACGATTAGCATTGCAGGGCATATGCAAATCATGTGCGCCCTGCACGCCACCGAGAAGCACTATAAAAAGGGGGCACAGAAGGCGGGGTGTAAGTAGTGGAAGTGTGTTGTGCTGCCGGACCTGTGAGGGGGAAGCTTCCTGATGCCTCGTCGTCGAACACGGCAGTCATTCCAGCACGTTTCGGAGTTCGACAGAAGACGAATAGTGGCTTATAGCGACAGCGCTTTATCGTACCGAGACATCGGCGCCCGTGTGAGACGACATCCAGCCACAGTGAGGCGAGTATGGATTCGGTGGGTGCAGGAGGGACGGACGGACCGACGTGAGTGATTGCCGCAGCCGCTGCACACTACCGAACAAGAAGACCGGCATGTTGTGCGGCGGGCAGGACGGCTCGTACCGCCACATCACGAACGTTAGCGCAGGAATTAGGGTGTGTTGCGCAAAAACCTGTGTCGTTTGACGTCATCTGCAGGAGCGGGGACTTGTCGCACGGCGCCCATTGCTCCGATTGCCATTGACGTTACACCACCGGCGAGTGAGGCGGCAGTGGGCCGTTGAACGCCGCTCCTGGACTACGGAATGACACGACATTTTCTTCTCCGACGAATCCCGCTTCTGCCTGCAACACCACGATGATCGGATCCGCGTGAGGCGGCACCGCGGCGAGAGACTGTATGACGCCTGCATTATGCATCGCCATACCGGTCCGTCGCCTGGCGTTATGGTTTGGGGTGCCATTGGATATGACACCCGCGCTTCTCTGGTACGCATCGCCGGTACACTCAACAGCCAACGCTACATCTCCAACGTTTCGGAGCCTGTAGTCTTCCCTTACCTACAGGACCTGCCAGCGGCCACGTTTCAACAGGACAATGCGTGCCCGCACGTGGCACGCATCGTGCAACAATTCTTCACGGCCCACCAGGTGTAACTGCTGCCGTGGCCCGCCCAATCTTCCGATATGTCGGCCATCGAACGCGTCTGGTCGCTGTTCGGCAACCGAGTAGCTCGGCAAGCGCCACCCGCGGCTACGTCTGATGAACTGTGGCAACGTGTGGAAGCAGCCAGGACCAACATATCCCAAGCCCACATCCAAAGCCCCTTTCGTTCGATGCCGAGGCGTGTAGCGTCCGTTATTGCCAGCCATGGGGGCCACACGAACTATTGATGTCTGCGTGTTCCGCAAGTCGCACGGGCCTGTAAGCTCAATCGTTTCATCTTTGTATCTGATGTTATGTGTCCAGTAAATCTGCCTTTGTTATCTCGTGTCCTTCTTGGTGTTGTATTTTTGATGGCCAGCAGTGTAGAAATGTTTTGAACGACGACACATTGTCGCACAACGGTAACTTGCTCAGGCAGCAGCATAACGTGCAATTCGATCTCAGCGGTGTCGAAATACAATTTTTCGGTTGCTGGGTGTTAATTAAAGAAAAACGTGGAAAGAGCGATGACTTTGTCTACTTACATTGTCTCCACGTATTTCGAAGATTTTCACCATTTCTCTCGCCTTTGGATTTATTAGCTATAATTAAATAGCTTGTGCTGTTAAGCCCCACCAGATGGAGACGTCTCAGTTGCTGAGCCCATCCCTACGGATTTGTGAAGTGAGATGCTGACAGATAAACACACATGGCGCCGTGGCTTCTTTGCAACGTAGCGTAAGGCGAACACACTCGGCTAGTTATCGAGATATCTGGTGTTCGATCCCAGCGGTATCGAAATACAAGTTTTGGGTTGCGGTGTGTTAATTAAAGAAAAACGTGTAAAGAGCGATGACTTTGTCTATTTATCTTGTTTCTACGTATTTGGAAGATTTTCACCATAACGTGCAATGATGAGGAAGGCAACACGGAGAAAAATATGATCAGATAGACTTTTAATAACGCTTCGTGCTCGGCCGTTTGTAGATTCTTATGTAAAAGTCATTGGACTCTGTGCAAATCCGAAGGGGATAATCTCTCAGATGGTATCTCCAACGCTGGAAACATCAGTAGAATGTGTTTGTGTGTGTGTGTGTGTGTGTGTGTGTGTGTGTGTGTGTGTGTGTGTGTGTGTGTGTGTGTGTGTGTGTGTGTGTGTGTGAGTGTGTGTGTGTGCGTGCGTGCGGCAAGGGAAACTTGGAAGGGATCGTTTATAGATGCTGTGCTTTTTACTGTTTTTAAGATAGCCACCCTTCAGAAAAACTTGAAAATTAAATGATGAGGAAGGGATCAACTACTGTCTGGGAGACAGGATTTGTGCAGAATACGAAATGGCCCAAACTGCTGTGAAGAAAGTAATATCTGCAGGCAGCTCAGTAGCTGATATGGGTAAGTGCTGAATTTTCTGGTGCATCAGCAACAAGAATTAGCACAGATAACTGAAGAGTATTTTGGGGGATGAAGGGGAGAGGTTAACGACCACTCTAAGCAACTCTAGAGCTATGAGCAGTCGTCCGTTCCTAATTTAAAGCCACTGATTCCAAAAAGGTGACAGAGCTAGTGACGTAAGACAAACCCACCACTCATGCCTCATCCGAGACTAGAATTAGGGCCAACTCGGACAAAAGCTCAAAGGCCAGGGCTTGGACAACCGCGTCACCGGTGCTACTGAAAGGTATGCAGTTTACGAACAGGTCAATAACTTGAATACTTTTTACATCCTCACGCAAGTGATTTATACGATTGTGATGATGTAAAGTTCAGAAAATTTGAACGTTTGAGAATTAGAAACTCGTACAGCGTTATACCAGAGATAACCTATTATCTAAGGCGCGAACCTATGATGGCTGCCCAGATACTTCGGTGAATTTAAGTAGGCAAATCTGTGTACTGGCGGTTTGAGACAGAGCAAAACAATCTCGGTACTTAAGGGTTGAGCTGCAGCAGAGCAATACTGATACATAAGGGTTAAGCGTGAGCAATGAAACCTAGTTACTTAAGATTGAGCCTGAGCAAAGGAATTTAAATAGAATGAACCTTAGCAGAGCGGTCCGGACACTAAGGCTGAACAAAGCAAACTAGGTACTCATGGTCGAGCACGAGCAGAACAACATGGATACATAATGTTAAAATTTTGTATCCATTTTAGTGCTGCCCGGTGGCGCAGGCTTCTGTCCATTTGTCCGAGATGGGTTGGTGGAATCATGGATGGTGCGTTTGTCTTACGGCACTGGATCTCTCCCTTCCCCGGAGCATCCCCCGTTTTATATTTTTTTATAGAATAAACTTCCTCAGACAGGAAAAAATTTTAAGAAGTCTTTAGTCGTCACTCAGTGTCAGTAAAGAATAGTTATATAATTGTTTCAATGTCTGAGGATTTTTGGTAATTTCAATGAAATTAAAGTGTCTGGGGGTTGTTTTAATATAAATATGCTGCATTAAAATCAAGAAAAAGTTTGAAAGAAATTATTATTTTTAAATTAGGTTACGGAAGTTGTACAAATGACAGTTTATGGATTTTCACAAAGAAAGCGGGGAATCACTTCTTGCTGGGGCCCACAGATATTCCGGCATAGCACTAGCTGGTGACACCTTTCGATTTTCAGAAACCGTTTTAGAAGTTACATACCGTATAAGAAAAAAGCATCGAAATGACGGGTGATTTGCACTTTTAACCGAAAAAATATTTACGATCCATGACGATGCAAACATAATAGTTCAAATAATAAGTATGCGTTCTGACTAGCTGCTACACTTTATTGATTGGCAGATCTCAGCTGTGAGTCCTTACTTAAAAATTTTATTTATTTCTACCCCCGTGCGCATGTTAAAATAACCGCATCATCTCATTTTTCTGGTATTTCTCTTGCATATTTTTGCCCTCTTCATTAAGCAGCGGTTGATGCATGGAAAAGTTGAAGCTTCCGTGAAAAGGATTTTGTAGATCGTATTATAGGATTCTGAAGTTGAATACCAATATGACTTGCCTTACAGAATGCGAAACATTATAAATTTATTCACATCATTAGTATTAATGCGATACGCTGTTAGTGAAAATATTTCATCAGCTAAACTATGTTAAGGGCGTGCCATTATTTTCAAAAATATTCCTTGAATTTACTGTTTTCGTGGATGGAAATCCAATTATGGAAAGTGTGGTTCTCCAAATAAAGAGGAAATATTTCCCCCATAATTGTAACTCTGTTCTGTGTTCTGATCAGTATTTCAAGGGCGTTCATGCAAATAAATGCAATACGGAGATTCACAAATTAAAGTGATAAAAGAAGCTCAGAACGCATTGTCGAGCAGGCTGATTTATAGAGAAGAACATTTTTTCTCTCTATAAAACTTATAAAGATCTGAAACACTTTTTGAAAAAACGTTTAAAATATCCCTTTTCCTTTACAGCTTTAGGAGGAAATATTAAAGGAAACCCTCATCTGAGAAGCACAGGGCTGTTTCTCGTTCATTACTTGTGAATAAAACAAACGAACTTTGTATGGGACAAATATAGCCAAAAAAATCCAATTGGGTAGCATGAAATATGGTTGCTTCAGTACGTGGATGTTGGCCAGCATCTACCAGACAGGTTCATCCTGGAACTCTAGCCGCTCTTTATTAAATGAATTCATCAAGGATTGGCAAAGCCTAATGTGGCGAAAACTCCCCACAGTAGGGCCCATTGTGCATGGCAACGACTAGATTGAGGAACGCATGCATTCAAACGCTAGGCAAGGAAGGCATAATTCACATGCGGGACTCTATTGACATGTATGACCTGCCCTGAGTGCTACGACTGCTCAACCACCAGCGTTCCATTGCTTTGTAGTGTAAAATCCCAAATTTTCCGGTGATGCGATTTAATCCCACATCTTTCTCCGGAGTCAGATATTCTACCCATTGAACTATACAGCGCTTGGCGTCTTGACATGTTCGTCACCCCTCAGGCAGGCATATCACAGATTAAGACTGTTACTAGGTAGCGTCCATCACCAGGGGTAATGATTACAAATTCAGTGGTGTGACCGGCACGAAAAAAGATGGCATGCTGCTTTTCGTGAAGTGTGATGGAAAAAAAAAAAAAAGCTCAGTTGAAAAGAGAAAACCACGTTACCTGTTACTCAGAAGATAAGGAATTTAAGTTAAAGATTCAGTGTGCAATAAATAAGCGAATAGATTGATGCATTCTTAAACCTCATCGCAGTGGTTTTTTATCTTTCGATTCGTGCGAAAACTTCTGAGTGATCGAGAGAAAGCTGTCTACCTGTGTGAAGTGCGAACGACGAAGAAAACCAATCCATTCTTTCGTAGGTAGATTGGGATCTTTGCTTAGCATTCTGTGTGTACATCAACGTTTTATTTCTTTCATTCCGCAGAAAAAACTACTGAAGTGAAATTTTATTTATTCTATTACATTTTGAGGGAGGAGGGCAAAGACCACCGTAAACATTTTAGGCTATAAACAGCCCTTCGTTAAAATTTCAGGCGACTGGTTCTAGGGAAAGAAAAATAGCCAGCGCTGTAGGAGAGCCTGACATCCATGTCTTATCTATAAGGTTACCATATTTTTGGAGTTCAAAACCTGGACAAAACGTGGACAGTATATAACGTGGCAAAATTCTGGACGCTTACTATAATAAGAGGTATTATCAAATGATCGTGATACTATCATAAAATACTTGGAACAATATAAATTCTGTTATCTCTATATGAATGCATCCCATATTTGCATGCAATAACAAGAACAACAACAACGAGCAACAAACAAACAAAATAGACTCAAACCCGAATCCAGCTCGGACGATTAGCTAGAGCAGAGGAGGGGAACTTTTTCATGTTGGAAGGCAGCTTTAAGTTAGTTATAATCTAACAAAGTCTCATTCAAGAAACTTCCCTTAGATATACTTCGAAATGTATATTATTTTGTGAAAATCTTAATATGTACTAAACTAACTTCAAAAATGAAATAGAAATGTTAATTCTAAAGTTAACTAACCTTTTAATGAGTTTGTTCTGACTGCTTTTTGTTGGAAAGCTTTTGAATATTTGGTTGCAACATAGAGGTCCGCACTTTTAGCTGATGCTCTAGATGCGTATGCGCCATTTGTGACCTTAAGTCGTCTTGATTTGGGTTAGGTAAGAGAATGTGGATTCGCAACAATAAGTTGTCGAAAAGCAAGAAAGCATTTTTCATGCATGTTGCCGAAGGCGTGGGTATTTTATTGCAATTTTCCATATTTCAACTGAATCTTTCTTAGTGTCAAATAAGGACTTTAAAATGTCATCTTCTGAGAGCTCAATCAATTCCATCTGTAATTTTTAGGAGCCATAGGAAAAGCGAAATCTTAAGCGTATGACCATAGGACGAAATCATGAGCGTAGCAGGTGTCAAAATATCCCTTATGACTTACTAATGTTTTGATTGTGCCTGACAGTCGGGGAGCATTATTTCGTTGAATCTTCTTTTAATCTTTGGTATTTTAAATACGGCCATTTCAAGATTAAAATGAAAACAATAAAAGACGAACAAACACATATTAATAAAAATACAATGATTTGTTTTGCAAAATTTGGGTTCACTCAAAAGGCCGCACTTAACGGCCTAGAAGGCTGCAGGTTCCACTCCCCTGAGCTATAGGGCCGAAGAAAATCGACCTTCTAGAATTAGGATCCCAGTTTCTAGGAAAGGGATTGACCATCCTGAATTGAAATAACTGTTCCCAGGGAAGGAATAAATCAACGATGAAAAGACAATAATAACATTCCTGTCTAGAACCCAGTTACAGCAGCATGTGTAGCCGTAAACCTATGCCCCAGGCCATTAGAGGAGCTGCCCTGGAATACAAAATAATAAAAGTATAAGTGACAATCCATATAGGCAGCCAGTCGTTCGTGAGTGGAAATGTTCATAACGTTCTGTTTACAGATTGCCACGTATATACGAGTTCATATCAGTCAGTTTCTGCAGGCATAACAACCTTTAGCGGTGAGAAAAGTGATTCACGCAATTAAAAGTTGGTTCAAAAAGAATATTCTTTTCTTATAAATATGCTATGCAGTACGGAAATTGTCGTCTTCGTTTGCTAGGATGTAAATGTTTTCATTGAAAACATAGACGAACATGTTAACAAGAAATGTTTTTGTGTATTTGTTTTATGACAGGACTTATTTATTATGAACATTCAAGCTCGTGAAAGAAAACGACTCCCGGAAACGTCTACACCAGCATCTCTGGGCACCACTTGAGATATTTAGTTACCGATTTAAACCTTAATGTAAAAAAATTATAGTTCTGGACAGGCACATAGAAACCGAATTTCTCTACGGGACGTCTGCATTTTAATACATCGAAATCTCAGGAGATTCTGTTCTTTAATCCTGAAGGATATCCTGGAAATCCCGAAGTCGTATGGATGGATAAAAGCGATTATTACTGTTTTTTGTAAACAGGAAGAACGTTAAGTTTTCTTGTGGATTCAAGCTGCGCCATTCGGAGGTCAAAAGAGCACAGAGGTCATTTCCAGCAGGAATCAACGGTAGATTTCGGGGGGGGGATGACACCCCGTCCAGCGCCCTTTCCCCTCCGGATCCTTCAAGGTTTCACTGATGTCTACAGCTCTGCTCGCGTCGCTCAAGTTAATGAAGTCAGTTCACGATCATCATGTGGTCCGTTGTATGTGTGTCCTTCCCTGCTGAGCTCATTCATAACTTTTCTACAGGTCTTCCTCGTCTGCATTTTAATAAGCGAAGAAGGCAGGTGGCGCTGTCATTTGATTACCGTAAACAGGAATGCTGTCGATCTAAAAAGCTAGTGGATCTTCTCATGATTAAACGTTTGGTGTTTATAGCTGCGATATTTCAAGCTCGGGCAGATAAACGTCCACGCAATGCTGCTTTTTCGGGCGGAGTTGTGAATGCGTTAAAATTGTGATTAAGCAAGCGGAAGTCGTGAAAATTGTACGCATGGATATCAGGTAGATCCAGGAGCACCCAAAGAAGCAACACACAATTCAATGAACTTGTACTAATTCTTTGGAGTTTTCAGTGTCGGCTGCTGATTTTTCTTCCATCCAAAATTAGTTATTGCATTAAATTCCGAAACAGAATGTGAAATTTTGTTTACAAAAACGTTTTCATAAAAAAACAGTTATTGATTTCGTGCTTTGTACTGTGCTTGTGAAGTTTCATGAAACCTACATTTCGAATTCTATATTATCAGAACTAGTCGCCATTGTGATTCTCTAACGGCTGAAGAAAAATTTTCCTTGCAATTTCTACGTGCTCTAAATTTTTCGATCCTCAAGTCTCTTGAAAATTGCTACAGCGTTCTTTTCCCAGGTAAAGCAAAAGTTTAATTTTTAAGCTTATTTATGTTTTTCGTAAATACATGAGGAAACATAAGTGAAAATTTGTTTTTTAAAGATAAAACGATGATTCTACATAAAAAAAAATTGCCAAAGAAATTAAACTGAAGAAATTTTATACCGTTTTAATAATATATTAACTTAATAATGGAGCATTTTTCTGTATGAATATACAAAACAATTTTCAAATTGTAAGGGATTTTCTGCTTGTTATACTAAGAATTTCGGAGAGAGGAATTGAATTTTATGCAACTTTTATAATCAAACAGTTTTCTCCCATAACTCAACGTATTTTAAAGACTTCATTCCCGAATATTCTGTAAGTCCTGTATTTTTACTTACTCGTTTTCTTTTCGCCCAAGAAAATAAGATTTAGATACTTTTCCACAGCATTTTTGTCTGCAAAATATCTCAATACTCCTGAGCTCTCTTCATAGTAGAGGTATTTCTCTAAATATCAGCAGAAAAAGTGTTTCTAGTACATGTTGTTTTTCTAAATTCCCAGTGGCACTGACTTCTGTTTGTACATTTTCTTTTGGTTGCCACCGTCGGCGGCCGAGTTGTCAGATGCGCGAGATCCCGGCTCTTGTTGCCGATGAAACACGGCTGGATGAAGCCCTTTTATAAAACCAGTGGCTCTAAAGGGCCAGGCGCCTATTTATACGTTCGTGTGGTTCTAAACCATGAAACAAAAGAAAAAAAAATGCAAACATTTTTTCACTGGAAGCAGTTTTGAATTCTAATTTTTATAGCATTTTAAACGAAAGGCCTGATTCATTCATTACAAAGCTCATTACTCAAGAACATACTCTTTTCCGTTTCCAGCTTGCGTTTGTCATCCTAGTGAAGAACAAAAAACCTACATAGAGTTTAATATGGACTAAACAAGTCAGTTCATTCCACAACAGTTCGTATATCGATACGAACAACGAGCCAAGGCTATGCAATTTTTAATGTAATATATAATATATTTTTTCAGGTACTTCAATAAAATACTAGTGCTATAATTTAGGGATATTCAGACATGTGCAACTGGAGAACAATCACGAGATGGAATACTATAGAACGAATTTATGATGATTTTCTGCAAAAATCTGAGCTAAGACCGCTGGGTTTCCAATTGTCTTGGAGGATCTTAATTGAACATTCGAGAAAGTGAAGAGTGCTGTTCAAATATATCATCATTATCATGGTAAACCATTATCATTCCACTGCTGGATGAAAGTCTCCCTGGGTATATTCCACAACCGTTTGACTTGAGCCAGTCTCCTCCATTTTACTTCCGGCATGCTTTCGAATTTTGGTCTTTTTCTGGGTCTTTTCTGTCCCTTGGAATCCAGTCTAAAATTTCGGTTGTCCATCGGTGGTCCATTCTCCTGACAATATGCCTAGCCCATTGCCATTTCAGAGATTTTACTCTGATCATGATGGCTTCCACTCTTGTCATTTTCCTTAACCACGAGATCCTCCTCTCATCTTTCCTGGTTACACCAAGCATGCATCTCTCCTTGCTTCTTTCTGTTGCCTGCAGCCTTTGTATGTCTTTTTTAGTTAAGGTCCATGTCTCTGCTCTGTATTTAAGAACTGGAAGGAAGTATCGATTAAACACTTTTCTTTTAAGACATAATGGCATATTGTTCTTGAAAACTGTACCTTTTCTTCGAAAAGCTCTCCAGCCAAGTTTTATACGCCGATTAATTTCTTCATCAATGCAACCTTTGCTTGATATCTGTTGTCCAAGGTAAATGTAGGTATCTGCTACCTCGAGATTTTCTCCATCAATCGATGAATCTTCATTTCTTGTAAAAGCATTGCAAATCAGTTTTGTCTTTAGAAAGTTCATTTTTAATCCTGCTTCTTTACTCTTGTCAGAAAGTTCCTGGATCATACGCTGCAGCTCGGAAGGGGTAGCTGCAAAAATGATAACGTCATCCGGAAAACGAAGGTGAGTTAAATAATTTCCATTAATCTTTATTCCCTTATTTTCTCCGTTCAATGATTTAAAGACACTTTGCTATGTGCATTGAAGAGTTTGAAAGATATGGTGTCGCCTTGTCTTATTCCTTTTCCAATTTTTATTGGTGCTGTATCCTCAAGTAGCCGAACCTTTGCACTTGCAATTTCATATATGTCATTAATAATGCTAATATATCAAAGGCCGTTTCATAATCGATGAAAGTCATACATAATGGGAGTTCATATACCCTCGTTCTTTCAATTAGTTATCTCAATACATCAGTATGATTATCTATGGGGTTTTAGTCACTCCTAAATCCAGCTTGTTCCCTCGGTTGAGCCATGTCCAATGCTACTTTCAACTGATGTGAAAGAACCTTAGTGAAGATTTTATAAACCACTGATAGGAGGCTGATGGGCCTGTAGTTTCTGAGATCCTAAAGGCCACCTTTTTTTATGTAGCAGGATCATCGTAGCATTGTTCCAATCCTTAGAAATTTTTCCTTCATTGCGACATCTAGTGAAAACTTGGGCTAGTGTAGTTTCTATTTCTCCACTTGCTTCTTGTACTAAGTCCACCGTAATTCCATCTTCTTCTGAAGCTCTTCCCGGCTTCATGCTTTTAATTGCATGTGTAACTTATGCCGGGAGGACTAGAGGAACTTTGGTACTGGTACCTTTCTTAATGACTGTAATAGATGTAACACCCCTTTCAGATAGTTTTGTGTAGAAATCTTTCACTCTTGTCAACATTTTACCTCCATTTCTTGTTACAGAACCATCTTCTTTTTTCAGTGCCATAATCTGGTTTCTTCTCTTATTGAGATGTCCCTTTACTTTCTTCATGCTTTTGTTATTTTCAATTACTTTTCTCACTAGTTCACAACTGAATTTACTTATGTCTTCAGTGATACTTTTTCGTACTGTCTTGCATAGCTCTATGTATTTCAGTTTGGAAGCTAAAGCTTCTTTTTTGTCCTCATCAATCTTCTCTTTTGCATCAGTATTTTTGTTTTCCCTGAAACTTTCTTCATATGCAACTTGTTCTTAGTACCACCTATGCTTCTTGCTATTTCTATAATAGCCGTGATTAGTTTTCTGTTAACTTCAGAGATGTCCACTTCTGCCGATGGTAGACCTTCTAGAGCAGGGAAAGAGCTCAGTTCCAATTTGAAGGTGTTATGATGATATTTAAGGTTGGTCATATCAATACATTTTGATTGATTATGAGCTTGCTAAGTTTAGTGTTGAGGTGCATCTTATATCTCACCATTCTACGATCACTGCCTGTGTTGAACCTGTTCAGCACACTGCAGTCTTCGATGACGAATTTCTTGTTACACATAATAAAATCAATTTCACTTGTCGTCCCATTGGGATGTCTCCATATTCCCTTTGTGTGGCTTTTTCTTGAAAGAGGAGTTCATGGTGAAAACCTTTCTGCCTCTGCAAACTTTACGAGATTATTTCCACGTTAGTTTCTGTTCTCGTGTCCAAATTTACTTACCGAAGTTTCATTCTGAAGCTGTTACCCTATTTTTGTATTGAAATCACCCATAATGATCTTCAAGTACTGTTATTTAGATGCCGAATTTTCTCGTAAAATCCTTCAATTTTTTTCTCAGGATGACTTATGGTGGAAAGAGAGAAAATTGTAAAACTATGAGAAGACAAAACTGATGTACTTTTTAGTATGTACTTTTACAAGAAATGAAGATTTATCGATTGATGGGGAAAAGCTGGAGATAACCGATTCCTACATTTACCTTGGGCAGCAGATATCAAGCGAGCGTCGCACTGATGAAGAAATTAATCGGCGTATAAAACTTGGCTGGAGAGCTTTCGGAAGAAACGGTACAGTTTTCAAGAGCAATATGGCATTATGTCTTAAAATGAAAGTGTTTAATCAATGCTTCCTTCCAATTCTTACATACAGAGCAGAGACATGGACCTTAACTAAAAAAGACGTACAAAGGCTGCAGGCAATGGAAAAAAACAAGGAGAGATGCATGCTTTGGTGTAACCAGGAAAGATGAGAGAAGGAATTCGTGGATAAGGAAAATGACAAGAGTGGAAGACATCATGATCAGAGTAAAATCTCTGAAATGGAAATGGGCTGGAGATATTGCTAGGAGAATGGACCACTGATGGATAACCGAAATTTTAGACTGGATTCCCAGGGACTGGAGAAAACCCAAAAGAAGACCACGTGGAAGATGGGTGGAAGAAATTCGAAAGCATGTCTCAAGATAGACTGATATGGAAGAAATTTGGGAAGACCTCCATCCAGCAGTGGATCGATAATGGTTGACAATGATGATGAATGATATATATATATATATCACAAAACGTAAAAAAGCTGTAACTTGCAAGCAAATGCAATATGATTTCTGCGAAACCGCGCCCTGCTGCAGGTTTCAGACACAATCAGCATAGTAATAAAGTCAACCACAGATAAATTATAATCCTAATACAGAACCCAAAATAACAACCCTAAATTCCTGATAAGAGAAAATTTTCCAAAGACCAAAAAAACCAGAAACACCAAAAAAAAAAAAAAAAAAAAAAAAAACCAGAAACACCAAAAAATCAAAAAAAAAAAAAAAAAAAAAAAGCCAAAAAAAAAAAAAACCCTAAATTAAAAATAAACAAGCATTTTTAGATTAATCTATCAGGGAACACCAGACGACTCATCAGGGAAAGACATCCGGTGCCCGGGGTTTAGGTTCAGGTTTCATGAGAGTGCCAAATCTTGCAACCAATGGACAGATATCTTAATAAATTTTGTAGCGAATATATACTCTCTCAGGCACTCTGTCTTCTCTACCTGAAACCTTTTTGTAGAGTTTAGGTAGGGAAGGCAGAGTGCCTAAGAGATATATATATTCGTTACGAAATTTATTAAGATATCTGTCCATTGGTTGCAAAATTTGGCACTTTCATGAAACCTGAACCTCGACCCTGGGGCACCGGATATCTTTCCCTGATGAGTGGTCAGGTGTTCCGGGGTATATTAAATTAATCTAAAAATGCTTGTTTACTTCTAATTTAGCTTTTTGTTTTTCTTTTTTTTGGCTTTTTTTGTTTTCTGTTTTTTTGGGTTTTTACTGGTTTTTTTGGTCTTTGGAAAATTTTCTCTTATCAGGAATTTAGGGTTGTTATTTCGGGTTCTGTATTAGGATTATAATTTATCTGTGGTTGACTTTATTACTATATATATATATAACCACATTAAAAGGAACTTTGTAATTAATATACTTTGTTTTCGAAAAGAAAAATACGTTTGTTGTTCAAATTGGTACAAAATATGCGACTATTACATTACATTCGTAACATCTTTAAAATGAAATTCGTTTTACCAGCAGAAGAAGCGACAGGCTGACAACAGCGCGACAAAAATGAAACGTATTTTACGTATTTAAGAGTTTCCGATTATCACTTTGAGATGAAAACTCCGGACATATTTTGGAGATTCAGATACCAGACGCTATTTATGAGTTAAAATGAAAGGAATTTTCCATCGCCGCTTTAAAGAGAAAATCGATTTTCCTTTTGATATATCCATAAAACAGAAACCAATTCAACTTATACGTACAAGAAAGTAACATATATAGAAATGTATTCTGAGAAGCGTACAAACTGTTTTCTCGTTCTTATTTCATGCTCAATCAGTGTGTTAGCAGAAAGACGTTTCCTTGTTTGAAACGAATAAAAAAATTCATAAAATACGCCATTTCACAGCAACAACAAACATCATTAGGTAATGGCGTGATGCAAAATGAACTTGTCTACGAACTTGTGGTTAAACACTATTTTTACATTATTGACAACTATGCTGTTCACCATGTCTTCCTGCAGGGGAGTAGATATATATCTTATTTTTATCTATATCTATGCTTCTAATAGTCTGATTTGAAAATTTCTTTCTTTGTTGGAGAGCGTTTTTTTTAGTGCGAAACGTTTTGCATATGACTTAGATTTTTTTCTTAACGTACAAGTGTACCACCAGACGGTATAAGTTCACGTTCCCTTTGCACCAAATTAGCAGCAATATTCCGTGTCTAAAATCCGATGTAAAAAGCTCTTTTTCGGTCAAATATTACTAACATTCAAAACATTTTGAGTAATTCTCCTATCTAAAATAATGCACAATTTCCTCGCTAGAGGCAGCAATTGTTCAATCTGCTTTTTTTTTTTTTTATCTCCGCTTCTAAAAGACCGTGTCTAAAAAACTTTTTAACACTGATACCATTTTCCTTGTGGAAAACTTTGCACTCTACACTCGAAGATTTTCTATAGCTCACAGTCCCGGCGCTACGTGGTGTTAGTGGGTGTTAGCAGCTGTACTTTCACTTTTAAAAATCTTTTGAAAAATTTCTTTCTTTATTGTATGCCATTCGGTACAGTAAAGATGGGGGAAATTATCCTCTTTAAATAAGATACAGTTTTCCCGATAGGTGGCAAAAATGTCAAAATCTATTTCTCGTTTTCCTTGCTTCCAACAGTCTTATTTGAAAAAATATTTTCCCTTAACATAGCTTTTACTGTGAAGAATACTCATCGCATAGCTTCTACTTTTCCTAAATTATTCAGAATTCTTCCTCTAGGAGACGTAAATTTACATATCACGTTTTCCTCTATTTCTCATCTTCTAATTGCTCGATATGAAAATCCTTTTGTCTCTGGTATCTCTATCTTTTGCTATGATAAACATTTTGCGCATAATTTGTCAATTTTCGTAACGTACTTTTCCGCCGCTAGTGGGAGAAAGTAACTATTTCTATTTCCAGATGTTTTATCGATTGTAGAATTGCTCTTATGTAGTTTTTTTTAATAATGGGTTCCATTGACTACGAATGACTTTGAAATATTTTATTTGTGTCGGAAATGATTTAAAAGACGTGCTCATTACAACCGAAAATTCAATGTCGTCTTTTTTGTTTAAATGATAAAACTGATCTTTCTCGAAAGAAATAGATATTTTTATAGATTTTTTATTTACTGCTCTTCACGTGTTTCTCTGGTCACGAGCCGTCACTGTCGGCTCTGCCAACTCCAAATTAACTGGAATACCAGCTGATTCCATGTGGTGTCCCAAATGGGTAACATTTGTGCGAGGTATTATACCGCACTTTGCTCATTTTATCAGGTTTCAGAGGTTACTGTCACAGATCTGCCACTAATGACTTCTCAAATATCCTGCATCATCCAAATTCAGGGCTAGATTTTCATCATGCTGCATGAGTACTGCAACTTCGGGTATTGAACCAGTTTTCAATCCTGAACGAATAAAGTGGTTTGTCAAAATTTAACTGCACATGTTCTTGTAGGAGAAAATAATACGTTTAGAGAGAGTTCAACAAGTATATGATATATGAAAAGCTAGATGAGAATCTTGTGATATCCAGCTGACAAACAAATACTTATCGAAGAAACAATTACAAATCCGATATCAGGAGCTTATTTCGAAAAAAACCCCAGATACCGGTATGTACACCTAAGAGCCTAAACATTACGACTACATGCCTAATAAGATGTTGGCCCTCCAAGTGCCGCACAAACAGCTCTTACCCGGCAACGCATGGACGCTAAAAGATTTCTAAAGATCTTTTCTGGTACCTCTTACCAACACGTTAGCAGCAGATCTTTTAACTCTAGTAAACTACGTAGTTGAGCCCGCGCAGCTGGGATTTGCTATTCCAAAACAAATTACTGATGCTCGATTGGATTGATGTCTGGGGAACTTTGAGGCCAGGGCAATACCGGAAGTCTTCCTCATGTGCCGCGAACCATTCCCGAACAATCTGGGCAGAGTGGCATGGCGCATTATGCTAGTCAAAGAGGAGCTACTAGAGGGGAATACCTGTTGCCATGAAAGGGTGCATCTGGTCTGCAATGATTTTTAGGTAGGTGGTAGATGTCAAGGTTTCCTGCACATGAATACCTGGACCCAGGGTTTCCCGCCAAAACATTGTCCAAAGTATTACACTTCCTCCACCGGCTTGTTTTCGCCCAATGGTGCATTCCGGTACCAACACTTCCCCAGGTAAACGACGCACACGTACCGGCCATCTACACGGTGCAACAACAAAGAAGGTTCATCGGACCAGACAACCTTCTTCCAATGATTCAAGGCCTAGTTTTGATGCTCGCGTGGCCATTGTAGGCGCTTTTGACGGGGAACCGAGGCTAGCATGGGCACTCGGAGCGGCCTGTGGTTACACATCCTCATTTTCAGCAGGGTTTGTTGTATTGTGTGTTGTGATACATTACTTCTGTCACCAGCAGTCAAATTACCAGCGAGTTGCGCCACAGTATCCCTTCTGTTGGCTCGTACCTTATACGGGACATTACTCTTGTCACCAGCATTCAAATTACCAGCGAGTTGCGCCACAGTATCATCTGCAGCATGGATGAGACGTGGTCGGCCAACACCTTGCCGACGGTTCGTGCTTTGTACCTCCTCGAATCACTTTTTGAAGGTACTAACTACTTCTAACCGTGAGCTCTCCACAAGCTTTGCCGAGTTGGAAATACTCTGATCCAGTCGTCTGGCCATTACAATATGGCGTTTGTCAAACTCGCTTAAGTCCGCTGCCTCAGCATCAGGTGTTAATTATTCCATTTCAGTTTACCAGCAGTTGCTTCGATTTACATAAAGACGCGTTGTTCATAATATTTTGGCTCTTAGGTTTATAGCATAATGAAAATATCAGTTGAATTGCGATCTGAAGTTTCTCAGATCTAACGATTTTTTGCATTATAACGCTACATTTTGAAATCTCCAAATTTTCCCCCTTATACACGATGTTGAAAAAATCCGTCCGTTTTCGTTAAAGTTTTCCACCATCTAAACGGTCCAACGTTTCAGTCAAAGAACTTTTTCCATCACGAATTTAGCATTTTTTCCTTTGCGGCTTGAACTGAAATGCCACCACCAAGGCATTGCGCATTTCTTCTGCTCAGCTGACTGGGAGGACAGCAGCACTTTGCAAAGCAGCGAAAGTAGGTGGGCTGTTTAGCAACACTTAAATAGTATAACTATACTAGTGATCCGAAATTTCTTAGCGTAAAGCTGTTGAAATAGTTTAAAGGTGTTCCACATGCTCGGAGAGTGCAGGCACTAATTAATAACAAGGAACAATACACCAACTGTACTTCAATAGTATAACTATACTGGTGATCCGAAAAAACGCCAAGAAATTTCGGATCACTAGTATAGTTATGCTATTTAAGTACAGTTGGTCTATTGCTCCTTGTTATTAATTTGTTTAGCAACACTTTTCGCGCTACAGGGTTTATTTTCCACGCCCTCACACATACGTACCACACAAAATGTGCAGGAATTCTTCCGAGAATTGATAACGTAAGTGCCACGTAATTAGGTTTAATGGAGTTGGAGATACAGGATACTGAAACTGACGAAGAACTAGTGTTAGAAAATGACTAGAAAATTGCAAATCTACTCGAAATGTTAGCAATTAAAAATTATGGGTATTGTGACAACAACATTTAAATGTGTGGCAAGCAAGCTTAGAGAAAATTTGTGATGATGAAGACAAAAAAAGATGATGGTGAGGAAAATGTACATGTTTCTTTCAGTGAAGTAGTCGCATTTTTAGAAAAAAATAAAAAATGTGTTTCACCTATTTGATGAGAGTGAGAATGTGGTGCCATATCTGAGTGGGATTGAAAGACAACTACCTTTAGTTAAACGCCAGTAAGCAAAGCAAACAATCATTAGAGACTTTTTCAAGAGTTGTGCAACGGAACTTCCCTTAGAATGCGCGTGTACATACGTATATAAATAATGTATTTATAATGTACTATTATTACTTACATATGGTATTTTCCAGCTGATATCTGCAATATAATTTTTGTTGTAACTCACTCTTATCATTGATTCGCGTGATAGCATACAACGAAAAATAATCCGATTGCTTTCATCACATGGCATATTAAATCGCGATTTTAAACTCAAGTAATCGTGTTTCAGCATTTAACGTTAATTTCTAGCGTCTTTTGTAAAAAATATTGTGTTTACATCATCACTTTGTCCGTCCGTCCGTCCGTCTGTGGGCGCCATATCTCTGCAACTATTAGTTCGATTTGAAAAATTCTTTTTGCATTGGGAAACTCGAAATGTAAGAACGACGATCTTTACTTTCTAGTGTTTTTACGATTCTCAACTACGCAAATAGAGGGCGCAAATGCAGATGCTATCGACTTCAAAATACATTTTATTCAATATAATTGCTCCTGAACATCCCATTAAAAACATTATTTTTTCCATTCGATATCATTTACAAGGAAGACTACTTTGGGTGCAGTTTCTTTTTCAAGAAATGCATAGTTTTCCCGCTTGTGGGTGAAAAGTTTAATTGTGATTTTCTCGATATCTCTGCTTGTAAAAGTCCGATTTGAAAAATTACTTTTGCATCGGATAGAGCTCTTGGGGGAAAATGCTCTGCGTGTAAGTTCGAAATGTTTTAAAGAATGGTTTGACTACTAGGGGGCGTAATGTACATATTTGTTTGTGATATATAAGGCGTGATCAAAAAATAAGAAGAATGTTTTTACCGAAGACAGAAATTTAATACTAGAGTTACACAGAAGTAATACCTTTCAAAATTATCCCCCTCGGCGCGCACACACTTATCCCAGAGGTTCTGCCATTGTCGGAAACACCCATAAAAATCCTGTTTCAGAATACCCTTTAAGTCCCGCGTGACATTACTTTTGATGTCTTCCACAGTCAAAACGTTTGCCTTTCATCACTACCATAATTTTTGGGAACAGCCAAAAGTCATTCAGTGCTGAGCCCTGTGAATAAGGGGGTGGGGGTCAGGGAACACGGGAATGGAATTTGCAGCCAAGAATTGGATGATCGATAGAACAATGTGGCTTGGCACGCTGTCGTGGTGAAGCATACATCCACTGGTCTTCTTCTCCGGCCTATTGCGATGGACTGCAGTCCTCAGGCGTTTCAGGATTCCAATTAACGAGCAGCATTAACACTGGGGCCACTTCCCAATGCACCAATCCTTCGATATTGAAAAATGATTCAAGTAGGACTCTAATGTGCGATAGAGACTGACGTGCTTTCTTGGGTCTTGAGGAGGAAGGGATTTCCCATTTAGAGCTTTAGTCTTTTGTTTCAGGGTCATAACCATATACCCTGGTTTAATCACCCGTCACAATTGTCCGTAAAAAGTTTGTATCTGCTGTTGCAAGTTGAAACAACTGAGACGAAATTGTGACACGATTTCTTTCCTGGTCGTGGTTCAGAAGACGAGGAATGAACTTGGAACTGACACGTTTCATGTGCAATTTGTCTGTGAGGATGGCTTGAGCAGAACCAGATGACAGATCAGTCTCTACTGAAATTCTTCTGATGGTAAGGCGTCGGTTCTTCCTGATCATAACGAAAATTTCCATGACGCTGTCGTCGGTATGATCTTCCAGGACAAAATTCACTTTGGATGGAAGCAGCGCCAATCTTTAAACTTGGAAAACCACTTAGACACTATTTTTTGGGTCACTGCACTTTTACTATAAACAGTTGTTAGTTTTCATGCGTTTCTCTCATCAAATATCCAAGGTAGAAACAGAATTTCATGTTTGCCCGTTGCTCGAACTTCGACATTCCTATAGCGTTGAACAAATGAGAAATACGCGTCTATCCTTCTTGCCGTCTGGACGACGACCTGGATTTGCTGCAAAACCGGTTTCTGGTCAGGTGACACGTTCGAGAGTTAACGACCGCTTGCGTCAGACACCTCTCCTTTGCTTTCGCAGCAAGGGTGGCTCCATTCACTTTACTTTTTGATCACACGTCTTATTTGCAGCAATATCTGCGCTTCCGAAAGCCCAATTAAAAAACTTTTTTCGTAGCCAGATACCACTCACCACTCAAGCTTTTTGAAAATATCTTGTACTGAAAATAGTGCAAAACATTTCCGCCAGGAGGCGTAGATGTATATTTTATTTTTGTCGATATCTCTGTTCCTAACAGTCCGATTTGATTTTTTTTTCTTTTTCATTTATTTTTACAACCCTATTGAAAAAATCCTGTTTCAGTTAAATACTACTAACTGCCAAAGATGTGTAAATTTATTGCCAAAAATAGTGCACAATTTTCTTGCAAGGGGTATGAACGTCTTATCGGTTTCTGTTAATAACTCTGCTTCTAAAAGTCCGATTTAAAAAAAAAATTGAACGCCTTATTATTTTTTTTTTTGTGGAACGCTTTTCCTATACGTGTGGGGTTTTACAGTTCGCAGTTCTGGCGTTAGGTGGTGTTAGTGTGTACTTCTGTTTGATGCTGTATCTCCGCTTCTTGAAATATTTTGTTTTTCACTGTATGCCATTCTCTACAGTAAAGATGAGGAATATTATCTTTTTTAAAAGAGTGCTCAGTTTACCCGTTATGGGCAGAAATATCCAAACCTTTCTCTCGCTATCTATACTTCCAAAAGATATATTTGTAAAATTCCTTTTTCTTAATAAAGCTTCTTCTGTGAAGAATACCTTTCATATATTTTCTACTTTTCCGTTATTCAAAATTCTTCCGCTAGGATGCGTAAAGTTAAATCATATTTTCCCCTATATCAGTTCTTCTTCTTTTTTTTTTTTTTTTTGATTGAAGATTTAACGACCACCGTGAATAACTCAATGGCTATAAGCAGTCACCCGTCCCTAAATTAGGGTCACTGGTTCCAGGGAAGGGAGAGAGCCAGTGCCGTAAGACAAACACAACATCCATGCCTCACCGTGATTCGAATGATCAGAGGCCATCGCGTAGATCACTGCGCCACCGGGGCGACTATCAGTTCTTCGAACTGTGATATAAAAATCGTTTTGTCTCTGATATGTTTCTTCAGCTAAGAGAAATTTTTTGAGAACAATTTTTTTTTAACAGACTTTTGAAACGCTAGTAGGGAAAATAACTGTTTCTGTTCTTAGATGTTTTATCGATTGTAGAAACTCGTTTGATTTTTTTATTTTCTGCAATGGGTTCCATTGATTATGAACAACTTTGAGATCTTTTATTCGTGTAGGAAAGAATTCAACAGACATGCTCATTACAACTGAGAATTCGATGTCATCTTTCTTGTTGGTGTTCCGACCGAAGAGTTAGTTTGCGCGACTGTATTTAACTTATTGGTGCGAACGCGCGTTAACACTGATGAAATACTGTTGCTTGGTCGCCGTAGTGGCGCGTAAAAGTCTGTTAGAGTCTGTTTAATGACTTTTAAATGACAAGTCATTTGAGATACCAAAGAAGTTGGCTCGTTTTAACTATACTTGTGAGCGCTAAGCGCCGTAAAGGACAATATTTGAAAAAAAAATATAACACTTTTACATATACATTTAGCTGAGTAGTCTTAAAACCAAATAAGTAGGCAAGTGCTAGAAGTCTTTCTTTTTGGTTTCACAGAATATTGAAAGAGGACTTCCTGTCGAACAAACGTGTTGTTTCGGTTTTGCGCAAAGTGTTCTAAAGAAGACGGAAATTCATGCATTCAAGTGATAGACGTGATAGGAATAAAAAAAAAAAAAAGGAAATCCTTTTTCGCCTATTTTTTTTCATTGTTATGAAGTGTTTTCTGATCGCTTATTTGTCGCAACAGCTGAGTTACCGGAATTTTGAGGACTCTATTAGTGGCATGGTTTTAGTCTATGGTGGTCACATTCTTTCCATTTAACCTTCATCAGAGGGATTTCCCAAGGCAGATGGTGGCTAACTTTGTGCAGTGAAACACATTAAAAAACAATTTCCGAAGGCATTTTAACTCTCTTTGAATTTCGGTTTTTCACGGTCCATGACTCGATTTTCGTGGATCAAGATTCTTCAGACATTTTTCTTCTCCTTTTAACAAAGTACCGAAGCGTGTCGTAGAAAGTTAAGAGCTTTGATACGATTGAGTGACCCGTGCCAAAGGTCGTAGTTGAACGCTCGGCACGAGACTTCATTGAGGAGACTTCATATAATAAGAAAGCAGCTCTTAAGAAGAAACTGAATTTCAGGTGCACGGTATCTTCTATATACGATAAAAAAGCCTTCGGGGGTTTATTATGATTTCTTTTCTCCTTTTAATGTCTCATATAACAAGAACATTTTCTGCAAAACAAAAATACAATATAGAAAATTCTTCCACACTGTAACAAGTAAAATATATCTTTTTCAAATGCATTACCGAAGCATTTCGGTTGATGATAAGGAATATGTAAGAAGTAAACGATCAAACATTTCGTTTGATGCTTGGAAATAATGTAAGAAGTAAACGATCAAAGAAAACAGCTGAGCAGTTTTAGAATTTCAGATGGAAACAAAACTTATATAGTATAACTATACTTGTGATCCAAAATTTCTTGGTTTAGACTAGAAATCAACGTTTCCAAGCTTTCGCACATCAACCAGATGGCTTTTTCAAGGAAGGTAGATAGGAAACTGCAAACTGAATAATTGAACGCTTCAACAATTTGAACGCGGTGACTTGACTTGACAATGACGAAGATATGCGAACGTAATCAGATATTCAAAGACACGAGGCGTTATGCTCGTTTAGCACGCGGAATCATGGAAGGAAAACTAAGAAACAAAACTGTTTATTTGCCACGTAAACTAAAATGAGTCCAAGCTATCTTCCAAAGAATACTTTTCCGACTAAGTTTCGTCACGAAAAAGAAGGTTTGTTGAGAAAACACAAACGCTAAACACGCGTAAAAATTAATAAATAAAAATAGAAAAAAAAACAAAAAGGGAAATAAATCGCAAAGGCAAGTTTTACATTGTTTTCCTAGGTGCCAAGTAATATTGTATTTGGTAAGAAAAGTTAAGTATTTTGGCAACAAAAAGTAGCGATACTTAATTTTTTCTGCAATAAGCAGAAATAGTTTTCTAGGAAGAACTTGCATTTGTTATTTGCCGTATATTCTCCATTAGAGATGGAACAGCATGAACATATTACCACATATGTTACTCAATTCGGACCTTACCTGACCAAACTTGAGTAGAATACTCGTAATCAAAAAAAAAAAAAAAAAAAAAAAAAAGGTAGAAGAGAAGAGATACCATCGAAATCGAAGTTCAGGTCTTTTGAACTTTTGAATCCCTTCCGACGGAAAAAGAAATTTCAAAGCAGATAAACTGAAACAGAAAAAAATCAACGAACGAGAATGCATTTATGCACTGTAATGAAAAAAAAACTGCGCATTAAAAAAAACAGTCTTAGCAGAGTTCATAGTGAATGGAATCAATTAAGAAAAAAAAAATAACGGAAAGAAAAAAGAAATTCAGCCAGATTTCTAGAATCAGTAAAATACCCACAACCCGAATTTGCTGCTTACGTCCTCTAGCAGCACAAATGTTCGTTACAAAAGTCAGAACATGTACACAAAATGTTCCTCTTAGGGAAAGATATAAGAAGGAAAAGAAATTTTTAAAACGGATAGTTTGAAGAATAGGTATGGAAGAAATCTGATCAAACTTTACTCCCTCTAGTGGGAGTCACTAGAGGTTTACAAAAAAAAAAAAAACAACTTTGCGGTGTTTTTTGAAGAAAATAGGTGCAATACGTTCTTCATAATGAAGGGTATCCTTCGAAGGAAGGATTTTCCCAAGAGATTTTCAAAATCGGAGATATTCTTTCTTATATTTATATACAGGCTAACACCACCTGGAGGCAGAACTGTGAATTGTTAAAAAGTGAAAAATATGCGTAACATATACTTCACGGCGAATTTTTTTCAAGTACGGCTTTTAGAAGTAGCTATAATAAGAAAGAAGTTACGCATATACCTTCCATTGCGAGAAAACTTTGCATTACTAGTATTTTATTTCTCGTAATTCTCAACGCTGAGAATAAAGAATCTTCTAATAAGAATCTTAGAATTCGGAGGTACATTTTGCAAATAGAAAACTCCACCTTTACGTCACTTAAAGTCAAAACTGTGAGTTATGAAAAATTAAAAGTTATGTGCAAAATGTTTCCCGAGATAAATGGTATCTGAGGAAAAGAGCTCTTAAAACCGGACTTCTAGAAGCATAGTCATCATAGAAAAATAAAATATACTTGTACAACCTGACGGAAAATTGTGCCTTATTTGGGAAAAGAAATACGAATAAAATATTTTCTGCAGTGAGTTGTATCTGATTAAAAAAACTCTTTTCCAGACGGGTTTTTGACGAGCAAAACTCTAGTGAAAAAACACACATTAAGCTTCCAGTAAAAAACAAAAAACTGCTGTAAATATGTTGTAAACCAAAATAAGCCCTTACGCTCTCAAGTGCAAAAGCTGTGCATTACAAAAAATTGAAAAATGTATGAACGCAATTCGATGTCAAATTTGTGGTTGAAATTATCCTTTTAAATGAGATTTCAAGAAAAATATGACAGGCATTTACGTCCCCAAGGGAAAAAATTGTATATTACTGTACTTTGAAAAGTAAATGTGCGAAAACGGTCTTCAAACAAACTGTTGGATCTTAAGCAAATTTGACACGGAAACTGGTAACCCGTTTCACACACACACACAACCTGCTATTGTCTCTCAGAACATTTTACTATTAAACAAAATTTAGCTTTCTAATTAGAACGTGCCGTCTTCGAAGCCAAGAATTCTGTGACAGCAGTTTCAGTGAGATCAACATTTTTGAACATTTGGTAACCGACGCACAGATGTGTAAAAATTGTCGTCTAGTGTAGAAGTGCATTAAAATAGAAGACGAAGCCGGATTTTCCAATTCAGATAATTGATTTACTGTTGGGTGATCTTTATACGTATATTGTGGTCCTGTGTTTGAGTGCCACAAAATGACCATGTCCTTGTTAATGAATTTCTTTGTTAAAGTTCAGTATAAGGACCTCAGCTTTTCACAAAAAAATCTGATCATACCGTATGGCTCCATACCTAATCTTTCGTTATAAACATTTCCAAATCCGACCTACTTATCTCAAAAGAAAACTATTTATCGGGTTACCTCTCTTTTAGTGTAAGGGGTTGTTGACAAAGAAGAGACATCAACTCTTTTTCTTACTGACATTATCTCCAGCCATTATTAGATAACAAAAATAGTTATCTTTATTACATCGTTAGTTATTTCGCTGGGAATGAATTGCAGATTGTTTAGCATTGGCATTGTGATCAAATTTCCGCCGACAGCTGGTGAGGAATCTAAATGACTTGTCGATGACCTTCCCAAAGTAGCCATTGAAATTATCAGCGAAAAAATCGTTTGAATTCGATGCATGCTATTTACACGCCTCCGAGGACATCAAAATAAGTACTTGTAGTCAGAGTGATAATGGTTTAGCGAAAATAAAATATGAATGAACGACGGAATAGAACAACCGTCTTGGACTAAACCCACGTTCCGAGTGATATACTTGAAGACACTGAGTGCTACTAAAGAAAGAAAAGGGCAATTTGACGTTGTGTCATCACGCAATACCACTTGCACTCACACACAAGGAGAGTAGTAAAAATACCAATAAGAGTAAACACCAAGCCATAAAACTCGTAGACTGCGAGCAAGAACTATAAAAATAAATTACGCTTTAGAAAGTGCTTCGCTGAAATGTAGCCGAGAAAAGGGAGAGACCAAGTGTGATCCAAATTTATGCACTTGCGAAAGTCCGTGTTCTCGTTCATCTGAAGGAAGTTTATACCTCTTTTTCTTTTAATGGTGAAGGTTATGAATGAAACTAGAAGTAAGATGTTATCTGTCGTTCTAAACCTTAATTTATGAACTGGCACAAGCCTTCTTTGCATTTATATCTTATTTTTAGTTTATGAGTTGACGCAAGCCTTCTTTGTATGCATTTGTTCTCGCTTCACATCCCGAAATTAACATGGGATAAGAATTGCTTCCAAATTGAAATGAAAATTTCGGAAGAAAATCGCCTTTATTAACGTTCTTTGACGTAGCAGCAGCTCGGTTTCTAGTTTTTTGAGAGTAGCACAAGTGATTGTTTCTCATGCATTTTCATATTATTTCAATGATTATTTCTATTGCCTCCTCATGAGACCATTTTACCCCGATGGCGCAATGGTCTTAAGCGCAGGCTTCTGGCCATTCGTCCGCGATGGGTCCTGGTTCGAATCCCATTGAGGCATGGATGTTGCTTTTATCTTACGGCACTGGCTCTCTCCCTTCCCTGGAACCAGTGGCCCTAAATTAGGAACGGACGACTGCTTATAGTCTGCTGAGGCTCACCGCGGTCGTTAAATCTCCAACCGAAAAAGAAAGTCTCTTCACGGAAGTATCCCGCATGAGTAGGAGTTTTTTGGGAAGGTAGCGTTTTCATGGCCCGAACACTGGATGTTCTGATTTTATATATCGATACTGATGTCCGAGCTTGGTTTTGCGACAAATCTATAGAAACCAAGCAATAAGCTCGTCAGTTGTGTTGTAGAAAGCGTTTAAAAAGGAATAAAATAAATATTACATTTCCGAACAGAAGGAGCGCAGTTAGCTTATCTATCGCGCCATCCCATTTTGCAGCTAGAGGTGATTGCTTCAGTATAACCTTTGGGTAATATAATACCACAATAATACGGGAAAGGAGTGTACATGTCTTTTCAAGATGATCAATATTTAACCTAAAATGATATTTATTAATTGAATGATAACACAGTTGAAAAGTATGTTGAACTACATGAATTTTTTTTTTTTTTTTTTTTTTGATTGGAGGTTTAACGACCACCGTGAGCAACTCAATGGGCTATAAGCAGTCGCCCGTCCCTAATTTAGGGTCACTGGTTCCAGGGAAGGGAGAGAGCCAGTGCCGTAAGACAAACACAACATCCATGCCTCACCGGGATTCGAACCCGGACCCCGTTCGGACGAATGATCAGAGGCCATCGCTTAGACCACTGCGCCACCGGGGCGGCGAACAACATGAATTAGAAGATATTGAGTATGTACATTCTGTGAAATATCCGGATAACTGCAACCTATATGATTAAAAGAATGTGTATCACAAAATTATTTTTTTGGAATCAAATCCTGTAGTCAAATGTCATCCGCGTAACAGAAGCGTTCAAAACTTCATAAAAAAATTTGGTGTTCAAAGGTCATTTCAATAACTACTTGGTAGTCCCAAAAGGAAATTTCAAGCAGATCGCGCAAAGGCAGTGGCATCAACAACAACGAGAAGAACAACTATAAGGAAAAAGGGTGTGGCTTAGAGAGATGCTTGACATCAATGATAATGATGATGATGATGATACGATGACCTCATATCCATAAACTACTGGAGCACAAAAAAGCAAGCAAATAAAGGTGAACTCTGACAAGTCTTAAGTCTGTCTTACAAACACGTACCGCAGGCTCATGATTGTTCTCATGCTACTAGTATTGCTCATCTCCCTTCATACTGCCAATAACACTGTGCTGTTCGTCATTCGAATGTAGTTGGATCCCATGTTATTAGCTGTTTGATTGGATGTATCTGACTAGTTTTTTGGTGGTCAGTAATAGGTACTCTATTGTCAGTAGTTTGACCTCAAGGTGTTTGAATCGCATCGCTGCCGCCCGTTTGGCGCAGTGGTCTAAGCGGTGGCCTCTGATCATTCGTCCGAAATGGGTCCGGGTTCGTTCGAATCCCGGTGAGGCATGGTTGTTGTGTTTGTCTTACGGCACTGGGTCTCTCCCTTCTCTGGAACCAAGGACCCTAAATTAGGGATGGGCGACCGCTTATAGCCCATTGAGTTGCTCACGGTAGTCGTTAAACCTCCAATCAAAAAAAAAAAAAAGAAAAAAAGGCCCGCATCGTTATATTTCAGCGTACTGTTTGCTACATAACAGACAGAGGACGTATTACAAAAGTGGGAGGTCCGCCCCGGTGGCGCAGTGGTCTAAGGAATGGATTCTGATCGTTCGTCCCAAAGTGGTACTGGTTCGAATCCCGTGAGGCATGGATGTTGTGTTTCTCTTACGGCACTGGCTCTCTCCCTTCCCTGGAACAAAGGGCCCTGAATTAGGGACGGGCGACCGCTTATAGCCCATTGAGTTGCTCACGGTAGTCGTTAAACCTCCAATCAAAAAAAAAAAAAAAAGGCCCGCATCGTTATATTCCAGGGTACTCTTTGCTACATAACAAACAGAGGACGTATTACAAAAGTGGGAGGGCCGCCCCGGTGGCTCAGTGGTCTAAGGAATGGCTTCTGATCGTTCGTCCGAAAGTGGTCCTGGTTCGAATCCCGGTGAGGCCGGGATGTTGTGTTTTTCTTACTGCACTGGCTCTCTCCTTTCCGTGGAACCAGTGACCCTAAATTAAGGGCGGGCGACTGCTTATTGAGTTGCTCACGGTGGTCGTTAAACCTCTAATCAAAAGAAAAAAAAAGTGGGAAGCCACGATAGCCGAGTGGCCCGAGGCGGTGCAACCTAATCGTTCGTCCGAGTTAGTCCGGGAATTGAGTCCCGGATGAGGCACCGGCGGTACGTTTGTCTATTCCAGGAAACCATTGGCCCCAAATTAGGAGCAGACGACTGCCTATGGTCCTAAGTCGTTCACGGTAGTCATTAAATCCCGAAATAATAAAAAAATAAATAAAAATGTCGCCGGAGTGAAATAATGTTTTTAGATGAATGGGATAAATTAATAATCTCGTGACTCTCCTTTTCATGTTTCAAAGAAAAATACAGAAACACTTTCTTTTAAATTCGAAGGACATTGCACCCAGTGTTTTTTCTTGGGGTGCATAAAGTTTCAAGTGCTTCAGACGCTGATCGTAGACAGCAAAATCTATCACACTCTTTCGATCAAGAGTACGATTTTTCCAAGTATATGTGTGGATATACTCGTGGTTGAAAAATGTATTAAATACACACAAACAATTCTCAATGCAGAGTTTAATTAATCTTTCACCTTTATCATTCACACAAGGATCATTAAACTTGCTGGTAGTAGAGCTTGTGTACGAGTGAATGGTGTTTTATCAAAATGGTTTTCCATTGGTGCAGGAGTCAGGAAAGGTTATGTAATGTCTCCATGACTGTTCAATATATTTATGGATGCATGCATGCGTGATGCCAAAATAGATAATAGTGGTTTATGTCTTGGTGATATCCGTGTGTGCAGATTGCTGTATGCTGATGACACTGTCCTGTTGGCAGAGAGCAAATGTGATTTGCAGTGTATGTCGTCCCGGATGTACGAATTTGAATGAAATTTAAACTGAGTATAAATAAGGGCAAAACCAAAGTCATGGTCTTTGAGAGAGGAACTGGTAACACTGAATGTAATGTAAGTATAAATGGCACTGTGATTGACCAGGAGAGTGAATTTGTGTATTTAGGAAGCATGTTTGACAGAGAGAACAAATTAGATGGTGAAATTAGTAGGCAAGTGAATTTTTCATTGAAAGTCATAGCTGCGCTGGGAGATTTTCACAGGAATGAAGGGTTCTCTAGAGAGTCCCGCATGGCTGTGTATGAAAGTGTAATTGTTCCTACTCTGATGTATGGTAGTGAAACCTGGGTACTACAGAAGAAACATAGGAGTCGTTTGTGTGCTGACGACAGTTGTTTACTTCGTGCTCGTATTTTGTTTCCGTTTGAGATAATTTCCGAGTCGACAGCTCCTAATTTTGTGTGTGCTACGTGTGTGGTGCCATCCTACTTCTGATCCATTTCCCAAGTCGGTAAGTGCCCTTTTTGTGTTGTATTCCTCATTTTCCTGCTTTGGTAGAGTTGGCCGAAGCTCGTAATCTTATCGCCATTGCAAATGGCGGCTTCCGGGGATAGCGGAGCTTCTATCCGCACTTCCGGAAGTGACAGTGACTCTTTATCCCTAACAGCTGCTCAGAAGCAATCCACCAATGGAGGGCTTCCTTTGACAAGCCCCTCCTCTCCGCAGCGTGACAAAGTTGCCTTGCCCATGGAGCTATCTCCTTCCCATCTGACGAAGAGTGGTGAACCATTGCTTTCCCCTGTACCTTCTGATGACGCCATGGACGTCACACTTCCACCAGCCACTTCCGCGTCATCACAACGCGCGCCAGGTGTATCATATGCTGCCGTCACCTCAGGTGCGTCAACTTCTTCTTCTTCTTAATCTCATCAGCCCCCTTCTTCAAAGTGCCCTCATCAGCTGACGTATGGTACAGACCAGATCTACGTGGATGTTCTGACTACTTGCCCTCTAGGTCAGATTTTTCTTGACAAAATCGGACTGGGTGTATTTTTCCGCAGCCTCCCCAATACCAAGCTGACGGCGTACAGCGCTGCCCTTCGACAAATTGTTCCGAAAGAGGCTATTGCCGCCCCGGTGGCGCAGTGGTCTAAGGGATGGCCTCTGATCATTCGTCCGAAAGGAGTCCGGGTTTGAATCCCGGCAGGCATGGATGTTGTGTTTGTCTTACGGCACTGGCTCTCTCCCTTCCCTGGAACCAGTGACCCTAAATTAGGGACGGGCGACTGCTTATACCCCATTGAGTTGCTTACGGTGGTCGTTAAACCTCCAATCAAAATAAAAAAAGAGGCTATTACTCACGTGGGTAGAAGAACCAGCCAAGTCATAGCTTATCTTGCGGCTCCTGCCGTCGCCCTTCGAGTTCTGACCGAAGGCATTTTCATCGGCGATCGCCATCTCCTTGCGACCCCACTCACACAAGTACCTACTACAGTCAGTTTCGCCCCTGTTCCTCCGGAAGTATCCGACGACCTATTGCTCTCCGTCGCTCAGAATTACGGACGTACTGTCGGATCGGTCATCACGTACTCCTCCTTTCCGAGAGTCCCTGAGGACCGTTATCTTTTAGGATTTCGCCGTGATGTACGTGTGATCTTTCCCTCGGAGGAAGCCATGTTACGTGTTCCATCGGTACTCAATGTAAGCTGTGACATTCATATTAGGCGCATTGACATCACTGTGGGCACCCTTTGTTCGGTATGTAAGAGCACTGGTCACCCTAGTGCGCTATGCCCTCATCGTGCTGCTACTGCCTCCAAATCTTCAGTACAGCCTACTGAACGGTCAACTGGACCCCCGGCATCTTCATCTGGCACCTCTCACCAGCGGCAATCGAGTTATTCCGAAAGTATCCATAAAGCCGTTGGTCAACGCGTGACCTCGTCGCAACCTTCCACTTCCAACTCAGCTTCTACACTCCAGACATGCCCACAGCAGGAGAATTCTTCAACCGGAGACCCGTTGAATTCTCCTCTGCTTTCTACAATTAATCCACAGCACCCTTCAGAGCCCGATAATGGGGTCGCTTCGCCTGATGCCTTCACAGAGCCAGACCCTCCTGCCTTTGGTTCCGAGCAACAAGAGGGTACGCTCGAAGCGTCGTCGGACTACTCGACGTCGCAATAAGAAGACACGCACATCTCCCGCCTTTCAAGGAGGACGTGATTGCTCGGAAAGTCGTTCACTCCCATCTGACGATTCTAGCATCTCCATCTCCGACTCTGACGACAGCACACTGGTCCCACTTACTCTAGAGGATTTCATACAGCAACTGGAAGATTCCTCACTACCACAGACACCAATTTCTGGTGCGGAGTTATACTCCTATCTCATCGGTCCTCGTAGTAAAACCATGTCTCAAGATATTCTCCAATCCTATCTCACGGAGCTTGCAGCAACTATGACGCAAGTGGCGGTTGTTCGATCTCACCTCCAAGCCTTACCATCCACATCTTTCGGTGAAAGCGGATGTCTCAAGAAAGTCTGCGATCGTCTCTCTCAGCTCCAACGAGCAGCTGACAAGCCCCTTGAACCGTAGTCGGACATTTTCGTTCAAGATAACGACACTGAACTGTAGGAGGTTTGGGTCCCCTCTGGCGAATTCGCTTGCTCTTGAGGATCTCCATCACCTCACAGCAGACATTCTTCTGCTCCAAAAGACGAATTGCCTGTCTACAACGCCCTTCAATCGATGGCGTACGTGGAACTATCAGTTCCACCACGCTTTCCGACACTCTACAATCGGCGGTCTGTCCATAGGCATCCGCACTCAGTTCCGTCAAGTTCAATCTTCAGTGTCGGTGCAGCATCTCTGTCGTGACTTGCTACAACGCCTCACCTTTATTCTGGATGAGCGTCGTTATGTTGTTTTCAACATCTACGTTCCGTGCACACCTCAACATCACACCCTACTTTTCATGGCGCTCCGTTCGGCTCTTCAGTCAACGTTGCCGTCGGATCACGTGTTGATCGGTGGCGATTTTAATTGCACGCTTGACCCTGATCGTGATCGTGATCGTGCTCTAATTCATAAGGAAACTAGCTTGCGTCTTGTGGAGCAATTACACTCCCTCATCACGGAGTTTGATCTTCGGGCAGTCTTTCGTCAAATTTATCCTACAACGGTCTCCCATACGTGGAGGTCCTCAGCTGTCCCCTCGTCATCTTCCGCTAGACTTGACCGTTTCTACGCAACCGCTCCCCTTCTGCCCGTGGTCACGGACTGTCAGCATCTACCCACCGCCTCTTCTGACCATTGTGCCGTTGTAGCCACCTTCACCTCTTCTTTCCGTCAACGCTCCGAGTTTCACTCCTGGACATTAGATACCTCTCTCCTCGAAGATCAGACCTTGTGTTCTAACGTCCGGAATCCCCTTCACTCTTTTCGCCCTGGACTGTCCACTACATCCTGTGCGCTAAGTTACTGGCTAGATGTCAAGTCACATCTGCTCCACTTTCTCAAGAGCCACTCGTTCACAGTCGCCAATCTGCGCACCATGGAAGAACGCAATCTCCGACAAGTTCTCGCCCAGCTTGGAGCCACTCACCCCCTCTATCCAGCATATTTGGCAAACCTCCGTGCTCTTCTGGAACCTCGAGCCCGGCAGGCCATTTCACGACTTCGTCTCCAGCACTTGTCTCCCGAAGACTGCTCTTTTGAATTCTTGTTTTCGTTAGAGGATCAGCGTCGTTCTTCTCATCGACTCCGGGTGCTGCGTCTGCCTGACGGTCATGTGGCTTCGGACCCAGATGTGCTTTGCTCCCATGTTCGTCAATACTTCTCCGACAAATACAGTGATACCCCTCCACCTTCTGCTTCGGCGTCTAATACTTTACTTTCTTCTCTCCCTCAAGTCCCCTCTCACCTTTGCGCTTCTTTTCTACAGCCTATCTCTTCATCTGAATTCAGGACTGCACTTTCCTCTCTCAATCGCCGAGCCGTCCCTGGTCCTGACGGCCTCCCTCTATCACTTTGTCTTATCTTTTTACCTTCTCTCCTTCCTTTCCTTCTTGCTGCTTACTCTTCTGCCTTTGCATCTATCTCCCTTCCGAGAGGCTTCACTGTTGCTCACATGGTATTTTTCCCTAAGAAGGGCGACCTCATTGACCTGGGGAACTGGCGTCCGATTTCACTAATAAATCTTGATTATAAACTGTTCACTAAAATTCTCTCTCGCCGCCTAAATCAAGTTCTTCCGTATCTTCTCTCTTCCGACCAGTCCTACACGGTACCTGGTCGTTCTATCGCTACTAACCTTCACCTCCTTCGTGATCTTCTGTATCTTGCCCGTACTAAATCTGAATCTCTTGTCCTACGAAATTTAGACCAACGTGCAGCTTTTGATAATATCTCCCATTCATTTCTCTCAACTACTTTACACGCTTTTGTCTTTCCTTCTGTCTTCGTTACCACTATTCCTGCTCTTTATCGCGACGCCGTCTTTCAGGTCAAGACAGCCGCCTTTCTGACAGCACCAATTTCTTTCCGTCGTGGAGTACGACAGGGGTGTCCACTTTGTGGGCAATTATTTGCCCTGGCGTTCGAGCCTTTCCTACACACAGTACATCGTGCATTTCTTGCGGCTCTTCCTCCTCCCACGGCAAGCACCAGGCACTTCTCTATAACCTACTCTGCCTACGCCGACGACGCGACTTTCTGCGTCCGGATGGAGTTGCAATTTGATACACTCGCTCATGTATATGCACTCTACTCTTCTTGCTCCTCAGCGATTCTCAACACTACCAAGAGTGCCGGCCTGTGGTGCGGTGCCTGGGAGTCCAGGATGGACTCCCCATGAGGCGCCTTCTGTACTGCCTCTTAGAAATTTCTTGGTGTGCACCTAGGAGCTCCCATAGCTGCCCGAAACAACACGTGGGCTGTTCTTCGTAATCGCCTTGCTCGATCGGCTGCCTTCTGGCGGAAAGCTCAGTTCAGCGCCTCTTACCTCACCCGGGCATGCCTTGCTTGTACATATCTTCTGCCTCCTTGTCTTCATGTGTGGGCAGCTGCTCGTATGCCAGCTTACTATCTTGCTGAAGCGACACGGATCATCTCTACTATGATCTGGTCAGCTCATCATTGGATACAAGTCTCAACTTTAAGTCTTCCGATCTTCACCGGTGCTACTGCGCTCCTGGATGTTCGCCAGTTCTACAAAGCACACAGGATAGTATCCCTTTTGCGTCTACTCTGTGAACCAAAATCTGCAGCCTCTCTTCTTCGAGACGTGATGATTTCTCCCCGGAACTCCCGCTTCAAATTCACAACTTTTCTGCTGATGGATCGCTTTTCTCTCCTCCACTCTCGTCTTTCCCCGTTTATTCGGAGGCGCTTTCCTTTCTTCGCTCTCTGCCACTACTCCGTGCCCCACCCGCTTTCACCTCAGAACTTCTAGCTGAACCCCTCTTCTACTCCTCCATCCTCCATCCTCCTAACGCACCGTATTTCACTGACCTTTCCTGGCTCCCCGCTGGGATCGTATCCGTCCGAGACTTACTTTCCTCCGACCTAACATGGAAACCCTTTTTCGACCTCTCTCCTTTCCTTCCACACACCTCTACCTCTCTTGCACTCTACGATTCTCTCCGCTCCTAGATCGTTACACTTTTTCCTGCTCTCGCTTCTCCGGCTGGACTCTTTCTCGTTTCTTCTGCTTCTCTTAGCCTTCCTTTTTTTCTTCCTGTTCGTGGCTCATTTCTTCCGATCTCCAGTTTTACTGTCCGTACTCTCTATCGCTTTCTCCTTCAGGATCCATCGCCACCTGCACCCCAGCTCATTTCAGGAGTGCCGCTCGCCGCTCTTCCGAATGTGTGGTCGGCAACAGCTTCACCCATCTCGACACCAGATGAAATGAATATTTACTGGCTCTTCCTTCACCGCCGCCTGCCAGTGCCGGCCACGTTATTTCGGATGACGCTGGCAGCCGCACCCACCTGCATCTTCTGTTCTGAGCATGCCGATGTTCTACACATCTACCAGTACTGCCCGGCGATCCTTCCTTTACTACACCTAGCCTTTACCATTGCCAAGTGTCTCTGTGCCAAAGAGCTGCCTTTTTCTTCGTACAGGACGTTGCTGGTTTCTTATTCTCCGCCGGTGCCTTTATCTGAGCCATGCGCACACATCTTTGTACTCGAAAAGCATGTGATTTACTGCTTCTATCTGCAACTCCGCCATACCTCTAATGCGCCTACGCTCCTTCAAGCAGGAGATACCCTTTGTGAGCAATTCCGCAACCGGCTGACCTCACGGCTTCGATTGGCGTTTATCGTTGCCCGGGACACTGACCAGAGCCAGCAGTTCCTGAGTGCATGGTCACCATTACACCGCTGGTTTTCCGGGCTTTCTGCAGACCTACATCTTCTGCTTTGACTTCCACTTTGTACGTCGGGACCTTCCCCGCTTTGATCTTTGTCATGAACACTGAACTGGCTCACCGGATCCGGAGAGCAACTCCCTAAGCTTGTTAGACTTAGATCTTCTGTACATTCTTCATATTCCTATCTTCAGTTTATCTTTTTACTGTCAGTGTTTGTAGTGTATTCACGTGAACTTTGTGGTGCCCTCTTCTGAATAAGTGTTCTTTTTAGCAATTTCTTCTGTGTGCCTCACATTGTACCTGTATATTCAATGTTTTTATTTTGTCATATATCTTCTGCTCATTCGTTCGTCATATTGCTCATATAAATTGTACATACACATCCTGTATATATTTCGCTGTTCATCATGTACATATACACATTCCTTGGTACTGTGTATGCTCCTTTTCGGAGACGTCCTATAAGTTCATTCTTTACTGTCTGCATCATGCGTATCTCAGTCACGCACCTTTCGTACACATCTTGTATATAGTACAAATTTTCAATTGCATCATTATGTTCTGCGTCATTTGTATTTATATTTTCATTGCATTGTATGTATATCTCATTTACTGCACATAGTTCATTCCCTGTTCCTATATGGCTTCCCGCACATCTGTATATACTTCGCCTAAATTGTACGTTTATTCAGTCTCACCTATATATTTTCCATTATCACACTCTGCACTGTTGCACTTATGTTGTATCATCGCTCATCTATCTCATTAGCACTGTATTATATATTCACCTCTCATAGTGTAACTTGCGCACTCGCTGTATATATACCTCTCATACTGTAAATAGCGCACTTCTTGTATGCATACTACGGTAATTATGTCTTGTCGTCCGCTCATCTATTTCACTTGCATTGTATATACCCCTCGCATAATGTAAATTGCGCACACTTTGTATTGTTGTATATATCTGACTCCTGTTATTATGATTTCAGGCATTGTAAAGGCACATGCCGCCTACCGCCTTCATTCCCTGTAACTTCCGAACTTGCTTACTAAGAAAATCTTTTTAGCCCCAGTGGTAGGAAGGAAAGGTAGAGGAAGGCCAAGGAAGTCATGGGAGGATTAGATTCAGGAGTGTCTGCATGAGAAAAAGATTATGAGTATGAAGTGTAAAAGATCTTGTGTACGATGTGTGATGGATGTCAGTGAAGCCCGAGTTGTATGTCAAGATCGATGTAAATGGAGAAATTTGATACGACAACAGTAAGTAAAAATATCTGTTAGTTTGTATTTCTTTTTGGAGCTAACCTTTGAATCTCAGAGAACAGCTTAGTGATATGTATGTATGCATGCATAAAGTTTCAATCCAAGCCGTTTTCGGCGGTCTTGGAAGTAGTTGCTCTTTCCTTAGACTAACATCTGACTCCACATGAAACTTCAGTTTATTTGACTGTATCTTTTTATCTCGCTGCTAGTATTGCAGTATTGGAAAGAAAGCTGGGTATATAACAATTCTAATACTGCCAGTAAAGCAGTATTAAGATAGCTACAGGGGTTGTCCAAAATAATAGAAACACCTCGCTGAAAACAGTGACTTTGGTATGTGCTGCTTTTTGAGTAAAACAAACATGTAGCTACAATGTTTTTTGTAAAAAAGTGTTGCTTATAGTCTCAAGGGTCTGTGTGATTGCATTGTAAATCGGTGTTTGCATAATTTCGTTCCAGGTGAAGGCACAATGAGTGACCTGTCGGAGTTCCAAAGAGGACAGATTGCAGGAGCCCGTCTGGTTGGTGCGTCGGTAACCACAATGGAACAGGTATTGGGGGTATCGAGAGGTACCGTGTCGAAGGTCACGACAGCATACAATGTTAACGGCACAACATCATCTGCGAGACACAACTGTGGAAGGAAAACCAAACTCACTGCGAGAGGCAGGAGGACATTAAAGAATATTGTGATCGCTAGGAGGAAGACAACGGCGACGAAAGTGACTGTTGAGCTTAATTCACATCTCCAAAACTCAGTGTCGACCCATACGGTACGAAGGGAATTGCATAAGCAAAATATTTACGGCAGAGCTGCGATTGCAGAACCCCTGGTGTCACAGGTGAATATGAAACGGAGACTACAGTGGAGCCAGGAACATAAAACGTGGACTGCGGATCACTGGAAACATGTCTTGTTTTCCCATGAATCAAGTTTTTCGCTATTTTCCACCACAGAAAGGGTTTATGTGTGGAGAACCACCGCAGAAGGCTACAATCCAGACCGTCTCCTTCTTACAGCGAAGTATATGGGTGGTTCCGTAATGGTTTGGGCCATGATCTCGTGGTTTGCAGAAGATCCCATTATCACCTTTCACGGACGGATCACTAGCGGTGACTATGTCACTCTTTTGGCCGACCATGTGGATTGAATGGCACAGACATTGTTTCCGTCAGGGGATTGCGTCTTTCAAGATGATGATTCACAGAAGTCGCACTGTTCAATCATGGTTTGGGGAACATGAGGATGAAGTTTCACACCTTCCATGGCCGGCACAATCACCGTACTTAAACATCATTGGGCCCCTGTGGTCTGCGTTGGAAAACAGAGTGCGATCCTGTTACCCTCCTCCAGCGTCTCTCAAGGAATTGGAGCAGTTTCTGCAGGAAGAATGGTACAACATACCACTTACCACCATCCAAGGACTTGCATGCGTCCATTTCATGGAGGATTCAAGCAGTTTTAAATGCCAAAGGTGCTCCCACACCAGAGTAGGTGCATAACACCTATTGTTTCAAGGTGTTTCCATTATTTTGGACAGCCCCTGTATATACTGATTTTAATACTGACGACAGAGCAGTAACAGAAAGCTAGTACATATATAAAGGGAAGAGCAGAGTCTTCTTTAATTGTTGAAATGGTGATTGAAGGTTCGAAATTAATTTTCTTTCACTCTCTCCACGGGTTTTAATGATTCTCCGAAATGAATTAATAACTGAACTTTGGTGAAAATGAAGATTCCCAGAGTTAATTAGACAATTAGGGGTTGATGCGTGACTTTAGAGAAAGTAGTCAAATCGACGGCGATGAACGTAAAGTTTCTGTTCCAAGGAACACGTCTTTTGAACCACACACACACACAAATAGTCTTTAAGGGGAACACTACATGTAGGTCCTCAGCTGATAGTTCGCTAGCGGCTTTAATAAGAACGGCGCGAATATATCACAATATCTCTTTAACATACTACGTTCAAGTCAAACCATGGCCGACCCGGTGGCGCAGTAGTCTAAGCGATGACCTCTGATCATTCGTCCGAAAGGGGTCCGGGTTCGAATCTCAGTGGGGCATAGATGTTGTGTTTGTCTTTCGGCACTGGCTCTCTCCCTTCCCTGGAACCAGTGACCCTAAATTGGGGACGGACGACTGCTTATAGCCCATTGAGTTGTTCATGGTGGTCGTTAAATCTCCCATAAAAACAAAAAAACGTCAAACCGTGTAAGAGATGATGGCGCACACATTCTTTGCTCCCATGGACACTAATTGTATGACGAAGATTGCTCGAGGTTTTGCTTACAACTGTCTTATTAAAGCACAATTCTGTTCTACAAATTCTATCAATCGGATTTTCAAGCCACAGCTCATGTAAAACGATAATTCAGAGGCAGCGGAGACAGGTTTTAAAATGATTTAAACTCTGATTGTTTTCCGAATGTATGAGACAAGGGCAAAACAAAATCGCCGCAGTTCAGTACACATAAGAACTAACTTTTTATTTTGGAAAGTAAAACAATTGAAGCCTAAAATTGACAATCAGGCGATCATGACTATTCATAACAAATTGGTGCACCGTTACTGAACGTCTACTTTGCCTTTTTTCAGCATTTTTTCTATTTCTTTAGGAAATAATTTCAAAGTTTATTTTTTATGTTTTGCAAGAAATATATCTTAAGTTCCTTTGCCTATTCCCAAGAAACGTACTTACGTTTTGTTCTTGATATTAATTAAAGATTCGCATGAACCTGAGGAAGAAAGATATTTTCATTGATTTACCGCTTTTTTATCGCGGAGATATTGTTATGAAAAGAAAAAGAAGTGCCCTAGATTCCCAATGTCATGTCAAGTATTTCATTGCTATTGTATCCTTTTATCACAGTAGTGGCAAATAATGACACCCTGCCCTCCCCCTTCCGTGGCACAGTGGTTTAAGAGCTGGCTTCTGATCTTTCGTCAGAGTGGGCCCGAGCTTGAGTCCTGAATGAAGCATGGGTTATGTGTTTGTCATACAGCACTGGCGCCCCTTTCCCTTCCCTGAAACCAATGGCCCTAAATTAGGTTCAGGCGACTGCTTATATTCCTTAGAATTGCTCATGGTGGCCGTTAAACCCGATAAAAAGCAATGTCTATAGTTAAAGTTAAACAACTTCGAATAAAACGTTTTAACGACTCCAAGAACCAGTTATCGTTTCTACATTTGTATGATTTTTATAGAGAGTTTTCTAAGGGTACACCCATTCTCCTAGTTTTGTACACGGAAGTCACTTAGCTTTGTTCTGCTATTACCTCTGTGCTTGTAAATGTCGGATATATTAATGGAACAGATTATCAGATCTGTGAATATTCTAAGATATTTACGTCTATTGACATTCATTAAATGCCATTGTAAGCTCCGAAAGAATTCGAAGAAATGAGAATACTCTTCCACTTGAAAGTTCGAAGTACAAAAATCCGCAACAATGAAACTAGGACGTATTATATCTATAAACACTGAGTTTGTACAAATAAATTAGAATTTTCCCCATCATTACATTACTTATCCTATCCTCTGAGTAAGTAGGGAAAGAAAGGTGCACTAAAGCGACGTCGGAATCTTGATAATAATATTAGGGGTTGTGCTAACGTTGTCTTCTTCACGAACAGCAACTTCTTGATCGAATAAATGAAATAGAACAAAAGACAGAAAACCTTACCACGTTGTCACGTAGCACTGTTAAATATTTTGTGGTAGGCTGCGCCAAAATGTGGTGTTACACCAGCTGCACTACTTTCCGAGAAAAGGTAGCTATTCTGCGGTGCAGACAAAACCCAACAACATGGTGCAAACTTGCACTATAATGTGATGCAACCTTGTATGAAAACATGGTAAAAAGTTGAACTATGTTGTTGGGTTTTGTTTGCACCAAACAATTGTGTATCTTTACTAGGAAAGTGGTGCAGCTGGTGTACTACGTTTTGGTGTAACCTACCACAAAATTCTTAACAGTGTAGTTGTATTTGTGTTCACATGATACGGGCGAAGGAAAATTTAACCGAGAGTACATTTCTGTGTTTCCTTGGTAAATACCTTCAAGGATCATTTCTTGTGTTTCTCTAGAAACGAATCTAAAGTATCTTTTGCCTTGACTGTTTCCCAAGATAATTGCGATTTTTTTTCTTAAGAAATGAAGCCAGAAATTTGTTTCTAATGTTAACTAAAGATTCACGTGAACCCGAAGAAGAATGTTGGAATATTTTCGCTGTTAATCGAATTCTTTTTATCGTGGAGGCATACACATACCGGCCACTGAATTAGAAATGTTTGCTCAATACCGGGTTGGACCTCCTTTAGCCCGAATTACAGCACATATATGTTTTTGCATAGATCCTACAAAACATTGGAGAGCATCTACGTCTACAGCATACCAGTTGTTCACTAGATAGTCTTTAAACTAGCTCAGATTTGACGGAAGAAGACTTTTCTCTCGGATCTAGTTTTCTAACATGTCCCATATATTCTCAATGAGGTTCCGATCCAGGCTTTGTGGTTGCCACGGAAGATGATGGAAGTAGCTGTCATGCTCACTGTACCACTGCTGAACACATCTTGTACGATGGACAGTAGCATAAAACAGCCGTCACATGCCGGATAAAAGTCAGCATTGCAGGATGAACTTGATCCGCAACAATGTTCAGATAATCCTTGAAGGACACCCGACCTGCCTTTCAGCAATATCAGGGGTCCCTTCCGTACCAAGAGAACATGCCCCACACCATGACATCACATCCAAGACCTTGAGTTGTGTTTACAAGGTAAGCTGGGTCCATGGTTTCATGGGGTTCCTGCTAAACTATCTGCCTACCGTGGGTACACAACAGGGACTCGCCGGACTACATGACTTCCTTCCAGTCTTCCAGTGTCCAATCACGGTGTTTCTGACACAACTGTACACAAACTTTCTGGTTCTTGTCAGAAATCAGAGATTTCGTTACAGGCATGCAACTGCAAATACCGACCCTCTTCAATCCCCTGATCATAGTTCGCTGAGATATGGGTTGGGAACAGCCCTCATTGAATTCCTCGGTCAATTGCCGTACACAGGCAGTCTTGTTTCTCGGACAAGCCTTCTCAGATGGTGCGATTCGTCCCTGACAGATTTTCGTGGTGACACAACTACGCCTCCTAGACAAACAATGTGGGTTATTTTTCCACTAATTAAAGATCCTGGATATCTGACTCTTAAAGAAACCAATTAGTCTTCAAAATCGCCGCTCCAGGCAGACGGTCCAGCACAATAAGCTCTCCAGCCAATTCCGACCTTAGTTTTACCCATTGTGATCAACACTACTGACGGTTACTGAGAAGCAGCAGTCTTTAACAGTTGCTTGGATCACGTGCTGACGTACGTGACCACCTTTTTGCACATACACTGCTGCGTAAGTGCCGTTTACGTACATCTGCAAAAAGGTTTCTAATTCAGTAGCCGGTGTGTGCAATTGTGAGAGAAAAAATAAAAATAAATGCTCCAATGAATTTTCAATGAGTAAGTTAAGGTTCTTGAAAGCGCAAAAAAGTGGTGTGTCAAATGCCATCAAACTTGAGAAGGATTATGTTTTCAGCGAGTTCAGGCAGGGCGATACAACTACCGTTCCAGTTACTCTCTTGGTTATTTTTTTACTTAATTTAGTTATTTAAAATTTTAAGTGAAGGATTAAATAATTTGGGAAATCTTTATCTTTTAGGCTATTCTAGAATTTTAGTGTAGTAAAACTGAATGCTTTGTCAAAGCGATAGGTGGGGTTATGAGCACTAAGTGAGTATGGTGTGGTTATGAGCACTAAGTGAGTATGGTGTGGTTATGAGCACTAAGTGAGTATGGTGTGGTTATGAGCACTAAGTGAGTATAGTGTGACGTGTTCTTTTCAGTGTGGTGTTTCACCCCTTCTCCTGTAGTTTTCCATCGCGTCAAAGACTAACGTCACTCTGGTATATCAATCTAACATCAAGTGCAAGGAATCTTTCATTTACGCAGAAGCACTCAAGACATCAAATTGTTTAGTTCCTTTTCTTACGTACCATGAGGTGGATAACTCCATGAGACGGATAACCTCAGAAAAGCAACGCTCTTCTACCAGACATAAATATGTCAAAGATTTTTGGGAATAAAGGAAAAAGTTTTGAAATCGATATTCATGCTTGTACCATAAGCAGATGAACTATTTCCCGGTAATATATAACAGTGAAATGCAGCTGTGTACGCTAAATAGTCCTAGAGTAGCTAAAATTTATTTAGGTGACATACACAGTGTGGCAAAGAATTTTTAAGACTGGGTCTGTAAAATGAAATAGAAACAAGAAATTATAATTTGTTTTGGTTTTTTATTCCGAATAAGTCCCTCCGGCTTCAATACACTTGTTACATCGATTTAATAATGATTCGAATGCCTGTTCCAGTTCACTTTGCGGAATTGCCTCCAAAGCACGCATCGAAGCTGTTTGTATGGTCGAAATATTATCAAAATAACACCCTTTTAACGTCATTTTAAGTTTCGGGAATAAAGAAAAGTCGCATGGTGCTAAATCGGGCGAATACGGTGGATGATTCAACACACGGACGTTATTTTTCGCCAAAAATCTACGAACAAGAAGTGAGGTGTGACTGGGTGCATTATCGTGCAACAAACATCAACTGTTTCATCCCGATATTCTGGACGAATGCGACGAATTCTGCCCATCAAACGCCTCAAAACATTTAAATAAAACTCACCAGTCATTGTTTGTCCACTTGGAACAAATTCTTTGTGGATGATACCCTTACTATCGAAGAATGTAATGAGCATTGTTTTGATTTTTGATGTAACTTTTCTTGTTTTTTTTGGCTTGTGGTGAGTTTTTTTACTTCCATTCCGCACTTTGTCGCTTTGTTTTAGGATCATATTGAAAACACCACGTTTCATCACCAGTAACAATCGATTTTAAGAAGTTTGGATCATTTTCAGCGGCTGAAATGATTTCTCTGCAATGTGCACTTCTCCTTGATTTTTGTTCGTTGGTTAACGTGTGTGGAACAAATTTAGCACAGACTTTTGTTGTGCCCAAATCTTCATGCAGGATGGTTCGAATCGTTTCTTTGTTGATGTTTAAAGACTCTTCCGTCATTCTTAGCGACGCACATCGATTGTTTGTCACGAAATCACGCACTTTTTCAATAATCTCAGGTGTCCTAGATGAACTTGGTCTTCCGGTATGCTTATCATATTCTAGCGTATCGCTTCCGTCCAAAAAACGTTTGTGCCACAGGAAAACATTTGATCTACTTAAACAAAAATCACCGTAAACTTGTTTCATCATTTGGTACGTTTCCGAGGCACTTTTACTAAGTTTTGCGTTAAATCTAATAAGAGCCCTTTGTTTCATCTTAATAATTCAACGTGAAAAAAATTTTACTTCTCTAATGAACGGCCGTTTCGTTTGAGTTACTTTAACAACTGCGCAGTACTTTTGGCAGAAAGCAAGCAGATGGTCACGGTTTATAACGCATTCACGATTACACTGGTGGCGCCACCGTAGGCGGAAATCTAGCGCCAGTCTTAAAAATTCTTTGACGCACTGTGTATAAAAGGTTAATATAGGAGCCAGCCGTTTCTTATTGTCGCACATACATAGGTTGGAATTTATTCCTCACGAATACAAAACAGGATTTTTTCTCCCATTCACTTTCCTACTTGCAGGATTACTGTGTGTTAACACTACTTTCTCTTTAGAATGTAAGGTTTGGACTGGTCTTTTTTTTCATTCCGATCTCTCTTGGGAACACTTAAGCCCTCGAACACCTCTCCTTGCTTTCCGAGAAGATGTTACTGTTGTCCCTCATGGGAACGGCATGCTTTCCGAATTTCTATCTCCTCGATAAGTCGAAATATTTGAATCTGATATCATCACATCAGATTCGAGTCCCTGAAGACATGTGTCAGGTCGTCTTTGTTCTCCAAATGTACCCCATACTTTCGGGTTCTAGTGACATTCTAAATCCTGAAATCTTGTTTCTAAGTTTCGAAAGAATACGGAAATCTGCAATCCTGTCGTTCCTGAAATGATACAAAATGGCACTTAATTATAAGTGCCATTTGAGTTCTTTTTGCTTGGGGATTACATTGCTTGACTCAAAACACAGCGTGATTCCGCGTGTATTGCTTTGCAAGAGTGATGAATGTAGACGATTTGTAACATCCCACAAAAGTCGTGCATACTGAAAAGGTTTTTTGATCACACCAATTGCACTACTCGACATAGAATGAGCGACACCAAGATGTATCTGTCGGTGCGCCATGAAAATTGGTTGGTGTGTGTCGACAGTCGGATTCTGTAAATGATTGCATTTGCTTACCAATCATATGATAGATGAAGAAGCAAAAAGGGCAAAAGGACTCGGCGTAGATAGTTTAATCGACCTCACCTGGGCATGTGATCCACCGCATCAGAGTGATTTCTGTGGCGAAAGCACGCGTAAGGAGTGAGAACGCTTGGACAACATATCGGGAATCCTACCATCACACGGACACCATTACTAGAGGCTTCATCATAGGGCAACATACGGTTAGTTGGTCCCCGCGTCGCATCGCGGCGGAAACGCACCGGGATGCAACAACTGTCAGCCGAATGTGGCAACAGTGCGTCGTTGTCGTGGGAATGGTGCACATAGGCGGAAGTCCGAACTCCTCAATCGCCACATTCGACGGCAAGCCGTAGCTGCCCCGTGATCCGCAGCAGACGACATTCGACGAGGTGTAGATGAAGCTATGGACGTATCTATACGGACTATGAATCGCAGATTAGCTGTTGCAAGTTTGCGCTTTCGTCACTCATTGCAACGACTGCCACTGACCGTTGCACATCGTCGTCTAAGAGTGCAGTGGTTCTGTAACACGCACAAACACCTCCAGATATACCAGACATAAACAGAACCATGTGGTATTCAGCGACGAGTCTCGCTTCTGTCTCAGAGCCGAATATCGCCGACTGAGATTCTGGAGACAGCGTGGTCATAGGGCTGATCTTTCTGCCATCGGCGAGCGTCATGCGGCCTCTCAGCGTAGTGTCATTGCTTGGAGCGCTATGAGTTTCAACAGTCGTTCACCGCTAGTATGCGTGGTAAGTACAATAACAACACGATGATACAGGCAACAGCATTCGATGAAGTGCTGTTGCCTGTTTTGTAGCCATATCTCTGTGGTATCCCTGATACCCAGTTTCAACAAGATAACTGCCAACATCAGCAGGCAGTACGTAAAAGGGGTCCAGATGCTTCCTGACCAGCGCGATCTCCAGTCTTTTCTCCAATAGAGAAAGTGTGGGACGTTACAAGCAGAAATCTTAACACTTCTGCACAACACCCTCGCAATATCGAGGAATCATGAACATAGATAAACATTGCAAATTCAGCGCCATTTCAGGACATCATCCGGGGACGTTTCTGCTCGATGCAACGCTGTGTTGCAGAATGTAGTGGTCATGCCACCATGCTATGTAGACTGTAAAAACAAAGCTTTTAATGTCCTACTTTTGGAGAGGAAAAGAAGGAAACTGATGAGTATAGAATTTTCAGCCATCAGGCAAAGTGTTGTTTCCCAGAAGTATAATTCATTTTCTAGATCTTTTGAAACCGATTTCTTAACGGAAGTGGTATATGATTGTGATAAGACAACTTATACGAAATATTTCATCGGTCCTTTAACATCCCCATAAGCATAGAAGCCAAGTTTACAAGATGCCACATCCACAATGGCAAATAAACTTAATATCACAACTCAAGGAGAAAGGGAGTTCAGAATACAGACGCAGAGTTGAGCACGCATGAAATTACCTTTTACAGCAGAAGATGTGCTTTTATCTGCTTTTCTCGCCACCATTACCTTTGCAACTCCACAATTTTTTGTAATCATCGAAACCTTGATGCAGTGTTTGATCCTAAAATTACCGCTGGGTCTGAAGAGCAAACACAAAGAATCCAAAGAACCTCCTCAGAATTCGAATCCAGGTTCCCAGCGCGAAAGTTATGATCTTAACTATTCGGTTACCAAGAGAGCGTTTTTCTAGAACGTAGACTTCTCTTGTGTGTGTATTTCTCTAATAATGCAATACTGACTGCTGCGAATGTGTTTTTAGCTAATTACCTAATATTTTCACACATGCAAAATCTTAATTTCGTTTTTTTAACATTAGTTGCCCCCCCCCATGTCACCTGTGGAATATAATGAAATTATATATTAGGGAAATTTAAAACGTTTCTTCTTTTAAGTAGTTAATGTATCGTGCAGTTACGGTCGTATGAATGATTGACGGTGCCACTCTATGTATGCAAAAGTATTTTGACTCCTCTTTCAGCAAACAAAATTCACAATTAGATATTATAATCCGCTCGTCAGGTTATCATGAGGTCACCTGAATGGGAGTGGTTCCAACGAACTGGGAGAGTTGGCTACTTGCAAAAAGATGTGGTTTTATCCAAAATCCTGCTCGTGGCCAAAAAAGTTAAGCAGATTCGCCTTCAAAATTTTCGCTATCAATTTGACAGCAAAACAAAATAATACTTTCAATCAAAATAAACAGTGAAGATGAAAAGCATTGGATTCCAAATATATCTAAGTATTGTCCAATGAAACTAGTTGCAGCGTTCCATAGTATGGTTTATTTTTATATTTGATGCGAATAAAAATTTGGAAAACCAAAGAGTTCAGTGATCTTGTGAAAATAAAGCTCCTCTTGTCGGTTTTTAAAAATAAAGTCCCTTTTGCCGATCCGTACCCACATATGTCTTCTCCGGAGTCGACTGTTCTACCGATTTAACTGCACCGACGAAGCTTATTGCTGCAACTTTGCCGTCTTGACATAGGCGTCACCTCGGAGGTAGGTGTGTATCAATTTCTGCAAAAAGTTTTTGGCTTAGCAAACTAAGAAGCTCTCATGACATGTACGTTAAAGGAGGAGTGGGCTTGTTTTATGCTCATTTTGAATTGAAAATAATGTAATATTTGAAATATAAAGGGATATATATAAATTTCATTTTAATCTACATGTGCAGGTAAAAACTTAACTGATTATAGTTTCGATATTTCAAAGGTTTCAGTTTTTCAATCTTGCATGCGAATTCTGAACTTGCAACAGACTAAAGAAAATCTTGCTTGATGGCGGCTATCTTCTTTATGATTATGTGATGTTAATTACGCAAACATGAAGTTTGAGAGAGAAGTTCCTATAAATCACATGGTTATTTTAGTTTGGGTTACTCTACACGTGAACTGATAAAAAAGATCCCGGTAAACGTGGTATGTATTACCCAGTGATCCCTATCTACCACTGTAATGAACACCGTGCTATATCTCTTTTCCGATTTGCATTTTTAAATTTTAGGAATGACTTTCCAGTTTTAAGTAAATTTACAAAACTTTGAACATTCCATGTGTAACTACTGTGTCACCACGAATAGTTCTTGAAGCTAGAATTTGAGGCTGAAAAATTTCCAAAATTCAGCTCCAATGCTTCAAATTTTTCCTTTGTTTAAAAAAAAAACTTGGGTCAAACAAACAAGAGTTAGTCTAAATCATGAATGAAATACGAGATTACACCATATAATACACATTTTGAAGATTACAATCCGTTTTTTGGTGTAAATATGATAAGGATGGTAAGTCAGATAATATTCGAAAAATTCGTCGTCTTGGAGCGGAAATGGAATCCGCGTCTCCCAAATAGCGCCCGGGTATACTAACCACTACACCACCCAGAACAACCAAGTCTCAAGTTTTCGATTATTTTGAATATAACTAATAAGACGACGAAATTTTCAAGTTTTTGGATATTATCTGACTTACCATCTTTATCATATTTACACCAAAACACGGATTGTCATCTTCAAAATTTCTAAGAGTTAGTCTATTTTGTTATTAATTACTATAGAAATAGCACTGATTTTCTGCTAGCCATTTCAAATTTAACTCTTACCATTTGAGGGCGGAACTAGCTTTTGCTTTCCTTCAAAGATTTTCCAGGCTTTACTAAAATTTTATTATTATACTCATCCACGTTATAAATTTGTTTATATTTGTTTCTGACTAACTAAAATTTTGTCTCTGTAGGAATATTCGTCTCGTCAACTTCTATCTTGCAATACTGTATTGCGGCCATAATAAAAACCTTCACCTGTTTATTTTCTGTTTATCAGGAATAATAAACTATAAAAGCCACTGGTGCTATTTTTCTCTTGGCTTTCTGGACTTCCATGATACCTTTTTTTCATTCAGCTTTACCCTCATATTCCGTTTTAAGCAAATCAGTGCTTTTCCTTTCAAGTCTGTAAACTGAGCGTGAGTTCAGTAGAAGTGTTCTTTCTTTTATATTTAATTTTCATTTGTTGACACATACAAATTTTACTAGTTATTAATTTCATGCGTTGTATTATATGCATTGTGAGACAGAAAAATGGCACAATATGTCCTTATTAAATGACAAGGAACTGTACACCAACTGTACTTAAATAGTATAACTATACTATTTATCCGAAATTTCTTGGTGTAGAATAGAAATCAAATCTTCGAAACTTTGATATATATTTTACACCAAGAAATTTCAGATTACTAGTATAGCAATACGTCCTTGTTTCTTTTTCTGGGACATCAGCATGAGAGAAGCAATATTTACGACGAAGTAGTTCCAAGTGCAATGGAAGTGGTACTAACTGCAATGGTACCACATAATGAATACATATTCAATAAATTGAATATCTTTCATTCATTTGAATATTCTGAAATACTAACAACACTTCATTAAGCCGAAGAAATGAAGAAACTTCTGAATTGCCTTCGTACAAAACTGTGGGAGATAGCATTATTTTGTTACCATTAATACGGCAAGGATTTTCGATAGCAGAAGATGTGAATGCTGACTGTAATGACCACCTGTCAAGTGAGGGTCACATCCTGTACACCACCTACTTCAATTTAAAAACACGTCCATGTGCAACAAAAGTTTTCGAGACATTGCCGCTCAACTTATCCGTCACCGCGACCCGCCAGATTCAAAGACTGCAGCTGTCAATGAAGTCAATCACAATCACTTGTTATCTTATCGCATCTTGGAAGTTTGCGCTTTTGCAAGCGAATTGTGCTCCGATCCATCTTGTGCTGATGGCGAAAAGTTCAGCAGGGTTCTCTCGCTGTCACTTTTTTCCCGAACGTTAGGCGATCGGCTTTACAAACAGCTGAACGACGATGATTGTTTAATATTCATTGCCTATGCCATCTCTGTAACTACCTCACGCGGCCATTAACGCTCCAAAACGAAGGTCGTTCACTTGGCGTTTGTCAGTCTTAGCTTCGATATCCTTGAAGTATCTTTGGTGGAATTACATGCCTGGGAGGAAGGCTTGAAACGCATGTCCAAAGAGTGAGTGCAGCAGGAATATAACTCGATCAACTTGTTTACATTGTTTCTGTTTGCTTGCCCATTTGGCTTCATTCCTTAAAGCAGCTATTTCTCAGACTTGCTTTGTTTCGTTTATGGGAGCAAAATATATCGATTCGTGGAGGACTGGCACTTTGGAAAAAATAAAATTCATTCCCGACGACATTGTGTTTAATTTAATAGCCGTCGAAGCTTATATTCGTATGTCATCGCCTTACTTCTTTTTTATGAGGCTCTCATGATAATCTAAGAATATGGGTGGAGTCGTACGTCCCTAATTTAAAACCATCGTTATTAGGAAAGAAGAGTGCCATTATACGAACAAAAGATCTGCTTCTTTTCCCATGAAGCAAATCCACGCGAAGAAAGTACAAGGAACCAGTAGCTTAGTGTTTCTTAAATTTTTTCGTATTGCAATATACATGGTCGTATCAGAATAATATGACCACCCCCGGAATCACAGTGTTCCCTCCCAGGCGCGTCACAGAATGCACGTGACAAGATCGACCACGCGGAGATATAAGCCGACGGCCAGGACAGATGAGCCATAGTGCTTTACGTTAGCACAATGGGCAGAGGTAGTGATTTGACGAACGTTCAAAAAGGAATGATCATCTGTTACCGCGCCAAGGGTTGAAGCATCTCAGAAAAAGCAGACTTCGTGAACTGTCTGCCAGTTGCTGTAGTAAGGGTGTACCAAGAATGGAACGCTTGCACACCAAGTATTTCCCGACGTCATAATTGTGGAGCCCCCAAATGCTAACGACCCCAAAGAAGAACGTCGCCTCTGTCGACTGGTAAAGGCCAATCAACGCGCAACAGCGCAGCAATTGACCATGCAAATGAACGCTGGGGCACCTAGTTACGTGCCCTCAATAAGAGTTCTGCGAACCGTTATGCACGAGTCTCAGGAGTCGACGCTGCATCAAGGCGCCCGTGTTAAACCAGGTCCATCGCCAACGACGCTTCGAGTCCGCATGGGACTATCGTCATTGAACAGAGGAATAGTGGAAAAATGTTGCCTTTTCCGACGAATCGGGGTTTCTAACCCACAGAAGTGATGGGTGGTGGCGGATACGGCGTCAGACACACGAGAACCAACACCCGAACACGCTTGTCGGTCAAGTACAGGCCAGCGGTGGCAGTTCGCATGTCTGGGGGATGTTTTCCTGGTATGATCTGGAACAGCTGATACCACTGGATGGATCCCTGAACGCCAATGGCTACCTGTCCATCCTCGCTGACAACATGCATCCCTTCATGTTGGACGTTTTCCCTGGTGGCGATGGTGTCTATCAACAGGTCAATGTGCCGTGCCATGTTGCTAAGGTAGTGCGTGACTGGTTCCAGGAACACGATAGCGATGTCTCCGTTCTCCCTTGGCCAGCGAAATCGCCCGACCTCAATCCCATTGAGCCGTTGTAGGACTATTTGGATCGGCAGGTTCAACGTGCCGTTCCACAACCACGTTATCTCTAGGATCTCTGTGCTCTGCTGCAGTCCGAATGGGCACGTGTGCCTCGGGCAACCTTCCAGTGTTTCATTGCGCAACGCCATCTCCCGCTGCCATTATACGGTCATATTTTTCTGATACGACTTTGTACATATCATTATGCGGAGCCTTTATTAATTTTTATTTTAAAAGTAAAAGACGACGATCGATAGAGTATCGCAAAAAACGGAAAAAAATTCCGCATCGGCTACGCTCTGCGGCGTTTACGTTATACGTAGGTATTGTATCTAGTTGAAATGTTTTATTTACTGTTATCGTGAAATAGCTAATCATTGTAGATTTTTCAAAGGTTTTGCGGAACCTCAACGAGTTCTCCACTGAACTCTGGTGTTCCGCGGAACACGATATAAGAAATACTGCAGCAGTTAGTTCCCAGAGCACGCTGTGAGAGCTGTCAAACTTGACACGCATATACCATACGATACGGGATACACAGGGTGTCCGGATGGAAGGTATCCAAAATAAGCAATTTATATCTCGGAAAGTATTTATTAAATAACTTCCGGTTTGCGCAATTATAAAGGGAAAATGTCAAAGTTTTTTTTCTCACTGTAATTGTCTCAACGAATTCCAATGTGGGCACCTTGACGGCCCGACAAACATCCAGATGAGTCGACCTCATTGCACGTTCTTTGAAGCATGTTCAGTGTAGCGGCAGCCACAGCGGCCGTTATGCGGGTTTTCAGGTGCTGAAGATCTGTGATCTTGATTTGGTAGGCCATGTTTTTGACATAACCTCACAAGAAAAAAATTCCAGTGGTCTAAATTTGGTGACTGAAGAAGCCAAGCAAATTGTCTGCCGATCCATCTCCCAGGCATCACGTGATCCGGGCGATCTCTAACGATGAGGCTGAAATGTGGCTGCGACCCGTAGCGTTGAAAGACGGTTTGAGGTGTGGGTAGCGCAAAACAACAACAACAAGAACAAAAAAAAAAAAAAAAACAGTTCCAGTATGTTCAGGTATGAGATCCCGGAGACAGTTTCTTCTGAAAAGAAGAAAGGTCGGATCAGCTGTGACGCACTACATAGGTGAAGTACAGAAGTACATGTCAGGTCGTCAAAATTGCAGTGCTGAATTCCGTCGGTGTAGCGTAATGGTAAAACATTCTGGTTTCGGAGCGGTGGGATGTCCATCACCGACGAATTTGTGAATTTCACACAGCTTATCGTGCATCAAGCCGATCCACATGGTAACTTTAACCCTAGTTAACGTCTATGCCTATGCTAAATTTAGCGACAGTTAGCTGGCGTGAATTTTCATTACCCTAAATCTCGCAGTTTTGCTGATTTACAGTCCCACTCATATGATACTAGTAGGTTGCCTCGTTCGAGAAGCACAACTGGTGGAAGAAATCGGGTGTTGTGTCAATTCTTTCCACATGTCTACAACGAAGTTTACGAGCGCGACATGATTATCCGGTTTCAGTACCTGAAGCATTTGAATCATGTATGCCCTTAGACAAAGCCCCTTGTGTATCACTTCCTGCATCGTTGAACGTGGAAGGTTGAGCAGCAAGCTAGCAGCCCGAATTGTTTTGCGTGGATTTCGCAGGAATGCTTCTCGGATGCGTTCGACATTTTCCTCAGATGTCGGTGGCTCTCTAGGAGACTTCTCACGTAACAGACTTCGGGTAGTCCTCGGTTTGTTGTCCCAGAACCGGATGCTTTTCTGCGTTGGATGTTTTCGTCCATATTGCGTTCTAAAACGACGCTGAACAGCAGCGGTAGACTTTAATTCGACAAGCCACAACACGCATGCAATCTTATGCAGTGTCGACATTCCGACTGAGCTCGTCTGCGGTCAGTCGGGATGCCGACACTTGCTGGCGCATGCGCGTGAGCGGGTACCACTTGATTCGCGCATGTGAGCGGCGAATGCGTAAAAACTTTGAATGATTCCCTCTGGGGTGGCGCAAACCAGAAGTGAATATATCAGATACTTTATATAACTGCTGCTGGATGCTACAGTAAAGCAGCCTTCGGGAAAAGACAATTTGAAAAGTATTATAATGAATACAAGTCGTTGAGAAAAGGTGAAACATGAATAACGGTAGGTATTTAGAAATGGCAAATAAAACAACGAGTGCTCGCTTTTGGAAAAGGCAAACTAACTAACACATAAATACTTATTTTTGGTAAAATCAAAATAAAATAAGTAATCAGTAACTAAAGTACCAACAGAAACTTCTGCTCATTCATCTATCCAAGTACCCGACTCTTAGTTTATGCACCGAATTTTTTGATTAGACTTTATTTAGTTAACAGATTTTAATTAATTGCCATTACAGTGGAATCTTTCGCGCTATGCCTGATGTTGAGCACAGTCTAAAATAATTAAAATTGGACGACATGACGAATTCATGCTAATGTTTTTTTTTCGTAGGAAACAGAACAGGTGACGGAGCAGGAGTAGAAAAACTTTTAATACGTACATAGTAATTTAACACAGGAAGTACAGGTTAAACAAATTAATCTGGTCATCTACATTTTAGCACATCCTAGTAACAATTTCCGATGCAAAAGTTTACTGTCGTTTCGACCTAAAGCTTTGACTCTCGTGACATAAAATTTGAATCACTGCCTTTGAGAAACTTTAAATCCAAAAGCATTGTTATGAAACTGGAAAATGACTAACTTTAACAAACCTATCTATTTTGAATTTCATCTGAGCATAAAACGACGCATTTGTAAATAACGAATATTTAACTTTGTGTCGGCCAGTAGGACAACAGTGGTGTTCATAACTCCGAATGAATGTATGTCATTGAAATGTTATACAGATATGGAAGAGTTTTTAGATCATGCGGAAATGCAACGCGTTAGCGAACAACAATGCTTTATTTTGATTCAATATACACTGAAGTAGCACATTATTAGGAATATCTACCAAATAACGCTTTGGACCACGCTTGGCCATCAAAAACCTTGGATTCGGTGTGGCATGGATTCAACAAGGTGTTGATATCGTTCTGCTGGTTATTCAGCCAAGTGGATGTGTCCGCTTCAGTCAATAGCCAAATGTTCGATGGAGGATGATCTCTGTTACGAAAGGTCCTGCCGATCTCAACCCACAGGTGCTCTCTTGGGTGAAGATATGGAGATTGGTGGGCCATTTTATCACTTTGAAGTGACTGTCGTGCTACTGGAACCATTGTGTGACGATCTGAGCTTTATGGCACGACACATTATCCTGCCAGAAACACCAGTCACGTGTACGGGTGTGCCTGTTCCGAAATGATGTTAAGATACCTCGTGGCACTCAAATGCTGTTTCAGTGGTATTAAGGAACCCAATGACTGCTTCGGCCATTATACCACCTACACCAGCTTGAACAGTTAAGGCTAGGCAGGCGAGATCCATCTATTTGTGCTGTTGGCGCAACATTATGGTACGTCCATGGGTGTGTGTATTAACTGAAAACGTGATTTATCGGATCAGGTGACCTTTTCCATATTCGAGTTGGCAGGATAATCGAGAATCGTGCCATTCCAAGAACACATTTTCCGAATGAGCGCACCACTATCGCTATCTTTTCACGAATTGCAGTCAGTGTTCAATGCTTTGTGAAGTTTCATCCATGTAATCATAAGTCTTTAGGCAGTAAGCAATGTGAGATGTGATTCACCTGTACATTTTGAACGTTTCCGATGCTCCACTGGCCGCAGTTACCTTCCATGGCACTACTGTAGAAGGAAAAGATAGCCATACAATTAGATAGATCCACCAGTCTGAGCTGCTTGTTTTACTACGTAGTAGACATGGTTCGCCATTAAAGGCCGTCTCCGTCTGTAACATCGCTTTCTCGCTACCGCGCTTAGCTGGAGCCATACTTCTGAGGTCTCCATTTTTCAAAATCATCTTTCGGCAACACCTGTTCTGAAATTTCTGATTCTGTATTGAATGATACAACATTTGTGCAGATACATGTTTTTACTCTACAGCTGCTTACAAAATGGCTTGTCCCCTGTTGATACTTAGCAAATGATCAACATCATCATCATCATTGTCAACCATTATCAATCCACTGCTGGACGAAGGTCTCCCCAAGTTTCCTCCACAACGCTCTGTCTTGTGCCAGTCTCCTCCATGTCACTCCCGCATACTTTCGAATTTCCTCCACCCATCTTCCATGTGGTCTTTTTCTGGGTCTTTTCCTGTCCCTTGGAATCCAATCTAAAATTTCGGCTGTCCATCGATGGTCTGTCATTCTGGCAGTATGTCCAGCCCATTGCCATTTCAGGGATTTTACTCTGATCATGATGTCTTCCACTCTTGTCATTTTTCTGATCCACGAGTTCCTCTTCTTATCTCTCCTGGTTACACCAAGCATGTACCTCTCCATGCTTCTTTGAGTTGTTTGCAGCCTTTGTATGTCTCTTTTTGTTAAGGTTCACGTCTCTGCACCATACGTAAGCACTGGAAGGATGCATTGATCAAACACTTTTCTTTTAAGACTAATGGCATATTGCTCTTGAAAATTATGCTGTTTCTTCCAAAAGCTCTCCAGGCAAGTTTTTTACGCCGCTTAATTTCTTCATCAATGTGACCCTCACTTGATATCTGCTGTCCAAGATAAACGTACGTATCTGTTATCGTACGTTTATCTTGGACAGCAAATGATACAACAGACTTAATTAAAAATATGAAAAAGTTTACTGCACAAATTCCAACAAAAATATTATCAATCCACTGTTGAATGAAGGTCTCCCCAAGTTTCTTCCACAACGGTCTATCTTATTCAAGTCTCTTCCATGTCACTCCCGCATGCTTTCGAATTTCGTCCATCACACCTCCCTTGTGGTCTTCTTCTGGGTCTTTTCCTGTACCTTGTAATCTAGTCCAGAATTTCGGTTGTTCATCGGTGGTCCGTTCTTCTGGCAACATGTTCAGCCCATTGCAATTTCAGGAATTTTGCTCTGATCACATGTACACTATATTGAAAAAGTTCCCGCACACCTAGAAGAGAAACACAACTTAGCATTTATTGACATACATTCGTACGGCGTCGGTCCACCTTTGGCCTTAATGCATGCACTGACCCTTCAAGATATGCTTTCGACAAGGGTTTGGAACACAGCGATAGGTATGAGCTTCCATTCAGTACATAATGCTGCCGCTAACTGTTGCCTAGTAGTAGGCCTTGGTTTCAAACTTCTTATGCGGTGCGGAGCTCTAATTCATCCCATAGGTGCCCTATGGGATTAAGATCAGAGCTCTGTGCTGTCCAGTTCACACAAGATAAGGAATTAGCGTCAAACCACTCCGAAACAATCCTTTCTTTATGGCTCGGTGCATTATCCTGCAGGTACCAACAAGGCTCGGTTCCATAGTGTTGCCACAGAGTTGGTAGGGCATAATTGTCCAGAATTTCAAGGTAGACGTGCTGGTTAACAGGTTTGTCCACGATAACCAATGGGTCGGGACCATACCACGAAACACACCCCCACACGAGTACCCTGCTAGCTCCAAACTTGACCGTAGGAACAGTACACTGTGGTAAATAGCGTTCCCCCGGCTGCCGACATACCCACACACGGCCATCAGACTGATGAATCGTGTATCTGGATTCGTCAATCCATAGGTCCCGTTTTCATTGATCTATGGTTCACGATAAATGTTCTTTACACCATGCTGAACGATGAGTAGCATTTCGAGTGGAGATGGAAGGCTTATGAGCAGCTGCACGACCACGGTAACACATGAAATAAAGTTCTATGAAAATGGAACATGTACACACCGAGGTTCCAGCATCTTTACTGACCTGTACACTGAGGTCTTGTGCAGTAGTACTCCGCCGATTATTATTATTTTTTTTTTGATTGAACGTTTAACGACTACCGTGAGCAACTCAATGGGCTATAAGCAGACGCCCGTCCCTATTTATGGTCACTGGTTCCAGGAAAGGGAAAGAGCCAGTGCCTTAAGACAAACACAACATCCATGCCTCACCGGGATTTGAACCCGGACACCTTTCGGACGAATGATCAGAGGCCATCGCTTAGACCACTACGCCACCGGGGCGGTCTCCGCCGATTAACTGTAATGACTCTCCTGAGGCTTCGACGTCCTCTATCATTGATTTTCTTTGGTCTGCCGGTACGTTTTGCTGTTTCAGGCACGCCATGTGTTTTCGACTTATTCAGTACATCCAAAACAGTTGACTTGGGTGTGGTTAAACGCCTCTCGGTTTCTCTTATGGACAACCCACTAATATAACACCGAACAATCTTTCCATTATCAAAGTCAGTTCTTTCCCGCCGCGACATTTTCACTCAACCTCACCAGGCGATATGATCGTGGTCAGCTGCAGGCTGCTTTTCATACCGTTTGCAGCTGTACCGCGCATCTTAAGAACGCAGCGGATCCGTTCATTTGCTTTTGAAGGGGCGTCGTCAGGTGACTTTTGTCATTACAGTGTATATATATATATACCGATGAGCCATTACATTATGACCAGCTACCTAATAAGCTGTAGGACCTTTTTTTAACCCGCAGCGGCCACTCGGCGAGGCATTGATTCGATGAGGTGGCGATATGTATCCTGGAGTATCTGGTTCCATAATGTCAACAGTAGGTCCCCAGTTCCCGTACATTTCGGGGTGGTGGCGATAGAGTGCGAATCCGCTTTTCCAAGTCGAGCCACAAATGCTCGATTGGGTTCATGTCAGGTGAGTATTAAAGCCAAGACATTAACAGAAAATCACCAGCATGTTCCTCGAACCATTCCTTGACGGTTCTGGTAGTGTGGCATGGCGCATTATCCTGTTGGTAATGGCCATCACCAGCAGGCAACAGAGTTGCCATGAATGGGTGAACTTGGTCCGCAACGATGTTCAAATACCAGCGAACTATCAGGGATTGTGCTATTGGGATAATGGGACCTAAAGTGTCCTAAGAAAACATCGCCCAAACCATAATACCGCCGCTGTCGGCCTGTTTCCGCCCAACAATGCCATAGTCTCCATTGGTAATGAGCGTATCCTCGCTCGGCCGTCTACGTGATACACCAGGAATCTTGATTCGTCAGACCAGGCCACTTTCTTCCAATCATCCACGGTCCAATCTCGATGATCTTGGGCCCATTCCACACGTTGGCGATGACGTGCAGTGAGCATGGGAATCGGACTTGGTCTTCGGCTACGCATGCACACGCACAGAAGGCTGCGGTGAACTGTGTGCTGTAACACATTGCCCTGATCACCTCTGTTGTATCTGCTGGTGATTTGTCGCACTGTGGCCTTGCCGTCGCTGTGAACAATGCGAGACAGTCTCGGCTGCCATCTGGCATCCGTGAGCTGCGGACGACACACGGCTGGACGATGGTTCGTCATTTGGCCATCTGTGCACCACGTTTGATGCGTACTCACTACAGCAACACATGAACAGCCCACAAGCTGCGTCATTTCCGAGATCGCAGTTCCGAGGCCCCGTGCCATCACAATTTGTCCTTTATCAAACTCAGATAAATCGCCAGCTTTTCCCATTCGGACTCCGAACACTCTACTAACCGAAAGCTTGTCCTCGGGTCGTATATATACTGCTATTTATATATATATATACAGGGTGATAAGAATCGATCGCGCAATAAACCTACCGGACGATTCCTCGTGGAGAAAAAAGCCGAAAACCGTTGTCCGTTGTCTGATCGGACGTCGCATTCTAAAGATATACGCGCCGAAAGTTTCGTGACGTCAAATCCAGTAACGCACATGCTCGTTGAAGAGCGACGTAGATAGTTATACAGACGCACGTATCGCAAGGCAATCAGGCCGCTCCGATGGCGCAGTGTTCTAGTGGTTTAAGGCGATGGCTTCTGATCATTTCTCTGAAAGGGGTCCGGGTTCGAATCCCGTGAAGCATGAATGCTGTGTTTGTCCTACGGCACTGACTTTCTCCCTTCCCTGGAACCACTGGTCATAAATTCAGGACGGGCAACTACTTATAGCCCATTGAGTTGCTCACGGTGGTCGTTAAACCTCCAATGAAAAAAAAAAAAAAGGCAATCAACATTTTAAAAAATCTGGCACGGGGTGGGCATGCAAATATTCGTAGGACGTGGTGGCGTGAAACTATCAGTTGTACGCCTGCGTGATACGGCAGGTAGGGATAAAAAGGGTTGGCGACGGTAGCAGCTAAGCTCATACTGCGTTGGTACATTTGACAGTAGTGTGGGTAGCGATATGTCGTACAGTTTGAGAGAGTATTGTGACATGTATCTCCTATTGAGGGAATGCCATGGTTCAGCATTGCGTGCAGCAAGGGCATACAGCGAGCGATACCCAGCACGACGGCACCCGGACTCCCAGGTCATACGGCGGCTTGACGCTCGAATGAGCGACCCAGGCAATGTCGCACCACGTCCAAGTGTAGACAGTGGCGCTGGACCGCTGGACTCTCTGTAAGAACACCATCCCTGGAGGACGCCATACTAAAATTCATAGAGGAAGAACCAACGACCAGCAGCCATGCGGTCGAGCGACAGTTCGGTGTGCACCAAAGTACCGTACTTGCTGTTCTACACGACGAAGACCTGCATCCATATCATATCACACGGGTGCAAAGTCTATTACACTAGGATTATCCTCGAAGACAGGCATACTGTGCGTGGCTGCTACAGCAACATGCTGCCGATAATAGTTTCATCCGCCGGATCTTCTGGACTGATGAAGCAAGGTTTACAAGGCAGGGTATCTGCAACACCCATAATAGTCATGTTTGGGCATTGGACAATCCACACGCAACACGTGAACACGCTCACCAGGTCCGGTGGGGTGTTAATATCAGGTGTGGTATTGTGGGCGATATCCTAGTGGGACCATATCGTCATCCCGAACGTGTCACAGCTGCCAACTACATGGTATCCCTATGTGATGTTCTGCCGGACTTACTGGAAAACGTACCATTGGCTGTTCTCAGCAATCTATGGTTCCAGCATGATGGAGCACCGGCGCATTACGCTGCAAATGTTCGCCAGTGGCTGGATACAGAATATCCCGGTCGATGGCTTGGCCGTGGTGGTCCTGTCGCGTGGTCCGCTAGATCGCCGGACCTTAACCCATTGGATTTCTTCCTCTGGGTTCATGTAAAGGAACTGGTGTATCGACGGCTTGTCAACAGCCTGCTCGACCTAGTAGCAACCTTACACGCGGCCCTCACAACTCTAACCCCTGCTATGCTGCAACGCGTGCAGATGTCTATACCTCGGCGGGCTGCTGCCTGTTCCGCACTACAAGGTGGTCATTTTGAACACATGTTGTAATCTCACACGAATCCACGTGTTTTATCATTTGTGTTGTAGTAGTAGACATCAATAAATTACATATTTTCTGTCAAAGTGATTGGGTAAGTTATTTCTAATGTCTGCATTCTTACCGGATGTGACGTCACGAACTTTCGGCGAGTATATCTCCGGAATTCGACGTCCGATCAGACAACGGACAACGGTTTTCGGTTTCTTTCTCCAAAGAATCGTCCAGTAGATTTATTGTGCGGTCGATTCTGAACACCGTGTATATATGAAAACTGAGTGTCTAAAGAACCTATCAAAGAATCCGAAGGATTTAATTGCAAACCTTAAACACTGCAAAACAATTATGAAAACAGGAACCCACTTCTTATAATATAAATATTCCTTCAAGACCGTAATGATGTAACATGTAAAAAAAATATTACTACGAGTTTTAATTCAGGAAGATGACGTGCAAGGCTTAAAAATTTCAGATTTCCCTGTAAGAGAAATCGTAATGCAGTATTTGTAACATTAAGAACTTTGCTGTGTTTTTTTGTTGTTTTTTTTGATCTGAGGTTTAATGCCCTTCACGAGTATGACTATAGGGAGTTACCTATAGGCCATTACTTAGGGACAGGCCGCTGGTTCCAGAGAAAGGACAGGAGCACCAAATCTCCAAGGAAGTGGCTGGTCGTCAGTGGGCCCCGGCCGAAGAGTCAGGGAGTGATGATATGGGGGGGGATCCTTGTTCCAGGGCCTTGTTCTGCTCCGATGCGTGCAGATTGTTTTGCAATTACGCAGCTTCCGGAATTGAACCGCGAGCTTCTGGTGAAAATTCTTGAATCATAAATCATCAGGAAACCACTGAAATAACAATAATCTACACTGCTGGCCACCCAAAATGCAACACCAAGAAGGTAGCATACGATTGGCCTGAAATTCGCAATGCGTCGCCCGTCAGAGGACATGCAAACGATTAGCATTGCAGGGCATATGCAAATCATGTGCACCCGGCACGCCACCGAGAAGCACTATAAGAAGGGTGCACAGAAGGCGGGGTGTAAGTAGTGGAAGTGTGTTGTACTGCCGGACCTGTGCATAGGAAGCTTCCTGATGCCTCGTCGCAGAATACGGCAGTCAGTAAACCACGTTTCGGAGTTCGACAGAGGACGAATAGTGGCTTATCGCGACAGCGGTTTATCGTACAGAGACATCGGCGCCCGTGTGGAACGACATCCAGCCACAGTGAGGCTAGTATTGATTCGGTGGGTGCAGGAGGGACGGTCAGACCGACGTGAGCGATTGACGCAGCCGTGGCACGTGACCGAACGCGAGGACCGGCATGTTGTGCGACGGGCATTGACGGCTCGCACCGCCACATCACGAACGTAAGCGCAGGAATTAGGGTGTGTTGCGCAACAACCTGTGTCAGCACGTGCCGTTCGACGTCGTCTGCAGGAGCGGGTACTTGTCGCACAGCGCCCATTGCTCCGATTACCATTGCCGTTACACCACCGGCGAGTGCGGCGGCAGTGGACCATTGAACGTCGCACCTGGGCTACGAAATGGCACAACATTGTCTTCTCCGACGAATCCCGCTTCTGCCTGCAACACCACGATGGTTGGATCCTCGTGTGGCGGCACCGTGGCGAGACACTGTATGACGCCTGCATTATGCATTGCCATACCGGTCCGTCGCCTAGCGTTATGGTTTGGGGCGCAATTGGATATGACACCCGCACCCTTCTGGTACGCATCGCCGGTACAATCAACAGCCACCGCTACATCCCCGATGTTTTGGAGCCTGTAGTCCTCCCTTACCGGCAGGACCCGCCAGCGGCCGCGTTTCAACGAGACAATGCGCGCCCACACGTGGCACGTATCGTGCAACAATTCTTCACGGCCCACCAGGTGTTACTGCTGCCGTGGCTCGCCAGTTCTCCCGATATGTCGCCCATCGAACACGTCTGGTCGCTGATCGGCAACCGAGTGGCTCGGCAAGCACCACCCGCGGCTACGCCTAATGAACTGTGGCAACGTGTGGAAGCAGTCTGGACCGACATACCCCAAGCCCACATCCAAAGCCTCTTTCGTTCGATGCCGCGGCGTGTAGCGGCGGTTATTGCCAGCCATGGGGGTCATACGAACTACTGATGTCTGCGTGTTCCGCAAGTCGCACGGGCCTGTAAGCTCAATCGTTTGATCTTTGTATCTGTTGTTATGTGTCCAGTAAATCTGGCTTTGTTATCTCGTGTCCTTCTTGGTTTTGCATTTTGGGTGGCGAGCAGTGTATTTCATGGCACTTAGACTGTATTTCAGTGGCCAAAAGACGTTTTCTGAAAGAAGAAATTTTAAATTTCCATCGCCAGCTCTCGAACACTTTACAGATAAATGTCGTATTTAATTTTTCTATGATGATAAAACTACATGAAAATAAGAATTTAACGTAATAACTAGCTTTCAGAAGGTCATCAGCTTCATGATTAAGTTAACTATAATTTTCTTTTCTGTGACATCGTGATCATAGCTCATGTGAATCATATGAACTACTTGTATGAAATATAACAGGGATAAACGGTTACATGCCTGCGATTGATTTTTACAATTCAGATGTCATTTCAGAAAGATATGTGTGTTTGTGTGCACGAGTAATTTGTGGATTAATAATGAATTGTTAGTTGAATGCATAAATATTGAAAAATGGAATTTCTTTGAACGGATTTTTTCCCCGAACGGTTATTGATTTTGTTTGTGAGAAAACGGATCATACCAGAGTAAGTCAAAAGTTCGTCCCGTTTGCAGTTAAAAAGTTTAATGATGAAAGAAAGCCATACACGCTCATCTCATCCTGCAAACTACAGGCCGTTGTTACGTACAGTCCTCTGTCAAAGTTCTACCAGAGTCGTGATCCCACAGAAGTACCTCTCCGCATTTCAGGAACAGGGACTCTCAGGTACCAAATTCCACATCCACCACTGAAGCGAAATGCTGTCCTTGTAGGGATTGGGCCATAGAGCGAAACAGGTGGCAGTCGGATAGGGAAGGTCCGATCTGTGTAGAGGATGGGGTAGAATCTCAACCCCCTTCCAATTTCTGTAGTTTCCAGCGAACTACTCTGGAGGTGTGACTTGGGACATTATCCACTTGTAGAAACGCCTACTTTCTATCGGTGAGCGCTGGGTAATGTTGGCGCAGAGGGCCATGAAACTACTGCAGTTTTTCAGCATAAAGGTTCCTGTCCATAGCATGATCATCCAGCACGAGTTCCCAGTGTACCGGACCCTCACAATTCCATCAAATGCGTAGTATGACTTTCCTCTCGAACCATTCTCATTGAACCATTGGCTGTTCTTCCTGGCGTGGTCTCACTCATCGGTTCCCAGTGGTAGAATAACGAAGGAATATCAACTTTTCACCACACGTGACGATACAACTCCAAAGCCTATTATGCTGTAGGTTTAACTGCAATCTGCGACAAATAGCGAAACGTTGTTCCGACTGCTGGGACCTCAATTTATGGGGACCCATTCGATGTCGGCCGGAGGAGAAACCAAGCTGGTGCAGATGACGAACAATGGTGGATAGGGAAGATCCCACCTCAGATGCCAGTTGTTGTGCACGGGTACCGTTGTTCACTGCCACAGCTTCGACTAGGGTAGCAGTGTTGGTGGTCGTTGGACCTCCTGACCTCGGCTTGTCTTCGAAATTGGTGCCCCCAGCATTGCAATGCTGCAACTATTTTCGTGCAGTGCTGCTGCCCACTGTTTCCTCGCCTTGAACTGCACAAATTTATCTTGCTGCAGCCACCTCGTTTAACCGACTTCTTTCAATAATGGAGTAGGAGCACCCTAACGGCACGTTTATCGACTCCATCCTCTGTTCACCTGTGGATCCGTGACAAATGCATGTCATCAGCACGTGTGTTCCAGTTATCGCAGTACCCAGTCGACACTGGCGCTGCTTTCGCACAGGAATGGATGCGTATCATTATGTGGAACCCAAAACGGGAAGAAAATTTATCTCACTCTGATACACTGTATTCCAGAAAAACATTCAACGTTTTTCAATTTTATTTTGGGGGTGATTTTTTTTTATTTAGAATAGTTGTTTTTGCATTAAAAAAAGAAACGACAGGAAGGGCTCCCCGCTCCTCTGTGTAAGTGTGCATGTAACTATAGTTATCGGATTCCATGAATGATAGAAAAGTTTTACTCCTTTCAGTTATAGGCACACGCCTTTTTCTTTCTAATCGCCAAAAATCTAGAAGAGAGATAGATATGCAGGCTATGAAATTGTACGCTCTATTAAAACTGTCGAAATGAAATTCCACGCATTTCAAATCTCATGCAATTACAGTTTTCGTTTTTTATGTACTTGTGTGCAGGTTGAAGGTGATTCATTTTGCAATTATTGTGTTGGAACGGAACTCGAATCGTTTTCACGGGTGTTATCACTACACATCAGGAAGACGGACAGATGAAGAAAAAGCATTCGCATCGTTTCCGGACGGAGAGCGATCAGAAACAAGTTCGCTCAGCTCTTTGGCTGGTTCCTTTCGTTATGGGCATTTCTAAACTAATTTTGGAATTTGTAACTGGACTACATGCGGAAGGATAGAGCGACAGAAGAGGGCGAAAGATGAATGGATTCCTACTGATATTTCAGCATTCCATTGTGCTGCTGCTTCTGCAAAGCAGGCAGGCAGGCAGGCATGCAGCGACTACTGAAAGAGAGCAGGGCAGGATTGAGTCCAGGTATCTCCAGAGGTCACCGACTCGATCCTGTTTCCGAGAAATATGACTTGGAAGCGAAGCATTTACCGTTGAGTACCTCCCAGGAAGGGGTGACTTTTTATATCCCGAAGTGCAGGTCTTCTCTTCTGCATAACTTATCAGCGATTCTCTCTTACTTTACCTCATTAGATACTACCCTCTCTGCGCTCAAATGATATTTAGTAATAGTCACGCGGCAGATATTCTTAAAAACCAAATTCTTCTACCTGCAGCACGTGTCAAAGCATGACCCAAGGATTCTTTTAGTCCGCCTTTTCTTTTCTTTTTTTCTTCACTCTTTCGATTATCTGTCTTACCAGTGTTTGAATACGTTGATACTGAAGAATATTTATTACTACCGATAAGAAATGTGAATTTTCAAACTGCCGAAAAACATTAATCAGATCTATACGCAATATTCATACAATGAATTATCATAAACGTAGAAAGCCAAAGGAAAAAAATTACCTCAGGGAAAGTTCAACAAAAGGGAGGAGTTGTACGCAATCTGAAGTTCCAGTATCCATATGTTAAAAACAAAACCGTTTTATTCTTTTTACCATCTGCTCGTACATAGATGTGAAGAACGAACTGAAGTCGGGAATATTGTTCCATACTTTCAGTAGTGCCTGCTATCAATGGTAAGATTTCTTGTTGTTGAAAATAAACGAGATGTTCACGTTCACAACAACCTGACACTTCTGAGTCACTCTAACGATCTTCCTACAGGACTGTAGGGGCAGTCTGGGGTATCTTTTACTGGTACTACCAAAGACATTGCTCTTACGAGCTGTCAGTCCTCGCCCTACTTCCTTCAGATTTTCTTCACGCTGCAATAGCAACATTTATTTAACACCCGTTTTCTGTCCATTTGAATAAAAAGTCGCAGCAGTAACCCTCCCGCCCAACGCTCCTGATCTTATTTATTGGGTCTTGGAAACCTCAGTTAGTTACATTTTTTTTTTCTGAAAAGATGCAATTTTTTTTGGCTGTCTAAATCAATGGTAAACAAAATACTTTTGGGTGGTTCCACTTTAAAAAATAAGTAAAAGCAATCAAGATGCTGCACAAAAGACGATTGCTTTCCACGATCAATCTTATATTAAAAATAAAATTGAGCGTAAAGCTATCGTCCGTTAAGGTTAACTAGATAGTTTTACCCGAAATTACTATGAAGCATAAAAAAATCAATATTATTCCCAAGATGAAAACTTACCAGCGAGGAGCTTTACTTTGAATTTGTAGAAGCAGCATCTAATAGTTGAAATAGCAAATAGTTTTCGTTTTCATTTTTATTTATTCTTTTTCATTTTGCAGATTTTTACTTCAAACTGCAATATGATATAAAACATTCTGAAGGTTTTACTGTATATCTATAAAAAGTCGCTCGTCAGGCCCATCTAAATATTTTTAATAGATATTATCGCAAACGGAGAGAAAATGTGTAGCCTTCCCATAAGGGAATCCGAGCAACACCAATAAGTTAGTACTAATCGGGAATTACATCTGAACTGAAAGTTTAATTGTTTCAGATTATAATAAAATGTTCTACCAACATCATGTTTGTTATGAGGCTTCATATCAACGTTATAAGGTCTTCATATAATTCCTCATATCAATGTGAAAGAGCCTTACAGTTCATCGTTGTAGTTAAAGAAAACAAAACGAACGGTAACATATCTTGGGGAGAGCTTCCGTTTGCAGTCTGAATATTTGAATAATTTCCAATCTGAAATAAAAATAAAAATGGAGTACAAAACCTTTGATATCGTTATATAACATGCAGAAAGTGATGAGGCATAGCCTTTTCGCCAGTGTTACCAGAATCTTACAATAGAGAACATAATAGGTAATAACATGCTATTAAATTGAACTTTATTACACTGTTAGAAAATTTGTGGTAGGTTTCATCAAAAAGTGGTGCTATACCAGCTAAAACACTTTCTGAGAAAAGATGCACCATTGTGTGGTGCAAACAAAACCCAACAACATGGTGAAACTTTGCACCACGTTATGACACAAGGTAGCACCACATTATGATGCAAGGTTGCACCATGTTGTTGGCTTCTGTTTGCATCACAGAATGGTGTATCTTTTTTTTTCAGAAAGTGGTGCAGTTGATGTAGCACCACTTTTTGGTGCAACATACCACAAAAAATTTAACAGTGTATGATGTTAAGTTTTTTCAATCACTAAAGCTGACAGTTTCTTTCTACCGCAGAATCTTTTTTATGTAACTTTTTACCCCAGTTCTTTTTTTTTTTTTTTTGGCATCTTTAAGCGTAAATCTCCCTATTTTTATTTCGAAAACTATATTTTTTGCCTAAAAAATTTCAAAACATAAACATACGAGCACTTTAACTTACAACATTAATATTCGAAGGGTCCGACATACATGAAGCATTACTGTTGATTCTGATTTTTCCAAACATTGCTTGAAAATAGAAATAAATAAAAACAACTCATTACATAATAATAAAACAATTGTCCACATGCAGCTGGTCGATTGTAAAACAAACACAAGAAAAGCAGTGGAATCAAAGAGGAAGGGGGATGATTCACGACCTAAAAGACTCCGTGTAACCAAATCGTGCCGCCCCGGTGGCGCAGTGGTCTAAGCGATGGCCTCTGATAATTCATCCGAACGGGGTCCGGGTTCGAATCTCGGTGAGGCATGGATGTTGTGTTTGTCTTACGGCACTGGCTCTCTCCCTTCCCTGGAACCAGTGACCCTAAATTAGGGACGGGCGACTGCTTATAGCCCATTGAGTTGCTCACGGTGGTCGTTAAACCTCCAATCAAAAAAAAAATAACCAAATCGTGAAATGGTGGTAAGCAAAAGCACATGAGAGTAGGGAGGAAGATTCAGAAAAAAACATTTTGCAGAGAATTAAGCTTTTGCTGCTGATCTGACCATCACTTTATCGATCAAGAGGCTTGTACTATCAGAGGCCGTAATCTTCGAAAGTCCTTGTAGAACTTTTAGCGTCACGACACCTAGGATGGAATTTTCATGCAAAAGGAAATAAAGTTCAATTTTTAGGAGACAAGTGAATGCACTTACGATGCCTACAAATAAATGGAACGTCGATAGTACACTTAAATTGATAGATTTTGCTTGAATGTTGAATTGGATACACTAAATACTGTTGTTTTCTGTATGAATTGGATAGCAGGGTGAAAAATTATCATTATGTGCTGAAACAGTGGCCTTTGCTTAAAACTTTAACACCTGGTGATAAAAAAAAAAAGGAAGAGAAAGAAGTAGCATTCGTAAAACGAAGGAAACCTATTTTTCACCATTGCAGAAAAAACTCCGGTTAGATAAAGAACTATGAATAGTGAACAACCCAGATTTCATTATTTGCAACACATTTGTTTTTTGTGATTGCAAGCTTAACAACCACTGTGAGCAATTAATGGACTACAAGCAGTTGCCATCCCTAAGATAGAGCATTTGGCTCCCCTTCTCTGGAGCCAAACACAACATCCGTGCCTCACCAGGATTCGAACTTGGACACATCCCGGACTAATGGTCTGACACCAGCGCTTAGACCATTGCGCCACCTGGGCGCTCAGAAATTTCCAAAAATAAGAGATTCTAACCTAAATTGAATGGGGAAATTATTATATACACCTACCTAATAACGTGTTGCTTTACTTTTGCCCTCACAATAGCAACCGGATGACTTGTTAAGGACTAAATAAGGTATTGCACGGATGTGGTATTGGCTCCAATGAAGCCAGGATTGCCTCTCATGCAGTATCCACGGTGAACGGTGCGGGTCAAGCTCAAACAGATCTTCCCAATTCGTCTTACAAATTTTCAGTTGTGGTGAGGTCTGGCGATCGAGGAAGCCATTCCAGTGCGGTAACTCATTTGAATGCTCCTGGAGCTAGTTGATCGCCACTCGTAAAGTATGCGGCGTGGCGTTTTCTCTTTGAAATACGGCGTCATAGTGCAGAATGGGAATCGTTAGGAATAAGTGTAGATGGTCGGAGACGATATTCACATACCTTGTGTTGGTGACGTAAGTCTAGACGGGTATAAGGGGCATCAACGAAGCCCATGCAAATGCACCCTAAAATGTTACACTGTCTCCATTTTCCATTATGTTCTCAACTTGGCAAACTGCGTCCATCGCTTTATGTGGTTTACGACGCACACGTAAATCCACTGATGTGATGCAGTTGAAAAACCTGTGATTTGTCAGCCCCAATGACGTGTTCCAGTCACCTACACTCCAGTTGGGATAAGGCTTTGCAAACTGCAGTCTAATCTTTTGGTGCATTGCAGTCAACAAGTGGACAGGATGTGGACGTCGGCTGCAATGGCCTATTTTTTCCCATGGTACGACTACTGCCAGTCTTTGTGCAAAAGCTTGCGGACACGCCCCTATTAAATTTCGACGTAATCTGCGCTGCGGTAACCATGCGATTCCTTGTGACAATGCGGGACAGTCTGAGCTCACCTCGAGAGTCAGTTGCACGTTTACTGCCACATTTATCCCGTTGGTTGGAAGTTTTGCCGTACTTCACATAGTCGTGATATACCAGTGCGACGATATGACGTGGAAATCCAAACAGTTCAGCATTTGCGATTTCCCGCAGCTGCCATCTGGTTATGGTCAAACTTACTTACGTCGCTGCCTTTACTTATGATTATTTTCCCGTGACTGGTTTCTAATGAGCAGAAACCTGCTCTATTTATAGGCATTGCCAGTTTCACGTACCTGGAAGCGATAATTCTGCTTTGTATATTGTTATCGGAATGTCCATAGTTATTTGTCCATTCTGTATAAAAGAAAGCTTTTTCATTGGGCTTGAAGTGACTCTGCATTCGTAACAGCTGTCATTGGACTCCGCATTCGTAACAGCCCTCAACCAAAAAAGAATTCGCTGCCTGGACATAATTTGAACTGGTGACGGAACTGTATTTTCAGGAAATGTAAAATCTCCAGATTACAAAGAAAGTTGGACGTTTATGGTGTACGTATATTACGAAATGGGAGATGCAATGTCCCTCAAACTTCCCTTCCTGTATTCCCATCAAGACTATCCCTCTGAAAATCTTGTACCTGTGAGCGAAGAGCGTAGTAAAAAGTTCCACCAAGAGATCTCGAAGATGGAAGAAAGATATAAGGGGAAGTGGAGTCCAACAATGTTGACTGATTATTTATTATTGGGGTTTGATAAAGAGAACTCCACGATCATCCTACAAATCATCCTACAAATCATCCTACATCAGTAAAAACCACTTTAGATAACTTAAATTTTCCCGAGAAATTCTTAACTGTGGCCTTCTGAACTGTGTTTGTATGCTACTTTATTATATATCCTTTTCCTAAAATCTTTATATGATACAAAAAAATTAAAAAACATGTTTGGAATCAACGTGGAAACCTTTGTGGGAGTCACTTTACTACCGCGAAGGAAACAACAACAAAAAATGTTTAAATTTGTTGAACCATGTAATGAACAATGCAATCAGTTTTATGTCTTTTTTTATGCGAAATAAAAAAAAAAACGTATTGCCGCCACGCTAGGTGCCCGAGTGGTCAGAAGCGCGTGCTTCCGGTAAATTGTTTAAGTTGTATCCGGATTTGAGTCTCAATTGAGAGGCGGGTGGTGTGTTTGTCTTACGGAGCTGGCTTTCTTCCTTCTCTGGAACCACCTAAACTAGAGAAAGGTGATTTCTCACCGTTGTCCTAAAGCCCAGAAAAAAGAAAAAGAAAAGCAAAAAATAAGTCATCGGGGTTATAAGTTATACTACAGTGAAAACAACTTGACGGGCATGAAAGACAACGACAGACAGATGAAGTACCGATTTTGAACTATAATTTCACTTTTAATATTTAAAAACGAAAAAAATACTTGTTCCAGTGTTTGATGTAAAAAGTAAATTCCATAACGAATGGAGAACACCCATTTCATTAGGAAAATTTATAAAAGAAAATATAATATTTCTTTCATATTTTCTTTAATGATTTTTATTTTTGATTGGAGGTTTAACGACCGCCGTGAGCAACTCAATGGGCTATAAGCAGTCGCCCGTCCCTAATTTAGGGTCACTGGTTCCAGAGAATGAGAGAGAGCCAGTGCCGTAAGACAAACACAACATCCATGCCTCACCGGGATTCGAACCCGGTTCGGACGAATGATCAGAGGCTATCGCTTAGACCACTGCGCCACCGGGTCGGCTCAATGATTTCTGCACTGCTAGCTTTTAGTGTTTTAGTAAGATGACTCGGCACAAACCAAACCCTTCTTTTAAGAAAACATTATCTGGTAAAAATTTTCTGCTTCTCTTGTAAAATATTTCGGCTCATAATAAGTAACAGTGTGTACCTTAAATTGAAAGAATATGAGAGCTGAAACTTCTGAGAGCAAGTTCTTCAGGGCCAGATATTCTTCAGAAAAAAAAAAAATTGGAAAAAAAAAGAATTTCTTGAAGGCAAGACACTTTTTCAGAAATTAAAAAAATAATAATTAAAAAGGCCCGTTGTCCACTAATTTTTGCATATTAAATTCATTTAGGTTATGATATTCCTCTCTTTCCCCAGTTTTAATCAAATTTAAGAAGGGAAATATATATGGTTAAATTTCTATGTTCTTGACGTATAATAAACGAGTCAGGATAAATTTGCAATTTCCTAGGTTTTTTGTCTCATTCCTTAAGCGAATTTTATTACCTGAAAATGTAATTTCAGCGGTTGAAACACTTACGGGTGATTTTTTCCGAAGGTGTATTATGACATTGAACCTAATAAATGACCAAAGAGCAATCTATACATTTTGGTAAACGGGATTCATCGTAAAATCTTTTAATAAACAACGAAATTTTTTTCTGCTTTTACAAACTTTGGCAAAACTCACTGACTTCTACTGCGGGCACGGCCTTTTTATTCATATCTCTGATATAAAGTATAAGTAAACACAAAGCTGGAAGCTATTTCCTTCATGATTTAACACTTCTTTAATTATTTAAGGTAACATTTTGAATCTTGACTTGTAGGAGGCGCTTTTCTAATTAGTAGTTTTTTTATTCTGCTTTACTTATTTATTTTAGAAACCGTTAAAAGTAACTTAATTGTGCCTTTTCTTATTTTAGGATTTCCGCCCTCATCTGTGAAGAAGACGATCTTGAAATCGAGATAAGAAGAATTAAAGTTTTTTAAGAAGAAAAAATAATTCACCTAAGTTTGCTGCTTTTTTTAAAACAAATATATCCAGTTTCTGGAAACAGCAATAAATGACTTCACCACTCTCCTGATAACAGAGAAGAATTTTTTTCCAAAAAATCACCAAACTGGAAGGCACATTCGGTGAAATAGATATTTTTCCTTTGAAGAAATGTAAATATCTCTTCCGTTATGACGATACAAAAAGAAACAAACTCTCACCCGGAAAATATTACTGTGATACGGAAACAAACTGAGGAAGTTTTAAGTTCGCTACCACCACAACTAACTGCAAAAATATTGATAAAGAACAAAATCTAAAAGAAATATACATATATATTTTTTTGTGGAAGTTTCGTTGCTTTTGGGATTGAAAACAGATTCACCTTCAGCATTACTCGAAAGTAAGAATACAATTACCTGAGACATGGGTTTCTTTGTTCATTTACCCCAATAGAAAATTAATCAGACTATGGATTTAGCTTAAGCAACAACTGATGGCGACACTTGTACGTTGTGACGATGCATATCAGAAAGACCACTGTTTTGAAAGGTGTACTTCTGAATATTATATTCTGAACCTAATATTTGAACTCTGTGCTTCCTAAATTTTTATGGTGAATATTCTAAATCTAGGCTGAAACTTCTTATTTTTACGAGACTTCGCATAGACTGAAAGTATACATCATATCTGGCCACATGATATTCACGGTTGTATTTTATGTTTAACCCCCAATGGTTTTAGAATAAAAGACATGAAATCGTATGTTTCCTCTACGAAAGAAAAAAAAGTGGACCATCACCATCTTGGCCGTATGCAAACAACTTCAGACGGAAGGTAGAAACCATCCATCTCAAGTGAAATAAGATTCAGGAATTCATGGAGATGTAACCAACAACAGAGTGCTTTCCACAGGCGCAGCGTGCAGACGATGTGTTCTCCAGCGAGCCAATGGAGATGCAGCTAGTGGGTTTCATCACGTGGTTCCTGGTATCATTCCCCTTGCAGTCCTTGGGGGAGACCATTGGTCACGTGACAAGGGACTATTTTGGAGACATTTTCACCTTAGGAGATTGTGAGCCCGGGTCCTGCGACCAGGCCGGGAGAAGAGCTGCTCAGATTCCTGGAGAGAGATGTCGCTGCCAGTGCGCGCCTTCGCATTACACTTTTAGAGAGGATATGAGGCAGTGCATCAAAGACGTTGGAGGTAAGTTTTATGTTTGTTTGTTTGTTTAACAACCACTTTGAGCAACTCAATGGGCTATAAGCAGTTGTCCGTCTCTAATTTAGGACCACTGGTTCCAGGAAAGGGAGAAACCCAGTGTGCTAAAACGAACAAAACATTCATACCTACCTGAATTCGAACGCGGACCCATCTCTGAACAACGTCAGAAGCTAGCCTTGCCTAAACTACTCAGCCACTGGAGAGTGTCTTACTTCGATGTCGACGTTCTGGAACTGTCTTACTTTTATAAAAATAAAAGAAAGACAGTTCCAGAACGTTGACACTGGGTTTACTAATTCTCTTCTAAGAAGTTTTCTCTCTTTGTCTTTTAGTTTATTACATTTTCTTTTAATCTTGAAATTAATGATTAATGGAAATCCATCATTACTAAAAATTAAATCAACTATCAGAATTTGTGGTCTTTATAGAGCCAAAGATTCTTTCACCTCCAGATGTCTGAGCTGCAACCACTCAATGGACAAAACATTAGAGATAGGTACCTATTGCGTGTTAGTTCTCCTCTAGTACGAATAACAGCCTGTACACGCCGAGGCATCGACTCCGGCAGATGCCGGAGGATTTCCGGAGTTAATACCAGCCATGCTTGTTGTGGCATTACCCACAATTCCACGTGAGACGTCGGTCTAGGATACATGGATCTGATGTTCTGCTCCACAGCATTCCAATCAGCTTCCACAGGGTTTCAATCCGGGAATCTTGTGGGCCATTGGTTGGACCCAGGTTCAGATTAGTGTTCCTCCAGAAACAGACCATCGGCCGCAGGATGCGATAAGGCCATGAAATCGTGTAGGTGATCAGTCAGCACATGCTGGTAGCGCGCAGCGGTTAAGGACTTCTCCAGACACACTAAGGGGTCCCATAAGAAGCCTCCCAAAACCATCACAGAGCCACCACCGCATTGAACAGCGCCGATATGGCACGGCGGGGCCATGGCTTTATGCTGTCGAAGCCACACCCGCACCCTCTCGTTAGTCCGGTACAGCTGATAACGGGATTTATCTGAGTTCATGACGTGGCGCCTTTCTGCAGAGATCCAGTCCCGGCACCAAGCGAGAAAGGCGAGCAGGGAACAATGGCACACGAGTAGAGCGCCGGCTCCCGTAGCCCAAGGTACGCAGCGTGCGCAGTACCGTTCCCTCGCTGACGCTGCTTGGGCCTACGACATTTAACTTGAATGTGATTTTCGCCGCCGTTGCTAAGCGGTCGGTCTGTACGAGGCTGGATAGTGTACGTTGTCCCTGGCGTGTGGTCTGACACTGCTTGCTCTCTGGGCGCTGGTACGTCCGTCGATGGCTTACTCGCGCTACACCCTTGATACGGTTGCCCTCGGGAACCACTTTGGCGGTAGAATGACTCATCTGTCTTGTGTCGACGATGCATCCACGATCAAAGTTGCTCAGATCACCACTTTCACCCATGTTCGTCTGTTGCGACACACCTTTGGGAAACCCTGTTGTCTGCCTATCTATCGTCTGTGTTCGGTTTGGATCTGTTCCACTGTGAACGGGGGATGTCCATGTCAACTGCCCATAAATCTCTAATGTCTTGTCTAGTGAGTTTAAACTGCATTTTAAAAATGTTGCTCAGCTTAACCTTCTGATTATTCTGGAGTCGTTTCCATGGCGTATTTCAGTCCTGATAACTCTTTTTTTATGTAGTTTCAATAAAATGGTATATTATGGGGTTTTGTTCTTCAGTGCAAGATGCGCAAATTAGTAAATTATTTTCCTAGTTTTGGAGTAATTTGCTGTTATTTTACATACAGAATCCTGGGACTACACATCATCCCAAAGGTGTTTGTAATGGTAAAGTGCTACTGAAGATGTTTTCAGTGACCTTGAATTACCTAGTTTTCTCAAAAGGAATATAACTTCTCCTGGCAATTCTTTAGTCAATTTCAGCTGTCATGACGCATGTCACTGTTTATTGGTTCTGTTCGCTCCTCCTTATCGACATTTATATCCTTCCTGGGATCCTACGTGACCTAATGATGCATTTTTGTCTTGAAAACACTTTTGTTCTGTTGTTTCTATTTTGGTCACGCAAACACGAACAGATGCATACACGTAACTATACTGTATATTCACGATGTAAAAATATCTGGGTTCTACATATAAAATGTGAGGAACTTAAATGAATCGGATAAATCGAAAGTTCCCATTGTTTCATATGTCTGTCCATTTCAATCACATACAAAAAACAAAACAAAAAAACTTATGACTGATTTATGATCAGAAATCATTTTCCTATACAAAGAAGTCTTCAACTGCCATTTGCAGTTTTGTGACAGTAAAATTCTAGAATTATATGCAATAAAATTAGATTTTAGCAATACAGATTTTAGCTATCATTCAGGCTCAATTGTTCCTATAGAAAAGAGAAGACTGAGCGAGAGGCTTAATGCCAAAGTGGAGGCGGTACATATACCACTGTATAAACATAATTTAATTTCTACTAGACTATTGTTCTATCCGTTAGACCAAAGTGGAAAATCAATGAAGCGTGGAGAATGGGATGTAAAGAGAAAAGAAACACAAAAGCACATTTACGTTTTTTTTTTCTCGTTTAATTTTGTACAGGGCAAAATGAGTTTTTTCAGCTCCATTTGAGAGACCATTAGTATCATTCTGTTGCAGAACAAAATTTAAAAATCACTGTTTTTCTACTGATTTGTTTTGTTATATTTGATATTAAGTTATTTGACTGTTTCACAGTTTTTTTCATTCCTTTTCTGACATTATCTTGTTTCTCACATATCCTGTTTGTCATTATCCTGTTTTGCGTAATGTCAAGCACAAGTCATTTATTAAGTCTGGAATGGATGGACGATTCAGGATCGAATTTTGTGTAAGATATGTCCTTAAGAAACTTCATTTGAAACGCTCCAGGGTTTTGAGATACAGCTACTCCGTTTTCTCAACTTCTTCTGTGAGAGCAGACAAGATGTGTGTGTGGAGGGGGAAAAGAGACGCGACAAAGAACATACAGACGTCATTAATTGCTTATTTAAACGGCCTGGGAGCGTCGGATGAGTTTTTGGGACCTATAAAGTCAAAAGTTAAAAGTTCTTAAAATTGGGGATACTGTAGCATAAGAAAGAGTCAATTTACCCCCACCTTTTTCTTCCTTTTTTTTATTTTTTTTAGCAAAAAATTGTCTGATTGAAGTCGGGTTTGTTCTGATGGTTATCGTCGATGCCATTAAGTGAGCGTAATTGTAGGCTAAAACTCAAATTTCACTAAGAAATTATCCTAAACAATAATTCCCATTGCAATTGCATCCAGAAACGCTATGTTTTCATAGTAACAAAGCTGTTTCGTATCTATAAGCATACATGACACCAGGGCTGAGTTACGTCACACATTCAAAACATTCTTAAGCAGAAGTGCATCCTTTTAACACCTGCTCAAACACACGGAAAGGAAAACGTCACGGCTCTTCGGTTTCTCAGTTTTCGACCTTAATAAATAACGTTTTGGAAATAAAAGAATTTGTAAGTAATTTAACGAAGAACCATTCATTTCTAGGGTAGCAACGCACGATGAATAGTGGTATGAATAAATACGCAGAATTATGCTACATTCGCGTTTTTAGTAATGGTCCACTTACTCGCTTACTCCGGAACGATATTCTTAAATATGATTTGAAACAGGCAAACCCGCTAGCTCCGTCTATTTGTTTATTTATCTGTGTATAATGAACAGTCAACATTTCAGAAAAGAAAAACGCTTGAGATCCAACAAAACAATTGGTGCAAACCCACCAGCTCCGTCTATTTGTCTATTTGTTTATTTATCTGTATTAGGGAACAGTCAAAATTGCAGAGAAGGAAAACGCTTGCGATCCAACTGAAGAATTGGTGAAATCAAAAAGCGCTAAGTACAGCTCAATGGGGCTAGCTGAGCTTTAGTTGGTGCCGCCATTTGTAATTGTTGCTCCTTCGCCAGGGGTTGAGTCTTCCATAAAGGAACACTTGGAACACACACCCGTCATGCACCTGTTGCTATGGTCAGCATGATATTTCGTGGGATAGGTTGGCTGTGTGTCCTAAAAGTGCTCTTTTGTAGAGGACATCCCTGGTGAAAGAAGTACCAATAACAAAGGGCGTCTAGTAGAACTGAGCTTGCCCCACTGATGTCTATTGAGCCCTTTCTACTCTCAGTAGCTTTGCAATGGCATTTGTATATACACTGCTGGCCACCCAAATGCAACACCAAGAAGGAAGCATCCGATTGGCCTGAAAGTCGCAGCATGCGTCGCCCGCGAGAGGACATGCAAACGATTAGCATTGCAGGGCATATGCAAATCATGTACGTCCGGCACGTCACCGAGAAGCACTAAAAGAAGAATGCACATAAGGCGGGGTGTAAGTAGTGGGAGTGTGTTGTGCTGCCGGGCATGTGCGTGGGAAGCTTCCTGATGCCTCGTCGCAGAATACAGCAGTCATTCCAGCACGTTTCGGAGTTCGACAGAGGACGAATAGTGGCTTATCGCGACAGCGGTTTATCGTATCGAGACATCGGCGCCAGTGTGGGACGACATCCAGCCACAGTGAGGCGAGTATGGATTCAGTGGGTGCAGGAGGGACGGACAAACCGACGTGAGTGATTGCAGCAGCCGCGGCACACCACCGAACGAGAGGATCGGCATGTTGTGTGGCGGGCATTGACGGCTCGCACCACCACATCACGAACGTTAGCGCAGGAATTAGGGTGTGTTGCGCAACAACCTGGATCAGCACGTACCGTATGACGTCGTCTGCAAGGGCGGGAACTTGTCGCACGGCGCCCATTGCTCCGATTACCATTGACGTTACACCACCGGCGAGTGCGGCGGTAGTGGGCCGTTGAACGTCACACCTGGACTACGGAATGGTAAGACATTGTCTTCTCCGACGAATCCCGCTTCTGCCTGCAACACCACGATGGTCGGATCCGCGCGTGGCGGCACCGTGGCGAGAGACTGTATGAGTCTTGCATTATGCATCGCTAAACCGGTCCGTTGCCTGACGTTATGGTCTGGGGCGCAATTGGATATGACACCCGCACCCCTATGGTACGCATCGCCGGTACACTCCACAGCCGCCGCTATATCTCCGAATTTTTGGGCCTGTAGTCCACTCTTACCTACAGGACCTTCCAGCGGCCACGTTTCAACAGGACAATGCGCGCCCGCACGTGGCACGCATCGTGCAACAATTCTTCACGACCCACCAGGTGTCACTGCTGCCGTGGCATGCCTGTTCTCCCGATATGTGGCCCATCGAACACGTCTGGTCGCTGATCGGCTACGCACACGTCTGGTCACCCGCGGCTACGCCTGATGAACTGTGGCAACGTGTGGAAGCAGCCTGGACCGACCTACCCCAAGCCCACATCCAAAGCCTCTTTTGTTCGATGCCGCGGCGTGTAGCGGCCGTTATTGCCAGCCATGGGGGCCACACGAACTATTGATGTCTGCGCGTTCCGCAAGTCGCACGGGCCTGTAAGCTCAACCGTTTCATCTTTGTATCTGTTGTTATGTGTCCAGCAAATCTGGCTTTGCTATCTCGTGTCCTTCCTGGTGTTGCATTTTGGGTGGCCAGCAGTGTAATATTTAGCAAGTGCCTTGTTTTTTTAATAATAAATTATTTACTGTTATGTTTAGACAAAAGCAGCTTTCTTGTGGATTCGTGATATTTTTTCATTTCAATTCCTTCCAATAACTTTTTGTTTGAGTCGTGTTTTTTTTTTCTAATGCCACTTTCGTAATTGCTTTCTTTGCTGTGCTAATGTAGAGGGTTGTACTGAAAGTAATGCAGAAGTGGGCATAACTTTTCTATTAAATGACAGAGGTCGTTCCAATTGCACATGTTGGTAGAGTAACTCTTTCTCTATACAAAGGTTGCTATTCAACATAGTCTTTATCACAAGTAATGCATTTGCGGCACCGTTGAACCCATCTCTCAAATCCTCTTTGAAAAATTCAGGTGTAGAGTGTTGTACCCACTTCTTCACAGCCATTTTCACCTCGTCGGTGTTATCAAATCATTGTCCCCTGAGACTTTCCTTCATTGGACCGAACATGTGGAAGTCGGTGGGTGCCAGATCCGGGCTGTACGGGGGATGGGAGACCACGGACCTGCCTAATTTGCTGATCGCCTGATTTGTTGCCAAAGATGTGTGTGGTCTCGGATTGTCATGGTGAATGTGGATCTTTTTCAGATTCTTGTTTGGTCTCTTCTACGTTTTGGCTTCTCTAAGCTTTTCGAGTGTCTCAGTGTACCGCTTGCTGGTCACGGTACGGCCACGTTCCAGAAAATCCAGGAGAATGACACGACTGTCATCCCAAAAAGAGTCACCATGACTTTCTGTGCTGATCGCTGGCTCTTGAACCTCTTAGGCCTTGGTGAAGAGGTGTGACGCCATTCCATGGATTGATTATTTTTTCCGGATCCAAAAGATATGCCCACGTTTCCTCCCCTTTTACTAGATCGAAAAAAACGTGTCTTCATTGACTTCAAACGCTTTCAGCAAATCAGAGTAGACTTCCACTCTTCTCTCCTTCAATCGGATGTCAACTGCCGGGTATCAGAAAGTGTGTGCAGAGTGGGTACCTTGCACACACTTTCCGATACCCCCACCATATTCTGTATGGCATTGTGACCACAGTCCAATTGTGCAAAAAGCTCACGGATTGTGACTAGTCTCTCCACGGGAATCAATTCGTCTAGTCGCTGACGATTCGTGTCAGTAGTCGCAGATGACGGTCTCCCACTGCGTGGTTTGTCTTCAATGCTAGTTTCCTTCTTTAAACTTCTTCATCCATCTGTGTACATTGCTCTTGTCAACGGTGTCACCTCCGTAAACATTCTGTAGCCTTCTGTGGATGTCGGACAGCCTGTGCACCTTTCCTTCGTCAAGAACTCAATGACGGCTCTTTATTTCTGCTTGGAATCCATTATTTACCTGCAATGAAGAAGAAAAGTTACTGTAGAGTGTAGAGGAAGCGTTACTCTACCAACATGTGCAATTTGAACGACCTCTGTTAGTTAATAAAAAGTTATGCTCACTTTTGCATTATTTTCCGTATAAACCTCGTATTTTATCATTACTTCTTGAAAAGTTTGTAAGGGAAATATCTTTTTTTAATTTAAAGTCTACTTTTTCTACCTTCTGTGAGCAACAGAAACTTTTATATTCCTTTCTCCGTTATTCTCGTTAACTGTTGGTTAATAATGATAAAACCTCGCGCGTAAGGTTTTTCGTTTCAGTTTCGATCAGTGCGGAATAAACTCATACGTTTTCTAACACATGGTGTTAACGCTAAGTAACAGTTGATTCTCTTTTTTTACTTTGGGTTCCAGCACGATAAACTTTAGAAAGGAACTGAGATCCCATTGTTCTCTGTAGTTTTAATTCTTTATTTTTTCTTATGCCCTTCGTAGCATATGGTGTTAGCCATGATTTTAAGACCCCAATGGAACTTGGTTTTAAATAATTTTATCTCATTTTTTATCTTTCGTAGAACACGCTTATAGCAGCAGTAAAAAAATCATATATAAGGGCTCCTGAATCCTGTCTGTTTAGGACAGAAAATCATTGGAGACATAAAATCGCGTGTAAAAGCAATAAACACGAACCCTATTTTTTTAAAGCTGTAAAAGCCCGGAGCGCATTTTTGCTATGCTTGTTGAGGATGCACATTGCATTGCAAATTAAGTGTCATTCCATTTTTTCTATGTTCCGACCTTGCCACTTTATGAGTTTTTCGTGTTAATCAGTTGCTCTCCCGCTTGTATTTCTGTGGGTTTTGAGGAAACCTGTAGCCATGAGATGATTATCTCCATCGTCTTGCATTTCCACTCCAAGCGACCGTAATATTGCACCACAGATGCTCTAAATAGGTATTAAAAAAAGCAGTTAGAACCTGTTAGTGAGTTCTTTTTTTCTGCTTATGGGGAATCGTTTTGCATATTAACGGATTGTTATGAAACGCATTCTTTTTTTTTTTTTTTTTCGTGTGATGTAACTGAACCCTGAATTAACTGCAGTGAATTTTAACATGCAAAGTACGACTTTTTCCTCGTTGAACAACTTAATACTGATTAAAAAAGTGGAACGAAGACAAACATTTTGGGCCGTGAAGGACTGCCCGTCATTGCGCGATGTTTTTCATTAATTAGGACCTCGAGATCTATGTGTAGAGGTACACATGTTCAAAGGTTGTATTCTAGCTGCCTTTAAAAAACTCATTAGGTCAAGAAATAGAATATTTTGTTCTTCATTAACTTTGATTATTTTACATTCTATCCCAAGCTTTGTTTTTTAACTTCTGGAATTTGTTTATGAAATTCCGAACTCTTTTCAGGCATCCTGAACAAGATACGGAATCTCTACACAATTTTATCTTTTGCATACCAATGACCTCTTTTTTACTGTATCCAACCCATGCATTGTTTTGTCGATGACAACCTGGGGCATCTTATTTTGTACAATATTTACATAATGCTAATGAGCAGTAGCAAGTGGAATATAATGTTGGCTTCTTCTTGAACGTTGGCTTTTTCTTGGATGTCAGTATTGTATTTGGATGTTGGCTTCTTGGATATCAGTACAGTAACACGCCGAGTTACGTAATTAATGCTTTCCGTAAACTGTTACGTAACTTGAATTTTATGCAAGTCGAATTTCTAAATTACATTCATAATAAACTGCAATATTTATTGTTATATGTCATCATCATCATCATTGTCAACCATTATCAATCCACTGCTGGACGAAGGTCTCCCCAAGTTTCCTCCACAACGGTCTGTCTTGTGCCAGTCTCCTCCATGTCACCCCTGCATACTTTCGAATTTCATCCACCCATCTCCCATGTGGTCTTCTTCTGGGTCTTTTCCTGTCCCTTGGAATCCAATCTAAAATTTCGGCTGTCCATCGATGATCTGTCCTTCTGGCAGTATGTCCAGCCCATTGCCATTTCAGGGATTTAACTCTGATCATGATGTCTTCCACTCTTGTCATTTTTCGGATCCACGAGTTCCTCTTCTTATCTCTCCTGGTTACACCAAGTATGCACCTCTCCATGCTTCTTTGAGTTGTCTGCAGCTTTTGTATGTCTCTTTTAGTTAAGGTCCACGTCTCTGCACCATACGTAAGCACTGGAAGGATGCATTGATCAAACACTTTTCTTTTAAGACATAATGGAATATTGCTCTTGAAAATTATGCTGTTTCTTCCAAAAGCTCTCCAGGCAAGTTTTGTACGCCGATTAATTTCTTCATCAATGTGACCCTCACTTGATATCTGCTGTCCAAGATAAACGTACGTGTTCGTTATCTCCAGCTTTTCTCCATCAATCGATAAATCTTCATTTCTTGTAAAAGCATTGAACATCACTTTTGTCTTCTGAAAGTTCATTTTTAATCCCACTTCTTTACTCTTGTCAGCAAGTTCCTGGATCATACTCTGCAGCTCTGATGGGCTAGTTGCAAAAATGACTACGTCATCAGCAAAACGAAGGTGGGTTAGATAATCTCCATTAATCTTTATCCCCTTGTTTTCCCAGCTCAGTGACTGAAAAACACCCTCCAATGTGGCATTAAAGAGCTTCGGAGATATGGTGTCACCTTGTCTCACTCCCTTTCCAATTTTTATGTGTGTTGTATTTTCAAACAGCCTAATCTTTGCACTTGCATTTTCATAGATGTTATTAATAATATTAATGTATGCATCTTCAATACCGCAGGTTTTCAGAGCCATTGTAACTGCTGATGGTTTCACCGAATCAAAGGCTTTTTCATAATCGATAAAAGCCATGCACAATGGAAGTTCATATTCCCTCGCTCTTTCAATTAGTTCTCTCAGCACATGGATATGATCTATTGTGCTGTAGCCACTCCTGAATCCAGCTTGTTCTCTCGGTTGAGCCATGTCCAGCGTTACCTTCAAGCGGTGTGAAAGAACTTTAGTGAAGATTTTATAAACTACAGATAGGAGGCTGATAGGTCTGTAGTTTCCGAGATCTTCAATGTCACCTTTCTTATGTAGCAGGATCATTGTAGCGGTGTTCCAATCCTCAGGAATCTTTCCTTCATTAAGGCATCGAGTGAAAATTTGGGCGAGTACTGTTTCGATTTCTCCACTTGCTTCTTGTATGATGTCTACAGTAATTCCATCTTCTCCTGGAGCTTTTCCCCGCTTCATGTTCTTGATTGCATGTGCAACTTCTGCTGGAAGGACTGGAGGAACTCTGGTATCTTTCATGATGTCTGGAGTGCATGTATCATCCCTTTCATATAATTTGGAGTAGAAATCTTTCACTCTTGTCAAAATTTCGCCTCTATTTCTTGTTACAGAACCATCTTCTTTTCTCAGTGCCATAATCTGTTTTCTTCACTTACTGAGATGTCCCTTTGCTATCTTTAGGCTTTGGTTGTTTTCAATTGCTTTCCTCACTAGTTCACAGTTGAATTTTCTTACGTCTTCAGAGATACTTTTTCTTACTGTCTTGCATAGCTCCATATATTCCACTTTGGAAGTCACATCTTCTTTAGTTGTCCTCATCTCTCTTCTTTTTGCATCAACATTTTCGTTTTTCCTGATAATTTATTTACATGCTATATGTATGTACATGTATATTATTTATTATTATTTTATAAAAGAGACATCATATAGCAGTATGTACTCTGATATACGTTAACTATAAAAGTATGAAAACTATACATGTACATACGTAAAAGAATATAAAAACAAACTGAAATAGTGTACATGTGTATTCACTTTTCAAATAGGTAAAAAAATGTCTTGTGACAGATAAGTTGGTTTTGTAGGGGGAAAGCCGAGATTATTGTATTCACTGTCGAAATAGGTCGATTTATTTCCCGAGCTATTGCTGATAGAATTTTCCTGTCTACATACATACGAATTATTTTCAACTTTTTTCTAAAGTAATTGCAGACCTTTGTTTTTTAGATTTATTACCATTTATTATGCGTTTCGATTGCATTCTAATGGTAAATAAACAACGAACCGTAGCGGTGTTAAACAAGTGACTAAGCAAACCGCGTGAGGCAAGATATCAAGTGAAACTGAAATGTCCTTACTGCGATAAGGCTCAAGGCTGTCAAAGACGCAGCTACGCAAAGCCGCAAACGTGTTCATACGCGCTAGTAAGTACTCAGAAATTTTCATTTTTTTACGTCAGGATGAAGGTCACGGGTGAGGCAGCAAGTGCAGATAAAGAGGCGGCAATTATTATGTAACTCGAGGTGTTACTGTGTGTAGGTTATTTAGAACAATCTTGTAGAGCTGAACTCTTGTAATGTCCAGGTGTTTGCTATATACACTGAAGCGCAATTGAATTAGAGATACATGTCTAGTAAAGTGAAGAACCACCTTTCGCCCTGATGACGGCGGCGATTCGTCTCGGCATGGACTCGACAAGACACCGGAAGCGTTGGGAAGCCATACGGATCCACGAACCCTGAACAAGCTCCCACAGTTCACGAAGATTTGATGGAGGGGGTCAGAGACTCGAACATCTCTCTCGGTGGCAACCCAGATGTGCTCAATGTGATTGAGGTCAGGTGACCTAGCTGGCCAAGGAAGCGAGGTCACGTCGGTGGAGTGTTCATCCAACCATTCGGATGCAATTCGGGAGCGATGACACGGTGCATTGTCTTGTTGCAGGATGAGGTCCCCAGTGGGATGTTGAAGACGCACAAACGGGAGCAGATGGTCATCCAGGATATCCCGGTAACGTTGACCTGTGAGGAACGATGTCACACGTATCAGAGGTCCCATTTCAGTCCACGTAAACGGTCCCCAGACGAGAATGCCACCCCCACCAGCTTGAAGAGTACCCTGCTGGCAAGAAGGATCCATCGCTTCATGTGGTTTGCGCCGTACTCGTATCCTGCCATCCGCATGTATCAACGTGAATCTCGACTCATCAGTCCAGGCAACATTTTTCCACATGTCTAGGGTTCAGTGGCGATGTTCCCGTACCCATGCTAATCTTTGCACTCTGTGATGTGCGGTCAGCAGCGATGCTCCTCGTGGGACGATGGCTTCTGTACCCCATAGCGAGGAGATGGTTCTGGATGGTGTGGCTGCTTACACGTTTTTGTGCACCAGCGTTAAACTGCCGAGTGATTTCTTGCACTGTGGCCTGTGTATCCGATGTTACAATGCGAGCTAGCCGACGATGATCCTGCTCATCCACACGCTGTTGTCCACGGCAGTTGGCCCTTGCAGGGATGGTTTTACCGGATTCGATGTACTCACGGTGCACCCGTGACACAGTGGCTCGTGAAAATCCCAGTGCCTGCACGACTTCCGAGATGGAGTGACCCATTCGTCGGGCCCCGGCAATTTGCCCACGATCAAATGCGCTTAGATCCTTCGTCTTACCCATACTGCGTCCGACTCTTACTGATTCCCGTCGCATCACTCCTTATATTGCCGGATCGCTGGCTACGTCACGTCGTTTCTGTTTATAGGGCCGCCCACAGCGCCACATTTGAATAACGTCCCAGCTGTCTCTAATTCAATTGCTTTTCAGTGTAGCAAGTGCGATTAATTTTTCTCCCGTTTTCACGCTAGGCAACCCTTTGAGATGTTCTTGGCCCCAACATTTCATCCATTGTTAAATCTTCCAAACAAAAAAGCTAGAATTTCATGTCTGCCTTTCACCTCAACCATGCTTTTCATTTGACCATTTCACACGTCTGAAGTTTGGTTGGCTAGAGCACTGCTTTCACGTTTGCGGCAGTGAACAGTCCTGAAACTTTTTGATTCTATGTGGAAAACAGCAGTCCGTCTGATTAAAAATTCTGGAGCTTAGTGATTCTGTTCTGTTCGTTTCCTGCTGGTGTGCAGTAGCAGCTTTGTATTTCTTTCATAGGTGTGTAATATCATGGGAATTGATCTCTTGAGTTTCCAGCACTTGTTCAAACCTTGCAATTTCCCACAGCACTGCAAATGAAAATAAAATCTGCATCTGCGTTTTGTGTTCAACTGAATTAACTCCTACCACCAATCACTTTTCCAGTTCACTTATTTAAGACTTTTGAATTTCTTACCTAGATGAATTTTCAGTGAACATTAGAACTTTCAGCCGCCATTTAAATTTAGAGCAAGCAAAATGTTTTTATTGGCAGTTCCGTTTCTGCAAAACACGCTTGATCATGCAGTTCGGAGTTTCATAACTGTATTTTTCGAGAACAAAGAATTACATTGTGGCAGAAGTGAAATTGGGAAAGCTAAGAAAAGCTGGGAGGCATCGGCCATTTTTCCTGTCTACGTACTTGACTACTACACGGTTTAGTCGCTACACCCTCATAGTAGTAGCAGTCTTTGAACACAAAGAAAAGCTGGTGTGTAGGATGATTACCTTTTGTTATCATGAAGTCTGAATTCTTCACATTGCCCCTATTTCATATCTTTCCAAAAAACAAAGACAGTAATATTTACCATTATCATTTTTCAAACTACACTGCTGGCCACCCAAAATGCAACACCAAGAAAGAAGCATCCGATTGGCCTGAAACTCGCAGCATGCGTCGCCCGCGAGAGGACATGCAAACGATTAGCATTGCAGGGCATATGCAAATCATGTGCGCCCGGCACACCACCAAGAACCACTATAAGAAGGGTGCACAGAAGGCGGGTTGTAAGTAGTGGAAATGTGTTGTGCTGCCGGACCTGTGCATGGGAAGCTTCCTGATGCTTCGTCGCAGAATACGGCAGTCATTCCAGCACGTTTTGGAATTCGACAGAGAACGAATAGTGGCTTATCGCGACAGCGGTTTATCGTACCGAGACATCGGCGTCCGTGTTGGACGACATCCAGCCACAGTGAAGCGAGTATGGATTCGGTGGGTGCAGGAGGGACGGATGGACCGACGTGAGCGATTGCCGCAGCCGTGGCACACCACCGAAAGAGAGGATCCGCATGTTGTGCGGCGAGCATTGACGGCTCGCACCGCCACATCACGAACGTTAGCCCAGGAATTAGGGTGTGTTGCGCAACAACCTGTGTCAGCATGTACCGTTCGACGTCGTCTGCAGGAGCAGGGACTTGTCTCACGGCGCCCATTGCTTTGATTACCATTGACGTTACACCACCGGAAAGTGCGGCGGCAGTGGGCCGTTGAGCGCCGCACCTGGACTACGGAATGGCATGACATTGTCTTCTCCGACGAATCCCACTTCTGCCTGCAACACCACGATGGTCGGATCCGTTTGTGGCGGCACCGTCGGCGAGAGACTGTAAGACGCCTGCATTATGCATCACCATACCGGTCCGTTGCACTGGCGTTATGGTTTGGGGCGCAATTGGATATGACACCCGCACTCCTCTGGTACGCATCGCCGGTACACTTAACAGTCCTCCCTTACCTGCAGGACCTGCCAGCTGCCACGTTTCAACAGGACAATGCGCGCCCGCACGTGGCACGCATCGAGCAACAATTCTTCACTGCCCGCCAGGTGTCACTGCTGCCGTGGCCAGCGTGTTCTCCCGATATGTCGCCCATCGAACACGTCTGGTTACTGATCGGCAACCGAGTGGCCCGGCAAGCACCACCCGCGGCTACGCCTGATGAACTGTGGCAACGTGTGGAAGCAGCCTGGACCGACATACCCGAAGCTCACACACAAAGCCTCTTTCGTTCGATGCCGCTGCGTGTAGCGTCCGTTATTGCCATCCATGGGGGCCACACGAACTATTGATGTCTGCGTGTTCCGCAAGTCGCACGGGCCTGTAAGCTCAATCGTTTCATCTTTGTATCTGTTGTTATGTGTCCAGTAAATCTAGCTTTGCTATCTCGTGTCCTTCTTGGATTGTCAATATTAGCTTTTTTTTTCTTATATTCTGTTTATAGATGGTTTTAACGCACCCGTGAGGAAAATAATAACGTGTTAAATTATAACGAGCTCGAATTATATGGCAGTTTAAAGAATCGTGAGATTTGCTAAATTAGCATCATTCTTTCTTCCATTTATAAGACAATCGTTCTCAGTTTATGATACAGAAGCTAACACACTAATGAAAAGACGGGACGGCGTTCGTTTTCAAACTATGAGTGTCGCTTAATTAAATAATCAGATCTGACTGACAGGGAAAGAATTCCATATACACTGGTGTCCAAAACCTAAGGACGGACTACATTTTCACCTGTATAAGAAAAACAATACACGACTGCAGCCAAATGCGAAAATAATTATATTTCCAGCATACGAACACATGAAAAACTACAAAAAATGTTTATGAATGATGCGTAAATTATATTGTAATAGGTGTTTACTCAAAAGTTACAAATTTCCGAAGAACGTAATTGGTGAATGGATATACAGGTCTTAGAAAAACCAGGCGGAGAGATATTTCAGTATGGAATATGCCCACCCCGAACTATGATGCAGCTCTCACAGCGTCTTGGCGTGCTGGGCACTAAGTGATCCAGGGGTTCCTTAGGCAACCTAGCCCGCTCCTCCCTCGTATCACGGATGAGGACCTGCTCGTTTTCTGGAGTAGGGTTTCGCGCACCAATATGTCTCTCCATTGAGTCCCAGACGTACTCGATGGGATTGAGTTCTAGGGAGCGTGCTGGCCAGTTGATTCGATGAATATCCTCGGTCTCCAGAAGTGTTTACACTGCTCTCGCACGATGAGGTGTCGCGTTGTCATCCGTGAACAAAAAGTCTTCGCCTGCAGCACCACGGAATTATCGAACATGACGACGAAGAACTTTGTTGCAATATCGTTCGCCCGTCATAGCCCCATTTTTCAGCACCTGTACCTCAGTGCGTCCATTAATCATGATGCCGTCTAACACCATGACCCCAGCACAGCCGTATCTGTATATTTCCTGCACATTCTCGCGTTGATACGCAGTACCACTTTCACGCCAGATCAGCTGATGTCTAGAATCCGAGGACAGATTGAAAGAACTCTTACCTGTAAGAGTACATTGGCCCATTGATGATGCGTCCAATTTCTGTGGATACGACACCACTGAAAACGGGCGCTCCGTTGAGCTCTGGATAGAACGACGCAGACTACAGGCCTTCTACAGGCTTCAGACGTCTTGCCACAGTGTTTGTTAGGATATCCGCATTCCTGTGCTAGAATGGAGGCGACCCGCAAGCTGACCGGTCGTGGTGTGGCGATTGCGTTTTGCTGTTACAACTAAAAATCTGTCTTCATGCGTTGTAGAAGAGCGAGGGAGACCTCCTAGCATGCGTCTGGTACACATTACATTGGTTTTAAACGCTGTCCAGATCCTGGATACCACACTATGCGTGATTCCAAACTACCTGGAAACATCACTCACTCGGTGGCCTTCATCCAGCTTCCCTATAATTCTTCCACGCATGAAATCATCTAGATGAGGGTCGCGGATGGCCTAGTGGTCAACGTTCGTGACTGCCACGGAGGAACCTCAGGTTCGATCCCAGGCAGGTACGAACGCTCGAACCACTAAATATCCGCCGTACGTCGAATGGGCCCGTTAAGCTGTCGGACCCCGGGTACAATCTTATTATGATCAATGATAATATGTAGAGGATTTTAGGAAGGGAGTGTCTGACACCAGGACTTAAACAACCCTTAGAAATAGGAAGCTAGGAGATTTGGGCTAGAGTGTCCGTTAGGAAAGTAACACGGAAGCAAGGTAGTAAGGGGAGAGGAAGACGCCCTTATTTATTACCGGGGGGCCAGCACCCGGGGTCCGACGGCTTAACGTGCCCATCCGACGCACGGCGGATATTTAGTGGATCGAGCGTTCGTACCTGCTTGGGATCGAACCTGAGGTCCATTCCGTGACAGTCACGAACGTTGCAAACTAGGCCATCCGCGGCACTAAGGACCCCGGGTACTGCCCCCCATAGTAAATAAGGGCGTATTCCTCCCCTTTCTACCTCGCTTCTGTGTCACTTTCCTATCGGGAACTCTAGCCCAAATCTCCTAGCTTCCTCTTTCTAAGGGTTGTTTAAGACCTGGGATCAGACACTCCCTTCCTAAAATCCTCTACACATGATCTGATCTGATCTGGTCATCTAGATGATGTCTTTGAGACACCACGTAAATTGCACGTTCGTACCTTTATGACTTCACGTCCAGATTTTCCTTCAAACACATGTCGCCTACCGCGCCCTTTTCTCTTTTATCCGTTTAAGTGATACCACGTGACCCATGTGTGCACCATTCGACATTTTGCATGTGATCCGGGTTTCTACGGAACGTCTCCAGTTATCTAAATTGCCACAAGCTATTGCGTCTGGTTTTGTGGTTGTAACCTTTCGAAATAGTGTTCTCCCTTAGGTGTTTTTACACCAGTGAACAGTTCGTAAAAAAATGAGAGCGTCGCTAATTGCATGCCGAAAGTGGTTAAGCTCCTTGATACAACCCTGCAGATGCCCACTTCTCAAATAAAGCGTAGAATATGAATCCTGTCTGGGAAAACGACACGGGATGTTTGGAAGGTAGCAGAACTCTTTCTGTTTGGCGGTACGGTAATCTGAGCGGTATGTATAGCATGTAAAATTATAATGTTTTGCTCACTGTGGAAATATGAAGATTTAAGGTATTTGTTCAAACTTAGAGGTTCAGTTTAACTCTTGCTCGTCGAAGTTGCAAGTTGTAAGAATCCAAGATTAACTATGCACTTGTAATAGTAATTAAATACACTCTTAAATAAAGAATATTATTAAACTGTCCAGAGTCAATGATTCAGCTAACAGTACTTCATCGTCCCGCTGCAGGACGATGAAAATTTTCAAGTTTCCGGATATTATCTGACTTACCATCCTTGTCACATTTACGCCAAAAATCGGATTGTCATCTTCAAAATTTGTAGTACTTAACGATTTCAATGTCCCAGTTTATTCCTTTTATTCTTATCATTGTACAACAATGTTGAGTTTTAATCACTTCATTACAACAAATGTTGCTATCAACATGAAGTTCAAAAAGTTCAAAATTACTAAACCATATCTTGAAAACACGTAATGTCAAGACGCTATCTCGATTGCGTTCAACAAATCTCTAACTAAAAAGATACTGCTTTTAACAAATCGTTATTATCTCATCTGCTCTTCACAAATCGTCAGCATCCTATCGCTGCCCTCAAGAAACTGCACACTGCTTACAGTTCGTCTTTACTCTTATTTGGTTTTTGGACTCACTGCCAGTGGTATCGAATTAGAACACTCATAGGGAAAAATAAAATGTCGTTAAGTCAGAAAAACGTTTCGCGAGAAGAAACCAAATTTGCATAAAAAAAGAAGAAACTCAAAAGGAAGGTTGAATTAGAGGCATAAGCCACATGCACTAAATTCCTTTACTACTCGGTGCACTGTTACCCATGAAGAACAGCATATGTACTGAAATTCTACTCGGGAATATAAACTTGACGTCAAAAAAATAAAAAATAAAAATTGCGCCCACAAGGACGTGTCGGATTGCACTGCTATTCGGGAGGAAGGTAAAGTTACCAGGAACAATAAATGATTAAACATTGGAACTGACATGGGCAATATTTACGGAGCTACACGTCAATAAGTAGTGCCTCTCATTATGGCGTCGGGACGCCATGTTTGCTCACATAGCATACCAGACGTCTCGGCATGGAGTTGTACAGGTACCTAATGGTGTCTTGCGATATGCCATCTCATGCAGCTTTAATCATCTCACCCAGTTCCTGCAGATTGTTTGGTAGATATGGAGTGTAAATAGCGCGTCCAATAGCATCCCACAAATTTTCAATCGGCGATACGTCTGGTGATGCGGCTGGCCATGGCAGAGTGTCAGTGCCTTGAAGACACGCTCTTGAGACAGCAGCAGTATGAGGACGAGCGTTATCCTGTTGGAAAATCGCACAGGAGTCAGCATTCAGAAAAGGTAGGGCCACTGTTTGCAGGGCCTCATTAAAGTAACTTCGGGCTATCAAAGTGCCTGTAATGAACACCAAAGGTGATCTGGAATCGTAGGCAATTGCAACCCACACCATGACACCAGGTGTTCTGGACGTGTGACGCTCGACAATAAATCGTTAATCTTGGTGCTGACCACGGTGCTGACCACGGTGCCTCCGCACATGAAATCGGTGGTCGTCTCCTCCAAGACAAAAGCGGGACTCCTCACTGAAGATCACCCGCTGCCATTCTGCGTGGCTTCATGACAGTCTGGCTCGATACCATTGCAGTCTTTGGCGACGATTCACTGTTGTTAAGAGCAGTCGTCGTAAGGGTGTGCGTGCGTGTGGTCCTACGTCGTTCAGCCGTCTGCTAATGGGGCTGGCACTAATCGGACGATGCATGGAGGGCACCACCTCTCGCTGAATATCCGCAATCGTGGTTTTTGGGTCACTCCGCGCATGTCGGACGACCCGTCGGTTCTCTCTCTCTCTCTCTCTCTCTCTCTCTCTCTCCGTGGTTCGTCTAATTCTCACAGGGCCTTCCTGTTGCTGCTGCGTGCCTTGTTCTATCCACTGCCGCCAGCAGCGTGCTATGGTGATATCCGCACGACAGGTTTTGCACCATTCAGCTTATCCATCCCGCTTCCCGGAGCCCAACAATGCCGCCCCTCTCGAACTCCTCCAACTGCTCGAATTGCTTCCGAACTTTTCTCCGAAGCATACTTCACTTGCAAAGGGTGCGACCAACACAACAGCACGAGTCAGCAAGCACGCACAACGGGTCGACTTTATATAGCCGGTCAGGCGCAGCGCTACGACCCCTCCTTGCTTGCGTGACTTACGCGGCCGAGCGTGATACTTGAATCATTTGCATGTCTCACGATGTCAAACCTACCCACCAAATTTCATTTCTGTCGGTTGCTCCTTCTGGGTTCAGCTATTTTTTTGGCGATGAGTGTATTATTACTACATGAAAAGTACGAATTTTATTATATGAAAGGAAGTAACGGCAAAATAATAAAGTAATGTGGAGATATTGCTTACGAAAAAGTATTGCAAATATTTAAACCCTGGAGGGAAGTAATACAATTTTTAGACAAGGTGAGAATTGATGATCGTGTGAATGTACGGAAACTTATTTTTCAATGAAGCTACCAAGAGGGAAGCTGCTGAGAAGTACATTACTATGAAATTTTCAAAGATATTTTATGCATTTGCCGAAAAGCTACCTGCTCGAAGTTTAAATTGAGTCATATATAAAGATCAATATGTATGAGGTCCATAGGAAACTTTACATTACTAAAATTAAAAGTACAGGCTGATTCATAAAGAAGTATACAGTTTCAACGCACTATAAATCAAGAACAATGTAAGATATTTTATGTCACCTGTAACAGAATTGTAGGGGAATGTTTCAAGTTTTTTTAGAGACAGTCACAGATGTTCTATGTGTGCATTCTTAGACACACGACACACATCGAGCCGGTAATCCATTTCCGCCCAAACGCGAGGTAAGATATATGAATCAAGGGCAGTGAGATTTTGCAACATCTGCACTTTGTATGGAATCATTTTCAGCTTCTTTCTCAAAATTCTCCAGACAGTGGGCTGTGAAATCTGCACTTCACGACTCACCCTCTGCGTTGATTTTCCCGGACTTCGTTGAATGGCGGTGCAAACACTATCGACGAATTCTTCCGATGCATGCGGTCGTCCAGGACTTTTAAGTTTGCACAAACAGCCCGTAGTTTAAAATTTTTTATGCCACTCGTAGATAGATTTTCTCTTTGGAGGTTATTTTCCGAATCGTGATAGGAAATGCCTTTGCACAACAGTAACAGATTCCGTTTTGCTCAATTCAAGAACACAAAACGCCTTTTCCACTGCAGACGCTGCCATTTTGACCGACTAGTCACGTGACATGCACGCTATCACCTACGTCACTTCCTTTAGTAGGGGGATACAAACTTTATGAGTTCATCTACCTAACGGTTCGCAGTTGTGGTCTGTGTCTTCAACTTTTACTGTTTTACAGCATTTGGAAACTGTATACTTCTTTATGAATCACCCTGCATATATATGCGCGCCACTACGAATTCGTTAAAACAAATTGAATATATTTACCATAGATCAGGGCCCCCGCAATTCAGTGTAGGGGTCATATTTAATCCAGTGGGTAATTACAGAATCGGATACAGAGCTTGATAATATCGGTGTGCAGGGGAAGGATACCCGAAATTGCCATGTCGTTTATTACAAATATTCCATATGATTTAAAACGCTTCTGATACTAAAATACTAATTTCCATCGACATTTGAAAGTCTTTGTGTGATGGCTACACTCACGGAATCTTATGAATAGTGTTTCCCTAGTTAGTTCACGGAAGATATAAAAATGCACGAATTTCAACACGACCTATGTGTCACGAACGGCTTCTTTGCACTAGTAGAAAAGGTCGATCCATAATATTGTAAACGGAAGAAAAGTCAGACTAGAGATTTCTAAATAGGTGAGTAGTTTGTGCACTACACGTTAATCACGCGAAAAGCAGCCAAAAAAAAATGGATTCGAAGGTGGTTGGTTAGAGAAAAGGGAGAAAGAAAGCTATGTTTTGCTTCGGTGTGAAAAACACATGACTGAGGTCGAAGGCCTTCCTTTTCACGTACTCTTTAGAGTAAGTTCGAACTCCGTGTAGTGTTTAGTTAACTAAATTTTCAATAAAACACTTACAATCAAACGTCTCACTCAATTGCTTTAGCTTGGAGATCCAATAATTCCAACGCTAAAGAATAGAAGTGAACTGAAATCAGGACTTTCAGTTTTTATTTACGCTTTCCAACCGTAGGTTGAAGAAGCGTATATGCTCCAGCTTTGTCCGTCCGTCTGTCGGCACGATAACTCGCGTAAAAATCGTTCGATTTCGATGAAATTTTAGTATATGATAGGGGATCACTGGGGACGAACACTATTGAAAATGGAAGAAATGGGGTCAAAGGTCAGGACGTAGGAGCGGGATCCATTCCATTGCCCTCACGCTTCAGAACTTGACTAAAAATGATTCGATTTCGATGAAATGTTAGTAGGTCGTTGAGGACCACCTGGGGACGAACCCTATTGAAAATAGGTGAAGTGAGGTCAAAGGTCAGGACATAGGAGCGGGATGCATTCCATTGCCCTTATGCGTTATAACTTACGTAAAAATGCTTCGATTGAGACAAAACTTTTCATGTTGTTCCGGAAGTATACTTTACCGGTTCCGTTGAATAGCATCGAAATGGGGTCAAAGGTCGGGTCATAGGAGCGAGATTTATTCCACAGCCATTATCCTCATAACTTGAGTAATGATTTCTGGTATGTTGGAAAGCGTATCATAATCAATGCATTGCATGATTTTACTAACTTGATCCAGTAATTGCAGTACGTACACACCTTTGAAGACATTGTAACTCGCACAACGCTCGAAATACCCCATGAAAGATGATTTTACCAGCCAGTAACTAATAATTTTAGTAAAGACAAGGTAACTTCAGCTAATAATAATGCGGGTTATATAATTGTATAAGGTATATAATAATTGTATAAGCTCGCAACATTGAAATATCAAGTGTGATTAACTCAAATAACCTTTTACCACCCATCCTGCATCACATGCAAAACACAGTGATGCTTGATTTTATATATCTTGCTTCACCTTTGAGCCAGTACTGTCACATCAAGAGAAACTATTGGGCGTTCAAACAGCACGTTTAGTACGGAATGTGTAATAGAGAGAAAAACGAAATGTTCATAAGAGATAGCAACAAAAACAGAAAGTTAAAATAGATTATGTACTTCATACACGATATGACATTTTCTGCTTGTTCTTGTAGCACTGGACTGCTTTCTCTTATTCGTGAAATCAGTGGCTCTAAATTTAGGGATTAGTGACTACCAAATTATGCTGAGAGGAGGTTTAAAGTCCAAAATTAAGATCAAGAGTGGACGTCAAGATATAGATTTTTGACAAAAAGAACTGTTCGTTACTGCGTAGCATCAGGTATCGTCATCACTGTGACAGGAAGGGGATCCGAGTAAGGAATCGAGGGAGGGGAACAAGACGAAAGGCATCTGGTATCGTCGTCACTGTGAGACGAATGGGATACAACGAAACACAGAGGAGTGTGCAGAGGCATGTAACACATTAGTCAAGGCTAAATGTGAAGCTGTTAAAAATTTTGTACATGTGAAACAACATAAGCAGGAAGTTAAAAAATATGAAAAATATTTTCGACTTGATATCTAGCCAGGGAAATTTCCTGTAGAAACTTCATCTTAAGTTCAGATTAGTTTCTGTGCACAACAGTCTAGCATATTTGGACCATTGGGGACTTTGCGCTACTAAATTCCTGACAATCCAATAAACGAATCCACAGAAAACTAAAAATGGCATAAACAGCGTTACTAATGACAAGTGGTAATTTTCATTTTTCATCTTATTTATACACCATGGTATTTTAAGTGGCCCGTATGGATTTCATAAAAATTCTTAATAATACCCCCCCCCCCCCCACACACACACACTCCTCATCCCTAATGTACGCCTAGTACAGCATGCCAACTTTATCAGCCAAAGATTACCTACCTGTGATCCTTTGTCATACCCTGGACATTCGGTGCTTCTCTAAACTGTCCATTCCTCTTCCCACGCAAGAATGGTCTGTCTGTCCACTTTTCTGGCACCAACTCTTTAACGCGGTGACACCAGTAATCCTATTTCCTACTATCAACAACGTTTCATGCTAAACCCTCGCAGGTGGCACCAACTGCCACATATCACTTATCAGTGACCTACATGCTATGTTGCGTCTTCCTGTTCATTTTTAATCTGTATGTCACATGACTACTTGAAATAGGTTTCAGTTTTGTGACTTAGGTACACTACACAGTTCATCTTAAGGTCAAACTGTTTCTCATGTTGCTGCAGCCAGAACGATATCAGAGGTTGAAACTACTTATTACTTTTCGGATGAAACAAACTGGGTCGTGATCTTCTGGACCCAATTTCAATCCTTTCTACTCTGTCCTGTTAATCAAATTAATCACATTTTGCCTAATTTCTGACAGTAGTCTCTTTTTTTCTACCTTCCTAACGATATCCTCTTTCCAATCAGTTATTGCTAGTCGATTGATAAGTGGAAACGAACCGAATCTGTCAGTTTTTAAGATTTGTTTTATTTTTGGTACTTTATAGCTCAACTAGACACTTATTCCATAAAAGTCTTCAAACAGACCAATCAAACAAATAGGAGTATTTCAATATGACATGCTGAGAAATATAATTTCCGTATGACTTCACTACAGAAATATTCAACAACTGCTCCATCTGCACATACGTGTTTACGCACTTTTGATATTTGACATAGCATTAACGTAAACTATAAATTGAATAAGTGCTTAAACATGCAGTTTCACATTCAGAAAAGCAACTGGTTTTACATTCATCTATAATATCAATAGCTTCCCAGTCTCTCTCTTGAAAAAGTTAAGATATAACAAAGAAATTCAAGAACTGTACTCGATTTCTGACTTTATTTCTTAACATTTTCACACCAAAACTTTCTTAGCATACGACATTTTTCTGTTTTGTCATTACGAATGTGATATTTTCAGTTCTAAGGCGTAAACATGAACCGTTCAGATCTCCATGGAAACACCAGGGCTTTAAGTTGCATGTCAGCTACACTATGTGATCAAAAGTATCTGGACGTCCCCTTTGATTAATGGATTTTTCCATATACGTCACAGCTTTTTGCTGTGACGTATATGGAAAAATCACAGGTATAAAAAGAAAAACGTGGCCTGGAAAACAACATAAAAGAGCATGAACAATAGAATGGGCCGTAGATCAGAGCTCAGTGACTTTCAACGGGGCACGGTTATAGAATGCCATCTTAGTAAAAAGTCAGTTCTGGAAAATTTCTGCTCTGCTGCAGTTGTCCATATCCACTGCAAGGGATGCTATTGTCAAGTGAAAACGCCTAGGAACAACAACAGCGCCATCGCGACATAGTGGGCCACGTGAAATAACAGAACAGGACCGCCGAGTGCTGAAGCGGGTGGTGCAGGCGAAATAGCCTGTGCTCGGTGGCAACACTCACCACCGAGTTCCAAAATGCCTCTAGAAGTAACACCAGAATCATAACGGCTCGTCGAGAGCTGAAGAGAATGGGTTGTCAGGGCCGAACAGCCCAGCAAGATCTTAGAATGGGTTTTCATGGCCGAACGTCAGCAAGATCAACACCAAGCGTCGGCTGGAATGTTGAAAACCTCGGCTCTTATGTACCCTGGAGCAAAGGAAACACATTCTCTGAAGTGATTAATCATGCTGCGTCATCTGGCAGTCTGACGGACGAATCCAGGTGTGGAGAATGCCAGATGTACGCTACCTGCCCGACTGTGTTGCGTCATTTGTGAAGTTTGGTGGAAGAGGCATCATGCTCTGGGGGGTTTTCATTGTTAGGGCTTGACCATCTAGTTCCATTGCCCGAGAGACTTAACACTTCTGCCTATAATGACGTTCTCGACAATTCTGGGGTCCCAAAGATATGGCAACACTTCGGTGAAAGGCCTTTCCTTTACCACAGCATAATGTTCTCGTCCACAAAGAGAGGTCCGTGCAGGAATGGTTAAATTAGACGGGTGTGGAAGAACACTGGCCTGCACAGAGCTTGTTTTCAACCCTATGGAACACCTTTGGGATGAATTGGAACGCCGACTTCGAACCAGACCAAACCTCTAGATATAAGTGACCGATCTGACTGATACTCTTATGGAAGAATGGAAGGTAATTCTCGCATAACGTACCAAAATCAAATGGAAAGCCTTCCCAACAGAATGGAGGCTGCGATAGCAGATAGCAGCAAAGGGTGGACCAACTCGACTAAAATTTATTTCCTATTACAGGGAGTTTACGGATATGCAAGTATCCTGATATTTTGATCAGATAGTGTACCTTAAGCCCCGGATCCTAAGCCTTGATTATTGAAGTAGCAAATGTAGACTTAACTGGAAATTGTAGGCGTTATGTGTACAGTAATTGAGAAATGCGTAGAAAAAAGAGTAACGTAAAAACCGTCGTGTTACGTAAATGAGTGATATGAGGCATTGCCACTTATGTCTCTGCTAGTACGCATGCAAAAAAAATTTAAGAGTTCGAAGTCTGCGAACAGAAGAAAATAACAATATTCCCATAAAAACGCGCAGTTCTTAAGACTGTTAAAACATTAAATGCATTGTGACAGTGAACACTATTTCAAAAATGTCGCCACGCATTTTTCACCACGCACACAAATATACAGCAAGTGTAAGAGTAAAAACAAAGTCAAATTTCACATTTCAGATTTAAAATTTTAAACGATGACTTAGAAAAACAAGTCAAAGTTAATACTTCAACATATCACAAAAATATTTAGCACTTCAGTTTGAAATCAAAATTTGGGGCTGTTATTTAGCCTACGTTATCCTTTGGGTAAAGGAAAGGATCTATGCTAAATTTCTTCGCGTTAGGTTTGGCGGTGACGAATTGGATATAATGCAAACAAGCAAATGGAATTTGTGCTTTATGTTTCAGATATAAATATTACACTGCGTGCAGTAGAAGTGCTTGAAATTAAAAATATAATCTGTAAATGAGACATCTCCTGCTAAGCCACGGACCATCTAAATATGTAATTTCATGACTATCTAATCTGAGGACCAATATCACGCAAAGTATGGGTTGACTTCGACTCTCTGCTGTAAAGGATTTTGGATGCAGGGCACAATAATACGCAGACAGTGCCCAGATCATCTATGTATCTAGATATATCCTTCCAAACGCGTTATGTTAACTTTTTCTGTCCATAGTTACTCTCATTTGGCACATTTACTGCTGATGTCCTTTTATCATTCCCACTGCTTGCCCACGAGAACTTGTTATGTGATCCGTTCGTTATGTCGGAGTTTTATTTTTCTTTCATTGCAACTCGTGTCTCTTCGATGATACTATAGAAGCGCTGGAAGTTTAAAGGCACTTTTCAGGAAATTGTTTGTTTTTTCATTTCTTCGGTGAACAATTTTCTGAAAATGTCTCCGAACTTCTAGTTCGTCGACTATGACATTTAAGAGACGTCAGAGGAAATGATGATTTAACTTATGGACAATTATATTTCCAAAGTGGATTAAAAAACTGTCATCCATAAAGCGTGAGATATTTTCCCAAATCAGAAATGCGTTATGCCTGACAAAAATTCCGTTAACTAGCAGCCAAACAGAAAAGCTGTTCCTGAGAGAAAGATGGTTGCTTTTGAATAAAAAAGAATGACTTCACATCCCTTTCAGTTTTCTCAACCGACGAACATAATGCGGACTAGATGGCGTTCACCCAAAAAATGCAATGCACGGCCTGGCTGTCATCCGAATTAAACGGCAAATAAAAATACGTGGACCGAGACCTATTTTATTATGAGTATTGCGCTTTCGTGCTGCGTTTCATTTTTTTACTTCGTTTTCGAGCTATCCTTGCTTTCCATATTTCAGTTTCCTGCAGCTCACTTTGAATTCTCTTCCTTTCAGCCTTCGCTGTATCGGACCTTCGTCGTTCTCCAGGACTATAACTGGATGCCCATCTAATTTTCCAATTTTTGATCAAACATGTTTCTAAGATGAGACTAAATGTCTATGACTCGGAAGTTTGATAAATGTAATGCTGGATACAAAAAACACAACACAATGATGCCCTCTACAGGGATGGCTCAAACTTGGTACAGTGTATATACAGTATACATTATATTGACAAAAGTCACCGAACATCTAGAAGAGATACACAACATAGCATTTATTGATGTACATTAGTACAGTGTCGGTTCACCTTTGGCCTTAATGCATGCACTGACTCTTCGAGACATGCTTTCGACAAGAGTTTGGAACACAGCGATAGGTATGCGCTTCCATTTAGTATATAATGCTGCGCTAACTGTTGTTTTGTAGTAGGTCGTGGTTTCAAACTTCTTATGCGGCACTCTAATTCATCCCATAGATGCTCTGTCGAATTAAGATCAGGGATCTGTGCTGGTCAGTCCACACACGATACGGAATTATCGTCAAACCAGGCCGCAACAGTCCTTACTTTATGGCTTGGTGCATTATCCTGCTGGTACCAACAAGGCTCAGTTCTACAGTATTGCCACAGAGTTGATAGGGCATAATTGTTCAGAATATTGAGGTAGACGTGCTGTTTAACAGGTTTGCCTACGATAACCAATGGGTCGGGACCATACCACGAAACACACCCCCACACGAGTACCCTGCTAGCTCCAAACTTGACCGTAGAAACACTACACTGTGGTAAATAGCGTTCCCGGGGCTGCCGCCATACCCACACACGGCCATCAGACTGATGGATCGTGTATCTGGATTTGTCAATCCGTAGGTCCAGTTTTCATTGATCTACGGTTCACGATAAATGTTCTTTACGCCATGCTGAACGATGAGTAGCATTTCGAGTGGAGATGAAAGGCTTATGAGCAGCCGCACGACCATCGTGATCCATGGAATAAAGTTCTCTACGAATAGTACATGTACATACGAAGTTTTCAGCATTTTTACTCACCTGTACGCTGAGGTTTTGTGCAGTTCTTCGTCGATTAGCTGTAATGACTCTCCTAAGGCTTCGATGTCCTCCATCACTGATTTTCTTTGGTCCGTCGGTACGTTTTGCTGCTTCAGGCACGCCATGTGTCTTCCACTTATTCAGTACATCCAAAACAGTTGACTTGGGTATGTTTAAACGCCTCTTGGTTTCTGTTATGTACAACCCACTAATATAACACCCAACAATCTTTCCTTTCTCAAAGTCAGTTCTTTCCCTCCGCAAAATTTTCACTCAACCTCACAGTGTGATATGATCGCGGTCACCTACAGGCTTGTTTTTATACCGTTTTCAGCTGTACCGCGCATCTTAACAACGCCACGGATCCGTTCATTTGCTTTTGAAGGGATGTCCGGTGAGTTTTGTCAATATAGTGCATACATATATGTATATCGTATAATTAGAGTATGGTATAGAATCGTCTACAACAACAATGGCACATCATGCCTTCAATACTGTAATGCTGCTTCCAAGCTTTCTACAGTAAGAGATGTGTTCCCGATTATTTTTTACATGCCACAAGGCGTCGTGACTCTGATACACACTAGTCCCGAATGACATATTCCATCTTTTTTACAACTGGACCAGTAGAGTTTTGAGTGTCTGTGTTAGATTTGCATGGGATCGCAAACCCCGTATCAGGATGCACATAATGCGCTCTATACGTGAAAAATCTAGAAACATGACTGGCTGAGGTAATGCACTGACACCACGGATACACTGTACGGTGAATCTCATTTCATGAGGTCTTGTTGGGAAACGCCAATAGGATGCCGCTGACGAATCGTAAGGAGTGGTGAATGTCATTCAATTGTCTTTGTGCAATTAACGTTCCTCTGATCAAAAAAGGTTTTAGCATCCCATGCCATAAGTCTGATAGTGTGGACAATATGACTTATCTTAACGTATCCGATGCCTTTGTTGACGCCGTACTCTTATACGCCATCGTATGCTTCCAGGAAGAAGCAGGACTTATCAGAGAAAACGTTTTGGTGTCATTCCTACACTCAAGCCCCTACTCTAGACACCACAGCAACTGTTCCTGATGGAGGGTCATCAGTGACAGTGGAGGGCTAACAGGAACACTGTGCATGAATCTATTTTTCGCCATACTTTGTCTGAAGGTCCTTGTAGAAAAAGGAGCATTTAACTCAGAAGTCAGATTTTATTTGATAACAGTAGATTTAGCAGAAGGGTTTGCAATTCCTTGAGACATTCCTTTCGTTTTGTGATATATTTGAGTAGAAAAGATCAGTGGCGACAGGCAGAGGCACACCCTTAATCCATTATTGTAAGTGTGTTTACAAAACGACCAGTTTGGATGGCTATTCGATGCGCTGACCTATCTGTCTTATATTCGCCTACAATAGAGTTCTTCCCAAATGTCTCCAGTTGTTGATATTTCTGTCGCCAGTGTGTTTTGGCAATCCACACTACAATAGCACACAGCTGAATATCAACGGGCTCATAGCAATATCATTGGGGTATTTTAAATAAGGGGTATCACTGGCAACAAATAAGGATGCCATTGGTAACAAATAAGAATGTCGTTGGAAACCTATATCTGAGGTGCCCGAAATATCACGAGGCTGTTGTTTGCATCGCACACACACATAGATAGATATTGAAACACATGTACTAGTCACGGTAATGAAGTGACTTAATAAAGTTCATCCACTCGCTCAGGAAAAAGTAACCAAACTGTCTCTTCATGTGATTCTTGAAAGTGGAAAATATAATCTGTGACAACTATGAACCATCATGTCGAAATTTACATTATTTATGTAGAATGAAACTTCCCGACATTAAATAATTTTAGTATTATTTATAGTTTTACAAGAAGAATATTAACAATCAGCTTATTTTCAGGTATACCTGGACAAATTACAATATCAAACAAAAATACAAGGAAAACGTTTGTTTTTATGATTTCATAATTCATCAAACACCTTTTGCGTTCGTAAATAATTGCCTAAATGGACACAGATTTCCGTTGCTCTCATTTCGCTATTTGACGCATAGACCAAGGGATACAGCGTTCTTCTCAGTACTAGGGCGTTCTACTAGAGATTGCCCCTCTATTAAAATATGGCTGGCATGGAAAGCCCTTTTCGTACTAGTAATCATCGGTCCCCGACGATTCGTCTAAAAAGGGCAATTGGTCCAAAGTCATTTGGTCCAGTATTACGATTGGTCCAATGCAGATTCATCCCAACAGTAATTTTTTTATTTTTAAGATATGAAATATAAGTTACTCTCATTTCTTTACTGTTTCCAGAAATTGTTTCCATCCTCAAAATTTATGTTCAGCCCTTTAAACGGCCAACGTACCTAAATCAAATGGTGCTTCAAACTTTCTGCGCTCCCCAAACAGCATTGTTCACGTAGTGGTCGGACTTTACGATAGCTACGGCAAAAACAGTTCCCCTATCATCTCAAAAGTACCGACCACAAACCTGTCACAGTTGATAAGCGTTCTCTTGTAGTCTTTTATTATCACCTTCACGATCCAACACATGATGAGGAAGGACTTTTCACCCTGACACGGACAACATGCACTTGGGTAGAAAGAAGTGACTCAAACATTTTCTATCCCGCTTCTAAGACTCGCTGCCATTGTGATACCTCTTTTAGTCGGTGATCAATCAGAAATAATTAATGTCAATCATCCCCCTAAATGACCACTTGGATTAACAAAGATAAGTGGAAAGCAACGCTTTCTGATTAGCAGGTTCACTAGTTCCAGCCACGTACGGCCCACTTCTCAGACAGCGAATGAATTTGTTCCAGCTGAGTTTAGCCCGTTTTGCTAACCACGAGTTAATTCATTCTCGTTGCTACTGTTTCCAGTAAACTGTTGCTACAGTTCCCAATGAAAGTATGATGATGTAATGCGTGAGCTTTTTTATAGTGAACTGCAAAACGGATTTTGCCTCTGTATAACCCAAGAGAAAAAAATTTAAAAGAAACGTAAATAATCATGAATACATTCGATAAACCATATTAATCATAACATACTCTGATCTCCTTGTTTACACAGTAAATACGCCGTAGTAATATCTCGTAGCACATGAATAAATGCTACGTGATTTTTTGTTTGTATTCCGCCGCGTGCATTCTTTAGTTCATTTTTTTCTCATATGAGAACTGCAACGGATATTCAAAAGTTTGCTGCTTGCATTATAATGAAATATCCCCTTTGTAATAAACTGTGAATAGAACTTATATGGAAACGGGAAATAAAATCTTTCCAATAACAACAAAGGAAGGGCAGCAGGGAGAGAGAAAGAGAAAAAAAGAATTGCCTCCTTGGGTAAATGAAAAAGTTATTATTATTATTTTAAATATTTTTTTCCGAATTATCCTAACTGAAGATACAAAAGTCTCTTTTGTATTTTTTGAAACAGTCCTTCCCCACTTACTACTGGAGCTCAGGTGTTCAAGATATGAACATGCATAAATCTGACCTCTTTCCTCCATTCTGTGCAAAAGTTCCAGAAGTAATGTATTCATTAGTTCCAAAGATGCTGCATATACAGACAAATGAGAATAGAAAACTTGTCATTTCCATTATTTAATGTAAAATAGAAATATCGATGTTAATTAAATGGTTCGTACATCATCATTTTCCTAGAACACCAAGGACAACATAAACACGTTTTCTTTCTAGAAGAAATGAAGAAATTATGAAGAAATGGTGTGACTCCACCCTTGTGTCCTTTCTTTAAAGTCATCATGTTCACGTAACTTTCGATTATCAAAAGCTTTAGTTTTACGTAGAATTGTAAGCTGCGAGATTTTGTAAACGTTTGAGAACTTTTTATTTAGTATCCTAACTACATGGAAATACTAAAGCGATAGAACTTGACAAGGCACTACAACCAATATTTGCAAATAGGTTAGAATTTTTACAGTAACTCCTAGTATCTACTTAGGAGTCCGTCATAAAAGTCATCCGTAACTGTAAAGGAAGCTGAGTCTTCGACTTAAATTCTATAAATACTTGCAAGTTGTGCTGGCCGTCCTATTGAGAAGCAAGCATTTTCTGTTCATTGTCTTGGGTTTTTTACAGGGAAACCCCAGTACCTGTACGTCTAGTTGGGATTTCATCATAAAAGTCAACGGTATCTTGAAGTCAGGTCAGTATTATTAAACGGCAGCCATCAATATCTGTAAATCACGTTCGAAATCCTACAGAAATGATGCCATCAGTATCTCTAAGAGGTGCTGAAAACCAAACGTGAAGTCTTATAGTAACTGTAAAGCATATTCAGAATCCAATATATGAAATGTCTTGAAGAGAAAAGGACGTTTTGGTAATATCCGACACCGAAGTAAAGAAAATTTATGAATCGTGTTAGGAATTCGATAAATACTTGATCGGAAGGGAATTTGAATCAAAATACCTCGACTTAGTTCTGAGTATGTTAAAGTTTGTTTGATTGTAACACTCACGAATCATCTTTGAAATGCTTAGTACGGTCGGGGAGAAGTAGTAAGATGCACAGTTCCAGTGCTCACTTCAATATAATGCAAATTAGCTTAGAAGTTCACTAAGAAATTCTCAATACGGATAAAAATACTAGATAATTGTTTCTCCAAATAAAGAGTTTAATGAACAGAGTTTCAATATGGACCACCCTAATTTTTTATTCCGTTCGATTTAAAAGATGGCACGACAGATATGGAAAAGAAGTTGCAAACGTTACCAGGAAGTACATTAGCAAAAGTTTGTTTTCCTTTCCACAGACAGATAAGCTCGAAGCTTTACGGCCGACACAAAGACATGCAAGTACTCAAGGCATTCTCTTCATTTCAAACATGTTGAGCACCGATGCTTAAGTCGTGCCCTTAATTGACCTCAAAATTCCTAAGTCATCTCCATTCATGTAGGCACTTTCCGCCCTTTAAATATACAATGAAGATATGAAACGCACAACTATTGCGTGCTACATATTATGCCACACTTATCCTGTAAAAAGCATCGGCTTTTATTTTAAATGCAGTGCTTTATTGTGTCACGATTAAAAGAAAGAAAAGAAAGTGATTGTAATTTGACGTGTTCTTATTGCAAGTCAAAGCGTTTTTTTGTTCGTTTCTTCTTCTTCTTAGAATGCCCTGTGGCCATGTTCGTTCGACCTTTCGCAGTGGAGCGAATTCCATTGGTTTTCCTGCCCATGACAGGCCAGCTGGTCTACCCTGGAGCGCACCTCACCGTGTCTGGTAAGTAGATGCCAAAGTAAATCAATATGCCTATAAACGTATGTTCTGAAAAGATGCTCATAGCGACGTATTTCAGAACTACTCTATCAAGAGCACTGTCCAGAAATATCTAACGCTGTCACCTACTGCCAAAATGCATGGCCATTTGCAACTTTTTCAGTGGAATGACTGCTCATACGGCGTGATACTAGCATATAATGAATATGCTGCTTAGATGCTTTTGTGTAGTTTTCGAAACTCTAGGCACATTTGCGACAGAAGGATAAATGCTGATACCTATTGCCTTCATTGAGATGGGGGATTGTTAAAGTTATGGTCTTCAGTTAAAACGGAGATAACCCGCAGAATGTGAAACTCATGGCGAACAGATCTACATGTGTTGTATTTCGTGCTATCCTGTCAGTTGTTTATTCTAGAGTTGCTTTGATTACATATCGATTCCATCACACAAGACAATCCTGAAAAGAAAAACAACAACGAAAAAACAGGATAGCCGAATGAATGTAGGACTGAACACACCTGAAATGTCAGTACACCCTGAGAGATATAGTCTTAGCACACCAAATTAGACCCACGCGAATAATTTTTACAATAGCATTTCAGCATTTATACAACCAAACAAATATTTAAGGCATTTTTAGAAGGATTAGGAACTATCTTTAGAAATTTGAAAATTGCTTTGTTTTGGGGCGCACGCTTATTATCCGATTTCGTATTTCTAGGTATTCAATTATTCGAACTCATTTAAGATGTTTTAAAAATTGCAAATATAATTCTAGGAGAATTTTACAAGCTGTATACTCTATATCATTCGAAGTAATGACTAAGAATCCTTTAGATGGGATAATCACGTACAGAAGCCTGCAGTTGCTTGGAATTTACATGGCTACAGACGCAGAAATACTGCGCTGTCGTTCAAGTACTTATGCTGCTATATAACAATGACTAATTTTCTTTATTTTATGAGCCAAGGTCAAAATATTAATAAATGCAGTGTAGTTATCAAATTATAGTTTAATTAGTGTTTGCTACATACAAGAGAATACCGTTTCGAAGCTTTGGAGCAGATGAAAACGTATGCTAAGAAAATACACTATCTACCAACAAGTAATTGTACACCCCTGAAATCGACGATATCTGCGGTCCTGAATCACGTCACGGCCGCCGCCGTTAAATATCGTGTGGGAAACAACAACGCAACCAGTCGCATGCAAGATGCCACGCAGTTCGGAGCTCTCTGATTTCGAGAAAGGTGTAATCGTCGGGTATCACAGAAATGGCCGATCCATACGTGACATATCCAACGAGTTGAAGTACCCAAAATCAACAGTGGCCGACGTGATTGGCAAGTGGAAGATGAGAGGTGACTGTCGGAATGTGCCCCGACCCGGCAGACCCACAAAACTGGGAGTTAGAGACCGACGGGTGATGGCCAGAGAAATTCGGAAGAACCGCACCAAATCGATGGGCCACATCCGCGAGGAGTTTCAACAGCCTTCCGGGAGTGTTCTTTCGATGAATACGATCCGTAAGGAAGCCCATCTGCTCGGTTATCATGGACGTGCTGCCGTCCACAAGCCTTTGATCACCAAGTCCAATAGCGCTGCTCAGATAACCTGGTGCAAAAAAGTCGACAGTGGACCGTTGAACAGTGGAAACAGGTTCTCTGGAGCGACGAATCAAGGTTCACCCTATACCGTTCGGATGGCAGGGTCTGGGTTTGGCGTCTGCCTGGAGAACGCCTCCTGCCGGAATGTATTGTGCCAACTGTGAAGTTCGGCGGCGGTGGAATTATGCTATGGGGGTGTTTCTCCTGGTATGGCGCGGGACCCTTGGTCGCAATTCCTGGTAGACTCAACGCCGAGACCTACTGCAGCATTTTGGATTACCATACGCTTCCTACGTTGTGGCAGTTTTACGGGGTGAACCCATGTTACTTTCAAGATGACAATGCCACCTGTCATGTTGCGAGGTCCACCCTGGCTTGGTATGGTGATAATGGGGTTAATCGAATGAACTGGCCTACGCAGAGCCCGGACCTTAACCCTATCGAGCACCTCTGGGACGAGTTGGAGCGTCGACTTAAGGGTGCCCCCACCGTCAGAAATCGGTGAAGGAACTGGCCTGTCTTCTCCAAGCCGAGTGGAAGAAAATACCGCTAGCCGTCGTACAACGCCTGGTTGAGAGTATGCCTCGGAGGGTCGCAGCTGTAATCGCCGCTCGTGGAGGCTCCACCAACTATTGAAGGTGAATAAACTTCGTTTTCCTTTGCTATCACAGGTGTCCAATTACTTGTTGGTAGATAGTGTATATAAAGCACATTTGCAGAAGGCGACTGTAGCATCTACTGTGCGTAGGAAATCCATTTTATTGGATGAAGGAAGACGAGGATCTTAATTTTTGTGTTTTGAGGATTCATTATGATAGTTATTGTAAGATTCATATATACCCACAATAAGGAAAACAAAAAGAAAGAAAGGGAAGAAAAAGAATGGAATTTTGAAATTCTATTGATAGTTGTTGTTCCAAATCTAAAAACAAAGGAAATTTGAGCAATGTAGTGCACTGACTTGTCACTTAGCACCATCGTCAACTTCAATCCTTGATTTAAACTTTTACGGAAACACTACTCCGAAGGAAAGTTGAACAACACAAAATCTGCTTGAAACTCACAGATTTAGCACCAGGTGTTTCCCAAATGATCTGAATTTAAAACATGTAAGAGTTTTTTTTCCAGTTCAAGGGCATTTAACTTTAAAGTGTGCCATGCTTCTCAACATTCGGCGAATAATGCCAGCTGACGACGGTGTTCTGCTTTCAAGTTCTAGCTGAATTTGATTAAATTCTAAATTCATTATATTCACTACTCTTTTTTTGCCAGTGCTGCCTACTGGCACCTTTTCTAACGATGACGCATCAGATGCGTCTACTACCAACTTTTCTAGCAGGGAATGAGTATTTGCACGGCATATTTTCTACAAACAAAAATATATAAAATATTAATTTTATTATGATGGGGAAAAAGTTACACAGATCTTATACACTTTCCAACCATTAATATTCAGACATCTGCTTCTATACAGATAATTTTTATTTAGAGAAAATTTCATATTTTGTGCTGAAACTTTGTCCCTTTTGACGGCCACTAGTCTTCGTGGAATACTTTGTAAATGTCTGCCGATATGTTAAACCATTCGGACTTCAGAGAGACGTGACTAGTTCAGCTTTGTTTCTTGTACGATCTCTTCTTCAACGCATCTGATGATCCAGTTCCCCCAGAGATTCTGTATAGGGTTCAGGTTAGGACTGTGGGCTGGCCGTTTTAACCTGTCTACGCTCATGTCCTCAAACCAATCTGTAACAACGCGATCAGCATGCCATCGTGCGTTTTTCTGCTGATAAGGTATAGGCATTTCCAAAAGTACAGGAATAGTGTTGTTAGTGCATAATTGTCCAAGACGTCAGGGTGGAGATCGACTTTCAAGTTTTTATCCAAGTTGTCCAACGGCCTAGCCGAACTACAAAAACAACTCCATACTATCAATCATTACATTCCACCAAACTTCATTGTCGAAACGATACAGTCAGGAAAGTACTATTCTCGCGGCATCTACCACATCTAGAAACGACTATCAGACTGAAACAGTACACCGTGACTCGTCAGTCCTAAGCACAGTTTTCCATTGGTCTATTACCCAAGATCAACGTTCCTTACAACACGCCAGTCGCCGTGTGGCATTAGTCGAAGGGATTAGCGTTTTGTGGAAGGCTGTCCTAGAATTTGGTAACTCATGCCGTGCAGCGTCCTGCGCACTGCATTGGTGCTAACATCAGTCGCAATAGCCTCACATAGGGTTTGCGTGTTTTGAGATAATGCTGATTTGCGTTCTGAACGGATATTTCTTTGCAGAGAGAGAACCCTCCTTTCACATTCTTTTAGTTTCGGACGTCTCCCTGATCGTTTCTTCACAGATTCAGCCTCAGTCCGTCTATATTTTCATATATCATCAGCAAGCATCGACCTAGGTTTCTTCAATGTCGCTGATATGTTACGTACGGAGCGATTGTTTACGTGGCACCCTTTATTCAATCCGCGCTGGAAATCATTCCTATTGTCTCATCATCGCCCTACGAGCATATTTACTGTTGGATCTGTGACGTGGTGCTTAGTATGACTTAATTAATTATCAATAGAGGGGTGTTCATACATTAATGATAGGGCAGTGTATATTTTTAAACCTATTGAACAAGTGAACAGAGATTTTTGTGCTTGAGGTAAGTTCCCGTGTTTCAACAGGCACAACTTCTCTTCAGTACGTTAATGAGCGACTTGTGTGCCACAAGTAGCTCATTAACGATTAGTCGCACAGTGGCCAAGGTCCAGCTTTTTTTTTTTCAGTTCTTTATATGGCACTCACAATAATTGAAGATGAAGCTCCATGCGAGGAAGAAAAAGTTGTTAGGTCTGTGAATCATAGAACAAAAAATTGTCAAATAAATCTTTGGTTCTGGAAACTATTTCAGTCCACGTGAGTAAATTTTTTCAAACAAATCCACGTGAGTATTACCTAATTTTTTTAATGATTGCTCAAAAAATCATATTTTTTTCATGTTCAAGCAGTTAATTTTACAGCTTTAAAATCTATGAAATACAATTCAACATTTTTATTGCAACATTTGATTTTGATTTTTTGCGGGAAAAACAGATGGTATACCAGTAGAAGTCACAGACACATGCAATGTGGCTCCCTTTTAAATGAAATTTAAGTGAAGTTAAATTTGTTCTTTTTCATCTATGGAAGGATTTCTGGAAATAATTCAGTGTGCATGCAAATCGTGAGCGTTGTTTGTTAGTTCTTCATTGTCTGTAAATGTCAACAATATTTCTTCTCATGAAGAGAGCTAGATATCCCAGAAAACAACATTATATACTCTCAGCTTTTCTCTCGCCATGCTTGTAGCTGACTATTTTTTCTTTGATCTCCAGAAATTAAGTTAAGTTACTGTGTGACATATTTTTCATATAAATTATTTACTAGCAGTGTCCTATAGAGTGAAGTTATTTAACTTAAACTGTAAATAACAGTGTACAGTGTTCTATAGAGTGAGCTATTTAACTCTATAAAATAAAGTACCTACAGCAAACTGCTTATTAAGATCACGTTCTACTAACATTCGAGTTCACGAGATTAGTTTAACTCAAATGCAGTGAATAAGACAAGCTATTAACCTATACAGTATAATGCAGGAACGAATTAACTCATGGTTAATAAAATTAAGTGGAACGAATATATTCGTTGTCTAAGAAGTGGGCCGAACACGGCTGGGACGAGTAAACCTACGCATGAGAAAGCGTTGCATTTATGTTAGGTTTATTATTCAAATTGGTCATTTACCGGGATGAACAACCCTAATCCTTTCTGACTGATTATCTGCCGAAAGAGAACAATCATGGTGACGAATCTAAGAAGCGAGAGAGATATTTGAGTAACTTGTGTTCTATCCAGTGACATGATGTCCGTGTCAGGGTGACTACTCCTTCCTCATCATGGTAAAATGTATATGTTCATATTTTTTTTCAAAATATCAAGTTCTCTATATTAGTGTTCAAGGTCATCGAGCAGAGAATAAAGGTATAGAAGACAGCTGCTATAGCCATTGACAGGATTATGGTCGGTACTGCTAAGATGAGAGGGAAAAAGGAATTGCTTTTCCCTAGCTTCCTTAACACTTGGCATTATGTGAACGTTTCTATTTCCGGAGCACAGAAAATAAATTTTGAGCACCATTCGGCTCAGGTAAATCAGCCGCCAAAAGGTTCATAGGCTCATATTTTTTCAAAATGTCAAGTTGGCAGTATTCGTGTTCACGTGTTCAGAATGTAGCTTTTCTAACTTTTACTTTCCGAGCACATATTTAAAAAAAAAAACTACCGAAATGTCGTGATTCTTATATCAGTTGCAAACAGAAACTATAAATCTCAAAGAGCTGCGATTGCTACAGGTGTCATTCATTACTGAAGGCACTTTCCTGTTTGCGAAGCAAACATATTTGTAGTACCAGTAAGTTAGTTTGCTATCGCAAAGAAATTACAATCCTTCCTAAACTTTTGTTGTCAGATTGTGACTTCTACATGGGGAATTCTTTGGTTCCCATTTAAAGGTTCCCTGAGCATCTAAAGATAGAATGGGTCAACTGTTCTAATTAAAGGTAAATAGCCATAAGCAATGGAGAGAACCAGCTACGTCAGAATATACAGAGCATTCATGATTTTCTCGAAATCCGATCCCAGATATTCGCAATATTGACAAAAGTCACCGAACACCTAGAAGAGAAACACTACATAGCATTTATTGACATACATTAGTACGGTGTCGGTCCACCTTTGGTCTAAATCACGCTTTTCTGAGCTCCGTGTTGTGTGCCTATTTAGTGTATTTTATCGTGTGGTTCGTCATTTTCCTTTCGTGTTCCTTCAAGCTGAAGGTTCGTGCTTTGTTTTGATACATTTCCCAAGTTGGTGAGTAGTTTATTTTTTCTGTTGTCATCATTTGAATTGTCGACCGAGCTGGTCGATTTCTCAGGTAGCCCTCGCTGCTGATAAGAGCGATGTCCACGCCCATATCAGCGAGGCATTTCCTGCCGCCTCCTCCTCCTCGACACGAGACCAATCCCCTCCAATGCTTGTAGGTGACGTCACCCAACCAGTAGAAGTGGAAAGTGACTCCTCAACTACAGCTCAAGCTTCTTGCCGTGCATCGACCAGTGACGTCAGTGCAGCGCAACCCTCTGTTGCTTTAAGTGAAGATATGGATGTGTCTGACGGCGCTGCTAATTTACCCTCTACTTCAACTCAGTTCAAACAGCCGGTTGCGTTGCAGCCCTCACGCTCGAGTCCTGCTCCTAGGGCATACTCTGCCGCTCTTACTGGAACAAAAGCTCCTTCCAAGTTTGTTGCAGAAGTCTTACCAGACTCGTACGTCATTGTTGATGGCATTACTGCCACCATAGATATTCTCGAAGATTCCCCAGCGGGAAAGCAATTCTATTCTACAATGGATTTCGGAGTGTGTTTTGATGCGCTCCCAGACACAAAGTTGAAAGAATATAGTATGGCTCTCAAGCAGATACTTCCAGCTGGAGCCAGTATTACTCACATGGCTCGAAAACCTCGAGCTGTGTTGGTGTACTTTGCTCTTAAAGAGCATGCGGATCTTGTCTTGACAGAAGGTTTGTCCCTCAAGGACGTCCATCTTCTACCAGAACCTGTCTTTCAGCGTCCCATCCAGGTTACATTTTATCCGGTTCCACCTGAGGTATCGGACGTTGCGCTGTGCACTGTACTCAGTAAGTTCGGCCGAGTTGTTGGGCCCGTTACTACTCTTTCAGCCGCGCCGAGAGATCCAGACGATAAATCCATAGGGGATTTTGTCGAAGTGCAAGAGTGATCTTTCCATCTGATGAACATTTGCTCGCCTGCCCAAAGGTGCTCAACGTTCGTTGTGGACAGCAACGTAGGAGAATTGAAGTGACTACCTTCCTCCACTGCACTTTTTGCCACGGAGAGAATCATTTACGTGTGCATTGCCCACATCTAGCATCACAGGCTCCTAATAATTCTCCTACAACTTCTGGCCCTCTTCTGAGCCGAGCAACATCTTCTTCCACTGCACAGAAAGCTTCAGAATCGAAACTTTCACAAAAGTCGACTGCAGGAGTTGGTCAACGCGTGTCTACGGACCCTTCTTCCTTCGACCAGCAACTGGATTTTCCTTCACTTAATTGTTCGCTTCCCATGCGTCGTCGTTCTGTAGCAGAGTCCCCTTCAGGGGGTTTCTCCACTGCCCTTATCATCGATACTTCTAAATCTGCTGATGACGGATTTTCTGGCCACGAATCTCGAGTTGACGAGAGCTCGACTGAGCCTTCGCTGAAACGTCGTGGTTCTTCTCGAAGACGCCCACCGAAGAAGCCGACTGCCGCATCACCCCGTACCTCTCCGCGTACTGGTAGTGCCTCTCGGAAGAATTCACCATCAAAGGCTGCTACCTCTTCTGTCCAGGCCGACGAAGAGCCTCCTCTCAAATTTGAGGATCTTGTCGAATACCTTCAGGATGGCTCGGTTCCTACTGGGCCGATTTCATTTGAAGATTTACATCAATACCTGTCACATAAGACAGACCACTCCACAACGCATGCTTTACTTTCAAAGTACGCATCGTTTCTCCCTCTAGTGCTTGATCAGATCCAAGTCCTTAATCAATGCATCTCCCGCCTTCGCAAGGAACATCCGTGGGCTAAAACCTATTTTAATCGACTCAAATCATTTCCTCCTGTTGTGAAGGTTCTTCAGCAAGCATTAATGGAAAAAAGTCTTCAAGATTGTATCTCTTAATTGCAGGGGATTTGCATCCCCATTTTCTAATGCCTTGGTACATGAAGACCTCACTCCGTTAGGAGCTGATCTTCTCTTACTACAAGAGACAAATTTCCAACCCACTACGATATTCTCACGATGGCGCCAGTGGAACTACACATTTCACCATGCCTACCAACTATCACCCCATAGTGGTCCAGCTATAGGTATCCGCCATACTTTCAACTCCATAATCACCTCTTTTTCGGTTCGAAACTTATGTCGAGACCTATTACAGTGTGCATCATTCACCATAGCTTCCACATCTTATCATATATTTAATATTTATATTCCAAGCTCTTCAACCCACTTGACAATACTTTTTACTCGCCTTCGTCGTGCCTTGTCTCGCATTCCCCCCACAGATCATGTTTTAATTGGAGGATTTCAATTGCACTCTGAATCCTGCCCTGGACCGATCTCCTTCCACCAGAGAACGCCGTGTTAACTTGGTGAATCTTCTTCAGTCAGTGGTCTCCGACAACTCATTCATTGATGTTCACCGTCACTTCCATCCTTCATCGACTGTACATACTTGGCGCTCGCAACATAATCAAAATCCGTACACAGCTCGCCTTGACAGATACTACGCCTCATCTACTCTGCTTACAGCTGTGACAGAATCTATTATCACTCAGTGGATCCATTCGTTTGCTTTTGAAGGGGTCTCCGGTGACTTTTGTCAAAATAGTGTATATCTATAGGACGAACTGCAGGCACGAGCCCTTGACAAATGGATCATCAAGGCGATCATAATGAGTTCAATATGCTCCAGTTAAAACATTACTTCATCTCTTATTCGCCTATCATCTCACAGTGGGATAGCTTCTGATGAAATGGAAAGCCTTGGGTTTAATACCTTGAAAGTAAAAGTATTAACTTAGGAAGTAGAACTTTGGATTTTTTGATGACGAAGTTAAAAATTGTTCGTTCTGCCTTTGTAGTAGCATTTGCGCCTATGGTAAAGAGCCTCTCTTCGGGCATATGTGTGATTTCTTGCAAGAGCAGCTTGGTTGAAAAAGAAAAGACATAATGATGCGTCGTATATCATCTCCTGCTTTTCATCGGGGTCCCAATCTCTTTTTGTTTTTATTTGCCTCGTACCACATGGGTGCACTTGATATTACAGCGGTTGTAAAGCATTACTTATCGTTTAATCTGGAAGTAAATACGGATTTTGAAGTCTTCGTTACGGTGTGATTTCTTGCTTCTTCTTGTATGGATTTCGAAAAGCGGAGAACAGTGAAGGAAATGAGACAGACAAATCACGTGTGGCGTTGATCAGAAAATTACTCTCTATGCTAAGGGATAAAAGAACATTCTTCGATTTTATCTTTTGTTCGTAGCTCTTGATAACGGAAAACAAAACAAATCAAAGCATATAACAATGGTCTTTGTTGCGTTATCACTGTCATCTAAGATCAATAAATCGATTAAAGTGCTCATCGTTTCTGCATACACATACAAACACACATATATTCTGCATGTAAAAGGAGTTATTTTACGATTGAATAGCTCAAGAATTCAAATTTGCGATGTTGATATATGACGTCAGCGGACGAGGATTCGATTTTGCCTCAATGTTTTGGTTTTGTGTCAAAAGATGTTTTAAATACGTACCGCCCGATATCTTATGTTAAACACTTGCAGTCCCGTCTAGAATGTTAGTGCTTTACCTGGCCATATCAGGATATGGTGATTGTGACGTATATCCCTAACTTAACCTTACTTTTTAAAGTTTATATTTTATGTAAATCATGTTACTTCTCCGTTAGATTTTCCTTCTGAACTGTACGTCACTTCCCCGAATTTCCTTATACTTTTTGGCAACAATTAGCCGTGAGTCGAATGAAAAGAAAAGCTATACTGAGAGTAAAAATTATGTGTGGTGATAGTACGACGAAAGGTGCTTTGCTGAGTATATATTTTGACTCACACTATCTTGATCATTTACACATGGAAATAGTCTTATCTACGAATTTGTGATAAAAACAAATCTCTGTGAAGTGTTTAAAGAGAAATCGTGAGTACAAGTGTAATTCGACAACTACTAGAAAAAATATAAATCATCGTAAGTCATATTCTTTATTTTTACTGCAACATCGATTCCTGAGACCGTTAGTGGTAATATAAGTGCTGTGTTTAACATTTAACATATCAACATGTTAGAACCTAAAACATCGTAAAAACACTATAGTGGTGTCCGAACATTTACACGGTTAAGAAATGGCTTATCATGGTGCTTCTACTTTCGCTAAAGTATGTGACAGATCATTACCGGGCGAGATTCTTGGGGATAGCTTCCAAGTTTACGAAAGCAGAGAAGCGTTTACCCCTTCTGCGCCGACAGCGAGGAATCCAATATGTAATCATTATGAGCCTCATGTTGGTACCATTATATTTAATGCAGTCAGCAACTCCTTAAAATTTCTGTGGAAGATCTAGAAGATCATTTTGAGTTATGTAACATTCCAGAAGAATTCAAAGCTCAAATTACGGGTACTTGTCTGTAGGAACCACATTAAACATGGTATAACCGGTGGCAAAAAAAAAAAAATTAATCATGAGGTGCTATGACCTTTTCAAATCATATTTCCTGGACGTTTTTCCTTATAAATTGAATAGATCCGGTATCGCTCAACAGGTGTTCTCTAGAAAGAAAAAACCCTAATTATATCCCAGTAGCTTTGTCATCAAAGAGAGCTAGACTATTGGATCCCCTGGCATCAAATAAGTATATTCTGAGTACCTTGCTGCAACAATTTGATCCGTTTTCACAAGACTTTTTGCGATAGACCCAGATACTGTTAATGAATGTCTTAGCCTCACAAGAGTCTACGACGATAATCATGGGTGTCATAGATCATCCTCCTAATCTACGGAACAGACAAGATATGTGCCACCATATCAGGAAGTAGAGGTTGTGCATCCACATTTCCAGCACTTTCATAATTCTAATGCAGTGTCATATTCTTCTCTTCCCAGAGCTGGTGGCGAACTGAGACCACAAACCAATAATAATTACAACACTAATGCGAACACGAGACTATATCGAAATACCTTTGCAGTCTCTCGATGTGGAGAAGGGTTCCAGCAAGGTAATTCTAACAATTCAAGATACCAATGTAATGGCTCTACTCAAAATCTTGATTCCAGGTTCCAAGTTCAAAGATATTGGCCCAGAAATACGTACTACAACACCAGTTTACTCAAATCAACGAAATAATAACTTTTAACAACAGGCAGCGGCAATTGAAAGATCGACTTCACACCCCTTTCCTTCTAACGCTAACCTTAAAACACCGCTGATTACAGTGAAAACGCTAACCTTAAAACACCGCTGATTACAGTGAAGGCACTTGAATTACTTGATGTTTCGTTTACATTAGGAACTGTTATTGTGTCTACAAAGTTGGATTCAGGTTCAGATATTTTAGAGTTTAGTGATATTGCTTGTGCTGAACCGTTTTCTACGACACCAATTAATTGAATCAGCAGCGCAAAATTTGCGTAGTGCTAATAGTACTACCTGCGCAGTGTCTGGTGGTGTTACGCTTCCGATAAATTTGGGAAAATTTTAATTAACCCAAACCTTGCTGCCCATTAATAATTTTCCAGCACGATGTTTGCTGGATATGGGTTTCATTAAAAAGTTTTCCGTATCACTGAACTTTGAAGATGATATAAATACGCCGGAACCCGTAAATTCTATTCCATTTGAGACCTTCGATCTCACCATTCAAAGTGACAGAATGCCTGACTCACAAAAAGAGCCACTGTAATATTTTGATGCTTTTACGATGTTTTAAGTTTTTGTATACTTAAAAATTCTGGTAAATACTAAACACAGCACTTATATTGTAGCTGATGGTCTCAGGGATCGACATAATAGTAAAAATCAAGATATATAACTTACAACGGCTTATTTGCTTTTCCGTCAAATTACACTCGTGCTCACAATTCCTATTTGAATATTTCACAGAGATTTGTCGTTATCACAATGTTACATTCATAGATAAAACTGCTTCAATGTATAAGATCATCAAGATAGAGTGCGTCAAAATATACACTCAGTAAAGCATCTTTCGTCGTATTACCACCATCCATACTTTTTACTCTCAATGTTGCTCTTTTTAACCTTCGATTTACTATCAACTATTGCCACGTGCTGAGAGAACTAATTGAAAGAGCGAGGGAATATGAACTTCCATTGTGCATGGCTTTTATCGATTATGAAAAAGCCTTTGATTCGGTGAAACCATCAGCTGTTACAATGGCTCTGAAAACCTGCGGTATTGAAGATGCATACATTAATATTATTAATAACGTCTATGAAAATGCAAGTGCAAAGATTAGGCTGTTTGAAAATACAACACACGTAAAAATTGGAAAGGGAGTGAGACAAGGTGACAACATATCTCCGAAGCTCTTTAATGCCACATTGGAGGGTGTTTTTCAGTCGCTGAGCTGGGAAAACAAGGGGATAAAGATTAATGGAGATTATCTAACCCACCTTCGTTTTGCTGATGACGTAGTCATTTTTGCAACTAGCCCATCAGAGCTGCAGAGTATGATCCAGGAACTTGCTGACAAGAGTAAAGAAGTGGGATTAAAAATGAACTTTCAGAAGACAAAAGTGATGTTCAATGCTTTTACAAGAAATGAAGATTTATCGATTGATGGAGAAAAGCTGGAGATAACAGACACGTACGTTTATCTTGGACAGCAGATATCAAGTGAGGGTCACATTGATGAAGAAATTAATCGGCGTACAAAACTTGCCTGGAGAGCTTTTGGAAGAAACAGCATAATTTTCAAGAGCAATATGCCATTATGTCTTAAAAGAAAAGTGTTTGATCAATGCATCCTTCCAGTGCTTACGTATGGTGCAGAGACGTGGACCTTAACTAAAAGAGACATACAAAGGCTGCAGACAACTCAAAGAAGCATGGAGAGGTGCATACTTGGTGTAACCAGGAGAGATAAGAAGAGGAACTCGTGGATCCGAAAAATGACAAGAGTGGAAGACATCATGATCAGAGTTAAATCCCTGAAATGGCAATGGGCTGGACATACAGCCAGAAGGACAGATCATCGATGGACAGCCAAAATTTTAGATTGGATTCCAAGGGACAGGAAAAGACCCAGAAGAAGACCACATGGGAGATGGGTGGATGAAATTCGAAAGTATGCAGGGGTGACATGGAGGAGACTGGCACAAGACAGACTGTTGTGGAGGAAACTTGGGGAGACCTTCGTCCAGCAGTGGATTGATAATGGTTGACAATGATGATGATGATGATGATTACCAAAAAGTATAAGGAAATTTGGAAAAGTGACATGCCATTCAGAAGGACAATCTAACGGATAAGTAACAAAATTTACATAAAAATAAAAACTCAAAAAGTAAGGTTGAGTTATAGATATACATCACATGGTAAGTGCCGTGTATCTTCGCATTCATTCAGCGTCCCCAGAAGTCCTAGAAAAACCGTAAACCGGGAGTCGTGAGGAACTCCAAAATCGCTTTATTTTCACTAGCTTAATCGGCTTACGTTTTAACGCACGCGGCCGCGATGATAATCCAGCTGATTTTAATTATTCTCTTTTTCTTTCACCTCACACCTCCATTAATACGTAAGCGTACATCCATTGTTTTGGAGGAAAAATATTGGGTAAGGAAATAGTCCTGAACAGCCGAACAAACACAACAACCATATCTATCAAAGGACTCGAATCCAGAATCTTGGTTTGACAAGTTGGTTGTCTTGCCAGTTTGTTAAGAAGGGACAAATGACTATCTTAAGCTTAGTTCTCATGGTTAAATTCTAAAAAAAATATCCCCAAGGTAATAAATACCCTTGGACTTCGGCACCCTCACGGTGCATTTAGAAGTCGCATTAATGAAATGGCATCAAATTTCAGACATTTTTAAGTGAATTAAAGTTCGTGCGCTTTACCCCTTTACCCCCCCCTGCGTCTCCCATATTCTTTCAGGAAATGATTCCGCGTGTTCCCATCACAAAAAGGACTCAGCAACTATTCTTTCCATTTTACTTCAGCGAACAATTTTGCACCGCAACTAAATATCATATCGTCTACAATACTGAATATCGAATTCGCACCTGTTAATAAAAAAAATACAGGTATGCTTAGAATTGAGCTGTCAGTTTGGAATGTAGGACAACGACTTGCAGATTGGAAAGTTTAAATGAGCTAGTCGAGTACAAATAATGCTGGATACATTGCGAACACAAAGCAGAGTTCGAGATGGACCGGGTACGGGTTCGATCGGTGTGTTGGATTTTTGTTTGGAGGCGGCTGCTTTCAGGCGCCTCGATACTCTCTAGTTCGTCGGGCTGCAGTTTTCTTGGGCTTCTTACATTCCTCATCACTTGCTCTTACCTCTAGTTTTGATTTTCTCCAGTTTTGCTTGCGTTCATTTTGCAAATTCCGCGGCATTGCCAAAAATGTTGACCCGCTCACACGAGAACAATTTTTTAAAATTTCAATTTAAACCACTGCGATATGTTCTTTATATATTTAAGTAGATCTCGTCAAGAGCTTTAAAACGATACCACGCACAGTCGTTTTGCACTCACGGTTGTCCAGATAAACAGCGATATTGTCAAAAGTGTTCACCGGTTCACAAGAAAACAATTTTTTAAATGTTCAATTCAAATCACTGCGAAATGCCCTTCGTATATTTGAATATATCTCGTCGAGAGCTTTAAAACGATACTCTGCACAGTCGTGTTGCGCTCACGGTTGCCGAGATAGACTGAGTCAAACGCGGCGGTACACTCAGAAATATTGCATCATCTACAGGGAGCGAGGGGTGCGTCGCCCGCACGGACGTATTTCGCAGTACGCGAATTGAACTCCATGCAGTTTACGAATATGCTAACACAATTAGTGTGCGACACGTATTTTTAAAGCTATAATGGTTTCAATTGGGACCTATTTTTGTCACAGTCGGTCGGCCGTAAGTAGCTTCATACTATCCGCTGAGTTAGACGTAGTCTTACTCAGCGGATATTATGATAGTATAAAAAAAGATAGAATTTCTTTTAAAGCACTTTTAAAGACATAAAACACTCAATATAGTTACTGTTTTCACGGTCCCGGACGATTCGTCCAACGACGATTGGTCCAATGCCGATTCGTCCAATGCCAATTCGTCCAAAGGGACAATTGGTCCAATGTCCGATTCGTCCAATGGTACGATTGGTCCAATGCCGATTCGTCCAATGGTACGATTTGTCCAACGCCGATTCGTCCAATGCTATCATCTTATTAACGGTAAACTTTTTTTATTTTCCAGAAAGGAATAATAATTTAAATTATTCTCTTTATATCCTTTTAAAAGATAATTTCCGTATATTTAGTAATTGTAAACATTTTCAATAAACCTGGTAAAAGGCACTCAGTGGAGCATTTCTCAGCTGTTTGCAAAGCATCTAGGCCACGGGCATTTTTTGAAGATTTTAATTTACAACCTTGATATTTGGTATTTGTAAATAAGTTATAAAACCTAATAAAAGGCACTCATCCTATCATTTCTCAGGTCTTTACGAGACACCTAGGCCCCGGGCCTTTTTAGAAGATTTTAAGTTACAACCTAGATACTTGGTATTTGTAAACATTTTATAAAACTTAATAAAAGGCACTCATCGTACCATTTCTCAGGTCTGTACAAGGCACCTAGGCCTCGGGCCTTTTTAAAAGATTTTAAGTCACAACCTAGATATTTGGTATTTGTAAACATTTTATAAACCCTTATAAAAAGCACTCAACGAATCATTTCTCAGCTATCTACCAGGCACCTAGGTCGCTGGCCTTTTTAAAAGATTTTAAGTTACAACCCAGATATTTGTAAACATTTTATAAAACTTTATAAAAAACATTAATCGTATCATTTCTGAGGTCTTTGAAAGACACCTAGGCCGCGGGCTATTTTAGAAGATTTTAAGTAACAGCCTAGATGTTTGGTATTTGTAAACATTTTATAAAGCTTTATAAAAAGCACTCATCGTATCATTTCTGAGGTCTTTGCTAGGCACCTAGGCCGCGGGCCTATGAATTAATATTTCGTGCTTAAGTGAAAGCGCAATATTATTAACTTTATTTAATATGTAAACGTTATGAATATGACATCGGTAGAATAAAAAGTCCTAAAAAGGCCTAGGCCTAGAGCCTATGAATTAACATTTCGTGCCTAAGTAAAAGCCCAATATTATTAACTTGATTTGATATGTAAACATTATGAATCTGACATCGGTAGAATTAAAACTGTTAAAAAAGCCTAGGCCTAGGGCCTATGAGTTAATATTTCGTGTTTAAATAAAAGTGCGATATTATTAACTTGATTTAATATGTAGACGTTATGAATATGACATCACTGGAATAAAAACTGTTGAAAAGGCCTCTGTCCAAACCCCGACCAGTTGTTTCCATTGGGCAATTGGCGGAAAACCCTCACTGCATTCTACAAACAGAAACGGAACACTAGTATTTTATATTATTTCATGCAAAAGAGAAACGTTGAAGTTGATAGAACGGCTCGTACATCAGTAACTTCATACGGCAGCAAGGACAATATAACAAGAAAACGCGATTTCAAAAAAAAAAAAAAAAAAAAAATCTCTAACCACAATATTACGCATGAAATGTAACATTATTTTACATTCTTTGGACTACCGGTACTTTCTTATAACATCGGAGATAGAATCAGAACAGATGAGACTTTTATAGCACGAGTAGCACTTCGGACAGATAGGACGGAATTGGACCAATCGTCCATTGGACGAATCGACATTGGTCCAATCATCCCATTGGGCGAATCGGCATTGGACCAATCGTACCATTGGACGAATCGTACCTTTGGACCAATTGTCCATTGGACGAATCGGCATTGGACCAATCGTCGTTGGACGAATCGTACCAGACCCCTGTTTTCATTATCATATCATTTTTTTATTGCTGCAACAGATGCATTGTTGGTTGGAAATAGTTTTGCTGAACTTCGAATCGCACGTTTTGTACATTAAATTTCCTAACTATGTTTTACATAGATAAAACTTTTTAGTTCTATTTTTTTTTATTTCTGTTCCTTTTTTTTTTTTTTAACTATACCCATGAATACGGACGGAAGCAGCAAAATGGACTAACAGGGTGCACTAATTAATCCAACACCCAGAGCACATGTGGAGTTCAAATTCAAATGCATCCCAGAAATGTAGAGAAAGCTATTCATACAAACTATTTGATTTCAAACGAAATATTTGTTCTATAAAATAGCGTATTATGTTGAATAAATGTACTCGTTTATAACTGTTTATTCGTACCCTATTTTTGTGGAGTAGAAATAAATTCGGAGAAAATAATATCAGTTTCCAAAAAACTAATTAGGATATTTTCTTCCTACATCAAAGTAAGTCTGAATAAAGATATCAAATGTATAGCGCCCATAGTTCTTGCTTTGTTTTTCCTTTGATGCGTTTCAAGAAACAAATTCTACTTACATTCGATTCAGTTTTACGAAATTTCGTTTCGATATTAAAGCCACGCTTTTTTCTTTCTTAATTTTTTCTTTCGGTGTAGTTCAATTGTACTGTCGTTTGCATTGAAACCGCAGAGATGATTACAATTTAAATGTAAAATGATCAAAGGAAACAATTGTTTCAATGGGATTTTTAGAAGCAACATGGAAAAAATATATATTTTGAATTCGATCACCCCTCTAGCGGCAAAATGAAATCGGAAAGAGATGAAAAGGAAAGGATAATCGTCTTCAAAGTTCAGTCTACCCAATGCAAAAATAAGTTTTCAAATCGGAGACAGTGTCCACAGACGGATAGACGAACATAATGATAAAAGAAGCATGGTCTCTTTTTTTTAAGCGCTAAAACTATAGAGTATCAATCTATACATACGTTGATACTCTCATCCAGTTGTGTGAATGTTATTATTTGATACCCCTGAGTTGTTACGTTCTATATCTCCGTTTGTCTTCGGAGCTTTTCTTCCATTCCAGATTGGAATTAGGATACTCTTAACCCTCAGCTGAAGTAAGTGCTTTTAATCCTTTTTCAGGTTCCTTTGCTAAACATTGTAATTTCGTTGTCTTCAGTTGAAAGAGTAATAGGGGTTCATCAGTGTTTGCCATCGAATGATTTGGAGGGTTCATCTAAGTTTGTGGCTTTTGGTGCTTATTTTTTGTTGCCTTAAGGTTTTGAGCATTATACTGCTACTTTCGTGATTAGAGATTCAGTCTTTGGTTTTTACCACATGAATTTGTTACACAGACGCAAATGATGAGACATAAACGCCCGCGCAGAGGATGCACTTGGATCACTTAGTCACTCACTGGCCAGGCGCTTATATGCCAAATTCACCCGCTGAGACTCCGGAATTAATCTTATGTGAATAATGTTTTTAAATTTCCTTTCAATTCCAGCTTCACTGGAACCAAAAACCATAAAAATTAAATACGTATTATTATTCATAAATGTACAGTAAATTACAAACGCAGTGCTGAAGTCTGCTTTCTGGTTTACTAACTTTTTCTTCTAAACAGAAGCATGAACCCCACTTTATATGTGGAGCTTGTGATGGGAATAAATGGTTACGGTCCTTTACTGAATAACTTTTTTTTTTTTGCTTTTATGTTTCACTGCTCATCGTTTTTAAACCGTGTTTGAGATTTAAATGTTATTCACCAGTAGCATAATATTCTGGCATTTATAGTAAATGAACTGTAAGTTCATGTTACTGCCTTACAAATAATGCAAACGGGTTTTGTAGTTTTTGTCTTTTTGTCTTCTGAAGGAAATGTGCTGAGAGAGAGAGAGCGTTCTTTTTAAGCTAACAAACACACACTGCCCGTGCGGAAAATGTAAAACAATATATTGCATATATGGTAGAAAAAGAAGTGGAAAGGCTATTTAACTACTACCCTCTTTAACAGGTGCATCGTGCCACAAACTGGAATAACGGAGTTCCGTGGTCGGTAGTACATTTCTGTAACTAAATGTCAAACCCTCAATCAGGCGGGAACCATGCTATCACCCGAACTGCTCCTCATAACTTCATAATTTCGCCTAAGGCAGAGGCCGTGACGGCCTAATCATGCACTTAGAAGCAAGCCATTTCGTCAAAGACAGCTCCCTATTGACCAACCAAGTAAGACAACGTTACGTCACGTGCTATAATTACCTAGACCCCTGAAGCACTCCTAAAGGATTCAAAGGGAAAGGAATCTCTATTTTAACCTTTCGTCATCACTCATAAAGTGTTCATTTCTTAGGTATGAACGCGCCTTTATTCCCCAGTTTCCCTCTTACAAGTTCAACGATCCAGAAAGTTAATAACTTCGGTAGCCTTGTGGTCACAATGCTAAATAAGAGAGGAGGGAATGCAAAAGAACATTTAAGAATCATTATAAGAGAAAGAAACGATTTGGCTTTTCCAAGTTAACGAAAAAAAAAATACTTACACTTCCTGTTATATTTCGTTTCTCCCTACAGATCATTCTGAACTAACACTACAGCAGAAAACATTAAAACTCCATGTGAAGATACGCACTGAGTGAGCATCTTCATGATACTACGTTCCCTGCTTAAGGATAAAATATTATGATTTAGGGAACAGGTTATTACTCGTCGAGTCACATGATCGGAGGGAGGTTCGGAGACCTTGCATAGCTTTTGGTGTAGACTATCCGCGTAGAAACAATTAAAACTTATAGAGCACAAGCAACCAGTACGTGTATTTGTAAGGATGAAAAAAGTCCTAGGGATGTTCAACGATTATATGCCTTTATTTAAAAATAGTTATAAAAGGATTTATATGCCTTTTATTTTCAAAATAGCTATTGTTATCTTACCTACAGGCGCAGGGTCGATTTCTCTATTCCAAACTACGGGATATTTTGATATTTTAAGAAACGTACATAATTTGATGTAAATCTGAGTGATTTTTCTTTCTTTCTTTTTTCTCGTAATCATTCTTTCCATTCATTATTATTCATGCGCTGGGATTTCGTCTAGAAGGAATAACATTTCTACAGTAATGGAAGCTAAACCTTACCGACTGCTGTTTAACATGCAACAGAGCAAGCTGAAGTGCATCATCTTATGTTAATTTAATCTTTATCTTACTATAGTTTAATTTTTGCCTTATCATCTTAAGCTGAACATCATCTTATGTTCATGGATTATCTCTGTAATGAGTGTCCACTTGAAAGTTTTCATTAATCAGTTTTCACTTGAAATTTACATTTTTCCAATCCATCTTCCTAAAACTGATACCGTGACAAATGTCAACATGCATTTTCGTTACCAAGAGGGCAAAATTATGTACCCGGGAAAGTTTGAAAATATGTGGCAAATTCTTGATTATAAGTACGCCCATCTAACGCATGAAACACTTATGTTCTGGTTTGAGGTTAAAGGACAACTTTGAGTAATAGACATGACTGCAGGTGGTAGTCGCCCGTTCCTACTTTGGGGCCAGTGGTTCAAGGGAGGGGGTATAAAAGAGCCAGCAATCAAACAAGCAGAGCGCCTATGCTTCATGTGGGCCCGCCTCGGACGAGTGGTTAGAAGCCAGGGCCTCGGACTAGTGGTTAGAAGTCAGAGCCTCGGACGAGTGGTTAGAAGCCACAGCCTCGGACGAGTGGTTAGAAGCCACAGCCTCGGACGAGTGGTTAGAAGCCAGAGCCTCGGACGAGTGGTTAGAAGCCAGAGCCTCGGAAGAGTGGTTAGAAGCTAGAGCCTCGGACGAGTGGTTAGAAGCCTGGGCCTCGGACGAGTGGTTAGAATCCAGGGCCTCGGACGAGTGGTTAGAAGCCAGAGCCTCGAACGAGTGGTTAGAAGCCAGAGCCTCAGACGAGTGGTTAGAAGCCAGAGTCTCAGACGAGTGGTTAGAAGCCAGGGCCTCGGACGAGTGGTTAGAAGCCAGAGCCTCGGACGAGTGGTTAGAAGCCAAGGCCTCGGACGAGGGGTTAGAAGCCAGAGCATCGGACGAGTGATTAGAAGCCAGAGCCTCGAACGAGTGGTTAGAAGCCAGAGCCTCAGACGAGTGGTTAGAAGCCAGAGTCTCAGACGAGTGGTTAGAAGCCAGGGCCTCGGACGAGTGGTTAGAAGCCAGAGCCTCGGACGAGTGGTTAGAAGCCAAGGCCTCGGACGAGGGGTTAGAAGCCAGAGCATCGGAGGAGTGGTCTGAAGTCAGAGCCTCAAATCACTAGGCCATCGGGGTGGCATAAAGCATTTCCCTTTCCCTCTAGAAACAAAGATTTAGTTTATACAAAATGCTTTCGTCATCTCGCAGGAAAATTGTGCTCAAGAAAAACTGGAAAATATATAAGAAATATTTTGTCCAACGAATGAAAAGTATCTTTATTTTCTCGAAACATGGATACTGTTATACAAACGCATATATGCAGTAACGCGGAAATTTTGCGCCCAAAAATAAAGTGCACTTGAGCAATGAAAATTTCAATCATTTTTAGCTCCATCCGGAACAGGGTGAGTTTTGGAACTGAAGATACACAGTTATTAATGTCCACAAATATATAAGCGGGTGAAGCCATAATATAAGCACGTCATCCTTTGACACACTCATACACAAAAGCTTCAAAGGGCATGGTACAGAGAAATACGTTGAATTAGATGTTTACCAGTTTAAAAGTGCGTTAACCTCGGGATAGATGGGGAAGCATGCGAACTGCAGAATGGTTCACATTTTAACGTAACATCTTTTGCTTTACAGTTTCCAGTTTTTTACCTTCTAAAATATACGCAATGTAAACAAATGTATTCAGCTACCTCAAACTATGCAAATAAAGGTACATTTGCAGGACGAGAAGCGCACGCGTGGTGTTCGTTGGAGACTGTATATAAAGGGAAACTCTGGCACAGCTGCCAGATCACATTAGAAGTGACTATTCCGGGAGGAGCTGAACTTACTGACTTTGAAAGGGGCATAGTTGTTGGATGCTGCATGAGTAAGCTGTCAGTGCGTAGCATTGAGGGCCTTCTTCATTCCCAAAATCCACTGTCGCTGAGGTTCTTCATCTACAGAAAGCAGCACACGGCTAAGCTACCTGTGGGAGATCGCACAAACCACGTAAGTTATCGCGCCAAATGAAGCTTACTGCGGAACGTGAAAGCGGTATACACTTCCTCCACTCCTTCACCAGAGAGCCTGCAGGCAACCTCACACAAGTCTCTCTAACAGCTATTTTCTTCAAGACACTACCTCAGGAACTGCATGCCCACGGTTGCAATGCTAGGTTATTAGCATCACTCCAGGCAGTATCGAGCGATGACTGCAGTGGTGACAGGCTCGCTGTTCGTGGACAACAGAAAAGTGGAACAGGGTCGTGTGGAGTGGCAAATCAAGTAATTCATTCTTCGTTTGGATTGGCAAATCAAGCAATTCACTCTTTCGTTTGGATTGGAAAATCAAGCAATTCACTCTTTCGTTTGGATGGACATACTTGGGTGTGGCGTTTTCCAGGGGAACTCTGTTAGTCGGACTGCATTGTCCCTACAGTCAAGTTTGAGATAGATCTGTGATGATGTGGAGGTGTTTCTCCTTGGACTGTTTCTGCTGGTAATAAATTATCATGTTTACATTCGACCTAGGTTTTTGCATACTTTTGCCTACCTAGTGTATTTACACAAACAACAGCTACATATGTTTATAACCAATTGCGTGTTTTTGCAATGGGGATAGACTAACCATCTATCTTCACCGTTTGAGAAGCTTGATCCCAGTTCTTTGTGAACTACGGGTGTGTGAGCAACACTACTCAAGGCTGTTGTTGTTTCGTAGTTGAACGGCCTCCTTGTGCATCTAAGACTATTGGCAGTCGCCGTCCCCATTTTAGGGCTCTTGGTACCAAAGAAGGGACAGAGCCATCGCCGTAGGACGAGCTCGCTATCCACACCCCATCCGGGACACTCACCCGGGCCCAAGCTGCATTGTTAGCCAGAAGCCGGCACTTAATAGTTGACAGTCTGTAATTCGCTATTTAAACATTAAAGATTTAAAGCCGCTGAAATTCACTCAAAGATTTGTGTTGCACATAGACTAAAAATTTCGCCCAGAAAGCCATCTTCTATTTGGCGTTCACAACTTAAATCGGGCAGTGAAAATTTGGTAGATAAATTTTAAGAATAGCAAAACACATCGCTCAAATATGATGCCATCTGTGCTGTCGAAAACTTCATTGTCTTAAACAAAATATTGAAAATTCAAGAAATGTCAGCTAAATTGGATATTCTCAAGACAAGTGTTCGTCGAATCGCTCACGAATAATTTAATTTTCAAAAAGTTTGTTTTGGACGTGCGCCAAAGCATATGACAGACGACCACGAAAAATGCGCATCGGAATTTCTGTTGAAAATTAAGATGACGAAAATTTCTTCGAGCATATCTTGACAGGCGACGGAACTGTACCACTGTTTTTTTAAAAAAGAAATTTCGTGATGTGAAAGTATTCTGGACCGCAGGTTGCAAAGTAAGTTTAAGCAATCCATTTCCGCATAGAAAATTATGACAAAGAAATTTTGTTAGTTGAATTTTACGGCGTGGGAAAACATTATGAAGAAAGTAACATTGAAACAGAAAAGCAGTAAAAAATAAAAAAATCGCTTCACACTACATGGAAGACTGAAGAACAAAAAAGGTCGTCTGCTGTAAAAAAGTAGGTGAGAGGTTATAAATTACCTTCACAGTCCGGATCATGCACCATCTGATTTTTTTCACTTTGAAAAGAAGTATGGCTTAGACAGCGCACAATTAACTGTGGAAAAGGCCAAAAGTTGTCTTCAATCGAAATGCGCAGTCTTTTATCAAGATGGAAAATTCGAGATCATACATCGATGGGACTAAAGCTTGACTTTTTACGGTGATTTATGTTTGTAAGTAATTGCTGGACAAGTTTCATGTCAAAATATTAATTAAACGTTTCTTTAATTAATTAACGAAAATATTAATTTGTATGTTATTTTACTTGTTATTTCGATCATTATGTTTGAAAATAGATATCTTGAATTACTTCACACATTAAGTATATTAAATTATCTAACGTGTGGTATGCAGATTATACACTTTTTTTGAAATATGAAGAATGACATAATAACATTTAGTAAAAGGTTTTATGTAATACTATGGTGATTTTCTTTTTTTCCTTTTGTATATTGGAAAGGAACCGAGTTGAGGAGCATACAAATTTCGAGCATAACAGATACAAACGTACATATAATCGATACAAACGTACTTTTACTAAAACAGAGTAAAAGAACAAATGTGAAGCGCTGTAGTCTGGCTGCACAATACTTTAACCCAACTTGACTTGTCCAGTTATTGATTGTGTTTACTGTTCTGTAATTTTTAACCTCTGATAAGCAAACCTTTTGAAATGTGTGTGTGTTTTTTAGGGATTGCAAGGCTGGCTCCTTCTAAACATCTCTCCTGCAATGTGAAATCTTCTTTACTAATGACGTCACATGGATGGCAGCCAATTAGAACTCCGGTTTCTATATTTGGCGTATATTATGATGGAAACAAAACCTTTCTGCAGGTAAAAACTTTTCTTTTTCTTAATTGCAATTTCTTACTCTTTTGCATGACATTAAAAATTTTTATAGATCAACTGAAAATCCACTTTTAACTAGCCCGATCGCTTCTTTAAACCATTCAAGTAATATGAATGGGAGAAAGGGGAATCTAATTGTTGTAATAGCTTCACATGCCGGTTTTTGTACAATAGGAATACCAACAGTGAAACTCACGGCACTTTAAAAAAAAAATAAAAATAAAAAAAAAGAAAGGTAAAAAGAAAATGAGAAAAAAAAAAAAAAAAAAAAGACTCACATGTAGAAACTTCTACAAAGTTCTAAGATCTCTAGAAAATTCTAAAAAATATCAGATGTACTCGTAGTATTCATTTAAAGCAGCACTGGGTGTTTTTTTCACCGTATTATTCCTTGCTGTCACCTAAATGGGAAATCCGGTATCACAAAATGCTGGGGGACCTTGAAAATAACTGCCTCTGAACGACACTAAAAGAAAAAAGGTATTTTATTTTTCCAGTTCATCCTTCACGTCTTTTAGAAACACGGATATCGTGACAAGTGCAAATATAAAATTGCAACACCCAGCGGGCATGCATGAATCGGAGAAACGGGAATCTAGGTGTGGAAATGTTTTTACACGCTTAGTTTTAATTTCTCCAAAAAGAAATTTCTCTAAGCTACTTTAAGAAAATATAGTTTCGCCAGCATATTCAGTGAGATGCCAGTTACTGTAATTAGGCATACTTTTCCGCTTCACATAAATGGCTCTGTCTTCGTCACATAAGACTGCACGTGAGCGTGGTGTGCTTTGTGAATTAAGCAGACCAGCTTGTCGAGCATTAGCTAGCGTTCGATTGAAGTTCGGAATGGGCAAAACGAGTGATCTCATGGACTTTGAAAATGACACGATAGTTAGGACCTGGCGTGCCGATTTGAGATCTTTTAAAAGTCAAACAGAAGTCATCGCTCTTTCCACGTTTATAAGTGAGTCACGGAAAAATTCTCATCTGCCGCCACCGGTAATCGAACTCAGGGTCTTACAGTTACGCGCCGGACATGCTACCACTACACCACATTGTCCTCGAATTCTCCAGACTCACATGAAACTAACTGCCAAACCACATGGCAGGTTGCTTCTTGGAGCCCCGCACAATGCTGGGGATTAACCAAAGATGGTAAGTAGCAACTGAACAAATAACTAGGAGGCGAATGAATAATTAATACACACAATTGACGTGGATTAGGAACATCAAACAGAAGTCATCGCTCTTTCCACGTTTATAAGTGAGTCAGGGAAAAATTCTCATCGGCCGCCACCGGGAATCGAACCCAGGGTCTTCCAGTTACGCGCCGGACATGCTTCTGCTGAACCACAGCGGCCTCGAATTCTCTAGACTCACATGTGACCCTGGGTTCGATTCGCGGTGGCGGCCGATGAGAATTTTTTCCGTGACTCACTTATAAACGTGGAAAGAGCGATGATTTCTATTTAATGTTCCTAATCCACGTCAATTGTGTGTATTAATATTCTAAATGGCTGTTTTCTTAGACTTTTCACGCACAACCGTAACAGGAGTTTATCGCGAATGGTGCAACACGCAAAAATGTTTTCAACAATCAATGACTCTATAAACGAAAACAGCTGGTGAGTCAGAAGGGTCAAAGGAGAATGGCGACACGGCTGTCGGCTGTTTTAGATCATTTGTGACATGATCCAATACTTGGTGCGTTAGGAGACGGACCATCGACACACCTTTGTTGAATTGTGCAGTGATTTGCCGCATTGTGACTTGTCTGTTCGCTTGCACAAGTCTCTCGAGTCTCCCTAGATTTCCTGATCCACTAAGCTGCTTTCGTCCACAGGTTCGCTGACTGTGGAAGCTTTTTGCGTGCTGTACCATTCACGGTAAACCATTGCTAAGGTTGTGAGTGAAAAGCCTGGGGAGACGGCCTTTTGGAAGTTCTCGGAAACGGTATACTTTGCGGTGACTATCATGACACTTCAAAGTCGTCCAGATCACTCGTTTTGCCCATTCTGACCTTCAGTTAAAGGTTAACTGATGCTGAAAGAGCTGGGCTGCCTGATTTATACATAAACAATGTCCGCCAGGCAGCGTACGTGCGCAATATAGCTATCATTACAGTACAACGCCCTCACGAGAGACGTGTTTGAGTGAACCTTTTATTTGACAAGGGCAGGTGTACCTAACAAACTGGCATCTCAGTGTATTTAAGTACTCCATTTTGTCAAAATGCCCGCCAAAATTCGCTACTGCGCCGATACTTATTTAAATAATTTTCAAAATTATGGATAATTCGAACGAAATTTAATTATTTTCAATGCATCTTTTTGACCCGCATGCCCGTGCCAATAGTGACGAACTTTAGTTTCCAGATGCGATATCTCTTGTTTTATAAATAAGACTGAAAAAATGTCTTTCGAATCGACAGGTGTAACCATTACGAAGGTTACCCACAAATGTTTCGCTGTCCCTGATTACTCTGGATGACATAAGCGTACATCTGTGTTTTTTACGACATCTCTTTTCATCGAGAGTGAAATTTATAAAAAGCTTTTTTACTCGGATAGACCTCCGCATATTTTCCTCTTCTGTTGATAAACAATATTCGCCAGGCAGCGTACGTGTGCAATATAGCTATCATGACATCTGTATTCCCATGAAGCGGAATGGGGAATTGTTTTTTGGATCTGTCACCGGTTAATATTTTCAAGACTTTTCTTCTGTTTTCCAGCGTTTTCTAGTAAAGAATTTTTCCGATTGGTGGTGTATAATACACATTTCTACTTTGCCGCAGTTGTGAGAGGCAGAATAAAAATATTCTTTCCACGGTGGTTATACGAGTAGTTTTCCTCGGCACAGATATTTGTAGGACCTAGCTGTATAGTACAGCAGAAAGAAAAATCGCCTTTTTGTCTGTGGACATGATGTCACTTCCGACAAAATTCCTTGTGATATTAAATTATTGTAAAACATTTTAACATTGGGTCTATCTTTTCTTTAAGTTAAAAAAAATACATTTTTACTCAGTATTTATAACACGTTGTCTCTGTTTATAGTAAAAATTAGGTAAAATGTATGCACCCCCCCCCCCCCCAAAAAAAAATAGTGAAAATAATGATTGGAAACAAAGTAAGCTCTTAAAATTAAAGAAACTTATAAATCGATGGTTCACAATTCCTAATTGCTACGAGGACAATTCACTAATCAAAGTGTTTAAACTCCCAGTGTGTTTACTGAGCACAAACCAAAATAACACGACTTTTAGACGAAATTTCGTCTATTGTAGTCGAAATTAAAAAATATATTCAATAAATTGTTAAAAGAATTTTTCCGTTTTTCTCAAAAATTTCGACAGCGAAATACAGATATATTTTGTAATTCGCCATACCGAAATGTATGAAAAACTGGGAAACTGTAGCACTTTTATGCAAACAAATGAAGCACAAAAATGAGGCTCTCTTTACCAATCTGTTTTATTCTCATTCTGCAGACGCTGAATTCTGCCGAGAAAACCTCACTCCTCAGGAAAACCTCACACTCGCCCTACGTTTTCGTCTTTGCTTAAAAATATCTTGTGTTACTTCTAAAGCAGCACCTTTTCCAGTTTTTACTCATAGATAGAGAGAAAGTACATTCACCTTGACGACGCTGTAAATTTTTTAGGGATAAAAAGTCAAAACGTAATTTATGAATTCAAAATTCAGTTTCCTCAATAGCACAGAAAAATAAAAGAAACAATACGAAGACTGCAGTGCTAGGTATTTTGAAATTGGGACTGCGATAAAACGGAAATCACAGTGCACATGCTCAGTTAGTATGAAGTGTTCTTCTAGGTGACGTTGTTATCATACGTAAAGGAGAAAAATTAACGACGCCATTGGACTTCTCATTAAACAGGGTAGTCTGACTTGTGAAAACACAAGTTTGTTCGTGTCCCCTCACTCCGAAGTCGCTCTCCCAACTGAGCTACGCGGACAAAATGTCTCGCTGCAGATTAGTCGTCTTGACTCATGTTTTCACCCTGTAAAACGTCACATCATCTCCCTCATTATTAATTTTTTTTTGTTTGAAGTGAAGTAGGGATTTTTCATTAATTCCAAACAATGTGTGGAACAAACATCACACATTTTTCGAAGAACCCAACGGCCAGTGGATCCGTTTTCCACAATCGGGTGCCGATGTGAGAACAAAAGTTTGTCCGTGTTCCCTCACTCCGGAGTAAGTCGCTCTCCCAATTAATCTACGCGGACAGAATGTGTCCATGCAGATTTGACGTCTTGACACATGTTTTCACCTCTGTAGTACGTCACTGACTTTAGCGTGCGTCAAGTGCTGGCTGCTCTTATACCCAGGCTGCCTTTCGATGGGTGAGATGCTGAGTTTATATTCACCTCTTACCCTTGCATTTTGGGAATGGCCCCTTTAAAAGAGTGTATTTTTGTCCCAAACCCTGCAATATTGCATAATGCGGGGTTCTTTTTTATAAATGAAGGGTTATTTCATAATGGCCCATTATGTAGGGTCATTATGCATTATTTCATAATGCATAATGCAGGGTATGACCTTGTATCATTTGCCAAAGTTAAGCGTCTGAATTGGGAATCTCGAATAGGTTTTCAATTTCTTTTGTTCATAGATTCCATTATTTTATTTATTTTATTCTCTTAATATATCTACTCTATCACAACAGTCCACTTGTGTGCTCTTGTAAGACAATAAATATAATAAAATGATGCTTCATGGGCGACACATACTAGCATAAACATATACAGGGGTTAGACAGAATAATGTGAACACCGCACTCAGAGACGTGACTTTTAATGCAGCTGCGTACGCCGCAATATGCAAATGTATCCACCACTATTTGGCTGTAATAGCTTTGTTTAGAACCTCAAGGTCCTGTTTAAGGGAATTTAAAGTGTCTTGTTGCAAAATTTCTTTCAGGGTGACGACGAAATGAGCGACCTAACGGACTACGAAAGATGGCTAATCGTTGGTGGCCGGCTAGTTGGTGCCTCCCTGACAACAGTCTCCAGGGTAGTGAGGGTATCAAGAGCTGCTGTGTCTAGCGTCGTGAGAGCATACAGTGTTCGTAGCAAAGCCTCGTCTGGGAAACACAAGAGTGGCCGGAAAACGACCCTGACTGATAGAGAAAGGAGAGCATTAACGGTGCCGAAAATTAGGGGGAGCTCAATCTGCATCTCCAGACAGCAGTATCAACTAAAATAGTACGTAGGGAACTGCATTAACAAGATATTCATGGCAGAGATGCTATTGCAAAACCTCTGGTGACCCGGGTGAATGCACAACCACGACGGCAGTGGGGCGATGAGCATACAACGTGGACTGCAGATGCATGGAAGCATGTAATGTGGTCGGATGAATCCACATTCACAGTATTCTCCACCGCAGGACGTGTTTACGAGTAGAGCACACCGTCGAAAACGTACAACCCAGACTGCCTGTTCCCAACAATGCAGCATGGTGGTGGTTCTGTCATTCTGGGTGGTCATATCGTGGTTTTTAGCTGGTCCTCTGATCATCTTGAAAGGACGGATGCCGGGCAAGGCGTATGAAATTATTTTGACCGACCAAGTCCATTCAATGGCTCAAGCATTGCATGTTTCACTGTTTCCTGCAGGGAATGACATCTATCGAGATGATAATGCGCCAATTCACAGAGCTCGGAATGTCCAATCAGACTAAGATATCGCTCTTGCCACGGTTTACTTTAACCAACACACAGCAGCCGAAAAATTGTTTTTCGACACCGCTTGGATCGAACCCCAGATCTCTCGATAACTAGCAGAGTGCGTTTGCTTTACGCTACGGTGGCAACAATCCACGGCGCAATGTGTGTTTATCTGTCAGCAAACGTAAAAGGTTAAAGTAAAACGTGAAAAGAGCGATGACTTAGCCTATTTATATTGTCTCCACATATTTGAAAGATTTTCACCATTTCTCTCGCCCTTTGGATTTATTAGCTATAATTAAATAGCTTGTGCCGTTAAGCCCCACCAGATGGAGATGTTTCAGTTGCTGAGCCCATCCCTACGGATTTGTGAAGTCAAATGTTGAGAGATAAAAACACATAGCGCCGCGGATTTGTTTGTACCGTAGTGTAAAGCGAACGCACATGGCTAGTTATCGAGAGGTCTGGGGTTCGATCCTAGCGGTGTCGAAATTTTGTTTTCGGCTGCTGTGTGTTGGTTGAAGTAAAACGTGGAAAGAGCGATGACTTAGTCTATTTACATTGTCTCCACGTATTTGGAAGATTCTCACCAGTCCAATCATGGTTTGAGGAACAAGAGGACGAACGTTTAAGCCTTCCTTGGTCTCCACAATCACCAGACTTAAACACCATCGAGTCACTCTGGTCTGTGTTGGAAAACAGAGTAAGATCCTATTATCTTCTTTCTGCATCTCTCAAGGACCTGGAGCAGTTTCTGCATGAAAAATGGTGTAACATCCCACTACCCACCAACCAGGATTTGTATGCGCCAATTATGTTGGTCACATTTCAAGTAGGTTATGCAAAAATAATTTTGTGAAAAATGCAAATATACATTTACGATACCTATTGAAAAACATTTGCACGACAAAAACAAAAATTGCAGAAACATTTTGCGGACAGTAGAAACTCCTCGATGGAAAAGAAAATCTTTCATTCTGCTCATTGAAAGCAAAAGGTCTGAAGTCTCTTACGCAACTCTCTGTCCTAAACTATTTTCTTCCGTGTCACTCCACCATGCTTTCGAATTTCGTCTACCCATGTCCCACGGTGTCTTCTTTTGGGTCTTTTCCTGTCCCTTGGTATCCAGTGTAATATATCAATTATCTATTTGTGGTCAGTTCTTCTAGCAATATGTCCAGCTCATTACCACTTGAAAGCCTTTACTTTGATAATGATATCATCGATTCTTGTCATTTTCTTGATCCATGAATCCTTCGTCCTGTCTTTCTTGGTTATATCAAACATACATATCTCCACGTTTTTTTCATTTGTCTGCAGCTTCTGTATGTCTTTTATTGTTAAGGTTTGTCTTTGAACAATAAGTAAGAGCTGGAAGGAAGCATCGATTAAACACTTTGCTTTTAATACATAATGGTAAATTGCTCTTGAATATTGTACCGTTTCTTCCAAATGCTCTATACCGGTATTAATTTCCTTTTCAGCGAAGTCCTCACTTGATATCAGAAGCATGTGTATGGCTTTTAATATACAGTCATACCAACAAGCGCCAAGGTTTATTACCAGGAAAAAAGGTAAAATCTTGCATATGATATCACCTATCCTTCACAAAAGAAAATAAAACATTCGAATGCAGTTTTGAAAAATGGACATAACCTAAATGGAAATCAGTGTCAATATATGGATTCATCAGTCCATAGGAAACGGATCCTATCATATCATATTTTTTTTTTTTTTGCAACACTGTTTTGTTTACAACTTTAACGCTTGACTTAAGTGCAAAATTTGTGTAGAGAGCATGGGAACCGGTCCGGCCTTGCTGGCCTTTTCCTCCTGCTTCCTTGATGTGATTTTTTCATTTGATATTTGTGTAGCACTGGTTTTCTGCTCAGCAAAATAAATGAATTGAATTGAAAAAAGTCACCGCACACCCCTTCAAAAGCAAATGAACGGACGGATGCACTGCGTTGTTAAGATGCGCGGTATAGCTGAAAACGGCATAAAAACTAGCTTGCAGCTGACCGCGATCATATCGCACTGTGAGATTGAGTGAAAATGTAGCGGCGAGAGAGAACTGACTTTGAGAAAGGAAAGATTGTTGGGTGTTATATTAGTGGGTTGAGAGAAACCGAGAAGTGTTTAAACACACCCAAGTCAACTGTTTTGGATGTACTGAATAGTGGAAGACACATGGCGTGCCTGAAGCAGCAAAACGTACCGGCAGACCAAAGAAAATCAGTGATAGAGGACGCCGAAGCCCCAGGAGAGTCGTTACAGCCAAACGACGGAGAACTGCACAAGACCTCAGTGTGCAGGTCAGTAAAAATGCTGGAACCGCGGTACGTACACGTACCAATCGCAAAGAACTTCATTCGATATGTTACCGTGGTCTTGCGGCTGTTAATAAGCATTTCATCTCCACTCGGAATACTACTCGTCGTTTAACATGGTGTATAGAACATTTATCGTGGACTGTAGATCAATGGAAGCGGGTCCTGTGAACTGATGAATCCAGATACACGATCCATCAGTCTGAGGGCCGTGTTTGGGTATGGCAGCAGCCGGGGAACACTATTTATCACAGTGTACTTTTCCGACGGTCAAGTTTGGAGATCGCAGTGTACTCGTGTGGGGGTGTTTTTCGTGGTATGGTTCCAGCCCATTGCTTATCGTGGAAAAACCTGTTAACCAGCACGTCTAATTCGATATTCTGGTCAATTATGCCCTACCAACTCTGTGGCAAACCTATGGAACCGAGCCTTGTTGGCACCAGCAGGATAATGCACCGAGCCGTAAAGCAAGGTTTCAAAATCGCTTTATTATTATTCATCATAAGAAAACATAAGAGGGAGACGTACAGTGTTGGACGTCTCACTGGGAAATAATACAAACTGTTAAAACATGATGGTATATACACTGCAATGACAATGGGGATGAATAACAAATGCTGCAAGCAAAGCTTATTGCATAAAAATTGCAGGAGAAGTGACAGAGGGAAACACATCGTGTCACATGACATTGGCTGGGCATGATGTACAGGATAACACAAGCGAAACAAAAGTACACAATTAGAAAAAGAACAGCACAAACACCGCCGTGAAGGTAAAATATTACATATATGAGATAAAAACACAGCGTGCATAATTGTGCAAGTTATTTAACGAGGGCACCAAAGCAACATAATACAGGCGGGGTGAAAGTAAGTAATGTACACGAGTAAGCATGAAAACACACTGAGATGACATTAGCATTCACAATTCAACGGTAGCGTGGATTGCACAAAAAAATGCAGAAGGAACAGTAAGATCACAGAGCAAAACTAGGAATGCACACCGGGATGACAAGAGGAATTAACGCAAAATGAAAGCACTGTACGACGCAATAGATGTAACTGGTACATTAACAAGACATGATGAACCATATTATACACAGGGATGACCAAATAAAGTACACAATGTGAAGACACGATACAGCGCAAAAAATGTTACAAGTACAGTAAAAAGCACACGATAAACCATGAGTGCACTCAGGGATGTTATGAGTATATGCATAAAGTGAAAGCTCAGGACAAGCCATGGGTTCTGACAGATGACAGAATTTATCATAAATTTGTACGTGCACGATCAAAGCATTAACACAATGTGAAAGCACGAAAATAGTATGTACACAATGTGGAAGTATAGAACTGTACAAAAATCAAACAGGTGCAAGGAAATGGCTAAACACTAAGAAGGTGTGTGAGTGCGGCAAATATAACAAATGAGAGATAGAGACGTACACCACATGACATCTCAAAGTAAAACACACTACAGGAACACGGTGTAATACACTAGGTGCATAGGCAGAAAGCACTTAAGGTGACCAGGGTAAAGTCCCAAGTACATAAAAGTGACGGGAGGTCACGGAATCAGAGGGCACACTGATAACAATGTAAATATAGTAAAGCATAGTATGACACGAAAAACAACAATTCAAATGACAAGATCACAATGATATGCACACTGAAAACGAGAAAACAAAAACTTGGGTATTACAGCACAGGCTGCAGCTCGATAACATGATATACATGGAGACGAGTCGTAGAGTGGAGTAGGGACACCAGGGTGCCACGGAACTCAGCAAAGGAGGTGTAGAATGTCCTAGGGTACTGATAGGTGTAGCAGTCCAGAATCAACCGCAAACCATGGAGCGACCGGCGCCCAGGTAGCATAGAAGGTGGCTTCTCGACGACTGGAAGAAGCCCACTGGTACTCCAGGCGGAGTCGAGAAAGCAATCGATCTTGAAAATGGCACAAAAGTGCTGCGCTGGCCTGGTGTAAAGAGACCGGCGAGGAAACGCTGCGGAGTTTTTGAAGGTATACGTAAATAACGTGTTTAACCAGCACGAAGAGATAGGCACATACTGACGGAAGAGGCGTAGGTGGATGAGCCCGCAAAAGAAGATGTCTGTAGGCAGTGAACGGAAGATCTTGAGAACAAGAGCGACTGGCAATCCGGAAAGCCTGGTGGAGGAGAGGCATCAGGATAAGACAGTAAAGGTAGACGTAAGAAACGTCTGCCTCATGTGGGCAGAAGGAGCAGAGAGGGGAGGAGAGAAGGGACATGCGAAAGAGAAAATACGGAACAGGGAGGCGATTATGCAAAAAGAGCCATGGGTATTAATTTCAAGAGGGGCGGATAAGGGTGAGCGGGCAGCGGCCCAGACAAAAGGACGAAAAGCAGGGGGAACCTCGAGAATAGAAAGCGGTGAAGGGGTGGCAAGGTGCACTAGAAAACGATAAAGAGATTCAGAGGAGAGAGAGGAGAGAGGAAGAACCGAGTCTGAGAGTCGGAGGAAAAACGGCAGCGGAAGAGGGGCAGAAAAAACAGAGACGAGACCGGTGGGGGAGACAAGATCAGGGAAAAGCGAAAGAAGTGCAGTTAGCAGAGAGTGATAGACCAAGTGGGCGGATGGGGACGAGAGAATAGCAGGGGGAGGCCACAGAAAGAGCGCAAGGACGGATCCGAGTTAGTGAGGTCTTTCTTGTACGGTTACTACACCTGCTCGAAGCCAAGAGGGGAATGAAAAGCAGGGGAGATGGGGGGATGAACAAGGGAGTTGAAGAAGAGGGGTTCAGAAAGAAGCTCTAGAGTTGAAGAGGGAGGGGAGCGAATGAAGGGGGAGAGCGAAGGTGAGTGAGGGCTTCAGAATATGCAGGTGGGAGTTTGGAGGGGGGGGGAAGGATAGCAATCCATGAGAACTAAAGAAAGAAAGGAAAAATGTGGGTTACGCAAGGAGGCAAGAACGTCACGTACCTGAACTGCGGAAGCCACTGGAGCCGTGAAAAGGTGAATGAAGTTGATCACTCGGCTTGCTTTGTAGCACAGCGGGACATCAGGTAGGCCCATAGGAGGGAGGACCACCATAGGAGGGAGGAGCACAGAGCTTTTGGACGTTAATCCAGTGATGACCCGCCCACATTACTCGAGTAAAGCAGCGTATAACCTCCTGGAGACAGAAAAGCGGGGTCGTGGATGCAATCCAAGAATGCTTGCAGATGGACAGAAGGTATGTCCTGGTGAGATTTGCACGCTGGTAGTAGGACGTACAGAACTGCGCACGACACCAGAACGCAGCTGTGCGGAGGAGGCGAGGATAAGGTTCCGTGCGAGTTGCACTGGATATAGCTAATGGTGCGCCTAAGTGCACACCCAGGAAGCGTTGGGTAGTGGATGACCATGTGGCCCCCCATGGAGCATCCATGCGATTAGACCACGACCCGCACCACAATCCAGTGCTCTTAGACGTATTCAGTTCAGCTGCAGAACATGAAGCATATGCGGAGAACAAACGACGAAGCAGTTGGAACTGTGAGTCGCTACGAATGCAGACGGTAATGTCATCTGCATAGGCAGAGTAAATGACTGAGTGATGCCGTGAGCTGGCAACTGGTGGTGGAAGTTGTGCTAGGAGAGATGTTTGCAGAGAGCGTAGAAAGGGCTCGACGGCAATCGCAAACAGTTGACCAGAAAGCGGGCAGCCCTGACGAACTCCCCGCTTGAAGGGAACATGTGCTGTGAGAAAAGATGCCGTCTTGACATGGAAAACGGCGTCCCGATAGAGGGAGAGAAGAACAGAGACAAATTGTGGAGGAAAGCCAAAGTGTAGCAAGGTTTGTGTTAAATAGGCGTGTGAGATATTATCGAAAGCGGAACGGAGGTCTAAGGAAAGGAGAGCAAGAGGTTCTGAATGAGTCTTGGCAAGATGAATGAGATCGCGAAGAAGTTGAGCATTGGAGGAAAGAGAACGGCCAGGAACAGTATAGGTTTGAGAGTCAGCAAGGATGTGAGGAAGGACAGATTTTAGTTGACGGGAAAGAAGCTTAGTATAGAGTTTATAATCTTGATTAAGAAGAGAAATGGGGCGCCAATTTCCCAAGTCAAGAGGGTCACCCTTCTTAAGAAATAGGACCACATGTGCGTCCGTGAAACTCCTCGGGAGGGGAGGGAGCAGTTAAATGTAGCAGAAAAAGCGGAGAGGAGAAAAGGCAACAGAAGAGGCAAGAACGAACGATAAAAAGGAAAAGAGAGGCCGTCCGGACCCTTAGCGGCATGGGGGTTAAGGGAAGAGAAGGTGTCGGACACCTCCGTGGATGTGGGTGAGAGAGACAGGGTGCGAGTAAGATGAGACGGAACTTGAAGCAGGTTATTGAGAAGATGGGGGAGAGCAGAGGGAGAAGGGGGAGGAGTTTCACTGAACTTGGTGGTATAGAACTGACGAACGTGAGAGCAAATCGCTGCCGAATGGGATGTGATTTCGCCAGAGGGGAGGCGAAGATGACGAAGCGAGGTAGAAGACTTACGTGCAGATTCCATTGATGTTAGAAAATCATAGGTGCGTTCCTCCGGATTGAGATGTTTAATACGCAGACGTAAAAGTGCTTGCTGCGCAAGAGGTTTCAGCAAAGCCTGGAGCTTCGCCTGATATGCTGGAAACAGCGGATCTGACAACCCAATCGGTGCGAGCATCTGCCTGGCGTGATCGAGGCGCATCTGACTAGAAGTCGTCATGGTGAAGGAAAGTTGCTTGATATGTAAGAGGAGCTGATGCTTGACATGAAGCCTATACGTCAAGGTACAGGGTGCGGAATGCAACCCTGCGCGACGAGCAGCGAGGAAAGAACGGACAGAGGCAAAAAAGTCAGGATCAGTGAGGAGATTGGAGTCAAACGTCCACGGACGTACAGTCCGAGGGAGTGACGCCGCAACAAACACTGTGAAGGTGACTGTGCAGTGGTCTGAGGAAGCAGTAGGTTGATGTCGCAACTCGGTAATAGACGCAAGAAGCGGTGTGGAAACGTAAACCCGATCCAAGCGTGCAGTCGATGGAAGCTGACTCCCAGACGAGCGCCACGTGTGTGAGGTCTCTTGTGCATGTAGGCGCCTATAAGCATCGCTGAAGGATAAATCAGCAACAAGGTCATGGAGTAGTGCGACGAGATCCGTCCGACGCTCTCGAGACGAAGGAGAGCTATCCAGTGCCGGGTCAAGGGTGCAATTGAAGTCTCCACCCAAGAGCACACGATCCGAAGGCGAGACTTTCGAGAGAGCTTGACGGAGTTTGGTGAACAAGATGGATAAATGAATAGAGGTGCACGGAATATACACATTAAAGATGTGAAATCGAGCTCCGCCAACTGTGAAGGAGACTTGCTGGAGTAAATCCCGGCATAAGTTCTGCACTGAGAGTGCAGTGAGGGTGGATCGGAACTGCTGATGTATTGCAATAGCAAGCCTACCCTGAGATGAATAGCGAAATGCATGATGGAATACATAATCGCTAGCACGCCAGCGAGTAAACAGAGTGGAGGAATGGCAGTTTGTTTCTTGCAGTAGTAACAGATCGGCCCCGAGGGGCGAGAGGTCTTCTATTACAAGAGCATTCGCTAGGGGGCTAGCGAACCCTCTGCAATTAAGGGTCGTGACCTTGAATGGACTGGTCAGTCGTTGATTGGAGGAGTCGCGGAGCAACTTTCAGGAGTTGTTGTAATCGGTTTACGCAGCCAAGGGTCCATGAGTGGTGCAGGGGGTCATGTACAAACCCACGAAGGTATTTAGCAATGCATCCGGCGCCGCCCAGGTGGCGCAGTGGTCTAAGGAGCTGTCCTCTGATCATTCGTCCGTAAGGGGTCCGGGTTCGAATCCCGTCAGGCATGGATGTTGTGTTTGTCTTACGGCACTGGCTCTCTCCCGTCCCTGGAACCAGTGACCCTAAATTAGGGACGGGCGACTGCTTATAGCCCATTGAGTTGCTCACGGTGGTCGTTAAACCTCCAATAAAAAAAATGCATCCGGCTTGCAGGAGCAGCGCGGGAAGACTGTCTTCACGCTCTCGGAGGTAGTCATACGTCGACTCCAGGTTCGTGGTGTGGGTGCAAAACTGATAGTAATCTCCAAGATTGAGAGGTTCTGAAGGAGCACCACATTTGGAGAGTACGCTTGAAAAGACCTCAAACGAAGGCGGAGACCCATCATCATCAGTGTCCTTTTCAATTTCTGTTGGCGCAGGAGAGGGAGAAAAATCTCCTGAAGATTTGGTAGCACGGAACGGTTGCCCATCCGCAGAGGAATATTTCTTCTTCTTCCTCTTACGTCGGGTACCTGTACGAGTGCCAGAAATGCGTTTTCTAGGGAGCGACGATGCTCGGGAAGCAGACGCAGTCAGAGGAGTTATCGGCGCCGCCGTCACACTCGGAGACACCAACAGTGAAGACTGGTGGGAAACAAGCGGCGAGGTCTCCTGATGTTGCCACGTGATCAGGATTAATAGGTGAGGCGAGCACTGGAAAGTGAAGTTGGGATGTGAGGTCAGCATCAAAAGACGCTCGTTGACAAGAGGCTTTAGATATACTTTTTGTGTAACTCGGCCCAGGGGCAGTTGGCACACTAGAAGACGGTACAGGTCGAGAGCGAGTTGTAGCAGGAGGCTGCTTAGAGGCGGTAGGCACTGTAGAAGCCGTGGGAGCTGGATACTCGTTGTTGGGGCATCGAGCACGCTGATGCCCAAGTTCTTTGCAATTAGCACAGTGTTCTGATGTTAGCATGTCAATTCTATAGGAGAGCTGCCCACATCGGACGTTTAGGATCCGTGGGAACTTACGGAGATGCTCCTCTTATGGAAAGATGAGTCGAACACTCCGGCGAAAACTACGAACATTCTTATTTGCAGGATCCTTGGGCGCAGCTGAATGTGTGATAACAGGACCAACAATCTTACCACACTTACTAAGTGCAGTACATATCATCGCATCCGAGATTTCGGGGGCACCGGATGCAAGGAGACCTGAACAGGGCGCCTGGCGATTGGTTCAGCTTCCAGGTGGTGGTCTCCCAGGTCAAGACCAAAGTTTAGAAGCGTGTCTGCATGCTCTTTGGATGTGAAATAAACAATCACCGTCCGCGGCCGGCGGGTGAGGTGAGTAATGGCTCCGGCTGGAAGAAAAGCAAGGAGCGTATCACAATAGACCTTCAACGGTGTATTTGGAAGAGCATCTAGGCACACTCCCAACTCGCGGGTGGAGTGAAGTTCCTGCGCAGCGGGTGAGAAGTGCGGAACGTCCAATTGAAGTGAGTCACCATGTATCTGGACATGGGCATCTGCAAGGGGAAGGCGAGTCGCTTGCGTCGGTAGGGACGCACCTGAGGTGACGCTAGAATAAGAGCGGGAAGGCTAACCTCCACTGGAAGGCAGAGGTGCAGCGCTGGATGAAGGAGCTGACACAACGCTGGGCAAGGCTACTGAGGGCAGAGAAGCAACGCCCTCAGATATATCCATTACGTCATCGGCAGCATCAGAAACGAACGACGTAGCATCACCACCAGGAGGGGTGGAGTCAGATAGTCGAAGAGTAGAAGAAGAAGAACAATAGGCAACATGAGGAGGAGGACGATATTCCTTGTCATTAAGGACGGACGCTGATTGGTTTGCTTCGTCAGAGATAAGGATCGACGTAGTAGGAGAAGCTGTGACGAGAGCGGGAACGTTGCTCTTATCAGCAGTCGCCATCGCCGATGGCGAGGCCTAATTTAGTAAACACGACCAACTGGTCGAGAAAATAAAATGCTGATAGCTAACTGAAAATAGTACTCACCGACTCGGGAGATGTCTTAAATGAAAGATACAACCTTCGTCTTGAAGGCACGCACAAAAGTTAAACGACAGAGCACACAAAACACACTCAGTAGACGGCGAAACACGGAGCTCAAAAGAGACACGACTTACGTCCCATAAAGCAAGTACTGTTACGGCGTGGTTTGAGGCTAATTCCGTATCGTGTGTGGACTGCCCAGTACGAAGCCCTGATCTTGATCCCATAGAGCACCTATGGGATGAATTAGAGCGCCGCATAAGAAGTTTGGAACGAAGGCCTACTGCTAAGCAACAGTTAGCGGCAGCGTTACGTACTGAATGGAAGCGCATACCTATCGCTGTGTTCCAAAACTTGTCGAAAGCATGTCTCGAAGGGTCAGTGCATGCATTAAAGCCAAAGATGGACCGACACCGTACTAATGTATGTCAATAAATGCTATGTTGTGTTTTTCTTCTAGGTGTCCGGTGACTTTTGTCAATATAGTGTACAGTGTTACGCAAGCAAAGTAGAAAAGTGAACATTCAAAAATCTGAGAAATGCATAAAACATCTTGGTGACGGTTGTCCATTCAGAAAAGAAATTTTGCACTATGACTTCTGCAAGCGGAAGTATCGCACCTCATTCAAACACATGAGAATGCCAACCACTAGTGGGGAATTTTGAAAGAAAGAAAGCCTGAAAAATATTGTGTTATCCTAGCCATAGTATCAGCGCAGTTTCCATATGACTTCATATGATTTAAAAACCTGAGAACACCAGATTTAATATGTGAAAAGTAAAATGTTCAATGCGCTCCAAAAGAAAGCGGTGTTCAGAAATAAAAAAAAACTATACCTTTTAAATAAAAAGTAGGCAAGGAGGAAGTTCAAACAAACACTTATTCTGAAGAAGAGAAAAAAAAATAGAGGCATAGACGCCCATATAGGGAGGGTCAAGAGGGGGAATTCGCAATCCCCTGGAAATTGGACCACGCCCTTTCTCTTCTTGGAAGGTGCTACAGAGATTTTCACGATAACTGTAACATTCTGATCAACTTTTCCGTAGAGCATCTGAATGCGTGTTTATGCAGTAAAAATTGGAAGAACGTTGGGAATTTTCAGTAGAAAAATCGGAAATTTACGGTAGATAGTAATAATAAAATTTCCTATGGATGTTGGAGAAAAGCTACATACGTACAGTATGGAAAGTATGAAAGCTGAAGAAATGAAAAATATATCATCCTCTGCAGTAGTTTTTACTGCTAAACAAAGATCTCTCGAAACTTTTCCCAGAAATTTATCCAGAGAGTATTTTTTGATTCTTGATGACCAATTGGGTGATTTCTGGGGTTTCGTGGCTAAAAGGATCAAAAGAACGGCAAAGAAATTACCTTATCGTTCTAACATGCTGTCTGATTTTAGTTATCCATCTTTTGTACGTAGTTTTTAGGTGTTCTGGATTCCAATTAAATTTACTTGTTGAGTATGAGGCAAAACGGTTAGATAACAAAGAGGCACAGTGGAAATTTGCTTATGGTGTTTGTGTATGTTATTTATAGTAACGATTTCTGTATTCCCTTTCTGAAATCTGAGCTATGGGCACCCATGAGGAGAGTACACAGTATATGCACTCATTTTAGAAAGGAAATGGTCAAAACAGGAATCAGAGAACAAATCCACTTCAAAGAAGAGACAGACAGAAAAGCAATAATAAGCGCATGGGCGGAATTAACAAAGAAATGCTCGAACATATACCATTTGAAGAAAGAAATAGGAATCTGAGGAATACAAACCAAAACACAGGCCTAATTTAAATTAGGCCTGTGATCTAAATTACCGATAGAATTCATACAGACCTTGAAAAAGAAATATTTAACTGAGAAAGCCTAAAACAAGCCAATTCCAAGAAAAACTTGCGTCAGAAGAACACGAAAAGGTGGTGCTGATTTTAGGTAAAAATAATTATACACTGTCGAGTCACATTATTGTGACCACCACAGTAACCGCCGTGAGCAGCACGGACAGCAGCCAGAGAAGCTGGGAGGGACTCAATAAGGTGCTGGGAGGTGTTCACAAGTATGTGAAGCCATGCATCAGATAGCTGCAGGAGGGTGCGTGGTGATGGATCTATAGAGTAAACAGCACGATCGAGGTGGTCCCACAGATGCTCAATTGGGTTTAAGTCTGGTGAATTAGGGGGCCAGGAAAGTACTTTGAAGTCTTCATCGTGCTCTTCCAACCACTCTCGGACATTTCTGGCTGTGTGACAAGTCGCGTTGTCGTGCTGGAAGCTGCCATCCACCTCAGGAAAGACAATCAGCATGTATGGGTGTACGTGGCGTGCAAAGATGGATTCATAACGAATTCCGCTCATAGTGCCTTCTACAGGTATGAGTGGACCCAGAGAATGCCACGAAAACATTCTCCAGACCATAACGCTGCCTCCACCAGCATGTGTTCTTCCAGTAATGGTTGAAGAGTGTTTGTTTTTCGATGTTTCTCGCCTTATACGCCAACGTCCGCCCGTTCGATGAAGAAGAAAATGTGACTCATCGGGGAAGGCAATCTTTTGCCAATCAGCGGAGATCCAATTCCGATACTGCCTTGCAAATGCAAACCTTTTCTGCCGATGCACTTTCGTTAGCATAGGTGCAGTGAAAATCCTTCTGCATTGGAGCCCCACTTGGACTGTCTTTTTAGACACACTTCCGGTAGAATTCTGGTTCATTCGGCCAGTGAGTTGCTCCACTGTAGCGTGTCGATCGGCCCTCACGCACCTTCGAAGCCGACGTTCACCTCTCACATCAATAGCACATTATGCTCCGCAGTTTCCACTTCGCTTATTCGCAATGGTGCCATTTCTCCAATCACGATGCACTTTAAGCACAACAGCACGCTAACAGTTCACAAATTGCGTTGTTTCAGAAATATTGCCACCCTTGGACAGAAAGCTGATAATCATCCCTTTTTGCAAATCTGATAAATCGCCTCTTTTATCCATGACAGCAACGAGTGATATGTTTTCAGAATGCCTACAGCAAACGCTGTATACTCTCCAAGCAAGGTCACGACACGTGCCTTCTTTCATTGGCTACGTGCTGTTGACGTTAAAAGTAGGAGGTGGTCATAATAATGTGACTCGACTGTGCATATTGAGAGAGAAATAATCAGCAGAGGAAGCAGGACATACGTAGATATTTCAAGTTTAGGATGCACAACAAAAGAGGTGAAATTAACTTCCATTTTAAAAAGAAAAGCCAACAACTAGTTTTCATGCGTCTTAAGAACTATTAGGCGCACATACATGCGTATCACGTTGTTAATAACGCGATACCTGTTGTTGCTTCCTCATCAGACATGAAAGGCAACACCTCAGAAATGAACCAATTCTCTTGCAGGTATGATGTTAAAATGTCATAAGAGGCTCAAGAGGGAGTGAAATATTCTCGGAGAAGATATGTATCCATCGAAACAGGCATGCCGGCAAGAGGAGCTCTTATCTTTCATGACTTGTTTAACGCACGGCATCTGCAAAGAACCTGTAGACAGACTTGATATGTGGCGACAGGAAAGCAATTTTAAAACGAACGAACTTGGACTGCGGACCACACACGTTGTGGTTTCTTTTTCACAAAGCTATTAGTGTCAGACAAATCACATAACACGATATAGGCGGCTTTGTGAGGCACGGACAACAAATGGACGAGGAATGTCAACCACGATAGAACAGAAACCAGTCAAAACCAATAAAAATGCGATTTTTTCTGAGAAACAGTGATTTAGTAAGAGTCAAATTATGATCTATTATGGGGTAGTAAAAATAAATTTCCGTGAATTTTAAGTAAAAACCAAAAATGTTCATAACAGTGAAATTTAAAGGTATGTCAAACAACATTTTCATGATAGGAAGCAGACCAATGAATTACGGACTGATCTAAATATGCGAAACACTGATGACTGATCAATTCGTTGTGCAAGGATAAATCGAAAATTCTTTTGTAACGTATCTTTAAGTTGCTTATTGGTTGGGAACATTTCAAGAGGTGTAAATAAATGATCAATTTTTAATGAATTTCTAATTTGGGCGAGGAGGCTCAACGCTTCTGATTTTTTGACATTCGAAACATGGGTCTCTTTTATCCTTGTCCTTCAGAACAGAAAAGAGGAGCCAAAATAATTTATGATACTGATTTCTGGTCAGTAAATGACTGATAGGGTCATTATTGTCACTCACTCAGCATTTAAGAATCAAAGCGTGACTGTTCGCCAGTTTTCCAAACTGGTGGCTTATTCTTCTGGCAGCTACTCTCATTTCACGATAAAGATCGAGATCCGACATGCTCTTTAAAGTGCTAAATGTTGAGAACTCTTATTCATACAAGTATCATGCTACAAAGGGACCTGTATTTTTACAGCTTCCACTTCAATCTTTGCTCTCAGCTGTCAGGCAATCTGAAATTCAGAAGACGTTATGAGGAATTTGGTTTACAGAGAACTATCAGAATATGTGTCACTAAATTACTCCTTATCAGGTAACAACTCTTGCTGTTCATCTCAGAAGTTTCCCACCATTATCAGCCATGAGTATCAATTGATAAATCAAGGTATTCTCCTCAAAGTGGTATTTCAGCGAAGAAAGTGGACTTAAGATCCAGATTTTTGTATATTTCACAACTAATCAAAATTACTTTTCCTACAATTAATGATAGTGTATTTTCAGTTATTCATAATATATCTGGGAATACAAGAAGACGGCAAATTAAAACGTGAAGAATAAGTTAGTTCCAAAACCAGAGCAGCAATCCCTCGGTGCACGTTAATGAATCCAATACTAGTGAAACACTACAACTCGCAAGAGCTCCAATGATTTTAATAGTACACGAATTCAATGAAATAAGAACAGATAACCTCATGAGATCTTTCAAATTTCCTAAAACTCATCTTCTGATGAAAAAACATTAAACCCTAAGTTCGGGTAATGATGGTATATATATCATCATCATCATCATTGTCAACCATTATCAATCCACTGCTGGACGAAGGTCTCCCCAAGTTTCCTCCACAACGGTCTGTCTTGTGCCAGTCTCCACCATGTCACCCCTGCATACTTTCGAATTTCATCCACCCATCTCCCATGTGGTCTTCTTCTGGGTCTTTTCCTGTCCCTTGGAATCCAATCTAAAATTTCGGCTGTCCATCGATGATCTGTCCTTCTGGCAGTATGTCCAGCCCATTGCCATTTCAGGGATTTAACTCTGATCATGATGTCTTCCACTCTTGTCATTTTTCGGATCCACGAGTTCCTCTTCTTATCTCTCCTGGTTACACCAAGTATGCACCTCTCCATGCTACTTTGAGTTGTCTGCAGCCTTTGTATGTCTCTTTTAGTTAAGGTCCACGTCTCTGCACCATACGTAAGCACTGGAAGGATGCATTGATCAAACACTTTTCTTTTAAGACATAATGGCATATTGCTCTTGAAAATTATGCTGTTTCTTCCAAAAGCTCTCCAGGCAAGTTTTGTACGCCGATTAATTTCTTCATCAATGTGACCCTCACTTGATATCTGCTGTCCAAGATAAACGTACGTGTCTGTTATCTCCAGCTTTTCTCCATCAATCGATAAATCTTCATTTCTTGTAAAAGCATTGAACATCACTTTTGTCTTCTGAAAGTTCATTTTTAATCCCACTTCTTTACTCTTGTCAGCAAGTTCCTGGATCATACTCTGCAGCTCTGATGGGCTAGTTGCAAAAATGACTACGTCATCAGCAAAACGAAGGTGGGTTAGATAATCTCCATTAATCTTTATCCCCTTGTTTTCCCAGCTCAGCGACTGAAAAACACCCTCCAATGTGGCATTAAAGAGCTTCGGAGATATGGTGTCACCTTGTCTCACTCCCTTTCCAATTTTTATGTGTGTTGTATTTTCAAACAGCCTAATCTTTGCACTTGCATTTTCATAGATGTTATTAATAATATTAATGTATGCATCTTCAATACCGCAGGTTTTCAGAGCCATTGTAACTGCTGATGGTTTCACCGAATCAAAGGCTTTTTCATAATCGATAAAAGCCATGCACAATGGAAGTTCATATTCTTTCGCTCTTTCAATTAGTTCTCTCAGCACATGGATATGATCTATTGTGCTGTAGCCACTCCTGAATCCAGCTTGTTCTCTCGGTTGAGCCATGTCCAGTGTTACCTTCAAGCGGTGTGAAAGAACTTTAGTGAAGATTTTATAAACTACTGATAGGAGGCTGATAGGTCTGTAGTTTCCGAGATCCTCAATGTCACCTTTCTTATGTAGCAGGATCATTGTAGCGGTGTTCCAATCTTCAGGAATCTTTCCTTCATTAAGGCATCGAGTGAAAATTTGCGCGAGTACTGTTTCGATTTCTCCACTTGCTTCTTGTATGATGTCTACAGTAATTCCATCTTCTCCTGGAGCTTTCCCCCGCTTCATGTTCTTGATTGCATGTGCAACTTCTGCTGGAAGGACTGGAGGAACTCTGGTACTGGTATCTTTCATGATGTCTGGAGTGCATGTATCATCCCTTTCATATAATTTGGAGTAGAAATCTTTCACTCTTGTCAAAATTTCGCCTCTATTTCTTGTTACAGAACCATCTTCTTTTCTCAGTGCCATAATCTGTTTTCTTCCCTTACTGAGATGTCCCTTTGCTATCTTTAGGCTTTGGTTGTTTTCAATTGCTTTCCTCACTAGTTCACAGTTGAATTTTCTTACGTCTTCAGTGATACTTTTTCGTACTGTCTTGCATAGCTCTATATATTCCACTTTGGAAGTCACATCTTCTTTAGTTGTCCTCATCTCTCTTCTTTTTTGCATCAACATTTTCGTTTTTCCTGATAATTTATTTACATGCAACTTGTTCTTAGACCCAGCTAATTTTGTTGCTGTTTCCATAAGAGCTTTGGTTACTTTTCTGTTAACTTCAGAGATGTCCACTTCTTCCGATGTTAGGCCTTCTAAAGCAGAGAACCTGTTCTTCAGTTCCAACTTGAAGGTATTATGGTGTTTTTTAAGGTTGGTTATGTCAATAGATTTTGTTTGTCTTATGAGCTTGCCACGTTCAAGTTTAGTGTTGAGGTGCATCTTACATCTCACCAATCTATGGTCACTACCTGTGTTGAACTTGTTTAGCACACTGCAGTCTTCTATGACGAATTTTTTGTTACACATAATAAAATCAATTTCACTTGTCATCCCATTTGGATGTCTCCATGTCCATTTCCTGTGTGGCTTTTTCTTGAAGAAGGAGTTCAAGATGAAAAACCCTTCTGCCTCTGCAAACTCAACGAGAGTATTTCCACGCTGGTTTCTGTTGCCGTGACCGAATTTACCTACTGAAGTTTCATTCTGTTGCCGTTGCCCTATTTTTGCATTGAAATCTCCCATAATTATTTTCAAGTGCTGCTTACCTTTATTATTTAGATGACAAATTTCCTCATAAAATTCTTCAATTTCTTCTTCAGGATGACTGGTGGTGGGTGCATAAGTTTGAATAATCTGAGCCTGGTATCTTCTCGATAGTTGGATAACGAGTCGTGCAGCTCTGTCAGAGGAACTTTCAACTTCTACCACTTTATCCTTCAGTTTCTTGTTTATTATAAATCCAACACCACTAGTTCTGCCAGTATCTGTCCCACGATAGTAGAAGAGATGTCCACTTTTCAGTTCGATGAGATCTTCTCCTTTTCTCCTTACCTCACTTAGCCCCACAATGTCCCACTTGATCCTTTGTAGTTCCTCTTCCAATTCAAGAAGCCTTGAATCAGAAGATAGGGAGCGTCCATTGTACGTTGCCAAGGTCAGCATCAGATGGCAGCCTAGTCCGGTCCTCCGGGGATTCTTAGCACCCTCTGCCTTCATGTCGCACTGGCCGCTGCCTTGGCCAGGTACATTCCAGCTGCCGGAGACTGAGGGCCAAGATTTAAGTTGTGGAGTCATTTTGGAGGGGTTTGGCCATAACTCACCACGCTGGCCAAGCGGGTTGGTGAGTGTGGGATAGCATTTCCTCTGATCCCGATGGTATAGTTATACCGCTATTGGCGGTCGTCAGAGCCCCTTTAGTGGGAACAGGATGCACCACGAGAAGGCGGGGTTGACATTTGTCAAGGAGAGGCTGTGATGTTACGCATCACCTGACCTTACATCCCGGTATATATATATATATACATATGTAACAACAACGTCAGAGTGCAACGGGTGACGTAGATAGGCCATCGCCCCATTGGTTGGGAGGATACTCATGTAGAAGTTTGACAGCCGTGAGGAAAACTATACAGAAAAAGTGAAAAATTAAGTGGGTGCGGGGTGGGGACCCCACCCTAAACTTTTAACATTAAAAGAAGTTGATGGTATTATATGATAGATCCAATTACCACATCATAATATTGACAAAATAGCAATACGCCAGAAATGAAAATAAAAATTAAAAATACTTACATATGATGCTAGGCAGTTTGTAGCTTAGAATTAAACCAATCCAAAAAAAAAAAAAAAAAAAAAAAAGCAATTAGTTCATTAACAGTAGTGGTCCAAATCTCAAGTAAAAAAAAAAAAAAAAATTCAAGTGCAGTCAAGTATATTTCATATTGAATTATCCATCAGTCAAAACCTGATCTGTTTCCAAGGGCTTGGTAAGAGTTCTGGTAAGTTGTCATTACAACACTTGGGTCCTTTTGACACAATCACCATACTTTCTGTGAGTAACATGGATGAAACAGAGCCTGGAGTGATATTAACACGAGCTTCAGACCGCATAGGTGAGTATAACTCCTCAGATACAAGTCGTGCCAGGGCTGTATTTCAGAGTCCATTCTTGATGGCATACTTATGTTCTTTCAGTCTAGCTCCCAATATCCTTTTAGTGGAGCCCACATAAATACTACCTGGGGTATCACTATCACAACGTTTTAGAGGTATTTTGTACACCCAGTACCTTTCTGTGTGGGAGACCTGGTCTCAATCATGTTTGATCATATTAAACAAGTTGACAGTTTTTACCCCAAAATCTATGTCGAATGGTCTGCATATGGCCTTAAGCAAAGGGGTAATCGTAGGGTAGTAATGCATAGAACCCACAAACTTTTTTTGTCTGTTGTCACTTTGCAGGGTAGTTGATCTTCCTCGTCGAATTTTCCCAAGCTCAGATTGAATGGTTGACCTGTGGTAACCATATGTCGCCGCAATTTCAAACACTCTAGTGATTTCTAAATCACGTCTGCTATTACTTGAGGAGTGGGTAAAAGCTCTTCTCATCATGTAATTAATAGTTGATAACTAGTAATTTTTTGGATGTGTAGACGAGGCAGGTATCAAACTGGTAATAGATGATTCTTTCCTGAATACATAATATTGCAACGAACCTGTGACCAAGTCCCTCTCAAGTTCAAAATTCAAAAATGGCAGGCGACCTTCCCTCTCCTCTTCCACCGTGAACACTAACGATTGATACTGAGACTACATATGTTCTGCAAAAAGATATAATTCCTCTTTAGGGAGGTTCCAAAAAACCAGCACATCGTCCACATATCTTAAGTATAGCCATGGACAGGGCTTAAAATTGGGAAGAACTCTTTCTTCAATGTGCTGCAAAGCAATTTCAGATAATACCGACGACAGGGGTGATCCCTGGGAATCTTGTGACTTACTCTGCTCGCACCTCTGATGGCAAAGACCCACAAGTTTGGGCCCTCCGATTTGCTTCATTGATCGCCGTACGAAGCATTACTGTCACAGATATAACCAAAAAATAAGAATCAGAATGCTACTGAGCTGTTTGTAATAATGAAAACATTTTTGAAAAAAATATTCAAAATTTAAATATTAACCAATGAAGCTTTCTGGAGAGTTTCAAAGTAATGGAGATATAGAGTGAACGGAGAGTTTCTTTTTATTACTAATTTTTAGATCTCTTGAACACTTACGAACATAAAGATTTCAGGCCACACGCGATAATGTTATTAGATAGCATAATATTATAATTAAAGAATGATACACAAGATTTTTTATTATTATACGTTGTAGAAGCCTCTTTGTCTCCGATTTATTACGTACACTGATACCTATTGTATAATAGATGGTAAAATAGATGAAAAAACACATTTTAAGTAAGATGAACTTTCTTAAAATGTTCAGAAATAATATTATCCTAAATTAAGGATGGACGATTCTTTATAATCTTAAATACAAAATGAAAAAGAAATCTTGTCGGGAATTCAAATATCACAGGATTTCAGACTCAAAATCATTTTGTATCAGCCATGAACAGTTTTATCTATACATTCTGCAGAAAAAAAAAACGTACTGCTATCAAATAATCTACTTAACTAACAAGATGCCGTATGCCAACTGAGCACCGACGGAAATCGTCACGTGATTTTCTTTAGAATGTTTAAACCCTGATTCGCCGCACCGGTCGTCTGAGTGGACCCGGGTTTCAGTCGGGATGAGGCATAGACGATGCATCTGTCTTACAGCACAGACTGTCTCTCCTCCCTGGAACCAGTGGCCCCAAGTTGGGGACGGGCGACTGTTTTCAGTCCTTGGGTGGTATTTAATTCCCCCGCCTCCCCCAAAATGAGAACTTCCTCTCCTTTTCTGTGACCCGGATCTTCCATCATTTCATATCGTTCCACAACCTTTTCACGTCCTCAGTATGTGAAATTTCAGTATAATACTGAACTTCATTTAGTATTCTGACTTCCTTTTAAAACCTTTTTTATAACCGTACCTACAAGTGAACTGAAAACCGTTATTTTGATGATCTTCATTAAAAGTATTATCTATTTTTCTTTCAGTGGCTTGGTGATGATGAGGAACGGAGGAAGTTGCAACATCATCTGGTGTTAATTCGCTTGACCTGTGAAGGCGAGAATTCCAATGGTACCTTCGAACCCTGCGCTGCCCTTAGGATTGGTTGGGCTCCAGGTAAGACATCTGCCGCAACGGTGGGCTGCGAAATCTTGATGTAGCCTTCAGCTTAAACGAAGATAATTTCACCCGCAGCCCATCGCAATTCAAAAACATTACTCATCATAACCACAGTACATGGTGGGGCCAAATTAGCCGCCGATTTAAAAAAAAAAGTCATAACATGAATGAAGGCAGAAATTAACATAAAACAAATGATATTGTGTATAAACGAAACTGAATTTGTTTTTCAAGCCACTTTTTTTACAAATGTTCTATGTAGCTGCCACGTATTACGAGACAAACGTCCCACCTGCAATTGATTTCATTTCATACCATGAAGAGCATATCTTCATTTACAGTAGCAGCAACAGCTACAATCCTTTCTTTGAATTTTTTAATTGTAGTTGGTAGAACGAGTAGATACACTTGACCTTTAGTGTAGTCCCATAAGAAAAATTCATCTGGTGTCAAATCTGGTGACATTAGAGGCCATCCAACTTGTCCTTCTCGTCCTATCGAATTATAGCGGGACTTCAAGCGGGCCAACCTTGACGTAATTCACGGTGAGCTATGCATCCTGTTGATATGAAACATAAATGCCATTAGGTGATAGAAGAACGTGCTGGAGGCTTCTTTCATATCTTCGCCCAACAAGTCGTTGTATGGCAGTAGCAGAATAATTTTTCTCATAACACAAAACTCATGCTTCCCGCTCCCTACCAGTGAAGTCTGCCATTTTTGATTTCTGACTGCACTAGCGCCATTTGTTTCAGATCACGATAATCAGACCAGACTGGGAAAAGCATTTAGATTTCTACTAATGCCATACAATCTGTTTTATATAATCTTCATTCATTCTTCAGAAAACTTTTTTTTTAAATCGGTGGCAAATTTTGGCCTACCTTGCATATGCAACGCTGGGGGATACATTCCACCTTAAGACATCACGATTCTGATACACAAATGATTCCAGTTTTTTGAAGTTCTGTGATTAGGTATATTTGTCAGTACAGCTGCCATTTCAAATACTCCCCATACCAACAATGAATAAATTATTCTGTACTTTCTGTATCTGGAATATCGTACGCTGTTTGAATGTGTTGAAAGTTCCTTAATTAAGCAATGGCACACTGATTTTCAGAGATGAAAGTTACTAATAAGGTTTCTGAGAATACGCAGCTGACATTTATTTGGAAGATGTGAATCCATTTATTGGTACAAATATGACATGGATATTAAGCCAAATAATATCCGAAAACTTGCAAATTATGAACTTGGACGCTATCCGGGAGGCGCGGATTCGATTCCCGCTCCAGGACGTCGAAATTTTCAAGTTTTCGGATGTTATCTGACTTAACATCCATGTCATATTTACACCAATAAACGGATTGACATCTTCCAAATTTGTATTGTACAATGGTGTAATCCCGTATTTTTTCATTGAATTTCATTTATTGACATTTATTTATTTCATACATTATCTCTTTTGAGTGAGGTGATAGATCTGACTATTGATGTATCAACTATCCATATTTAGTTTTGTGTGTCAGTTTTGGGCATAATCAGTATATTGTATGAAAAATGCAATCCTTTATTTTAAAACAGCGAGTATCTAGACAAACTTTCCCAAGAGGACAGCGTACTGATTATTTGGCAGACGTGTTTAATTCAGGGTTCCAGAAGTTCTCTTTAAACCCTGTTCCATTCACTTGCTGAATTGCCTATATTATTTCATTGGTTTATGATCACATTTTTTGATTGCTTGAATGGGACACTTCAAAATTTAATCTGATCCTTTCCCTTGCTGATCTGATCCCTTTTACTTTTTTCTCTTTGGTTCACGTTGGGTTCGACCGGCATTTAAACGTTGGCTTCTTTCCTTCGAAGTCTGTACATCATTGTTGCCCGTTTGGAAATGGCATTGTCACATCGCGAAGGCAAGTGACGGATTACTCCTGTTGCAAAACAGGAAAAGAGAGCAATCAGGTGCGTCTAGGCAAAATCTTAGAACCGTAACGCTATATCACATTACGCCGCTGTGTGTGGGTGTGGGTGTTAGTTGAGTTGTTGCTAGTTACTTCAAACATTGTATTGAAACTCTGACATACTATAGAGGTAAAGCACATGTCAAGACGACAAATCTGCAGCAATACATACCGGCCGTGTAGCTTAATTGGGAGAACAACTTATTGCGGAGCGAGGGGGCGCGAATTCGATCTCCGTCACGGACTAATTTGTATTTTCACATTGGCGCCGAACGTAAAAATTGATGTACTGGCCGTTAGGTTCTTTGAAAAATGTGTGATGCTTGTTCCACACATCGTCTAGAATTAATGAAAATTCATTCTTCGCTTCAACAAGAAAAACAATTAAGAGGGAGATGATGTGACGTACTACAGAAGTAAAGCACGTATCAAGACGACAAATCAGCAGCGATACATCCCACCCGTGTAGCTTAGTTGGTAGAGCAACTTACTCCATAGTGAGAGGATCGCGGGTTCGATCCCCGTCACGGACAAACTTGTGTTTTCACAAAACTTCTGAAGACATTTTAAAGGCATTGTATGCACAGATGTCAACATAATACAAGTACCACACATCCCATACCCGATGACAAGCCTGTTCTTGTGCAGAAACAAGAGTAACTACCTCACAAAATTCACATCATCTGAATTTGAACCAAATAGGATTTTACTGCCATATATTATGTTGTCATTTTTATTTTCATCAGTTAAGTGAAAACTTCCGGGCTCCGGCCAAGCCAGGGCGTGTACTAGAAGGTTTAACCTTTTGCACTTGGATTAAAGAAAAACGTTTCGACTCACAAAACGCAGACTTACTTGTTAAATAATAATCAGATGGCGAAGATCACTGAGTGAAACGAAAGAGAAGTGCATCCGCTATCCGATGTGATGATTAATTTTAGCTGAAATCGAGAAGCAAAGCTGTAAGATGAGATTCTGAAATGGGACGGTTTATTTCTTTAAAAGTTGAAATCCAATTCTGTTTCACTTGGTAGGTTTTAATTTGACACAATGATTGTGACATCGGTCATGATTTGAATAATTACCCTACGCGAAATTTTAACACCGATGCGGAAAAGTCATTTACGACCACTTAAACCTCGAACTGCGGTTTAAGTGGTTATAAGTCTGTCAGCCTGCCTGCTATAAATATTTTTCGTAAAATGCGATAGCTCCTGAGGACTTCACATTAGTTAGGGTCTTTGGATGTCTTCGAACACGTGACTGTCTTTTTCGAGCGATGTTTTTATTGCAGAGTTAGTGACTAAAACGCGTGGCCTTTTTCTTTCTTTTTTTACGAGAAATGTTTGCATAAACAGACTTTTCATCTTCAGGAAACCCGAAGACCGAGTCGCTGGCCTGATTTGTTGCTGCAACAGAGATGAGGAAGTTCGAAGTATTTGTTCACGTATTTGAGAATCGAGGCTACCTTGTACATACTTAAGTTTGGAAAAGGAAATATGCTTACTCTTCTAACAGAAGTTGTTAGCAGTAACCTTATCTGTTGGAGGAATTCCTTCGAGAAAGTCTTGAGAAAGATCTCATCTGTTGGAAGACTTCCTTCGGCGTCTCTCCCTGGTTTACATTCCGTTTGCTACTGATATCAATAGAATCGATTTATTTCTCCGGAAGAAGCATTGCGTTATTTGCAGTGAGTGGTGGTGAACAGAGAATGAAAGTCAGAAAAGGACCGGACCGTAAACTGGAAAATCTGAGCAGTACCGGGAACTCTCATGTTCAAGGTCGGGAAGAACTTTGCCGAGCTTGTGTTGAAAAACAAAGAAAATAAAGCTATATAGTGTGACGTACCTGCCAGCAGGACGCACACGACATAAAGGCACATAGCAATCAGAACAAATGTCTGCGTAGCTCAGTTGGTAGAGCGACTTGTTCCGGAATAAGCGGCCTCGGGTTCGAATCCTGGCGCGGATAAAAATGACGGAGAAATTTACTTCGTTATAATGGCGCCCGAACTATCCGGATGACCCGGCCGTTCAAAATCTCGCATTGGTGTGATGTTATTTCCACACCGCGAGGCAGGAAAAATCAGAGAATTCCTTCTCCAGCGCTTCGAAAAATAAAAATGTGTGATGTTGCATTCCCCACAGCAGATTGACTGGGAGTTCTCAAGTGCACGTTCTACAGTGGATGGCTGCCTGCAACGATTCATGGTCACGGCTGGCCATGGGGGAGATGTGACGTACCTGCCAGCAGGACGCACACGACATAAAGGCACATAGCAATCAGAACAAATGTCTGCGTAGCTCAGTTGGTAGAGCGACTTGTTCCGGAATAAGCGGCCTCGTATTCGAATCCTGGCGCGGATAAAAATGACGGAGAAATTTACTTCGTTATAATAGTGTTGATTGGTCACAGAGTGTTTACACAAATTACATGCAATTGAAACGATGTTAAACTTTGACTATACGATACTGGACTTAGAAATCATATACATTAATAAAATTATTTAAATGTTCTAATTTAGTTTGAAACACATTCAAATGTTTTTTAAATATATCATTATAGTGTTGTACCCTTTGATTCTTAAGTATTTTTTCTCTCATAAATAAACAGAACCCATGATGTCTTGTAATCAGCCACAGTTTGCAAATACCTTTTACTAGAATTTTATAACTGTTCCAGTATTGAAATTCTAATCACTTCTGCAATTTGTTACTATGTGCTCGTTTTGTGTTTTGGCTTGCTGAAATCTGCTCAAAGTAATTATTTGAATATTTCCCGACAGGTTTAGGCAATGAAACTGCACCCGATACTCCGTCTGGTAAAAACAACTACGTAATTATAGGCTTGTGCCTTGGTATACTGGGATTGATCTACGTCGGCGCAGTGCTTATTTATCTGAAAGTGCGGAAAGGAAGAAGAACTGTATCCAGACAAGGGTTAGCTCCCTCTCGAACTACTATAGAGTCCAACGATGACGAGGAGGCTAATGGTACAAGTCAGGTAAACACCATGAAAGTGTACGTGTGTGTGTGTGTGTGTTCCTCTGCACTGTATAAACATTCTAGTGATTTTCTTACTTGTTTTACGATCCCCATGAGCATATTAGGTTACATTCTGTAGCCCTTCCCAAGTTCAGAGAAATAGTTTCCAGAAAGTTCTTATATTAGACACCATATCTGCGTTTTTAATAATCACATTGGAACTTATTTAATTTATTGGGCTGCTATGACCATCGCAACTTTTCTATGCACTTTACCAGCTTTTTCATTCGCGAATTCTCAGTTTGGTAGAGGGCATAAGTGTTTGCCTATTACTGCGACATATGTACCTCTAGAACTAGGACTGGGAAAAAATGTCTGTTTGTTTCTAATATAATGAAATATGAAAAGTTTGTCCACTTACGGTTTCGAAAATCTTCAACTTTTTAAGACAAATCCGAATTAAAAAGCTTTCAACGTGCTACGTATCCATTTTAGTCAAAACACACGTCCGTAACACCCGAAGTTTTGGGGGTATGTGAAAGGAAAAAGCACAACCTATCGATGGTCGAATGCTTTAGAGCACAGATTTCTGTTTCTTTTTTTTATTTCTTCGGGCCTGGATTGAGATCTCAGACAAGACATAAATGTGAGTACTGGCTGTTGTCTTGTTCGGGAGTCAGTGACCTAAAATTACGAAAAAGTGACTGCTACTAGAGCCTTACGTGCTCGTAAAAATCATTGCACTCTTTCCCAATAAAAACAAAATAAAAGTTGAGCATTTGTTGGACATAAACTCATATATCACAAAACGTACTAAAATTTAGTAAAGCAATTTTTTTATTTAATTGTTATAGCATTTGCGTTCACTTTGTGAGTTTGATGTTCTCCATATTTTTTCGACAAAGTTTTCATAGGAACTCAAAAAATCTCTGTGCGACAAACTGCAGTTTGAATTTATCTAGACAACATTTGTACGGCTTCTTCTGACTGCAATAAAATTATGAGATATACGAAGTTCGATATAAATTTTGGAATATACGACATTTGATCCACAAGTAATGAAAATGTGTGGTCTGCCATAAATAAAGCAAATAATGATAACCTTTTTATAACTGCGTGGTGTTAGACTACACGCTTTCTTAGCAAACACATTTGCTGTATCGCCTGAGGTTTTTTGCTGCAATAGTAATGGTATTTCCTATCCTTAAATAAGTCATTTAAAATACTAAATTATTTCATAAAGTGTTTTTTTTTAAGTTTGGCAAAGATAACTTTAGGAACAAATGCTTACAGACCGCCTTTGGAAAAAAGTGTCATCAGAAGCACAAATACGCAAGTTGCTTTCAGATTTTACAGAAGGCAAAATTTCTCTGGAACAGGAAGAACGCTCCTTAGGTCACCTAACACATAGCACAGCATATACAGCCTTCAGCACTTAGCACAACGCACTTACACTCCATTTTATTTCCTTTCGACCGTCACTGTCAGGATGTCAACTTTGAAAACTCGTCGAGAGAAATAATGTGTCGTTAAGTCATAAGACGTTTAACGAGAAGAAACCAAATTCATATAAGAACACAGAAACTAGAAAGGAAGGTTGAATTAGAGGTATGCATCACACAGTGTACTATTACTGTTTCGATTCAGAATGACGTAGTTGCAGCCGTCTTACCACCCTCATCATCGGAACAAATTGCTCTGAATGTAGAATTTTCCCTCCACGCTTTTGGTCGCTATTACTTGGAAGTCAGATAGTCACGTTCGAAATTATATTATATTATATTATATTATATTATATTATATTATATTATATTATATTATATTATATTATATTATATTATATTAGAGTATTACATTATATTATATTATACTTGTGACATTGTGGTATACACGGATCACTTTTAAATGCGTGCTTCTGTTTTTCAGGCAAGAAGCGTTTATATCAGCAATTTGGTCCAAGAAGCTGAGCTAACATCTAAAAAGTCATCAACTAAGGTATTTCTGGCTGTCCTGAATCTGTTTGATATTTTACTCATATAAAAATATACTGGTTGTTAACGCTCACTATCTTTCAAAATGAGAACGCCACTCGTATTGCCAATGGAAAACCACGTTCATACTAATGTTACTATTTCTACGATAAAATACATACACCATTTTAAAGCATGAGCGTGCACAACATGAAAGCCAAAAATAAATATGTATCTACGGAGTTGGAAATTTTAATGTTAATTCCTTATCATATTACAGTAAGAAAACTTTAGAGAAATCGAAGAATAAGTTTGTAAATCCAAAGCTGCTGAAATGCAATGAGTAGAAATTTTAGAATTGGGAAATGGGTTATTTAGTTCCACCGGGAAAGGTTTAAAAGAAATAAACACTTTTTTTTTAAAAGAGTAAGTTTGTACTAAACCTGAAACTTGGAATATTTTCAAACTTAGTTGGAGGTCAAGTAATTTTTGGAGTAAATGTAGCACTTTAGAAATTAAAACTTGAAAGCTGATGGTGCTAAAAACAATATACACATGTGTATAGCTGTCTGAGCACGGTAACAACTCACCAGATACTAAATAAAAGATGTTATTTGTTTACATTTTAAAAACTATACACACGTATTTAAAAAAAATAACCATAGCGAGATCTTTTGGAGGTACTATACCTTCATCTTCAGGGCTAGCGTGCAGAAATAGAAATGTCCCGACTATAAATATATTCACAAGCAATACCATCATGCCCCAGTCGAGGAGAGTACATTGCCAACTGAAAGAAACAGTATTGTAGAAGATGGAAAGTGACGTCATAGTTATGAGTTATTCATGAGGTACGTCCGAATCATCAGGAAAGCAGTTCTTCAGAAGAAAACTCCAGGTTGAAGGCACAGATACCAGTAACTCGTCGTTGCAACAGGAGGACAAGTAACGCTGAATGCACAGGCTTTCTGTAAATAACAGAGATAAGATAATTTATCAGAAGAGACAGCAAGAATGGAGGATTCATTCCATTCTAGATAAAGAGGACATTGAAAGTCAGACTCTCAGAACATAAATATGATTTTCGTTCAGGACATTCTTCGACTGCTTTATCCCAAAATGTGGCTGAGGGAGAATTTTATTCAGAATGGAACAAATCCTCCATTCCAAAGTAATCGAGGTAGTTGCCTTCAATGCACGATCTTAATAACAAGAGTCACTCACTGATATCTATATTATGTTTACGTAACACTTTATTTAAACTTATTCCTTCTTCTGTATCTGATGATGGGTTCTAGGTAAACCCGAAAGTTCTTATACGAAAATATCTTTAAATTCAGCCAACGAATTTAAAATTTGTATTGTGAGTGACTCTTGTTGTTAAGATCGTGCACTGAAGGCAACTACCTCGATTACTTTGGACTATTTCTGCACGAACTTGAATTCTCCTAATATATCGTTTCTGATAAATTCTCTTTGTTATTTACAGAAGGCCTGTGCATTCATCGCTACTTGTTCTCCTGTTGCAACGACGAGTTACCGGTGTCTGTGCCTTCAACCTGGAGTTTTCTTCTGAAGAACTGCTTTCTTGATGATTCGGACGTACCTTATGAATAACTCATAATTATGACGTCACTTTCCATCTTCTACAATACTGTTTCTTTCAGTTGGCAATGTAGTTTTTTCGACTGGGGCATGTTGGTATTGCTTGTGGGTGTATTTATACTCGGGACATTTCTATTTCTACACGCTAGGCCTGAAGATGGAGGTATAGTACCTCCGAAAGATCTCGCTATGGTTGTTTTTTTAAATTACGTGTGTCTAGTTTTTAAAATGTAAATAAATGACATTTTTTATTTAGTATCTGGTGAGTTGTTACCCTGCTCAGATATCTATATATTGTTTTAGTATACAATTTAGCACGAGAATAACTTTCTTTCAGCTGACAGTGCGTAAAAAGATGCGTTCAAGCTGATAACTTGCAGATGGTTACTAACCTTTTGAAAATCACTTGAACATTATTTTCAATTTTGCAACACTTGTCAAACAATATGCTTTACAACCCTTCGTCTACTTTGTAGTTCTCGGAATTTAACATTCAGAAAAACCGAGAAAGGATCCCTTTCTAGGTCATGTAACATCACTTGTGAAGAAAGCTGACATCAAGTTTCTCAGTTGAAAGAAGATGCTGGCCGCCCCTCTGGTACAGTGGTCTAAGCTATGAATTATGACCATTCGTCCGGGAGGGTCCGCGTTCGAATCCCGGTGAGGCACGGATGTTGTGTTTGTCTTACGGCACTGGCTATCTCCCTTCCCTGGAACCAGTGGCCCTAAATTAGGAACGGGTGACTGCTTATAGCCCATTGAGTTGCTCCCGGTGGTCGTTAAACCTTTAATCAAAAAAAAAAAAAAAAAAAAAAAAAAAAAAAAGAGGATGCTGAATGGATGTAACTTAAGATTTCAGTCGCCAACTCGTTTTTGTCTATTTCTACTTTTCGTTCTTACAAGATGTTTCTAAATAGCAAGATTTAGCCTTTTTCGTGACTTCGAGTTGCAGAAAATGACTTAAAACGAGTGTTTCGATTATTTTCATGAAGAAATAAACATTTCGTCAAAATGCTAATTTGAGGCAATTTTTCGTTAAAGCATCTTTATAAATACGGACATCGACATTTTACAAAATGAAAACATGTTTAAAACGAAATGTTACTACTTGCGAAAATAAATAAACAAATAAATCCAATACTCTGACGGACCAGATGTTTTCATCCGGTCCGTCAGAGTATATAAATCAATAGGTATTTTGGCTAGGCACCACGGGAAATTACGCACGCTGAAATCATTTTAACGTTTCAAGCAACAGTATATACAGCGTGTATACAAAATTTAGGAGAGCAAAGATTGAAAACTTTTCCATTTCACATTTCTACAGAAGATCTAGTTTTAACAAATACGAGAGTTGTAGTAGATATACGGTTGCTTGGTCTGATTAGCATTTTTAACAGGAACTCATGTCGTGCTGGTATGCGATCTCACTGAGACCCCACGAATATACTTTGATGAATTCCAGATCTTTCCAAAAGATCTGGAGTTCATCAAAGTACATTTCTGTTTGATGAATTTCAGATCTTTTTGAAATTTCAATCAATGACGAAACTTTCTGAAGAAACAGGGGATCTGATGGCGACAAGAATGTGTATACGGAGTTTATCTTCCGATGCAAAGTTACCATGACTAGATTTTTTAAACCATGGCTTGTGTACCATACACTGATCACATTAGCAGAATACTTTAGAGACATTTGTAGTTGCTACCAAGGCGTCGTTGTGCCCCGTAGGCATATTTACCAAATATTTTCTGTAAATGAACCTCACAGGTACAAGGGCAATCAATCTGTGTTAACTCTTGAACCGAATTTAAACAGCAGCACTAAAATTGGCCTTTTATTGAACCAGTGTTTGTACATCAAGGGAAGACTTGATTAAAAGGTTTTTCAGAGCTTGTCTTTCTGTGTATGTCACGTTGCATTCTCATATGAGTGTTTTGCAAAGAAGCGAGTGAGCTGAATTTTTTTGCAAAGAAGCAAGTAAACCAAATACAAAATTTTCCTTAACGGACACCTCTCAAACATAGACTTCTCCCAATCACGGCCCCTGTTTATAGCCTCTGCATAACCGCATGCGTTATAATGGATATTCCCCCTTCTTTTGCGGACTCTCAGATACTGACTTCAGGACATCTCAGATGCATGTGGTTAGAATCTCCGAGTTACTGCCAGGCAACAGTTTTACATATGACCTCACATGCATTAATCAGCAGTATTTCGTAAGCAACTGCCCGGCGGCGGTTGACTCTCTGCACGGTTGACACATTAACTCCTCTCATGTGATGAATGAACTTTCCCAAATCTTTGGGCTTGACACCTGCTGATAGCCACCAGTGTTTTTTACTTTTTCCCTCGAGGTTTAGCGGTCGTCATGAGCAACTCTGAGCGTTATAATCAGTCGCCCATCCGTAACTTAGGGCAACTTGTTTTAGTGAGGGGACAGAACCAATGCCGTAAGACAAGTGCACCATCATGGGGACTCCTGTCCGCATCCAGCTCATACGATTAGCCAGAAACCAATGTCTCTGACCAATCAGCCACCTGGGCCGCCGCCAGTGTTTCACATTTGTCTCCCACGCTGCCATTAACTTTCTTTTAGATTGCTCATAAGTTTGCAGCTCTGCAGGTGGGATGTTTTACCTATGGTCAATAAACGTAAAGCATTAAAACAGCCAGAAACGTAAAGGATAGATTGCCGTTATTTTTAAGTAGTGTAACCTAGAAATAACGCAAAACTCTAATATAAGGAAACTCCTCATTTACGTACCAAAATAAATTTCTCGAGACTGTTCCCAAATGAAAAGTTTTATTGTACAACCAATTTTGGAGTACTAACACACAAAAGTTGCAAATTTGCAGTCATCAGCGCAAAAGTATACACAGTTTCATTAGTTTCCATTTTAAACAGTCCGCTTCCTAAGGATTGGTGCGCAGTTCAGTAACGACTGTATACATTTTATAAAATTTAAATATCAGATGCCTAGCTAACATGATTTCTGTTCGTTTTCATAATGTAAAAGTATTGTGCAGAATGCGTGCTGACCAGGAAATTTAATTCTTCAATTTGTGGTTAGTGTTGAAAGCACTCCTGCCATAAACACGTGTAGAGTAGGATGTAACAGTGTTATCACAAACTACATTGCTCCAATAATTAGGGTAGCATGTGACTTTGGTGACATTATTCAAGCCAATTGTGTGATGTCTTACCCAGAGGTTTAGAAAACGCAAGTCGAATATAACATAGACAGCCGAATCATGTAGTCTGGAGTTTTGGCGGAAATCGCCTTGCAATCTTTGGAAGAGCGTGTGTTTAGTCAATGTGTCTTGCGTCCCGCATTATATTTAAGATACATTGATGATATTCTTATTCAATGAACTTATGACTTTTTCCGAACTTATGTCAGCTCAGTTTTCATCTATCAATTTTACAATTGAGGTTGAGAATTCTTGCTCCCTCCCATTTCTGGATATTTTGTTACAGCGTGACCTAGTATCCCATCGTTTAACTACTTCTGTTTACCGTAAGCCTTCTGCTATTTCTTGTCTTATCCCTGCTAATTCGGCTCATCCCTTCCGTTATAAACTTTCGGCACTATATTATTTTGTTCGTCGCGCGTTCACACACTCTTCCACATCTCGTTTACGTCAACGGGAATTCAGTATCATTGAGGACATTGCTCTTAGCCATGGGTACACCCAGAGTTGTATGTCCCGTATAATTGCTCATGTATCGAGGTTGAGATTTACTACACTTGTACGCCCGTCCCGTGAAATAAGTTTTGTGGATTCGCTGGATTACCTACCTAGTGTTTGCTCTGGTTTGAGTAGTCTGTGCCGAGGTTGTCATTTGGCCTTCGGTCTAAAGACTAGGTCGTTATTTTCTTTTAAAAGATCGGGACCCTCTTCACAAATTTTCCAGACATGGGGTTTATTGTGTTCCACTTAGGTCGGTTGTTCCTGATGTACTTGATAGTAGATACATAGGTTCGACTTTTAGAAATTTTGGTATCAGGTTGGCTGAACATCAGTATAATGTCAAGCCTAAATCTACTGATACTTCTCTCTCACGCCTGGTCAGTGCTGGTACCGACATTCCTGACTGGAATGCTTCGCATCTGTTGACTTACGGCCCAAAGGACAAAATTTCTTTATTGTATATGGAAAGCATGTTTATTCACCAGTTCGGTGATAAATGTTGCAATGATGATATGCCGTACGATATTCCTCGGGCCTGGAAGAACTTGTTAAATGGACTACCATTACCTTTATAATTACTATTCTGAGTTTATTTTTTTGCAGAGGGCGTTACGAATGTATTTCGGTGATGTATGTCATTAATGTACCGTCAGGCGGCGCTTTATAGTTTTTTCCATACCATAATATTAAAACTATTTAAAAACTCTGGTTCCATATGCTATGTGTCACCCGATGATGCGGTAGCTGCTACTGCGAAAAATTTTGTGTTTTAATCTATTGTATATAGCTTTTAACCTCATGTAAATAAATATAGTTCAGTATAGCACTTGAGGATATTTTTACATGAAATTGGATCGTGCAATGACTTAGGTCTATGTTTTTATACGTTACGCACAGCACGAAATGATGTTATAGTGATCATATCTTTATGAAATTAGCATCTGTGACATTAGAATGCATAAATGACAGATTAGTGTAAAAATGAAGGTTTTCATGGAGCTCTCCTATTCTGTCACGTTTATTGTGACACTTCGTTTCTTGAAGTCATCGGTTCGAACGATAAAAACGGCGTGCAGAGTTATTGACAGAAGCCACTGGACAGGGACGGCGCCACCGGGGGAAGGGGCGATGAGCTCCTCCGTCAGGCCCCTCAGATTTTTTTGGATAAATGAAGAAAATACAGTAAACTTTACTATCGTAGCTGCATGTTCTTCTGTGGTAATGGCACAAGGGTAGCATTATACAATTATTTTTCTCCAACCACGATACATGACTCACGGGCACAGTTACTTGCATGTTGCGCTTCCGCTTTGGCACACAAGAGAATGAAGCCCTTGTGTGCCAAAGCGATATCGCAGACGCAAACGGTTTGGAAGAGTTCAGTGAACAGAAATCAAGGAGAAGAAAACTCCCACCACACCTGGCAAATCATGTTACTGAAGTTTCGACTAAGGATATCCTGTTTACTAAAGAAGATTTTCGATTGCACTTTTATATTCCTGCTTTGGACACAATCAATGAAGAACTCAAACGACGTTTCACAACCCATACTACACCCATTCGTGGCTTCAGTTATTTGGACCCCAGAAATGAGAAATTTTTATTTATCGATGATATAAGGCCTCTTGTCGAGCACTATAAATGCGACATAGGTAGTGTAAAATTGGAGATCACCTTGTTACCCAGAATGATAAAGCGTTATGAAAAAGAAAGAAACTGTGTTGTGGGAACTCAGCTGAAGTTTTGGAGGAATGCAAATTAGCTTTTCATGAGCTGTATAAGCTTGCAGTCATTACACTAACCATACCAGTGACTAGTGCATCCTGCGAAAGAACATTCTCATGCATGAGAAGGTTGAAAACCTATCTCAGAAATCGAATGGCTAACGATCGTCTACATAATCTCGCTGTCTTAGCTATAGAGTCGACAATTGCAAAACGAATTGATTTAAGCAAAGTCGTTGATCGATTTGACGCAACCCATAAAAATCGACGCATTAATCTACACTGAAAGAAAATTCTTATATTCATTTCACCTTGGCATGAAATAATATTAGTTGATTTTTGGTTGTCAGATTTCAGTCACATTTTGTCGCGCGATGTGGATACCCGGCCGTGGACTTTGCAAATGAGATTCCCTGCCTTTATTATCCTTTATTATTGCTGTTAGATATGCCAATGCATTGAGAAATTCTGAAAATAAATTATAAATGAAATCGGATGCTCAGTTGTTGAAGGAAAATATTTTATATTACACATCATTTCAGAAATCCTCTCTTAATATCAATATAGAACGAAAATGCTGACTTTATGTATTCCAATAAAAACCTTAGTAGTCTTACAGGACATATTTTATTATCAAGGGTAATTAAAAGTAATTTTCTTGTAATTTACTAATGCTTTTAGTTCTCGTCTTTATTGCCAGAGAAATGTATTTACTTAAAAACTAAGTAATGATAGTACACAAACACCATATATATGCAAATCATTAGAAGAGTATCTAATTATGAAACAAGCTGAGTGTAGTAGATGCATTTAGTAGTTTATTGTAGTAGATGCATTTAGCAGTTTCTTTTTATTTTGTAGCAGATGCATTTTCTAGGAGCAGTAAATGTATTTGCCCAAATCAGAGCTCATTACTCGCCCAGCCAGATTCAGAAACATCTTCCTGGCTTTGCGAGGAATGAGCTCTGGTTTGGGCAAATGCATTTATTGTTCCTTGAACTGGTTACTTCTACTATCTTTTCTCTACATTTGACAAAAATAGACTCAGCTTTTATTAGTATTGTTTTTTATTAGAACTTTTGATCTTCGACTCAATATTATGGATTTACTCTTCATTTCCTCATATGCGTATAAGAGACTGGCCTTCAGAGGCCGGTGTGGTAATATTTCATAGTTCAATCACATCCCTTCGGTTATAACATGTAAATATTTTTGGCATTTATTTCATATCTATTATTTTGAGCAATTATTTCACATCTAGTTTTATTATTGAGAACCTTGAGAATTAAAGCGGTTCGCAGCTTCTTGTGTATTTCTTTTTCTCTCCCTCTCTTTTGGTATTTTTGCTTCTTGCCTGCTCTGCTTTGATGGTTGAAAGAAGTAATTTTGCATCGGTTGCCCTGCTGGTTTTTAAATTCTTCCTGAATTAGAAAGTGCTGTGAAATACCTCAAGCAGACAACTGATGTTTAAATTCAACGAAACCATCCCAGCTTTACAGGTCTAGCAAAATTTATTGCTATTTGGCAAAAAGCCTCTCCTGATGATTTATTTTTATCATCTAGCAGTATGCGTTGCTTTCAAATATTACTGAATTTCTTCAAATTTGCTTAGGTTTGTTTAGAGTAAGCGACGGCGATGTTTGAAATTAATTTTCTTGATTTTAATTTTCTAGGGAATATTAATCTTTTGGGGTTCGTGTTTATATATAGTGTATATACACTGAGTGGCCACTTTATTATGACCACCCCCTCAGTACTTCGTTGGGCCACTTTTTACCTTTAATACTGCGTCGATTGTTCGTGGCATGAACACCACAAGATGTTGATAGGTGGTTTGTGGAATCTAAGACCATGCTTGATGAATAGCACTTTCCAGGAGTGTGAGATTGCAGGGTATGGTGCAACTGAATCCAGCTGTCTGTTGGCTCGTTCAACTTCATCCTACAAATTCTCAATGGGGTTGACATCTGGAGATTGTGTAGGCCACCTAAGCAAAGTAAACTCACCGGCATGTTCCTGAAACCAATCCTGTACAATACGAGCACTATGGCAGGACTCATTTATCTTGTTGAAAGTAGCCATCGCCATTGGGATAAACCATCCACATGAAAGGAGGCACTTGGTCCGCAACGATGTTTAGATATGATGTGCCAGTCAGACGTTGATCAACACGAATTAAAGGGCCCAAAGCATGCCAGGAAAACATTCCCCAAACCATAACGTTTCCTACACCAGCTTTAAGGGTTGTAGCAATGCATTTGGGGTCCATGCTTTCGTGCTGTTTCCACCGAATTCTCACTCAGCCATCGGTATGGTGCAACTGAAAACGTGATTCATCGGACCACATAATTGATTTCCAATTATCGACTGTCCAATCCTTGTGCTCCTGTGCGAAATGGAGACGTTTTTTCTTGTTAACTGCAGACAGCAAAGGTGTTCTAACAGGCCTTCGGCTGCCATATCCCATCCGAAGCAGTGTACGGCGAACAGTGCGTGCAGAGATCATTTGAGGCGATTCTTGATTAAGATGGTTTGTAATTTGCTGCACTGTTGCCCTTATGTTGTCTGTTACCAGTCTGGACACTCTCCGTTCCACCCGAGCAGTCACTAGTCGATGACGATCACACGTTGCACGTAGAGATCCAGTTTTTGTCTGACAGTCCAGTCTTTAAACACTTTAACAACAGTTGCTCTGGAACATTTCACGAATGCGGCGGTTTCAGTGATACTCGCTCCATGGCTCCGAGCTCCTGCAATCATCCCACGTTGAAAGTCCGTCAAATCGCATTTTTTACCCATCTCGTCACCCAAAAATCAATTCTACTACTATCGCAAGCACTAAGCTTTCCCTTTTTATAGTATCCTCGCCCTCTGGTGGAACACCGTGCAGCCATAGCTCATTTGCTTAAAACTGTCAGGTGGTCATAATAAAGTAGCCACTCAGTGCATATATATGAAGCATAATTCGCCTCCCCCCAGATTTTGGAGCGCACACCCTAGAGCCACCCCGTTGAAAAATATCTGGCGCCGTTCCTGAACCGGAGTGTCTCAAAGTGCCATTTCCCGACTGTGGACACAATTACAGGATATGGGAAGTGTTGGAAGAAGGTAAGGTCAAGGCCGTCCATGAGCAACCACAACAAATAACGACGGTCATCCATTGTTAACAGCTCATCAGAACAGGCTGGAAAATGCTACTCCACTCCAGAGAGAGCTCCTGGTGTCAACAGGACATAGGCTGTCAACTTAAACTATCCGCAAACGCCTTCACCACGGTGACTTTTCGTAGACCAATATGTATCATTGACCGTAGGTGTCCCTTTAACCGCACGACACCGTACAAGCCATAGAAACTGGGATGAGGAACATCGTGGTTGGGAACACGACGAGTGGAGCCAAGCTCTTTTCGCTGACGAGTAGAGATTCAGTCTCGAGTCTGACAATCGATGAGTTCTTACTGAAGGGAACCCGACACACGAAGTAACCCAGCTTTGGTGCAGGAAACATCACATTACGGAGGACATGGATTGATGGATAGGGGAAGGCATAATTATCGGTGGACATATGGACCTATATATCATCCGGAACAACAGTGTGATAACCGAGAAAAGTAGGAACGAGATTCTCAGATATGTTGTCATGCCGTATGCTACAGCCGTCCGCGATTCGTTCCATTTCATGGACGATAACGCTCGACCTCATAAAGTTCGGCGGACAACATGCTTCAAGAGGAAGGAATCGAACGTATGGAGTGGCCAGCATGCTCCACTGACTTAAATCTAATTCAGTCTGCCTGGTATGCACTTGGCAGATGCGTTGCAGCTCGACCGGCACCTTCGTTGACTACTCGTGACCTGGAGACTTCTCTCATTGAGGAGTGGCGAAGATACCACCAAAACCTCCTCGATAGCCTCATCAATTCCGTTCCACATAGGTATGCAGCTGTCTTAATCGTTTGAAGGGACCATACACCATACAGTTGTCAGTCACCACCTTCAAAAAATCATTTTTCTTTGCTGTACAGATATGCATATTGTTGTACAGCATATCGCACAATATGCATTAAATGATAATATTAATAAAAGTTCGAAGATGTGCTCTTTTCTACCCTATAACGAAGTGAATTTCTCCGTCATTTTTGGTCTACGCCGGGATTCGAACCCGAGGCCGCTTATTCCGGAACAAGTCGCTCTACCAACTGAGCTACGCAGGCGTTTTATTCTGATTCCTATCTGCCTTTATGTCGTGTGCGTCCTTCTGGCAGGTACGTCACATCTCCCCCCCCCCCCCCCCTTTTTTTTTTCTGAAGTGCTGGAGAAGGGATTCTCTTATTTTTCCTATCTCGCGGTGTGGAAATAACATCACACCATTGCGAGATTTTGAACGGTCGGGTCATCCGGATAGTTCGGGCGCCATTATAACGAAGTAAATTTCTCCATCATTTCTGTCCACACCGGGATTCGAACCCGAGGCCGCTTATTCCGGAACAAGTCGCTCTACCAACTGAGCTACGCAGAAGTTTTATTCTGATTCCTATCTGCCTTTATGTCGTGTGCGTCCTTCTGGCAGGTACGTCACATCTCCTGGTACGTTACAACCCATGTTACTGAATATTCTGCTGTATCTTACTTAAAAATAATATTTCACGTTCAAAGCGTCAGTCGCACATGGTTTTCGTTAGGATATCTCTTCCTCCACTAATTTTTTGTGCACTGTATATTCGAGTTCAATGCTAAACAGCGATCAGTACTAAAATCAAACATGAAGTCATAGAGTGCGAAATATTCACTATGAACTAGCTGACTACGTTGAAGTAAAAAAATAACATGTGAATTGCACACTTTTTTACGAGTTCTATGTGAAATTATGTACTACGAAGAAGTGATACAGGGCCGCCCCGGTGGCGCAGTGGTCTAAGGCGCTGGCCTCTGATCATTCGTCCGTACGGGGTCCGGGTTCGAATCCCGGTCAGGCATGGATGTTGTGTTTGTCTTACGGCACTGGCTCTCTCCCTTCCCTGGAACCAGTGACCCTAAATTAGGGACGGGCGACTGCTTATAGCCCATTGAGTTGCTCACGGTGGTCGTTAAACCTCCAATCAACAACAACAAACAAGTGATACAGGCCATACAACGACGTGCGTAACATTTAGTGTTCTGAGAATTCATCGGAATCAGTTACGTTGAAAGCCTGCAAGCAGTAAAACTCTGTGGAATATAAACACTGGACTAAAAAGCAGTATAGGAATTCCGACGTCTCATTTCTACTTGATGGAACCAAAATGAACATTTGCGTTGTACATAATACAGAAATTGAAAATACTCTGAAGTATCACAACGGTAGCCTCGTTAACGGAGATCATAGAAACGGCAGACAGCTGACTTTCTAAAGTAGTCACGACTTCTGGCACCTGTGAATACTGAACTTAATTGTTAGCATACGCATTATGTTATTTTTGGCAGCTGACGACATGATTGTTAACTACTAGACAAATTAGGCTTTCTTTCTAGAACATGTGAGTCTGACACTTGTTGGTTCAAAATCTTTGGGAATAGGTAATAGATTATAGGTTTCAAACGACGACCAGAAAAAAGGTTAGCTGGACAAAAGTATCAAAAAGAGCAAAAGCTAAAATTCACCAAACTTTGCCGAAGAGTCGACCTCAGCGGAAAGTTATGGAGTACTGACTCAGTGCATTTTCTAAGATTGACAAAAGTCATTGCGCTCAAATTTAGCAAAGCATTCTCAAGAGATACATTCATTTCTAATTGAATGTCGATTTTTCCGACATCGAATGAATATCCATTTTAGCCTTTAATTTGACTATTGGGATTTAGGTGATTTTAAAATTGGCATTAACGTGTTAGTTATATATTATAATCAAATGTAAAATAAATATGGCTTACAATGAAGTACTGATTACAATGATTGCGGTCGGGGCTTCATAGCCGTTAAATTTTCAACAGATTTTACACAGTATAAAATCAAATCTGAAACCTTTTTTTCACTAATCCAGCCGTCTTAAGACGTGAAGAAGCTCTTTTCCTCTTCCCAGAATTTATTAATCCTAATTAGTGGGGCTTTTCCACGTTCTTGTGTATCTTCTGAGGAGAAATTAAGAGATGAACTGTCAGAAGATAGAAGAAATCAGCTACACGTGTATCATAAAAAAATCATATATATCATAAAAAAAATCATATATATCATAAAAAAATCATATATGTATCATAAAAAAATCACATATGTATCATAAAAAAATCATATATATAGGAGAATTTATTCAATGTAAGAAAGAAGGATAGCATTGTACACTATGTGGGAAAAAGTCTTCGGACACCAGTGCTTTTTATAGAATACTGCATTTATGGCAATAACAATAAGGAGTTGGCCAATCTTTGGCCAAAATTACATTGTGCATTCCTTGGCACACTTTCAGTGACATTCTGGTAAGTAGTATATTGTTTCTAAAGCTTCTAAGTCAGTTCAGACACAGAAGTTGGACGGGTCGTTCTAGCCCGAATTTGACGTTCAAGTGCATCCCAAAGGGCATCTGTAAGATTGCGGTCGGGGCTTTCAGCTCGCCACTTCAAATTCTGTACACCCATATCCTCAAACCATGTCGAAATAGTGCTTTATAGCAAGACGCGTTGTCTTGCTGAAACAAGAATGGACCGTCTCCGTAAAGCTGGTAAAGTGTAGGTAGTGCGGAGCTGCCTAGAATATCGTGGTACGTTGTGGCGTTAATGTTTCCATCCACAGCTACCAACGGTCAGAGTCCCTACTACGAGAAACATCCCCAGACCGTGACACTACCGTTCCCAAATTTAACAGTTGGGATGACACATTCTGGTAGAAACCGTTCACCTGGCATACACCACATCCAGCAACGGCCATCGGATACAAAAACTGTGTGGCGTGATTCGTGACTTTATAACACTCATTTCCACTGGTCTAGGGTCCATGGGCGATGTGCTTAACACCAGGTAAGTCCCTTACTCTCATTTTATGAGTTATTAACGACTTGTATACATCGTCTCGGCCATGGAAATTTAACTTGTGCAGTTCTTTACGAAATGTCTTAGTGCATACACACTCGCCCCGGTTGAATCCTGAAATTCTTTGGTGATAATTTGTGCAGACGAATGACGGTACCTACGGATGACACGTTTCAGAGTTCTCTTGTCCATTTTCGTCAATTTGCTTCGCCTTCCTGAACATTTCTTGGCAGTCGTAAGTCCCTCACGTTTCCGTTTACTAATAACGTCTTGAGAAGTTGACCGTGCGTATTTCAATTGTTCTGCGATAGCACGCACGGATAGTTTGCTGATATGGCACTTCTAATAACACAAGTTTGTACGTGCCCCCCTCACTCCGGAGTAAGTCGCTCTCCCAACTGAGCTACGCGGATAGAATGTCTCTCTGCAGATTTGTCGTCTTGTCACATGTTTTAACCTTTGTATTACGCCACACACCCTATAATAACACCACGCTGGAAGTCAGTAAGCTCAACACGCGTGGCCATATCTCCCAAGTAGAAGATATATGACGTCGGAGGAACTTATCCGTAGTTTTAAAGGAAATCTGCCACTCGTGATCTATTGGAATGTTCCATTTTTGTTGAGGAAAAAGGTGTCCGGAGACTTTTTTTCCACATAGGATATTTCCCTACCTAAACTATGTGTTCCTTACTTAAAATAGCATTATACGGCCCGATTTAAAATATCTTGCCATCTCTTCAGAAAAACAGCTGATCAACACATATCTCAAACATCTAAGCCCTTTTCCTAACTCAGGGTAAACTCCAACACAGTGGTGCATTGAACTGTGCATAGGAGTTTGCCACGTAGTACATCACTTAACCTCGGTTCTGAACAAAATGAGCATAACGAGTGGTATTAACAGCGATCGTATCAGGATCTAGATAGCAGAACGAAGTGAGTCGTCTGTTCTGAGGCTATACAAAAGCTAATGTTGCACAACAGTCAAACATTGGCATGCTGAATTGCTCTGGATAGGAATTTCTTTGTTTTTTTGCTCTTTAAACAATTGTCGAGTCAGATATCCGACTTGGCACCAGTGTACACCTGCACTTTGAGTAGAAAAGAGAAAAAAAAAGGGGGGGGGGATGTAAAATGCAGTATTACGTCCTAATTAATTGGATTTAAAAAGAATATCATCATGGGTAAAAATGTATTTTACATACTTAATTATATGGTAGACAAACTCTTTTTCCTTTTTACGTAGAATGTTGCATACTTCAAGGAAGACTTTGGTATATATCGTCATCAAAATTATAATTTCCTTTCTATTGCATTTCTGATTTAATCCCGGCATTGGTCTAAATAATAAAAAACTAAGGTCCCGGTATATGAGTGAGAGACTGTTTGAACTAAGTGCAAGATGGGTTTGCATGGCACACAGCTATACCAGGTGGAAGGTTCTCCAATACTTAAGAAGAATATATTATAGAGATATGAGTTCAAGATAGAGAAATGTCAAGGCATGTTTGAAACTCATCGCTGCTTTTGGAGGTTTCGTAGAAGCGATGCGTCCCTAAATAGGTCCAGAATGGATGTTGCAATGTATGAAAGCGCAGTAGTTTCAACTCCAAAGTGCAGTAGTAAAACCTGTTCTACAGAAAAGACACAGTAATCGTTTCCACTAGAGAGAGCCGCTGTTCACAGTGGCTTCGTGGCAAGACTTACTCTGATCAAGGGCGGAACGATGTGTTGCTGATGTGTAATGTGAAACAAAATGTCATCAGTAGGGTGCAGATCAATATTTTGTGGTGGTTTGCCCATGTTGAAGGAATGAATGATAAGGTGCGAAGCAGCTAGTTTATCCCAAATGGCTGGAAAGAAAATTAAAGGAAGGCCAAGAAAATCATGGGATGATCAATCAGATTCACGAATGTCTGAAATTGAAAAAGATAATGTATATAAAGTATAGGTCATTCGTGTGATGGATTTGTCTGAAGCTCGAATTGTGTGGCAAGGTCGCTCTTAAATGGAGATGTTTGGCACATCAACAGTAATTTTTTTGAAGAGCTAATCTCTGAATCACAAGAGCAACTTAAAGATTTGTTATGAAAGAAATGATTGGCTCTTCATTCTTGGAGGTTTTCACAGAGATCGGAAAACTACATACAACTAATCTTCCTACCCACTTTCTGTAATCACCCTGCTTTACTCATTTTCCCTTCTTCTTTTGTATCGATGATCATGCCTTTCGTCTTTTTTCAACAGAAGTCTAACACCTTTTTTTGCTCTATTAGTTTTCCACTGTATATGTTACGCTTTCTCGCTTTCTCTAAAATTAACATCAATTATTGCAAGTTATTACACTGCCGGACAATTGCTAAGGACGGATGACAATAGCAACGATAGCAACCATAAAATAGAAGGCAGGAAAATGTGGAAATTAGCATAAGTGCGGGATACAGTAAGACGTGTTGTGCGTATGCAAATTTTGGATTGCCGAACTTGTTCGTGACGTTATAGCGCTGATAAGAGATATAAAGGATTTGACGCGTATTGACCGTTGTTGTTCAAACGCAAAGTTGAAAGAGAAAGAATCAATTGACGAACTTGCAATTTTCAGTATGTCTTCCCGACATCACCTAGATGATTTTACGCGTGGCCGTATTATTGGCAAGATTGAAGAAGGGAGAAAAATAACAGATGTTGCCAGAGAGTTCGACGTCAGCCACAGTGTTGTTTCAAGGCTTTGGAAATCATTTCAAACAAATGGAGAGTGCAGCAAACGTTACGGGGAGCTCGTGTTCGCAGTACGACACCTGCAGAAGATCGGTACATAGTGCTATCAACAAAAAGACACCGGCGCAGCACAGCTAGTGAGGTAGCAAATCAGTTTATGCCTGCTAATGGCAAGCGGATCTCCCGAAAAACTGTCGCCAGACGTTTGCATGAAGGAGGACTATACGCCTGCCGCCCTGTTGTGTGCATCCCATTGTCCAGACGTCACCGTACCGCCTGTTTGCAACGGTTCCATCAACATCGCAATTGGTCTGATAACGACTGGTCTGCTGTTCTCTTCTCAGATGAGAGTAGATACAGTCTATCATCTGATTGTCTACGACAACTGATCTGGCGTGATAGTGGTACTGCATATTGTCCAGCAAACATACAGGAAAGGGACCGATATCCGACATGTAGTGTCATGGTATGGGCTGGCATCATGATCAATGGCCGTACGTCCCTCTATGTGCTTCCAACTGGGACTATGACTGGACAACGATACATTAATGATGTTCTGCTACCTCATGTTCGCATGTTCCGTGGTGCTGTCGGTGATACTTTCATTTTCATGGACGACAACGCAACATGTCATCGAACAGTCGCTGTCCAGGAGTGTCTTGAGAGCGAGGATATTCAACGCCTTGTATGGCCAGCACGTTCTCCAGATCTGAATCCCATTGAAAATGTGTGGGATGCTTTGGGGAGGAGTGTTGCTGGTCGCTAATGCCCTGCAATAAACAAGGACACCCTCATCCGTGCACTGACAGAGGAATGGGATAAATTACCCCAACAGCTGCTTGATAATGTTGTGCAAAGCATGACACGACGTGTGGAATCTTGCATCGCCCTCCATGGTGGCCATTTCCCGTATTGACATCTTACGCCGGAACGCCTGCGGACGGTAATAGCATTTTTTTCACGTTTACGTATTCTGCACAAAATGGCCTGTTTGTCCCTTGAACACGTTCCAAAGCCTTCTGAATTTCAGAGCACAATAAATTGTCTTTCTTGTAATGTCCCAGCATTCTGACATTATTTTGTTTCACTTGGCATCCAACCATACTTACTTTTTTATGCGCTATATAGCCGTTTATGATCCGTCCTTAGCAATTGTCCAGCAGTGTATTATTCAAGCCTGCATTTTGAAAACTGTCGTGATCAGCATGCAGCTCAAGAATTTTGTAAATAAATGATTCGCATGACTGTGAGCAATTCTTAATCAACGTTTTGTGGAACTGGAATTCATTTCTTAAGACGCTTTGTGGAACTACACTGCTGGCCACCCAAAATGCAACAGCAAGAAGGACGCGAGATAGCAAAGCCAGATTTACTGGACACATAACAACAGATACAAAGATGAAACGATTGAGCTTACAGGCCCGTGTGACTTGAGGAACACGCAGACATCAATAGTTCGTGTGGCCCCCATGGCTGGCAATAACGACCGCTACACGCAGCGGCATCGAACGAAAGAGGCTTTGGATGTGGGCTTGGGATATGTAGGTCCAAGCTGCTTCCACACGTTCCCACAGTTCATCAAGCGTAGCCACGGGTGGTGCTTGCCGGGGGACTCGGTTGCCGATCAGTGACCAGACATGTTCAATGGGCGACATATCGGGAGAACAGGATGGCCACGGCAGCAGTGACATCTGGTGGGCCGTGAAGAATTATTGCACGATGTGTGCCACGTGCGGGCGCGCATTGACCTATTGAAACGTGGCCGCTGGCAGGCCCTGAAAGTAAGGGAGGACTACGGGCTCCAAAACGTCGGAGATGTAGCTGTGGCTGTTGAATGTACCGGCGATACGTACCAGAAAGGTGCGGGTGTCATATCCAATTGCACCCCAAACCATAACGCCAGGTGACGGACCAGTATAGCGACGCATAATGCAGGTGGCATACAGTCTCTCGCTGCTGTGCCGCCACACGCGGATCCGATCATCATGGTGTTGCAGGCAGAAGTGGGATTCGTCGGAGAAGACAATGTCGTGCCATTCCGTAGTCCAGGTGCGGCGTTCAACGGCCCACTGCCGCCGCACTCGCCGGTGGTGTAGGGTCAATGGTAATCGGAGCAATGGGCGCCGTGCGACAAGTCCCCGCTCCTGCAGACGACGTCAAACGGTACGTGCTGACACAGGTTGTTGCACAACACACCCTATTTCCTGCGCTAACGTTCGTAATGTGGCGGTGCGAGCCATCAATGCCCGCAGCACAACACGCCGGTCCTCTCGTTTGGTGGTGTGCCGCGGCTGCGGCAATAGCTCACGTCGGTCCGTCCGTCCCTCCTGCACCCACCGAATCCATACTCGCCTCACTGTGGCTGGATGTCGTCACACACGGGCGCCGATGTCTCGGTACGAAAAACCGCTGTCGCGATAAGACACTATTTGTCCTCTGTCGAACTCCGAAACGTGCTGGAAGGACTGCCTTATTCTGCGACGAGGCATTAGGAAGCTTCCCACGCACAGGTCCGGCAGCACAACACACTTCCACTACTTACACCCAGCCTTCTGTGCACCCTTCTTATAGTGCTTCTCGGTGGTGTGCCGGGCGCACATGATTTGCATATGCCCTGCAATGCTAATCGTTTGCATGTCCTCTCGTGGGCGACGCATGCTGCGAATTTCAGGCCAATCGGATGCTTCCTTCTTGGTATTGCATTTTGGGTGCCCAGCAGTTTAGATTACCGCGGTTTTCCGATCGCCATTTTTTTTAAAGTTAGAAGATGTAGCCACTTAACCATTGCTCGTAATCATATCGTTATTATCGAAATTATATCTGAGTCACCTGCTCAATAACAAAAGATACATTTTTCTTAGCATGATCCGAATCAGTGATTTACTGAATAAAGGTACAATCAGAAATAATATCTAGGTACCATCAAAAAGATATGCATGTTCCTTAGCATACTTTTAAAAATTTCTTAATCTTTGGGCTATTGAATAACGTTTGCTACATTGCATGTTTAGGCTTCGGTTGTTGTATCTTCCTTTATGGGTACAGCTAATTAGGTATTCTTCTCTTTATTTAAAAGTTTCTGTCAGCATCTAACACTTCGCATATGATAATTGATTTCTGCGAGTAGTAAGATAAAATTTCTACTTCAACAAATATGTATATAAAATGCAGCAGTAGCTATATGCGTTTTAGTAGTAGCTATATGCGTTTCAGTTGAAAAGTATTTTCGCTACATTTTCGAATATTTTTCATAACTAATAAAATAACTGATTTAAACTTAATTTAAATTTGGGCTTCCATTTTTAATAATAATGCTAATGTATCAGTAAAAACTAGACTCAAGTCAATAAACAATAGATATGCTAAGTTAATGAGTGTTTATATACACTATCTACCAACAAGTAATTGGACACCCCTGCAATCGATGATATCTGCGGTCCTGATACACGTCACGGCCGCCGCCGGTAAATATCATGTGGGAAACAACAACGCAACCAGTCGCATGCAAGATGCCACGCAGTTCGGAGCTCTCTGATTTCGAGAAGGGTGTAATCCTCGTGTATCACAGAAATGGCCGATCGATACGTGACATATCCAACGAGTTGAAGTACCCAAAATCGACAGTGGCCTACGTGATTGGCAAGTGGAAGATGAGAGGTGACTGTCGGAATTTGCTCCGACCCGGCAGACCCACAAAACTGAGAGTTAGAGACCGACGGGTGCTGGCCAGAGAAATTCGGAAGAACCGCACCAAATCGATGAGCCACATCCGCGAGGAGTTTCAACAGTCATCCGGGAGTGTTCTTTCGATGAATACCATCCGTAAGGAAGCCCATCTGCTCGGTTATCATGGACGTGCTGCCGCCCACAGGCCTTTGATCACCAAGTCCAATAGGGCTGCTCGGCTAACGTGGTGCAAAGAACGTTGACAGTGGACCGTTGAACAGTGGAAACAGGTTCTCTGGAGCGACGAATCAAGGTTCACCCTCTACCGTTCGGATGGCAGGGTCTGGGTTTGGCGTCTGCCTGGAGAACGCCTCCTGCCGGAATGTATTGTGCCAACTGTGAAGTTCGGCGGCGGTGGAATTATGCTATGGGGGTGTTTCTCTTGGTATAGCACGGGACCCTTGGTCGCAATTCCTGGTAGACTCAACGCACCATTTTGGATGACCATGCGCTTCCTACGTTGTGGCAGTTTTACGGGGTGGACCCATGTTACTTTCAGGATGACAATGCCACCTGTCATGTTGCGAGGTCCACCATGGTTTGGTATGGTGACAATGGTGTTAATCGAATGGACTGGCATGCGCAGAGCTCGGACTTTAACCCTATCGAGCACCTCTGGGACAAGTTGGAGCGTCGACTTCCGAAATCGGTGAAGGAACTGACCTGTCTTCTCCAAGCCGAGTGGAAGAAAATAACGCTAGCCGTCGTACAACGCCTGTTTGAGAGTATGCCCCGTAGGGTCGCAGCTGTAATCGCCGCTCGTGGAGGCTCCACCAACTATTGAAGGTGAATAAACTTTGTTTTCCTTTGCTATCACAGGTGTCCAATTACTTGTTGATAGATAGTGTATATGTTACCGTTAAAGTGCATAATTCAGTTATTTCATGAAATAACTAGGTATTCTATGAAATAACGGATTTCATACTTTAACGATAACATGTACAAGGTTTTCCGAGTTTCGAGTACCAGTTCTTTTCAGGAATCCTTTGTTCTTATATTTTTCTTCTGTTCCCTGTACTGTTTTGCTTTAAGATAAAAGGATCTTCTTTATTCAGAAAACTTTTCTTCTACTCTTTAGGTTCTTAACGCTATTTTTCTACTTCGATATTAGGGTGGTGTGCTTAATGCTCCCGAAAAGGGTCTTGTTAGCTCAAATCATGGCTCGCAGTCCTCCGAAGCTTCTTCTTCCGGTTCTTCGCCAGGAGTGCAGATGACCAACAATCCTTTGTACGAGAAACATGCCACAAATGCCTCAACGGATTCCCCATCGTCTTCACCAGCCCAATCTGCTTCTCCGGAGTTTTTCCTGAGGATTCGAAGTATGATCTCCGCTGCCAAAAACAGACTTAACAGCTTTCGATATCGCCCGACGCTGCTCGTCATTCCGGAGGATGATTATTTCTATCAGGTAGATGATCTGAATTTGGGAGGTCTTTTCACTGATAGGTGTGCTGAAACGATATACACTGAAGTAGCAAATTACTAGGAACACCTACCAAGTAACGTGTTGGGCTCCTCTTGACCATCAAAACAGCCTCGATTTGATGTGCCATGGGTTCAACGAGGTTGTGATATCGTTCGACTGGTATGTTTAGCCAAGCGGATCTGATGGGGGTCATGGATTGCAGAAAGTTCGCTGGAGGAGAACTTCTGTTACAAATATCTCTTTCAATCTCTTCCCACGGGTGTTCAGTTGGGTTGATATCAGGGGACTATGGGGCCCCTTTTAGTGCTTTGAAGTACGTGTTGTGCTCCTGGAACCACTGTGGAACCATCCGAGTCTTACGGATTGGCGCATTAGACAGCTGAAAGTAGCACTAGCCACCAGGAAACACTATGCACATGTACAGGTGTGCCTGGTCCGAAAAGATGTTAAGATACCTCATGACATCCAAATGCCTTTCCAAAGGTATTGAGGAATCCAATTCCTGTCATGGAAACAAGTCCTAGACTATTTATTAAAATTCCTCCATCAGCTTGTACAGTTAACGCTAGGCAGCAGAGATTCATCCATTCCTGCTATTGACGTTACATGTCTATCGGCGTCTTTTAACCAAAAACGTGATTCATCGGATCAGGCGACATTTTTCCAGTACACAAGTATCCAGGTTTAGTGCTGCTATGCCAACTGAAGACGAATTTGTCGTTTTTTCGTAGAGACGAGTGTTACACGAAGAGGACGTCTGCTGTTATAGTACATTCTCGCTAATGTCCGGTTGGTTGGTAGGTGAATTTTTGTGGCGCAAAGGCCATGTTTAGCCAAAGAGCGCCGCTAATGTCCGGATGGTTATGTATGATGAAATTCTTTTATTGTCTGCGCGGTTACTTAAAGGAATGGGGAGCTAGTCTGTTATCTCGCACAATTGTCTACAGCCGCCAATGCCCTCGAACATCAACTAGTCTTTTCCGCCCACAGGAAGTCCACTGTCTGCTTTTTTTGCTGTTTCTTCACCATTCATTGAACATCCCCGATACAGTTAGTTGTTCTTGCATAGCCGAAAATGTTTACCGTTTCTGAGAAGCTTGCACCATCTACCCTAACACCCACTGTCATGTCTTTTTCGAAGTCACTTGGATCACGAGTCTTTGCCACTATCTACGCTTCGTACCCGTCCCAATACTTTGCAGAGAGAAGTTTATAAAGCCATCTCAACGTCGTAGTTGCGTATCTAATTGCTATTGCATGTTCCTAATAATTTACTACTTGAGTGTATGCTGAGTATGAAGAATTTTGTTCCTTTAAATCTGTTTTTGAATGAAAGAAAGTCATTAAATAATATATAGGAACGACCTACGTCTTTCAACGGTGTTAACTGATAGACTACATAGATCATTCACTTCAACTAAATGTCCAAAAGATAGCACCTTAACCCTTTTATTTCGGTTTATTTTTGTCTTTTGGTTTTGCTTCTCGTTTTCTTTTTCTTACTATTTGAAATGAATATCGTGCTCCATTTTCCACGTTTCGATCTGGGACAAAACAAACAGAACCCTGATGGAACTCATTAGAGGAAGGAAATACGTGTATGATAACTAATGAAAAGACATCTGAATGTTATCTCATTTCAGGAGCATACCTTTTTAATAGTTCCAAAAAGACAAACATAGAATTTTTAGATAATTTGAAATTTAAAAAGTTTGAAAAGCCACAATAAACTAGAATACGCTTGCGTCATATGATTCTCAGGAATATGAAAATCGAAAATAATATTATTAATAATAATAATAATTATAAGGTGAATATCATCAGTGATGCATAATTAAGTGCGAACAGTATGGATAAAATAACATAATTATTAATTATAATTAAAAGTAATTGCAGTTTTTCGTGCAGAGAGAATAATTATTTTTTGTGGAAGAAAAAGTTCAAGATATCATGAAGTTCAAAATATCAGATTATATCGAATTGAAAGATAATCTGCGTTGTAGATATTCTCGCAAAACTGATTGCAATATAATTCAGACAATCTGAATCTTAATAAAAAACAACGAGCAGAAGTCGTTAAGAGATGCTGCAGGGGTGTGAAAATAGTATAACCAATTGTGATGTTCAACTATAGAGAAAGTGCAGTTAATGATCTCCTAATACGTTTAAGTAATATAAATATAAGTGTCTAGATTAACTCTGGTCGACGCATTCTTTGAAATTCAGCTAGTACACTATGCAGTTGTGATTCACTGACTTTTTCTTTTACAAGTACATATTGTCAAAAGAGAAGAATCTGTCAGTTATGCCTGAGCATTCACACATCTAGGGGCGACTCCATCTTGGAGGATTTTGATCTCCTTATAATGATATTTTACGAGGAATAAGAGTAAACATATGGTCCCATAAGTGAGATACAGCAGAATGGTGTCTCTGTTTCCGTAGTCTTTTGAGTACTCTGCGTGAACGAATATCTAAGATTTTGCGTGTGGGCCACTTCAGAGACTTCATGCTGAAGAAGACAGATTAAATTTACTTCTTTTATATCATGTTGCAATAACGACGATACTACTGTTAACAAGTTCGTTCTTCTGCGTACTATCTTTTTATTCTTTGTTGTTAACTTCATAAGCATTGCGTGGTTGAGTTGCCAAGACTTATATAGTTGAAGATGATAGTAAAATTGTATGCAAATAATTCTTGCGATTCGTAAATATGTCTAAAAAGCTTTTATTATTTTCTTCATTTAATTGCCTGCAAGGTTGTCTGTTAGCTGTTGCTATATTTCCTGACTCTCCCGCTTTCGATCATCTCTCACGCTGTGGTGAAATTCCCTCACCTCCCGGTCCACCTAAGACCTTCGCAGCCTCGCCTGGGGCAATATCCTCGTCGTACTTTCGTGACCGCGTGCTACCTAAACCTAGAGAGCCGCCCCCGGTGGCGCAGTGGTCTAAGCAATAGCCTCAGATCATTCTTCCGAACGGGGTTTGGGTTCGAATCCCGGTGAGGCATGGATGTTATGTTTGTCTTGCGGCACTGGCTCTCTCCCTTCCCTGGAACCAGTGACCCTAAATTAGGGACGGGCGACTGCTTATAGCCCATTGAGTTGCTCACGGTGGTCGTTAAACGTCCAATAAAAAAAAAACAAAAAAAAACCTAGAGACAACTGTCCTTCGCCTCCTTCCCTTGTCTCTAAGAAATGCCCTTCAGCATATCCTAAAATTCCCCGTGAGAAGGAGGAACCACACCGCATTGCATTCGTCGGCACCATTGAAATTGAAACCTGAAAAGCATCAAAAGTGGCGCGATAGAGTTAATCTCCATTCAACAAACAATGTGCATTTCCTAATCTTAGACAGAATGTCGTCTTAGTAAATAACCGTGCATCCGGTGACTAATGGGGAACTGACTGAGAAATTTCTCTCACGCTTTGTGGAGACAAAGGAATGGAAGCAAGCACGAGATGGAAAAAGGTTGCATTTTGAGATTTTATATGAAATCCTAAAACCCAGTATAAAATCTCTGTAACACTACTTTAAGTGAGAATTTTCCCAGTAGTAGCTCATCTGTTATACTCCCATACCAATTGTACAATCATTTTCAACTACTTTACATGCGTACTTGCATGAAATCGTTTTAATATTGTTTAATAACTCAGTGGTACAAAATTTCAGAATGCATTTTGGTATTTGGTAGCCGATGAATGATTATGAATAAGAACGCGTTATCGAGATTAATGGGTGAAAATTGCCTTTATTGGTACATTTAGGGATTGCGTGTATTCGTGTTTAACACAGCACGATGTGAGCTGCAGATTCACTACTTCCAAATCACAATTTTGTTTGTATAATTAATGACTCAGCCTTGTTACATCAAACATTGAAATGCATTCATAAGTTTTGAAGTTATCCCTACCGATTTCTTAAAAAGTATATGAAGTTGTTTCTTCGGATTAGAAATAGGAATATTTCTGATGAACTGTAATGAACGAAATGTGTATTTGTCTCATTTAGCACCTTCTCCCTCTTCATTTTTAACACGTTATATTTTCTGTCTTTCATTTCCAAGGACACATGCAAGATAAGAGTATAGCGGATTCAGAACACTTTTTTTCATTCCTGTGGCATACCGGATAATTACTATATATTATGTACTGCTGATTACCCAGTTTCAAACAGTCAATACTAAGAAACAGTCTATGTGTATTAATTCTGATATATTTTGCGTTTGTAGTACGGACAGAAACCGTGATGAGATTTTAAGCAAAAAACTGCCTAGACATATTACTAAACTTTGGAATTTTATTTTGAATTAAGTAACGAAAGCTGTGCAGCGGATGCGGTTTCCGTTCAATGAAAGAAAAGGACACGTACCATTGTAAAATAACACCCAGATACATTACTTTAGTACCTTGGTAAGTACCTGGAATCACTATTTTTCAAGTTCTCAAGTAACGGAACTGCTACACGTGACATCATTTGCGCAATTCTCCTTACATGCACTTTGTAGTGCCATAAAATATACTACACTGAAGAATTTTTTTTCAAAATAGCATTTAATTTAGTCTTCCATATCTTTACACTGTCGTTTGAAGTTGCCAAAGCAACTTATGAAGCTATTTTCCGAAATATTTCTCACAAACTGTATCAGAATCGCTTGAATGGGAAGTTGTTACCATTGCCATTTTATGCTGCAGAAGCAGATAAAAAAACCAGGTAGGCTCAGTTCTGATTGAGCCATCAGTTTAGAACGTAGGACTGCGATCGGTGTGCTGGAATTTTGTTTGGCGGCGGTTGTTTTCAGGCGATCTGGATACTCTCTAGTTCGTTGGGCTGCAGTCTTCTTTGGCTTCTTTTGTCTCCCATTACTTGTTCTTGCATCTTATTTTGATTTTCTCCACTTTTGCTCGCGTTCATTCCGCGAATTCCGCGGCATTGTCGAAAATGTTTACCTGTTCACAGGAAAACAATTTTTAAAAATTTCAGTTTAAACCACTGCGATATGTTCTTTATAAATTTTGGAATAGATCTCGTCCAAAGCTTTAAAACGATACAACACACAGTCGTTTTGCACACACGGTTGTCCATATATACCGTGATATTTTCAACAGTATTCCTCGGTTCACAAGAAGACAATTTTTTAAATGTTCAGTTCAAACCACTGCAAAATGTTCTTCGTATATTTGAATAGATCTCGTCGAGAGCAACGATACCACGCGCAGTAGTGTTGCGCTCACGGTTGCCGAGATAGACTGAGTCAAACGCGGTGCACACCCAGAAATATTGCATCATCTCCCCTGCGCACAGGGAACGAAGGGATCGTCGCGCGCACGATGTGTTGCGCATTACGCGAATTGAACTCCAAGCTGTTTACGAATGTCCTAACACAACTACTGTGCGGCACGTATTTTTAACACTATAATGATTTCAATTGGGACCTATTCTTGGCATAGGCCGTCGGCCATAAGTCGCCCCATACTATCCACGGAATTAGACATAGTCCTACGTCAAAAAAGTACGGTGAGATCATCATGAATGGATTACGGGATTACACAATACAATACAAATTTTGAATATGTGAATTCGCTTTTTGGTGTAAATATGACATGGATGGTAAGTCAGACAATATGCGAAATATACGTAGCATATATGGCGAACACGGTACTTACGGTAAAATGAGTACTTTTTCGATGGCCAGAAACTGTCTCTTTATTATAAGACTTTTCAGAGTGAATCATCACTTTGTTAACATATCAACGAGTGTGACGCTTATAACGTAGGATAACTTGAATGGATAGAATAAATGAACAACGTTTATTTACAATTAAGTATTTTAGTTAAAGATCTATTACAAGTTTATGGGCGAAAACACCCTGTCGCTGTCACAAACATTCGATTACACAAATTTGCGAATGGAGTCTTTCAGAAGGATAATTCTTCATGTTGCAAGGACAGGATCGTCCAGGATTTATTTCAGAGACGTGGCTAATTCTGCTATCACACGACTTCATATAAACGAGCACTTGTGGATTGAGATTTGAAGGACTTATTCGAATGTTTGTGTACTTAGAAATAAGTTTATCCAGGATTTCATCAAGGACCAGATGCTCTGTGATAATTAGTTCGAATGTCTTTCAAAACATGTCCGAACGGAAGTTACTTAGATGCTTTGAGGATATTGATATGCGGGAGGAGACTGAAGGACGGGTTTTCCAGGGGATGATTCAAAATGATAAAGGAAGATATGAAATACACCGAACGATCACTGAATTATGACCACCCCTATCAAAAGTGGATGCGACCCGTTGACCAGGTGGTTACCGAAAGGGCGCGATTAGTCGACCAACGTAGCATATTTAAGGTGTCAGTGGAGCAGTTTTTTTGGGGGGTAAACGGCAAGATTTATCGGACTTTTAGAAAGGACAGATTGTGGGAGCTGCTGGTGCCTTATATTTCCCTAACGGCTGAACTGGTGGTTTCTTCGCGAGTCTCTGTAGTTAAAGTGTATTAGGACTAGCGTGAAAATGGTCAAACAACGGTCCGCAGGTAAAGTTGCACGGGGCCGCCCCGGTGGCACAGTGGTCTAAGGCGTTGGCCTCTGATCATTCGTCCGTGAGGGGTCCGGGTTCGAATCCCGGTCAGGCATGGATGTTGTGTTTGTCTTACGGCACTGGCTCTCTCCCTTCCCTGGAACCAGTGACCCTAAATTAGGGACGGGCGACTGCCCATAGCCCATTGAGTTGCTCACGGTGGTCGTTAAACCTCCAATAAAAAAAAAAAAAAAAAAAAAAAGTTGCACGGGGCAACGAAAGGTTGATATGCGCCGGGTCCGACTACTCGTATAGGCCAAAAGATGCAGCACTGGTCAACGGTTGATTACACAATACAACAGAAATTAAGTTGAAACGGTATTTGTCACAACCATACGTCACGCGCTCGCACGTATGGTCTATATAACAGCAGAAGATCCCGACGGCATCCTCTCCTAACCACAGTTCATCGGCGCAAAGCACTCGGCTGGGACTAAGATCATGCAAGTTCAACGTCGGTGACTGGAAAAAAAATGTGCTGGGCTGACGAGTCGCATTTTTTTACTCCACTCTGTGGATGGTCGTGTACGTATTTGGCCGAAATGACATGAGGCACTCGATCGATCCTGCACGATCACCTCATTGCAAGCCGGTGGAGGCGATTGTATGGTGTCGGGCACGTTTTCCTGGCAGGAACTTGGACCCCTGGTGCTCACTATCGTGAATTGCTTGCCGATTCTGTATATCCAGAAATGTTGCACTTTTTTTCCGAACGGCGACGATGTTTTCCAAGATGACAATGCGCCGAGCCACAAGTCCAATGCCGCCTTGGTGGTGCAGTCTTATGACCATTCGTCCGAGGTGGACCCAGGTTCGAATCCCGGTGAGGTATGGATGTCGTGTTTGTCTTACGGCACTGGTTCTCTTCCTTCCCTGGAATCAGTCATCCTAAATTAGGGACGGGAGAGTGCTTATAGCTCATTAAGTTGCTCAACGTGGTCGTTAAACCTTCAATAAAAAACAAAACAAAAAAAACAAGCCTAATGTTGTGCAGGAATGGTGTGAGGAACACAGTTCAGGCTTCTATCATATCGGTTGGCCTCCGAACTCCCCCAATGTCAGTCCCATAGAGCACTTGTGGGACTACTATGGAGCGGCATACCAGATGTCGGTATACACCAATCACCTCCATATGTGCTTTGAAGGCCGCATTACACATAGCTTGGTTGTCCATACATACCAACTGCTTCCAGCATATTGTTGAATCGATGCCGCGTCGGACACCTGCTGTAGTGAGGGCGAAAGTATTACACATAGCCGCATTACACATAGCTTGGTTGTCCACACCTCCCAAATGCTTCCAGCATATTGTGGAATCGATGCCGCGTCTGACACCTGCTGTAGTGAGGGCGAAAGGAATACACATAGCCGCATTACACATAGCTTGGTTGTCCACACCTCCCAAATGCTTCCAGCATATTGTGGAATCGATGCCGCGTCGGACACCTGCTGTAGTGAGGGCGAAAGGATTACACATAGCCGCATTACACATAGCTTGGTTGTCCACGCCTCCCAAATGCTTCCAGCATATTGTGGAATCGATGCCGCGTCGGACAGCTGCTGTACTGAAGGCGAAAGGATTACACATAGCCGCATTACACATAGCTTGGTTGTCCATACCTCCCAACTGCTTCCAGCATATTGTTGAATCGATGCCGCGCCGGACAGCTGCTGTACTGAGGGCGAAATGATTACACATAGCTTGGTTGTCCACACCTCCCAAATGCTTCCAGCATATTGTTGAATCGATGCCGCGCCGGACAGCTGCTGTACTGAGGGCGAAATGATTACACATAACACATAGCCGCATTACACATAGTTTGGTTGTCCATACCTCCCAACTGCTTCCAGCATATTGTTGAATCGGTGCCGCGTCGGACAGCTGCTGTACTGAGGGCGAAAGGATTACACATAGCCGCATTACACATAGCTTGGTTGTCCACACCTCCCAAATGCTTCTAGCATATTGTTGAATCGGTGCCGCGTCGGACAGCTGCTGTACTGAGGGCGAAAGGATTACACATAGCCGCGTTACACATAGTTTGGTTGTCCATACCTCCCAAATGCTTCCAGCATTTTGTTGAATCGATGCCGCGCCGGACAGCTGCTGTACTGAGGGCGAAATGATTACACATAGCCGCATTACACATAGTTTGGTTGTCCATACCTCCCAACTGCTTCCAGCATATTGTTGAATCGGTGCCGCGTCGGACAGCTGCTGTACTGAGGGCGAAAGGATTACACATAGCCGCATTACACATAGCTTGGTTGTCCACACCTCCCAAATGCTTCTAGCATATTGTTGAATCGGTGCCGCGTCGGACAGCTGCTGTACTGAGGGCGAAAGGATTACACATAGCCGCATTACACATAGTTTGGTTGTCCATACCTCCCAAATGCTTCCAGCATTTTGTTGAATCGATGCCGCGTCGATCAGCTGCTGTACTGAGGGCGAAAGGAAGACCTACGAAGCGTTAGGTAGGTGGTCATAATACAGTGATCACTCAGTGTATATTGACATTTAACATTGTACGGTTTGTCAGGTAAATGTTTGCGAGGAAACATGGCTCTGGTCTTTGATACTTTTTGTCTTTTTTTTTAATTAACATTTCCTGTCCTAGTACTACACTGTAGAGCAATTGAATTAGAGACAGCTGGCGTTTTGCAAATGAGCCGCTGTGGGAGGCCCTGTAAACGGAAACAACATGACATATGCAGCGATCCGACAATATAAAGAGTGATGCGACGGGAATCAGTAAGAGTCGGACGCAGTATGGGTAAGAAGAAGGATCTAAGCGCATTTGATCGTGGGCCAATTGTCGAGGACCGACGAATGGGTAACTCCATCTCGGAAGTCGTGCAGGCACTGGGATTTTCACTAGCCACTGTGTCACGGGTGCACCGTGAGTACATCGAATCCTGTAAAACCATCCCTGCAAAGGCCAACTGCCATGGACAACAGCGTGTGGATGAGCGGGGTCATCGTCGGCTAGCTCGCATTGTAACAGCGGATAGACGGGCCACAGTGCAAAAAATCACTCGGCAATTTAACGCTGGTGCACAAAAACGTGTTAGCAGCCACATCATTCAGAACCATCTCCTCGCTATGGGGTACAGAAGCCATCGTACCACGAGAGTACCGCTGCTGACCGCACATCACAGGGTGCAAAGATTAGCATGGGCGCGGGAACATCGCCACTGGACCCTAGACATGTGGGAAAATGTTGCCTGGACTGATGAGTCGAGATTCACGTTGGTACATGCGGATGACCGGATACGAGTACAGTGCAAACCACATGAAGCAATGGATCTTTGTTGCCAGTAGGGTACTCTTCAAGCTGTTGGGGGTGGCATTCTCGTTTGGGGACTGTTTACGTGGACTGAAATGAGACCCCTGGTACGTGTAACATCGTCCCTCACAGGTCAACGTTACCGGAATATCCTGGACGACCATTTGCTCCCATTTGTGCGTCTTCAACATCCCACTGGGGATCTCATCCTGCAACAAGACAATGCACCGTGCCATCGCTCCCGAATTGTATCCGAATGGTTGGATGAACACTCCACCGACGTGACCTCGCTTTCTTGGCCAGCTAGATCACCTGACCTCAATCCCATCGAGCACATCTGGGATGCCATCGAGAGAGATATTCGAGGCTCTGACCCCCTCCATCAAATCTTCGTGAACTGTGGGAGCTTGTTCAGGGGTTGTGGATCCGTATGGCTTCCCAACGCTTCCGGTGTCATGCCGAGACGAATCGCCGCCGTCATCAGGCCGAAAGGTGGTGCTACACGTTACTAGACAGGTATCTCTAATTTAATTGCTTTTCAGTGTATATGCTTATTTAAGAGTTTAAAAATAAAAACAGTTACTTACAAATCCATCTTTTCCTTCTTTTTTTAAATTTTTACCAAATATAAGAGTAAGGCTTGAAGTTATATTGATTTTTAAAAAAGGGGCGTCACCTTCTTAGGCGGAGGCCAAAATCCAGGGAAAACATAGCCAGTTGAAGACCAAATTCCCATTAAAAGGAAGATCAGGATGAAAAAAACAGAGGACCATCCGTAACGGTAGTCTGACGACCCAGAGATAGAGACGAGGTTCTCAGACCTATTGTGATGCTTTATATTGCAGCCGTCGGTAATTCTATCCTTTTCATGGACGATATTGCTTAATCTCGTAGAGCTCGGCTGGCGGACAAGATGCTTTGAGTGGGGAAATCGAGCATATGGAGTGGCAAGCATGGTTTCCTGACTTAAATCCAATTAAGAGTGTCTGGGACATACTTGGCAGACGTATGGCATCTCGGCAGGTACCTTCGTTGACTCTTCGTGAACTGGTGACTTTTCTCATTGAGGAGAAGCGAAGATATCCCCAAAACCACCTCAAGCACCTCATCAATTTCATAACACACCAGTGTGCAGCGGTCTTAGCCATTCGGAGAAACCACACACTCTTCTAGAGGTCAGTTACCACCTCCAAGAAGTCATTTTTGTGTTGTTGTAAATATATGTATATTGTATAGCGTATAGCACCATGCGCATTAAATTATAATATTGTATAAAATTCACTAATGTGCTTTTTCTTACCCGTATGATTTAATATTCTATTGCGTCTTACTTAAAAATAATATTTTACTTTCAACATCGTCAGTCGCCCATGATTTTCGTTATAATATCTCTTGCTCCCTAAATTCTTTTGAGCAGTGTAGTATTTGTTCCCAGTACTTTATAATTGGAATACCACTTTTGTGTGTGCGTGTGCGCTCGTGTTTGTGTACTTCGAAATTCGGTACTTGGGCACGTGTTACATACACCTTAAATGTTAATTGTCTTTGAAAGTAACAAGTTTACGTATTTGTTGTTTCTAGGATTTTAAAGAAAGAGATATCGATATAACAAATGGAGAGAAGAAATCTCTTGGCAGAAGGCTAGCTGCCAACAAGAGCAGCAAGATGGAATCCATTCATGGATCGCACCTGGGGGCTGCCATGCTAGGAGCAAAGGTAGCTCCGCCTCTTCCACCTCCTCGTCAGGTGAAGTGCAAAAGTAAAAAGAAAGCACCTTCCCCTCCAGAAAAGCGTGGCAATTACCCTTTGGCTGACAGATACGAATCAACATCGCCTCAGAGTAGAGAGGTCGATGGAGATTGTGACTCTGGCTCAACTTCTAATCTTGCTGATGGTCTCTCGAAGTTTGATATCTTCAGGCTAGATCTCTACGAAAAGATTAACCGGATCAGGGACGGTCCTAGAGAGCAAAACGCCGAAAATGGAATTGTTGTGCTTGATGGCGTAGATGACAAAGAACATTCAGGTAATTCTTTTCTCTCTTTTTTTTTTTCGTCAAAATAGCTGTTTTTTTAGCACCATATTTATCGCCCACTGAATTTGAGTGAGCTAACAAGGTAAAAAATACTACGACTCTATAGATTTTATTCATCCTACAGTTTCACCTCATTTTGCGAACATTAAAAACATTTGTGAAGATGCAATGCAAAATTCGAATTAAGTTTAAGGTTAAAATTGTTTTCTAGTTCTGCATGTGCTCTAGACCAGAGACATATAATTTTTGTCATGTGGTAAAATCTTATGCAACTTGATGACAAGAAAGCAAAATTAAAATTTCATATCTTCTATCCTTTGATACATTCTCTTATAAACGACACAACTTAAAGTCTCACTACATAATTTGGTTTCTTTCAGTGTCTTTAAAAAATCACTTTTGTTTTTGGTGTTTCTAAAAAGTTAAAGTCTTGCGCGTCTTTCTACTGAATACAACTGAGTTCTTAAATTATTATTTTTTTATTTTTTGGAAAGAGAGGAACGTTTGTTTGCTAATCCGTAGAAGGAAAGATCTAAAAAAAATAATCAATAAAAAAATATAAATACGCATTAATAAAAAAAATAAAAAATACAAAGATCTAAAAAAATCAATAAAAACAACGAGGAGGTCCAACGCAAATTACCAGTCGCAATGTTGCTTAACAGAAACCTTGACTCCTCCGGCGGCAGACTCCACCCTTCTAGCTTTCCCCCTCAGGAGCGTAGATAGCAAAAACTCGTTTGGGATATGAAGTTGAATGGGTATTGGCCCCACCAGAAAACTAGCGTGAAAAAACACGGGAAATGCTTCATGAAAACCTTCTTATAAAATTAAAATTTAGCACTGTAATCTTAGAAATTAACGAAGGCAATTTTATACGTACAGTGTTAATTTATTAGCATATGACTTTTCTCCTGGCACTAATACGTCAAAAGCTATTAAGATAATGACACCGTATCACAATTGTATCTTTTTTTGAGAGGTGGGAGAAGTTTAACAGACATCTGCGGTGCTTTCAGAACATTTTGATCGGTTGCATACTGTCTTCAACAACTTCTAAGCACATAAAATTTTGCAATACAAGAATCGTAATTTTATAAGAAAAATGTTATACATAAGCCACTGTTTTTAGAATTTCTTCAGTTCCCAAGTTTTCTCCTGTGACCTGAGTTTCTACACTTTGTCTCGACTTTGATTTTAGAGCTAAATTACAACACCTTGTCTCGACTCAGCACGTACAGCAATATCTGTTCTTAATCCCATAGGCATATAATTTAATAGAATGAGAAGAGGAAAAACATTTATTACCTGTATCAGGGTGTATCAAGTTCGAATGTGTCTGAAGCATTTTTTTCGGAAAGGGTGAAGCTATGGTGAGAAGAAATAAACTAGGAGAACATCATTTCTTTAGTGAAATAATACTACGACCTACCATAATTTTCCTTTGATAAATAATTGCAGAAATGTTTGAGACTCTTTGGATAAGTTTGCTCATTTTTACAGCTTTTGTTCCACAATTTTCCGATCGTAATGCTTCTTATAAGTAGTGGCACAGCTAAACTGAAGCTGGAGGGCAAGATATTGTACATAATTTGAGTTCCCCGGAAAACAACACAGATGGGTGAGAAAGTGGTTTCGGGAAGTAATTAGGTATCGGTAAACACCTATCTAAGAAAATCTTGTTCTACTTCTGTATTGAACGCATTCTGGTAGTTTGTTCAAAATAAATTTAATTTCATATCATAATACGCTTAAGAACATTACTCTGACCTGTTGATTAGAAAGCGAAAAAAGAATGTATGTTATGAATCAGATTAAATAAATCAAAAATTGCAGCGTTTGTTCACAATTCAATATTTATTTAACATCGACTAGTTTCGCAGAGCGTTTGACTCGGCATCGTCAGGACGATGCCGAGCCACTAAACTATAGTCGATGTTAAATAAACATTGAATTGTGAACAAACGTTGCTATTTTTATTTAATCCCAACATTACAAGTTTCTATAGTAATAAAACTATATATAGTTATGAATCAGGGCTGGGACAAGTCAAGGAGAAAAAAGCACCAAACAAAATAGCAGATTAAAAACAAAAATAGAAAAATTATCGCTCACTATTTTGGAGGCTGAGAGATCCTGACTAGTCATTCGAGATGAGCTAGGGTCCGATTCCCGGTGAGGAATGGGTAATATATTAGTCTGATGCACTGGATCTTTCCTCTCCCTGGAACCAGTGGCCCCAAAATTAGGGACAGGCGACTGCCTATATAGCACTCAGATTTGTTCGTGGTGTTCGTTAAATTCCGAAGCAAACAAGAAAAACAAAAAACAAAACAGAGGGGAACATTCAATTGCAAAGAAATTTTTACATGTGAAAAGTGTGTTTCCGTACTATGAAATTTGTTTCCGGGGTACATTTCAAAATTCAGCAAAGTCATTCTAACTTTTTCAGCGACCCAACAGAGTGGCGTCCGGGGGCAACTCCCCCGACCCCATGTCACTATGCCTCTGCTTCTGAGGTTGCCTGAGTGCAGCTTTCTATAGAAGTAACACTGAATTATCTTATACCGAATTTTTAGTAAAATAACTACATGTATTATTCTTACAAATTAATTTTTATTTAATATGTTTTACTTAATTTTTCCAGACGAAGATGGGACTGACAAAGTGCTGGAAGGAGACGGAAAGGGTGGCCACTCAAATGAATCGTGTGAGACGGCAGGATGGATATCACAAAAGATATCTAGGCGCCAGCTGATTCATAAACTTCAAGAAGGAGAAAATGAGCACGTATCTCCGTCTCTGGAAGCCAATAGTAGGAACTCCAATGATGAAGGAGGTCAGAGATCCAAAGCACAAACTCCAACAGCAATGAAAGTTTGCGGCGTTGGTGAGGAAGATGACGATGAAGATGATGATTGGGCCTCATCTCATGCAGGTATGCATTGGTTGGGGGAGGGGTGTGAAAAAGTGCATCAGAAATAGGTTTAGATAAAAAAAAAGTTGGAAAAGGTGTTAGATATCGGTACAAAGAGTGATTTTACATAGAAACACAGTTTCAGAAATTTGTCGCAATTTATTATCAAACGTTTTGTGATTACTCATCAGCTTTCCCGTTGCACACATTGCATAAATGGATATGGAATATACACTGAACTGCAATTGAATTAGAGATACCTGTCTAATAACGTGTAGCACCACCTTTCGACCTGATGACGGTGGCGATTCGTCTCGGCATGGACTCGACAAGACATCGGAAGCGTTGGGAAGCCATACGGATCCACGACCCCTGTACAAGCTCCCACAGTTCACGAAGATTTGATGGATCACTCTCGATGGCATCCCAGATGTGCTCGATGGGATTGAGGTCAGGTGACCTAGCTGGCCAAGAAAGCGAGGTCACGTCGGTGGAGTGTTCATCCAACCATTCGGATACAATTCGGGAGCGATGGCACGGTGCATTGTCTTGTTGCAGGATGAGATCCCCAGTGGGATGTTGAAGACGCACAAATGGGAGCAAATGGTCGTCCAGGATATCCCGGTAACGTTTACCTGTGATGGACGATGTCACACGTTCCAGGAGTCCCATTTTAGTCCACGTAAACAGTCCCCAGACGAGAATGGCACCCCCACCAGCTTGAAGAGTACCCTGCTGGCAAGAAGGATCCATCGCTTCATGTGGTTTGCGCTGTACTCGTATCCTGCCATCCGCATGTACCAACGTGAACCTCGACTCATCAGTCCAGGCAACATTTTTCCACATGTCTAGGATCCAGTGTCGATGTTATCCCGCCCATGCTAATCTTTGAACCCTGTGATGTGCGGTCAGCAGCGGTACCCGCATGGGACGATGGCTTCTGTACCCCATAGCGAGGAGATGGTTCTGGATGGCGTGGCTGCTTACATGTTTTTGTGTACCAGCGTTAAATTTCCGAGTGATTTCTTGCACTGTGTCCCGTCTATCCGCTGTTACAATGCGAGCTAGCCGACGATGACCCCGCTCATCCACACGCTGTTGTCCATGGCAGTTGGCCTTTGCAGGGATGGTTTTACAGGATTCGATGTACTCACGGTGCATCCGTGACATAGTGGCTCGTGAAAATCCCAGTGCCTGCACGACTTCCGAGATGGAGTGACCCATTTGTCGGACCCCGACAATTTGCCCACGATCAAATGCGCTTAGATCCTTCGTCTTACCCATACTGCGTCCGACTCTTACTGATTCCCGTCGCATCACTATTTATATTGTCATATCGCTGCACACGTCATGTCGTTTCCGTTTACAGGGCCGCCCACAGCGCCACATTTGCATAACGCCAGCTGTCTCTAATTCAATTGCTCTTCAGTGTATTACTTCATTCAGGGCATTCCAATTACAGAACAGCGCTTTTTTGACCAATGCCCTCATTAGAAACTTATAAACCTTACTGGGATACATTTTCGGAAATTTGTTTCCTCCCGCTGTCACAATGATGTCGTCGGTGTTTCGTAGCAATCACAATTTTTGAAATTGGTCTTTTTCTTCCTCCTGTGTTGAAACGAAATCCGAGACAAAAGTCATTTAATTAAAAGGCTTTCTCAGTTATGAAGGTAACATACTTCAAAGGCTTTAGCAATGCGATTTTTTTATTGGAGGTTTAACGACCACCGTGAGCAACTCAATGGGCTATAAGCAGTCGCCCGTCCCTAATTTTCGGTCACTGGTTCCAGGGAAGGGAGAGAGCCAGTGCCGTAAGACAAACACAACATCCATGCCTCACCGGGATTCGAACCCGGACTCCTTTCGGACGAATGATCAGAGACCATCGCTTAGACCACTGCATCACCAGGGTGGCCAATTCGATTTTTGAACTCATGTTAGTAACTTTTTGCATATTCGTGAATTTATACACCGACTGGCTACCGTGTTTTAAACATCTCCTAAGTTTATAGGAATGAGCAAAACGGAAACCCATGAATTCCTGAACAACAGTTTTGAGGGAAAAGAACATTACCGAAAAGTAAATAACCTACCTAGTAATACACATAAAGCTCCCAAACTCATCACCTTCTTTTTTTCCCATTAAGGTAGTTCCACCTAAAATCTCTTCCTTATGCTTGCAATGGTAAATCTTCTTTACATATTTTCTTCGCAATTAATGTATTCCCAAGGATGAAGATTTGCACATCGATAAAACAAACTATAAGCTATATCATGGGACATTTAATACTTTCTAAAACATAACCATAATCAAGCAATCCAACATTTGTTTGTCTACTGACGTCATCAATGTACAGGTCGAGAAATTTATTAACAGGTCTGAACATTACTCAAAGAAAAGTGATTGATTTTTAATATAATCATGGTTACGTTTTAACAAGTATTAAGTATCCCATATTATAACTTAAAGTTAGTTTTATCGATATGCAAATTTTCATCCTTGGGAATACATTAATTGCGAAGAAAATATGTACAGAAGTCTTACCATTGGAAACATAAGGCAGAAATTTTATGTGGAACCACCTTAAGCTGGACAAACATGAAAATCTTCAGATCCATATCTTATTCATCAAGATGCAGATCATGGCCACATCTTGGAGATGGGATTGAAAATCGAAAATAATAGCACAGTTTCTGTGTGAATTCATTCATCGTTCAAGCTATGGTGCATAATGATTTGGGGAGGAGAGGGAGTTGAAAGGTCTCAGGCCAAGAACACGTCAGCACAGAGTACTTCAACGAATGATTTCTAAATTCTGCACCAAGTACTGAAGAGATGTTGCGTTGGTACAGAAAATCATTAGGCACTTTAATTTTTTGATAAGTATGTTCAAGATATTCCATATGTAATTTATTCATCTTCTTCCTTAACGAAATCTAGAACTTATCAAAGACTTTTCGAGTTACAATCGCGTGTCATCTGAAAATTTCCATTTCAGAATACCTCTGAAACTGCCTCAGAGAAACTGGAGTTCAAACTCACGACTGAACTGTCAATTAAACTAACTCTTCGTAACCAGTTCGTGCGTCTACGTGAAGTTTACGCTAATTTATAGGCAAAGGGATGTCGATTACATTATTTTTCAATAATGAAATATCATGATTCCATCATTTTCCAAATACATATGCTGCTAGGATTTTTACGAGTTTCTTGTGTTTCTGTTTTATGCACAGTTTCTAGAATTTTTCTTTCATATCTTCGATTCGAGATGATGTCCCGTGTACACTGAAATATCATAAAATCAAAAATCGAGTTTCATCTAGAAACTTTGTTTTAATTTTTGGTCGGCCATAAACCAGTACATTATAAGCTGTATCGGTAAGTAACTAACTAAGGAGGGATTGTCCTAGTATTTTTACGTCTTGAAAATAGAAGGCGAGAAAGATCGTGGTGCCATTCGTCGTGCATGAGGGTTTCCTAGGCTCATAATCATAATGCAGCAAAAGTTCTGATTGCACTCATGGTTCTCGGTACGCCATCTATGGACTTAAAGCAAATGTTCAGAAATACGAGTGTCTGTACGAATCGAATGCTACGTTTGAAAAAAGTTGCTTTGGAGCAACTGGTACGAGTGCGTGTTTTTGTCACGAAGTGACTGAGGAAATCCTGAAAACACACATTACCAGGATATCCACACCCATCAAATTTTACGAGTGCAACATTTTAACGACGAGTACCTAAAAAACGTGGGTCCCCCAGAATATCATCCCGCCCGAAACTATCTGCTGCTACTGTTTAAATTTCTGTCCCAACTTTTACAGGTTAACAAAGGAAGGATTAGTGCTGGGTCACCACATGAAGGATCCACTCTATCGGCATGATATGCTTTGACCTTCAGACGTTTGCAAAACGCAGTCACTACATTCTTCCACACAGAAAAGATATGATGTCATCAGAGTGAATGATATTACTCCAAGGGAAACCAACTCCTTTTGCACTTCTTTTTTTGACGACAACAATGGTGACTGAGGGTGATTTCTGCTAATCCGGTAGAGGCCGTGGAAATTCAAAGAACATGTGGGGGTAGGAAATTCTACTTACTCGAGACGGGGATTCGGGCGGCCGTGGTTGTCTGCAACTACGAGGGTTTGGGGAGGCATGGTTGCTGAAGGGTTAATTTTTCACATACCTTTCTGTGTTTCTCTTGTTGAGAACTGTGTTAAAATTGATGCTAAATAAGCGTGTCTTGTTAAAACAAGTTAGTAAAAATCATGCAATGCATTGATTATGATACGCTTTCCAACATACTAGAAATCATTACTCAAGTTATTACTCAAGTTATGAAGAAAATGGCTGTGGAATAAATCTCACTCCTGTGCCCTGACCTTTGATCCCATTTCGATGATATTCAACAGAACTGGTTCAGTATACCTCCGAAATAACATGATAACGTTTTGTCGCAATCGAAGCAATTTTACTTAAGTTATGATGCATAAGGGCTATCGAATAGATCCCGCTTCTGTGTCCTAACCTTTGACCCCATTTCGCCCATTTTCAATAGGATTCGTCCCCAGGCAGGTCCCTACAACATACTGACATTTCATCCAAATCGAAACATTTTTACGTAAGTTATGACGCATAATGGCGATGAAAGTAATTCCCCTCCTATGCCCTAACCTTTGACCCCCATTTCGCCAATTTTCAATAGGGTTTGTCCCCAGGCGGTTCCCTACCACATACTAAAATATAATCGAAATCGAACCTTTTTTACGTTAGTTGTGACGCATAAGAGCAGTGGAATTGATCCCGCTCCTATGTCCTGACCTTTGACCCCATTTCGTTCACTTTCAATAGGGTTCCTACCACATACTAAAATTTCATCGAAATCGACCGATTTTTACGCGAGTTATCGTGCAGACGAACATACGCACACAATGCGTGACGTAATGAGGCAGATGGGAATCGCGACCATCTGCTCGCCAGTGTGACGTCATAAAACTTTAATAGGATCCACACACAGCGCGTGACGTAATGTGACAGATGGCGTGACCGCGTGCCAACATCTAACGGGACGACGTCATGACACTACACTAAAAACGTGGTAATTTGGGGTGGTTATTTAACCCACTAAACGAATTTTCCTGAAGTCGAGATCAAGCTAAATCGATTTCTAGTACCAGAAAACGGTAGGTTAACGACTTTCATCAAAATCCTTAGAGCCGTTTTCGAAATATAATTTACATACATACAAGAATTGCTCCTTTACGGTGAACGTCAAGTAATTTTGCTTTCTGTACATCGAATGGAAAAATTTCTGTACACATTTTCTTCCTAATTAATGCGTTCCCAAGGATGAAAATTTGAACATCGATTAAAATATCTTCATTTTATAACTTGCAATACTTAATATTTTCTAAAACATAACCATAATTATGCAATCCAAAATTTGTTTGTCTACTGACGTCATGAAAATACGGGTCGCGCCATCTTTTCTCTGGACAATTAATGCGTTCACAAGGATGAAAATTTGAACATCGATTAAAATAGCTTCATTTTATGACTTGGAATACCTAATATTTTCTAAAACATAACCGTAATTATGCAATTCAACATTTGTTTGTCTACTGACGTCATCAAAGTACAGGTCGCGCCATCCTTTTTCTGGTTTCAACACCACCGAAAGGAAAAGTTATTGATTTTTAATATAATTATAGTTATGTTTTAGAAAATATTAAGTATTCCAAGTTATAATATGAAGTTATTTTAATCGATGTTCAAATTTTCATCCTTGGGAACACATTAATGGTGAAGGAAATGTGTACAAAAGTTTTTCCTTTGGAAGTATAGGAAGCAAAATTACTTGACGTCCAACTTAATAATATGGGATAAGGGCGATGGAATGGATCGGATTCCTATGTCCTGACCTTTGACCCCATTTCGTCCATTTTCAATAGGGTTCGTCCCCAGGTGGTCCTCTACCACATACTGAAATTTCATCGAAATCGAACCATTTTTACGCACGTTATGACGCATAAGTGCAATGAAATGCATCCCGCTCTTATGTCCTGACCTTTGACCCCAATTCACCCATTTTGAATAGGGTTCGTCCCCAATCGGTCCTCTACTACATAGTAAAATTTCATTGAAATCGAACCATATTTACGCAAGTTATGACGCATAAGTGCAATGGAATGAATCCCGCTCCTACGTCGTGACCTTCGACCCCATTTGTCCCATTTTCAATAGGGTTCTTCTACAGGTGGTTCCTTACCACATACTAAAATTTCATCGAAATCGAACCATTTTTACGCCAGTTATCGCTTCTTCAACCTACGGTTGGAAAGCGTAAAAAATGTGGCAGAAAACAATAACAATGAAAGAAAGTGTGGCGATCGAAAAATTACACAAATCATTGACAAATCAAGGGTATTTGGGCATGTCCATCGCACCTTCCTTTCAGGTCTTCGGTTTCAAAGTTTTTCAATGATATCTCGTGTTTACTAAAAAAATGTCCTCGTTAGAAACAAATAAGTGCAAGACTTAAGATAATAATCCGGTTTGTGTAAGGGAAAACGGGATCATGCAGGATTTGTCTAGCTTTCACTCGCCAACGGGCGGTCATTTTAAGACACTGGAATAACGTACAGACTAAAACTGAATCTTCGATGCACGCATAAAATCATAGTTTTAATATACTCGCTCATCTGTAAAAGGAATTTCTATCGAATTTAGTAAAAATTAAAAAACTGTTAATTGTGGCATCACAATAAATTTCCTGTATTCATTATACAAAATACAAACCCTCAAACGGAGATAAAAATTCAAAACGTTCACTCGATTTTTTTTTATCGTAATTTAACGACCACCATGAGCAACTCTAAGGGCAGTCGCCCATCCCTAATTTTGAATCACTAGTTCGAAGGATGGGAAAGACCCATCGCGATAAGGCAAGTCATACGCGGACATCAAACCAGAATGTTACACCGCTGACTACTCGCCCACTGTTGGGACTCGATTGTTTTGTGAAGACTACTTCAGGTGCAAAAATTTCTACAAAATGTGAATTGAGAGTCTAAATGCGGTAAAGAGAAGGCACACTTTGGAAGTCAAAAGCAAACCGGAATACCCAGCAATGGTACTCCTAGGTACAACATTTTTATATAAGTTTTTGTGAATTGAAATCAAGCAGAAACTTATTTTGGAAAAAAGGATGCAAGCGGGAATTCAAAATAACATTGAGGCGTCGGCAACTGTAACATTTTTAGAACTGAAAATATGAAGAAACACCCAATTCAACAATAAAAGGATTTTAAATCTGACATGTGAGATTACAAAGTATCTTTTAAAAAATATCTCAAATTTAACCCTTACTGCTGACAGCGTATTGCAACCTCTGCATCGTCATTCCTGCAAAGTTAACTTACTTTACATGTTACCATTTGCCAAATTTCACATTTTGCAACATTTCCGGTAGCAATTCTGCTTTGTTTTTTTTTGTAATGTTCTTCAATTTTCTCTCTCTTTCTTTATGAGTCTCGGAGAAGAGTACTACGTTATCTACAATCAGCATAGTCCACGATGCTCTTCCCTCATCTGTGCTGTTAAAACTTCTATTACGGCCAGACTCACACTGGGCAGCCGGGACACCGAGAGAATTCCAGGTGGGCCTCCGTATTCTGAGCTGGTATGCCCAAGCTAAACCCTGATATATACCATTTCTTTGCACTTCACACACATCAAACTTTGAAAAAAAAAACATGTTCTGCTGAAAAGACTGTATACCACTCTGACAGCTTCAAAGAAAAAGATCTTATGCAGCAAGTGGTCTGTTGAGTCAAACACTGTTTTACATGTAAAGCTTTTTCATGACTAAGACTATTAATAATACAGGATGGAAAAATGAGTAAAATGTTATGAAATTAACTTCTGAACAGAAAGTTTGCAGTAATTCTTAGACTTCTGCCGAACAGACGCTTAAACGCAAACCAATAATGGTGATACGCTGTTAACTTTAGAGCTGGAGTGCCTTGATAATTCTTCCCCAACAGTGGGCAGCCAAAATTGCACTTCCAGGACCGTTTATGGTTCCACAGTCCTCCACTGATTGCCGTATAAAATGAGAATGGGCTTCATCAAAATGAATAGGATTCTTCAGCGACTTGAATTAAAAAAAAAATGTACTAGTTTCTGTGTCTTGTGATGAAAGTGCAAAAGATATTTTATAATTTCTTAATTCTTCTACTGTATGCCTACCTCACTAATTCTCTCCTTCGCTCTCCCTTTCTTCTCTCAGGAAGCGTAGTGGAAGAGCGGGATGCCCAATCCGTTACTCCCCTCCCTTACAGCAGGCCTGGAACTGCTTCCAGCAATAGATCCCTTCCCACTTCAATCAGCAGTGCACAGCCTACGTCTGATTCGAAAGGAAGAAGGAAATCCACTCTTCGCAGAGGCGATGGAGGACGTCGTAAGAAACAAAAGAAAGACCGACAGGAGTCTCCGGAGGAATACGATGGGCGTTCCGAGATCGCATCACTTTCAGGAGATTCTCTGAACTCTAGCTTCCGCAGGCCGTCCAAATCTCCATCCTCTATGAAGTCCAAACGCTCTCGAAAAAGCGTCGACGATGACGTAGAAGACACATCAGTGATCTCTTCATCCAGCATCTTGACGACATCAACCGCTATTAAAGAGTTGCAGGACGACTATGATGACGATGATATGGAGGAGGACTATGATGAAACGATGGATGAAGAAGACAGCAGGTTTAGCACCGATCTTGATGCTGAAGACTTTAGCTTGGACGAAAGCGAACATCCTTCTTTAGAAGAATACCTTCAATTATCCTCACAGGTATGAATGCACATATAGCTTTTTTTTTAATGCAATATGTCTAATTTATTTTTAATATTGCTTCTACAAATAATAAAAATATTATCTCGAAACACTTTCTGAAATGTATCATAATATATTTTACGTTGCTTGCCAAATTACATTACAGCAATATTTAACAGCACTTTCTAAGAAAACGATTTCCTGTATCGTCACATTGTTTTCAAATGTATATTGCAAGAGTTTTAAACACAATTTCTGACTGTAAAGATTTGTTTTTTTCTTTGGTACATTTCGATTATTTGAGCACTTAATTTTGACTGAACTTGGTTAAATGAAAATGGAGTTTTTAATTACTAATACATAGTTTCCATTTGATTAACTAATACACTGCCTAACAGAGAAAATGCCACACCACGAAGACGTGAACGCAGCGCCAGGTGCACACCTACGAGTTATGCAAATTATTACATTTAGAGGCCAATCGCAAGAACGGCGCGCGGGATATAAGCGGACAACCAGCCCGTGAGGCCATCAGTCGAAACGTCGTCACGGCCGCTAGAAATGAGTGGTTCTGCTGTAACCGTGTCTAGAGAACGAATAAGGGTGCCAGTGCTGTTAAGACGCCATCGTATGCGATTTAGTCAAACGGATGAGTTCACGAGAGGTATCATCGCTAGCCTTCGTACCGCCGGATGGTCCTTGCGTCGAATTGCGGAAGAAACGCAACATGATGCCACAACCGTCGGTTGCATTTGGAGACAGTGGTCCCAAGAAGGATCTGTGCAACGTCGCAGGGGGACCGGAGCACGGAGACAGACGTCCGAGCGCACCGTTCGTCGCATCTGACGTCATGCCGTAGCGGACCCACAGGACACAACGGGCGACATTTTGCAGAGAGTACGGGAGGCTTGGATGCTCCAATTTCGACGCAAACAATCCCGCTCTAATTGGCTGAGTCTGGTTTGCTGTCCAGCTGTCCGTTGCGAAGGCTCCCCTTAACAGCGAGCCATCGTCGTCACCGCTTGGCGGGGTGTCGTTCCAGAGCTGCGTGGGGTACCAAATGGAACAGTGTGGTGTTCAGCGGCGAATCTCGGTTCTGCCTAACCACGGATGACCACCGTGTGAGAGTCTGGAGGCGACGCGGGAAACGGGCAGATTCTTCCGCCGTGGTGGAGCGCAAAATGGCCCAGCAACGTGGAATCATGGTGTGAGGTGTTATCAAAGCCAACAGCCGCTCACCGCTTATACACATTACGGGCATATTGACGGCGCATCGATATTTTGACTAGGTGCTGCGGCCCGTGGCACTACCGTAACTGCAGGGCATCCCAAACGCCGTTTTTCAACAAACTAACGCCCAGGCCGCATACCGCTCGGGTCAGCCTGAATGCTTTGCACGGTGTGCGGATGCTTCCGTTGCCAGCACGATCTCCCGACCTCTCGCCAATCCAGCATCTGTGGGACACGATTGGACTTCGGTTGAGTACCCTCCCTTCCCCGCAAAATGAAAATGAACTGTGGACTCGGATCAACACCACATGGTCCACGATACCCCAGGACTCTATTCAGACTCTCACTGCCTCGATGCCACGTCGGATTCAACGCTGTATCGCCCAAAATGGGGACCACACTCCTTATCGATCATCCTGTATATTCAACCACTGGAGAGTAGTCTGTATGTGACAATTAAATCATTTGTTCAGGACCTACTTGGCTATCTGTGTGTGCAGTTTGGTCTATTTTCGAGCATTCCTTCATGATGTAGCATTTCCTCTGTCAGGCAGTGCATGTTGTTTTAGAAATGTCTCGATGTCACAACTCGACTGTCCTGGATTTCAAAATGTTCGTTTCCCGACTTCTGCATATAATACTTTGATTTGCTTCAGAGTCCTGTTTCTTGAACTTACTCGTAGTTATTGAATGCAGTGTCTTCTCACAGCAGGTATTCACTTAGGATGCACTAGATATAATACACAGCCAGTCTTTACCTCTGTTGTCACCATTTTCAACTACTAACAAGATATTAAGAAAAAACTATGTTGTTTTATGGATTCGTAGATTGCTTCAATCACTTTTCCTTCAAAATTATTGCTGTTTAAATGAGCGCAGAGGCTTTATCAATAAATACCCTTCATAAGTCATCCACCTAGCAGATTTTGCAGTTATATATCGTATTTGCTGTTATTGAAGGTGCATGCATGGATGCATTTTCCATTAAGATATTCCTATACCAGAATTCAGTTTCACGATCTCCTTTCCATTACAACTAATTTTCCGATGACAGCAACCTTTGTATGTTTTATATTCTAAATTATTCTCATAATGTTTAATGAACATCAACAAATGCGCTGAAGTGCTATTTTTTTTTTTTTTGAACGGCAAAACGAAGGTCATTTATTGATTGGGTGCGGACAACCTAGTAGACTGACTTTTGAAAATCTCAATTCTGTGTTACAAGCAACAGAAGTAATGAAAATACTTTCTCCTATTTATGTGCGAAATAACTCTTTGATGGAAGGCAATTATTGCCTTGGCATCTCCTAGTTTCTTTCGTCTTTGAATTGCGTATTTAAAAAAAGAAACAAATGTAACTTTTCTTTCAAACCAGCCGATACTTTTTATCTTAATAACTGGTACGTTTTATAAGTCACATGCTGTCCAAGTACTAGAGCATTTTTACCACATTTGGAGTAACGAACTTAAATCAACCTTTAAACTTATTGATGCTGTGCAGAAGACAGTGATGCGCCTCACTAACAATACGGAATTATTATTCTCTTCATTATCCCTACCCAAGGACATTTGCACCGCAGACCCCTCATCTGAGTTAATGCTTCATCACTCGCTTTTTTGGTTCGTGCTAAGTCAAAATTGTGGAATTCTTTACTCTGTAATATTTTCCTTAAATATAATAATCTTCAGCTATGTAAATCAAAGATAAACAAATTCTATTTTCCGTTTTTGTGTTTTGGAAACATAAAACAAAACTGGTCGTGGCGGTATGCATTATAGGATTAATTTCCACGGTCAATTCGTCGTTTAGAGTCAAAAAAAAAAAAAAAAAAAAGACTACAGACCGTGGAAAATCAACATGTAACAAACTGTAGCAGACGTTGATGTGGTTCTTGAGCACTGCATTGAAGTGTACTTCCGAACACTGCATTGAAGCATTTCATAAGCCTTTTTTTTTCTGACTTTATCACTGTAGGTAAATCATCACGCAGAACTTGGGCTTAGAAAGAACACTTGAGAAGAAATCGAAATTTTATCTTTTTTGGGGGAAAGAGAGAGAGAGAGAGAGAGAGAGCTTGTGGGATTGTAATGTGGCTTGGAAATAAATTCTTCATTAATAACCTACTGCATTATTTCCAAATGAAATTTCAGTCTCCAATTTGGATTTTAAATATGTTTGAACAGCGTCAATGGTTTCCAGTTGGAGATCTGACAAAAACTCAACTGCGTTTTTAAGCCGACTTTGAAAATTATACGCAGCAGGAACGATTGGAGCCGGTTGCATGGCCAGAGGCGAAGACTGCTAACGCTTCACACCTCAGGCTCAGGCCCAAATCACGGAACCAAACAAGGGCGCTGTGATTTCCCTTCTCCAGGAGCCACCGCACATCTCCAATTTGTGGTCAGGATCCTACTGGCCTAAGAAAAAATTGCAATTTGGCAACAGGTGCCCCCCACACACAGACCAATATGCTGATGAAGACTGCACCCCCCAGGAACAAGTGGTTGCAGATTAGTAATAAGGGTCCCCTCTTATATCTATTTGATGATGGGGTCTGTACTATCCCCTAAAAATGACCGGAAGGGAGCATTTACCTATCATCCGTCCTACCGCGCTTAACCCCCGAACAGCCAGAAGTGCAGAACTACCACCTGACCTATAACTGACCCTTTATACCCAGAACTTGTTTGGCTGTTTATAAGATTTTTCATTTTGTTTGGGATATTATCGACATTGGCTTCAGGAAAGGAACAGAGCCAGCGCCATTTGACAAACACACCACCAATATCTCATCCGGGACTCGGACCAGAGCCCATCCCTGACGAACGGCCAGAAGCCAGCGCCTCAGACCATTTGGCCACCGCGTAAGCGCTTTTTGTACGGTGCCACACGAAAAAGAGCAGTGCTTCGCAGGCCTGAACTTCTGCAAGTGTAATTTGTGAGTATGCTGTATGTTCAGTGTAGTCTTTTATGACCGTTATGACTTCAACTTCGGGGGCTAAGTGTCTGAAACGATTTTTTTATAGAAACATCCCATACCATCAGAGCTCTGGACATGGAACTTAAATATGGTTCAAATTGTTGGGGGAAAAATATCTTTTGTATATTACATATTTTTAAAATACGTACTATAGGATATACACATATACGAAAAATACTCTTGGATCTCTGGATGGCGAGTTAGGCATGAGTTACGTGCCTCCCTTATTTTTTCTTTGCCAGTAGAGATTTGTAGTCCTGGAGCAGTAAAGGGCCTCAGGTATGTCAATGAACATTATTAAAAAATATCTAGCAAGACGCGGATAAATAAACAGACTTAGTACTTTAGTCACGTACAGACAATATTGCAATGTAATTATGCCTAGTCTTTCAGGAACTGCTTCAGAATCATAACTTTCGTTACTGAAAATTCGTTACATTTTGCTGAAAATGATAATCCAGAGGTTCTCATACTTTTTATCCTATGGAACCCTTTCTTCTACAATGTCTAGCAACAGAACCTCTCTAAAAATACCATTAAAAATTAATATACCTATTTGCCAAAAATGTATCACTGATTTGAAATAAAAATGAAACGAAAAAAATAGGCAATTAGTCAATAAAAAAGATAATACTTACAAAAAGGTAATGTAGATCCAATAAAATTTATTATGCCAATGATGCTAGTAATCTTTAATGAAAAATATTAATGGATGAATGGCTTTGCTTTTTATTGCCACATAGGTCTTTAAAATTTGATTCTATCAAAGAAAGTTGTAATCTCATATCGAGCTTTGCATACAGCTTATTGCGGTGCTTAGTTTTTGTTGAGGCATACACAGAAAATTTCTTTTCACAAAGACAGGTTGTCGCAAATGGTAAAAATATTGACACAGCTTTTTGCGATAATAATGGATATTCCGCTTTCAAACTGTACCAAAATTCTGCCACTGGCACTGTTTTATAAAGGGATGTCACTGAGAAATCCGACATCAGAACAATACATTTTTTGTATCCATCAGATGAAAAGCATGAAATTTTCCCATTAATAACAAATGGCTTTTTAATATATAAATGCCTTTTTAATTTTTCGTACTGCTCATCAGGAAAATAGTGCCTCATTGAATCATGGAAAGCTTCCAGATACTGGGTGATTTCATCACATTGTTTGTTTTATATTTATGAGCCATTGTTTGTTTTATATTTATCACCGGGATGCGAACCCGTACCCCTCTTGGACAAATGATCAGAAGCCACCACTGTGCCTCCGGGGCTGTGCTATTTTCTTCACTCGGAGAGACAATGTATCGCTTGATAATGGAATTTTTGCTATATCTTTGACCGATTTTTCACCAAGCATGCGCTTAACCATGTCAATAGCACAAGGCTTCATAAGATTCTCGGCTATTGTACAAGGTTCACCTGCTTGTGCTATTTGATAGCTTACTAAAAGGGAAACCTCAGTAGCTTTTTCATCCAATGTATGCGCTGTATGAAAAAAAACTTTTTCACTTATAAAAGTTCATCATGCTTGCGTACAAAAAAATCAACATTTTTTTCTTTGATCTCTTGATGTGTACTCCTAAATGGTGCCGCAGTTTGGCAGGGGCCATTGAACTATTATGAAAAACTTTGCTGCATACGACACACTGCGCATTATCATCAGCGTTTATAAATCCCAAACTAATATAGCTCTGATCGTACATTCATTTTTTCGTAAATTTAACAGTTTTATCTTGATCACATTTTCCAGAACGTGTATTATTTTCTTGAACTGTTTTTTATTGGCTGTGGGAAATTGGTTAGTTAAGACTGTCATCGGGAAAAATATGGAATTCACAGATTTTCTTGAAACTTTCGAAGCTGTTTTACGAATTGCTTGCGGAACCCCTGGACCACCGTCGCGGAACCCCTGGAGAACTGTCGTTGGACCCCGATGTTCCACGGAGCACACTTTGAGAAACACTGTGATAGGCTATAGAGTTTTACAAAGCGTCTGAATTTTGGCATTGCAGGTACATGACGAAAATACACAAAATTTAAGAATGGTTCTTGACTTTTTTATCTGCGTATTGAGGAGCATTGATAGTTTCGTGAAAGAAGACCTTGAAAGCAGTACTGCTTGTGGGACGTATGTTGGGTGTCTGTCGTATAAAAACAATTAGTCAGGAACTGAACGGGACTAAATTTGTGGCGCTAATAGCCATTGAAACCTCGTGTCAAAGAACAATTGAAGGAGGTTGGAGCGATCAAATACCAAATGAATGGAAATTAACATTTTGGGTATCATTTTTGTCTCGGAAAACAAAATGCTTCGAAAATTTTAGGTTGTATCATAAAATATTGGAGCATCATTTTCAGTGCTGATCCTAACAAAATTATCGCTCGGACTTCTATAGAGCAGATATTATACAGAGCTCGTTAAACAGTCTTCAGGACAAAGATTAAAGAATATTTTCTTTTGGTTCACTGTGATCATGAGTTAAATTTGATAATCGAAAGACATGGCTCTTAAAATGGTCAGCAGGGATGTGTCCTTCAGTATTTCGACATTTTCTACTTTTTCTTGGAATTATTTCATCGTGTGTTACATGGTTGTTGAACGATGCATAACGTTGTTCAACCACTTAATGGCATCTGCTGCCAGATGAAACTGAGATGCTCAACAGAGTGGATGCCCTATATGAAAATCGAGATGGGGCCAAATTGTGGTTTTATGAGCTAGAGAAGTGCTTATCTAAATAAATGTAAAAGAACGCTAAGCATTTCGTTACAATCTATGTAAAAGATGGTGTATTTTGACTTCCGGTTGCGATTCTTTTCTAATGCGTCCTCTCCAACCAAATTCGGATCATACAATTGGATGCAGTAAAAATGCAAAATTCCTTTGAAGAGTTTATTGTTTAGAACAGAAAAAATTTCACTTCGTCGACGTCGGGGTCAGATGCCGTTTAACGACGCACAAAGAGGTATGCTACCAATCCAATGACGGATTCCGTACTACTCTTGGGAGTTTCCCCGTTCCCCGTTCACGTGATTATATATGTAGCCATAGTGGCATAACAACACATGACGTGACAGCCTGATCAGGCGAACATGGAAACAAAAGCGCCTATGGATGGAATTGTGAAAAATACCTAACACAAAAGAAATGCAGAAGCACAGCATTATTTCGAACTACAAATCATATCGATGCTCAGATTCTGTTAATTTTACTAAGCATTTGACGAAATTTCCTCATAGGGCTTGCCTCTCGAAAGTTGCCCCATGTTAAATAGAAACAAAATTCTAATAGAACTCCCATTACGAAAGATCACGTTTTCGGAAATACCATTGTATCCCAAATAATAGTTAAAATATCCCAAAATATCCTAGACTGCTTCTGAACACCAAACGATGGAAAATTCAAAGAATGAAAACCATTTCATTGCCTAGACTATGTTCATCATCGAGAAGAGCTCAGTTTTGAGTATGAAGAGCTTCAATACAAGAGTTATAGGAAAATTCATGAGAAAGATCGAATTAAAACTTCTGTCATTAATGAACGAATACTCACTTTGTAACTTTTTTCAAATGCTAATTGCACTAAAAACCACTAATACACTTAGTGGCCGTATATTAGGACAACCTACTTAACAACATGTTGTACCACCTTTGTCTTTTAAAACAGCAGCAATTCATCACGGAATTGATTCGATTAAGATGTGTAACGATCCGGCGAAACATTAGTCTCGGCATGTAGAAGAACATCTTCCACTTCACTCTAATTAGATGGCAATGCATCCAGAAGTCTGATGCTCCGTTCACCTTTATCCCACAAATGCTCCATGGGATTGAGGTCTGGAGATTAAAGTGGAGAATGAAGCAAGAAATCTCCATCACGATCCTGTGCCTCTCCAAAACAATGCAAGCACTTTGGCACTGTAAATCGTCTTGATGGAACTATCCATTTCCACGAGGGTAGAGAATGACCGTGGTTGGATGAACTTGATCAGTTTAAATACACTTTGACATTTAGGTATACACTGAAGTGCCAGAAAAACTAGTACAGATGATCTTATGCAAAATACATAGCAACGTCACCTATGCGCGTACCCGGTTGCGTCCGCCAGTGCGTATATAAAACGAAAGGCATCCTTGCCAGCTGTCAGAGCTGTTTTTGGCATGAAAATGACAAGTAATAACGATGTAAGCGATTTTCAACGCGGTGTCATAATTGGCGCTCGTGAGATGGGCCATACTATTTCAGAGGTAGAAACTAAGTTGGGATTTTTACAGACGACCATTACAAGGGTGTACCGTGACTACAAGAATTCCGGCAAAACATCCAACCTACGATACCAGAGTGGCCGTAAAAAGACAATGGGTGAACGTGACCATCGTTGGCTGTCAAGAATCGTTTCACCCGATAGGCGTGCAACACTCTCGCAGGTATCATCGGAATTCAATGCTGGAACCTCAACAAGCATCAGCGTCCGGACTGTGCAACGTACCCTGCACGATATGGGCTTTGGGAGCCGACGCCCAACTCGAGTCCCCTTGATGGGCGCACGACACAGAGCTATGCGCCTCGCTTGGGCACAGCAACAACGCCACTGGACACTTGATGACTGGAAACAAGTAGCCTAGTCTGACGAGTCGCGTTTCCAACTGTATCGGGCAGATGGAAGGATTCGTGTGTGGCGCAAACCCAATAAAGCCATGGATCCCGCCTGTCAACAGAGAACTGTACCGGCTGGTGGAGTGTCCGTCATGGTATGGGGTGTGTTTATCTGGACTTCACTGGGACCTCTGGTACGTCTACAAACGCCTGTGACCGGCCAACGCTATGTGCGCATCCTTTCTGACGTAGTACACCCGTTCATGTCCTGCATTCATGCTGATGGGTTGGGCCTGCTCCAACAGACAATGCACCTCCACACAAGTGTCGGAACGCCACATTATGGTTAGAGGAGCATTCATCTAAGTTTGGGGTGTTGCCATTCCCACCCAAGTCCCCAGATCTGAACGTGATAGAACACATTTGGGAAGCCATGCAACGCCCTATCGAACACAGGAATCCGAGATCTCGTAATGCACCCGAATTGTGGAACGCCCTGCAGGAAGTATGGTGTGCATTACCTACAGCATATTTCCAGAAGCTAGTGGAGTCCATGCCGCGTCGTATTTCTGCAGTCCTGCGCTTTCGTGGGGGACCTACCAAGTATTAGACTGGTGTACCAGTTTTTCTGGCACTTCAGTGTATATCCACTCGAATCAAGGAGAATGTTTAAAATGAAAATATGGTCTATATACTATTACACTGCTGCCTCCGCCAGCCTGGAGTCCTGATAATCCAAAATGGATTCATACGGTTGTCTATAAAATCTCAGTCTCTCGTCGTCATGGCGTAGTTAAAAATACAAATTGTCAGACCACATGATCCACCTCTAATCATTCAGAGTCCATCTGCGTTGCTACCAAGCCCACTGGGAACGTTTTGCCTTGCTTGGTGTTATTATATTGCATGGACAGGGCTTTTGTTGGTGTAAAACAGACAGAACAGTTTCGTTGGGATGCTGTTTGGCATTGTCTGTGATTCAAATCTTTTGTTATTTGATTCACTGACACTGGACTTTTAGCCCGTTCAAATCTCCCCTCACGCCAGGCGTCTACTAGCCGTATACTCTCAGTGCAATTCTTTGCACGTCAACCACTCTCTGAGTATTCTTACTACCGTTGTTCTTCCAAATACACACACGTGCAACAGTTTTGCGGATATTCGAAGCATGTCTCTGAGCACCGACGGTCATCCCCCCGTAAAAATCCGTTAAGTCACGTTGTTTCACACTAAACCTTAGTAACGTACTCCTAACTACTGGAGTATTCTTTTACACTTGATTATGTAGCCTTAATCATGTGATGGTAGCGGATTATGTATGAGAATATTTACATAAAATAGTCTACTGGTTACAATAAATTGTACACTCGCTGATGTAGATATCGTGGTAAAAACAATAAAACGCTCTGGATTATTAGTACATCAGCAAAAGACGAGTTCCTCACCCCAGTTTCTCAAAATATGTTGTCTATTTGTGACGAAAGGTGTGCATTTTAATGCCGTTGTGTTTAATATGTATAATTCCTGCTGCAAAACATGTAATATAACTCGTATCTACTTTTATTTTATTTGACCATTTCAGGTTGCCAAGAAACTCTCTGAGCGCACTGTTCCAGTATTTAATGCAAATTCTCAACGTGAAAAGAACGTTCTTACTCAGTTTATGAAAGAATTCAAAACAACCATCGGTCGGCTTCGTACTGTAGATGAAACAAAACCGCGAACTACTCGGCCGTCGTCCCCTGGGGCTGACAACTGGACGCTGAGGAAGGAAGAGAAAGCCAAGTCCGCCAAAGTGGCTCGCAAAGTGAGCATATTCAAGAGAAATCCACTCAAGTCCAGAAAGCACCATTCCGACGAGCTGCTTGTTGAAGAAGACCTTCGGAAGATGAGTGGATATTTTGAAATTAATGCTGGATTCAGTGAGACGGACGACACTGTCAGCTGTTTCTCTGATGTGTCATCACTCAGCGGGGGCCCAATTAAGGGTCGATCCAAAACCAAGACTCCTGAAATCGTTCCTGCTGGGAAGATGATGACAGGCGGAGAAAAAACCATTATCGCCATTAAAAGCGAAAGCTCCCAAGCTGTAGTCAAGGACCACAAGTACGTATCTAAGTGACTGTGGCAAATTTATTCATTCAATATGTTCTTTTAAGTGCAGAATTACGTGCTACAAATACAAAATCTGTTGTGATTTATTAAGTGTTAAATAGAAATTAGATGTGTTCGTGTCGTAGGTGCATTCCTACAGGCATGCAAAAAGAATAAATTCTATCTGATTCATGAAATCTAGGCACACACATTTGTTAGCGCTCCACTTGTAACAAAATCTGTTGCGATTCATAAATTCTAAGTATTTAGTTGCAAACAGTACGTGAAAATACTTTGTGATTCTTTAAGTGTTGGTGTGTGCTTGGGAGTAGTACTCAGACTCAAGGCGTAAGTACAAAATTTCTAATGATTGATTTGATGAAATGAAGATATGTTCCCATACGTGTATATGCAAGTGTAACAAGAGCAAAATCTTCCTCTATTCATTAAGTATAGATGCCTACTTTTCGGAAGAAAGCACACATAACATCATGACATCTCACCTATCAGCGTGTTGGACTCCTTTCGCCCCGATAACCGTTTGCACCCAGAATGGCATTGATTTCAGTAGACCACTTGAGGTATCCTCAGATATTCTGTACCAACGGGACAGAATAACGTTTAGGATTTAGGTGAATCAGAGTCACTATCGTAGACTAGTAAACGTTGTGTTTCACTATATTAAACGAATGGAATTCAAACCGGGAAATCTGTCGGCCGACGAAGACCACGAAATGCTTCCACACGATTCTTGAACCATTCCTGGGCAACATGGCGCTTGTGACACTGGGGGTTGCCTTTCAGAAAGAGTTCAGTACCATCCAGATACACGGTCACAAAGAAGCACAGCATTTGGTCCGAAACAATGGCTATGTATGGTCTGGTGCTGAGAGTACGTTCAACGGGAATGATTGGATCCAGTGATGCCCATGAAGACAGTCCTGATAACACGTTACAACCACCACTAGCCTGTATCCGTCCAATAGCACAGTCTAGTTGCAGCTATACGCCGCGAGACGTCAAAGTAAGACCCGTTCGTTGGCATGTTGGAGCTAGAACCTGGATTCATCGGGCCAGACGACTCTTTTCTTGTCGTACAATGTCGAATCTCGGTGTTTCTGCGGCCACTGCAGGTGGAGCTATCAACGAAAGTTAGTCAACACGGGCACATGAACATATAGGCAACTCCTCACGTCCATCCATTTGAGAATCCGCTTAATTGTATGCGCAAAAACGATTTGTCATGCATTCTTGATTGGAATTTTTTGTTAACTGAGAGATCGTGAGCCGTGGGTTGTCCCATACAGCGCATGCCAACCAGCATTTGTGATGACTGTCAACCAGTAATGATCTCTCCTATCCGGCAAGTTGAGGGGACGTGTGTCCCCTTTCGAATAGTTCACACCACACAGCTTGACCATGTCTACCGTCGAGCAGCCAACAACGTCTGTAAGTTTGAACAGAGAATAATCAACGTTACGAAGATGGAGAAGGCTAGCATCTGGACAATCGCATGCCTTGTTGGTTGCCGTAGTGAAGGTGTAGCGAGAGTAGTCAGAAGAAAGACACATTTCTGCCCAACACACCGGAAAGGGTAGACCATAACTGGTTGGTAGTCGAAGTGAAAGTTTGTTGCCACGTGCTATCCTGGACGACTAGACCATAACTGGTTGGCAGTCGAAGTGAAAGTTTGTTGCCACGTGCTATCCTGGACGACTAGACCATAACTGGTTGGCAGTCGAAGTGAAAGTTTGGTGCCACGTGCTATCCTGGACGACTAGACCATAACTGGTTGGCAGTCGAAGTGAAAGTTTGCTGCCACGTGCTATCCTGGACGACTAGACCATAACTGGTTGGCAGTCGAAGTGAAAGTTTGTTGCCACGTGCTATCCTGGACGACTAGACCATAACTGGTTGGCAGTCGAAGTGAAAGTTTGTTGCCACGTGATATCCTGGACGACAGACGACTCACGATCCTTCAGTTACCGGCAGTCTACAAAGAGGACGCACAGGAAAGAAAACGTTTCTGAATATACAACCCAGCTGACTTTCTTGCGAACAGGCATAGGAAATTGGTGGCTCACTCATGTTCCTGTATTGGCAGACAATCATCGACATCTCCGCCTCACGATTGGACATTGAATTACTGGAGATAAGTCCCCTGCTCCAGGGAGTCCATTCTCCACCTCCAACGTGCCAATAGAGGGGTACGTATTCGAGGCCCTATGTGGTGAACTGTATCCGGATGGTACGGTACTTTTTCGGAAAGACCACGTCTCATGTCATAACAACTGCACTGTGCAGGAGTGACTCGCAGATCATGTCCAAACATATCGCGTGCTCTCATGGGAGCCAGACATTCCCTAATTGGATCCTATCAAAAGTTTGTGGTATGCACAGGAACAAAACATTCGCTGTTCCACGCCAATGCCATAATTTTATAGCTCGTGAGTGTATGTAAATACATACACTGCAGTAGAAATTTATTAGAAGCACCCACTTACTACTGTGTTGAGCCGCCATTGGCCTTCAAAACAGCTTTCATTCGATGTGGTATGGATTCAACGAGGTCCTGATATCGTTCTACAGGTATATTCAGTAAAGCGGACGTGATGGCGTCCGTCTGTTACGGAATGTTTACTGGAGGAGGATTTCTGTTACGAATGTCTATTTTAATTTCATCCCACAAGGCTCAGTTCGGTTACAATCTGGGGACAGTGGGACCATTTAGCACTTTGAAGCCAGTGTCGTGTGAAAAATGAGCCACTATTAATTTAATTGCTGCCTTTTAAAACAGCGCCTTCTTCATACATTGCTGTTAAGCTTTGAATAAAAAAATATTTACATCGCACATTATTTGCTAACGAAACAGAAAACAAGGTTTAAAATTTTGATTTAAACGGTGCTTTATTAAAATAACATAAAAAGGATGTATTTTAATGCGTTTTTATTTAATTTTGGCAAAAAATAAAAAAGAAAAGGAGAAGATAAAAGAGAAAAAGGAGGTAGCTGGCGACGTATGTAACCCAGCAGATGTAACAGAGATATGGATGAAGCAAAAAAAAAAAAAAAAAAAAGAAAGAAAGAAAGGAAAAAACAAAACAAAAGGAGGAAGAGTGAAAACATTGAAATGTTTGAAAGTAGTGTTCGAAAATGGTTGCAGGCGGGATTGAATGACTGCAAAAAGAAAAGAAATCAGGTGTTCTCGCAGATCGACAATCGAAAATTTTAATACTGTGGTAAGAAAATCAAGAATCCTGAAATTGTCTGATGTATATCTCTGTATACCTATATTCAATGTATACCTTTTACCCCTTGTTTTCTGTTTCGTTAGCAAATAACGTGTAAATATTCTTTTATTCAAGTACATAGTCGAGTCACATTATTGTGGCCGCCTCCTGCTTTTGACGTCAACAGCGTGTAGCCAATGAAAGAAGGCACGTGTCGTGAGCTGGCTTGGAGGGTATATAAGGTGTGCCGTAGGCATTCTGAAAACATATCACTCGTTTCTGTCAAGAATAAAAGGAGCGATTTATCAGATTTGCAAAGAGGGATGACTATCGGCTTTTGGGCGAAGGGTGGCAGTATTTCTGAAACAGCGCAGTTTGTGAACTGTTCGCATGCTGCTGTGGTTAAAGTGTATCGAGATTGGAGAAATGGCACCATTGCAAAAAAGCAACTGGAAACTGCGGAGCACCAAGTGCCATTGATGTGAGAGGTGAACATCGGCTTCGAAGGTGCGCGAGGGCCGATCGACACGATACAATGGAGCAACTCACTGGCCGAATGAACCAGAGGGCTACCGGAAGTGTGTCTAAAACGACAGTCCAGCTAGTTCTGTTGCGTATGGGGCTCCGATGCAGAAGGATTTTCACTGCACCTATGCTAACGAAAGTGCATCGGCAGAAAAGGCTTGCATTTGCACGGCAGTATCAGAATTGGACCTCCGCTGATTGACAAAAGATTGCCTTCTCCGATGAGCCACGTTTTCTGCTTCATCGAACGGACGGACGTTGGCGTATAAGGCGAGAAACATCGGAGAACAAACACACTTCAACCACTGCTGGAAGAACATAAGCTGGTGGGGGCAGCGTTATGGTCTGAGAAATATTTTCGTGGCATTTCCTGGGTCCACTCATACCTGCGGAAGACACTATTGACCGAATTCGTTGTGAATCCATCCTTGCAGAACACGTACATCCATGCATGCTGATTGTCTTCCCTGAAGCGGATGGGATCCTCTAGAACGACAATGCGACGTGTCACAAAGCTAGAAATGTCCGAAAATGGTTTAAAGAGAACATCTGTGAGCATATTGAATATCTGTGGGACAACCTCGAACGTGTTGTTCGCTCTGTGGATCCTCCACCACGCACCCTCCAGCAGCTGTCAGATGCATTGCAGTCAGCATGGGTCCACATACCTTTGAAAACCTTCCAGCACCATATTGAGTCACTCTCAGCCCGTCTAGCTGCTGTCCGCGCTGCACATGGCAGTTACTCTGGATATTAGCTGGTGTTCACAATAATGTGACTCCACCGTGTAATGACTAATCATTACAAAAATGATGACGCTAAAGAAGTTTTTTTTTTTGAGGGTTGCCGACTTCATGAGCATCTATGGCTGTAAGGACTCTGTTATAAATAATTTAAGGTCACATCTTGCAAGGAAGGGACAGAATCAGAGTGGTGGAATAAGCACATCATCAAGAGCGTATGCTGAACTCGAACCTGTGCCCAACTCAGGTAATAACCAGAAGCCACGCCTCTGACCATCCGACCATCGGAACAGCGGATGGATTTAGGTTTTCGCCAGAAAATGATAGGATTTAGAACAATGAGTTAAGTGCAACAGTTAAAATACACTGGCGGAAAGTGAAAAAAAGAACAACAAGAAGGAGACGTCTGATACCAACGAAATTTATTCAGCATAATAACGGAATACAGAGAAAACGTGATCAAAACATTATGATAAAATACAGCTGTATTTGCTGGTAAACTGAAAAATAACATTTTCATGTAACATGGTTAGTACGAGGTTGAACCGCCATGAACTGCGTTACACTGTGCAATTCTGGCATGGAGTCTGTCGTACAGATGCTGGATGTAAGTTTGGGGTATTGAGTTCCAAGCATCTTCAACCTGTTCGCGTAAATTGGGGATGGTCGTGGCTGGCCGTGGAGACCGGATAAGTCGTTTTCCCATAAAATCCCACACGTGCTCAATGGGGGACAAATCCGGTGAACGTGCAGGCCATGGAAGTTGTCTCACACACTGAAGTGCATGTTGCGTTGCACGTGCCATGTGTGGGCGTGCGTGCGTTATCGTGCTGGAAAACATCACGATGGACCGACCTTACAAATGACACAACAACTGGCTGAATGACGTTGTTGATGTAGGAGGTGCTGTTTAACGTGCCCGGTACAAACACTAGTTGTGTACGGGAGTGATAGCTGATCGCTCCCCACACCAGGATTCCAGGTGTATGCCCTGTGTGTCGCTGGAGGATGCAAGAAGGGTGGAGACGCTCCCCTGTGCGTCTACGAACACGCATACGGCCATCGGAGGCTCCCAAGCAGAATCTGCTTTCATCGCTGAACACGACAGATCGCCATTGCATTCTCCAGTGCAGACGTTGGCGACACCACTGCAGCCGTTCCTGACGGTATGCTGGAGTCAGAGGTACACATGCCAGAGGCACACGTGCACGTAGTCTTGCATCCAGTAGACGGTTGCGGATTGTTCGCACAGTCACCTCAGGTGCAACGGCAGCTCGGATTTGCGTCGCAGTGGATGTTCTGCTTGACAACGCCGCTCTTCTTATGCGTCGATTGGTCCGCTCATCAGTCCGTCTGTGACTCCCGGTTCCACGTCTTCTCGTGTGGGAATGTTCTTCGGACCATCTACGCCACCATCGTACCACCACCGATACTTCCCGTTCAATTCACTCCGCAATACGACGATACGACCACCCGGCCTCGCGGAGTCCGATTAGACGACCTCTCTCAAAGTCCGATAACTGGTGAAATCGTACACGTCTTCCATGTCCAGGCATTGCAGCTTCCTCAGGGTCTTCGCACGTGTCCGTACGCCGACGACTGATTACATTCACTTCGACGTACTCCTTCAATACCACCGACGATAATTTGCATAAAATGCCGTGCTGTGGCGTAAGCGCTCACCGGTTGGTCACGAAATTAACATCACACCTACGTCAACTCGACCCCATTAACATATATAAATTTCGCCAATTCCTTCTTGGTGTTCTATTTTTCCCTTTCCGCCAGTGTAACAAAGCTTTCATAATCCTGAAAAGCAAGTCTACGGTTTTAAGGACATGTATCGAGAAGGGATGGTGAGTGTGGGTAGAAGACCATCAGACAGCTATGGATGTGAAGCCATCAAGAAAATGGGGCCAATGAAGATGAGATGGATGTACTGTTTAAATAATGACATCGAGGAATATTGTTTTGAATTACTGTAGAGTCAGTCGCGGTACAGAACACAACTGAGAGAATAAGAAATATCCGCAACAGTGACCCTGCCCAATAGTGGTTGCTACTAGCATGATAACCTATCTCTTTTACTTTGTCTCTCTTTCTCATGTCTTTCCTTTATTCCAGCCCGTTCTATATTACACCACAGGCTTTCGTGCCTTTTAGGATGTACATTACACTTTTCGGAGAAGCTTTTCCTGCCATATTATACATAATTTCATTGCGGATTTGTACGAAATTTCGGAATTGAATACCTTGATAGCTCTCTCCAGTGTGTACCTACTTTAACAGTTCAATTTTCCCCAGAGCATAATATTATTACCCTTATTGCTTTCGTATAGCAATTATAGACATTTCTCCTCTTAGTACGGTGCTTGCTTGATACACGACGTGGCTACTTGGACATGATTCATTCTGTGGTTCTGAGACTTCCTTAGATTAACTGGTCCGAAATTACACACGGGCTATGATACTGGACCATAATCATCGAAAGACGATCAGCAGCAACAACATAAATCATAGATGTGTGATTTAAAGCAGTATGCGACTAAAACACAAAGCAACCAATTTACACACTTATTACATAAAGCAAACTTCTGTCATAAACATCCAGTGCCGAGGTATGCCAGTACTTAAAAGCTCCTATTCGGCTCAAATTTGTTTGCTACCAGGTTTGAACAGTTCATTTAGGGGATCGACCGGTAAGCCCCTGTGCTTAAGAGTCACTTTTGATCTTTCGGCTGGCCGATATATGGGGGAAAATATAAGGGGGTGATTAAAGGAAGCTATGCTTTGCCAGTCCAAGCCTAGTCACTACTATTATGTACGAACGTACGTTGCACTTCAGATTTATGGCATTAAATGATTACCACTGTATTTTAGATTCTAACAATTTAAATTTCACACTATCCTTAACGACAGAACAAGCATATCGAATGATTTTGTCGAAAACTATATTCTACGGATGACATTAGATCGTTGATGTTCAAAAACCACTGATCTTTGCTACAGTTAGCCAGTCAAGTATATGAAATCACATGCCATTTTTACCTGCAGTTCCACGAAAAAGTGTGGCTAGTAGTTTTTAATTCTGTAGATTTTCTTTTGTAACTGGTAAGACACTGTCTCTCTTCCATCTAGGCTATACTTTCGCACATGAATACGTCAATTCTTTGTAGTAGTATTTCGGGTGGAAGTTAGTGAATGCATAACGGTTAATTATGCAAAATAGGGAAATTATGTAAATGTAAATCCGAATTTGCTGGCGAAAAATAGAAATCAAAGTTTCCAAGCTTTTGTTCATAAACCAGATGACTTTTTCAAGGAAGGTAGATAGTAAACTGCACACTGAATGATATAAATATTCAACAATTTTAAATCGTTCTATTATTCACTTTGTAGTTTGCTGTCTACCTTCCTTGAAAAAGCCATCTGGTTGATGTGCGAAAGCTTAGAAACTCTGATTTCTATTTTACTCCAATAAATTCGAATTACTAAATGCTAAAATAATATAGTAAAACTCTATATAGTTGGTGTACAGTTTCTCGTCATTAATTGGTTACTTACGTACTTCGTGTAAGTGGATTGGGTGAAAAATAATGCAGTTTTGTTTCTAAGATTTTCAATGACATCCGGTAATAGCGTGACGTTTACCATCGGCCTTTTTACGATAGTTACTGAATTCTTCACTGTAATATAGGATGATAAGTCGTACAACAGGATGCTTGTTTTTCGTAGTGTTCTTGCCAATATCCATGGGTCCTTCCCTTTGGTTGTTAACAACCCCCATGAACACTGGCGAAGACTATAAGCAGCAGCGCGTCCTTAATTTGGGGCCACTGGTTCCACGGAAGAGTGAGAGCAGCGCCATCCAAAAAACACGCCATCTATCTTCCGGGGCCCATCTAGGACGAATGATCCGAAACAAACGCCTCAGACAGCTCGGCCACCGGGGCTGCAAGTACTTCCCTTAAACCAAAGGCACCCTTATAGCACACGCTGCCAACAGATTGCCTCATTCCGTCCAGTGGTGCTCCGGTTCTTACCAAAGTGCACCACATCTACAGATCTCTCATCAGACATCTACAGAGATTTCTACCTATACACATTTTCTGTATTGCCGTGCTGAACAAGGTCGCACGAGCCACATTCTGTATTTTCCCGTTACATCTGTACCGTTCAGCACATGCCAATATTGCCACCATTTTCTTTTAATTCGGTAACCAATGATTGATGTAATGTGAAAGTTCGTTTCATTTCGTAGTTTCTGATAACGGCTTTATTATATTTAATGTTTATGCAAAAGTAATACTTTTTTCTTTGCAGGCCAGGTCCATTGTCAAAAGCTGTGATATCAAGCGGTGTATCCATACCACGCATCGGTAAAGCTGTTACTCCACCTCTTCCGCCTCCAAAGCCCAGCCTGGAGCAGTTACAAGCAAAGGCGGCAAGCTTGAAAAAGGGTGACATGACGCTTAGGCGAAGCCAGCAGCAACAGGACAAAAATTCGAGTAGCGTTCCTACGATTCCTAATGGCGATCTGAAGCCAACAAAAGTCACGACTCTGAACAGGAAGGCCAACAAATCTCCAGCTCGGCTAGTCCGCAGTCCGTCCTTTGACTCCGATTCTATTTCTGTTGCCAATTCCGATATGACGGAAGATTCTCTGAACACACCCATACCTAGACGAGATGACCGGGAAGATGAAGAAGATGATGCGGAGGAAGATGGACCAATAGACCGGGCTCTTGAGCAGTTGGCTGACTCCGTGATCCAACCTCCGGATGACTGCTCACTGAATCGCTACTTGAGTCATTTAGGAACCGTGCTGGCAGCAAGGGAAGATAATGCTTTGGACCAATGCCTCAACAAGTTGGCCAGCAACATGAATGGCAGCAGGGCAACCAAAGGTTTCAACCTTTCTCAACACCTGCCTTTAGGAACCTGGGAACATGTTTGCGTTGATCGTGTGGCCAGCGATAGGAGCACTCCGACGTCTGATGTATCGTCTACCTCGCGAGGTTCCAGAAGCTCCCAGGAGCACCTCAGAAAGAAAACTCTGACGAAGCCTAAGCACCATCACCATCATCATCACCACAGAACAGCAGAATGCAAACACGGGAACGGCCACGTTCAGGACCATGCCCAAGTTCCTGGGCATGGGAACCATACTTCCAATCATTTGCCCAACGGCCGTCTTCAGGCTCCGACAGCTGGAAACGATTCGTACACCACAAGAATTCACGTGGAGAGATCTGGAAGCAAGCCCATTGGCAACGGCACGGGTCGCAACCGGATCACTAGTATATCAGAAGACGACACAGAGAGTCGTGCAAGCTCTTTGGGTTCGACCCGAGAACTAGAAACTGCAACTCCTGTATCCGAAACCACGTCTGATCCAAGTTCTGTAGATCTTGAAAGGTCTCGAAAAAGGAGGCCACTAGGCAGGAGAGGTAAAAAAGCATTGAATGGCACATGCCGACAGCACATTCAAAGCAGTAGACTAGGCAAGGACGGTGATCACAGGACTCTCAGGAAAACTGGATCAAAGCAAAAATCCAGTGATGTGACAGTCATACAACTAGAAGGTGATCCTACGAATCATGTGACTAATGTGGAAAGCACAAACACATTTGTCACTTTAATTAATGTAGACAGTTCAGACTGTTCGAACAGTGCTGAGGAAAAGTGAAACCTAAGTCGACTTTCCCTTCGAACTTTTCCGTGAAGAGCATATTCTTTATTTTTGTATAAACCAAGAAAGTTATTTATGTACTCGTAAAACTTTTATGTGAATGATCTTTTTTTCCTTTTTTGGGATTAAGTGTTGCAAGAGAGTAAAACGTCTAGAATTGTGCGTTTCCCATTGTACCTTTTCAAGATTTGAGAAAATAAAATTATTTTGCCTTATACGAAGTACTTATAAATCCAGAAGGCTGTCAAAGAAACTACCAGAATTCACGTGGAGAGATCTAAAAAAATGATAAATTGCAAACCTTAATGAAATAATGATAAATTGCAAACCTTAATGAAATAATGATAAATTGCAAACCTTAATGAAATAACGATAAATTGCAAACCTTAGGTTTTCTTTTTTTCCTCTTAAAGAGGTGCAGCCTTCTTGGTTGTTCGTAAAAATACATACACCATGCACTGTCGTCATCGTTTGACCGTGCATGACAGAGATAGTCTTATCAGAACTTTGTGACCAACAGACGAACGTATGATATATTACTTCATTCGAACTCAAACCGGAGCAAACTGCCTTGAATTACAAATGCCGTCAAGTTTTTTTGTTTTTGGGGTTTCGCGACCACCGTGAGCAACTCGTTGATACTATAAGCAGTTGTCCACCTCTAATTCAAGGCCATTGGTTTCAGGGAAGAGAGAAAGCCAGTGCCGTAAGACAAACACAACATCCATGCCTCACTGTGATTCGAACCAGGACCCATCTCGAAAGAAAGGTCAGGAGCTAGGCTGCCACTGGGGCAGCCGCGGGTCAGACATGGATCGCGTGTTTGTCGTGCGGTACGGGCTGTCTGCCTTCGCTGGAACCAGTGACCCCAAATTACGAATGGGCGACTGCTTGTAGCCTATCGAGTTACTCACGGTGGTCATTAAACCTCCAAATAATATAAAAAACCATACGTACAGCATTCACCGTCGCTATAGTTTGAACGTGGGTGCCAGAGATAGTGTTATCAAAATTTTGTGACTCACAGTAGAACTCATCATATGTTTTTTATCCGGAGCAGACTGTTTTGAACTCCAACTCCCGACCCAGTGGCCGGGAGGTATGAACAGCATTGGCTTCTAATCATTCGCACCCAGATGGATTCGTGTTCAAATCTCGGGTGAGGCATGGATAGGGTATTTGTCTTACCACACTAGTTCTCTTCTTTCCCTGGAACCAATGGGCCTAAATTAAGGACAGGCGACTGCTTACAGCTCATGTTAAACCACCGAACAAAGAAAAAAGAGAACTGGAAATGTCATTAATTGCTACAAATCTAAGTGATTGCCATTAATTGCAACAAATCTTAGTTACTTACATATACGCAAGCGTACTAGTGTAGTAGATTAGACCAACTTACTGTTTTTAATAAAGTGAATTCTTATAATTTCACTCTCTTGCGCTGTATAAAATGAAATGCCGCCCCGGTGGCTCAGCGGTTTAAGCGATGGCTTCTGATCACTCGTCCGTTCGGGTTCGAATCCCGATGAGGCATGGATGTTGTGTTTTTCTTACGACATTGGCTCTCTCCCTTCCCTGAAACCAGTGGCCCTAAATTAGGGACGGACAACTGCTTATAGCCCATTGAGTTGCTCACGGTGGTGGTTCAAACTCCAATAAAATATTAAATATTTGTTACAATTTATACTTATTATTTATTCTAAAACCGGATTAATTCGAAAGTTCGTGAACAAGAAATGATTGTACGAACGGCTGTAGTTACTGTTTCAAAACTACGGACAGTGACCTTTTTTACTAATGCAATTGCAGAACCCGTTTTGCATATTTGGTTCTCATACCGAACCTTTCTTAAATATAGCACAAGCAAGAAATATTTGTGAGAACGTCATGGAATAAATCAGTAAAAAAGCACCTATCACGTGAGAAATGGAGAAAATCGCTTTAAAGGTTGTTGTTTTTTAATACTGCAAGTACGAGCATTCCCCATCATAAGCATTTCCGTTTTCCGGTAGTCTTTACGCCAGGCAAAATTTCATCACTGCGGGCTACCCTTGGAAGATTGTTGGAAGAGAAATTCGTATCGTTTGAAATATGGAAATGTTAGGTACACGTCATAAAAGTCCGAGGTTTTATAATCCCAAGTGTTTGTATTACAAGGCTTTACCTACTTGTGCCTATTGAATGCCACAAAACTGAGTTGTCAACACAATGAACGGCCCGGGTGGACGAGTGCTCAGAGGTGCTGGTCATCAGATCTGAGCGGGGTTTAAGTTCTGGATCAGGCATGAGGTACACGTCATAAAACTATTACAAAACTACGGACAGTGTTGTGTCTCCCTTTCTAGGAACCAGCGTCCTCAAATTCAGGAACATATATTATATATATACATATTTCGGTACATTTATAATATTGAAGACTGTCCATCTGTAATATTGAATACTATAAATAAGTTCTTTGAATTCCTGAAAGTTGGAGTTTCATGTTGAAGTTGGATTTCAGGTAGGCCAACGAGAAAAAAATATAATGCTAATAAGTCAGACCATCTGGTTGGCCAGTAGTAGGACAACAATTTTCCCTCTACTGCTGGCTAAAATTTATTGTTTTTCATTAAGAAACTTCAGATGACTCTTGGGAGGGAGCTCCATCAAACCGAAACCACATACACTCATCCTAAAATAAAAAAAAATAATAAAAAGTAGCACCCAAAAGGAAGCAACCGACAGAAATGAAACTTGGTGGGTAGGTTTCACATCGTGAGACATGCAAGTGATTCAAGTATCAAGCTCGGCCGCGCATGTGACGCCAGCAAGGAAGTCGTAGCGATATGCCTGACCGGCTATATAAGGTCGTCTCGTTGAGCGTGCTTGCCATTCTGACTCGTGCTACTGTATTGGTTGCACTCTTTGAAAGTGAAGTATGCCTCGGAGAAAAATTCGGAAGCAATTCGAGCAGTTGGAAGAGTTCGAGAGGGGCCGCATCTTTGGGCTCCGGGAAGCGAGATTGTCTTATCGCCATATTGCGTGCCATCAGTGGCGGCTCGTGGTGTAAAATGCTGGTGAGGCGAACGGTCTTGATGTAAATGTAAAACAGTAAAACATATGTTATTGAAAAATATATAAATTCGTATAACGTTATACGAACATATATATATATATCAGTGGCGTAGCCGGTGGGGGTCGTGGTTTGCACCCCCTAAGTAGGCGAGACAGTTAGCTTTTTTCTAAGTACGTTTTATAGATAATTTCCCTATTTAAATTCATTGATTTTTACATAACTTACAATGTAATACAAATAAATTACATTGATACATAATATCAATGTAATTTCTTGATAATAGAAGAGAAAGTAAAGCAAAGCGGCCAAAGAAGTTGCTTTATTAAATTTTTATTAAAACAACTATAATTTATTGCATTTTCTTCATTTTATTAAATTAGCTTCGTTTTGTATTAATGTTCAAGATGTGCGTACGTACCAATAGAAAAATATTTGTCGAAGCGCCCCCCCCCCCCAATTGTTACACGTACCAATAGAAAAATATTTGTCGAAGCGCCCCCCCCCAATTGTTACATACACAGTTATACAGCAGAAGTGCAGAACCCCCCCCCCCCCTCAAAAAGTTTCATATCAAAGGCAGTATCACCCATCGGATATCTTTGAAGTCCTGGGTTCGAGTCGGCTGAATCATTAAAATCCGCTGAGATTCGGAAGTCTCGTTAAGCCATTGGTCTCGGGTAGGCGCCTTGTTATAAACAGCTGTAAACCCCCCATCCCTTAGGGCTTCAGCCCATGCCATTTAGCCCTTATATACAAATATTATTCAACAGTAATGGAATAAAATTATAGAAATATATGAAACACGGCGTGGGGAGTCTTTCTTCACGAAAAAATCCAAAAATATTAGAGGGAAAATGTGCATATACCACTATATATATATGTGTGTGTGTGTGTAATATACGCTACTTTTGCAACAATATTTTTATGAAAACAATTATTCGATAATTTTACAACAAAGAAAGAAATATTTCACCTGTATTCTTTTATGTAATACACTTGAGCGAAAATACGCAATTTGTGCGGTTTCTTTAGCTAGTCAATGCGTCACTCACATCCCAACGCCAGTCGGAGATCCACTTCTTAAAAAATTCAAAGTAAATCATTTGAATAGAAATTGTTTTCTCGCGAAATGTTTCTTGAGCTTGAATAAAAGTCACAGTTCGATTGGCATATTAGTGAAGGTGCATTTAGCACGGGTCACAAACTGAAGTCCAGGCTCGTGATAACTATGTACAGGAGAAGTCAAGTTAAGGAAGCACATTTCTATATAAAAAAAGTATTAGGTAATTTAAACCTGGAATTAAAAACAGAGGAATACGATATTAATTTGCTTTGGTCTCGAACATAATGCTCTCAGTTTATGTTTTATAAATAAGTTCAATTCTGCGATCCTTTTTGGCTGCAAATTTGTCTATGATCAGATCATAAAATGGTTGAGTGGACATTAGATGGTTCAGCAATTCTTTCTCGATTGAAATTTTAGCGAGTGAAGACAAACGATCTTGTGCCGTTGTATTACGGAGGTAAGTCTTAATTCTCTTCAAACAAGAAAAACTCCTTTCAGCAGAAGAACTTGTTGATGCCAGGGTCAATACAAGAGAAAATAATTTGTAGGCTTCTGGTAACACATCTTTCAGCTCGTTTTCTTTCATTATTTTCAAGGTTTTCTGAACACTGAGTTCCCTGAAGTTGTGATCATTATATAAAAAATTTAATTCGTTTTTTAGTCGTTGTGTGTCTGTAAAAATGTTTGGATAAATTTTTTTGAGAGTGTTAAGGGCACTGGATGGAAATGACTCTGAATAACTATGGTATTTTGAGCTGTCAACTAGCTGCAGAAACTCGAGCTTTTCCATATCTTCAAATCTGGTATTTATTTGGACTATTATGCTGTCAACGATTTCGTAAAACAAAATTTTGTAATAGTTTTCCACTTCTTCTTCAGTCAAATGTTTCTTTTGGCGACATTTAGGACCTCCACTCAAACTAATTGCTTCACTGAAATGTTTCAAGTAAGTGGTTACATTCCTTTTCTTATTTATTCGTTCGCAACATTGTTTAATTTGTCTTTGGCAATAACTGATATCTAAAGTCTTTTTTTGTAAAACATCAAACAGTACATCCGTAATTCCAAAAATGTCATCAAAAATCAGTGATAAAAAAGCAAATTCAAAATTAGTGAAATTTTTCAAATATCCTATGGCTCCGTTGATTGATTCTGCCGTTGATTCCGGGTCATTCATTATGTTTTCAAACACATTCTTTAATTTGCCCCATTCGCTTACAATTAAACGCAAAATTTGCGAACGTGATGCCCAACGTGTTTCCGCTATTTGAGGAATCCGTTTCCCAACAACTGAATCTGCTACGTGGGTTCTCTTGGCAGATTTATGAAAAAATGAGGGCATGCTGGATACAGTTGCGAAATATATGCGACATTTTACAATACTTTTGCACCACTGTTGTAGGACAAGGTTAAGGCGGTGGGCGAAACAGTGGGTAAACAAAGCTTGCAGGGCTTCTAGCTTGACTCTTTTCTGCAGACCGCTCAACTCTCCAGCCATAACGCTTGCACCATCATAACACTGGCCTACTAACTTTGATTTAAAATCAAACTCCTCTAAAACCGATGCTAGCAGATCATAGAGTGCCACAGCAGTCCTGTCAGTGCTGATATCATAAAAACCAAGGAAGCGCTCAACTACTTCACAATTTGAGTCCAATATGTATCTGACAATTATTGAACACTGTGTTTTTTGAGTAATATCAGGTGTATCATCAACTTGCACTGAAAACAAATTTGACTCATTAATTTTGCTTTTAACACATTCGTTTATATATTCATGAATACACTCCAGTAAATCATTCTGTATCGTTTTAGATTGTCCAGAAAATAAGTTTCGTATTTCTTCAAAATGTGCTTTTAATTCTGCGGTGCTCCTACGAAGTAACAAATGGAACATCTCCTTGAAATTACCTTTATTTAATGAGGAAATGGATTCATCATGTCCTCGAAAAGGCAGTTCTTGCTTGCTTAGAACGACAACTAAATCGATTATATGTTCCATAAAAAGCCTATTTAGTCTGACCTTTTCATTAAACTTAGCTTTATGAAGAGCAGCATTTTCTTTGAGCATATCAGAAATAGTGTTTATATTTTTTTCCCATTCGTTTCAGACCTACGTGATTAGTTATATGCTCTTTAGAGCTTTCGTGCAATTTTGCACTACGAGAAAAAGTTTTTCAGATCAAAATAACCCGTTGTATTCCACACATTTTTCTTATTGCTCAAAAGTAAACATGGCCAGCAAAAGAGAGTTTGCTTGTAATAGCTACCAGAAAGCCAGGGGGAAATCTCGTACCATGATTTATTGAAAGACCTAAAAACGATTTGCCGCACTTCTTATCTTTAGATATTGAATTTATTATAGGTGTCGGTCTTCCAGATATGAGAACATCCCTTTTATCATAATCTTTCCAGTGTTTAAAAGGAATTTCTTCCAGAACACAAATCACATCGTTTGTTGGGCCATTCATATTTTCCAACCAAAATCAAAATATGCTGTTTAGTAACAATAACAAAATAAAAAAGAAGAAAAACTCAACATTACTATGAACTAGCCAACACCCGCAGAAGAGAGGATTGAAAACACACTACAAAAAGTTAGACTCAAATACACTCTGACGAATAGTTAAAGCTACGTAGTAATCATCGTACTCCAAAGCGTCTAGAGGCGAACGGCGTCATCGCCTGTAAAACCACTTTTTACCAAGGTTATCTGCTCATTTTCCCGCGCCCATTGGATACACAATCCTTGGGTTATCCAATAACAGCAGAGATGCGATTCCAGTTTAAGCGAAATGGAGTGTCGCCTCAGAAATTTCCTTTCTCTTACTGGAAGTCTGGCACCTCCTTAGGTAGACCTCGGACCGTGGGGGTGGGGGTTCACTCTGTAGGGCTCTTCTCTGATCCCCAGTTCTCAAAACAGGCTTCTCATCGAGACGATTCAGCCGGTCGCCTCTAAGCGCTTAAAACATGCAGCTGCTTTGCAAAAATAATTATTCATTCCTCTTCTTGAAAGCCTTTCTTTAACCTAATTCATGGATCACAATGTGAATTTCAGTGTTTCATTTATCCTGCAAAGTTCTTATATCTTTGTTACTGACCGAAGTTTGTTTTTTTCACTTCTCATTCTGCGGAATTTCAGGTGAGGCGGCGCCTCGCTTGCCTCATCTGACGGGCCGCCACTGCGTGCCATACCATGGTCGTGCGGATATCACCATTGCACGCTGTTGACGGCAGTGGATAGAACAAGGCATGCAGCAGCGACAGGAAGGGTGGAGCGACTTAGGCGAATTACGGAGAGAGAGGGCCGACGGGTTGTCCGACATGCGCGGAGTGACCCAACAGCCACGATTGCGGATATTCAGCGAGAAGTTGTGTCCCCCATGCATCGTCAGATTAGTGCCAGCACCATTGGCAGACGGCTGCACGACGTAGGACTACACGCAGGCCGACCGTTACGTCGACTGCCCTTAACAACAGTGCATCGGCGCCAAAGATTGCAATGGTGTCGTGCCAGACTGTTAAGGAGCCATGCAGAATGGCAACAGGTGATCTTCAGTGACGAGTCCCGGTTTTGCCTTGGAGGAGACGACCAACGAATCTGTATGTGGAAGCACCGTGGACAGCAGAAGGATGGACGGTTTATTGTCGAGCGTCACACGTCCAGAAGGCCTGGTGTCATGGTGTGGGGTGCAATCGCCTACAATGCCAGATCACATTTGGTGTTCATTACAGGCACTGTGACAGCCCAACGTTATGTTAATGAGGACCTGCAACCAGTGGCCCTAACTTTTCTGAACGCTCACTTCGGTGCGATTTTATAACAGGACAACGCTCGTCCACATGCTGCTGCTGTCTCGAAAGCTTGCCTTCAAGGCACGGACACTCTGCCATGGCCAGCCGCATCACCAGACCTATCGCCAATTGAAAATGTGTGGGATGATGTTGGACGCGCTATTCACACTCCACCCCAACCGCAAAATCTGCAGGAACTGTTTGAGAAGATTCAGGCTACATGGGATGGCTTACCGCAGGACACTATTAAGAACCTGTACAACTCCATGCCGAGACGTCTGGAATGCTGTGTGAGCAAACATGACGGCCCGACGCCATACCGAGAGACACTATTTATTGGCTTGTAGCTCAATAAATATTGCCCATATCAGTCTCAATGTTTGATCATTTATTGTTCCTGGTAACCTTTACCTTTCTCTCGAATATCATTGAAATCCGGACACGTCCTTCTGGGTGCAACTATTTTTTGACGATGAGTGTATTTCTTGACTGCTGGGAAGTACGTTCTCTGTCCAGCTTTCGGCATAGAACTTCATAGATTTAGAAATCGGTCAGTAATTAGGCCAAAGCCACGTAATAATGGTCCCGAATTCTGGTCAATCCTTATACCGCACCTTGAGCAGCTCCTAGCTGCTCGACAACTAAACTGAGTGTTGGGTATCCCTGGTGACGTAAGCGTCTCCAAGCGTCAGTATTATTCATTATGACTACTGATAATACTTCTCTAGTAAACTATAAAAGCGCAGAACTCAAGAATGTAACTTCTTCGCCGATGAGCAGAGTATGCTAGTAAAAGATACGGCTTTTACTAGCATACTCTAAAACTCCAAATAATAAATAATAAACATTACGATTCTGATCAGTACTCCAAATAATGAATAATAAACATTACGATTCTGATTAGTACTCCAAATAATGAATAATAAACATTACGATTCGAATTAGATTACGACAGTGGCGTAGCCAGAAATTTCTTAAGGGTCCATGGGTTTGGTTCATTAGTGAAAGCCTCGTACACACATATATATATATCGCTTTAAATTCATGCTCAGTCTCCCCTCAAAGAAGAGGGTGGTCAACCCCTCCACCCCCCTCCCCCCAATCCCCACCCCTGGATTACGATATCCGAATCGTCACTGCAAGTGTGGACACTGTTTTTTCTCGGCCGGTAGCGCTTCGTGTTGCATGGAAATCATGATGCGGTCCTTTATACAGTGATGGCTGGCAAGTGAGAATACCATCCTAGGAATAATCTTCCTACGACTCGAGCTTCCTATCGCGCTGCTCAATAGATTTTTCAAAAATAGCGATTGCTAAATTATCAACACATCCGACACTAACCAGCTGTTCGGACCACCCTTCTATGATTCAGAAACCCCAAAATTATTTAACCACTGGTAAAACGTAAGTACTGCTACAGTCAGTCAAAAAAATCTCATGACAGAGTGTTTGCAATTATCTGCGCAGTTGAAACCGGGACGCCATCTGCAACGGATGAAAAGGAAAAAAACAAATCAATAGAACAGCAATCAGAAACGAATAGTGGCTGCTTCGAGCTTTTGAAATTGTTAGCTATGATGTTTCGAGATAAAAACTAGATAGTGCGTTAAAACGAAAACTTTCCAGGTGCATGAAACTACTATGCCGTCCACGTTGCCTAGTGATCAGTAACTCGGGCTGCTGTCTAATCGATAGAGCTGAATCAAGGTTGGAGCCCCGGATGCAACATGTGTTTATCTGCTTGTCTCAAGGGGGCTCGTTCTGTCTCTTACCTAGTTCTCATAATCTTGGACGCTCACGGATGTCGTCAAACTCCGAAACAAACAAACAAAAGACCTGCTAGATTAGTTCGGTGATCCTCTCATATCTGGCAAAGTTCGACAAAGATTCATGTTCCAGTAATATACGTTGCTAACCTCGCATACCACCGCAATGTACATATAAAGAAGAAATCAAACTGACAAATGAAATAATGAATAAAATTAGAAAGGAAGTGAATAGACGATTAAATAAATACAAGATATTATTCCATCATTATGGATTCAATGCTCTTGCTATTGGCTACATTGACCAGTCAGTAATGATTTTTCCAAGTCTTCTACATGTTGGTAACAAGAGATTTCCTGTATTCACTAGAACATACGATCACAAATGATAAACTTTTTAGAAAACTGCACTAGATTTCCTGAATTTCATACTGTAAGTAACATAGGCATAAAGTGTTGTAAATCTCATGCTCCACAAAAAAAAAAAAAAAAAAAAAAAAAACATATGATATTTATACACTAATTTTATTTAAAAAATGAGAGAATAAACAAAAGTTTGTTAGAACAAAACACTGTGGATACAGCGTAGATAAATAGAAACAAAAAAGCACGAGACTTATGAGACAAGTCTACTATGTATAAATCCGGGTGTTTATATAGGTGTATTTATACAATATCTGTGGAGCTTTCTCTCGCCAACGGGGTTTTTTTCAAGACACTAGAACATCTAGACTAAAACTGTAAAACCTAAATAGAATAAGTGGCTAAAGAATCAAATCAAATAAACAGTGCTCGCGCGAAATTACGTCAACATAATGTCTCGCGGTATACACATGATAAAGCTATTCCTTTTTTTTTAGCTTTAAAAGCGTAGTTCCATGCATGTGGTAGATCCATTGATACAAACTCATTACACGCGTCACTGTGAGATGAAATTTCTTTAGTGTTCCTGAGCACGGCTCCTTTGAGGTGGCGTAAGGAGCAATGTCCTTAATACCTACAGTTTCCAAGGACAAGTATGTAAACAGAATAATGGCGCTCCGATGGGATCCTCACTTTCACCCGTCCTTGCAGAAGCAACACTTCGCCCAATTGATCGGAATATATTGTCCAGCATTACCCCACGGTCTACCACCTGGCTGCGGTATGTGGACGACGTATTTTTCGTGTGGTCTCACGGAAAAGAGACTCTTCCAATTTTTTTTGATAAAATCAATGATATTCATAATACGATAAATTTCACGATGGAGCTTGAACACAACAACGCTCTACCTTATCTGGATGTTTTATTGAGAAAACCGCCTAAAAACCGCCTCGGTACACAAGTCTACTATAAACCCACGTCCATCTCCAACCTGATGCTCCGAAGCTCTTTCTGTATCGCAGAATACAAAACAGCTATCGTCCGTACTCGAATTAGAAGAGCCTTCATCGTATCCTCCGATACCCATTCTAGACAACACGAAATTGAAATCGTAATGAATTTGGCTACTGATGCAGGATATTCATTGAATCAGATACGTAACTTCATCCAAAAAACCAGGGTCAAACATTCTAATCTTCCTGTACCGGAGCTTCGTTATTTACGCTCAATTCCTTACATACCAAATGTGTCTTACAAACTCGAGAACGCCCTCAAGAAGATGAACTATGGCGTCGGCATAAGGTCTCCTGCATCTTCATATAATATGCTAAAGATAAATACTGAAAAACCACCTCTTTCCAGCAAAGCAGGTGTTTATGCGATCCCCCTACAGTATCCGGACAGCTCGAAACGATACTACATTGGAAAGACCAAGTGTTCGTTTGGAATCAGAGTCAACGAACATAAAAAGGATACAAAATACGGAAAAGTAGCCACGACGCTATACAGAGAAGTCAAATTCAAGTCCGATACTCCTACACGGGATCATATAAAAGAATTAGCTACCTACTTTACCCCTAAATGCACAGCCGTTCGGGGAACCTTGGAGATTATTACCAACAGCGATACTTGCAATGATAGCGTCTCACTCGAGTTGCCACGAAATTGGAACCAGTTCTTCAAGCAATGCCTTCTCCCTACCAGGATGCCGCGTGCACAACCAACGTGATACCTCGGATCTTTAAATGAATATAACGTCATATCTATTTGTTGTCAAGTTCTCAAGTTCAAATTGTTAAAGGGTTCTATTATCCAGTTTGCAGTTTCTGTCTAACTTCCTTGAAAAAGCCATCTGGTTGATGTGCGAAAGCTTGGAAACGCTCATGTATATTTTCCTACGCCAGTAAATCGGATTACTAGTATAGTGTTACTATATTCTACATAATTGGTGTATTGTTCCTCGTTATCAATTCCTTAATACCGCTCGACAGTGGTATTGAATCATTATTTAGAACTTCGCTTGACAGCGCAGTCGTGAGTTTCCCATGTTTGACATCCCTTTTATGCTCTTCAAGTCTTGTAGCAAAATACATTTTTTGTCATTCCTATGTATATTTTTTAGATCCGTCTAGGTACACTACGGGAATGAAAAAGTTTGTCATTATTAATAGTTCTGCAGTAAAACTTTTGATTTAAAAAATATAGTGAGTGCCCGCTTTTTATTCAGTTCTTATGATCGTGCTGCCATATTGCGGGCAAAGATGTTTTACTTTTTCTTATTGTTTGGGTATTTAACGACCATCGTGAGCAACTCACTGCCAGATATACGCAGTTGCCCTTCCCAAATTTGAGGGTAAAACACCACCCCAGCCCGAACCCTCTCGGGCTCCTGAGGGGTCGTCCGCTGTTCCACCAGAGACACCTTTGGTGGGATACAAGCATTCCAGGACACCCCCGGTGCTTACACCTGAGGCTTTCATGAGCTGCATTTTCACCCTCATTGGGGAAGTTGAGTCCGTTCTCATGGACTCGCGGGTCACTTCCTCAGGGAGAGAAAAGGTGAAAGCGGTCCTGAATAGCATTAATAAGGCTTGTTACGAGCAAGCCGATCGGGTGGCCTATATTGAAGGCAGGCTGTCCGTTCGGCAGGAGTCGAGCTGCAAAGCCGACGCCAAAGTGGTTTCCTACGCCGAAGTGGCTAGGAAAGGGGCTAGCACGGCGAAAGGGTCTTCGCCCGCCCCGATAGAGTATAAAAAGAATAAGGAAAAGTCGGGAGACAGGAGACACGTGCTTTTGGTCTACCCGAAAGTCGAGAGTGCGTCCTCAGAGGACACGTAGAAAACCCTGAAAACTGCAGTCAACCCAACTAAACTGCAGATAGGGGTCAAGAGCATTCGGAGCATTAGGAAAGGTGGGGTCGCGGTGGAGTGTTGGAGCTCGACCGCCTTGCCCAGGAGTTGAGGAGCAATCCGTTGACCAAAGATTGCACACTCCCCACGGCCCCACGAAAGAGACACCCCCGGTTGATTGTTTATGGGGTCGACGGGGATCTCTCAGGAAAAGAGTTCGAGCAGGTGGTTTGCGGGCAGAACCCAGAACTCTAGAACGGGTTTAAACCTGTTTCCCCATCAAGGGCAAGGGAGGTAGGGTCCACTGGGTGGCAGACGTGGTGCCCAAGGCCTTCAAACACTTGGTGAGGCGGAAGACACTGAACTTGGGTTGGTCAGTGCTCCGCCTAAAGGAATTTTTGAGGGAGGTCAGGTGCTTTCGGTGTAATGGCTTCGGTCATTTCCGAGGCAACTGCCCCGAGTCTGAAGCAAGGTGCGGCAATTGCGGTGAAGTTGGGCACCAGCACCACCAGTGTGCAGCCGCACCGAAGTGCAGCAATTACACTGCTGCGAATGCCAAGTTCCGCCTGAAGCTGGACGTCTCTCACTCCAGCTTCAGTAAGACATGCCCTAGTCTTATGAGGAAACTTGAGCAAAGGAAAAGCCGGGTCAACTATGGTTGACAGATGGTTGTACCCTCGGAGGTACGTTGCTCTCGATATTGAGATTTTGTGTCTATTGACCAAGGTATTTTTGATGACCCTGGCCGGGGTCATCACCACAGCACTGGCCCTAGCGCTGTGGACCATGTAAATATTTCTGTGTGAATAATGTGATTTCAGTGCTTGAATATTGTGAGAGGGGTGCATGAGACCCTCGTGAATGTAATTTTGTTTAGATACCAAATAAAGGACTCTTGTCCCAAAAACTCGAGTTGGCGGGCGATCTCCCTGCCACGAGATGGGATTTTTGAAAAGTTACTTGCCCCAACTGCCCATAGCACGTCGCACGCACGGGTTGTGACAGAAGGGTGTAAGGTACCGGTCCCGTGGGGGAGGCAGATCCCCACAGGTCTCTAGACCGAATCTGTCCGAGTGGAAGACTGTGGTTTCCGGTGACTGACGGGCTAGCTGTCGGAACGCAGTCAGGGATCCTATTAATCCCAAACTATTCGAGAGAGTTCCGCATTTCCCTGCGAGGTCTACACTAAGACGGTGCAGGTAAAGTCATCAGCCTAGGTTCTCAAATTTGAGACCACTGGTTTCAGGAAAGGGAGAGAGCAACTGCCGTCAGACAAGCGCACCATTCTTATCTCACCGGAGATTTAAATTCGGATCCATCTCGGGTGACCGATTGGTAGCCAGCGCCTCGTACCACTTGGCAGTCCGAGAGACCTTATTTTCCTTCATATTTTTCTTAATAACTGTTTCGTTTCTCAATAGATCTGAAAAATGGACTGTACTTCCGAAGTGCTTCGGGTCAGCAAGTTTGTTTACAGTACGTTTGCCATCGCACCTCCCCGTATGTCACTACGAGATATAAATAGTCCCATAAGAAAATGTAAAAGAACACGCGAATGCTTACGAGAATAATAATAACAGACTTTCGTAAAATCTAAGAGCATTCTTCGTTTGTTCAGACAGCATTTAATACGCAGTTGAACTGACTTTCTAAACTTGCTTGGGTTTAGAAGGAGACAGCGTTAGCGAATCGAGTTTTTCGTTGGATTAGACTGAATGTTTTCATTTTGCATGATCCTCTGGGGGCGCGACAAACTTAAGGATATAACGTATCTCAAAATTAACAATCCGTGGTTTAAAACGCAAACGAACCCGCCGGCAAACCTAAACAAACGCGTCGACAAACGCCGCGAAGCGTTACCCGGAGCACTTCGGTAGTACTTCCGAAAACTGTTTGTTGCGAGAAATTCAGCATAAAATTATAACTGAGGTATTGCAGAATTTCTTTATACTAAAATAATTCAGGGTGGTCGAAAAGTGCCATAGGGGTTTCGATTGACAACTGTACAGAAACGAAGAGATCTACATACAGCAATGCGGTTTGCGGCATTTGAAAGAGTAAATATTCGCGTTTAATAATCTTACCTTAATACACCTCTACATGAGCGCCTTTGGTGGCATGAAACACACCCAGTCGATATTCAATTTCTTGCCATGTGCGCTCCAACATGTCACGATTGATTCTATCAAACACTGCTGTAATGCGCTGTTTGAGCTCCTGAAGCTGCCTAATCTTTCCCGGTAAACCATGTCCTTGACATAGCCCCAGAGGAAGCAGTCTAAATGAGTGATATCCGGGGACAGAGGTGGCCAAGGAATGGAACCATCTCTGCCAATCCATCTGTCGGGAAACTCACGGTTCAGGTATTCACGAACGTCAAGTCCCCAATGTGGGAGAGCACCATCTTGTTGCAGTATGATGTTTGGTTGCAAATCCTGTAGTTGAGGAACAGCAAAGTTCTGAAGCATGTCCAAGTAATTATTCATTTGCATTGTGGGCTCGGAGAAGAATATTGGATCAATTACACGATTATGCATAAGCCCACACCAAACTTTCACCTTTGGACTGTGCGAGACGTGCTCCCTGACTGAATGTGGGTTTTCTCTAAACCATATACGAACGTTCTGAGTGTCGACTTTTCCATGCACGTAAAAGGTTGCTTCATCCGAGAACATTGTACGGCGTAGGAAACTTTCCTCAATTTCCATCCGCTCCAACATATCCCGAGCGAATGCTAAGCGCCGAAGTCCATCGTTCGGTTTAACCTGGTGCAGGATTAACACTTTGAATGCGGTTAGTTTCAGGCGTTTGTGAAGCACTCCCATCAGTGTGAATCGTGGAACATTCAGTTGTAAAGAGGCCCTTCTCGTGGATTTGCTAGGACTGCGAGCGAAAACCTCCTGTAAGCTCTGCGCAGTTTCTTCACTGACAGGGCGTCTGCCACTTCTTTTCCGGTCCAGGACGCTACCAGTATCCAAGAATTTCTTCTGCCACGCTCTGATTCTGAAATCACTCGGTGGATCTTTCCAATATGTCTGACGGTAATTTATTTGTACCTTAATCACAGACTTCGTCTCAAAAAACCAACGCACGCACATTGCTTTCTCTTGCGGCGACATTTTCAGTTGTTTTGCGGTCGGCGTCGGTATTTGCGAGCACGAAATGTCATCTGTTGGAAAGAGATGGCGTTAAAACTTGAATATTTACTCTTTCAAATGCCGCAAACCACATTGCTGTAGATCTGTTCGTTCTTGTACAGTTGTCAATCGAAAAGTCTCCCCTAGGAGACTTTTCGACCACCCTGTATATTTAACATACACTATTTCAGAAATATGTGTTGAATATATCGGTTTCGATTTTTTTGTAATTATGGCTGATGTTACCAGATAGAAACATCTCATTCCATAAGTTCTGTTTACAATATACAAGTTGTTACCAAATTATAATTTCTGCGGGGGCATGCTTAAGCAACGGAGCATGCCCGTAGTCGGCGCCTGTGGTAAGTAATATGACTGGAAATTATTCAGGGTTACAATCAACAACAAACGACAATAACAATAAAAGAAACGGAAAAAGAAAGAAAAGGATCAAAATCTTGATCTGCCCATTCATTCAATTTCGTTAGCTTTTTCGTTTCCATGTCTTGTTGGAAAGGGGCTGATTACTTCATATTCTTACATTGTACAATTTATTCAGTGGTTTATCATACTGATGGGATGTCTTGATACAAGGCCCAATAAAATCAGGAAAAGGGTTTATGACTTCACTCAAAATAATTTCTCTATCACTATTCGGTCTTCTGTAAATGATAATGCAAAACCTCCACATGCTTGTGTTGAATGGCAAAAGTAATTACTGGAGTTATCACAAGCCTTGACTACACTATCATTTGTCTGACATGAAATCAAATTCAATCATAACACGCAGCGTATGTAAATAATTTAAAAACTGACTTCAATATCAGAGAAAATATTGAAACGGTTGGAAAAGGTCATCACAACTTTATAAAAAGGAACAACTGAATTATACACTACAGTAAATAATAAGCACTATTCGATTGAAGGGTACATCGAAGACCTTAGACAGAGTTTTGATGAAGGCCAAACAGCACAAATGCTTTGAAATGAGCTGATTACCGTGACGACCAACCAAGATGTTCACAAAGAACGGCAGCTAAAGAAAGGGACTTACCGTTCCACAAGTGAGAAAGGTAATTCGGAGAGAGAATTAATAGCTTTTATCCATCGAAGATCATATGAATGCAGCATTACCTAGGGAAAAAAAGGTTTACAAAAAAAAAAAAAAAAAAAAAAAAAAAAAAGATTTTTAACATGCTGAGTGAACAGTGAAGACTTAAGAATGTTACAGAAATACTGAAGTCCCATCTAGAAGACTGATCAAGATCTCACAGAAAATCTTTAACTGAATTCTCAGAGATGGGGGTGCTATTTCTGGCCGTGCCCAAATGAAGGGCTATGTAGTTATCCTGACCTGTATCACAGAGAATGGACTAAGCACGCAAGTCGCCCTCTCCGTTCACTCATGTGTATCTTTGTCTAAACGTACAGAGAAAGGCTTTTCTACATTGCACAGCACTAAAAACTACACATTTTGAAGTGCACAGGAGTGAGCAAATCGCTCATGAACACTGTGGACAGAAGTGAGCAAATCACTCATGAACACTGTGCACTGAAAATGAATTACGAAACAATACAGATTGTGAAAATGAAATACAATACATTCATTTGCTTGTAAGAAATCTTAACAAAATGTGAAATAAGTGTTCCAAAGATAACTTCTGAATTCGTTGAAATGAATGTTGAGGGAATATGTGCAGTATTGTTCCACAGTGTTTTTGTGTTAATCCATCATCGGTGCTAATCATTATTCCCAGTAAAAAATATTTTTCTTAGTTTGGAGTTTAATGACCACCATGAGAAAATTTTACGGCTATAAGCAGTCACTCATCATTAAGTTAGGGACGCTGGTTCCAGGGAAGCGAGAGGGTCAGCGTTCGTAAGATCGGCATACTACCCATGACTAATTCGGAACTCGAACCCTGGCCCAACACTGACTCAGTGATGTAGTTCTAAATAAATGTCTCAGCTGTGAACAGATTTAGAAAAAATAACCTGTAGTTTTTATTATTTCCTTAATTACTTTTTCAAACTAAACAATTTTAATATAAATTGATAAGTTTTTAAAGAAAAGAATGTTAAAGGAGTCGTATGCTAAGTATATAATTTTTTTATTTAAATACCACTGTAGTTCCATACGATTCTTCTAAGAAAAATAGTTATAAGTTATACTGAACAGATTTAACTAACATAGCTGCATCAATTCAGTGAGACTAAAATGCCATTTTCCCTAAGATTATGAAAAATGGATGTAGAATATTTCTTTTGTGTTACCTATGACGAATCAAAATGAACTCAGGAGATTACCTTTATTATAGCCACTGATGCAGTTTAGTAGAAATGCCCTTCACTACCTTAAAATACTTGACACTGAGAATTCGTAAGTAAATTTTAGCCTGGTTTTTTAATCTCCAAGGAGCGCAATCTAACCCCACGGAGTACCTCCACCGCCAATAACTTCGCTTTAACGGCCGTCACGGCATAGGCTCTCACAACATTATCTTTGCTCTCGAATCCTTAAGATTCCCGGTATGCCCTATTGCGTGATCCGTCTGTATCCTTTAATCTCTACAGTATTTTGTTTGTTTTTGGTTTAACGACTACCATGAGCACCTACTAGAGCTATAAGCCCGTCTTTAATTTGTGGCTCCAAGGAAGCGACAGAGCCAGTGTCTTCGGACAGAGCATCGATGCTTCATCCAGGGCGAGGATTCGGGTCAGAAGCCAATCCCTCAGACCACTGGGACAGCCATTCCTGCCATACATACACTGAAGTGCCAGAAAAACTGGTACATACGAGCTTATGCAAAATACACTATCTACCAACAAGTAATTGGACACCTCTGCAATCGACGAAATCTGCGGTCCTGATACACGTTGCGGCCGCCGCCGTTAAATATCGTGTGGGAAACAACGCAACCAGTCGCATGCAAGATGCCACGCAGTTCGGAGTTCTCTGATTTCGAGAAAGGTGTAATCGTCGGGTATCACAGAAATGGCCGATCCATACGTGACTATCCAGCGAGTTGAAGTACCCAAAATCGACAGTGGCCTACGTGATTGGCAAGTGGAAGAGGAGAGGTGACTGTCGGAATGTGTCCCGACCCGGCAGACCCACAAAACTGGGAGTTAGAGACCGACGGGTGCTGACCAGAGAAATTCGGAAAAACCGCACCAAATCGATGGGCCACATCCGCGAGAAGTTTCAACAGGGTTCCGGGAGTGTTCTTTCGATGAATACCATCCGTAAGGATGCCCATCTGCTCAGTTATCATGGACGTGCTGCCGCCCATAAGCCTTTCATCACCAAGTCCAATAGCGCTGCTCGGCTAACGTGGTGAAAAGAACGTCGACAGTGGACCATTGAACAGTGGAAACAGGTTCTCTGGAGCGACGAATCAAGGTTCACCCTCTACCGTTCGGATGGCAGGGTCTGGGTTTGGCGTCTGCCTAGAGAACGCCTCCTGGCGGAATGTATTGTGCCAACTGTGAAGTTCAGCGGCGGTGGAATTATGCTACGGGGGTGTTTCTCCTGGTATGGCACCGGACCCTTGGTCGCAATTCCTAGTAGACTCGACGCCGAGACCTACTGCACCATTTTGGATGACCATGCGCTTCCTACGTTGTGGCAGTTTTACGGGGTGGACCCATGTTACTTTCAGGATGACAATGCCACCTGTCATATTGCGAGGTCCACCATGGCTTGGTATGGTGACAATCGGGTTATTCGAATGGGCTGGCATGCGCAGAGCCCGGACCTTAACCCTATCGAGCACCTCTGGGACGAGTTGGAGCGTCGACTTAAGGGGTGCCCCCAACGTCCGAAATCGGTGAAGGAACTGACCTGTCTTCTCCAAGCCGAGTGAAAGAAAATACCGCTAGCCGGCGTACAACGCCTGGTTGAGAGTATGCTCCGGAGGGTCGCAGCTGTAATCGCCGCTCATGGAGGCTCCACCAACTATTGAAGGTGAATAAACTTCGTTTTCCTTTGCTATCACAGGTGTCCAATTACTTGTTGGTATATAGTGTACATAGCAACGTCACCTATACGCGCATTCCGTTGCGTCCGCCAGTGCGTATATAAAGTCAGAGCCGTGGATGGCTTAGTGGTTAGTGTTTCAGACTATCGATGCTGGGTCCCCAGGTTCAAGCCTGGGCTGATCTTTCAGAGATGGTGTGATTTACTAACAATCGCTGAATATCCGCCGTGCATCGAACGAGCACGTAAAGTGACGGCCCCCAGGCTGGACCGACTGGTTAAATGGGTATCCTTTCCTATACCCCGCCTGAAATTCTCTCACCCCTCGATGTGCAATATCGTACTTGTACGGTGGCGCCATCTACTGTACTCTAATCTCACTACAGACTGTTCTGTTAAAGTCGCTAGACTTGCTCTCATTCCTTCCGTTTCTGTGTCCTGCCCAAAAGGCGATCTTGCTGTAGGTGGCTGGGACCTAAACTCTACTACCTGTGGACGGAAGTCCTACAAGAAAATGACGCTGACCCCCCTCCCCCCGGTAGCTAAGGCCGTTGCTAGACTGCCAGCTGTCAGAGCTGTTTTCGGCATGAGAATGACAAGTAATAACGATTTAAGCGATTATCAACGCGGTGTCGCAGTTGGCGCTCGTGAGATGGGCCATAGTATTTCGGAGGTAGAAACGAAATTCGGATTTTCAATTCCGGCAAAAACTCTTAACCTACGATACCAGTGTGGCCGTAAAAAGACATTGGGTGAACGTGACCATCGTCGGCTGTCAAGAATCGTTTCACGCGATAGTCCCCTTGATGGGTGCACGACACAGAGCTATGCGCCTCGCTTGGGCACGGCAACACTACCACTGGACACTTGATGACTGGAAACAAGTAGCCTGGTCTGACGAGTCGCGTTTCCAACTGTATCGGGAAGATGGAAGGATTCGTGTGTGGCGCAAACCCCACGAATCCCGCCTGTCAACAGGGAACTGTACCAGCTGGTGGGATGTTTAGCTGGACTTCACTGGGGACCCCTGGTACGTCTACAAACGTCTGTGACCGGCCAACGCTGTGTGCGCATCCTTTCTGACGAGGTACACCCGTTCATGCTGATGGGTTGGGCCTGTTCCAACAGGAAAATGCACCTCCACGCACGTGTCGGGACGTCACATTATGATTAGAGGAGCATTCATCTGAGTTTGGGGTGTTGCCAATCCCACCCAAGTCCCCAGATCTGAACGTGATATAACACATTTGGGATGCCATGCAACGCGCTATCGAACACAAAAATCCGAGACCTCGGAATACACCCGAATTGTGGAACGCTCTGCAGAAGTATGGCGTGCATTTTTTTTTGATTGGAGGATTAACGACCACCGTGAGCAACTCAATGGGCTATAAGCAGTCGCCCGTCCCTAATTTAGGATCACTGGTTCCAGGGAAGGGAGAGAGCCAGTGCCGTAAGACAAAACACAACATCCATGCCTGAACATGGCGTGCATTGCCGACAGCATATTTCCAGAAGCTAGTGGAGTCCATGCCCCGTCGTATTTCTGGAGTCCCGCTCCCGTGGGGACCTACCAAGTATTAAACTGGTGTACCAGTTTTTCTGGCACTTCAGTGTATATACATAGGTATGAGAAAGTACATACGGAGAGGAGACATGTGGAAACAAAGAATGTCATTTTTCAAGGATGGTTGACAAAGTAAAAGATTATTCATTCTACATACATATGTTTCGAGGATTTCGTTCATTGGAATTAAACAAAAATTCAGATTACGATGAGCGAAAATTTTAATTGGAAGAATGATGTTTTAAATAAATTAATAGTTAAGCACAATGTAGTTTAAGTTTTTCAACCAGAAGGTTGGTGTTTGGTGTTCCATGACTCGTACACGCATTATCAGGCCCGTTTTCTTCAGTAAAACCATTAACTCAAAACAACAGTGCCCAGATTATTCAACCATTCATATCCAAACTCACAGAACGGGAAATCAATGAAGGATGGTTCCAACAAGACAGTGCATTTGCTCACACCGCTGGCACATCAATACAGCTTCTGAAGTAATTCTTCGGAACGCATCATCTCCCGGGGACTGTGGCCTGCCTGGTCACCGGATCTGGCACAACGTGACTTTTTTCTGCGAAGAGCACTGAAGAGGAGGGTCTACGCAGGTAATCCACATACACTTCACGAGCTACGGGCTACAATAACGACTCACATGCAACAAATAACACCATATGCCCTGAGAAAGGTCTTCATTAACATGCAGAAATATGTGCAGACATGTCTGGATGTTGGTGGGGGCATTTCCACCTCCTGTAGGAACCAGTTCGACATGGTGTTATTTTCAGTGCACAGTTATTTTTCGGACACCCTGTACGTTAAATTTTGATTCAGGATTATACAAAATACACAGTTATTTTATACATAACCCCGTATGTTACCACTTTGAGAGAATCAAAGTGTTTTTTGTAGCTATGAATGATATAGATGATACAACTAAAAATTTACTAGATAACGTTCATAGCTCTTTCTTTTTCTCTGGTCAGGAAATTTGAAACAAGCAAAGATAGGTAATATTTTACTCAACACTGATGCTAAATCAACTAATGGACAACCTGCTTTGAAAAGGGTGATGCTTATAAGTCATGTGTAATTGGGGTGATAAATATAAAACAAAATCATATTCAAACTTACTACCTAGTAAATTATTTTAAAGATTTTTTTTTCGATAAATTGAAAATGTGAAATCACACAGAATTTCTTAACCTAGCTTTTATAATCAAATTAGAAAAAAAAAATTAATACGAAAGTCAAAATAGACATAGGTTAAGGTAGCTAATGAAGTATGTCTTACATCATAAATTAAGGTAATCTAACATTGTGAGTCTCCCATTTGTTTCACTTTTGAGGCATTCAGAATTTTACAATAATACATATTCAACATTTTGAATTTTCTTTTGCACGTGTTTCAAAGCCATTTCCTAGAGAAACGTATAATCGAGGTTCCACTGTATGACCCTTTCCATCTCAATTCAGGCAGGGGGTGTCAGTTGACCACCTCCAATTTTTTGAAAAAATTATGGTAGCTACTACTAACAGAGGTATAAAGTACTGCAAAAGGATTTTTCACAAAAAAAAAAAAAAAATAAAATTGATCGAGCTACAACAGTTTGAAAATAGGCAAAAAAAACCCCACACGTGACGAAAATAATGTGAAACACCAAATTTTAAAATGTACAATGCTCCTGTACTATAATAACAGGTAGAGACTTGAATTTTTTATTTTATTTTGAAGCTATTGAATTGGTCTTTCTTTATGTTCACAGAAATCAATCAAAGGAATATTGCTAGATGGCAAAAAAAAAAAAAAAAAAAAAAAGTCTATATTTATTACAAAAAATTTAAATTTTCCACAAATTTAGGATTTTTTTTTTTTTAAGGAAAAGACTGGTCAGGTGGGTAAGTGTGCCAACCTGCACTCCAACTAGGGCTGCCTTAGCAGTAATGTTATTTTTATCCTGTGATGTATGCAACTCATAAAATTCATTTTTAAAATATACAAAATTTCAAAAAATCAACACTTTTGATTGCAATATCTCAAAAACCCCATTTTTAAAAATTCTGAAATTTTGTCCAAATAATGTCTTAATGGTAGGTAGTTAACTGGGGGAATCAGGTTACTGGATTTTTGCCTTGAAATTTTCCTACAAATTTTTGAAAATGCACTTCTCTCCTGTTCGAACCTCATGGTTGGGTTATTATTAAAAAAAAAAAACTTCGAAAGATATTTCTGAAAAGTTTACCTGAGTATATATTCCAAATTGCAGTGTCAATCTATATTTCAGTCATTTTTATGATTTTTAATAATTGTCACCTATGTACATGTTTAATTTTTTTTTAAATCCATAGTCTGTACACCTACAATATATTATCTCAGTTGCAGTTAAAATTCAATTTCTATTTACATAAGAAAAAAGGCCTCAAAAAAAAAAAAAAAAAAAAAATTATGAGCTTACCATCATAACTACAAATTATTCAAACTGAGAAAAGCTGCTGCATTTTATTGATTTCCTTCTCATGAAAGGTATGAAGTCGTGCAGAACGTCCAACAGCAGTTGGGGCATTCACCTTTAGAACATTTTTTAAGAGCACTGGACACTTGACCTGTTTTCTTGCCACATTCTTCTGGCCACCAAAAACCTTAGGCTGGTCCATGAGGGTGCTTGAAAGATACTGTTATGTCCTCGAATTCTTTAAATATGTTTGCAATCTGTCCTATCCAATCACCAGTTATCATCATAAATGCATCCTATAAATTCTCCTATTGTAAAATAATTCGCAAAAAATGGGTTCTTTTTTTGTTGGCTTGAGAATTGCACTTCTTTATGTGGGTGCCGGACTGTTCTGGCCCACTGATGGTTTATTTCCTTGTACTAACCAGGAATGCTGGGACTGTATTCCAACAACAGATTTTACTGTATCCCACTCTTCTACTTTGCTGGTTCGATAGGATTGAACTTCATAAGTTGTGAGGAGTTGAAGTTTAGTCTTTGGGATCAAGGGGGAGACAGTTTCAACAAATGAAGGTGCATCTCTTATAGCTTGTAAAGCTTCTTTCTGTAAGTTGAATTTAGTAGAAAAATGTTTGCACAGGCCACCCACACCATCACATGCACTCTTGCATTGGCCTGTGGCTGAGAAGATCCACTTCCTTGTTACATTTGGGTGCCTGTTCATAGAACTGATATTTGTTTTTGAAGTGCCCGGCTGCTCCATCTGAGATGTAAACAATTGTTTTAAATTCTTCCAAAGGACAAGTCTTAGCAATTTCACTTTTTATGAGCAGAATGGCACACAGAGCATGTGCTGTGTTATGGCTTATATCACTGCATGCTACCACAAAAGACTTAGTCTCATTTGGAAAGTACACAATGCATGTAAAGAGTGAGATCCGGACATTGTTTGCCAGTAGTAACTTTGCAGTTCATCAGATAGAATTACCAGGGATCATAGCATACTTCTGGAAAATTTTAGGTAGGAATTTTAGGAATTTTTGGAAAAATTTTAGGAAAATTTTAGGAGTGTATTTCAATAAAAACTAGATGTATATTTGTATACATCTAGTAAAACAACTTCGTATACATTGTAAAGAGTTTGCTTCACACCCTTTAACCATATATACTGATAGACTGCGCATGACATCAAAATTTCTGGCTCCAACATAAAATCACATGACATCAGTCAAAAAGATGGGTTACACCTGCTGTGCTTATGGTTGCTCTGAGCGATATAGTAAAGGAAGTTCTATGGTTTTTCATGGGTAAGAAACGAATTAAATACCCAAGTCAATAAAGTTCAATTACTTAACCAGAAACTTGCAGCTATTGATATAAAAATATAGTAACTTAAGAAAAAAAAAAGGAATGCATGTTCCAAATTCTTCGCAAATGTTCATCACATTATAAATCACGAAATGTAAACAACCCGATCATGCATGTATATAGCTCATAAGTAAACTTACCTGAAGAGTTTTCATTATATATGAGGCGCATTCACATAATACACCGAAAACACTGAAGTTCTGCAGCGTAAATTATTAACCATAACAGCATTTTTACACGAAATTTGGAGTCTGATGATGACGTGCCCAATGTTGGAGCCATGGCGGCTTTGATGCAGCTATTGCCAATGCTCAGTCCATTAGTATATATGGTCGAAGTTCACACCAAAATTTTTTGCATAACGTCTAATATCTAAAGTTTAAGTATGATTTACTTCTAATGTTCAGTTCTTATCTTTTCACGTGTTATTATCATATTCAAGTATATTTACGACATTCAAGTTTCACTTTGAACATTAATATGCTGTTGAACCAGAAGCAATTCACGATTTTCACAGTAAAGTTTTCAGGTTTCACATTAAATTATAATATCCTAAAAAGGTAATTAAAATCCAAGAACTATGTACAATTGTTCACTGAATTACTTTTTCATATTATTGTTTCAACCTTTTCCTGATAAGCCTACCTTTTTCTGCTTCCACCACAACTAATTTACTTTCAGTTTTCTTTATTTCAGCTGAACCTTGTATGATCAAGTTAGAGGCAACTGCTATTTCAACAGTATTTTGTTTTTCTACAGCTTTTCTCATTCTTTCTGTTCCCTCTTGAATTACTGCTAGGGAGGCTTCTTTATCTTTTTTAAGCCTATTTATTTCTGCATCATTTTCTTTTATTTTGTCATCAAACTCAGCTTTTCTTTTTTCTCTAGCTGCTTTTCCTTATTTTCCCTCTCTTTCTGCTTCCTTTCTTTTACCTTTTTTGATTCTTCTTCCTTCAGCTTATCAACATACTCTTTATAAAATTTATGTGAATCACAAACACTATTTAACAAATTTCTTGTTATGGGAACTTTACTTACACATCCATAGTGTTTAATGGCCCCTTTAACTATTCTTAATAATGTTATAGTTGAGTCTTTTAAGTTAGCCTTGTCCTTCCTTAACAGAGCAGTGTTAACCGAAAATCCCCTTTCTGCATCAGCATTACCATGAGGTAAAACTAAAATTGACTTGATGAGTTTAGCAAGATTTGAGTATTTTTCTTTTCCGCTAGAGTCTTTAATACTAAATATATTACGCCAGTAATGATCAATCCGCACTGGAATATGCCCTTCCTCTGAAAATTTCACTAGTTCATCTAGAGTTGGCTTATCAGAATTTAAAAGTTTCCACTCTTCTCTTACTCTATCAATTTGTTCCTCAGAAAGATGCAAAACACTTGAAATTCTGGTTATTTCCGAAAGTCCTTCAGTGACTGAAAGTTGAGTTGACTCTTTCTTTGGTTCTTTTACCTTTAAAACTTCTATGTCTCTTAGCTTTTGATTGCAGAATGGCAAATTTGACTTTAAATATTTTGTGGTTGCAATTAGTGATGATCTTACATCTAAGAGAAATAATTTCTGCCTGGTCTCCTGAACATTCCTGAGGAGATTTTTTGTCTTCATACACTTCTAACTCCCCTAGTTTTTTCCATGAATTTTTGTTTTCAAAATCTACATTCTTTAGGTCTTCTCCAAATTTCCCTGCAATAACATCATCTTGGATAAACTGAGCCATAACATTTCTCATTAAAGTATTTAAATCAGAATATAAGTGGTGTATTTTTGGTTCTTCACTCTGATAACATAATGAAAACTTTTCAAAATTTTGGTGTGAAAATGAAATTAATGCTAAATAGCAAGGAGTTAGCTCATTTTTCAGGAAACAGTGAATTATTTTATACCTTGCTGAATTGCGTAGTTGTTTTTCAAATATATTTTGAGATGGCAAGAAGTTTAAAAAATATTCTGTAATATTTAGCCATTGATCCAAGAGCCTCTGGGCTACAGAACCAACGGTTAACCATCTGTTGCTGACATGACGCAAAAGAAATTTGGCTGTGACCAATGTTATATCCTCGACAGATTTATAATCCTCTCGTCTTGCAGCACTACTCTTTAAAAAGTAATGCATATCAGTAGCAAATTCGTCAAAATCTATATTTAAGCTTGTCAAAAAAATTTTAAATGCATTACTAACAACACGCAGGTTGCAAAAACCTAGTTCCAAAAATTTCTGGCCTGTTTCTTGTTTTACAACTTCATTGAATTTGCATAAAAAGCACTTATTTACATTTGGGCTGTCCATGGATACACAAATAATTCTGTTCAACGAAATATTGAAGGACGATAACACATCAAGAATTTCTTTTAGCAAAATATCTGCTGTTGCATGACCCAGAAAAACGCTTGTTAAGTATCGCCAAGAAACTGAATTTATTTCTGAAGACCAGTACCTGAGATACACATCCAACTGCCGTTTCACTTGCACATTTGTAGTTTCATCAAATGCAATAGTAACCTTTCCTGGGCTACTAGATGCAATGTCTTTTTTCAAATCCTCTTCAAAATATTTTGACAATCCATGTGATATCACATAAGCAACTTTTTTCTTTAAGTTGCATTTTGGTTGCAATAGCAGAATCAGGAAACATTTCTTTGAAAAGTTCAACTGTTTCAGTGCATGAAACAAAAGACATTGTCCTTAGCAACTTTCATGGCCCATAATGCTTCGGCTTTAGCCAACTGTAAATCATGACTCAGTACTTCACTAATATTTGTTTTGGGCTGAAGATCCTGTCCTCCAAAGGCTTTCAGGATGGACTTATTTTGAAATTTACTTTGAAATTTCTGCAAATGTTTTTTTCCTTTATGATGCGCTTTTACGTGTGAAAAGCCACTATTAGAAATATTGAAAATTTCTGAACACAATATACACTTAGCAGAAAATATTGTTTCAGTTGCAGAACACCATTCTTTCAACTTCAATCCGTCCAATTCTTTGGCAAGCCACGCATCTTGAAATTTCGTTTTGGATTTAGGCATCTTAAACACTTGTATTACTAACCAGAAAATGAAAGGGAAGTACAAAAACACGTTCCAATATTGCAAAACCAGACAACTTCCCGAAGTTTGGCTGCGAGGATGTCAGAAGATAGAAAAAAAAAAAAAAAAAAAAAGCAAGTCACCACTAGAGAACTGAACCTGCACACAGCACAGAGAACACCATAAAAGACGCAAAACCAGAAACTATCATCTCACGCAAGTTCAGTCAAAGCGAGTCAGAGCCGATATATATTGCGTATCAAAGGTCGGCGAAGCACGATCGAAGGTTAATGATCACGTGCTCTACTGCCTGCCACGATAACACTCAGCTACCATCCCATCGTCATTACCGGAGGTTACGGAAGGAGACCACATGTTTCCTCTTTGCTTCCACCCACCTGCGGTTTACAATAACAAAACATCAGCAGAAAGAGGAGGTTCCACGAGGCATGTTCAAAAATAAAATATGATCTTCTGCGTGCCACTGAGTTCGTCTGCAAAGCTCAAACCAGGGGTGAAAATGACCCCTCCCCTTTTCCCTTAGATCTCTTGTTACTCTCGAAAACTGTCCGAAGGCACAAAAGTGGAGCGCCCGCCCCGAAGCAAGTGCATCTCGATGGTGTCATTTTCCCTCCCTTCAGCAGCACACCATATAGGCTGTGTTTCTACAATAACAGGTCTTCTTACCTTACCGTAATGGTAAATTTATTGGCGTTAATAACGGTTATATTTTTAATAAATAAGCTTACAAAAATTTTAGGAAGAATAGCAAATTTTAGTTATAATTTTAGGAATTTAAGGAGGGTCACAAAATATTAGGAATATTAGGAATTTTAGGAGAAATGCGACCCCTGAATTACAGATCAGTTTTGAGCAAAGTCAAAGTGTAACACCAACACTGGATTATGTGCTGCAGACTGTTTAATATCTGCTATCCCATTTCTATGGATGCGCTCATTATAAATTACGAAAGAGTTTCTTCCCTCTTGATACCCCCTACCTTCAGTAGCTCTTATTTTCACTGACTCTGCCAATGACTCTCAAGCAGCCTTAATAGATGTTTCACAGTACTCCATAAAAATTGCACCAGGCAGTACCATTTTCAGTGCCACAGCTTTGGAAAATCAAACTTTGAAATCATATCAGCTGCAGTTTAAACCAGAAATTACCGCAAATTGCAGTTTACCCATGATTCAAAAATTGCCCAAGTTTCATAAAATCATTCACCACCATTTTCATCGTTACTAATTTTTTCTTGCCATTTTCGGATTTAGTCACATTTGGTGACTTGGTGAATGCTTGGTGCGAGCCCTGCCAAGAATTGTGTTCTCCTGCTATTAAAAATTTACTAAATAATGTTTACAGTTCTCATTTTTTCACTGAATTCAAAAATTTGAAAAAAAAAAAGAAATTGAAAAAAAAAGTGCCATTTTCAAAAATATGTAAGCAAATTTCAAGGCAAAAATCCAGTAACCTGACTCCCCAGTAAACTACTTATCATTAGTACATTGTTTGGACAAAATTTCAGAATTTAAAAAAATGGGGTTTTTGAGATATTGCAATTCAAAAATGTTGATTTTTTGAAATTTGGTATATTTAAAAAATGAATTTTATGAGTTACAAGTATCACAGGATAAAAATAAAATTACTGCTAAGGCAACCCTAGTAGGGGTGCAGGTTGGCACACTTACCCACCTGACCAGTCCTTTTTCTTAAAAAAAAAAAAAAAAAAAAAAAAAAAAAGATCGAGTCTCTACCTGTTATTACAGTTCAGGAGCAGTGTGCACTTAAAAATTTGGTGTTTCACATGATTTTCGTCACGAGTGTATTTTTTTTGCCTATTTTCAAAATGCTGTAGCCCGACCCAAAATTTGTTTTATGAAAAATCCTTTTGCAGTACTTTATACCTCTATTAGGATTAGCTACCATATTTTTTTCAAAAAAATTGGAGATGGTCAACTGACACATGTTGTTCATGCCTGCCTGAATTGAGATGGAAATGGTCGTATTTTGTTTAATTTAAACATATATTATTGTTACTGAAGACACTCCTACCAGTACTTTCATTTTCCGGCATTTCTCAGTTTCAGGGTAGATCCAAGAAACATGTACATAATTTTTATATGTCGGCTTTTCCCTTGATTTTTAAACAACACAGCTTTTCTTCAACCCAACAACACAAACACCATTACAAGCATGTAGGTTGTTAAAAAAATAACAGCAAATTGACAGTATTTCATGAATCTAATACCCCAGGCATTTCAAACTCTGGCACACGAAAGATACATTCTTAAAGAAGGTGTTGACACTGCCCAAAGGATGGCGTGGTGTGCTTAAGTGGAAGGGCAGCATAAATGAATTGGCTGTTTGCACTGTAGAGGAACAGAGGGCAATCATCAGGTTTTTGTGGTCTGAGGGTGTGAAACCTCGTGCAATTCATAGAATGCTGCATGAATTCATGCAGCATTCTTCTATGACAGTATGCAATCATCAGGTTTTGTGGTCTGAGGGTGTGAACCCTCGTGAAATTCATGCAGCATTCTTTTATGACATTCTTCTGAGATGCCTCGATTGGCAAAAGAAGAGTATACCAGTGGGTAAATGCATTACAAAATAAGCGAACATCCATCCGTAATGAGCAATGATCTGTCGTTCCAGCATGGCCGTCACTGATGAGAAGGTGGGTCATGCTGATGCCATTATTCCTGAAAACAGGCGCATTTCTTTAGAAGTTCTAGCCAGGGAATTGGATGTCAGTATCGGATCCACTCATACCATTGTCATGGAGTTCTCAAGTATCGCAAGTTGTATGCACGGTGGGTGCCTAGGATGCTGACTAATGAGCACAAGATGATTCGTGAGCAGACTTCCACAGCCTTTTTAGTGTGGTATAATGATGGAGACAAACTTCCTGGCATGTATCACCACAGGGGACGAAACTTGGGTGCATCACTATGAGCCCGAAAGTAAGAGGCAGTCTTCAAAATGGCAGTACACATCTCCAGTCATGAAGAAGTCTCAACACTCCTTTGGAAAGGTCGTGTTCACTCTCTTCTGGGATATGAATGGACCAAATTTGCAGCACTATCAGAAAAAGAAGGGAAAAGTGAATAGTGCCCGATACAGCACAATGCTGGATGAGCAGCTGAATGAAGCCAGTAATGCGGGGCTGTCGCAGAGGACTTTTGTTTAAAGGCGTTCTTCTCCTTCATGACAATGCCCGTACTCACACAGCCGCTGCAACTCTTGACAACATTCGGAGATTGAGATTTCAGACCACACAGCATCTCCTATACAGCCGTGATCTTGCTCCCTCCGATTATCATGTGTTTGGACCATTGAAGGATGCTCTGAAAGGATGAAGATTTAGGAGTAACGAGGTCAAAGAAGCAGTGCATTCCTTGCTGAAGGCATACCCAAAAATATTTTATTTTTCTGATGGATTAAAGAAGTTGGTGCAATGGTGTGAAAATGTATTGAAAAGGTGGGCGATTATGTAGAAAAATGAAATATCATTTGTATCTCTCATTGAATTCTGTGTCTCAAAATATTCAATTTGCTGTTACTTTTTGAACTGTTCTCGTACATTCAGTAGTCAATTCTACTAAGATTTGTTTGGTACATTACAAACAATTTAGACAACACTTAAAAAACAACAACAATTGATTATCAGAAAAATGCAAGTTTTTAAGGTTCAACACCTACATTTTTGATTTAATAAGTCTGTAAATACAATATTCTCTGACACTGCTACATAACAAAAACTATATGTATATATATATATATATATATATATGACTGAACATTACAAAAACTGTAACTGGTAGCATATCGCATTTGAAATATATGAATACATACAATAAAACTTACTGAGGCACATAGAGAGGAATTATGAGAAAAACACTAAAATATGAGTATTTCAAAAATGTTTAAAAGACGCTTAAAAAGTTGTTACATTAACATTAATTTAAAAAACAGACATCACATACATAATATTTAAAACAAATATAAAACATTGAAATAGCTTTTCTTTACATAAAAATGCATTTCATTTTATAAATTCAAATGTGCTTAAAAATGTCTAAAAGATAAAACTCAGGCAGAAAGTGTATTTTGTAATGCACAGTATATTTACAGAATACACATTCAGACAACATTCTGTAAGCAAGCTTTACCACCTTCAAATACAAGGATACATGCAGCCACCTTCACATACATCATCATGCTTTACAGCACACAAGAAATCTTTTTTTAGTAAATACTGAAATTTTACAACAATTAGACAGGCAACACTTAAATATCTTCTTGTATCTGACAGTGATTCAGAAATAATGTTTCCACAAAAAAGATGAAGGACTTAATTACTGAAATGCCACAATAAAAAAGCATTGTTCTTGATATCTCTTTGGCATCAATTTTATTCTAAACTCCTGTTTATGTTACTACAATGTTTTGTCAAAACTTCTGTAACTATTTTCTGGGATAAAAAAATCATGAATAGATGGCACACACTTTAGTATTGTGTTCTTTTTCTATTTACTTTATTAAGAATACAAATTTTTTATTTTGCATGCATGTGTACTACAGTCTAAAATTCAGATTGTTCTAGTTCATCTCACTCCTGCAATAAAACTAGGTAAAGAAATATATAATTCATTTTCTCCATATGGAATGTCTGTCAATTGCTAACTGTATATTATGAAGGGAAATCAAAAACATGATCAGTGATCACAGTCAATATTGGTAGGGATTTGTTTTAGCTTAATCAAACTTGAGAGTAACACTGTAATTGGCAACAAAAGAATTAAATTATGAAGACAGTCACAATAATGTATGCTAGAGAATATTTCCATTAGCATATATGAGCAATGAATGTAGTGATAATCTAGTGGTAGCAGAAAATTACCTGTGTATTAGGTGGGCATTTATTGCAACTATGTATAGATATATTCTGAGAAAAGTTAAAAGAAAGAATAAAACAAATTTTATATAATTACTGAAGGCAGAGCCTACAAAGTAGTAAATTTAATACAATATTTTGGAGTATTCGTCAGAAACCAATATTTATTCTAAAATATAAAATTTTTTCTTTGAAACACACCTGCATTTCATAAGATTCTTCCAGTAATTTTTCATTTAAAATACTCATGCTAAATAATGAACCAAAAATTATTAAAAAAAAAGTATGAAGCATGTACAGTAAGTAAACCAAAATTACAGCAATTCAGTTTCCTGTGAGAAGTACCTATTTTTTCTGAGATATTTATTGTTGAAAGGAAGTAAAATGAAATATGTGTTTATGGTCGGTGTAATGATGTAGAAACAATATCTGCAGCAATTCAGTGCACAGAACTGTGTACTGAACTGCTACTGATTATTGTGCACTTATATGTTGCAAAGATAATTTCCTAGTTTGTTTTTCAAGAAACCGGTGTTTGGTGGCAGAGCTGAACATAGAATAAGGGCTACATCATCAAGCTACTGAGCACTGGACCTGTCATTTGAGAGTATGATGCCATGATGAGGATTTGTATCAAAATAAGAGCTTAAAAGTTAGATAGAAATTGGTGCACCTGCATATTTTTCTTAGTAACCATGTGAAAACACTTTACCTTTCTTTCTTTCCAAGCTATTGAGAACACTTAAAAGTTGAATTGCAAAAAATTCCTCAGAAGAGAGGATTTTTATGGTCCCACTTTTTGCCTTTCATTGCTTTTGACTGAAATATGGCATAGTAACAACTTGTGGCACAACTATTTACCATGTATCTTTTCCAAAGGATTCTTTGACTTGCATGTCTGCTTGTAGAACTAATCTGATGCACAAGATAAGTTGCTAATGCGTATAATGGTTTCACAAAACATTTAGGTGATGTGGAAGGTAAGAAATGTTAAAAGGATGGGTGAATAAACCCCCCCCTTTTCTGGCAGAATTGATAAATATTTTCATTAGCATATGCAGCCTCATAAATCTGAAACTACTGTTCTTACTATACTAGCAGTTTTTTCTCTACATTTATAATGATCTGAAAGAAAACTTCTAATTCACTGCTGTTGCAAATCAAATAACCTGCTTGCTTTCAAGAAGACAAAATTCCATTGGCTAGGACAACTATGACTTTAGGTCCAAAATCTTTCTCAACCTCATATCATAGAATATTTTGCCATTAGTATGTACTACATCAGACCTTAGAATAAAAAGCCTTTCATTTTCTGTCAGGTTTTCACTGCATTTCTACACAAGAAGAAGAAAAAAAAAAACAAAAAAAAAACCATGATACACCACATCACTACCCTTAGTTTTCTTGTGCTTATTTCTAAAACTTGCCACAGCACAAGATGAAGACATTTACAAGTATTAATATAGATTTAAAAAGCAAATTGTGTTCACAAAGAAATGGAAGCAAAAACTATTACTCCTTTTTCAGCTATAGTATGACAGGAGGAGACAGTACGGGGATTCAATGCAGCAGCCCTGAAAAGCAGTTGTTCTTGCAGTGATATCACAGCATCCGTAAACTACCTCTTGACAGGAAATAAAAACAAGTACCAAGAGACAAAGGAATCACCAAGCCCTTCTCTTTCTATATATAGCCCTGGTTTGGTTGTCACACTGCCATTTTGAATATACAGTACATGTATATAAAATGGATTTCCTCAAAATACTAAATGGTAAGGCAGTATCTCATTATGCCATCATAAATAAAGTCAGCATCTACTTTCACATCCCTGCTGCTCTGTGTGTGGCCAATCTCAATCATAAACTGGTTGAAAGATTCATTAGTACATGGTTTGCGATTGCTAAAGACAGCAATGTTTCACCAGTGTTGTACTCAACACATAATAAGTGGAAGGTCACATATAATTGTAGTGCTTGGCTGAATGATTTTGCTTATGAGAAATAGCTTTTACTTTTTAGCACGTCTTTTGTAAAAAAAGATCGTGCTTCTGTTATTGGTTTGTCCATCCGTCCGTCTGTATCCACGATATCTCTGCAACTATTAGTCCGATTTGAAAAATTCTTTTTGCGTTCGGAAGCTTGAAATATGCGAATGATGATCCTTTATTTCGTTTTTCTCTACGATGTACAATTTCGCCGCCAGAGGGCGTAAATGCCGATGATGTTGAATTCAAAAAATACGTTTTATTCCACATATTTGCTTCTAAACATCAGATTGAAAATTTTTTTTATCTTTCGATTCCATTTATGTCGAAGAGTATTTTAGATGTAATTACTTTTTCAAATTACGCATAGATTTTCCGCTAGGGGGCGTAAAAGTAAATTACATTTTCCCCGATAACTCTTTTTCTAAAACTCCGATTTGAAATTTTTTTCTTCAGCGGATACATCTTCTGATGGAAAATCTTTTGCATATAATTTCAAATTTTTGGTAAAGAATACTTTGGCCACCAGGGGGCGTAAGTGTTAATTTTTGCTTCTGATGTATTTGCCATAAAATCGGAGCTTCTAAAATATCGATTGAAAAAATTCTTTCGTGGACTGATGTCACTCACATCAATAAACCTTTTCGGAATATTTTCTTCTTAAAATATTGCACAGTTTCTCCGCCAGGGGCGTAGATGTACATCTTATGTTTGTCAATATCTCTACTTCTAGCAGTTCGATTTGAAAAATTCCTTCTTTGTTGGATAGTGTTTTCCGTGCGACATGTTTTTCATATAATTTCAAAATTTTCAAGTAATTCATAGACTTTCCGATAGTGGGCATAGCGGTAAATTGCGTTTCTCCCTATATTTCTGCTTGGAAATCTCCGATTTGAAAAATTCTTTCTGCACCGGATACAGCTCCTCATGGGAAATCGTTTGCACATAATTTCTAATTTTTGTAAAAAAATAGTTTGGCCACCAGGGGGCATAAATCTCAATTTCTGCTTCTGTTGTATTTGCAACAAAATATGAGCTTCTAAATTCTCGATTGAAAAAACGTCGTTTGTTGACCGACACTAGTCATGTCGACAAACGTTTTAGAAGCATTTTCTTCTTAAAATAGTGCATAGTTTCTACGCCAGGGGGCATAGATGTATAGCTTATTTTTGTCAATATCTCTACTTGTAGGAGTCAGATTTGAAAAATTCCTTCTTTGTTGGATAGTTTTTCTAGTGTGACATGTGGTTCATATAATTTCAAAATTTTCAAGTAATTCATAGACTTTCTGTTAGGGGCGCAAATGTAAATTGCGTTTCCCCCTATATCTCTGCTTCTAAATCTCCGATTTGAAAACTTCTTTCTTTCGTCAGATCTAATGTTTTCCATACCGGTTCCATTGACTTTGAATAGCTTTGATAAATTTAATTTGCGTCAGAACAGATTCAAAAGATGTGCTTATTACACCCGAAAATTCGGTGTCATCTTTCTTATTCAATATTACTTCCAATAATGATGTGAAAATCTAAATCGATTATGAAGTGTATGTGCTGAAAAATTGTTTGCAATTTTGGTGTTGTCGCAGAAGCGCATTTGATGATGATTAGGCTTGCTTATGATGTTGGTTTTCAGATGGACTTTCAAGTCCGCGGTATAGAATCTTCTGAAGTTCAATCATGTTGGCATGCCCAAGTCTAGAATTGACGGAGATATTTATGAGATGGTGATCGAGTCTGTGCTCCAGAACTTTGTGCCTGATGTGCCCTTAGTTCCTTTGACATGCGGCGCTGTCACCAGCCACTCTGATTTTAGCACTGATAAGTGTCCAGGATTTCCATGGAAGAATATGGGCTACAAGACCAAACATGATGTTATTGACGTTAAGGAAAACCATGCCTCGTGGTTAGGTATTTGGGGCCGCATTGGTAACGAGAGTAAAGTTACACTGCCCGATTCTTGCGCGTTCCTGAGATCCCAGATTTGTGCCGTTGGTGAAGAGAAAGTCCGTCCTATCTAGGGTTATCCGCTTGATGTTGTTGTGGAGGAAGCCAAATTTATGTTGCCATGTATGGATTGGATTGCCGGGTGCAAGAAAAGTGTTCCTGTTACGTATCAAGCTGAGATGGTTACTGGTCGTATGGTGTACATCAATGAAATGGTTAACGCTCATCCTCGCAGCACTTATGCCAGAATTGATTGTAGCGGTTTTGACTATCACGTACCTGCCTGGCTAATACGAGATGCTTTTAAAATTTTACTGGCTAGCTTTGAGCTGGGTAGAATGCTAGACTCCACAGGCGAAATTTGGAATGTAAAAGAACATAAAATAAGAAGATGAATGAAAAAGATGATTGATAATTTATTAATATTCTAATTTGGATGTGAAATGGGGATAGGTACATGAAAAGACTTGGAATACCCTCCAGGTCCATGTTTACTAATATAACAGATAGTATCATTAATTGCATCATTACCAGATATCTTTGTTACCAATGCACAGGTTTTTTCCCTGATGCAGATATCTACCTTGGAGATTATGGATTTCTGGTGTGCAGTGGTTGTGTAAATTTAGATGATTGGAGAGTGCTGGCACTGCAGCACTTTGGTTTTGAGTTACATGAGAAGAAAAGTGTGTTGACTTGTAACCCAAAGAACGCTGGTTTCCTTGGTTATTGGAATGATGATGGATTACCTTACCGAAGTTGATGTTGTCTAAAGTAGTGGACCGTAAAATATGGAGTGATTAAAAAAGAACAATAATGTTCACTCATCTGCTGCAGTGAAAACACAGCCTGTAGAACTTGCTCTACATGTAACGTGTATGGTAAAAATGGAAGTAGTGCCGTAAGGCAATCAAATGAAATTTCTTACATTTTCATCTCATTTACTTTTGACTAACTTTGGAAAAGACTATTGTTTAAAGACTATTGCTCCGCATGGTCGATACTTAGGATAAGGACTTCATCAAGGAATTCTTGAAAACTACATAATTTGATTTGATTTCCAGAAGAAAATAAATATTATTCACTTTGTTTAAGTCTGTCCATTAGTAAAAATATGGTAAAGGAGAGTAATTAAAATTGTACTGATATAGGTAATTGAGTATGAAAGAACTTATTTCACATCAATTTCTCTCTATATGTCAAAATGATGGATGCCACACTTTCGTTTCCTTTAGCTGTTACCCATAGAAAACCTCAAAGTAATTAAAAATACAAGGAATTAATCAGAAAATTTACCTTTTAATATGAAAGGAAATATATGTGAAATATATTAAATATGATGATATACGTGAAGTTGCTGTAAATGAACTTTGCAACATAAAGACTGAAATTTTGAAAACAGCATCTACAAATACAAATGGTCCATAGATCATGACCAGACAAAATGTAGGTTTCATGACATTATTTACAGTACTTGTTGATCACCCATTTCAGGATTTCCAATGACTAGAGCTTTTAAACTGAGTCTTTGCTGCCCTCCCAATATCATAAGTTGATCATTCAGTATTGAACACAATTTTTATTGTCACAGATATTGACAGTTGGTTGGGAATAGGGGCAATAGCTCCAACAGCCATGCAGCCATGTGAGCTTGGATACTGAACTATATGGAACAGGTATTGGACATTTTATATATTCACTTTTTTTTTGATTGAGGGTTTAACAACCACCGTGAATATTCGCTTTCATTCACACCAGTATACTCATCAACTAACAGACTGCGAACATCAACATATTAGTCACAAGGACTACACAAAAATTTAAGACTAACAAAATTATGCACATGAAGTAAGTCCAATCATGTTTTCTAATTTTAATTAGAACAAAGAAAATAAATTAATTGCTGATTACCAATAATAAGCATACAAGATATCAAAATGAGATTATGAGCTGCCTCCTGTGGTTAATTGTTTTACACTGAAATAAAACTTTTTATCCATTTACTATATGCCAATGTGGAATATATATATAATATAGATAAGTTACACAATGGATAAACATATAGAAAATTTGCTTGTTGACATGACAAGATACAAAGCCATACAAAGATCCATCCTATAAAATACAGAACGTGTAAAACAGAACTTACAGACGTCAAAACATCTTCCTGAAGAACCTTGTGGTCACGTAATTGTATGCAAACTTTATGATAGAATCACATGAGATATAACTATAAAATCCAGCTTTGAATTTGTTCAATCACTCCCATCTGAATCAATATTTTTTTATGAACATATGGAGGCACTTAATACATTCTATGTCTAATATACCTGTGTGCTGTTTTTTGACAAAATCTTACCTTTGCTTTTCTCAATTAAGCATCCTGCAAATTCAGTGCATGTGGCATATCTTTTTACCTAACATTGGCTAGTCTTTCATCATGACTGTAAACCACATCTGTGCAGAGCCATGGAGCAATACATCATCTCTGACACATGTTTCAATTTCACAAATGATAATGGTATCCAGGCTGGTAAAGCACAGTACAAAGTGCACACTTCATACTGGCCAGCACAATGTTTTTTTTTTTTTTTTTTTTTTTGTTAAAGATGCAATGTCCAGTATTTAACTGTGTGTCACAATTGATACACAAATTCTTGTCAATTCAATACCTTTAGTTGTGTGAGGGTAGGGGTAGTATGTATTTATAGTCTTAACCTCTCTGAGAGAAAAACTGAGGGAAAAATGCAAAATCTGTTGGTTGACCTGAACCTTTTGCTGTAAAATGGAACTCAGTGGTACTGATAGACTAAACACAACTTTCATGGAAAAAGAAAGAGGGACATAAGACATGCAACTTAAAACAGGAATACTTTTTATTTTAAAGCAGCGATCCTAATATACCACCGCCAAATGACAAATCATACATTTGTTTATTAATAGATATTTGTTATGCTGCTCATGGGGAAAGAAGTAAGTACCATTTTTATGATTAGAAATAATTTAATACTTCCACATGAAATTCATGGATACTAACAATATAATAAGAAATTAAAATATTCTTCACATATTCATACCAAATGTATATAAAAAAAATGTACAGAAGAGTACCAATTATCTGTGATATTGTGGGGCATCTGGATAATCACTTTTCTTGTAAGGACAACAGTAACATGGAAAACTAGCATGCAAAACATAAATCTCAAGCTTAAATATCAGTAGAAATTATGTATAGAAAATTATCTGTGCAAAAATGCTAATTTTTTTGCTGGACATATTGCTAGAAAAACTGAACACTGTTGGACAACTGAAATATTAGACAGAATACCAAGTGGCACGAAAAGACCATGTGGTTGAATGCAAAAAGTATGCCACAGTGGCATGTTAAGATAATTGCTCAAGATAGAGAATTGTAGAAAAGTAGTGGATTGAGAATGGTTGTTGATGGTAATACAAGCAGGTCCACATGAAGAACTCAGCAATTGATTTCTGCTTCATACAAGACACCCCCCCGTTAAACCGTGTTATCTTTCTCAATTTGGTAGCCGTATGCATGCTTCCTGCGCCTCTCCATCCATCATTTTATTCCTGTTTCAAAATTGTTATAATGCTTGATTGAACCTTGCCCTTACCAATGGCAGTTCTTGGGCAAGGCCAGGGGTGCCCCCCCCCCCCAAATATAACCAGAATTTTTTTATTTTTTTGGAATTACATATTAATTTTAATTAATTATCAGTACATGCAGCAACATGTGCCCTCCCCCTCCCCTTTTGTCTAGAACCATCACTGGCCCTTCCTGGGGTCGTGGGGACTCCTCCACCTCTCTATGTTTATGGGCCTGGCCACCAGATTAAGAACTTACTTGTAATGTCACGCTAAGCGACAGGCACCGTCCATGGGTAGCTGAAGACATTGTGAAAAAATTCATTATTTGCTTCAAATTATTTAAATCCCTTTTGACTGATGATTGTGAGCAGTTACTTCATGTACGAAATGTAAAATTTGTGTTAAAAGAATTAGTGGCAGAGAAGGTTGAAGAGTTGAATGTGGTAAACAGAAAATGTTCAAAATGTAATCAAACTAAATTTGAACTGGAACTCAAATATGCTTCTGTATTTTCAAATAACTACTCAAAGTTGAAAAATCACTGCTTAAATAACAAGTCAGGGAAAAGAAAATATGGCATGTTTGCAGTAGCTACTTAATGAATCTGGTCTTCCTGAGTGCCTCACTAACAATGGGAATATTTTGAAATTTTGGCAAAGACATTTGATAATCATTATTACGGGGAACTAAATCCTAACCCCAGTCTAACAAACCTAAACCCCCATACAAATAAATATATTTCAATTTTCATTTCATGTGTGGGAAAAAATTATGCATGTTCTAACACATGTTCGTAACCATGGGTGGCAAAAATTGGTACAAAGTAAGTTAATTTTTCATTTATTTATTTCTGTGTGTACATTGTGCTAAGAGTTGCACATTCTCAGTATCAATTTTGTCTAGTTGGCAGCCTCAAAACTTTTTTATTTATACCTATGTGCCCTGCAACATTATGCAGATAAATAGTAAGATTATATCTCTAATTCCTTCAATTTCAAAATAGACTAGGGGTGGGGGAAAGACTAAGTTGTTAAAACCACACATAAATTTAGACTGTAGTAGCATTATTAGCATTTTTTAAAATGTATTTTTTACTTTCTTTTCCAAATACATCCTCAGTACTAATTTAGTATATAGTTGGCCTCCCCTAATTTTTATTAATTTCTGTATATACTGCAACAATGACCTGTTGCATCATTATCATAACTTTCTTTCTTGTGAATTACCTTTTCATATTCTCAGAATATTAATTTTGGAAAAGTTTGCCTCTTCAAATTTTTTTTTTTTTTTTTCTTGGATGAAAACAATGTTGTCCTGGATGTTATCTAGTTCATTAAGCCAAACATATTTTTTTTTTTAAGAAAAATAATGTTTGGTAACAAACAGAAAGGTATATGGTTGATCAGGCAGTATTTCCATGAATAAGAGAGCATGTGAACTTGTAGTTGTAGCTATCGTAGACGGACCCCACCCTAACTCCATGCATAGAGTAATAGCAGAAAATGGCGACATGTTTGTGTAAATAACTTTAAAACATCACATAAATTCCTATGACATAATTCTAGGAGTTTACCTAAATTCCTGGGGATCAACTGTTAGAAAATGCAACTTTGATTGAAACTTGAATTTTTAGGAATGTTTAGTGCATTATACTTGTTTTTTGATAAGAAAATTTTGTGTAAAATCATAACGATTCTAAACTGCGCCATCAGAGACAGGAAAGGGGTACGAGACAAATTCATCAGTTGAACATGATAATGTGTATGAAAATACTAAATATTTGATCCATATATGTTTTGAGACATAAGTTTCATTTTAGTGAAAATGTGGAATTAAAAATTTAAGTTTTCCGCTAACGGATATACTTTTTCTTATATCTTTTTTTAAAGTAACTAACCTTATGATCCTTCTAGAAGGAATGTGGTGATCGACCAATCAGGTTGCACCATTTGAGTGCGGTCGACACGTTTAATTGGATAACTTGCAAAAGTTTGTGAGCAGTCTGTACTGGAACACAGATGTAACAACATCTACGAATTTTCCGTGGCCAAGATTGTTTGGCGGTTTTGGCAGCTCTTACTGCTGGACCATGCCCTCTTCACCTTCCCAACCAATGGAGCTGAAACAGTTTTCTGAGAGTGCTGTATAAACACGGATGGTGATTTCCCATTAAAGTTAGCAGAGAGACAGCAAGGAACAACCCTTGTTATGCTTAGCGTTCGAAAGAACCTCTAACCTTTGTGGAAAAGCGAGCTAGCCGAAGTGCGAAGCATCTACCTCTCAGACGGCAGTAGGAAAAAAAAAAAAAAAAAACAACAACCGTGGAATAGATTCCCCTACCTGCTTTATTGTGGACCGTGGTCGGCTCCAGGGTTGAGGAACAGAAAGACTGTGGTCCAGAGATCGCAAGACAGTGATGGAATCCATTTTTTTCATCGCGATGAGCTACCTCTCCATTTCCATGACATGCACAGCGGAGATCAAGAGTATCAAACAGGTGGCACCAAAGGGAGTTTTGAAAGCCTCGTTTTAATACAGGTTTTACCTGAAGTGTAGGGCAGTGTCACAAGCTACAGTTTGATAGATGAAGTACAGAAGATAATGCAGAAAATTTTTAATTATCATACTTTTAATTTGTTTATACCCATTAAAAATGATCTGCCGACTTAGGTACAAACAAAATATGCTTGTGTGAATCGACCGTAACTAGAGTAGGTCTGGATTCTGAAAAAATGGGGGCTAACTGAAGTTAAATTTGTTTTACTATGAATGATGCAGCCATGACGATTTTATTGGTTTAATTTTTCAATTTTTCTTCCGCCAAGGGAGATGTTAGACATCTAGGGAGGATTAATAGTTGTTGATTATTATTATTATTTTGGTAAGATGTTATGCACACAGCAACCCCCCCCCCCCCCCACCAAGCTGTGATTTTAATTTTTATCTATGTAATGCCTGTATATTTCATGATTTATTATATTCAGTTTGGGTCTTGGTGACGAAGCGACAGAGATCACAAAAAAAAAAAAAAAAAAAAAAAGAAATACTAAGAACAAGAAAGAAATAGGAACATTTATTGAATTAAATAATAAAACGATATTTCCTGTCCTTTTTCCGAGTCAGGAAAGAATGATTTTTTTGCTGCCTTTACTCTGAGATGCCACATGTAGAACCATATATTAAACCCATAGTTTACTTGTAAGATGTTATGAGCTCGAGTGCGTGCTGTGAGAAGGTGAACTTCCGGGGTCAGGAATGAAATGTGCTGCTAATGAAAGTATACTTCTCTGAGCATTTCGAGAGCTGCTTCATAAACATATATGCCTTTAGAAAAAAAAGGATTCTTCTTGTCAGCACTTGTAATCTATTTTCTATTTGAGATAATGGATAAAGTTTCGATACTTTTTTTTTTTGAGCTGATTCAAAGTTGCCGTGGCTTTCGTTCGAAATTTGTAATAATTCAGAGTATTTCGTATTTTTAGTTAACAGCTGATAAATATATCTAGTTAACAAGTGTTATTGCAACCCAGTTTCTGATGCTTACCGATTTTCGCGTAAACCAGAGGTTTACCGGAATCTTACAACCTTAGTGGTATTAAATGTCAAGTTTTAGATTCTGTGTGAATTGTTTTGGGTATAAGTAATTACTTGTGTGAAACCTTTTAGGTAAACTTATCCGTTACTACAATTCAAAAGCTATTTCAAAATGGAAGTTGAATGGTGATTCTCCATTGTTTCTTCATGCATCTACCCATCTCCCTGTTGGGTAAAAGTGAGTATCTTTTTCTAGACACTCTGCATAATTTAGAGTGTGTATATACAGTATATATATATATTTAGAGTTATTATTACTATTTTTTCCACACGATTGTTTTTCATTTTTCTTGAGCAAAAAGTACAAAAACTAGTACTGAATTTGTTGCATGCCAGAGGCATACAGAAATTGTTCTAGTATGAAATGATATTAGCCTTTTACCTGCCAATGTTCCCATTTGGGAACATGAACTTCCCGATCAATAAAAAAAAAAATCAGAAGAAAGAATTCAGTAATGACATTTTTCTTTAAATCACTGAATGTCCTTTATATTTTTTGGCTATATTTATTCTGGCCTCCACTCAAAAAATAAAAACCTGAAAACTTCTCAAAACTCCTGTTTTTCATAATTTTATGCATGTTCTGAACATCTTTGTATTTTAATCTGTAAAAACATCGATTTTTTTAAAAATATTCACTGGAGAGGTGCAGAAGGGTTGAGTTCATCATGAGATAGCATACATTTTTATACATCTTTATTCATTAGTGAGAATCAGTGTTTTTTTTTTTTTCAGTGTTCCCAAATGGGAACATTGGGGGTTCATGTAAAGCATTTATTGATGAATGTCATCAGAATGTATTCAACAGCCACACAATGACTTATTTATGTTTGAGAGTTTGACTGATGCACATTTCTTTTTAGCTTCTTCCCAGAAGTCTTTGAAACTGAACATTGACACTTGGTAGTGGGTAATGCCATAAAATCTAGATTGGTTGACAGGTTGTTTACATAAGAAGTAATACAATAGGAAGCAAAGCAAATAGCAGGGGACACAGGAGTTGGGACTTCTGCTCAGTTAGGCATCTTTGTGTGAAAGGCTATGTTTCAAAAAATCTGCTATGGCAAAGCGTTTCCTTACTGTGGAACAAGCAGTTTAATATTTACAAAATATTTCAGATGATTCAGATTTATCAGATGTAGATTTATGTCAGTTACCACCTAATGAGCCAGGAAATATAACCGAAGAAGAGGATGTAAATGAAAATAATTTAGAATCTGTTACCCCAGCTGATGTTTGTGGAAGCATTGACATTATGGTTGGGAAAAAAACTCATTCGGAGGTAGTAGAAATTGAAGATCCTGAAGCCCCTACAACATCTCTGCATTTCAGTAAAAAAATGCGAGGCTCACTACTCTGGTGATGTAAGTTCAAGTGAAAAAAAAATGAAAACACAAAGCTTGACTTGACAATGGGAAAAAAATGTGCAATTTGATAAGCCTCTCCCTCATGAGAAGCCTGAAAAATTACTAGAAAAGTTTCCGGAACTAGCAACTTTATCGCCCATTGAGCTGTTTTGGAAAATAATGCCGAAGGAGTACCTTATACATTTGGCAAAGATGACAAAGCTTTATGCTCTACAAAAAGGAGAAACAATTCAAGTAGAAATTGAAGACATCACTCAGTTCTTTGGTTTGTTACTTCTCAGTAGCTATCACTCTGTACCTGCTGAAGATCTGTACTGGAGTACATCAGAAGACCCATCTGTACCGATTGTCCCTACCATTATGGCTCGGAAACATTTTAGGAAGTTAAAATAATATTTCCATATAAATGACAACAGCCAACTGGAACCAGATGATAAGCTAGGCAACATTTCCCCACTTTATGCAGAACTATCAAAATTTTTTTCCAGTTCGGTGTATTTCACGAAAAGTTAAGCATTGATGAATCTATGGTTCCATATTATGGACATCACTCATGTAAGATGTTCATTGGAGGTAAGCCTATTAGATTCGGCTTCAAGGTTTGGATATTGTGCTCATCAAATGGATACCCATATACAATGGAAATATACAGTGGGAAAAAAGAAGGATCTCCAGCTTTGCCTCTAGGAACAAGAGTAGTCACTGAGTTGCTGTCAGTAGTTGGCCAAATTTCAAAACACAAAGTCTTTTTTGATATTTTTTTTACTTCTCATGATCTGTTGATGAATTTATCTGACAAAGGGATCAAGGCAACTGGAACTGTCTGTGAATTCCGCACAGGAAAGTGCCCACTGAAATAATAAAAAGTAATATCTAAATGTGAGGATATTTTGATTACCGATGTGACGGCAGATATACATGTGGAGCTGGAATGACAATGCTGTTGTTACAGTTGCATTATACGTAGCTGGAATGGCAATGCTGTTGTTACAGTTGCATCAAACTACTGTTCACATGAACCCGTCGGAGTGGTCAAACGATTTTCAAGGGCCAAGAAAAATAAAATTGATATCCCACAACCCAACCTTATTCAGAAATATAATGAAGGTATGGGGGGTGTTGATCTCCTTGATAGACTTCTCAGTAGCTATCGTCCTAAACTCCGCAGCAAAAAGTGGTGGTGGAACTTGTTCAGTAATGCACTGATCATGTCCGTAGTAGCAAGCTGGATCTTGTATTGTGAACTCCATGAAAGTACTCTTCCACATTTAGACTTCAGAAGAGAAGTCACTATGAATCTTTTTCGCCAAAAAGAGTGACTGTCAACTCACCCTGGACCCAGAAGCCACAAACCACATTCTTCTTGAACATCTGACAGCCACTATCTGGTGCCCTCATCACAAGGACGTTGTATAATTTGCCAGAAAAAACACCAGAAACAAGTGTTTTGAATGCAAAAAAAAAAAAAAAAAAAGATTACATCCGCATTGTTTCCCAACTTACCATGGGCACTAAACCACGATAAAGTGACGAACAAAGTAAATGAAATTTATTATTTCAAAGGTATTATAGATAATCAATAATTAGTATTTTAAGGTAAAAGTGCAAATAACTAATAACTGAAATTAAATTTATAATTTTTGATCCCCCATATATAGCAGCAGTCCTTGGTTCTACTGAATAACTAAAAATCCAGTTTCTATAAAATTGTAAACACAAAACACCAATGCTTCCAAACGGGAACATCGAAAAAAAAAAAAAAAAAATTTTTTTTTTTTTTAGGAACTATCAAAATATATGTGTTATATATAAGTATAATAAGCTTCTTTAACTGCATAATAAGTGTGAAACTTGTGGAGAACATAGTGCGGCATTTAAAGGGTTAATGGTGGCAAATAAAATTATTTTGGTTTTAGAATGAAATTTAGGTGAGAAATTGTGAAGTTAATTAGTTTTATAACCTAGGTTCGAATCCTGATCACGGCTTTGGTTTTTCTTATAAATTGTATGTGTTTTAATGCATTTTAATATTAATGGTACATGGTGTTTAAGCAATGAGAGAATTCTTATGAACAAATTTTAGTTGTCCACCACCTTCAGATCCGGCCTACTCCAGCATTTCTGTATATGATTTGAGATTCAGTCTGACGTAGCATTTTAATTACATAATTGGTAGTTGAATCCTGCAGCGTTATTTACATTCATTGACTGACTGTACTTTAAATGGATTTGCAAAAAGGAACTCACATAATTATCATCGATATTGATGACTTTATTTTCCTTGCATATTGTGTGAACTTGGAGAATACTAATCTGTGTGAATATAAATTTGTGTGAAGCACTGATAAATGATGTTTATTTTAAAAAAACAACAGCTAGGTATTATTGGTACCTTAATGTTCATTTTGCTAAACTGACAGAGGACTGAGAGCAATTAGTCTTGGTGATTTGAGCAATCTTAATTTTTGAACTGTGTGTTCTTTAAAATGAAGTTGAGTTAAACAGCATTTTCTTTTTTTTTTTTTTTAATCACAACGCATTTGTCTTGATATAACATTATTTTCATTTTTATTTTAACGACAACATATTTGTCTTATTATATCGTGTATGCATATTTTTTAGGCCAATGTTTACATGTATTAAATTGTTTTGTTGCTAAAATTTGTGCCACTCACTTATTTGAGTGTTTCTTGAAATTCATTACTCCTATCTAGTCTTAGTGCATCACCCCACACCTACAATGGTCACAGGAATGGTCAACAAATTACGAACTTGATTATTAATAATCATTTTAATAATATTTATTAATTTTTTTTAACAGTACAATGTTATTTAATCAGAAAAAGTTAGGGTCTAAAAATGCAATTTTAGATACTGTTTTATTAATTTTTTGCCAGTTTTTCTTTTATAGATGCAAATTGTAATGTAATAGTACGTCAATGTACTAACTGATTGCATTTCAGTTATTTTCAGCATCTGTTTAAAATTGCATTAACACTTTTTTAGTATAACCATTTATAATCGTACAGAACAGAAATAGCAAGAAAGTGTAATTCTTGAGAAAGGTAAAACAGATGCAATTTTCTTTCTTTCTCTTTTTTCCTTTTTCTTTTTTAATTTTGGTAAGAACTGCTGTGTCATAAAAATATTTGCGGAAAACTAAAATATGGACTTTATTCAGCTGTTCCTTCAAGCATTAGGAACGACTGAATGCCTAGAAACGTATGGTACTGTAACTTTTTCGATGCACAACTCCGTCACTTAGGGTGACGTCACAAAAACGATGGCCAAGCCCGTAAAGAGAGGAGGGGCGAGTCCCGGGAGCCCCGTTCTTCCCCACACCTACCCAAAATGGAGCATCCTGCAATCTTACTCCCAGTGTGAATGACAGCAACTGCCCTCTGCATCAGCTGCAATGGCTGTTTACTCTTTGTTGACAAAAAGTGTAAATCTAGTAGGGCATGGTGATTGTTCCACGCTTGAGTCTATGCCATTCCTATCATTTGGTCAACACATGCCCAGTAGGAGGCAATCCCCATGGGAAATGTGGCTGGAGCTTGGCCCACAAAAACAAGTTGGTTTTCAGTGAAAGAAAAATGCTAATCCCTTGAAAATCTTTTAATTTAATCAAAATTGGCTAAAAAGAAAATGAAAATTTTTATTTTATTTTGTTACAACTACTTAGATGATGTTTCATGTGATTTAATGTGTTTATGATCAATGCTGTTCACAGTGAAGTCAAAGTCTATCTCACTTTTGCACAGAAATGAGCACTGATTAATATAGTCTGGATACAGGAAGTACTTTAATGTATGATTGCATAGCTTTTAAGTAATGCACAGCTTTTAAGCCCTAATGTCAGTGTAACTAGTAATTTATAATATAAAAATACTGTCCATCACTAATTAAAATTCTGGAAAACCCATATCTAACTGAGCAATGACAAAAGTAACACTGGCAGTCACTCCAGTTACAGAACATAGGTTGCTACTCACTTCCTACATTTAGAACTAAGAATTCTACTTTTTTTGCTTATGCAAATCACTTGTTTCCATAAAGGTAAACTGTGCTTAAATTAAATTCCAGTGAAGTTAGTGGAAAGCTGTTTTAATGAGTGAATTTTGAACATGTGCTAAATGCTGGTTTTTTTTTTTTTTAAAGACTGACATACAATTGCAGCAATCATAAATTTAGCTCAAACCACAGTGACACAAAGTACTTAATCAAAGAGCAAACCATCTGCTCCAGGCAAAGAAACTATATCCTCGCTTAACTTGTAAGTGTTTGTAAATGTTGGCTAAATTACAGTACAATTATATGCACAACAAACAGAGAAATGCCATATCAAGTAAAAACCAACAAGTACTAAGCACTAGTAACTTCTGTCTTGAAATAAGCTTTACAAACTACCCCCCCCCCCCCCCAAAAAAAAAACTCAAGTAATGCCTTCATATAAATCAAACTATAGTTTAACCTTAGTTTAACAACAATCTGTCTTCCGAAGGAAAATTTATCTTGAATCTTAAGCTTGTAGAACTTTAAAATGCAGTTCACTGGATTCAATGCAACATCAGGGAAACTACAGCACAGTGTTATGCTAATCAAATCATAAGTAAGTTACCAATGTGAAATGCTGTTCCATTTTCAATCTAACAGGAATCTGGATATTGTGTGTTTGTCCTACTGAAGTCTTAAGTGTGCTAAATGTAGTTCAAATTCACCTCTTCTTAAATGTCAGTCTAAATGCAGTCTGATGACAGACAGTCTAACACATAATGATATTCCATTTGCAGCTACGAAATGTGAAATTGAGGTCTGAGGAGGGTAAAACATTTGTTCAACATCAGTTCTTGAGAATGGTGATTGGAAACATTACATTTAATGGCAGATGAACAGAAGATTGATGAGAGCAATGTCTAATTCATTTTAACTACTATGGATCCTGACATTGGTGGATTACAAGATGATCTCAAGCTACCACAATGGCACATGATATCGTAAAAGGATTATAAATGTCAACACACAATGGAAACAATGCAAGTTTGCAAAAAAACTTCCTGAGATAACCGTAACACTTGGATGCATTTGTGTCTGAGGTGTTTCCACCTACAAACTCAGACTCAGCTTCATTCAATTGACAATTAATTACCACATGTTCCAATGTAATTTTGCTCAGTTTTTTGTTCCCAAAATTACAAAGAATCTTCATGATAATTAACACAGCAATCGGACATCACTGAATTGACTGTAATTATTGTTTCACACATGAATACAATCACATCAGAAAACTTGAAAATTTCATCACCGTGGAGCGGGAATCGAACCTGCGGCGATGAAAAATAATCGATCTCCACAGAGATGAAATTTTCAAGTTTTCTGATGTGATTTGATTCATGTGTGAAACAGTAATTACAGCAGATTTAGTGATATCTGATTGCTGTGTTAATTATCATGACGTGTTTGTCACATATTATAAGAAGAATATTTCTTCCACTCTTTATAAACGAATCTTCATGTTTAGGGGTTTGGTAAGCAATCTACAGTTAAACCTAAGTTGATAGTTTGTTTAAAATGTTTTGTTCATGGCTGTTTTTAGATTAAGTGCCTGTAAATACTGAAAGGATTACAGTATTCTTTTTTTATTCAGAATTGAAAAGACCTGTGGTTCACAAGCAATATTCTGATTCAGCCTTTAAAACAACGCTAATAATAACATGACAAAAATAAAAGGTATCTGTATCTTGAAAGAAATACAACAAATATTATAAATGCGTGTAAGGATACTTCAAAACCAAATCTGAGTAATTAATTTCATTGTTCATAAAACATTTTTGGTAAAATAGATGTATACTTTCACATATTAAAAACATGAACATTTCAAAATATTTGTGGTTATGCTATAGTAGGATATTAAAAATTTTTGACCAACAATTCAAACATTTTTTAAATACTATTTGTAAAAAGTGCTAGAGATTTGCTAAAAATAACTGATTTCTCATCAAGGCACTGTATGTTGTATTTGTACTAATTATTCCCTACAATACATAAAACTACCTCCAAACAACAAAATAACACAATTTAATTCTATTAACTATTTTCTCAAAGGCTTTCAAAATTTACAAAATCATGAATGACTTGCATTTATTGAAAAAAAATCATCATATTCAAAACAAGCAAGAGTATTTCAGAAACAGCGATATAATAATCAAAATTCAGAAAAACAAGTTCATATTTTAAAGATATAAAACCAAAACTTCTGAAATGCTAAACAGTTAAAAAATAATTATATCAATTCTTCAAACATCTCAAGGTGTCGACTTTTTTACGTGGTTATAATTCACATTATACATAAATGTCAACTAAAATAACCTTTCATCAAACAGAGGCCTTTCCCGGGAGCACTTCAACAACAACGTGAGAAACAGTAAATAACGCAACAACTGAATAGTTGGCATTTATGTAATAAAAAAATACTTTTATGAACCATAACTGTTTTCATGAGTATTAAAACATATACACATGCATATTTATTAGTTCTTTTTTTCTGTTAAAATTATACATATAACAGCTGTTGCACATACTTTACTGTCAATACAACAGTGAAATTGATACGGTTCTCTGTCTATCACTGTGATCAGCAACAACTTGATTTGGCTGTGTTGCAAATATGGTTGCATTTCTTAGATGGAATTATTGCCCTGAAGCCCATAAATGTGCTTAAAGTACAGTAAGTACAAAGCCATAATTCCATCACACCATTAAATACAAGGTAAGTCAAAACGATGTTCCTGATTTCAATGTTTTACCACATGACATATAATGGGTATTTTTAGTTGCGAGATGTGTACTTTAGAAGGTAATCTCTCCAAGTTCCAATGCCCGCTGCAGATTCCATGGGTGGTCAATAGATGGCATGATAAGTACAGAAGAAGGAGCAAATCATACAGTGGCGGCAAGCGGACAACAGAAGGCATTTTGTGTTCTCGATTTTCATAGAAACAAGTCAGTTGTGACTGTTCAACAGCATTTTCGGACAAAATCTGGGATAGAGCCACCCAGTGGTAAGTCAGTTTGTAATTGGTATTCACGATTTCAAGACACGGGCTGCATTTGCAAGGGAAAATCGACTGGACGTCCGTTAATAGGAAGTGATGTAGTGTAGCACGTTCATAAGTTACGTAAGGAGCCCTCAGAAATCCACTTATCGAGCAGGTCGAGAACTTGGTGTACCACAGAAAACTGTATGGTGAGTTCTGACAAAACATTTGCACATGTAACCTTATCATCTGCAGTTGATTCAAAAGCTGAATAGAGATGAATACCACCTATGAGCATCTTATTGTAAAAGATTTCTTACTCTAATAGAGGATGATGGTTTCTCTGAAAAGTTAGTTTTTAGTGATGAAGCAACATTCCACATTTCAGGAAAGGTGAATAGGCATAACGTGAGAATTTGGGGCGCTGAAAATCCCCATGCAATCTTGCAGTATGAGCGTGCTTCCCCAAAAGTCAATGTAATTTGTGCAATTACTAATCGAAAGGTGTACGGGCCCTTCTTCTTTGCTGATGCCACTGTGACAGGAATTACCTATCTCAACAAGCTAGAAAAATGGCTTCTTCCATAGCTAGAAGAAGACATTGATGACTTTATTTTTTAACTCAATGGTGCTCCACCGCATTTCCATAACGAGGTTCAGGGCCACCTCAATGACAGGCTGCCAAAATGATGGATCGGCCGTTCAGCTGAAGGGGATGAACTGTTGTGTTGGCCACCACGATCCCCAGATCTCACCTTGTGAGGTTTTTTTCCTGTGGGGTTTCATAAAGGATTGTGTTTGTGTACCACCACTTCCAACGACACTGGTTGATTTGAAAGCTTGCATCACAGCAGCCATCACAGAAATTGACACTGACATTCTACAAATCATTTGGCAGGAACTTCATTACTGACTTGATGTGTGAAGTGTTACATGTGGAGCACACATTGAACATTTATAAGGAAGTTGAACAAAACTCTATAGCTTTTCAACAGTACTAGTTGTGTGTGTCTGCTTTACATTAAACATGAGAACCAAAAATCATTTAAATTGGGAACATCATTTTGACTTACCCTGTACAATATAAAAGCTTGGCCATATACTTCTCCCAGGTAACTAACTTACAGGTTATCACATGCAATCCAGCTTTTGACTTCAGTTCATAAGTGAAATGAAATATGTGAGAAGATAGAACTACATTCACTTTCCAGTTTAGTATGTTTTGAAAACTTTTAAGTCAATATAAGAAGATGTTTATGATGAATATTTTGTCAGACCTCATAAAAATGAAAGAATATGTCCAAATCTCTGTCACATATAAGCCAATTCCTCTTGCATACATAATCAATGCAAATTAACTCTGTTATTCAGTAGCCAAACAGTTTGGATTCTAGCTGGTTTTGTGATCTACAGACCTGCACTGTTTCAGTCCCCAATGAGATACAGATGCAAGTAGTGGAAATGGGAATTATTTGCTGCCGGAACCCAAAGTACAAGAAAATGCCATAAAAATTTAATATGCACAAACCCATTTACAGTAAATATAAAACCACATGAAGAAATTTTGTTATTAAACTTTAAAATAAAATACTAAGATATAGCTGAAGTCAGAGCTATTTTCTTTATTCACAGAAAACAATTCACACAAGATGGCATCATTAATTTAAATGTATAATGCATTGCAAAATGGAGGTCAGATGTTCTTATCTGTATCAAGCCAGCCGGGAGAGCTATCTTCTGCTTTTGTGGTTGGTAAAAAAATATACGATTTCCCAAGTGGGCTTCCTAGACTGTGTTGAAAAAAATGTGCATTTCTTTTTCAAAGGCCATACATAGCTGTGGTCATTCAGTGTTATGACGATCACTTGTTTTGTTCTGTAGAAATAATCGTAGTTATCAGATATGAGGTATATCAAGAATCTCATTCGAATAGATAATCAATCTCTGCCATATTCCAAACAGAAAAATGGAATACTTTTTCGGTGGAATATCTTGATTTGTGTAGGTTGTTCCTTTAATCACACGTGGGTCTAGTTTCTACTTGCCATTGATTTTCCTCCATGATACTTACAATACAGCAGAAAGCAATGAACTGAATGAAACATATCAATACCGATTTGACATGTACATATCAATATCAAAGTTGATATTCACATGTATCAATATTAAAACTAATCAATGTTATACAAGCACATCGATATACGCAACACAAATTGCGTTTTTTAAAACAGTAGCCTTACAATTAGCTCAGGGTTTTTTCTGAAAATAGTTGCTTCTGGATATTTTTTGTAGGAAATAGTATCCATAGTCGCCTGTCATCAAAAATAGTAGCAACAACTGCTAACTTACACCATTCATTTAAGTTATCAAACTTGCCCCCCACCCTCCAAAAAATAAAAAACTGCCAAAACTTAATATGTTTTTATATTTCACATATATATATATATTTATATACAGGACTCGAAGAATCCGGGGTGCCAGGTCACCCAGGCGCCTAGAAAACTGGTGCCGACGCCAGGATTTTTTTTTCTTACTTCAGATTTTGTAATTTGCTTGCAGTAAATACTGTAATTTCTGTTGTATAATCTGTGGATTATTTGCTTAAAAGTTATAAATTTTGGTTCTGTGAATTACACACTGGTAATGAAAAAAAAAAAAATCTTCTTTCTTTGGCGTTTTAAAAAATCTGCGAGGTAATGTCAGGAGAGGTAGTGTTATTGGAAAAGTACTGAAAATGAGATAACAGAAAAAATATAACACAATATGGAGATAGAGGATGCCAAATAGATTGAAAGAATTTACAGTAGTGTCAAAAATCTGAGCATCAAAAATCCAAACAAGCTTCCCTCCTCTTTTTTTTTTTTTTTTTTTTTTTGTGGCAGTGGAAAGTTTAAGTATAGTCTGTTCACTTTAACTTGGGCACTTGATGATAATGAAATCGCCTAATTTTGGGGGTGCAAGCATTTTGTAGGGCGACATGTCAACGGTGGAGGTGATTTCTGATACTCAAGAGACAAAGGGCAAAAACTTTCCAGTCACTTGTTCCCTGAGGGGTTAAGATTTTATGTCCCATTACCACGGCAGTACCACCCCTTGTTTCATCTCTCAGTCAATTGTTCACTGTGAGCTGGGGGGAAAGTTATTCTCCCTGCACTCAGCATAAAGCACAGATCCTACTCATGCTGAAGCATTCACTGCATTGGAGACTGCCATGTCTAGGTTTGAATAACAAACTGTTCAACTCAACTTCTCTTATTGAAAAAAATGAGGGATTTAGCGACAAAAAAGCAAAGTTTGAAAATGGTGCAACAAAAAATTAGTGATTATTTTTTCGGTAAACACTATAATTCGTGCATAAATACTAGTAATAAAAAGAAAATCCATCTTGTTGCACGGTATTTATTCAGCTAAAAAATGAAATCTATGTACAGGTTAAAAACATGAGCCCTTTCGGTGTCACAGTGACACCTTCATCAGATGTGATTTCCATCATGTGGTTACGTGCTGGTCTTGGAGATGTGTCATGGAGCAGACGTGTCATTCGTGGAGCAGATGTGATACGGAAAATATTTTTTCTAAAAAAACCCAGACCATAATGGCAAAAACTTTCTTTCAGCACTTATTTTTTAATCCAGTGTTATAAATACGCTCTTCAAATGTGTTATGAGTGGTAAGTTTTGGAATTTTGTACTTTATGTTTAATAATTTCACAGCAGTAGTAAAAATGGCAAACTTGTATCATATTGCATAAAAACAAAAAAAAATCTTTGTCTTATGTAATTTTTTTTGCATACAGTTGCTTATTTTTGGTACATGTATTTGGATAATATAATGTAGAAATGTTAGCGTATTTGTATTTTTTTACATGTTCGATAATCTGAACAACTCATTAATTAGTTCAGATTTTTTATTTTTACTTATGAGCATTCTGACAGGAAATATGATGCAATGAAGGCAGTACTATTGCTTTTGTGGAAGCCTACGTGCTGTGAGAAGCTCGGAGAGCTATTCATGGCATGGCATATGATCATTTTGTAAATCGCATTTCAGTTTTGATGCATTAATCGTATTAGTTATGATTTTTGTTTGCTATTCAGTTAAAATATATTTAGAAAAGGGATAAATACTACGAACTGCTGTTATTTCTCCAGATTTTTTTAAGTCCAATGAACTATGGTAATGATGCAAAAGCCAGGGATTTTAGTTCTTTAATTTACTTAAAAGTGACAGAGAAATACCCAAAAAATTACAGTTGCTTTTTTTATAACATAACAATTACTTCTTTCTTTTTACTTCTTTGGACTTCTGGGTCAGTCATCTGGTGAAAAGTGACTTTTCTGTTGAAAATTACGTATGGTTCAGATCAACATGACAGGTCTGAATTACATGATGACCTTTTTTCTCCTGAATTTCACAGTCTGCAGATATGCTGTCGGGATATTATACAAAGTAAAAAAAATTTTTTTTTTTTTTTTTTTTTTTTTTTAAGAATTTCATGATCTACAGATTATACGCCGCCATGAATTATGCATCAGACTTTTTTTCCCAGTCTGTGGATTACACACCACAGTGGAGGAAAATACGGTACCATGAATTAATATGTAAAAAATTTTACTTCCACAAATTGTGTTTTAATGAAATAAAAATATAAAATTTTAATTTTTTGAGAGCAGCAACTGGAAAAACAGGGAAAAGAAAATTATGGAGCAAATTGGAACTTCATTTTAAGATAAGTGGTTCAGGTAAAAAGAAAAATGTGACAACAACTATACTTTATCACTTTTTGTTCCAGCATCATCACCACACACTATGTTCATGCATTATTCTTTGAAATCTGACTTTGTTTCACCTGGCTAAGGGGCATACTTAAAGGGAGCCAAGGAGTCTTGGCCCACCCTGAAAGTGTATCACTTTTATTGTTAAAATGCGACATACATTAGAAAAACATGCTTTAATTTAAGAAAAATGCAGCAACTTACACTAGAAAATGCTTTAATTTTTTTATTCTATTTTTCATTAACTTTTATTTTCCCCTGATGGATTTCAAAACTTCCACTTTCTGTCTCCCCCTCCCCCCAAATATTCTGTATATGCTCTAGACCTGGCTCTTAGATCTGGAACATATTTATAGAGCCCTGTTTATATATAAATATATAATAATAATAATTAGTGTGGAAAAACAACTATTGTAGTGGCTCATATTTTCCTATATGGACAATATGAAAAAATAAAAGATATTTTAATGTGCCACAGCTGTTGAGGTTGGCACCTTTATGGGGGTTTCAAAATAGCAAAGACAGTACTTCATAGCCTTCATAAAACTATCAATTTATGTGGCATACTGTTGCTACTGATTTCTTAAAATTGCAAAGAACTACACAGAATATTTAAAATTTTGTATAAAACAATCTATACAAAAGTCACATTATTCAAGCTGCTTTTATGAAACAAGCATCATACATTGAGGAAATATATGACTTTAATTTACTTGTTTCATATGTACATCATCCGCACCATTGCAATTTAAAACTTGATGACACTTTAAAATTACCTGAGTTGAGTAGAAATAGTGGAATCGCCTGATTATGCCCCAGCTGAACTAATCAGATCGACCTCCGATCAAGCCTAAAACTGCACATCATAATGTTGTATATGTGCATGATTTAATTCTCTCTCTTTCTTTCTTGTATTAATTTACTTTTCTTTTATACAGTATTTTAACTCTCATGCATATATTGATTGGGTATAAACAGCCGCTACATTGTAATTTACTGTTATTCTCCTTAAGGTAAGTGAGAGAAACATTATATATTTTATTGTAGATTCAAACCTAGACCCACTGATACGGCTGCCTAACACCGAACACCTAGGCCATATCTATATACATAACTGTCATCTTTGAGAATTCCAAATAAAGGCAAGAGCTTTTTGAAATATTTCATTTTAGAAGTAAAAATACTTAAGGTAGTAAATCATTGTTAAAAAGACTTCTAAGGATGCAGCTTTTTTTGGGGAATATATGAAAAACAATTTCTACAGATTCTTCAATGACATAACAAATATGAAATATACTAATTTTTTCATGATTTGTCCAAAATGTGCATTCCATGCTTATAATGTTTCAAAACACTTACACATATACACTGTACTGTAGTACTGCCATAATAGCTCAAAGAGATTCAGGGAAATGTTTTCCTTCAACTTGCAAGTCTAATATGCCATTACGATCAGATCAATTAATTTATAACAATAGTTCTGTGGAATGTTTTGTTTTCAGTTAATGCTGCAGAAGTAAATAACAAATCTGTTGAAAGAAAGCATACTTGAACAATTAGTCAAGAGCTTTCATCATATGATGAGAAATCAAATATATACCATAACAATGGAAGCCCATTAATAAAGTTAAAAGTTATGTCTCAGCTGCATACATACATTTAACATAAACTAAATGTGAAGAACAAACAAGGCTTATTTAGCTTTCAAGTTACATGGTTTAAAGCACTAATAATAAATCACATAAGGTAAAAAGAACAGAAGAAAAATATTGCAATACTGAATAGTCATATGTCAAACTATTTCAGTAAAAATATTAAGTACACACAATTAGCTTTAATTTCCAAGTTACATCAGTTGAAGCAGCAATATTATAAATCATGAATGATAACAGCAGCGAAACATCAAGTTATTGCAAATGAAATACAGTTCCAGCATTTTATAAAACCAAAACTATGTGAGATTTTACACTCATGATGCACTGTTCTATTGCAGTAGCAACAATTTTATTACATAAATGGCATCATTAAAAGATTGTATGTTTTCTCCATGCGACTAGTCAGGCAAGATGCCCGCAAATACTGTGAAGAAGTTCTGTGTGCTTGAATTCAGCAAAACAAATTCTGTTACTGTTGTGCAAAGGCATTTTAGAACATGTTTCAAGAAATCACTGCTAAATAGACAATCCATCTACAAGTGGCACAAGAAATTTGAAACAACAGGATGTTGTGTAAAGGTAAAAGTCCAGGGAGACGACATGTATCTGATGAACAAGTGGAGCATGTAAGTGCCATTTGCCAATGCAGCGCAATGAAATCCACAAAGATGGCCGGTCGAGAGTTACAAATTCCACAAGCGACTGTTTGGAAAATTTTGGGGAAGCAGCAGCAAATATCTCCTATAAACTGCAGTTATTGCAAAGTCTAAGTGACAATGACACAACTGCAGGTCGCAATTTCTGTACACAAATGCAGGAGCGTTTTGAAGAAGATGGATTTAGTGAGCATCTAATTTTCAGAGACAAATTGACATGGCACAAAGGTGGGAAAGTTAACAAATATAACATTACCAGGGCTCGACAAATATGTTCTAAATCTAGAAGCCAGCTCCAAAATTTAGGCGCCAGGTGAAACGAAGTCAATAACGCATGAACAAAATTACATGTTTGGTTAAGACGCTGGAACGAAAGTGGTAAACCATATTTGTTGTCATTTTTTTTTCTTTTTACCCAAACCACTTATTGCAAAATATAGTTCAAATTTGCTTCATAATTTTCCTTTTCCATTCTTTCAGTAGATAATCTCAAAAAAATTAAAATTTCAGATTTCGATTTTATTAAAATACTATTTGCGGATGTCATATTTTGTATATATTAATTCAAAGTACCGTATTTTTTTTTCTTCATATAACTTGTAGACCATAAATTCAGAAAAAAATTTCCTTCGTGAGATCCGCAAGGGCATATAATCCAAGAAAAAAAAAATTCCATCGCATAATCTGCAGCAGCGTGTCTCAGACCAAGACATTTAAAAAGAACAAAAAAATTAGTCCATGCCTGCCAACATTGTCAATAGCCTTGTTACTAATAACTGGTATTGCGTGAAATACATAGACTATTTTACGAAATGATCCATCTCTTTGTAAAAAACAAATATGCACCCCAACAAAATGTTACAACCAACAAGGGCTAATGAAACAAACATAACACGTGCGAAACACAAAGTTGATTTCCCTGCGAGGGCACGATTGCGAAATTTAAGTTCGAAACTTCCACCAATAAAAATCAGTAAGATGCATTCAGAATTCCACAATGCTTGACAGACAGGAAATCCAAGCAACTAAACGTGCAGTGTACGAACCTCCACTTACCATATGATGATACTGCCTCTAAAATTGCAGTTTAAGACAAGATGATACCAAAGAAGGGGGAAAAAAAGCTAAACATTTCAACTGGTGAAAAATCAAAACAGACAGCAAGAATGCATGACATTTTGTCAACAGATAGCAAGAATGTATTCAGTTTGTCTTTTGTTGACTCTGCAACTGCACAGCACCATTGCTTAATTTTTCTTTCTGCTGACATCATTATCTGCCTACTTTTTCATTGTCACTTTTCTTTCTTTTCTAGTTTTTTATGCCCTCTGATAGCAACCATCAGCCTGAGGACCATGAGCGCATGATATCAAAGCTTCAACTAATTTAGATAAATGGTGTAACTTTGGGAATATTAATACTTTTGAACACCATGCATCAATTTTTACAAATTTTCCAAATTCGGCACTTCCATTTTCGGGAATTTCCTTCATCCTCTGACGAACACCCCACCCCCTCCAATTCTGTGTTTATTAGGGCAGCGATCTCCTGAGTGGCCAAATTAATGCAAAGGGCGGAATTTCACGATTTCACGGAAGAATCTCATGCCTGAAGATTGAGGAATTTTCGCGGCGTCTAGCTTCTGTTTCTGCAAATTCTTGCCTACAGTTTTAAGCTGAAATACGAACATATGTGCTATAAAATTATATTTACCAAGAATACTAGACACAAACGCAACATTGGGAGAAAAATTATGATTAGGGCAAATTCTTTTTCCTCCATTTAACTACTGTTTTTGAAAGCTTTGAAACACGAAATGCCGTACCCAGACAGAAAATGACTCATGCCCCCAAATTCTCTTCAGTTTTGCATAAATCTTGAGAACGATCAAAATGTTGACAACAAAAAAAAAAAAAAAAAACTGAAGAATTCCGCGAATCCGCTTAAGAATCTTATGTATATCATAATACAGTATAATAGCAAAATATTTTTTTTAAACAAAATGAAAATTCACAGAAACCATAGTTTCGAGAGTGAGTTCCGTAGTCAGACAATTAAATCCGTAGAAACTATGGGCATTCCGTAGTAATTGGCATGTATGACAGTCGTATAAATCTGCACCTATCATGTTAATCGTGATCGTAATTTCTGACTGACAACAGCGATTTACAGGACCGACTCAGAAATCCAAAGATGTAAGAAAGAAATGATCGTCTTATTAAAAATGTAACTGTGATTTTGAAGTACTTTTGTGTTACTTTTAAGTAAATAAAGAACTAAAATGGCTAGCTGCTGCAGCATTACTGTAGTTCATTAGTTACACTAAAAAATCCATTGAAATTGCTGACAGTCCATAGCATTGTCTTATCTCTGAATACGTTTCAACTGAATACCGAAAGAAAAAAAAAATCTTCAACTAATACAATTAGCGCACCCAAACTAGGCAATGCTATTCACATTTTTACCGATTTAATGAAGGAAATTATGAAATAATGAAGGTATTGGCCAATGTGATCGCAGAATGATTACAAGCTACAGAATAATAGCTTTGCGGGATTCCCGAGAGTCACGGATTCTCACAACACGCAGGCTTCCGTACGCGCAAATAGTAACGCCTTCCTTGCATCATATTTTCTGTCAAAATGTTTTTAAGTAAAAAAAAAAATATATATATATTCTTACAATCTCTTTGCGGTCTTCTATCTCGCTGTGACGTTACATTTTTGCTGTTATGGCATTTTCGGTACCTTTCCAGTAACACCAACTCTCCTAACCTTGCTGACTTCTTAAAACGCCACACGGCTTTTTTTCTTTCTTTCTTTCTTTACCGGTGTCCGCAGTACCTAAATTTATAAGTTTTTAATAGATAATCTATGGATTATACAACAGAAATTACGGTATTTACTGCAAATTGCGAAATCTTAAGTAAAAAGAAAATTAGGCGCCTGGGCGACTTGGCGAGCCCTGAACATTACCATAACATTACCATTTGTCGAGCCCTGAACATTACCATATGGAAACTGAAAATCTTAGAGCAGCAATGGAGTATGTGTGGGATTCACCAAAGGTTAATGTGCTCTGTGCTATATCCTGAAAAAAAAAATGTATGGCTCCTTCTTTTTCCAAGAAAACACTGAAACGGAAAGTTCTTATCTCGATATGCTAATTATTTGCTTGATACCTCAACTACACGAAGATAGGGACAACTTCATTTTCCAACAGGATGGAGCATCACTCCCCTGGTATCAGGAGGTTAGATGAAAATCTTCCACAGCACTGGATTGGCTGTGCAATAGGCAACATGTCACTCACATGTTGGCCATAACAAAGTCCAGATCTAACACTCTGTGCCTTTTTTTTTATGGGGCTATGTCAAAGGTCTTCGTCACCCCTCCCCCGTTAATTTAGCTGATCTGAAACAACGTATCCCAACAGTTATTGCTGGAGTTGAAGAAGATGTGTTCCCGCATGTTTGGCAAGAATTCAACTACTACGTTGATATATGCTGTGTGATTAAGGGTGCACACATCGAACATCTGTAAGTTGCTGTGACCAACTTCAAGGGTTTCCTTATAAAACGTTGCAATGCGAGTGTCAATATTTTAAATAGGTTTGGTTTTATAAAATGTTGAATCTGTCTATTTCATTTGTAATAACCCTGTATAAAACATAATGAATACCTCAGTAAAAAAAATGCAGTACATATGATTTTGTACCAACACGGATAAAAAAAAATCTTTATGTTTCATAACTTCATTACCATAATTATAGAGCACTGAACAACTTACACAAGGCAACAATTAAAAAATTAAATCATTATAACAAATGGTAAAAATGAAGCATAAGAAAAGTATTAAACAATGCGAGAGAAGTATTAAACCAAAAATAAATATGTCATGAAATTTTGGGACCATAAAATTCAGGATAATTGAAACAAATGTATCATTTATTTTGATGCCAAAACATCCATAGCTGGCCTAAAAATATTAAAGACTGAATTCATATCGACCAAACTGAACTGTGAGTAAATAAAGCTTTGGTAGATGTGCCCTGGAATGTTACTGCACACCTGGAATTACTAACAACTCATTTCACTGTTTTTGTTAAATGTAATGATATCTCAGATTTGCAACTGCTCTCTCAGTCTTTTGCTGCACAAATCAGTTTAACATAGTATTTTTCAAATCAAACTGTCTTTGTACTCATCAGATATAGTAGCTCTTTGTGAATTTTTTCTGTTCCATGAAGTTATGAAATTAAAAAAAGATGTTAAAAAGTAGAAGATTCAGTGATGAAGAAATAAAAAAAAATGCTGATGTTGTGCTTTATAAAAAGGGATTTGTGAAGTGTTTCCAGTGAGTGCTGAAAGTAATGAAGAAACATATTTTTGTAGTGATGAAAGAGATAAATCTGAAGGGGATATCATTAGGGGTAAAATATGTTGATTTTTTTCTTTTTTCTTTTTTTTATGCGGTTTCAGTCTCATTTTTTTCCTGAACAGCATAGCATATGCATACTAAAACTATTAAGTGGTGATGTTTAATGCCTTGAAAAGTACAAGTAATTAAAGTGATGATGGTTCTTCAGACACAAAAGGACATTTGGTGATTTTCATGTCTGAAGAACCAGTTAATGATCTGGCTTTTCCTAACATGATTACCTGGTTCAAAGATGGGAAAAACCAGTTCATGATATGGCCAACTTTGGATTTTGATACCAAGCTTCTCATAACTGCGAACCAGCAGTGCACATGTGAAGCACAAATTCAACAATAGTTTTAACAAAACTGCCTTAATGATGTGGATGCTCTTTAGTCATTTCCACCAAAGAAGCTTTTATATAAAACTATAATGTGCAAAAAAAAATCACATGGATGGAGCGCTGGGTGGGTACGAAGAAGCATAGCCAGGAACAGGTGATGGTGCACTGAAAGGTGGACCACCTGGAGGATACTGGGATGGTTGTACAAGTCCAGAGTACTGTGGTGGAACTTGGCCTGGATATTGTGGTGGCAAGGGCCCAGGGTTCTGCGGAGGAACTTGGCCTGGATATTGTGGTGGCATGGGCCCAGGGTTCTGTGGAGGAACTTGGCCTGTATATTGTGGTTGCATAGACCCCGGGTTCTGTGGAGGCACAGCAGCTGGCTCTCCAGAAAATGCAGACATTGAGGGTTCAGAGTTCAAAGCAGGTGCTTTTGCCTTAATTCCTCTTCTTTTCATATATGATAAAAACTGAGTAGGTATTTCAGCAAGGACTTCTTTGGCAAGCATCATTTTTCTCATCATCCAGTCATTCATGTGAAGAAAATTACGGAACGGGACAAACTGAAAATTAATGGACAATGGAATTAGGCATGTTAGAAATAAAGTCAAGGAAGCGCCATGTCAAAAGAAATACAAGCACAGCATGCAAACTGAGCTTTTCCAAAACTAACAAATGTTACCACATATTCAAAATTTTTGATAAATATGCAATATAATTCTGAAAATATATTCACAATTTTAGTGAAATGCAGTGCAAATTAGAAATTACAAACTTCCATGAACATTGATATGGTAAAGCAGAGATTAAAGCTTATTAATAATAACTAATACAATACTTCAACGTATCCCAATGCTCAAATTTGCAAATCCTCACTGCTTACTGGTGTTCAGTCATGAAAACCAGTACAGAAACTTGACCACATGAGTTTTCCATGAGTTTAACCAAGATTAGTGTATAACACATCCTACTGCTTATCTGGCTACATATACAAGATATTCTGTAGGATGTATAGCAGCAACCTTGTTGATGATGTCAGGAACAATACTCTAGTGACAAAAATAACTTTTTTGTCTTCATTACATCTAAAAAGTCCACATTTTGAAAATATGATTTTTAGCCTTACATATATGATATTAATTTCTGGAGACTTACAATTTTCATGTATTGCACTGACACTACCATATGATTAATTTTTTGTACTGTCACTGCTCTTTACTATTTCATTGAATGAATGTAACAAAGTACCATTACCTTTCTATTTCAGTGTTATTTTCTCTTTTGTCTTGATAAAAATAATCTCATCAAAAAAATGTTTCATTCATTCTCTCCATCATAAAAGATACATTTAATTGATAGAATTCCAAAATTCTCCTGCATGCAGCATTCATAGAGTCTTATAGGTGCAAGTGTATCCCTTTGACATGTACACTAGGGCCAAGGGAAAATTATTTATACAATAACGGATCACATACACTCAAAAGTCCCTGCATCAGTATCTGCTCAGATGGTTTGTTCACAACAATGAATAACATCTGTACAATTCACCCTGGGTAAATATTCTAAAGGCACATGTACATAACTAAATATATCCTAAGCAAAGGTGTTATCCAGTGCTTGCAATCTTAATTCTTGGAATATAGATTATACTTTAATGATTTTTTACTAGAAAAGCATGCCGTTTTATTGTTCTGTTCAACACATTTCAGAGATTTGTTTAATCATGATGCAGTACAATGGTGGATATTCACAATACGATTCATTCGAAGATGTAGTTTATGCACAATCTAAATCAATATATCCAAGTTCGTATAGGAAGTAACTGGAAGGAGTCTTTAGTTAGCATTAACTAATCTGATGTAATCGTTCATGTTGCATCCTCCCTAAGCATCGGCGAGCATTAGGATCAACGATACATAGGGAGGATGTAACATGAACGATTACATCAGATGAGTTAACACTAACAAAAGACTCCTTCCAGTTACTATTAGAACTTGGATACACTGATTTCGATTGTGCATAAACTACATCTTTGAATGAATCGTATTGTAAATATTTACCATTGTACTGCGTCGTGATTGAACAAATCTTTGAAACCTGTTGAACAGAACAAAAAAGACGCGTTTTCTAGAAAAATCCCTGTTAAAGTCTAAGCATGTGTACATGATTGTATACATTGAGAGTTGAATGTTCTAAGTTTATTTACAAACCATTGAGAAATTGCACACACACACACACACACACACACACACACACACACGGGTCTGGTTCATTTGCCCGACATTTACTTCACCGAAGGAAGGGCCACTTGACCGAAAAGATTGTTTCACCAAAAGATCACTTGATCGAAACGTTCATTTGACTGAAATGTCACTTGATCGAAAGGTACATTTCACCGAAGGGTCACTTGATCGAAAAGTTCATTTTATCGAAAGGCCTCTTTACCTAAAAGTTCATTTCACTGAAGGGTCAGTTTAGCGAAAACTTTGGATTTCATTACAGGATCTGTTGAAGCATGGAGCAAGTTCGGCAGATAGACCACCGAAACGTTAGGGGATCATACTCAAATTGCACTTTTGATTTCTCTGTGTCACAGAGAACGCAAAGACTTAGTTTTAAGACAAAAATTATAAATTTTACGTCCCTAGGCCTCGGCTTAGGCCTTTTTAGCAAATTATAATCATGTTCATAAGGTTTACATCACAGTCATGTTCAGTTCTCATGTTCATAAGGTTTACATGAAAAGTAGAATGAATAATATTGCACATTTTTTCAGGCAAAAAGAATCAATTTTAGGTCCTTAGGCCTTCTTATCCAATTTTAATCATGCAAACTCATATTCATAAGGTTTACATAAAAAGTCAAGTTAATAATGCTCCACATTTTTTTCAGGCAAAAAGAATCAATTTTAGGTCCCTAGGCCTCTGCTTAGGCCTTTTTAGCAAATTTTGACCGTGCGTGCTGATGTTCATAAGGTTTACATAAAAAGTCAAGTTAATAATGTTGCACATTTATTCAGGCAAAAAGTATCAATTTTAATGGCCTAGGCCTTTTTAGAAAAATTTAACCGTGCATGCTCATGTTCATAAGGTTTACATAAAAACTCAAGTTAATAATGTTGCACATTTTTTCAGGCAAAAAGAATCAATTTTTAAGCCCTAGGACTCGGCTAAGGCCTTTTTAAAAAAATTTAATCGTGCTTGCTCATGTTCATACGATTTACATAAAAAATAAAGTTAATAATGTTGCACATTTATTCAGGCAAAAAGTATCAATTTTAATGGCCTAGGCCTTTTTAGAAAAATTTAACCGTGCATGCTCATGTTCATAAGGTTTACATAAAAACTCAAGTTAATAATGTTGCACATTTTTTCAGGCAAAAAGAATCAATTTTTAAGCTCTAGGACTCGGCTAAGGCCTTTTTAAAAAATTTTAATCGTGCTTGCTCATGTTCATACGATTTACATAAAAAATAAAGTTAATAATGTTGCACATTTATTCAGGCAAAAAGTATCAATTTTAATGGCCTAGGCCTTTTTAGAAAAATTTAACCGTGCATGCTCATGTTCATAAGGTTTACATAAAAACTCAAGTTAATAATGTTGCACATTTTTTCAGGCAAAAAGAATCAATTTTTAAGCCCTAGGACTCGGCTAAGGCCTTTTTAAAAAATTTTAATCGTGCTTGCTCATGTTCATACGATTTACATAAAAAATAAAGTTAATAATGTTGCACATTTATTTAGGCAAAAAGAATCAATTTCAGGTTCTTACATCTCGGCTTAAACCTTTTTAGCAGATTTTAATTGTGCGTGCTCATGTTCATGAGGTTCATATAATAAGTAGTTTTTTTTATTGAAAGTTTAACGACCACAGTGAGCAACTCAATGGGCAGCAGTCGCCCATCCCTAATTTAGGGCCACTGGTTCCAGAGAAGGGAGAAAGCCAGTGCCATATAAGACAAACACAACATCCATGTCTTACCGGAAACCCGGACTCTTTCTCTGACAAATGGTCATAAGCCTGCGAATAGACCGCTGCGCCACCGGGTGGGCGTAATAAGTCGTTAGTAATGCTGCACGATTTACTCAGACAGACACAAGGAACCAGCTTTAATACCTTTGGCCTCGGTTGAGGCATTTTTAGCAAATTTTAATTATCCGCGCCAGATCATATGCACAAGGTTTACATAAAAAATAAAGTTAAAAACTTCTGATTTCTACCGAGGCTCGCAATTTTTATTATAAGGCTACAACATTACACTAGGCCTTATCAGCAAATTTTAATCTGTCGTGCTCATATTCACAAGTCACATAAAAAGTCGTTTTAATGATGCTGTACTTCTACTCAAACATAAAGAATTATATTTAAGGCCCTAGGCCTCGGTACAAGGTTGTTTGGCAAATGCTAGCCATCCGTGCTTTCGTTCATATGGTTTGCATAACAAGTCAACTGAATGATTTTGGACATTTACTTAGGCACAAAAATCAATTTTAAGATCCTGGGCTTTGATTTTGGCCTTCTAGCATATTTCAATCATCTGTGCTATGGCACCTAGGGCCTAATCTTAATCCAGGATCATAATCTTAATGTTTGCATAACAAAACAAGTTAATAATATTGTACATATTTACTCAGACACAAAAAATCAGCCCTAGACCTCGATTTTGGCCTTTCAGAATATTTTAATCATCCATGAAATCAAGTGGACAATTTTGCACTTTTACCCAGACCTAAAATATGAATTATAAGGTCCCGGGCATGAACCTTTTTAGCAAATTTTAATCCTGCATTTTCATATTCGTAAGGTTTGAATAATAAGTCAAATTATTTATTTTGCATATTTACTCAGACCCCAAAAAATTAATTTGAAGGCCGTACGCCTCGGTTTTAGCGTTTTGGCAAATTTTAATCATGTGTGCTATATGCACAAGATTTACATAAAAATCAATTTTATAACTTTGCATTTTTACCCAGGCTCAAATTTCTTTTATAAGATCCCATTCCAGGAAGGCCTGGGAGTTTTCAGTAAATGTTAAATTTTTATATTAATAAATTTTACATAACAAGCAATGTTGATAGCATTGCACTTTTGCTCAAACACAAAGAATTGATTTTAAGGCTCAGGGCCTCAATTTAGGTCTTTTAGGAAATTGTAACCATCCTTTCTTATATTCATAATGTTTACATGACAAGTCAAGTTAATAATGTTGGGCTTTTTCTCAAGCACAAAGATCAATTTTAAGGCCCTCGACTTCTGTTTAAGACTTTTTGGCAAATTTAAACCATCCATATTCATGCACATTGTACAATAACATTTCAATTTTTAGGCCCAATGCCTCAATTTAGACCTTTTAGAAATCTTTTATCATCCATGTATTTACAAGGCACTTTTTGAGTGAGCATTTTTCCCTCATATCAATTTTTATATGAAGAAAAAAAATTGATATTGCCATTTTTCCTAAACTTGTTTGAGTGGACTTGAGGGGAGCTGAGTTTTTATTTATGCAGTTTATTCTCGCCCCCGCGATGAGTCACAGCAACACCGTTGATTTTTAAGGGTACCAATTTTGCAGGTACGAGTTTGCCGTTCCTCATTTGGGATAGCTCATACACCGATTTCCAGCAGAAGCAACAGGTTCATCAAGGTTTATGAAAACCGGTGACGATTGGCTAAATTCATCAGATGAGTTGTCTTATTCGAAATTATTTCTTTATTCTATCAACCAGAGGTTAGAATTAGATGTTTAATGTCTTAAATACAGTACATTTTTGACGACGAACATATGTGGGTTGTTGTTTTTCTAAGTGCCTTTACAAAACAATCTATGTTTGGTTACATACTTCAGTGCTCATCAATTTTATGCTAAAGTGGAGTATTTGTTAATACCTTTGCGGAAAATTTTTAGCTTTAAAATAAATTCAGGTTCAGTCGACCCTTCATCAAATTCTGCTATTAAAGAAGCATCAGTAGTCCATGACTATTCAAACCATAATTTTTGTTTTTGTTTTCTCAAAGCTTATTCTTTACATTTCATTAAAAATTATCTTTTTTCTCCCGTGCCATGTAGTGCGAACGTAATTTGTTAGTTTTACTATGACACATAAAACACTCAAAAGAACTGCTTCTCATTCATTCGCACTTTTTAAAAAATTAACATTCGAATAAATATTTGAAATAAATTAGCGCAAAATTAGCGATTTTTGACTAATGCACTAATGTGAATAAAGTTGTTTTAGTAAGGCAAGGTTATTAGTAAGGGAGTGTCTGACCCCATTTCTGTAAATGTCTTTTTAAGAAAACGGAAGCTAGTAGTTTTGAGGCACTATGGGACTGAAAAGATTTAGAAACAAGCGGCTTTCTTCGCAAGACCAAAGTTAAGGAGCCACGGGACACATGAGGGGAGCGGATTATATGGGAAACCGCCACATTGGAGCAAGGCAGGGCTTGAGAGATGGAAAATGTTTTTCTAATTCATTTATGAGTTCCCGAATAACACCTTTCCCCTTTTTAAATGTCCTGCAGTGAACTGCGCAGAAAATCTGTTCAAACTGTTTCACATCATTCCAAGAACATGATAGTATTGTCAAACAGGCAGCAGATATTAATTAGTCTTACACAATTGTCTTGAACAGAATTAGTTTTGGGGCAGTTTTTAGAAATACTACTTCCTAAAGAAGGATCTTTATCGGAACACGATAAAGATCCTTCTTATAAACATGAAAGGACGTGGAAGATGATGTCCCATGCTTTCGTGTTTATATGTGTATTTCAGCATGTTGTATCGGCACATGATTGACATTTCGTTAAAAATAAAACAGAAATAAAAATCAACACTCAGTATGCAACTCAAATAAAACACAATGTGAAACAAATACTATAAACCAAGAAAAGGCGCAGACCTGCAAAATCATAACAGAGAAAAATCTGGGTTGTACGGAAGTTGACAAACAAAGCTCGGGGAGCAGGCCAGCGCGATGATGTAGAAACAAGTGGTCAACCCGCTTTCCACACACCCTTTCAGACACGGGTCAGCACTCAGTTCCTCAAAGGGACGGACTAGCCATTTCTTCTGTAAAGCCCTGGGAGCCAGGTACCTCGACACTGGGGTGGATTAAACTGGCTTTTTCAGCCATCGCTTTGGGCAATAGCAGGCAATCTCTCTGTTATAACAATGGAATGAGATAGAATTTAATGCCAGCTTACTTTCCAGAATTAAGTGAAGAAAACAGCTTACTGTGAAAATGCGTAAAAGGGGACATGTGTCATTTGTTTTCATCATCATAACAGTTACTTTCTCGTGCTATACCTTCAACACTGAATGCTTAAGGAAAGCGAAAAGCTATTAACTTTACTTTTTATGTAAACTTCATGAATATGACATCAGCAAAGAAAAACGTGTTAAAAAGGCTTAGGTCTACGGCGTATTAAATAATGCGTGGTGCATAAGTAAAAGCACAATAATAGTATTAACATATACTCGTCATGTAAACTTTATGAACATGGAAATGATGGAATGAAACTTGTTGGAAGGGCCAAGATGTTAGACCTAATAAGTAATATTTTCTGCCTGAGTAATATTGCAATATTAATAATTTGGCATGTTGCGTCAATGTTATGAACGTGAGCACCACAGAATAAACAAGAAAGATGACACCGAGTTTTCGGGTGTAATAAGCATGTCTTTTGAATCTGTTTTGACGCAAATTAAATTTATCAAAGCTATTCAAAGTCAATGGAACCGGTATGGAAAACAATGGTATCTGACGGAAGAAAGAAGTTTTTCAATCAGTTTTCGATCTCTCAGATATTGCTGTAAACGGAATCGTGAGCTCACGCCCTTTGGTTGCAGACTTGTGTGTTAAGAAAAACATGAATTTATATGAGAGACATTTCGCACCGGAAACGCTCTCCAACACAAAAAGAATTTTTCAAATCGGACTCTTAGAAACAGAAATATTGACAAAATAAGATGTGACTTTACGTCCCCTGGTGGGAAAAACCATGCATTATTTTAGGAAGAAAGTATTCTCAAAAGGTTTATCCATATGAGCCATATCGGATCAAGAAAAAAAAAAAAAAAATTAGTAGAGTTTTCAGGATCATAGATTTTGCTACAAATACATCAGAAGCAGATATTAACACTTACGCCCCCTGGTAGCCAAACCATTTTTTACCAAACATTAGAAATTATATGAAAAATATTTTCCATCAGGTCTTGTATGCAATACAGGAAGAATTTTTCAAATCGGAGTTTTAGGAGCAGAAATAACGCAGAAAACACAATTTACCTTTGTGCCCCCTAGCGGAAAGTCTATGATTTACTTGAAAATTTTGAATTTATAGGAAAAACATTTCACATCGGAAACACTATCCAACAAAGAAGGAATTTTTCAAATCGGACTCTTAGAAGTAGAGATATTGACAAAAATAAAATATACATCTACGCCCCCTGGCGTAGGAGACATGCATTATTTCAAGAAGAAAATGTTCCAAAAAGGTTTGTTGACATGAGTAGTATCGGTCAACAAATGACTTTTTTTTCAATTTATATTTTAGAAGCTCATTATTTGCTGAAAATACATCAGAAGAGGAAATTAAGACTTACGCCACCTAGGTGGCCAAACCATTTTTACCAAAATTAGAAATTATGTGCAAAAGATTTCCCATCAGGAGCTGTATCCGGTGCAAGAAGAACTTTTCAAATCAGAGTTTTTTTTAGTTTTTTTTTTTTTATTGAAGGTTTAACGACCACCGTGAGCAACTCAATGGGCTATAAGCAGTCGCCCGTCCCTAATTTAGGGTCACTGGTTCCAGGGAAGGGAGAGAGCCAGTGCCGTAAGACAAACACAACATCCATGCCTCACCAGGATTCGAATCCGGACCCCTTTCGGACGAATGATCAGAGGCCATCGCTTAGACCACTGCACCACTGAGACGGCATCAGAGATTTAGAAACAGAGATATAGGGGGAAAGCAATTTACCTTTACGCCTCCTAGCGGAAAGTCTATGATTTACTTGAAAATTTTAACTTTATAGGGAAAATATTTCGCATCGGAAACACTATCCAACAAAGAAGGAATTTTTCAAATCGGACTGTTAGAAGTAGAGATATTGACAAAAAAAAATATATATATATATACATCTTGTAACATCACAGACACTTGATCACAACACAAAAACATTTATTACTTACTATTTTACACAAAAACATAAACTGGAATACACTCCACGGTACACACTAAACTTGTCGTCTCAGCCAAAGCTCGGCATGTCCTACTCCTTCAAAATCTCTTACGTTACTCCCCACATCACTCACCACACGCTCAAGTCATTAAGTGTCAATGTATCATTCTGCACTTTTGTGTGTGGAAGTTCGTATTTTACAATCCTCACTCCAGAACTTTTCCAGTGGTAAAAACCATGTCATTATTACCATAAAATAGTCATAGTTCACAAATGAGTCATAATCCATTTACAAAGAGTATATGAGTTAATTTAACAATTATCTTTTGTTTTCTAACAATTTCTGTGTATTATATAGAAGCTCATATTGTTGCTAGCAAATACATCAGAAGGTGGAAATCTAAGACTTTTGCCATCTGGTGGCCAAACTGCATTTTTTACAAAAATTAGAAATTATATGCAAAGGATTTCCCATCAGTAGCTGTATCCGGTGCAAAAAAAAAAAAAAAAAAAAAAAAAAAAAAAAAAAAAAAAGAATTAAAAATCGGAGATTTAGAAACAGAGACATAGGGGGAAGGCAATTTTACCTTTATGCCGCCTAGCGGAAAGTCTATGAATTACTTGAGAATTTTGAAATTATATGAAAACCATGTCACACTGAAAACACTATCCTACAAAGAAGGAATTTTTCAAATCGGACTCCTAGAAGTACAGATATTGACACAAATAAGATATGATTTTAATATCTTTAAGGAAAATTTTTTAACTCTTCTTTAGCCTGGGCTTTTCTAGTGAATTTTTCTTTAAAATCTTCTCAATTTCTGCTGCAAGTATGAAACTCTTCTTTATTTTATCTGCAGTAGAAACTATTTTTATTTTCTAAAAACTGACTTGCTACATTTTTCTTAATAGAAACTGGATGATAGGAATTGAAATCCAGTAGTCTTTTAGTATTCATTGGTTTTTTATACCAACTAGTGAGGAATTTTTCATCTTCATAATAGATAGTAATATCTAAGAAGTTTATTCTTCTTTCTTTTGAAGTTCAATAGTGAACTTAAGGGAATCATCTAATTCATTGAATGAGTCTAGAATTCTTTTTGGAACAATTTCTGAGCTATCTATATGCAAAAGATTTTCCATCAGGAGGTGTATCGGCTGAAGGAAAAAAATTTCAAATCGGAGCTCCAGAAGAAGAGTTATCGGGAAAAATGTAATTAACTATTAGGTCTGCCAAGTCTTCCGCTATAAAGTCTATAAGTTGATCTATATTAATGTGAGTATACATAGACACTATATCTAAAATACTCTTCGACATAATGAGAATCGAAAGATAAAAAGAATTTTTTCAATCGGATGTTTAGAAGCAAATATGTGGAATAAAACATATATTTGAATTCGACATGATCTGCATTTACGCCCTCTAGCGGCGAAATTGTACATCGTAAAAAAAAAAAAAAAAAAAAAAAAAAAAACGAAATGAAGGATCATCATTCTCATATTTCAAGCTTCCCAATGCAAAAAGAATTTTTCAAATTGGGCAAATAGTTGCAGAGATATTGTGGGTACAGACAGATGGGCGGACGAACGGACAACATCAGCACAATCTTTTTCTACAAAAGACATGCTAAAAATGCCGCCACGGAAATTTTCCCCACTTTGTCAGACTGCAACTTGTAAGACGGCCTGTTACTATAGACGGCGGTTAAAGTAGAAATACTTACAAAGCATCTGTAAATTGCAGTAAAAAAATGGAAATGCCGATCCTGGAAATTTCTCCCACATATTTGACTACCACTGGGTTAGCCCCCACCCCCATCATCGAAATTTCACAAAGAAACAGCTCAGTTCATTTGATCTTTGTTAGATCAGATTTGATCAACCAATATTTTCGTTAGATCTTGCACAGAACAAACATTATTTTTTTCAAACTTTCAGGAGGGAGGGGGGGGGCTCAACTCGAGACTAGACCCCCTTCTTGCCGTTTCAAAAAAAAAAAAAAAATCACGCCACTTATTTTAGACTTTCGTTAGATCAGGTGTGGTCACCAAACAGCTTCGTTAGATCGCACTTATTGATAGTTCCTGAGATATGAAGTACTTTCACCCTAGTTCAACTCCCTGCTCATGGCTGGTGTGGACGTTTATGCCTACACACCCTAGAAATTTCAAGGGAAAACAATGCATTTCATTTGATCTTCTTTAGAGAACATTTAATAACATACTGTTTTCATTTTATTCATTGCAAGAGGCACATTATTTTTATAACTTGTATGGAAAGACTGGTGTCGTGTTTTACCCCTCTTGGCCCTCGACTGTTTAAAACACAAACTGCGGCATTTATTGAAGTTTTGTTAGATCACGTGTGATCGGTATAGACCTTTTTATAGATCGCTATTAATTCCTAAGACAGGAAACATTTTCTCATTAGGTGAATCCCCACCCTTCGCTTATGTTGATTTTTTTTTATGCCTGTTCCCCATAAAAATTTAAAGGAAAACAATACAGTTTGTTCGATCTTCTTTACAGAAGAATTGATCAAGGTTAGTTGCGGTACTTCCGCAGCGAGGGAGGCAGGATGAGCAAACCACACTATCTATTAATTAACCTTGGAATTGATAACCTATTATTTGGCTGATGCTGGGTTATTCTTCCCTTTACGATGTCTCAGAAAATATGGTGGCACAATAAAATACAGGCCAGTATTTAGTCACAATAAAATACAGGCCAGGTCTCAGGCCTTCCCCATGTGGTAAGCTCGATTTTTCGTTCATTGTTATTCACTACTTATTTTTAAAGATGTTTGTATATGATTTCAAATACATATTTTACGATTCATTGGAAAAACAATTTAATATAGTGAAAATGCTTTTATCACTCCCGAGGAATCCAAGAGGTATTTTCTCCAGAGTATTTTTTATTTGCTTTTTCAATATTTCAAGCCACCTCTGAAGGAATTGCTGGGAACTTTTGATAAGTTTCTTAAAAACTGAAACCTAAAAAAAATTGAGAATAAAGCTAACTCTACCTCCAGAAGCTTTGTTACTCGTGGACAGAAATGTTATTTTACACAGAGAAATTTTAATGGTGCTCTTTAGGATTTTATATTTAACTGTGCTCTTTTAGGAAATGCTCTTTAGAATTTTATATTTAATGATGCTCTTTTAGGAAACGCTCTTTAGGATTTTATATTTAGTAATGCTCTTTTAGGAAATGCTCTTTATGATTTTATATTTAATGATGCTCTTTTAGGAAACACTCTTTAGGATTTTATATTTAGTGATGCTATTTTAGGAAATGCTTTTTATGATTTTATATTTAATCCGGCTCTTTTAGGATTGATTTTATATTTAATGGTGCTCTTTTAAGATTTTAGGAAATACTGGATTAATCTTTAAGACATGTGCAGTCTAAACACAAACAGTACATCTGTACTAGCAGTTGAACCACACCAATGAAAAAGCAACTTTCATTTGAAAGATTGTAAATTAAGGAGACTGGGGAAGCAACTTTTTGAGCACAAAATAGGGATTGCAGATTGCCGAGTGCTCTGCCATAAAAATCGATGCCCCGGGTTAGAAACGCCATGGTCGCGTTCAAGACAATAATTCCCAGGGAAACAATGAAAGCCTTGCAGCGTGCAAAACGTTTCTCGAAGCAGTCAGGCAGGCTCGAGGTACACATTCTCTGAGTGTTACTCTTCCAAAATCAAACAAGAAAGACGACACCAAAATTTTGGTTGTAATGAGCACATCTTTTGAATCTTTTCTGACGCAAATTAAATTTATCAAAGTTATTCAGAGTCAATGGAACTAGTTAGGAAAACAATCAACCGGGTTTCTACAGATAAAGCATCCAGAAATAGAAGCATCTACTTGCTTTCACCAGCGGCTGAAACGTATGTTACGAAGATTAACAAATGGCGCACAAAAAGTTTCTCATAACACAAGGAAGGTATCAGAGACAAAGAGATTTTCAAATCGAACAGTTAAAAAAAGAAATATAAAATAATTAAGTCTACGTATACTAGCGGAAGAATTTTGCAGAATGGAAGAGTTGAAAATAGGCGAAAAATATTTTTCATGGAAAAAGAGCTTTTCAAATAAGTCTCCCGGAAGTAGAGATAGCGAGAAAGAGGTTTCGACCTTTATGCTCCCTAGCGAGAAATCCGTGCATTATTTAAATAGGATAATGCTCCACATTTCTATTGTGGCGAATAGCATACAAAAAAGAAGAAATTTCTCAATAGTGTTTTAGGAGCGGCGATACAGCTGCAAACTGAAGTACACAAATACCACCTAGTCGACAGAACTGTGAACTAAAATACTCCTCATTTACTAATCTAAAGTGTTCTACATGGTAAATGGCATCCGGTGTTGAAATAATTTTTTTAATTGCACATGTACACGTAGAAGCTGAGATATTGAGAAAAACACATTTTGCATTTGCGCCACGTAGCGGCGAGATTGTGTGTTATTTGGGAAAGAAAATTCGCACTAAAGAAGATTTTTATTAATTTTTTTTACACTTTTCGAATAGGTTATCGCCCCCTTTGCCGTACAGATACTGAACTTTTCAGATTTTAAATGATTGTCATCACCTTAATATTTTCTGAATTCATGAAATAGCAAATTAAATTTCATCATTTTGTGGGTCCTACTTTTATATATTCAACAATTTGTGCATAACTCAAGTACTTATATTTAACATAATAAAAAGAAAAATATCAAAGTTGTTTTTGGGCTACATATGGAGATCAATTATAAGATTTACAAACATTACTAGAAATTTGAAAAAAAAATTATATATGAGCGCATACAAAAATTTAAAATGTCACTAATTTGTCAGTTACTCCATTTCACTTTAAAAATCAATCACTGCAACATGTATATGGGGGAAAAAATCTATTTTTACGAATTTATTTTGAAGAGTCCTTAATATTTCCTACACAAAAATATTCGGAATGCAAAAATATTCACTTCGCAGGTATCTTTTTATCATTTCGTGAGGAAGTTCCCAGTTTTGATGGGCCAGCACTGCCAGCGGTGGCACAGTACTATGTTGCCACCGCCCAACTGTCAATAAAATGTCCGGGCGGCCACCACATGGGCCCGTAGTTTGAGCCAGCAGCGGGCACCCCTATCAGTTGTCATATGTCAGAACAGAGCCATTAGTTATCCATCACAGGCAGTAGCTGCCGCAAGTGGCCCTTCAGTGGCCCTGCAAGCACATGCCAGAAATGATGGCTAGCCTAATGTGGTCCGCTAGTTTCCTGGCAGTGGCAGCGGGCAATCATGTGACGTAACTGACAATTTTCCAGTAGTAGCCATAAAAAAAAAAAATAATAATAAAGAATAACCGCAGTTTCCCAAAGCTACAACTACTTTTTTTTTTTTTTACCTATGAAACTTCTGCATTACAGCACTACACTGGGGAAATTTTCTCAACACGTCCTGAAAAACGTCCATTTGGACCTGGATGGAAACGAATCAAGGACTCTCTGCGTGGGAAGCGGGTGCTCTACCAACGGGACTAATTTGCCACGCACGACTGTTGCTTGCTTGAAACTGATCCTCTTTCTTGCGGTATGTGTAAAGAATAGTCCCCTTTTTAATTTTACAATATTGCGATGTATTTTTGATAAATGTCAGCTTCATATAATTCATAAATTTATTTTTTCAACGTAATGATTGTTTTTTTATACCTTAAGGGAACTTTACTTATTTTCAACGAGTGTAACAACTTAAAAGCGCTTTCCAAAGTTTTGTGCTGTCCTTGTGGTCTTGAAAGGCGATTGTTAAATGAATATATTTACCCGTTCATGTCACATTCTGTTACATTTTTAACGTTGTATCTTTCCTTTCCGCCGTCCCAAGCTACAGTTGTTTTAAAGAGGAAAGATATTTTATTTTACTTCTCGTTATTTTTAGAAGTGAATTCCCACAGTTTTGTGTATTCAACCCATGGATGAGTACATTATATCCACATAGCATTGTTTTTTTGTTTTTTTCCAACATAACGGGGTTTTTTTAAATGCTTTTCCAGAACTTTTGTTTCAAGCGGTTTAGTGTATGTTAAACCGAAAGATTACACAGAAATTATTCTTGTTATTCATGGGAATGGAGTGGGTGTATTTCATGGTTTAATCTGATGTCTTCGTCGACGTGGCATTTCATTATAGGAAATTAATTCGCCTCCCTACATTTTTTTTTTTTCTTAACATCCACTAAAGTAACACAATGGCGATAGCGTCGTCTTCAACAAACTGGTACCACAAGGGATACAGCACGTGTTGCTTCCACCTGGTGTTGGAGTTGCATCGGTTGCCAGCTATGGGCCACTAGTGGCACTTGCTTGGAGGCCCACAATACACGGTGATGCTGCAGGGCCATCAATGGCTGCCAACTAATGGCGCTGCCACCAACGAACTGCTACCGGGCCGTGAGCGGCAGATTTCAGCCAGCAGTGACCCATCACTGCCAGCTGGTGGCCAGCAGTTTTTCAACACTTGTGTCTTTGCTGGGAGGAGCCACAATGCAACCTAGACCACTCTTTCCCTGGATAGAAACTTGTGAAGTTCAACTCTTTTTACTCTCTCTCTCTCTCTCTTTTGGAATTTTCAATCCATATTACGGTCTTCTTAAGATTAAAGCCAATGCGTATTTCTGTGAGATAATCATTATGTCTTTAGGACAGTTTTTGTGCATGCTCTTTACGAATGGCGTTTTTCACGTAACAATTTTAAAATATGAGATTTATTTTCTAGTGCCTGCAATGAAATTTTGCCGCGGGCCCTGCAAAAGTTCCATCGGGCTCTGCAACGAAGACAAAATAATAAGAGCCACTTTATTTTTTAATTTAATGGAAACACAAGACGAGGCAGGAAATTCGAAAGTCTGTGAGATGGACTATGGGTCTATTAATACTTGCAATTTAGATAAGCCTAAAGAGGAAGAAGCCATACGCTATTTTGCTGGATATTTAGCCTTTCGTCACAAGGATAAAGAATTGGAAACGTTCTCCTGCTTAACGGGGAACTAAAATAAAGGCTGGATTCAGACTTTATCAAGAGGTGGGCTAATGATATCAAACAACATTAGGATAGAAACTGTCAAACAGTTTGAATCAGTTTTTTCAGAATTTCATGGAGCTGGCATAAATAAATCCCTAGGGGGAGGCATAAACAAACTTCAATCGAAATTGAAATTAAACTTTTCTGAAGTTGACGTGGTTGTCAATAAAACCTGTACGAGAGCAAGGACGTTTTTTGAATTAAATATATTAACGACGTAAACCAACAAAACTTAATGAAGAAAAAAATCAAGCACATGCATTGAATTCTAGGGAGTTAACAAAAAAAGGGAACAAAAAAAGGGAAAGTTCCAAGTCTTAGAAATCGGTAAGTTTAGTTTTAATTCTGTAATTCCTAATTTAAAAATTCCGCATATGTATTCTTAAAAGCTTCTAATTTGAACTAAGAACTACGCAATTCAACATTCCATTTCATTCTCTACCACCACGCCCGAAGACTGCTGGGGACCAACATACGTCACAGGCTTCCTTGAGGAAGAAAGACTACCCGCTGTTTGTTTAAAATCTCTGACCTGCCTCTCTCATTCTAACTACCTTGGGAGGGAGGCAGGGTGGGGAGATTTAAGTGTTGACCACCTGGGGTCTTACAACGGTCAATGCGACCGGGGTTGAAAGGTCAGATGGTAGGTGGGTTCAGCCGTGGTTCAGCACCGAACAGATCACGTTTGTAGGAAGTAACTGAATAAACAATTTTCGCACTCTTTAATTTCTCTCACTTTATATATGAATTGCCAATGAAATTCTTGCAGTAACAGAAATTTGAAATTTTGTCATCGACGTTTTGACGCTTTCGTAATTATTTCGTTTTTCATAGTATTGAAAAAACAAATAAATTTGGGAACATTTGGATTCTTTTTCTTACTAAAAGCGAAGAAACTTATAATTAATTCTCAATGCAGCTATCACAATAAAATTAGCACACGAATGGTGTAAAATTTTCGGCAGTTTGTCGTAGAGAAAGTACTAGGGCTATTGCTTGGGTAAAGGAAGTGTTTTATTTTTTTATATAGAGATCAAGTTTTACTAGGGGTACCCTGAGCTGCAATCCAGAAACGTGAGTAAAACGTTATTTTGCAAATACAAACAATACAATAATTATAAGACTTTTGCTAAAAAAGACTATTAAAAAAGAAATGTGATGTCAGCATACCGCTAATTTTAAGTTTGGGGCACTTGGATATTTTTTGCAAATAGTGAGCCGCAAAAAATCTGCTTCCAGGGCTGTTTTTGGATCGCCAGCCCGATACTGAGCGTTCGTATGAAGATCTGAAATTTACAACAGCTATTTCTGCAGATTTTTTAGGAATAATAATTCCGGATACTTGTAAAATAATCTATGAGGAATTAAAAGAGGAATACATGAAGGTAGGAATGTTTTCTGGGGAATGATATTTTCTACATTTTCGAACCAATTGTTATTATGTGATTGTAATAAAGTCAGAGCATAAATAAGCTATTCTTAAAAATGACAAATGAATCAGAGCCAAATTATTATTTAATATTTTCTGGAGATCTAAAATTCATGCGGGAGAAACCGCGAGTCCCCAGACACGCGTTCAAAACGCTGAAGTTTTGTCGCGCTCAAACTGAAGTACGTACTTTGGTACAAAGCAACTTCTTTTAAAAGGACCCCCCACACACAGACTTTTTACCGAGGTTTTTTCACCTCGAAACCATCGTACGCTTTTAAACCTGTGTGTGTGAGTAGGGTTATGCGCCCTGAGGCGACGCGTGGAGAGGGGTAAGGACGTTTTTCAGATTCGTGGCAGCGTTCGAATTTTAAACCTTGAGAGGAACGAAACTCGAGTTTTGTATGCCTGTGTGTGGGCTAATCCCTCCAAAGTTAAGTTGTTTTTTTTACACCTATGTTACCAGTGGTGCACCGAGGAATTCTTGTTGGAGGGGAGGGGGGCTACATGTATATATAGGTATGTGTGTATACTCACATAGTATATATATATATATCTCATCATCATCATCTGAAACACGTCCTTACCCCTCTAACAAGAAATAGAGGCGAAATTTTGACAAGAGTGAAAGATTTCTACTCCAAATTATATGAAAGGGATGATATATGCACTCCAGACATCATGAAAGATACCAGTACCAGAGTTCCTCCAGTCCTTCCAGCAGAAGTTGCACATGCAATCAAGAACATGAAGCGAGGAAAAGCTCCAGGAGAAGATGGAATTACTGTAGACATCATACAAGAAAGCAAGTGGAGAAATCGAAACAGTACTCGCCCAAATTTTCACTCGATGCCTTAATGAAGGAAAGATTCCTGAGGATTGGAACACCGCTACAATGATCCTGCTACATAAGAAAGGTGACATTGAGGATCTCGGAAACTACAGACCTATCAGCCTCCTATCAGTAGTTTATAAAATCTTCACTAAAGTTCTTTCACACCGCTTGAAGGTAACACTGGACATGGCTCAACCGAGAGAACAAGCTGGACTCAGGAGTGGCTACAGCACAATAGATCATATCCACGTGCTGAGAGAACTAATTGAAAGAGCGAGGGAATATGAACTTCCATTGTGCATGGCTTTTATCGATTATGAAAAAGCCTTTGATTCGGTGAAACCATCAGCAGTTACAATGGCTCTGAAAACCTGCGGTATTGAAGATGCATACATTAATATTATTAATAAAATCTATGAAAATGCAAGTGCAAAGATTAGGCTGTTTGAAAATACAACACACGTAAAAATTGGAAAGGGAGTGAGACAAGGTGACACCATATCTCCGAAGCTCTTTAATGCCACATTGGAGGGTGTTTTTCAGTCGCTGAGCTGGGAAAACAAGGGGATAAAGATTAATGGAGATTATCTAACCCACCTTCGTTTTGCTGATGACGTAGTCATTTTTGCAACTACCCCATCAGAGCTGCAGAGTATGATCCAGGAACTTGCTGACAAGAGTAAAGAAGTGGGATTAAAAATGAACTTTCAGAAGACAAAAGTGATGTTCAATGCTTTTACAAGAAATGAAGATTTATCGATTGATGGAGAAAAGCTGGAAATAACAGACACGTACGTTTATCTTGGACAGCAGATATCAAGTGAGGGTCACATTGATGAAGAAATTAATCGGCGTACAAAACTTGCCTGGAGAGCTTTTGGAAGAAACAGCATAATTTTCAAGAGCAATATGCCATTATGTCTTAAAAGAAAAGTGTTTGATCAATGCATCCTTCCAGTGCTTACGTATGGTGCAAAGACGTGGACCTTAACTAAAAGAGACATACAAAGGCTGCAGACAACTCAAAGAGGCATGGAGAGGTGCATACTTGGTGTAACCAGGAGAGATAAGAAGAGGAACTTGTGGATCCGAAAAATGACAAGAGTGGAAGACATCATGATCAGAGTTAAATCCCTGAAATGGCAATGGGCTGGACATACTGCCAGAAGGACAGATCATCGATGGACAGCCGAAATTTTAGATTGGATTCCAAGGGACAGGAAAAGACCCAGAAGAAGACCACATGGGAGATGGGTGGATGAAATTCGAAAGTATGCAGGGGTGACATGGAGGAGACTGGCACAAGACAGACCGTTGTGGAGGAAACTTGGGGAGACCTTCGTCCAGCAGTGGATTGATAATGGTTGACAATGATGATATATATATATATATATATATATATATCTTAGACTGCATTCCGAGTGACAGGAAATTCCCCATGGGAGATGGAAGGATGAAATTCAAAAGTATGCTGGAGTGACATGGAGGAGACAGGCCCAAGACAGACAATTGTGGAAGAAATTTGGGGAGACCTTCGTCCAGCAGTGGATTGATAATGGTTGACAATGATGATATATATATATATATATCCATGTCACTCCAGCATACTTTTGAATTTCATCCTTCCATCTCCCATGGGGAATTTCCTGTCACTCAGAATGCAGTCTAAGATTTTGGTTGTCCATCGGTGGTCCGTACGTCTGGGAACATGTCCAGCCCATTGCCATTTTAGTGATTTCACTCTGGTCATGATGCCGTCAACTCCTGTCATTTCCCTTATCCACAAGTTCCTCTTCTTATCTTTCCTGGTTACACCAAGCATGCATCTCTCCATGCATCTTTTAGTTGTCTGCAATCTTTGTATGTCTATATATGTATGCATACAATATATATAGATATGTATACAATATGTATATATATAGTGCATAAGATAGACAGATATACATTAGATAGATGAATGAAAGAGTTGACATACGGGGCTTTTGGGGGGGGGAGGGACTTAAGCCCCAAAGCCGTCGGTGCGCCAGTGCGCGGTACAGACAGGAGATAGATGCTAGCAAAGGATTTTTGTTTGATTTTGTTTGTCAGATGAAGATATGCCTATTTTTAGTCACACACCTTCCTTTTCTCAAAAAAAAAAAATCCTTTTTTGAAAAATTTAAGTTAAATGATGGAAATAAAAATAAACACAAAATAAAAACGAATAATATATATATATATATATATATATGCTATTAAATATTTAAATTTATGGTTTTAAATATTTCAAACTAATAATAAATTAATTGATAAAATTAAGTAAATCTCGTAATTTATGGTATTAATTATGGTATTAATGAAGAGATGGGCACAAGACAGACCATTGTGGAGGAAACTTGGGGAGACCTTCGTCCAGCAGTGGACTGATAATGGTTGACAATGATGATGATGACATACCACCATATTTGAGCTTCGATACAACCAATACAAATTTGTCCTTGTTAAATTATCTTATAAAATAATAAGTAGCTCAAAAACCAAGAGTGTGATTTAATTTGAAGCAGTAATTTACTGTGAAAATGTTTCCCCAGTATAGATTTCTGTTATGTTTGTAAACACATTCAAACATTTCTGTAATATCAAAAAGAAGAATAACAATTATAAAAATATATAAAATAATGGATATCCAAAATATTGCTATTAATTTAAGACATTTTCCAAATTTTCATACTAACATATTTCAGATTGAAAGAATCACCAAAGATAACTTCCCTGACCACTCCAACATTTACCATTTCTGAATTAGGCATTTACCACCATTTGGTCTTGACAAAATAATCCAAATACATATTATGGCTTTGTTTAGCTACGTCAGTAGAATTTTTAGTTTGTTTTTCCAAGTTACAGATGTACTATGGCTGCGTTCCCCATTCTGCTTCCGTCAGTTCACAAGTTATTACGTTTTCATGGTCAATCAGGCTAGGATGCAAATATGTACTTTTTGAGTTTCGTCGTAGAAAGTTGTGCAGTATGCATGCGCCAAGCACAATGTAGTCTAAGTTTTTCAGAGAAACATTTGTCTCTGTGTGGAAAATCCTGAACATTGAAGCCAAAAATCCAAATGCATTTTCAACACTCTACTCGCCTTCGACAAAATGTAGTTGAAAATTCGTTTATATATACTTTTCCTTCTTTCTTTTTTTCTTTTATCCTTTTTTTTTTTTTTTTTTTTTTTTTTAGTTTGCCGAAATTATTACTGCTAACGCTTTGCTCTTTTCTGCGGAAAGGAAAAACGACATTTTGTATAGTTCTGCTGGGAACGAAGATTGACTGAGATACTTGGGAATGAAAAGCATGAGGTTTTTAAGTTTGTGCCTGTGGCCAAACCTAGTCAGGGGGACGATCTCTCTAGGGACCACAGGTGGTCAATCGTAAACCACGCTAAGGTAAAAGTATGTGAGTGTAGGGGCCTTTACGGTGCAGAGAAAATGCATGTCCGTAGTTCACGTGATGGTCGCAAATACTACACGTTTCGTCACACCGCATCATCAGCAGCTCACTCACTCCCCCATTTGATCTCCCTTCTTTCTTTCCCCATCCGTCTGCGTTAAGCCGGTCACATTTACTGCCATTTCAACCATGGTCGCAAATACAACTGCTCAATAGTCCCGTAGGCCCTGGTTTGGAGATATAAAGCAGGCAGTGAATGGGAAACTCGCATATATATTGGGCCGCAGGTGGCCTAGTGGTCAGCATTTGGGACTGCCATGGAGATAACCTCAGGTTCGATCTTGCGCAGGTACGAACGTTCGAACCATTAAATACCCGCCGTGCATCGGATGGGCACGTTAAGCCGTCGGACCTCGGGTACTGGCCCCCGGTAATAAATAAGGGCATCTTCCTCACCCTTTCTACCTCACTTCCGTGTGACTTTCCTATCGGGCACTCTAGCCCAAATCTCCTAGCTTCCTACTTCTAAGGGTTGTTTAAGAACTGGGGTCAGACACTCCCTTCTTAAAATCCTCTACATATGATCAGATCAGATCAGATCAGACTAGCATATTGTCCGCGAGTAGCCTAGTGGTCAATGTTCGTGACTGCCATGGAGAAGACCTCGGGTTCGATCCCAGGCAGGTACGAACGCTCGAACCACTAAATATCTACTGTGCGTCGGATGGGCACGTTAAGCCATCGGCCTCGGGTATTAGCCTCCCGGTAACAAATAAGGGCGTCTTCCCCTCCCCTTTCTACCTCGCTTCCGTGTCACTTTCCCATCGGGCACTTTGGCCCAAATCTCCTAGCTTACTATTTCTAAGGGTTGTTTAAGACCTGGGGTCAGACACTCTCTTCCTAAAATCCTCTATATCTGATCTGATCTGACTCGCACATTCCAGTATTCGTCCGTTTTACTGACTTGGACTCCATAACGTGCTTTCAGCTTATCTACTACCATAGTTTTCATAATACGCCTTACGGCACCATATACGCAAAGACCAGAGGCCTTCCAAAAATGTCCCATTCGCCTTAGATGCCAAAAGAAGTCTGCTCCTTGGAGGTAAGAATATTCTTTCCTCCAAAGTCTACCTTCCCTTCAGAGCAAAGACCATCTTCCTAAATACCAACGAGCAACCATGTGCTCCCACGACCAAAGAAATTTCTGTACTGCCCTACTAATTGTGTTTCGAGTTAATCGCTAATTATTTTGGTTACATGTAAACTGTCCATAAGCGCCATCTCTCAGTCACACATCATAACGAGGTAATCCCCTGCCACGACACAAGTACAAAGCTTTGATATACTTTCTTAACGACTCTGGTAAAATGGCGATAACAAAGAAATTCTATGTGAGAATGAACATAAAACTCTATATTTATAATAATTTCTGAACCGAGGTCAGAGAATCTAGAGAATCTGAAACTATAAAATTTCAGAAATCCAAGGCCCAGAGCCTCACAATTAGTGTTTGGTAGCAGAGCAAACGTTCAAAGTTGTTAACTTGTTTGTAATGTAAACTTTATTAGAATACTTGCTAGGATGATAAAAATTTGCTAAAGCCCAACTCTATAGGATTTCGGCCATAAAATTAATTCTTTGGGTCTAAGCAACTGTGCAAAATTACTACCCGACTTTTTAAGTAAACCATACGAACATGAGTATGCACAATAAAAAAATTCTAAAAAGGCCTAAGCTGAGGCCTAGGGCCTTAAAATTGATTCTTTTTGTCTGACAAAATATGCAACGTTATTCACTTGACTTTTTATGTAAACCTTATGAACATTTGCAACTAACATACGTACGGTTAAAATTTGCTAAAAAGGCCTATAAGCCGAGGCCTAGGACCCTAAAATTGATTCTTTTGCTTGAACAAATGTGCAATGTTATTCACTTGAGTTTTTATGTAAACCTTATGAACATGAGTACGCATGATTAAAATTTGATAAAAAGGCCTAAGCCGAGGCCTAGGGTCCTAAAATTTATTCTTTTTGCCTGTATAAATGTGCAACATTATTAACTTGACTTTTTATGTAAACCTTATGAATATGAGCGCGCACAATTAAAATTTTCTACAAAGGCCTAAGCCGAGGCCTAATTAGGCCCTAAAATTGATTCTTTTTGCCTGAAAAAATGTGCAACATTATTAACCTGAGTTTTTATGTAAACTTTATGAACATGAACACACACGATTAAAATTTGATAAATAGGCCTAAGCCATGGCCTAGGGCACTAAAATGGATTCTTTTTGCCTGAATAAATGTGCAACATTGTTAACTTGACTTTTCATGTAAACTTTATGAACATGATCACGAACGATTAAAATTTCCTAAAAAGGGCCTAAGCCGAGGGAGGCCTATAGGACCCTAAAATTGATTCTTTTTGCCTGAATAAATGTACAACATTTTTAATTTAACTTGTTACGCAAGTTTTATGACTATCATCACGGCAGCTTGAAATATGTTAAGAGGATCCCCATGCCTGTGGCCTTATAATTAAATGTTTTATGCCTGGGTAAAAATTCAACATTATTAATTTGTCTTGCTATGTAAACCTTATGAATATGAACAGGAAGGATTAAAATTTGCTAAAAATTCCCAGATCTAGGCCTATAGCCCTTAAAATTAATGTTTTAGGCTTGAGCAAAAGTGCAATATATTTTACTTTGCATTTTATGTAATGATTAGGAATATGAGTAGGGTTAAAGTCTGTTAAAATGGCCTTAATCTAGGCATATGGTAAACAAATTCATGTTTAGTGGTTGAGTAAAAGTGGAACATTATTTACTTGATTTGCTATGTAACCTTTATGGATATGAGCTCGGAGGATTAAAGTTTGATAAAAAGGCACAGATCTAGGCCTTATACTTAATGTTATATTTCAAAAAACCTACTCATGGGGAGGTGTTTCATAGAAATTAAAAGTGTATTTTTTATACAATCCGATAATGATTAGGTGGCCAGTTTTTCAAAAACACACATTACGCTCCAACAGATCTCTAACAACAAAATTCTAAGTTTTCGATAAACTGACCATTCGGTGAAATGATCTTTTGATATAATGAGCTTTTAGGTAAAGTAATCCTTCGGTGAAATGAACTTTTCGATCAAGTGTCCTTTCGATGAAATGAACTTTTTGATCAAGTGAATGTATCTCCCCCCCCTCCTCCTCCACCACACACACACACACACACACACACACTTACGTAATTATAAATCTGCATTAAATAAAAAGAGAGAGAGCCATGAAAGTCCATGTCACACTGAGTTTGGGAGGCTGAAGGAAAAAGGTGATAATTGAAAGAAGACGGATAAAAACATCCCCTCTACACTAGCATGGCTAACTGCAGACACTGTGGGTCGGCTGTCACACAGTGGATGATATGGAATACCTTGAATTCTAACCCGTTTGAAACAAGGTATTTCCCTACTTCAGGCAGAACGTGTAGACTCAGTCACAAAAGTTGCACCATTATCAATGAATTCTTATTAGGTCACCAACAATAAATGCAATCCTGCTGTTATTGTTGTCCTTCGCAATTTGTAAGTTTTCCGATTAGTTCACTGACCATGCCTGAACTTGGGAACAAGCATGCTGACACAAAAAATATGTGCTAGTCCATAATTTGCAACTTCAAATCTTGGAGCAGGCTCTTTAATTTTTTTGATAAATATTTGAGAAGGTAGCTTTCTCCAATACTGATAGGACTCATGTGCATTTGACACTTTCTCTGATTTATACCACACTTTCTCTGATTTATACCTTTCTTAATCTTTCAGCTTTGTGTGATGTGCATAAAAAAATACCTACTCTGCAAGTCCACTCTTGCTATTATAAGTATCTTTTCAAAAAACTGTCAATAGGACTTATACATACTGTATAGCAGTAGCACTAACACAATTTAAGATTTCCTGATTTAAGATTTCCTGAAAGGCGCAGAGACAGACTTTGCCTTTACTTAGATTGCATTGCTGTTAATGGTCACATTCCCATAGTGTTTAGCTTCAATTCAAAAGTTATTTTCTCCATGCTTTTTATATACTTATCCCAGGCTATACAAATCACTTTAGCATTTGCAGCAGCATTAACGACAACCAAATCAGCCATTTTTTTACACATATTTTGCACCACACTTTTTTTGCATTAAACATGTACTTAGAAGTTATAAGCAACATTTCACACATTTTAATCTCTATTCAAGACTTTTTAATTAAAAAAAAAACTTTCTGAGTAGGGTTCATTGCTTTCCTTAATCTTATGGATTTTAGTAACATCTCTTAAACAAAAAGCAAGAATAAGTTTAGATGCCATTTTCATCCAAAACATACACAGCACAAAACATATTTATACACAGTTCATGCAAGTGTCTATACTTCAGCAATAATAAGTACATTACTCTTGATAATATCCAGAAATATTATCTTTTTCTGCTTTGCTAGGTTATATATTACAAATATTTTTCAAACAGCAACAACATCATTTCAGGCAAGACACGTTTATCTAGTTCTCTTCTTCAATGCAAGCATACATCTTCACACACACACATAAACATCTGCACTTATATAGGCTCTTTCAATATTCTCTCCCATAGAAAAGGCAAATACCCCATCATCAAACTGTGATGGAATTCTGAAGTAAAATAATCCGTACATGCATACCACAATAATCCAGAAGGATTGAGCAAGGACATGACACAGTAAGATACGTTGCTTGGTGAAGATAATTGCTGAGTCATGTGCACCAACCTACCACTCTTCCACCCATGAATTTTCATGCATCACAAGCATTTTTATTTTTATGCCACTGAATAGTTGAATCCATGAAAAGCAAATCTGTGAGTATCAACACATGACTAAATCTCTACTCAAGAGTCCATTGCAATAAAAAAAGCATGAAGCAAGTTTTCAAAGGTTACAGTTCTAGAAAGTTTGCATACAATTTTTATTAGTATACATATTCGTGTTGCTCATACATTCTTTGTTTTAATTTGTAACCAGAAAGAATGTATGAGCAACACGAATATGAAATTTTGCATGATGGGTGGATGAGCTGCTAACAAACACATGCAGTTCATGGAGATGTTGGAACTCACTGCAGAAAGAAAACGACTTCTATAATTTCATGTTGAATGAATCTCAGAGAAATTCTGTGATAAGCATAACTTACATTTCATATTAAATGCAACAGAGGCAACTCTTTAAAAATTCATTACATGTTCTTCAGTTTGCATGAAACCATGCAAACTGAAAAACATGTAATGAACACGCACAAATGCAAGAATAATTTCACAAAATCTGATTTTTTAAAATGGATATATTGTGCAAAATGGAAATACACAATCATGCCAACAAGTGGAAAAAACTGTACTATGCAAAATACACATACATATTCAAAAAATGAAAGCAGATAATTTTGTTCAGAGTCTAAGAAATCAAATGCAAGGAAAAATTTCTCAATCCAACTTTTGAAAGTAGAAATGTCATGCAAAAAAATATGATGCACTTAACAAAAAAAAAAAAAAAAAAAAAAAAGTGCTGTGCATTTGAAAAAGTTGAAAATGCTAATAATTCATTATTCCCATATTCAACAATGAATGTAAAAGAATATTTTGAATCTGACCTAATTATGAAGAGATTATCTTTGTATCTTTGCAAATGGATCAATAAACAAAAGTGATATAAAAGCATATTTTGTGACACACATTTGTATGTTAAAAGACATGCTATGAAAGAGTTGCTACAATTTGTTCATAAATGCAATAACAAACTGACAGCCATTAAAATGTTTTACACTGAAAACTGCTGCTTATGTCTAGAATACATACGGTATCCTCTGTTACTGTACATTCACTATAGGGTCATTCCATGTCAAATAAACACAGAAAAACAGCATTTTCAAACCTGACCCGTTTGGATTTTTATGAAACTTTGTAGATTCATTGATATACCCAAGAAATGAATGTGTGCCAATTTTTTGCACAATAGCTTTTAAATTTCCTGAGATATAAGGTTATAAAATTCAAGAAATTTGCAAAATTTTGGTGTTTTGTATGTCATAAAAGTACTTATAACTCAAGTTCTTCTTAACACAGTGATGAGGTTTGTTTTTTAAACCTCTTTTCACTGGCTTTAAAATGGTATATTACTTAATGCAGAATTTAAAAATTTTAATTTCAAGGTCACACAATTGAAAATTTGACCTTGAATTTCTCAAAAAGTGCCATCTTGATTTAAAAAAAAAAAATTATATGTGAAATTACATGACATTGTGATAATGTGTTGTAAATTGGAGGGTGGCAATTGAAGGGTGTCAATAGTTATGAGGTATTGTTAAATTCACATGCTCAGTAAATTCACCATATGACTAAAATATGCATGGTTCCACTGATCAGTAGAGAAGCTTTATAATCTAGCCAACCAGCAGAATAAAAAGGATTGCATATGCACTACATTTGTGAATGGGTTACTCTTGTTTATAAATCATTTTACGTAATTTTTCATAAAAAATATGAAAACTTTCATACTAATATCTTAGCAGTTCAGCTTTAAACAAGGATACATGTTATTTGCTGAAAAGTTTACTTAATGTATTTGAACTTGGCACTGATATCTAATTTTAAAATCTTCAAATATTTTTCTTCTTGTTTAGTGACGATAATTTTATATTATAACCACTGAAGAAAACTATTTTTATGTAAAATAAAGAGCAAAGTTTGCATCAAGTGTGTCATTTTGCTAATCTGAAGCAATCTCTTTGTAATTATAAAAATAATTCTAATTTGTTAAAAATACTCAGCCTCCTTAAATATTTTGAGCACTCTGTCCTGAAGTGTTTTTTCAAATTTTGGAACAGTTCTGCTGGCCTTGTTGATAGTCATGTTTTCGATTTAGTGCAAGATATTCTTAAGCATATCCTTAAGGAGAAAATTTCTCTTAAGGGTTTCACTAAGAATTATGTGACTATCAGTTTTCTCAATAAATGTTATGATTACCTCAACATTAGGAAAATGTTCTACAATAATGTTGGCATTTTTTTTATTCCTAGGCACCAGTCTGTTGTTAGCTTTAAATATGTTAAAACCTTAGGTTCCATGGTGAAGAGTAGTTACCATGCACTAATAGAGGACTGTATGAATTTGAAGCTCTGCTTGAGCTCTTTTAATAACACACCATTATATCAATAAACCACTTGAAACACTTAGTGATTATCTGCAGTAAGTACTTAAGAATATGGAAAATAGCACTAATTTTTTAGGAGTCTAAAAGCAAAGACATAACATGCAACAAAATTACCTGAACTATATCTCTTTCAGCATACCGTCCATGAGAACTAATACGAACATTATCTCCATCCAGTTCTTCCATTGCTAGTGGGAAAAAAGGAAGAAAACATTAATTCATTGTGTACAGACAAATGCAATTGTTCATAGGGAGAAACCGCAAATAATTCCAGACAGGATAAAAAGAAATGATAAAAGGTGATTTAAAAAAACTGCCAATGATTTTGAAGTTTTAATATATCTATTTTGGGAATTTAGTGTCAAGTTAACTGACTATTTTCTGCTTATACCAGGGTGATACAAAAGTCACTGCCATTTTCTGAAAGTTGATGGAAAAGTGTACAAATGCATAAATGTAAAAGGTGTAATCTTAAAAATAAGAGTCCATCATGCTTAATGGTTCTACACCATCATGGTGCATGTTTTGAAGAATCCCCCAGCAAAAAAAAAAAAAAAAAAAATCCTTTGGTTTTGAGGTGAAAAGGTCTTGGACCCCAAGTTCAAATCGTGGATGTTTTGGAAGTGTTTCCCATGTACAAAATGGGACATGGACCAGAATAAGTGGTCATCCAAAGGTGCAAGATCCAGACTGTAAGCAGGGTGGGCCATTAGCTCAATACCCTCCAGTTCAAGTATTTTTTTCTTAGCTGACTGGGCACAATGAGCAGGAGCATTATCTTACTCCTACTCATCATGTTCATTTACTGTTCATCAGAGCAGGGTACTTTCAACTTAAAGTGGCATCGTGTCTTGCCACAAACACCACGTAAGTAACACATTTCTCCAGCACACAAACGACTCCTATGTTTCTTCTGTAGTACCCAGGTTTCACTGCCATACATCAGAGTAGGAACAATTACAGTTTCATACACAGCCATGCGGGACTCTCTAGGGAACCCATCATTCCTGTGAAAACCTCCTAGAGCAGCTATGACTTTCAAAGAAGAATTCACTCGCCTACTGATTTCACCATCCAACTTGTTCTCCCTGTCAAACATGCTTCCTAAATACACAAACTCACTCACCTGGTCAATCACAGTGCCATTTATACTTACATTACATTCAGTGCTACCCATTCCTCTCTCAAACACCATAACTTTGGCTTTTCCCTTATTTATACTCAGTTTGAATTTCGTGCATCCGAGTCAACATACTCTGCAACTCACTTTTGCTCTCTGCCAACAGGACAGTGTCATCAGCATACAGCAATCTGCACACACGGATATCACCAAGACATAAACCACTATTATCTATTTTGGCCTCACGCATGCATGCGTCCATAAATATATTAAACAGCCATGGTGACATTACACAACCTTGTCTAACTCCTGCACCAATGGAAAACCATTTTGATAAAACACCATTCACTCGTACACAAGCTCCACTACCATCATACATGGCTTTTACACTATTAAGTAGATTCCCAGTAACACCATATTCATTCAATACCTTCCACAAAAGTGTCCTATTCACTCGGTCGTAAGCTTTCTCTAAATCTATGAACGGCAGTAAAAACTTTCTTCCCAACAGCCAGATACTTTTCAATCATCATGCGTAATGCAAAAATCTGGTTAGTGCAGCCTTTACCAAGCATAAAACCACTCTGAACATCCCACACTTTCAATGATGTAAGACCCCGTACTTTTTCAATAACAACCTTACCAAACACTTCCCTGGCACACTCAGTAGGCTAATACCACAATAGTTCTTGCATTCAGTCTGATCACTTCTTCCCTTATACAAAGGAACAATAATATCATCCTTCCAATCCCGAGGGACCATTCCTAACTCCCAGCACAACTGGCAAATTTCAGTTAACCAGTCAATTATAGTCACCACCATACTTCAACATCTCTGCAGTTATGCCATCAAGTCCTGGAGCCTTACCATTCTGAAGAGATTTTATAGCTTTACACACTTCTTCTCTTGAGATCCCTCCTGTGCTTTCATCCCTCATTGTGACATCATCTGCATCTGTCTTAGAATCATTTTTGCTCTCCTGATCTAATAACTCACAGAAGTATTCACCCCATCTTTCACTTAACTAATTGGGCTCCCATATCATTTCCCCGATCTCATTCTTCACACAACTTACAACTTTGTTTCCCCAATTTTTACTGAGTCGCATGTACTTCCAGAAGGACTTTCTATCTTTCCAAAAAGCCAGTTCATGCCTTTCCACTTTCTCCTTCCTATCTTTTGCCTTACTGTGGCGAACCAGCTTAGCAGCTTCACGCTTCTTACAGCGATATTCATCCACAGAGACTCTACCTTGCAACATCCCCAAATAGGCTTCCTTCTTTTTCTTTACTGCCTCATCAATCTCACTATTCCACCAAGCATCACCTCTATTGTTACCCACTATTGTGGTGCCACAGACCTCTTTAGCAGCAGTGACAACACAGTTTTTAAAACATTCCCACTTCTTTTCTAAGAACTATGTATGTATATATATATATACATTGAAGTGAGAGTCACATTGATGAAGAAATTAATCGGCGTATAAAACTTGCCTGGAGAGCTTTTGGAAGAAACAGCATAATTTTCAAGAGCAATGTCCCATTATGTCTTAAAAGAAAAGTGTTTGATCAATGCATCTTCCCAGTGCTTACGTATGGTGCAGAGACGTGGACCTTAACTAAAAGAGACAAACAAAGACTACAGACAACTCAAAGTAGCATGGAGAGATGCATGCTTGGTGTAACCAGGAGAGATAAGAAGAGGAACTGATGGATCAGAGTAAAATCCCTGAAATGGCAATGGGCTGGACATACTGCCAGAAGGACAGACCATCGATAGATAGCTGGAATTTTAGACAGGATTCCAAGGGACAGGTAAGACCCAGAAGAAGACCACATGTGAGATGGGTGGATAAAATTTGAAAGTTTGCGAGAGTAACATGGAGGAGACTGGCACAAGGCAGACCGTTGTGGAAGAAACTTGGGGAGACCTTCGTCCAGCAGTGGATTGATAATGGTTGACAATGATGATTATATATATATATATATCTACATACAGGGTGTCCCAAAAGGTCGTAGACAAACTTTAGGGGTTGGTTCCTCAGACAACTACGAACCAATTTTACATAGGAAGTGACGGTCACAAATGCAACCTACGACTGCTAGAGGGTGCTAGCGTATAGGGGAGTGCGAGGCAATATCATTTGAGGCGATGACATTGGAGAAGAAGGATGCAGTGCTACAGTAATAGGGAGATGGTGGATATGCATTATGCATATGGCGCCGCGGATGGCAACAGGCGAGCCGTGCAGCATCTGTATTGGGAGAGGTTTCCAAATCGACGCCTGCCCCATCATCAAATGTTTGGACGTGCGAGACTGGAGCCTTCGAAAGAAACAGCCACTGTGGTCAGGAATGTAGTAGGCACACACCTGCCATGGAGGAAGCTGTCCTAGGTGAAATTCAGTGGAACCCATGTACTGGATTCCAAGGGACAGGAAAAGCATCAGAGCAATCGCGCACGACATGGCTGTACCTCGCTCCAGCGTTATGCGCACATTGCACGAGGAGACGCTACACCCGTACCACATCCAAAGAGTGCAGACATTGGGTGCAGGCAATTGCCCCCAGCGTGTTACGTTCACATGTTGGTATTTGCACCAATGTGTCACAGAGCCTGACTTTCCTTCGTGGATTATTTTCACTGATGAAGCAACAATTTAATGAGACGGTGTACTGAACCACCATAACATGCATGCGTGGGCGCACGAAAACCCTAGGAGTACATGTCTGCATGGGGCACAACACCGCTTCACCATCAACATTTGGGCTGGGATTGTCGGCGACTGTTTGATTGGTCACTACCTACTCCCCTTACGCCTGACCGGGGCAACCTATCGCATCTTTTTGGAAGAGGTCTTGCCACAGTTGCTGGGTGATGTTCTTCTTGCTGTATGGGCACACATCTGATTTCAGCATGACGGGGCGCTTACACATTTCAGCCAGAATGTGCGGCACTACCTGAATACCACTTACTCTTATCGCTGGATTGGCAGAGGTGAGGTGGACACGTCACATGGCCACCACCATCCCGCTGTGTCCGTGACAAACCTTCCCTATTTGAACGTGTTCAACAATCCATGCGTCGCCGATGTGAAGCCTGCGTTGGGGCGGGTGGCAGGAATTTTGAACATATGTTGTAATGTATCTTGATTTGTTCCACATGTACATCACATTGTGTTGTGTGTTAATAAACCAATGTTCAAAACTGGTATCTGCCTACCGTTCTTTGTGTGTCGTTCACTTCGCTGTCACGCTGTACGGTCGCGTTTGCGACCCTCACTTTCTATTAAATTTGGTTCATAGTTGTCTGGCAGACCTACCCTTAAAGTTTGTCTACGACCGTTTGGGACACCCTGTATCAAACCGATTATCTGGACTCCTGAAAACCGTACTTTTTGTATAATTTGAATTTTTGCGATATTTCTTGGCCTTGAGGTCCAGGTGTTCCATGCCAAAGCTCAGCCCGTATTTCAGTCACCCCCAGCTGACTACCCATACCCTTTAATCTTCTCATCGTATGTACATATACGTATTCAAAACAGCATTCTAGAACAATTCAAGATGCATTTTCCTTTCCCACCGTTTGAGGCAGACATCAAACTCCTCCTCCCTCCCTATCTTTCACCCAAAGGAACAGTCAGCAGAAACCCAAAGCCTCTTTCCAGAATAACAGAGGCATTATTGTCTGTCAGAGCGTGCATCAAAGTCCGGTTTCCTCAAGAGGAAATAGAAGTGTTTTCCTTTTCAGCTGATTATGTCCCTATTTTCCCTTGCGCTGGTGACTGCTTTTGGAAGAAAGCCAAATAATCTTCACCACTCTATTCGTTGATCATTGGTGTAACATCATAGAATGGTCGAGAATACTCGTGACTTCCCTGTGAAGAGAGAAAGAAAGAGTACAGAGACCCACTTCGTTTAGGAAAATTAAGTCAATCACTTTGTTTCCATGGTCAGTGCTCTGTGGTTCATGTTTATTCTGCGGTGCTGCAAAAATCTCACATGTAATGTCAAAAAAGCCAGGAGATCAGGATGCAGGAGTTCATTCTTGTTGTACAATGCGCGATCGGAAGCAGGGCAGAGTCTGCCACAGCCTTTTATCTGAGAAATAATGACGGTGACTTCGGGGGAGGGTGAAATGGTTCTGAAAACCGGAAAAATTTAGAAACCGGACTGCCGCTGGCCCGGACCTGTTCGAATAATCAGTTCGATACTATATGTATATATAGCTTCAGTTTTTACAAATTAAATCAAAATAATTTTTATCTGCATTATATTAAAAATGAGTTGATTAGTTATGTTCCTACTGCCAATATTTTTTTAAATAACCATTAATTTAAAAAACCCATAAAAACATAACTAATCAATTAATGTAATATAATGCAGATGTAAATAATTTTCACTTGATTTGCAAAGAGTTAACTTCTTACAAACAAATCAGAACTGTCTGTAGAACTTTATATTTTACAATTTTCAAACAAGTAATTAAAAAACCCATGAAACCTGAAAAGTCTTTCAGCTAGAAAATCTTGTTCTCAAGCAACTTCCACTTGTGTGTCTACACAAGTCTGCAGCATTGACAATGGGTATATGCAACAATGCTTTAGACTAGATAACTGTGATTTCGATAATTAACACTTGTGTAGGCACATGAGTGGAAGTTGCTTGAAAATGGCCAGAATTTCTGGCTGAAAGACTTTTCAAGTATCATGGGTTTTTTAACTACTCATTTGAAATTCATCCTTAAAATGTTCATAAATTTCTTTTTAGATTACTTTAACCTTTACAAATAGTGCAAAAAGAGAAAATATATAATAATTTTATATATAAAAAGTGGCTCCCATGTGATGATTCTGTGAGTGGTCAGTGAAATTTTGACTTTACTTAAAAAAAAAATTAATTCTACCTTTTTACACAAAAAGGTCCTAAATAGTAAAATAAAAACAAATATGGTATTAGTCATCGAGTTTCAAGTTAAAGATGCTTATTTTTGGAGTCATTTCATGTACTGGTATATATCAAATTTTGAGCTTCATAGTAAGTCCATTTATCATGTATTACTTATATTTGTTTGTTGGATTATTCCAGAAAATGTGGAATTTAAATTATTACCACAGAAATATGATTTAATTGAGTTTAATTGAACCCAATACCTTTGAAGCAGAAGTAATTATTTTCTGAAATGTATTCAATTACGTCTTTTAGATTGTGTTATTCAAGTTCAATGAATTTTTTTTTATAGTTCTATAAATTTGATTTCCACGATTTCTGTTAACTATTGAATTTGGATGTTGGGGATTTTATATCTAAATTACATAGATAAATATTTTCCAAGTTTTGGTTCAATATCTTAAATCTGGATTACTGCTTCTCTGAGAAGATACAAATTTGTTTTCCATAATATTTAGATATTAAAAATTATATATGCCTCATACATATCTTCCAGATTAATCAGTGATGGTTTGCATTTTGAGGTGATTATTCTCACAGGTTCTTGAAATTTAAGGTTTTTAATTCCAAGACACTTGCTATGCAAAATCAAACAAAACAAAACTGCAGATGAAATGTTCTTAACAACACTAAAAGTTTTAAAACAAGTTTGACAGTATTTTCCCCCACATCAACATTAACTGCTTTTATATAAAATTTGAACTTTATTTATAAATCTTAAAGAACTATTTTATGCCCTTCAAATTCAGGTCAAGGAAATCAACAGATCAGATACACTAGTTCTGCAGAAACATATTCAGAAAAAGGAAATCTGCAAAGGCAAAATACCAGCAAAATCAGCATCACCAACTCCAACTATAATGATGGACATGGGTAAAGATGATGCCCTCACAATGGCTTCTTTAGTTGAAGGCATGTCACTGATGACACCATCTGTGATGATGAGTAAAACAAAATAACTGGAACCATCTTGGTAACTAGCTGCAAATCTGAAACAGAATCACTTACTATATTTCTCTGGCTCAAAAATTTACCAAATGTCAAACTAAAAGAATTGTATTTCACCAGTCAATCAATAAGTATACTGTATTTTTCATAATACAATCTGCAAGTTATCTGTTAAAAAAGTCAGAAATTTAAGTTCTGTGAATTGTATGCCGACAAGTATAATACACTACTTAATATTAAAAAAAATTGTGTCATAATTGTTAGGAGGGGTCATATATCTGGAAAAATTACCAGAAATACATTAGTAACCGGAAAACATAAAGCAACACATAGATGGTAGTCTGCAAACAGTTGGAAAGTTTTTTTTTTTTTTATTTTACTTATGAGATTTTTAACAGAAAATGCGATGCAATGAAGGCAATATTATTTGCTCTTGCTGGCGATCACGTGCTGTAGAAAGCTCACTGTCAGCATTGCACACACTCATGGGTGACAAAGGTCTAACTAGTACTACGGAACTGTATACTCCAAAATCTAACAACTAAACTGTGGTAATACTAAAAAGCTCATTATTTTTGCTCTTTATTCACTTGAAAGTAACAGAAAAGCATTAAAAAATTACATTTTTTAAAAATGAGATCATTTTCTTTTTAATTTCTTTGGACTGCAACTTTGCTGTACAAAACTATGGTATAGGATCAACACTGCGGCTATGGATTATGCAGTGACACCCCCTTCTTCCTGATTTTCAAGGTCTGTGGAAAATCAAGATCGAAAAAAGCTTTTAACAAGATTAAAGCACTAATGGGAGCAACTATAATAATGTGTTCTATGAATGCATAAATTATGTGAACTGCAAAATATAACCCATTTCTATGCACAACAATTCATTTCAGGTATTTTTTGCTGGGTGGTTACCCCTGCTTACATCCCAGGTTTAAAAAACCCCAACATGCTTGCCCTATGCTAAAATTATGTGCTGCATTGACATTTAAGTTGCAAAAAATTCCTGACCTTATGTTCCTGCACATTTTAGTACATGAAACTTTATTCCATTTAAATTAATGAATAAATAAAATAAAAAAATATTCCTCCCTTCCCTCTTTTTTTGAAGTCTGCACTTCACTTTTTTAAAACCCTAAGAATGCACTCTGGAAACTACTAATGTTAGTTTTAGTTATCTTCAGTCACAGAAGCTATTTGCACAGCCCTCACAAATGTGAAGAGTTCAAAACTCATTCAATAAAAATCCAGGAGAAAACTGTTCTTTAAAATGCATACAACTACTGATAATACAAGCCAATCAAGTGAGACACAACTGTCATCCTAATACCCATTTCAGGCTTGTAGTAAATTGGGAACTTAGACTTGCCAACCTTAAGAAGAGAAAAATCCTGCAAGCTTACTTTCGTATATTATCAATTCATCAAATACTTCTATTTGTCGTACTTTCGTATGTTTGAAATATCAATGGACATAATTTGAAGCACTAATGTTACATTAATGCATATAAAAAATGTCGATAGGATTATATTTACCTATGTTTATTTTATTGCTCCATCACAATCATTATTAAAAGTCTACACTTTCAGAACAATAACTAAATATACAATATTATTAACAAGCTATTTACATTATACCACAGGATTCCAATTTTTATGCAGTGCATTTGCTGAACAAGACTTGCACCTCCTCAAAAAATCAGTATCAAATTTCTGTTCAAAGCATGGTCCTTGTTGATTAGATTTTATGATCAACAGATTTTCCAATGTTTCCTTTGACATTGCTGATCAGAACTGAGTACTGGTCTTTGTCACATAACTGAAAATCCTATCACACTTGGCATTGCTGCAAGGGATTGTTAGTATGAGAAGCATTAAACGTGACAGCCTCTTGAATTTAAATTCTCTATTAGTACTTTTAAGTTTACCTATTAATTGCCACTGAATATCAGCTCGCTCTTTTTCAAGAATTTCGCCTGGAATATCTTCATGTTGAAGACAACAAAACTCAGACTGGGGGATATCAAATGCTTCATCCTCATTTGAAACTTCTATTGCTCTTAGTACAATACAAGAGTACTTTTCCACAAAAAAAAAAAAAAAAAAAAAAAAAAAAGCGTACTTTAGAAAATGAAGATTTCTCTATTAAGTGAATGTCAGCTACTTCTGCATTAATAAATACTTGATCATCAATAGGGAATTTATGAACCATGTAATCACATGTAGCAACATAAATGTTTCTCACACATGAATAAAGCATAAATGTTTTTGAAGCTTTTAAATCTGAAACACATTTTTCAGTGGACCTACCAATAATTAAATCTGCATCAGATTTTTGTTTCCAACTGAATGATAGTTAATAGCTTTAATTGAAGTCACACTTTTCACAACAGATGGCAAAACAAATTTTGACAGTGTATCTTTAAAGAGATTCAATAGGATTGATCTGGCCATGTGGATGATGGGCTTATTTGTCTGAAACTACATATTTGTTTTGTCAAAATAAATATCAAAAATGAACAAATTGCTTATACAAATCATAAAAATTATTTCTTCATGTGTTAGCACCGGCGATACTTTAGGTTGGTTTTATCACTCTATGGCTACTTTGGGTTCAGTTCCTTTGATATAAAAATTCTTTTGGTGGGCAGGTTTCTTACTAACATTTTCTGAAAGGTCTTCACTTTGCCTCTTTTTAGAGCAATCTGCCACATTTCCAGTAATCTTAAGGATGGTAAAATGTTGAAGGCTATCAGTCACAGATTTACACTGTTTCACTTCTTCCTTGCAAAAAGTTAGTAATAGATCCCACTACTCCAACAATCTGGCTAAACATTTATTTAAAGAGAGCCATCTCATTGATACATGTTTTAGTATTTTTCTTGTTTCAGGATCACACATGTTTTCAAACTTTTCTTTTCTTTTAGAGCTTCTCCGAAAATAATAAAATATATCAATCAAATATTCTTCAATATTACCTGAAAGGCATGCTGCTCCCTTTTCTGCAGCCAAATGAATTAGATAGCATGGGCACCTATAACAGCCAAATGGCTGACATTCTTTTTTAAAATAGCTGCAACACCATTATATTTACCCACCATAACAGGTGCATTGCCCAAACTCAAGGCAATGCAATTTCCTAATGGAATATTCTCCTGGTCTCCTCTTCCAAAGAACTGACTATCAGTTTGGAAACATTGCTCAACACTGTGCATGCAGATTTTACCCTTCTCTTTAACTAAAACAGGCACTTGAAATAATGAACTTTCAATTTGATTGCTTTTGGCACTAAATATTGTGTTACAACAAGTAGGTAGTATTTTTCAGACTTATTGCTGCCATCTGTCGCAATGGAAAATGGGCCACTCTGCATAGAATGAATCAAGTCCATACTTGCCAACTTTGAAAATGTGCATCAGTAAAACTTTTGTGCGAACCCATTTACCACAAAACAAAACATGATTATATTAATAAATATGCAGTAAAAATATCTGCATATGATACAATAACTAAACTAGTATTATCTGTGTTTAAAATAATAATTTAAAAAACCATAAAGTAAAATCTTAATTTTGTCCAATGTTAGCCTTGCAAACCTGTGGTGTTTCAATACCAAACTAAACATTTCCTGTAAAAGGTAATATTCACTTTAAGAGTACCCACACACTGCATTCAAAACTGTATGCTACATACCTTCAATCTTCATCTTGTATATCAGGATTATATAATATTGTAATCACTTTCATGACTTCCATCACATGCTGCAGAAAATGGACCTTCTTGTAAAAGTTTCACAACAGCGGAACTTCAATCTAAAGCTATTTCGTGGACAATCGCCGTCGTTTTGGTCTTCCCACAGCCATAACACGTTTGGCAGTTTCAGCTTTTGGAAAGATTTGCCGAAAAAGTGGACCAGCATGGCTGGCAGCACTGAATGGCATATTGTGCTCTATCAAAAAAGACGTAAACAACAATTTGGCATGAGTTACATTTCCTTGACTATTATCCGATGTTTTAAAAACCGTAGTCAGTTTGGAGTTACTATCAGTACACTTCATATTACCTTTGTGTTTGGGACCATTTACATGATGCAAAATTATAGTTCCTGCCTCCATGGGCAATGTTAAAATCATTTTGGCAAATGTCGCAAAATGTAAATTTTACACCTTTATTAGATTCACTGGAACTTTGCGGTGTACGCTTCCTTAAAAGTTTGAAAGTAACTTTGAAATGGTATAATCTTAGTACTCATCTTTATAGGTTTGCATAAAAGCTAAATTAACAACTCGCTCCTCCCGGTAATTCACCTCTACAACAAAGAAACAACACCACACACTAAAAACAACACACATAAGGAAGTATGCTTTTGCTGCTACAACAACATTGCTCAACACTGTGCATGCAGATTTTACCCTTCTCTTTCATTGGCTGTGATTTTGCTCCCAAGAGGAGACCAATCAACTGCTACGATGAACTAGCGTTTACAGGGACTGAAATACCACTGCCGCTCAATCAGCATTACCACTCTCTCAATCAAGTCGTGCCGTGGAAATGCAAAATGCGATGGCCACCATCGCAGACTCTACGCATGCGTCTATCGTTGACCCCAGAGTTTGCCGAATTTTTTTTTTTTAAGTATTTTTACTTCTTTGAAAAAATTTAGAGAGTGATTTTCAAAAGTTGGGAGTATTTTAGAAAAATTAACAGATGAAAATACTTACGAAAATGCTAGGCAATTATGAAAAATCAATACAGATTTCTTTATATAAAAATATTTCACCACTGCTCAATGTATTCAGAATTTGGATCTGTTTCGTTTCTTGTTTTAGAAATAAATATAATATTTGTATATTAAAACAATAACATTAAATTTATCATGTTTTGCAATGACCACATGGGACAGCAATGTGTTCAAGAAGTGAAAACATTTCACTTTTGAGGTTCTTACAGGCTTCCAAAAATATCTAATAAACTTCTCAGCAAGTTCCACAGCCACATTTGTTTTACTGCAGCTGCACAGCATCCAGTGCTTAAATTTTCATTTTGCTGATATCTTTGTTTCCCTTTCCCTTTCTTTATTGTCTTTTTTTTTTTTCAATGCCCTTGGATGAAAATTTTATCTATCATGAATGCATGACAGCTTTCACTGTTTTAGATAAAAGATGAATAGTGTAACTTTGAAAATATAAATACTTTTTGATCACCATGCATCAATTTTTACAAATTTTCAAATTTTTCAGCTTCGTCACTTTCGTTCGTTTTCAGACCACACACCCCGTTCATCAAACTGAAATGCAAACCTTTTTTGGGGAGAATATTTAAGAATACAGGATACATGTTCTGATCATCATTCAGGGAAAAAAATTACATTTAGGGGGAAAATCTTTGCTACGTCCGCTTTCCGTTTTCGGACATTTCCCCTCCATTTTCAAGTTGAAATACAAATATTTATGAAATAAAATTATATTTAACAACAATACTAAGCAGAAAGCAGAGGAAAGAAACATCACGTGAAAAATAAAATTACGATTATGGGAGAAATCTTCACTGCCTCTAACTTCCGTTTTCGAAAGTTTAGAAAGTTTCAGGCGGAAAACATCCTCCACCACTACTTATTGCCCCAAAATTTCTGTTCAGTTATGAATCGATCTCAAGGATAACACAAATTATGACGGAAAGGGAAAATTCCTCGAAGTCGTAGCACTCTCACACCTAAAGATTACAGCAAAAAATTTTTGCCATCGAATTTCCGTTTTCGGAAAATTTTCCTCCATATTTTACGCTTTCCAACTGTAGGTTGAAGAAGTGTATATGCTCTAGCTTTGTCTGTCCGCACAATAACTGGCATAAAAGTGGTTTGATTTCGATGAAATTTTAGTATGTGGTAAGGGACCAATGGGGACGAACCCTATTCAAAATGGGTGAATTGGGGTCAAAGTTCAGGACATAGATTGCGATCCATTCCATCACCTTTATCCCATATTATTAAGGTGGACGTCAAGTAATTTTGCTTCCTATACTTCCAATGGAAAAACTTTTGTACACATTTCCTTCACAATTAATGTGTTCCCAAGGATGAAAATTTTAACATCGATTAAAATAACTTCATATTATAACTTGGAATACTTAATATTTTCTAAAACATAACCATAATTATATTAAAAATCAATAACTTTTCCTTTGGTGGTGTTGAAACCAGAAAAAGGATGGCGTGACCTGTACTTTGATGACGTCAGTAGACAAACAAATGTTGGATTGCATAATTATGGTTATGTTTTAGAAAATATTAGGTATTCCAAGTTATAAAATGGAGCAACTTTAATCGATGTTCAAATTTTCATCCTTGTGAACACATTAATTGTCCAGAAAAAAAGATGACGCGACCTGTATTTTCACGACGTCAGTAGACAAAGAAATGTTAGATTGCATAATTATGGTCATGTTTTAGAAAATATTAGGTACTGCAAGTTATAAAATGAAGATATTTTAATCAATGTTCAAATTTTTATCCTTGGAAACGCATTAATTGGGAAGAAAATGTGTACAGAAATTTTTCCATTCGAAGTACAGGAAGCAAAATTACTTGACGTTCACTTTAAAGGAGCAATTCTTGTATGTATGTAATTTTTTTTTTTTTTTTTTGATTGGAGGTTTAACGACCACCGTGAGCAACTCATTGGGCTATAAGCAGTCGCCCGTACCTAATTTAGGGTCACTGGTTCCAGGGAAGGGAGAGAGCCAGTGCCGTAAGACAAACACAACATCCATGCCTCACTGGGATTCGAACCCGGACCCCTTTCGGAAATTTTATTTTGAAAACTGCTCTAAGGATTTTGATGAAAGTCGTTAACCTACCGTTTTCTGGTACTACAAATCGATTTAGCTTGATTTCGACTTTAGGAAAATTCGTTTAGTGGGTTAAATAACCACCCCGAATTACCACGTTTTTAGTGTAGTGTCATGGCGTCGTCCCATTAGATGTTGGCACGTGGTCACGCTATCTGTCTTATTACGTTACGCGTTGTGTATGGATCCTATTAAAGTTTTATGACGTCACACTCTTGCGAGCAGATGGTCGTGATTCCCATCTGCCTCATTACGTCACACGTTGTGTTCTTATGTTCGTCCGCACGATAACTCGCGTAAAAATCATTCAATTTCGATGAAATTTTAGTATGTGGTAGGGGAACGCCTGGGAAGGAATCCAATTGAAAGTGAACGAAATGGGGTCAAAGGTCATGACATAGGTGCGGGATCCATTCCATTGCTCTTATGCGTCATAGCTAACGTAAAAAAGGTTCGATTTCCATTAAATTTTAGTATGTGGTAAGGGACCACCTGGGGACAAACCCTATTGAAAATTGGCGAAATGGGGGTCAAAGGTTAGGACATTGGAGCCGAATCACTTCCATCGCCATTATGCGTCATAACTTACGTAAAAATGTTTCGATTTGGATGAAATGCTAGTATGTTGTAGGGATCTGCCAGGGGACGAATCCTATTGAAAATGGGTGAAATGGGGTCAAAGGTTAGGACACAGAAGAGGGATCTATTCCATAGCCCTTATGCATCACAACCTGCATAAAATTGCTTCGATTGCGACAAAACTTTATCATGTTATTTCGGAGGTATACTGAACCAGTTCTGTTGAATATCATTGAAATGAGATCAAAGGTCAGGGCACAGGAGTGAGATTTATTCCACAGCCATTTTCCTCATAACTTGTGTAATAACTTGAGTAATGATTTCTAGTACGTTGGAAAGCGTATCATAATCAATGCATTGCATGATTTCACTAACTTGTTAAACTGAAATACAAATATTTATGGAATAAAATGATATATAACAACAATGCTGGACAGAGGCAACATCACAGGAAAAAGAAATTTCAATTACGGAAAATTTTTTTGTTTCGTTTACTTCCGTTTCTGAAAGGCGAAGTACCGTCCTGATGCGCATTTTTGCGAATTGGTAAAATTATTCAATGCGTAGTTTTACGTGCGGAGAAAAATTCCTGATGCATATTTTTACGCGTTGAGAAAATTTCCCGAAGAATATTTTTACGCTCCTAGAAAAATTCCTGATGTGTATTTTTACGTGTTGGTAAAATTTCGATGAGTAATGCATAATTACGCATTTTGGCGAACTCTGGACTAGGTGCATCACTTGAGCACTCCTGTGGAGAGAAAATAGGGCAAGACGTCACGAAGCCAGCTAGTCAAAGAGGACATCATCGCGTGACACAGCACTCAGAGGGGAAAGGTTACTTCTCCGCTAATGAACCAATGCCTCGGAGAACTTAGAACTTTTCTCCTCGTTACTTTTTAATTTACGCTATGGAAATCATGATGGAATCCGGCAATATTAATGTACAATCCGGAATTCCGGGAAATGTAATGAAATCCGGCATTGCCGACCTAAACCCGGATGGTTGGCAGGCCTGGGAACTTTTGCTAACGTGAATAGCACAAGTGTCATTGCGTACCATAACCTGCAATGCCAAGCACACATATAAAAAATACTTGTAAAAAAATAATTCCTTTAATAATCTAAAGCAACTTATGGAAATTTTACTAGGAAATTTTTTCATTAATAGCAAATTTTCGGAGAAAACTCTTCTCCTTCTTCAGGCTGTCTTGTTGTTGTCACTTTTTACTTGTCACTATCACGGTTACGGTTTACCTTGACGGTTACGGTTAACCTTGACGGTTTAGGTTATTTTTCAACAAATCCTGCCAGATGTTAGGCAGGGAAAATCCTTTGCAGTCATTGATGATGGAATTTTGATTTTCTCAATCTCTATTCCTTCTTTCAGTTTTCTTTTTGGAAATTGCTTTGGAAACTGATTACTTTAAGGGAATTCCAATCCATGCTGTGCCCAGTTTCTCTAACATGCCTATCTAATCCAGTCTTGTTGGAGCAATTTTTTATAGCTGCTTTATGCTCAGCTATACGAGTTTCTAGTCTGCGACCTGTTTCACCTATGTAAGATAGTCCACAACTACAATTTACTTCATAAACTACTCCTTGCATTTTAAAAATATCTTCTTCTCTTTGAACTATTTTAGGGAAAAATTTTTTAACTTTGTTCTCTAAACTTGGAGCTAGCCTAATATTGTATTTTTTACTAATTCTCTTTAAAGCCTCATAAACCTTTCTGATAAGAAATTTTTCTAGTGAATTTTACTTGTTGCTTTTGTGGGTTCTTCGTACCATTAAAATTCAGAAGCTTCTCAATTTCTTCTTTAGGATAGTTATTCTCTGCAAGTATGACTTTAAGCTCTTCTTTATGGGCTTCTTTTTTATCTGCAGTAGAAACTATTTTATTAATTTTTTCTAAAAACTGACTTGCTACATTTTTCTTAATAGAAACTGGATGATACGAATTGAAATCCAGTAGTCTTTTAGTATTCATTGGTTTTTTATACCAACTAGTGAGGAATTTTTCATCTTCATAATAGATAGTAATATCTAAGAAGTTTATCCTTCTTTCTTTTTGAAGTTCAATAGTGAACTTAAGGGAATCATCTAATTCATTGAATGAGTCTAGAATTCTTTCTGGAACAATTTCTGAGCTATCTATTATAAATAAGATGTCATCCATGTATCTGCTATATAAGCAGAAGTATGTGGGTTGTACTAGTATCTTTTCTTCTAGTTTTCCCACATAATAGTTAGCTAAGAGTGGGGAGCCCATAGCTAGCCCCGATTTTTGAATGAAAAAAGTTTTCCCAAATTGAAAGTAGTTGTTCTGCAAAGAGAAAGTAAGCATTTCAAAAATTCCTACTAATATGTTTTTTTCCTTGTTGTGAAAAACTATTAGGTCTGCCAAGTCTTCCGCTATAAAGTCTATAAGTTGATCTATATTAATGTGAGTATACATTGACACTATATCTAAACTACCCATAATAGGAGAATCTAATTTAGGAAGAAGTTCTAGTTTTTCTTTTAGCTGCATTGAGTTTTTAATCAAGTTAGGTGGCTCATTTAAAAGATTCTGAAGTTCACTATTGAACTTCAAAAAGAAAGAAGAATAAACTTCTTAGATATTACTATCTATTATGAAGATGAAAAATTCCTCACTAGTTGGTATAAAAAACCAATGAATACTAAAAGACTACTGGATTTCAATTCGTATCATCCAGTTTCTATTAAGAAAAATGTAGCAAGTCAGTTTTTAGAAAAAATTAATAAAATAGTTTCTACTGCAGATAAAAAAGAAGCCCATAAAGAAGAGCTTAAAGTCATACTTGCAGAGAATAACTATCCTAAAGAAGAAATTGAGAAGCTTCTGAATTTTAATGGTACGAAGAACCCACAAAAGCAACAAGTAAAATTCACTAGAAAAATTTCTTATCAGAAAGGTTTATGAGGCTTTAAAGAGAATTAGTAAAAAATACAATATTAGGCTAGCTCCAAGTTTAGAGAACAAAGTTAAAAAATTTTTCCCTAAAATAGTTCAAAGAGAAGAAGATATTTTAAAAATGCAAGGAGTAGTTTATGAAGTAAATTGTAGTTGTGGACTATCTTACATAGGTGAAACAGGTCGCAGACTAGAAACTCGTACAGCTGAGCATAAAGCAGCTATAAAAAATTGCTCCAACAAGACTGGATTAGATAGGCATGTTAGAGAAACTGGGCACAGCATGGATTGGAATTCCCTTAAAGTAATCAGTTTCCAAAGCAATTTCCAAAAAGAAAACTGAAAGAAGGAATAGAGATTGAGAAAAATCAAAATTCCATCATCAATGACTGCAAAGGATTTTCCCTGCCTAACATCTGGCAGGATTTGTTGAAAAATAACCTAAACCGTCAAGGTTAACCGTAACCGTCAAGGTAAACCGTAACCGTGATAGTGACAAGTAAAAAGTGACAACAACAAGACAGCCTGAAGAAGGAGAAGAGTTTTCTCCGAAAATTTGCTATTAATGAAAAAATTTCCTAGTAAAATTCCCATAAGTTGCTTTATATTACTAATTCAATTAAACTAGGAAGCCATTTCTCAACATGAGCTTTATTCAAATAATTCCTGTTTAGGCAGTAGTCTTTGATTTTTACATCATAGGCTTAAAAACATGGCTGCACGATTTTATGTAGTAACGTGTAGACAGTCATGTCGATTCTGATAAACGCAGCCGAGTAATAACCAACAGAAACCACATTATGAAGCTGCATACACAAACACATTGAGTGCACTGTTGTGTGAAATGAACATTTGACTGATAGAATATTTTAAATGCAAAAAAATGGTAAATTTAAGCAATTTAGTCACTGAAGTACAGTGATTTTTCTTCTGTATTGTATTTAGATGATATATTATATAAAGAATCATCATGTATTTTCTGTTTCTCATGTTATACTGTCTTATTTAACGATGGAGGCATGTACCTGCTTAGCATATTATATGGCAATATAGGGCATCCTTAAATGAGTTAAAATAAAAAGACACGAAAATTAAAGAAAAGAAAACGCTTACCTTGTTCCGGTTAAACAGAAGGTGCACTTTCTAATATTGCAGATCGTGGCACACCGCCATGGTGCTGAATCTCCTATGTATGATAGACTATTCATTAATATCTATACCACACGATTGAGGTGGTTGAAAATAACGATGTAGTTGAATCATTAATGGAATATACTATAAAGAAAAGTACTATGTGTAACTTATTTTCCATAATTTTTCTACAAAATATATTCCATTTAATGATTCAACTACATCATTATTTTCATTCACCTTAATCATGTGTGGTGTAGATATTAATGAATAGTCTATCATACGTTGGAGATTCGGCACCATGTTGCTAAGCCACAATCTGTGATATTGTACTCGGTGTTTGTACTACAAAAAATAATATTATTCCCATGTTTACTGAACTTTTTAATCACACCAAGTAAAAAGGGAATCAATCAAATAAGGATGCAATGATACACATACTATTTTACATGGCGATTTTAAAACCACAAGTCATTGGTGTTTTATAAAAACAGCTGTAATTGTTGCTTACTTAGTTACATGGTCAATTACTGGTGCAACATTTGTGGGACCATATAGTTGGACAGTAGACACAGTTCTTTCATAAGCACGCAAAACACCTTCCACACCTTGGCAGTACGGGTCTGAAGGATGACCATTCTAAAAACCAGAGGCAACAGTATTTTTTAAAAAAAAAAAGTAAAAAGTACTAGAACATAAACTTCTGTAGTATCACTTTATTAAGCACTTTCTAAACGGCGTATGAGAAAGAGATCTCGGCTGAGTGAATGTAAGATTAGTGTATGGAATACTAGAGGTATAAATGGCAAGATGAGTGAGGTGATTGAGGAGATGAATAAGTATAGACTGGATGTGCTGTGTGTAAGTGAAACCAAAAAGAAGGAAATTGGGGTAGAAGAAGTGAATGGCACGATGAGTGTATGGTCTGGAGTATTGGATAATATGAGAGGACAGGCTGGTGTAGGTGTGATTTTAAATGAAAAGATGAAGAACGACTTAATTCACTATAGTTGTGTAAATGAGAGAATTCTCTGGATTCGTTTGAAAGTGAAGCTTCAGAGAATTGTAATTGTTGTAGTGTATGCTCCTTTTGACTCGGAACCTTCTGATAAGAAGGAAGATTTCTGGAATGAGCTAAAAGCTGTTTTGAGCCAGTTTGGTGCTAAAGAAAAAGTTATAATAGTAGGGGATTTCAATGCTAGAGTAGGTGTGCAGAATGCAATTTCTGAGAATGTTCTGGGTAAGTTTAATGATCCTTGTGTGAATGATAATGGTGAAATATTAATTGAACTCTGTATTGAGAATGGTTTGTGTGTATCTAATACATTTTTCAACCACAAGTATATCCACACATATACTTGGGAAAATCATACTCTTGGTCAAAGGAGTGTGATAGATTTTGTTGTCTACGATCAGCGTTTGAAACACTTAATTGTTGACACCCGTGTGGTGAGAGGTGCGGATGTTGGTTCTGATCATTACTTGGTAGTATCACGAGTGAAACTTAATGTTGGTTGGAGGAAAAGGAATACGAAGAGACCCAGGATAGAAAGAATAAAGGTTAATAGGCTCCTTGAAGATCATCAGCGGTATTCTGACTTACTCAGAGAACGACTTTAGGATCTGAAGTCTGGTGAAAGGGATGTAGAAAAGAAGTGGGAATGTTTTAAGAACTGTGTTGTCACTGCTGCTAAAGAGGTCTGTGGCACCACAATAGTGGGTAACAATAGAGGTGATGCTTGGTGGAATAGTGAGATTGAAGAGGCAGTAAAGAAAAAGAAGGAAGCCTATTTGGGGATGTTGCAAGGTAGAGTCTCTGTGGATGAATATCGCTGTAAGAAGCGTGAAGCTGCTAAGCTGGTTCGCCGCAGTAAGGCAAAAAGATAGGAAGGAGAAAGTGGAAAGGCATGAACTGGCTTTTGGGAAAGATAGGAAGTCCTTCTGGAAGTACATGCGACTCAGGAAAAATAGGGGAAACAAAGTTGTAAGTTGTGTGAAGAATGAGATTGGGGAAATGATATGGGAGCCCAATGAGTTAAGTGACAGATGGGGTGAACACTTCTGTGAGTTATTAGATTCAGAAAGCAAAGATGATTCTGAGACAGATACAGATGATGTCACAATGAGGGATAAAAGCACAGGAGGGATCTCAAGAGAAGAAGTGTGTAAATCTCTAAAATCTCTTCAGAATGGAGGCTCTGGGAGTTGATGGCATAACTGCAGAGATGTTGAAATATGGTGGTGACTCTATAATTGACTGGTTAACTGAAATTTGCCAGTTGGGCTGGGAGTTAGGAATGGTCCCTCGGGATTGGAAGGATGCTATCATTGTTCCCTTGTATAAGGGAAAAGGTGATCAGACTGAATGCAAGAACTATTGTGGTATTAGCCCACTGAGTGTGCCATGGAAAGTGTTTGGTAAGGTTGTTATTGAAAAAGTACGGGGTCTTACATCATTGAAAGTGTGGGATGTTCAGAGTGGTTTTATGCTTGGTAAAGGCTGCACTAACCAGATTTTTGCATTACGCACTATGATTGAAAAGTATCTGGCTGTTGGGAAGAAAGTTTTTAGTGCCTTCATAGATTTAGAGAAAGCTTACGACCGAGTGAATAGGAAACTTTTGTGGAAGGTATTGAATGAATATGGTGTTACTGGGAATCTACTTAATAGTGTAAAAGCCATGTATGATGGTAGTGGAGCTTGTGTACGAGTGAATGGTGTTTTATCAAAATGGTTTTCCATTGGTGCAGGAGTTAGACAAGGTTGTGTAATGTCACCATGGCTGTTTAATATATTTATGGACGCATGCATGCGTGAGGCCAAAATAGATAACAGTGGTTTATGTCTTGGTGATATCCGTGTGTGCAGATTGCTGTATGCTGATGACACTGTCCTGTTGGCAGAGAGCAAAAGTGAGTTGCAGAGTATGTTGACTCGGATGCACAAAGTTTGCATGAAATTCAAACTGAGTATAAATAAGGGAAAAACCAAAGTTATGGTGTTTGAGAGAGGAATGGGTAGCACTGAATGTAATGTAAGTATAAATGGCACTGTGATTGACCAGGTGAGTGAGTTTGTGTATTTAGGAAGCATGTTTGACAGAGAGAACAAGTTGGATGGTGAAATCAGTAGGCGAGTGAATTCTTCTTTGAAAGTCATAGCTGCTCTGGGAGGTTTTCACAGGAATGATGGATTCTCTAGAGAGTCCCGCATGGCTGTGTATGAAACAGTAATTGTTCCTACTCTGATGTATGGCAGTGAAACCTGGGTACTGCAGAAGAAACATAGGAGTCGTTTGTGTGCTGGAGAAATGCGTTACTCACGTGGGGTTTGTGCGAAGACACGATATGATTGTGTGAGAAATGAAGATGTATTGCAGTTGTGTGATGTGAAGCAAAATGTTGTTAGCAAGGTGGATACCAATATGCTTCGGTGGTTTGGCCATGTTGAAAGAATGAGTGATGAAATGCTTACTAAGAAAATCTTTTCAGCCCAAGTGGCAGGAAGGAAAGGCAGAGGAATGCCAAGGAAGACATGGGTGGATCAGATTCAGGAGTGTCTGCATGAGAAAAAGATTATGAGCATGAAGTATAAAAGATCTTGTGTACGGCATGTAATGGATATTAGTGAAGCACGAGTTGTATGTCAAGATCGCTGTAAATGGAGAAGTTTGATACGACAACAATAAGTAAAAATATCTGGAAGTTTGTATTTCTTTTTGGAGCTAACCTCTGAATCTCAGAGAACAGCTTAGTGATATGATGATGATATTTGTTCTCTAACTCTAGTTCTTGCACTTCAGTGCACAATGCTAAATTAAAAGTGGGTGGGTTCTTCTACCCTCAGATGGCTATGGGAGTCAAAAACCTAATGGATGGGAGTTGAAAAACTAACAAGAATGGAAAGGATGGTACTTCGTACAAAAAAGCAACTGACCAAAAATCATTAACATTTGTACGTTCTTGTCAATAAATATGAAAAATGTTCATGCTATACAGTCACAGTTCACTTACTTACTTGGCAACATGATTAATCACAGGCGAAAAATTTGTAGGGCCATACAGTTGGACAGCAGACAGTGTTCTTCTATAAGCACTTAATATACCTTCCACACCTTGACAGTAAGGATTTAAGGGGTGCCCATTCTTCAGTTTACATAATAAGAAAATGATGTATAACATCAAATAAGTGGAAATTTTTAAGAATAGACTATTGCAAGTAATGATTTTTATCTTTTGTACATAGCATCCATACTCCTGTAATACATAAGAGCTACATGGCACAACTTTTCATGAAAAGGAATCATAAACTTCCATAAAACTCAAAAATGATTTTGATTGCACATCTCATAAGCTTTTAATGTTTTGAAGAATAAAAATAAATCATGACATGATACAAAAACGTAGGTGAAATCATTACAGAACTATCCCAAATGAAAACAATATGAGACCACAGGAAATTTATGGTTTAAATTTCAAACCATAATGACAGATGTTAAAACTGTAAAACAACTTAATTTTAACAGGTATTGGATTGCTGTCCAATGTGTTTCCTCAAAGCAGTTTTAATTAAATACATGCATATTACAAAATGATATAGACAGTTTCAACATTTCACAAAACCAAAACTATGTAAGATATTGACACTCATGGTGCAGTTCTATTACCAATAGTAATGATTTTATAATGTAGATGGCATCATTAAAAGATTGTGCATTTTTACCATCACATGACCAGTCCGGCAAGTACAAATACTGTGGAGAAGGCATTCTGTGTGCTTGAATTAAGCAAAATGAAATTTGTTACTGTTGTGTCATGGTGTTTTAGAACACATTTCAAGAAATTATTGCTGAACAGACAAGCCATTAATGACTAGGCACAAGAAATTTGAAACAACAGGATGTTTGTGCAAAGGTGTATGTCCAGGGAGACCACTTGTATCTGATGAACAAGCGGAACATGTTTGTGCTATTTACCAATGTAGTCCAGGGAAATCCACAATGATGGTTGTCAGGAGTTACAAATTCCACAGACAATTGTTTGGAAAATTTTGACAAAGTGGCTGAAAATGGCTCCCTACAAACTGCAGTTATTGCAAAGTCTAAGAGACAATGACAGAACAGCACATCACATCACATCACATGACGAATTCTGTACAGAAATGCAGGAGTATTTTGAAGCAGACGGTTTTAGTGAAATTCTAATTTTCAGCGACAAATTGACATTCTACATAAGCGGGAAAGTTAACAAACATAACATTCACATATGGAGACTGAAAATCCTAGAGAAACAGTGGAGCATGTGCAGGATACCCCAATGGTTAATGTGTAGGCGCTTTTTCCCCAAGAAAACACTGTAACGGGAAGTTCTTATCTCGATATGCTAATTATTTGGTTGATACCTTAACTGCAAGACAGTGACATCTTCATTTTTCAACAGGATGAAACACCACCCCACTGGCATCAGGAAGTTACAAATTATCTCCATGAAAATCTTCTACAGCACTGGACTGGCCATGCAACAGGTGACAACATGTCACCAGGGTTCCCACTCAGTTAGTGAAATCAAATTCCCTGACTTTTCCAGGTTTTCCAGGTGGTTTTTGAGTAAAATTTCAGGTGTTTGCAACGGCGTTTTGAAAATATGCTTAACAACATATAATGAGAAAAAATACTGGCTAATTAGATACTTCCCCAGATTTGCATGCAAGATATTAAAATATTGTTTTAGTTAGCTGAGCAGAAACTTGTGAATAAGCAATTCCATAACAGGATATTTGAACTAGCTTTTAACTCTTGTAATGCAGTGTTTTGACATGCAAGACAGTGATACTCATAACAGATTCTAAAACATATTAAATGCTGCACATACTTACAATTATACCTATCCCAAGTTACTGAGTCATATAATTTGTTTTAGAAGTTTACATTCTTATTTTAAAAATATGGATTACAAATTGGTGAACGGCAAAGAAGAAGAAATTTTCTGCACATACCAGCATGGTCTTGGCATATCCTGCTGAATAATTAACATACCTAATGATGAAATACTGCTGTTTTTAAGTTATCTGTACCCAGAGGGGTTTTTTTCTCTCATATGAAAATAACTGACTGAGGTTCAAAGGCAACTCTAAAATCATTGAGATCTAACTGGCTAACAAAAAAATCTGGGCAGATATTTTTTTTTTTGTAAACACATTAAAACTACACATGTAAAGTGAAACAAAAATAAGTCACTGCTTCCTTGCAATAAATTTTACACTGAATACTAGAAGAAATAACTGAAATCTAGTTAGTTTTATGCACAGTTACATCAATTTTGACAATTCCTGAATTTGCTGGTCAATTTTTCCTGTCTCCAAAAGAACCTCATGAGACAACTTTCTTTTCTTTTGCACTAAAATACTTATCTGATCAGACACCTTGCGATTTTTTTCACGAGTTGTATCTCTTTATTTTTCTTTTCTCTTTGAACTGCTAATGCCTGCTGATATCTTGATCGAGACATCCTCACATACTGCAGTAATTCTGCAGTTATGGGCACTGAAACTACTCCGTTATGCGACTTTATGGCATCGTATACTGTACGCAATGAAATAAGTGACTTTTCATGAAGATTCTCAACCAACATGTCTTTATTATTTGAAAAACCACTTTCAACAGGCGCATTTCCATGCGATAGAGTAAGAACCAATTTAACAACCACCTACAGTTCCTTGAAATGTTCTTTATCCTGAAGTAAAGAAGAATATAATGCATCCAGGCGGTTATTTTCTGAGAATGCAGAAAACACATCCTTCAGTTCAGTTTTTGCTCTGCAACACAACTGTTGAAATTGCTGTTTTGCTCGATCTGCTGAAACAGAAAATATTCTGTTTTTTCATGCAATATATGCAACACCAAATAATGCATTCTTTTTTTACAAATTATTGAATTTGACTTTATGAGCTTAGGATTCAGACTTGAAACTGCTTTGATAGCAGAAAAGTTTGTGGGACCTCGTTCTACTATTTCCTGTGTGGTTGCCACTAAAAATTTCATGCATTCTGCTCTGAATTCCTTTTTCTGAATCACTGAAGTTTTACTTTTCATCAAATATCCATGAGCAGCAATAACAATGTCTACATTTTTCAGTTTACAGTGGTTAACCTTATCACTTACGTCAAGCTTAAACAATTTTTCTGGAATTGCACATTCCTCCATCACCTCTTTCCTTATAAATCTAGACATCAACTGCCGGACAAGATCACATAAACTGTCATACAGAAATGGAATCACAGGATCAGCTGTTTGGAATTTTTTCAAAAATGGTTCCAAAACGTTAGCTACTGATGAAAAAAATGCAAACTTTGAAAGGATTAGGTTATCTTTACATGCTACTGCAACACGTGCACATGTTAAAGTTTTTGGCAAGGTATTTGTCTCTTCAGCGTACTTTTTTATGTTGATAAAAATCTGAATGGCCCGCTCTGCCACAGCAACATTTTCGACCCACCTGACTTGGAAGAATTTACGAGGGAAAATTTCACATCCTGTTATCGATACATAATCAGCTTGCCGTGCAGGGCTATTTTTGAACAACTGATAGAAAGCTGTGAAGATATCATTCAAATACCAGTCAGTAGCATCATGGCCTCTTCGAAAGGCTCCATGAACCACATGCAGTCCACATGAACCCAGATCAAGTAGATCACATCCATTTTCTGCCAACAAATCTTCCCTTATAACTCGCAGAAATTTATGATTAACATAGGGCCCACCCATTGAAATTTGCAACAGTTTATTTAAATCTAGTTCTGAAACTCCTTCATGGAACTTTTCAATGAGATCAGATGCTCTTACATGGCCAAGAAATACTGAATTCAAATAATGTGTACATACCTGGTTCAATGACTTAGACCAAAAATCTAACAATCAAATCCATCTGCCCTTTCTGAGCTACTTTATTAAGGGCTTCATCAAAGCATATGACAAATTCAGTACCTGATATCTCTGATAATAAGCATTTAGAAAAATATGGCACAAGCCCAAAACAAATTATATATGACATTTTTGTTGCACCAAGACTGACCTTTTTTGCTATATCACTGTCCATAAACATATGCTGCAATACATCGCTAGCATCTTTAAAAGAGTTGTATGAAGAATTTGACATTACAAGCTTCATGGCCCAAATTACTTCTGCTCTTAAAATGCTTTTGTCATAAAACAAGTGATGTTCAACATTGAAATATTAGTAGGAGATACAGTGCATGAAGATCCACTCTGCTTTGCTGCAAAATCTGCTGAATATGGCATGGATGGTATCAAATCAGGAGCAGCAGCCATACTGCCTAAAGTTCCACTTTGTTTTTCTGAACAATCCCTTTGAAGTGGTGCAGTATCCAATGTAAAAAAATTTGTCACAGCACGAGAAGCAGAAACCTGGCTTAAAGCTTTTATGTGTTTGGCACTTCGTTCATGGCTCAAAATCACTTGGCAGCCCATATTGCTCAAGTTGAAACTTCTTAAACAAACTTTACATCTTGCTTTGTATGGGTCATCCTGAACAGGTAACAGCCATTCTGACCAATGTGGGTTAAGTTTTTCTTCAAGCTAATCCACATTAAATAGAATTTTCTTGGAAGTCATAATTGCACCAGTCAGAAACCTTGCAGACCGCTCAATTCGCCAATTACTTTAATTTGACACAAACGCCGCCGAAAACTCTATGCAAGGTGCAAGCACGGGAGCAAATACTGGCGGGCAGGCACCACGCGCCCGGCTGTTTGGGGTGACGTGGGGGTTGGCAGAAACTCTCTGATCGCGGTAAAAGCATGCATGCCAGCAGGAGTCCCTCTTTTCGCATTGGCCAGAGGCTATGGTTTGATAACGAAGTATGCGACATGGGGTTCTGAGACTGCAATAAAAAATGTTGAAAATATGTTTTTGAAGATTTTTCGCAAAACTGACTGAACCTTTAATCAACTCCATAAATCACTAACAGGAACGGGCCCCTTAAATTTCAAGCGAATTGGATAAAAGCTTAAAAAAAAATAATTTTAAGCTCGTCATCTTGCAGCACGTTTCTCGCAGAGAGTGAATTCATAACTTTATTATGCGGTTATAATAAATATCAAAATAAAAAATTTTTTGAAAAGGAAAAGATGTAGTCATTGAAATATTTAGCACGCAAACTTAAAAGTCAAACATTGAAGCGAAATCTTTTCTTGCAGAGAAAAGAGGGGGAAAAATAGAATACAAACACTTCATCATCTTTCTAAATAGCAGTAAAAAAAAAAAAAGAATGAAAAGCATTCTGCAACATATTCAGTGAAACATAAACATTTACTCCGAAAAGAGTCTCGGAAAGTTAAAGAAGGCAATAACTCAGTTGGCTCCTGTTGGCACACGCAGTCATTGCGACCCCTCAAAGCCCGTTTAGTGACCCTTCACCAGTAAGCTCTCCCAGCCTAAAACGCACAGAGGCACGGCAAAGCTCACCAGAAACCCTCAGTAAGAGCGCTACATTAAAGATTTATCCCATTAAAATTTTTAAAGGATAATTTCAAAAGTTCTTTACCGATTCACGCAAAATTTTAGAGGTCAGCTTCTGTTAACCAATGATGGTGTATGTAAAAATTTCAGCCAGTTTCATGAAGAATAGAAAAAGTTAGTTTTCACCATTTTTATCCCCAGTCTGGCAGTCAAACAAAGACATGAAGGGGGCAAGAGGTGCTTTAGTCACTCCATCGTAACCCCTTCACAGGCTCCACTCTCACTCCAACACTATGCACCCTTTTCATTTCCTAGTAGTCACCGTAGGGGTTTCCTCCCCACGTGGCTGCAATGAATTCCTTTTCTAGTGCTTAATGATGGGGAACTCTGCCAAATATGTTAGTTTCACCCCCCTTCCCCTTTAACCTACAGTTCGGTCCTTGGGAGTGAACTAAACGAAATGTTAAATACGGAGAAAGATGAAACACAGAGGAAAAAGTATTTTATTTTAGAAACTTCCCAAATTCCCTGACTTACGAAATAAAATTTCAAAATTCCCTGATTTTTTACGAAAATTCATGTTTTCCCTGACTTTTCCCTGACTTTTTGAGCCAATACTTTTTTCCCTGACAATTCCCTGATTTCCAGGTTCTCCAGGTAGCATGGGAACCCTGGTCACCCACATGTTGGCCACCACAAAGTCTGGATCTAACACATATAACTTTTTTCATGGGCTATGTCAAAGATAAGGTCTTCATCCTTCCCCTTTCTGTTAATTCAGCTGATCTGAAATAACAGATCACAACAGTTAATGCTGGAGTTGATAAAGATATGTTAACACATATTTGGCAAGAATTCAACTACCGTATATACTCGCGTATAAGTCGAGAAATTTGGGACAAAATGAGAGCTTCAAAGTAATGTGGTCGACTTATACGCAGGGTCTAAAAATATCGTAAGTCCAAAAGTTCTTTCCGTGAGGCAAAAGGCAATCCATCCCAAAAGAAATAAAAATGCCGATGCGGTATTAATTACGAAATCGCAACCCTCCGAAAGAAAAAAAGAAAGAAAGAAAAAACACCCATGTGGTAGAATTACAAAATCGTGACCCTCCGAATTTCTCCTTTGCGTATCCACAGCGCAGTCACAGTCGCGCATAGAAAGCTCCGCCCTTCCGACTACCAGTTGACTGCGCTGACCTTCGACGTAACGGAGCCATGCAACAGCCAGTGTTAGGTGTTGCTTGTTCTTGATCGCACATGTTTTTTTTGTTCTTAATCGCACGTGTCTCGCTTCTCCTATTATGGGTGACACGGATTGTGTAAAGAAACGGATGTCCTATAACGCAGGATTCAAGTTGAAAGTGGTTTCTTTTGCAGAAAATACTAACAACTGTGCTGCTTCACGTCAATTTGGCATTAACAAAAAACTGATTCGAGATTGGCGTAAAAGAAGACTGGACTTGGTGAAAATCCTAAAATCGCAAAAGGCGCTGCGCCGTGGAACGACATCTTTCCCAGAGCTGGAAAGTGTCTTGAATGATTGAATTGTGGGCTGCAGACAAAATGGTTACATTGTAACGCGAACTGGTATACGTTTGCGAGCAATGAAGCTCGCAAAAGATGAAAAGTTTGCAGCCGCAAATAACACTTTTCGTGCCTCACCAGGTTGGTGCACAAGGTTCATGAACCGCTATGGGTTGTGTCTACGCCAGCGCACCAAAATTGCACAAAAGTTACCTCATGACCTCGAAGCAAAGATAATGGAATTTCAAAAGTATGTAATTCAAAAGAGAAAAAAGACAACTTTTGAACTTTCCCAAATAGGGAACATGGATGAAACCGCCATGTGTTTCGACCTTCCTGGAAATAAGACGGTGAACCAAAAGGGCGAAAAAAATATGTTGATCAAAACGACTGGCCATGAAAAATCCAGTTTCACGGTTGTTCTTTCCTGTTTGGCCGACGGCAGTAAGCTACCTCCGGTAATTATTTTCAAACGCAAAACTCTGCCGAAAAGCATTGTCTTTCCGTCTGGTGTGCTCGTTCGTGCCCATGAAAAAGGATGGATGAACGAATCCGGAACAATTGACTGGTTAAAGAATGTGTGGAACAAAAGGCCAGGTGCACTTTTGAGGAAACCTTCTCTTTTGGTGTGGGATATGTTTGTTGCACACCGTTGTGCAGAAGTGAAAAAAACTGCATAAAATTCAAAAACACTCTTGCTGTCATCCCAGGTGGGTTGACATCTGTTCTTCAACCACTAGATGTCTGCCTTAATAAGCCCTTCAAGGACAATGTGCGGAGGTATTGGGCAGATTGGATAAGTTCCGATTTGCCGACTGAAACCAAGGGTGGAAATCTAAAGATGCCGGATATCGTTTTGATTGTGCGATGGGTCAAGGATGGCGATACCTGCGGAAATGGTCGTGAAATCATTCAAGAAATGTTGCATTAGTAACAAACTTGATGGCACAGAGGATGATGAAATTTTTATGAGTGATGATGACAGTGATTCTGATGACACAGGCATAGATGAGAATACTGATGTTTATGATGACGCGCCGATGACGGAGAAAGACTTTTTTGAACTGTTTGGCGAGTCTGACTTGGATTTTGAAGGGTTCCGATGAAGTTTTTGGGTATGCAAATTAAATTTAGTATTATATATATAATTTTTTTTCGTTTTCAAATGTTTTTGAATAAATTCATTGAAAATTTTTTTCCCATTCCAGGATCGACTTATACGCGAGTATATACGGTACTGCATTGATATATGCTGTGTGACTAAGTGTACACACATCTGTAAGTTGATGTAACAAACTTCCATTCCCTACAAAACGGTGTAACCCGAGTGTCAATATGTTAAAAGAGTGTCAATATTTTAAATGGTTTTGGTTTCATAAAATGTTGAAATTGTCTATGTTATTTGTAATAACCTTGTATACAGAGTGGTACAAAAATAAAATGTATCTGTGTACACAACTGCAGAAACAGAAAACTTGCAGCAAACCAAGATAAAACCAGAAGAAGATAATTTAAATAAAACATTCAATAATTAATAACAAGGAACTGTACACCAATTACACTTCAAATAATACTAGTGATCCGAATTTCTTGGCGTAGAATATAAATCAAAGTTTCTAAGTGTTCCATTATCCAGTCTGCAGTTAGCTGTCTACTTTCCTTGAAAAAGCCATCTGGTTGATGCACGAAAGCTTGGAAACTTTGATTTATATTCTATGCCAAGAAATTTGGATCACTAGTACCATTAAATAATTATTAGAACATTAAAAATTCCAATGAGGACAAAATAAGAACATTACAACTGAATGCACAGCAATGTGTGTGAAATGGACCTTTACAGCAAAACATTAAAATTTTGAACTAAGAACTTCATAAAAACAAGAGACTAATTAAAGAAAGTTTTTATATCCAGAAAAACAGTTCCATCAATGAACCTTCAAAAATTATAAATAGCATTTTCAACAACTTAATTCAAAAATAGTAGACTTACGGAACACATAAAGAAAAGATTTTATTTTAATAACTGGCAACTGCAAGAGGAACCTGGCAATGAATTTTAAATTCTTTCCGTGTAAACAAAACTTTTGATATAATTCCTATACATTGAGAACAAACAGGCCTTGATAAAATCTAGAGGCCAAAAATATCAGTAAAAAGAAAAGAACTCAGAAGATGTGAAAAATAATTGAAAGTTCTTCAAGTTAAAATAGAATTAAGTATAAAATCGAATCTGCCTAAAACAAAAATTGGTGGGACCAAGAAATTTTTCCGTTGTAGGCAGATTTCCGCTATACAAAGATTTTGAAAAATCAACGATCGATAATAAAAATTTGAAACACCCAAATGGCAGTGGTGATAATTCACACATATTATCATCATCTATACCATAATTATGAAATTGAAAACAGAACTTACCCATTTATACAGTACATACTTCGTACTATGTACATCCATGCTTCTTCATTATTTAAAATAATCTTTAATAGTTGTTTGCTTCTGATTTTTTTCGCAAATGCATTTTTCAACTTCACATTGAACACCGCTAATCATGTTTAACAGTCTAGCATTATAGCATTATTAGCACAAAGACTGAAGTCTTGCAACTTATGAATAGTTTTAAATCGACATTATAAGTTTTTGTCATTTTCTATGTTCACTTCATCCTCATCATCTTCAACTTCGTTTTTCTCATCTATTAAGTCATCAATATTCTGAATGCCTGTTTCAGTGCAAATGTCACTGTCTGAGTTAACGAATTCACGAGCTCATATGCTTTCTGACGTAGTTTTGTTCAATAAATGTTGCAGAAATTTGTCGTTGAAATGCAGAGTATCATCACAAACATCTGTTACGAATCCTGCTTTGCGAAAACACTTTTATATTGTGAGGGACGAAACATTTTGGTAAGCTTTAGCTAGCCAATTAATTGCATTTAACACATTTATGGATTTTGCAAGCTCATTAACACTGTTGCTGCTATTCATACTAGCAATGAGAGATTGCAAAAGGAGCTTTCGATATTTCATTTTCACAGTGTAAAGTACTCCTTGATCGAGTGGTAGTGTTACAGCTGTTGTGTTGCATGGCAAAAATGTTAAATTGATATTTGTCAATGTACTATGAGGGTGACAAGTAGCATTGTCTAAAAATAAAATGACTTTCCTATTTTGCTCTTTCATTTCGTTGTTGAACATGTGAAGATACTCCTCCATTATTTTTGCTGTCATCCATGATTTTCTGTTTGCCTTCCATATCACTGGGAGGTCTTTGATGTTGACGTTTTTAAAACATCTTGGTTTTGTCCCTTTTTCTATCACCAGAGGCATTTCAAAATCTCCTTCCATATTACAGCAGGAAAAAACAGACGTTCTTTTGCATGTTTTCTGCCGATGCATTTTTCTACTGATATGCAGACTGATTTTGTTGGCAGTGCACAAAAAAACAATGCTGTCTCATCACAATCAAAAATATCCTGTGGTTTGTATTCACACGCTACATTTTTGAGATTTTCCTTCCATATGTTTACTTTGTTATCATCAATGCCTTTGACTTCACCGAAAAGAACTTTACAAGCAATACTATGTCTGTTTTTAAAACTTACCAGCCAACCATTTGAAGCTTTGAACAAATTCTTCTGCCACTTTTCTGCTACTTCAAGAGCTTTGGCTTGTAAAATCGGACCTGATATTGGCAGAATTCTTGAATGTGCATTCACAAACCATGTCCATACTATGCCATCAATATCTTTGTTTCCTATTCCTCTTTTTCTTTCATAATTTGTGCCTTCAGCCCATTTTTCCTTTATTTCACTATTCTTTTTTAGTGTCATATAAATTTGGGTTTTACCACATTTAAATAGCTTACACAGTTCTTTAACCGAAACACTTTTGTCAAGCTGCTCGATAATTTTCATTTTCTGCTCAAGAGTCAGTCAGTACGATGTACGGCTTGCGACTATTGCTGGTCATTATTGCGATTTCAATAGGGTTTGGAATTTTCTTTACACCTATGTATGGAAAAAGTACGCTAACATGATCGTGTCTAACATGCACTTCGTCACTGTCCGAGTTGGAGGTTGGACTTCGGAGTTTGTCCACCTGGCCAGGAGGGGCCCTCCTTCCTCTGACATGTTCCGCTTATTAGCTTCTCAACTCCAAACTCCAGCGCTCATTTCTTGTTGGAAATCCCCCCCCTCCCGACATCCTAGTATCAGCGTCGCCGATGGCAGTTGGAGAAAACCGGTTTTCTGGGACTAGGGTCCAGTTGGCTTACCTACTGTATTTAGCAGCAATTCCGCATTAAGCAAGTTTTTCTTTTTGTGCGTCCTAAAAATATAGCTTCCGTTTCCATGTTAGACAGATTCTGCTTTAGTAATCATGCCATAGACACTACAGCAGTCCTGAAAACTTTTCCATTTTAAGCAGATTTCTGCTTTGGACAGATCCGTTTTAGGCAGATTCGACTGTATTAATCTAAATAAAGCCTCAAGTAAGTGCTTTAATTGTTGTAAATAACGTTTTTATTTATTTTTTAATCTACAAGCAAAAACTACCTACAAAATCTGCTAATACTTTGGAAAGTACCCGCGCACAGCGTGCGAGTATGTCTACATTCTGCTACTCTAGTTGTGTACTTAACGCGTGCGAGTATGTCTACATTCTGCTACTCTAGTTGTGTACTTAACGCGTACACTTGCAAATATGCTGAAAGTTTTTAAAGGTAAACTTTGTTGAGAAAGAGGAAGTTGGCTTGAGTCAGTTAATAAAAAATTAAAATGTTATAGAAATTAAAGGCAAAGCAGTTAAGGAAAAGGGTGGAAAATGAGGTGTTTCTATAGCAGGTGCTTGGCACCAGAGCACATGGTGAATAGGCCAAAAGTGTGTGGGATGCAGTGAGTATCTTTTAGGCTGTCTCTTTGTTGGAGATTAGTGAATTTTGTAATATTTGAGTGTTTTAAGTGCACATCTCTTTTGCAACTGCATCTGATCTGGAAATACACAAAGGTGTTGCTTTGGCTTTTTTCTTTGTTCAATAGCCTGACATATCAGTGGTAAAAGTGCAAAACAGGAAGAGGTCAACTTATGATGCATAATTTTCATTAAAAGTTGTGAAGTCAATAGAAGGAAAAAAATAACTGTGTTGCATAGAAATGAATGGGAAGCAAATCCCTGGAGAAATTGATACTTCACAAATACATGAAAGTCATATACAGTATGTATCACTGTTGATATGCCAATGCCACAAATATTTACTGTTTCCATGTAACTGTTCTTCGAAACACTTGAAAATTACATTAGCCTGGAATGGGAAATAAACCTAAATCTCCCATTTATGTTCAAGCATACTACTGTTATCCGTACATGGACAAAAATCAGTTGCCATAGCTACAATTAAACAGCGATTGCTTTGACTGGTGCACATCTGAAACATTGTTCAGATTCCTAAGCTGCATCTATCTGCTTAGCTTCAGTTTCTAAGAACTTTGTTGTCTTGGGTAATGTAATGATAGAATGCTCAAACAATGTAAGTCGGTAGATGCAGGTTTGATTCCCATTCCAGGGCAATGTAATTTTAAAGGGTTTTGAAGGACAGTTGCAGGGAAAACAATAAATATGTATGGCATTGACTAGTAGACAATGATGCATATAATTGTGTTACTACTTATGATTTTGTGTCAATGAATAGCAAGTTAAGAAATGTAGGAATATTAAGTTATCACAGATAATATATACCACAAAACAAGCATACTACAACAACAGTAACAAAAAGGCTGGGAAAGTTCTTTTCACAGCAACAGAAGGTGCTATAATGACAACAAAACAGGCTCACAGTGACAGAAATTGATACTTGCCTTTGAGTTCCACACCCGTTGAGAGATGAAAAGTTCCAAATCTGCCAAACCAATATATTTTGTGGTTCAGCCCATTGGTTCATTAGATTCATAAGCAGATTTGGACTTTGCCTGTTCAGTAAATACAAATAGCTCTAAAAATGTCAAAAGAGTTGGAATGGAAAACATACTTTTTTTTTCATAAGTACATTATTGCATTTTGAAAAAAAAAATGCAATTTTGGACTGCCTCATATTGGAAACATGAATCAGTAACTTTTAACTTCTATCACATAAACAGGCTGATTAAAAATGTGGAAAAAAGCATTCTAGTTAACATAAGGACATAGAAAATAATACATTTTTCTGTAGTAGTGTCCTTTTTGGCAGATAGAACTAAGTTTCTTTCTTATTATTTTTAAATGTGAAAGTATTCCAAATGGACGAAAATTAAGTTCTGAGATGGAACAATTGTCTTCACTCACCAAGTGGAATGGATAAAACTGAGCAATTCAATGATTAGAAAAAGATTGAAATAAAACATTAAACCTCTTTTTCAAAAAATATTATCTATGCTTGTGTGGACAGCCTTTAGAGTACAATAAACTGAATACTCAAAAATAAAGAAGGCAAATAAATCAACAGCACACTGGTCATAATGCCTGATGGCTTATAACACTGCTATTATTAACAATGTTTTTTTATAGCGGAAGACTTGGCAGACCTAATAGTTTTTCACAACAAGGAAAAAAACATATTAGTTGGAATTTTTGAAATGCTTACTTTCTCTTTGCAGAACAACTACTTTCAATTTGGGAAAGCTTTTTTCATTCAAAAATCGGGGCTAGCAATGGGCTCCCCACTCTCCCCACTCTTAGCTAACTATTATGTGGGAAAACTAGAAGAAAAGATACTAGTACAACCCACATACTTCTGCTTATATAGCAGATACATGGATGACATCTTATTTATAATAGATAGCTCAGAAATTATTCCAGAAAGAATTCTAGACTCATTCAATGAATTAGATGATTCCCTTAAGTTCACTATTGAACTTCAAAAGAAAGAAGAATAAACTTCTTAGATATTACTATCTATTATGAAGATGAAAAATTCCTCACTAGTTGGTATAAAAAACCAATGAATACTAAAAGACTACTGGATTTCAATTCGTATCACCCAGTTTCTATTAAGAAGAATGTAGCAAGTCAGTTTTTAGAAAAAATTAATAAAATAGTTTCTACAGCAGATAAAAAAGAAGCCCAAAAAGAAGAGCTTAAAGTCATACTTGCAGAGAATAACTATCCTAAAGAAGAAATTGAGAAGCTTCTGAATTTTAATGGTACGAAGAACCCACAAAAGCAACAAGTAAAATTCACTAGAAAAATTTCTTATCACAAAGGTTTATTTGAGGCTTTAAAGAGAATTAGTAAGAAATACAATATTAGGCTAGCTCCAAGTTTAGAGAACAAAGTAAAAATTTTTTTCCCTAAAATAGTTCAAAGAGAAGAAGATATTTTAAAAATGCAAGGAGTAGTTTATGAAGTAAATTGTAGTTGTGGACTATCTTACATAGGTGAAACAGGTCGCAGACTAGAAACTCGTATAGCTGAGCATAAAGCAGCTATAAAAAATTGCTCCAACAAGACTGGATTAGATAGGCATGTTAGAGAAACTGGGCACAGCATGGATTGGAATTCCCTTAAAGTAATCAGTTTCCAAAGCAATTTCCAAAAAAGAAAACTGAAAGAAGGAATAGAGATTGAGAAAAATCAAAATTCCATCATCAATGACTGCAAAAGGATTTTCCCTGCCTAACATCTGGCAGGATTTGTTGAAAAATAACCTAAACCGTCAAGGTTAACCGTAACTGTCAAGGTAAACCGTAACCGTGATAGTGACAAGGAAAAAGTGACAACAACAAGACAGCCTGAAGAAGGAGAAGAGTTTTCTCCGAAAATTTGCTATTAAAGAAAAAATTTCCTAGTAAAATCCCATAAGTTACTTTAAATGTTTTTTTGTTTTGTTTTTTATTCTGATTTTGGTCTACTCTTTCTAAAGACAAAATGCAAAAGAAAAATCTCACTGAATTTCAGGGTCAAAGGTGCAAAACTACAGAGCAGCAACTCAAAAAGGGCCTTGTTTCTTATTCCTTATGGTATGAAATGGGCAAGGGACACAGTTCACCAAAAATTCTGCATAAGTAATGTCACTTATGGAACAGAAGATAATTTAGCCTGTAATTCAAATGAAGAAAAAAACCCAGCCAAGATGACTTTGAAGACGAAGTTTATAATGATGAAATAATTTTAATGGTAATGAACTTCCGGGGACTCTTGAAATTCAGATAGAGAATTAGAATCTGAAGGTTTTTAAAGTAGGTAATGCTACAAATTTGTATAACTATTTAAAAAATGCCACATCTTCTCAATTATTAAAATTTAAGATCAGTTATACACAAGTACCTACAAAGAAAGGTGACTTGATCACGCTAGTTACGTTAACTAAAACTTTTACAAAAAGTTCGTAAGTTGGAAGCTTTCGACCTTATCTTAGGTCTTCATCACGCCAATGGAGGACTAAGATTGTTGTTTAAAGAGAATTAGTAAGAATTTCCTGGATGTATCTATCTGCAGAAACGCTGATCTCTCCATTACTCGTTCCGTCTATCGAAAACCTTCTGCAGCCACTAACATCATTCCCTACAAATCTTGCACCCTGCATCTCTACAAGCTTGCAGCATTGAAGTCCTACATCCACAGGGCTCATATCATTTGCAACAGCCAAAAAGGGCCTTGTTTCTTATTCCTTATGGTATGAAATGGGCAAGGGACAACTGTATGAGGATGGTTGGCTGCCAGGGATTTGCATTTGAGGACCAATCTCTTTTCAAGGTTTACTGCTGGAGAAAAAAGAATATTCCACTAAAGGTCTGATGGGGTTACCAGCTTTATGCAGTTTCACTTGCAGGAAGAGCCTGGGAGTTCTAAAGTAAGGAGGGGGTGATATATCACCAAGGAAGGATTGAAGAGTTTCTTTCTTAGCTAATCTGTCACCTGCATTCCTATCTCTTCTTCTACTGGGGATAACTTATACATTGGAAGCACATACAGGAGCAACTGCAGATGTGTCTTCCATTGTCAAAATAGACAAGGCAGTGTTGGGATTGCCTTTGAAACATCTTTTCTATGTTCTAAAATTCTATGGCTTATGTTCCTGTATGTGCTTCCAATGTATGACACAAGTACCTACAGTACTTCAGTCAACAGAAATATGGTGTTAAATGCAACATGCATTTTGGCACAGTTTATGCCTGCCTATATTTTTTCACTTCACTACAGTGGTGCTTCTTTCACCTCATTAACGAAATCTCCTGTCTCTGACAAATCTAAAAAATTCTCTGATACATTGATAAATCATTTCTCTCTGAAAATGTGCCTTTATGCATCTAATTATACCTTGGTCACATGGTTGGAGCTTAGCTGTTGTATTTGTAAAAAGGAAACAATTTTATTTGCTTTAAAATCAGTATCTTTACAGTGAATGCTACAGTTATCGAACATCAATACAGGGATCTTTCTGTTGTAGGAACTTCTCCCCATTTGCTAAAGATAGCAGTGTTCATCCATGCCTTTTTATTAAAGTTGCACTTTACCAGCAGCGTTTTAATGCCCTTAAAACATCGAGGTTTAGTGGGCTTACCAAATGCATGTAAAGGCAACTTTTCTGAGCCATCCATGTTTAATGCAACTAAAACAGTCAACTGTTCTTCACTACATTTTCAGCCTTTACATTTCATACCTGTTATGCATGTGGTATGATCAGGAAGACCTCGCCAAAATGAACTTGCTCCATCTGCATTAAAAATATCACAAGATGCATAACTTTTAAAGAGTGAGCGCAATTTTTCTCTACGAAAATATTTCATGGTTTCCATATTTACCACTACTTTCTTTTCGCTGCAACTGCAGTTTTATTTTTTAAATACCATTGTCTACTTCATTTAAAATTTGATGCTTTTTCTCTAAGCTCAAGAACTGCCGAGCTTTATGATTCATGTTAACACAAACAGCATGTACATAAAATGGAAGGAAATAAAATGTTTGCAGACAAGTGTGAGAATAAGAGTGCACCCAAGACTTCTCTTTCTGTAATGGCGAGGGAATTCAGCCTAAGGATATAAGAGGAACTGAGAGGTGAGGAGGTTTGCCCTCTGCCTAAAAAAGCCTCACCTTTCCTGAAATCCCTTACCTCTTGTTGAAGTAGGAAGCCCACCAAGGCCACTCCCTCCCCAGCAAAAACATCTATCCTCGCAATCCTGTCTACTCTCTGTTTCCTTTCTACCACTTGCACAGTCGAAACAGATAAGCCAGATACCCCAGAGCATACCATCAAATGAAATTTGTAGCCATCATGTAGGCTCCAAGCTTCTTAAATGAGAACCAAAACCAAAAGGCTGCTCTGATTGGCTGTTCCCTGATAAAGAATCAAAAGTAGCCACTCTACCCAGGGACGTAAAACTGAAAGTGACCATCCACCAGGGGATTTGAAACCAAAACTAAGCATACACTGCAAAGGAGAATTGCAGCATTTTTAAATCCAATTAAAAATGCTTCCTGGGATTTATAACATTCATTAAATCATATTATTCGAATTTACAAGGGTTTTAAAAACATAACACACAGTTTTTATGAATTTAAATTAGGTGTCAATCAAAATCAAAACAAAGAAAGGGAATGAATAAGAAGAATGTATTTATCAGCATGATTTTAAGAAAGTTTCTACTGCTGTACTGCATTCTTTAGAAGACATGTTTTTAAAATATGATTTCATATTAAAATTCAAAATTTGCATTAAAGTACAAAATAATTTACTGGATTAGCTTATTGTGTGTATGCATGCAATGAAATACATTCTTTCTAGAGAGCATCCCTACATGAATGCTTGTAGCACATGTTTAAAAGAGCATCTTAGAGTTAAAAACTGAAATAAATATAAAAATTTTAATTCATTGCAGTATTTTATGATTTTATAAGTTGAGATCCCCTTGCTGTCCTGTTGTAGCCAATGATATGTAAATAACAATTCACAGTGATTAAAATGTATTTCTTAATTGGGATTTTACACAATTTAAGGTGAAAGGTACATTTTAATGACCTTGGAGTTTTTTAAAAATAAGACTAATGTATAACATATAAAATTAATTAGCTCACAAAAACAACTTTCAAACATGATCAATTTTAACTCTGCAAATTTAAAACAAGCTGAGAAATCAATACTAAAAGATAATAGTGGGCCCAAAATTGTAGTTCTGTTCTTAGTTCAACACCTTACCAAAAAAAAAAAAAAAAAAAAAAAGAAGTAATGGCTCTTTTGAGTCAAAATTTTAACATATTTCTTTTTCTTACAGCTACCTAACTGCATACAAAGGTATCAACAATATCTAGTTGCAGTTGCAACACAGTCACTTGAAAATAAAATCTGATAAATCTTGAAAGCCCTTGTGATGGGATTTTATCTTTTTAATTATGTGAAGCTGATCATTTTAGAATTTTCTGTTTTTCAAATGTTTGTAATTGTTTTTAATGTCTTTGAATAACAGTAGTGTAAAATAGTTTTAAATATACACATTTAAAATATACAGTCATATGGTTTCATGCAAAAAGTAAACTAATTTAATTATAATAAAATATGCACTACTGTCCAAAATAGAAATTGTATGGTTTGTTAAGGATGAACATGAAAGTTGCCTATTACAGAAAATCACAGGAGAAAAATAGCTTGCTAAAATATGAATACAAGTGTGGTGCGATATGCAGCCCATATGCAAATTTGCTGTGATAACATGGCAGCAGCTGAGGGTGTATGCATTCTGTTTCTCGTGTGTTTCAACGACGGAGTGAGAAACTGCATGTCTGAGATAATAGAAGAATGTCTCACAGACATCATATTATGATTATACCTGAGATCAAATTATCGAAAAACTCAAAGAAGGCTAGCGTACTCTGACCAATGATACAAGAGAGTTTGAAGTAGAACACAACACAGAGTTGTGTCACTGGTCAGTGTCTGAGGACACAGAACTACTGCCAGTTGTTTTGCTGAAGGTCATCTCAGTTGCATGAGCCAGTGGGGTGACCATTACTTTGACATAATGGTGGAAAACAGAGTTGGAAAAGTACTGCTTGAAAGCAAATTGACTAATCATCTTCAAACAAGAACATATGTACAAATTTCAAGCTAAACTGTGTCAATATGTTTAAATGCAGCAGGACTACATGCCCAGAAACCTGTATGCTGTCTACCATTATATCTAGGGTGCAACATACAGCCCACCATCAGTGCATCAGTGGTGTATGTCTTACACTGACAGGTCTTCAGATCAGTGGGACAAGGTAATGTTCATGGATGAAAGCAGCTTTAGTCTTTCATCAGATTCCAAGCAGCATTTGATCTGAAGGAAATGAAGAATTACATATGATTCCAGCAATATAATTGAACAAGACAGATATGACATCATGGTATGGGTGCTATCATGGTCAATGGATGTTCCGAAATGTAGGTGATGGATCAAGGGGCAATCATCGGAATAGCAGTTTTGAAATGATCTTCACATTTTTCTGTTCCGTGGTGCTGTGGCAGCAGATTACCTTTTTATGGATGCTAACACTCGTTTTCATAGCTCAGCAGCTGTGGATGAAGCATGGGCTAGCGAGGATATCAGGGATCATAGCATACTTCTGGAAAATTTTAGGTAAGAATTTTAGGAATTTTAGGAATTTTTAGAAAAATTTTAGGAAAATTTTAGGAGTGTATTTCAATAAAAACTAGATGTATATTTGTATACATCTAGTAAAACAACTTTGTATACATTGTAAAGAGTTTGCTTCACACCCTTCAACCATATATACTGATAGACTGCGCATGACATCAAAATTTCTGGCTCCAACATAAAATCACATGACAACAGTCAAAAAGATGGGTTACACCTGCTGTGCTTATGGTTGCTCTGAGCGATATAGTAAAGAAAGTTCTATGATTTTTCATGGGTAAGAAACGAATTAAATACCTAAGTCAATAAAGTTCAATTACTTAACCAGAAACTTGCAGCTATTGATATAAAAATATAGTAACTTAAGAAAAAAAAAATGGAATGCATGTTCCAAATTCTTCGCAAATGTTCATCACATTATAAATCACAAAATGTAAACAACACGATCATGCATGTATTTAGCTCATAAGTAAACTTACCTGAAGAGTTTTCATTATATATGAGGTGCATTCACATAATACACCGAAAACACTGAAGTTCTGCAGCGTAAATTAGTAATCATAACAGCATTTGTACACGAAATTTGGAGTCTGATGATGACGTGCCCAATGTTTGAGCCATGGCGGCTTTGATGCAGCTATTGCCAATGCGCAGTCCATTAGTATATACGGTCGAAGTTCACACCCAAATTTTTTGCATAACGTCTAATGTCTAAAGTTTAAGTATGATTTACTTCTAATGTTCAGTTCTTATCTTTTCACGTGTTATTATCATATTCAAGTATATTTACCACATTCAAGTGTCACTTTGAACATTAATATGCTGTTGAACCAGAAGCAATTCACGATTTTCACAGTAAAGTTTTCAGGTTTCACATTAAACTATAATATCCTAAAAAGGTAATTGAAAACCAAGAACTATGTACAATTGTTCACTGAATTACTTTTTTCATATTATTGTTTTAACCTTTTCCTGATTAGCCTATCTTTTTCTGCTTCCACCACAACTAATTTACTTTCAGTTTTCTTTATTTCAGCTGAACCTTGTATGATCAAGTTAGAGGCAACTGCTATTTCAACAGTATTTTGTTTTTCTACAGCTTTTCTCATTCTTTCTGTTCCCTCTTGAATTACTGCTAGGGAGGCTTCTTTATCTTTTTTAAGCCTATTTATTTCTGCATCATTTTTTTTTATTTTGTCATCAAACTCAGCTTTTCTTTTTTCTCTAGCTGCTTTTCCTTATTTTCCCTCTCTTTCTTCGAAAATAAAAGCATAACAAACAGCGCGAAAACTAGCTCATAAATAGAATATTTGAAACACTCTCAATGTATGCACTCTCAATTATTAGGGATGGTAGAGGGGAAGGGAATAGAACTGTCCAAAATTAGCATGTTTTCGTTGCGCTAGGGTGCTTAAGCACGGCTGAATTCCTTCAGATACCCCCATGTTCAAATGATTGAAATGTGCTGATGTTCATGGAATGAAATGGTTGATCAGCTATGATGACCGAATAAAAGTTCGGGGTGGGGGGGGGGAGGGCTTAATAGGAAGCCATTTCTCAACATGAGCTATATTCAAAGAAAAAAAAAACTATGTTGATTTTTTTATGGAATCAGACGTCCGTATGTCTGATTGTCTTCATCTGAGTTCACACTTTAGCTACTGTGTACAAGTAGACCTATTTTTTCAGCTCAAAAATATGTAGTTTTGTATATATTCACAGTATAAGTCATTCCTTATTCCCACAGAACTGAATTCAGCATATGCAAAATGAAGATCATCAAGACCCGCCCAACACTATGTTTCTGATTGTCTGCTGTTTATATTCAAGAAATGCAAACATGGATCAATGGTGAATGCAGCAACTATGATTTTTATTTATTACCAAGAAAAAAAAAAGAAAAAAAGAGCCGTGAAAGCTGTAAAGCTGAAACGGATATTTCTCTCGAAACCCCCCCTGCACAAAAACATTCCAATTAAGATCAAACAGCAGGAGGACGCGTCCACACAACACAACCTTTGGAATTACCTGATGGAATGGCTTCTTTTCATTTGGCACATCGCCATAAATCACCACCTGCAGCTCACTGAACTGTCAAGTTGCACCCTTCCTCCTTCACTTTAACTATAATAGAAACTGTAAAAAAAAAAATGCTCCCCAATTTTTGACAAAATTAAATTACCAAATTTACGTCATGATGTTGCAATTTACTAAAATACGTTTGTTTATCTGCTGAATATTGCTTAAATCCATTGAAAACTTTTTAATTATAGATGATTTTTTTATTAAAACAGTAACTCAGACGTCTGAATAAAAACGTGTTTGTAATTCAAATAGAGTCCATATCATCACAGAAAAAAAAATTTAAGGATCACTCTGTTTAAATAAACCATGGCATCTAAAAAAAATAATTCACTTGCTTTTCTCGTAATTTATAAATTACTGTTTCTTTTTTTCAATCCGATTATGCAACGTTTTTTTTTTTTTTTTTTTTTTTGCATCTGCTAAAGTTCCTAACGGAATTTGGCGAAATTTGCACTAGAACTTTATTGTGATGTATCTTAACTACTGTAAAAATTTTACTGTGTTATTTTCAAAATTCAGAAAAATGGATTTCTGAAAATATTCTCCTAGTCCTTTTGTGCTGTGGAAGTGATAAACAGGTGTTTGCTTTCTTCCCAACCAAGGGCTTCAGATCAGCGCTCTCAGCTGTCAATCAACCGTTGCTATGGTAACACCCTTTGTGTGCTGGAGGCTCACTCTGTCCAAAGAGGCACACATACTTGTCCATAATAAAAATTACCAATGCTAACTTTTAAAGTTTTAAACCGATTCAACTGGAATTTTGGAAGTGAGCTTCTGTAATCCAATTACAGTGAATGTAAAAATTTCAGCCACTTTCGTGAAAAATTCGCAAAGATAGTTTTCTTATTTTTTATCATAAGTAGTGGAAGTCTCTTGAGGGGAGGGAGGGTGGCATGCACATAAACAAGAAGAAGATGAATGTGTTGTTCAGGCATACTCCTCACTGGTGGATGCCAGCTGACTTGGTACATACGCGACCCCCTGCAAATGCTAAATGCCTCTTCTTTCCCTTCTGTTCTCAGTTGTTGGACGGACATCAAGCTCCCCTTCGACCTACTAGTAATCATCCAATTTTATTGCACTGGAAGTAGTGCCTTTTTTTTTTCTTTTTTTTCCCCCCAGCCAAATTAGGATTTGGTGCACATCGGAAACCGCTGCCGGTGGTTTCTTTGAGAACAGAGAAAAGGAACTTTAAAAAATGAAGGGGTAACAGTAACACGATTTCCTAAAAGGGCATTTTTTAAGCACTAATTTCAAATTTCAAGGCTTTTCAAGACGGCATTAAAAAAACACCGTTTTTCCAGGATATTCCAGGCCTTGAAAACGTAATCATGATTTTCCAGGACTTTCCAGGTTTTCAAGCACGCGTGCGCACCCTGCGTAATGGCAAATTTATTGGCGTTAATAACGGTTGTGTTTTTAATAAATAAGCTTACGAAAATTTTAGGATGAATAGCAAATTTTAGGTATAATTTTAGGAATTTAAGGAGGGTCACAAAATATTAGGAATTTTAGGAGGAATGCGATCCCTGGGATATCTGTCAGATGAAAAGTCCAAAAATAAAACTTCAGGAGTGCATCAGGATTAGTGCACGCCAAAAATTTTTGTTACTCTAAACAAAAAGGTTGGTGTGTTTATTACTTACCAAGAAGAACTCATGAGAAACCCTGCCATCAGGAGGTAATTTGGCTCCAAATCCTAAAGCTGGAAACTGTTTGTCAGTATCATAGTCTTGAATGATTTCTCCAACTGATTGAATGGCTGAACTATAAGCATTTGGCTGGGATGGATGAATATAATGCAATGATCTGGGGTCTCTTGGATCACCATTTGATGCAGTAAAATCAACGGCTACAGTAAAATGCATCTGCGTGCTATGGAGAAAGAGAACTATTATTTTTTTTTTTTTTCACTCTAGTACCTAAAAAAAAATAATAATAATTAATGGATAACAGATATTGAAACATAATTTTAAAAAAGATACCGAGATCAATTAATGTTACATCAAAATATGTACATCAATCCCTCCATGTTCAGAAGAGGTATGTTTTTGAGACTATCACATAAAATTGTGTATTATTAACAATATATTCTGCTAACAAACTACATACACTATTAATAATGATGAAACTAAGCCAAAAAAAAAAATCACATTAAATCATGCTACCATGAAAAATATACTTGATGAGTGACAACAATAATAGCAAATTTAATAAAGATACTAACCTTTCATGTGTAGCATACATTTAAAGTAAGTCGACTATTTAAATCTGTGATATAAATAATTTGTTTATTTTATCCACCATAAGTTCATAAAGAAAAATCACAACTTTTTATGTCTTGAACAATGTATGAATCTTGAAAATATTTCAAAATCAAAGATTGTACAATTAGTTACTTCATGTATTGTTTAGACATTAAAAGCTTGACAACTCCAGATTAGGACATTTGTGATAATGTTTTACAATAACTACACTCTGTACTAGAATCCCTCCATGTTCACAAGAGTTCACTTCAAGAAGAAATACAGCTGATGATGGCTGTACAATGCTTTTACAAAAAATGAAGATTTATCGATTGATGGGGAAAAGTTGGAGATAACCAATACCTACATTTATCTTGGACAGCAGATATCAAGTCAGGGTCACATTGATGAAGAAATTAATAGGCATATAAAAGTTTCCTGGAGAGCTTTTGGAAGAAACAGTATAATTTTCAAGAGCAGTATGCCATTATGTCTTAAAAAAAAAGTGTTTGATCAATGCATCTTTCCAGTGCTTACATATGGTGTAGAGATGTGGACCTTAACTAAAAGAGACATACAAAGACTGCAGACGACTCAAAGGAGCATGGAGAGATGCATGCTCGGTGTAACCAGGAGAGATTAGAAGAGGAACTCGTGGATAGAAAAATGACAAGAGTGGAAGACATCATGATCAGAGTAAAATCCCTGAAATGGCAATGGGCTGGACATATTGCCAGAAGGACAGACCATCGATGGATAGCTGGAATTTTGGACTGGATTCCAAAGGAGAGGAAAAGACCCAGAAGAAGACCTCATATGAGATGGGTGGATGAAAGTTGTAAGTACGCGGGTGACATGGAGGGGACTGGCACAAGACAGACCATTGTGGGAGAAACTTGGGGAGACCTTCATCCAGCAGTGGACTGATAATGGTTGACGATGATTATATATATATATATATATACTAATAATATTAATGTATGCATCTTCAATACCGCAGGTTTTCAGAGCCATTGTAACTGCTGATGGTTTCACCGAATCAAAGGCTTTTTCATAATCGATAAAAGCCATGCACAATGGAAGCTCATATTCCCTCGCTCTTTCAATTAGTTCTCTCAGCACGTGGATATGATCTATTGTGCTGTAGCCACTCCTGAATCCAGCTTGTTCTCTCGGTTGAGCCATGTCCAGTGTTACCTTCAAGCGGTGTGAAAGAACTTTAGTGAAGATTTTATAAACTACTGATAGGAGGCTGATAGGTCTGTAGTTTCCGAGATCCTCAATGTCACCTTTCTTATGTAGCAGGATCATTGTAGCGGTGTTCCAATCCTCAGGAATCTTTCCTTCATTAAGGCATCGAGTGAAAATTTGGGCGAGTACTGTTTCGATTTCTCCACTTGCTTCTTGTATGATGTCTACAGTAATTCCATCTTCTCCTGGAGCTTTTCCTCGCTTCATGTTCTTGATTGCATGTGCAACTTCTGCTGGAAGGACTGGAGGAACTCTGGTACTGGTATCTTTCATGATGTCTGGAGTACATATATCATCCCTTTTATATAATTTGGAGTAGAAATCTTTCACTCTTGTAAAAATTTCGCCTCTATTTCTTGTTACAGAACCATCTTCTTTTCTCAGTGCCATAATCTGTTTTCTTCCCTTACTGAGATGTCCCTTTGCTATCTTTAGGCTTTGGTTGTTTTCAATTGCTTTCCTCACTAGTTCACAGTTGAATTTTCTTACGTCTTCAATGATACTTTTTCTTACTGTCTTGCATAGCTCTATATATTCCACTTTGGAAGTCACATCTTCTTTAGTTGTCCTCATCTCTCTTTTTTTTTTTGCATCAACATTTTAGTTTTTCCTGATAATTTATTTAAATGCAACTTGTTCTTAGACCCAGCTAATTTTGTTGCTGTTTCCATAAGAGCTTTGGTTACTTTTCTGTTAACTTCAAAATGCAAGTGCAAAGATTAGGCTGTTTGAAAATACAACACACGTAAAAATTGGAAAGGGAGTGAGACAAGGTGACACCATATCTCCGAAGCTCTTTAATGCCACATTGGAGGGTGTTTTTCAGTCGCTGAGCTGGGAAAACAAAGGGGTTAAAGATTAATGGAGATTATCTAACCCACCTTCGTTTTGCTGATGACGTAGTCATTTTTGCAACTACCCCATCAGAGCTGCAGAGTATGATCCAGGAACTTGCTGACAAGAGTAAAGAAGTGGGATTAAAAATGAACTTTCAGAAGACAAAAGTGATGTTCAATGCTTTTACAAGAAATGAAGATTTATCGATTGATGGAGAAAAGCTGGAGATAACAGACACGTATGTTTATCTTGGACAGCAGATATCAAGTGAGGGTCACATTGATGAAGAAATTAATCGGCGTACAAAACTTGCCTGGAGAGCTTTTGGAAGAAACAGCATGATTTTCAAGAGCAATATGTCATTATGTCTTAAAAGAAAAGTGTTTGATCAATGCATCCTTCCAGTGCTTACGTATGGTGCAGAGACGTGGACCTTAACTAAAAGAGACATACAAAGGCTGCAGACAACTCAAAGAAGCATGGAGAGGTGCATACTTGGTGTAACCAGGAGAGATAAGAAGAGGAACTCGTGGATCCGAAAAATGACAAGAGTGGAAGACATCATGATCAGAGTTAAATCCCTGAAATGGCAATGGGCTGGACATACTGCCAGAAGGACAGATCATCGATGGACAGCCGAAATTTTAGATTGGATTCCAAGGGACAGGAAAAAACCCAGAAGAAGACCACATGGCAGATGGGTGGATGAAATTCGAAAGTATGCAGGGGTGACATGGAGGAGACTGGCACAAGACAGACCGTTGTGGAGGAAACTTGGGGAGACCTTCTTCCAGCAGTGGATTGATAATGGTTGACAATGATGATGATGATATATATATATATATATATATTGCTACATAAAACAATTCTCAAAAAGCCATGCAAACACACAATACTTGTTTTCTTTTAGTTACCTCCATAAAGAAAAAAAAAACTGATTTGTTATTATCTTAAATATCTTACATCATACATATCACTAAGCTGTTCTCTGAGATTCAGAGGTTAGCTCCAAAAAGAAATACAAACTTTCAGATATTTTTACTTATTGTTGTCGTATCAAACTTTGCCATTTACAGCGATCTTGACATACAACTCGTGCTTCACTGATATCCATTACCCGCCGTACACAAGATCTTTTATACTTCATACTCATAATCTTTTTCTCATGCAGACACTCCTGAATCTGATCCACCCATGTCTTCCTTGGCCTTCCTCTGCCTTTCCTTCCTGCCACTTGGGCTGAAAAGATTTTCTTAGTAAGCATTTCATCACTCATTCTTTCAACATGGCCAAACCACCGAAGCATATTGGTCTCCACCTTGCTAACAACATTTTGCTTTACATCACACAACTGCCATACATCTTCATTCCTCACACAATCAGATCGTGTCTTGCCACGAACCCCACGTAAGTAACGCATTTCTCCAGCACACAAACGACTCCTATGCTTCTTCTGCAGTACCCAGGTTTCACTGCCATACATCAGAGTAGGAACAATTACTGTTTCATACACAGCCATGCGGGACTCTCTAGAGAACCCATCATTCCTGTGAAAACCTCCCAGAGCAGCTATGACTTTCAAAGAAGAATTTACTCGCCGACTGATTTCACCATCCAACTTGTTCTCTCTGTCAAACATGCTTCCTAAATACACAAACTCACTCACCTGGTCAATCACAGTGCCATTTATACTTACATTACATTCAGTGCTACCCATTCCTCTCTCAAACACCATAACTTTGGTTTTTCCCTTATTTATACTCAGTTTGAATTTCGTGCAAACTTCGTGCATCCGAGTCAACATACTCTGCAACTCACTTTTGCTCTCTGCCAACAGGACAGTGTCATCAGCATACAGTAATCTGCACACACGGATATCACCAAGACATAAACCACTATTATCTATTTTGGCCTCACGCATGCATGCATCCATAAATATATTAAACAGCCATGGTGACATTACACAACCTTGTCTAACTCCTGCACCAATGGAAAACCATTTTGATAAAACACCATTCACTCGTACACAAGCTCTACTGCCAGCATACATGGCTTTTACGCTATTAAGTAGATTCCCAGTAACACCATATTCATTCAATACCTTCCACAAAAGTGTCCTATTCACTCGGTCATAAGCTTTCTCTAAATCTATGAAGGCAGTAAAAACTTTCTTCCCAACAGCCAGATACTTTTCAATCATCATGCGTAATGCAAAAATCTGGTTAGTGCAGCCTTTACCAGGCATAAAACCACTCTGAACATCCCACATTTTCAATGATGTAGGACCCCGTACTTTTTCAATAACAACCTTACCAAACACTTTCCCTGGCACACTCTGTAGGCTAATACCACGATAGTTCTTGCATTCAGTCTGATCACCTTTTCCCTTATACAAAGGAACAATAATAGCATCCTTCCAATCCCGAGGGACTATTCCTAACTCCCAGCACAACTGGCAAATTTCAGTTAACCAGTCAATTATAGAGTCACCACCATACTTCAACATCTCTGCAGTTATGCCATCAACTCCTGGAGCCTTACCATTCTGAAGAGATTTTAGAGCTTTAAACACTTCTTCTCTTGAGATCCCTCCTGTGCTTTCATTCCTCATTGTGGCATCATCTGTATCTGTCTCAGAATCATTTCTGCTCTCCTGATCTAATAACTCACAGAAGTATTCACCCCATCTTTCACTTAACTCATTGGGCTCCCATATCATTTCCCCGATCATATTCTTCACACAACTTACAACTTTGTTTCCCCTATTTTTCCTGAGTCTCATGTACTTCCAGAAGGACTTTCTATCTTTCCAAAAAGCCAGTTCATGCCTTTCCACTTTCTCCTTCCTATCTTTTGCCTTACTGTGGCGAACCAGCTTAGCAGCTTCACGCTTCTTACAGCGATATTCATCCACAGGGACTCTAAATTGCAACATCCCCAAATAGGTTTCCTTCTTTTTCTTTACTGCCTCATCAATCTCACTATTCCACCAAGCATCACCTCTATTATTACCCACTATTGTGGTGCCACAGACCTCTTTAGCAGCAGTGACAACACAGTTCTTAAAACATTCCCACTTCTTTTCTACATCCCTCTCACAAGATTTCAGATCCTTCAGTCGTTCTCTGAGTAAGTCAGAGTATCGCTGATGATCTTCAAGGAGCCTATCAACCTTTATTCTTTCTATCCTGGGTATCTTCTTATTCCTTTTCCTCCAACCAACATTAAGTTTCACTCGTGACACTACAGAGTAATGATCAGAACCAACATCCGCACCTCTCATCACACGGGTGTCAACAACTAAGTGTTTCAAACGCTGATCGTAAACAACAAAATCTATCACACTCTTTTGACCAAGAGTGCGATTTTCCCAAGTATATGTGTGTATATACTTGTGGTTGAAAAATGTATTAGATACACACAAACCATTCTCAATGCAGAGTTCAATTAATCGTTCACCATTATCATTCACACAAGGATCATTAAACTTACCCAGAACATTGTCAGAAATTGCATTCTGCACACCTAATCTAGCATTGAAATCCCCTGCTATTATAACTTTTTCTTTAGTACCAAACTGGCTCGAAACAGCTTTTAGCTCATTCCAGAAATCTTCTTTCTTATCAGAAGGTTCCGAGTCACAAGGAGCATACACTACAACAATTACAATTCTCTGAAGTTTCACTTTCAAAGGAATCCAGAGAATTCTCTCACTTATGCAACTATAATGAATCAAGTTGTTCTTCATCTTTTCACTTAAAATCACACCTACACCAGCCTGTCCTCTCATATTATCCAATACTCCAGACCACACACTCACCGTGCCATTCACTTCTTCTACCCCAATTTCCTTCTTTTTTGGTTTCACTTACACACAGCACATCCAGTCTATACTTATTCATCTCCTCAATCACCTCACTCATCTTGCCATTTATACCTCTAGTATTCCATACACTAATCTTACATTCACTCAGCCGAGATCTCTTTCTCATACGCCGTTTAGAAAGTCCAGGTCGATTCCGTGGTGGACCGTCCTTCTCAAGTGTGGTAGGTCCACCATATCCCACACTTGAGTCATTCTTAATATTTCTTGATAACTTCAAACTGTTTAAAATCAAATTTTGAAGATGACAATCTGATTTTTGGTGTAAATGTGACAAGGATGGTAAGTCAGATAATATCCGAAAACTTGAAAATTTCATCGTCCTGGAGCGGGACTCGAACCTGCATCTCCCAGATAGTGCCCGGATATGTTTATATTATAATTACTCAGAAACTTGAGACTTGATCGTTCTGGGTGGTGTAGTGGTTAGCATACCCGGGCGCTATCTGGGAGACGCAAGTTCTAGTCCCGCTCCAGGACGATGAAATTTTCAAGTTTTTGGATATTATCTGACTTACCATCCTTGTCACATTTACACCAAAAATCGGATTGCCATCTTCAACATTTGTATTATATGGTGTAATTCCGTATTTCTTTCATGTTTATAATAAATTCAAATATTCCTCATTTCCTCTGAAAACCATTCAAAATTCACAACTTTTGATAAAATATTGTTCTTTTTGCTCATTAGGGATGGACAAATTGGATTGTGGGTATCCAATACATTTTTAAATCACAAGTATATACACACATACACTTGGGAAAATCGTCCTCTGGGACAAAAGAGTGCAATAGATTTTGTTGTTTACAATCAACATCTGAAACACTAAGTTGTTGATACTCGTGTGATGAGAGGTGTAGATGTTGGCTGTGATCATTACATGTTAGTGTCACAAGTGAAACTGAATGTTGTATGGAGAAAGAGGAATAGAAAGAGGCTTGTGATGAAAAGAATAAAGGGTGAACGGCTCCATGAACATAAGCATTACTCTGAATTACTCAGAAAATGACTAAATGAGTTGAAGTTTTCTGAGAGGGATGGACACATTTTAAGAACTGCATTGTCACTGCTGCCAAAGAGGTGTGGTACTGCAATGGTGGGTAACAGAGGTGATGCTTGGTGGAACAGTGAGATTAAAGAAGTAGTTAGGGGAAAGAAGGAAGCATATTTGGAGATGTTGCAAGGCAAGAGTTTCTGAGGATGAATATTGCTGTAAGAAGTGTGAAGCAGACAAGCTGGTTCGCCAGAGTAAAGCAAAAGATAGGAAGGAGAAGGTGGAAAGGCGTGAATCAGCTTTTTGGAAAGATAGACAATCTTCCTAGAAGTACATAAGACATAGGAAACATAGGGGAAATAAAATTCTAAATTTTGTGAAGAATAGGATCAGCGAAATGGTACAAGAGCCCAATGAGTTAAATGAGAGATGGGATGAATACTGCTGTGAGTTGTTAAAGCATGAAAGCAAAGGTGATTCTGAGGCAGAAGCAGATGATGTGACAGTGAGAGATGGAAGTACAGGAGGAATCTCAAGAGAAGAGGTGTGTAAAAAAAAATCTCTTCAGAATGGTAAGACTCTGGGAGTTGATGGCATAACTGCCAAGATGTTAAAATATGGTGGTGACACTGTAGTTGACTGGTTAACTGAAATTTGCCAGTTGTGCTGGGAATTAGGAAGGGTCTCTCAGGATTGGAGGGATGATATCATTGTTCTCTTGTATAAGAGAAAGGGTGATCAGACTGAATGCAAGAACTCTTGTGGTATCAGTTTGCTGAGTGTGCCAGGGAAAGTATTTGGAAAGATTGTTATTGATAAAGTACAGGGTCTACAAATAAAGGTAACTTGATCACGCTAGTTACGTTAACTGAAAACTTTTTGTAAAAGTTTTCAGTTAACGTAACTAAGCGTGATCAAGTTACCTTTATTTGTTAATATTGTTACGTGTTTTGCCCATAATCGTCATGTGTACAGGGTCTTACGTCAGCGAAAGTGTGGGATGTGCAGAGTGGTTTTATACCTGGTAAGGGCTGCACTAACCAAATTTTTGCATTACATTTGATGATTGAAAAGTGTCTGTCTGTTGGTAAGAAAGTTTGCTGCCTTCGTAGATTTAGAGAAAGCTTCATCATCATCATCATTGTCAACCATTATCAATCCACTGCTGGACGAAGGTCTCCCCAAGTTTCCTCCACAACGGTTTGTCTTGTGCCAGTCTCCTCCATGTCACCCCTGCATACTTTCGAATTTCATCCACCCATCTCCCATGTGGTCTTCTTCTGGGTCTTTTCCTGTCCCTTGGAATCCAATCTAAAATTTTGGCTGTCCATCGATGATCTGTCCTTCTGGCAGTATGTCCAGCCCATTGCCATTTCAGGGATTTAACTCTGATCGTGATGTCTTCCACTCTTGTCATTTTTCGGATCCACGAGTTCCTCTTCTTATCTCTCCTGGTTACACCAAGCATGCACCTCTCCATGCTTCTTTGAGTTGTCTGCAGCCTTTGTATGTCTCTTTTAGTTAAGGTCCACGTCTCTGCACCATACGTAAGCACTGGAAGGATGCATTGATCAAACACTTTTCTTTTAAGACATAATGGCATATTGCTCTTGAAAATTATGCTGTTTCTTCCAAAAGCTCTCCAGGCAAGTTTTGTACGCCGATTAATTTCTTCATCAATGTGACCCTCACTTGATATCTGCTGTCCAAGATAAACGTACGTGTCTGTTATCTCCATTAATCGATAAATCTTCATTTCTTGTAAAAGCATTGAACATCACTTTTGTCTTCTGAAAGTTCATTTTTAATCCCACTTCTTTACTCTTGTCAGCAAGTTCCCGGATCATACTCTGCAGCTCTGATGGGGTAGTTGCAAAAATGACTACGTCATCAGCAAAACGAAGGTGGGTTAGATAATCTCCATTAATCTTTATCCCCTTGTTTTCCCAGCTCAGCAACTGAAAAACACCCTCCAATGTGGCATTAAAGAGCTTCGGAGATATGGTGTCACCTTGTCTCACTCCCTTCCAATTTTTACGTGTGTTGTATTTTCAAACAGCCTAATCTTTGCACTTGCATTTTCATAGATGTTATTAATAATATTAATGTATGCATCTTCAATACCGCAGGTTTTCAGAGCCATTGTAACTGCTGATGCTTTCACCGAATCAAAGGCTTTTTCATAATCGATAAAAGCCATGCACAATGGAAGTTCATATTCCCTCGCTCTTTCAATTAGTTCTCTCAGCACGTGGATATGATCTATTGTGCTGTAGCCACTCCTGAATCCAGCTTGTTCTCTCGGTTGAGCCATGTCCAGTGTTACCTTCAAGCGGTGTGAAAGAACTTTAGTGAAGATTTTATAAACTACTGATAGGAGGCTGATAGGTCTGTAGTTTCCGAGATCCTCAATGTCACCTTTCTTATGTAGCAGGATCATTGTAGCGGTGTTCCAATCCTCAGGAATCTTTCCTTCATTAAGGCATCGAGTGAAAATTTGGGCGAGTACTGTTTCGATTTCTCCACTTCTTGTATGATGTCTACAGTAATTCCATCTTCTCCTGGAGCTTTTCCTCGCTTCATGTTCTTGATCGCATGTGCAACTTCTGCTGGAAGGACTGGAGGAACTCTGGTGCTGGTATCTTTCATGATGTCTGGAGTGCATGTATCATCCCTTTCATATAATTTGGAGTAGAAATCTTTCACTCTTGTCAAAATTTCACCTCTATTTCTTGTTACAGAACCATCTTCTTTTCTCAGTGCCATAATCTGTTTTCTTCCCTTACTGAGATGTCCCTTTGCTATCTTTAGGCTTTGGTTGTTTTCAATTGCTTTCCTCACTAGTTCACAGTTGAATTTCCTTACGTCTTCAGTGATACTTTTTCTTACTGTCTTGCATAGCTCTATATGTTCCACTTTGGAAGTCACATCTTCTTTAGTTGTCCTCATCTCTCTTTTTTTTTGCATCAACATTTTGGTTTTTCCTGATAATTTATTTAAATGCAACTTGTTCTTAGACCCAGCTAATTTTGTTGCTGTTTCCATAAGAGCTTTGGTTACTTTTCTGTTAACTTCAGAGATGTCCACTTCTTCCGATGTTAGGCCTTCTAAAGCAGAGAACCTGTTCTTCAGTTCTAACTTGAAGGTATTATGGTGTTTTTTAAGGTTGGTTATGTCAATAGATTTTGTTTGTCTTATGAGCGTGCCACGTTCAAGTTTAGTGTTGAGGTGCATCTTACATCTCACCAATCTATGGTCACTACCTGTGTTGAACTTGTTTAGCACACTGCAGTCTTCTATGACGAATTTTTTGTTACACATAATAAAATCAATTTCATTTGTCGTCCCATTTGGATGTCTCCATGTCCATTTCCTGTGTGGCTTTTTCTTGAAGAAGGAGTTCAAGATGAAAAACCCTTCTGCCTCTGCAAACTCAACGAGAGTATTTCCATGCTGGTTTCTGTTGCCATGACCGAATTTACCTACTGAAGTTTCATTCTGTTGCCGTTGCCCTATTTTTGCATTGAAATCTCCCATAATTATTTTCAAGTGCTGCTTACCTTTATTATTTAGATGACGAATTTCCTCATAAAATTCTTCAATTTCTTCTTCAGGATGACTTGTGGTGGGTGCATAAGTTTGAATAATCTGAGCCTGGTAGCTTTTCGAGAGTTGGATAACAAGTCGTGCAGCTCTGTCAGAGGAACTTTCAACTTCTACAACTTTATCCTTCAGTTTCTTGTTTATTATAAATCCAACACCACTAGTTCTGCCAGTATCTGTCCCACGATAGTAGAAGAGATGTCCACTTTTCAGTTCGATGAGATCTTCTCCTTTCTCCTTACCTCACTTAGCCCCACAATGTCCCACTTGATCCTTTGTAGTTCCTCTTCCAATTCAAGAAGCCTTGAATCAGAAGATAGGGAGCATCCATTGTAAGTAGCCAAGGTCAGCATCAGATGGCAGCCTAGTCCGGTCCTCCGGGGATTCTTAGCACCCTCTGCCTTCATGTCGCACTGGCCGCTGCCTTGGCCAGGTACATTCCAGCTGCCGGAGACTGAGGGCCAAGATTTAAGTTGTGGAATCATTTTGGAGGGGTTTGGCCACAACTCACCACGCTGGCCAAGCGGGTTGGTGAGTGTGGGATAGAATTTCCTCTAATCCCGATGGTATAGTTATACCGCTATGGGCGGTCGTCAGAGCCCCTTTAGTGGGAACAGGATGCACCACGAGAAGGCGGGGTTGACATTTGTCAAGGAGAGGCTGTGATGTTACGCATCACCTGACCTTACATCTTATGATCGAGTAAATAGGACTCTTCTATGGAAGGTACTGAATAAATATGGTATCACTGGAAATCTACTCAGTAGTGTGAAATTAATGTATGCTGGCAGTAGAGCATGTGTATGAGTAAATGGTGTTGTATCGAAATTGTTTTCTATTGGAGCAGGAGTCAGACAGGGTTGTGTAATGTCACCATGACTTTTTAATATATTTATGGATGCGTGCATGCACGATGCCAAAATGGACAATACTGGTTTATTTCTTGGTAATATTCGTGTGTGTAGATTGCTATATGCTGATGACACAGTCCTGTTGGCAGAGAGTGAAAGTGAGTTGCAGATAATGCTGGCCTGGATGTACAAAGTTTGTATGAATTTCAAACTGAGTATAAATAAGGAAAAACCAAAGTTACGGTTTATGAGCGAGGAACTGAATGTATTATAAGTCTAAATGGTAAAGTGATTGACCAGGTGAATGAGTTTGTGTATTTAGGAAGCATGTTTGATAGAGAAAACAAATTGGATGGTGAAATTAGTAGGTGAGTGAATTCTTCATTGAAAGTCATAGCTGCTTTCGGAGGTTTTCACAGGAACGATGGGTTCTCAAGAAAGTCTCGAATGGCTATATACGAAAGTGTAATTGTTCCTACTTTGATGAATGGCAGTGAAACCTGGGTTCCGCAGAAAAGACATAGGAGTAATTTGTGTTCTGGGTAGATGTGTTACTTACGGGCGGTTTGTGGTAAGACACGCTCTGATCATGTGAGAAATGAAGTTGTGTTGCAGATGTGTAATTGTGAGGCAAAATATTGTCAATAAGGTGGAGACTAATATTCTTAGGTGGTTTAGCCATGTTAAAAGAATAAGTGATGAGATGCTTACTAAGAGAATTTATTCAACCCAAATGGCAGGAAAGAAAGGTAGAGGAAGGCCAAGGAAATCATGGGAGGACAAGATTCAGGTATGTTTGCAAGAGAAAAAGATAATGAATATGAAGTACAAAAGGTCTTGTGTGCGTTGTGTGATGAATGTCAATGAAGCTCAAGCTGTGTGCCGAGATCGCTGTAACTGGAGATGTCTGATACAGCAACAGCGAGTTCTTCCCGTGAGGAGCTAACCTATGAATATCACAGAACAGCTTAATGATATGTATGTATGTATGTATGTATGTATGTATGTATGTATGTATGTACGTTCGTATGTATGCGAAAGATCCATTTGCTGTTAAAGACAAGCCTCACAGCATGACTGCAAGTGAATATGAAAATCTTGTTGAATCTGACATCCCAACACTTCTGAAAAGACAGCGTCATGGTTCGTACTCTTCCAAGCAAAATAAATTCAAGCACTTTTCAAGGACTTTTTAAACCCGAATTATCATGTGTGTACTGTCCGTCAGTCAGTAGGTAGGTATTTTAGTAAGTTCAGACCATCAAACTTAGCTGGCACTGGTGCACCTTCAATGACCTGCCATTACCCCTTCCTTTAACAATAGTTCGTTTATTTTATTAACTTTGAATTGCCACTCTGTTTTGGTATTTTTCGATATTATTTTATCTTGCGAAATATTTTTAAAGGGTACACTATTTTCATATTCATTTGCTGGTATAACACTTATTGTTTGTTTTAACCTTTTATTTTTGTTGCATGACTTTGATGCATATTTTTGATGCAGTGAGGAGAAGAAAGGGTCCCACGCATGAAGCACAAGCAATTCCTGGAAGTTCTACCCTACGGCAAGAATGCGTCCCTAACTCAAGTAAACAGAAGCCCATCACAATTTGTGAATACATCATTTCACTTATTTTACTAACATGGCTGATGCTTTACTCTGTAGTGATATCATAGCCAAGATACCACACATTCCCCTAGGTTGAAAGCAAGTTCTGCTCTATTTGATCAGCTCAATTTTCTATTGGAACTACACAGAAATTTCCTATACAACTTTTTAGCACAAACAATTATTTTACACGTGCTCTTTCATATCATTACTTAACAAACAAAACAATTTTGTTCAAGTACTATTTACAGAGCCTTAAACTTTTTCAAGTACTTTAAAGGACTTGAAAATGAACTTTTTTATTCAAGGACTTTTCAAGGTTTTTGAGGAGCATACGAACCATGCAGCATTTGGTAAACTACCATTAGGCGAATTTTGATGCAGCGTTAAGAAACAGCACCTACGTTTATCCCAGAAAGTGGTTAGAATACTCCTTCCCTTTGTCAGTATGTATCTGTGCGAGACTGGCTTTTCAACTTATGTTTCTACAAAATCGAGGTTTTGCAACAGAGTGGATGCAAAGCCAGAAGCAACTCTCCTCCACAGGCCTGGATGTGAAAGAACTTTGTACGGAGAAGAAACAACTGCCCTCATTGCACTGAGTTCGTATTCAATCATTTTTTCTTACAAATACTTGCCATGCAATAGCATTTCCTTTCCTCTTTGTATCTTTATTGGTTTTCTTATGAAATAATACTTGAATATCAGAAATACTAAAAGTGTTACATATGCTGTTAGCTATATAAAACCAATACTTCTTAGATTTCTCAGAAATGAAATTCTTACATCCTCTTTGCTTGTATAAACACAATTTTGCACTGAATATGAACACAGGTATAGAAAAAAATATTGGGGCTCCACAGCCTTATCCTTGGGTGAAAAGGGCTCTGTGGTGTCAGAAGTTTGAGAATAGTTAGGCTAGATGGATTAGAACCCTTCCCCCTTCAAAGTTCAAGTTTAAACCAGAGTCAGCTGTAACGTTTATGGCAATCTCCCAAGGCCATAAACATTAGTTTTCCACTAGTGTCCAAAGCGTTGCTGGTGTGAATGTTTCACTTGATGCTGTAACAATTTTCTGAGTGACACAAAAGCAGGTAACTTTCTTTAGCATTTTGTTACAACTTTTTCCCCATTTTAGTAGCATTTTTGATACAGCATTTTTTGAGCCAGCTTAAATTCTGGACAAGCACATGATAAAAAATTGCTGCTTACCCGCCTTTAACGTAGTCCAAAAATGTCTGCTCTTCTTCAATTCTAATTGATACTAGTTTTATCTAGAATGCAAAAGAGAAAAATTATAATACAAAGCATACATATATACTGCTGCTTATAGAAATTGCAACACCAAGGTAGGCAGAAGACAACAAAATGGAATTTTATATGGCAGACAACTTACAATATAAGACATGAATGATCAAAAGTATAGTGTTGTAGATGCAGAGAAAGACACAATATTCAGCACTCAGCACACCCATCACAAGTGGCAATAATGGTGTGGCAATGAACTGAAGAGGCAATGAATGTCTGCTCATGGAATGTCCTGCCACGAACAGACATTCATTGCCTGTATTTGGACAAAAGTCATGCCAGTAGCACACTCATTCTTACCTTTGACTTTACACCAAGTGATGTTGTAAGTGATGTCCCCCATTTTGTAAGCATAAAGCAACTTCCCTACACTTATTTTCGAACATACCTTTTAAATTTTTCCATGCATTGGTAGCAGAGTATATGGATATCACTGTCTTCAATTGCTCAATTGTTTTCAGGTAGTCCTTGTACACAACTTCTTTTACTGCTCCCGATGTGAATGTTGGGCAGTGAAAAGTCAAGTAATCATGGAAGCCGAATATTTCTTAAAATTATCAGATCCCCAAAGACATCTTCAAGTAGCATCATCAGAGCGAGTAGTGTGCATGGTAGCATTATTTTGTTGAAACTAAGCATTCAGTATTTCAGTTTCATGGTATTTGAGGAGCAATGAATGGATACAGAACATCTCAACAGTATAACTCTGCATGCATTGCATTGTGTCCATGAAAAAATTTGGACCCACAATTTATTGCCTTGAAATTGCTACCTAAATACTAATTTTCTGATAGTGCAGTAGTATATCATGCATTTTGTGCAGATTTTCTGAGCTTTATAAATGAGGGCTCTGGGAGTAAATGCAGCTTGATAAGTAGAACCAAGCCTCATCTGAGAAAAATGTTTCATCTAGCACTTCGATTCCTTTATCTTGTACAAAATTCTGAAACCACTCGCAATTATGCTTCCTCTGCTCATGATTTGCTGGCTTCAATTCTTTCACAACCAACTTTCTGTAAGGAAATAACTGGAGTTTTCATCTCACAACTGTGTGAGCAGTTCCTAAGTTGTGTTCAATCTCCTGGGCCAATTTTCTGAATGATTTTAATGGGATTGCCATTATCTTCAACATTCGAGTTACCCTGTGTTCTGCTGGCCATTGGCCAGTAAAACTTCCGTCAGACCACTGAACTATTAATTTTACTGGCCCAAATGAATAGTAAGTTTTTTTTTTTTTTCTAATTTGTTACAAGTTAAAAAACGAATTTCTACTTTTTTTACCTTGTTGTATGGTTTTCTTTTTAGGCTGCACACGAATGATGAGTTTAAAAACAAATATTGGAGATAATTCCATTTAAATGCTATTTTATTTTCTACATATATGGTAAATGTCTTTAAGATTTATTTTTTTTTTTTTTTTTTTTACGGATCATTGGGCATTTTGGTGGACCAGTGTTTGCAAATTCTAGTGGTCTACTGGGTGAGTAGAAGATTCATTTCTAATTCTAACACTGACCTTTGCAGAAATATTGAGAAGTTTTTTCACAGACAAAATGCTGAGCTGACTATTTCTTGCTGCATCTGTCACTGAACCAGTACTTTAAAATTTACTGATTAAATCCTACACAGTACCATGGTGTGGAACAACAAATTCTGGAAACCTAATTTTTTTTTTTTTTTACAGTACCCGAATACTTGTTGCCTGCTCAAAACATATGCCCCACTAGCAATATTTGTTCTTCAGTGGTTAACATGTTTAGAGATTCTACATTTTGAGGTTACTCACTTTTATCCCAAATATCCTTTAGGAGGTTTTCATCTCTTACACACATTTCCAACACGTAATTTTCAGTAGTCACATCGTGGTTCAAGGCCCAAAAAATGCACATCACACTCAAGCAAAACTTCGTTTTTTTTGTTTTCCCCCCTTTTTTCTCTTCCTTCCCCAATAACTAAACGCCGATTCAAAATAATCAACTACAATGACACATAATTCAACTCCCTAAAAATGCCTATCTAATTAAAACCTCAATAAAAAACTTACATTACACATTTCCTAAAACATCAAAGTTAAAACTGCAACCCATAATTATTTATAATTGCACACCAGTAATTAATTGAAACAAACCAAACCTGACACAACCACTATCTCCATTAATCTCGGACCTCTCCCCACTCAGCAATAAGCATACTATCCTAGCACTTTCAACCTCTGCCCAGGCCATTTTCAAGGAGTGGACGCAACAGATGAACCTCCGTTGCCGGCCTCAAACGTAGCAAATGTTCTAGGTTTTGCCCAGCATCATCTCATCATCGTTATTCACTGCTCAGCGTAGTGGCGCCATCTATTAGCTGACCCATTAGTCTTCTTTTTCTTTTCGTACTTCTAAATATTCGATCGACAGCCAGCTGCATTTGATTCTTGAAAATTATTCTTCTTATATTCAATCATAATTTTTTTTAATATATTATGTTACATCATTTTTTTCTTTCCTCTTCCCCCTCTGTGTTTTTCAATCAATACTGTCTCTGCTAGTCTTAAATGCCTTTCTGTACAACAGTTCTTAATAAAAATTTTATTTCATCAAACTTTGGGTATTGTTTTTGTTCGATACAGTACTAGACCAATGCAGTCTTTTGCTTCTTTTTTCTGCCAATTCCATAGATGCTGTTGTAACGGATATTTTAGTTTATTTTTAGTGCTTGCTAAAACATCGGTTACAACAGCATCTACGGAATTGGGAGGAAAAAGAAGCAAAGACTGCATTGGCCCAGTACTGTATAAAAAAAAAAAAAAAAAAAAAAAAAAAAAAAACAATACCCAAAGTTTGATGAAATAAAATGATTAAGAACTGTCATACGGAAAAACATTTAAGACTAGCAGACAGTACTGATTGAAAAAAACGGACACAGGGTATGTAATACAGTGGTGGAAGTGCAGACCACCCATTTTGGAGTAGCCTCTGGAGCAGTAAAATCTACATTTCGGAGCAGCTAATAAAATGATACCCTGAGCATTGTTTGGAGGGGAAATCTATATTTTTCAGCACCAATTAATACTTGGAAAGACCAGAAAAATTTCCAAGCATGATTACTCACAATCACACAATAATGGTAGTTCTAATTTCACATTATGCAAAATCACTAGCTTTCAAAAGTGAAAAATCTGAACAACCACAGTCTTTTCATGAGCCCACTGGTAAACTAATTTCGGCAATAATTAGCATATAAAGAAAATGTTAAGATAAAAAATGAATTATACATTCTAAACCTTTTTCACAAATTAAAACTATTTAATAACTAAATGCTTACCAGTTAATTACAGCTTTGCTGTTTCATTTTCCATTGAATGAGATTCATATTTATAATCCTACACCACTGTGCTACTAAATGTGATTTAAAATTGTCAATTTTATGCTAGTAAATCTTCATGTCAAAGTCATATGATGAAGGTTGGTGTATAGGAGAACTGAACTCATTATTTAAACAGGGATATATATAAAGAGTGGAAGAAATATTCTTCTCATAATACGTGGCAAATACGTCATGATGATTAACAGAGCAATCAGACATAGCTGAATTGACTGTAATTACTGTTTCACACGTGAATCAAATCACATCAGAAAACTTGAAAATTTCATCATTGTGGAGCAAAATTTCATCGCCATGAAATTTTCAAGTTTTCTGATGTGATTTGATTCACATGTGAAACAGTAATTACAGTCAATTCAGCGGTCTGATTGCTCTGTTAATTAACAGGGATATATACACTATCCCTGAAGCAGAATCTTTTAAGGAGTTTGAAATGCAGAAAGGAAAAGCTAAAAGCTGTCTGCAAGATAAAGAGAAGCCTAAATATTGTTTCTAGAAAATTTATCATTCTGCACCGCAACAAAGCAAAATTTTAGAAAACTGGCAAATTTGTGATTTTGATAACTGTACAAATTAGTATTTAGTTGCAATAATCAAACTAGCTTTTTCCTGATAAGAAAAAAGAAAGATTTTATTTTATTCAGAATTTAAACATCATACTTTAAATGCTTTTGAATTTTTTTTAATAATCAGGAAGTATAAACAATAGTAAATAATTTGAAATTTGTAAAATTATTTTTTTCTTATTTTGCATTTAGTAATTGATTAAACTTTCAACTCCATCCTTTAAAGGATGTTCCACCTGATATAATTGTGCTCTTATTATTTCCTGCAGCAATTCTGTTGTATTGGAGGCCTCATCAGCTGATGATTCAGACAACTGAGTAAGTGTCAAGTGCGGAAATGATAGAAATCATATATGTTGTTGAAATCTCTTTCATGAATTGACTGGAGTTTTTGAGAAAAATTTAGTGAGTTTGTTAAAATGTGGTGGGAGCATTTTCGCTTATATAATTAAACCCCAAAAATAATAAAGTTAAAGTGAGAAATAAGCATGTAAAGAAAAAAAAAACTTCCCTTCATCAATCTGAAGTGAAATTATCTGAAAGTAAATAAAAATAAAAAAAGAAAAAAAATTGTGATCATCAGCTATTGGAATGCTGTGTAATCATCATCATCATCATTGTCAACCATTATCAATCCACTGCTGGACGAAGGTCTCCCCAAGTTTCCTCCACAACGGTCTGTCTTGTGCCAGTCTCCTCCATGTCACCCCTGCATACTTTCGAATTTCATCCACCCATCTCCCATGTGGTCTTCTTCTGGGTCTTTTCTGTCCCTTGGAATCCAATCTAAAATTTCGGCTGTCCATCGATGATCTGTCCTTCTGGCAGTATGTCCAGCCCATTGCCATTTCAGGGATTTAACTCTGATCATGATGTCTTCCACTCTTGTCATTTTTCGGATCCACGAGTTCCTCTTCTTATCTCTCCTGGTTACACCAAGCATGCACCTCTCCATGCTACTTTGAGTTGTCTGCAACCTTTGTATGTCTCTTTTAGTTAAGGTCCACGTCTCCGCACCATACGTAAGCACTGGAAGGATGCATTGATCAAACACTTTTCTTTTAAGACATAATGGCATATTGCTCTTGAAAATTATGCTGTTTCTTCCAAAAGCTCTCCAGGCAAGTTTTGTACGCCGATTAATTTCTTCATCAATGTGACCCTCACTTGATATCTGCTGTCCAAGATAAACGTACGTGTCTGTTGTCTCCAGCTTTTCTCCATCAATCGATAAATCTTCATTTCTTGTAAAAGCATTGAACATCACTTTTGTCTTCTGAAAGTTCATTTTTAATCCCACTTCTTTACTCTTGTCAGCAAGTTCCTGGATCATACTCTGCAGCTCTGATGGGGTAGTTGCAAAAATGACTACGTCATCAGCAAAACGAAGGTGGGTTAGATAATCTCCATTAATCTTTATCCCCTTGTTTTCCCAGCTCAGTGACTGAAAAACACCCTCCAATGTGGCATTAAAGAGCTTCGGAGATATGGTGTCACCTTGTCTCACTCCCTTCCCAATTTTTACGTGTGTTGTATTTTCAAACAGCCTAATCTTTGCACTTGCATTTTCATAGATGTTATTAATAATATTAATGTATGCATCTTCAATACCGCAGGTTTTCAGAGCCATTGTAACTGCTGATGGTTTCACCGAATCAAAGGCTTTTTCATAATCGATAAAAGCCATGCACAATGGAAGTTCATATTCCTCGCTCTTTCAATTAGTTCTCTCAGCACGTGGATATGATCTATTGTGCTGTAGCCACTCCTGAATCCAGCTTGTTCTCTCGGTTGAGCCATGTCCAGTGTTACCTTCAAGCGGTGTGAAAGAACTTTAGTGAAGATTTTATAAACTACTGATAGGAGGCTGATAGGTCTGTAGTTTCCGAGATCCTCAATGTCACCTTTCTTATGTAGCAGGATCATTGTAGCGGTGTTCCAATCCTCAGGAATCTTTCCTTCATTAAGGCATCGAGTGAAAATTTGAGCGAGTACTGTTTCGATTTCTCCACTTGCTTCTTGTATGATGTCTACAGTAATTCCATCTTCTCCTGGAGCTTTTCCTCGCTTCATGTTCTTGATTGCATGTGCAACTTCTGCTGGAAGGACTGGAGGAACTCTGGTACTGGTATCTTTCATGATGTCTGGAGTGCATATATCATCCCTTTCATATAATTTGGAGTAGAAATCTTTCACTCTTGTCAAAATTTCGCCTCTATTTCTTGTTACAGAACCATCTTCTTTTCTCAGTGCCATAATCTGTTTTCTTCCCTTACTGAGATGTCCCTTTGCTATCTTTAGGCTTTGGTTGTTTTCAATTGCTTTCCTCACTAGTTCACAGTTGAATTTCCTTACGTCTTCAGTGATACTTTTTTCTTACTGTCTTGCATAGCTCTATATATTCCACTTTGGAAGTCACATCTTCTTTTAGTTGTCCTCATCTCTCTTCTTTTTTGCATCAACATGTTGGTTTTTCCTGATAATTTGTTCACATGCAACTTGTTCTTAGACCCAGCTAATTTTGTTGCTGTTTCCATAAGAGCTTTGGTTACTTTTCTGTTAACTTCAGAGATGTCCACTTCTTCCGATGTTAGGCCTTCTAAAGCAGAGAACCTGTTCTTCAGTTCTAACTTGAAGGTATTATGGTGTTTTTTTAAGGTTGGTTATGTCAATAGATTTTGTTTGTCCTATGAGCTTGCCACGTTCAAGTTTAGTGTTGAGGTGCATCTTACATCTCACCAATCTATGGTCACTACCTGTGTTGAACTTGTTTAGCACACTGCAGTCTTCTATGACGAATTTTTGTTACACATAATAAAATCAATTTCACTTGTCGTCCCATTTGGATGTCTCCATGTCCATTTCCTGTGTGGCTTTTTCTTGAAAAAGGAGTTCAAGATGAAAAACCCTTCTGCCTCTGCAAACTCAACGAGTATTTCCACGCTGGTTTCTGTTGCCATGACCGAATTTACCTACTGAAGTTTCATTCTGTTGCCGTTGCCCTATTTTTGCATGGGAGATTTCAATGCAAAAATAGGGCAACGGCAATGCTGTGTAATACGACCGTGGAAATGCAACAAGAGACATTAAATATACGATTTTAAAAGGTAGAAACACGATTCTAGTAAAAAACACACACACACACACACACACACACACACACACAAAAAAAAAAACTTTCACCTCAATCTACCTAAGATAAAGCTATCTCAAAGAATGAAAAAAAAAAAAACCCTGCGACTGTCAACTTCCGGAATGCAACGGAAACGGAGAATGAAATGTTGCAAATGCTAAAAAAATATGGCTCTTCAAAAATATGCACACACTTCTTTAATCTAACTGGAATAAAGCTATCTGGAAGCTAAAAACGGAAAATTTGTGATCATCAGCTCCCGGAATAATGCATAATACGCCAATGAAAAAGGAGGACTGACGATAAAAAAATGCGCAAAAATATGATTTTTGAAACAAAAACAAAAAAAAGCTTCATAAATCTAAGTGAGATGACACCATCTGGAAGAAGAAAAAATTTGGACGTCAAGTTCCGGAATACCGACGGCCGCGAAAACGGAGAAGAGAATGTTGAAAACACCTTAAAAATATTGGTCTTGTAAAAAAAAAATTATAAAAAAATAGCATAAATCTAACAAATGAGATTATTCGGACGCCAAAAAAAAAAAGAAAATTGTGGCCATCAGCTTCCGGAATGCAGCGTAAGACGGACGTTGATGAAACGGAAAAGCCGTTAAAAGTGCGCAAAAGCGTCACTTCCTAGCTTTATTATTGAATGAAAGCAACATGACTCGTCAACTAGTAGTTATCTGTTTGTAAAATAAAGAAGAAAGAAAATTAAAGTAAAATGAAACACAATAATTGCCTATGAGATCTGTCAATATAACTTCACGTCTGAAAGGGGGATACAACATTAAAATCGCGCCAAAATTTCTTTTCCTTTGCTTTAAAATTGAAAGGAAGGCTAGAAACAATAAATGTCGAAGAAAAAGTACCAAAAAAAAAAAAAAATGATCTGCACACCTTTCCGAAAATCTGAGGCGGATATCACGGTGTTGTGCTGTTTCTGCTCACGTGATGAGTTCGGCAAATAATAAAGAATTTTTTTTTAAATATATGAAATAAATAATTACTTTTGAAACTCTAAAAGCAATTAAAGTAATCTGCGGTGCCAAGTCGCGCGCGCCTTTTCTGCTACTGGGCAGAAGCGTAAGGCAAGTGCAATACACATTCTGAGGCCTCACCGGAGAGGCTAAAAATAGACGGTGTAAGTAGGTGACAGTTTTATACAGAACAGAGCAGATGCAGGGGGATTACGCTGGGGGGAAAAATCGCCAAATGTATAATCATTTAATCACAGCCATTTTAAAATTGATTTGAAAGCTTTTAAAGATTTCAGGATGTTAGGAAATTTATTTCTATATCAAAACAGAATTTTTTTTAAACATACTATATTTTGGTGCAATTCGATGAAAATTATGCATTTTGGAGCAGCACAGTGCAGAACTTGAAAATTTGCGCACTTAGGCGCAACTCTTCCACCACTGGTAATATTAACGATCCTAATAGCTTAAACGCATATTGGAAAGACCTGATCAGAATGGGGAGCCATAGAGAAAAACAGAGGGGGCAAAAGGAAAGAAAAAATAAATAAATGACGTAATGCAATATATTAAAAAAAATTATGAATATAAGAATAATAATTTTCAAGAATCAAATGCAGCTGGCTGTCGAACAGATATTTAGAAGTACGAAGAGAAAAGAAGACTAATGGGTCAGCTAATAGATGGCGCCACTATGCTGAGCAGTGAATAACGATGATGAGACGATGCTGTGCAAAACCTAGAACATTCGCTACGTTTGAGGCCGGCAATGGAGGTTCATCTGTTGCTCCTTGAAAATGGCCTGGGCAGAGGTTGGAAGTGCTAGGATAGTATGCTTATTGCTGAGTGGGGAGAGGTCCGAGATTAATGGAGATAGTGGTTGTGTCAGATTTGGTTTGTTTCAATTAATTACCGGTGTGCAGTTGTAAATAATTATGGGTTGCAGTTTTAACTTTGATGTTTTAGGAAATGTGTAATATAAGTTTTTTATTGAGGTTTTTATTAGATAGGCATTTTTAGGGAGTTGAATTATGTGTCATTGTAGTTGATTATTTTGAATCGGCATTTAGTTATTGGGGAAGGAAGAGAAAAAAAGAGGGGGAAAAAGAGGGAAAAAAACCAAAAAAAACGAAATTTTGCTTGAGTGTGATGTGCGTTTTTTAGGCTTTGAACCACGATGTGACTACTGAAAATTACGTGTTGGAAATGTGTGTAAGTAAGAGATGAAAACCTCCTAAAGGATATTTGGGATAAAGGTGAGTAACCTCAAAATGTAGATTGTCTAAATAAATAGCACGTTAATAATTAAGCAGCTACATGACTTTTTAACATTTGCAATGCTGTATGAATATATGATGTTTAGAGATGCTATTCATGCACAACATTAACTCTACTGGTGCCCAAACAAACAGTGCTACAGAGTACTCAAGACAAGCTGTGTAGAATCCTGCTTTAGATAAATCATCATGCATGTGGAGGGAGCAGGGAGAATAGTGTTTTGGTAGGGCAAGTACTTTGCACTAACCGTGGAGAGAATTTCTAAACGCTCTGTTTTTCTCATAATTTTACTTTCTGAACAGCAAAATGGTTTAGAAATCAAACAAAACATCAAATTGATTTATATTATTTATTAGATTTGATTCCTTGTTTCATTTTTTTTACTTACCTGACTTTTAAGGCTTGACTTCAAACAATGATTTAAAATTTCACATATAACTTTATAAGTCAGGTTACACAACATAAAAGGCATAATCAGTCTACATGCAGTAATGCACAAATCGTTGTAACACGTACACAACAAAACATTATGGAATAAGAGATTACAATGCAGCAAAACTTTATATGTGCTGTTTCCCATTAAAACCTCAGCATTTTTTTGGATAAGTCTATTTAAGAACAACATGTTACTTTTGCCTCTCTGGCTAGTTATTATGTCTATGCATAAATTTCCAGCACTCCACATAGTGGGCTGCAAAAACAAAATGTTTGAAATTTTGTGCTGCAGGGGTAAAGTGGTAACAATGCGTTGAGCGATGCAAGTTGGTGGTCAGCTGAAGTACAACATGATCACTGATATTCGTCCGTCTGTTGCTCATATTTAATCTCACGAAGCATAAGAGGGGATTTGTTTAGCATACAGCAAGAAAGCTGTAGATGTGTATTTGTTTGGCATACAGCAAGAAAGCTGTACATGTGCACTTGTCATGATCAGTTTGTGAAGTTTTGAAGTGGTGATCGCAGCATGGAAAACAAGCAACATAGTGGATGACTGAAGGAGATGCAGAGTGCAGATTTGCAAGCTCTTCTGAACAAAGATGCCATTCAGTTACACAACACAGCCACAGAATCGGCAATACAGTTAGGCATGAATCAGTTGACCGTGGTTCAATGGTTGCGTACTGTGGGAGAGGGGATGCCACATGAGCTCACTGAGCGCAACAAATGGTGAGAGAACTCTTGTTTTTTGTTTCTGTCACACATTGGAAAAAGGACTCCTTGAGAATAAAAATCATTATGGGTAATGAAGAATGGGTTCACTATCACAGCCTGTAACACAAGAGGTCATGGGTAGACTCCGGCCAACCAATGACATCAACAGCAAAGCTCAATATCTATAGTAAGAAAGTTATTCTCTGTACCTGGTGGGACATGCAAGGTGTAGTCAGGGTTTGTACACATTCAGAGAAAATAAATTCCAAGATTCTTTCAGGAGGTCATCAAAAATTCCACGAGCTTCAATTTTTTGTTACAATTATAGTGCTTTGTTTTATATTTTGCAAATTGGGGTGAAATTTTACTATGCATTTAGAATTCTTAGGTAGTTCTATGGGCTTCACTGTTACAGAGTTTTCTTCAGTGTGTCCTACATCTTCGATGAAGTGGCACAATTTTTCTGTATATAACTTATACGAAGAAATCAGGAACTCAGTCCCAGTGATAATAATACAAAATAATTTTGCTACGGCACTGGAAAAGTAACAAATGCACAAGTATATACAATAACAAGGACCCATATAACTTTGGAAGAGTCCCAAGACATGTTTCATATATGCAGGTCAATTGATACATTTTTTTTCCTTTCCTCCCTGGTGCACTAACTGTATTGGTCATTTTCTGTCAAAAATTTATATAATCACCATACGATGGTGCATCCAACAGAGTTGCATATAAAAAACAAAAAATGTACCTGCGTACATAACCATTGAAACAGATGACTTATTGTGAAGTGTGAATCATGATGAACAACAGAATAAGATAATTCAAAGAAAAATAATGAAAAGCAATAAATTATTATTAGATTCCAAAGACAAAAGCAGTAGGTTATGGTTGAAAGTGCAACAATGAAATGACTAGATTCATATTTTGCCTTCTACCACAAATGAGGCAGTTACATCAAATTTAGTTTGAATAAAAATGTATGTTTTTCCATTAGTTAATCACTTCTGGCTTAGGGCCATTTCACGTAAAATCAACATAGAAAAATTAGATTTTCAACCTTGTGTCTTTTGATTTTATTGAAATTTGGTGTGCAGTTAGATAGCTGTAAGAAAAAAACTGTCAAAATTTTGACTCAAAGGAGCGATACTTTCTCTGCAAGACTTTCTCTGCAAGGCACTGAACTTAGGAAAAAAGTACAATTTCAGGGCCACCATCATGTCTTTAAATAATGCCATCTCAGTTTGTTTTTAACATACGGAGTTGAAACTAGTCTTGTTGGAAAGCTGTTTTTATGAGCTTTAATTTGATATGTGACACAACAGTCTTATTGGAAAAAAAAATATTTTCAAGGTCATTAAAACTAACCTTGAATTTGAATTGCATAAAAAACCCATTTCTTAAAACAAATTTTAAGAATTTGTTTTTATCACTGGATTGTTGTTTACATATTGTTAAAATTTTATAATGGGACAGCAAAGGGTTCTTAACTTATAAAATCTTGAAATACTGAATAAAAAAAAACCATTTCTTAAAACAAATTTTAAGAATTTGTTTTTATCACTGGATTGTTGTTTACATATTGTTAAAATTTTATAATGGGACAGCAAAGGGTTCTTAACTTATAAAATCTTGAAATACTGAAGTAAATTTTAATTTACATTTAACTTCAGCTTTGAACACAGATGCTCTTTAAACATGTGCAACAGACATTCATGTAGGGATGTTTTGAAGAAAGAATGAATTTTATAGCACACATGATAAACTAGACTATTTTTTTAATATGTGCTTCAAGCAAAATTTTGAATTTTAGTATGCAATTTAGCATATTTCAAAACATAGTAATTTAAAGAATGCAACTCAGCAGCAGCAGCAGATTTATTTATTTTTTTAAATCATGCTAACAATTTTTTCTTCATTCATTTTCCTTTCTCAGTTTTATTTTTGATTGACACTTAACAGTTTAAATTCATAAAAACTGTGTGCAATATTTTTAAAACCCCTACAGGTTTGAATAATGTGATTTAGTGAATGTACAAAGAAAGCCTAGGAAAAACTTTTTGTGGGTTAAAAATGTCACTTATCTTTTGCAGTGTGTGCTTAATTTTGGTTACAAATTTCTCACTGGATGGTTGTTCATCCATAATCCATCACTGCACAGTCACTTTTGGTTGTTCATCCATAATCCATCACTGGGTAGTTCCTTTTAGTTTCACATTTCTGAGTGGGTGGTTACTTTTGGATCTGGTTCAGTGAACCCTGGAAGTTCTAGGCTTGAAGAGCACTCATGGGGATTGTTTGACAAGAATGACACAAATGAAATCACATATAAACAATGAATAGTGATCGATATGACAAATCTAGAATGCATAACAAAATCAAGTGACAATTTCATTAACATTTTTATTGAAAATTAAATATTCTACTGGAACATTCCTTCATAGCCACTGAGCAATCCAAGTTACAGTGGCCTAAAGACAAAGCTGAAATGTGGCAAATTTTTGGTTACATGTGATTTTGCAGAAAATTACTCATTTCTCCTGCAAGATGCAATTCAGGGGTTCCATCGAAACATCAGTCAAGCAACAATACACCCTTTTGTTGCTTATTTTAAAAATGAAAGAGAAGAAATTAGCTATGTTAGTTTTGTTACCATTTCAGACTGCCTTAAACACAACACAACTGCAGTTCACCCTTTTCAGTGACATCTGATATTTCTAAATGGCAGATTCAGTGGTACTCTAAAGTATATTTTCTATTTCTCTGATGGGTCTGCTGCTCAGTATAAAAACAAAAAGAACTGAATTTTATTAATTTATGTTCTCACCAGGAAGACTTTGGTGTTTCAGCAGAGTGGCACTTTTGTGCAACTTAGCAGGAAAAAAGTGCCTGCGGGATGGACTATAGGGAACCATTAAAATACATCTAGCAACATGTGCAAGTTTGCAGTGACCTTATATGTCATAAATTATTACTCCTTTTCAATTATATGAGTGAGCCAAAAGTAATATTCAAACTTGCAATTTTGTTTGTTGTACAACAAAAGGAATATATGATGAAGAAAAAGCACTTTTAAAAAATGATACAGTAATGCAAAGGCAATCCCAGGAATGCCCAAGTTTCACTTTTTCAAGTGAGAATATTCTCAAATTCCCCAAATTCAAAAAATTGAGCTGGTGACTAAAAAGCATAAAGCAGTGTTAGAAGTAGAGCTCTGTGACGTAGTGTTTGCCACCTGCACATATGCAGAAAAATGTTGGGTTGGATGTGTACTGAATGTATATAAAGAAACTAATGAGGTGAAACTGTTTTCTTTATCCAAATGGACCATCACCAACATAATATTATCCTCAAAAGCCAAACATTTTACTTGTGCATAAAACTGATATTTATAAGATGGTAGATATCAGATCGACAACTGAAAGAACATATATGTTATCTGCTGATGATTCACTTAAGATAATCATGAAATACCAGTTCCAGCATTGCTAACTAAACACTACTTCTGAATATGCAGTCCTCCCTTAGAAGAACTGATTTTTTTGCCACTGCATTGCTTTTCAACTATTACACACCTGCTGTGTTTTTTTGTTTTGTTTTGTTTTTTCTTAGCAAGAACTTGGTATGCCTTTCAGTACAAGTCATGTAAGGACTCACTTGCTCCATCTTACTACAACATTTAAACTGAGAAATTGAAAGCATCTCATTTTAGGGGTAATCTTAATGTTCCTTTATAGATCTTATTTTTAAAAATAAATCTTTCTGAACTTCTTAACAGGTAATTTTACCTTTAATTTATTTTTTTTTTTTTTCAAATACGCAGAAATTATATCTGACTGCAGAAGTGTGACTTACTAGTAAATTTAATTCGTATTCAACTCATTGCTGTCCCAGCATGACATTTTGATGTGATGTACAAAATGATACAGGAATTCAAATATATATTTTAAGTAAAGTTTATTCTTTTTTTTTAGGTCAAAGGTCAAATCCAATGACCTTGAAAATTGTTTTCATGCCATGTTTTATATTAAATTAGAGCTCTAAACAAATGCTTTAAAACAAGACCAATTTTACAGCTCTATGTTTTACAAGATATTGCTATAAAAAGGCAAGATAGCATGCCTAAAATTTTTTAAGTTTTTTGGAACTTTGATGCCCACAAAATTTTGGTAAATTGTCCAATCTGTCTAAATATTTAGTAGAATTTTTTTCTTAGAAGGATCTGGCTTTGGTTTGAATTTCATCAAAATTGAGAACGTTGGTTGAGTGCCGTGTCGATTGGTGTGAAATGACCCTATATGAAGGAACAAAAAGAATAAGCCTTTTTCCTTTTATTAGAAAAGCAGTTCAAAATCAGAACTGTATGCCGCCATCTTTTGTTACCCCTAAAGCAATTTTCTCTACTTTAAAAGTACAGTTCTTTAAACTTAATAATTTCACTTGAAACAAAAGAAAAATTGCTTGCTCTGTTCCCACAACAAAGTGAGGCAATCAATCCAAATATTTTGACCAATTTTTTTTTTTTTAATTGCAAGAAAAATTCTAGGACTATTTTAGTACTGTTCACAAAAATATTAAAAATCAAAGACTTTCCAGGCCTGAGAAAAAGACAAATAGAATTCCAGGACTTTTCCAGGTTTCCAAAGGCCATGCAAACCCTGTGTAGGTGCACACAGCCCTTGGATATATAACTCGCAGTCAGCTAATGCCACCAGGTTGAGTAGTGACTGTGCAATGCTACAGTTGTCAACTACTGGTTTTGAACAAGGAACTATAAAGGAAAAAATAAAAAATCATTTTCAGGACATAGGCATCAGGCCATTCTGTTGCATGATAACACATCACCACATGTTGCTGCAGCGACCACGAAACCTTTGTGCATCTCGGGTGGAAGGTTCTCTTTCATGTGGCTTACTCACCAGACTTAGCCCCATTGGACTTCCACTTGTTTGCTTGATGCAAAACTTCTTTCCCCAAAATTGAGGAACTCCAAAAATGTATCGACTTAATTGCATCAAATCCCACTGTTCTTTCATAATAACATCTACAAGCTACCAGATAGATGAAGTAAAGTTACAGCTCACCAGTGCACATACTTCAATGATGATTAAATGCAACCTACTTGTGTAAGTACATCTGTTTGACCATAAAACACTAGACACTTATGCATAGATCAAACAGATTCTTAGTGTGTGATCCACTACTGTTCCTATAAAACTAAAATTACAATGACCTTTCTCCTTTACCTACCATGGAGTGATTGTTAGGAGAATTGAAAAATATAATAAGAGTCATGACTGATGGTCTCACTTCTGTTTATACTCATACGAACAGAGTACAACACTTCGAATAGATTACTTTTCATATCACATGCTAAAAAAAAAAAATATTGCTAATTTAATGACTTAAAGACATTCTGCTACCATGAGATCAAAGTGTAAATAATCTATGAAAGTTATTCAAAAGCTATTGTATATAATGAGCCACATAATTATGCATTCGGTACAATAACCTAGTATACAGGTAAGAAGGAAAATATCTCACAATGCACTATGAAAAAATAATGTGAATGTATAGTAGTCTGTGCAACAGAAAAAACAACAACACAAGTATCATTCATTTCAATGAAATCTATGGTTTTTTCATTGGGTACACTAAAGTTAAATTGCATATGTGTATGATGTATTAATAACACTGTAAGCATTTTCATATCAATATGTATGTGTGTTACTGGATGGTTTACAAAAGTCAATAAATGAGCATTATATATCTACACTGATGACAAGGATATCTAACTCATAGTCACAAAAGGAGAAAAGTGGAATGAAATACATACCACACCTGAATTGGTATAGTTCCTTTTCTTTGCTTTTTTCTTAGCATTTATGCACTGAAAAAGCAAAAGCAAAACATAAATACTTGCTGAAATCAAGTTGAACAAGGTATGTTTTACTACTACTCCCAAAATATTTAGCAAACTAAAATGGAAAAAGGTAATACAGTCAAACCCATTTATATGGAACACAGATACATAGAATTATTCCCTTTATCAAACTTCAGAAAGTCACTGTGAAAATTACATTATCAAAATACAGGGAGGAGAAAGGCTATATCGAACAAAACATAACAGTCATAATGTTTACATCAAACATTTCATGCCCACACTCCCAATAACCATTAGGATAAAGTCTTCAACTGTAGCACACCAGCCAAGATTTCAAAACCACGCTGCAGGAGCTAATTCAAAATTATGCACAAAAACTTTAAAGTGGAGAACTTCCAAATAAAATATAAAGGGCAATGCTATTCTTATTAATGGCCAGAAAGAATTTGAAGGCTACAAACAGGGGACGATTCATATTACACTATCACTGGCACCCAATCTGGATTGCTCTGTGAAAATCAAGCCTTTAGTCACAAGCAAGAGCAAATCTCCAAGATGCTTTAAGAAATGTTCTATGCTACAAGTCATTTATGTACTTAACAGGATGGCTTGGATTGCTATAGAGTTACTTTAGAATTCACTTCTTGACTGGGATAAAGAGTTTACAAAGCAAGGGAGCAAATTTTACTTATATTTTCAAGGACTTTTCTTGCGGTTTAAAAATGACAAATATAGAACTAAAATGCCTGCCACCAAATCTGACATTTTTGGTCAAACCATTAGACTAAGAGGTCATTTATTCCTTTAAATGTGGCTATCGGATGCTTATGGTGGAAGGATTCCTCGCAAATTTGCACCTGAATGTACAGCTAAAAACAGACCTGCAATAGAAATGATAAGCAATGCATGGAAGAATGTTTCTAACTACACAACTAGAAATAGCTTCCAGCATGGAAGGTTTCCTGACAAGGAGGAGGCAAGTAGTGGTTAAACCTTGGACTCTTATGATCTCTTCAGAGTCTGGAAAGACTTATGTGCTGTTGATGGACCTGTGTTTGAAGATATACAACTTGATGTTTTGGAAGCAGATAAAGATGTTCACGTCACAAGTGAAAAAACTGATGCTGATATTGTTGTAAATGTAACAGGAACAAATATGTGTGATAGTGATAACAGAAGCAATGCAAAACCAAAACCACTCGAGGATAAAACTACTTGATGCTGTGGCCGTGCTGTTCAGCTATGGATGGCAGCAGAAAAACTTGCTTCGTAAAATTCAAGATGTAGAAAGTAGCATGATAATGCAGGGATCAAACATAAAAAGGAAATGAAGCTTGCAGATTTATTTTCTGCATAAACCAATAAAATGTTTAGTGCTGTAAGTCTTTTTCTAATTTAATACACCTAAAGTCTTTCTCTAATATCGTGTTAGATATACATCAGTTTGCATTTTTATAACACCTCAAATATGTGAAAATAAATAAGGCTCAATTTTTAGAACCATGTATTATGAAATAACTAAAGTTCAGTGAATGCATGCAAAATATTTGCATTAAATTCTACAAATCCAACTATTATGCATATATCAAACTATTCTGTTCATCAAACAATTATGACTGTCACTTTAAGTCTGATATAAATCGGTTCGACTGTTTAATTAATAATGCTCCAACAAATTAAATGAATGAGACAATGTTTATGAAGCTTTAGAAGACCTTTGTGTCCATGAAATTACAGCTCAGTGTTGAGTGAACTCCCTTTCTTCCATCCCTTGCATTATCTAACTTTACACACATACTGATATTACCAAATACATTACTAGACACATAATACAGATAATGATTTCAGCAACACTTTAAATGGAACTGTAGTTTCACATTCTGTAAGTTCAATATTTAATTTTTTTGTTAACCATACTTGAAGCAAGATCATGCAGGTTAGTTCTGCTGAGATATATGGATTGATATTATGAGTTTTGGGTTTATATTCTAGGAATTCATGAACTCCAAATCATTACAGTTTATTTTCAATTTTTTTCCCCTTTGGTCACTTTTTGCAGCTTATTTAAAGCAAAAGTTCAATTTTCTTAATGAGTGCTCTGAATTTCATTTAGATTTATCTAACAAATTGTTCAGTGAAGTAAATAACTTAGTAATTATAAAAACTGTATGACCAAAACTGATATTGGAGCATGGGAAATCAGCAATTAAGTTGCTTCAACCTATCTATCAGCTCCAAACTCCTTGTTACAGGTGGGTTCTACTATAGTTTTCTATATCCATCACAGCTTTGTTCACTTCTGCTGTTTCCAAAGGATTTTAATTTTTCCTATTATTACATAATGCCACACTGCATTCTCTTTTTGTAGCCTTAATAAATAACCCACTTTTTTTTTTTTACAAAAACCACTTCACTCAATCTCAATGTTTTTCACTAAGTGGGGTTTTGACTTTGAAATAACCTTCAGTAATTTCCTCCAGAAATCTTACCTCACTTAAAAACTATACAGTCTTTTAATACTGAAATACTGTCTTTTCAATTACTTGATATGTGACTCAAAGAATAGACACTATAAAGAAGTTACTTCATATTTCAAAACTTTTGAATATTCCATTGTACCTAATCATGAAGATATATGTTCATATAATACCATGAACATTTGAATTACGTGGCTTAAATATTAATAATTTGCTATAAGTACTGAAAAAAGCACTGCCGGGCATATAATGTCATTATTTTAAGTTGTCCCTTCCCAGTCTGTCATAATGCAAGGGCGAAGCGAGTTTGCAATAAATTTAATCTTTATGTGTAAAAAAGGAAGGTAATAATGAGGTTGCTCGTATGAAATATTGAAGACCGGAATATCGAAAAAGAGACAGACCATATTAATCACCTATAGATATCACTGTCAGCAGGATATACTTTGAAGTTAAAAATAAAACAAAATGCAATGTTCAACGTTGAATGAACAACAAAAATTTTTTTAAACATATTAAACGAAAATTGAAATGTACTTAAATTGAAGTAGGATGAGTATGACAATAATGTTCATCGAAGTAGGTTAAATTACGATGAAACATCCACTGAAGTTGGTTGAGTCACGATAAAACATCCATCGAAGTAGGTTGAGTCACGATAATACTTCCACCAAAGTAGGTTGAATCGCGATAAAACTTCCACTGAAGCAGGCTGAATCACGATAAAACGTCCATTGGAGCAGGTTGACCATGATGATATACGGTATGGGAAAAATTAATAGCAACTCGGGACATTTTTAAAGTTTTTGAGGTTTGAGTGTTGCTACAAAAGTAAATATGCAGAGAATATGGACAATATGTACATCATTGGAAAGCAAATTTTATGCAGAATCTAAACCAGGTTACAGAATGGGAATAGCTTAAAGAGAACTCAAGTTATGCGCAGAAATGTGCTGCAAAACAGAAATCATGGCAAAGTAACGGAATGACATGAAAAGAAATAACATCCCTAATATTTTGTTGGGTGACCTTTGGATTTAACGACCGCTGCACATCTCTTGGGCATGGCGCCAACCAAGTTACCCAACATTTCGGATGACATGCAGCTGTTTCAAATGTGAGTAATGGCGTTATTGAGTTCCACTTTACTTGTGGAGTGCCTGTCGTGCACCTTTCTTTTGAGAATGCGCCACAAATTCTCTATTGGGTTCAAGTCTGGGGAATTACCAGGCCAAGGTAAAGGCACAACATTTCCTAAAGACGTCACAAAAGCTTTAATGCTTTTTGCACAGTGGCATGGGGCCGAATCGCCCTGGAAGATGTATGGTTGAACCTGGAACAAATCACATCCCGAAGGAACCATCTTGTCCTGGAGGATACTCTTGTACACCTGTGCATTAACAGTGCTGTCACACATATGGATTCTGCCCATTCCAGCAGCAGCGAAACATCCCCAAATCATAACACTGGCTGGGTACTTTGTGATCTTCAGTGTGCAAGAGGGATTCAATGCCTCGTTTCGTAGGCGAAACACTCGGCAGCCCGCGTCGTGACATTCAATGTTCAATTTGGTCTCATCACTGAATAAAACTTGACGCCACCGATCAGTGCTCCAGTCCTTATGTTCCTTAGCCCATTCTACACGTTTCTTACGTTGCACATGGGTTAGCAAGGGCTTCTTAACCACCCTATGAGACATCAGACCCACATCATGTAACCTGTTCCTCACTTTCGAGGACAAACAGCAACACCACAGCTCTTCGACAATTCTTTGGAAAGAACTGTTGACGATTGGAACCTGTTTCACTGAAAGGCCCTGTCAGTTCTTGCCGTTGTTTTCCTTTTTTGGCCATATTTACCCAGCCTGCAATTGTTGATACCACCCATATCACGGATCTTCGCCAGGTGCCGTCCAATAGTGCTCTTGCGCATCCCAGTCATGCGGGCAATTTCGGCATTGCTTTTGCCACTGTCGCTTAATGTCACCATTCTGGAAGCTTTTCGTGGTGAAACATCACTTAATATTCCCATACCTGCAACACAGTTTGTAATCGGAAAGGACAAACTTCAGATTTGCACTGCAGTCCAGAGCACGCACACTACACGCACAGCAATGCAACCGACTACCTACGAACACGCCGAAAACTTCGGGAATGACCCCAGGCACCTCGGCTGCCCTTTATATCCCATGTACCTGGACGTCAGAGAAAGCTCCATCACTTTGTACAACGACGATGACATTTCACATCACGACGTGTGCTTCCTTCGCAGCACATTTCTGCTCATAACTTGAGTTCTGTTTAAGCTATTCCCATTCTCTAACCTGATTTGGATTTTGCATAAAATTTGCTTTCCAATGATGTACAAATTGTCCATATTCTCTGCATATTTACTTTTGTAGCAACACTCAAACCTCAAAAACGTCCAGAGTTGCTATTAATTTTTCCCCTACTGTATATATAAGGTGAAAATGAATATATCATTGTGGCCAACCTGCTTCAATGGATGTCTTATCGTGATTCGACCTACTTCAGTGGAAGTATTATCGTGACTCAACCTACTTTGGTGGATGTTTTATCATAATTTAACCTACTTCGATGAACATTATTGTCGCGCTCGTCCTACTTCAATTTAAGTACATTTTAATTCTCATTTAATATGTTTACAAATTTTTTTGTTGTTCATTCAACGCTGAACATTGCATTTTGTTTTATTTTTAACTTCAAAGTAAATCCTGCTGATAGTAATATCTATAGGGGATTAATATGGTCTGTCTCTTTTTTCGCTATTCCAGTCTTCAATATTTCATACGAGCAACCTCATTATTACTTTCCTTTTTTTCACATAAGGATTAAATTTATTACAAACTCGTTTCGCCCTTGCATTATGACAGACTGGGAAGTGACAACTTAACATAATGGCATTTTATGCCCGGCAGTGCCTTTTTCAACAATCTGCACCTGATGTAATGTAAGTTGTGACATTTTATTTTTCACTAACTGTTAGACTTATGTTGATAATTTACGTGGTTTTTATCATGAGTGTTAGTGATTTTAGACCAGCGACTATTAAGGGTTGACCCGATGATACATAAATAAATACAACATGTGAAACAGTATAGGCTAGTACATAGTACTTATAAGCAAATTATTATTTTTTTTTTTTTTTTTTTTTTTTTTGATTGGAGGTTTAACGACCACCGTGAGCAACTCAATGGGCTATAAGCAGTCGCCCGTCCCTAATTTAGGGTCACTGGTTCCAGGGAAGGGAGAGAGCCAGTGCCGTAAGACAAACACAACATCCATGCCTCACCGGGATTCGAACCCGGACCCCTTACGACGAATGATCAGAGGCCAACGCCTTAGACCACTGCGCCACCGGGGCGGCAAGCAAATTATTAGGTACCTAATCATGTTTCCTACAGATCCTCCCATTACAATGCAGCCACACAGTCAATGATACTTTCCCTGCCTTTTTTCCACCAAATGAACTTGCAGTAACTTTGAATCTAAACATAGTGTTAATGCTGGCTACATTTGCAAGAAAGATCTGTTGAATTACATTTACACAAGTTTATTGCCTAAACATGTGTCAATGAACCTTTTCCTTTTTGCACTTGGCAAATAGTTTGTTCCAAATTTACTCATTACATCTTTCATCCACTAGTTGTTACTACCAACTTTACTGCTGAAATCATCCAGAATAACAACTTTTCCCCTTTGACTGGGCCCAATCACACTTTTAAAAAAAATCCATAAAAGGAATCCAGCAGATCTGAATTATGCAACCTTTCACTGGTCTATAAGACTGCTGTAACTTTTAAGCTCCAAATGAATATCCAGTTTGAAAGCAGCTCACATAAAGCAGTCATGGATAGGTTTCATTCTACCCAACTTAGAAGCCACCATATTGCCAAACATTATACCTGTTCTTGCCGTATCTTTCCCTACATCAAAATAAATCAATTTCATGCTAAACATTACATACCTACATATCACTAAGCTGTTCTCTGAGATTCAGAGGTTAGCTCCAAAAAGAAATACAAACTACCAGATAGTTTTTGCTTACTGTTGCTGTATCAAACTTCTCTATTTACAGCAATCTTGACATACAACTCGGGCTTCACTGACATCCATTACATGCAGTACACAAGATCTTCTATACTTCATACTCATAATTCGTTTCTCATGCAGACACTCCTGAATCTGATCCTCCCATGACTTCCTCTGCCTTTCCTTCCTGCCACTTGGGCTAAAAAAACATTTCTTAGTACGCATCTCATCACTCATTCTTTCAACATGGCCAAACCACCAAAGAATATTAGTCTCCACCTTGCTAACAACATTTTGCTTCACATCACAAAACTGCAACACATCTTCATTCCTCACACAATCAGAACATGTCTTGCCACAAACCCCACGTAAGTAACGCATTTCTCCAGTACACAAACGACTCCTATGTTTCTTCTGCAGAACCCATGTTTCACTGCCATACATCAGAGTAGGAACAATTACACTTTCATACACTGCCATGTGGGGCTCTCTTGAGAACCCATCATTCCTAAGAAAACTTCCCAGGGCAGCCATGACTTTCAATGAAGAATTCACTCACCTACTAATTTCACCATCCAATTTGTTCTCTCTGTCAAACATGCTTCCTAAATACACAAACCCACTCACCTGGTCAATCACTGTGCCATTTACACTTACATTACATTTAGTGCTACTAGTTCCTATCTCCAGAACCATAACTTTGGTTTTTCCCTTATTTATACTCAGTTTGAATTTCATGCAAATTTCGTACATCCGGGACAACATACTCTGCAACTCACTTTTGCTCTCTGCCAACAGGAGAGTGTCATCAGCGTACAGCAATCTGCACACACAGATATCACTAAGACATAAACCAGTATTACTATTTTGGCATCAAGCATGCATGCATCCACAAATATACAGCGTGTTCAGTTAATGTGGCGACAAACTCAAGAGGGTTATTAGCAGACATCAAGAGGAACAAAAATTGAATTGGAACATGGTGTTGCAAACCATGTTTAGTCGATGAAGATGCTACATACCCAGGGAGGTGGATTGGGCACGCCAGACCCGTTGCTTGGCCTCCACATTCGCCAGATCTCAATCCGTTGGACTTATTCCTCTCAGGTCACCTTAAATCACTCGTTTATGATATGCCTGTGGACACACCAGAGGATCTCATAGCGCGGATCGTCGTCGCTGCGGCAAACATCAATAGCACACCCGGTATCTTCGAGCGCGTCCGGGAATCGTTTTTATGTCGTTGTAGACTGTGCAATGACGTCCGCGGCTGCCACTTCGAACAACACCTGTAATATTTTCATTAACATCATTCTCATCGTTCCCTTTCCAGCATTGTACTGTGCACAACAATGTAATACACTGGCGTAACGTGAAAAAAGAACAAGAAGGAATTGGCGGACGATCATGAAATTTACATATGTTAATGGGGTCGAGTTTACGTAGGTGTGATGTTAATTTTGGGACCAACTGGTGAGCGCTTACGCCACAGCACGGCATAATATGCAAATTATCGTCGGTGGTATTTAAGGAGTACGGCGAAGTGAATGTAATCAGTTGTCGGCGTACGGACATGTGCAAAGACCCAGAAGAAAAGCTGCAATGCCTGGACATGGAAGACGTGTACGATTTCAGCAGTTATCGGACTTTGAGCGAGGTCGTCTAGTCGGACTCCGCGAGACCGTGTGGTCGTATCGTCGTATTGTGGAGTGAATTGGACGGGAAGTATCGGTGCTGGTACGATGGTGGAGCAGATGGTCTGAGGAACATTCCCACTCGAGAAGACGTGGAACCGGGAGTCACAGACGGACTGATGGGCGGATCGATCGACGCATAAAAAGAGCGGCGTTGTCAAGCAGAACATCCACTGCGATGCAAATCCGAGCAACCATTGCACCTGATGTGACTGTGCAAACAATCCGCAACCGTCTACTGGATGCAGGACTACGTGCACGTGTGCCTCTGGCATGTGTACCTCTGACTCCAGCCCACAGTCAGGAATGGCTGCAGTGGTGTCGCCAACGTCTGCACTGGAGAACGCAATGGCGATCTGTCGTGTTCAGCGATGAAAGCAGATTCTGCTTGGGAGCCTCCGATGGCTGTATGCGTGTTCGCAGATGCACAGGGGAGTGTCTCCACCCTTTTTGAATCCGCCAGTGACACACAGGGCCTACACCTGGTCTCCTGGTGTGGGGAGCGATCAGCTATCACTCCCATACACAACTAGTGTTTGTACCGGGTACGTTAAACAGCACTTACTACATCAACAACATCATTCAGCTCATTGTTGTGCCATTTGTAAGGTCAGTCCATCGTGGTGTTTTCCAGCACGATAACGCACGCACGCCCACACATGGCACGTGCAACGCAACATGCACTTCAGGGTGTGAGACAACTTCCATGGCCTGCACGTTCACCGGATTTGTCCCCCATTGAGCAAGTGTGCGATTTTATGGGACAACGACTTATTCGGTTTCCACGGCAAGCCTCGACCATCCCCGATTTACACGTCCAGGTTGAGGATGATTGGAACTCAATACCCCAAACTTACATCCAACATCTGTACGACAGACTCCATGCCAGAATTGCACAGTGTGACGCAGTTCATGGCGGTTCAACCTCGTACTAACCATGTTACATGGAAATGTTATTTTTCAGTTTACCAGCAAATACAGCTGTATTTTGCCATAATGTTTTGATCACGTTATCCTCTGTATTCCGTTATTATGCTGTATAAATTTCATTGGTATCAGACGTCTCCTTCTTGGTGTTCTTTTTTCACTTTCCGCCAGTGTAATTTCAATGTAATAATTTTTAACAACACCTGTAATAATTTTGTTCACATCATTCTCATCGTTCCCTTTCCAGCATTGTACTGTGCACCCCAAGCTGTGTTGTAAACTTGCTGTCAAATAAATCTTTTTGTAGTTATTATTCTACTTTTTGTCGTCCCCGCGTGACCTCAGAACCTGCATACATATTTTCGCAATTTTCACCAACTAAACGTGGTTTGCGACACCATGTTCCATTTCAATTTTTGTTCCTCTTGATGTCTACTAACAACTTGCACCAATAGAGAACCATTTTGATAAAACACTATTCACTCGTAAACAAGCTCTACTGCCAGCATACATGGCTTTTACACTATTAAGTAGATTCCCAGTAACACCATATTCATTCAATATCTTCCACAAAAGTGTCCTATTTACTCAGTTGTAAGCTTTCTCTAAATCTATGAATCTATGAAGGCAACAAAAAATTTCTTACCAACAGCTAGATACTTTTCAATCATCATGCATAATACAAAATTTTTATTAGTGCAGCCTTTACCAAGCATAAAACCACTCTGAACATCCCACACTTCTCTAATGTAAAACTCCTTACTTTTTCAATAACGACCTTACCAAACACTTTCCCTGGCACACTTAATAGGCTAATACCACGATAGTTCTTGCAGTCAGTCTGATCACCCTTTCCCTTTCCCTTATACAATCCAGGAACAATGATAGCATCCTTCCAATCCCGAGGGACCATTCCTAACTCCCAGCAAAACTGGCAAATTTCAGTTAACCAATCAATTACAGAGTCACCCCCATATTTCAACAGCTCGGCAGTTATGCCAACAACTCCCAGAGCCTTACCATTCTGAAGAGATTTTAGAGTTCTACACACCTTTCTCTTGAGATCCCTTCGGTACTTCCATCTTTTACTCTGCCATTGTCTGCTTCTGCCTCAGAATCATCTGTGCTTTCCTGATCTAATAATTCACAGAAGTATTCACCCCATCTTTCACTTAACGCAGTGGGCTTCCATATCATTTCCCCAACACTATTCTTCACACAACTTAACAATTTGTTTCCCATATTTTTCCTGTCTGATGTACTTCCAGAAAGACTTCCTATCTTTCCAAAAGGCCAATTCATGCTTTTCCACCTTCTCCTTCCTATCTTTTGCCTTACTCTGGCAAACCAGCTTAGCAGCTTCAAGCTTCTTACAGTAATATTCATCCACAGAAAATCTGCCTTGCAACATCCTCGAATAGGCTTCTTTCTTTCTCTTTACTGCTTCTTCAATCTCACTATTTTACCAAGCATCACCTCTATTGTTACTCACTATTGTGGTGCCACATACCTCTTCAGCAGCAGTGACTACACAGTTCTTAAAAAACATTCCCACTTCTTTTCTACATCCCTCTCACAAGACTTCAGTTCCTTCAGTCATTCTTTGAGTACATCAGAATAATGCTGATAATTTTCAGGGAGCCTATCAACCTTTATTCTTTCCATCCTGGGCCTCTTCCTATTCCTTTTCCTCCAACAAACATTCAGTTTCACTCATGACACTACCAAGTAATGTTAAGAGCCAACATCCGCACCTCTCATCACACGAGTGTCAACAACTAAGTGTTTCAGACGCTGATCGTAGACAACAAAATCTATCACACTCTTTTGACCAAGAGTACAATTTTCCCAAGTATATGTGTGGATATACTTGTGGTTGAAAAAATGTATTAGAAACATACAAGCGATTCTCAATGCAGAGTTCAATTAATCTTTCACCATTATCATTCACATGAGGATCATCAAACTTACCCAGAACATTGTCAGAAATTGCATTCTGCACACCTACTCTAGTCTAGCATTGAAATCCCTGCTATTATAACTTTCTCTTTAGCACCAAACTGGCTCAAAACAGCTTTTAGCTCATTGCAGAAATCTTCCTTCCTATCAGAGGGTTCAGAGTCACAAGGAGCATACACTACAACAATTACTATTCTCTGAAGTTTCACTTTCAAACGAATCCAAAGAATTCTCTCACTTATGCAACTATAGTGAATCAAGTTGTTCTTCATCATTTCACTTAAAATCACACCAACACCAGCCTGTCCTCTCACATTATCCAATACTCCAGACCACACACTCATCCGTTCCATTCACTTCTTCTATACCAATTTCCTGCTTTTTGGTTTCATTTACACACAGCACATCCAATCTATACTTATTCATCTCTTCAATCACTTCATTCATTTTGCCATTTATACCTCTAGTATTCCATACACTAATCTTACACTCACTCAGCCGAGATCTTTTTTTATTTTCCTTCTTCCAGTTCCAGGTCGATACCGTGGTGGACCATCCTTCTCAAGTGTGTTAGGTCTACCACATCCCACACTTGAGTCCATTTTTTACGCTTTCCAAACGTAGGTTGAAGAAGCGTATATGCTCCAGCTTTTTCCGTCCGTCTGTCTGTCGGCACGATAACTCATATAAAAATGGTTCGATTTTGATAAAATTTTAGTATGTGGTACGGGACCACCTGGGAACAAGCCCTATTGAAAATAAATTAAATGGGGTCAAAGCTCAGGACATAGGAGCGAAATCCATTCCATTGCCTTTATGCATCATAACTTGCGTAAAAATGGTTCGATTTCAATGAAATTTAAGTATGTGGTAAGAAACCCCATGGGAAACGAACCCTGTTGGAAATGGGTGGAATGGGGTCAAAGGTCAGGACATAGGAGCGGGATTCATTCCATCGCCCTTAACCCATATTATTAAGGTGGACGTCAAGTAATTTTGCTTCCTATACTTCCTCCAATGGAAAAACTTTTGTACACATTTCCTTCACAATTAATGTGTTCCCAAGGATGAAAATTTGAACATCGATTAAAATAACTTCTTAATATAACTTGGAATACTTAATATTTTCTAAAACATATACATAATTATATTAAAAATCAATAACTTTTCCTTTGGTGGTGTTGAAACCAGAAAAAGAATGGCGCGACCTGTACTTTGATGACGTCAGTAGACAAACAAATGTTGGATTGCATAATTATGGTTATGTTTCAGAAAATATTAGGTATTCCAAGTTATAAAATGAAGCTATTTGAATCGATGTTCAAATTTTTATCCTTGGGAACGCATTAATTGTCCAGAAAAGAGATGGCGCGACCTGTATTTTCATGAAGTCAGTAGACAAACAAATGTTGAATTGCATAATTATGGTTATGTTTTAGAAAATATTAAGTAGTGCAAGTTATAAAATGAAGATATTTTAATCGATGTTCAAATTTTCATCTTTGGGAACGCATTAATTGGGAAGAAAAAAGATGGCGCGACCTGTATTTTCATGACGTCAGCAGTCAAACAATTGTGCGGATCCTATTAAAGTTTTATGACGTCACACTTTTACTAGCAAATGGCCGCAATTCCCATCTGCCTCATTACGTCACGCGTTGTGTGCATATGTTCGTCTGCACGATAACTCGCATAAAAATCGTTCGATTTCGATGAAATTTTAGTATGTGGAAGGGAATCACCTGGGAAGGAACCCTATTGAAAGTGAACGAAATGGGGTCAAAGGTTAGGACATAGGAGCGGGATCCATTCCACTGTTCTTATGCGTCATAACTAACGTAAAAAAGGTTCGATTTCGATTAAATATTAGTATGTGGTAGGGGATCACCTGGGGACAAACCCTATTGAACATTGGCGAAATGAGGGTCAAAGGTCAGGACATAGGAGTGGAATCACTTCCATCACCATTATACGTCATAACTTACGTAAAAATGTTTCGATTTGGATGAAATGTTAGTATGTTGTAGGGGCCTGCCTGGGGACGAATCCTATTGAAAATGGGCGAAATGGGCCAAAGGTTAAGACACAGAAGAGGGGTCCATTCCATAGCCCTTATACATCATAACTTACGTAAAATTACTTCGATTGCAACAAAACTTTATCATGTTATTTCGGAGGTATACTGAACCAGTTCTGTTGAATATCATCGAAATGGGATCAAAGGTCAGGGCGTAGAAGTGAGATTTATTCCACAGCCATTTTATGATTTCTAGTATGTTGGAAAGCATATCATAATCAATGCATTGCATGATTTTACTAACTTGTTGCATTTCTTTTTGCCTTTTTAATCAGGTAAGTACATCAGTGTGGAGGATTAGCTCACAGCTGACGGTTCCAGTTGGTCATTCAACCTAAGGATTCTGGAACAAAACCCAGTGAGTTGGAGTCTTTTCGTTAATGTCACACAGAACTAGCTGGCACCTCTCTAAGATTCACAGAGGCCCTAGTTGCTGTTTGTGTGCCATTGTTATCACGGAGCGCCCAGAGAAGGCAAACCCATCTCTCACTAAGACCGCCCGCTAAACCTGCCACCAAAAGGACAAAACTATGCAATACTTTTTCATCTGACTGATGCCTATCAAATTTAGTTTAAATGTTTCAAATTCTCTGGCCAATGGTATCTCTTTTACATTTATTCTTTATGTGTTTATGCATTAAGCCCTGTGGTATACTCATCTGGCAATTCAGTGAGGGCTTTTCTTGCAAAAAGAAATTGTCATTTACCACCATCTATTAATACCTGAAATGAAAGACAGGGTTATTGTTCTGGACTTTTTGCAAGGTTCTTTTAACAGACTGTTTGCACATAATTTAGGCCCAATTGTATTTTTTCCAGTTTCTAAATAGAACAAACTTTATTCTCACTTGAAAAGTACAGACATGCAATTCATAAATTTCCTTGAAAAATTGAAGGAAATTAAACTAATATTCTTACTTCATATTCATTTTGAGAACCTGGGCCTTCAGAAAGCATTTTCAGATTTGTGGAAAATTCTCCAATAAAATCATGGCTGCTAAAACAAAGAGCAAATTCAATAAGTAAAAATATGTAGCTCTTTCTTTAATACAAGTTAAAATTTAGTACAGAAACAAATCATTTTGAAAAAGTGACTTTATGTTAAGTAATTTTTTCTTGATAAATATGAAGAAAAAATTGTGTGAATATCTTCTAAGAAGTATACACAAGTTAGTACATGAATCATACTGCTCTGAATACATAACAAAAAATTCAAACTCCTTACACCGTAATTTTCAGACTAAGAGCCGCAGGTGAGAAATTTTGCGATCTTGGAAGCAAAAGTTGCTGTAAGGGACCTGTGAAGTCGTGGTGCTGCTCAGAAAACTAAATTATCTTCCTTATTTTCATGAATTAACTCACACCCAACGTGATTATATGTATACTTCAAATGCTAATTCTGCAACTCAGTGTCGATCTTCTTTATGCACTTATTTTTTCATACCGGCAAAAGCTTTTATTTATACATTTTTTATTACTCACGCTAATGATGTTATTTGTTTGCCTTTATTAATGCTCAAAATTATTTATGTAATCAATATAAATCACAGTTAATCTTAAGACTCCCGTTAGAATATCGCATTGCTCGTAAAACCACACAATTGTCTTAATTCCATTCAATGTGGATGTCTGCTACAGGATGGTTCTCTGTTCACCGCAATAGAATCCGTTTTAGAAGTAATTAACTTATAAATTATCGCTTGTAATGTTTTCGATTAAAGCTTTCTTTAATAATATGTTACTTCTACGTTTGTTATGCTTTTTTCCTCATCTACAGATGTTTTTGTTAGAATGAAGTTGCTTTACGCTTCCTTTTACCAGCTGTCTCGCACGTGTTCGCACATCTCCCCGCCAACACTTTGAAACAACTGTGGCTCCGCTTTCTCGCTTTTTTTCTTTCAAGTGGTTTGACTTACTTTCATTTACTGCGCACTGAGCCTTCGCATTGAGCTCCGCTTTTATATGAATAGAAAAGCTCTCCTTTCTTTTTTCTTTTGCATTTGTGAAGATTTTATCTTCAGCCAAGTATTAAATTAATTACCCATTGTTAACATCAGATGATAATGCTACACTTATTAGTGAGAAAGCATTTCCAGCCGAAACCTTCGACTTCCACTATCGTCAGTCAATAAAAAAAAAAAAAATTAAAATCGAAGCAAAACTCAGGAGCACAGAGCCAAGAAACACTTGTATTGCATGCCAGATTAACCAAGAAGAGTGAACAGAATTTGTCTTTCCGTCCCACCAGTATTGTTTGGAACAAGTCACTGCTAATGGAATCATCCTGGGCAGGCTTTTGCATTGTTCATGTTCTTAAGCTTTTGTTCAGGGGAGTGCCCATCAAACTGGTCTCCTCACCCCAGAGAATTCAATGTTCCTTCCCTTGGTAGCATCGCACCTTCCTGCATGATGTATGCTGCAGCCAACGAAAGACATACCCTGGGCGTGCTCTCCACAGAAGTCTCGGACATCTGCATGCTTATGTCCCCATTACATCCCCCACTCCCCTATGGAAAGGGCATTTGAGTAAGGCATTCCTTTCACAAACAAACCTCCTAACCTTAAGACCTGTGCGAGCATTTCCCATTCCTTTCCCACTCTAACGTAGGAGTAGAAAGGGGGAAGGGATGATCACAGTCGAATTTGTGAAAAAAAGACGTTGTTTGAAAAAATTTACTGAGCATCTGCATGAAAAAAAAAAAAAAGGGAGGGAAGAAACAGTCTTATCGAAAAAAAATTCACTTTTAGTAACGTAAGAGCCGCTGCTCTTAGCCCAAAATTACGGTACTTTTAGAACTGTGTGAGTATTAAACAAGCCGTTTGTTTCTTTCCTTTGAGTCTTTAAAAAATGCTTAAAAACGGAAAATGACTTTTTCTGAATTTTTTTTTGTTTTGTAAAAAAGGGATGATAGCTGTAAGTTTATGCTGTAAAAATTGCAATGCGTTATGATTTATAGTTTGCCATATATCCATTTTTTCAAAGTGATCCCATCGCGAAATTGAGAATTTTGTGAAATTTAAAAATTTAATTTCTCGTAATCTAAATCAAAATTCAAACAAGAAAGATGACACCAAATTTTCGGGTGTAATCAGCACGTCTTTTGAATCCGTTCTGATGCAAATTAAATTTATCAAAGCTATTCAAAGTCAATGGAACCGGAATGGAAAACAATAGATCTGACGAAAGAAAGAAGATTTTCAATCGGGTTTTTAATCCCTAAGATATTGCTGTAAACGGAATCGTGAGCTTACAAACTCTTAGAAACAGAGTTATCGACAAAAATCAGATGTGACTTTACGTCCCCTGGTGGGAAAACTATGCATTATTTTAGGAAGAAAGTATTCTCAAAAGGTGTATCCCTATAAGAGGTATCGGTCGAAGAAAAAAATTAGTCGAGTTTTCAGGAGCCCAGATTTTGCAACAAATATTTCAGAAGCAGAAATTAACACTTATGACCCCTGGTGGCTAAACCATTCTTTATTAAACATTAGAAATTATGAGAAAAATATTTTCCATCAGGTCTTGTATGCGATACAGGAAGAATTTTTCAAATCAGATCTTTAGGAGCAGAAATAACGCAGAAAATGCAATTTACCTTTGTGCCCCCTAGCGGAAAGTCTATGATTTACTTGAAAATTTTGAAATTATATGAACCACATGTCACACTAGAAACACTATTCAACAAAGAAGGAATTTTTCAAATCGGACTCCTAGAAGTAGAGATATTGACAAAAATAAGATATACATCTACGCCCCCTGGCGTAGAAACCATGCACTATTTTAAGAAAATGTTTCTAAAAGGTTTGTCGACATGAGTAGTATCGGTCAACAAATGACGTTTTTTTCAATCGATAATTTAGAACATCATATTTTGCTCCAAATACAACAGAAGCGGAAATTAGGATTTACGCCCCCTGGTGGCCAAACTATTTTTTACAAAAATTCGAAATTATGTGCAAACGACTCCCCATCAGGAGCTGTATCCGGTGCAGAAAGAATTTTTCAAATCGGAGATTTAGAAGCAGAGATATAGAGGGAAACACAATTTACCGCAACGCCCCTAGCGGGAAGTCTATGAATTACTTGAAAATTTTGAAATTTTACATGGAAAACATGTCACACGGAAAACACTATCCAACAAAGAAGGAATTTTTCAAATCGGACTCCTAGAAGTAGAGATATTGACAAAAATAAGATGTACATCTACGCCCCCTGGCGGAGAAACTGTGAAATATTTTAAGAAGAAAATATTCCGAAAAGGTTTATCGATGTGAGTGGCATCAGTCCACGATATTATTTTTCAATCGATATTTTAGAAGCTCCGCTTTTATGGCAAATACATCAGAAGCAAAAATTAACACTTACGCCTCCTGGTGGCCAAAGTATTCTTTACCAAAAAATTTGAAATTATACGCAAAAGATTTTCCATCAGGAGATGTATCCACTGAAGAAAAAAAAGTTCAAATCGGAGTTTTAGAAGAAGAGTTATCGAGGAAAAGGTAATTTACTTTTACGCCCCCTAGCGGAAAATCTATGCGTAATTTGAAAAAGTAACTATATCTAAAATACTCTTCGATATAAATGGAATCGAAAGATAATTTTTTTTTTCAATCGAATGTTTAGAAGCAAATATGTGGAATAAAACGTATTTTTGAATTCGACATCATCTGTATTTACGCCCTCTACGGCGAAATTGTACATCGTAAAAAAAAAAAAAAACGAAATAAAGGATCATTATTTGCATATTTCAAGCTTTCCAATACAAAAAGAATTTTTCAAATCGGACTAATAGTTGCAGAGATATCGTGGGGATGGACGGACGGACAAACCAATAACAGAAGCACGATCTTTTTTACAAAAGACGTGCTAAAAAGATAGAGCATGATTCAGAATGACTATTTCAGATTGCTATTCATGTTAAATATTCTTATGGAAATTTCATCAGAATCACAGAATGTGTTATTTTTTACCTAATGCATCACATGCATATCACCCTAGCTGTTTTTAGAAGGATACTGCACCCTGCCTGACCTTTAATTAAAATATCCCATCCTACCTGCCCTCAAGGTTAAAAATGACTGCGCCCTACCCTTAGTGGTCTATTTGAAACAGATGCACATGCATTTATTGATCATTTGTATGAAACCATTTCCAGATGGAAAACCAGTCTATTATTACAAATCTTGCTATCTTAGAAAAGTAGGATCAGAAACCACTCTAAGCCGTTATGGCATTGCAGGGCTTGAAAAATACCATGACCGAGGTACTTGGGTGTGTAAATTATTGGCCTGGCCAGGTAAAAAAGCAATCTAGTTGCCCAGTCCGGGCAACTAAATTTAAAAATGAAAAGGTTTGGAACAGAAGTTCCTACTACAAGAAAAAGACAGTTGTGGCATGTCTTGTTTCATTTCACTGCTAATCACCGGAAGTTGTATTGTTGTTACGGAGTGCCAAGGACAAAAGAATATCGCTTCTTAAATTACATTATGCTCTAGGTTCAGATATTGGAATCATATGTAATTTTTTGCTCTAAACGTTGTTTATAGTCAGCGACCGGACGCATGCCTCTGATGGAACTAGCCTCCGGCGTTTAGTGGCAAAGGGCAAAAATTTCAACGAAAAGAACATGGCAGAATCATTACATTTCTCAAATACCAATTTCATCATCATACCATTTCAGCATCATCTTAAAACTTAAGACGCACACTTTTGTGCATTGAACATTTTGAATAGACTCTTAAAACAGAAATGCAAAACATATAAAAAAAGTTGATAATATTTTTTAACTTAAAAAGAAAATGAGGGTTCTGATTTGTTACCTTAAAAGATAAATTTTCCTGGGCATCTAGCTTTTTACTACCTGGGCAGGTAGATAATTTTTACACATGCCCAGCTGGGCATGTAACTTATAAGATATTTTCCAAGCCCTGCATTGTAAAGTAATGGATGCTGAGTACTTCAACTCAGATGAAGATGATTTACTATTAGAGTGGGATGAGTACAAATCATTGTTTTTATCTCAAACTGATATTGAGAGTAGTAATTTGTCAATTCTACAAATATGTTCAATTCTCTTAAAATCAAAAGGAACTGTGAACAGAAGATTCCCACTAATACAGAATTTTTTAAACATTACATGTACCTCAGCAATTTCAAATGCTGAAGTAAAAATAATTTTTTTTCAAATTAAACTAGTACTGATTGATAACAATATATACTCTATATATAATAATATTTTCATATCCACAGTGAATCACTGTTGAAATTTTCTGGGGAATTAACGCTGCTTGTACGCTCGTTTCTGTAAGGTCGATGTGTGCACACACACACACACACACACACACACACACACAGAAAGAGAGAGACTTCCTAACAAGCACCATGCCCTTTTTTAATCCTAGGATGAACCCTGCACACTATACTGCGAGGGAAAGAGACTATATTACATTAAAGTAAATCTCACAAATAATAAGTACTGAGGTTTTACCATGTATTATTGTTAGAACAACCTTTGTACATATGAAATTAGTCAAATCAGAACTACTCACCCTCCATCACTATCCCAATCATAGCACTCTACTTTAATAGTCCTGTGATGATCACCATTACACAAAGCTCGTGAAGTGATAGAGAATGGTTTCCAACTTGGGTTTAGAGTATTCATTATCACTTCACTTTTATGAACAACAGTGAAACTAGAAGGCAAAATAAATAAAAAGATATGGTAATTAACCAGTACAGCAAAATATAAAAGTAATTGTCACTGATGAATTTTCATTAAATATATATGTTTAACAAACACACTGCACCCACGCCTTATCCCACTACAATAATAAGGCCAGTCCAAACACCTCAGTCTTATAAATAGGTCAGACTTCAACTAGCTGTACAGTGTATCTGTGATAGTGATGACAGGTAAACACAACAAACTGAGAGAGTTTGATCATGGGTACATAATGTGAGATGGGATGCTATCTCTGCAACTGCAGACTATCCAAGATTAACAAACCACTGTCACACAAATACTGGGACTACATAAAAAATAACAAAACCAGCAAACACCAGGGAAAATGTGGCGGTAAACAGGTCCAGTGGTGCACCCAGTATTCTTTATGGGAATAGACCAAAATACTGCAAATATAAATAAATATATCCAGAAGAAAACATCTCCTTAAATTGGAAAGCAAAAAAATGTCTCTGCCATATTAAAGTACATTTTAAATTTTTCATAAAATATATATATATATATATAAGGGATGTAAGGTCAGGTGATGCGTAACATCACAGCCTCTCCTTGACAAATGTCAACCCCGCCTTCTCGTGGCACATCCTGTTCCCACTAAAGGGGCTCTGACGACCGCCAATAGCGGTATAACTATACCATCGGGATTAGAGGAAATTCTATCCCACACTCACCAACCCGCTTGGCCAGCGTGGTGAGTTATGGCCAAACCCCTCCAAAATGATTCCACAACTTAAATCTTGGCCCTCAGTCTCCGGCAGCTGGAATGTACCTGGTCAAGGCAGCGGCCAGTGCGACATGAAGGCAGAGGGTGCTAAGAATCCCCGGATGACCGGACTAGGCTGCCATCTGATGCTGACCTTGGCTACGTACAACGGACGCTCCCTATCTTCTGATTCAAGGCTTCTTGAATTGGAAGAGGAACTACAAAGGATCAAGTGGGACATCGTGGGGCTAAGTGAGGTAAGGAGAAAAGGAGAAGATATCATCGAACTGAAAAGTGGACATCTCTTCTACTATCGTGGGACAGATACTGGCAGAACTAGTGGTGTTGGATTTATAATAAACAAGAAACTGAAGGATAAAGTTGTAGAAGTTGAAAGTTCCTCTGACAGAGCTGCACGACCTGCTATCCAACTCTCGAAAAGATACCAGGCTCAGATTATTCAAACTTATGCACCCACCACAAGTCATCCTGAAGAAGAAATTGAAGAATTTTATGAGGAAATTTGTCATCTAAATAATAAAGGTAAGCAGCACTTGAAAATAATTATGGGAGATTTCAATGCAAAAATAGGGCAACGGCAACAGAATGAAACTTCAGTAGGTAAATTCGGTCACGGCAACAGAAACCAGCGTGGAAATACTCGTTGAGTTTGCAGAGGCAGAAGGGTTTTTCATCTTGAACTCCTTCTTCAAGAAAAAAAGCCACACAGGAAATGGACATGGAGACATCCAAATGGGACGACAAGTGAAATTGATTTTATTATGTGTAACAAAAAATTCGTCATAGAAGACTGCAGTGTGCTAAACAAGTTCAACACAGGTAGTGACCATAGATTGGTGAGATGTAAGATGCACCTCAACACCAAACTTGAACGTGGCAAGCTCATAAGACAAACAAAATCTATTGACATAACCAACCTTAAAAAACACCATAATACCTTCAAGTTGGAACTGAAGAACAGGTTCTCTGCTTTAGAAGGCCTAACATCGGAAGAAGTGGACATCTCTGAAGTTAACAGAAAAGTAACCAAAGCTCTTATGGAAACAGCAACAAAATTAGCTGGGTCTAAGAACAAGTTGCATGTAAACAAATTATCAGGAAAAACGAAAATGTTGATGCAAAAAAGAAAAGAGATGAGGACAACTAAAGATGATGTGACTTCCAAAGTGGAATATATAGAGCTATGCAAGACAGTAAGAAAAAGTATCACTGAAGACGTAAGAAAATTCAACTGTGAACTAGTGAGGAAAGCAATTGAAAACAACCAAAGCCTAAAGATAGCAAAGGGACATCTCAGTAAGGGAAGAAAACAGATTATGGCACTGAGAAAAGAAGATGGTTCTGTAACAAGAAATAGAGGCGAAATTTTGACAAGAGTGAAAGATTTCTACTCCAAATTATATGAAAGGGATGATACATGCACTCCAGACATCATGAAAGATACCAGTACCAGAGTTCCTCCAGTCCTTCCAGCAGAAGTTGCACATGCAATCAAGAACATGAAGCGGGGAAAAGCTCCAGGAGAAGATGGAATTACTGTAGACATCATACAAGAAGCAAGTGGAGAAATTGAAACAGTACTCGCCCAAATTTTCACTCGATGCCTTAATGAAGGAAAGATTCCTGAGGATTGGAACACCGCTACAATGATCCTGCTACATAAGAAAGGTGACATTGAGGATCTCGGAAACTACAGACCTATCAGCCTCCTAGCAGTAGTTTATAAAATCTTCACTAAAGTTCTTTCACACCGCTTGAAGGTAACACTGGACATGGCTCAACCGAGAGAACAAGCTGGATTCAGGAGTGGCTACAGCACAATAGATCATATCCACGTACTGAGAGAACTAATTGAAAGAGCGAGGGAATATGAACTTCCATTGTGCATGGCTTTTATAGATTATGAAAAAGCCTTTGATTCGGTGAAACCATCAGCAGTTACAATGGCTCTGAAAACCTGCGGTATTGAAGATGCATACATTAATATTATTAATAACATCTATGAAAATGCAAGTGCAAAGATTAGGCTGTTTGAAAATACAACACACATAAAAATTGGAAAGGGAGTGAGACAAGGTGACACCATATCTCCGAAGCTCTTTAATGCCACATTGGAGGGTGTTTTTCAGTCGCTGAGCTGGGAAAACAAAGGGATAAAGATTAATGGAGATTATCTAACCCACCTTCGTTTTGCTGATGACGTAGTCATTTTTGCAACTACCCCATCAGAGCTGCAGAGTATGATCCAGGAACTTGCTGACAAGAGTAAAGAAGTGGGATTAAAAATGAACTTTCAGAAGACAAAAGTGATGTTCAATGCTTTTACAAGAAATGAAGATTTATCGATTGATGGAGAAAAGCTGGAGATAACAGACACGTACGTTTATCTTGGACAGCAGATATCAAGTGAGGGTCACATTGATGAAGAAATTAATCGGCGTACAAAACTTGCCTGGAGAGCTTTTGGAAGAAACAGCATAATTTTCAAGAGCAATATGCCATTATGTCTTAAAAGAAAAGTGTTTGATCAATGCATCCTTCCAGTGCTTACGTATGGTGCAGAGACGTGGACCTTAACTAAAAGAGATATACAAAGACTGCAGACAACTCAAAGAAGCATGGAGAGGTGCATGCTTCGTGTAACCAGGAGAGATAAGAAGAGGAACTCGTGGATCCGAAAAATGACAAGAGTGGAAGACATCATGATCAGAGTTAAATCCCTGAAATGGCAATGGGCTGGACATACTGCCAGAAGGACAGATCATCGATGGACAGCCGAAATTTTAGATTGGATTCCAAGGGACAGGAAAAGACCCAGAAGAAGACCACATGGGAGATGGGTGGATGAAATTCGAAAGTATGCAGGGGTGACATGGAGGAGACTGGCACAAGACAGACCGTTGTGGAGGAAACTTGGGGAGACCTTCGTCCAGCAGTGGATTGATAATGGTTGACAATGATGATGATGATATATTTAAAATCATATGCAAATATGTTTAAAAATAAGCAGTCAATAACACAGAGCAAAGGATTAAGTGAAAACTCATAGGGAAGGCTTAGCCCCTGGGCTGTCCCCACTGAGTGCACCACTGAACAGTTTGATGTTTGAGGCAACCACCACCTCTTCCATATTGTAACGTTGGCACACAGAGCCACAGTGGAAAGTACAATGTTGGCATTTAATGACACGGCACTTGTGAAAGGTTTGTGCAAATTTCATTCAATGTATGATGGCAGAACTAAGCTATGGCAGTTGACGGCTGCATCAAGTAACCTTGCTAACAGCATATCACTGGGCTGGGAGGCTACAGTGGGCAAAGGAACTTTGCAACTGAACCATGTAAGACTGGAAATGGGTAGCTTAGCCAAATTAGGGTCCCAACAGCACACCGCTGAAAGGGTGCACATGTGGCTTAGACCACACAAGGCAAGGGACCCCAACTCTGAATTAAGGGAGTTACAGGCTAGTGGAGGTAGTGTAGTGTTGTGGGATGTGTTCACATGGGCTACCTTTGGGGCTCCTTTTACCTATTCGGACCACCATCCATCCAAAGCAATGTTTACATACTCATGGACCACCTATATTTGCTCATGGCTTTCCATTAGGTTGGTGCAAAAATAATGGCTGAAAGATGTTACAGTGCATTTGCCATGCAATTTGTATAAGACATGTTGTTAGTGTTATTGCTGGTGACATATCATTTTGAAGCTTATTTATCGCTGAATTGATCTGGCTGTTTAGTTTGTTGTTGACATGTTTTTTTACCATGATTTCAGGCAAAGAACAATGGCTCTGTCAAAACAAGAAATTCGCATAATTTTGCTGCACGAGTTCAAACTTGGACACAAAGCCACGGAGGCAACTCGTAATGTCATGAAAGCGTGGGGCATGGAAACAGTTTCGGAACGTACAGTCTGCAGATGGTTCAAAAAATTCCGTGCCGGCGAAACCAATCTCAAAGATGGCGAAGGTTGTGGCCGCCCTACCGACATTGATGAGGACCAACTGCGGGAAATTATCGAAGCTGATCCGCTGAAAACCACAAGAGGTCGCCCAAGAACTCGGAGTGAATCACGCCACCATCGTTCGCCATTTGAAAGATATTGGGAAGGTGAAAAAGCTCAATAAGTGGGTGTGCCTCATGAACTCAGTGAACAGCAAAAAAATCATCGTTATGAGGTGTCGTCTTTGCTCATTCTGCACAACAAGAACGATCCATTTCTTGATCGAATCGGTATGTGTGAAGACAAATGGATTTTTTACGACAATTGGTGACGTTCAGTGCAATGGTTGGATCAAGAGGAACCACCTCACTACTTCCCCAAGCCACATAAGATCACAGTGACTGTGTGGTGGTCCACAGCTGGATTGATCCATTAGTTTCCTCAAACCGGGCGAAACGATCACCTCCGTGAAGTACTGTCAGTACATCGACGTAATGCACCAAAACTACAGCTTTTGTGCTCCGCATTGGGTAACAGAAAAGGTCCCATCCTTCTCCACAATAACGGCAGACCTCATGTCGCCCGAACCACGCTCCAGAAATTAAACGCGTTGGGGTACGAAGTTCTGCCTCACCCAGCATATTCCCCGGACTTATCACCAACAGATTTCCACTTCTTCATGCACCTAGACACCATTCTCTGGCAGAAACACTTCCCTAACCAGGACGCTGCTGAAACAGCCTTCCAAGAGTCTGCCGCCTCCCGAAGCCAGGCATTTAATGCCAGTGGGATAAATCAACTCGTTTCTCGTTGGCAGAAATGTATTGATTCGAATGGGTCCTATTTTGATTGAAATACTTTCATTCTAAGCTGACTTATGTCCTTTCGAAGTTCGCGTTAGAAAACGGCCATTATTTGTGCACCAACCTAATACAGTGTATTCAAAAAGTTCCAGGACTCCCGCTCGTAAAAACGTACAGATGGCGCTATCTCTGTGAAACCGGCGGGATGACGCAGCAACGACCTTCGGCCACGCGTATCATGTGATTGCAGTTATTTCTGACTACTTCCGCCTTCGCAGGGTTCATTTGTGTAAAGCGTGTGTGTGTGTGAGCTGCTGTCATAGAAAAAAAATGGAGCAACGAACAAACATCAAATTTTGTTTTAAATTGGGAAAAATCAGCCACAGAAACGTACGAAATGATTAAATCTGCGTAAGGTGACGATGCAATGAGTCTTTCGCGAGTATTTGAGTGGTTTTGGAGGTTTAAAGCTGGAAGAGACTTGACTGAAGACGATGAGAGATCAGGTCGCCCATGTCTGAGTCGAAATGATGAAAATGTTGAGCGTGTGCAACCGTTGGTGAGATCCGACCGCCAAATCACGATAGAAATTATTGCACAGTCGTTAAACATTAATGTGGGATCTGTTTTCATGATCATGACGAAGGATTTGAATAAAAGGAAGCTCTGTGCGCGCTTTGTGCCGCGCACTCTGACTCCTGAACAAAAAGAACACCGAATTTCCTCCTGCAAAGATTTGATTTTCGTGGCCGATCAGGATCCAACTTTTTTGCAAAACATTGTTGCTGGAGATGAGACTTGGAGTGTGGAGTACAATCCGGAGACAAAACGCCAAAGTGCTGAGTGGATAAGTTCGAAAAAGAGTTGGCCGATGAAAGTTCGCGCTTCAAAAACAAAAACAATGCTGATCACCTTTTTTGACAGTCGGGGCATCATTCATCGAGAATTTCGTCGTCAAGGTTCCACTGTGACTGGGGCATTCTACAAAGATGTTTTGGATCGGCTTTTGAAACGAATGCGGCGTATGAGGCCCGATTTGTTGGACAGTGGAAATTAGTGCCTCTTGCACGACAATGCACCGTCTCACAAGTCCATCCTTGTGCAGCAATTTCTGGCGAGAAGGCAGGTTGTGTGCATCAATCACCCCCGTACTCACCAGATCTGCCCCCCCCCCCCCCGACTATTTTTTATTTCCCAAGTTGAAATTGAAGATGAAGGGGCAGCGGTATGAGTCGATAGAGGAGATTGAAACGACAGTGACATCGGAACTCAATAGTGTTGGAGTGGAGGCGTTCCAGAAGGCTTTCACTGACCTGTACACTCGTTCCAAGCGTTGTATTGAATAGGGAGGAGACTATGTAGAAGCTTAATATCAAATGTAAGTATATCCTCTGTGTTATATGGTCTGTATATGATCAGTCCTGGAACTTTTTGAATGCACTGTGTATTTCCCACAGCAGAAAATGCCTTCTTCCAACAAAAGAAGGCATTCTACTGTTTGGTGAAGGATGGGTTGAAGGAACATTCCAGCAAGTCTGCATCCCTTGAATGGACATCTCAGTCTCCAAATTTGATTTCAACAGAGCATCTGTGAGATGAAATGGAGAAATGCATTTAAGCTTGAAATCAACCACTGTCAACCTTTGGTGCTTTATGAACAACTGTTGTGGAATCATGCACAACAATGCCCAAATATATCCAACATCTGATAAATCTATGCCATACCATGTTGCTGCTGTTGCAAGGATGAAAGGTGGGTCCACATGTTATTGGATGAGTGTGCATAATAAATTGTCCTTTCAGTGTATAATGGCAATAAAGTTTACATTTCATTAATTCAATATGGAATAAAAATTTCAGCAAGATTTTCTGGCCTTAATTGCACTATGGTGTAAATGAAAACTTCCACAATTCACATGGTATTATTTATTACTTGTTCTAATATCTGCCCTTCATAAGCACCCTATCACATTCCATTTATTCAGAAATCTTTTCTGGAAACAGACTTAAGAATAAATTCCACCATGGGAACATTTGACCTGTTTTATCCATTCTACTGTGTGACCAAGGATGAAACAAAACTGAAAGATCTTACTTCTCATTGTGCACATAACAACTTACAACTTTATTTTGTTTATTATATGTATTATAAAATATAAGTGCAAAATAGACTATGTATTGTGGCATCATTGTTCAAACAAAAACAATTAACTAAGACTATAATGTGAAGAAATGGATTCACATGAAAAAAAAAAAAAAAGAGCTGGCTTTTCATATTATTTACAATATATCCAAAAAAAAAAAAAACACTTTTGTGTGCTCATTCATGTGTGATAGTGTATAAGTAGACATACAGTGACTGTCTTTTTTTCTTTCTTTCTTTCTTTCTTTCTTTCTTGTCTGTGTCTATGTAGCTAAGTAGATGTATCAGAGGAAATGTGATCCTGAGAGTAGATGAGGATCTATGCATGATAGTTATTAATTTGTGTCTCTTAGGAAAGTCACAGTAACTTTTGATATATGTTGTATGTACCACAATGACATCAAGTTTGTCAAGATGCCATGACAAGGGATGCATGTAAAAGCTTTCAATATTTCAAGGAATAAAGATGAGGTTAACCCTTTATAGTGCCTTTTCTTCCTTTTATTCACATCTTCAAGGTAGGATGATTAAACTATTATTTTTCTATCTTGAACATTTGCAACAGGGCCATAGTGTGACAAATCACCCACAGCTACAGTGGTGCTCAGGGCAATGTGTCACAGCACACAGTTCATTGCAGCCTTCTGTGCATGGGCCTGCGTAGCCGAAGACCTAGCCAGGTCCCCAGGCTCACTGCACATCATCACCAACAACGCATGAAATGGGCCTAAGATCACTGAGATTGGACCTGGATGATTGGAAGAAAGGGGGGGCTGGTCTGACGAATCAAGATTCCTGGTGCATCACGTAGATGGCCGAGCGTGGATATGCCAATTACCAATGGAGGCTATGCCACCTCTGGATGTACTGTTGGGCAGAAACAAGCTGGCGGCAGCAGTGTTATGCTGTGGGTGATGCTTTCTTGGGACACTCTAAGCCCCATTATCCCAAATAGCACAATACCTGACAGCTGTCAGGTATCTGAACATTGCTGCGGACCAAGTTCACCCATTCATAGCAACTGTGTTCCCTGCTGGTAATTGCCATTACCAACAGGATAACGCGCCATGCCACACCACCAGAATAGTCAAGGAGTAGTTTGAGGAACATGCTGGTGACCTTCCGTTACTGCCCTGGTCTTCAAACTCACCCGACATGAACTCAATCGAACATTTGTGGTTCAACTTGGAAAAGCAGCTTCGCACTAAATCACCATCACCCCGAAATGTACGGGAACTGGAAGACATGCTGTTGGCATTATGGTACCAAATGATTGGATGTGTTGTGTGCAAGTGAAACCAAAAAGAAGGAAATTGGGATAGAAGAAGTGAATGGCACAGTGAAAGTGTGGTCTGGAGTATTGGATAATATGACACGACAGGCTGGTGTAGGTGTGATTTTAAGTGAAAAGATGAAGAACAACTTGATTCATTATACTTGCATAAGTGAGAGAATTCTCTGGATTTGTTTGAAAGTGAAACTTCAGAGAATTATAATTGTTGTAGTGTATGCTCCTTGTGACTCGAAACCTTCTGATAAGAAAGAAGATTTCTGGAATGAGCTAAAAGCTGTTTTGAGCCAGTTTGGTGCTAAAGAAAAAGTTATAATAGCAGGGGATTTCAATGCTAGAGTAGGTGTGCAGAATGCAATTTCTGACAATGTTCTGGGTAAGTTTAATGATCCTTGTGTGAATGATAATGGTGAAAGATTAATTGAACTCTGCATTGAGAATGGTTTGTGTGTATCTAATACATTTTTCAACCACTGATGACACTGTCCTGTTGGCAGAGAGCAAAAGTGAGTTGCAGAGTATGTTGACTCGGATGCACGAAGTTTGCTTGAAATTCAAACGAGTATAAATAAGAGAAAAACCAAAGTTACGGTGTTTGAGAGAGGAATGGGTAGCACTGAATGTAATGTAAGTATAAATGGCACTGTGATTGCCCAGGTGAGTGAGTTTGTGTATTTAGGAAGCATGTTTGACAGAGAGAACAAGTTGGATGGTGAAATCAGTAGGCGAGTGAATTCTTCTTTGAAAGTCATAGCTGCTCTGGGAGGTTTTCACAAGAATGATGGGTTCTCTAGAGAGTCCCGCATGGCTGTGTATGAAACAGTAATTTGTTCCTACTCTGATGTATGGCAGTGAAACCTGGGTACTGCAGAAGAAGCATAGGAGTCGTTTGTGTGCTGGAGAAATGCGTTACTTACGTGGGGTTTGTGGCAAGACACGATCTGATTGTGTGAGAAATGAAGATGTATTGCAGCTGTGTGATGTAAAGCAAATGTTGTTAGCAAGGTGGAGACCAATATGCTTCGGTGGTCTGGCCATGTTGAAAGAATGAGTGATGAAATGCTTACTAAGAAAATATTTTCAACCCAAGTGGCAGGAAGAAAAGGCAGAGGAAGGCCAAGGAAGACATGGGTGGATCAGATTCAGGAGTGTCTGCATGAGAAAAAGATTATGAGTATGAAGTATAAAAGATCTTGTGTACGGCGTGTAATGGATATCAGTGAAGCACGAGTTGTATGTCAAGATCGCTGTAAATGGCAAAGTTTGATACGACAACAATAAGTAAAAATATCTGGAAGTTTGTATTTCTTTTTGGAGCTAACCTCTGAATCTCAGAGAACAGCTTAGTGATATGTATGATGTATGTATGATACTCCAGGATACCTATCACCACCTCACCGAATCAATGCCTTGCGAAGTGGCCACCGTTTTGGGGGCTAAAGGGGTCCTACAGCTTATTAGGTAGATGGTCATAATGTAATGGCTCATCGGTGTATGTCTCAGTATAGTTTCACACTACATTTTTCATATCAATGAAGCCTTGTTACACAGCCTGAAATATTACTTTCAATTAATATTGAGTAAAATTTTAATACATTTATTCAATTTCCCACCATTCTGAAAAAAAAAAAACAAAGTAAAAAACAAAACAAAAAAACATGCCTGTGTGCATAAGAAGACAACAGCATTGCACAAACAAGAAAAGTTTCATACTTTATTTTTTGAATTAATGAAGTTCTGTTACAAATGCGAAATTTAAATTACTTTTAGCTACATAGTGCACATGTTTTACATATTCATGCAGACTTGCTGTTTTTTATTTTTTCCCTGGAAAAACAAAGCAAAAAAACGTGTGTGTGTGTGTGTGTGTGTGTGTGCGTGCTCACGTGTACTTGTTAAACATAAAAACACACCTTTGAATATGGATAACATTTGAAACTATCACTTTTGTTTTGCTGTGAAAAATATTGTGCATCAAATGATATTAATATGCCTATGCCACAATTTACTGTGTTGGTACTAAAATTTACACTACAGTGCAACTACATTTTCCACAAAGTCGCTCAGTTGTTGTCTAGGGCATGTTTGACTTCCGAAGGAAAATCATGGACATTGCATTTGTCATTCCAGTGCAGGCTCTTCTTACATTTCCCTGGAAATAGTGGCTCAAATTAAGAATAGACAAGTTCTTAAAACTTTAGGTACTTAAGGAGTTGTCAAACTCTGATATAAAGAAGTACTAACATTTTCCAATAAAAGTTAGAAATACTACTCACTTTAATGATAATGTGTGTCGTGTAATGTTTAACAAATTTTATGAAATAAAAGAAAAAAGTATGATAATACTTTTTTTCTTTGCAAGATAATGCATCTGCATATATTTGGTGTTGCACAATATACATTACTTTTTTTGCCCATAGTTTGACTTTTTGTACTAGTAACTGATTTTCCCATGAACTGACTTTCCCTACTATTGTTTTTACAATAAGTTATAAAAGTATCATCAACAGTATAACTTGAGGAGCCAAAACACACTAGAAGAACTGCTGTTTTCGACCATGAATATATATATATATATATATACAGTTAAACCCCTGTTTAACAGAATGCGATTTGATGAATTGCGCAATTTTACATACTTTTCTATGGTCCGGATGGAACCACATTGAAATTAATGCTTGGTGTTTCTCGATTTAATGAACATGTTTTCTCAATTTAGCGAACATTTTTTTTTTAAGCCAACAAACTATGTCAACCAGCTTTATAGCAGAAGTAATTATAATGATGACATATATGGTGAGTGTAAATCCTGGTATTAATAGTCTATTTGAAGAAATTATAACATTTCACATGGGACATTTATCAAAACAGTTGTTAAAAGGCAACAGCTTTAAGATTCGGCCTGTTGCCATGTTGTTTCTAATCGTTCACATCATGACTGCATTACAAGAAGTGCAAAACTGAGAAAAAATCTGAGTCACATAAGTGGGTCACAGGTGTTTTTCTCTCGATGCTGATGCATCCCCAGTTTTTTCTCAAAGAGTATTACCGTGGGAAAGTTTTTCTTACGAGTTTCTCGTGTTTTTGACGTTACACGCGCTGCGTCCATTAACAGTACGTACCCATTCCTGAGCATCCGGAATTCTTCCCCGAATTGCGTTAATTTTTTTCTTCTCAGTGTTAAATCTAGAGATCACATTAAACAACACAGCTTGTTTACGGATAAAGTTTTGATGAACATAGATAGCACTAGAAATGTTAGGAGTGAAATTCACTGATCACTGTAATTTGCAAGGGCATTTAAAAACATGAATGACTGCAGCAAAAAAAAAAAAAAAAAAAACAAAAAAAAAACAGAGGAGATTTTCAATAAGTGAAAAAATGGACATTTTGTCACAGCTCAATGCAAGCCTAGGATCACAGACTGCTGTAGCAGAGAAATTTGGAATTTCCAAGTCAACGTTCTGTACGATAGTGAAAAATAGAAAGGAAATTGAAAGCTGTGCATCAAAGTGTGGGCAATTTTCGAGTAAGAGAAAATCTATGAAATCATCTCCCCTGAGTGAGTTCGAAAACGCTCTTGTCACTTGGTTCCAACAAACACAGACTAGTAATTTGCCTATTGGTGGATCACTTCTGAAAAAAGAAGCAATTCATCTTGCCCAGCGACTTCAAATAAAGGAATTTACCACATCATATGGATGGACTGATCGTTTTAAGCAAAGACCTAACATAGTGTATAGAGCTCTATCCAGCGCAAGAAAAAGTGTTGATCCCGTGACGGCACAAACGTGGAAAAATGAACAGCTGCCACAAATTATTAAAGGGTACATGCCATGTGACATTTTTAATCCTGGTGAAACTGGACTGTTTTATAGCCTGCAGTCAGATTAAACACTGTGTTTTCAAAATGACACACGCCATGTAGGGAAGAAGTCAAAAGACAGAATCACTGTTTTTCTAGCTGCCAATGCAGACAGGTCAGAAAAATTACAGCCGTTAGTTATAGGCAAATTTGCTACACCACGTTGCTTGAAAAATGTCAAATCTTTGCCCACCAGATAGGAAGCAAATAAAAAGTTGTGGATTACCACAGCTTTATTCAAAAATTATGTAGAAGCCTTGGACACTCAGATGCAGGCAAAAAAGAGAAGTCCTCTTATTCATTGATCAATGTACTGCGCATCCTCAGGCAAACAATCTGAAAAATGTTCAAGTCATTTTCCCCCAGCAAACTGTACATGTGAATTGCAACCACTGGATCTGGGCGTCATTAGGTCTTTTTAAGCCAATTACCGAAAGCTTCTCATGCGAAAAGTAGTTTCTGTTATCGAGGCGAAGGATGATGCATCTAAAGTTAAAGTTAACATTCTCGATTCAATGCATTTCGTGCGACAGTTGTGGAATGCAGTTACGACAGATACCATTAAAAACTGCTTTAACAAAGCAGGCTTCTCAGGTTGTGAACAAGAAGAAAGTGGGTCCAATACCGAAAATGCTGCTGATAATTTTGCGGATGATGATCTTGCAGAATGGAATGAAATTGCTTCATCAGGTAATGTATTTTTCGATCATGTTGAGTGTGATCAAATGTGCATACCTGCCAAATGCAATCCCTTGATAATGTTTTGGATGAACAGATCGGAATAAATGCATCAAATTCTGACGAAGAAGACGAAGCAGAATTGAAAGTTAGCTGCTTCAGTGATGATGCTAACAGTATAGAATGTGCTAAAAACTACTTGATGCGCTTCGATATTACTGATGACGTTTTTTCTGTACTTCTTTAAGTTGAACCTGCAATTTATAAAGCTAAAGGTTCAGAAAAAATAAGCAATCTTCTCTAAAGCATTTCTTTTCCACAGTGTAAAAAGGTAATCAACACATTCTGTTTTTACAAGTTAATTAGTACTAATTGATGTTCTGTTTCATGCAGTTTATAATACTGAAATCGTTATAAGAAGCTAAATGCTTGGAAAAAGATCAACTAGCGTATATGTCTTTCAATTTTAAAGTATGCTTAAACTTTGATGCTACATATTGAAGTCTAATACGTATCTACGAATTATGTACTTAATATGCAAAGTAAATGCATAAATACCATAACATGTTTGATAATCAATTTAATAATTAAAAGAACTATACATACTTTAAATTTCACTAAATGAAAGAGAACTTGGCTGCTTACATATTCTACTATGAACACTAGCTAAATTTGAATGTTTCGTTTGGAAGTCTTCCTCGATTTAGCGAATTCCGCGGTTTTACGTACAACACTGTTGGTCCCTTGAAGTTCATTAAATCGACGTTTGACTGTATATGAAGAAATTAATCGGTGTATAAAACTTGGTTGGGGAGCTTTTGGAAGAAAGAGTACAATTTTTAAGAGCAATATGTCATTATGTCTTAAAATAAAAGTGTTTAATCAACGCATCCTTCGAGTGCTTACATAGGGAGCAGAGATGTGGACCTTAACTAAAAAAATACATACAAAGACTGCAGACAACTGAAAGATCATGGAGAGATGCATACTTGGTGTAACCAGGAAAGATAAGAAGAGGAACTTGTGGATAAGGAAAATGACAAGAGTGAAGACATCATGATCAGAGTAAAATCCCTGAAATGGCAATGGCCTGGACATATTGCCAGAAGGATGGACCACCGATGCACAACCGAAATTTTAGACTGGATTCCCAGAGACAGGAAAAGACCCAGAAGAAGCCTACATGGGAGATGGGTGTATGAAAGCATGCAGGAGTAACATGGAGGAGACTGGCTCAAGATAATATATATATATATATATATATACTTAAGAGCAAAACTGAAGACTAAGGAAAAAATTTTAGAATTTAACACGAAGGGTGCAAAATAACCTGAAAATCAAAACGCGCAACGCAGCAGTTTTGAAAATTCAGAATTCACATTCTATAAAGAAGAGACCTAAGCAAAAAAATACATATATAATTTTGACTCACACCTAGTTCAACATAGAAAAGGTTATGTATCTACCTGTGTGAGTAAAAAGGAGAAAAGATAAAAAAATAAAATAAAACAACTGAATGTAGAAGGTGTCGAGAATACTGAGCCTTGGCTTTATCAAGGACCAGCAAAAACTCTGCATTTTCTCACTTCTACAAAGACCTAGTTGGAAATGGGTTTCTGCAAGGCCATAGATGCAAGTAACATTCCCACCTAAAATAGTTTAAAAAATATATATATAAGTCATGTCCTCCGTAGAGTAGCATGACCTAGCACTAGTTAACAATTTCGCTTGCATCCATTAACCTTCATGGCCCGACCCATGCTCTTCATCTGTTACTATTAAACAGAGAAGAAGATTAAAGAGAACTCAAGCTGTGAGTGACATAATAAATAGAAATGATTTTCAGCTATAACGAAATTCCAAGTTCGTTTGAGAGAATTTAAACCTGAAAAACAATGCAAAAGAAATCCAAATTTTACATTGCAATTAAAAAGGAAATGTTAATTTATAACGAACAGATTTTTGAAAGAAAACTTGAGTCTAAAACCCCTACTCTACAACTTATGACAGCACGAAAACGAGAATAAGTTAAAGATAATAATTAACTGAAGAAAACTTTGTGAAAGTTATATGCCTTAAACAGTTAGTTGCAATATGTACAAAGTATTTCAGCAGTGCTTTAAGTGCATAATTAATTAGTTATTAAGAACTTTACTACTTTGAAAAAACAGCGCATAGACAGCGCATAGAAAGGAACAAGCTTTAGCCATCTTCTGTTCCTAGGTACCCCAAAAAGACGCTCAAAGTTACAAAGAAAAGTAAGAGTTAAAACCCGCATAAATGTTAACAGACAAACCAATGCTTAAAAGCTGAAAAGCTAAAAAACGACAGAGAAAAGGTACATAAAGTACAAACATTGAACTTATAAAACCTAGAACCCAAAAACAAGGAAGAGAGCTTACCTCTTGTGTGACAAAAACTTTTCTCCTCACAAGAGGAGAACATGGCTGACCTCTTCCGCCACTCCCTAGACGCTGGGGGGCAGTGAGGGTGGGGCCGATGGCCTCCTCATACAGCAAGAAACCAACGCGCGGAGATTTTAACCAGAGAAAAAAATATATAAACTTAAGACTGTGGATCTGTATGATCAGAATGAGCAGAATTAACTCTCCAGAATACATGAGAAATATTATAAAATACACGAGCAGTTTATTTAATAATCTTTGCATGTATTAAATCACCTTAGTGAGCTTCTATAGATTAATCAGAATCTTATTAATTTTAATGTTGGTTTTACTATTTTTAGTATAGCTATCCTAGTGATGAATAACTAGTTTTCTTTTTTATTTGTTTTTATTTTCTTTTATAAACAGATTTTTAAGCTTTTTTGTGATTTTGTTTATATTATTTAATTTTTTGTTTTAATAGGACCGTCATATCCATAGCACTAAGGTTCCTTTAGGTAGTTAATAGGCATCCTCTAGCCAACTTCCTTACGGCTTTGATTGGTCAGAATCATATTATTAACTGTGTAGAAAATTAAAGCAGATCTGCCAACCTTACTCTATTATTCAGAATAATTTTTCTTAAAGTTCTTTTGATGAAAGAAGAAGGAATTTCGTTCTCTAGAAAACTTTCTAATAGTATATTAATGTGGTAATTGAAATCCAAATTGTTGCTGCAAATTCTTGAAATTCTTAGGACCTGAGAAATTAGTACATTCTCAATTACTTTGGTTGAAATGTTATTATTCCAGTGTAGATATTTAATTACTTTGAAAGGAAAATTAACTCTTTTATCAAAGAGGCTAATAGATGGGTTACCTCTGTTGAGCTTAATGCTTAAGTCTAGGAACTCAAGTTCCTGATTACTGTGGTTGGTTTTACATAAGTTAAGAGAGCTAGGATAGATATTATCAAAATCACTCTCTATAACTTCTGAATTATTGATACACAGCAGATCATCAATATATCTAAAAGTGTAAAGGTAGTTATCTGAGCAGGTGGGGTGATTTTTAATGAATTTATATTCCTTAAAGAACAGGAATAGATTAGCGATATTTGTGGACGTTGATGTTCCCATTGGAATACCGTTCACTTGCTTATAGAGAGTATTATTATATAAGATATGGTTATTTTTTATGCAGCAATTGAGATAAGAGTTCCAAGTTCCTACATCAACAAATTGGTTAAGTTTAAATTCTGCATACAGCTCTTTAAAGGTAGTGATTATATCTGATAGAGGCAGATTAGTATATAGGTTTTCAAAATCATAACTATTAATATCTAGGGGACAAACTTTGAGTATAGTAGAAATTACTTCTGCATTATTATTAATTACCCAAAAATCTCTGTACATCAAGTTAGAACAGTTTCTAATGTGTTTCAAAACCTTCTTTAAGACATCTTCAAAAGCAAGATCTATTTTCTTTTTATGACTCCTTACTCCACTAGCTATGAACCTGAACTTCACAGGATCCTTATGAAACTTAACCGTTGCAAAAAGAAATGGAAATTCAGGCCCATATCTTCTAGTTTGTGGAATTTTAAGTTTCTTGAAGAATGCCTTAAACCGATTTTCTAACTGCTTGGTAGAATAACTTACGGGCTCGTATGTTACTCTATTATTGAGTTCCATAGTTAACAATTCAAAATAGAACTTCTTACAGATAATTGCAAAATTATTGCTAGCTTTATCCGTAGTGGTAAAAATAAATTGGTCTTGTAGTTTGGAGAGTGACCTTTTAGCTTCTCCAGAGAAAAGAGATTTCTGTCGAAACAAAAGTCCAGACCTGCCAACTCACCGGTGAAGCTATTGATTATATTATATTTCCATTCTGCGAAGGCCTCAATAGGCTGATTGTACGTTAAACTGGTTTTTACGATGTACTTATTTACATCTTGAGTGAAGCTCTCAAGAATCCTTTCTTTGGAATTGTGAAGGAAGGTCTGAATTTAGAGCCATACTCTAATAAATTCCTAAGCTTTTCATTTTCAACATAACTCAAGTTTCCGGTGATAATATGGTTGTAATTCTTATCATAGTGAACTGTATCTTTATGTTCATCACAAGAACAAGTAGTAATTACAGGAATGTAGCTCGAAGAGTTAAGTTTGTAGTTTTTAACTATTGACCCTAAGGTCTTAACATATTTAAAACTTACAATAGACTGTAATTGAGAATGTACTAATTTCTCAGGTCCTAAGAATTTCAAGAATTTGCAGCAACAATTTGGATTTCAATTACCACATTAATATACTATTAGAAAGTTTTCTAGAGAAGCAGAAATTCCTTCTTCTTTCATCAAAAGAACTTTAAGAAAAATTATTCTGAATAATAGAGTAAGGTTGGCAGATCTGCTTTAATTTTCTACACAGTTAATAATATGATTCTGACCAATCAAAGCCGTAAGGAAGTTGGCTAGAGGATGCCTATTAACTACCTAAAGGAACCTTAGTGCTATGGATATGACGGTCCTATTAAAACAAAAAATTAAATAATATAAACAAAATCACAAAAAAGCTTAAAAATCTGTTTATAAAAGAAAATAAAAACAAATAAAAAAGAAAACTAGTTATTCATCACTAGGATAGCTATACTAAAAATAGTAAAACCAACATTAAAATTAATAAGATTCTGATTAATCTATAGAAGCTCACTAAGGTGATTTAATACATGCAAAGATTATTAAATAAACTGCTCGTGTATTTTATAATATTTCTCATGTATTCTGGAGAGTTAATTCTGCTCATTCTGATCATACAGATCCACAGTCTTAAGTTTATATATTTTTTTCTCTGGTTAAAATCTCCGCGCGTTGGTTTCTTGCTGTATGAGGAGGCCATCGGCCCCACCCTCACTGCCCCCCAGCGTCTAGGGAGTGGCGGAAGAGGTCAGCCATGTTCTCCTCTTGTGAGGAGAAAAGTTTTTGTCACACAAGAGGTAAGCTCTCTTCCTTGTTTTTTGGGTTCTAGGTTTTATAAGTTCAATGTTTGTACTTTATGTACCTTTTCTCTGTCGTTTTTTAGCTTTTCAGCTTTTAAGCATTGGTTTGTCTGTTAACATTTATGCGGGTTTTAACTCTTACTTTTCTTTGTAACTTTGAGCGTCTTTTGGGGTACCTAGGAACAGAAGATGGCTAAGCTTGTTCCTTTTCTATGCGCTGTCTATGCGCTGTTTTTTCAAAGTAGTAAAGTTCTTAATAACTAATTAATTATGCACTTAAAGCACTGCTGAAATACTTTGTACATATTGCAACTAACTGTTTAAGGTATATAACTTTCACAAAGTTTTCTTCAGTTAATTATTATCTTTAACTTATTCTCGTTTTCGTGCTGTCATAAGTTGTAGAGTAGGGGGTTTTAGACTCAAGTTTTCTTTCAAAAATCTGTTCGTTATAAATTAACATTTCCTTTTTTAATTGCAATGTAAAATTTGGATTTCTTTTGCATTGTTTTTCAGGTTTAAATTCTCTCAAACGAACTTGGAATTTCGTTATAGCTGAAAATCATTTCTATTTATTATGTCACTCTCACAGCTTGAGTTCTCTTTAATCTTCTTCTCTCTGTTTAATAGTAACAGATGAAGAGCATGGGTCGGGCCATGAAGGTTAATGGATGCAAGCGAAATTGTTAACTAGTGCTAGGTCATGCTACTCTACGGAGGACATGACTTATATATATATTTTTTAAACTATTTTAGGTGGGAATGTTACTTGCATCTATGGCCTTGCAGAAACCCATTTCCAACTAGGTCTTTGTAGAAGTGAGAAAATGCAGAGTTTTTGCTGGTCCTTGATAAAGCCAAGGCTCAGTATTCTAGACACCTTCTACATTCAGTTGTTTTATTTTATTTTTTTATCTTTTCTCCTTTTACTCACACAGGTAGATACATAACCTTTTCTATGTTGAACTAGGTGTGAGTCAAAATTATATATGTATTTTTTTGCTTAGGTCTCTTCTTTATAGAATATATATATATATATATATATATATAATCTCCAATCATTATCAGTCCACTGCTAAATGAAGGTTTCCCCAAGTTTCTTCCACAATGGTCTGTCTTGAACCAGTTGCATCCATGTCACTCTGGCATGCTTCTGAATTTCATCCACTCAGCTCCTACTAGGTCTTTTCCTGTCCTTTGGTATCCAGTCTAGTATTTCACTTGTCCATCGATGGTCCGTTCTTCTAGCAATATGTCCAGCCCATTGCCATTTCAGGGATTTTACTCTGATCACGAAGTCTTCCACTCACTCTTGCCAGTTTTCTGATCCACGAGTTCCTCTTATCTTTCCAGGTTACACCAAGCATGCATTTCTTCAAATGCATGCTTGGTGTAACCAGGAAAAGTTTTATATTAAAGATATATTTTTCATTACTACCATAAGAAGAAACGATGGGAAAAAACATAATAATAATTATTATATTTCTGGTCATCTACTTGAACAGCAGCTGACAATTGTTACTATACTTTGTGACTAAAATTTAATATAAGTGCAGATAAATGTTTACCTACATGAATGCAGAAATGAATTCATGAGTGTGTTTACACATTTCAATAATTAAACAGAAAATATTGTTTATAGGCACTTTCCTTCTTATAATACAGATGTAAGCTTCGAAACCACAAGCTATGCCAAAAAGAAGATATAGAATTTGGTTTTGAAATTTGCACAGTGTGGCAACAGAGAGCTAAAACCTTTTTCTATTTCATTTTAACTGATGTCAACAAGTCAACCAAAAACAAAATTCAGTACCAACTTATGGGAGACTGTTTTTTATTTAATGTCACACCCCACAAAACCAAAGTGAATGATTTCAAGTCCTTTCAATAATATATCCCAAGGTTACCAAAACAAGACAATTTTTATTATGAGTTATGAAGTGTAAACTTGGAAGAGCACTTCTTTAACAAGTGGTTGAAAAGTAAAAATAATTTCTGAATATCAAAAACAACATTATGTTTGGAATAACTACATATTTCCTATAATTATGCAAAACAAGCATATCAAAATAAAAAAAGATTGAACTCTTGAATACTAACATTACAGTCCTACATTTATAACAGCTTATTATGTGACCAACAGACATCAGAAATTTATATTAAAAAACTGGATGTTTAAATATTATCAAATGACAATATTAGATCAAACTTATTAAAATGTATTCAATCATTATTATTACTAACAATCATAATTCAGAAGCAAAAATTATTTTACCTTCCATCTTCATTAGCTCGATAAAACACAAGAAATGGATCTGATTTTCCAAAGAAGTCTTTCTTATCCAAATGCTTTCCTAAAAACTGCATTGTAACAGTTTCCTAAAAAGAAAATAGTTTTTGATTTTAGAAAGAAACTTTTACCAGTGGAAATGGAAAAAAAAAAAAAAAAAAAAAAAAAATTAAATGTGAAATTCCAAAAAGTTTTTAATGATGTAAGTTTCACTAAATTTTTAAACAGCTTTTGCCTCTTAGAGGCATTGATTATAAATACTTCTAGCTATGAAAAATTTAATTTTTCAAACTTTTATTGAAGTTGAAATTTGAGAGTTTTGAAACTTTTGGAATTCTCAAGTTTTCATAGTCATTTAGTGAAACATGATAAGACCATGGCAGTGATGAAATTTATGTTCATGCAATTCCTGGTCAGGAAACCTCAACTGTTGGCTATTGTTGCTTTCAAAATCACATGGTATTATCCCTGTTTCTGATGGTGTTTCATAACAGATTCTTTGATATTCTTTTAAAATTTAAATGTGTTATTTCTGTTTGTAATGAAGATGGGTTTGATAAAAAAAAAAATTCATGCCTTAATTTTTATTTAAATTAGATGGGTCTATTCTTGGTGGCACGGTAGTTACTTTACAATTGTAATAATTCTTTGATCATGCTTTGACATTTCAAAGCTTGATTTAACTTTGTGGATTTTAATACATTTTGCTGTTTGAATTCTCTTTGGTGGACATTTTGACATTTTCATTTTGCTAATGGACTTATTCTTATATTCTGGCATAAGCAACTTATTTACAGACAACTTTAATTCAGCATTGTTGCATTTGAATAGATGCCACTTACTGCTGTTTAGACCGCTTTGATATTTTGGTATGATGGAGATGAAGTTATGCATCATTTCATTGTGGACAAATAAGTTGTGTTCCCAACTTTTAGTTAAACATGTACTTGTACACAGGAAAGCATATGGTTTAGGTTATTGTTCTGTCTCTCTTTCTCTTCACCCCCCACCCCCCCCCACCCCCCACTCTCTCCTCTACTTCTTCCACCCTCCATTTGTCAGCTGGTCTAACCTGTCAGTCAGTTAAATTACATTTCTGCTTCTAACAACCCGATAGAAAAGTGCACAAGATTATCAATATTTGTTCTTTCATTTAATCTGTCTGACAATCCATCTACAGAAATAATACTTCTGCTTCAAAATGTCAGATTATAAAATTCCTTTTCACCTTTATAAGAAAAAACATAAGCATAAGATTTCAGGCACTTCTCTGTCTGTCTACCCATTTGTCTGCAGAACTTATTTCTTTACTTCAAAAAGTCAAATTGCAATTATTTTTTTCTTTAATTTGATGGAGAAATTAGGTGCATAAAAATTCATACTTTTCTCCCATCCTTTAACTGCCAATTTGTCTGTCCTAAGAAATTATACCTGCACTTCTAAAAGTCACATAGAAGAAATTTTTTCTGTGACTGAGAGAGACAGAGACACACATATGATTATCAAACACTTTGTCCTTCCTTTCATTCATCTGTCTGTCCATCTGCAGAAACAACATTTCTTCTTCAAAATGCCAGATTGTCAAAATCCTTTCTCTACCATATAGGGAAAAAAATGTACAATTTCAGACATCTCACCATCAGTCAATCCGTTCATTGGCTTGTCTATCTGTCCGTCTATCCATCATGGAAATGATATCTCTGCTTCTAATTATCAGAGTGAAGAAATTTTTTCTGTGGTTGATGGGGAAAGGAATGTACCAGGAATCCAAGTTAGTTCTTCCCTTCATCAACCAGTCTGCAAATATGACACTTGACCATTAAAAGCAGAATTTTTGTGGACAAACAATTTGACAAATAGATGGCCAGATAGAGAGGGAGATATATGGCTGAATCCTTATGTTCATGTTTCTGTCAACATGGCTGCAAAATAATTTTAACAATCTGACACTTTGAAGTGAAGTATCATTTTTGCAAACAAACAGACCAACAGATGCAGGGAAAGACAGCCATTGATAATCTTGTGCACATGCTGTCTCCATCATACACTGGAAGATTTTTTTTCCCTGATCATTTCTGCAAATGAATGGATGGGGAGACAGACTAACAAATGGATGGGCAGGTGAAGAGATGTCTGAAATCACGCCCACGTTTTGTCCACCAAATAAGGAAAGGCTTTGGTAATCAGATATTTTGAAGCTGAGATAAAAATATTTTGGACATACATACCAATGAATGGATGGTCAGGCAGACAAAAATATTGCTGAAATGTTACGCTTATTTTCTTCCCTGTACACACAGAAGGAATTTTTCAAAATCAGACATTTTGAAGCACAAATGTTGTTTCAGCAAATGTCACACAGATAGATGAACAAAGGACAGTAGTAGGTCAGTAATCTTGGGTGCATGCTCTGTCTCTGCAAGTCACAAAAATAATTTCTTCAATCTGATCCTTATAAGTAGACATGTCATTTCTGCAAATGGGTGGACAGACAAACTGACAATTGGAAGGATAGAAGGAATGATGTTTGAAATCTTGCACAGTTTTTTCAGAAAATCAAGAATTTGCAGCAGAAGTACTGTTCATGCAGGAGAGAGATTTGGACAGAAGACAATCCAAATCATACCTTAAGATTAAATCTAAACATCAAACAAGTTAATTTAAAAAAAAAAAAAAAAAAAAAAAAAAAAACATAATAAAGGTTTGTTTTACTTCAGTTGGTGAATGAAATTTTGATCAAGTCATTTGATCATCACTTACAAAGAAAGGTAATAATGGATGTGATTCAATTATTTTTTGAAACCCAGGTTTAAATTCTGGTCATAACAAAAATAACATATCTTTTTTTTTTTTTTAAATGATGTGATGATAGACCTATATCATAACTGAGTTGATATATACATGTATATTTTTCCTGCTGCCTCTCTGTTGAAAACATTTGCACACTCATCTGCATTTTATAAGGAATTGCACATTTGTTAAATGAGAGGTACTTGGTTGGGTCACAATTGAGTACAGTGTATATACTTATATTTGTTTCATTCAAACAATTATAAGTATATATTCTGAGGTCAAATGTTCCCACTGTGGAATTTATTCTTAAGTCTGTTACCAAAAGAGATTTCTGAATAAATTGAATGTGATAGGGTGCTTATGAAGTGCAGATATTAGAACAAGTTATAAATAATAACATTGATGTGTGATATGTGTGTGATTTCAGACATCTCTTCACCTGCCCAACCATCATGTTAATTCCTTTATATTTTATGATATATATTGTGTAAATCTTGAAGATTTTAAAGACAATTACTGACTGGCTTCAGAATAATAGCTCTGGAAGCCAGTTGCACAACATTGCACTCTCTTACATGTTTGGTGATACAGAAATTGCACTCAGCAGTTATGCCATGATATTCTTTATGAAGACTATTTTTTACAAAAAAAAAAAAAATACACAAAACTGCCCAAATCTTTACAGCTTTTGTACTGGACAACAATGCCATTACTGAACAAACAGCATGTTTCAAATGAGGCATATTTTTAAAAGCATGTTTGTGAGAGCGGGCGCATTGTTTATGCCCATGAAAATAATGAACCGAACATTATGCCTATTATATTATGTTTATTCAATTTCATGCTAATGTGTGTTCAGATGGGCTTAGGATGAAAGTATCCACATACACTGACAATTGAATTAGAGATACCTGTCTAGTAAGGTGTAGCACCACCTTTTGCCCTATAATGGCGGCGATTCGTCTTGGCATGGACTCTACAAGACACCGGAAGCGTTGGGAAGCCATACAGATCCACGACCCCTGAACAAGCTCCCACAGTTCACAAAGATTTGATGGAGGGGGATCAGAGCCTCGAACATCTCTCTCGATGGCATCCCAGATGTGCTCGATGGGATTGAGGTCAGGTGACCTAGCTGGCCAAGGAAGCGAGGTCACGTCGGTGGAGTGTTCATCCAACCATTCGGATACAATTCGAGAGTGATGGCATGGTGTATTGTCTTGTTGCAGGATGAGGTCCCCAGTGGGATCTTGAAGACGCACAAACGGGAGCAAATGGTCGTCCAGGATATTCCGGCAATGTTGACCTGTGAGGGACGATGTCACACGTACCAGGGGTCCCATTTCAGTCCACGTAAACAGTCCCCAGACAAGAATGCCACCCCCACCAGCTTGAAGAGTACCCTGCTGACAAGAAGGATCCATCGCTTTATGTGGTTTGCGCCATACTCATATCCTGCCATCCGCATGTACCAATGTGAATCTCGACTCATCAGTCCAGGCAACATTTTTCAATGTCTAGGGTCCAGTGGCGATGTTCACGCACCCATGCTAATCTTTGCACCCTGTGATGTGCGGTCAGCAGCGGTACCCTCGTAGGACGATGGCTTCTGTACCCCATAGCGAGGAGATGGTTCTGGATGGTGTGGCTGCTTACATGTTTTTGTGCACCCGTGTTAAATTTCTGAGTGATTTCTTGCACTGTAGCCCGTCTATCCGCTGTTAAAATGCGAGCTAGCTGACGATGACCCCGCTCATCCACACGCTGTTGTCCACGGCAGTTGGCCCTTGCAGGGATGGTTTTACTGGATTCGATGTACTCACGGTGCACCCATGACACAGTGGCTCGTCAAAATCCCAGTGCATGCACAACTTCCAAGATGGAGTGACCCATTCGTCGGGCCCCGACAATTTGTCCACGATCAAATGTGCTTAGATCCTTCGTCTTACCCATACTGCGTCCGACTCTTACTGATATCCGTCGCATCACTCCTTATATTGTCGGATTGCTGCATACGTCATGTTGTTTCCGTTTACAGTGCCGCCCACAGCACCACATTTGCATAACGCCAGCTGTCTTTAATTCAATTGCTCTTTAGTGTACATATATGCAATTGTTTAATGAACTCAAAATGATTCAAATGTATAACAGAGCAATGGATTGTTCCAGAACACTTTTACAAAGTATAGGTGTATGACAAAGAGATTCCGAGATTCTCACGCTCTGGGAAGTGGATGTCGTTCCCAAGCAGATAGGCGACATCCGCTGGTATAGTCAAACAGAGAGCAGACGCCTGAATGTCTGGGAACCTAGACGTTATTCATTATATCCATGTAGCCAGTCGATGGTTGTTGTAGTTTGCGGAAAGTTAAGTCTGTCAAAGGGAATACTGCTAATGAAAACATCAGAAGTACCGGTCACCTACTGCAGAAAGTGAGGTATTCGTAAACAGGAAGGGCGATGCCAGTTAACGGAGGAAGGAAACCTGCTGGCATCGTGACATAGGACGCCAGCAAAGAGAGAGAAAAGAGGGCATGGGACGCCTCAGGGCAGGAGCGCGCGCGGGACGGATGCGCAGAGCCAACAAAAGTTGGGAGAGGTAGGCACATGAGAGGAATGAGTGCGTTAGTCTGTTTTCGGGAATTGCAAGAACAAGTTTGCCGGGAGACAGAGCTCAGGTTTTCGGGTAGTCGGACACCTAGCGTTATGGGTCCGAGAGTTCAGGCGATGTACTGAACGGGGTCGGAATATCTTTGTGAAGATAAGTTTTCCCAGCTGTGATACAGGTCCCTGACTTAGGGTATCTCACATGCTTTATCTAATTATCCAGGAAGGGATAATTCTACCGAACTGCGAGGACAAAGCGCAGAGCTGAGATAGATATGGATTCGGAGATAAGAATCTTTATCAGGAGATACAGGTCGCTTCTTGGACAAGAAGGACTCTCTCCCAAGTGTAGGAACACATTATCGTGATAGATATGTCAAGTTTACTTTGACTATTTACTAGGTCTGCATTAGCTGAGGGACGTCTGATTGACATCCACAAAGCGGTATTCCTATGGACAGACTGACTTTCCAACTTCAGTTTTTATCCATAATAAATTTGTTACATGTGGAACAAATCCTCCTATGTTATTTTATAACATGAGTAATTTATACTTGGAGTTTCAGCGGTCTCAATCCACCTCCCTGATTCACAGATAATCAATTACAGAATAGCGGGAGAGCTTTCGTCTGTTCACCCAATCAGAGTTTGGGTAAGTTCTGAGGAACAAACCTTTGAAATATTTCCATTGACTGTGAGATGAGCCTACAACGTGGACGCCACAGAAATATAATTATTTTGGGCGGGTCCACATAGGAGATAAACACGTTCACTCTCACAATGTTGAATAACAGTATTTTCAGAAGCAAAAAATGTTGCACCACAATGTTTATGGCAAAACCAAAAAGAAAACATAGAAGATTTTTGAATGTTTGATTTCCAGCTGAGAACAAATAACATCTTGAAAAACAAATTGACAAAAAACCACTGATGTAGTTCCCAGTCAAACTAGCTGAAATTATGCAAGAATCATTATTCAAATTGGGTTTTATATCCTGCAGATACCTTTGAGACTTAGCCATGAAATCATACTGCATGGCAGCAATTAATTTATCAATTCCTCAAGAAAATCATCAATGGATTTAATCAGTCTTTAGGATGAAAATGATTGCATTTTAAAACCACCATTCCTTGATTTCCAGAACTTATTGCTTTCTGGGCAGTTTGAACATATTGCTTTCTGGGCAGTTTGCAAACATATGTACATAACCAATGAAAATTCTTCTGATTGAATGTTGAAGACAAATTTAAGGCACAATTCTTGATATGGGATTTCAAATGGATGCTCTGCAGCATAAACTTCATGTTCGAATGGACCAAATCATGAATTAACATGAAGATCAAATCTTCATGATAATTCATGTTCTACTTATTGTATGTCGCTGATCCTGTAAAGACATTATATCTGTGGCATTATATCATGTAATTTTGATCTTTTTGCTACTATTTTACAGAATTTATTTAATAAAATGCAAATAATTACAATTATTATTTAAAAGAACTACAGAAACACTCTCATCACCCCTCCCTTCCAAAACTCATTTGTTATGGAAACAATATCAAAAATGTGCAAGCTGTTATTTAACAGTTATAATTAATTTACTAATAACTATAAAAGGAAAGGAAAATTACATTTAATGGTTATTTAGAATTTTCATTTAACAACTTTTACAAATATCTGTCTCATTTCAAAGCACAAAATTTAGCTTTATTTAGACACTGGGTTTAAAAAACTGGTTCATACACAAGTGAGCAATAATAAATTTGAACAATTACTGTTGGAATAGGGACCTGATGCTTTTAGCATAAAACATGCTGTTTTCAAAAGGACATCTACAGACAATCACAAAAAATCTTACAAAAATATTTATTCATAACTAGTGCACCCCTAAATCTAAGATCTGAAGTGAAATGAGCCAACCCACTGAAAATTTTACGAATTTCATCACAACTGAGAGATCCCATAAGGTGCAGGTATTCACAATTTGCTCTTAGAACAATGCTAATTTTACTCTTAAACCAAACAATGAATTTCATATATTCAGTAAGAAAGAATACTGTTTGATAAGTCTACCACAAATAACTACCATACATTGAATAATAATTTTATTAAAAACAATAGATACCTTGCATGAAGTAACTTCATCTGCTACCACTGCAAACAAAAGGAAAGGTAAATATCACATAGCAATTTCTATTATCAAATCGAAAATTTACTGAATTTAAATTTGCCAGCATGCAACTTTTAATGAGCTCATGTTGAAATATATCTTTTAGATTTTTATACAAAGAAACATTACATGCTGGTAACTACTGTTTTTTATGAAGAAAGAGCATACTTAAACAAAAAGTCTAGCTAATAGCCTGTCATGTAAATTTTACATAAGCTGTTTATATGAAAATATTTAAGAGCTCTGCTAGGCAACAATACCACACATGACAGCAACATGGGATGCCAAGAAGCCGATACTAAAATTAAAATGCCTCACTATAAATATTGTTGAAGTAATTCTGAGTGACATTGGCCAAAGGCTAATCCCCTTTACATGTATTTTTGATTCAAAGTAAGATACTAAAGGACTCAAGTGGGGCTGTGGTGGGTCTACTTATATGTGAAAAGGCATGTCTACCATGGATAGCTTGGCATATTGGGTGTGAGATTGGTGTATGGAATACTAGAAGAATAAATGGAAAGATGAATGGGGCAGTTGAAGAAATGGAAAAGCATAGGTTAGATGTGCTATGTATAAGTGCTGAAATGAAAGGATTATGGATTCAGGATAAAAGAGACATGGACAGTTTGTTCTCTAGATAGAACATCCTCTGAAGTGGCATGAAGCACTGCAAAGTACAAAAAAACAAAAACAAAAAACTGATAACACTAAGAGGAACTGATGAAACCAGCAGCAGTGACAATGGTGAAAATTCTATGTGGAATGGATGCTGCCAAGAATATACAATCAGTACTGCTTCCCTACAATACCATCAAAACATAAAATTGACCTTATGTCACAGGTTATTTTAGACTAACGTCTTGTGGCACAAATTAAATTTGGCAAATTTTTGTTCCAAATGCATGCATCTGCAAATATTACAGGTCATCTTAAATCTTTGTAAGATACAAAGGAGAAGACAACATATTGGCAGACGTCTTATCACCATTGGAGAAAGATACCTTCAATATGATGATTTTTTTTAAGGAATATATTTGAAGGGGAGGTTTAATGACCACCATGACATGAGCAACTGTAAGAGATATATGCAGTCACTTGTCCCTAATTTGGCACCATTGGTTCCAGGACAGCATAAAAGACAGTGTCCTATAGCAAGCACACCCACACTTCATCCGGTAATTGAAAACCCAGGTCCAATTTGGACACAGTAGATGTTCTGACACATCAACAGCATTTTTTCAGAAGAATATTGTCAGAAGGAATGGAAATAGAGAGAAAAAGAAATAGAACATTAAATGATTTTAAAGGTTTGAATTTATCTCATGAATGGCAACACCCACTATAACTGTAGTCCTGAGGAAGGGTAGGAGTGCTACCCAAAAATTTTACATATTATTTCCTTTTATTCCTTAGAAAAAAGAAACATAATTTGGAGATATTTTTAATGCATTAAGTTTCACACAACTTTTGTTAAACAGTGAGAAAAGCCAAAAAAGTATAATTCCTGAAACACGCATACCTTTCTTTTATTTTTCCACTTAATCACCAAGTTTTAGTAAACATTTGTCAGAACGAGAAATCAGTCTTTCAATACAGAGAAAGTAAAAGTTTATTCCAAGTTCACAGAGACATATTTTCACAGCTTCCTTGACTTCATCATTATTTGCAAAATGCTTGATCCCAAAATCCTTAACAAGTGGTAATCACAGGGGGCTAAATGAGGACTGTATGGGAGATGCGGTCATATTTCCCACTTGAAAGTGTGAAGAAGCTCCTGTGTGGTGGCAGCTTTGTATGGGGTTGTGTTGTCATGCAACAAGATGATTCCTTTTGACAATTTTCCTTGTCTTTGATTCTTAATTGCTTTCCATAACTTTTTTAATGTCTCACAGTATATTGCAGTGTTTATTGTACTCCCTTTTTGCCATAAACTCTTTGTACACTGGCCCCTTGCAGTCAAAAAAGATCATTGCGATCACTTTTCTGGCAGACAGCACAACTTTAAATTTGTTTGCAATTGGTGAGCTGGGGTGTTTCCATACCACAGATTCCAATTTGCTTTCTGGTGCGAAGTAATGCACCCACATCTCATTGCTGGTGATGTGCTGCAAAAAAATCTAATCTGTACCTTCTTCAGAATAACACTGCAGGAATGCAAGACTGGACACTAATAGCTGATTTTTGTGCTGTTCTGTTAAAAGTCATGGAACCCATCTTGCGCACACGTTTCTAAAATGCAGGTGCTCATGAATGATAGTGAGTACACTACCATATGACACGCTGAAATCTTTGGAAATTTCATGAATTTTAATGCGGTGGTTATCCCTAACCAACTCCTCAATGCACGAAATGTGACCAATGGTCATCGAAGTTGAAGGTTTGCCTCTGCCCAGTTCATCTGTCAAATCCTTATGTCCTTCGAACCGCTTACACTATTTTCAGTGATGGAAAGCTGCATTAATCATTTTTGGAGCAAGTAAAATACATTTTTGGAGCAGCAGAAATGCGTTTTTGGTGCAGGTGAAATACATTTTTGGAGTAACAAAATGCATTTTTGGAGCAGCAAAATGTGTTTTTGGAGCAGCAAAATGTGTTTTGGAGCAGATAAAATACATTTTTGGTGTAAGAATTTTTTTTTTTTTTTTTGGAGCAGGTAAAATATTAGTAGACAGAACAAACTCTTAAGCAAAAAATGTTTAGGAACTAGATGCACTCCACTCAAATTTAAAATCTTGCATTGAAATGCACACACACACACACACACACACACACACACACACACACACACACACACACACACACACACACACACATATATGCAAAGATTTTAATTTTCAAATAGATCAAAAAATTTGTAACCATAGCAGGATTCTATTATTAATCATTTATTTGACAAAAAATGTTTATTTTTTGCTACTTTTCTCAATATTTAAATTATTTTTCTAATTTTTTAAGATAGTTAGCAATGTTTTGTTGTGCTTCTTTTAATAGTACCTGTCTACTTCCTATTGCACTCATGTCTCTTTTTTTATGCCACATTCAATGTTCATCTCAGAATTGTTTGACATTTTATGAAAGGAATCCACTTTGCAACAATAAAATAGAACAGATATTCTAGAAAGAAATGAAATGCTTTACACAAATACAATATAATATCTCCAACTGCTGCAAAAGTTCAGCTTCTTCCTGTTTCAAATCACCTTGTGAACATTCAATTTCTTCTTCTCTTTTTTGCTTATATTGCTGCATTTTCCCAGTACTTATCTGCTCTTGATATTTTTCCAAGATTCTTTATAAGCTTTCAGAAGTTTTTTGGTTACATTAATTTTACTCACTTCTCGATTCAGTCTCTTGACAAGATCTTTGTGCTTCTTGCTCTCTGTATGACGCCTACAATCATCGCAGCTGCCATGTGCTAGGCTAAAATTGCAGCCACATGGCTTACAAAATGTGATTCGGCAAAATTTTAGATGTTTCATAAAAAGGCCATTTTTTACTATATATATCGCAATACACTTGACAATAAGTTTTATCTGACTTTGTTATTTTTGTTATCATAGCTGTTTTACTGTTACGTCGTTTCATTTTGTTTTAATCTAAATTAACTCTTTTCACTCGAATAACTTTTCACTCATACTCACCCAGCACTTGTTTTTTTGTTTTTTTTTGTTTTTTCTGCAGTATAGGGCACCACTTAGCAATGAAAGCTCAGCTTTGGCTTGCCATCCCCGACATAAAAGCTATAGAGGCATCATCAGCGTGGCGGGTGACATCCGACCTATTAGGCGAAAAAGAAATGTCTCGCGAGCATCGACATGCAAGCTATAGAGGCATCATCGCCATAGAGGGTGACACCCGACACGCGCGATGTTTGGCGAGAAATAAATGTCTTGCAAGCCTTGACACACAAGCTATACAGGCATCATGGGCACGGTGGATGACACCGAACATGCGAGCTATTCGGCAAAAAAGACATTCCTCATGAGTACTGACATGCGAGCTATAGAGGCGTCATAGGAGTTTCGGGTAACACCTGACACTCGAGCTATTCGACGAAAACAAAATCCCTCGCGGGCGCCAACATGCGAGCTATAGAGCCGTTATCGGCATGGCAGGTAACACCCGAAATGCCAATGACAGGGTTTTTTTCTATTCAGTGAAAAAGAAATGTCTCGCGAGCGCCAACATGCGAGCTATAGAGCCGTTATCGGCATGGCAGGTAACACCCGAAATGCCAATGACAGGGTTTTTTTTCTATTCAGTGAAAAAGAAATGTCTCGCGAGTGCCAAGATGTGAGCTACAGAGGAGTCATCAGCGTGGCAGGTCTGTTCGGCGATTTTGTAATGTGAGGTGTCACCTGACAGTCAAGTGGAAATGGTTAAAACGTTTAAATCGAAATTTTCATAAGCACAAAGCCACATATAATCAATGTAAAGAGTTTGCAAAAGGTGCTGAGCTGAGCTCCCTCTCGGCTTTTGCGCATGGTACTCTCAAATGGCTGTACGGGAAATCAAGTGACAAAACTTTGCCTCCGTTGGCAGCGGAAGTCAGAACATCGAAGACATACAGGGACTATCTGTAAAGTGTATTTTTTCTATCAAAAGACAGTAAAAAAAAAAAAAATAGAAAATTACATGCAGGGATCTTGCGTGGACTTTTCCGTAGTTTTTTTTTTTTTTTTTTGGTGACTTCCATACAACTTTAAGATGGAATGAAAATCCGTAAAAGTTGGCATCTCTGAATACCTATAAATCCTTTAGAAATAGAACCATCATATCCTGCCACGGGAGAGCCATTTTCAGTCGTCCCCATGTCAACGAAATAGCTAACGACTGACCTTATGCTGTATTTACATAATTGCGCACCTCGCCCAGAACGAAATAACTACGCCATCTCAAAGAGCAGGAAATGGCATATAAACAATCTCAATTGCACGGCACTCCTAAAGACCACCAAACCATCTGTAAATAATCTTCATCAGGATTTCATAACGTACAGCATCATTTCTTTTACATACCATGTGATTACAACAAACTCCTCCTCCGTAAGCTCCACCTACAGTGCGAAACCTATTCGTCACTTATGCCAAAAAAAACATCCACCTACAGTGCGAAACCTATTCGTCACTTATGCCAAAAAACAATGAATTAGAAGGTAGGTGAAAAACATTTCCGAAATGTTGGAATTAGAGGTACGTGTTGATTAAGTGTTGTTATACGTTTAACCAAATTACGCGTAGACCTTAAAAAAGCGCAATTTGATTCGCCATTCAAAACGCCATTTTTTGCCGTGAAAACATTTTATTTGCTCAGCAGTTTTTTGCTGTGGATTGCCATTTCGGTGCAGCTGGGCACAAATATAAAATTTTTTTGTAATTTGTAGCAGTTTGGCGCAAACTTTCCATTACTGTATTTTCCAATTGCTTGGTGAGACATTGCCTCTTCTCCATAAACAGCCACAACCTCACAATGGATTTCAGTTGGACTCAAACCTTTTGCCCATAAAAATGCACTGTTCTGCAAACTTGCAATTTTGAGTAACACTCCAGCTACTGCGCCATAAAAAAAAAAAACAGTTAATGAATGAACTATGCAGCACAATTGTACCACGCTCTTTCCACAAACAAATGACGAAGCACATGACGTCTCTCTGCAGCCAGTTTCTTTTCTTCTTTCCACTTCTGATGGTCGCCGCCATGTGAAACTTATTTTTTGATACATCCTTGTATTTAGTCAGGCTCATCTCCATTTCCAAGGATAGTAAACACAGCAATTGGGGAGATCTAGCTTATTTTCCCCCATTTTTTTGCACCATCTGCTTCATACTGATTGGATTTAGTGGGGTTTTTTAGCCCCCCCTCCTTCAATTTCAAAGCTAGGAAGCAAAATTTTCAAGCATTTTCATATATATTCCTCTCCCCTCCCTTCCAAGGTAAACGTGGAATTTGGAAAATCATGCTCCCAATTGTTTATTTATGCCTTTTTTTTTTTTTTTTTTTAACCCAGACAGCTTTATCTTGATTAGACTTGTCGTGTTATTTCTATTTTGAATCCAGGATGTGAAATTTCTACACTTTTTTTTTACCTCTCTTTTCCCCCATTTACAGGTCACATAATGCTGTACACTACTCACATACGTATTTTTCTTCCTTTGATTTTAATTATCCCTCAAATAGCTTCATCTCAGACTGATGAGCTGAAGTTTCTTTTACAAGAGAACTATTCCCTCCACTTTTCTGTATATTTTACTGAATTTAATGACAACTATATGAACTTCCCTCTCCCCACTTTCACAAAACTGTTGAATATTTTCACAAATTATTTGGCAAAATTTTCAAATTGGACTCCAAACAAAAAATACTTGCAAAGCGAGAGAGAACCCTGCTCTACAAATTGAGTTAAACAGGACAATAACAATAATGTGTCTGATGTTCTAATTATAGGTGTGAAACTTTATTGCACAAAAATTTAAAACATTATTTGCATAATCAAAGGGATAAACTGGTGAAGTTTAAACAATAACATGTACAGTACTTTGGGATTATTTAAAAGACATAAATGCAAAAAGTATGATCTTCAAGGTAGAAAAGCCAAATTAATGTGATCTCTGAGATTAATGTGGTCACTATCACATGATGATAGTGACCACATTAATTTCAGAGATCACAAAGCACATAATACAAACAAAGTTTTTCATGAGGCCCCTTCAGCTCAGTTTACAACAAAATTACTGCAGGAATGGTCAGTATAACATGTGTATCATCATCATCATCATTGTCAACCATTATCAATCCACTGCTGGACGAAGGTCTCCCCAAGTTTCCTCCACAACGGTCTGTCTTGTGCCAGTCTCCTCCATGTCACCCCTGCATACTTTCGAATTTCATCCACCCATCTCCCATGTGGTCTTCTTCTGGGTCTTTTCCTGTCCCTTGGAATCCAATCTAACATGTGTATACCACAAAATATTCTTTAATTCTGAAGTTTTATCTATGAGCAAAATGTGATCCTACTTCACCTGCTTACACTTTATTTATCATTCTTCAGATATTTCTGGCCTTGGATTTTAAATGTCCAGAAACATCAGAAAAATAATAGATGCTTCATTATGTAAACATTATTCAGGGATTGTAGATCACATCGTATTTGAGGACCTGATCTATCAATTTCAAAGAACAGCTTAATGAAATACCACACATATACAAATGAATCCATATGTAAGTACCCACATGTGTATACACAGTAGTGAAGCAAATTAACAATAAGTGCGTCTACTTACAAACGATATATCCCTGACTGCTATACTGAGCACTGCTTGAAGATCTGAAAATGAGAATTTGAAATTATTATGAACAAATTTTATGTGACATATAATTTTGTACAATATGACTTAGGGACAATTCCATTAGAAAATTCTGTAAATAAACCCAATCTTGTGATTTCAATAAAAAATGGAGGTGATGTGGTACGATACATTTGTATGTTTGAAGCCAGCTATAACGAGCTCGCAAAATGTGAAGTTCCACATAAACCAAAGTTTTTATAGATCCATGAATTCTTAATATTCTCCCTTGTTATGCAAACCACATAATACAAACAAAGTTTTTTGGAGACACCACATACAGAGTTTGTACACATTTAGACAAAATAAATTCCAGAAGCTTCAATTTTGGATAGAACCATAATGCTTTGTTTTATATTTTGCACACTGCAGTGATATTTACTATGCATTTGGAATTCTTATGAAGTTCTATGGGTTGTGCTTTTACAGGGTGTTCTTCAATGTGTATTACATCTTCAATGCAGTGGCAAACTTTCTCTGCATAACTCTGTATAAAACTTATATGAACCAATCTGGGACTTAATAATAATAACACAAAATAAAATTGCCATGATGTTGAAAATTCCCTATCCAGTTTCCACGCATCTTGGCATCAGGGAGGCCAGATATCAATCTCCTTCAATGACAAAAGTACATGCCAGAAGGAGTGGCCATCTAGGACTCACTGAAAGGTTTCCTCACACTGTTGTGACTCCAATTGCACACAACTGTTATACCATACACTCAACTTGCTGGCAATATGGCACTAAAACATCTTGGACTGCAGCATCATACGAGATGGCATCATGTCTCCACAACTCAGGTAAGAAAGTGATGTCATCACAAGCACATGCTGCAGGGAGCTAGAACAAAGTGACATCATTCATCCAAGTATTTTGACGACCAGTTCTTTTTGTTAATTGTTTTTTCATAGCAAGAAGAAAAAAAAAAACATGACTATTCTGGGACCTCTCTTAAAAATATAAAAAAAAATCATATTATTTGCATCTTTAACGGCATTAAATACCAGCAAAGTGTGCATATTTACTTGCAAGTCATTTCTGACATATCATTCAAAAAGGCCAAACACTTACCTAAAAGCTCTTGGCTACTTTTTTGCTATACACTTCATGCACGTCAATTAGAACATCCTGTTATGTAGCTGGCCTTCAAAGGTTGAAAACTTACTGCTTATAGGGCGCTGTTTTATATTTGTTCTTCCGGTCATGAAACATCGGTTCGGCTTTTTTTTTTTTTTTTTTTTTTTTTTTTATTCACAGGACAAAAATCGCTGACTTCTGTCTGCTGTCTGAGATGTAATATAGCTCGTCATCACTAGGTGTATACTCACTATAACGTGAGTGTTGTCCACTTTCATTACGCCTATTTCTTTTTTTATCGTATTCCTCTTTCACTCCTCCATGTGCAACATGGCCTTAAAATTCACAATTAGTACTCTCAACAATTTATACTTTCCATAAAAACCACTCTAAGGTACACTATATACAACACATTCATACACTCAATTAAAACCACTATGTACATAATTACACTATTTACATTCAACTGCAGTCAAACTGTTGTCAACTGTGACTAATGTAGTGCTCCATCTGCCTCATATACTGCACAAACCCCACAGCAAACGCCAACCTAATTCAACCAGTCATACACAATCCCCTAGCGCTTTCAACAGAATCCGTGTCATCCTCAGGAGGTCGATGTGTCCCTCTGACAACCACAGCTCAAGTGAGCAAAGTTGTTGAGGTTCCGGCTTCAGCCGCAAACTCTGCATCTCTGTGCCTCTGGTGCCATCTATTGTCAGTGCTGTTCTCTTTTCTTCTCTTAATTGTTGCTCAATTTTTATTACGCATTCCACTGTTCATTTAAGTTGCTTGGTTCATTAATGTTACACACTCTTGATCTACTTTTTTCAATTAATACTGATTTCGCAATTCTCAACTGCCTTTCGTTTTTACAGCTCTTAATAATTTTAATATCTTCGAACTTCGGACATTGGCGATTTTCTAGACAGTATTGGGTTAATGCTGTCTTAGCTTCTTTTTTATTTCAATTACTCATATGTTGGTGTAATCTATACTTTTACTTGTTCTTAGTGCTGCCTATATATGACAAAGGTGGTTTCTAATTTATAGGAATCTCATATACACCTGCTCTATCTAGTTGGCTGATTTTTTCATTTTTTATTAATACATTTTTTATAGTATGAACTTGATTTCCTACTTGTATGTCATATTTGCCACAAACCTTATTAATTTCAGCAGAAACACCTTCAACATATGGAATTGCTCCTACATATTTTAATAGTTTTCTACCATTAGTGCCTTTATTATTTGCTTGAGTTACTTCATATTTCTTTAATACGTGTTTAGGGTAACCAAATCATGTGCAATTTTTTCAATATATTGAATTTCTTCTTTTTATATTGTTCTTTTGATGAGTGTGTTAAACTTCTTTTAATTAGTGTTTTAACACTATTTTTTTATGTGTTAATGGGTGTGATGACTGAAAAGGTATTAATACAGGAATATATGATGATTTTCTATGCACTCTGTATTGCATACTTGTCATTTGTTTTGATTACCATAATATCCAAAAATGCCAATGTGTTATTTTGTTCCTGTTCCACTGTCAATTCAATAGATGGATAAATATCATTATACTTTTTTGTGAATTCTTCAAGTTCTTCATTTTTTAGCCCGGACAACAGAAAAATGTCATCAACATACCTGCAGTATATCAGTGGTGGATCTTCTAGTTCACATATTATTTTTGTTTCTATGTCACTCATTATAATTTCAGCAAATAAGGTTGACAATGGTGACCCCATAGGTCCACCATAATTTTGTTTGTAAATCTTGTTATTTGAACATAAAAATGTTATTTTCATATATGTACAATAAAATTTCTTTTAATTCTTCAATTTGTACTTCATTCATTGTATGTAACTTATATAATTTTTCAACAATTATGTCAATTGCCTACAAGTATTTGGCACCAATGTTTATGGAGACAAGGTTCACTGTGAAGAATGCTTATGAATTCATTGAAAAAATTAAAGTAATTAAACAAGATTTAAGTGAATATCATATGGATAGTATGGATGCTGGTGCTCTGTTTCCTAGCACACCAGTACCTCAGGCAACTGACATGATTGTTGAAAAATTATATAAGTTACATACAATGAATGAAGTACAAATTGAAGAATTAAAAGAAATTTTATTGTACATATATGAAAATAACATTTTTATGTTCAAATAACAAGATTTACAAACAAAATTATGGTGGACCACCTATGGGGTCACCATTGTCAACTTTATTTGCTGAGATAATAATGAGTGACATAGAAACAAAGATAATTGGTAAACTAGAAGATCCACCACTGATATACTGCAGGTATGTTGATGACATTTTTCTGTTGTCCAGGCTAAAAAATGAAGAACTTGAGGACTTGACAAAAAAGTATAATGAAATTTATCCATCTATTGAATTGACAGTAGAACAGGAACAAAATAACACATTGGCATTTTTGGATATTATGGTAATCAAAACAAATGACAATATGCAATACAGAGTGCATAGAAAATCATCATATATTCCTGTATTAATACCTTTTCAGTCATCGCACCCATTAACACATAAAAAAAATAGTGTTAAAACACTAATCAAAAGAAGTTTAACACACTCATCAAAAGAAAAATATAAAAAAGAAGAAATTGAATATATTGAAAAAATTGCACATGATTTTGGTTACCCTAAACAGGTATTAAAGAAATGGATTTATGAAGTAACTCAAGCAAATAATAAGGGCACTCATGGTAGAAAACTATTAAAATATGTAGGAGCAATTCCATATGTTGAAGGTATTTCTGCTGAAATTAATACGGTTTGTGGCAAATATGACATACAAGTAGGAAATCAAGTGCATACTATAAAAAATATAGTAATAAAAAATGAAAAAAATCAGCCAACTAGATAGAGCAGGTGTATATGAGATTCCTATAAATTAGAAACCACCTTTGTCATATATATAGCAGAGGTGTTTGCAAGGCAAGGCATGAAACCCTGAAATCATTGGCGTCTCCCAACGGTGCCAATGCATAAATGAACATGTGAGGGTAACCCCCCCCCCCTCTTCCCAACAAAAGTATTTCCGTTACTACTAGTATCTCTAATTATTATACTTATCAGCAAAGCTGTTACCAATACTTTGAAAGATAAAATGGTTTCACTTTGGGAATTGCTTACTACCTACCTATACCTTTTGCTCACAACAGTAAATTATTTTGGGGTTGAGCTTGCAGTATTAATTTGTTGCTAAAAAAATATATTCCTTCAGTGAAATTTAAGTAACTTTGATTTCGACAACTACATGATATTGTCTTTAACATATACCACACTAAGAACGTTAATAAAAATTTTGCATTTGTATAAAATAAACCAATTACACACATAACATACCTTTTAAAAAAGTTTTGCCTTTCTTTCCAATTGCAAAATTACCCATTTGGCAAATAAATAAAAGAAAATCTGCAGTCAAGTTTTTATGTTACTAGAAGGGCAACTCCTCTTTTTCATAGGATATTGATCTTTTTTTAACAGAAATTTTAGTCGTTGAGTTTCAGTCAGGTGGTATTGACCTTAAGTTTTATTTACTAATAAAATAACAGTATATTTAGCAAATTGGATGTTGATCTAAGTTCCATTTATTAATAAAAAAAAACACATCAGTCTGGTGTGGTGTTAATCTAAAGTTATATTTACTAATAAAATAACAGTATATTTAGCAAATTGGATGTTGATCTAAGTTCCATTTATTAATAAAAAAACACATCAGTCTGGTGTGGTGTTAATCTAAAGTTATATTTACTAATAAAATAACACTATTTCTTAAAAAAGTGTGTTATCTTCATTTGTTTTTTAGCGGAGACATTATCAGGCTGACGCTTACGTTTCCAACATCCTTCATTTGCAGTGTCTTGTTTGGGTACCGAAGAGGAGAAGAACCTTTACTATTACAAGTAGCCGTTATAATTGCTTCAACAGGTTTTGGAGGCAGAACTGTAGCACGTACTCAATTTTTATATGCAGAAACGTGGCCCAGCTGTATCAATTTTCCGACACCATATCCCAGCTTTCTCCTATTGGTAGTCTTTTTTTTCTAGCCAATCCCACCGGAATTCATTTTTGACTGAAGCCTCTAATGTCTTGAGATCGTCAGTTTTGGGTAAAAATTTCATCGTTGATGACGAACTTAACTTAAACCGTGTAAACTTTCAAATTCCTAAAAACATTCATACATCATACACACAAAAAAAAACCCCATCACTTTTGCCTAAACAAAAAACCACAAACGTTTCATCAGGGAACAAAGACACCTCCTCTCCGTCACTGACTTACTAATACAATGAGGCAGGCTGCTCCCACGCGTAGGTGCAGACACGTGAGTGGCGTACTTTATTTGCTTCAACTCGCTCCCTCCCCCGCCATCCCCAAGTTCCAATCCCACATCACTCATCAGAGCGAAAATCTGTTTTTTTGCATCGAGGAGCAGAAGCGCCCACGAAATGACTGAGAATTTGCGCGCATGCCCTTCCCACAGAACAACGGACAACCACAGCACGAACTGCCGGCTTCGTGTGTCAAGCTCGAGTCGGCTGCATCGGCGAGGAAGACAATATTATGATCACATTAATTCATTGGTGAAAAGCAATTTTTTTTAGTAAATATTTTTGCCATGAATCGTTTTAATTTTTTTGTTTGCTTTGTCGCTTATTAGAACTCAAAATTTAACGGTCTTAAAAATGTGTTCAAAGCTAAACATCTGGAATTCCGGGCATGACAGATCGCCCAAAACCGGAAATCCGGGTTAGACCCGGAACACAAACAGCCCTGATATAGGCAGCACTAAGAATAAGTTAAAGTATAGATTACACCTACATATGAGTAATTGGAATAAAAAAGAAGCTAAGACAGCATTAACCCAGCATTATCTACAAAATCACCAATGTTCGAAGTTCAAAGATATTAAAATTATTAAGAGCTGTAAAAATGAAAGGCAGTTGAGAATTGTGGAATCAGTATTAACTGAAAAAAATATATCAAGAGTGTGTAACATTAATGAACCAAGCAACTTAAACGAACAGTGGAAAGCCTTAATAAAAATTGAACAAAAATTAAGAGGAAAAAAGAAAAGAAAAGAGAACAGCACTGACAATAGATGGCACCAGAGATCCAGAGTTTGCGATTGAAGCCGGAACCTCAACATCTTTGCTCACTTGAGCTGTGGTTGGAAGAGAGACACATCGACCTCCTGAGGATGACAGGGATTCTGTTGAAAGCACTAGGGGATTCTGTATGACTGGTTGAATGAGGTTGGCATTTGCTGTGGGGTTTGTGCAGTATATGAGGCAGATGGAGCACTACATTAGTCACAGTTGACAACAGTTTGACTGCCGTTGAATGTAAATAGTGTAATTATGTACATAGTGGTTTTAATTGAGTGTATGAATGTGTTGTATATAGTGTACCTTAGAGTGGTTTTTATGGAAAGTATTTTTTTTTTTTTTTTTTGATTGGAGGTTTAACGACCACCGTGAGCAACTCAATGGGCTATAAGCAGTCGCCCGTCCCTAATTTAGGGTCACTGGTTCCAGGGAAGGGAGAGAGCCAGTGCCGTAAGACAAACACAACATCCATGCCTCATCGGGATTCGAACCCGGACCCCTTTCGGACGAATGATCAGAGGCCATCGCTTAGACCACTGCGCCACCGGGGCGGCTTATGGAAAGTATAAATTGCTGAGAGTACTAATTGTGAATTTTAAGGCAATGTTGCACATGGAGGAGTGAAAGAGGAATACAATAAAAAAAAATAGGTGTGATGAAAGTTGACAACACTCATGTTATAGTGAGTATACACCTAGTGATGACGAGCTATATTACATCTCAGACGGCAGACAGAAGTTAGCATTTTTTGTCCTGTGAATAAAACAAATATAAAAAAAAAACGATGTTTCATGACCGGAAGAACAAATATAAAACAGCGCTCTATAAGCAAGAAGTTTTCAACCTTTGAAGGCCAGCTACATAACAGGATGTTCTAACTGACGTGCATGAAGTGTATAGCAAGAAACGAGCCAAGAGCTTTTTGGTAAGTGTTTGGCCTTTTTGAATGATATGTCATAAAAAAATCAAAGACTTGCCAGGTCTGGTTAGTTAGTTAGTTAACTGATTTTAGTGGTGCAAGGGCCAGGATTGGCCAAAGAGCGCCAGACATAGAACTATCAGTTAAAGATTTTTTTTTTTTTTTTTTTTTTTAGAGGCGGGGTGAAATTATTAGGAGCAGACAGGCTTGGCAAAAGTTAGAAAAGAGAATGATAAAAGCTGTGAAGACTAGCTAGCTAATTAGGTTCATAAATAAATTTATTAATTCACTGTTACAATAATTATAAATTATTATTATTTATTTTTTTGTTTTTTTAAATAAGTTTCAAAATGCCAATCCGCTTCAAGAACGAAAATACTGCGAAAGTGTTCCAGTGGTCGCCCAAAAGCTTCTGCAGTGCAGCTGCGCCATCATCCAGTAGACGAGACTGAAAATAGTGAAACCGATGATCACAAAAACGAACACAACTACATAAAACATGAGAGATGGTGAGCAAACAGTCGCACGCCTCACACATTGGGGTAGCGTCGCCACACAGCAAATAGCTATGCGTGAAGCGACAATGCCCAATGCGGAGACGCGCAAGAACAACTTCTTCCCTACGGCTCCGGCGACACGACGACTTCCAGACTCCAAGGTCAGGCCCTATACGGTGCAGTTCATTCTCCACCCGCTGGTCCCACAGACCTCGCCATGCTCGTCTGATATGATCGTGAACAAGAAAGCGAAAATTGCGGTGAAACAGTGGCAAGGGCGTGACGACCAAAGAGGAGGCAGATCTAGCAGCAGCATCGGCAGACCCGTTCCCTGGGATCCCAACATGCCCAGGAATCCAGCAGAACCGAATCTGGACATCAGCCTCGAGAAAAGAACGAAGAAGTCTCCGAACGGTAAAAAGAAGTGGGTGGCCAGTGAAATCCAAAGATGACAATTATTGCACAACACTCAACGAATCAGTGTACACAACAGCACGCTGATGAGAGCTCGACTGCACGTGAACAAGTGCAAGACACACAGCATGCATCTCCGCCGAAAACACCGTGGCCTCAGGAGGAAAGCGGGCAACAGAAACCTCGTCAACGCAGACGGCGGCGGATCCAACAACACCAGCCGCCCTAGATCCATCGGTGAAAACAGGAACAAAGTCTGCATTGGCGCAACGGTGCTCAGCGAAGAGCCGCTGGTACACTGACGCAGGGGCCGAGGACCTGTCAAAAGATGCAAAGCTGGTATCAACCATGACACCAAGAGGATGCCATGGGGGATCCTCAAAGCCCATGGTCCCTCCAACGAGCGACAAGTCGAGCCCCGCATCACGAGCCACGGCCGCCATACGAAGACCGAAGGCTCGAATGCACGAGGGACGGATCTCGAACAAACGAGCATGCTGGGGATGAAAAACTGCATCGTACAAAGGATGGTCTGAGAGAGATCCAAGTTTCAGGCAAAATTGAAGAGACAGCTGCAGACGGCGTAAATGAAGCGACGGCTCGTTCGTGTCGGCATAAAGGCTGGGAATGGGTGACGTGCGAAATGCTCCCGTACAAAGACGCAGCGCTTGATGGTGGATGGTATCCAATGGCCAGAGAACGGTAGGACGCGCAGAGCCATACACCATACAGCCATAATCCAGCTTAGACCGAATGAGAGAATGGTAAATACGGAACAAAGAAGTCCTGTCTGCACCCCAGGAGACTGAGGCAAGGATCTTAAGGATTGACAAGGCTCTTAGACAGGAAGTCCTTAGCCGTCGAACGTGCGAGCGAAAGGTGAGAGCACGGTCAACGGTCAAACCAAAGAACTTGGTTTCCGGCAAAACTGGAATGGCTGCACGGTCCAAATAGAGCTCTGGATCAGGATGGAGGCCACGCCTCCGGCAGAAATGGACACAGGCTGTCTTGTCGGGAGAAAGAACAAACCCATTATTGTTAGCCGCTTTAACAATCTGGGTAATTGCAGACTGTAGCTGCCTTTCAACGAAATGCATGCTGGATGACGAACAGAAGATGTGAAGGTCGTCAACATAAATGGTAGCCGAAACCGTAGGAGGAAGATTTTTGAGCAAACAATTAATGCGGAGGATGAACAGAGTCACCGAAAGAATGCTGCCTTGGGGAACACCTTGTTCTTGATGGAAAAAGGCGGAGAGCGTTGTACCCAGGCGCACCTGGAACACACGGTTACGAAGAAAGTTGGCAATGAAGGTTGGCAGGTTTCCCCGCAACCCACTCTCGTGGAGGTCACGGAGGATACCGTGACGCCACGCTCTATCGTAAGCTTTTTCGATGTCAAAAAATACAGACACCAGGTGCTGCCTACGTACGAACGCCTCACGAACAGACGTCTCAAGGAGCAGGAGATGGTCAGGAGCTGATCGATGAGCGGAAGCCGCTTTGTGATGGAGACAGTATTCAATGTTCTTCAAGAAAATAAATTAGCCGGGAATTAACCATTCGTTCACGGATTTTGCACAGACAGCTAGTGAGGGCAATTGGCCGATAACTAGAGGGAGACTTGGGGTCTTTGCAAGGCTTGGGAAAAGGTAAAACAAAAGCTCTTCGCCAAGAGTCCGGTAAACTGTTCTCCAACCAAATACGGTTGAAAAGCACTAACAGATTCTCGAGAGACGGCTGCGAGAGATGACGGATCATGTCATAAAGGATGCCGTCGGGACCGACAGATGTTGCACCGGACCGATGCAGAGCCACCCGTAGTTGAACCATGCTGAAGGGGGAGTTATACTCAGTGTTATAAAAAGGCGCAAAGGAGATTTTCTGGCGTTCCGCGGTTGTTTTAATCCTCTGAAAGGACGGGAGATACGCCTGAGAACTAGAAACTGAGGCAACGCTTCGCCCAAGCAATCCACAATCTCCTCTACTTCAGCATACGTGCAGCCGTTATTCTCAAGAATTGAAATTTGGCGGGAACTATAGTTTCCCCGGATCTTACGAATTTTTTCCCAAACTGTTTTTGAACTGGCACGTGAATTGATAGATGAAACGTACTTCATCCAAGACTCCCTCTTGCTTCGTCGACGCACCAACCGAGCGTAAGATTTTGCTCTTTCAAATTTAACAAGATTAGCATCGGTCGGATAACGCCGAAAAGTACACCAGGCCTTATGTTGAACTCTCCTAGCCGCTGTGCAATCAGGGTTCCACCAAGGCTTCGGACGTCTTGGGAGCGTCGTTGATGTTTTTGGGATAGAGAGATCTGCTGCCTGAATGATACACATTGTGACATCAGTAACAGCTGCGTCAATTGACCCCCGGGTCACCATGGCAAAAGATATTACTGCGGACGGTGTGAAGACCTCCGACTTGGCACGATCCATCCTCCAACGAGGAGGGCGGGAGGCAGAAGATGGCACGCTCACATTATACCTAAGTACAATTAAGAAGTGGATGCTTCCATGGAGGTCGTCACACACCGTCCACGACCAGTCGGCCATAACCAATGGTTGACCCAAAGATAAATCGATTGCACTGAAACTTCGTGTAGGCTCGTGGAAGAAAGTGTCAGCACCGGTGTTAAACAGGCACAAAGAGGTCGAGGAAAGAAGAGATTCGATCCTACGGCCTCGTGTGTCTGTTCTGACACTACCCCACAATGGATTATGAGCATTGATGTCACCCAGAAGAAGAGCAGGTGACGGCAGCTGCTCAACTAATCTCTCAAGAACGGACACGCTCACGTCCTCATCCGGTGGCAGATAGACGCTGCAAACAGTTAGAGGCACAGGCATGGAGATACGCACCGCAACGGCTTGTAAAGATGTTGAGACCGCAACGGGAGAAACTGGAACACTGTGGGGGACAAGGATGGCAACTCCCCCGCAAGCTATATCTCCTGAAACATTATCTTTCCGAAATGCACTGTAGCCTCGAACTGAAAGAAGGTCTGATGGTTTAAGTTTTGTCTCCTGGAGGCAAAGGCACACCGGAGAGTATGACGAAAGCAGATGTTTCACGTCGTCATGTCTTGTCCGAAAGCCTCGACAGTTCCACTGAACGATTTGACCCATGGTTTGAATTGTGGTGAATGAGAAAAAGAAAAAAAATTAAGCTGTTTCATTAAGCTGTTCTCTGGTGGTAAAATGGGGCGGTATTTTGGTTCCTGTGTTGCAGATGATCTTGCCCGATCCTGGTTCTTATGATGGGAGTTCGGAGATTTCTTCTCCTTTTCCTTTCTCTTTCCTCCCAGGGTTGTTGAAGTCCCGGTGGTGCTGGTGTTAGTTGCAGCAGGTTTAAGCACAGTGGTTGTTGGAGCTTTCGCGTCCTTAGCTCGGGATTGTAGTGCTGCCAGACCAGCAGCTATGATGTCGTCTAGCTTGTAGGGACAATTCACTGGGATTTGGCTATCAGTCTGTGTACCGACTGTAGTCCTTGCAACAACCGCTGATGCATAGGATCGCCGATCTATTTTACTTGGAGCGACTTTTCTTCTGGCCTCTGGGTAGGAGATTCCCTCAACGGTCTTAATGCGTTGGATCTCTTTTCCTCTTTCCACTTTGGACAGTCTCTCGATGATGCTGCATAAGATCCCTTGCAGTTGAAGCACAGCTCAGCTTCGGCATGGCAATCTTGCAAAGTATGGTCTGTTGCAGTACAACGCCCACACCGAGCAGTGCTCCTGCAAGACTGCTGGGAGTGACCATATGCTTGGCATTTGAAGCATCGTAGAGGACTTGGTATGAAGGGGCGCACTTCAAGGTGTAGATACCCTGCCTTGATTGATGTTGGCAGGGATGGGGTGTTAAAGGTCAGTATGATGTTTCGAGATGGGACAGATTGGCCATTTCGCCAAAATAGGATGCGCCGGACTCCACTCACTTGTTGGTCTTTCAGTTCCTCCAGAAGCTCTTGGTCACTGCACTCCAGAAGGTCTTGAGAAGAGATAACACCTCGTGAGGAATTGAGGTAGCCGTGAGGGGTAACTTCTACTGGACAATCTAAAAAGAGGTAGTGTTTAAAAGCACTGTAGCATATCTGGGACTCGACATCTCGACAAGAAGATCTCCAGATTGGAGCTTCTTAACGCTCTTAGGAGAGCTGGCAGTTGATTGCAATGCTTTATTTATCCAGAAGGGGCTTCTGGTGTTTAATGGGTTTGAAGCGTCCAAGGAGTGGATGCAAAAGAACCGAACATTGGCAGAATCAGGTGTAAGTTTCTTGTTGGGAGGGGGTGACCCTTCCTCAATGGGCCGCTTTGTTTGAAGTTCTTGGGAAATTTTTTGGTTAGCCATGAATAGAAGTGAAAAGTTCGTCCGCCGATTTCCCCGCCCACAACCGAGCCCAACAGAGGAGAGCCGTAGGTCCGCAAGCCCAATTGGATGCAGGACACGACTCTAGGGTTAAGCAACGGATATAGCATGTTGATAGCGCAGACATACGCTCAGCGAGTACCGAGACTTTCCCAGGTCTCGGTAAAACCCCTTTGGCATGCCCGCACTATCCCCAAACTCACCTTGTTGTTCGAAACAACAAGCCAATTGACTAGGAGTGGGTTAGTTCCTAGCCGCCCGTTTAGGGTGAAGCAGGGGGCAAAGAGGAGTGTTGGTGACTGACGACAACAACAACCTGGCCACCAGAAACCTCAGCCTCCAGCATCCCCTTTTCCACCTTACGGGTCACCGCACACGGCAAACGTGCAGGTAGGTCTAGCAAACCAGCCCGGAAAAACAAGAGAGGAACAGAAAATGGAGAAGCAAGTCGAGTAGAAAATGGAGAAGAAAAAAAGAACAGGTAGTGGAAAAGAAAGTAAAAACAGGAAAGGGAGAGGAAAGCGAGAGGAAAGGAAAGGGCTGGCGCATAATCACAACCTCAGCAACCTACAACTGAGGCGGGTGCTGTCAAGGTGGTGGCAACACAAAGTTGTAATGGGAAGAATCAAAACAAAACATGTCGGCTGGGGCCGTGGGGTCGCTACTCCCCATCAGCTGGATGAACAGCTGTCCCTGCGGTAACGTGAAAGCACAAAAACAAGAAAGCAAAAAACCGTCACAAGGTCAGCTCGGGCCGTGGGGCGCCGCTCCCCAAATAACTGGAAAACCAGTTATCCCCGTGCGGGGTGCCAGGTCTGGAAAAAGGGAAATCAAATTCCAGGACATTTAAAGGATTTCAGAAAACCCTGCACATATATTAAAGTTCAGCATGGTTATGAGCAAGCAAAATAAGAGGAATTGACCCAGCTTTTACCCCTTCCTGTTTCACCAGAAGACTACAGAATAACTGCTATTGCAAACAAACTGTGGTTCCACTTACAAATAGATCAGTCTGCATGAAAACAAAAATGTTTGAGTTCTATTATTTTTATTTCCTCCTTCTCCCACTCTCCCATGAACATACATCACCGGAAGGGTGTCTACCAAATTTGAGAAACACAATTTCATGACCAATAAAAGATTTTCATGACCACTTTTAAAAGACTTCTGTACATATATATGTACCTATCCACGGCTGCGACACACACACGCATATCCAAGAGATTGGGAAAACTATGAATATTTTTTTTCTATGGAAAGTGTCCCCTACCATTCTGCTAGTAACAAAAATAAACTTATCATATTTTGAGTGCACTTAAAAGTAAGTTGAAATACTCAGCATTTTGCTACAAGATTTCATTGCTTGCCCTTCTTTAACATTTATACCTGAAAAATGTCCTGACTCCATAAGTATCAAAATTTAAATTGCTAAATTGATCTCAAAATTCTGTAAACAACATTATGTACATGTATTTCTGGGCTAAGACATTTTTTGCTCTACCAGTTTTCTTTGTAAAGGAGGGAACAAGTGTACCCTTTTTTTTTAACACTTACATTGTTAGATGGAAACCACATCTATGCCTTATGTGGTCAGTGCATGGAGAATTTAGATTTTTGCCAGAAAATGAACAATTACTAAAAATAAATTCATGACCCCAAAGCAAAATTCATGACTTTTTTGTGACTTTCATGACCAGCAGACACCCATGAAATGAGCAGGGAGGGGGAGAGGAATGGATGATTCTTCTTATTCTAGACAATTGCATGGCCCACACAGTTAAAATGATTTTAAAAACAATTGTTCACTGTCTTCCCCCTAATATACACTGCTTCCAGTGGGTCATGGAATAATAGCAAATATATGGTTCTTCATACAAAAAGTATACTTCCGAAATTTTTAACTAATTCAGAAAAAGAAACCAGCCATTATTGACATCAGAGTGGCATGTCACATCTAAGCAGTGCTCAGAAAGCTATTGGGTTGGTGCGAATGAAATGTGCAGCAAAGGACCACGCACGTGAACGGTGAGAACGGAAAAGTAGGACAACTTACCTAGGCAAAATAATTCCCCTCAACATAGACACATAGTTTCCATCTGTCCGGCAAGGCCATGATCCTGGAACGAAAAAAGTCTTGTGGTTGGGACCCGAAGAAGTCACCAACTTCACGTTGAACCTCGTCTGTCGTGAACTGTTTCCTGGACAGGAAGTGATCCAGGCGACGGAACAGATGATAGTCTGTCGGACACGAGTCCAGGGAATAGGCAGGATAAGGCAGTGCTGCATAGCCCAAGGCAATTAGTGTCAGCATTGTTCGTTGTGCGACATGAGGGCGAGCGTTGTCCTGGAGCAGAAGAATACCATGTCTGTTGACCAAAACCGGTTGTTCCTACAGCACTTTCTGGTGTAATTCAGCACAATAACGTTCTGCAGTGATGGTTTGGCCTCTTGCCAAGAAATTCCGATGAATTATCCCGGCTGTGGACCAGCAGACAAGGAGCACCATCTTCTTGGTGTGTAGGGGTGGCTTAGGATGCCGGCCAGCAGGCTGTGCCTTGCTTAACCATTGTGCAGATCATTTACGGTTATCATAAAAGACCCACTTCTCTTCGCAGGTGACGATTCGATGCAGTTGAGGTTCCTGTTTATTCCAGGCAAGCAGCGACATGCAGACTTCCAAATGCTGTTGGCAGTTGTCAACTCATGTGGTAGCCACATGTCCAGCTTTTTACCTTACCCAGCGCAGCCAGACGCCAAACAACTGTCATGTGGTGGACACCTACCTCTGGTGCTATCTTACGACATGTTTTTCGGGGGGTCTGCTTCAACCACATGAAACGGAACATCGTCAGAAACAGCAACAGGTCAGTGACCACGTGCTTCATTCTGCGGGTCCGTATCTCTGCTTTGAAACTTCCACAAAACATCGCCGAATGCTTCGTTATTTGGCTGTATTCTGCCCAAATGCTTTGTTAACGTTTTGAGCAGCAATTCCTGCAGAATGGCCTAGTTCAAATTCATAGAGGAAGATGACTCTCAAATACGGCGTCTGCATGTTTCCTTTGCAAGTCATGTTACATTCAAACAAGCCACACCTGAATCTTGTTCTTCACACACGTGCTAAATATTTATAATAACTCTGTGGCGTAATACCCACAACACCTGTAAGTGGTTCAGGGTTGCCACTCATATTGGCTTTAAAAATTCTTTGAGTTTCAGGGTTCGTACACTTTTGGGGGTGAAAAATTTAAGGACTTTCCAGGCCTTTTCCAGGACATATACAAAAAATTCCAGGATGATTATTACACTTTACAGTATCATGTTCAAATTACTTTTTTTAAAGTAATTTCAGTTTCAAGTAATAAAAATGATGAAAGATGCAAATGGATGAGTGTGCTTTATGCAAATGGATCAAGTTTATCAAGCACAAGATCATAAAGAATGGATTCTGTTCTTATGCCCTGACCTTTGAATTCAATTTGGACCATTTTCTACAAGGGTAGGTTTCTCCTCCCTGATAACATACCAAAACTTTGTTGCAATCAAACAGATTTTATGTGAGTTAACATTCCTAAGCTTGGAGAACAAATACTGCTCTTATGTCCTGGCCTTTGAATTTAATTTCGACCATTTTCAAAAATAGGGTACGTTCCCAGGTTGTACCAAACGGCATACAAAAATTTCGCCGAAATCCAACTGCTTTCGTGCAAATTATCGTACGGACAAACCCAAAGCATAAACGTTTCTGCAACCTATAGTTCGAAAGGGTTAGTAATTTCGAAAATAAAAACATACCAAACAGCGCGAAAACTAGCTCATAAATAGAATATTTGAAACTACAGTATGCACTCTCAATTATTAGGGATGGTAGAGGGGAAGGGAATAGAACTGTCCAAAATTAGCATGTTTTCGTTGCGCTAGGCGCTTAAGTACTGCTGAATTCGGTCAGACCCAACCTACCCCCAATGGTCAAATGATTGAAATGTGCTGATTGATGTTCATAGAATCAAATGGTTGATCAGCTATGATGACCGCATAAAAGTTCGGAAAAGGGGGGGGGGTAATTTAATCAAACTTTTTACATCACTCCAGTATTTGTCTTGTCATCATCAACAATCGCAATGCTACTACCACTTACGATCGCGGATATCGGCAACCAAAAATCTGCCATATCACTAAGTGATACAACACACAGGTATCCTGTTATAATGTATTGTAATTGAAAGAAAAAAGGATGTGGAAAAAAGAAACTTTCAAAAATTAAGATCATCGTCAAGCCATGGCGTTTCAAAAATCTGTTTTTCTTTATAATGTTTAAAAACATGTTTTTGCTTTTTTACATGTAGTGTATAATAAAAATACTGTTGATTTTTTTTTTTTATGGAATCAGATGTCCGTATGTCTGATTGTCTTGTCTGAGTTCACACGTTAGCTACTGTGTAAAGTAGACCTATTTTTTCAGATCAAAAATATGTAGTTTTGTATATATTCACAGTATAAGTCTTTCCTTATTCCTACAGAACTGAATTCAGCAGATGCAAAATGAAGAACATCAAGACCTGCCCAACACCATGTTTCTGATTGTCTGCTGTTTATATTCAAGAAATGCAAATATGGATCAATGGTGAATGCAGCAACTATGATTTTTATTTATTACCAAGAAAAAAAGAAAAAAAAGCCGTGAAAGCTGCAAAGCTGAAATGGATATTTCTTCCCCTTCATGCACAAAAACATTCCGCTTAAGATCAAACAGCAGGAGCACGTCTCCACGCACAACCTTTGGAATGTCCTGATGGAACGGCTTCTTTTCATTTGGCACATCGCCATAAATCACCACCCGCAGCTCACTGAACTGTCAAGTTGCACCCTTCCTCCTTCACCCTAACTATAGGAGAAAATGTAAACAAAAAAAAAAAAAAAAGCTCCCCGATTTTCGCCAAAATGACCAAATTTACGTCATGATGTTACAATTTACTAAAATACGTTTATCTGCTGAATTTCGCCTAAACCCATAGAAAACTTTTTAATTATAGATTATTTTTTTTATTAAAACAGTAACTCAGACGTCTAAACAAAAATGTATGTTTGTAATTCAAATAGAGTCTATATCATCACAGAAAATTTTTTAAGGATCACTCTGTTTACATAAACCATGGCATCTAAAAAAAAATAATTCACTTGCTTTTCCCTTAATTTAGAATCACTGTTTCTTTGTTTTCAATCCGATTATGCAACGGAAGATTTTTTTTTTTTTTTTTTTTTTGCATCTGCTAAAGTTTCTAACGGAATTTGGGCGAAATTTGCACTAGAACTTTATTGTGATGTATCTTAACCACTGTAAAAATTTTACTCTGTTATTTTCAAAATTCGGGAAAATGGATATCTGAAAATTTTCTCCTAGTCCCATTGAGCAGCGGAAGTGATAAACAGGTGTTTGCTTTCTTCCCAACCAAGGGCTTTGGATCAGCGCTTCCAGCTGTCAATCAACCGTTGCTATGGTAACACCCTCTCTGCTGGAGGCTCACTCTGTCTAAAGAGGCATTCATCTTGTGCATAATAAACATTACCAATGCTAACTTTTTAAGTTTTAAACTGATTCAATTGGAATTTTGGGAGTAAGCTTCTGTAATCCAATTATAGTGAATGTAAAAATTTCAGCCACTTTCCTGAAAAATTCACAAAGATAGTTTTCTTATTTTTTATCATAAGTAGCGGAAGTCTCTTGAGGGGAGGGCGGCCATTCCCCACATAAACAAGGACCAGATGAATGTGTTGTTCAGGCATACTCCTCACTGGTGGATGCCGGCTGACTTGGTACATATGCGACCCCCCCCCTCTCCCTTGCAAATGCTAAATGTCTCTTCTTTCCCCTTCCGTTCTCAGAGTTGTTGGACGGACATCAAGCTCCCCTTCCTAACAGAGCTACTAGAAATCATCCAATTTTATTGCACTGGAAGTAGTCCTTTTTTTTTCTTTTTTCCCCCAGCCAAATTGAGATTTGGTACACGTCTGAAACATTCTTTGAGAACAGAGGATAGGAACTTTAAAAAATGAAGGGTTAACAGTAACACGATTTCCTAAAAGGGCATTTTTTTAAGCACTAATTTCAAATTTCAAGGCTTTTCAAGACAGCATTAAAAAAACACCATTTTTCCTGGATATTCCAGGCCTTGAAAACGTAATCATGATTTTCCAGGACTTTCCAGGTTTTCAAGCACGCGTGCGCGCCCTGGAGTTTTCTAGGTTTTCCTGAAGATAATTTTGCAGGGAATTTCTGGTAAAATTTACATATTATATACAACCATGATAATATACATACTAAATGCGACATCTATAAATGCAATATAAATTCAATGCAAGAAAAACAAGAAAAATGACACCAAATTTTCGGGTGTAATGAGCACGTCTTTTGAATCCGTTCTGACACAAATTAAATTTATCAAAGCTATTCAAAGTTAATGGAACCGGTATGGAAAACAATAGCATCTGACCGAAGAAAGAAGCTTTTCAATCGGGTTTTTAATCCAGCAGATGTTGCTGTAAACAAAATACTGAACTTACGTCCTCTGGTTTTTTTGGTTGTTGTTTTTTATTGGAGGTTTAACGACCACCATCAGCAACTCATTAGGCTAAGGGCAGTCGTCCATCCCTAATTTAGGGCCACTGACACCAGGGAAGGGAGAGAGCCAGTTCCATAAGCCAAACACAGCATCCGTGCCTCACCGGGATTCGAACCTGGACCCATCTTGAACGAATGATCAGAAGCCATCGCTTAGACCACTGCGCCACCGGGGCGGCGTCTTCTGGTTGCAAACTTGTGCATTAAGAAAAATTTGAATTTATATGAGAAACATTTCGCAGCGGAAACGTTCTCCAACAAAGAAGGAATTTTTCAAATCAGACTCTTAGAAGCAGAGATATGGACAAAAATATAAGATATGCATCTACGCCCCCTGGCAGGAACAACATACATTTTAGGAAGAAAGTATTCTGGAAAGGTTTTTTAATGTGAGTGGTATCTGTCCAAGAAAAAAAAATTTAGTCCAGTTTTAAGGAGCTCAGATTTTGCTGCAAATACATCAGAAGCAGAAATTAAAACTTATGCTCCCTGGTGGGCAAACCATTCTTTACAAAATATTGGAAATTAAATGAAAAATATTTTGCATCGGGAGCTGTATGCGATATAGGAAGAATTTTTAAAATTGGAGTTTTAGAAGCAAAAATATTGGGAAAAATGCAATTTACCTTGGCGCCCCCTAGTGGAAAGTCTGTGAATTACTTGAAAATTTTGAAATTATTTAAAAAGCATTTCACACCAGAAACTCTATTCAATGAAGAAAGAATTTTCCAAATCGGACCATTAGAAGAAAAGATATTGAAAAAAATAAGAATACATCTACGCCACCTAGCGGTGAAACTATGCAATATTTTAAAAAGCAATTCCACTTAGTAGTTCTAATTCTGACTATTATATAGCTCTAATTATTGTTCTATTCTCTTTTACGTGCGATATTTCAAAGTAACTTGTACAGAAAACTAGCAGATAATGCTTACCTTGGCATTCCTTTCTAGCGATGGGAACATTTCACGCACGTGTTTTCCGGTCCTTTGTTGATGTTATTGTCCTAAAGTCCGTTGTATGCGATGACTGGCTTTACTTCTCACACTTTTCGCTGGGTATACTCATTGGATCTTTGCCTTAGGGATTCAAACATCAATTTTTACCGTTCTTTATATTCGAAATTTTCGCCCATACTCTGGACATCTTCAGGAGCGTGGCGACTTTACCACCGATGTTCGTGGTTAACTTGACGCTAATGGAGTCCGATACTCCTTGTTGCCATTCGTCGGAAAAACTTTCCTGGATATATTCCGTTATCAAGCCCGGCTGGCCCATCTATGTTTCGTTAAGAACTCTTCTCCCCCCGTATTTTTTTTTTTAATTTTTTTTTTAATTTTCTTCTCTATCCTGGTTTTCTTGTCTTTTTTTTGCCTGTTTTTCTTTTGTTGTTTTTCTTGTCTTATTAGTTCTTTCCACAGGCCCGATAATGTGCTAGGTCGTTCTGGTTACATACCGTTGCTTTATTTTTGTAGATTAATATTGCTTCTTCCTCCTCATTTGCCTTTTCCGATTTTTATTCTCTTTTAGCATTTTAATTTCATCGAACTTTGGGAATGTCCGGTTTTCCAAGCAGAATTGCACTAAAGCAGTTTTGGCTTCTTTTTTTTAATCTGTTTTTCGTACTTCAATGTACGATATTGGGAAGTATGTGTGCTGTTGAATTTCGTAGGTTCCTGATTCTTCTAGCATTTTTTCCTCTGTTTTTTTGTTGACAGTCATACTTTTCACGGTGTGCACTGAGCTTTCCTAGTTGTAAGTCATATTTAGCACAGTGCCTATTGATTTCTTTACTCACTCCTTCCAGGTATGGGAAAGCTCCAATGTATTTCAATTTTTTATTTCTCATCTTCCTTTGGTTGTGCACTTCTTGGCCTTCTTTACTCTGAGTCATATGCTTTTTACTCTCATGTATCCATTTATTAATTAGCTTGCTCGGGTACCCATACTCTTGTGATATTTTCGAGATAAACTCTAGCTCTTGATTTTTTAGCCTGTTGTTAGATGTGTGTGTGTACGCTCGCCGTATCAAGTTTACTATGCTGTTTTTTATGTATCTCTGGATGGTGACAGTATGGTATCAGTACAGGTATGTAAGTTGCTTTTCTGAACACAGAGTATTCAAAACTATTTTTGTTTTTTCTTTAGTTGAATGTCCAGGAAGGATAGGCAATTATCCTCTTCAAACTCAATAGTTAGCTCTATGGTGTTACAGATTTTGCTAAACTGCTGTGCTAGATCTTGTAGCTCGGCTTTGTTAAGTTTAGACATTATAATAATGTCGTCTACATATCGAGCATAGAAGTATTGGTTTTCAGGTAAATTTTGAATAATTTCTTTTTCGAGGTATGCCATAATCACTTCTGCGTATAATGCCGATAATGGGGATCCCATAGGGCCACCTTACGTTTGTTTAAATATATTTCCTTCAAAATGGAAGATGTTGTTTTCCTTGATGAAATATAAGGTATTCTTTAGCTCTTTCAGTTGTGACAAGGCCTCCATGGATGTTAAGGCGTTATACCCAAACACTCCTGTCAAGCTAGCCATCGAATTGATTATGCAACAACTAAGCATCAACAAAGAACTAAACTTGTCACAACTGAAAGAGCTAAAGAATACCTTATATTTCATCAAGGAAAACAACATCTTCCATTTTGAAGGAAATATATTTAAACAAACGCAAGGTGGCCCTATGGGATCCCCATTATCGGCATTATACGCAGAAGTGATTATGGCATACCTCGAAAAAGAAATTATTCAAAATTTACCTGAAAAACCAATACTTTATGCTCGATATGTAGACGACATTATTATAATGTCTAAACTTAACAAAGCCGAGCTACAAGATCTAGCACAGCAGTTTAGCAAAATCTGTAACACCATAGAGCTAACTATTGAGTTTGAAGAGGATAATTGCCTATCCTTCCTGGACATTCAACTAAAGAAAAACAAAAATAGTTTTGAATACTCTGTGTTCAGAAAAGCAACTTACATACCTGTACTGATACCATACTCGTCGCACCATCCAGAGATACATAAAAAAAACAGCATAGTAAACTTGATACGGCGAGCGTACACACACACATCTAACAACAGGCTAAAAAAATCAAGAGCTAGAGTTATCTCGAAAATATCACAAGAGTAATTTGAGCAAGCTAATTAATAAATGGATACATGAGAGTAAAAAGCATATGACTCAGAGTAAAGAAGGCCAAGAAGTGCACAACCAAAGGAAGATGAGAAATAAAAAATTGAAATACATTGTAGAGCTTTCCATACCTGGCAGGAGTGAGTAAAGAAATCAATAGGCACTGAAATGCTAAATATGACTTACAACTAGGAAGCTCAGTGCACACCGTGAAAAGTATGACTGTCAACAAAAAACAGAGGAAAAAATGCTAGAAGAATCAGGAACCTACGAAATTCCAATAGCACACATACCCCCAATATCGTACATTGGAAGTACGAAAAACAGATTAAAAAAAAAGACTTAAACAACACATATCTAACTGGCAAAAAAAAGAAGCCAAAACTGCTTTAGTGCAATTCTGCTTGGAAAACCGGACATTCCCAACGTTCGATGAAATTAAAATGCTAAAAAAGAATAAAAAATCGGAAAGGCAAATGAGGAGGGAAGAAGCAATATTAATCTACAAAAAATAAAGCAACGGTATGTAACCAGAACGACCCTAGCACATTATCGGGCCTGTGGAAAGAACTAATAAGACAAGAAAAACAACAAAAGAAAAACAGGCAAAAAAAAGACAAGAAAACCAGGATAGGAGAAGAAAATTAAAAAAAATAAAAAAAAAAAGAAAAAAAAAGAGTTCTTAACGAAACATAGATGGTGCCAGCCGGGCTTGATAACGGAATATATCCAGGAAAGTTTTTCCGACGAATGGCAACAAGGAGTATCGGACTCCATTAGCGCGAAGTTAACCACGAACATCGGTGGTAAAGTCGCCACGCTCCTGAAGATGCCCAGAGAATGGGCGAAAATTTCGAGTATAAAGAACGGTAAAAATTGATGTTTGAATCTTAAGGCAAAGATCCAATGAGTATAGTCAGCGAAAAGTGTGAGAAGTAAAGCCAGTCATCGCATACAACGGACTTTAGGACAATAACATCAACAAAGGACCGGAAAACACGTGCGTAAAATGTTCCCATCGCTAGAAAGGAATGCCAAGGTAAGCATTATCTGCTAGTTTTCTGTACAAGTTATTTTAAAAAGAAAATATTCTGAAAAGGTTTAGCGACGTGAGTAGCATCGGTCCATGAACAAATGTTTTCAATCAAGATTTTAGAAGCTCAGATTTTATGGCAAATACGGCACAAGACAGACCGTTGTGGAGGAAACTTGGGGAGACCTTCGTCCAGCAGTGGATTGATAATGGTTGACAATGATGATGATGATGACATCAGAAGCAAAAATTAACACTAACGCCCCTGGTGGCCAAAGTATTCTTTACCAAAAATTAGAAATTATATGCAAAAGATTTCCCATCAGGAGCTGTATCCGCTGAAGAAAAGATTTTTAAAATCGAAGTTTTCAGGCATGAAAGTGAGCAGTGATAGGAAAAGCTGAACTTCCACGAGCGAGCAGAGAAGGCGTTGTGGAGGAGAGGGGGGGGGGAGGATAAAGTGCTGAATCTTGCATTTCACTCTCTAATGTATACAACCATGACATTTAGGTATTGGTCACATGCCTGCCAACTAAATAGATTTAATGTATGTATTTTGTTTCAAGAAAATTAAATATATAGTACAATATAATTAATGTAAGGGGGGGGATTTCTGATGAGGTCATATGCATAGAGAATCACTCACCTTAGTACAGAACGATGTCTTTAATCAAATGAGGAAATTAATCAAATGTCTTTATAAGATAACAATGTTGTATGGAAATGAAATCTTGAAGGTTTGAAAAAGTATTACAAGGTTTCTTACCTCTTTCAACATTTCTATACATGTTTCATTCTTTCTGCCGTCATGCTTGGTTTAGGCTTCCAGTGCGTTGAACACCGCACTGGAGAAGAAAGAATTACAAGATAGGTGCGGTGAACACCGCACTGGAAGCCTAAACCAAGCATGACGGCAGAAAGAATGAAACGTGTAGAGAAATGTTGAAAGAGGTAAGAAACCTTGTAATACTTATATTTGTATGCACGTAAATTTAAGAACAACTGTGGCTTCCGCTATAGATGTTTTAACCTGAATTTAGGTTTGAAAAACTTCAGACATGTTTGTTGATAAGTAATAAAAGTTTGATGAAGAATAAATGTTCATTCTTGATTTGACACAAAATTATTAATGAAGAAATATGATAAATGCTTGCAAAAACATTAAGACATTTTGTAGATAAATAATAAAAGTCATTCACAACTAATGAAATTTCATTTTCTTAAGTTATTTCTGTCTAACAATTAGTTCTAACCTTTTATGAATTAGCTGACTAGAGTTTTCTTTCTCTTGAACCAATTCATTTGATTTTAATTTGCTGCATAAGTTATTAGAGATATTTAGCTCTTTTCATCTTCTTTTCATTTCTTCTTATCTTGTAATTCTTTCTTATATTCTGAATATGATGATTTCATATTTCGGCATAAATCTCTATTTACAGGGTCATGCAAATAATAGTTTTTCTTTAAAAATTCCAAGGCTGACTTATCCTGATTCAGTAGCTCATATTTCATGGTTTGAATAGATGAAAATGTTTCAATTTTCATGCTGCTGGATTCTTTATCAAGTACATCCCCCATCATACTAAAGGAAGTTTCTGCTTCAGAGCCAGGAAAACAACTCAATAATGCTTTCATTATTATTTTTGAGAGGGAACTGAATTTGTTTAACTTAAAAAGTGCATGTTTTGGGATTCACTGAAATTTATTTATGTAAATATTAAACTGGAGCACATCACTGCATCCAAAGTATAAAATTACTGACATTTAACAACAACACAGAGTAGAGGGGCGAAATCTTTGCTCCGTCCAACTTCCGTTTTCGGACATTTTCTCTCCGTTTCTCAAGCTAAAATACAAATATTTATGCCCTAAAATGAAACTTAATAATGATACTGGGCAGAAGAAATATCGCGAGAAAAATACATTAGGATTATGGGAAAAAATCTTCACTCCGTTTTCAAAAGTTTTGAAAGATGAAATAATATCCAACCAGGGGCACAGAGGTTCTGGCGCCCAGTGGCACAATACCTGCCTTTTGTAGCAAGATGGTGCAAGACTTTTGTTTTGGCACACTTTGGCGCAGAATTTCTATCCCTGGAAGAGGTGAAGCCATTCCCAGCCGTAAACATCCCGTCGTTCGAAGTCATTACGATTTTGCTTTCCGCAAGGGCGAGGCATATCCCCCTCCCCTCCCCCCATAAAATTTTTATTGCATTTTTGGAATAATATCAGTAACACCAAAAACAGAACAGAAAAAAGCAGATTTCCGCGTTTTTGCAGAAGTCTTTCATGCCTGAGTTTTAGAAGAAGAGATATCGTGGAAAACGTAATTTACTTTTATGCCTCCTAGTGGAAAATCTATGCGTAACTTGATAAAGTAACTATACCTAAAATACTTTTCGAAACAAATGGAATCGAAAGATAAAATATTTTTTTCAATCGGACGTTTAGAAGCAAATATATGGAATAAAATGTATTTTGAATTCACCATCATCTGCATTTACGCCCTCTAGCGGCGAAATTGGACATTGTAAAAAACAAACGAAAAGAAGGATCATCATCGCATATTTCAAGCTTCCCAATGCAAAAAGAATTTTTCAAATCGGACTAATAGTTTCAGATATATGATGTCTACAGACGGACGGACAAATCGATAACATAAGCACAACACAGATAACAAGTTTCGTTCTAGTAATCCCTATAACAGTAAAGTTTGGTTTTTAAGATATTTCACCTAGGATTTGCCATGTCTTCATCACTACACAGGAGAAAAGATTTCCTTTTCTTAGGAAATTTGAAAGATCTCAAAACAATACGAGGCGTGTCCGATAAGTATATTTTTATTCCTATTGATACAAAACCATGTGTAGATCATATGTGTGCGTGAAACTATTACAACTGCTTTCAGTGAAGCACCATAAAAGCAGAGCAGCTTGATACTAATGTTAGGTGGCGTTGCTGATAAAAAACAAAGGTGGCGATGTTAAGTATTCAGTTGAAGCAGCGAGCAGTAGTGAAATTTTTAACGAAAGAAGGCGTAAAAGGCAGTGGACATTACGAGAAAACTACGGACGGTTTATGGCGATGCAGCTGTTTCTCGTTTCAGTGTTTATGAATGGGTTATGAAGTTCAAAGCTGGCCAAGAGAGCCTTTAAAGATGAGGCACGGTCAGGTAAGCCTAACATGGCGGTGACGGATGAAACGATTAAAGGGTTGACGACTTGATTAAAGACGACGGATGCATTAGTGTTCGGGATATTGTCATGAAATTGGATATCAATAAAGATTCTGTTGGACAAATTATGCATGAACATCTCAACTATAGGAAGATCTGTGACAGATGGGTACTCCGAATGCTTACAGTGGTGCATAAATGCCAAAGGCTAGACATTTGCAATGAACTGGTACAGCGCTATGATGAGGAGGGCGATGCATTCCTGGTATGCATAATCACAGGCGATGAAACATAGATTCATGAGTTCGAACCAGAGATAAAACGACAAAGTATGCAATGGTGTCATCTGAATTCACCCCCATTAAAGAAGTTAAAAGTTGGTTCGTTGGCGTCCAAGGTCATGACTACTGTCTTCTGGACAAACACAGTATCCTTCTGCATGAGTACTTGGCAAAAAATGAAACAATAAATGAAACAACAAATGTGAAGGCCTATGTGAAGACACTGAGAAAACTTGTCAGGACCAAACGGCCAACACTAAAAAACAATCGAGTATTGCTTCAGCGTGATAACACTCGCCTGCATATTGCTAAAGCAGTGCAAGCAGAAATCACAAAACAGAGGTGGACCCTGCTTACAGTCCGGATTTGACACCTTCTGCTATTTCATGTTTTCGGTCCCTTGAAGGATAGTTTTCGTGACCACCACTATGAGAACATGAATGATCTGCAAGTGGCTCTCCGTCAATGGATTCGCAACACCCCTAATGATTTCTTCACTACCGGAATGAATCGACTTGCTGATTGGTGGAGGAAATGCATTATGCTAAATGGAGAATACGTGCAAAAGTGACTTTGACTGTTCGTACCACTGTATTGCATATGCGAGTATCTTATTTCTGCATCTTGTATTTTTTTTCTCTCCTGTAATTCATAGGAATAAAAATCCGAATACTTACCGGACACCCCTTGTATATTCAACTGTGCATAGAATGACCCATTATAAATACACTCACGGACAATGAAATTTGCGCATCAAGAAGGAAGCATCGGATTGTACTGAAATTTTATGGACGTAATGATACAGATGAATGATACACATGATGGCAAAAACAGAGCTGCAGGACAATTACAGAGGGATCTGTGGAATGCAGCCCAGTCATCTTCAATAGCACGTCGCACTGCCTCATACTGTGATACATGCTGCAATACATTCCAGCATGGAGGTGAACAGACGCCTGATGTTGTTCTGCGGCAGACTGGCCCACAAGTGTTGGACGGTGTGCTCACATGACGTAGGCAGTTCTGGGCAAAACAAGCTGCGTGCAGGCGGGCATTATCCTGCTGGTATAGCGCACCTGGAATCCTGGCCAGGAATGGGAGCACATGGGGCCGTAGGATCTCATCCACATACCGCTGGCCCGTCAATGATCCACGTACAATAACTAGAACTGATCGGCTATCGCAGGTAATGGCTTCCCAGACCATAATGTCTGCAGTGGGAGAGGTGTGGCGCTCGATAGCAAGGTTGGGATTGTGCCTTTGATCCAGGGACCTCCACATCAGGACATGATGATCATCTGTCTCCAAAACGAAGCTAGTCTACACGCACAACTAAAGACCACACATCACCAGTCTGTGGTGCCCCACATCACTCTGGCCTGGCATCACTGCACATGGAACCGCCGATGGTCTGGTGTTAATGGCAGCACATGTAAGGGGCACTGAGATTGCAGATTCGCTTCCTAGAGGTATCGGGAAATGGTTCACGGGCACACAGGAGCCGCTATGTCTGCCAGTATAGTGGATCGGGTCCCCATGGGATCCGTTAGTGCATGGCGCATGATCTGTTGATCCTCTCTACCGGTGGTACTCCTGATTCACCTGGAGCAGCTCCGCTGTGTGGCAGTGCTGTCACGTGTCCACTGCTCCCAACACAGTCAGACGGTATGATCAGAATGATCCATATGGTGTACCAAACGGTACGCCAACCACCCTGCGGTTTTCAGTCAGATGATCAGGCCTATCTCAAAGTCCTTAAGTTGTGTGAATCGATGTCTCTGGTGTCTACTCAGCATTTTTGTCACTCTGTACTCTTGCTTGCGTCAGCCAATGATTTTCGCTTTCATGGGGCATCAACTACATTCCAGTTTATAAGACTGCCGGTTCGTGCTTGCAGCGCCACCATAGGGTGTGCGGTTATGCACATTCGCACCAAACATGGATCATTTGCAAACCAGCACGCACTCTAGCTATTTGCAAAGTTTCACGGTTGTAGCATGTTTTCTTCTAGCTGCACAAATTTCATTGTCCGTGAGCGTATTTAAAAATATTCTCAGGTAATTTGAAGATAAAGGTACTTGTTTGAAAATATATGCTGTGTTTAATACATACAGGGTCCCTTTCTTTTCAGAATTTTTGTTACAAAGTTAAAAACAACACAAAGCTTTAACACCAAATGAATTAGGGAACTTTTTCTTTTCTATACAAGTACATCATTTTAAAGAAAAATATTAAGAGGCTTTCATGTGCCTAGAAGAATCAGATAATGAGTTACGATTCTTTTTACATGGCATAGTAGTTCTGGTATTGAACATTCTACGTTAGTGTCATGATAAAAGCACCCAATTTTCAGTGCGGCAATACTCAGGATCTACTGGGACTATCAATATGAAATCCCCACCATGTTCATATCTTGTAAACACCTGTACCGATACTCATCAAAATTGGGAAGGGGTGAGTGATACTATGTAGAAAAACTGGATGACAGGATGTGGAGCGATTCGTGGAAAAATAATGTGCTTAATGGTGACAGGCTAGTTAGTGGTGGCACTTCCACACTTCTGAAAAAAAATGTTTTTTTTTGTTCATAATTATTACACAGAATATTTATAACATATCCTGCAAAAACATAGTATTTTAAGAATTGTATGTATACTTACGATAGATTTTTCTTAAACTGATTTCCCTGATTAGCAACAATTTCACCTAATGTGCACTCTACCCGTCCAAGGAAATCCTTGAAAAATAAAATTTAATGAATCACATAAATTCAAACTATAACTATTAAATAAAATAAATTATGAAAGAGAAACATTACTTGAGAATTTTATAAAAATCACAAAGACAGTATCTGGATATCCTAGAATGTGTAGCAGGAAAATTATCCTTGGCTGATGTAGAACTAGAAAACATTGCTTCCCAGTGTTTTCCACTTCTGCATCCAACCAAACTAGTCCATAAAACACATTACACATACAACAGCAATTTACAAACCTCAGTACCACAAACAAAATAAAAGTAACCACTAAAGTATCTGATGAAATTCTACATTATATTCAAATAAAAAATGATAAAACAAAATGTTGCAAGCAAATAGCTCTCTCATTTTCTCATTTAAAAATATCATATGTATCAATGGAAAAAATCAAACAGGCTTTTCAAGAACCTCTGTAATATCAGACTTTCAAACCAACAGCAATCAGAAAGGGCAGTCTGGTGTAACCCTAGGAAGAAAAAACCAAGTTCGCATCATTTGCAGAATTTCCACATTTGAAAAGAAAAATGTATCTTTTAAGTTAAGAGATTACTGTCCTTTAAAAACACAAACCATCAACCCAATGTCAAAAATCTACAGCAGCACATAACTAAAAAACCCCGAGTGAAGACATTCCATCAATCTTAGACAATTTTATGGTTACCACTGAAATATGCCTAATGGATGAAAACTTTAATATGAGAATGTTCTGAGACCTTAACAACCAACCATGCAATTATGAAACATCTATCTAGGTAAGTTCTGACCAAAAGGAAAACGTAAGCTATGAAAATTTGGTTACAGCACAATTCACACAGCTAAGATATATTTAACAGCAATATCACAGACGCAGTTTTTCATAAAGAAATCGAAGTACTTGTGCATTTCGACTAAGATTCATGCCTAGAAATAAAATCCAAGTAAAGAAGTAATACACATGATGAAGACAAAGCTATAAATGGAGTCTTAACTTCAAAACCACAGCACACATGGATAAATTAAAAAATATTACGCATCCTAATATACAGGGTGATTCATAAAGAAGTATACAGTTTCAACGCACTATAAAACAAGAACAATGTAATATATTTTATGTTACCTGTAACAGAATTGTAGGGGAATGTTTCAAGTATTTTTAGAGACAGTCACAGATGTTCTATGTGTGCACCCTTAGTCACACGACACACATCAAGCCGATAATCCATTTTCGCCCAAACGCGAGGTGGGATATCTGAATAAAGTGCAGTGATAGTGGCTGTGATATGCTGTTCAGCTCTGCTAAATCAACAGGAAGGGAGGGGCGAATACCTTGTCCCTTACGTACCACCACAGGAAAAAGTCACAAGGTGTTAAGTCAGGACTTCTGGGTGGCCATTGGGTCAGTGGCATGTTGTAGTCCGCGGCTCGTCCAATCCATCGGTGAGGAAGATGTTCATCAAGATAATCTCACACATCGCCTAACCAGTGTGGTGGTGCACCATCCAATTGGAGAATAAAGTTGTCACTGTCGTTCTGCAACTGTGGCATCAACCAAAGACTTAACATATCCAGAAAAGAGCCTCCCGTGACAGTTTAGAGATTCGAAAATTTTAAGTCAGGAATTTTGGTTCTACTACACATACCCTTGATATGCTTTATTATGCTGTTTAACAGAAAAAGATGAACATTTATATTCCGGTGTTCACACTGCATTATCCATAACCGTTCCTGTTTAATGTTTTGTTTACATCTTTTTTTCTTTCGTTCAAAGTTCGAGTTTTTTTTTTTTTTTTTTTCGGGTGTGTGCCATTCGATGTCATTTAATTCATATTGTGGTTCATTTGTCTCAAAACATCGACTTTGTTTTGCGTGAGTTTTAACAACAACACTGCAAATATGCCTCCTAAACGGAAAAAATCTGCTGAGGAAGTAGCTTTCCAGAAGGAAGCGGCAACAAGACGAAAGACAGGGCAAGAAACGGCCCGTCGGAAAAATATGTCTGCTGTGCAAAGGGAATGTGATCAGAATTGTCATCGCGTAGCAAATATGACTCCTCAGCAAATTGAACAAAGTCAGGAACGACACCGAATTGCAAACATGATGTCAGAACAAATTGCACAAGGTAGCGAACGACATCAGATTGCAAACATGTCACAATTGCAAATATTATCCCAGAGACGTGGTGTTACAATCTGCCAAGGAAATCGACGAACCAGAAACCAAGCTGTTCTTGACGCAGTTAAAGTTGTAGAACTAAATGTAGATGCTCATAACTGTGGTTCCATGGACAGTATTTGCAAATTTTGTCATGCAAAGCATTTTGCGGCAGAACAGTCATCTGACAAACTTTTTACGCAACGCTATCATAAAGGCAAAGTAAAATTAAATGATATAAGATCAGCCTCTGTTATTCAGCAGTTAATGAAAGAACAGCATCAACATTCAAAAAATTTCATGGACAACATAAGATCAATAAATAGAGCTTTGGCATTTGCGTACAAGGGACCTAACATTGCTCCGCCTCCTGGATACGGTCCCTATTGTTTCCGAATTAATAAACAAATTTACCATCGAGCAGGAGCTTTGCACCCAGCAAATGGGGACCAGAGAAAGTTTGCCCAACTGTATATATTCGACCCGGAAGAGGTTGGTGATCAAAGAATGAGGATTAGGAAAAATGCCAAGTGCAATCCAAGTCTGATGCAAGAGTTAAGCACTTTCATGTCTCAAAATAATCCTTTTGCTGATGCATGCAAAATGCTTTACGAAGTTGAACAAGAAAGCATTAATGATGCCGCTCTGGATGGCATTGAGCCGGCAAGGTTATCAGGGTAATACTTCAAGACCGCAAATCCGACATTAGATGATACAATGTTTCAAGAAGCAATGATGTAGCTGCCATTTTTCAAAATGCTGATGGCGAACCGCCTCTTGACAGGGACTTGCTAATCCATTGTCGCCCAAATCAAAATAGTCCAAATAACCGAATGACCAAGAGGATTAGCATTTCAGATCCGAACCTTGAATCATTAGTGTATTCCCTGTTTTTTCCTTTTGGAGATCAAAGCTGGGGAATTGACATTCCTCTTCAAAGTAGACCAACAGCTCTGCGAAACATTTCTGCTAACCCAAGAACACGGGTTTCTTTCAGCAATATTTAGTTGATGCTTACGTGAAAACTGAAGCCAATCGCCTTAATTATATACGAAAAATCAATCACAATTATGGATAGAAAAATATACCGGTCTTATGGATAACCTGAATAGTGCAGCAGCAGCACAAGGTTTACAACTGGGCAGAGCTGTCCTTCTTCTTTCCTCTTTCCAAGGAAGCCCGAGAAACATGGCACAGAACTATCAGGATGCAGTGGCTATTGTTTGGAAATACGGAAAGCCAGATTACTTTATCACACATGTAACCCAAAATGGCAAGAAATAATGGATAACTAGGAACCGGGCCAATCTGCAGAATTTCGGCCAGACTTAGTAGCACGAGTTTTCAAATTTAAATTAGATGAGCTAATGAGAAACATAACCAAGAAACATACAGCAATTGTACATGTCATTGAATTTCAAAAATGCGGTCTGCCCCAAACTCACATTTTGCTAATTGTCAAAGCAGAAGACAAACCCAAGGATCTGGATGCCATTGATAAAGTTATTTCAGCAGAAATTCCCAGTGCTGTAACTTGCCCAAGGTTACATGCAATCATGGTTCATGGACCATGTGGGGAATTCAAGTTATGTGGGGTACATAACTTGAATTCCCCTGTATGACTGACGGGAAATGTTCCAAGAAATTTCCAAAATATTTCAAAGAAACATTGGCAAATTCTGATGGATATCCCAAATACCACCGCTGAAACAATGGCAGCAAAATAATTGTCCATGGAAAGACTATTGATAATTCCTGGATTGTTCTGTACAACCCATACTTCAGTCTGAAATTTAATTGCCATATTAATGTCGAAAGTTGTGCCTCCATCAAGAGTGTAAAATATCTGTTCAAATACTTATACAAGGGACATGACTGTGCTAATGTAGCAATTGAAGAGCACAACACTTTAAATCATGATGAACTTCGGACTTTTACGGATTCCAGGTACCTCAGTGCTCCTGAGGCAGCATGGAGACTCTTTGGTTTCAAAATGCATGATCAATCTCACACAATCGTGCGACTTCAAGTTCATCTTCCTAATGAGCAAATTGTCTATTTCACTGAAGACAACATGCAGCTGTAGCAGGAGGAGAAGCCACATGCAATACTAATCTAACTGCATGGTTTAAATTAAACGAAGATGAAAATACTCGAAACTCTTTGTATATTGATATCCCACAGCATTATGTATTTGACGAAACAAATTGTAAATGGAAGCTTCGACAAAGAGGCAAAGACAAGACTATTGGGTGCATATGTACACTGTAAGTTTGAACGCCAACACAGAAAGATTCTGTTTGCGCCTTTTCTTGCTCCATGTTCCTGGAGGAACTTCTTTTGACGATTTGAAGACTGTTGATGGTATATTATATCTGGGTTTTAAGGAAGCAGACCAAAAGTGAGGACTATTAAATAGTGATGAAATTTGGGACGATACTCTATCTGAGGCAGTGACTGAAAAAATGCCCCGACAGTTGTGAGAACTGTTCGCGTATCTTTGTGTCCTTGCTGTGCCACCAAATGTGCCTGAACTTTTTACAAAGTATAAGAAAGATATTTGTGATGATTTTGCAAGGCAACATAATGGTCATTCAGATGACTGTACCAATCAACCCCAAAGAAATATTTGAGCTATATTAGGTGTGCAACTTAATTCTTGGCCCCTAACCACAAGCGATCATAGAATGTTGGCAAATGCAAATAGCTGTGTGCGATAATGGCTCATTGCAGCACCATCTAACAGCTTTCCAGGCATCTGTAACCGCCCACAGCTGTAGTGACAGAAGGGACGAAAGTTGACGGTGAAAGCAATGTCGTTCGAGAAGCAACATTTGAGGCACTGCCTCCTGTTTGCGTTTCAGCTGAAAAAAGTGCAGCAGAAGACCAGCAAATGATCTGTGCTGCTTTGGGTGAGGCTGCTGTGTCCTACAGTACGTGTAAGAAGTGGTTCCAGCAGTTTAAGCAGGGAAATTTCAATCTTCGTGATGCAGAACGTCCAGGACAGCCACAGAAAGTTGATGATGAGGAACTGGAACAACTGTTGAACATGGATCCCTGTCGCATACAGTCAGAGCTCGCCAGGAACTCGGAGTAACACGGCAAGCCATTGCAAAGTGCCTACACAAGCTTGGACGGATTCACAAGGAGGGGTTGGGTGCCCCACCAACTCACAGCTGCGAACAAGTCTTGGCGCTACGATGTTGCTGTGTCCTTGCTCTCCAGATTCAAGAAGGATTTCCTCCATAAGATTTTGACCTGTGATGAGAAGTGGATCCTCTACAACAGGGATCATAGCATACTTCTGGAAAGTTTTAGGTAGGAATTTTAGGAAAATTTTAGGAGTGTATTTCAATAAAAACTAGATGTATATTTGTATACATCTAATAAAACAACTTTGTATACATTGTAAAGAGTTTGCTTCACACCTCTCAACTATATATACTGATAGACTGCGCATGACATCAAAATTTCTGGCTCCAACATAAAATCACATGACATCAGTCAAAAAGATGGGTTACACCTGCTGTGCTTATGGTTGCTCTGAGCGATATAGTAAAGGAAGTTCTATGATTTTTCATGGGTAAGAAACGAATTAAATACCTAAGTCAATAAAGTTCCAATTACTTAACCAGAAACTTGCAGCTATTGATATAAAAATATAGTAACTTAAGAAAAAAAAAATGGAATGCATGTTCCAAATTCTTCGCAAATGTTCATCACATTATAAATCACGAAATGTAAACAACCCGATCATGCATGTATACAGCTCATAAGTAAACTTACCTGAAGAGTTTTCATTATATATGAGGCGCATTCACATAATACACCGGAAACACTGAAGTTCTGCAGCGTAAATTAGTAATCATAACAGCATTTTTACACGAAATTTGGAGTTTGATGATGACGTGCCCAATGTTGGAGCCATGGCGGCTTTGATGCAGCTATTGCCAATGCGCAGTCCATTAGTATATATGGTCGAAGTTCACACCCAAATTTTTTGCATAACGTCTAAAGTTTAAGTATGATATACTTCTAATGTTCAGTTCTTATCTTTTCATGTGTTATTATCATATTCAAGTATATTTACCACATTCAAGTTTTACTTTGAACATTAATATGCTGTTGAAACAGAAGCAATTCACGATTTTCACAGTCAAGTTTTCAGGTTTCACATTAAATTATAATATCCTAAAAAGGTAATTGAAAACCAAGAACTATGTACAATTGTTCACTGAATTACTTTTTTCATATTATTGTTTTAACTTTTTCCTGATAAGCCTATCTTTTTCTGCTTCCACCACAACTAATTTACTTTCAGTTTTCTTTATTTCAGCTGAACCTTGTATGATCAAGTTAGAGGCAACTGCTATTTCAACAGTATTTTGTTTTTCTACAGCTTTTCTCATTCTTTCTGTTCCCTCTTGAATTACTGCTAGGGAGGCATCTTTATCTTTTTTTAAGTCTATTTATTTCTGCATCATTTTTTTTTATTTTGTCATCAAACTCAGCTTTTCTTTTTTCTCTAGCTGCTTTTCCTTATTTTCCCTCTCTTTCTGCTTCCTTTCTTTTACCTTTTTTTATTCTTCTTCCTTCAGCTTATCAACATACTCTTTATAAAATTTATGTGAATCACGAACACTATTTAACAAATTTCTTGTTATGGGAACTTTACTTACACATCCATAGGGTTAATGGCCCCTTTAACTATTCTTAATGTTGTTATAGTTGAGTCTTTTAAGTTAGCCTTGTCCTTCCTTAACAGAGCAGTGTTAACCGAAAATCCCCTTTCTGCATCAGCATTACCATGAGGTAAAACTAAAATTGACTTGATGAGTTTAGCAAGATTTGAGTATTTTTCTTTTCCGCTAGAGTCTTTAATACTAAATATATTACACCAGCAATGATCAATCCGCACTGGAATATGCCCTTCCTCTGAAAATTTTACGAGTTCATCTAGAGTTGGCTTATCGCAATTTAAAAGTTTCCACTCTTTCTTACTCTATCAATTTGTTCCTCAGAAAGATGCAAAACACTTGAAATTCTGGTTATTTCCAAAAGTCCTTCAGTGACTGAAAGTTGAGTTGACTCTTTCTTTGGTTCTTTTACTTCTATGTCTCTTAGCTTTTGATTGCAGAACGGCAAATTTGACTTTAAATATTTTGTGGTTGCAATTAGTGATGATCTTACATCTAAGAGAAATAATTTCTGCCTGGTCTCCTGAACATTCCTGAGGAGATTTTTGTCTTCATACCAACTTCTAACTCCCCTAGTTTTTTCCATGAATTTTTGTTTTCAAAATCTACATTCTTTAGGTCTTCTCCAAATTTCCCTGCAATAACATCATCTTGGATAAACTGAGCCATAACATTCCTCATTAAAGTATTTAAATCAGAATATAACTGGTGTATTTTTGGTTCTTCACTCTGATAACATAATGAAAACTTTTCAAAATTTTGGTGTGAAAATGAAATTAATGCTAAATAGCAAGGAGTTAGCTCATTTTTCAGGAAACAGTGAATCCTTTCATACCTTGCCGAATTGCGTAGTTGTTTTTCAAATATTTTTTGAGATGGCAAGAAGTTTAAAAAATATTCTGTAATATTTAGCCATTGATCCAAGAGCCTCTGGACTACAGAACCATCGGTTAACCATCTGTTGCTGACATGCCGCAAAAGAAATTTGGCAGTGACTAATGTTATATCCTCGACAGATTTATAATCCTCTCGTCTTGCAGCACTACTCTTTAAAAAGTAATGCATATCAGTAGCAAATTCGTCAAAATCTATATTTAAGCTTGTCAAAAAAATTTTAAATGCATTACTAACAACATGCAGGTTGCAAAAACCTAGTTCCAAAGATTACCCGCCTGTTTCTTGTTTTACAACTTCATTGAATTTGCGTAAAAAAAGCACTTATTTACATTTGGGCTGTCCATGGATACACAAATAATTCTGTTCAACGAAATATTGAAGGATGAAAACACATCAAGAATTTCTTTTAGCAAAATATCTGCTGTTGCATGACCCAGAAAAACGCTTGTTAGGTATCGGCAAGAAACTGAATTTATTTCTGAAGACCAGTACCTGAGATAAACATCCAACTGCCGTTTCACTTGTGTATTTGTAGTTTCATCAAATGCTATAGTAACCTTTCCTGGGCTACTAGATGCAATGTCTTTTTTCAAATCCTCTTCAAAATATTTTGACAATCCATGTGATATCACATAAGCAACTTTTTTTCTTTAAGTTGAATTTTGGCTGCAATAGCAGAATCAGGAAACATTTCTTTGAAAAGTTCAACTGTTTCAGTGCATGAAACAAAAGACATATTGTCCTTAGCAACTTTCATGGCCCATAATGCTTCGACTTTAGCCAGCTGTAAATCATGACTCAGTACTTCACTAATATTTGTTTCGGGCTGAAGATCCCATCCTCCAAAGGCTTTCAGGATGGACTTATTTTGAAATTTACTTTGGAATTTCTTCAAATGTTTTTTTTTTTTTTCCTTTATGATGCGCTTTTACTTGTGAAAAGCCACTATTAGAAATATTGAAAATTTCTGAACACAATATACACTTAGCAGAAAATATTGTTTCAGTTGCAGAACACCATTCTTTCAACTTCACTCCATCCAATTCTTTGGCGAGCCACGCATCTTGAAATTTCGTTTTGGATTTAGGCATCTTAAACACTTGTATTACTAACCAGAAAATGAAAGTGAAGTACAAAAACACGTTCCAATATTGCAAAACCAGAGAACTTCCTGAAGTTTGGCTGCGAGGATATCAGAAGATAGAAAAAAGAAAAGCAAGTCACCACTAGAGAACTGAACCTGCACACAGCACAGAGAACACCATAAAAGAGGCAAAACCAGAAACTATCATACGCATCTCATGCAAGTTCAGTCAAAGCGAGTCGGAGCTTCGAGATATATTGTGCATCGAAGGTCGCTCTCGCCGACGCACGATCGAAGGTCAATGATCACGTGCTCTACTGCCTGCCACGATAACACTCAGCTACCATCCCATTGTCATTACCGGAGGTTACGGAAGGAGACCACGTTTCCTCTTTGCTTCCATCCACCTGCGGTTTACAATAACAAAACATCAGCAGAAAGAGGAGGGTCCACGAGGCATGTCCAAAAATAAAGTACGATCTTCTGCGTGCCATTCGTCTGCAAAGCGCAAACCAGGGGTGAAAATGACCCCTCCCCTTTTCCATTTGATCTCTGTTACTCTCGAAAACTGTCCGAAGGCACAAAGGTGGAGCGCCCCCGCCCCGAAGCATGTGCATCTCGATGGCGTCATTTTCCCTCCTTTCAGCAACACAGCATATAGGTTGTGTTTCTACAATAACAGGTCTTTTTACCTTACCATAATGGTAAATTTATTGGCGTTAATAACGGTTGTATTTTTAATAAATAAGCTTACAAAAATTTTAGGAAGAATAGTAAATTTTAGGTATAATTTTAGGAATTTAAGGAGGGTCACAAAATATTAGGAATTTTAGGAGGAATGCAATCCCTGCTACAATAATCCTAAGAGGTGCAAATCGTGGGTTTATCCAGGTCATCCTACCACCAGTACCGCCAAACCGAATATCCATGTCAGGAGGTCGTTGCTGTGCATATGGTGGGATCAGCATGGTGCCGTACACTACGAGTTGCTCAAACCTGGTGAAACAGTCAATGCTGAGCGTTATTGTCAGCAACTCATTCGTGTGAATAATGCAATGGAGGCGAAAAAGGCCATACACTGGCAAGGGCAGAAGGTCGTCCCTGTTGCTTCAGGATAACGAGCGTCCTCACACCACAAAAACGACTTTAAGCACAATCACTGACCTGGGATGGGAGATTTTGTCCCACCCAGGGTATTCTCCAGACTTTGCCCTGTCGGATTATCACCTCTTTCGCTCCCTGCAACATCACTTGAGTGATACACACTTCACTTCTGTCGAGGAGGTCCACACAAATATTGATGACTTTATCAACTCGAAACAGGCCTCTTTTTCCTGCAGTGGCATTCTGCAGCTCCCTGACAGATCAAATGTATCCAACACAACGTGGATTATTTCCCTGATTAGGTACATATTCGATTTGCTATAATTTGCTGTCAATGTGTCATGCCTGTGGACGAGAATTAAGTTGTACACATAATATAAACATGCTTAGACTATAAAATTTGTCAAAATACGAGTCATTTGTGTAATGACCTTTTGTTACCTTTAAACTTTTTGCATGTTATCTTCCTAGTAAGCTCCATTTGACAAATCGTGGAAGAACCACCGATTTCCTCATAACACTTTCTTTGACTATATTGCAAGGCTTAAAAAAATATATATAGTTAAAATATTATTAAATTATTGTAATTTCCTTTATCTAGAAATTCATATTTCTTACATACCTTTCATATGGGAACCAAGTAGTTATGCTGTCTTCTTTTGCGTGATATATATTGCAAGTTTTACACTTAAGGTTCGTATTTTTGAAGAAATCTTGAAGAGATCGAGTATCCTTGTGTCCAATAAAAAATCGTATTTGCAAAGAGGTTAAAAACAACGGGAAATATGTACATGAGTGATGATTAGTAATGGGATGCCAGATGGCATAGAAACAATGTCTTGAAAAATCTGATCAAGTAAACTAATACTTCTTTAAAGAACGTAAAGACCTAGTCTTAATGAATGAAATAAACCAGGAAAAACGAGCTATCCACTCCACAAATGTGTCCATTTGCCACTAATGAAGGAAATGCTGACCTTCAAAAACATCCTATGCATTTCGGCAACATATGTGTTACCATCCTCATGGAGAAAAATGGTGGCTGTGTTCCCTTGTGGTCATGTAGGATCTGCCACGTATATCGAACTGGTAATCTCTTCACTGTCGAAAGGAAATTACAATAATTTAATAATATTTTAATTATGTACATATTTTTAAGCCTTGCAATAGTCAAAGAAAGTGTTATCAGGATATCGGCGGTCCTTCCACGATTTGTCAAATGGAGCTTTCTAGGAAGATAACATGCAAAAAGTTTAAAGGTAACGAAAGGTCATTACACAAATGACTTGTATTTTGACTGTACCAATTGTGAAACTTTTGCCCTTAAAGAAATTGAAGATGCGTTTATTATTCACAGTAAAAAATGTGCTGACTTTGGACTACCCACTCCTCCAGAAAACCTTCAAAATTGCTCCTGCACCTTTCTATAATGCCTAGCAAGAGAGAGAAAGAAGTGAAGCAATGAAGTCATTGTTGAATGCAGAACAAAAGGTAGCATATGATGAAATAATTGCTGCAGTTCAAGATGGCAAAAAGAAAGCAGATACTTTTTCCTTGATGGTCCAGGTGGCAGTGTCAAAACATATAAGTACAAATTGCTCCTCAGTACCATACGAGTAGAAGGAAACATTGCACTGGCCACAGTATCAACTGGCATCGCTGCAAATCTTCTTCATGGTGGCAAGACATACCATTCCCAATTTAAAGTGCCTGTTCCTGTGTTTGCAAACTCCATTTCAAAACTGACTATGACCAGTTCTGATGCCGAGATTATTAGAGAAGCAAAAATTTTGATCTTGGACGAAGCTACAATGGTTCCTAATAATGCAGTTAATTGTATTAACAAACTCCTTCAAGAGATCATGAAGACCAAAAAGCCCTTTGGCAGTAAAGTTCTCATTCTTGATGGAGATTTCAGACAAACTCTTCCTGTCACACCCCATGACATGAGGTCAGCAATTGTGCAATCCACCATTAAATTCAATGATCTGTGGGATAAATTTGAAGTATTGAAACTAAGTCATAATGCTGGGTCTGTTGATTAGACTTTCAGAGATTGGCTGAAAAAGTTGGGCGACAGGGAACTTACGAATGACAAGGGTCTGCCTGAGGAGATCATAGAAATTCTACAGAATTTGATCTGCCAAGGTTCCCCTATCCATGAATTATTTGGAGAAAGGCTTAGTGCTACTGATGTAGAAAAATATTCCAAAATGGCAATACTTTGCCCAAAAAATACAGACGTTGACAAAATAAATGAGCACGTTCTGAACCTTTTAAGATGGGAGTGTTGTCACTTATCTAAGCAGTGATGAAAATGACAGGGAAAACTATCCAGTGGAATTCTTGAATGAACAAACCCCATTCGGAATGCCAGTGCACAAAATGAACTTGAAGGTTGGAAGTGTCATTATGCTGCTCAGGAATTTGAACACTAAACATAGTCTTTAATGGGGTGCAATTAATTGTAAAATCCTTGAAGCCCAATCTAATCATCGCCCAAGTCTTGACAGACACTGCGGAAAACAAGACTGTCTTCATTCCTCGCATCGATTTAGTCCCAATCAGCACAGATGTGCCATTTGTTTTAAGACGACGGCAGTTTCCAATTAAACTTGCTTTTTCCAAGACCATCAACAAGGCTCAGGGACAGATATAAGAAAAAGTCATAATATATTTACCTGAACCGGTGTTTAGCCACGGTCATCTGTATGTCACGACGTCAAGAGTACAACGATCTGACAACGTGAAGATAAAAATAGTTCATGGAAAAGAACAGGGGAAATTGATAAAGGTTTACAGTCAGTGTATACCAAAAATGTTGTGTACAAGGAAGTGTTGACGAAATAGACTAAAGGTTTTGCAAAACACATAACAAACAGACAGCCTGTCATATCAAATTCCATAACCGACTGCTTGGGAAATTTTCAGAAAGCTGTGAGCCAACGTTGCCATCTATTGACGTGGAACTCAAAAACTCAATAAATAAATGTCAATAATTTCTGTATTATAAATTTTATTTTTTCTCCGTCATTATCGGCGGGCTTTCATCTAGTTTCTTTTAGAAATGTTAATGAAGAAATTCTTCACAAATACACCAAAGGCAACTCAGCAAATTATATTTTCTTCGCATGAAAGTGCCTATGTGATTAGCCTACTGCCATCCAGCCATCTCTTCAGAACACTTGAAAATTCCATGCCATAAAACTAGAATCAAATCTTTCTCTCTTTTGATTTCTGTTCAAGCACCACTCAGCAAAACAATATCTCAGCAACTGAACTTTTATGAATCTTAATAAACTTCAGATGTAGTGGTAGCATGCTTCAACATAAATCACGAGATTAGGTTTGACTCTCACTTCAAAGCTATACAATTTTCAAGTCTCCTGAACAGATGACTACATGAAAAGTCATATATGAATTTCACCACCACCACCACCACCAACAACAACAACAACAACAACAACAACAACAATAATAATAATAATAATAATAATAATAATAAATCCAGCCCTAATCCTGGATAATAATAATATATCCAAAATTCAGCCCTAATCCCGCATTTCCTCACCCAGAGAGTAAGAATACTTAAGGCTAAAAATGAGGACACAAGAAACCCAGGCAACTATCAACCAATCGAGTGTCTACGTATGCTATATAAGATCCTAACAGCGTGCATCGCCAATACAGAGTAAGTTCTGTAGTCATCAACTTCCTTAAGGCATCATGACAGGGTGGAAGTCAACAATCAAAGTCGAGAACATAACGACTAAGCCCATTCACATGAGAAGAGGCAATCTTCCAGGGAGATTCACTTAGCCCACTATGGTTCTGCCTAGCACTCAAACTGCTGTAAACCATGCTCAACGAAAGCAAGTATGGGTTTACCATCAAGTGCAACAAAACCAACAAGTACAAGCTCTCCCACCTCATGTACATGGATGACATCAAGCTGTCATACTCGCCAACTTTGGAAAATGTGCATCAGTAAAAATTTTGCGCGAACGCCATTTACCACAAAACAAAACATAATTATATTAATAAATATGCAGTAAAAATCTCTGCATATGCCACAATAACTAAACTAGTATTATCTGTGTTTAAAATAATAATTTAAAAAACCATAAAGTAAAATCTTAATTTTGTTCAATGTTACCCTTGCAACCCTGTGGTGTTTCAATACAAAACTAAAATTTTCATTTGCTGATATCTTTGTTTTCCTTCCCATTTCTTTATGATTGTTTTTTTTTTAATGCCCTTGAATGACAATTTTATCCATCATGAATGCATGACAGCTTTCACACTGTTTTAGATAAAAGATGAATAGTGTAACTTTTGAAAATATAAGTACTTTTGAACACAATGCATCAATCTTCACAAATTTTTCAGCTTCGTCACTTACGGTTTTGGACTCCCCCCCCTACAGCGTTTATCAAACTCACATGCAAAATTGTTGGGGGGTGGATATTTAAGAATACAGGATACATGTTCTGATCTCTGATCATCATTGGGGTGAAAAAATTACAGTTACGGAGGAAATCTTTGGTACGTCCAATTTCCATTTTCGGACATCCCCCCTATTTTCACGTTGAAATACAAATACACTGACGGAAAAAAAATCCCAACACCAAGAAGGGGTTGTGTTAGATAAACGACAGTTAGTAGGCGGTGAGAGTACATCTGTAAGATGACATCTATGCAAATTTCGCGCTCGACGCATACGTGTGGCGCTAGTAGCGCTCCTCGGAACATGCAAAGCAGGTTCGCTGTAAATACGCGCTGTAACGTTCGTGAGTGTTAGTTATCGTTGAGATTGACGTCTATGCAAATTTTGCGCTTGACGCATACGTGTGGCGCTAGTAGCACTCCTCGGAACATGCAAAGCAGGTTTGCTGTAAATACGCGCTGTAATGTTCGTGAGCATTAGATATCGTTGAGATTCGACATAGGGTGTTGATGTTAGTCAAGAATGCCTTTAAGAAGACGACGAAGCCATTATCAACAGCTCAAGGAGTTTGAACGAGGTCGTGTAATAGGGCTACGAGAAAGTGGATTTTCTTTCCGCAATATTGCAGAACGACTTGGCAGGAATGTAGCCACTGTGCATGATTGTTGGCAGCGGTGTTCAAGGGAAGGTACTGCCTCAAGAAGACCGGGTTCCGGCCGGCCACGTGGCACTACTGAGAGGGAAGACCGCCGTGTACGGCGTATGGCCATGGCGCATCGTACCGCATCTGCGGCAGCAATTCGAGCTGCAGTTGCCACCACAGTGACACAACAAACTGTTACAAATCAGTTACTTGAAGGACAGCTCCAAGCCAGATGCCCTGTAGTGTACATTCCACTTACTCCAAACCACTGCACTTTGCGACGTCAGTGGTGTCAAGCTAGAGCTCAACGGAGGACAGGAGTGGAGATCTGTTGTGTTTTCTGATGAAAGCCGGTTCTGCCTGGGTGCCAGTGATGGCCGTGTGTTGGTTAGAAGGAGGCCAGGTGAGCGCCTGCAACCAACCTGTCTGCGGCCGAGACATACTGGACCTACACCTGGAGTTATGGTCTGGGGAGCAATTTCCTATGACAGCAGGAGCACTCTTGTGGTTATCCCACGCACCCTGACGGCACAGTTGTACGTCAGTATGGTGATTCAACCTGTTGTGCTGCCATTCATGAACTGCATTCCAGGGAGTGTTTTCCAACAGGATAACGCTCGTCCGCATACCGCTGTTGTAACCCAACATGCTCTACAGAGTGTCGACATGTTACCGTGGCCTGCTAGATCACCAGATCTTTCACCAATCGAGCACGTATGGGACATCATTGGACGACAACTCCAGCGTCACACCCAACCAGCAATAACCGTCCCTGTATTGACCAACCAAGTGCAACAGGCATGGAACTCCATCCCACAAACTGACATCCAGCACCTGTACGACACAATGCATGAACGTTTGCATGCTTGCATTCAACATTCTGGCGGTTACACCGGTTATTAATGTACCAACATTTCACATTTAAAATGGCTCTTCTCGCGCTTACAATAAGCTGTGATCTTGAAACCTTAATCGATTAAATATGTTACCTATACAAATGTATTGCCGCCATTTCATTCCTCTACAACTATGTTTTCGTGGTGTTGGGATTTTTTTCCGTCAGTGTATTTATGAAATAAAATGATATTTAACAACAATACTAGGCAGAGGAAGCATCACATTGAAAATAAAATTACGATTACGGGAGGAATCTTCACTGAGTCTAACTTCCGCTTTCGAAAGTTTTGAAAGACGAAACTTCCGCTTTCGAAAGTTTCAGGCGGAAAACATCCTCCACCACTACTAATTGCCCCAAAATTTCTGTTCAGTTTTGCATCGATCTCGAGGATAACCCAAATTATGACGAAAAACGAGGATTTCCTGGAAGCCGTCGCACTCTCATGCCTAAAAAGATTACAGCAATATTTTTCGACGTCGAATTTCCGAAAGCGGAAATTTTCCCTCCTTTTCGAAACTGAAATATAAATATTTATGGAATAAAATGATATATAACAACAATACTGGACAGAGGCAATATCTTACGATTATGGAAAAAATCTTTATTTCGTTTACTTCTGTCTCTGAAAGACGAAATACCGTCCCGAAGCGTATTTTTACAAATTGGTAAAATTCTTCGATGCATAGTTTTATGCGCTGAGAAAAATTCTCGATGTGTATTTTTACGTGTTGATAAAATTTCGATGCGTACTATACACATAATTACGCATTTTGGAGAACTCTGGTCGACACCTCACTTGAGCACTCCCGTGGAGATAGAGCTACTGCACGACGTCACGAAGTGGAGCCATCGTTATACTTGATGGCTCTGCACAAAACCGGCGAGTCGAAGATGACATCATCGTGTAACACAGCGCTCATAAGGTCCAGTAGAAAATCTAAGTGGATGATTGCAGGAGATTGAAACATTTCGATTGAGCAATCGAAATATTAAAAAATCCGTAAAAAGTGACTTCTATCAGTAAAATTAAGCAGAAATCCGTAAAAGTTGGCAAGTATGAGCTGTACGCATCGTCGCAGAACCAACTCCAGCAGCTAATCCGGATCACCGAGGGCTTCAGCAATGACATCGGAATGGAATTCGGCCTAGATAAGTGCAAGACACATGGTATGAACCAAGGAAAGTATGATGCACGTAGCTACCAATTAAAGACCGGAGAACAGATCACAGCTATGGAGGAAGGAGAAGCCTATAAGTACCTTGGAATGCTTCAGGTACAATGCCTAGAACACAAAGAAATCAAAAATCTTCTAGCCACCAAATACAAACAAAGACTGAGGAGACTAATGAAGACAAAGTTCAATGCTCGCAACATAACTAGGGCTATCAACACATACACAGTTCCAGTCCCCATGCATTCCTTTGGAATCATCAAGTGGACCACAACAGAGCTTGAGGAAATAATGCACGATACCAGGACAACCCTCACTAAACATCGCCAGCACCACCTGAAGTCAGCAGTAGAAAGGCTGACCATAGGACGGGCAGAAGGAGGACAGGGAATGATTGACCTCCTGGAATGCCGAGACAAAGAAATCAGCAGTCTCAGAAAATACTTCCATCAGAGCAAGGGGCCCCTTCACCAAGCGATAAACCAGAGTGACAAGAAGTACACAGCTCTAGACCTCTCTACTCAGAACGAAGGAACCAAAAGAAGTTTGTAGCAAGAAAGTCCTACACAGAAGGCACAACAACAACAATCTGCAATCCGACCATGTGGATAAGACTGCCTCCAATTCATGGCTAACAAACGGATCACTCTTCCCTAAGATGGAGGGGTTACTGATGGCTGTGAGACCCTGGGAACACAATATGGCCGACCTGAAGATATTTTTATTCCTACATACATACATACATACATATCACTAAGCTGTTCTCTGAGATTCAGAGGTTAGCTCCAAAAAGAAATACAAACTTCCAGATATTTTTACTTATTGTTGTCGTATCAAACTTCGCCATTTACAGCGATCCTGAAACACAACTCGTGCTTCACTGATATCCATTACACGCAGTACAAAAGATCTTTTTTACTTAATACTCATAATCTTTTTCTCATGCAAACACTCCTGAATCTGATAAACCCATATCTTCCTTGGCCTTCCTCTGCCTTTCCTTCCTGCCACTTGGGCTGAAAATATTTTCTTAGTAAGCATTTCATTACTCATTCTTTCAACATGGCCAAACCACCGAAGCATATTGGTCTCCACCTTGCTAACAACATTTTGCTTTACATCACACAACTGCAATACATCTTCATTCCTCACACAATCAGATCGTGTCTTGCCACAAACCCCACATAAGTAACGCATTTCTCCAGCACACAAACGACTCCTATGCTTCTTCTGCAGTACCCAGGTTTCACTGCCATACATCAGAGTAGGAACAATTACTGTTTCATACACAGCCATGCGGGACTCTCTAGAGAACCCATCATTCCTGTGAAAACCTCCCAGAGCAGATATGACTTTCAAAGAAGAATTCACTCGCCTACTGATTTCACCATCCAACTTGTTCTCTCTGTCAAACATGCTTCCTAAATACACAAACTCACTCACCTGGTCAATCACAGTGCCATTTATACTTACATTACATTCAGTGCTACCCATTCCTCTCTCAAACACCATAACTTTGGTTTTTCCCTTATTTATACTCAGTTTGAATTTCATGCAAACTTCGTGCATCCGAGTCAACATACTCTGCAACTCACTTTTGCTCTCTGCCAACAGGACAATGTCATCAGCATACAGCAATCTGCACACACGGATATCACCAAGACATAAACCACTATTATCTATTTTGGCCTCACGCATGCATGCGTCCATAAATATATTAAACAGCCAGGGTGACATTACACAACCTTGTCTAACTCCTGCACCAATGGAAAACCATTTTGATAAAACACCATTCACTCGTACACAAGCTCTATTACCAGCATACATGGCTTTTACACTATTAAGTAGATTCCCAGTAACACCATATTCATTCAATACCTTCCACAAAAGTGTCCTATTGACTCGGTCGTAAGCTTTCTCTAAATCTATGAAGGCAGTGAAAACTTTCTTCCCAACAGCCAGATACTTTTCAATCATCATGCGTAATGCAAAAATCTGGTTAGTGCAGCCTTTACCAGGCATAAAACTACTCTGAACATCCCACACTTTCTCTGATGTAAGACCCCGTACTTTTTCAATAACAACCTTACCAAACACTTTCCCTGGCACACTCAGTAGGCTAATACCACGATAGTTCTTGCATTCAGTCTGATCACCTTTTCCCTTATACAAGGGAACAATGATAGCATCCTTCCAATCCTGAGGGACCATTCCTAACTCCCAGCACAACTGGCAAATTTCAGTTAACCAGTCAATTATAGAGTCACCACCATACTTCAACATCTCTGCAGTTACGCCATCAACTCCTGGAGCCTTACCATTCTGAAGAGATTTTAGAGCTTTACACACTTCTTCTCTTGAGATCCCTCCTGTGCTTTCATCCCTCATTGTGACATCATCTGCATCTGTCTCAGAATCATTTTTGCTCTCCTGATCTAATAACTCACAGAAGTATTCCCTCCATGTGTCACTTAACTCATTGGGCTCCCATATCATTTCCCCGACCTCATTCTTCACACAACTTACAACTTTGTTTCCCCTATTTTTCCTGAGTCTCGTGTACTTCCAGAAGGACTTTCTATCTTTCCAAAAAGCCAGTTCATGCCTTTCCACTTTCTCCTTCCTATCTTTTGTCTTACTGTGGCGAACCAGCTTAGCAGCTTCACGCTTCTTACAGCGATATTCATCCACAGAGACTCTACCTTGCAACATCCCCAAATAGGCTTCCTTCTTTTTCTTTACTGCCTCATCAATCTCACTTTTCCACCAAGCATCACCTCTATTGTTACAAACTATTGTGGTGCCACAGACCTCTTTAGCAGCAGTGACAACACAGTTCTAAAAACATTCCCACTTCTTTTCTACATCCCTCTCACAAGATTTCAGATCCTTCAGTCGTTCTCTGAGTAAGTCAGAGTACCGCTGATGATCTTCAAGGAGCCTATCAACCTTTATTCTTTCTATCCTGGGTCTCTTCCTATTCCTTTTCCTCCAACCAACATTAAGTTTCACTCGTGACACTACCAAGTAATGATCAGAACCAGCATCCGCACCTCTCATCACACGGGTGTCAACAACTAAGTGTTTCAAACGCTGATCGTAAACAACAAAATCTATCACACTCTTTTGACCAAGAGTACGATTTTCCCAAGTATATGTGTGTATATACTTGTGGTTGAAAAATGTATTAGATACACACAAATCATTCTCAATGCAGAGTTTAATTAATCTTTCACCATTGTCATTCACACAAGTGTCATTAAACTTACCCAGAACATTGTCAGAAATGGCATTCTGCACACCTACTCTAGCATTGAAATCCCCTGCTATTATAACTTTTTCTTTAGCACCAAACTGGCTCAAAACAGCTTTTAGCTCATTCCAGAAATCTTCTTTCTTATCAGAAGGTTCCGAGTCACAAGGAGCATACACTACAACTATTACAATTCTCTGAAGTTTCACTTTCAAACGAATCCAGAGAATTCTCTCACTTATGCAACTATAGTGAATCAAGTTGTTCTTCATCTTTTCACTTAAAATCACACCTACACCAGCCTGTCCTCTCATATTATCCAATACTCCAGACCACACACTCACCTTGCCATTCACTTCTTCTACCCCAATTTCCTTCTTTTTGGTTTCACTTACACACAGCACATCCAGTCTATACTTATTCATCTCCTCAATCACCTCACTTATCTTGCCATTTATACCTCTAGTATTCCATACACCAATCTTACATTCACTCAGCCGAGATCGCTTTCTCATACGCTCGTTTAGAAAGTCCAGGTCGATTCCGTGGTGGACCGTCCTTCTCAAGTGTGGTAGGTCCACCATATCCCACACTTGAGTCATTCTTAATATTTCTTTTTGTCTTTTTAATCAGGTAAGTACATCAGTGTGGGGGATTAGCCCACAGCTGAGGGTTCCAGTTGGTCATTCAACCTAAGGATTCTGGAACAAAACCCAGTGAGTTGGGGTCTTTTCGCCAATGTCACACAGAACTAGCTGGCACCTATCCAAGATTCACAGAGGCCCTAGTTGCTGTTGTGTCATCACAATAACCTTTCTATAGTGACCAGCATAATCTGTTCCTAATTCCATATAACACAAATACAGATATTATAGTGTTCTCCCCAGAAAATATTGCCAGTGGGAGGGGGGCATTGTAAAGTAGCCAGGTGGGGGGGCAGTTTAATTTTTTGCATATAAATTATAAAATTTTGTTACTTATAAATGTAACTTAAGCAATCCAGAGCAAACATTAAAACATTTTTTGCATACAAATTTTGAAGATTTAAATCCGTTTTTTGGTGTAAATGTGACAAGAATGGTAAGTCAGATAATATCCGAAATCTGGGAGATGTGGGTTTGATCCCCGCTCCAACACGACGAAATTTTAAAGTTTTTGCATATTATCTGACTTTATGTCATCTTCAAAATTTTCAAGTTTTTGCATATTATCTGACTATTGTCATGTTCAAAATTTGTATTGCATGGTGTAATCCCGTATTCCATTCATGATGAATTGCATAATTTAACATATATCGATTTAATGATAATTTGTGCAACGAAACATTTAAAAATTTTAATACTGGCTAATTCTATATTTTTTACCTGAAAAATCCAACACATCTGCATGAACACACTAAATGTAACAATTAAGGTACCTTTTATTTAAAAAGTAAAATGCTTTAATAAAATTAAAAAAGTTAGTAGAATTCAATTAAAAAATAGTTATGAAAGATGTTGAAATCCTTATATGTAGTGATTTTAACTCTTCTTCTTAGAGGCCCAGTTGTCTGCAGTTTTTTCATTATCAAAGACTGTTCGATCTGGTCCCTCTTGGGCTCAGTTTCATGCAATTCCTTAAACAGGTTTTATTGCATTTTTGAGTAGAAAATCCTCTTTAACATTCAGCTGTGCTTACAGGTGTAGCCAGTCCAATAGCAGCCAGTTTTGCTAAATTTGGAAAAGATTCTTTGAGCTCAGGTGGTGTTGAAAATTTAAGCATTATTTGTTTAGAATCTAAATGTTTGTATGTCTATCCTTTAAACAATTTTGATGCAACTGCCTATTCCAGTTTAATATTTTCATAGTTTAAGATTGCAGGACTTTGATTTTTAGAATAATGTTCAAAAAGAATCTCAGAAGCTTTATTCTGATCATGTCTTCCTGGATTGAAAACTCTTGAAAAACAGAAAATGATTGGCATATCTGGAAATCTTGCTCCTAGGTGGTGAAATAAGTGTGTGTATGTATAACACACATAAAAATTGGAAAGGGAGTGAGACAAGGTGACACCATATCTCGAAGCTCTTTAATGCCACATTGGAGGGTGTTTTTCAGTCACTGAGCTGGGAAAACAAGGGGATAAAGATTAATGGAGATTATCTAACCCACCTTCGTTTTGCTGATGACGTAGTCATTTTTGCAACTAGCCCATCAGAGCTGCAGAGTATGATCCAGGAACTTGCTGACAAGAGTAAAGAAGTGGGATTAAAAATGAACTTTCGGAAGACAAAAGTGATGTTCAATGCTTTTACAAGAAATGAAGATTTATCGATTGATGGAGAAAAGCTGGAGATAACAGACACGTACGTTTATCTTGGACAGCAGATATCAAGTGAGGGTCACATTGATGAAGAAATTAATCGGCGTACAAAACTTGCCTGGAGAGCTTTTGGAAGAAACAGCATAATTTTCAAGAGCAATATGCCATTATGTCTTAAAAGAAAAGTGTTTGATCAATGCATCCTTCCGGTGCTTACGTATGGTGCAGAGACGTGGACCTTAACTAAAAGAGACATACAAAGGCTGCAGACAACTCAAAGTAGCATGGAGAGGTGCATATTTGGTGTAACCAGGAGAGATAAGAAGAGGAACTCGTGGATCCGAAAAATGACAAGAGTGGAAGACATCATGATCAGAGTTAAATCCCTGAAATGGCAATGGGCTGGACATACTGCCAGAAGGACAGATCATCGATGGACAGCCGAAATTTTAGATTGGATTCCAAGCGACAGGAAAAGACCCAGAAGAAGACCACATGGGAGATGGGTGGATGAAATTCGAAAGTATGCAGGGGTGACATGGAGGAGACTGGCACAAGACAGACCGTTGTGGAGGAAACTTGGGGAGACCTTCGTCCAGCAGTGGATTGATAATGGTTGACAATGATGATGATGATGTATTTATCATAGATTGTAGTCTTAAATGCAATAGCATTAACATCTGAACAATCAATACAATGGTCTGACCATTCAAGATGTAGATATTTAAAGTGATTAGGAGGAGTATCTTTCAATTCCATAATGCACAGTTTCGTGGCTTGTAAGATTGCATCTATTTCTGGTAAATTAACATCTTGCCTTCGCCAAACTTTAGACAATTTAGCCAAAAGAGGTAGCACATCTGAAAGCATCATAAGTGAAGCTATGGAATTGTATGTTCTCACATATTTGCTTGAATCTTCAGCTGTGGTGTCCTTTCTTTCAGTGGCCTCTCTTATGACTGCAGCAAAGCCAATTACAAGGATTCTCTTAAAGACTGAACAGCAAAGTCAACAGACAGCCACCTAGTGTCACTAGCCATTTTAAGTTTAATTTGAGGACTGTTCAGTATATTTTGGATTTCAGTTAAACCAGCCATCCTAATGGAGGAATTTAGGAAGAAGAAAAACAGTTGTCTTAAGATATCATTAAATTTGACTAAATAAGGCACCTCAGTGGCTTCTTGGGCACTAGCAAGAGCCAGACAGTGGTTTATACAATGTCGGTTGACCAGGAGTCCATCTGTTTCATCTTTGAGTAGTCCTGCTACTCCTTTGTGCCTGCAAATCATGACAGCTGCTCTATCAGATCCTAAGCCCACCAAGTTAGAAATTTCCAATTCTATATTACCAAGTGTTTCAATAATTTTCTTAGTTATAGTTTCAGTTTTGCCATCAATAATATTACAAGTTGTTACAAAACTAATACTAATCTCTTTCTTAAGCTGACCAACATATTTAATGTATATAATAAGCTGCTTCAAAACTGAGATGTCTGTCATTATATCACACGGAACGCTGAAATAATCTGCTAAATGCACATTTTTTAGTACTTCACATCTAATTTCTGAAGTTAAAATGCCCAGAAATTCTTGCATTACTCTTTCCGAAGTATAACGGGCATTTTTTCCAATATCAAGATGGCTTAAGTATGTACAACCCCATAGCCATACAATATTCAAGCAATTTTTCATACAGTGTAGTGTGTGGTAGTTTGGTTTTTGTCAACCAATACATAGATTTTAAAGCTCCCACAAAAGCATCTCTCTGCAAGTTATTCAAAACTGAAATTGGTTATTCAATTTGTCCTAATTCAGTCTCTGCAAGTTATTCAAAACTGAAATTGATTGTTCAATTTGTCCTAATTCAGTTTCTTCAAGCATACATTTTTGAATATTATCTGAACAGAAATCAGTATGTAACTTGCTATGCTCACGGTCAATTAAACTTCCTTTTTGAAGACTTTTGCACGGTATAGTTACCCAAGTCACTTCCTTGTTTGTGGTCCTATCTTTCCATATTTTATACACATGGAACACATCATTCCATTATCTTTTATCACTAACCAATTAAATGTTTGAAACCAGTCACTGTTTGCACCTGATACTTGATGTTTAGAAGCACATTTTTTATTTAAAGCAGACTGTGTTCCATGAAATGGACCAACCTCTACAACGTCCTTGTCAGAAATCACTGGCTTTGTTGTCACTTTTGTGCTTTTGTTTTTCTTAAAGAAACTTCTTACTCATTATAGGTTTTTAAGTTATTTCATTGCAATGAATATTACAACATATAGTACACTTAATAATGTTGATTAACAACAAGCCAGGAAAAAAATGAAATAGGTTTGCATTCTGCAACTAAACTAAATGGTATCGATGCAACGCTGATGGGCTGCCATCTGTCATCCGTTTTAGAGCTATCTCCACGTCCAATAATTTTTTTTAAAACAATCAATGTTTAGGTGGAAATCCCTATGTTTTTTCAAAGTATTGGCTCCTGTAACATCAAGGATAAGAACTCAATGTTCACCAATAAAACAGCAAAAAAAAAAAAAAACCCACTAATTCATGACATAGAAAGATAATATTCCCATCCTCTTTATTTGAATGAAACAAAGAGAAATTATTTATTTCATGCAGAAAATTTTCAAGCACATTACGCTTTTGCAGTTATAGGTCATGAAACCTTGATGTTTTTCGATGTTTCAGTTCCTGTAACATCACAGAAAAGAACTCAACTTTCACCAACAAAACATAAAAAAAAATGCCAATTCATAACATAGAAAGATGATCATTTCCTTTCTCTGGCTAAACTTCTGCGTTCAGCCCCAAGCTAGTTTTTAAAATTGAAGACAGATGGCGGCACGCTAGTGCTGCATCATTTGCATTTCGTTATGTGTGGAACTGCTTAAAAAAGAGCATGATAGGAATTTTGGCTGGGCCTTAAAAGGACATTGGTGAATGTGAATTGTGTGTCCCTACGTCTAAATATTTATTCCAGACCTTAAAGCATTGTTCTGAGGAAAGACAATTCCATCTGAATAGATATTTCAGAATGTGGTCAGACAAAAGCATTAATATGTTCCAAGGGGATTTATATTTATAATCTTATAAAATGCATTATGTTTATATTTACAAATTATGTTTCTATTAACTTTTATTTGTATGTGTTAGCTATGGTGTGTTGTATAGTTGTACATAGTAGAACGTACTCTGAAGGGATTTATATTTCAATTTTTAATTATAATTTTTATACTGTTCAATTTAATACATTTGCATATACATTATATTATGTTATATTTTATATATTATGCTTATATTTATATCACTGAATATTTAAATTATTTCAAAAACCACTTTCTTGAATAATTATTCCGACAGAGATACAGGTTCATTTTAGTTAATGAAATTGTCATATTTCCTCAGAACACTGGTATGAGGTCTTCATTGCTGTTATCAAATGGTTCTACCCTGGCAGTAAACACGCCAAAAGAACTTAGGAGTACAAAATACAGGCAGAAATAACTTATGGGTTCACGGCAGAAAAACACACACTACGCAACACACCGGAGCTGTAACGTATTGCATGTGAAACTGCACATTCAGAGGGGGAATGACTGCAAAATCTGAGCAGGGTGTGAACACAGCTGTGCTGCCATCTTTCATCCTTTTTGAAAACTAGCTCGGGGCTGAACGCTTCCTCTTCATAAGAATGCAACAAAGAAATTCATTTACTTCACCAAGAAAAGGTTCTTTCACAGTTTCAAACATCAGCCATGAGACCTCAATGTTTTGTTTATGTATCAACTCTTGTAACATCAATGGCAAAACATCGATGTTCAAAAACAATTTTTTGGGCACACCTGCTTATATCTGCATAGGTAGATTAAGTACCGGGCAAGCTGAGTTCTATGGATCTTTCAGTGCCCAAACAAAATTCCAGCTATACTTGGCGTACACTCCTGTCCCACTGACCTCGATAGCATAGTTCGTTCAATTTAATATCGATCGCAATCAGTGGTCAATGCTGTACAGTACCTCATGAATCACTTAAATTTTAGCCGGGCAGTCAGTAAAATTAGCTGGGCGGTATGCCCTTTAAATAGGTCCTGGGGAGAACACCGTATGTATATGGTTCAACATAAGGGTACCCCCTTCCCTCTCTTTAGGAAGATGCAAATTCCAAAGAATGACAGAGCAGGTATGTGAGCATAGTGCTTTATCTTGGGGGAGGGGAGGGGGAGGAATGATTTCCATGATTTTTAGGAAAATAAGTCCCTAATTTTGGGTGGCATTTCAAAGGATGACAAGAGAACCAGTGACAAAGAAGGAATACAACATTCATATCTTGTTGAATTTAAACCTACAGCCATCTCTATGAGGAGCCAGAAAACCATGCCCTCAAAAACTTAATGACCAAGCAATTAATGGACACATTTTTATTAATGAAAGATTAAAAAAGGAGTATTTAATTCACTGCTGTTTCCAAAAGCCAGTCACAGATGCTGATTTTAGAAAAAATAAAATACAAAATTTTTGCATCCTCACTAACAAATATTAATAAGCACTTACATGATGTAGCCTTCAATTAAAGGATCAAGCATATGCAAAAACATAATTCACTAACAGTTCATAATTAAATTAAACCTGTAATATGAAACCCTTGCTTATATAAGAAAAATTAGGGAACTTAGATAGTTTACTAAAACACTCAATATAAAAAGCAAAAATCTTACATGCATGTCCAAACGCTGACTAGAGGAATCCACATCATAACTGCAAAACAGAAATGTGATTAAGATAAATACATTTACAAAACACATACTTGCAGATAAAAGCTCATTTTTGAAGCTAATCATTTATAAAAGCTCATTAATACCTATGTAGTCAAAGTCCATTTTTAAAAATAATGTTTCACACAATTAATACAGTACCAATGTAATATCATCACCTCAGAATATAACTCCACACAGTCAGTTGGTTTTTCTAGTAGATTGGAGGCTGGCACCCTGACAGTCTGATCAAACTTTGTGAATATCATCTGTGACATCACACTCTTTGGCCAAAGAATGTTCTTGCACCCGGATAATTTAATAAACAAATATTACAGACTACAAGATCTCCTGGATGCATTGCAGCTCAACAGTTATCAACACATAATGTTTCACACAATTAATACAGTACCAATGTAATATCATCACCTCAGAATATAACTCCACACAGTCAGTTGGTTTTTCTAGTAGATTGGAGGCTGGCACCCTGACAGTCTGATCAAACTTTGTGAATATCATCTGTGATATCACACTCTTTGGCCAAATAATGTTCTTGCACCCGGATAATTTAATAAACAAATATTACAGACTACAAGATCTCCTGGATGCATTGCAGCTCAACAGTGCATGCTCCCAAAATTGCCTGGAAAGGCAATGTGCTGTTGTTTCCTTGAACAACTCAAGAACATTTTAAAAATTCTTGCAGGAAGTTTGCATTTAACTTCTTCACACGATATTCTGATCATTGAGCTGACAAGAAAGCAAAAACCAAATCAAATGAATAAACCACACAATCTTTTACACAAAATGTTAAGCAAGTAGTATGTGCATAAGAACCCACTGTTTTGACGTATATGCTTCTATGAAAAAATGAATGCACTTCTACTTCACAAGGATTTGTTTTATGTTGGACATACAAGCTTCACCTCTTTTACACCAACAGTATGAGGAGGCACTCAATGAAGATTCATATTTGGATAGAAAACATTATACTACAATATTCTGGTGTTTTGCAGTTATGTACAGGGTAAGTCAGAAGTTGCACGACAACCTTGTATTTCAGAAACGGGAAGGAAAGTGGAATATCTGAATACATCAGAAAAGAATTGGTGAGGGGGCCTATCTTTTAGGCTGTTTCCGGAACATGGCTGCCATCTTGAAATCTGCCACATTGGATCAAAGTCAAATTTTTAAAATAGTAAGTGGGTCATGTTGCATATCAAACTAGACCAGAATTTTCTCAGAAATTGATTGTCATAATCAGATTTGGCATATGTGTTGTGGTTCACAAGTTATCAACACAGAAAGTTGAAATAACCATTGTTTGATGCACGTAACTGAAGATGGCATTGACGAAAGAGTAGAGGATTGAGGTGATGCTAATGTCTGAGGAGCACAGCTGCCATATCATAGCCGTAGACTTAAAACAATTGACAGAAAACTGCTACTGATGAGAAAACCTCAACAAAGGTCTTGGCATCCTTTTGCAAAGAGTCCACAATGTAGCACAGATGTCTCACCGCTGAATGTGGTACAAGCCAGTCCGCCATTGTACAGATTCTTCACACTGCCCACTGGCATCCATTCAAGATCCAGATGCAGCAGCAACTACCAGAGGATGACCCTGATAGACGTGTCTAGTTTTGCACCTGGGCTTTAGACCAACATAAACGGGATCCCTCATTCGCACCTAGGGCATTTTGTTCAATGACGAGGCCAATTTTTAGGTCAGTGGTGAGGCTAACCATCAGAACCACTGGTACTGGAGTGACAGGAACTCTCACTGGATGGAACCATCTAAAGTCTTTGGTAATGTAAAGGTTATGGCGTGGTGTGGAATATGGGGCACCTGTGTAATCAGACCCATTTTCATCAACAATAACCTAAATGATCAGTGCTACCTGGAAATGCCATAGGAAACACTGTTGCCTTCCCTTCTGAATGAAGATGGCAGCTTTCCATGTTATTTCCAACATGATAGGACCCCACCACACTAAAACTGTTAAAAACGGAGCAACTGTTCGTCACTGGCTAGATGTGCAATTCCCTGGTCTTTGTATTTGCCGGCATGGTTCTGTGGAATGGCCACCCAGATTCCCTGACCTCACACCACTTGACTTTTGTCTGTGTGGTCATCTGAAACATCTAGTGTATGCTGAGAAAATCTGCGACAAATGCCACCTTCAGCAACGCGTCCTGGAAGCCTGTAACCGCATTTCTCTTTATATTCTCGTGCAGGTGCATAACAACTGGATCAAGCTCCTTCAGCTCTGTGTTCAGCAACAGGGACAACACATTGAACACATCAAATAGCTGCGCATCACAGGGTACTTTAGAGGTTGCTATTTCAAGTTTCTGCGTTGATAACTTATGAAACACAACACATATGTCAAATCTGATTACGGCAATCAATTTCTGAGAAAATTCTGGTCTTGTCTGACATGCAACATACCATTTGAAAAATTTAATCTTGATCCAATATGGCAGCCAACTTCCACAAATAGACTAAAAGATATGCCCCCTCACTGATTCTTTGCTGGGGTATTAAGATATTTCATTTTCCCTTCCGTTTCCGAAATACAAGGGTGTCCTGCGACTTTTGACTCGCCCTGTAGTTCATAACCTGTGTAGCAGTGGCACAAAGCATAGTAAGATTTTGTTGACTGAATTTCTTGTTACAGGTGATAGAGCTAAGTGAGGTATAAATAAGTATGGACATGCTTGAGAATAGAACAGTGATCTGCTTTCTATTTCTCAATGGCAAAATTCTAAAGATTATTCATGAGGAAATGAGTGTGGTAATATGTAGGGCTGAATGCCCATCTTATAGTGTTGTAGCACTACAGCCAATTTAAGTGCAGAGGAGTGGGCATCTAGAGAGAAGCAAATCCTGGCTGGCCATTAAGTGCTGTGATGGAGGAGACAGTGGTGGAAGTTCAGGGACTGATCAAGGCAGATCAGCACATAATGATCTGAGAATTGGCTAACAACATCAATAAAATATTAACATTGGCTCAGAGGAAAATATCATTCAGAACCACTTACATAAAGTAACAGCCAGATGGATTTCAGGGCATCTCACACCTTTGCAGAAGAAGCACAGAATCCATGGAGTGTTAACATAAACTTTTGGCCAAGGCCAATGATGAACCCAATGGCTTCTCTTTCTGATTAATGACAATGGATGAAAGTTGCGTTCATCACTTCAACCAAGAGACAGAGGAAAGCTCCAACCAATGGAAGAAGCGTTAGTCCAAATATCTGCTAGAAAGGTGATCAGTGTTCTTTGGAATCAGTGAGTCGCAAAGAACACTGATCACCTTTTGAGCCCAATCAGTGAGGTGTGATCCTCACTGATTGGGCTTAAGCATCACCAGAATATACTTTTATTATGCTAAACTTCTTGGAAAATTGTGTAAAAATGTATAGAAGCATAGATGAGTGAAAAAAGTGTTTTGCTGCTCCAGAACAATTGCACCTCATGCCTTCACTGTTAGCGCAACAAAAGGTATTGAATGCAGCTTCTATATTCTGTCGCATCTGCCCTATTTGCATCACCTTCTGATTTCTTCCTTTTTCTAACATTAAATTTGTTTCTACAGGGCAAGCATTTTCCTGATGGCAATGCCATCATTTTTGCAACAGTTGTCTTTCAAATCCCCAATCTGAGATATTCTACAAAGAAGGTATTTGCAAGCATATCCATTGCTGGGAAAAGTGTATTCCTTGGATGGTGACTATGTAGAAATGGATTAATCAACCTACAAAGTTTCATTTTTCCAGCATTCTACTGTATGCTACTCATATGCAGACGTAGCAACTAAAAAGATTTGAATCTCATTTCCTCACCACTAAGCCTAAACATCAATAGCAAGTAGACAACTTTCAGTATATACATGTATATATATGCAGTGCAGGGATGTAAGGTCAGGTGATGCGTAACATCACAGAATCTCCTTGACAAATGTCAACCCCGCCTTCTCGTGGTACATCCTGTTCCCACTAAAGGGGCTCTGACGACCGCCAATAGCGGTATAACTATACCATCGGGATTAGAGGAAATTCTATCCCACACTCACCAACCCGCTTGGCCAGCGTGGTGAGTTATGGCCAAACCCCTCCAAAATGATTCCACAACTTAAATCTTGGCCCTCAGTCTCCGGCAGCTGGAATGTACCTGGCCAAGGCAGCGGCCAGTGCGACATGAAGGCAGAGGGTGCTAAGAATCCCGGAGGACCGGACTAGGCTGCCATCTGATGCTGACCTTGGCTACGTACAAAGGACGCTCCCTATCTTCTGATTCAAGGCTTCTTGAATTGGAAGAGGAACTACAAAGGATCAAGTGGGACATCGTGGGGCTAAGTGAGGTAAGGAGAAAAGGAGAAGATCTCATCGAACTGAAAAGTGGACATCTCTTCTACTATCGTGGGACAGATACTGGCAGAACTAGTGGTGTTGGATTTATAATAAACAAGAAACTGAAGGATAAAGTTGTAGAAGTTGAAAGTTCCTCTGACAGAGCTGCACGACTTGTTATCCAACTCTCGAAAAGATACCAGGCTCAGATTATTCAAACTTATGCACCCACCACAAGTCATCCTGAAGAAGAAATTGAAGAATTTTATGAGGAAATTTGTCATCTAAATAATAAAGGTAAGCAGCACTTGAAAATAATTATGGGAGATTTCAATGCAAAAATAGGGCAACGGCAACAGAATGAAACTTCAGTAGGTAAATTCGGTCACTGCAACAGAAACCAGCGTGGAAATACTCTCGTTGAGTTTGCAGAGGCAGAAGGGTTTTTCATCTTGAACTCCTTCTTCAAGAAAAAGCCACACAGGAAATGGACATGGAGACATCCAAATGGGACGACAAGTGAAATTGATTTTATTATGTGTAACAAAAAATTCGTCATAGAAGACTGCAGTGTGCTAAACAAGTTCAACACAGGTAGTGACCATAGATTGGTGAGATGTAAGATGCACCTCAACACCAAACTTGAACGTGGCAAGCTCATAAGACAAACAAAATCTATTGACATAACCAACCTTAAAAACACCATAATACCTTCAAGTTGGAACTGAAGAACAGGTTCTCTGCTTTAGAAGGCCTAACATCGGAAGAAGTGGACATCTCTGAAGTTAACAGAAAAGTAACCAAAGCTCTTATGGAAACAGCAACAAAATTAGCTGGGTCTAAGAACAAGTTGCATGTAAACAAATTATCAGGAAAAACGAAAATGTTGATGCAAAAAAGAAGAGAGATGAGGACAACTAAAGAAGATGTGACTTCCAAAGTGGAATATATAGAGCTATGCAAGACAGTAAGAAAAAGTATCACTGAAGACGTAAGAAAATTCAACTGTGAACTAGTGAGGAAAGCAATTGAAAACAACCAAAGCCTAAAGATAGCAAAGGGACATCTCAGTAAGGGAAGAAAACAGATTATGGCACTGAGAAAAGAAGATAGTTCTGTAACAAGAAATAGAGGCGAAATTTTGACATGAGTGAAAGATTTCTACTCCAAATTATATGAAAGGGATGATACATGCACTCCAGACATCATGAAAGATACCAGTACCAGAGTTCCTCCAGTCCTTCCAGCAGAAGTTGCACATGCAATCAAGAACATGAAGCGGGGAAAAGCTCCAGGAGAAGATGGAATTACTGTAGACATCATACAAGAAGCAAGTGGAGAAATTGAAACAGTACTCGCCCAAATTTTCACTCGATGCCTTAATGAAGGAAAGATTCCTGAGGATTGGAACACCGCTACAATGATCCTGCTACATAAGAAAGGTGACATTGAGGATCTCGGAAACTACAGACCTATCAGCCTCCTATCAGTAGTTTATAAAATCTTCACTAAAGTTCTTTCACACCGCTTGAAGGTAACACTGGACATGGCTCAACCGAGAGAACAAGCTGGATTCAGGAGTGGCTACAGCACAATAGATCATATCCACGTACTGAGAGAACTAATTGAAAGAGCGAGGGAATATGAACTTCCATTGTGCATGGCTTTTATCGATTATGAAAAAGCCTTTGATTCGGTGAAACCATCAGCAGTTACAATGGCTCTGAAAACCTGCGGTATTGAAGATGCATACATTAATATTATTAATAACATCTATGAAAATGCAAGTGCAAAGATTCGGCTGTTTGAAAATACAACACACATAAAAATTGGAAAGGGAGTGAGACAAGGTGACACCATATCTCCGAAGCTCTTTAATGCCACATTGGAGGGTGTTTTTCAGTCGCTGAGCTGGGAAAACAAAGGGATAAAGATTAATGGAGATTATCTAACCCACCTTCGTTTTGCTGATGACGTAGTCATTTTTGCAACTACCCCATCAGAGCTGCAGAGTATGACCCAGGAACTTGCTGACAAGAGTAAAGAAGTGGGATTAAAAATGAACTTTCAGAAGACAAAAGTGATGTTCAATGCTTTTACAAGAAATGAAGATTTATTGATTGATGGAGAAAAGCTGGATATAACAGACACGTACGTTTATCTTGGACAGCAGATATCAAGTGAGGGTCACATTGATGAAGAAATTAATCGGCGTACAAAACTTGCCTGGAGAGCTTTTGGAAGAAACAGCATAATTTTCAAGAGCAATATGCCATTATGTCTTAAAAGAAAAGTGTTTGATCAATGCATCCTTCCAGTGCTTACGTATGGTGCAGAGACGTGGACCTTAACTAAAAGAGATATACAAAGACTGCAGACAACTCAAAGAGACATGGAGAGGTGCATGCTTCGTGTAACCAGGAGAGATAAGAAGAGGAACTCGTGGATCCGAAAAATGACAAGAGTGGAAGACATCATGATCAGAGTTAAATCCCTGAAATGGCAATGGGCTGGACATACTGCCAGAAGGACAGATCATCGATGGACAGCCGAAATTTTAGATTGGATTCCAAGGGACAGGAAAAGACCCAGAAGAAGACCACATGGGAGATGGGTGGATGAAATTCGAAAGTATGCAGGGGTGACATGGAGGAGACTGGCACAAGACAGACCGTTGTGGAGGAAACTTGGGGAGACCTTCGTCCAGCAGTGGATTGATAATGGTTGACAATGATGATGATGATGATGATGATATGCAGTGCAGCTTCATGGGCAAACATTGGAGGCTTCACACATAAGAAAATTCTGCATATAAGTGTGCTGATACTGAAAAAGAAACATAGGAGTCATTTGTGTGTTGGAAAGGTGCATTACTACTTACGGGGGGGGGGACATGCTCTGATTATGTGAGGAATGAAGATTTGTTGCAGATATGTAATAGGAGACAAAATGTTGTTTCTAAGCTGGAGACAAATATTTTTCGGTGGTTTGGCCATGCTGAAAGAATGAGTGATGAGATGCTTACTAAGAGAATTTTTTCAGCCCAAGTGACAGGAAAGAAAAGTATCAGAGGAGGATCAGATTTAGGAATGTTTGCATGAGAAAAAGATCATGAGTATGAATTACAAAAGATCTTGGATGAGATGTGTGATAGATGTCAGTGAAGCTCCAGCTTTGTGTAAGATTGCTGTTAATGGAGATGTTTGATACAGAAACAGCAAGTAAAACCTAGTTCTATCAGTAAACATTAATCTGGCAGATGGACTTTCTGCAAGGAGCTAACCTCTGATACTAATAAACTGAATGCCGTCTGTGCAGTACGATATAACCCAGGGCTCACCGTGGAACCTCAGGTTACATTTAATTAAAATATACCGAGTATAAAAGAAAAGGTATAAGATCTTTCGGACACCCCACACCGGGATCCATCATCAGATACATAAAAAAGAGGTAGTATGGGCTGGATACAGACAATTTATAATTTCAACATGTGACGCAATTTGCGAACTGCCATCTGGTGTGTAAACGAAAACAAATCGATTACAATACAATAATGATTAAGTCAAGCAGCAACATACTTAAATTGGACGGTCATGTGCACTGTAATCAGTAAACAAAAATGTCCACGGTCTAGGTATGACGTATGGAACAGAGTCATTACAACACATATGCCCCTTCCATGCAATAAATAAACTTTCAGTAAATGTTAATTGAGACTTCTTACTTGGTGTGGCGAGGATCTTCGCTTCTGTCCAGATTGGTGCATGGGTTCCAGAGTCAACTAATTGGGAGAGAGCGGTAGTTTTGGCACCCACTCGGACATGGATGACATTTTGTTGTTATGGACATTTGGTTTGGAAGAACTCTACTCATTCATGGAATCTATGTCATCGGTATTCCCCTCCATAAAATTTACCTTGGAATGTGAAAAGAATTACTGCATCTTATTTCTGGATTTCACCTCAGTGAAAAAACCGACAACTCAGTGTTTGCAAACTTCGGTATACCGAAAACCGACTTCCACTAATGACATTATCCCGGCCAATTCGTTTCATCCAATGTCACATAAATTAGCTGCCATAAGATTCGTATTGCATAGGGCCATTACTCACTCGTCAAATACCAAAATTAGGAAATTGGAACTTAAAAAGGTGTGTGAGATAGCCAGAACTTATGGCTATGGTGACTCCCTTGTATATAACATTTTTTGTCAGTTATTGCATGTACACAACATCACCTTATCGAGAGAGCCCAGAAGTAGTAGGTATGTGGAATCAATTGGTTTTGTACCATGTTTGGCCAACATTTTAAAGAATGTGTGTAAAACGCATGGAATCGGTTTTGGTGTCAAAACAAGAAATATTTTTCAGAGCATTAGGAAAGATCGAGACTCAGTGCCTAAGAACAATAAATTTGGTGTATATAGCATCCCACTCAAAGCGATAGACCCGTCTGCGGTTGACCAAGAGTACATCGGTTGCACTTCTAGATCTTTGAATACCAGAGTGAAGGAACACATGTACAATGTTCGAGTGGGTGCCAAAAAAACGCTCTCTCCCGATTAGTTGACTCTGAAACCCATGTACCAATCTGGACAGAAGCGGAGATCCTTGCCACACCAAGTAAGAAGTCTCAATTAACATTTACTGAAAGTTTATTTATTGCATGGAAGGGGCATATGTGTTGTAATGACTCTGTTCCATACATCATACCTAGACCGTGGACATTTTTGTTTACTGATTACAGTGCACATGACCGTCCAATTTAATATGCTGCTGCTTGACTTAATCATTATTGTATGGACCTTATTCACCTCGCATTGCATCATGGGAATGCGTTTCCGTGGCCAAGGTTGGTTGGTTGGTTGTTTGATTTTTATGGCGCAAGGGCCATGGTTGGCCAAAGAGCGCCAGAAACAAGACAAACAAATAGTATTAAAAGTGTGGTAAAAAGCTTAAAATCTGACTGATCATGTAAAACTGAAAAATGAGAACGATGGAAGGGCTAAAAAAGATAATGGAACAAACAGTATTAAAAGCATGATACAATGATTAAAATCTAGCTGATTCAGTAAAACTGAGAAATGAGGATGATGATAAGGCTAAAATCTAGATACGTTTAAAATAGTCAATTTCTTTAAAAATGAAAACACGGCAACAGAGTCACAGTGGTCATTGAGGAGCCGCTGCAGCGTAGCGGCGTCCTCGGTCAACAAATGAGAGTGAAAGAAATGAAAACGTACATCACGAAAACGAACACAGGTACACAGAAGATGAGTGACAGTGAGTCGGCAGTTGCACGTCTCACACATCGGCGCAGTGTCGCCACACAGCAAAAGCGGTGAGTGAAACGACAATGCCCAATGCGGAGACGCGCAAGCACCACTTCCTCCCTACGGTTCCGACGATATGAGGATTTCCAGACTTCAAGATTAGGTTTAATACGATGCAGTTTATTTTCCACCTGTTGGTCCCACAGACCTTGCCACGTTCGCTTAATATGGTCGCGTACCAGAAAGCGGAAATCCCGGTGAAACAGTGGCAAGGGTGTGACGACCAAAGAGGAAGCAGATCTAGCAGCCGCATCAGCACACTCGTTACCCGAGATTCCAACATGCCCAGGAATCCAGCAAAACTGAACCTGAAAACCGGCCTCGAGCAAACGACGAAGTAACTGTCTCACATTCACGAGAAAAGGATGGTCACGGCAATCTGCAGATGACAAAGACTGCAAGACACTCAAGGAATCCGTATAGACCATAGCACGATGATGAGAACTCGACTGAACATGGAGAAGAGCGAGATACACAGCATGCATCTCCGCTGAAAACACCGTGGCCTCAGCTGGGATCCGCGCTACTGAAACGTCATCTACACAGACAGCCGCGGATCCAACGACTCCGTGCATTTTGGAGCCATCAGTAAAAATAGGAGTGTAATTAAAATTTAGGTCACGGTGCTCAGCGAAGAGCTGCTGGTACACTGACGCAGGGGTTGAGGATTTATCGAAAGATGTAAAGGTGGTATCAACCATGACACCAAGTGGGTGCCATGGCGGATCCCCAAAGCCCCTGGTCTCTCCAACAAGTGACAAGTCGAGCCCTACATCACGGGCTACGGCCGCCATACGAAGACCGAAGGTTGAAATGCACGAGGGCCGGTTCCCGAATAAACGAGCATGCTGGGGATGAAAAACTGCATCGTATAAAGGATGGCCTGGAAGAGATCTAAGTTTCAGGTAGAGATGAATAGACAGCTGCAGACGGCGTAATTCAAGCGATGGTTCGTTCGCGTCAGCGTATAGGCTGGGAATCGGAGATGTTCGAAATGCTCCCGAACAAAGACGCAGTGCTTGATGGTGAATAGTGTCCAAAGGCCGGAGAACGGAACGACGAGCAGAGCCATACACGATACAACCATAATCCAGTTTCGACCGGATTAAGGAATGGTAAATACGAATCAAAGACGTCCTGTCTGCACCCCACGAGACTCGAAAGGATCTTAAGAATGGATAGAGCCCGCAGACAGGAAATCTTGAGCCGCCGAATGTGCGCACGGAACGTAAGCGCACGGTCGACGGTCAGACCAAGGAACTTGGTCTCCGGCAAAACTGGTATGGCTGCACGGTCTAAAAACAGCTCTGGGTCAGGATGGAGGCCACGCCTCCGGCAGAAATGGACACACGCTGTCTTGTCGGGAGAAAGAACGAAACCATTGCTATTCGCCGTTTTAAAGATCTGATTAATTGCAGACTGCAACTGCCTTTCAATAAAATGCATGCTTGATGACGAGCAGAAAATGTGCAAGTCATCAACATAGACAGTAGCCGAAACCGCAGGAGGAAGATTTGTGAAGAGACAATTAATGCGAAGGATGAACAATGTGACAGATAAAATGCAACCTTGAGGAACACCTTGTTCTTGATGGAATGTTGCCGATAGCGTCGTACCCAGGCGCACCTGGAACACCCGATTGCTAAGAAAATTTAAAATAAATGTCGGAAGACTTCCTCGCAATCCGCATGCGTGGAGGTCACGGATAATACCATGCCGCCACGCACGATCATAGGCTTTCTTGATGTCAAAGAATACAGAAACCAGGTGCTGCCTACGCACGAACGCCTCGCGCACAGATGTCTCAAGGTGCAGGAGATGATCGTGAGGTGAACGATGACGGCGAAAGCCGCTTTGTGATGGTGAAAGTACTTGATGAAATTCTAAAAAATGAACTAACCGGGAATTAACCATGCGTTCAAGAACTTTACACAGACAGCTAGTGAGAGCAATTGGACGATAACTAGAGGGAGACTTGGGATCCTTGCCAGGTTTGGGAAAAGGCAGAACAACTGCTTTTCGCCAAGACTCCGGGAAACTGTGCTCCGACCAAATACGATTGTAAAGGATTAAGAGATTCTCGAGAGACGACTGCGAGAGATGAAGGAGCATGTCATAATGGATGCCATCGGGACCGACCGATGTAGCGCCGGACCGATGCAGAGCCACCCTGAGTTCAACCATGCTGAAGGGGAGTTATATCCCGTGTCGAGAAAAGGCGCAAAGGAGATTCTCTGGCGTTCCGCAGTGGATTTCATTCTTTGAAAAGAAGTAGGATACGCCAGGTCACTCGACACGGAGGCAAACGCCTCCCCTAAACAATCAGCAATCTCCCCGACTCCAGCATATGTGCAGCCGTTGCTCTCGAGAATGGAGATCTGGTGAGAGCTGTAGTTACCCCGGATCTTTCGGATCTTTTCCCACACACTTTTCGAACTGGCACGTGAAGTGAGAGATGACACATACTGGATCCAAGACTCCCTCTTGCTACGTCGACGCACCAACCGAGCATAGGATTTTGCTCGTTTGAATTTAACGAGATTAGCATCGGTCGGATAACGCCGAAACGTAGACCAGGCCTTATGTTGAGCTCTCCTAGCCGCTGCGCATTCAGGGGTCCACCAAGGCTTCGGACTTCTGGAGAGTGTCGTCGATGTTTTTGGGATAGAAAGATCAGCTGCCTGAAGAATACAATTTGTGACTTCAAGAACCGCTGCGTCGATTGGACTCTTGGGTCACCATCGCAGAAGAGATCAAAGCTGACGGCGTGAAGACCTCCCATCTCGCACGCTCCATCCTCCAACGAGGGGGCGGGAGGCAGAAGTTGGCAAGTTGGCATGATGCGAGAGCAAAATCGGATAATGGTCGCTCCCGTGGAGGTCGTTACACACCGTCCACGACCAGTCAGCAACAATTGATGGTGATCCCAAGGTCAAATCGATCGCACTGAAGGATCGTGTCGGTTCATGGAAGTACGTGTCAGCACCGGTGTTAAAAAGGCACAAAGAGGCCGAGGACAGAAGAGACTCTATGCGACGACCTCTCGTGCTGATGCTGACACTACCCCACAAATGATGATGGGCATTGAAGTCACCTAGTATTAGAAAGGGTGAAGGCAGCTGATCAACCAATCTCTCCAGTACCGGGACGCTCACGTTCTCGTCCGGCGGCAGATAGACACTGCAGACAGTAAGAGGTACAGGCATAGAAATACGAACCGCCACGGCCTGCACAGTTGTGGAAACCGCGACGGAAGATACCGGAACCCTGTGAGGGACGAGAATGGCAACTCCCCCACAGGCTATATTTCCAGACGAGTTATCTGTCCGAAATGCACTGTAGCCTCGAACTGAAAGCAGGTCCGATGGTTTAAGCTTCGTCTCCTGTAGACAAAGGCACACCGGAGAGTAAAATGAAAGCAGATGTTTCACTTCATCAAAGTTCGTCCGAAAACCTCGACAGTTCCACTGAATGATTGAAGCCATGGTTATAAGTGAAATGAAAATGATCAAACAAAGTCCGGCTCCATCGCCTCTGCTGGGGGTTCCCCCAGATCTGGAGGCGTGTGACCAGGGGCTAAGATGGGAGAATGTTTTGTCCCAAGTGTCTTACCGGGAGGCGCACGACGTTGAGTCGTTTCCTGAGATTTTGGAGGAGAAGAAATGCTTTTCTTATCCTGGGCTTTGGTCTTTTTGTTAGAAGAAGTGGCCTGACTTCCCTTGTTGGTGGTGGGATGAGTCTGCTTCGGCGAAGTGGTGGGTGGCGCTTTCAGACCCCTAGCTCGAGACTGGAGTGCCTCCAGTCCGGCTGCGATGATGTCATTAACATTGAATGGACATTTAAGGGGGATCTCAATGTCGGTCTGAGTGGCAACCGTAGATTTGGCAACCACCACTGAAGCGTATGATCGCCGATCAGATGTAACAGGAACCACTTTTCTTCTGGCCTCAGGATAGGAAATATTTTCCACCGTTTTGATCCTTTGGATTTCCTTCTCCTCCTTCCACTTGGGACAATCTTTGGCTGATGCTGCGTGTGAACCCTTGCAGTTCACACAAAACTCAGCCTCGGCCACACATTCCTGCAGAAGATGTTCTGTGGCACCACAGCGTGCACACCTAGGATTACTCCTGCACGACTGCTGAGAATGGCCATAAGACTGGCACCTAAAACATCTCAAAGGGTTAGGGATGTACGGGCGTACCTCGAGGTGGAGATACCCTGCCCTGATGGATGTAGGCAGGGAAGGGCTATCAAAAGTTAAAATGATGTTCCGGGATGGGACGGACTGCCCATTCCGCCTGAATAGAATACGCCGCACACCCGTAACGTGTTGACTCCTCAGTTCTTCAAGTAATTCTTCCTCAGCACACTCAACGAGGTCCTGAGAGGAGACAACACCTCGAGATGAATTTAGGTATCCATGAGGTGTTATTTTGACCGGAGTCTCAAGCAGCGTGGTGGTGTTAAGAAGTGTAGAGCTGTAGGCCACAGTGGACATTTCTACAAGAAGATCTCCAGATTGGAGCTTCTTTACGCTCTTAGGAGAGCTTGCGATGGATTGAAGAGCTTTATTTATCCAAAATGGACTTTTGGCACTCAAAGGCTTTGAAGGGTCCAATGAGTGCACAAAAAAGAAACGAGCATTTGAACAATCAGGGACATGTTTTTTGGCAGAAGGGGATGAGCCTTCCTCTATACCTCTTTTGCTTTTTGGTTCTTGGGAAATTTTGTTTTCATCCATAGAAGTTTTAATAATTCGTCCGCCGACTTCCCCACCCACAATCGAGCCCAACGAGGGAGAGCCGGAGGTCCGCAAGCCCAAGTGGACGCAGGACACGGCTCTAGGGATAGCAAGCGGATATAGCAAGTTGATAGGGCAGACATGCGCTCAGCATGCACCCAGACTTTCCCATGCCTGGGGAACACCCCTTTGGCATGCCCACCCTATCCCCAGACTCACCCTGTCGTACGAGACGACAAGCCGTTAGAGGTCTGGGCTCCACTCGGCCACAGACCTCATTGACTAGGAGTGGGTTAGTTCCCAGCCGCCCGTTTAGGGTGAAGCAGGGGGCAAAGAGGAGTGTTGGCAACTGGCGACAACAACACCCAGGCCTCCAGAAACTTCAGCCTCCAGCATCCCCTTTTCCACCTTACGGGTCACCGCACACGGCAAACGTGCAGGCAGGTCTAGCTAACCAGCTCGGAAAAACAAAGAAAGAAACATGAAATGGAGAAGACAGGAAAGAAAACGAGAAACTAAAATCCTGAGCTGGCGCATAATCACAACCTCAGCAACCTACAACTGAGGCGGGTTCATGTAAAGTGAAAAAACATAAAAAATGTGAAAATCATCACATATAGTACATGTTGGCTCGGGCCGTGGGGACGCCATCCCCCATCAGCTGGATGAACAGCTGTCCCTTCGGTGATGTAATCGTTCAAGACGAAATGACAAAATGATCCGTCACAAGGTCCGTGGCCAAGGACCAACAACAGTCTGTTTACATGCGTTTTTCCATTGCTTAACATGGCATTACCTTGCCAGAGTTCGGGAAAATCTCGCTTTTCATAAATTTATCAACGATATGTTTAATTTTTGCTCAACGTTTATTTGTACTAATAAATCCTGCAACCTAAATTGTGTAGACGAAAGAAAAACATTCCTTAATTTTCCTCTGAAAAAGACGAAATTATTAAAGGAATTGCTGTGTAAAATGTAACGCGGCGATTTCTATTCCAATGTGCACTCTCCAACATTTTCTGTCCACTTTAACGAAAAAGGTTTTGGATATTATGACACTAAGAATCAAAGGCAGTTGAAACCTCGTAGTATTCCTTCGAATTTCAATTTCAAAAAAGAAAAAAAGGTAGGAAAAAATTGATGGAGTATTTGGATCGGTAATTACGAATTAAGTTCTACTTTCCTCAAAGAATAAAACAAACATCTATAATTTCTCTTTTATTTAATGTTACGCACTCATTTAATTTTTAAGCAGATTGCCTAGCGTGCGAACCCTAGTTTTTTTGCTTATTAAGTGTTTGTCTGACCTTCTAAATGTTTTTGTTTTACAAAACAAGGTACTCAAGTTTATGTTTCAGATATTTCGCCAATTTCTGACAATAAGAACATGAATATTTAATACACCGTGTACGAGAAATGCTACATTAAAAACTTCATGATGACTAATGGCGATGTTCTCCTGCGTCTTGCAAAATAAACATCGAACACAAAATTGTCTTGGTATATTTTTGCAACTTTGATTTGTTCTTCTAAGAAATTAACTTCTTCTTCTTCTTTGCCCTGTAGCTCTATTAATTCCTCGGCAGAATCCATGACGTTAGGATTGTAAAAATTAGCCAACAGTAAGGGATAATCAAATAGCTAAAACACTGAATCAGCAGCCATTGGTCCGCAGAAATCCACTTCTGACGTCACATGAATAAGGTCCATTGTAATCGATTTGTTTTCGTTTACACACCAGATGGCAGCGTCACATGTTGAAATTATAAATTGTCTGTATCCTGCCCATACTACCTCTTTTTTATGTATCTCCGGAGGTTCCACGATGAGCCCTGGTTTATATTGTGCACAGACGGCATTCAGTTTATTAGTATAGTTACTTTGCACAAAGATTGTTTTCTTACTAACCTCTGAATCTCAGAGAACAGCTTAATGATAAATGACATGATATGTATGCATGTATCAACTGAAATGAATCCATATTGGATTAACTATTTTTAACAGATATTTCTTGGTAGTTCTAAACAAAGAATACCTATATGAAAACACTGCACATTAGTGACACCTGTGGAAAAATTCATGACTACAATTAGATTTGTTAAAAGGTTCAAACATGCAACTTGAAAGATTTATTAGTAGTACACTGAAATATGATCAGAGCAGAAGTTTATGAAGAAGGCACTATTGCAGCATAGCTTCTGTTCATAGTTAGTAGCAATATTTTGTCCACAATAGTGGTTACTTTGGCTTTTCTAAAGTTTTCACCAACCCATTCACCAAATTCAATTTTTTTGCACCAAATGTAATTTGAAGCCACCATTTTTTTTCGCTCTTCCCTAGAAATATAAAAACCATAAAAACATGAAGTGTTGTAAAGTACAAAAACAATAGGTTATAGATTCTTTACAGTTTAGTAGCAAAATATTGTTATCAATCTCAAATCCTTATAGTATTACTACATCTATAAAATTTCTAAGCAAAGAATTATTGATAAGATAAATTTCAAATTGAAAAATTGGATATTATGTATGCTGTGGCTTGGTTCTAAAACAGCCAGTGTAAAACAAAAATTACATATGTTGAAAAAAATTGCCTTTTATAACTTACATAACTTTCATCTAATAACTATTTTCATTTAAGTCATGCGTAGGGTTACGTAATTTTCGTATTTACAAAATAGATGCGAATAAATGCGAAATTTGCCAATATAAGTGAATAAATACGAAAATTTAATTTTAACTATTTTTCCACGATATCTCGATAATGAAATTTTTTTAAGCTTAAATAGGACGTAATTTCGTGCAGCACGTGCGTCGTGCGTGTCCTACTCAGCGTGCATTACCCAGGAAACCCTAGGCCACGCCTTTTTCCCTCTCGGCGAGTCAGCCAGCGCCGCTTTGTCACACTGGCTGGCTGGCTAACTGGCCTTGAAAAATATGAATGAGCACATGTTTGTTTTTGCATTTCGCTAGTAGACTACAAACTACAGCGCTCGTGATCCGTTTGGCAGACGTATATCAATATGGGCCGCCCTAAAAAGGAATTAGTTGATAGAATGAAAGAGTTTGACCACAAGGGATTGTATTTAAGCAATACAAATATTGTGATGTGCAAATTTTGTAATGTTTGTCTGGAAGGGCAGAAAAGGGATACTTTAATGAAACATACAACTCTGCTACTCACTTAAAGTAGAAAAACGTAGCTCAGCCAGGCCGATATGGAGCTAAACTACAGACTGCAATCGTCGGTGGTTTTCAAGCTCAAAAACGTGCCAAAAAGGAAAGAGATGATTTTGCAGAAGACACGGTAAGAATGTGTTTAAACGACAGTATTCCTATGCATAAACTAGATCACCCAGCTGTTCACGCTTATTTCGTAAAATATATGCCTGGCTCAGGTAACCATCATTCTGGAGATACTTTGAGACGTAAATATGTATCACTTTGCAGAATTTCGGAGAAAGAGGCAATAAAAGAGCAGCTGAAAAATATGCCAGTAGTTGTAGTGGCTGATGAAACATCCGATAAACAATGGAGGTGTGTTTTTTCAGTCATTGAAAACTATTAAATCAGAACCAGAGCAGTCATGTTTCCTGGCAAGTGTATATTTTTTAAACGTTGCTAATTCTTCCACTTGCTTTCAAGCAATAATTGACACCTTGAAAGAATATGAAATTGAATACTCTCAAGTAAAGGGCTTAGTAACAGACTCTGCATGTTACATGATTGTGTCTTCAACTTACTAAAATACTTCTTGGAGACCATATTTTGCACTACCAATGTTGAGAGCATAAGGTGAATCTTGTGTGTGATGTATTTATAAAAGAGTTCAAAGAATTGAATTCCATTGTGGCCAAGATTTAGACAGCTTTTTAGTGCTCCAGAAAAATGAAAAGTGCATATTTAAGCTACCCGAAAGAAAAGGCACCTCAACTGCCAGCAAAACTCTACCCCACGCCTGGTAGAATTCTTGGTTTGAAGCTGTCATGTATTTGAGCGAATATATGGAGCATATTGTTGCTTTTCTCAATCTCAAGGAGCATGAGGACGATCACTTGAGTACCAGTTTCCTAAAGGAAAGTTTTGAAAATGAAATTCTAGCTCGTAAAAATGCGTTCAATTGACTTTCGTTTCTGAATTATGTCCGAAAATTATGAAATTAATTGAAAATTAGAAGGATCAAACTATCCGTTCGCACACTTTTTGTGGAGTTAATTAGTAGATTTACATTCTTCTCTTGAGCATCAAAGTCAAGGGTATTTTAGCGAAAAGACAGAAAGCACTTCGACAAACGAGAATGGTGAAACTGATCAGGAGCACAATATTATGCTGAAGACAGCAGCAGATAAGAGTTTAAATAAATTGACTCCCCACATGACATCCAAAGCAACAAATGAAGCCTACCAGCATATTGACAGACTATTTTGTCCATCTGTAGCCGCGACTACACCCACATCATCTTTGAATACAAATTTATTATTATTGGAAAGCTTCTCTAAAATACCATTTTTTAAAGACATACTGCGGGATGAGCTCATCGATGGATACAATCATTTTCACGGACAGCTAGGTCAACCAAGATACTCCTGTTGATGTCATACAGATTTTAAAAGCAACAAAATGCTGCTACCTAAACTATGCAAAGGCAGCTATTCAAAGCCTCAACCCAGCAAAAACAAAAGTGCTGGGAAACTGCTGGCCACCAGCTGACAGTGATGGGTCACTGCTGGCTGAAATCTGCTGCTCACGGCCCGGTAGTGGTCCGTCGGTGGCAGCGCTATCAGTTGGCGAGCCATTGATGGCCCTGCAGCATCGCGGTGAATTGTGGGCCTCCAAGCAAGTGCCACTAGTGGCTCGTTGCTGGCAACCAATGCAACCCCCAACAGAAGGTGGAAGCAACGGGACTGTGCATGCGCAGAAGCAACACTTGCTGTGTCTCTCATGGTACCAGTTAGTTGAAGACGACGCTATCGCCATCGTGTTATTTTAGTGGATGTTAAGAAAAAAATCCATATGTGGAGAGGCGAATTAATTTCCTAATGAAATTTTACGTCGACGAAGATATCAGATTAAGCCGTGAAATACTAGATCACAGCCATGAAATACACCCACTCCATTCCCATAAATAACAATTCATGGAATGGAGTGGATGAATAACAAGAAAAAATTTGAAACCGCTTGAAACAAATATCCTGGAAAACCATTAAAACAACGTTTGTTGGAAAAAAAAAAAAAAAAAGAATTATATGCGTACAAAATTTATTAATTATTTGAAAGAAAAAAAAAGCAACGCTATGTGGTGTACTCATCCATGGGTTGAATACACAAGACTGGGAGGAATTTGCTTCTAAAAATAATGAGAAGTAAAATAAAATATCTTTTACTCTTTAAAACAAATGTAGCTTCGGACAACGGAAAGGAAAGACACAACGTTAAAAATGTAACAGAATGTGACATGAACCCGGGTAAATATATATTTATTCAACAATCTCTTTTCAAGACAGCAAGGACAGTACAAAACTTTGGAAAGCGACTCTAAGTATGTACACGCCTTGAAAATGAGTGAAGTTCCCTTAAGGTAAAAAAAAAAAAAAACTATCGTTACGTTGAAAAAATTAATTTATCAATTGTATGAAACTGACTTTTATGAAAAATACCTCGCAATATTGTAAAATGAAAGAGGGAAGCATTCGATTACACATTGCATACCAAACAGACAGCTTTAAGCATATGCTCGAGCGTGCCAAATTAGTCCGGTCGGTAGAGAGCTAAGTTATCACGCCAACGGCCCACGTTCAAATCTACTCAGATACAAACTGGTGTTTTTCCGATCTGTTGAGAAAATTTCCCCAGCGCAGTTCGTTAATTTACAAGCTTCGTAAGGGTAGAAAAAGAAAATTGTAGCTTTGGGAAGCTGCGGTTATCTTTGCGTTTTTTTTTTTTTATTATTATTATTTTGGCTACTACTGGGAAATTGGCAGACAAGATTCGGCAAGCCACCAGTTACGTCACGTGGTTGCCGGCTGCCACTAACGGCACACTAGCGGACCACATTAGGCTAGCCATCATTTCTGGCACGTGCTTACAGGGCCACTGAAGGGCCACTTGTGGCAGCTACTGCCTGTGATGGACCACTGATGGCCCTGTTGTGGCATATGACAACTGATGGGGTGCCAACTGTTGGCCTGATCTGCTGGCCTTTCTGTTGGCTGCCCGGACATTTTATTGACGGTTCGGCAGCGGCAACATAGTGCTGGGCCAGCAAGACTGTTTTTGCTGGGCATAGTCCCGTTAACAGCATGAATGCTGAGAGATATTTCAGTATGTACAACATCGTTTTTACTGTCAGAAAGCAAAGGCTAAAGGAAGAGAATATAGAGACTACTACAATGTTAGCTTTTAACTGTATTTTGGTACTTAGCCTACTAGTAAGTAAACTTTGAGAAATATTCTAAGTAAACTTTGAAAAACAGTAAACTAAATAAAGTAAACTTTGAAAAACAGTAAACTAAATAAAGTAAACTTTGAAAAACAATTTTTTTTAATCTTCAGTTTTTGCAAATAAATGCAAAATATTTGATTTTTTTTTTTTTTTTTTTTTTGAGCGAAATTTACGTATCCCTAGTCATGCGATATTGGTTGATGGTTCACAAGAAAAGATAAGAAATCCATAAATACATGATTGCATTTAAAAGATCCTATATTAATTTTTAAAATATCCTTGTCATTGCCGAAACAAAATTTTACATGACTTCTTAGCAAAAACAATCATTTTTAAAGATTGTTTTTCCTGGGATGTCATTAAAAAAGCTAATCACCAATATTTTTGCCAAAGCGATTATTTTCCCCGAAAATTGTGAAGAATGCCATCGGCAGCCGGACTCCTGCACAGTATTACCAGTAAAAAGATCAGTTCAAACAACATTTAAAAGCTTTTGTTCAGACATTAAGAGTTAAAAAATTTATTGTTGGCCCAGTCTTCCTTGTTGACTGGACCATATGTTCAACATGCCCTCACAGTTGCTATAATCATTCATGAGCTGTATCATACACTGCAGAAGACCTCATGGACAAATTCCTGAACAGGCAGTCAAAAAACAGGATAAGGTGATCTTACTTTCATCACAGAAAAAAACAACTTCAGATGTGTGACAAGTATCTTGATACTTGGCACTGGTCAACATCTGTTTTTTCTTAGGTTTTTTATGAGCCACTATAACTTCACAAGGTCACGTTGTCTCAGCTCCATCTCATGGTAGATAATGGAATGACAGTATATTATCAATTTCAATGTAAGTATGTTCTAATATTTACACCATGCTATCTGTCATAGGATTGAGATAATATATGATTTTGTGTTTTGTAATTTCTTTTCATTATGTATTAGTTCCTTAACTACCGCTGCACAACAGAACATCATACAAGTCTAAATATGGGACCAGAATATATACTACTGGTACTATTCAACATTCTGCAGTTGCAGAAAAGGAGAATCCCATCTCCTTCAAACTAACGCCTGCTTGCAATCCAACTCATTCAGGTTGCCATCTCCCATCATCACAGTCACAAGTAGACTATAAAGCAGGTAGGTATCTGACCTATTTGGAACATACTGGAGCTGTCCGTATTATTGTAGAGGCATAGAACAGGTTTACAGATGCAGTGTGTATAATAAATTGCACAATTTAGTGTCTACACACACATACATATACATTTTAAATTATCCAATTAAAATATTTTTTAACAGCTCCTGAATTGACAGTTCTGTACTGGTTCCAGGTATGGGAAAATTTTCTAATCTGGCACATTCAACAGTTTGAAACACTATTATACAGCACACTGCACATAAAATACATTACATTACATCAATGACTAACATGCAAAAAAAAAAACCCACAACTAATTAAAACTTGTAGCTTACATTTCAAATTTCAGTTTCTGTGACTCCTCAAAGCAATACTGAACATTAAATTTTTTTACAAAGTCTGGGTTCAGAGAGTCTTTCACAACTTCTGTTCTTCCGACCTGAAATATAAATAGATATATTTCACCTCTTCATCATATACAGAAAGCATCATGCTTTTGGTATAATGTGCAATGCGAAAGAAGTAAATGTAGAATGAGGATTGGAACACAAAAGAAAGTTTCACACAGGGAAAAAATAAAAATTTTAAACATTGCACACAAATGGGCTGATATTAAAAAAGTAGTTGTTACTGAAGTTGTACAGAATGCTAATCAAAATATCAAACTCAATTGAACTGTAAGCAAATGGAAGTCCTCCTACAGTAGTTGAGAAATATATATCGTATAAAGCTTTAACATAACCTTTTGTAAATTAGGTGAAGCTTGTTTTCACCACTATATTAAAAAAGAACAGACTCATTACAGATGTACACACTACAGTAGTTATAAGCAGATTTTATATCTTTTTCAAAATGTTAACAGTGCCACTCTTTGTACTGATGTTGCATTAATAACTAGACGTTAGCCTCACTGAACAGGCTGTAAATATAATCATTTGTTAATAACAGGGGTGTTAGTGCCCCTACCATGTTTCGGAGCAATTTTTGGAGCGGGAAAATATGCAATTTGGAGCAGAAACGTTGGGTTTTAGAGCGAGAAAATTTGCATTTTGGAGAAAAACTCAGGTTTTGGAGCAGCTAATTATAGTATTTTTAAATGTTTTTCAGTCTATGCTGTGCTTTAAGTTATGTTTATATACTGAATTACCATTATTTTATGAACTATGAAAAAATGTTATATTTCAGGTTTGTTGACATTTTACTGCTTCTCTTACGACTGTCAATTAGCATTTCTGTCGTTCCTACCGTGAGATAAATGGGAAAACAATTATACTACCCAAGATTTATTGAAAACTGCATGAGCTGCAATATTTTAAACATAACACATTAATATCAAGGGATTTTCTTCTCAATGCATTTGTTTTGCTGTAACACGAATAGGATGCTGCCGCATCCAAGAACTGTTGCTATTGCTACTGAACGCTTGCAAATATACACTTAGGAAGAATAAAAATTATGTAATTACTGTTTGTTGTTTGGTTGGTTTTTTAGCAGCATATTTTTCGAGATTCATGGCATTCAGATGAAAATACTTATTTCTGAAACCAACCAACTGGCAAGCCATGTGTACGTGGTTTGCGTGTGCATCACAAAATCCTAAGGTTTCCTGAAGGAAAGCGTACCTTCGATATAAAAGAAAAACTAATGTAACATTTAATAATCAAATTGCAAACTCACCTTTCAGCAACTGCGCCACGATACTCTACATACAATGTTTTTCATCCAATAATTATCAATGTCAAACTTTCGTTATTGCTGTGAACAATTACAACTGGAACCAAAACTATAAGATAACAGTAAGATTTAGTAAAGTTGGTTAGATAAAAGCTGCTTCCATTACTTAACGCTTGCGTAGTGATCGTCTTCACACGGGATCCCCCCCCCGGGATCCCCCCCCTTTTTTTTCACTTTTTCAGCATGTATGGACATGGACATTAAGCAGACGATTGCGAGTTAGTAAGTGTTTCAACACACCTTCCATTTGGAAAAAGAAAACTGTGAGGGTGAAGATGTTCCCCAAGGTATGTCAAAATGAGAAAAAGAAAACCTTCTAAAAATTCTGCTCCCTGAACGTACGGGACAAAATTCAGACTTTAAGTAAGAACCAAAAGATCAGTATCCCTGATAATTGATTACAAGTTCATTTATCCATAGCGCTTGCGAGCAATTTTAATTAACATACATGAGAATCACAAAGAAAAAACACAAAGCTGTACTTTTTAATTTGGTGAAAAATCAGACTGCGCAGTGAGAAAGTGTGAATATTACGCAGCATGAACAAAACCCAATCGCGCACTGTAATTTATGTATGAAAATATTTAACTAGATCACACCACTGTATTCACAATTACAAAATTACTGAATTCCAAGCAAAATAGGACGGTTTTTGAAAGACATAGCCTCAAACAGTTTTTTTTTTCCTGGTTTTGTTCTTGTACTTGCTATAACATTAGCTCTGGTTTCCTCTTGCAAGCAAACCCTACTTTCTTCTCAGCAAGTTCCACAGCCATATTTGTCTTTTGTTGACTCTGCCACTGCACAGCATCCACTGTTTACTTTTTTTTTCTGCTGATAGTTTTCCTTTACCATTTTTCGTTGTTACTTTTCTTTCTTTTTTCATTTTTTTTTATTCCGTCAGATGACAATTTCATCCATCATGCTTAAAGAACTTTCAGCCTGAGAACTGATATCAGAGCTTTCAATATTTTAGATAAATGGTGTAATTTTCAGAAAACAAATACTTTTTTTTTTTTTTTTTAACAATATGCATCAATTCTTAGAAATTTCCAAACTTCGTCACTTCCGTTTTGGGAAATTTCCCCCACCCTTATTCAAGCTAAAATGCACACACATTTATGAGGGTGATGACATTTAACAACTACATAGGAGTGGGAAAATCGCGGGGGTAATACAATTACGATTGACTTCCGTTTTCGGAAATTTATCCAACATTTTCAAGCTGAAATACAAATATTTATGGAATAAAATTATATCTAACAATACTGGGTAGAGGAAACATCACGAGAAAAAAATACTTATCCGATTATGAGAGAAATCGTCTACTTTCCGTTTTCGAAGGATGAAATTCCGTCCTCCGACGGAGAAAACGACACCCCCCCCCCCACACACACACACACACACACACTGCCCCCAATCCACCCAAAATTCCAGTTCGGTAGTGCATCGATCTCGTGAATGGTCCAAATTATAACAAAAAGGACGGAATTCTTCGAATCAGCGTAAGAATCTCGTGGCCGAAGATTACGGGGAAATTTTCGGGCGGCCTAACTTCCGTTTTCGGAAATCGTTGCCGACAATTTCAAGCTGAAATTATGCAATGAAATTGTATTTAACAACAATACTGAACAGAAGCAACATCACGAGAGAGAAAAAAATATGATTACGGAAAAAATCTGCACTCCATTTAACTTCCGTTTCCGAATGTTTAAAAACAACAAAACAACATCCCCAGACAGAATACAACTCCCCCTCCATAATTAATACCCCGAAAATTTCTTCACTTTTTGTATCAATCTCAAAAATGCCAAAAAAAGGGAGGAGACCGCGAATCCGCGGAAGAATCTCCCATACGAATTAACCGCTGAATCGATTTCAAATGTAGTAAGATTACGCTAAAATATCGATGACCGGCAAATTTTAACTTTTGGCTCAAAATTGGCGCAGATTTCGTCGTCAAAATCACGATTTTTTAGCGGAATGGCGCAAGAACAGCGTTTTGCCGCAGGCTGGCGCAATTGGCGCAGGTCTGGCAGCCCTGTAATAAAAGATAATCATATTTACAGTTTGTACAATAAACATTTGTTAACAAATGAGACCACTACATCTGTTTAGTGCACTGCTTTGCATTGCACACATGACATTTTTCCTGGGTGGAACAATTCTTTTTATGAGACCAAGTTTTTGTATTTTGATATAACATCTTAATACCTAAACGTCAAATTGCAAAAAAAATAAAAAATAATAATAATAATAATCGTTTTGCATTATATATTCATACAGCATTGCAAATGTCAAATGTCATCTAGCTGCTTAATTATTCACGTGGTATTTAGACATAATCTATATTTTGAGGTTACTCACCTTTATTCTTTTTTTTTTTTTTTTTTTTTTTTTTTTTTGATTGGAGGTTTAACGACCGCCGTGAGCAACTCAATGGGCTATAAGCAGTCGCCCGTCCCTAATTTAGGGTCACTGGTTCCAGGGAAGGGAGAGAGCCAGTGTCGTAAGACAAACACAACATCCATGCCTGACCGGGATTCGAACCCGGACCCCTTTCGGACGAATGATCAGAGGCCAACGCCTTAGACCACTGAGCCACCGGGGTGGCACTCACCTTTATTCCCAAAATCTTTTAGGAGGTTTTCGTCTCTACACATTTCCAACACGTATTTTTCTTATTTACATCGTGGTTCAAGGCCAAAAAAAAAAGAAAAAAATATATATATATTTTTCAACTCACGCAAACTTTGTTCCCTTCCTTTCCTTTCCCTAAGACTAAATTCGGATTAAAAATAATCTGACAACAAATATACATAATTGAACTCCCTAAAACACTTATATCTAATTAAAACTTCAATCAATAAAACCTATATTACACATTTCCTAAAATGTCAAAGTTAAGAACCATAACTTATATTTATTTACAATTGCACATCAGTGCCCAATTAAAACAAACCTAAATACCTGACACAACCACTATACTCGACAATCACGGACCTCTCTCCACTCAGAAACAAGCATAATATCCTAGCACTTTCAGCCTCTGCCCAGGCCATTCTCAAGGAGTGGACGTAACAGATGAGACAGACAACAGTTTGCATTTGTTTCTTATTTTTCACTATGCATAATTTTCCCACTAGGTTATAACATAAGCCTTCTTTGTGTGCGAGATTGGTGTTACGCTAAGTCTAAAACCATGACTAAGAAAATGTTGAACTAAATGAGAATACAATGCTATAATAGATGCATGAAATAGCTCTAAATTGATGATTTACAGCCAGACGAAACATTACACAAGCCAAACTTATGATAACCTTTTATTGGTCCAGGCAACAAATGATGACATCTACAATATACAGGGTGATTCATTTAAACCAGTACCCTGAAAAAACCTAACATTTTTGCAAGGGATCGCACAAGAAACTTCTTTTTTTCAATAGAAGCAGCAACTCCTGGAGAATAAAACTGCCACCGTGAAGAAGATTGTTAACCGTAACTGTAACTCAGCTCCTGATTTGTGTGTTGTTGCGTTGTCATTCATTTGCGTGCATTCGGAAACATGCAGTACTTTGTTCCAGAGCGTGTTTTTTTAGTGAAATCGCATTGGGTAACCAATTCTGTCATCAAAACGCAACGAGCATTTCGAAGAGAGTTTGGAGTTCGAAAAGTTCCAAGCAAGTCAACAATTCTGTCGATGGCAAAAAAACTGGAGCAAACCGGTTCTCTTCTCAGCGGTAGTGGTAGACATCACCCTCCCATGCCCGAAACACGTGTGGATGACGTTCGGCAATGTTTACTTCGATCTCCGACGAAATCGTTGCGCAGATTAAGCCAACAGACAGGATATTCATACGGAACTTGTCAAAGGGCAGCAAAAAAAGTGAATATTCGACCATTTAAAGTGCACGTAATCCATCAGCTGCTGGAACCGGACAAGGTAAAAAGAGTAAGTTACTGCAAATGGTTTCAAAATTTTCTTAATTTGCGATCTGGTATTCTCTCCATCACATGGTTTATGGATGAAGCCTTCTTTCATCTGTCAGGCTACGTCAATTCGCAAAACAGCAGATACTGGGCTGCCGAAAACCCACACGTTTATGTGTGAAACACTGATGCATTCACAAAAGGTTGGTGTATGGTGTGCGGTTTCATCTATGAAAATAATTGGCCCCATTTTTTTCTTTGAGACTGTCAACACTAACGTTTATAGCCACATATTCAATGAATTTGTGGAACTTGATGACATTGAATTGACAGAGGGCTACTTTCAGCAGGAAGGCGCTACGTGTCACACATCGAAAGTCTCAATGGAACTCATAACCAGCTTCTTTGATGACAGATTAATTTCAAAAAACATATGGCCTCCCCGATCTCCGGACTTAACTTCCCCTGACTTTTTTTTATGGGGCTACTTAAAGGATAGAGTTCACAAAACCCATCCAAAAACATTGGATGCATTGTGTGAAACAATCACGTCTGAAATTGGCAATGTTACTGCTCGTACTGTACATGAGACATCACTGAATATGGTGCGGCATGTTCAACTGTGTTTACAAGAAAATGGAGGACAATTCCAACATTTGCTTTGATAAAATGATTCTCCAATACCACATGTATAATTCTCAACTTACTGTATGATTTTGTTGTTATTTATAAAAAAGTTATAAGTAAATCACATGGTACTGGTTTAAATGGATCACCCTATAGTACTGCTCCACATATAACACCTTAACTATCTATCATATAAACTTGCTTAACAAAGATCGAACATCTGCACACACATACACTAAGCAACTGCTGTATCAACCTTTTTATTTAAAGTTCTTATCACATTTATATGTCACTCTCTCTGACCTCAAAAGGTCAACCTCATTCATGTGATAGAGAAGATATCACGTTAAGTTTGGAAAGTGCAAAACAGAACAAACTCAAATTTACATAGGAAAAGGAACTAAAACTGAAAGTTAAATTAGAATATACATCACAAGGTGTTGTAATTGTATATCAGCATAGCACAAATTCTAAACATATTCTTTAAAAAATTATGATTCTTTTCCCCAGTAGCTATATTTATAACTAAATCTTTCCACATCTTCTCCCAAAATATGAATTTCTGACTAAGTGAATAAATTCAGTAGATGATATTTCATATTCTACATGATGAACTGAAAATTTTAATTTAAATGCTGGTTTTTTAGAACCATCATATTCTCCCTACATGATATTACATTTGTAGCTTGCACCACAGCTACAAATGTAATCTACATGATATTACATTTGTAGCTTGCACTAAGCATCTAAGTTTGTTTTTGAAAATTATTTTTTAAACTTTATTGTTGTGAACGCAAGCAACATCTTCCATTCATTTTCTAGCTTTTCTGGAAACTTCTGCCCTCGACAGTTGTGCATAAAGTCAAATCTGAATACCCCTATTCTATTAAATGGAAATTTTCTTCTTTAAACTACCACCTCACAAACCACCATCTGCCATGACATTCGAGCAACATTTCAGTGCTCCTCATAGGAGAATATTTCATTGAACCACCTCTTAAAATATTCACTTGCAACTGACACTCTGAACTGCACACCTTATTTTCCTAAGTGTGCCCAGAAAGCATGTTAGGTGGGTCCTCCTTAAAGAAGTTTTGCAGAATGGGTGGAACAACAGCCATCGCCATGCACACTCCCTTGAAAAAGGAATGATGCCATTACAAGGTTTGTACTCTTCCAATCAAAATAAATTCAAGCACTTTTCAAGAACTTTTTAAACCTGAATTGTCCTATGTCTGTACTGTCGGTCGGTCGGTCAGTAGGTAGTTATTTTAGTAAGTTCAGACCATTAATCTTGGCTGGGGCGGGCACACCTTCAATGACTTGCCTGTTACCCCTTGCCCCCAGTTGGTTTATTTTATTACCTTTGAATTGCCCCTCTGTTTTGGTGCTTTTCGAAATCATTTTATTTTGTGGAACATTTTTAAAGGGCACATTATTTTCCTATTTATCTACTTATTGTTTGCATTAACTTTTTATTTTTGATGCATTTCTTGATGCAGCCAGAAGACAATGGGTCCATGCATGAAGCACAAGCAATTCCTAGAAGTTCCACCCTCAGGCAAGAACACGTCCTTAACCCCAATTTGCGAATACATCATTCCACTTATTTTACTCCAATGGATGACATTTTACTCTGTAGTTATGTCATAGCAAAGGTACCCCAGCTGTCCACGTGCTCCCCTGGGTTGAACCAAATGTAAGTTCCACGCTCTTTGATCAGCTTGGTGTTTTTATCAGAACTACACAGAAATCTCCTATACATCTTTTTAGCACAAACAATTATTTAACACATGCTCAGTCATATCCTTACTTAAATAACAAACCAAAACAAAATTTCAAGTACTATTTGCAGTCTTAAACCTTTACAAGGACTTGAAAATGAACTTTTTTAATCAAGCACTTTTCAAGGAGCGTACGAACCATGCATTAGCAAAGTGGGGTCTGCTGCCAAAAATCAAGGGAAGACTCTTTTCTGATTTATTGTATCTTGCAGAAGTGAGACGACTGGTGTGTGTGTGTGTCCAGTTAAATATCCAAGTTCACTAAACAGAGAGATAGAGGCTAATTACCCTGCTCATGTGGTTTCTCTTTACAATTTGGCCAAATGGCAATAGCTTTACTGCTGCACCTTTTCCAAAGAGATCACACTCCCTCGTGAAATGGCATTTCCTGTCTCACATTTTACATTCTGCCTCCAGTTATCCAATGCCTTTGGGATTCACTGTTTCTCACAGGGACTGCTTGTGTGGGCTTTTTCGATTCATCATTTTTTTTGTTTATTTACACTTTCCAATCGTAGGTTGAAGAAGCATATATGCTCCAGCTTTGTCCATCTGTCTGTCCACACAATAACTCGCGTAAAAATTGATCGATTTCGATGAAATTTTAGTATGTGGTAGGGGACCACTTGGGGATGAACCCTATTGAAAATGGGTGAGATGAGGTCAAAGGTCCAGGTATCCATTCCATTTCCTTTATGCATCATAACTTGCGTAAAAATGGTTCAATTTCGATGAAATTTTATTATGTGGTAGGGAACCACCTGGGGACGAATCCAATTGGAAATGGTCGAAATGGGGTCAAAGGTCAGAACATAGGATAGGGATCCATTCCATTTCCCTTATGCATCCTAACTTATGTAAAAATAGTTCGATTTTGATGAAATTTTTGTTAGTGGTAGTGGACTACCTGAGGAAGAACCCTATTGGAAATGGGGTCAAAGATCAGAACATACTAGGAAAGGGATCCATTCCATTCTATCACCCTTATGCATAACTTGCGTAAAAATGGTTTGATTTCAATGAAATTTTAGTATGTGGTAGGGAGCCACTGGGGACGAACCCTTTTGAAAATGGGTGAAATGGGGTCAAAGGTCAGGACATAGGAGCAGGATTCATTTCATTGCCCTTATGTGTCATAACTTGTCTAAAAATGTTTCTATTGCAACAAAACTTTAGTATGTTGTTCCAGAGGTATACTGAACCAATTCTGTTGAATATCATCAAAATGGGGTCAAAGGTCAGGGCACAGGAGCGAGATTTATTCCACAGCTATTATCCTCATAACTTGAGTAATGATCTCTGGCATGTTGGAAAGCGTATAATAATCAATGCATTGCATGATTTTACTAACTTGTTTTAAAAGTTCACTGAAATGGAAAAAACATCATTGGATGTCCATAAGAAAATTCTGATAGATGAACTCAAAGACCATAATCCTGGTTTTAGCCCTCAAACATTTGCAAATCACTTTTTCAACCTTTTTGTCTTGAAGGCATTTTCGCTTTAGGCACACCAGTAGATGTCGATTGCCCTCTTCAATCATCGATTTTGCAAATGCCATATTATTTTTAAAGTTTCTAAGCTGCTGTTCAGAACATGGTTTTTGTTCAACAACAGTAACACTTTCCTTCTACTGGGTCAATACCTTATCATTTTTTTTTTTTTATCTAAAACTTTTTGAACTTTATATTTTGAATGAACATCTTGGAAATATTTAATCATTTCTTGTGTCACTTGTAGGTTGCTAGCTTTACCACGAACAGCATCTTTAATTAACCTAAATCCTATAGTAGTGTCAATACTCATATTTGAACATTTTGCATTTAGTATTCTTATATTTACTGAAAATCTGTGCTCCACAGATGCCTGTCCATGAGAAAATGTAAGAGCTGCTTTAACTAGTGTGGAAATGCATGGATACCGCCGAGATATATTTGAGTCACTAACAAGATTCATACCATTTTTCCAGTATTCTTCAATAGGTTTCCAACATGTTGTTTCCTCAGAAATGTCTTGTGACCAATCAACATGCAGGGTGTCCACAGAATTATCAAACCTGATTTCCCTGACCAAATATATAAGAAATCCCTGACCTTACACAAATAGGTTTATTTGAAGTTTTTCAATATATGTGCCATGATAATAAATAAAATTGAATTGGATAATTGAGAAACTTAAATATTATTTAAAAGTGTTTCCATTTGATGTATAAAGTTTCCCAAATAACTGATTCATTTAATTTTTTTTTTTTTTTTTTTTTTTTTTTTTTTTATCGGCCTCCACCTTCCCCATAGCCGTCCAACTCACACCTTTTTAATTTTAAGTTTACTCTTTTTTTCATGGTCTTACATTTATTCAAGAAACACTCAAACAAACCGATACACAATATTCAGAACAGTTACTATAAAAATATTACAGTAGGAACACAGTCACTGTTTTTATATTACACACCACTTTTCTTCTTTTCCCAATCTGAAATCTTCACCTGCAATGCTGCTTCTTCCAACTCTAGTTCCTTCCGTACTCTGTTTTTTTTCTTCAATTCCTTTATTTCATAATCAAGTTTTCTTTTTTCCTTCAGTTTTCTTTCTTCTTCGTTTTGAAGAACACTTTTTTCTCAAGATAATCCTGATATCTTCATCTGGAGGCTCTTACAGAAAGAAGAAGATTTCTATTGATGGCAATGTGTTCTACTCCTCCCGCATTTTTAATGGCATCAAAAACTGTTCTCTCACAAATCAGGGATTCTTCCAGGAGATTTCCCACAAGAAGAGACTTATTGACAAAAAATCCACCTTCCACTGAAGCATTTCCATGAGACATAATGAGACAAATTTTTATTGCATCCCAAAGTTCACCGAATTGTTTTTGGTTGTCAAGTAGACCCCTGTAAAATTTGTCTAATCCAATGGAATCATCATGACTGTCTAAAAATTCATCAAACTGAGACTTTAAAGCAGATTGAGCTTCTACACACAATGAAGCGTGCTGTTTATTAGCTTCTTCAGCACAGTCATCTGAAATCCTGTTTGCACTAAGTAAAACTTCGAGAACAATTTCCACTCTCTTCTTGCCTAGACTCGGCTGCTGCACTATAATATTTGGGTTCAAACAAGTCACCCCACGGACAAACTTAAATTTTAGTGGGCTTTTCTCATGAAGTTTTTTAATCATACTGGTCACAAGTTTCCTAAATTCAAGTTTAAACTCTAATTTCTCCCTTTCTGAGCAATTCACTTCTTTTAATAGCTTTTTAGCACTAAATCCAACATCAACTTTCTCAATTGATAGAAGATTTTCACTTTTTGATACAACTAAAGTTAACAGTTTTGAGACACTATCAACTTCACTTAATTTGTCAGGCTTCAAGCTTCGTGCCATCAAATTTTTCATCAGATCCAGCAAATCAGTGTGTAAGAAAGGAATTAAAGGCTTTGGGCTCTGGAACCTTCTCAAAAAAGATTCACAGTCTGAAGCTATAGTCCTAAATGCAGCCAATTTGCATTTCAACAGTGGACTTTCCATGTATTCTGCAAGAAACATGTGCTGTTTTGCTGGAAACCGATGATTCTTGAACATATTTCTTGATATGATCATAGACAAGCAATGCCCTAGTCAAACAATTAACGTTTTCCAACCACCTTACAGTGCAAAATTTCAAAGGGAAATCTTTACATCCAGTAATCATCAGTAATCATAGTATAATTTGCACGGCGAGCAGGACTATCTTTTAAAAGGTAGTACAAGTCACACAAAAATGGATGTATATCTCATTTCACTGCTTCAAGTCCAGTTTTCACAGCTCCATTGACCACATGAAGACCACATACTCCAATGTCAACTAATAATTTACCATCTGGATTTTCAGTTCTAAGTTTATCTTTCAGCTTTTGAAGAAAGCTGAGATTAACATTAGGTCCATCCATTGACACTTGTAGCATGTTATCCAAGGGAAGAAGTGCACCTTTAATGAATTTCTCTAAAAGGTCATTAGCTGTTGCCCATCCTAAAAACACACTACTCAAGTATCTAGTGGAAACTTTTTGCAGATTGACATCCTAATAACGAACAAACTGATCCATTTGCACACGCTGAGCAAATTTGTTTAGTGATTCATCAAAACAAATTACAAAGTCAGTGCACTATTTCAGATCGTCCATTAAACACTCTTTGAAATGTGATGCCAATCCATGGTTTATCACAGAAGATGCTTTGCTTTTGCCTAAAGTAAATTTTGAAGCTATCGCACTGTCAGGAAACATTAACTGAAATGTTTTGTTAATCTGTGTTCAAAAGTTCAGAGACATTCGCTTGGACAACACTTCCATGGCCCATATTATTTACGACTTTGTTACATCACCTTTCACTACATAAGCATTAAGGTCACTGGGCTTCACATCATCTTTCACAACGTAAGTATTTGAGTCATTAGACTTAATATTTTCTAGAAGTACTGATTCCACACTTCTTGAGCTTGTTGATGGCAAGAGTTCGTTATTACAAACAGAGTTCCTTTTCACAGAGGAAGTGAAAGAAGCAAGACTGGGCTCAGACATTTTAGCACAGATGTTTTTCAAATGATTAGGGCCATTTCCGTGGCTGGAGACTGCACAACACACCCTGTTGCTAAGCTTGAAAGTTTTAGAGCACACTTTACTAAATGCTGATTCATTGTCGCCGTCCACAGCAGCTATTCAACCAGAAAACTCAGGATTTAATTGTTCGTCCAACCATTGTTCATTAAACACACAATGCTTTGACATTGCTGCAGTCTTAATTGCCTTTTAACAAGGTATAACTTATATCACAAATTTTCTTCTACTCCATAGATACATACATATCACTAAGCTGTTCTCTGAGATTCAGAGGTTAGCTCCAAAAAGAAATACAAACTTCCAGATATTTTTACTTATTGTTGTCGTATCAAACTTCGCCATTTACAGCGATCTTGACACACAACTCGTGCTTCACTGATATCCATTACACGCCGTACACAAGATCTTTTATACTTCATACTCATAATCTTTTTCTCATGCAGACACTCCTGACACTGATTCACCCATGTCTTCCCTTGGCCTTCCTCTGCCTTTCCTTCCTGCCACTTGAGCTGAAAAGATTTTCTTAGTAAGCATTTCATCACTCATTCTTTCAACATGGCCAAACCACCAAAGCATATTGGTCTCCACCTTGCTAACAACATTTTGCTTTACATCACACAACTGCAATACATCTTCATTCCACACACAATCATATCGTGTCTTGCCACAAACCCCACGTAAGTAACGCATTTCTCCAGCACACAAACGACTTCTATGCTTCTTCTGCAGTACCCAGGTTTCACTGCCATACATCAGAGTAGGAACAATTACTGTTTCATACACAGCCATGCAGGACTCTCTAGAGAACCCATCATTCCTGTGAAAACCTCCCAGAGCAGCTATGACTTTCAAAGAAGAATTCACTCGCCTACTGATTTCACCATCCAACTTGTTCTCTCTGTCAAACATGCTTCCTAAATACACAAACTCACTCACCTGGTCAATCACAGTGCCATTTATACTTACATTACATTCAGTGCTACCCATTCCTCTCTCAAACACCATAACTTTAGTTTTTCCCTTATTTATACTCAGTTTGAATTTCATGCAAACTTCGTGCATCCGAGTCAACATACTCTGCAACTCACTTTTGCTCTCCGCCAACAGGACAGTGTCATCAGCATACAGCAATCTGCACACACGGATATCACCAAGACATGAACCACTATTATCTATTTTGGCCTCACTCATGCATGCGTCCATAAATATATTAAACAGCCATTGTGACATTACACAACCTTGTCTCACTCCTGCACCAATGGAAAACCATTTTGATAAAACACCATTCACTCGTACACAAGCTCTACTACCAGCATACATGGCTTTTACACTATTAAGTAGATTCCCAGTAACACCATACTCATTCAATACCTTCCACAACAGTGTCCTATTCACTCGGTCGTAAGCTTTCTCTAAATCTATGAAGGCATTAAAAATTTCTTCCCAACAGCCAGATACTTTTCAATCATCATGCGTAGTGCAAAAATCTGGTTAGTGCAGCCTTTACCAGGCATAAAACCACTCTGAACATCACACACTTTCAATGATGTAAGACCCCGTACTTTTTTCAAAAACAACCTTACCAAACACTTTTCCTGGCACACTCAGTAGGCTAATACCATGAAAGTTCTTGCATTCAGTCTGATCACCTTTTCCCTTATACAAGGGAACAATAATAGCATCCTTCCAATCCCGAGGGACCATTCCTAACTCCCAGCACAACTGGCAAATTTCAGTTAACCAGTCAATTATAGAGTCACCACCATACTTCAACATCTCTGCAGTTATGCCATCAACTCCTGGAGCCTTACCATTCTGAAGAGATTTTAGAGCTTTACACACTTCTTCTCTTGAGATCCCTCCTGTGCTTTCATCCCTCATTGTGACATCATCTGCATCTGTCTGAGAATCATTTTTGCTCTCCTGATCTAATAACTCACAGAAGTATTCACCCCCATCTCTCACTTAACTCATTGGGCTCCCATATCATTTCCCCAATCTCATTCTTCACACAACTTACAACTTTGTTTCCCCTATTTTTCCTGAGTCTCATGTACTTCCAGAAAAACTTTCTATCTTTCCAAAAAGCCAGTTCATGCCTTTCCACTTTCTCCTTCCTATCTTTTGCCTTACTGTGGCGAACCAGCTTAGCAGCTTCACGCTTCTTACAGTGATATTAATCCACAGAGACTCTACCTTGCAACATCCCCAAATAGGCTTCCTTCTTTTTCTTTACTGCCTCATCAATCTCACTATTCCACCAAGCATCACCTCTATTGTTACCAACTATTGTAGTGCCACAGACCTTTTTAGCAGCAGTGACAACACAGTTCTTAAAACATTCCCACTTCTTTTCTACATCCCTCTCACAAGATTTCAGATCCTTCAGTCATTCTCTGAGTAAGTCAGAGTACCACTGATGATCTTCAAGGAGCCTATCAACCTTTATTCTTTCTATCCTGGGTCTCTTCCTATTCCTTTTCCTCCAACCAACATTAAGTTTCACCCATGACACTACCAAGTAATGATCAGAACCAACATACGCACCTCTCATCACACGGGTGTCAACAACTAAGTGTTTCAAATGCTGATCGTAAACAACAAAATCTATCACACTCTTTTGACCAAGAGTACGATTTTCCCAAGTATATGTGTGTATATACTTGTGGTTGAAAAATGTATTAGATACACACAAACCATTCTCAATGCAGAGTTCAATTAATCTTTCACCATTATCATTCACACAAGGATCATTAAACTTACCCAGAACATTGTCAGAAATTGCATTCTGCACACCTACTCTAGCATTGAAATCCCCTGCTATTATAACTTTTTCTTTAGCACCAAACTGGCTCAAAACAGCTTTTAGCTCATTCCAGAAATCTTCTTTCTTATCAGAAGGTTCCGAGTCACAAGGAGCATACACTACAACAATTACAATTCTCTGAAGTTTCACTTTCAAACGAATCCAGAGAATTCTCTCACTTATGCAACTATAGTGAATCAAGTTGTTCTTCATCTTTTCACTTAAAATCACACCTACACCAGCCTGTCCTCTCATATTATCCAATACTCCAGATCACACACTCACCGTGCCATTCACTTCTTCTACCCCAATTTCCTTCTTTTTGGTTTCACTTACAGACAGCACATCCAGTCTATACTTATTCATCGCCTCAATCACCTCACTCATCTTGCCATTTATACCTCTAGTATTCCATACACCAATCTTACATTCACTCAGCCGAGATCTCTTTCTCATACGCCGTTTAGAAAGTCCAGGTCGATTCCGTGGTGGACCGTCCTTCTCAAGTGTGGTAGGTCCACCATATCCCACACTTGAGTCATTCTTATATTTCTTTTTGTCTTTTTAATCAGGTAAGTACATCAGTGGGGGATTAGCCCACAGCTGAAGGTTCCAGTTGGTCATTCAACCTAAGGATTATGGAACAAAACCCAGTGAGTTGGGGTCTTTTCGCCAATGTCACACAGAACTAGCTCGCACCTCTCCAAGATTCACAGAGGCCTAGTTGCTGTTGTGTGTGCCATTGTTACCACGGAGCGCCCCGAGGAGGCAAACCCATCGCTCACTACAAAAAGAGAAATGTTAACAAGTAATGTAACACAACTTACAATAATAGGTAGGAAATACAAGGTTACACTAGTTGGAAAAGGAAGTTAGTGACTGTCTGCAACACCAAGCGCAAGTGTGTTGGGCGATGAGGGCGTCACTCCCCGACACCGGGTTAATACTAGTTGTAGTCTAACTGTGATTGAAATTTCCCTGCCTTTTTTTTAAATATCACTGATTTTCCCTGACTTTTTTTTAAATATCACTGATTTTTTCTGACTTTTACCAACATTTCAGGCATTTTCCTGACTTTCCCCGACCAATTTTTATTTCCCTGACTTTCCAGAATGTGGACACCCTGTATAACATAAATTAACAATATACACACTTTATAACATAAATTAACAATCCACGAACGACTGAACCGCACAGACTGACTTCTGGATACAGACTGATGGTGCACTTGCTACACGTTCATTTCTTGTCGCGACATGAATCAATCACTGTATTGGCGTCTAGTGATTTACGCGTGAGCACCTTCAAATACTTTAAGCAACAGTACACGGCTGTGTGTTGGGAAATTGCCCGGCATGACTTTTTTTTTTTTTTTTTTTCTGGCAGGTCGGATAGGCCGGAGGTTGAGTAGTTGGGAAGCTGAGAGTCTACTGTATATATATATGAAAAATAAGTTCTCTCACCTGATTATGACATATATACATATATTAAAAATGAGTTCTCATACCTGCTTATGGGAGGCATCACTCAATGGTGCCAAGCCTACATTATTTTCAGAGGGAGTTACATTTTATATTGACTGTTTTTTGCATACCAAATGCCCACCCAAGTATGGGGTTGTATCTTTGAGGCATATGTTTGTTGGCTCATGTATGTCTATACTGTTTGCTTGTAAGGTATCAGTGCTCAAAATGGGCCGGTATATGCCAGTATGGCATGCCAGCACTTCTTTTTTCCTAATATTTCATACAGGCACTTTTTTTACCCGAAATTTACATACCAGCATCAATTTTAGTAGTGGGAACTGCAGAAATATTTTTTTTATTATTATTTGTCTCTGATTTACGAGTGCACATTCTTAAACATAAAAATCTTATGTGCCTTGTGCCCTTGAGAAACAGCTGAGTGGGAACTGTAAAGGTTAGGTTAGTGGTGTACACATGATCTATAAGTTCAATCCTTCAAAGGATAAAAATGAAGCTGCCCAAGCCTTAGATCATCCAACTAAAGATGTCTGTAATTTTTATTATTTCATTAATTTAATAAATTAAATTTGAAGAGCTTCTTCATAGAATCTAAAACTGGGAGTACAGTAAAACCTTGAAAATCCGGCATCGACGGGACCGGACGAGTGCCAGATTTCTGAAGCTATCTAAAAATTGTGTAACGGGCGTTACGTAAAGGCACGTACTTACACATAACAGGTCACTTAAAAAAAAAATTGCGCTTCTACGCCTTATAAATACGCAGGGATCGTGCCAACGATCATATTCTTCACAATTTGCGGAAAAAAATCGTTTTGGCGATGGAGAAAAAGTTTTGGTGAAAATATTGGCAATTACCTTTTTGTGCTAATTATAAAATTCTTACTAATCTAAAACAACTATTATGGGAATTTTACTAAGAAATTTTTTCATTAAATTGCAAATTTTTGGAGAAAACTCTTCTCCTTCTTCAGGCTGTCTTTTTGTTGTCACTTATTCCTGTCACTATCGCGGTTACGGTTAACCGTGACGGTTTAGGTTATTTTTCAACAAATCCTGCCAGATGTTAGGCAGGGAAAATCCTTTGCAGTCATTGATGATGGAATTTTGATTTTTCTCAATTTCTATTCCTTCTTTCAGCTTTCTTTTGAAAATTGCTTTGGAAACTGATGACTTTAAGGGAATTCCAATCCATGCTGTGACTGGTTTCTCTAACATGCCTATCTAATCCAGTCTTGTTGGAGCAATTTTTTATAGCTGCTTTATGCTCTGCTATACGAGTTTCTAGTCTGCGACCTGTTTCACCTATGTAAGATAGTCCACAACTACATTTTACTTCAATAGTTGTGGACTATCTTACATAGGTGAAACAGGTCGCAGACTAGAAACTCGTATAGCAGAGCATAAAGCAGCTATAAAAATTTGCTTTAACAAGACTGGATTAGATAGGCATGTTAGAGAAACTAGTCACAGCATGGATTGGAATTCCCTTAAAGTCATCAGTTTCCAAAACAATTTTCAAAAAGAAAGCTGAAAGAAGGAATAGAAATTGAGAAAAATCAAAATTCCATCATCAATGACTGCAAAGGATTTTCCCTGCCTAACATCTGGCAGGATTTGTTGAAAAATAACCTAAACCGTCAAGGTTAACCGTAACTGCGATAGTGACAGGAATAAGTGACAACAAAAAGACAGCCTGAAGAAGGAGAAAAGTTTTCTCCAAAAATTTGCAATTTAATGAAAAATTCCCTAGTAAAATTCCCATAATAGTTGTTTTACATTAGTAATTGAATTGAGAAACTAGGAAGCCATTTCTCAACATGAGCTTTATTCAAAGAAATATAAAACTCTGTCAAAAAAAACTTGAATTTGGCAAATGGTTAGACAAAAACTTGAAAAAACAAAACAAAACAGAGCAACCGCTAGGGCTGGGCGATGTATCTATATATCGCGAAACCCGATGTGAATTTTACATCGATGTTATGGTCCTTTGACTGATGAAACTACGATACATCACAAAGCATCATGAAAGCCGATGTAGAATATCATTATACGATCGAATCCACATACTACCACCATCAAGCATAGATCATCATCACATGTTCAACGCGCATTTCAAACGTACATGGGGATTCATCGCCTCATTGGTAAGCGTCACTTCAGCGCGACCCAATGAGATGACGAATTTGAGAAACCTCCCAATGTTACATGTTGGTGGCTATCGGCAATTCGCACGTTGATATCGGATGATCTCGCGATGTTTTGTTGAGACTGTACATCGGGAGATTCCCCTGGTTATTGGAGAAACATCGGATGTTCTAAAGAAAATGAAATCAGAAAAGTGCCGGATTTCTGAAGTTGCCGGTTTTCTGGATGCCGGATTTTCGAGGTTTTACTGTAATAGAATAAACACAAATTTTCCACTGTTCTTTAGTTTTGCAGCAATGAGTATAAACTTTTTCCACTTTGGACTTTTTTTTTTTTTTTTTTTTTTTGGAGGGCGGTGACTGCGATTAATTTAAGAGAAGACTAAATATTCATTCTTACTGCTGAAGTTCTAAATGCCCACCTCTATATTTCATGAAAGTCCCTATTGAAATGGGGGTAAAAGTTCTGGGTTCAAGTTCAGCTGAATCACTAATGATTAGCTGAGGTGCGGAAATCTTGTTAATCTGTTGGTCCCAGGATAAAGACTCATCGCTATAAACAAGTCTAACCCTAGTCCTTGGTGCAGCAAAAGTACTACCTGGTGGGTCCACAAACCAACCAATTCTTACCAACCACCATTGTTTCTGACTTAATCGTTACCACCATTGTTTATGATTTAAAAATATTATTACAACAGCATTCCCAATTTGGTACAATGGGGGGAGAGGTGGGGAGAAAAGCTCAGTTGGAGTGAAATTTTTAGAACTGGCTTTTTATAAAACATGTCCCTTCAGTACAAAATCTTTTTAAGATAAAAAAGTTTTGAAAGAAAGGCAAATCCCTTTCTTTCAAAAACTTTTATCTTAAAAATGGTGACGTAAGGGTGATGTTTTTACCTCAAATTGTCATATCTTTATGTTAAACCATGTACTAAAAACTGATATGTAAACATTTAAGAAGAAATATAGGCATGTTCCTCTTACTTCACTGGTGCAGGTGCTTGGTGATGAAAAAGAAATGGTTTAATAATTGAAGAAAATAAATCTCAAAGATGTTGTAAGCTTAGGAAGAAGTTCAACAAAAAAAAATGCTGATTATTTCATTTAAAAAATTACTTGACAGAGAAAACCAAAGAGAAAGCACATCAGTGGGAATAATAAATAGTTTTATTTATTTATTATGGTCAATGAGGTAAATAAATAACAATGACATAAAAGAACAGTATGGATCAAGATAAGGTACAAGAACTGTCTGGTGATGACATGGCAGACCACGCAAATTGTGTTGGTGAAAATAATTCAGATGACAAGAAACAAAAAAAGAAGAAAATGACTTCAGAATTAGTCATAATGATGAATTGAAAGCTACTGAAATCACATTTAAGCTGAACAGCAAGTTGTGACTATACGGACATACTATTTTTCGTAAGTTGGTAGATCTTGCAACAAAAAGAAAAAAAAGTAAAACAAAATTAAAAGAACTTTTTTTTATAGGAAACACATTTGTTTTCTACAAAAAAAGTTTTCACAAATTGAGTTTATAATGACTAAAAGTATGAAAAAAATGTTTTGTTGATATTTAATTATGTTTGGTATTTTTATTGACCTCTTATTACCAGACATTTTTTATTATCTCATCTAAGTGCAACTATGACTAGTAACTGGGATTTTAATGCAATTTCTAAAATATTATAATAAAAATTCAAGAAATATGGTTTAACACTGTTTACCTCATAATACTGTCCTGTGGAACTCTTCATGAAAAGAACACACATGGGATCTGACTTTGAAAACACATCTTGATCTCTAAGGTTCCTACAAGAAATTGAACAGAAATAATTACTAAGCTAACAGGAAACACAATTTGAAAAAGAATACTTGAACTGTTACATAGAACATAATACACTCAGAGCCCATTCAAGAGGGGGCTGCAGTTCAGGCCCCACATTTTCAAGGAGCCTCAGAATTATGCAGGATACTTGAAGAAATTACAACAGAGTTCTACAGTTTTGTTTTGTTTTAGCTTTTTTATTTTGCAGATAGCATAACCAAGACTATATGCAACTGCCTATCGAAAAAACTTTTCTATTTCTTACTGCTTTCTTACGAGGAGTCTGCAAGAAATATAGTCGCCCCAAGTCCATCCTCAAATCTTTCGAAAGCATTACAGAAGTTTTATGTACACATCTGAAATTAGGGAAAATTTTCATACATTAAGAAATTCATTTGAATCGTGATATTTGGATAATTATTATTTTGCCTACTACTTCAATATAATTTCAACAAGCTGAACCCAAAACTGGAGAAGGGGCAGGGGTATTAAAGCAGAACTGAACTGGTATCCATTTCTCAAGCACGCATTTGTGCATTTTCTTGCTACCACTGATTCGTCCATGAATCATGGGATACACACTTCAATACGACAAGGTTCTTTTTATGGTTTCCTCATCATATTTTGGGAATGTTTTCTCTTAGGTATTTTTATTCATCCACCCATAGTGAAATCCTAGATGTGACACTAATACTGGGGCCTCAAAATAGTGTCCAGCCTCCAGGCTCCCTGTCTCCTTAAATGTGCTCTGAATACACTTCTTGTGGGCATGCTAAAATATGAGTTAGTGCATGTGCATTGTGCAATAAATGTTAAAATATCAGACTGCATATTAATCATTAATTTCCACACTCCCTTTCTGTGCAATGATTACCGTCTTACAATAATTGAAAAGTATACCAGTTTTATATAAGATTTCCTAAAAAAATTGAAACAATGATGATTCACAGGATAAAATAATGTACACAATTACTAGAACCTAAATGCATAAAATGCATTTCAACCCTAGAGACCCTGGGTTGCTATATTAAATAAGATGCTTATACAAACTACGCTGAGAAAGTGCTTAAACCTGAGTACCCATTGTGCATGAAATGCATAATTTGTCATCAATATGCATGAAATGAATAAATTTTCCATCAATTTGTATTACATGCATTTTCCGCTCCAAAATGCATAAGCTACATTTTTGCAAGCAATATCTGGTGTTCAAAGTTTTTTATTTGATAAAATTGAGGTGTGCGCTGATGGCAACGCACCGGCGATGCGACGGTGCAAGGTGAATTTGTCTCCGGCGGTAGTGGGAGGGGGCGTAGCTGAGCAACGTTTTAGGTTTCATTGGATAGGTTGTAGGTATAAGAACTGGTAATCTGCTGAGATGACGCAGTTCAGGTGCCAAAGTCCAAACTTCTCCAAGTTCTTTCCCTATCGCAGCCACGCCAGTCAGCAGTCTGAAGGCAGAGCATAAGCACATTTTTTTTCCGGTGAAGTGTTAAAAGTTCAGTTTAAAAAGTTTATGAAGCCGCCAAAAATGGGAAAAGACAAAGTTACAGCGAGATCTTGTCTTCTACAGTTTCCAAGAACTGGACTTGAATTTAAATCGAATAATCTGTGATGCAAGTACTAATTGAAGACAAAGGTAATTATTCGTACGACAAGGTAATAGGTATCACAAATGCTGTCTGTGTACGATAAATAAAATCATTAAAAGTTTGCAAAGTAAAACCAAATTTATTTACAAATTAAAATAATTTAAAAGCAAGAACTTTCGGGGCTCTCATGGTCCCATCATCAGGCTAAGTGTCGTAGGAATGCAGAGTAAATTATTGTAAAGTACAAGTAATAACCCATCATTCATTTCACTATTCATCTTGAGGAGATGCCAGATAACAAAAAATAAAGTTCAAAAAGAGGAACTACGTAGGTTCTTCATCAACAGCTGGTTGTCCGGAGGGGCGATCAGCCGTCTCCACTGGCTCGGAACATTGGCCGGGAGGTCAAAGTTACAGCAGGAGTCATCAAATTTAATAATATAATAATAATTCCAATCAAGTACGTAACCCTCTTGATTAACAGCAGCTGTGAAGGCCGTGTTAGATGATTCTGATCGGAGTGCATATTTGTGTTCAGCCAGACGTATGTTTAACGTCCGAAGTGTTGATCTAATGTAGAACATGTTGGTACCATTGTTTACCTGTTGAATCAATGGTATACAATAAACACCAGGTTTAACCAATGGTGATACTTTATCTCTTTCATTTCTAATTAATGAAAAAATATTCCTAGTGGTTACACCGAATGAAAGATTGCGTCAATTGCATGCTTTCTTTAGTATAGATGTTACCGCTAAAGCTCGAAAGCCGTTAATGTGCACATTACCTAGCTAATCTGCAGATTAACTGATTTGCTCTGTTAAGGTGCGGAATCAAGAGTTTTCCACATTTTACTTAGGTAAAATGCACATTAACGGCTTCCGTATTGTTAAAGTTCAAAAGTTTGTTTCTCTCATTTCCTTTCCTTACACCTTCCCCCTCTCCCTCCAAGAAATCACCTCTGCATGTTGAAGAAGTCATCACTGAATATTCAGTTACCCTGCACCTCCAAGGAATCACCTCTGCATGTTGAAGAAGTCATCACTGAGTTACCCTCAACTTCAGCAGAATTGCCATCACAGTTTCGTACAGAGCCTGTAAAGAGGACTATACAAGACATAGTCTGTATTGTTTGCTCAAAAAGCAACATCAGGTGCTCACAAGTGTAAATCGTGTGATATGTTTGTTCACGTAATTTGTGGTGAAATAGATCCTAAAGAGAAAGGGTATGGTAAGAATGTATTGTGCAACATCTGTAAAAAGAATATGGATCAGAAAATACAGTGTGATGAAGCTAAGAAAGGTTTAGAAAAGCAAGCAAAGAAAATGTTAGCAGTTTCTAATGCAAAGCACCCAAATGTCAATGAAGATGTCCCTGTGAGAATTAAAGTACCCGAAGTAGACAGAGCAAAAACTGATGCCCGCTCGATTTTAGCTGTGGTTCTTAGTAAAACAGAGGATGGCTTTTATAAACTTGGTACTAAAACGGGTATTTTAAAACAATTGTATGCAAAATCTGAATTCAGTGTTTGCAAAGAGAGATTTTTAACAAAAGAAGATGTCCCTGCTGTAGAAATATCTTTACGTCAAAGAGCAATAAAACAATCCCTTGGTACTGGGCACGGTTTCAGAAAATGTGACTGCAAATCTAAATGTACCACAAATAGTGTGCTTGTCGCAAAAACCAATTGCTATGTAATTCAAAGTGTCACCAATCTTTAGATTGCACTAATAAGTAAGCATAATTTTTATCATATGTTTTGCAAACTCATTTCCTTAATTATAATAATATTTTAAACCATTTGATTCTTTCTATTATAGTTTTTTAATGGACTGATGATTGATTCTATCAACTAATTTGTTGATTGTTTGATTGTATTAACTTGATTCTTTATATATTGAAAAATAAATAAATAACATTATGTTAATTTAAGCGTACAGAAACGTTGCTGTTGTTCTAGCAAAGATCTTATTTTCACTTTAACGAGTGCCTAGTAGGTAATGTGAAGATTATTTAGGTAATTTGAGAAATGAAACAATTTTCGGCACTTTAACGGATCACCCTAGTTAATCTGCACATTACCTAGATAATCTGTAGAATAACTAATTTCTGCACTTTAGCGGTAACATAGACACAACAGGAGGGTAAAATTCGATCTTGCCAATGTACTTGGTTGGAGTAGTTGTAATTGACAAAGTCGTAAGGTTTAACCTCTGGTGTTTAAGTAATAATATCCGGAAGAATTGGTCCGAGAACCCAAAGAGTGGGCTAAGGTTAACACTCTATCCAGTTCATCAGATCTTGCTTTTCGGGTAGAGGAATGTGTGAACGCCTGTTTTATCAAAAAACAGAGTGCAGTCGCCTTATGGTCAGAGGGATGAAACGAAGAAAAAGGTATCATACAGGGGACAGAGGTCGGTCTGCGAAAAACAGAATGATGAAGTTAGTCAGAGTTTAAATCTCGAATCAGCATGAAAATCCAAGAAGGGCAATTTACCTTCTCTCTCAAGTTCCTTGGTAAACTTGATGGTAGAAAGTTGTGAAGAAAGACATTCAGTAAATGTATCCAAAAGGGCCAAAGAGTGTGGCCAGAATATCAATAAATCATCAGCATATCTTAAAAGAAGTAATGGTTTATGAGGAAATATCTGCAAGACATTATCCTTTAAGGTCTATAATAAAATTTCGGCTAAAACAGGGGAGAGGGGGACCCCATTGGGGCACCCTCTGTCTGTTGAAAAACTTGCCATCAAATTTAAAGTAGGAACGTTTGGAAACTAATTTAAGAGCTGAAATTATAGCTTCAATTTCAAGGAGGGAAACAGAGTTGTCCTCTTGCAGTCTATTAGCAATAGTTGAATGGACTACATCCAAAGTGGCATTCGGAAAGAGAGACTCAATGTTCAAAGAAGCCATAATGAAACCAGTTTTGGGTGAATCAAAGTTTTTAATCCTATTTAAGGCCTGAGTAGAGCTAGAAATAGAAACTGAGGAATTTAGGGTAAAAGGTTTTAAGTATGAAGCCAACGCCGTCTCAAGCGGCCTAGTTGGCATAACCAGAAACAAGTAATCTAAAAGGGTTGCCCGGTTTGTGGGTCTTCATCTTTCCAAATTCCACGGGGACCATAGGACCGACAGGGGGTTTCATTCTGGATGAAATGGAAGCTGGTAGACAACCCTGAGTTCTCAGCTTACTCAATTCTAGATTGTGGCTGAAGTAGGATCAGATTTGAGAACCCGGTGTGGAACCGAGGTAATGGTTTGGTTCATTCAGTCAAGGTAGTTAGAACGGTCCATGATGATGACTTGATTAGTCTTATCTGCCCCTACTATTGAAAAGTTGGGGTTTTTAGCCAAGTTTAAAAGCTGTTCTCTTTTATATTTCAAAGTCAGTTGTCCTTTTGTTTGGAGAGGGTTTTGGCCACTGAATATCTATGGTATTCTCGTTCTTCCTCCGGTAGAGCACAAATATTACCCTCAACGGGAGGGATTAAGTGTAATGGATTTAATGAAGAAACTGGGTAGCTATATTTGAATCCTCTTCCAAGTGCAGAACGTTGAACATCTGAGAGCTGAACCGAGCTATAGTTAACAAACGGTTCTTGTGAATGAACAAAATTAAAGTGATCACCAGAAAGTCTCATCTCATGGGCCCTGGAAGGGTGTCTAGATACCAGGTCGCATAGTTTATGGATGTGTCGCTGGTAGATGTTATTCACTTCAGTTTGTAGTGCAGTGAAGAAAACAATTAAATGCTTACCTAGTATAATATTGAGTAAGTCGTGTCAAGATTGAATATGCCAAGTAGGATTTTCGGTTAAGAAGGTCTAAGAAACTCCTCTTTTTTTATTTCTGCTGTCAACCTTCTATCTTCGGTATTAGTGATGACTTGGGTATCTCGTTGTGAAATGGTATAACAACGTATTCTCAAACAATTAGGCACAACTCTGAGCGAATGGCAGTTTATGAGGAAGTTAAGGTGAACTTCATTATTCGTATGCTTGCGACGATACTTGCAGAATGTCTTGATTGCCCTCTCCATTCCCGCACGCAACAGATAGGCTAGCTTTCAAAGAAAGTGCCTAATAAAAACAGTATTTGCAGCAGAGAAGACTAATTGAAGACAAAAGTAATTATTTGCATGACAAGGTAATAGGTATCACAAATGCTGTCTGCGTACGATAAATAAAATCATTAAAAGTTTGCAAAGTAAAACCAAATTTATTTACAAATTAAAATAATTTAAAGCAATTTAATTGCAGTACTGTTTAGAAGTTGTCAATTTCACAAGAAAATCTTTCGTGTCTGCCCATGTCGCAAGTGGGAAACATTTGAGGTGCAAAGGACACACCCATCAAGAAACTTTGGAAGAAACCATTGACCACCAAAATAGCAGTAAACAACAGTGGGAGAAAATGGTGTCGGCTTAAGTTGGCGCCCAGATTCCATTGCACATGTTTCGGAACAAAAAGTTTTGTTAGTGGATGAAGAAAAACATCCATAATGGCCAGAATCTCCCTTCCGAGACCACACTCAGACAGATCCTCCCTCAAGTAAGCAACTCTGACATCCAAGAAACGAGGCGCCTTTGCAAAGATCGCGATGTTTGTGTAATAGTTGACGAAACGCAGGATTTTTTTAATCGGAAAATAGTAAACGTGTTGCTGACTCCACTGTGGAGCCACGCATGGACAAGAGTGGTCGTTTAAAAAATCACAGACAAGTGCAACGCAGATACTGTCGTAGAAGACACCCTCACTGCTTTGGAGACCACAGTCATCAAAAGAATAAATATAGTGGTGTATTCCATGGACAGTGACCCCTACATGTGCGCTGCTGCAAATCAGTTGAAAGGCATTTGCAGCAGACTTACGCACAGCATGTGTTGGGCCCACAATCTGCACCTAGGCTGCGAAGAAATACGATCTTCGCACAAAATCCTTGGTCACTAGTTCACTACGTCACATGTGTCAAGTCTGCTTTGTCTAAGGCTCCAGCTAGACGGCAAGTCCTACAAGACTGTTTATGCGCTGCCGGGGGAAACCCAATACCATCTGAATCTGTTTCCATCATCAGTCTTCCAAAGCACACAAACTCATTAACTTGGTCTAACTCCACACCATTTAAAATTTCTCCTAATCTTTGCATAAATATGCCAAACTGTTACCACATTTGAAATATAAGAAATTTGATGCCTGTTCAAATTGTATTGTACATATGGTATTACTATGCTTATATGACTGGCATGTATTGCAAAAATTAATTCACGTTTACAAAACCATTCCATTGAACACACTTTTATACTTGCTTGCTGTGAGGATAATCTCTGACGACGGGAGGCCCCTATAAATATTTAAACATGATTTATGTATTTTAATTGATCTGTTATTCATTTGACATTCCAGTAATGAATATAATTTTTGTTGTGTGTATGTTCAAGTAATGGCAGTCCAAGATATATTGTATGAGGACGGACTATTTATTCTTACAAACCCACTGCTGGCCATTTTGTGAAACTTTTCCTAAAAGATGCCATGTTGCTCAGACTGTGTAAGAGTTGTCGTTAAATACAATGGTGATGTTCCATAGGCCTTCTTATATGCTTGGAGGCAGAACCAAAGTGACATTTGTTATGAGGTGTCAATAATGTGATCCTCAAACTGTTGAGGGGCTTGCAAGGAGAGACGATAAAGACATTCAAAGTTACTATGAGGAGGAGAAAGAGCTTTTCTTATGTTCTGCAGATGGTCACTCGCGTAAATGTCAAAATGTAAATACTTTCTGTAAATTGAACTGTTTCCCAAAATTCAATAAATGTTTATAATCACACCTAGGCCACCCCGGTGGAGCAGTGGTCTAAGCGATGGCCTCTGATCATTCGTCAAAAAGCGGTCCGGGTTCGAATCCCGGTCAGGCATGGATGTTGTGTTTGTCTTACGGCACTGGCTCTCTCCCTTCCCTGGAACCAGTGATCCTAAATTAGGGACGGACGACTGCTTATAGCCCATTGAGTTGCTCACAGTGGTCGTAAAACCTACAATAAAAAAAAAAAAAAAATCACACCTTGTATATTCCCTAAGGGCCTGCTTCATGAATTCTACTGAAAAGGATAAAACAAACCAAAAATATTGGGCCTGCCAGGAGAAATAAATGCCTGCAAAGCAGAGCCCACTGCACCACATTTGAATTAACTATAGATTTCCTAAGCGACACACCTAATTTGGGTTATTAAAAATCAAGACAATGCATTTGAAACTTTTTTGTTATCTTGCAGCAATACCTATTTTGAAGATCTAAATCCTTGCCATTTCTGAAAAATGAATAGGTAATGTTTTTCAAAATCATTGGTCTCATCTAACACACAATATATATATATACACTGAAGAGCAATTCTATTAGAGACAGCTGGCCTTATGCAAATGTGGCACTGTGGGCGGAAACGACATGACGTATTCAGCGATCCGACAATATAAGGAGTGATGCGACGGGAATCAGTAAGAGTCGGACACAGTATGGGTAAGACGAAGGATCTAAGCGCATTTGATCGAGGGCAAATTGTTGGGGCCCGACAAATGGGTCACTCCATCTCGGAAGTCGTGCAGGCACTGGGATTTTCACTAGCCACTGTGTCACGGGTGCACCGCGAATACATCAAATCCAGTAAAACCATCCCTGCAAGGGCCAACTGCAGTGGACAACAGTGTGCGGATCAGCGGGGTCATTGTCTGCTAGCTCGCATTGTAACAGCGGATAGACAGACCACAGTGCAAGAAATCACTCGGCAATTTAAAGCTGGTGCACAAAAACGTATAAGCAGCCACACCATCCAGAACCATCTCCTCGCTATGGGGTACAGAAGCCATCGTCCCACAAGGGTACCGCTGCTGACCACACATCACAGGGTGCAAAGATTAGTATGGGCACGGAAAAATCGTCACTGGACCCTAGACATAAGGGAAAATGTTGCCTGGACTGATGAGTCAAGATTCACGTTGGTATATGCAGATGGCAGGGTACGAGTACAGCGCAAACCACATGAAGCGATGGATCCTTCTTGCCAGCAGTGTATTCTTCAAGCTGGTGGGTGTGGCATTCTCGTCTGGGGACTGTTTACGTGGACTTAAACGGGACCCCTGGTGCGTGTGACATCGTCCCTCACAAGTCAACGTTACTGGGATATCCTGGACCACCATTTGCTTCTGTTTGTGCGTCTTCAACATCCCACTGGGGACCTCATTATGCAACAAGACAATGCACCGTGCCATCGCTCTTGAATTGTATCCGAATGGTTGGATGAACACTCCACCGACGTGACCTCACTTCCTTGGCCAGCTAGGTCACCTGACCTCAATTCCATCGAGCACATCTGGGATGCCATCGAGAGAGATGTTCAAGGCTCTGACCCCCTCCATCAAATCTTTGTAAACTGTTAGAGGTTGTTCAGGGGTCCAGAATCAGTATGGCTTCCCAACGCTTCCGGTGTCTTGGCGAGTCCATGCCAAGACGAATCGACATCGTCATCAGGATGAGCGAAAGGTGGTGCTACACGTTACTAGAAAGGTATCTCTAATTCAATTGCTCTACAGAGTATACATTGTATATATGTTTGGAGGGTTTAGCGTTGAGCGAACAACTCGATGGGCTATAAGCAGTTGGATGTGTTTAATTTTGGGCTTCTGGTTTTAGGGAAGGGTGCGAGCCAGTGCTGTAAGACAAACACACAATATCCATGCCTCACCAGTATTGAAACCCAGAGGAATGGTCAAGTCATTTCTTAAACCACTGCGCCACCTGGGCGGCTAAATGAACTTTCTGCGTAAGGCCAATATACGTTAGCACGACAGTTTCAACGCACCCGATTGCCGCCCCGGTGACGAAGTGGTCAGAGGCGTAAACTTCAGGCTGAGCCCAGGTTCCAATCCTGATGAGGTGTTGTGCTTGTGTTACAACACTGGCTGACTGCCCATTCCCATAAGAGTTGCTTATGATGATCGTTAAACCCCGCTACAATGAAAACAAAAAAGCACCCAATCTCACTATGATACCCTACCTGCAAGCCACGCTGATTTCTACTTGTGTGGCTGGAACAGCAGCTACTCCTGGCTGGAAACTCGGACTGCCTACATTCATCGTGAAATCGGTCGTAAATAAAAGCACGTCCGATAAGAAAATCTTATGAGCAGTTCATTAACAGATTTTTGAATAAATGCCTGTAATAACAAAATTCATCTTTCCTTAGCATCTCACTAGACACCATTACCGAGGTTGCCAATAACACTGCAACAATGACGCAATCTCACAATTCGAAAACCAGAGCTGCAGCCAGTGTTGCCAATCCTATAGCTTAGGATGAACTAATTCTAACAAAAAATCAAATAAAAACCAACCAATAGCAGACGAGACATCAGAAAAAAAAGCTACACGCCGTTTTTAGAAAATTCATTTCACAAAAATGAAGTGGATGAAAGCAGACAATATGCCAAAGATCATTGCTCAGACCACTGCACTACCAGGGCACAAGACTCCAGTTAAACAGTTTTAACGCACCCGATTGCCGCAAAGGTGACCAAGCGGCCAGAGGCGTAATCTTCAGGCTGAGTCCAGGTTCCAATCCCGATGAGGCATAGGTATTCTGCTTGCGTTACAATACTGGACGACAGCCCGTTCCCCTTAAAGTTTCTTATGACGACCGTTAGACCCCGATACAATACTAAACAAAAAAAGCACCCAATCTCATTATGATACACGTGTATCACAGAGAGATTGGGTGATCATCTCTCTGATCATATATAATGTAATTATTAATGAAACTACATGCATGATCAGAGAGATGATCCCCATATATGTAGTTATTAATAGTTTATTAAATACTGTTTACACAGTTTACATAGTGCATTCCATTGATTTTTATCATAATTCATAGATTTGTGAAAGCGTAGATAATAGTGGTCCAATACATATACTCCTATATATATATATATAACAACTTTGTGGCAACTGTAAATTATACATGGTTGATTTTCGCAAAAGTATTGAACCATGGAATGCACCAGTGGCGGCCCGTGACCAAAATCGCTGGGGAGGCTAACTACTTTTCAGCCTGGATTCAAATAAATTTATTCAAATTTTGAAGATGACAATCCGTTTTTTGGCGTAAATGTGACAAGGATGGTAAGTCAGATAATATCCGAAAACTTGAAAATTTTCATCGTCCTGGCTGGTGTAGTGTTTTTTTTTTTTTTTTTTTGATTGGAGGTTTAACGACCACCGTGAGCAACTCAATGGGCTATAAGCAGTCGCCCGTCCCTAATTTAGGGTCACTGGTTCCAGGGAAGGGAGAGAGCCAGTGCTGTAAGACAAACACAACATCCATGCCTGACCGGGATTCGAACCCGGACCACTTACGGACGAACAATCAGAGGCCAGCGCCTTAGACCTCTGCGCCACCGGGGCGGCTGTAGTGGTTAGCATACCCGGGTACTATCTGGGAGACGCGGGTGTCCCGCTCCAGGACGATGAAAATTTTCAAGTTTTCGGATATTATCTGACTTACCATCCTTGTCACATTTACGCCAAAAATCGGATTGTCATCTTCAAAATTTGTATTATATGGTGTAATCCCGTATTTCTTTCTTGATTTATCTGCTATTCCGGGCAATCACGGAATAGGATTCTTAACCTACAGATTGCCGCCCCGGTGGCGCAGTGGTCTAAGGCGTTGGCCTCTGATCATTCGTCCGTAAGGGGTCCGGGTTCGAATCCCGGTCAGGCATGGATGTTGTGTTTGTCTTACGGCACTGGCTCTCTCCCTTCCCTGGAACCAGTGACCCTAAATTAGGGACGGGCGACTGCTTATAGCCCATTGAGTTGCTCACGGTGGTCGTTAAACCTCCAATCAAAAAAAAACCTACAGATTCGCTAAACATGAATGCCGGTTGCTTCGACTAGCGAATCCTGTGATGGTTATATTCAAATTAATAGGAAACTTGAAACTTGGTCGTTCTGGGTGGTGTAGTGGTTAGCATACCCGGACGCTATCTGGGAGACACGGGTTCGAGTTCCGATCCAGACGATGAAATTTTAAAATTTTCAGATATTATCTGACTTACCATCCTAATCACATTTACACCAAAAAACGGATTGTCATCTTCAACATTTGTATTATATGGTGTAATCCCGTATCTCTTTCATGATAAATTTATGCAATTTAATGCATTTTTTTTTACAATATAATTTTTTTTATTTGCTTTCTCATGTGCGAAGTATGAAATAAGTAACGTGACCCGTAAAAAGATTTATAAAATTTTACCGGAAACGCACGTTTTACATGACTTACCAACACAAAACCTGTTTATGTAAGGCTCCGGCCCTTCACCTAAATATATTATTTTTCAGTCTGAATTGCCCTCTTGTACTATTTGGGAAGTGTTAAGAGAGTTTGAATATGAAATATATTGCATCGAAATAGATTTTTGGCCGCCCCGGTGGCGCAGTGGTCTAAGCGATGGCCTGTGTTCATTCGTCCGTAAGGGGTCCGGGTTCGAATCCCGGTGAGGCATGGATGGTGTGTTTGTCTTACGGCACTGGCTCTCTCCCTTCCCTGGAACCAGTGACCCAAAATTAGGGACGGGTGACTGCTTATAATCCATTGAGTTGCTCACGGTGGTCGTTAAACCTAGAATCAAAAAAAAAAAAGATTTTTATTAAAGAGATCAACAGAAGATAAAAAGCAAGACTGAACTATTTCATCTTAAATGAAATTCTATTGTATGTACGCCTCTGCCTTCACTGACGCCAAAAGAAAAAAGTCTTGAAGACTTCTGAACACAGCGTTTACCTATACAGCAAGAGAGAAAGCTTACCTTACGCTTATTTTGTCTTGTATACGAGATCTATTTTTCGTTCTTTCTGTTTGGCGAAGTGATTTATTATATAGTCATACCATGTCTGTTCTGCTTCCATCCTCTTCACAAGCGCCTTTTCGATGGACAGAACTGATAAACTTGACAACCTTTCTTGCCCAATGGAGTTTCTCTTGTAGTTTTTTATCCTCTTCAGGCACGAGAAACTGCTTTCCACAGAGACCGATGTTGCTGGGGAATTGTTACTACGAGGGAAAGAAGTCTAAATAGCTCTGGCAGTGCCTGTGCTAGATTATTATTGTATATGGCAGATAGAAGTTCTGTTGTACTTTTGGCATTGTTCCACAGATCTCTGTCTGAATACAGAACCTGCAGCTTTGTGCTGTCAAAGTATTTTTCATAAGTTTGAAGCAGAGCTTTAAAACAGTGTTCAGGAAAAATTATAGAATGAGTTTCAAAGCAGTGTACATCGACCAGCTGAAGAAATTTCAATTTCTCAATGTCAGAAAACCGGCATTTTAACTAAATTGCAACATTGTTTATTACCTCATAATACAGTCTTCTGTATTGCACGGTGACTGGAATATCATTGCTTCCTTTAAATCTTTTATTTGGAGAACCAACCTTACTGCACACGTTATGATAGAGATCATCAAACTGTCTCTGATCTCGAAAGTACAACAATTTTTCACATAAGCCAGTAATTCGTTTGTTACAAAATGTAACATCGGAACTATTTGATTGCAGTACAGAGAAAGTAACCTCAGTTAAATCAAATATTGTTTTATGTGAGAAGAGAAGAAAAACGAAATTAAAATCTTGAAGCCACCGTTTCAGTCCTGCTGCTTCGTTAATTGTCTCATCACCATAGTTGGAATCATCCTCAATTTTTTCAAATACTTCAATTAGCAGGCACCTGTGGTCAGCTATGGCAGACACTGAACGAGATTTGAAGTTCCACCTGGTCTGAGATACACGAGGTGGTCTGGGTCCACCAACAGATTCTAGTAAATGAACACGCTTTGTTGATTTGGAAAAGAATGCACAAATTGCATTTAAGTTTGCACAAAAAATACGTGATTCCATCAACACTGACGCTGCTCTGCTCAAAACTAAGTTCAGCCTGTGTGCGTAGCAGTGAACAAATAATGCTTGAGGGGCAATCACACTTCACTTTTGCTTGCAATTCATTCAGCTCTGATGCCATCACTGCTGCGCCATCATATGTCTGTGCAACTAGTTTTTCTTTGTAGCTAAATCTTTCCAGCTCACGATCCAGTAATTCTTTAAGCGAAGTAGCACACTGATCAGAACTTACGTCAAAAAATCCCAAAATCTTTCTACTGGTACTCCATCTTTCACGAATCGAACTATAATTGATACTTGTGCACGGGAGCTAGTGCCTGTCGCTTCATCAATCTGCCACGAAAAAAACTAGACATTTTCAATATCTGCATTGATTTCATTTCTAACTATATGAGCAACTGATTCGATTAAATCATTCTGTATTGTTTTTGAAGTTCCTGAAAATGTTGTACTATTCTCCATAAACACTCTCAATGTTTCGTCACTCTTGGAGAGTAAATCAATCATCTCGAGGTAATTTCCCTTATTTTCAGAGACTTCGCTCTAATCGTGTCCACGAAATATGAGCTCTTGCCGCACCAGTAGTGTTGTAATATCAATCAACTTCTTCATTGCATCACGATTCTTTTTTACTTTTTCATTATGACGTAAGTCACTTGTTCTCTTTGCTTCGCTGAGAGAGTATTTCCTTTGTTTTGCCTAGCAACTGTAATTTAATAACTGCCAGAATGTGATCACTTTTTGTGCCTGTCCAAAGCACGTGGTAAATTTTTCAAATCATTGAAGCTTTTCTCTTGCAAGACTTCATTGCCACTCACAGGAAACAGCAAACATGGCCAGCAATATATATAGTGTTTTCGTTGATTTACTACCAGTTAGCCATTGTTCTTTTCTGTACCAGTCAATATTAAAACCTCTGTATGAAGTTTTGCCCTTTGAAGTCATCTTTTTCATTTCAGGTGTAGGCTACCATAATTTTTAATTTGATTCTTTTCTTCAAAATCTCTTCTACTGAAAAGCTTTTCCAGTAAGCTATCCACCATATTAGATATGTTTGAAACAGACGCCATGGTCTGATAAACAACTCTTCATAAAACATAAATGAAATTAGTTACAAAAACATTAGTGTGAAAGAAAAGCAACCAGGAAGAAGACGCTATGTAATGACGCTCGAAGCTGTCCGAATGATGAGTTAACACAGCGGAGCTGCAGCTTACAGGGAAACAGCTGTTCCCATGAGGCAAGATAGCATCAGCCTCACAGAAAGTCCACGGTGCGCGTGCGCTGTTTGTGTTGGCAGTTCCACAGTTCCACCGCCTACCTTCGTATCTACTGATTCAGTGGAAGTAAACAGGTTTGGCGCAAAATTTACGAGAGGCAGTTTGCTTCCTGCATCAAGGACGGATATCGCCAACTGAGGACAATTCGCAACTACGCGCTACCGATTGTTTTCGAAAAGCGTCAATTTAAAAAACTGAATGAACGCATAGACATTTAATTCAAAAGAGTTAACTAGCATAAACGTTTGCTCTCCTATACCCAAAAGTACAGAATGAACAAAACGAATAATTCCAACTAAGAGTCTTAAAATTCTGAGGAGGCACTGCCTCCCTTGACTCCTCCCAAACTCCGCCACTGGAATGTACTATGTAAACAATGTATATTTAATAACTACATATATGATCAGAAGAACATTTTAGTTACAAATTATGGGTGTCCCTATAGGCACCAATTTTTCAAGTTTACTGGTCAACCTATACTTGCATGCTTATGAAGAAAAACGTCATCACTTAAAAGTCAGCTACTTTCGTTATGTTGATGATTTCATTTTTTTAAAGCCAATAATGTAGACTTCAGACTTGAAGATGTTTACCACAGTGGTCTTAGTCTAATTACGACGAATGTTGATGCCGCCCCGGTGGCGCAGTGGTCTAAGCGATGACCTCTGATCATTCGTCCGTAAGGGGTCCGGGTTCGAATCCCGGTGAGGCATGGATGTTGTGTTTGTCTTACGGCACTGGCTCTCTCCCTTCCCTGGAACAAGTGACCCTAAATTAGGGACGGGCGACTGCTTATAGCCCATTGAGTTGCTCATGGTGGTCGTTAAACCTCCAATCAAAAAAAAATATTGATACTAAAAAAATGAATTTTCTTGACATACAAATGTAATTTAAAGGAAATAAACTAGAATTAGACATTTGTGACAAGAACAAGCTGTTTAATTTTAATACAAATTATGCAGTCACTGGTCCTCCAACCTTTCAAGAAATATTTTCCGAAATTTGATTATTTCACAAATCTTACGAATTACGTGGATTTGTAATAAAAAAACGAAGTATTATTAAACAACTGAGTAGATTATATTGGAGATATTTAAATAAGGAATATCCTGAAACTTTCTGTAACTATTATTTTAGCAAACTATTAAAATCACACGAACCACTTAACTCATTATGATTTCGGGAGGCCTTCATCCAGCATTGGACTGATAATGGTTGAGAATGATGATATACACTATATTGACAAAAGTCCCCGGACACCCCCTCAAAGGCAAATGAACGGATCCGGTGCGTTGCTAAGATGCGCGGTACAGCTGCAAACGGTATAAGAACAAGCCTGCAGCTGACAGCGATCATTTCGCACTCTGAGGTTGAGTGAAAAAGGCGCGGCGGAAGAGAACTGACTTTGAGAAAGGAAAGATTGTTTGGTGTTATATTAGTGGGTTGTCCATAAGAGAAACCGAGAGGCGTTTAAATATACACAAGTCAACTGTTTTGGATGTACTGAACAAGTAGAAGACACATGACGTGCCTTAAGCAGCAAAATGTACCGGCAGACCAAAGAAAACCAGTCATAGGGGACGTCGAAGCCTCAGGAGAGTTTTTACAGCTAATCGACGGAGTACTACACAAAACCTCAGTGTACAGGTGAGTAAAAATGCTGGAACCTCGTCGGTATGCACAGAGACCGACTTAAGACAAGTGGGGCCCTGGGCACAAACAACTTGGGGGCCCCTCCATCATCGGGCATGAATCGTACTCTTAATAAATTGACAATGGTATTTGCGTATTAAGGCAGCACCCCTAGTGCTTTGCATAATTATTCTATAATTGCGCATATAATTGTATAAAGCACAAGAAGTGCTGCCTTAATACACAAGTACTATCTACTTTAAATTAATAAATGCAAGAAACAATAAATGTTTAAAAATTGTAAATTAAAAGTAAATAATTTATTTCCATCTTTCAAATGAATATTAATAATCTATTTTTTTGAAGCAACATATCGATGCATATTTACGATCGGCGAAAATTAACTGCTGCACACCGCCGTCGCCGTCTTTGCTGCCCATAATAATAAAAATTAAATGTTAGTGCTGAAATTGGGGCCCCCAGTCCATGGGACCCTGATGGGCACGGGCCCCGTGTGATCTTGCGTAAATCAAACTCTGGGTATGTACACGTACGTACCATTCGCACAGAACTTCATTCCATGGGTTACCGTGGTCGTGCGGCTGCTCACAAGCCTTTCATCTCCACTCTGAATGCTACTTGTCGTTTAGCATGGTGTGAAGAACATTCATCGTGGACCGTAGGTCAATTGAAACGGGTGCTATGGACTGGTGAATCCAGATACACGATCCATCAGTATGATAGCTGTGTGTGGGTATGGTGGCAGACGGGGGAACGCTATTTACCACAGTACACTGTTCCTACAGTCAAGTTTGGAACTGACAGTACTCGTGTAGGGGTGTTTTTCGTTGTATGGTCGTGGCCCATTGGTTATCGTGGACAAACCTCTTAACCACCACATCTATCTCGATATTCTGGACAATTATGCCCAACTAATTCTGTGGCAATACTATGGAGCCAAGCCTTGTTGGTACCAGTAGGATAATGCACCGAGCCATAAAGCAAGGACTGTTACGACGTGGTTTAACGATAGTTCCATATCGTGTGTGGACTGGCCAGCACAGAGTCCTGATCTTAATCCCATAGAGCACCTATGGGATGAATTAGAGTGCCTCATAAGAAGTTTGGAACCGAGGCCTACTACTAAGCAACAGTTAGCTGCAGCATTATGTTCTGAATGGAAGCGCATACCTATCGCTATGTTCCAAAACCTTGTCGAAAGCATGTCTCGATGGGTCACTGCATGCATTAAGGCCAAAGGTGGACCGACACCGTACTAATGTATGACAATAAATGCTATTTTGTGTTTCTCTTCTAGGTGTCCGGTGACTTTTGCCAATATAGTGTATATGCCCAGCGTTTTATATATACGCATATATATATGGGATGTAAGGTCAGGTGATGCGTAACATCACAGCCTCTCCTTGACAAATGTCAACCCCGCATTCTCGTGGTGCATCCCGTTCATACTAAAAGGGCTGTGACGACCGCCAATAGCGGTATAACTATACCATCGGGATTAGAGGAAATGCTATCCCACACTCACCAACCCGCTTGGCCAGAGTGGTGAGTTACGGCCAAACCCCTCAAAAATAACTCCACAACTTAAATCTTGGCCCTCAGTCTCCGGAAGCTGGAATGTACCTGGCCAAGGCAGCGGCCAGTTCGACATGAAGGCAGAGGGTGCTAAGAATCCCCGTAGGACCGGACTAGGCTGCCATCTGATGCTGACTTTTGCTACGTATAATGGACGCTCCCTATCTTCTGATTCAAGGCTTCTTGAATTGGAAGAGGAACTACAAAGGATCAAGTGGGACATCGTCGGGCTAAGTGAGGCAAGGAGAAAAGGAGAAGATCTCATTGAACTGAAAAGTGGACATCTCTTCTACTATCATGGGACAGATACTGGCAGAACTAGTGGTGTTGAATTTATAATAAACAAGAAACTGAAGGATAAAGTTGTAGAAGTTGAAAGTTTCTCTGACAGAGCTGCACGACTCGTTATCCAACTCTCGAGAAGATACCAGGCTCAGATTATTCAAACTTATGCACCCACCACAAGTCATCTTGAAGAAGAAATTGAAGAATTTTATGAGGAAATTTGTCATCTAAATAATAAAGGTAAGCAGCACTTGAAGATAATTATGGGAGATTTCAATGCAAAAATAGGGCAACTGCAACAGAATGAAACTTCAGTAGGTAAATTCGGTCACGGCAACAGAAACCAGCGTGGAAATACTCTCGTTGAGTTTGCAGAGGCAGAAGGGTTTTTCATCTTGAACTCCTTTTTCAAGAAAAAGCCACACAGGAAATGGACATGGAGACATCCAAATGGGACGACAAGTGAAATTGATTTTATTATGTGTAACAAAAAATTCGTCATAGAAGACTGCAGTGTGCTAAACAAGTTTAACACAGGTAGTGACCATAGATTGGTGAGATGTAAGATGCACCTCAACACTAAAATCGAACGTGGCAAGCTCATAAGACAAACAAAATGTATTGACATAACCAACCTTAAAAACACCATAATACCTTCAAGTTGGAACTGAAGAACTCTCTGCTTTAGAAGGCCTAACATCGGAAGAAGTGGATATTTCTGAAGTTAACAGAAAAGTAACCAAAGCTCTTATGGAAACAGCAACAAAATTAGCTGGGTCTAAGAACAAGTTGCAGGTGAACAAATTATCAGGAATAACCAAATTGTTGATGCAAAAAAGAAGAGAGATGAGGACAACTAAAGAAGATGTGACTTCCAAAGTGGAATATATAGAGCTATGCAAGACAGTACGAAAAAGTATCACTGAAGACGTAAGGAAATTCAACTGTGAACTAGTGAGGAAAGCAATTGAAAACAACCAAAGCCTAAAGATAGCAAAGGGACATCTCAGTAAGGGAAGAAAACAGATTATGGCACTGAGAAAAGAAGATGGTTCTGTAACAAGAAATAAAGGCGAAATTCTGACAAGAGTGAAAGATTTCTACTCCAAATTATATGAAAGGGATGATACATGTACTCCAGACATGATACATGTACTCCAGACATGATACATGTACTCCAGACATGATACATGTACTCCAGACATGATACATGTACTCCAGACATCATGAAAGGTACCAGTACCTGAGTTCTTCCTGTTCTCCCAGCAGAAGTTGCACATGCAATCAAGAACATGAAGCGGGGAAAAACTCCAGGAGAAGATGGAATTACTGTAGACATCATACAAGAAGCAAGTGGAGAAATCGAAACAGTACTCGCCCAAATTTTCACTCGATGCCTTAATGAAGGGAAGATTCCTGAGGATTGGAACAACGCTACAATGATCCTGCTGCATAAAAAGGGTGACATTGAGGATCTCAGGAACTACAGACCTATTAGCCTCCTATCAGTGGTTTATAAAATCATCACTAAAGTTCTTTTACACCGTTTGAAGGTAACACTGGACATGGCTCAATTGAGAGAACAAGCTGGATTCAGGAGTGGCTACAGCACTATAGATCATATCCACGTACTGAGAGAACTAATTGAAAGAGCAAGGGAATATGAACTTCCATTGTGCATCGCTCTTATCGATTATGAAAAAGCCTTTGATTCAGTGAAACCATCAGCAGTTACAATGACTCTGAAATCCTGCGGTATTGAAGATGCATACATTAATATTATTAATAACATCTATGGAAATGCAAGTGCAAAGATTCGGCTGTTTGAAAATACAACACACATAAAAATTTTAAAGGGAGTGAGACAAGGTGACATCATATCTCCGAAGCTCTTTAATGCCACATTGGAAAATGTCTTTCAATCACTGAACTGGGAAAACAAAGGGATAAAGATTAATAGAGATTATCTAACCCACCTTCGTTTTGCTGATGACGTAGTCATTTTTGCAACTACACCATCAGAGCTGCAGAGTATGATCCAGGAACTTGCTGACAAGAGTAAAGAAGTGGGATTAAAATGAACTTTCAGAAGACAAAAGTGATGTTCAATGCTTTTACAAGAAATGAGGATTTATCGATTGATGGAGAAAAGCTGGAGATAACAGACACGTACGTTTATCTTGGACAGCAGATATCAAGTGAAGGTCACATTGATGAAGAAATTAATCGGCGTACAAAACGCGCCTGGAGAGCTTTTGGAAAAAACAGCATAATTTTCAAGAGCAATATGCCATTATGTCTTAAAAGAAAAGTGTTTGATCAATGCATCCGTCCAGTGCTTACGTATGGTGCAGAGACGTGGACCTTAACTAAAAGAGACATACAATGGCTGCAGACAACTCAAATAAGCATGGAGAGGTGCATGCTTGGTGTATCCAGGAGAGATAAGAAGAGGAACTCGTGGATCCGAAAAATGACAAGAGTGTAAGACATCATGATCAGAGTTAAATCCCTGAAATGGCAATGGGCTGGACATACTGCCAGAAGGACAGACCATCGATGGACAGCCGAAATTTTAGATTGGATTCCAAGGGACAGGAAAAGACCCAGAAGAAGACCACATGGGAGATGGGTGGATGAAATTTGAAAGTGTGCAGGAGTGACATGGAGGAGACTGGCACAAGACAGATTGTTGTGGAGGAAACTTGGGGAGACCTTCGTCCAGCAGTGGATTGATAATGGTTGACTATGATGATGATGATGATGATGATATATATATATATATATATATATATATATATATAGTTCAACACAGGTAGTGACCATAGATTGGTGAGATGTAAGATGCACCTCAACACTAAACTGGAACGTGGCAAGCTCATAAGACAAACAAAATGTATTGACATAACCAACCTTAAAAAACACCATAATACTTTCAAGTTGGAACTGAAGAACAGATTCTCTGCTTTAGAAGGCCTAACATCGGAAGAAGTGGATATTTCAGAAGTTAACAGAAAAGTAACCAAAGCTCTTATGGAAACAGCAACAAAATTAGCTGGGTCTAAGAACAAGTTGCATGTAAACAAATTATCAGGAAAAACCAAAATGTTGATGCAAAAAGAAGAGAGATGAGGACAACTAAAGAAGATGTGACTTCCAAAGTGGAATATATAGAGCTATGCAAGACAGTACGAAAAAGTATCACTGAAGACGTAAGAAAATTCAACTGTGAACTAGTGAGGAAAGCAATTGAAAACAACCAAAGCCTAAAGATAGCAAAGGGACATCTCAGTAAGGGAAGAAAACAGATTATGGCTCTGAGAAAAGAAGATGGTTCTATAACAAGAAATAGAGGCGAAATTTTGACAAGAGTGAAAGATTTCTACTCCAAATTATATGAAAGGGATGATACATGTACTCCAGACATCATGAAAGGTACCAGAGTTCTTCCAGTCCTCCCAGCAGAAGTTGCACATGCAATCAAGAACATGAAGCGGGGGAAAGCTCCAGGAGAAGATGGAATTACTATAGACATCATACAAGAAGCAAGTGGAGAAATTGAAACAGTACTCGCCCAAATTTTCACTCGATGCCTTAATGAAGGGAAGATTCCTGAGGATTGGAACAATGCTACAATGATCCTGCTACATAAAAAAGGTGACATTGAGGATCTCAGGAACTACAGACCTATCAGCCTCCTATCAGTGGTTTATAAAATCCTCACTAAAGTTCTTTCACACCGCTTGAAGGTAACACTGGACATGGCTCAACCGAGAGAACAAGCTGGATTCAGGAGTGGCTACAGCACAATAGATCATATCCATGTGCTGAGAGAACTAATTGAAAGAGCGAGGGAATATGAACTTCCATTGTGCATGGCTTTTATCGATTATGAAAAAGCCTTTGATTCGGTGAAACCATCAGCAGTTACCACGGCTCTGAAATCCTGCGGTATTGAAGATGCATACATTAATATTATTAATAACATCTATGAAAATGCAAGTGCAAAGATTCGGCTGTTTGAAAATACAACACACATAAAAATTGGAAAGGGAGTGAGACAAGGTGACACCATATCTCCGAAGCTCTTTAATGCCACATTGGAAAATGTTTTTCAATCACTGAACTGGGAAAACAAAGGGATAAAGATTAATGGAGATTATCTAACCCACCTTCGTTTTGCTGATGACGTAGTCATTTTTGCAACTACCCCATCAGAGCTGCAGAGTATGATCCAGGAACTTGCTGACAAGAGTAAAGAAGTGGGGTTAAAAATGAACTTTCAGAAGACAAAAGTGATGTTCAATGCTTTTACAAGAAATGAAGATTTATCGATTGATGGAGAAAAGCTGGAGATAACAGACACGTACGTTTATCTTGGACAGCAGATATCAAGTGAGGGTCACATTGATGAAGAAATTAATCGGCGTACAAAACTTGCCTGGAGAGCTTTTGGAAGAAACAGCATAATTTTCAAGAGCAATATGCCATTATGTCTTAAAAGAAAAGTGTTTGATCAATGCATCCTTCCAGTGCTTACGTATGGTGCAGAGACGTGGACCTTAACTAAAAGAGACATACAAAGGCTGCAGACAACTCAAAGCAGCATGGAGAGGTGCATGCTTGGTATAACCAGGAGAGATAAGAAGAGGAACTCGTGGATCCGAAAAATGACGAGAGTGGAAGACATCATGATCAGAGTTAAATTCCTGAAATGGCAATGGGCTGGACATACTGCCAGAAGGACAGACCATAGATGGACAGCCGAAATTTTAGATTGGATTCCAAGGGACAGGAAAAGACCCAGAAAAAGACCACATGGGAGATGGGTGGATGAAATTCGTAAATATGCGGGAGTGACATGGAGGAGACTGGCACAAGACAGACCGTTGTGGAGGAAACTTGGGGAGACCTTCGTCCAGCAGTGGATTGATAATGGTTGATAATGATGATGATGATGATGATATATATATATACCCAGGCGAGTAGTAGCAGATCGGAATTGTGTGATTGTCGGGTACCAGGTTTGAGCGGCAACTGCAATGGAACTTCCCAAGTAAACTCTAAGTAATGTTTGGTAGGACGATGACCAGGATGTACCCGAGGACTGATCAGCACGTGACGCCCAGGAACTAGTGGATGATTCGCAGCATTTTGGAGAATTAAGTGCAACGCCTTTAAGAGAGGCATATTCATAACAAGTCCAGCGGAGGATGTCAAATGCAGTATCTGAACGTAAGTGGACCGTGATATCAAATTAATAACGAGGAACAGTACACCAATTATGTAGAAAATAGTGACTATACTAGTGATCCGATTTATTCGCGTAGGAATATATACATAAATGTTTCGCCAATAAATCGGACCGTGATATCATCTGCTTATGCTAAGAGCATCTGGATATGATGGCGTTTGGTAGGATAGTAGGAGGGAGACTGGCGAGAAGACGGTGGCGAAGAATAATAAGAAAATATTCAATAGTAAGTGAAATCAGTTGTCCACACGCAGCCCTGTGTAATGCCATTAGTGAAAGGAATGGCAAATGTTAGTGTGGAGGAGTTACGCTCGTAAGTTACGGCGGGGGTTGAGAAGGGTGTAAGAATAAAAGCAGATTGGGTGAGAACATGAAAGGAGTAAGTATGAATAATTCAATCAAACGCGTGACGCTGATCGGGGGAGACGAGACCGAGAGGTTCATTAACGCTTTCCAGCCTATTGCTATTCAGAAACAACATATATTCTTTTAATTTGCATAGTACTTCTAAAACAACAAATTTTTACTAAACCCATTGTAGCTGGAATAATAATAACGACGTTTCGCACAATAAAATGTTTATTATACATCGACTATAGTTTCACAGAGCGTTTGGCTCGGCTTCCTCAGGGCGAATGGAGCGTAAACATTCAAATTATTGTGACATCATCAGAATTCTGACGGTCACGGGTTTTGGCGAGTTGTTTCTACGCGCTTGAAGGAAATGGAGTCGACGTCATGTCGTTGACAAGCCGTGACGAGTTCCAATATATGGTTTTTTTTTGTTTGGAGGTTTAACGACCACCGTGAGCAACTCAATGGGCTATAAGCAGTCGCCCGTCCCTAATTTAGGGTCACTGGTTCCAGGGAAGGGAGAGAGCCAGTGCCGTAAGACAAACACAACATCCATGCCTCACCGGGATTCGAACCCGGACCCCGTTCGGACGAATGATCAGAGGCCATCGCTTAGACCACTGCGCCACCGGGGCGGCTCCGGTATATGTGGAAAGCTTCTAATATATTAAGCTTGAAAGTCGAGTCCGGTTTATCAATAAGCGTGGCGTTTCCAAACAAAAAGTTATGGTTATTTTCGTGACAATGTTGAACTATAGACGATTTTTTCAGTTCATAGTTCCGTACATATGTCTTGTGTTCCTTCACACGGAAACAAACTTAAAGCCCTGCGGGTCTGTCATATATATGAAAGTCCACATTCACAAGGTATCTGATAAATTCCCCAGGAGTTTAAGTCTTCGATGTAGTCTTTTGATCCGTAAAAATTCATCTTGTTTATGGGTTTGAAAATAACTTTGAAATTAAATCTTTTAAGGATTTTTGAAATCGCGAAGCAAATCTGAGGAGCAAATGGGATAACTGCCCAATTCTTTTGTATTGGGAGGTCTATAGCCATGAGCGTGCAGACAGGCTTTGGTTTCCTAAATTTTTGGACAGCTTTGTCCATAACGGAAGGGCTGTATCCTCTGTGTGCTGCAATTCGTTTAAGAAAATCAAGCTCTTTCTGTAAGGAATCCTCACTTGAGCAGATATGTATTGCACGATATACGTATGTGAAGAAGGCCGAGATCTTTTATTTCCATGGATGATTTGATTTTGCATGAGGGGTAAGGAAACAGCAAATGGGTTTCGATAAACTGTTGTACTAAAGGATCCTTGAGAGCGTGACACAAGGACATTGAGGAATGGTAAGCAGCCAATATTCTCAGTCTCATATGTGAACTGTATATGAGGATCGATTGAATTGATAAGTTCAACTAATTTAGGTATTTACGAGTTCATGCCATTCCAGAGAACAAAAGTATCATCTACATATCGAACCCACAGGTCAAATGTAACAAGCTGAAATAGTTGGTCTTCAAAGTGACGCATGTAGACTTCGCATAAAATAGGTGACAGTGGGCTACCCATTGCAAGGCCTTCGGTCTGTTGGAAATATCTTCCACGAAAAAGGAAACTGTTTTGTCTTATACAAATTTCCACTAGCCTCAAAAACATTTCTGATGTTCTTTGAGACTTGATTTTAGTGCTTGGAGAGCTCCATTCACTGTGATACATGTGAACATGGATTTCACATCGAAGGATAACATGAACTGATCTTTGAATGGATGTCGCTTTAGCCGATTGACAAAATCAATGAAATTTTTGCAGAAGTTGTGTTCGAAGAAGTCGTTAAAGTCGATAGTTTCGAAGATAGAAATTTGGCCAACTTATGTGCAGCTAATCCTATATTGCTGACTATGGGACGAAAGGGGACACCAATCTTGTGTATCTTCGGAAGTGCATAGAAACGTGGACAACGGGAATATGAGGGCTTCAGATGATTTTTGAGCTTTGGTCAAGGGTTACACAACTTGTTACCACTTTCCGAACTTCCTTTAATTGTTTCTCCGATGGGTCATTTTTTATTTCCTTATAGGGTCCCTTGGTGATAAGTTTTTCGACCTCTGCCTCGTAATGTTTCTTGTCCAGAATAACAACTTGTCCTCCTTTATCAGCTTTAGTGATGATAATATCGCGATTTGACTGCAATTCTTTTAGAGCATAGTGTTCTTCCTTGCTGAGATTCGGTTTAAATGGTGGAATGGACTTTGCCGTTATTGTCTGGCTAACGGAATGTCTAATCGTTTCTTTTTGATCTGAATTTAGGTCGTTTTTTATCACGGACTCCTCAACCGACGCAATGATATTGGATATTGGTACCTTTTTCGAAATCGCAAAATTCTAATTGTAACGTGAAATCTGTTTTTGAATTTCGCTCAGGTTAAAACTAGAAAGGTTAGATATTACTTCATTATCCGGAAAGATATCTTCAATTTGTGAAGTAGAATTTTCTTTATGGTTGTTGTCATTTGTTAATTTTTTAAATTTCCGTTTTAATGTCATTTTATGAGTAAATGACATATTGGAACTCCTAGACCAAGTTTTGCAGTCCAGGTCACAAAAATCTGGTAATGTTTTAGCCAGTAAAAGGTGCAGGTTGTACAGTTCGACCTCAACGTTTGCAATATTCTTTCTTGTATCTTTAATGATAGCTCTTAATAGTGCAAACGAAGCGTTAGATATGGCTTTGTTGATGTTATGGGAAGGTCCCAAGTTGCATTTCACACAAATAAAATTTGGTAATGTCTTGCATCTCTTGCATTGAAGCAAGAAGTTTAGGTGGTTCAGCAATTTGAACTTTTTTTTTCCTCAGTCTGGAAAAACGGTTGATTGTCGCAGACAGTGAGTTCGTCATGATCGAGATTAGGAACAGGGATTCAAGTTCCTGTAGAAAGTCAATATCAGTCAGCGGCGTCTCGTGGTTGGAAAAATAGGTGAAGAGGTACAAGAGCAGTATGAAAAGATATATACTGTCTACAATGAAAATTCCTTAATGAGGGCTTACTTATTTTTTGTATATTAAATCAATTTTTCTTCCTTTTAAAGCTGCACATTTGTCGATTATGTCGTCATAAGATGGTTAGATGGTTGTTTCTTCGTGAGCATCAATAAAATGTCTTCCTGAATAGAAATATTTGCCAGAGAAGCAAGTCTATCTTGGGAACTAGTGCTTCTTGAGCAAGTTTGTATTCTTTTAAGAAAACTTCTTTCCACTGGAACAATTGTAGAAGGAATTGTTAAACTGAGGAAAACCAATTTATAATCTTCTGTAAAAATGTCTTTGTCTCCGTGAAACACTCGAAGGAGTACTTGAGTCAATATATTCCTTAATTTTTCATTGGCATATACAAGACTCAGTTCATTTTTAAGGCGCTGGTGTTTAGTAAATATTTTTCCGTAAAAATGTATATTTTCAAGATCGCGAGTGGGAAAGCATGCATTAAATTATTCGAATTTGGTTGTGTCAGCAAGTCAGACAAATTAAAGTTTCTTACAGTCTTGAATTAGTATATCCATTTCCATGAGAATGTGGTCCAAAATTTCAAATATCAAAATACAATTGTTTATAATTTTGAAAAATTGTTTCCTGTGTAAAAGCAGCATATTCCCGTGCTTATTTCTGGGATTTTGTTAGCTTTTACAAACTGTGTTTCAGATAATTCATTGTTCCTTTTATGGCTCAAAATTTCACGAGGTTTTTTTTTTTTAATTTGAGTTACACAGTAGTTTGTGTTTAGTTATGTTTTCTTCAAAAGTTCGAATAATAGATCGGTGGAGCCAAAAATGTAAATTCGAAAGTGTTCATATAATTCAAACACCCCTTGGCAAGATCAATTGATTTTTTGTCTGATTATTCGCTATTCGTCAGAATTCCGAACACTTCCTTCAATTTATCCCAATCTTCAACAACTACACTTACTAATTTCGAAGTGGAGGACCATCGAGTTTCTGTTATGGTTGGTCTGCATCTTACGGTTGTTGATACAAGTGTATAAGACCGCTTCGCAGAATGATGAACAAACGAAGCAATTGCACTGAGGCTTGCAAACAGAATTCGACACTTAGAAATTTTAGAAAAAACTCTGGAGTAGTACAAGATTCAAACGGTGAACTAAGCATTGAACAAAAACAGCTTGAGAAGCTTTATCCTTGACTTTTTTTCTGTAGCCCATTTAAGTGTCCAGACTTTATACTTGCCCCATCGTAACATTGCCCTATTTATTTGTGTTGGTAATCAGACTGTTCCAAAATTTTGTCTAGCATTTTGTATAAAGCTCCTGACGTTCTATCTTCATTCATATCACGGAAACCCAAAAATCCCTCAACCAATACACCTTCCGAATCAACAATCAAAAATGATTTAATTTTTGACGTGATCGTTTATATATTCAGAAATACATTCAATTAATTCATTTTGAATAGTTTTTTATCCTTTCGTATTGATTTTCAATTTCTAAAGAACTTCTTCATATCAACAATGAAAGTAATTCAATGAAATTTCCACGATTTATCGAGCCCATGCTTTCGTCATGGCCATGTAATGCTAGTTCTTGTTTGCTCAAATACAGTATAGACTAATACTGCATCAATCACTGTCTGCAGGAAAAGTCTAGTTAAACGAACGTTTTCGTTAAAATGCGTTTTCAAAAGCCTAACATTCTTCCTCAGGACATCGGCAATGGTGTTTTGAATGTTTTCAAAATTCCTCAACATTAATCCACATTTCAGGTGTTCGCTAGAATCACGATGCTTATGAAGTGACCGTGTTACGCTTAATAAATCTGAGAATCCGTCTTTATTCCACGCCTAATATTTATTACTAAAAAGTAAGCAGGGCCAAAAAAAAAAAAAATTAACACAGAAGTGCTACAAATCCATTTATATTCAGTAAACCAACAATTTTTAAAATTAATATTGTTAGATTTACCGCTCTTCTTGATTTTGTTCTTGGCAACAATTGTCAGGGAATCCGTTGGTCGTCCTTGAAGCAAAATGTCTCTTTTATCTTCATCTTTCCACAGAGTAAATGGAGTTTGCAATAAATTACAAACAATGTCGTCCACAGGACGCATACTAAAAACTATCACTATCAGTTAAATTGTACACAAACCTAAAATATCAGTTAAAGCTTTCAACAAATAATCACAAAGCACGAAAGAACAAATTCCTTTCGGAAAATAATGTTTCACAGCACCACAAGGAAAAAGCCCTAGCAGATTGCAAGGTACCCTTGTAGTCCGCCCACTCCACCGTGATCTCTCACGACTTTACGCTCAAAAACTGAAAGATGCAGAGGTAAGGCGCGTGAAGCTGAAACACTTCACTTGAGCGAGCAGATTGGGGAGGGTGACGTCACGGTTACCAAGGCAATTCGGCGGAACACTGCAGACTTCCAAGCATTCTCATTTTGGCTCTTCACTTACATTGTTTTGCGTATAAGGATTTGTTTTCCGTATTGAGCGCGCCATGTGAATTAATATCTATTCAAAATTTTGAGTATTTTGGAACTGAATAAAGGCAAAAAAGAATATATTATAAAAAAATACTGAATAAAACTTTATTTTCAGTAAAATAGGTGAAGAGGCACTTCACCTACTTCACCTGAAAAGCCGCCACTGATATCAGTATAGGTAAGTCCACAAAAACGGAAGCGAAGCAAGATGTTATATGATCGGCTCCCGGTGTAAGATATACCAATATATTTACGCTCTAAATTGTAGTCAAAGGTCCAGTTGACACCTGAAATTATATATAATTTATGACTTAAATTAAAGATCTCGGCCATCTTCACATACGTATATCGTGCAATACATATCCGCTCAACTGAGGATTCTTCACAGAAAGAGCTTGATTTTCCTAAACGAATTGCAGCACACAGAGGATACAGTCCTTCCGTTACAGACAAAGCTGTCTAAAAATTTAGGAAACCAAAGACTGTCTGCACGCTCATGCCTATAGACCTCCCAATACAAAAGAATTGGGCAGTTATCCCATTTGCTCCTCAGATTTGCTTCGCGATTTCAAAAATCCTTAAAAGATTTAATTTCAAAGTTATTTTCAAACCCATGAACAAGATGAATTTTTACGGATCAAAAGACTACATCGAAGACTTAAACTCCTGGGGAATTAATCAGATACCTTGTGAATGTGGACTTTCATATATATGACAGACCCGCAGGGCTTTAAGATTCCGTGTGAAGGAACACAAGACATATGTACGGAACTATGAACTGAAGAAGTCGTCTATAGCTCAACATTGTCCCGAAAATAACCATAACTTTTTGTTTGGAAACGCTACGCTTATTGATAAACCGGACTCGACTTTCAAGCTTAATATATTAGAAGCTTTCCACATATACCGGAACTCGTCACGGCTTGTCAACGACATGACGTAGACTCCATTTCTTTCAAGCGCGTGGAAACAACTCGCCAAAACCCGTGACCTTCAGAATTCTGATGATGTCACAATGATTTGAATGTTTGCGCTCCATTCGTCCTGAGGAAGCTGAGCCAAACGCTCTGCGAAACTATAGTCGATTTGTAATAAACATTTTATTGTGCGAAACGTCGTTATTATTATTCTATCTTAACACCGCAAGCTTTGTAGTCATAAATTATATACCATTGTAGCTGATAGAAAATTATCCAAAACAACATCGTAAAACCTACAAGACTACAAATTCATTCCCGTGTTTGTAGTAAAGAACGGGAATTTGTAATAAAAGACGAATATTTGTAATAATTTTCCTATGTTGTGTGCCAAAAATGTGATATGATCAATGAATGAAACACATATGAATGAAATGCGGGATTATACCATTCTACAATACAAATTTGGAAGATGTGAATCCGTTTATTGGTGTAAATATGACATGGATGTTACTGGATGTTACTACGCGTACTCAGGCGCTATCCGGGAGACGCGGATTCGATTCCTGTTCCAGGACGACGAAATTTTCAAGTTTTCGGATATTATCTGACTTAACATCCATGTCATATTTACGCCAATAAACGAATTCACATCTTCCAAATTTGTATTGTACAATGGTGTAATCTTGTGTTTCATTCATTTATATTCTGCGCCTCCGGGAAAATCACGGGAATGAATTCTAACCTCCAGATTCGCTATGTATGAATGCCGATTGCTTCGAGTAGCGAATCCTGTGATGGTTATATATTCAAATTAATCGGAAACTTCAAACTTGGTCGTGGTGTAGTGGTTAGCATACTCGGGCGCTATCCGTTAGACACGGGTTCGATTCCTGCTCCAGGACGACAAAATGTTCAAGTTTCCGGATATTATCTGACTTAACATCCATGTCATGTTTACACCAATAAACGGATTCACATCTTCCAAATGTGATATGATTTTGTGTCTCACAAAACAAAACAAAAAGAAAGAAAGAAAGAAACTGCCATGTCGATTTCCATGTGTAGTGAAAAATATTCTATTGAATATTTTCCTCTATTCAGAGATGGGAGATCAAACCAGAATTTTCTTTTGAAAAGAACGATGTGATTTCATGTTTATGAAGAAAACATAACGAAAGGGAGTCAAATTATTAAAAATTTGAACTTTTGTATTCCAATGTTCACAAAAAAAAAAAAACATTTTGCATTTGAGGAATAAAATGTTATAAAAAGTTTTCAGAGTTATTTTATTTATTACAAACCACAAACACCACAAAAGGTCGAAAAAAAAAAAAGTTTTCAATTTCAAAAATAAAATTTTGGGCTGGAAAGGGTTAAGTGTGTCAACATGTGAAATGGGGTTACGAATAAGAAAAAGGTTTTAGTGGAGAAAAGGAAAGGGGGCAGCATAGGTTTGGTGGGGATGGATGATCACTTCAGGGAAGGCGGGGTTGAATCTGAGAGATAAGATTTTAATTTATACAGTAAACCCATATCTAACAGTTTGAACTTTTATTCGCGGGGTTAGCGGCGCAGCCCCCGCAAAAGTGAAAAAAAAAACGTGAATATCTCTTGGCCCTAAAACCTTAACTTTTAATACTGTTGAGTTTATTCAACACACAAAATAGTTAAAAAATACTACACTACTGCAACAGTATGTTTTATAAATTAATTTCTACATGTAGTATAAAACATAACTACAACAGTATATAATTACTACATGTAGTATAAAATTAATTACTACATGTAGTATAAAATTAATTACTACATGTAGTATAAAATTAATTACTACATCGGCGATAGTGTACTCGTACACCTACCAGTTACGTACTGTAATTGAAAACAATTGCAATTTTAAAAATGCCACTCACTTTATGCCTATGTGAGGACAGGCTAATATATGCTTCCACTTTAAAACGACGTCTTTCACACGATGACTATGTATATACCGATGATGATGAAACATAAACACTTCAGACACTCAAAGTGTACATAAAGACACACACATTCAACCAATGTTTATTGTAACTGTACGGCAGTAATGTTATTTATTCGAGCAGTGGAAGTGGATTGTCATCGGCTTCATCCTCATCGTCTTCTACATGTTCCGTATGCAAAGCAAGAGCAGGAAAATGGGGACATTCAGGGACGACAGAGGTGGAAAAAAAAGTGGGGATACTCTGCGTTATCTTCTTGAAAAACTTTCTGATTTCAGTTTGGCCTTTTCAGCTCTTCATTTCTTTAGAAATGCTGGTGTACGTAGACAATGACCCTTCTACCAATTCTTTCAACTTCAAGGAACGTATCATAGACGGATCAATGTCATAAAAATAGTCCATCGCAGCCCTGAACTTACGCAGATCCTCCGCAATATTGTACAACGTAAACGTGTCATGTACTTCTTCTGGCATCGTCTGCTTCGGGAACAGTTAGCTCCATTAGGACATCTTCTGAAGCTGGTGTCGATTAACTCTTGAATTTCTCCAAGATCCATATCCTTAAACCTTTCCCCACCAACCTTCTTTGTCAACTCCACAACGTCTTTCATAATCTCTTTGATTGACTCTGTAGTCAAGCCAGTGAACTCGTTCACACATTGTGGCGAAAAATTCTTTCAGCACGATTTTATTGCCTCTGGCTTGATAGCTTTCTTGACTCTTTCAATGACATTTATGGCATCGGCGATAGTGCACTCTTCCACATTTTCATTGTGTTTTCAACATTGGGGTTTACTTCCATAGATTGCACAATCTCCTCCATCGAGTAACGTGAGTAGTGTGCCTTAAACCTCCTTATTTCCCCCTGATCGAGACTGAATGAGAGATGTTGTATTGAGGGGCATGTAAATAACTTCAATGCCATCAATGTTGCTCTCATGGTGTTCTGGATGTCCAGGAGCATTGTCCATTAATAATTGGACATAAAAAAGATCTCCCTTACTGGCAAAGCATTTTCTGGCTTCCGGCACAAAACACCGATGAAACCACTCCAGGAAAAGCGTTCTTGCTGTCCAAGCCTTCTTATTATGCACCCAGAAAACAGGCAGCTGGAAAACCGGCCCTTTTCCCTTGATGGCTTGGGGGTTAGCGGCTTTATGAATTAGGGTATCTTTATCACATGCCGGCTGAGTTTGCACAAAACAGCACAGCAGGGTTTGCATATCCCTTCCTGCCTTAAAGCCTAGTGCTGGCTTTTCTTCTTTGCTAATGAATGTTTTCCGTGGCATTTTCTTCCAAAACAGAGCGGTTTCATCTGCGTGCAATACCTGCTCAAGTTTATATCCCTTTTCTTCAATAGGTTCCCTTAAGGTGTCAGAAGGCTCACTAGCTACCTCTTGGTAGGCGGATGCCTGTTCTTTTGTAATTTTCATTACGTAGGCCAGACATTTTCCTAAATAATCAAACCAGCCAGTGGCGTACCCAGAAATTAATTTTGGGGGGTTCATATCGTCACCGCAATGTCAAAACCACGAATGCGAAATTTTTTAATTTGAATTATCGCTATTTAAAAATTAAATTTGATCAAAGAACCACTTTTGCAATTATATCAGACTTTTCAAACATTCTACCTAACGTTTACAATAAGTTGCATCTGCATTATGCATCAGTGAATAAAATTTTATATGACGTCAAATCAACAATCGAAAAATTCTCGCATTCTTGGTTTTATCACTGCAGCTACGATATCATTCCTTCTTAAAGTGATAAAAAAATGTGCACGAGAACAGGCATTTTAATTCTTCTCAAATACTATTAATTTTAAAGTAACGTTCATTCTACGTTTTTGTTTTCACAAAATATTTAAGACTTCTTCCTTTACAGATATATTTTCATATATGTACAGCAAAAAAAGTCCATTCAAACGCGTTTCTGACGAACTGTTTCATAAATATTTTTTTTAAATTTATATTTCAACGTCGAAAATGATCTTTCAGCAGTACATGTCGTAATAGGCAAAGTTACTAAAATTTTTAACAGCTTATAAATATTTGGAAAAATAGCTATATTACACGCCTGTAAAGCTTCTATTGAAGATTTACTATTTTGTTTTTGTTCTTGTTGCAATTTTCGTTTCCATAGTTGATATTCAGCAGTTAAAATACTAATACTGAATTCTGATAAATCGGAAGAGTATGTATCCAGAAGCATTTCCAATTTCTCTTCGTATCCAGGCTGGAGGTGAAGTTCATTCTGTACGGGAATCAAAATACAGTATTAGACGAGTTATAACACTGCTTTATGCTTTATATACCTTTCTTTTAAATGAAAGATGGCAGCATCCAAGAACTGGTTAAAAATGGATATGCGAAAATAGGATTCAGCTGATTCAGTGGTGATGTTATAACGACAAGTTTGCTTGCTTTCTAATCGCGGAAGAGAAATTTCAAATTCTTGATCTATTAGTTGTTTCAGAACTGTTGCACATTCTGAGTAAATTGCACAGGAAACTGTTTCTGAATGGTCACGAATAACTTGTAGTTCTCTTAAAATATCATCACACAATTGAACTGCTGCAGTGTGATCTACGGACTTCGACTGCAAAATTCTACATAAGGGCAATGTATGTGAAAATAGTTTTGCAGTTGAAAATACTGCAAGACACTCTTCAATTAAAATAAGAGAACATAGGCCTCGAAAGACAATTCCTTGTCTTTCCAATTTTATATTGCTTCTAGCGCATGAATCAAAGATTTAAGTAATTCCACCATTACCATAACAGATTCATGTCGCTCTATCCAACGAGTTTTTCAGAGTCTTTTAGTAAATGGGCACAACTTTGATATACTGTCTTGCAAAACAGGATTTCTTTTTGGAGTGATAATGAAAGAATAACATTTTTCTATGATTCTCGTGCAATTACGAATATCTTTAATTTGACATGCATCTGCAACTGCCAAGTTTAGAGAATGCACATATAGTGCTGATGGAAATCTCTCTCTACACTATTGAATATTCCGGACATAGCCGCTGCACCATCATAACCCCTTGACCTTTCATATACTTCAAGTCTAAACCTAACGATTCCAAAGTACCTAAAATGGTATTTGCCAAATCTTCTCCGCATGTAGATGGTACTGGCACAAATTGTAAAAAAGTTTTCAACTAGGATCTTTTTTGTCTCCATTTTCTACCATATCTTACACAAATAGATACTTGCTCTTGTGAGGAAAAGCATTTGCTTGCATTCACTTTTTCAATGATCTTTTTCAAAATCATTTCATTGCAAGAGTTTATAATTTAATTCTGTATTTTGGGTGAAATGTACATTTCATTATTACCAGAGGATTCCAGATGATCCTTCAATACTTCATATCCTGCATCAATACTAAATCTGAGGAGTTGGTGGAAGTTTCCTTCATTATTTTGATGTTCAATACTCTGATCAGTCACATTCATTTGCCTGGAATCATTATGATCTCTTAATGGGAGTCCATTTCTACCACAGAAAATCAGCTTTTATTATTGAAAAGTTTTTTTTTCTATTTTCTTTAGCTTGACGAACTCTGGCGATGTCAAGCACACCAACTATGGATTGTTTGCGGCCAAGAAAAATGTACTTTAAACTTTCAGCAGGTAGTAAAGAATGTTTATAATACTTGTTCTCTTGGTGATCACGGAATTTTTCGTTATATTTATTCCAGCTGTGGAAATGCTCGTTCACCAATTGTACCAAAGCTGACTATTTGATTGGCCCGCATATCCCTTAGCGAGCATTACACAATATTTACAGTATACTCCATTTTCAGTTTTGGAATAAGCAAGCCATGGATATTCATATAATAAGGTGTATTTAAATTTCCTATTTACGTGTTCATTACCAAAAGAAGATCTTGGAAACACGTACGTTGCTGTTGGAGTCCCAGTATTTTCAAGAAAATAAATTTTTTCCTCGTCACTCAACTTACGATTTACAAAATTTGACGTATCATATTTTCACCTTGGAGTGCGGGTTTAACTTCGACTGGAGTGATTGTAGATGTATCTGAATACGATTCAAAAGCAATTCTAGAACTTTGCATATTATTTCAGCTTGTTGTCGATTCTTCTCATTCTCGAGTTGTCTCTCAATATCCCTAAATGTACAACACTTCTTTGTTTCAACTTGCTTTTTAGATTCCGATTCGTGACAATTGTTATTGTTAAAATAATTTAATACGGACTGTTGTTTCCTATTACTCATTTTTAAACATTTGTGAAACAGAAATAAAAAAAAAAGCTTTAAATCACACAAAGAAAAAAATGAACTACATGCTTGACTACATGCCGTAAATTGCATCACAATTCACACCGAATCTTTTAATCACATTAATCCACTACGAATATGATTTATGTCATAATCTGGACAGATCCAGGTTTCCTGACTATGTCACTCCGTCTGGATTGCTCGATCATCAGAAAACTAACAATAATTAAGAATAAATAAGAAAGACTGGCATTAAAGCACAAAATCTTCACCAACGCTAAAAGACAGAATAGTCGAACGAAAAGATGAGACAACAAATGAATGTGCTTATGTCGATAAAACACCGCCTGATATTTAAAACTATTCAAAAAACAAACGGCCAATCACAACTCTAAGATGGGAGAGAGCCAATAGCACTTTCCGCTTACCGGGCATAGTGACAGCTTCTTCTCAGTACCCTCAATACCAAGTAAAACGGTGTGAGGATGGGACAGATTCCTGCTATGGTATGTACTCAAGATACATACCATAGCAGGAATCTTGCCCCTCCCTACCTCAGCCCCCAGCATTCGTCAGCCTGACGCCATGGCCACTGAAACATCAGTTCGCTCTCTTCTTTCTTTAGTGGCATACAAGTGGGAAATGCTCACGTGATGAGGGAGGGATAGGCTTTAACCATTGGCATATGTGACCTCGTCTGATCATTCCAAATAAAGAAGAAACTAACGGCAATTTAAGGAAGACCAGAATGGCGACACTAGCGAAATAACGTCAGCGACAATTTTTTAAAATTTTTAATACTAGACAAAATTATTGGGGGAGGGGGGGGGTACAATCGGCCCTTTGCACACCAACCCCCCTGGGAACTCTATTGAAACTAGCCTTTGCTGGCATGAAACTCTGTAGAGTTAGACCCTTGACCTTCCCTTTCTCTTATAGAAACATATGAGGACCTTGCCTTTCCTCTTATTATATTTGAATCTATATGCATGTCCTTTTTATAGCAATTATGCATACATATAAAAGGAGCACTTTCTACAAGAGATATATATGGATCTCTCATATGATAATAGAGTCTTCGCACCAACTGCTGTAGCTGCAGCAACGGCTTCGCGAATTCCCCTTTCTTTTTCTTTATATACCGTGCGGTCTACTCGTTGATGCCATAATGGCGGGCAACCGCATCTGCTGACTTCACATTACGAAGCATATCTAAAAATTTGAATTTTTCTTATAAGGTCTTCAGTTTCCTTTGCTTCATGAGAGCACTTTCAAAAGCACTGCACTTTGGACCCATGATTATAGTTGATATTTTTATTGCACTTTAAAGATGCAAAAAATTTCAAGAAACGCGAGATTTTCGTTGTTAGAGCACATTGAGAGACAAAACACATGAGTAAGGGTGGTTGGTACCGAGACAAAGAGCATAGTGTTACAAAACTGAGTGCGAAGTCCGCAGTTCTTTAGCGCACTGAAACCAAAACAATCTCATGACCACCTCTCTCCTCACACCGAAATGCTGGTGAGCTGTACTGTTTGAAAAATCACAACAGGACGTAGTCTTTCGGCACACGTTACTGATTCAGGGCGGCAGCGGCGGAGTATTTCATGTATGTGGAGGCACAAATGAGAGGGTGAAAATTTATAAGTAGCGGAAGATTTAATGACACCAACAAAGAAAGCGGTATCCATCAAACGCGCGTGAGGATAGTGTTGTTCACATGTTTGTGAAAAGTAGAAGTGAAAGTGAGAGACTATTTACCTTACTTACAGTTTTCCCTAAATTAACACAAAAAAATCTCATTAGAAAACATATTTGTATACACGAGTGCTATATGCGGCATGTATTTTATGCATTTACATGACTTACTAAAAAATGTTTACTTGTTTTTTACATTTCCTATTCTACGCAATTTCCCATTCAATTATTGATGGCAAACTCGCGAATAATTAAATTTGAGAAAATTAACCCAGCGAATATGTGTTGTAGTTTATAATCGGAGTTAAGAATATAAATGGGGTGCCCATTGTCAAGTGAAGATAGACTACCATTTTCCGGGAAGAGACGGGTGACAGCGATAGTAAAGTCCAAAAGGATACTAGTAGAAGTGATCAGGTGATTCAAAGCAGCAGTTAGCAAGTAATGGAGAGAAAAGAAGACACGAAAAAAGTTTATGGAAAGGCTATGACATCCAGAGGAAGATTTGCAATTGAGGTGAGATATGGCAATCTTCAGTTCTTGGGATAAATCTCTTTGAAGGTGCGCTGATACGCGTGGAAGATTCTGAAGAAATGAAGAACTTGAGAGAGACGGAGTAATTGAAGGACCGAACCGCGCAGAAAAATACTCTTTGGTAACATAACAGAGATGGGATGGTTCAGAAATGATATTACCAGCAGAGTCTTGGAGATGAGTTGCACTCAACTCTTTTTTTCCGAGATTCAACCTGGATTAGGTTGAAGTGTTATTTTCATCGGCTTGCAGATTTAGTCGTTGGAGGATGTCAGCACTTTTCGTTGTTGAAAGAAGTTGCATTTCAGCTTTAATAGTCGAAAGATCTGGTGCGTCAGACGGCAAAGATTGTGATGCAGAGCGTAAAGATGAGATATTCATTTCTTGTAGGATTTTCCTCGAAAACGAAAAGAGCTTAAGTAATATTTTTCGCAGACAGCCAGTGTAAAACTGGATCAGTAACTGTCAGGAGCAGAGTGGAGGATGTCAATAACGACGTCGTGAAACTCAGTAGAGGACAGACAGCTTTCAGAAAGAGTCCAGATCTTGGCAGGAAAAGGAGTAGACGATGGCATTTGGAGGCATACGGTAGCAAGAGAATGGTCAGAAGGAAATTGTAGGAAGATAAAAGGCGGAATAAAGTCTAGGAAGAAGAGAGAAAGAGATATAGAAAGAGTCAAGGCGAGCCGCTGCCTGGGAAGAATAAGCTGAAGAAAACCAAGAAAACTGCAGAATACTTGGATGAAGATATCGAAAAGTATCATCCGAGATGAGATTTATAAGCGCTGACCGGACATCCTAGGTCCTGCGAGGGACTGAGTGAATGCGATCGATATGCGGATGAATGAAGCAATAGAAATCGCCACCAGTTATGATTTCCTCCTCTACAGGATAGACGAAAAGGCGGTATTCAGCTGAAAAAGATCGTCAAGTGCTGGCGCATGTTTAGTGGATATGTGTACATTCAACAGATGGGAAACTTCATTATAAGCGGTAAACTGTAGGTGTTGATAACGTCTAGATTGAATAGAATCATCATGGATATCATGCAAGTAAGGAAGTAGACGCGTATGGATTATAACGTAAAACCGATTTTGTCGGTGGCTTTAATCAAAACCGTATCTTCCTGCTTCGGACCAGAATACTTTCCCAATTAAGCTGCACAGACGGAGTATGTCGCTGCAACTATACCGTCTTTACATGTGTTGAGGTAGGTACGTCATATATACCCCCTCCCCCTTGAGAAAGGGCTAAGACGGAGTCATAGGTATCCTAGTCAGCCGGCAAACCACGCTTGAAGGAGATCTCACTGCAGAAGAAGGAATTCTGACTTAATTCCAGACGATGTGTGGAACGGACACCACACATTTTTCGAAGAACCCAACGGCCAGGAGATTCATTTTACGTTCTGGAGTCAATATAGCGTAAAAACCATTTGCAAGTGACGAAATCGAACCATTTGTAAGTGACGAAATCGAACCATTTGTAAGTGACAAAATCGTCTGCTCCGGAGACAAATGGTTTCCCAATTAGGCTACACCGGCAAAGTTTACCGCTGCAACTTTGCCGTCTTGACATGCGCGTCACATCTGAGGTAGATTCGTCACAGTATGGCAACAGCAAGACCGAAAAATTCAATTTTGGTAAAATTTTGGAAAAACTTAAACGGCCACTTTCGCCAACGGTGGAAATCTGTATTGATTGGACATCGAGACCTGTAGAAAGATATTCAAACTTTAAAGAGTTTGCCCACCGGGAGGACATTACACGGCAGTTAAAAGAAACGAGCTTAAAACAGGACGTTATTGGCAAGGCTGTATTCCCTCGACGTCTTGTCGTGGAAGCGCACGGAACTGCGCAACGATTCTCTTTCTGGCTGAATGGAACTCAGCAGTAGAGGACTGTCCAAGAGTGTTGTCAGTGAAATCCTTCAATTGAGAAATAACACTTGCGGGGTTGTTTTTATTGCGATGTATACAAGGAAAAGATGTTACTGTCAAAGGGCCAGAAGGTAAGGGGCTTGAGAAACAGCCCATATCAGCTTCAGAAATGGAAGACGCATCTTCTTCACGAAAAGTAGTTTTTTTACTTCTAGATCACCAGCCAAAGCAGGATCATTACTTGAAGCCATAATCACATCAAGAGCGTCCGTGGGATCCGAACAGACCTGTCGATGAACGTCAGGATCTACCATAGACGACGATTCTACGGAAGGCTTCTTCTTATTCGGGATAGAAGCCGTGGTGTGTGAATCTTTCTTCTTAGATTTGGATAGAATACCCTGACGACGTTTGGCGGCAGTATTATCAGTCTGTCACCTAAGGCTTCTCAAAGTCTTTGTTAAAATTGCAACATCAAAAAGGAGCCATGCGATTCGAATGAAATTTATAACACACATTACTTATATGACTGTACATAAGCGATTTAATTTCAGAATAACACAATAATTTTTACTAGCAAGAATCAGTACCTTGTGAAGCCTCCGCGGGCGCTGCAATAAGAACTTCTAGACGGCGTGGCATTGAATCGAAAGGCGTTGGATGGTGTACTGGATAATTGCATGCCAGGCTGAATGTATGTGAGTCCACATATCATTGATACTGACCGCGGAGGACTTTGATGGGCCAGTTGGGGAGTGACCATATCCTAGACATGTTCAACAGGCGACATGTCTGGCGAACGTGCAGGACAGGGAAGAAGCGGTATCTGCTGTGATGCAAAGAGGGCTTGAACATTCCTGGCAACATGTGGTCGGGCATTGTCCTGCTGGGATATAGCGCCAGGAGTGCCCTGTAGAAAGGGTATGACTTCTGCCAGTACATCTTCCCTGGTGTAGCGGTCGCTGTTGAGATTGCCCTCAAGTCGTAGCAGCCGAGATTGCGAATGGTACCCAATGGCACTCCACACCATCACACATGGCGTTCGGTCCGTATGACGCTCGACAATGCACGCTGGAAGAAAGCGCTCACCACAATACCGTGTAATGCGTATGAGGCCATCATGGTAGCCCAAGCTGAATTGGGAATCGTCCGAAAACACGACATGTTGCCATTCAGCATGCCATTGTCTGTACTGAAAACCCCATTCCAGTCTGAGGCGTCCATGGTTCAGGCTTAAAGGCATCCGCCGCAAAGGGATGCGTTCAACCAGTCCTCTGTGCAGCAAACGGCGTCAAACTGTGGAGGCAGACCATGCCACACCTGTTGCAGTGCTCCACTGCTGTGTTAAGACTTGCGAAGATGCGGAACGGGTCGTCAATACCATGCGAACGAGGTGTCGGTCATCCCGCGGTGTCGTCACATTTCTCGGTCCACTGCCAGATGCTTGTTAATACACTGCCTGTGATATTTTACTTCTTGTGAGACGAAGTCTCTTGGACAAAGTGCTGCCAGTGTTTCTGGTGTTGCTGCAGTTCTAAGTTGAGATTCTACTTCAAAGGTCATCACCTTGTGCAATGTCCCACACCTACACAAGCAACATATATCTGCGAACGTATTGAGTGGTGGAATAGTTGATCTAGTCATCTAACGCCCTTCATCACCAGTAGAACCGGAGGTGGTTGCTGGGGATGGCGGAAGATCTTCAAGAGACGGTTTCATGATCCTCTTGTGGGTTCTCTTAAGCTGGTTTGAATTATACTTCAGTGGCATGATTTGTGCCGCTTTGCCTCACGAGTAACAAATGTGTGTATGATTCCTTCTCCTTCATCTAGGCCCTCGAAATTCACGAATGATGGTAGCTTACTCAAATGAGGGAACTCTTCAATATTTCCAACTATTGTTTCATACCCTTTATTTCGTTGTTCAACATTCTTGTTGCGGGCTGGATTTGCAAGATTCTCTTTTATGTCTCGCTGATACAAACAATATTTCGACCAATCAATTAGTCTTGATGGCATTGGCCCTCCTAAAGGCTCGGCAGAGATTATTTTCAGTCTTTTTGTCGATTTCCTAGACATATCGAAAGTACAAAGTTTTTACACAATGTTAGAAAACAGTCACAATCTGAAAAAAAAAAAATATATTGTGATCACTGCAAAACCATTTGCTTAATATAGAGAAATAAAACACCTCTATACACCCCCATACTGCAATTCTGAAGAATTTTTTGCACAATTGTAGTTTCAAAGTTTAACCTTAAAAATTAAAATAATTATAAACTTGCTGCCTTATGTTTATTTTGAGCTTATATTCGTGTTACTCGAGTCAAAATCATATGTAGACGACACCAAACACTATATGACTAGGCAATTTGTGGTGAATTTTGGTTTCAGAAGGCCATTTTGGAAAATAGCCGCCATTTTGAATTCTAAGGGAAATTCCGAATCTCTTCCCTTCCTAAGATGTTCTCTTATGTTCAAACTACAACTATTCAAAACCGTAATCCCTGTCCAAAAAGTGCAGTATTCTAACGAAATTAGTCTAATACCGCCTTTACTAGACAGCCAAACGAATTTCCCCACACGTTGTTCGTTTTCAAGCCAAATGTTTACAATATCTTGATGTTGCTGTTAGCCTGCATTTAGCAAAATATACACTGATGAGCCGTTACATTATGACCACACCCAGCCTAGAGAAGTGAGCACATCCGGAGACCGAACGGTGGTGCAGGTGAAGCTCACAGAGCAGTATATATACAACCGTAGAACCGGCTTTCGGTTAGTAGATGTTCGGAGTCAGAATGGGAAAAGCCGACGATTTATCGGAGTTTGATGAAGGACAAATTGTGATGGCACGGCGCCTTGAAACTTGTTGTCATGCCACTGTAGTGAGTACGTATCAAAAGTGGTGCAAAGATGGCCAAATGACGAATCATCATTCAGCCGTGTGTCGTCCGCAGCTCGCTGATGCCAGAGGGGAGCGGAGGCTGTCGCGCATTCTTCACAGCGACTACAAGACCACAGTGCGACAAATCACCCACAGCTACAACAGTGGTGATCAGAGCAATGTGTCACAGTGCACAGGTCATCGCAGCCTTCTGCGCATGTTCCTGCGTAGTCGAAGACCCAGCCGAGTCCCTATACTCACTGCATATCATCGCCAACAAAGCGTGAAGTGGACCGAAGATAATCGAGATTGGACCGTGGATGATTGGAAGAAAGTGGCCTGCTCTGACGAATCAAGATTCCTAGTGCATCACGTAGACGGCCAAGCGCGGATACTCCAATCACCAACGGAGGCTATGGCACCTGGATTCACTGTTAGGCGGAAACAGGCCGGCTGCGATGTTATGCTGTGGGCGATGTTTTCTTGGGAAACTTTGCGGACCAAGTTCACTCATTCATGGCAACTGTGTTCCCTGCTGGTGATGGCCATTACCAACAGGATAATGCACCACACTTCCAGAATCGTCAAGGAGTGGTTCGAGGGACACGCTGGTGACTTTCTGTTAATGCCCTTGCATTCAAATTCACCTGACATGAACCCAATCGAACATTTGTGGTTCGACTTGGAAAAACGGGTTAGCGCTAAATCACCACCAACCTGAAAAGTACGGGAACTGGAGGACCTGCTGTTTACATTATGGTACCAGATGCCCCAGGATACCTTTCGCCACCTCATTGAGTCGATGCCTCGCCGAGTGGCCGCTGTTTTGCGGGCTAAAGGGGGTCCTACAGCTTATTAGGTAGGTGGTCATAATGTAATGACTCATTGGTGTGAACATTTCGAATGCGAAATTCCAGGAAAATTACTTATTCTGCATCCAAAAATATACTTCTGAGATAAACTCTTCATATAAAAAAAAAAAAAAACTAAAAAACAAAACAAAAACGAAGCACCCCGAGAAAATTGTTTTATCCTGATTAAATTCCGCAAGCAAATGCCTCAGGGCCGAATATGGAAATTGTTAAAAAATAATAACCAATGTTTAAATAGTGGCTCGCCATAGCGAATGGGAACCGCGCATCCAGGAGGGTATATCAATAGCGAAGCCCGCACGCCGGGACAATTGTGATAGCGTATTACGGTGGCATTAACCTCCATGGACTGTGAGGATGCTTCGACGTCGGGTCCCTCAACAATATGAGCAGTTGAGCGAGTTTAAGAGAGGACGTATAATTGGGCTGAGAGAGTCCGGTTGAAGTTAAATCGCCGTATCACGAGGCATTTGGGCTGGAGCGTCGCGGAAATCGCACGATGTTGGCGCCAATGGATTGAGGAGGGCACAACTCAGCGACATGTGGGCAGTGGATGGCCAAGGGTAATGGTAGAACGCGAGGATCGAGCGATTGTAAGAGCCACGCGAACAGAACCGAATTCGTCGCTCTCAAGCATGTGTTGCCATGTTGCGTCGCCTACAGGTACGAAGGAGCCATCTGGACCGTTGCCAGACGACTTGTGGCACGCAGACTGTATTCGAGGACGCCACTCCGCCGCCTACCACTGATCAGCGAGCATCGTTGGCACCAGTTGCTGTGGTGTCGAGTCCAATCAATATGGGATAGTGGGTAATGGCGTCGCGTTATCTTATGTGATGAGTTACGTTTGCATTTGGCCAGCGCATATGGATCTAGAGAAGGTCAGCTCATATGGGTCTGAAGACGAGTCGTCCAGCACACGGTTCCTGCCTTTACCATGGAGCGGCACATGGCTGGCACTCCGGGAGTGATTGTCTGAGGAGCCATTTCCGACGATAGCCGGACAGCCTTGGTAGTCCTCCGTACCACCATCACGGCTCAACGGCACGTCGACGGCATTCTACGACCTGTTGGGTTGCCATTCCTTTCGCAGCATCACTGAGAAATTTTTCAAAAGGATAATCCCTGGCCACTCACGGCACCGCTCTCCCAGGCCTGCCTCCGTAATGTCGACATCCTTCATTGGCTAGCCCGATCGCACGACCTCTCACCCAACGAACATGTTTGGGACATGATGGGAAGCCACCTACACCCATCTCTGAATGTCGGCGAACTGGCATGCGCCTATACCACGCCGGGCAACAGCTTGTATCCGAGCCGGAGATGGTGCTACAACGTACTGACTTGTTCCACTTGTGTAGCTGTTTTATCCGTATAAATGGCCCAAATGTTCTGGAATAGCAATAATATTTTTTCCTATGCATGTACAAATGTTCTGGAATAGCAATAATACAAATGTTCTGGAATAGCAATATGCACTTACCAATTTTCATCTCGATTGGATGATTCCTTCTGCGTACTACGTTTGTTGTTGTTGTTGTTTTTGCTGCTTTTTAGCAAAGAGTGTATTAACCTCCAGATTTTTTTGTCAGCATATGTTGACAGTGTCCACCTTTTTGTGACTAGTTGCTTTCAAACAAGAAAGCACAGACGATTCTTATTTTCGTCCATAAAGTTTACATAAGTCAAACATTGATAGAGTATCAGTGAACTAAATGGATCCATTAAAACAGACATTTGACGTGGACTAGGATCATCAAACAGAAGTCATCGCTCTTTCCACGTTTATAAGTGAGTCACGAAAAAAATTTAACGTCAAATTGTCTAGTCTACGTCAAATGTCTGTATTAATTATTCATTCACCTTCTAATTATTTGTTCAGTTGCTGCTTACTATCTTTGGTGAATCCCAGCATTGTGCGGGGCTCCAAGAAGCAATCTCCCAATCGGCTTGGCAGTTAGTGTGTGTGAGTCTGGATGAATTCGAGGCCGCTGTGGTGCAGTAGAAGCATATCCGGCGCGTAACTGGAAAACCTGAGTTCGATTCCCGGTGGCGGCCAATGAGAATTTTTCCTTGATTCACTTATAAACGTGGAAAGAGCGATGACTTCTGTTTGATAAACGTATCCAGTTGGTTTTGTTAACATTGAATTTGCGATATAATCCAATAATCTTCCATACTCACCACCGATCGAGATAGTGGTTTCTTTATTTTAGTGTCTGGACATGAACGATTGTTCTTATAGAGAGGCCTTGTGCTATTAGAGCAGCTACTTTGCTCCATTTTCAGTACTAATGAAAACGAAATTGCAAGAGAAGACATTTTCAAAACTTCAATTACATGTATTGTGAGCATCATCGATTCCTTTACTTGAGAAGTTCGTTATTCGCCTTTAAAGCTATCTGCTGTATTGGCCCACAGAATTTTCGCGCATTTTCAAAGTTCTGCACAACCATTTAAGAAATATAAATTGAATACCTGAATCAAAACTGGACGTATGCGGTACATTACAATCAGCGCAGTAATTGATTTGTTTTAAATGGTAAATACGAGTAACATGTGCGATTCTTATACGATGTACGAGGGGTTGCCCAAAAGTCCTCCCTCAGCCTCACCATGAAGGAATGGTCGTATAAAAATATGGTAGGCCAGTTCTATTTTATAGCTCCCTTGAAGGTCCAAACAGTTTTTCGAGCGGTGCTACAAATCTCTTATTCCCTTCAAGTAAAATTATTTGGCAAGGCTGCCAAAATGGGCTTCCATAGCATGAATAAAGCCTTTTCGCGTCCCAAAAATGTAAACCGGACAAGTGCTTCTTCAGACTAGGAAACAGATGGTTGCCCGAGGGAGCAAGATCAGGTGAGTGAAAAGGGTGTAGTAACAGTTCAAACTCACATTCATGGATGGCCGCCATGGCAAATGTTAATTTGTGGCTGGGAACGTTTAACTGGTAAAACAACACCCATTTGGTCTGCTGTCCTCTGCGTTTATCCCTTAAATGATGTTAATGTTTCCCAGTAGGTTTGCGTAGTATGCTTCTGTGATATTTCCGCCCTTCGCAAGGTAATACACTATCTCCACTCCTTCCTCATCCCATAAAACTGTTGCCATCAGTTTTGCAGAAGAAGTGACAGACTTCGCCTTCTTTGGAGTGGGTGAGACACCATGGTTCCATTGTTTTGACTCCGGAATACAGTGATGTGCCTACGTTTCATCCCGTTACAAATCGTTGCAGAAATTCTTCTGGGTTGTATTCAAATAGGGTAAAGTTTTCTCGTGGAATTTTCTGTCTGATCAAAGGTGTCAGGAGTTTTGGGACTAAACGAGCAACGACCTTTGTCGCTGTCAAATTATCTCTCATAATGCTGTCAAATGTTTTTGATATGTGCAATGTCTCGCCAATCTGTCTGGCCGTTAACGGCTGTTTTGTAGTACAGTTTTGTGTAACTTGTCCAGATTTTCTTAAGTGATGGCCTCAGAGAATCTGTCTAAGTTAGAGTCATCTTCCACACTCGTTCTCCCACGCTTGAATATTGTTTATTTTCGCTATCGGAGATTCTAAATCGGCATTTGAAAAAGATAAATGGGTATTCATGGAAAGTCGTTACCGTGTGAACAACGGAGGCTTGCGCTGTACAGAAATGACTCCATTAGCATTGTACAACTTACTGCGCAGCTGAGCGGATAACGAAACATGAGGCAAGAGGCATACGTCACGGATAGACAGTATGACACAGTCACAAAAATCAAGGTTTTCGGGATGCACGAGAGGATCGGCGTAATCAGGAGGGAAGCGTTGGCAGAGCGGACGGCTATGGCGTCACAAATTTGATCCTCTGTCATACCAAGGATGTCTACCAGAACGATAAGGAACCGTTTGTTGGAAGCAGGACTATGGGCACGCGTGCCGCTGCCACGGTTACTACTGACCCCTGGTCACCGTCGAGCACGTTTGCGGCGGTGTCATGAACAAGTTCATTGTAGGGAAAAATGGAGGTCTCTGGTCTTCAGTGATGAAGGCCGATTTTGCTTGGGAGCGTCTGATGGTCGTATTTGCGTCCGAAGATGACAAGGTGAGCGGCTTCTGCCACCGTGCATCCGCCAACTGCACAGAGGCCCCACTTCGGGCATCATGGTGTGGGGAGCGATACGTACGAGTCTGGTGTTTGTACGTACGAGTCCGGTGTTTGTACGGTGTACACTGAATAGCATTACGTTCGTCAGAGACATCGTGCAGCCGGTCGTTCTGCCATTTTTGAGTGCAATCCCAGATGCGGTGTTCCAGCAGGATAACGTCCGCCCATTCTCCGCCCGGGCAACTCAACATGTTCTTCAGGCTGACCAGCACGCTCTCCGGAGTTGTCTCCAATCGAGCATGTCTGAAACTGGATCGGGCAAAGACTTTTTCACGGACCCCGGCAGGCAGCGACCATCTCTGAATTACGCGTTCAAGCTGAAAGTGCATTGAATGCTATCCCCCAGCGTGATATCCAGCATTTGTACGACCGATTGCATGCCAGATTGGAAGCTTGTATTGCTGCTGGATTAGTTGCAACACCTTATTAAAATGAGCCTCCTGTACACTGTAATAAGCATTAAAAGGTAAAATAAACATTGAATCACTTCACACATGATTCACTTTCCTTTCTTAACAAGTTGTTGCTACGACATAAATCTCATAGATGCAGCTACAATATTGAATGGCGTTCTGTTTTCACTTTCCGGCACATCAGTACGAGAATCCACAAATCCTAACAGTTGGTTACTAAACCGCGTAGTACTGATTCTTTCACACGGGAGATATTCTATTAAAACAAAACGATCTACCAAACAGTAGAGGCTCTTCGTTCGCATTCCTTTTCTGCAAAAGTTGAACTGTTCCATTTCCTCGTGTGACCTTGAGGATATGAGCCACAACACCTTCCGGCATGGAATTTCTGACGTGATGAAGGCAATAAATGGAAACGCAGAAAGTAGATTTCCAAGTAGATGAAGTTTTTTTTCAACACGCTGTCCTTGTGGTTCGCCTTTAGGGCCCGAAGCCTCTTTCTTTCTTCTTGTTTACACAACCTTAGATATGTGTCGTGTCATTTAAGCTCTCCGTTGGAATCGGAAATTTTAAATGTCATCGTTTCATTAGAGGCAAGAAAATAAAAAAGCAAACTCCCTTTTATTGCTTTCGTTTTGATCATTCGTTTTTTTAAACGCATCAGTACTTGGGTCACCTCCAGCTAAGTATTAATGCTTTTCTTCCAATAAAAGAGTGTCAATGAATTCTGCTCATACGGAACCCAACGAGACCAAAGCCGCTTTCACACAAATTTAGCAAACTAGTTCCCCACTTCCCCTCTTAACAAAGTAACAAAGCAGGAACTGTAGAAAATGCTGTTCCCTAACTGGGCGAACTGCGTAAAATCATTTTAATTTTTCAAATGATTCTGTCAAATTTCTAACCTGCAACGAGTATTCTACTTGTACCTACAAACTTTTAACGCGCCGAACTTGTTGTTTGCAGCATTTTAATCGACAGAAATGCCCGGTGAAATTTCTTTATTTTCTAATAATTTTTAAAATGCATATAAATAAATGTACTTTTAATCTTACGACGTAAATTATTATACTTTAACTATTGAAAATGAATGTTTCTGTGATTACAGCTGCTTGTTTTCCTGAATACTTTTTGCTTTCGTCTATACTTTTAGTGACATCAGTTTTCTCTTGAGAAGTGAGGGAACATTAACATCACCATGTATTTTTATATTCGATTAACTAGAGCTTTCATTGTTTTCAGATTTAATCGGTCCAACAAGACTTTAACTCAATATATTTTATTCGTAGCTCCGTTGTTTACGTTTTTTTCTTACTCATCATTTGAATTTCTTTTTCATTGTTTTTTTCAAATCACTTTGTTAATCCTTACACAAGTCGTAGATAAAAGAAGGTAGTTTGATATGCAGGCGCGTATCCACGCCTTATCTTATCTCTCTCTCTCTCTCTCTCTCTCTCAGCATATATCTAGTATTAATAGGTCACTTTCACTCCTTTTTCTGCTAAACTGGTTGCATTTTTATTCTCTTGCTTTAGTGTCTGAAACATGCTGTATATAGTTGTTGCACGTGATTCACCGATAAGAGGAAGTGATAGCTGTTTCTAAAAGGAGACTAAGAGCCATAAATTCCCGTAATACAAAACAAATGAAAATTATTCCCAGCTCCGAACCAAGTGAACATAATGTACAACCCACGATGATTATCTACAGTATTGCACCACAAACAATAAGAGCTGTTTACTGAAAGGTAAAGCAAATTGCTCAACGGTTTCACCTATGCTATCAACACCGATGGAGAGAAATATCCATTGGTTGTTTCTACATCGTCGCCTGCCGGTACCAGCCACGCTCTATCGAATGACCCTCATCACTTCTCCAACCTGTGTCTTCTGTCACATGCCTGCAGATGTACCCCATGTTTATCTCTTCTGTCCAGTGCTTCTACCACTCCATCATCTTGCATTCAATGTGGTGCAACATCTGTGCGCACTCAACCGTTCATTTGGAGCTTACAGTACCCTGGATAGCTCGTATCAACCTCCTACTCCGCTACCTACAGCAAGCGCTTATGTGTTCATCTTAGCCCGCCACGTCACATATCTTTACCATCAACAGCTTCGATCTGTTTCAGTAACACCCACCATGTTCCAGGCGGGGGATGCAATGTGCAGTATCTTTCGCAACAGCCTTCTGTCGCAATTGCACCTCGCATATGCGTCTGCGTCAACTGACTCTCAGAAACGTCGCTTTTTCCGGGTTTGGTCACCATATCGAACCTGGTTTACTGATCCCACAGTTCATCTGCAACTCCTTCTTTGAGAACTGTTCTCTTACATTACTCTACTGACTGTCTGACCTAGCTTTCTGTACCTGTTAGAGCTGAGTTCGGGCTCAATTTTCGGAGCCCGAGCCCGTGGTGTATCAGCCCGAGCCCGTCCGAGCCCGTGGTATATCAGCCCGAGCCCACCCGAGCCCACCCGAACCCAAATTTTATATTGAAAGATAGAGCCCGGGCCTGAACGAGCCCGAAAATTGGGTAACCTGTTCAACTGTTAATAAAAAACATCTCCTTTTCCACACTTCCATTCTCTCCTCTTCCTGCAATTAACCAATATATTTCTCAAATAGGGAGTGGGGAAGGGACCTCTATGTATTTTTACAGTGTAACTGTACGATTTTGTTTGACCATTCCTTTCCACCTGAGTGCTTCGGGCGGCCGGCCATCCAAAATGATTCTACCGTGCTACAATTGTATGTTGCTCAAATAATGCTGATATTATCGCGCCATAATGCGCTGAAATATGTACGTTGGTAAATAGAATTAGTAGGAAGCTACTGCATGGAGATAGGGGTAAATTATAGTCGGCAAGCTATCAACTATCCAATATCTATAGTTCTTGAAAAAGCTTTTTCTTTCCTGCGGAAACACACTAATGCGCGGCCTATGTCATTTTCTACCCAAGCCCGGAATAAATGGCCATCTCGAAAGCGTGCTCTCCAATCAGAACCAGTTGCCGAAGAATTCCCTTTACCAAATATAGAGTGTCTCATTTGCTAAATCATATAAAATCACATTTATACATAAACAAAAAAAAAATTCTCTCGCTCTCCCTCTCTCTAAGAGCCCGAGCCCGCCTTAGCCCGAACCGCAGTAAATATTCTACAGCCCGAGCCCGATTCTGGCCCGGGCTCTGCTTCGGGCTTTCGGGCTCGGGCTCAGCCCGTCTCAGCTCTAGCTAGTACTTGTACAGAACGATTGTCGGTTACTGTATTTCTCCAGGTTCTATCATCGACGTCTTTGTGTCGTATCATAATCTACACACCCGCTCTCTGTGAAGAGTGTTTACCTGTCAATGTAATTTGTTACTGCCTTTGTATACACATTGTACATATTGCTTTTATTAATTTTTGCACTACATCTTTTCTTTTAACCTTTTCATGTCAGTACAGCAATGTACATAGTATTATAACCATACATTTATCTCTGTTACAATCTTTTACTAGAATTGCTCACATTGATTCTTTCACTGTGTATCTATCTCTAGTGCATTGCTCATACACCATTGTTACCGCTCACTTTTGTAGCTCAACTTATATCCGTGATGACACCTATCTTTTTGTTTCTATTGTCATTGTATATAGCACATCAGCATCTGTACATTTTTCATCACCATTGTACATATGTCATCAATTATGTTTCTGTTGGCACTGTAAATACAGGCCTTCTGTTTCCTCCCACCTGGTTTTCTCAATAAACACGTTGAAAGCTAGCGTAGCATAGATAATTATCTCCATGGGAAGAACTGAAACAAAGAGAAAAAGTGGCAATGAAATTTTTTTAGGCATGTAGCATTATGAATAAATTGCAGCTATTAGTAATTATAATAAGACACCGTATCAACATATGGGGGTACATGAAAGTGAAAATGAAGAAATTTCTAGTGTTTGTCCTAGATGATTTGATTCTCCAAACGCTGCATTAATTTGAACAGCTTCAAAATTTTTGGAGACGCAGAAAACAAAGGGAGACAGGATAAGACGAATCAAACTTTTAAGCACACAAAACGACAATTACCTTGCATGACACTTCTTTGATGCATATGAAAAATATTTCTTATAGAAACGTGTAGTTTCTTTACACTTATTGTATGTGAGAAAACATCTGCACAGAACTTTAATAAGCCTAGCAAGGCAGTTTGGCTCATTTAATTGGAAGGCGTTGGAAAGAACATTACTACTCCTCCATAATGCCCTTGATTACCCAGTCCACATTCATTTCGCGGCAGTCAATCGAAAAATTTGAAACAGGCTTATTTTGTCTGTTACGAATTATTATTTTAGTTTCGTGAAAAGTTCTTCTGTGCTACAAGTACTGCTTGAAGAATTAATCTAATTGGAAATCAAGCAAAACTGCTTGTAGTTTTTTTCTACTCTGACTACTAACTTCATACGTGTCCACTGATATGCCGATGGATGAAACATATATGTAAGAAACGATGCAGTCAACATCAACCGTTTATTTATTTGTTGGCCAAGTGATCACAGACGTTAACTTCTGGCTAATGGTCGGAGTAGAGACAGGGCCCGAGTAACGGATGAGGCATGAGTGGTGGACCTGCTTTATCACTCTCCTGTACCAGTCGGCCCCAAATTTGAGACGGCCGACTTCCTACATACTTATGTGTTCACAGGAATCGTGGATCACCGAGACAAAGAGTCAGCTTGTTCCATTCAGTTTGATCCTTCAATTCCTCGAAAATGCATTTTCTTGAATGGTGTGAAAGTTGTCGTGCGGAAAAGAAAATTGCTCTGCATTTGTTAAGGTAAGAAAACAAAATTAATCCTTACAGTTTTCGATTTCATCATTAGTTCTACGTAGAAGAAGGGATCTAGTAAAACGAAATCCAAAACTTTTGACTTTGTACTGAACTTTGACTTTGAGAAACGTGAAAATACGGTTGATTGCATTGTTTCCCCAATTAGTGAAGGTCTGTGAACACATTGCCTCGGCAAAAGGAACTATTTAAAGATATTTTAAGAACATGAGCGATGTAAGAGTAAGATGGAGTTATAATGCAAATTCATCTCTGATTTACACATCAGTGTATCTCGGAGAGATGATTTTAATTGTTTCGCTTTCCAAAATTCAATTGATTTTAAAAATCGGTCGTATTACTTGTTTTGATAGTGGTTTGGGAACATGACTACGTTTGAAGTACGTTCCATTAATTTTTTTATGTGTAAGTACTCTGTGAATTTTCGTATAACAAGCCTGCTGAAAATACAGAATCAATTCTCCTATAATAGGCATGCGTGGCACACTTCGTTAAGGTATGCATCCAGAAAATTTTGTTTTCAATTTTTTTTTAAAGTGAACATTTATTGAATATTGAATCATAAAGGGCATCAGTTTTATTCGTAAAACAAAATAAAGAGACTAAAACTTAACTGAATTTCTTTTTAGAAGAACACATACCTTAATTTTAGTACAAACTTAAAAAATGCGACACAAATGCCAAAATTTTGTTGCAGTGATTACTAGACATATATACAAAGGTACAGTCAATATTCATGATCTTGGTTTTTAACCAGATAACAAGCTGTTACAAATTGCCAGACCAAATTACATTTTCTTCACCTTCCTGTCCTAAACAATGAGACGTCGCTCATTAAATATTGACTCAAATCCCTCAAACACACCATTGCAGTTAACTGACGATGACAGTTCTCATTCAATATATAAAATCACGAGGAACTCGAGAGGTTGTTGGGATATTGTAGTTTTTTGTTTTTTTCACATGTGATAGTTTCAGAAAGTTTTTTTACAGGAACTGTTTGAAAAAGGTAAGAATGTACAGCATTGAATGGATTTGAAAAAGGTCTGGAACACGAAAGTTTACCTTTAGCCAGGCAAGCAATTCCCTGATTGTGCTGTGGTGCTATCTTTAGGGGCAGATCTGCATTAACACCGAAGCAATCGGACTTCAGCACTTCCAACTCACTCACGGAGAATAAATTTGGCCGCCCCGGTGGCACAGTGGTCTAAGGGATGGTTTCTGATCATTCGTCCGAAAGGGGTCCGGGTTCGAGTCCTGTGAGGTATGGATATTCTGTTTATCTTACGACACTGGCTCTCTCCATTCCCTGGAACCAGTGACCCTAAATTAGGAACGGGCGACTGCTTATAGCCCATTGAGTTGCTCACGGTGGTCGTTAAACCTCCAATCAAAAAAGAATAAAATTGTTTAAATTGCAATGTCAATGTCGTTCGAGATCCAGTGAACTCGACAGCTCCACTGCTACTAGTTTTTTTATAGCCATTGTTAAATTCTTCAAAATCAGAGGTTTTCAATGCTATAAACATTGAGGCATTTTCGAAGCAATCTCTGCCCGCTCACATGATTCACATGATGTTCATAGTTCTTCAAGTAACAAAAATCTTAAATTTCATTCTTCACAAATGGATTAAATGATTCCATTTTTTTGTTTGGTTTCGAAATGATTTCTATGTAAAACAGATGGAAATAGCTCAGGGGAGTTTTCATGCAAATAAGGTTTACCACCAGCGGAATATGAAAATAATGTTTACCACCGGCAGAAGGTAAAAAAAGTTCTATTTTCCTTAGCTTATCGAAATGTACCTGCAAAGACAATTTCTGTAGCTATTGTTTGGCCTTGTGGAAAGCATTTTCTTCTTTAGAGGACTATTCCCATGGTATTATGTTCTTATAACTTATACAAAGATTTTAGAAGTGTAGCCATACACGGTAGGAATTTGGAATAATATATAAACAGGCATATAAAAGTTCGTCCACATAAGTGCTAGTAAGAGGTTACTAAATCGCTTCAAGCTTAGATTCTACTGGGTGTAGACCATTCTTAAGTGAATCCGGTGACCCAAATAGTCAGCTGTAGGTTTGAGAAATTCAATTTTGTCAGGGTACAACTTTGTAACTGCATCTTCTAATCTAGTAAGCACTTGGTCCAAGTTTCCTAAATGCTGAGTGTTTTTCTTACCTGTCGCGAGTAGATCATCCAAAAAACCGATGCTCCACAATGACACTGTACGAGTAAACTTATCTATTCCTCTGTGTAACATTGCAGGAACTGAGAGTACACCAAAAAATAACCTTGTGTAGCTGAATAATCCACGCCCGGTGTTGATTACCCCTAAGTTCCGTGACTCCAGATCCAATTCAATTTGAAAGTTTGCACCCTTGAGATCTAGCTTAGTAAAATCATCGCTATCGCCACCCGTTAATTAGGCTAACAAGACTTCTCTTTTTGGAAGACGCTACTATTCTAGTTACGTTGTTTAATTTACCGTAAGCTCAAATTCTCCACAAAGTTTGTCTTATTTGCAGTGGCACCCATATGAGTACTTTTAGGAGGGGGGGGGGGGTAAAAAAAATCCTTACCTCCTTCAAGGCTGTCCAAAATTTTAGTACATGTACAAGATACTAAAATACAACAAAAATAAAAACGTTTGATAATTGCAAACATTCATTAATGTCTTATTATTTTTAAAAATGCTTTAAAAAGAGGTTTCGTCTATTTTAGTGTTTTAAATTTATCAAAAATTTGGCCATACCAACGGCGGGGGGCATACCAACGGCGGGGGGGGGGGGGGGGGCTCGAGCCCCTTATGGCTTATGGGCGACCTTGGTTATTTGGCCATTGCGTTTCAATACTGGAACCACTACGACGATTTCACCGACTCAGTAATTCCTTCTTGAAAAAATCTCTGAATTTTAGCATCGACCCTGCTGTGTAAGGTATAAGACACTGGTCGGGCCTTAATAAATTTGGGCACCGCTATTGGAAGCAGAGAGAGGTAAACTTTTACATCTGTAATCCAATCCTAGTCCAGGACAGAAAAGTTGTTTGTGCTTCAGCAGGACTAAACTCACGGTAACTTGTGACACTGCAGTTTCGGAAACGACAGGTGCCTTGGGATGGAAGGGGTAATATTTTTTCTGAAGTCAAACAACTTAAAATAGGCAGTGCAGAAATGCAGTTCCGTCTACGAAAGTTGACTTTACCTTACTTAAATACCAGCCAGTATTTTTTTCTTTTTCGTGTCGTTGTTAGAGACACATTTAGTTGTAACAATCCCAAAACATCGATTGTGCGTTTCGTAGACGACTGAAGTTTAAAGTCAGTTTTCCACAAAGGTGGGACGTCATACTTTTCATAATTGGCTTCAGGTATTCTATCAAACGGGGTCTCAGTATATACTTCCATCTGAATACAGGACATTCAAAACTCAGAAATTCGTAATGTTTAGCAACGGTACTCTTCACCACACGAGTAGGTTGTTGTAGCTTATTTAACTTGTTAATTTATTTCATAGGAGTTTTCGTTCCATAATATCTGTTAGAAAGCCACAGAACCAAAACCATGAGAATAAACACAACATTCATGTCTTCTTAGGGTTAGAAGTTTCGTTCTTCACTACATTCAACCACAAGCCTGCGTCTTAGACTACTCAGCAGTACAAATCTTGTCGCATACTTAAAACTGTGAAGAAATGAGAAAATAAACAGAGGACATAATTCTTTAGTGGCTCCCAAATTTCTGTACATACTTATCAAATGAGAGCGTTTAATATATCACTACAGCGAAGTTGAGGAATCAGAATTTTTCCAACAGGTTGTGAACTGTGCTACAAAGAAATCTCTTTTTCTGATGTGCTAAATTTGGGATCATGCTATCAGACTCAAAGCATTCTAGGAAACCAAACACGCATACTGCAATGGTGTAAAATGATGTAAATATGTATATTTTACACGCATATACAGATAATTATACACAAGTATTTTGGCTACACAAATTTATTCATATTTTACTTGATTTGCTTAATTCTGTATAACGAAAATAAGAAAAAAAAAACATCTTTACTACCTGAATACAAACTTTTTAAAATAAAATTTTTGAAATCCAATTTTCCGAAATATTCTTATTTATCAAAAATTTGCTGTTAAATGGCGCGCATACGAAATTGTTCGAAAAGAGATTAATGAGAGAATTCCTAAAATAATTCCAGAATTAACTGTTAATTCCTAAAAAAAATTAGAAAGGATTTTACATCTTCGTTTCCCAATTGGACTCTACCGAAAGAAAATGTTTAAGTTATGCTTGCTGGTGGCGCAGCAAAGCGCTGGCCTCTGATCTTTCTAAGCGCTGGCACTCGCCTCTCTCTGGAACCAGTCGTCCAAATTAGGGATGGGCGAATTAGGGACAGCTTTACAGCTCTTGGAGTTGCTTAAGGTGGCAAATAGACCCGGAATTTAAAAATAAATACAGGTAGGCTCAATTCTGATTGAGCCGATCAGTTTGGAACGTAGGACGACGACTTGCAGATCGAATAGTTGGAATGAGCTAGTCGAAGGATGGGTTCAAAGCGTTTATTTAATTTTTATAGCCAACACAGGTCTACGATATGAAAAGTAGATTACACAATTTTTACAAATAATGCTGAATACATTGCGAACACAAAGCAGATCGATACACAAATTACTCAACGTGGTACTCTGTCTTCTTGGGTTTCTTACATTCCTCATCACTTGCTCTTGCCTTTCGTTTTGATTTTCTCCACTTTTGTTTGCGTTCATTCTGCGAATTCCGAAGCATTGCCAAAAATGTTAACCCGTTCACACGAAAACAATTTTTAAAAATTTTAGTTTAAACCACTGCGATTTGAATAGATCTCGTCGAGAGCTTTAAAACGATACTACGCACAGTCGTGTTGCGCTCACAGTTGCCGAGATAGACTGAGTCAAAAGCGGCGGCACACCCAGAAATATTGCACCGTCTCCCACGCACACAGTGAGCGAGGCGAGCCTCGCGCGCACGATGTATCGCGTACTTATTTTAACGCTATAATGATTTCAATTGAGACCTATTTTTGTCACAGGCGGTCGCCCGTTAGTCGCCCCATACTATCCGCGGAGTTAGACATAATCCTACTTCAAAAACTAAGCTATGCTTTCATAAAAGGTTTCTTGTATGCACGAGAAGGATGGTCTGACTAGTATTACGTTCGTCACAGCTACAGAATGATTCGAACGGTGCCACAGAGAAAACGTATTTGAGGGGGGCAAGTCAAAACGGGAAACTGGTTATTTTTGAATTTTATTTTGTCATTTTTCAAGAAGTAGGGAAATCTTCGGGGTTTTATTCTTGGAATTTTTGGGAGGACAGCCCCCCCCCCCCCTCCTTCTCCACACAAACATTTTTCTTAGCATGCGCAAAATGCTAAGTCCTCTCTTTTCGCTCCTGGCCTGAGAATAATATGTATAACACTTTGCTTTCGTTATTTGCTAACAGCACCGCGGAGTCAAGGTCAAAAATAATATTTTCCGACCTTGCAAAGCGCTAGACCAATTTCCTCCATTCACGTGTGTGCAATGATAAGAAAAACCGCCTGCTATCTGGTAATCGAGGCCATCAAGCGAAAACACTACAACTTCAGTTCTGCTGTGACATCAGACGTCAAAAGCCTACTACTACTCAAAGCAGCAGGACGAGTGATAGGAATAACTTAGCTTTCTTCCATTTCTTTAATTATTTGCTCACACACTGAAGATAGCGTAAGGATTCCTTTATGACGAATAACAGAAGGAATGAGGATGTGGACAAGGAAATCGTACAACAACTGAGAACAAGGTTCCTCGAAGAACTTCAAAGCACGGATAAAGGTAAAACAAAACATCATGCTCGAAATTTAACGAGCAATAGTCTTAAGCATACGTTGTTAAGGACGTTTCCAATGCCATTTTCAAAATGCTATTTGATTTTTAGCACGCTTTTTGACGTACGTTTGCTTATGAGTGCTTGCTTCTTATCGTTTTCCTGCTTCTCTATTTGGTTATGTTATCCGTGATACAATTTCGAATGAAATCTCTTAAAAATCAGAAATAATGAAGCAAATTGAAATGCATATATTTTCGGACTCTTACTAACTTCAAAAATGGAAAACATAATTCCTATGTAAAATAAAAATACCAACGTTTACCACAATCAGAGGTTTAATATATATCGACTATAGTTTCGCAGAGCTATTGGCTCGGCATCATCAGATTGATCCTGATGATGCCGAGCCAATAGCTCTGCGAAACTATAGTCGATATATAATAAACCTTTGATTGTGGTAAACGTTGGTATTTTTATTTTATCTCAAAACCACAAGTTTTGTAGTCATAAATTATATATAATTCCTATGAGCTATAATTCGATTCTGCAGGACTGCAAACTTTCCAAAGAAACTGCCGAACTGAAAATTTTAAAAGATAAATTATATAAACGTTTCCCTGAGAAACTGGACAATTTCTGCCGTGGATCGTTCAAATGTCAATCATCAAGCTGCGAATTTTCATATTTCTAAATTAAACTGTCAGTTTTAACTTAACGAACTTGAAACTTAAATTTTTGCCCCAGCTGAAACAGTTTTTGATGTCATGTATCTTTCCCGACAGTAGTAAAGTAAATCTCAAGTAAAACATTTCGATGTAACGAAAATGGGTAACGGAAGTCGTCAAGACCATTGCTTAAATGTGATCGTGCCACATGATGTGCCATGAGGTGACGCAACAATAGTTAATTTCTTTGTTACTCGACAATATATGCACTCACGGACAATGACATTTGCGCACCAAGAAGAAACATGCTGCAACGGCGAAACTTTGCAAATACGCTGCTGGTCACCCCAAAACGCAACGCCAAGAAGGACACGAGATAGCAAAGCCAGATTTACTGGACACATAACAACAGATACAAAGATGAAACGATTGAGCTTACAGGCCCGTGCGACTTCCGGAACACGCAGGCATCAATAATTCGCGTGGCCCCCATGGCTGGCAATAACGGCCGCTACACGCCGCGGCATCGAACGAAAACGGCTTTGGATGTGGGCTTTGGGCATGTCGGTCCAGGCTGCTTCCACACGTTGCCACAGTTCATCAGGCGTAGCCGCGGGTGGTGCTTGCCGGGCCACTCGGTTGCCGATCAGCGACCAGACGTGTTCGATGGGCGACATATCGGGAGAACAGGCTGGCCACGGCAGCAATGACACCTGGTGGGCAGTGAATAATGTTTTGCACGATGCGTGCCAAGTGCGGGCGCGCATTGTCATGTTGAAACGTGGTCGCTGGCAGGTCCTGCAGGTAAGGGAGGAGTGCAGGCTCCAAAACGTCGGAGATGTAGCGGTGGCTGTTGAGTGTACTGGAGATGCGTACCAGAGGGGTGCATGTGTCATATCCAATTGCGCCACAAACCATAACGCCAGGCGACGGACCAGTATGGTGATGCATAATGCAGGCGTCATTCAGTCTCTCACCGCGGTGCCACCACACGCGGATCCGACCATAGTGGTGTTTCAGGCAGAAGCGGGATTCGTCGGAAAAGACAATGTCGTGCCATTCCGTAGTCCAGGTGCGGCGTTCAACGGCCCACTACCGCCTCACTCGCCGGTGGTGTAACGTCAATGGTAATCGGAGCAATAGGCGCGGTGCGACAAGTTCCCGCTCCTGCAGACGACGTCAAACGGTACATGCTGACACAGGTTGTTGCACAACACACCCTAATTCCTGCGCTAACGTTCGTGATGTGGCGGTGCGAGCGGTCAATGCCCGCCGCACAACATGCCGGTCCTCTCGTTCGGCAGTGTGCCGCGGCTGCGGCAATCGCTCACGTCGGTCCGTCCGTCCCTCCTGTACCCACCGATTCCATACTCGCCTCACTGTGGCTGGATGTCATCCCACACGGGCACCGATGTCTCGGTAATATAAACCGCTGTCGCGATAAGCCACTATTCGTCCTCTGTCGAACTCCGAAACGTGCTGGAATGACTGCCGTATTCTGCGACGAGGCATCAGGAAGCTTCCCACGCACAGGTCCGGCAGCACAACACACTTCCACTACTTCTGCCTTCTGTGTACCCTTCTTATAGTGTTTCTCGGTGGCATGCCGAGCGCACATGATTTGCATATGCCCTGCAATGCTAATCGTTTCAATGTCCTCTCGCGGGCGACGCATGCTGCGAATTTCAGGCCAATCGGATGCTTCCTTCTTGGTGTTGCATTTTGGGTGGCCAGCAGTGTAGCTAGAGTGCGTGCTGGTATGCAAATGATACACGTTCGATGAGAGTGTCCATGACCGCACACCCTAAGGTGGCGCTGCAAGCACAAACCGATAGCCTTACAAACCTGCGTGTAGTCGATGCCCCATGAAAGCGAAAAGCACCGGCCGACGCAAGTAAGAGTACAGATTGACAAGAATGCCGGGTAGATGCCAGGGACGTCGATTTACGCAACTTACGGACTTTGATAGAGGCCTGATCATCGCACTGAAAACCGCAGGGTGGTCGGCGCGACGTATAGCCAGCCACATGGATCGTTCTGACCATACCGTCCGACTGTGTTGGGAACAGTGGACACGTGACTGCACTGACACACGGCGGAGCGGCTCCGGACGAACCAGAGGGACCACGGGTAGAGAGGATCGACGGTCCGTGCGCCAGGCACGAACGGATCCCACAAGGAATCGGTCCACTATATAGGCAGATGTAGCGGCTCTTGTGTGCTCACGAACCATTTTCCAACGCCTCGAGGAAGCGAATTTGCGATCTCAGCGCCCTGTACGTGTGTTGCCATTAACACCGGAACATCCGTGGCTCCGTGTGCAGTGGTGACAAGTCAGAGCGATCTGGAACGCCACAGACTGGCAAAGTGTGGTGTTGAGCGATGAGTGCCGCTTCGTTTTGGGAACAGATGATCATCGTGTCCAGATGTGGAGGTCCCCAAGTCAACGGCACAATCCCAACCGCGCTGTCGAGCGCCACACCTCCCCCACTGCCGGCATTATGGTCTGGGGAGCCATAGCCTACGATAGCCGACCAGCTCTAGTAGCGGTACGTGGACCATTGACGAGCCAGCGGTATGTGGATGAGATCCTACGGCCCCATGTGCTCCCATTCCTGGCCGGGATTCCAGGTGCGCTATGCCAGCGGGATAATGCCCGCCTCCAACCGGCTTGGGTTGCCCAGGACTGCCTACGTCATGTCCAGACACTTCCTCGATAGGGGACATGCTCAGTCCCCGGACATGTCCCCTATCGAGCATGTGTGGGACCAGTTGAAACGCCAGTTGCCGCCGTGCCGCACTATCAGGGATTTGGAGCACACCGTCCAATACGTGTGGGCCAGTCTGCCTCAGAGTAACATGAGGCGTCTGTTCGCCTCCATGCCAGAGCGTATTGCAGCATGTATCGCCACACGAGGCGGTGCGACGCGCTATTGAGGATGATCGGACTGCGTGCCACAGATCTCTCTGTAATTGTCCTGCAGCTCTGTTTTTTGCCATCATGTGTAGCATTCATCTGTATCATTACGTCTATAAAATTTCAGTTCAATCCGATGCTTCCTTCTCTGCGCGCAAATTTCATTGTCCGTGAGTATACTTTACTGAACTTTCATCGAAGATTATGCATCACGCGTGAAAACACGGAGATCGAAACCGCGCCTCCTCACTGCGAAGTAAATTGCTCTCCCAACTAAGCCACACGGACGGATTGTATCGCTCCAGATTTATCGTCTTGATACGTGCTTTAGCTCTATAGTATGTCACACACGTTTTACATAAACGTAAAAATATCTGATTGTAATCTGCGTAAATTGTGAGAACCTGATGCTAAGTGCGATAAAAGCTATAGAATGCATTTTTGATGCTATGAAACGATGCGTTGTAGAGAAATGTGGCTTCTTCTCGACTCCCCCCCCCAAGGTTACCTGTTATTGACGAGAGCTTTAAAATGATGTATAACACGATGGGGTGTAACCTGTAGACATCCTAGACCAAAAATTACTAATCACGGTTACTAACACATTTGCGATTTAGCTTTTTTTCTATCTTGAGGTCAGATTTTAGCTTGCAGCTGTATCACATTTCATCGGTATCAGGGCCGTTAGTTACGTTCAACCTAAATCTGAATAATATATAATAATAATAATAATAAATATTGTTTTTGAAAAACTAAACAGTCGAAATACTTACTATTGTCGCCGCCATAGTTTAGTAAATATTTACTTTTATGATTCACATATCTTCTTTGATTGGTTTAACGACAACAACATTCATTAATCCAGCTACCCAAGTACCGTTCAATATAAGGAATTAGTAATCCTTATTGTTTATTGTTCTGATTTAATCCCACTTCTTATGTATCGGACTGTAGTTCGGTGTGTTCAGGAGTGACGCGAATAAATGTAATGTGTTGTTCGTAAAAAAATGTATGTTCGTTTTATTTCACATCCACAAAGATTTTAGTACGCGATGCATAGCAGATCTACAAAGAGTGCCACGGCATTCTCTCGATTTTTTTCTTATAACCATAATCATTGATTTTTCGTGTCTGTGGTAAAATTTGCCTAAAATTTGCTTCCTCATTGTAAATTTACTACAGCATACAGGTTACAGTGCTTGAAACCATATTAAGAAAAAATGGGGAAATATTATTGCAAATGCTGATTTGTTTTCAAAAGGTAGTTTGAAGCATTAAATTCTGCTTTAACTAAAAGACAGCAAATTTCGGAACGTTGAGCGAAATCTTTTGGGATCCGTAATTTATGAATTAAGTTGATAATTTAGCACACTGATGTCTTTCACGCTATTAGTTAAAAAATTAAGTCACCTTAAGCACACTAATGTCTTTCACGTTATTAGTGAAAAAATTTCAGGTAATTCAACATCCCAAATATAGACAATTAACTGACATTAATTCATAATGCTAAAGGCAAGTGACCCTACAGAGAGATGTCACATGACGATCTCATAATTATCACGTGGTGTAACATTTCTGAGCCCAGAAAAAAATTTTACTTTCCTTCGCTGTTGCTATGAAATGGATACAGATCGAAAAGATAGAATGTTTTGAAACACCTTAACAGTAAACGTACCATTGCCATCTTTCAAGATAAAAAATATTAAAAGTCAATAAAATATTTGTACATATCTTTTGAGTTATAAAATTTCTATGGCACTACAGTGCCTCATATACAAACGAGAGAGGATGATAGGGAAGATTTTATTTTTTCCAGCATTACCGCAAAACCATTTGTTAAAACCAATTCAACATGGTTTTTGATTCTCCTCGGCATCTTAGACACGTTTTTGCATTGAAATGGCGATTCTTACCTAAAAAACATGAGCACAGGACCAAGTTTCTGCTCTTCCCTTCTTGCGAAATACACCTGCTTTTTAAAGCATATACTATTTACCATTTCACTTCGCTTACTCGCCACTAGCTTGCTGATGTCGGCTTCTGGTTGTAAGTTTTTCTAGCAACTTTATCGAATCTTAGTATGAGTAAATGTAATTAATTAAGAGATGTAGGTCATTAGAACAAAAGTTGTCATTTTACCTCTCTCTCCTCGTACTATGTCACTGTCACCACCGATAACGGATAATTTTTTCTTAGAGGAATTATTTCACTAAAATACCTTGTAAACTGTTATCGTGATTCAGATAAAGCTTCACCCTGAGCGTTTCTTACGTCTTACTCTCGATTTAATTTAACATTTCCTGTCGAGTGGCACAGACTCAAACTCCATGGTGCCTTCCCTCAGATTCTTGCAGATGCTACTGTGGCCGTAATCCTGAGAGCTCAGTCGTTCTTTCAGAGTAATGTTCAGTCATTCAATAGCCAGATTCTCCACAACCGAATGAGTTGTGGAAAAGCTGTTGATTTACTGGTATCTAAAGGTAATTCATTAATTAAAATCTCAGATGAACTTCTGAAAATCGCATAGCCAAAAGAAAAATACATGTATCTTTACTTTCGTTATTGAATAACAAGAAAGATAATATCAGCGCCTTTTGAAAAAAAATCGGAAAGTTGTTGTTACAGAAGTATTTTCAGGTGTGTTGACCAGCGGTTTTCTTAAATTCAGGATCGTTCTGTTTGTACTGTGTGATCGGACCTCATACCTTGAAAAACAAAGGTACTGCGTGGGAAAATTTGGACAAGAATATAGAAATATATATGAATAATTTATATTTCTTTCACAGCTGTTTGGTGCGAAAAAATGTACTTTTACGGTATGAAAATTAAACTGGTGTACATTAACGCCATGTAGCGTGAAAATTTTGCCTCTGAAAGATTAGAAAAATGTATAGAAAATAATCTGGGCAATGGCTCCACCTGTTGGATTATTTTTTTCTAATCCGATTTCCTCTAGCGGGTACACCGAAATAAGTACGTAGAAAAGAACATCTACCCTGTATCAGAAAAAAATTGTGATCAGATGACATGAAGATAATATCGATCATTTCTAGAGCTGTCAGCTGTTAACAGAACTTGTCCATTTTGATTAACAGCAAAGCACTTTGAGAAATATTGCGTGTAAACAAAACAAGAAAAAAATGGGTGAAAATTTTAGTCATGGTCAAACAAACACATTCATGTGTTACAAAAAGAAGTTTTCAAAGTGGACGTTTAAAAACAGGGATATCGAGTTTAAAACAAACCTACGATTACCAGAGAAAACCGTTAATCCGGAAAACTGGGAAATGCCGGGGTCATACTACTCATGGCCTTATAAATCCATCGCAAATGGGACTTTTTTTAACTCGGAATCGATGCAAAGATACTGTATCTACAGGCAGACAGCTGTAGTGATGGAATTTTTAAACCAGGTTGATCGATGCAAGGATGCTGTGTCTGCAGACAGACTGATAGTGAAATTAAAATTAAATGAACTTTTTTTAAAGTAGAGTGATCAATGCTAAGCTATTGTGTCTGCAGACAGACGGATAGTGATACTATAAGGAAATTGACTTTTTCAAACAATGATGATCTATGAGAAGATATTGTGTCTTTAGGCAGATGATAGTGATATTATAAGAAAAGGTACTTTTTTTTAAACCAGGATGATCGATGCGAAGATATTGTGTCTGCAGACGGACTGAGAGAGTGATATTACAGAGGGTGAGTCGAACTATAATGAATATATCGCTTCTGCTACTGAATTATAATGAATTCAGCTTCTTCTAAGCTAATGCTTCTTCTAATGCTTGTTGTTTGTTAATTATATCATGAATAAACTTTCCTGCTAGTAGTGTAGTAATAATAATGAACAAGCTTTTAACTGCTAGTAATATTGTAGTAGTAATTAAGATGAATAAAGTCTTATGCTGGTTGTTAATAATAATCAACTAATGAAATTAACCTAACAGCCAGACAGAGATCTGACAAAACTATGAACTGAGAAAGACGTACTTACTAAGACAATCTTTTATTTGGTAAACTTCTGGCTCTCACATAAACGAAGATCTCTTTACACACGAAACAAAGCTCTCACGCACATAAACAACCGCTCTCTCTATACAACAACAGCTTTCTGACACATAAACAACAGCTTTCTGACACATAAACAACAGCTCACTTCGTACAACAACAGCTCTCTCTACGCACATCAACAAAAAGCTCTCTCTCCGTATCGTTGAACGCGCCTATTTATACTGGCTACCACCACGTCATGACTTACACTCATTGCCAGATCTCATTCAGCGGGAGAAATAACATCTCGTTCAGTAAGAAGATAATTTACATAGTAAAATAAAATAACCAGAGATAGTAAAAATCAAAAGGAAAGTGAATCTAGAGTATACGTTACAGAACGTTTTGTAATATTTGCATAAACGCATGTGCTCCGGCTGGTATGTCACGTGTTTAAACTAGTTCAAGTTGTGCACTGCAGTCGGTTAAAAGGAATATAAAGTGGAATTAGTTGCTGTAAACAGCATTACATATCGTCGTTCTGTCTGTGGTTAGGACACCTAAAAGATGAACAGCCACAACCGGCTAATTAGGAAACTTTTGCTTTGCGAGTTTGAACTCGGTCATAACGCTTATAACGAAGTGAATTTCTCCGTCATTTCTATCCGCGCCAGGATTCGAACCCGGGTCCACTCATTCCGGAATAAGTTGCTCTACCAATTGAGCTACGCGGACATTTTATTCTGATTCCTATCTGCCTTTATGTCGTGTGCGTCCTTCTGGCAGGTACGTCACATCTCCTGGTACGTTACATCATCTCCCCCTTATTTATTTATTTATTTATTTATTTATTTATTTATTGTTTTTTTTTTTTTTATTTTCGAAGTGCTGCTCTTATTTTTCCTATCTCGCATTGTGGAAATAACATCACACCATTGCGAGATTGTGAACGGTCGGGTCATCCGGATAGTTGGGGCGCCATTATAACGAAGTGAATTTCTCCGTCATTTCTATCCACGCCAGGATTCAAACCCGGGTCCACTCATTCCGGAATAAGTTGCTCTACCAATTGAGCTACGCGGACATTTTATTCTGATTCCTATCTGCCTTTATGTCGTGTGCGTCCTTCTGGCAGGTACGTCACATCTCCTGGTACGTTACACGCTGCTCAAGCAACACGAAACATTTTTCATGCGAAAGGGGAAGGTTCCGTGGACAACAGCACCGCAACCATATGGTTCGAGAAACTTCGCTCAGGTACAGACTCCTCGACGATCAGCTAAGGTCAGGTAGGCCGCGAACCGTGGATTCGGAGGCCGTATGCCAGGACGTAGAGGCAAATCAGACAACCAGCACTCGGAGATTATCAGGCGAGCTGGGCATATCATAGACCACCGTGGTTCGTCACATTCAGGACTTCGACAAGGTCTACAGGAGTTGCCGCATTGTCTCTCACGAGCTGACGCCAGCTGAAACAAACCGCCGAGTGGAAGAGTGTACGAAACTCCTAGAAAAGCCGCGCGATGTACGTTTCATCAAGAGAATTGTTACGTGCGATGAAAAGTGGGTCTATTTCCGTAATCCTGACACACAACGGCAGTGGTTGAGCTCGGGCCAGCTTCCTGAACATGTTGCCAAACGTGGGCGCTTCGAGCACAAGTGGATGCTCTGCTTCTGGTGGAATTTCGAGAGGATAATCCATTACGAATTTGTTCCAGACAGTCAGACCATCCACCCCAACCTCTACTGTAAACAGCTGGAGCGGATGTATGCCGTTTTGGAGGAGACCCGGCACTGGTGAACAGAAATCGCGCTTTCCTACAGCAGGACAATGCTCGGCTTCATACCGCGCGAACGACCCTGAAAAAACTCCAGGAACTTGAGGGTGTCGAGCTGATCCCACACCCAACATATAATACGGACCTTGCCCCGTCGGATTATTACTTGTTCCAGTCCATGTTCTACTTCCTTCGCGGGCGGCACTTCAGCAGCCAGGGGGAGGTGGCAGCTGGGGTGAAGGAGTTCTTTGCCTCGAAGGACAAGAACTGGTACCGCCGCGGAATCGAAGAAATGGCAGACAGGTGGCTAAAGACGGTGCAACACGATGGCCTATACTTTGAATGCTAGTCAGCTTTCGTCGTAAAGGTACGTATGAACACATAAAATGATTCAAATATTGCAAAACTTTCAACTCACGTATAAGCTTGAAAGATGTGGGAGCGAATGAAAGTAGGAATTGCATCTGTCAATTCCGTAATAGTTAGGGCAATGTCCACTTCTTACAAGAGAGTGATCAACAATCATTAAATTTTGAGTCTTAGCAAATAATCATAAAGACACACTTTCTTTCGAACTGTGCAGTGTTTGAATCAAGACATGCTTTGGTGTTCAGCCTAACCTTTTTCAGCTGCAGAGAGTATGGCGATCATTTCTATCACCAACTACATCCTCCTATCATTCTAACTAGGTGTAGTCTCTAGTATAAATGAAGAAGCATGTAAACCAAAAAGAAGTTTTACCCACAGAAAAATTAATGTCCATTTAGAGTACTGAATAACAAGGCACAGTTTCTTACCTTCACATTGATAAACAAATCCTTATTCGCCAAGTTATAATATTGCACTTCTGTACATTGTCGGTACAGCCTGCTGGAAATGCCAAGAGTTTTCACTTTCACTAAGTTCTAACTTATCTCCGCCTTAAATTGCCACTAGGTACCTTTAACCTACGTTAGTGTACTTAATGTGTTTTCCCCAACTGCTAGTTGTTGGTAATTATAAGGTATTTGCCATGTCCTGAAAATTACACTTCTGTAGCATTCTGGAGTTTATCATCATATGTTTCACGGTTATCGGGAAGAAGAACTCTAGGGTTGCTAACAGGACAATGTGGAATATCCATGTATTTCTAGCCATGCACTCTTGAATACTGGACAACTGAATTTGTGATTTCTTTATTTGCAGATCCGCCCCACCATTATTATTTGACATAACAACTAAACTTAGTGTAATCAAATAGTAGATATGCAGTGGCTGCCCCGGTATTTTTATGTGCCTGCTGCATTATGAGCAGTCTTGGAACTTAAAGAATTTCATTCTCGCATGCCATAAAGATTAGAAATTTCGATTACAACGCTGTTATTCATAAAATGTATCAGTTTTGAAACTGAAAATGCATTTTTACAATAGCAGTATAGATGAAATATGTTTGATTATTATTACGCCAATATGTAGCAGAACATTAGGGGAAAATGTTGTTTCGTATTTTCAGCTTATAAGATTTTTAGTCAAATTCCTGACCTTTGTTGGTAGAAATGTGCGTTATAAACAACATTTTGTTGGATAATATCATTTACTTGAATGTGTCTTTCTCGTCCCGAATTTTTCGAATCTTTTTCCATGTTTCAAGAATGCGCTACTTCAACTGTTTCGGTGACAAATTGAAACTCGAAGTCGGCTTCTAAAGAACAGCTGTTGTAGGCATATTTGTCATTAAAATTTTCTCGTAAGATAAAAAAAAATGCAAGAGCATTGTAAGTAAGCTATTATTTATTTTTTATTCTCATTATACATTAATAAACAACCGACGAGGTGATCAATTAATAGCTGACCCAGTGACACTTACAAAAAAAAAAAAAAAAGAAAGAGAAGGGTAAAAGTTATTTTCCAGAAGGGAAAAAACGTGAAATTTTCAATAACAATTTAGTTCCGCGCTGTCTGTTACGGCAGTTTTGTTGGGCGTTGTTTCCAAATGTACTTTACAGTGCAATGAAAAAATATTAAAACAAAGAGAAAAATACGTGTAAAAAGAAAGTATGCATACAAAGTTCAAATTAAATCACAGTTTGCGGAAGTGAAGTGACTATAGCTCCGAAAGTAGCATAAATCTTCCTGGGTGTATGGAGCAAAATTTCTACTACCTTGTATTCAGTGTAGGTATGCGTTGGTAATCAGTTACATACAATGCTTCTTTGAAATTCCTTAGGGAGCAACCAGCAAATATCAGCTTTCAAAACAGACGATTTGGCTTCATAGTAATTTACGAAAGGTTTCGCTACAATACGTTGAAATATTGTTGTACAAAGCAATTTCAAAGAGAAAATAATTTTAAATACTTTAGGAATGTGTGTGTGTGTGTGTGTGTGTGTGTGTGTGTCAACATCTATCTGGAGGCGATATATTGATAAAAAGTGTTTGAAAAAAAAAGCACGAAGTTGTGTACTAATACAGTATTTGCGATGATGCGGACGAGGTTTGAGAATGAAACCTCCCAGTGGGCATCTGGGAGGAGGTGAAAAGAGCTTCTACCGAGATGAAGAATGGCAGAGTCTCTATGAAAGACGAGTGGATTGCTTATATTTAGAGGCGCGACAGATTGCCAAATGTCGTACACAAGTGTTTGCATGAGTTCCAAGAAATGGAAAATTCCAGACTTAGAATACTGAAATAATATAACCTGCCATTGTAAAAAAATGTAAAGATTAGACAAAAATTACATGCCATAAGACCAGTGTTATCAAGACATTTTTTAGACCAAAATATAAATAGAAAATCTCCTGGATTAGCATTCAATGTGAATAAACAATATTTAAGAGCACACCACGAGGCAACTAACAGAATAAAAATAGATACTGTAATAAAAAAAAAATGTTTAATCCTCAAGGATTTTGAGTAAACTTTAGACTCAACTAAAACCGCACTTATCTTGATTACATATTCTATAATACAATTTCGGTCACTAAACTTCTCGCCGCCAGTGATAGGTTCGCTATAAATACGGGATTGAGCCAAAGACAGACAGTATACACTAACTTATTTTTATTCGCTTTAGAAGAGGATGGAATAGCTTAGAATGACAGGAAAAGGGTATTAAATGAAATCGAAAGTCTATTACCAAATTTAAGCTTCGCCGATGATATCTTTTTGTGATGAAATAAATGAAGCCAGTCAAAAACTGAATGACGGTCGTATTTAACTGAAGGTAAATTTAGCAAAACAAGGTAATGTGTAAGAACTGTATAACGTCTGATTGATACTCAGATTAGAGTGAATGTGTGTCTGGATCAACTGAAGAATATAGATGAAGAACAATATGAAGGATAGGAAAAATTAGCTGGATGGAGTTTTGAAAAATGAGTAACTTGTATTTAGAGGTTTAAAAAGATGTTTTTCCTGTTTGAAAAGAAAGCGTTTGTTCAAGTATACCGAGTATTATCATATGACTATAAAACCTGGTCTGTCTTATGGACAAATTAAGAATAACACTAATAAGAATATGACCAGTGGCAGCTTCTCTATTGGTGCACATGAGCACGTGAACCCCCAAAACAGAAAAAGAGAAAACGAAAGAAAGAAATTAAAATATAACAAGTTAAATAAAACAAAACAGTAAACATATTTCCAGGTTCTGCTAATTTCGGGAAGAGCTCCCCCTCTAAATACCCTGTCAAGACGCGACTGTAATGGTATAAAATTCGAAAGTTAGCAGCACAGATCGGTCGGCCTTACGTCGATCACACGCGCCATAGAAGAAACTACTTGAAAACCAGTTTGTCCGGTGGGAAGGGAAGGCACGCGTGCGAGGAAAAAGCGCCGCTCATAAGCTTTCAATTTGCACAGTCTTCAGTGTGCGGGAGCTCACGCAGATGGATTGGCAGTTTGTTATTCATCCGGATTCTCCTTTGGTTTGCGGCAACAACTGGTTAGTGTAGTTGTTCATCAGTTTTTATAGGTTAGTTTTATTGTTGTGTAAGAATATGTGTAAACAGTTAAGATCGCACTTAGTGAAATCAGTGTTTCTGAGCTAAAGCAATTACATTTTTCAACGTTGCCGCTGGAAAGAAAAATTAAAATGCTCAGTCCAACACCTAGGCTTAAGCTGATCCAGATGACAAAATGTAAAACTAGAGATTTCAAAAGGGAATTCAAACCCAATTTATATGAGAAATATCCATGGATCTGTGGATGTGAATTAACTAACCGGCTCTTTTGTTTCAACTGTCTCCTATTTGCAAAACAAAGTGGTGATTCAAGTTGGGGGAGTAACGGTGTTGTTGATTTATTACATCTAACTCAAAAAATAAATAAACATCACTTCTCCCAATCACATTTAAACTCCATATTAGAGTTTAGTTTGCTGGGAAAGGTTCATATTCGCCAATAGCTTGACAGTGCATTTCATTCGAATGTTAAAAAACACAATGAGCAAGTAACCAAAAATCGTTATGTTCTTTCCAAAATTATTGACTGTATTCTGTTTTGCGACGCATTTGAGCTCCCACTTTGAGGACATGATGAACGCGATGATTCATTAAATCCAGGCATTTTCAGAGGTCTTATAAACTTCTCAGCAGAACTTGATGCATCTTTAAAAGACCATCTCACTAATGCCACTGTTTTTAAAGGAACATCAAAAGAAATTCAAAACGATTTATTAGACTGTATGTTCACTGTTTGCCAGAACCACATAAAAATGAAATCTCAAAAGCAAGTTTTGTAGCAGTGACAGCAGATGAAACTACTGATGTTTCATCTGCTACCCAATTGGTTGTCGTTTTTCGATACATTTTAGGTAACGGACAACCAGTTGAGAGATTCTGGAAATTCACTAATCCCCCTGGACATGATGCGGAATCTATCGCTGGATGTATTCAAGCTAGTTTGGAAAAACTTGCAGATAAAGCCAAGAAATTGATATTCCAGAGCTACGACTGTACAAATGTGATGAGTGGACACCACGCAGGTGTTCAGGCTATTATTAAACGTACCTATAAGAATGTACATTTTGTGCATTGCTACGCACATCAGCTCAATATGATTGTCGGTCAAGCAACCAGTCAAAATCAACAAGTTCGAGTATTTTTTTCCAACCTAAGTGGCCTTACTAACTTTTCAGTAACTCTCCATAGAGGATTGCTATTCTAGATGCAACTGTTAGAAAAAGGATACCTCATGGTTCAGCCACCAGGTGGAATTTCAAGAGTCGAACCATCAATACAGTGTATGAATAGAGGGAACAGTTAACTGAATGCATGAAAAAAATAGAGCCATCAGAAACAAACTGTAGCAATATATCAAGCAGGGGCTATGCGTATGTTGAAAGACTCAGTATTTGTGTTTTGGCTTACAGTTTTTCACAATATTATGCCACATGTAGATGTGTTATACAACCAGCTTCAGAAAACACTAACTGATGTAGCACTCATTCGAAAGCATGTAAACGCTTTCCACCAGTCAATGGAAAAAGAAAAGAAAATAATGGACACAGTGACCATGAAGATATCAGAAACAGAGGAAACATCAAAGAAAAGGAAGAGAGAAAATATTCACATGAATAAAACTGTGGCAGCTAAAGAGATATGTGATGTTATCACGAATCAAGTAAAAGATAGATTTTCTTTTATAACTCACTACTCTGCTGTTTCTCTCCTCCAAGCTGAAAATTTTCAGGAGTACGAGAAAAAGTTTCCAAATCAGCTTGTTGAGCAAACAACAGATGTTTATCCCATGTTGCAGAAGGATCGCCTGAAAACTGAACAAGGAGTAATTTACAGACCAGATTTCAGAAATATGAATGGTGACATTAGTCTTCTACAGTTCGTTACAGAAAATAACTTCCACACTACGTTCTCGGAGACCTACAAACTGTTGCTATTTATTTCTACTATTCCAATGACAAACTACGTTCTCGGAGACCTACAATCTGTTGCTAATTATTTCTACTATTCCAATGACAAACTACGTTCTCGGAGACCTACAAACAGTTGCTAATTATTTCTACTATTCCAATGACAAACTACGTTCTCGGTGACCTACAAACTGTTGCTAATTATTTCTACTATTCCAATGACAAACTACGTTCTCGGAGACCTACAAACTGTTGCTAATTATTTCTACTATTCCAATGACAAACTACGTTCTCGGAGACCTACAAACTGTTGCTAATTATTTCTACTATTCCAATGACAAACTACGTTCTCGGAGACCTACAAACTGTTGCTAATTATTTCTACTATTCCAATGACAAACTACGTTCTCGGAGACCTACAAACTGTTGCTAATTATTTCTACTATTCCAATGACAAACTACGTTCTCGGAGACCTACAATCTGTTGCTATTTATTTCTACTATTCCAATGACAAACTACGTTCTCGGAGACCTACAATCTGTTGCTAATTATTTCTACTATTCCAATGACAAACTACGTTCTCGGAGACCTACAAACAGTTGCTAATTATTTCTACTATTCCAATGACAAACTACGTTCTCGGTGACCTACAAACTGTTGCTAATTATTTCTACTATTCCAATGACAAACTACGTTCTCGGAGACCTACAAACTGTTGCTAATTATTTCTACTATTCCAATGACAAACTACGTTCTCGGAGACCTACAAACTGTTGCTAATTATTTCTACTATTCCAATGACAAACTACGTTCTCGGAGACCTACAATCTGTTGCTAATTATTTCTACTATTCCAATGACAAACTACGTTCTCGGAGACCTACAAACAGTTGCTAATTATTTCTACTATTCCAATGACAAACTACGTTCTCGGTGACCTACAAACTGTTGCTAATTATTTCTACTATTCCAATGACAAACTACGTTCTCGGAGACCTACAAACTGTTGCTAATTATTTCTACTATTCCAATGACAAACTACGTTCTCGGAGACCTACAAACTGTTGCTAATTATTTCTACTATTCCAATGACAAACTACGTTCTCGGAGACCTACAAACTGTTGCTAATTATTTCTACTATTCCAATGACACACTACGTTCTCGGAGACCTACAAACTGTTGCTAATTATTTCTACTATTCCAATGACAAACTACGTTCTCGGAGACCTACAAACTGTTGCTAATTATTTCTACTATTCCAATGACAAACTACGTTCTCGGAGACCTACAAACTGTTGCTAATTATTTCTACTATTCCAATGACACACTACGTTCTCGGAGACCTACAAACTGTTGCTAATTATTTCTACTATTCCAATGACAAACTACGTTCTCGGAGACCTACAAACTGTTGCAAATTATTTCTACTATTCCAATGACAACTTCTAAGGCCGAGATATGCTTCTCAATTTCAAAACGAGTTAAGACATTTTTAAGAAGCATCATGAGTGAGGACAGACTGAGCGCTCTAGCCATGCTCTTAATTGAGAAAAACATGATAAATGACATACCTAAGTTCAATGAAAATGTTATTGATTTGTTTGTCTCAAAAAGAGACAGGCGGATTGACTTAATTTACAAAAATTGCACTTGAGTAATCAACATTCCCTTTGAATGTTTACCTTTGAAGTAAATTGTAAGCACTATTGTAATAGAATCTTCCTTTGTACAAAGTCGAATGTTACAGTTTTTCTACGTATGAGCGCTTGTTTTTTTTTTTTTTAGTTGCATTGCTTTTTTTTACTTGTAGAAACAGAAATGTATTTTAACCTGTACGTTATGTCGTAACTGAAAATTTAATTTTTACAATTTATGTATTGTGAACCCCTATTTGAATAACACACGAGCCGCCACTGAATATGGCAGAAAATAATGAGTATCGCTCTTGAAGACAGAAAAAAGGAACTTATCGATGAGATAAATTGCAGGAGTGACTGACATGCTCGACTATAAATGCAATGAAAAGTGAGAATAGCGAAACGCATGGCAAGCTGGGCAGATAGACAACTGATGGATAAAATCGATCACTGAGTGAAGACCACTGGAGAGCAAGAGAAAAAGAAGAAGACCAAGGTGAACGTAGAGAGTTGATATCGCTTGTTCTTCTGGCATGCAAAGGTATGGAAAGGCAGAAAAAAGAGCGAAAAGAAAAGTCTTAGACCTGAGGCGGATTGAAACAATTGGTAAGAAAGAATTTTTATTTGAGCGTAAAAATATGTACATGTTAGGGAGAGCGCACTCGTGTGTGTGTGTACTTTATTTCATTGTACATTGTCAAAACAGTGACTGAATATTAGACAGAGATTTCTCAAAATTGTCACATAAGTGAAGAAAACTTATTGTTTTACTTTTTACTTCACTTATGGTTTTACTTTTTACTTTCAGATATATATCACCCTCACGACATCGCAAGAGTTAAACAAAATGACTGGTACATAACAAGATATATCTTACATAAACAAAACAATGTTGACGAAGCTCTCAAGATGATGAAAGAGTCACTAAAATGGAGGAAGGAATTTCAAGCGGACAGTAAGTTTACATATGTTCAAATGAACGTCCTTGCTATTCGCTGCATCCGATTATACACTTATTACACTCACGGACAACGAAATTTTCGCACCTAGAAGAAAACATGCTACAACCGCGAAACTCTGCAAATAGCTGGAGTGCGTGCTGGTATGCAAATGATCCACGTTTAGTACGAGTGCGCATGACCGCACACCCTGTGGTGGCGCTGCAAGAACGAACCGGTAGCCTTATAAACCGGCGTGTAGTAGATGCCTCATGGAAGAGAAAAGCACTGGCCGACGCAGGCAAGAGTACAGAGTGACAGGAATGCCAGGTAGACATCACAGACGTCGATTTACGCAACTTACGGACTTTGAGAGAGGCCTGATCATCGGTCTCTAAACGGCAGCGTGGTCGGCGCGCCCACCACGTGGATCATTCTGACCATACCGTCCGACTGTGTTGGGAACAGTGGAGACGTGACAGCACTGCTGCACGGCGGAGCGGCTTCGGAGGGACCAGGAGGACCACCAGTAGAGAGGATCAACGGATCCTCACGAACGGATCACTCGGGGACCCGGTTCACTATACAGGCAGATGTAACAGCTCCTGTGTGCCCTCGAACCATTTCCCGATGTCTCGCGGAAGCGAATCTGCGATCCCAGTGCCCTTTATGTGTGCTGTCATTAACACCGAAACATCGCCGGCTCCGTGTGCAGTGGTGTCAGGTCAGAGCGCCGTGGAACTCCACAGACTGGCGACGTGTGGTGTTTAGCAATGAGTGCCGCTTTGTTTTAGGAGCAGACGATAATCGTGTCTGGATGTGGAGGTCTCCGGGTCAACGGCTCAATCCCAACTTCGCTATCGAGCGCCACACCTCCCCCACTGCAGGCATTGTGGTCTGAGGAGCCGTTGCCTACGATAGCCGATGAGCTCTAGTAGTGGTACGTGGATCATTGACGGGCCAGCGGTATGTGGATGAGATCCTACGGCCCAATGTGTTCCCACTCCTGGCCAGGATTCCAGCTGCGCTATACCAGCAGGATAATGCCCGCACGCACACGGATCGGGTTGCCCATGGCTGCTTACGTCATGTCCAGACTCTTCCATGGCCTGCCCGCTCCCCGGACATGTCCCCTATCGAGCATGTGTCGGACCAGTTGAAACGCCTACTGCGGCCGTGCAGCACTATTCGAGATTTGGAGCACAGCGTCCAACTCGTGTGGGCCAGTCTGTGACGTACCTGCCAGCAGGACGCACACGACATAAAGGCAGATAGGAATCAGAACAAATGTCTGCGTAGCTCAGTTGGTAGAGCGACTTGTTCCGGAATAAGCGGCCTCGGGTTCGAATCCCGACGTAGACCAAAAATGACGGAGAAATTTACTTCGTTATAATGGCGCCCGAACTATCCGGATGACCCGACCGTTCAAAATCTCGCAATGGTGTGATGTTATTTCCACACCGTGAGATAGGAAAAATCAGAGAATCCCTTCTCCAGCGCTTCGAAAAATAAAAATGTGTGATGTTGCATTCCACACACCAGATTTACTGGGAGTTCTCAAGTGCACGTTCTACAGTGGATGGCTGCCTGCAACGATTCATGGTCACGGCTGACCCGTGGGCCATGCCCCTGGCCCTCTTTCGGGGGGAGATGTGACGTACCTGCCAGCAGGACGCACACGACATAAAGGCAGATAGGAATCAGAACAAATGTCTGCGTAGCTCAGTTGGTAGAGCGACTTGTTCCGGAATAAGCGGCCTCGGGTTCGAATCCCGGCGTAGACCAAAAATGACGGAGAAATTTACTTCGTTATAAGTCTGCCGCAGGACAACATCAGGCGTCTTTTCGCCTCCATGCTGGACCGTATTGCAGCATGTATCGCCGCACGTGGCGGTGCGACGCGCTGTTGAAGGTGACCGGACTGCGTGCCACAGATCCCTCTGCAATTGTCCTGCAGCTCTGTTTTAGCCAACATGTGTATCATTCATCTGCATCATTACGCCCGTAAAATTTCAGTTCAATGCGATGCTTTCTTCTTGGTGCGCAAATTTCATGGTCCGTTTGTGTATATTCAGAGTACACTAAATTTCGGTTAAATGCATCTCATAAAAATCTCAGCTGATACGGCCTAATATTGACAAAGAATTATGACATGCAATTCATGCTGTAGTTTTAGATATGATGTATTAGAAACGACTGAAAAAACTTTGGGGATATTTGAGAAAATTTCAGGGAATGCATCTCTGATAGTAAAGTGATTTATATTATGAGATTGAATGTTGATAAAGCAAATATTGTACATTTTCATAACACGAATCAGCTAATGTCATCTTTTTAGACTTTCGTACAATTAAACTCAAACAACCAATCTGACTGTATAAAAAAGAAACGCTAAGCAATTATTTTTAAAATAATAAACATATTTTTTTAAGTATTGCTTTGCTTGTCAGCCCTGTTAATGATTCAGCTAATATTGTTATCGCACCAGGTGTTAGCATGCATTCGTAATGAGAAAAACGAAAGTAAGATTCTGTGCCTACTTTCCCTTGGTTGATAGCCACGAAAATGCAAAGTAAAAGGAGATTTGGTCATACACTGCTGGACAATTGCTAAGGACGGATCATAAACGGCTATATAGAGCATAAAAAAGTAAGTGTGGTTGGATGCCAAGTGAAATAAAATAATGTCAGAATGCCAGGACATTACAAAAAAGACAATTTATTGTGCTCTGAAATCCAGAAGGCTTTGGAACGTGTTCAAGGGACACACAGGCCATTTTGTGCAGAATACATAAACGTGAAAAAAAGGCAATTACCGTCCGCAGGCGTTCCGGCGTAAGATGTCAATACGGGATATGGCCACCATGGAGGTGATGCAAGATTCCACACGTCGTGTCATGCTTTGCACAACATTATCAAGCAGCTCTTGGGGTAATTTATCCCATTCCTCTGTCAGTGCACGGATGAGGGTGTCCTTGTTTTTGGAGGGCATTGGCGACCAGCAAGACTCCTCCCCAAAGCATCCCACACATTTTCAATGGGATTCAGATCTGGAGAACGTGCTGGCCATACGAGGCGTTGAATATCCTCGCTCACAAGACACTCCTGGACAGCGACTGTTCGATGACATGTTGCGTTGTCGTCCATGAAAATGAATCTATCACCGACAGCACCACGGAACATGCGAACATGAGGTAGCAAAACATCATTAATGTATCGTTGGCCAGTCATAGTCCCAGTTGGAAGCACATAGAGGGACGTACGGCCATTGATCATTATGCCAGCCCATACCATGACACTACATGTCGGATATCGGTTCCCTTTCCTGTATGTTTGCTGGACAATATGCAGTACCACTATCACGCCAGATCAGTTGTCGTCGACAATCAGACGATAGACTGTATCTACTCTCATCTGAGAAGAGGACAGCAGACCAGTCGTTATCAGTCCAATTGCGATGTTGATGGCACCATTGCAAACGGGCGGTACGGTGACGCCTGGACAATGGGATGCCCACAACAGGACGGCGGGCGTATAGTCCTCCTTCATGCAAACGTCTGGCAACAGTTTTTTGGGAGATCCGCTTGCCAGTAGCAGCCATAAACTGATTTGCTACCTCACTAGCTGTGCTGCGCCGGTGACTTTTTGTTGATAGCACTATGTACCGATCTTCTGCAGGTGTCGTACTGAGAACACGACCTCCCCCGTGACGTTTGCTACACTCTCCATTTGTTTGAAATGATTTCCAAAGCCTTGAAACAACACTGTGGCTGACGTTGAACTCCCTGGCAACATCTGTTATTTTTCGCTCTTCTTCAATCTTGCCAATAATACGGCCACGCGTAAAATCATCTAGGTGATGTCTGGAAGACATACTGAAAATTGCAAGATCGTCAATTGATTCTTTCCATTTCAACTTTGCGTTTGAACAACAACGGTCAATACGCGTCAAATCCTTTATATCTCTTATCAGCGCTATGACGTCACGAACAAGTTCGGCAATCCAAATTTTGCATACGCACAACACGTCTTACTGTATCCCGCACTTATGCTAATTTCCACATTTTCCTGCCTTCCATTTTATGGTTGCTATCGTTGCTATTGTCATCCGTCCTTAGCAATTGTCCGGCAGTGTATTTCTCTCCAATGCAGGATATAAGAGACATTTGGAGGAGTCTTCAAGGAGGATGGGGCAGAAGTTATAAACGAAGTATAGAGTGGCAAGAAATGGGAAAGACTAGCAACTGATGAGCGGAAATCAGGGGAGTGTTTCCTACAGGAAGAAAATTGGATTGTTTACACCTAGGGCTTAAGACAAGAAAAGAAATTAAGGTATTTCAGTTCACTGAATAAATAAATTGCTCGACCCCAAAGAATTTGAAATCACTAACTTTTCAGTTTAATTATATGGTGCAATAAAGTTTCTTTCTATATCTTCTGCAACTGTAGAATTTTCACCAATGATAGCATAGAGTTTTTCAGAAAAAAGAAAATATGATGCAATGCAACTGAAGTTGGGTACTAATATATGTTTGGTAATTATCAGGGCCCGTACTGTGATGACATTTGCATTTTTCGGCATTTTTTGCATTTTTGCGATTTTTTTTTTCTTTTTATCGATAATTTTTTTTTAGAGTTTTTATGACATTTTTTGAGGTTTTGGGGCATTTCTTTTACATTTTCGGAGCAATTTTTGTTTTAGGCCATTTTTTGAATTTTTTGTCAATTTTTAAAAAAGACAAAAAATAAAAAAAAATGACCTAAAACAAAAATTGCTCCGAAAATGTAAAAGAAATGCCATTCACTATTTTGTTCACTACACCCTACCCCTGTCCCGTTCAAAAGTGGACAATGGGGGTTCTCTTTCCCCAAAACTGGATTATGCTTTCAAATTACAACACTCAAAATCAAGGTTGCCAGATGACTAAAGAAAAAAACCTTCAAAAGTAGCTCATTCTGGGGACTCTGTTCGAGACACTGTTTAGTGCTATCCAGTTTTGGGGAAAGAGAATCCCCATTGTCCACTTTTGAACGGGACTGGGGTAGGGGGTAGTGAAAAAAGAATTCAAATTCAGAACTTCTTATGTTGTACTGTTGCTGATATTCCAAACTCATCATGTACACCTTGTGGGTATTTACTTGCTTTTTTTTTCTTCTGAGATTTTATAATGCATTTTATAAAAAAAGATTAAAGTCTAGTTTATGAATCGCCTAAATTGAAGTTATTTAATTTATAATTTTGAAAAATATAATATAAACTGTTTAAGGGGATTTTTCCTTCAAATTTTAAGGGCATTTTTTAGGAATTTTTAGGTCATCAATATCCAGGTAATAGTAATTATGTATGGGATTTTATTTGAAGATATAAATTTCTTCTTGATGTTGCTAAACTTATAGCACAGATTCTGTTACATCATGATCTCAATCCGTATATGGTAACAACAGCAGTCAAGCAAAGCAGGCTGCAACTGGTAACGAAGTCTTCGTGCTTGACTCCGTCGAGTTCCAGTGCTGAATATCAAATGTTACCTCTCGTCGGAATAAACGACTGACTTTGTACACAGTAGGTTTTGCCAAAACTATTGTTATCATAAAGAAAATATATTTAGTCCACTCGTCTGCGCCGTTACTTTCATTTCACTACATGTTTCGAAGAGTAAATTATGATACTGTTTCGGTGGCCCATAAATTTGCTCTTTGATAGTGCAGTACTGAAAAAACATAAACATTTATGCATAATTTTTTAACATACATTTTCAAAATTCTGGAATATTTTACTGCGTAACTTGCAAAAGATAATGCTGTTTCCGAGTTAGATTTAGCCAGAGCTATTAAACTGTAGCTGAGAGTTTTCCTAGATGTTGATGTTAATCAGTTTTAAATCTGTAGTCTCTGGGTTCGAATGCTCTCCCGTTTTCCTTCAAAACTTTCTCATAACCTTTTACATTAGGAACATTTGCTTTAAAAATAATAGGTCTTTTTTCACTTGTAATGTCTTTTCAGCCTCTTTGCCTTGAACTGATGCGTATGCAAGAAGTCCATTTACACCACTTTCAAGCCTATATACTTATTATTTATTACATCATTGAAAGCACAAAGCACAAAGCATATCCCTTTTATTAAAATAATTGTTATCGCCTTTTGAAGTCATCGTTTTCAAATTCGATAACCTAAACGGTATTTGAAGAAGAAGGTAAAATTTAGGGAAGTATTTTTATCGATATATTACTCACTTCGTGGAGCGAATTTTATTTCACAACCCCTGTAGTCATGTGTTCCGCTTCAGGCGTTATGAGATATAGATATAAGACAAGAAAATATTTGTAATTTTTCAGTCTTATCTGTAATCGCTGCAGAAGTGAGTCTTCTCCAAGAAAGAGTTCTATATTTTCATGCACATATCGGCGAAAGTGCTTGGAAAATTTTTACCATCACAAAAACAGTTCTGCAATTTTAATTTACATGCGGAGAGGGAATTTCATGCAGTACTTCCTCAAATACAATGATATTTTCGCAAGCAGTTGCACTTTAAAAGTGTTCTTCCGTTTTCTTTTATGAGGTGTAAATTCTTGGGTAAAAGAAATTCGTAAAAAAATTTTAATCATTGTTTCGCCCATAAAAACTGTATAATCGATAACAAACTCAATGAAACCAAACGGAAGTATTAGAAGAGAGCGGCACTATTTTGTTATACATACATCTCAACATAGTATCGGTGCACTTCGAACCTATTTGGATGTGAAAATCAAGTGTGAATACTCAAGAGGCGCATATAGCGTATTAAATCCGTTTATTTTTGTGGCATAGTAAGCCCAAAGATTTGCCAAGCTTTCGCACTCCACGGGGCTTTTTCAACGCAATGTTAGACATAATAATGCAGGTAATTGGAACAAAGATTATATTAGAAAGTAACGTGGGTGACATCACGAACATTTTCATGTCTACCATTGCCCCCTTTTTTTTTATTGAAGGTTTAACGACCACCGTGAGCAACTTAATGGGATATAAACAGTCGCCCGTCCCTGATTTAAGGTCACTGGCTCCAGGAAAGGAAGCGATCCAGTGCCGTAAGACAAATATAACATCCATGCCTCACCGGGATTCGAACCCATCACGGACGAATGATCACAAGCCAGCGCTTAGACCACTGCGCCAAAGGAGCGTCACCATTGCCTTTAAAAAGCCTCCCAGTGGAGTGCGAAAACTTGGCGAAGTGCTTACTACGTCACAAAAACATAAAAATAAACGGATTTAATACGCTATATGCGTCTCTTGAGTATTCACTGTGTGGTGTATTTATAATTACGTTATCAAGTGTGAATTTAGTCACAGAACTCAGAATATATTGTTATTGCTTGTTGGATGGATATTTTTCTAGTTTTATATTACAAATCCCCATAAAGAAGTAAAGGCAAGACGATTTTGAAAAAAATGGTAGATAAGCTCAGTGGATCACCACCTCCGAATCAAAAAGAGAATGAGATAATTTCATGCCGAAATCTATTGTGGGTGTTATGCCGAGCTCAACATTTTATATCTATAATTTGTATCAAACTTCCCGTAAGCACCGCCCCATTAGTTGCAACGCATGAGCTACGATAAATCTAGTAGTAATCGCAGTACGCGGGGTTGCACTTTCCTGCTGGCGTCTTATAATCGAAATTAAGTTTTACTGGGCATATTACGTTGGGCTTGCATTTTAAATAAAACATTTGCGTGGTATTCACTACTCGAGGGAAGTAGATACATTTACATTATTTAAAAATTATTCTTAACGGCAAAACAGTTTGGGGTAACTTTTTGTTTGTTTTCTTCTTTTTCACTCGTAGAATGACAAGTTTTTAAAAAAAGATTCCATGTTTTTCATGTAAGAAATCAATGCATTTCAAAACGCTGTACTTTCTTTTGTTCGTAGCTATTTCTGAGACTGATTTGCCTCTCAAATATTTCACCGATAGAAGGATTCAACTGTATAACGAGGACAAAGAGGGAAACCCTATAGGTAAGTATAATTGCTGTGGTTTATAATTGCAGATCATTTATTGTTACAAAAATGCATTACAAAAATTCAAGGAAATGTAATTGGTAATACACCTTTTTATGGATCGCCGACGCAGAAGGATTACTGAGACATATCACTTTATGTAGGAAAGGAATGTGAGGCAGATAAATTTGTTTACTTTTTTAGCACGTCTTTTGTAAAAAAGATCGTGCTTATGTTACCGGTTTGTCCGTCCGTCCGTCCGTCCGTCTGTACTGACTATATCTCTGCAACTATTAGACCGATTCGAAAAATTCTTTTTGCATTGAGAAGCTTGAAATATGCGAATGACGATCCTTCATTCCGTTTTTTTTTACAATGTAAAATTTTGCCCGCTAGAGGGCTTAAATGCAGATGATGTCGAATTCAAAAATACGTTTTATTCCACATATTTGCTTCTAAACATCCGATTGAAAAAAATATTTTATCTTCCGATTCCGTTTATGTCGAAGAGTATTTTGGATATAGTGTCTTTTTCAAATTACGCATAGATTGTCCGCTAGGAGGCGTAAAAGTAAATTACATTTTTCCCGATAACTCTTCTTCTAAAACCCCGATTTGAAAAATATTTTCTTCAGCGGATACAACTCCTGATGGAAAATTTTTGCATATAATTTCAAATTTTTGGTAAAGAATACTTTGGCCACCAGGGGGCGTAAGTGTTAATTTTTGCTTCTGATGTTTTTGCCATAATATCTGAGCTTCTAAAATATCGATTGGAAAAAATTCTTTCGTGGACTGATGCCACTCACATCGATAAACCTTTTGGCAATATTTCCTTCTTAAAATATTCCACAGTTTCTCCGCCAGGGGGCGTAGATGTATATCTTATTTTTGTCAATATCTCTAATTCTAGGAGTCCGATTTCAAAATTTCCTTCTTTGTTGGATAGTGTTTTCCGTGTGACATGTTTTTCATATAATTTCAAAATTTTCAAGTAATTCACAGACTTTCCGCTAGGGGGCGTAGAGGTATATTGCGTTTCCCCCTATATCTCTGCTTCTGAATCTCCGATTTGAAAAATACCTTCTGCACCGGATACAGCTCCTGATGGGAAATCGTTTGCACGTAATTTCTAATTTTTGTAAAAAATAGTTTGGTCACCAGGTGGCGTAAGCCTTAATTTCCGGGTCTGATGTATTTGCAGCAAAATATGAGCTTCTAAAACCTCGACTGAAAAAAAAACGTCGTTTGTAGACCGATAGTACTCATGTCGAGAAACCTTTTAGGAACATTTTCTTCTTGAAATAATGCATGGTTTCTACGCCAGGAGGCGTAGATATATATCTTATTTTTGTCAATATCTCTACTTCTAAAAGTCCGATTTGAAAAATTCCTTCTTTGTTGGATAGTGTTTCCGATGCGAAATGTTTTCCCCATAAATTCAAAATTTCCAAGTAAATCATAGACTTTCCGCTAGGGCGCACAAAGGTAAATTGCGTTTTCTGCTCCTACAGGAAGAATTTGAAAAATTCTTCCTGTATCGCATACAAGACCTGATGCAAAATATTTTTCACATAATTTCTAATGCTTGGTAAAGAATGATTTGGCCACCAGGGGTCATAAGCGTTAATTTCTGCTTCTGATGTATTTGTAGCAAAATCTGGGCTCCTGAAAACTCTAACTAAATTTTTTTCTTGGACCGATACCGCTCATTTGGATAAACCTTTTGAGAATACTTCCTTCCTAAAATAATGCATGGTTTTCCCACCAGGTGACCTAAAGTCACATCTTATTTTTGTCAATATCTCTGTTCCTAAGAGACCGATTTGAAAAATTATTTCTGTGTTGGAGAGCGTTTCCGGTGCGAAACGTTTCTCGTATAAATTCATGTTTTTCTTAACGCACAAGTCTGCAACCAGAGGGCGTAAGCTCACGATTCCGTTTACAGCAATATCTGATGGATTAAAAACCCGATTGAAAAACTTCTTTTTTTCCGTCAGATACTATTGTTTTCCATATCAGTTCCATTGACTTTGAATAGCTTTGATAAATTTAATTTGCGTCAGAACGGATTCAAAAGACGTGCTTATTACACCAGAAAATTCGGTGTCATCTTTCTTGTTTTGTTTTTGCAATTCAATTCATTTATTTTGTTGAGCTAAGAACTAATGTTACATAAATATCAAGGGAAACAATGCACAGCAAGGAAGCAGGGGAGGGAAAGGCCAGCTGGGTCTGACAGGGTCCCATGCTCCCTAGGCTAGTTTTACACTGAGGTCAGTAATTGTAGTTACAAACAAAAGTTTCGTAGTTACAAAAAAAACAACAAGAAAGGTGACACCGAATTTTCGTGTGTAATAAGCACGTCTTTTGAAACCGTTCTGACGCAAATTATCAAAGCTATTCAAAGTCAACGGAACCGGTACGGAAAACAATGGTATCTGACGGAAGAAAGAAGTTTTTCAATCGGGTTTTTAATTCCTCAGATTTTGCTGTAAACGGAAGCGTGAGCTTACGCCCTATGATTGCAGACTTGTGCGTTAAGAAAAACATGAATTTATATGAGAAACATTTCACACCGGGAACGCTCTCCAACATAGAAAGGAGATTTCAAATCGGACTCTTAGAAACAGAGATATCGACAAAAATAAGATGTGACTTTACGTCCCTTGGAGGGAAAACCATGCATTATTTTAGGAAGAAGGTATTTCAGAAGGTTTTTCCATGTGAGCGGTATCAGTCCAAGAAAAAAATTCAGTCGAGTTTTCAGGAGCCCAGATTTTGCTACAAATACATCAGAAGCAGAAATGAACACTTATGCCCCCTGGTGGCCAAACCATTCTTTACCAAACATTAGAAATTATGGGGAACATATTTTGCATCAAGTCTTGTATGCGATACAGGAAGAATTTTTCAAATCGGAGTTTTAGAAGCAGAAATAACGCAGAAAACGCAATTTACTTTTATGCCCCTAGCGGGAAGCCTATGATTTACTTGAAAATTTTGAATTTATAGGAAAAATATTTCGCATTGGAAACACCATCCAACAAAGAGGGAATTTTTCAAATCGGTCTCCTAGAAGTAGAGATATTGACAAAAATAAAATCTACGCCCCCTGGCGTAGAAACCATGCATTATTTTAAGAAGAAAATGTTCCTAAAACGTTTGTCGACATGAGTAGTATCGGTCAACAAACGACTTTTTTTTCAATCGAGATTTTGGAAGAAGCTCATATTTTGCTGCAAATACATCAGAAGCGGAAATTAAGACTTGCGCCACCTGGTGGCCAAACCAATTCTTACAAAAATTATAAATCATGTGCAAAAGATTTCCCATCAGGAGCTGTATCTGGTGCAAAAAGAATTTTTCAAATCGGAGATTTAGAAGCAGAGATATAGGGGGGAAAGCAATCTACCTTTACGCCCCCTAACGGGAAGTCTACGATTTAATTGAAAATTTTGAAATTGTATGAAAAACATGTCACACTGGAAACACTATCTAACAAAGAAGGAATTTTTGAAATCGGACTCCTAGAAGTAGAGATATTGACAAAAATAAGATATACATCTACGCTCCCTGGCAGAGAAACTGTGGAATATTTTAGGAAGAAAATATTCCGAAAAGGTTTATCTATGTGAGTGGCATCAGTCTCCTGCTGTCTCTCTCCCTCACAGGTCGCTTAAAGCAAATAATTATAGGTTACGCTTATTACGGTATTTTAATGAAATATTTATTTAAAAATTCAAAGCTAATTTTTTTTCTGTGTTAAAGGTGCTGGAACGGTATTTTGACAGGAAAAAACCTGCATGTTACATTCATTTCCTACTGAACGGGAATTTCGCTCAACGCAGATTTGATAGGAGCCTGCTTTTCGCATTTAGCCTTGGGATACTTCTTGGGTACTCAGTCTTGGATACTGTCTTATAGTCTTGGGATACTCAGTTGAGTATAAAAAGGAATTATGAACATCTGTGTGCATGATATTGTTGGTCTGCCAAACTCCACTTGTCGGACACATTTATCTTAAACTGTAAAAAACAGCAGTTTACGCTAGTAACTTGCTGATTTGCATTTCTGAGATTTGGTGATATCCAGTGGAAAGTGTGCAGGCTAATTTGCATAAAGGTGGTTATGGCAGGGAAGGCACAAGAGAAAACTTTTTTTTTTTTCCTTCACCTCCCTCCCCTAGCAGCGGGGAAAAGCGCGGTGAGCACGACCCCGTGTGAGCTGAAAGCTGAGACCCTCCCTAATATTTCCCCCTTTCGTAGTCACAGAGCCGACCCGCAATTTTAGTGACAACGACGCCGCTAGATAGAAGCGGAAATTCAATGTGTAGGATAACTACTGGAACAAGAGAGCCTACAGATCAAACAGCAGCCGAATGTAGGTTACGACCCATGCAAAACCATTAGGTAACACTCCGGGTGAAATTCCGTGAGCCAAGACCCCAGCAATCGACAATACCACAATATTTCGATGTCCTTCAGGAACGATTTGTACTGAGAAATCGACGACGAACTATTGTCAAAACATCAAATGTAATGACGAGTACACTTATTTTGGGGAATTATTATCGAGCTGGTGTGGGAATAGGATAAATACTGGTAGCACGTAGGTTCGCGCGATTAGTTGAGAGGGAAGTAAATGGAAAGTACGTGAACAGCAAATAAAATTTCTTTCTTTCCTCGACTGTGGCCAGTAAGCGAAGGAAATAATTTTACTACCATTACAGAGGGACGGGGCAATATCAGAAATGATCAGGGAAGATGGGACAGTCTGAGAATAGAAAAGCAGATTTCACAGGATTCACTCACACGATGTGATATCGAAAGGTTGAGCGTTCTCACTCTCACAACGGGAGAGAGTACAGTTGAGTTTTCTTTCAGTATGAGTCATGATAACTGATCATAAAGAACATACTTTATTCGGAGCATCGCAGTGAGATGTCGCAGCAGGCAGAGAAGTTACTATCGTAGACGCGAAAATCAGCTTCGAGCATGAACATCAGGACAAAGCAGGAATCTAGGATGGAATGAAAAGTACTGTCGTTTCCATTACCTGATTACGTATTTCTCTCCTAATTAAGATACACGAAAGATGACTCCGAATTTTCGGTTGTAATGAGCTCGTCTTTTGAATCCGTTCCGGTGCGAATAAAATTTATCAGAGTTATCAAAGTCAGTGGAACCGGTTAGAAGAAAAAAACAACAACCGGATTTCTACGATCGATAAAACATCCAGAAATAGCAACAACTACTGCCACCAGCGGAGAAAAAGTATGTTACGAATATTAAAAACCTTACTGCAACAATGAGATAACCAACAACGCAGTAGAACATATAATCATGGTGGAAATGGATGAGTGATTGCGCCGTCTATTTATCCCAGAGGTTGGGCTAACTCACTGTTTTCGCTAGGTATCTATTGGAATATGCTATCATCCTTCCTTCTCTGAATGTGTGTCCCCGACGACTGCAAAAGTGCTTTTACAAAATGTGGGTTATCCCACTTTTGCCGTAAGGTCTTCAATTAACAAATGGCTCACAAAAAGTTTTTCATAGAAGAAGGAAGGTATCAAAGACAAAGCGATTTTCAAATCGAACAGTTAAAAGAAGAAATATAGAAGGAAACACGATATAACTCTACGCTTTCTAGCGGAAGAAGAATGGAAACGCAAAATGGAAAACTTGAAAATAGGGGGAAAATATTCTTCACGAAAAAAGTTATGCTAAGGAAACAGAACTCTTCAAATGCGTCTCCCTGAAGCAGAGATAGCCAGATAAAAGTTTTGACCTTTACGTGCCCTAGCGGGAAATCTGTGCACTATTTAAAGATAATAATGCTCCACATCTCTATTGTGCTGTTAAAAAAGATATTTCAATAGTAATTTAGAAACTCTATTGTGGTGTTATTATAGATATTTCAATAGAATTAGATCTCTATTGTGGTGTTAAAAAAGATATTTCAATACGAATTTTAGAAACGGAGATACAGCTTCAAACAGAAGTACAAAAACACCACCTAGCCACAGAACTATGAACAATAAAACTCTTCAAATACAAACGTAAAGTGTTCGCAAAGATAAATGACATTCAGTATTGAAATAGCTTTTTAAATCGCTCATGTAGAAAAAGGGATATTGAAAAAAACCAAAAACAGATTACACATTCGCGCCCCCTAGCGGACAAGATTGTACATTATTTTATGTAAAAAATACGCACAAGACAGTTTTCATAGTTAGTAGTATTTGGCTGAAAAAAAAATGTTTTCACTAGGGTTTTCAATCCCGCAGATACTGCTGGAAATGGGAACGCGAACTAACGCCCTCTAATTTCACACGTGCTGTAAGAAAAATTTTAATTATGATATGAGAAACACTTCGCATCGAAAATGCTCTCCAACAAAGAAATAATTTTTCAAAGCGGACTCTTAGAAGCAAATATATCGACCAAAAACATGATGTACGTCTACGACCCCCGGCGGGAGAGTTATGCATTGTTTTAAAAAGAAAGCATTCTGAAACGGTTTTCTGAGGTGAGCGGTATGGGTCCACGAAATAATTTTTTCTGTCGAATTTTCAAAAGGTTAGATTTTGCTGCAAATACATCAGAAGCAGAAATAAACGCTTACGCCCCCTGGAGGCCAAACCATTCTTTATGAAAAATTTAAAATTACATGCAAAACATTTCCAATCAGGAGCTATACAGTATATCCGATGCAGGAATTTTTCTTTCGAATCGGAGTTTTAGGAGCAGAGATATCAGGGAAAACACAAGTTACCTTTACACCCCCTAACTGAAGATCTATGCATTACTTGAAAATTTTGAAATTATATGAGAAATATTTCGCACCGGAAGCGCTTGCAACAAAAAATAATTTTTCAAATTGGATTCTTAGAAGCAGAGATATCGTCAAAAATAGGATATTTCTTTGCGCCTCCTGTAGAAAAACATGCATTATTTTAAGAAGAAAGTATTCTGAAAAGGTTTGACGAGGTCAGCGGTATCAGTGTACGAAAGGATTTTTTTCAATCGAATTTTCAAAGCTCAGATTTTGCTGCAAATGCATCAGAAGCAGAAAAAAAAAAAAAAAAAAAAAAAACACTTTATGGGGCCTGGTGGCCAAACCATTCTTTACCAAAAATTAGATACTATATGCAAAACATTTCCCATCAGGAGTTGTATCCTATGCAGGGAGAATTTTTCAAATTGGAGTTTTAGAGGCAGAGACATCGCGGAAAACGTAATTTGCCTTTACATCCCCTAGCGGAAAATCTATGGATTACTTGAAAAATAGACTGTATCTAAAATAGCCTTCGATAAATGACATCGAAAGAAAAATAATTTTTTCAATGAGATATTTAGATGCAAATATGTGGAATAAAAATATGTGGGATGTAAGGTCAGGTGATGCGTAACATCACAGCCTCTCCTTGACAAATGTCAACCCCGCCTTCTCGTGGTGCATCCTGTTCCCACTAAAGGGGCTCTGACGACCGCAAATAGCGGTATAACTATACCATCGGGATCAGAGGAAATGCTATCCCACACTCACCAACCCGCTTGGCCAGCGTGGTGAGTTATGGCCAAACACCTCCAAAATGACTCTACAACTTAAATCTTGGCCCTCAGTCTCCGGCAGCTGGAATGTACCTGGCCAAGGCAGCGGCCAGTGCGACATGAAGGCAGAGGGGTGCTAAGAATCCCCGGAGGACCGGACTAGGCTGCCATTTGATGCTGACCTTGGCTACCTACAACGGACGCTCCCTATCTTCTGATTCAAGGCTTCTTGAATTGGAAGAGGAACTACAAAGGATCAAGTGGGACATCGTCGGGCTAAGTGAGGTAAGGAGAAAAGGAGAAGATCTCATTGAACTGAAAAGTGGACATCTCTTCTATTATCGTGGGACAGATACTGGCAGAACTAGTGGTGTTGGATTTATAATAAACAAGAAACTGAAGGATAAAGTGGTAGAAGTTGAAAGTTCCTCTGACAGAGCTGCACGACTCGTTATCCAACTATCGAGAAGATACCAAGCTCAGATTATTCAAACTTATGCACCCACCACAAGTCATCCTGAAGAAGAAATTGAAGAATTTTATGAGGAAATTCGTCATCTAAATAATAAAGGTAAGCAGCACTTGAAGATAATTATGGGAGATTTCAATGCAAAAATAGGGCACCGGCAACAGAATGAAACTTCAGTAGGTAAATTCGGTCACGGCAACAGAAACCAGCGTGGAAATACTCTCGTTGAGTTTGCAGAGGCAGAAGGATTTTTCATCTTGAATTCCTTTTCAAGAAAAAGCCACACAGGAAATGGACATGGAGACATCCAATTGGGATGACAAGTGAAATTGATTTTATTATGTGTAACAAAAAATTCGTCATCGAAGACTGCAGTGTGCTAAACAAGTTCAACACAGGTAGTGACCATAGATTGGTGAGATGTAAGATGCACCTCAACACTAAACTGGAACGTGGCAAGCTCATAAGACAAACAAAATGTATTGACATAACCAACCTTAAAAAACACCATAATACTTTCAAGTTGGAACTGAAGAACAGATTCTCTGCTTTAGAAGGCCTAACATCGGAAGAAGTGGATATTTCGGAAGTTAACAGAAAAGTAACCAAAGCTCTTATGGAAACAGCAACAAAATTAGCTGGGTCTAAGAACAAGTTGCATGTAAACAAATTATCAGGAAAACCAAAATGTTGATGCAAAAAAGAAGAGAGATGAGGACAACTAAAGAAGATGTGACTTCCAAAGTGGAATATATAGAGCTATGCAAGACAGCACGAAAAAGTATCACTGAAGACGCCAGGAAATTCAACTGTGAGCTAGTGAGGAAAGCAATTGAAAACAACCAAAGCCTAAAGATAGCAAAGGGACATCTCAGTAAAGGAAGAAAACAGATTATGGCTCTTAGAAAAGAAGATGGTTCTATAACAAGAAATAGAGGCGAAATTTTGACAAGAGTGAAAGATTTCTACTCCAAATTATATGAAAGGGATGATACATGTACTCCAGACATCATGAAAGGTACCAGAGTTCTTCCAGTCCTCCCAGCAGAAGTTGCTCATGCAATCAAGAACATGAAGCGGGGGAAAGCTCCAGGAGAAGATGGAATTACTATAGACATCATACAAGAAGCAAGTGGAGAAATTGAAACAGTACTCGCCCAAATTTTCACTCGATGCCTTAATGAAGGGAAGATCCCTGAGGATTGGAACAATGCTACAATGATCCTGCTACATAAAAAAGGTGACATTGAGGATCTCAGGAACTACAGACCTATCAGCCTCCTATCAGTGGTTTATAAAATCTTCACTAAAGTTCTTTCACACCGCTTGAAGGTAACACTGGACATGGCTCAACCGAGAGAACAAGCTGGATTCAGGAGTGGCTACAGCACAATAGATCATATCCATGTACTGAGAGAACTAATTGAAAGAGCGAGGGAATATGAACTTCCATTGTGCATGGCTTTTATCGATTATGAAAAAGCCTTTGATTCGGTGAAACCATCAGCAGTTACCACGGCTCTGAAATCCTGCGGTATTGAAGATGCATACATTAATATTATTAATAACATCTATGAAAATGCAAGTGCAAAGATTCGGCTGTTTGAAAATACAACACACATAAAAATTGGAAAGGGAGTGAGACAAGGTGACACCATATCTCCGAAGCTCTTTAATGCCACATTGGAAAATGTCTTTCAATCACTGAACTGGGAAAACAAAGGGATAAAGATTAATGGAGATTATCTAACCCACCTTCGTTTTGCTGATGACGTAGTCATTTTTGCAACTACCCCATCAGAGCTGCAGAGTATGATCCAGGAACTTGCTGACAAGAGTAAAGAAGTGGGATTAAAAATGAACTTTCAGAAGACAAAAGTGATGTTCAATGCTTTTACAAGAAATGAAGATTTATCGATTGATGGAGAAAAACTGGAGATAACAGATACGTATGTTTATCTTGGACAGCAGATATCAAGTGAGGGTCACATTGATGAAGAAATTAATCGGCGTACAAAACTTGCCTGGAGAGCTTTTGGAAGAAACAGCATAATTTTCAAGAGCAATATGCCATTATGTCTTAAAAGAAAAGTGTTTGATCAATGCATCCTTCCAGTGCTTACGTATGGTGCAGAGACGTGGACCTTAACTAAAAGAGACATACAAAGGCTGCAGACAACTCAAAGAAGCATGGAGAGGTGCATGCTTGGTATAACCAGGAGAGATAAGAAGAGGAACTCGTGGATCCGAAAAATGACGAGAGTGGAAGACATCATGATCAGAGTTAAATCCCTGAAATGGCAATGGGCTGGACATACTGCCAGAAGGACAGACCATAGATGGACAGCCGAAATTTTAGATTGGATTCCAAGGGACAGGGAAAAGACCCAGAAAAAGACCACATGGGAGATGGGTGGATGAAATTCGTAAATATGCGGGAGTGACATGGAGGAGACTGGCACAAGACAGACCGTTGTGGAGGAAACTTGGGGAGACCTTCGTCCAGCAGTGGATTGATAATGGTTGACAATGATGATGATGATGATGTGGAATAAAATGTATTTTGAACTCGCCGCTCCGGTGGCCCAGTGTTCAAAGCGATGGCTTCTGCTCATTCGTCCGAAAAAGGTCCGGGTTCGAATCCCGGTGAGGCATGGATTTTGTGTTTGTCTTACGACACCGACTCTCTCCCTTCCCTGGAACTAGTGGCCCTAAATTAAGGACGGGCGACTGCTTATAGCCTATTGAGTTGCTCACGGTGGTCGTTAAACCTCCAATCAAAAGAACAAAAACGAACTCGATATCATCTGTATTTACGCCCTCTAGGGGCGAAGTTGTACATCGGAAAAAAAAAAAAAAGAAAACTTGAATGAAAGAATCATCATTCTCACATCTTAAGCTTCCCAACGCAAAAACATTTTTTTTTAAATCGCACTGATAGTTGTAGAAATATGGTGTCCACAGACAGACGATCGGACAGACAAGCCGATAACATGAGCACGATCTGTTTTTTTTTACAAAAGACATTCTAAAAATGCTTAAGAGCAATCTTTCTAATAATCGGTACAGTTTCTTTTTCAGTCACGCCTAGTACAATTTGTTGTTAAATGGAATTAATTACTGTAATTGAAGCTTATATATCTGATGGAATTGGCTAAAGAAGTTAAATGTTTAGAAAGTTTTGTTCTTGTTTGTTTGTGAGCAACTGTATTGGCTATAAGCAGTCGCCGGATCCAAATTCAGGGTTAATGGTCCCAGGAAAAGGAGAGAGACAGTGTCGTAAGACACACTATCCATGTCTCACTGAGATTCGAACTCGGACCTATCGCCGACGAATAGTCAGAAGCCAGCGCATAGACCACGGTGTCACTGGGACTGCTTAGAAAGGTTTAAAGTTTTTCTTCGAAGCAAATTAATTAAAGAATATGTGCCGGAGAAGTGACAGAGAAGGAAAATTTTGTTGAGAATAAAATGAAGTAAAAAATAAATAAATTAAGTTACGTACCCAAATTGGCAGGAAAAGTTATAATGTTTCGAAAGGTTTGCAGTTTAATTTTGAGTAAATAATTAAAGGTTGCCTGCCGGATAATAGGCAGGGAAATTTAAGGTTAAATTTAAGTGATGGATTTTAAGTAACGAAACATTGTTTTCTGGATGGTAGGCACAGGTAAAAGGGTTTATCGCGAAAACAAAATGAAGTAATAAATTTAAAGTTATCTGCCGGATAATAGGTAGAGAGAGTTAAGCTCAGGGAAAATATGTTCTCTTGGAAGAATAAATTAAAAAGTTGTCTGTGGAAAATAGGCGGGAGAATGCTAAGTGATTTAAGTTTTAGGAATTGTTAAAGAAATATTTTAACCGAAGCCATCTGCCGGGGAAAGGATAATAATCCTGAGGGGTGTACGTATAAGCAAACGCTATGAGGAATTGATGATTCTGAGAATAACGTTTCATTTCTGTCATAAGTGTATTATGATATATTGTATATTCATGTACGTTATGTGTGTACCACTCTCCTGAAGATGGGAAGTGTTACTGTACTTATGACTAATCTTCAGTGTTCATACTTTGCCTTTTAATGATAGGGAGGGAGAAAGTTTGAAAAATTAGGAACGTCATTTTATCAAAAGGGGAAATATACCACCGGAATCATACAGGGAAAATAAAGGGAATAAATTGTGGAAGCATAAATAACGAATTGAAAGGGGATAAAGGGTGGTAATATAAGTCAAATGATCTTACCTAAACTGTGTGGTTGCTGAGAGCAAGGACACCGCAACAGTTAAGCAAGAGTATTTCATGTACGTGTGTGTGATGCTTTTTAGCAAATTATGGTTGTGTGCGTGTGACGAGATTATACATTGAGTGGCCATTTTATTATGACCACCTGACAGTTTTAAGCAAATCAGCTATGGCTGCACGCTGTTGCCGCCAGAGGGCGATGCTAGTATAAAAAGGGAAAGCTTAGTGCTTGCGACAGTAGTAGAAGTGATTTTTGGGTGACGAGATGAGTAAAAAATACGATTTGACGGACTTTCAACGTGGGATGATTGTAGGAGCTCGGAGCCATGGAGCGAGTATCACCGAAACCGCCGTATTTGTGAAATGTTCCAGAGCAGCTGTTGTTAAAGAGTTTAAAGACTGGACTGTCAGCCAAAAAACTGGTGCTCTACGTGCAACGTGTGGTCGTCATCGACTAGTGACTGCTCGGGCGGAACGGAGAGTGTCCAGACTAGTAACAGACAACAGAAGGGAAAAATTGCAGCAAATTACAGACCATCTTAATCAAGGATCCCCTCAAATGATCTCTGCACACACTGTTCGCCGTACACTGCATCGGATGGGATATGGCAGCCGAAGGCCTGTTCGAACACCTTTGATGTCTGCAGTTAACAAGAGAAAACGTCTCCAGTTTGCACAGGAGCACAAGGAATGGACAGTCGATAATTGGAAACAAATTACGTGGTCCGATGAATCACGTTTTCAGTTGCACCATGCCGATGGCCGAGTGAGAATTTGGCGGAAACAGCACGAAAGCATGGACCCCAAATGCATTGCTACAACCCTTCAAGCTGGTGGAGGCAACGTTATTGTTTGGGGAATGTTTTCTTGGCATGCTTTGGGCCCTTTAATTCGTGTTGATCAACGTCTGACTGTCATATCATATCTAAACATCGTTGCGGACCAAGTGCATCCTGTCATGTGGATTGTTTATTCCAATGGCGATGGCTACTTTCAACAAGATAATGCGTCCTGCCATAGTGCTCGTATTGTACAGGATTGGTTTCAGAAACATGCCAGTGAGTTTACTTTGCTTAGGTGGCCCCCACAATCTCCAGATCTCAACCCCATTGAGAATTTCTGGGATGAAGTTGAACGAACTATCAGACAGGAGTGTGAGATTGCCATAATCCTGCAATGTCATACTCCTGGAGAGTGCTATTCATCAAGCATGATCTTAGATTCCACAAACCACCTGTCAACATCACGTGGAGTCCATGCCACGAAGAATCGACGCAGTATTAAAGGCAAAAGGTGGCCCAACAAGTACTGAGGGGGTGGTCATAATAAAGTGGCCACTCAGGGTATAGTAAACTGTTTTTTTCATCAGTTCTAACGAAAACAACATCAATTAATTGACGCAAGTGTTCTTCACACCACTGTAACGATTAAAGAATTGTTCATGAATAAATAATTGACTATAAATTCAATTTCTATGTTTTTCTCAGCGTTTAATAAAGTTATGAGGTTCAGTGATAAAGGTTGTTAGCGTTTTAATTTGTTAATTTTAGAGCGAGGAACAGAACTGTTTTTTTTTTTTACATTAAAGATTTAATTATTCGGCCTTCATTTCTTTTTACTAATTCTGAATCCTTTAAAATATTGTGGCATATTAGAGAGTACGCTTTTTGTATGGGCGCTCATATGAAACACAAGGCTTTGTCCGGCAGAAAATTTGTTTTGCCATCTTCAGATTGCAAACTCAACTCTTCAGCTGACGATTTTTCTAGAGTTGTTTGTGTTCATATCCAGAGGAGTGGGGATGTCAAAAATGGCTTCGTTGCTTTTACATGAAGTTGCTCCTGAAATGCAATGAAATTCTGAAACTATTTTTTTATACTGAAAAACATGTTAAGAATTTAAATGAAATATTTTTATAATGGAAATATCCCGCTTCTCTCTTTTCATGCAGAAAACGCCTATTAAAAACAATCATAACGTTTAATTTCTCGTTTCAGAAAATGAACGTTCTGCTTCGAAACCCTTCTTTCGTTTCAGCTATCTTGATACTTTTGCTTCTGCTATAGTCATTTTTTTCTTTCAGAAACATGACTCATATAGTGATCTAGTTTTGGAAAATATAGACTGATATCCATAGATTCCATTGCGCTTATCTTTTTACCTATGACCCAAGCGAAAAGAAGAAAAGAAACACTACGGCAGATATTACTATTTGATTATTTCTTATCAAGGAATTGTGTCAAAACTTTGCATAAGCTTTGTTACTTTGTCCCAGATACAAAATATGTTAAACAAACGACCCCAGTCAGCATTTTTATTATCGTTCCTCACTGAAGTATTTGTGTGTACAATTTCTTTTCCTTTCTTTCTTTTCTTTTGTTTTTTATGTATTCACTTTGTCCCCATAGTAGAAAGTCCTTGATCAGGCTGCGACAAATATCGTGGTGTCACAAAATAATCTGTGGGGCGATCACTGGGCAACACAATAACTGTGCGCGAAAAGCAAAAAATTGCCCAAGTAGCAATAAAAATATAAAAAAAGTCAGCCCAAGATTGCCTCTATTGTCAAGCTTAAACACAAACATTTATTGAATAAAATGATATTTAACAATACTGGTCAGAGGGATCGTCGCGAGAAAAGAAAAAAAAAGACGAGAAATCTTTGCTCCGTCAACTTCCTTATATAAAAAATTCTCTTCTATTTCAATTTCTCTTCTATTTTTAATCTTAAATGTAAACATTTATGTTTATGTAACTAACTGGCGGTTAACAACAACGTAGAACAGGAGGAACACCGTGAAAAGAAACGTTACGATAACGACGAAATAAATCTTCGTTCCCTTTAGCTTCCATCGTCGAAAACTTTTGCCTTTATTTCTAAATTGAAACACAAGCGTTTCTGCAACAAAATTATATTTAGCAACAATATCGGACATAGGGAACATCGTGGAAAAACAAATAACGATTATGGGATTATTCTTTGTTCCATCCACCTTTAGCAACAATACAGAGCAGAGGGGGGCATCGAAGGAAAAAATTAAGATTTCAGAGCTCCGTTTAACTTCCGTTTTCAAGCTAAAACACAAACATTTATGCAATAAAATTATGTTTAAACAATTACATGTTCAAAAATTAAAATTTATAAAAAATTTAGCAGGTAATTTTAAAAGAAAATTTTTTAACAAAAATTTTAAAATATTTTTTTATTTTTATTTTTAAATTTTTAGTTTTGACAATTAAATTTTTTAAACAATTACATGTACAGAAAGAACATTGCAAGCGTGAAAAAAAAAGCTATGATTATGGGAAAAATCTTTACTTCGTCTAATTTCTGCTTTCGGAAAGCTTTGAAAACGGAATTCCGTCCCCAGATGGAAAACTTATGCTCATGATCGGAAGTCTGCAAGAGAAGATTAAAAAAGATTCTGGAGATGTTTTTGTTTTATTTTTCTGCAGGACCAGAATAAAGGTTGCAGGGATATGGTTTTTGTCTGTAGTACCAAAGTAAAATCTGCGATGTACGTTACCGCGATTCTGCAACGGGGCACTTTGTGAGCGCTTGTGGGTATCAGATATACGACCAAGTGAAATAGCTCCAGCGGGATAGATTGAGGAAGGTGCAAATGGCTGCCGGTGCAAGAGCAAAACGCTATATCGGCCTTATGTATATTGATACATCGGTGAAATCATGAGTTGGTGCCTTGCCTTTTAGTGAATTGCTAATTTTATGAAATTTAAATACGGGAAAACGATTCGTTCAATTTATGTCCATTTATTCATCGTTTCCGATTTTCGAAATAAATGAGAGTTCATTTAGCCCTTACAGCTTCATAAATATGATCCATATCACTTTTCATTACTTTATGAATATTAATATCAAAAGGTTATAATGGATAGCGGGAGTATATGTGTATTAAAAAGGAAAAAGTGAAAGTATTTTTGTTTGCTGTAGTTTGAAAATTAGCGATTCGTGACAGTTCAAGAAAACGGAATCCCACATTTCTTCCGTAACACAAAACTCGATACATCTGGTTTTCAAACATGAATGTTCATTGAGAAAAAATGTTTTATTCCAGTGTCAAAAAATACTTCCGGGTTCACGTCATCGTGAGCGCTTGTAGAATGGAAGAAACTACCTGTTATTCGAAGAGCAGTTATTTCTTTTATGAAAGTTCTGCTCTAGCTATTTACACATCAGATCCTCCTTCCTTTACTCTTCCAGAGAACAGCGGAATTCGTTGGCATGATTCAGGAATTAAAAACTTGCAAGCTAATAAAAAAGAAAAAAATACAGGAATTTCATCACTTCAACAAAATTATTTTAATACAGGAATTGGCATTTCTTCATTACAGGGCACTTCAATCTGTTCAGGATTTTTTTTATGCTGCTCAAAAAGGCAGTTTGAGTTCTGGGCAGTGAATAAAATTTAGCGAATTTATGATTAGCAGTTTCACAGGATTTTTCCTTTTTTTAGCACTTTTTAGCACGTCTTTTGTAAAAAAAGATCGTGCTTATGTTACCGGTTTGTCCGTCCGTCCGTCTGTACCCACGATATATCTGCAACTATTAATCCAATTTGATAACTTCTTTTTGCATTGGGAAGCTTGAAATATGCGAATGATGATCCTACATTTCGTTTGTTTTACGATGTACAATTTCGCCGCTAGAAGGCGTAAATGCAGATGATGTCGAATTCAAAAATACGTTTCCCTCCCCCTCATATTTACTTCTAAACATCCGACTGAAAAAAATTGTTTTATATTTCGATTTCATTTATGTCGAAGAGTATTTTAGATGTAGTTACTTTTTTAAATTACGCATAAATTTTCCGCTTGGGGCGTAAAAGTAAATAAAATTTTTTCCGATAACTCTTCTTCTAAAACTCCGATTTGAAATTTTTTTTCTTCAGCGGATACACCTCCTGATGAAAAATATTTTGCATTTACTTTCAAATTTTTGGTGAAGAATACTTTGGCAACCAGGGGGCGTAAGTGTTAATTTTTGCTTCTGATGACATCATTATCATCATTGCCAACCATTATCAATCCCCTGCTGGACGAAGGTCTCCCCAAGTTTCCTCCACAACGGTCTGTCTTGTGCCAGTCTCCTCCATGTCACTCCTGCATACTTTCGAATTTCATCCACCCATCTCCCATGTGGTCTTCTTCTGGGTCTTTTCCTGTCCCTTAGAATCCAATCTAATATTTCGGCTGTCCATCGATGGTCTGTCCTTCTGGCAGTATGTCCAGCCCATTGCCATTTTAGGGATTTAACTCTGATCATGATGTCTTCCACTCTTGTCATTTTTCGGATCCACGAGTTCCTCTTCTTATCTCTCCAGGTTACACCAAGCATGCACCTCTCCATGCTTTTTTGAGTTGTCTGCAGCCTTTGTATGTCTCTTTTAGTTAAGGTCCAGGTCTCTGCACCATACATAAGCACTGGAAGGATGCACTGATCAAACACTTTTCTTTTAAGACATAATGGCATATTGCTCTTGAAAATTATTCTGTTTCTTCCAAAAGCTCTCCAGGCAAGTTTTGTACGCCGATTAATTTCTTCATCAATGTAACCCTCACTTGATATCTGCTGTCGAAGATAAATGTACGTGTCTGTTATCTCCAGCTTTTCTCCATCAATCGATAAATCTTCATTTCTTGTAAAAGCATTGAACATCACTTTTGTCTTCTGAAAGTTCATTTTTAATCCCACATCTTTACTTTTGTCCGCAAGTTCCTGGATCATACTCTGCAGCTCTGATGGGGTAGTTGCAAAAATGACTACGTCATCAGCAAAACGAAGGTGAGTTAGATAATCTCCATTAATCTTTATCCCTTTGTTTTCCCTGCTCAGCCACTGAAAGACACCCTCCAATGTAGCATTGAAGAGCTTCGGAGATACGGTGTCACCTTGTCTCACTCCCTTTCCAACTTTTATGTGTGCTGTATTCTCAAACAGCCGAATCTTTGCACTTGCATTTTCATAGATGTTATTAATAATATTAATGTATGCATCTTCAATACCGCAGGATTTCAGAGCCATTGTAACTGCTGATGGTTTCACCGAATCAAAGGCTTTTTCATAATCGATAAAAGCCATGCACAATGGAAGTTCATATTCCCTCGCTCTTTCAATTAGTTCTCTCAGTATGTGGATATGATCTATTGTGCTGTAGACACTCCTGAATCCAGCTTGTTCTCTTGGTTCAGCCATGTCCAGTGTTACCTTCAAGCGGTGTGAAAGAACTTTAGTGAAGATTTTATAAACCACTGATAGGAGGCTGATAGGTCTGTAGTTCCTGAGATCCTCAATGTCACCTTTTTTATGTAGCAGGATCATTGTAGCGTTGTTCCAATCCTCAGGAATCTTCCCTTCATTAAGGCATCGAGTGAAAATTTGGGCGGGTACTGTTTCAATTTCTCCACTTGCTTCTTGTATGATGTATACAGTAATTCCATCTTCTCTTGGAGCTTTTCCCCGCTTCATGTTCTTGATTGCATGTGCAACTTCTGTTGGGAGGACTGGAAGAACTCTGGGACTGGTATTTTTCATGATATCTGGAGTACATGTATCATCCCTTTCATATAATTTGGAGTAGAAATCTTTCACTCTTATCAAAATTTCCCCTCTATTTCTTGTTATAGAACCATCTTCTTTTCTCAGGGCCATAATCTGTTTTCTTCCCTTACTGAGATGTCCCTTTGCTATCTTTAGGCTTTGGTTGTTTTCAATTGCTTTCCTCACTAGTTCACAGTTGAATTTCCTTACGTCTTCAGTGATACTTTTTCGTACTGTCTTGCATAGCTCTATATATTCCACTTTGGAAGTCACATTTTCTTTAGTTGTCCTCACCTCTCTTCTTTTTTGCATCAACATTTTGGTTTTTCCTGATAATTTGTTCATATGTAACTTGTTCTTAGACCCAGCTAATTTTGTTGCTGTTTCCATAAGAACTTTGGTTACTTTTCTGTTAACTTCAGAAATATCCACTTCATCCGATGTTAGGCCTTCTAAAGCAGAGAATCTGTTCTTCAGTTCCAACTTGAAGGTATTATGGTGTTTTTTAAGGTGGGTTATGTCAATACATTTTGTTTGTCTTATGAGTTTGCCAGGTTCAAGTTTAGTGTTGAGGTGCATCTTACATCTCACCAATCTATGGTCACTACCTGTGTTGAACTTGTTTAGCACACTGCAGTCTTCTCTGATGAATTTTTTGTTACACATAATAAAATCAATTTCACTTCTCGTTCCATTTGGATGTCTCCATGTCCATTTCCTGTGTGGCTTTTTCTTGAAAACGGAGCTCAAAATGAAAAACCCTTCTGCCTCTGCAAACTCAACAAGAGTATTTCCTCGCTGGTTTCTGTTGCCGTGACCGAATTTACCTACTGAAGTTTCATTCTGTTTCCGTTGCCCTATTTTTGCATTGAAATCTCCCATAATTATCTTCAAATGTTGCTTACCTTTATTATTTAGATGACAAATTTCCTCATAAAATTCTTCAATTTCTTCTTCAAGACGACTTGTGGTGAGTGCATAAGTTTGAATTATCTGAGCCTGGTATCTTCTCGAGAGTTGGATAATGAGTCGTGCAACTCTGTCAGAGGAACTTTCAACTTCTACAACTTTATCCTTCAGTTTCTTGTTTATTATAAGTCCAACACCACTAGTGCTGCCAGTATCTGTCCCACGATAGTAGAAGAGATGTCCACTTTTCAGTTCAATGAGATCTTCTCCTTTTCTCCTTACCTCACTTTGCCCGATGATGTCCCACTTGATCCTTTGTAGTTCCTCTTCCAATTCAAGAAGCCTTGAATCAGAAGATAGGGAGCGTCCATTATACGTAGCCAAGTTCCGCATCAGATGGCAGCCTAGTCCGGTCCTCCGGGGATTCTTAGCACCCTCTGCCTTCATGTCGCACTGGCCGCTGCCTTGGTCAGGTACATTCCAGCTGCCGGAGACTGAGGGCCAAGATTTAAGTTGTGCAGTCATTTTGGAGGGGTTTGGCCATAACTCACCACGCTGGCCAAGCGGGTTAGTGAGTGTGGGATAGCTTTTCCTCTAATCCCGATGGTATAGTTATACCGCTATTGGCGTTTGTCAGAGCCCCTTTAGTGGGAACAGGATGCACCACGAGAAGGCGGGGTTGGCATTTGTCAAGGAGAGGCTGTGATGTTACGCATCACCTGACCTTACATCCTTCTGATGTATTTGCCATAAAATCTGAGCTTCTAAAATATCGATTGAAAAAAATCTTTCATGGACTGATGCCACTTACATCGATAAATCTTTTCGGAATATTTTCTTCTTAAAATATTCCACAGTTTTTCCGCCAGAGGGCGTAGATTTATATCTTATTTCTGTCAATATCTCTACTTCTAGGAGTCCGATTTGAAAAAATCCTTCTTTGTTGGATAGTGTTATATCCAACAAAGAAGGAATTTTTCATGTAATTTCAAAATTTTCAAGTAATTCATAGACCTCCCGCTAGGGGGCGTAGAGGCAAATTGCGTTTCCCCTATATCTCTGCTTTTATATCACCGATTTGAAAAATTCTTTCTGCACCGGATACAGCTCCTGATGGGAAATCGTTTGCACATAATTTCTAATTTTTGTAAAGAAAATGGTTTGGCCACCAGGTTGCGTAAATCTTAATATCCGCTTCTGATGTATTTGTATTAACATATGAGTTTCTAAAACCGGGATTGAAAAATACGTCGTTTGCAGACCGATACTACTCATGTCGACAAACCTTTTAGAAACATTTTGTTCTTAAAATAATTCAGGGTTTTTCCGCCAGGAGTCGTAGATGTATATTTTATTTTTGTTAATATCTCTACTTCTGGGAGTCTGATTTGAAAAAATCCTTCTTTGTTGGATGGTGTTTTCGATGCGAAATGTTTTTCCTATAAATTCAAAATTTTCAAGTAAATCATAGACTTTCCGCTAGGGGGCACAAAGGTAAATTGCGTTTTCAGCGTTATTTCTGCTCCTAAAACTCCGATTTTAAAAAATTCTTCCTGTATCGCATACAAGACCGGATGAAAAATATTTTCCCCATAATTTTTAATGTTTGGCAAAGAATGGTTTGGCCACCAGGAGGCATAAGTGTTAATTTCTGCTTCTGATGTATTTGTAGCAAAATCTGGGCTCCTGAAAACTGTATTAAATTTTTTTCTTTGACCGATACCTATTGAGAATACTTTCTTCCTAAAATAATGTATGGTTTTCCCACCAGGAGACGTAAAATCACATCTTATTTTTGTCGATATCTCTGTTACTAAGAGTCCGATTTGAAAAATTCTTTCCGTGTTGGAGAACGTTTCCGGTGCGAAATGTTTCTCATATAAATTCATGTTTTTCATGAAGCACAAGTCTGCAGCAAGAGGGCGTAAGGTCACGATTCCGTTTACAGCAATATCTGAGGGATTAAAAACCCGATTGAAAAACTTCTTTCTTCCGTCAGGGACTATTGCTTTCCATATCGGTTCCATTGACTTCGAATACCTTGGATAAATTTAATTTGCGTCAGAACAGATTCAAAAGACGTGCTTATTACACCCGAAAATTCGGTGTCATCTTTCTTGTTTTTTTTGTAAAAAAAGATCGTGCTTATGTTACCGGTTTGTTCGTCCGTCTGCCCGTACCCACGATATCTCTGCAACTATGTAACTATTAGTCCGATTTGAAAATTTTTTTTGCATTGGGAAGCTTGGAATATGCGAATGATGATCCTTTATTCCGTTTTTTTACGATGTGCAGTTCCGCCGCTAGAAGGCGTAAATTTAGATGATGTCGAATTCAAAAATACGTTTTATTCCTCATATTTGCTTCTAAACATCCGATTGAAAAAATTCTTTTATCTTTCGATTCCATTTATATCGAAAAGTATTTTAGATATAGGCACTTTTTCAAACTACGCATAGATTTTCCGCTAGGGGGCGTAAAATTAAATTACATTTTCCCCGATAACTCTTCTTCTAAAATTCCGATTTGAAAAATATTTTCTTCAGCGGATACACCTCCTGATGGAAAATTTTTTGCATATAATTTCAAATTTTTGGTAAAGAATACTTTGGGCTCCAGGGGGCTTTAGCGTTAATTTTTGCTTCTGATGTATTTGCCGTAAAATCTGAGCTTCTAAAATACCGATTGAAAATTTTTTTTCGTGGACTGATGCCACTCACTTACATCGAAAAACCTTTTCGGAATATTTTCTTCTTAAAATATTCCACAGTTTCTCCGCCAGGGGGCGTAGATGTATATCTTATTTTTGTCAATATCTCTACTTCTAGTAGTCCGATTTGAAAAATTCCTTCTTTGTTGGGTGGTGTTTTCAGTGCGACATGTTTTTCATATATTTTCAAGTAATTCATAGACTTTCCGCTAGGGGGCGTATAAGTAAATTGCGTTTCACCCTATATCTCTGCTCTGTCTCCGATTTGAACAATCCTTTCTGCCCCGGATACAGCTGCTGATGGGAAATCTTTTGCACATAATTTCATATTTTTAAAAAAAAAAAGTCTTAATTTCCGCTTCTGATATATTTGCAGCATAATACGAGCTTCTAAAATCTCGATTGCAAAAAAAGTCGTTTGTTGACCGATACTACTCATGTCGACAAACGTTTTAGGGTCATTTTCTTCTTTCTACGACAAGGGTGTAGATGTATATCTTATTTTTGTCAATATATCTACTTCTAGTAGTCCAATTTGAAAAATTCCTTCTTTGTTGGATAGTGTTTTCTATGCGAAATGTTTTTCTTATAAATTCAAAATTTTCAAGTAAATCATAGACTTTCCGCTAGGGTGCGCAAAGGTAAATTGCGTTTTGTGCGTTATTTCTGCTTCTAAAACTCCGATTTGAAAAATTCTTCTTGTATCTCATACAAGACCTGATGGAAAATATTTTTCACATAATTTCTAATGTTTGGTAAAGAATGGTTTGGCCACCAGGAGGCATAAGTGTTAATATCTGCTTCTGATGTATTTGCAGCAAAGTCTGGGCCCCTGAAAACTCGACTAAATTATTTTTTTTCTTGGACCAATACTGCTCATATGGAAAAACCTTTTGAGAATACTTTCTTCCTAAAATAATGCATGGTTTTCCCACCAGAGGACGTAAAGTCACATCTTATTTTTGTCGATATCTCTGTTTCTAAGAGTTCGATTTGAAAAATTCTTTCGGTGTTGGAGGGCGTTTCCGATGCGAAATGTTCCTCATATAAATTCATGTTTTTCTTAACGCACAAGTCTGCAACCAGAGGGCGTAAGGTCACGATTCCGTTTACAGCAATATCTGAGGGATTAAAGACCCGATTGAAAAACTTGTTTCTTTCGTAAGATGCTATTGTTCTCCATACCGGTTCCATTGACTTTGAATAGCTTTGATAAATTTAATTGGCGTGAGAACGGTTTCAAAAGATGTGCTTATTAAACCCGAAAGTTTGGTGTCATCTTTCTTGTTAATTAATTCTGTTTAACACTGCTAACCGAATTAACTAACGCAATGGGAAATGGTTAGGCTATAGTCTCTCTTTTTTCTTTGCCTAAAATTCTTAATTATTGTTTATTACGAGTTTCGCGAGCAATTCATAACTTAAAAACAGTGTGAGTGTTTGAAGTAACAATTACGCATTACTTTCTAGATACGATGAAAACTGGTAGTATAAAGTTTTCTAGCGACTAAAATTTAAAGTTCTGCTAGCTACTATATGAATTGGTCATTCGGTAAAAACATGAAAGTTAACCGAGGTAAACGAATTAACTTGATACACTTAGGAAACAAAATGAGGAACATTTTGTCACCTGTATATCATACACATTATTATCTTTCTCTCTCTTTCTTCTTGTTTGGGGTGGGGGGATTCGACATTAACAAGAAGCCCTAACATTGCTATCTGATAATGAAAACGTAAATAGAAAAAAACACCATGCTTCATTTTTTCTATATTCACATAGGAAAAAAATGCACAAACGTTGAAACCGGGGCTTGGCCCGGGCCAGTCATAAATAATGATACAGAGTGGTCGAAAAATCCCCTAAGGGTTTCAATTGATAACTGCACAAAAACGAACAGATCTACAGCAATGCGGTTTACGTCATTTGAAAGAATAAATATTCTAGTTTCTAACGACATCACTTTCCAACAGATGGCGTTACGTGCTCGCAAATACCGACGACGACTGCAAAACAACTGAAAATGTCGTCGCCGCAGGAGAAAGCAATGTGCGTCCGTTTGTTTTTTGAGACGAAGTCTGTGGTTACGGTACAAAGAAAATACTGTCGGAAATATGGGAAAGATCCACCGAGTGATTTCAGTATCAGAGCGTGGCAGAAGAAATTCTTGGATACTGGTAGCGTCCTGGACTGGCAAAGAAGTGGCAGAACACCTGGCAGTGAAGAAACTGTGCAGCGCATACAGGAGATTTTCGCTCGCAGTCCTAGCAACTCTACGAGAAGGGCCTCTTTACAACTGAATGTTCCTCGATCCACATTGATGGGAGAGTTTCACAAACGCCTGAAACTAACCGCATACAAAGTGCAGTTCCTACACCAGATTAAATGGAACGATGAACCTCAGCGCTTAGCATTCGCTCGGGATATGTTGGAGCGGCTGGACGTTGATGAAAGTTTCCTACGCCGTATAATGTTCTCGGATGAGGCAACCTTTTTACGTGCACGGAAAAGTCAACCCTCAGAACGTTCGTATATGGGGTTGTGAAAACCCACATTCAGTCAGGAAGCACGTCGCGCACAGTCCATAGGTGAATGTTTAGTGTGGGCTCATGCATAATAGTGTAATTGGGTCATTATTCTTCTCCGAGCCCACAGTGCAAATGAATAATTCCCTGGACATGCTTAAGAACTGTGCAGTTCCTGAACTACAGGATTTGCAACCAAACGTCATACTGCAACAAGATGGCGTTCCTCCACGTTGGGGTTTGACGTTCGTGAGTATCTGAACCGGGAGTTTCCAGGCAGATGGATTGGCGGAGACATGGTTTACCGGGAAAGATTAAGCAGCCTTCAGGCGCTCAAACAGCTCATTACAGCAGTGTTTGATAGAATCGATCCTGACATGTTGGAGCGCACATGGTAAGAAATTGAATACCGACTGGATGTGTTAAGTGCCACCAAAGGCGCACATGTGGAGGTGCAGTAAGGTAAGTTTATTAAACTCGAATATTTACTCTTTCAAATGCTGTAAACCATATTGCTGTATATCTGTTCGTTTTTGTACAGTTGTCAATCGAAACCCCTAGAGGACTTTTCGACCACCCTGTATAACGGGCCCGGGCCGGACCCGAGCTGGACCCGGACCTTTAAAAAGAATCCCGTGCTCATCTCTAATTTGGGCTCCTTGGGAAACAGCAACCCAGACGATTGAAAAAGTGATTTTGGAAAGTAATTTGAGTAACTGAAAGCGTCTACCCGAGAAAAGCTTGTTCAATTTCTGCATTGAACGCATTCCGAGAGTTTATTCAAAATTTTATTTCAAATGATAATACTCTCAAACTCTTTGAACCTGGAATAGACAGCGAAAAAACCAGTATATGATATGAATCAGAACCGGGCCGAATCAAGGAGCACCAAAAACGCAAAACACCTAACAAAATAACAAATAAGAACAAAAACAGAAAACTTACCTACGACCCGGTAACCGAGCGGCTTGAGGCGCTGGCTTATGGTAATTTGTAGGATATGGGCCTGGGTTTGAATCCAGGATGAGGCATGAGTGGTGTATTTGTCTGATGGTGCTGGAGCTTTCCCCTCCCTGGAACTAGTGGCTCGAAATAAATGACGGGCGACTGCCTATCGTACTTAGAGTTGCTCATGGTGGCCGTTAAACTTCGAAGCAAACAAAAAATAAAGAAAGAGGTGAACATTATATTACAAGGAAATCTTCTGTATATGAAAATTACATATTTCCACACTACAAAACTACTAGCCCTGGCGTGCATTTCTAACTTTTGAAGCGGCATCACTCCAACTTTTTCGGCACCCTCATAGGCTGACGCCCATGAGTAACTTTCGGCTCTGGTTCATTTGCGCGACGTTTACTTCACCTAAGGGTCACTTGACAGACAATCACTTCACCGAAAAGATTGTTTCACCGAAAGATCACTTGATCGAAAAGTTCATTTCACCGAAGGGTCACGTGATCGAAAGGTACGTTTCACCGAAGGGTCACTTGATCGAAAAGTTATTTTCCCCGAAAGGTCTCTTTACCTAAAAGTTCATTTCATCGAAAGGTCATTTCACCGAAGGGTCAGTTTATCGAAAACTTTGGATTTCATTACAGGATCTGTTGAAGAATGGTTCAAGTTCGGCAGACAGACCACCGAAACGTTAGGGGATTATGCTGAAATTGCACTTTTGGGGTCTCCGTGTCACAGAGAACGCAAATGTTTAGTTTTAAGACAATAGACCTCAGCTTAGGCCTTTTTAGCAAATTTTAATCATGTTCATAAGGTTTACATAAAAGTCATGTTCAGTGCTCATGTTCATAAGGTTTACATAAAAAACAAAATTAATAATGTTGCACACTTTTTCAGGCAAAAGGAATCAATTTTAGGTCCCTAGGCCTTGGCTTAGGCCTTTTTACCCAATTTTAATCGTGCGGACTCATGTTCATAAGGTTTACATAAAAAGTCAAGTTAATAATGTTGCACATTTTTTCAGGCAAAATGAATCAAGTTTAGGGATCTAGGCCTCGGCTTAGGCCTTTTTAGCAAGCAAATTTTAAACGTGCGTACTCATGTTCATAAGGTTTACATAAAAAGTTACCTTACATTTTATGTAAAGCTTATGAATATGAGTAGGGTTAAAATCTGTTAAAATGGCTTGTATCTAGGCCTACTGTCAAAATAATAATGTTTGGTGGTTGAGTAAAAGTGGAACATTATTTACTTGATTTGCTATGTAACCCTTATGAATATGAGCACGGAGCATTAAAATTTGACAAAAAAGGCACAGATCTATGCCTTATAATTAATGTTATATTTCGGAAAACCTACTCATGGTGAGGTGTTTCATAGAAATTAAAAGTGTATTTTTTATACAATCCGATAATGTTTAGGTGGTTAGTTTTTCAAAAACCCGCACCACACACTCCAACATATCTCTAACAACAAAATTCTAAGTTTTCGGTAAACTGAGCCTTCGGTGAAATGATCTTTCGATATAATGAACTTTTAGGTAAAGTAATCCTTCGGTGAAATGAACTTTTCGATCAAATGTCCTTTCGATGAAATGAACTTTTAGGTGAAGTGACCCTTCAGTGAAATGAACTTTTCGGTCAAGTGACCCTTCAGTGAAATGTACCTTTCGATCAAGTGATTTTCGGTCAAGTGACCTTTCGATCAAGTGAACGATACCCATTACTTTCCATCTCTCCCATCGCGCTACGCCTCTGTCATATTTCAATGTCGTATTTTGGAAAATTGATCTGTGGTTGTGAAAAGTGAAAAAATACATAGCACCCAGATATCAAAGCACAAAGATTTTTTCACGCAGGTTGCAGCAAACACACTCGTATTCTTACGGTGAGACGTGTGATGTTCTGAAATATTTGCCAAAGGTTTTGGGAGAATAGTTTCTGCACAGGCACTAAACGCTCAGAACTGAAACACTCCAGCTGTGACTTTTGTTATCCCCATCACATATGCCTGGATGAGAGCAATCTACGCGCGACGCAAACGGGAAAAGAATATTAAATTATGTTTACGTAAAAATAACCAAATGCATTTCATACCACATGGAATTTGTACCTTCTAAGAGAAAACGTTCGAAGACATGAAAGGTCAAGAGGTGTACAACAAAGAGAATATTGTCGGAGGAAGATATTCGAGTTGCCCCGACGAGCAGTGTGGAGAAAACGAAGCGTGCTGGCTCGCATAGGTAATGTAGGAGCTGTGAGCTTAACGAGAAAAGACCAGGAAAACAGGAAGTGCTTCTTTTCTTCCTAATAGGAACTGGGATATAGCCCTGCATTATTCGGCCAAATGCCGAAACCTTCGACTGAAGCTAATTAGCGAATTACACAAGCAGATTTTCAGAAAGGTAGAAATCAACTAAAAAGGAAAATGCGTTTACGCTCCTCCCTAACCAAAAACTGAGCATTATTTAAAATACGCATTGCGCAGACGGTTCTTCGAATTGAATGGTACCAGAAACAAATGAATTTTTCTTCCATCGGATTTTTAGAATCGGTAAGGCACTACTATTCAGTAAAAATACGTACTTACGCACTGTAACAGGGGACACTCAGCTAAGAAAAATCGGAAATTATTAATAGAAATTCCTCACAGCAGAAAAATCCGAAGCAAAAAGAATTTTCTAAGTAGAACATTTAGAAGTAAAAATATGAAGAAAAACTAAATATAAATTTACGCTTTCTGCTTAGACAAGAGTTTTCACTCAAGGAAGAATTTTTTAATCGGACTTTTAGAATCGGAAATACCCTTGCTAGAAATACACTTGAATTCTCTCTCTCTCTCTCTCACTCTCATTTTGCAGTAGAATTGTGCATTATGAAGAAGCAAAAAAAAAAAAAATGCACGCAAAATGTTTTTCATAGTGAGATCTATACAGTAGGAAAGATGTTATTTCCAAACGCGTCTTTTAGAAGCACGGATGTCAATGAAAAAGTTTATGTGCATATGCCCTAACGAGGAGACTATGCATTATTCAAAGTGAATATTGCTTGCAATCTTTATCACAGCAAATGACAGGCAGTGCAAGAATAATTTTTTCAATGGTGTTTTTAGAAGCGGAGACACCGTGCAAAGAAAAATACACACTTACGCTACAGAAATATATTCAAACTGTCACCAGTGCGGAACGTTCACACACACACACACACACACACACACATATATATATATGTATATATATATTAGATGTCACCTTATCTCACTCCCTTTCCAATTCTTATTTGTGCTGTATCCTCAAATATCCGAACCTTTGCACTTGCATTTTCATAAATGCTATTAATAATGCTAATGTATGCATCTTCAATACCGCAGGATTTCAAAGCCATTGTTACTGCTGATGATTTCACGGAATCGAAGGACTTTGCATAGTCAATAAAAGCCACGCCCACTGGGAGTTCATATTCTCTTGTTCTTTCAATCAGTTCTCCCAGTACATGGATATGATCTACAGTGCTGTAGCCACTCATAAATCCAGCCTGTTCTCTTGGTTGGGCCACGTCTAGTTAACGCCACATTGAAAAATGTGTTTCAATCATTGAACTGGGAAAACAAAAGTATAAAGATTAATGGAGATTACTTAACTCACCTTCGTTTTGCTGATGACGTAGTCACCTTTGCAACAATCCCTTCAGAGCTGCAGAGTATGATCCAAGAACTTGCTGGCGAGAGTAAAGAAGTGGGATTAAAAATGAACTTTCAGAAGACAAAAGTGATGTACAATGCTTTTGCAAGAAACGAAGATTTATCGTTTGATGGAGAAAAGCCTGAGACAACAGATTCCGACATTTATCTTGCGCAGCATATATCAAGTGAGGGTCACATTTACGAAGAAATTAATCGGCGTATAAAACTTTAATGGGGAGCTTTTGGAAGAAACAGTACAATTTTTAAGAGCAGTATGCCATTATGTCTCAAAAGAAAAGTGTTTAATCAATGAATCATCTCAGTGCTTACGTATGGAGCAGAGACATGGGCCTTAGCTAAAAAAGACATACAAAGACTGCAGACAACTCAAAGAAGCATGGAGAGATGCATGCTTGGTGTAACCAGGAAAGATAAGAAGAGGAACATATGGATAAGGAAAATGACCGGAGTGGACGACATCATGACCAGAGGGAAATCACTGAAATGGCAATGAGCTGGACATGTTACCAGAAGAACGACCACAGATGGACAACCGAAATTTCAGACTGGATTCCGAGGGACAGGAAAAGACCCAGAAGACCACATGGGAGATGGAAGGATGAAATTCGAAAGTATGTGGGAGTAACATGGAGAAGACTGGCCCAAGACAGACAATTGTGGAAATGTTTTTGGGATACCTTCATCCAGCAGTGGACTAATAATGGTTGATGATGATGATATTAGATTGCGTCCCTCCCACTCCTCATCCCGCATGCCTGCTGGAGTCGATAACTCTTGGGCTGGTCTTCTGAGTGCCAGGCCATTTTTTACACACACACACACACACACACACACACACACACACACACACACACACATTGGTGCATACCTACAAAAAGTACACCCGCAGTCTCTTAAATCCCGTCTGCAACTGTCAACCACTGCCAAATTACAGGGGATGGAAAGTTAGTTGGAGCAGTGGGTCAAGGGAAATTTGAAATTTCAAAAAACTTTGCAATACTCTCTACTGTCAAAAGCGCAGGAAGAGACTTTGATCAAAGGTAATGTCTTGTCTTTGTGATTGATTACTTTCTTTATGCGGACTGTCTAATACCCACTTCACTGGCTATTACTGAGGTGGTTTAGGTATAAAGAGAGAGAGAGAGAGGAAGAAGAAGAAGAAGAAAGAGAAAAACTCGGTTAAGATTATTTGTGTTAAAAATGTCGATTTCGATGGCGACGTTTCAATAAATAAATTTCAAAAGTCTGATTAAATTAAGTAAAAAGTACCCTGGCCGCACCAGGCCTTAACTGCACCCCTGCCGCTAGGGAATGTCAGTTCATGCAATAAAGTCAGCAAGGGTGAATCGTCCTACATGATATGCTAAAAGGATTCTCAGAGAGAATCAGAGATGTTAGATCAAAAAGTAACTTAAGGAGAAACTCCCGTTGAACGTTTTCATAAGAAAACAAAACCAGATGTCGTCGTAGTGGAATAAAGAATCACCGACGACATTTTTTAATTTGCATATGCCTAAATACGAAGATTACTACATGATCCTGTGTGACTAAATGTAGTGAAAAACTCGTAGATATGAATAGGTTATTCTACTGAAGTCTCAGCTGGAAATACTTGGTTTTCAACCACACATAATTTAGCCTGGCCACATTTGATTAATGCCAGCTACGTTAGAAGGCATCACTGAACTGGCTGTGCATGATCGGATATTCATGCAATTATTTGATTTATGGCATTTACTGATATCGGAGTCAAATCGTTTCTGATGCTTTCGCCTTGGTATCCATGTTGCGAGTAAGCAGGTAAAATATTCCATAGGCCACAATTTAAATGTCAGTTGCTTTAACGACATTTTTGACGACTCCACTGATGTTAAAGCCAGAAGTACACTGCTGGCCACCCAAAATGCAACACCAAGAAGGACACGAGATAACAAAGCCAGATTTACTGGATTTACAAAAATGAAACGATTGAGCTTACAGGCCCGTGCGACTTGAGGAACACGCAGACATCAATAGTTCGCGTGGCCCCCATGGCTGGCAATAACGGCCGCTACACGCAGCGGCATCGAACGAAAGAGGCTTTGCATGTGTGCTTGGGGTTTGGACGGTCCAGGTTGCTTCCACACGTTGCCACAGTTCATCGGGCGTAACCGCAGGTCGTGCTTGCCGGGCCACTCGGTTACCGATCAGCGACCAGACGTGTTCGATGGGCGACATATCGGGAGAACAGGCAGGCCACGGAAGAAGTGACACCTGGTGGGCCGTGAAGAATTGTTGCACGATGCGTGCCACGTGCGGGCGCGCATTATCCTGTTGAAACGTGGTCGCTGGCAGGTCCTGCAGGTAAGGGAGGACTACAGGCTCCAAAACGTCGGAGATGTAGCGGTGGCTGTTGAGTGTACCGGCGATGCGTACCAGAGGGGTGCGGGTGTCATATCCAATTGCGTCCCAAACCCTAACGCCAGGCGACGGACCAGTATGGCGATGTATAAAGCAGGCGTCATACAGTCTCTCGCCGCGGTGCCGCCACACGCGGATCCGACCATCGTGGTGTTGAACGCAGAAGTTGGATTCGTCGGAGAAGAAAATGTCGTGCGGCGTTCAACGGCCCACTGCCGCCGCACTCGCCGGTGGTGTCAATGCTAATCGGAGCAATGGGCGCCATGCGACAAGTCCCCACTCCTGCAGACGACGTCGAACGGTACGTGCTGACATAGGTTGTTGGGAAAACACACCCAAATTCCTGCGTTAACGTTTGTGATGTGGCGGTGCGAGCCGTCAATGCGAGCCGCACAACATGCCGGTGCTCTCGATCGGTGGTGTGCCGCGGCTGCGGCAATCACTCACGTCGGTCCGTCCGTCCCTCTTGCACCCACCGAATCCATACTCACCTCACTGTGGCTGGATGTCGTCCGACACGGGCGCCGATGTCTCGGTACGATAAACCGCTGTCGCGATAAGCCATCATTCGTACTATGTCGAACTCCGAAACGTGCTGGAATGACTGCCGTATTCTGCGACAAGACATCAGGAAGCTTCCCACGCACAGGTCCGGCAGCACAACACACTTCCATTAGTTACATCCCGCCTTCTGTGCACCCTTCTTATAGTGCTTCTCGGTAGCGTGCCGGGCGCACATGATTTGCATATGCCCTGCAATGCTAATCGTTTGCATGTCCTCTCGCGGGCGATACATGCTGCGAATTTCAGGCCAATCGGATGCTTCCTTCTTGGTGTTGCATTTTGGGGGGCCAGGAGTGTACTTTCTGAGAGCAAATATCTGGTAATATTTTATACTTAACTTTACTGAAGACCTCATGCACTTGGTCTTAGTTTAAACGATGCTCCACACTGTACTAAAGATTCTTACTATAATGAGCAATGCACGTAAGAAGATTCCACGCATTTTCCCTTAAACGCTCACATTAAGAAATTTGGGAACCGCTGGACATCTGAAAAGGTTACGATAATGCCAACCAGATGCTTTCTTTTCATTGTGTTACTATCAAACAAGGCCTGTTCAACATTAAGTGCTGCTAAAAAACCACACACACAAATTCGCCATATCTGTGTGTGGTTTTTAGCAGCAGTTAAAATAATCTTTGCGCCCCCGTGTTCCGAGTTTAACGACTGTCGGGAGCATTTAGAGCTATGCTGAGCCAGCCACCCGTCGTTCAATTGGGTCTACCGCTTAAAGCCTCAGAACTAGCGCCAGGAAAATCGTAGCACATGTATCTCATCTAGAGCTCTGGTCTTGTCCTAACTTGAATTATTAGCAAGTCTGATCACTAGTCCAATAGGGCCCTCATGCTTTCGGGCAGAACCATTGAACAGTGTTTGCTTTGAGGTATTTCTGCTTTCTGTAGGATTTTGTTATGCTGCATTTGAAGGAACACAATTTCCTCAACATGGCTGCGGACTAGTATTTCAAGGTGGCCGCAATTCAAAATTTTGTGGCCTCATTGTAGTCTCCACCTTGCCTCATGGGAGGCTAAAAATCTTGTACCTTTGAACTTCCTTCTGTAATTTTCAAAAAAGTATGTTGAACGCAGTATTTTGAAATTTTTAAAAATAAGAAAGGTCTGTTGAGGCGATCCATACTCCGCTGAACTATTGAATATGCCCATGTTTCTCATCAATACCTGAAGACACTTTACACTCCACAGTGCATAAAACTGAGTCTGGTATGCTCGTTTTCCGCAAAGAGGAACTATGTCACAACTGATATAATGTTTCTATAAGGGCGCTATTTTATGTCACATGGTCGACGTTGACGATGTCTTTATGTCTTCTACGATTATACCTCCAATTACTACTACACTGTTCCTAAAATTTGCAGGAAAAAGAAGAAAAAATATCGCAAGTGACAAATCGTCTGCCATCAAGTAATATAAACACATACACAACAATAGAGAACACTGAATTTTGTTATTCTACTAAAAACTAGATTTCGATTATACTACTTTTTAGTGTATGAATTAAAGAAAATATACTGACAATTAGAACGATGACAGTGAATGGTGTGACTCTTGGCTAGCTTTAATACGGGATTACTGAAATGTAGTTTGCTCAACGTCCTCTCATACCGAGAACCGAAATTATATAAACATCCTACAAGAAAGGAGTCCAGTTCACACAAAAGCCAAGGAAGGGTCACTTCTGGGCTGACGAACTAGGCACGCTAAACATAGTATTTTACTTTTAGGTCCTTTGGAAGAAGTAATATTTGCATGTGAGCAACGTCGTTTCGCTTTTCATTACTCGTACAAAAAGTGCTTGTGGACGAGTACAGATCGAAGCCTCATAATAGTGTACGCTTATTCAATGTAACCGATCTCCCACTAACGCACTGCCAACGCTAAACCGATCTGTTTCAGCGGTTTGGAGCGATTGAGGACTTATCTCTCCTCTCTTTCTGTAGACGCTTTTTCGGCGAGAATCCATCGACTTGTGTAACCTAGACTCATTCGAGAGCACAAAAATACCATGCTGCTGTTTGGATGTCTTGTTTCGATGCTTTTGGCATAATGATGTACATCTGCGCTTGCACGGCACGCTTAACGGAGAACTGATAGTTGATTAGTAGTTGTACAGGTCAGTAGAGTAACCAGTATTTCTACTTGGGAGAGGAGCTCAGTCTAACGGGAATAAGGGTCGTAGCCGGGAAGGGATAGCTGACCCCTCTCCTGGAATATAAACGGGAGTCCAAAATCAACGTAACGAACACAAATTCGAGAATATGTTGTGAAAACATAGGTTTGATCAAGCCGGTCATCGAATCCGGGTCCCCCTCACTCCGGAGTAAGTCGCTCTCCCAACTGAGCTATGCGGGCATGTGCTCTTACTGCTGTCTGCCTTTATCTCATGTGCGTCGTGCGGTGCAGGCACGTCACATATCCCCCGTCTCCGAAAGAGAGCCGAGACTATGTGTCGCTGTAGGCAGTCATCGCTGAAGAACGTGCATTTGAGAAATCCAAGATAGTTATGTGTTTGGAAAGTAACATCACACTGATTTATTTTTCGAAGCACTGAAGAAGGGATTCTCATTTTTCCTGTCTCACCGTGTGGAAAGAACATCACATCATTGCGAGAAACTTAACAGCGGGCCATCCCGGAAGTTCGGGCGCCAATGTGAAAACACAGGTTTGTTCACGCCGGGCATCGAAGCCGGATCCCCTCACTCCGGAGTAAGTCGCTCTCCCAACTGAGCTACGCAGACATGTGGTCTCACTGCTATCAGCCTTTATCTCATGTGCCTCCTGCGGTGCAGGCACGTTACGATGTCCAAAACGAGACGACAAATGGTCAAGACTTTTCACAGACATGTGCAAGCGGAAACGCTTAGTCTACGCACCCAAGCAACATTATGCTATCTCCTGTGGAACTACACAAATTGCGATCGTACGTCATCTAGCTGAAAGGCACGCGACGTTGATAAACGTTGTTCTGGGCGGCGTGTGCCAACTGAAGCTTGAGTTTGACTGTTACTAGAAGCTTTCATGGGGTAAGGACCTCTCCAGGCATACTAAGGAACTTATGAGTCCAATGAGAAGACTCCCCAAACAATCACAGAGCTGACCTACCAAGACGGAGCCATGACCTCATGCTGTCCACGCCACACCCGCACCCTCCTGTCATTTTGATGCAGCTGAAAGCGGGATTCATGTGACAAAACGACACGGTGCCGCTCTGCAGAGGTCCAATTTAGATGTTCCCGGCACCATACGAGGCGAAATGTTTGATGACGAGCAGTCAACAATGGTACACAAGTAAGACGTTAGCTCTCGTAGTGAAGGGTATGTAGCATGTGCTGTACCGTTTGCTCGATGATGCCGTAGCCTAGGATATGCAGCGTGTATCGTACCGTTCGTACGCTGATGGCGTAGCCCAGGGTGTGCAGCGCGTGCCGTACCGTTCGTTCGCTGATGGCGTAGCCCAGGGTATGCAGCGTGTGTCGTACCGTTCGCTCGCTGATGGCGTAGCCCAGAGTGTGCAGAGTGTGCCGTACCGTTCGCTCGCTGATGGCGTAGCCCAGGGTATGCAGCGTGTGTCGTACCGTTCGCTCGCTGATGGCGTAGCCCAGGGTATGCAGCGTGTGTCGTACCGTTCGCTCGCTGATGGCGTAGCCCAGGGTGTGCAGCGTGTGTCGTACCGTTCGTTCGCTGATGGCGTAGCCCAGGGTATGCAGCGTGTGTCGTACCGTTCGCTCGCTGATGGCGTAGCCCAGGGTGTGCAGCGTGTGTCGTACCGTTCGTTCGCTGATGGCGTAGCCCAGGGTATGCAGCGTGTGTCGTACCGTTCGCTCGCTGATGGCGTAGCCCAGGGTGTGCAGCGTGTGTCGTACCGTTCGTTCGCTGATGGCGTAGCCCAGGGTATGCAGCGTGTGTCGTACCGTTCGCTCGCTGATGGCGTAGCCCAGGGTGTGCAGCGTGTGTCGTACCGTTCTTTCGCTGATGGCGTAGCCCAGGGTATGCAGCGTGTGTCGTACCGTTCGCTCGCTGATGGCGTAGCCCAGGGTGTGCAGCGTGTGTCGTACCGTTCGTTCGCTGATGGCGTAGCCCAGGGTATGCAGCGTGTGTCGTACCGTTCGCTCGCTGATGGCGTAGCCCAGGGTGTGCAGCGTGTGTCGTACCGTTCGTTCGCTGATGGCGTAGCCCAGGGTATGCAGCGTGTGTCGTACCGTTCGCTCGCTGATGGCGTAGCCCAGGGTGTGCAGCGTGTGCCATACCGTTCGCTCGTTGATGCCGTAGCCCAGGGTATGCAGCGTGCGTCGTACCGTTAGTTCGCTGTTTGGACCACCGACATTTAACCTGGATGTGATTTACACCACCGTTCCCAAGCGATCTGTCAGTTCGAGCCATGATAGTCTACTTCAACCTCGGTCACCAATGGCGTGGGGTTAGAAACCGCTTACTCTCTGGGCGCTGGTACGTCCGTCGATGTTATACTCGCGGTACACCCTTGAAACGGTTACCCTCGGGAATCCTAGGGTTCTTACCACGTGGGCGATAGAATGACCCATCTGTGTTGCGACGACAATGCGCCCACGATCAAAGTCGCTCAAATCACAGCGTTTACCTATGTTCGTTGATTGCGATACACTCGGGAAGACCTGCTGTCCGCCTATTGATCGCCTGTGTTTGGTTTAGGTCTGCTCCACTGTGTGCGGGGAATGCCCATGTCAGCAGCCCATCAGACCATCCTAATATATAATCTGCTAGAGCCCTCTTCCTCTTCCGTGCCACTTTTTAAGTCGTCATGGCAATAACCGAAAAACAAATGTTTGTGACGTCACGCTTAGCTTTTCGTGTTTTCGTGTAGGTGACATCATCATCTACACGCGCACAGTCCACGCGTATACCACTTTATTTTGTTGTCATAGCAACAAATAATACAGCTGTTGGTGTGACGTCATATAATCCAAATCATTCTCACATGACGTCAGAGATGCGTTACTTCACACGGTCAACTCTAGAGATACGAAAACGTTTTTTTTTTTTTTGGTTGGAGATTTAACGACCACCGTGAGCAACTCAGTGGGCTATAAATAAACAGTCGTCCGTCCCTAATTTAGGGTCACTGCTTCCAGGGAAGGGGGAAAGCCAGTGCCGTAAGTCGAACATAACATCCATGCCTCACCGGGATTCGAACCTGGATCTCTTTCGGACGAATGATCAGAGACCATCACTTAGACCATTGAAAAACTTTACATCATGAATTTCGGTTCAATATCTGAACCGGTGTTTAGCCATCTGTATGTGGCAATATCAAGAGTAAGACGATCTGACGACGTCAAAATAAAAATAGTTCACGGAAAAGAACAGGGGGAATCGATACAGGGTTCACCGTCAGTGTATACCAAAAATGTTGTTTACAAGGAAGTGTTGACGAAATAGAGACTAAAGGTTTTACAAAACACATAACAAACAGACAGCCCGTCGTATCAAATTCCATAACCGACTGCTCGGGAAATTTTCAGAAAGCTGTGAGCCAACATCGCCATCTATTGACGTGGAATTCAAAAACTCAATAAATAAATGTCAATAATTTCTGTATCATAAATTTTATTTTTCCCCGTCATTATTGTAGGGCTTTTATCTAGTCTCTAATGTTTTGTAAACTTAGTGTATATGATAAGAATTTAATATTTGGAATTCGTACTTAGTTACTTAAAATACTGCGCCTAAAATGTTTGCTTTACGTATTTAAGTGAGGTATTTTCTACAAGAGAATAATGCATTGTGCTAAAAATATGTTTTTTTTTTCTGAAGCTTATAAGTTCTTCCGTTTTTCTTTCAGTTTTAATACGACAGAAAGCTTGCAAAAGAGAAGCTATTACAAGGAAACTTCAGCAGTTATATGTAGTCTATTGGGTTGAGAAAGCTATCAAGAATTCTAACTGGGGCGAAATTACTGTACTTTGCGACTGCAGGGGTACTGGATTTTCTAACATGGTAAAGTATAATTATGAAAACTACTTGCTGATTTATTTCTGTGTATAGTTATGATTTGCACGGCTGCCTCAGCACAGCTTCCGTTTTCCTATTGTGCGATAAAGAATGCTTACAAAATTTCGGAAACATAATCTAAGGTGGTTCTTTATGAGAAGCATAGGTTCATCTAAATTCACGACAGCTTTACCTGCGTTAGTAAACAAAGTAACTCGGGAACGTCAAAGGAGAGAGAACTCACATGGTGCGTGAAGAATAGGAGTGTTTTTTTTTTTTTGATTGAAGGTTTAACGACCACCGTGAGCAACTCAATGGGCTATAAGCAGTCGCGCGTCCCTAATTTAGGGTCACTGGTTCCAGGGAAGGGAGAGAGCCAGTGCCGTAAGACAAACACAACATCCATGCCTTACCGGGATTCGAACCCGGACCTTTTTCGGACGAATAGGAGTGTTTCATCTGAAATGTCCATTTATGAGCTTGAGGTTTCTTTATATTATATTACAGACTGCTTTACGCTGAAAACACTTTTGCTAAAAAAAGGATAATGGCTCAAGCCAGTGGCGTATATTCGAGGATAGCTAGTCTAGCTGGGAAGCCCAGAGAATGCACAAATAAAAGTCAATTAAATATACACAAATAAAGGTCAATTAGATATACACAAATAAAAGTCAATTAAATATACAAAAATAAAAGTCAATTTTCAGCTGTATTAAGATATGTGGATGCTTTCGCTGCGAAAAAAACACACATGCGGATTCGCTTCTTTTGTCTAAGAGAATCAGTCTGACGAACGAAGACCAACGGGGCTCCTCCTATAACTCGGGGCAAACCTAACCTGTCATTGGAAGGAAGGCTACAGAGTGTATACTTCCACTGCATAAAATAGTTCCGGTCTAAAAGCTCGTACTCCAGCTTCAGCTGGCACTTAAATAGGGCACAGATATTCAATACATCGTGTTGTGTGTGTGTGTTCATTTAAAAAATTCAGATCTCAGTTTCTGCGGCATTTCTAAAAAATACAGATATTCGTGTTTTGGTGACGTCACTGATGGTTCTCTGTCACAGCATTCTTGTTTGGGTCAGAGTTAAGCTGTCAACCCAGGGGATATTTATTGCTGTGGGGGGTGGGGGTCATTAGCGGAAGGATGAGGGCGAGAAAAGTGTTTCCGTGGGCATTTCGCGTTTCTCCCCCTATTTTCTCCTTCTTGATTATCGTTTTAAAACACTCTTCTGTCTTTTCGCTATTTTCCAATGGCATCTGCCGGTCACTCGAGTGTATTTCAGCCGCATAAAGCTGGGAAACCAATACGAAGCTCTGCTAAGGTGATCGTTATGAATGTTTTTACTAAATTGATGGAAAAACATTCGTCGAATAAATCGGAAAATGAAATAACAGTTCTTACGGCAGAACTCACTGGTGTTTCAAGTCGCACCATTGCGAGAATGAAGGTTGAATTTAGTATTGAAGTACCTCAGATCCATCGGCAATTTATTTCTTCAAATTAATATACAATTCTCGCTTGGCTTAGATAGAACGTTTTCTTGAAATTAGTTTGGAGTTCCCAATTCAGTTCTCAATATAGGCCAAGGATCGGCTATCTTTTCCTTTTGAACTTTTGTGCGCAGTTGCCTTAAACGCGTATGAACCGGCATGAAAATTCAGACAAATGAAAGAGTTCCTTCCACTGCCACACATAATTCGGAAACTTGGAAAACTGCCACACATAATTCGGAAACTTGGAAAACTGCCACACATTCAAAGTGTTCCTCGGAGGAACAGCAATTTGTGCCCGGCCCATCAATGAAAAACATGTGGCAATTTTCCAAGTCGCTGAAAGATGTGTGGCAGTTTACAGTGAACCCTAAAATATCATTTATCACAGAGACGGGCTCTTGTCCAGTACTTATGGCAACACAGGGTAGTTAAAAATGCATACACATTTAACGGGTGTCTGTTATAAAAAGATAATCTAATCAAGGCAAAATTTTGGAAAAAACGAAATTTTACGCATAACTGATGACATGGTAAAAATACTTTTAATTAAATCCCGCAGTTGGTAATCTTCAAGCAATAAGTATAAATAAATGAAATATATAATAAAAAAAATAGAAACATATGTGAAAACAAAATTAGGCCACTTAAGACTTCTTCCCGTGTTTAGCAAAGATAATTTCATTTTAAAAGAAAGAAAGAAAGAAACGTTACACGTTCTGTAACATCTCAAAAAAAAAAAAAAAAAAAAAAGATAAATAGAGAGAGAAAGAAATAAACTGCTTGTCTACAGGTCTGCAAAGCGAGCGGGGTGGGGAGGGGTTAAAATAGAGGGGTTTGGTAAGGGATCACGGTGACAGACAGCCAGCCCTGAGGGCTTGTGGGAGAAGTTTTCCGAGTGAAGGTTAATTACACACCATCAGTGCGGAGTAATACTGGGAGTGAAAAGGTCACCGTAGCTTCGGCTCCATTGCCAGGATAGCTTTGCCCCGAGTATAGTGGAGGAATGATGTCATTGTAACGCAACCAGGTGTTCAAGAGCCTTCGCTGTTCTGATTCGAAGGCCTTCGAAGAGATCGCATGCTAGCGTTTCCATGACAACACTAATGACCGGCTGAAGAGGAACGGGGCATTGATTTTGACAACGGTTTGCTCAGAAAAGAGAAGACTCAGACTACCTAAGTCACCCGCATGCTCCGGCCGAAAACAGCACGTGTTTCGCGAGAGTTGTTTCAGTTTGTGTGAAGTGTCAATGAATTAAAATTAGCGGCTTTGTTGGATTCGAACTGTTTTGATAAATTTTGTGAAAACTTTCCTGAACTTCTACTGTCAGAACTTAAAGAACTATGCCGCCCCGGTGGCGCAGTGGTCAAAGCGATGGCCTCTGATCATTCGTCCGGGTTCGAATCCCGGTGAGGCATGGATGTTGTGTTTGTCTTACGGCACTGGCTCTCTCCCTTCCCTGGAACCAGCGACCCTAAATTAGGGACGGGCGACTGCTTGTAACCCATTGAGTTGCTCACGGTGGTCGTTAAACCTCCAATAAAAAAATAAAGAACTCTATGCTTCAAAGTTTGATTCAACTCGACTAAAAATGAACTGAAAATCTTTTATTCTCTTGATGAATACAAAAATAAATCAGTAAGATACATTATTTGGTACATAAAGTTGAATAAATTGGAAATAGTGTTTAGTGAGGTGCACAAATTAGCAGACCTCATATTAAACTTTCCATCAACGACTGCAACTGCCAAAAGAAGTTTTTCAGCATTAAAAAGAATCAAGATGTATCTTAGAGCCACACAAGGACATGTACATTCGAGGAACTTGGCCGTTTTGTCAGTAAAGAAAAACATCATTTTTAAATATGAAAAAGTACTTGGAAGAAACCTTTCATGAAAACGTAATATTCAGGTTCACACAAAAGAAAAAATGAATGGAATTCATTTACAAATAAAATATTCTGAAGAAGAATGGAGTTCATGTACAAATAAGTGTTCAAATCATAATCGTCACAATTATTTGGTATTATGTTAGGATACTATGTACCTAAAATTTAGAAAATAAGTTACTTCTGTTGCTTAACAACTAAAAAACAAACTTTGCAATTAAAAAGAAAATAGTTTTGTGGGGTGGGAGAAGGGTGAGATACCCCAGGCCCCGGACCCAATATACGCCACTGGCTCAAGCCATTATAACGAGAATAATGCTTGTCATCAGCGGAACAGTGTCTAGTCAGGGCTAGGAACCAGAGTCAATTATCAATTATCTACAGTGAAAAATCAATGGCCTGCAATAGAGTGACACAGCAGTCATGAAAACCAGAAGTTTCGATTTGAAATTTCCGTAGGTATAATTTATACTTCATTTAGACCTAATGGTCATAATACTGTCGCTAGAGATTGAGTATCCTTCGAGTAGGAGTTAGATAATCTGAAACCCAATATTGAAAATAAAGATCATTAATTCTTTTTTCTATTGCGTAACAACTAGTCAAAAATGAATGCTACTCATTCTAAACACCAATGCAAATTTCTTAAAAAACAAGTCAGTGAAAAATTTCTCCATATAATTAAATTGGTAATCAGATGTTTTCTGGGAATCTGAGCCCTCTGCTCAAGTCTCCAGTATTATTCAGTATAATTTTAAATTATTTTTCTGTTAGGTGTGAATTGCTGCAACTAAGTACATACAGTGAACTTAAAGCTGTAAATTTAGTTATAGGCAAGAAAAACAAAAGATATGGAAAATAAATTTTTGGCATTGTTGATTTAGTTAATTTCTATCGGATTTTTTTATGAATAAAATCGAACTGCAAATAAACCATCACGGGTGAATCTCGCTTCTGATTTGGTAATATACTTAAAGCTGATAAATTCAAGTCTCAACGATATCCACCTAGATGCATGCTTAAAAACGTAAACTTTGATCCTACGCCTACAGTTGAGAGCAGTAAATTTCTAGCGTGAATTGCTAAAACACTCGCCAGTTTGATGTGCTTTTTATTATTATAAAGTTCATAGGTAAGTTTATATTAAAATCCATTTGATTTTTACAGATTGATTGCCAAAACTTATGTGACTTGTTCACCCCATGAAGCTGTGTAAAGATCTGCGACATGCTTCTGAAATTTTGAGAACGGTTCAATCTCTTCTTTTTTCTTTTGTGTTCACTATACCATGCTGTGGGATATGGTAGATATCTGGCCGCCGTGAAAGATGAGAATGTATGTTCTGAATGAATTACAATAATATTCTATTGACCCACCTCTGTGTCAACGGCTCCCTATCTGCCTTTACGGTCGAGTCTACATATTCTTTCAAATATGTTTATTATGATACGTTTTTTTAATAACACAAACTCAACTTCAGTTTCGTTTTTTTAAACATCTATTTTCCTACAACTAGCCTATATGTGACTTCATCTCCATTTCAGGTGATCAAATTTTCAGTCTTAATAACCACAGAAACTTTCATGCTCCTTAAGTCTTGGATTATTGACACATTTCAAGGACCAGCACCATTCTATTTGCTGTGTCGTATTCCTCCTATTTTAAACTTTGATACGGAGAGTAAACTGTCTAATTCCGGCAGCAAATATAACTTAATTGAGGATAAACGGTTTGAAAGTATAATCTTAGAAAATCCAATGTTCGTAACAAGTAACAAAGGAGATATAAATTTCTCACGTGGGATTATGTCAAATAAACCTATAAGAAGAAGTCCTTTTTTTTCAAAGGGATATATTTTGAGAAACATCAAGCTACATATAATCACATACTTTCATTGCAATGTTTTAAAGCCTGGTCTCTCTTTCAGTCCAGGCGTCATTTCGGTACCTAACAACTTCTTACACCGTTTAATCTTAAGAAGGTTACGTTTAACACCGTAGTTCCAGTAACGGTTTTTATGGAAAGTTTAAAAAAACGAAAAACTCAGTAGCGGCGTCGCTTGTGAGTTCAACTGCTTTCCTGTTAAGCACAACTATCTCTTAACATTTGAATAATGTTTTATGATCAGTAAAAGATACGACAGGAAGATTAAGAAATCCTTTTACATCGACAACTTATTGCGTTATCAATAGGAAGAGTAAACAGGATGTTACCAGATTCATACTCATACTCGGAGTTCAAACTGGCCAGATGACAAACTAATGTCATCTGGCCAGTTTGAACTCCGAGTATGAGTTAGCAGCCCTATTATGGTCAACAGGGAAGACTAACCTAAAGAAAATGTTCGCATCCTAAATTTATTACTATGTTATTCACTTGTATTTTATTTACTGTGACATTCATTTAATCGTCATGATAACTTCTTCTGTGACCAAAAGAAGTTTTCAATCGGTAGCACGGAAAAGTTTTGACCCGGTTAGTTTTATGTGCCCGTCGACACTTTTCTCCAAGACTTATTGCAAGAAACATAAATAAAAACATATCGATGAGATGTAGAACTACCAGATAACACTATTAAAATTTGAGGCACGATAAAAAAAAAAAAAAATAGCTGTCGCATGCCAAGGAGCCTGGCAACTAATATTACACTGGCCATTAGCTCCATGTTTTCTGTGACGCAGATAAGCGTTATTGCAGAGTTTGCGCTTCTGGAGGGCAAATTAAAGCGCAGATGTGTCAGCGAAGTTAGTGCAAGTCAAAGTCAGGATCGCACAAATAAAGCCTGTAACTGAACGTGTTCCGACTAGAATTACTGGAATTTAAAGACTGCAAATCATATGCTTTTGGGTGGTTCATCCGCCGTATTAAGCTGTCAGCAATCGATGCAAAGAAATATTTCAAACCCCAAAAAATATATACCGGGATCTTTGAATTTGACCTGTTTGTTCCTAGAACACGAGGAATGCAACCCCAAAGTCGTAGTCAACAGCAAGTGGTGAAGAGTGATCTTGAAGAACGGTATCGTCAGGAATTGGTGTCCTCAGAAGATGTTAGTTTGAAGAAGCGATAATAGCATTACTTATTGCGATAAAGACTATATTTCTCAACTATTGTATTTTTCACAATATATTAAGATGATTAGAATGATTGAATAGATTCTTAGGTTTCATCATATGTTTTGGTAAAAATGATAACGTGAAAGGCAAGGTGAGCTGATTTTGCATCGAAGACAAATGGGTAGAAAGTTCACTTTTAAAATTGATACAATTTGAAGAAAAAATTCTGAAGACAATCTCGTGAAGTAAATAGGACAGTATTCAAACGAGAGAACAGACTTTTGACAATTAAAACGAAACTTCTCCAGAAAGAATGCACTGAAGAATTCCAAATTCCTGTTTTACTATCTTCGAATCATATTGTAGTCTAGAGATTGATCTCTGAAGAGCATCGTCGCTCATTGCATGCAGGTTTGCAAACATTTTTCGCAACACTATTGTGTTTTCAGAGTGAGGAAATCAACGAAATGTATAATTTCAAAGTGTATTATTTGCAAGAGACACAAATCCAATACTTTGGAAGCGCCATTCTCTTCATTTCGCAAAGACGAAATGAAATGTACCAACATTTTGAGGTTTCCTTAGTGAATTATGTGGAACCTCTTTGCTTAAGATCTCAGCAAAAGGCATGGGTCGTCCTATTTACATCTGCAGTACATCGTGCTGTACATTTAAAACTGGTTACATCCCTATCAACAAGTGCTTTTATTCAGGCTCTTCGGTTCATCACCAGAAGAAGCAGAGTATTTATTCTCTATTATTATACGAGTGCCAATTTTCGACTGGAGTGACATAAGGGCTTTACCATCAAATGGGATGCATGGAAGTTCATTCCGCCAACTGCAGCACGATAGGGAATATGGTAGAAGCGAATGCCCACAGTGTTAAAAGAACTGTTACAACGAGCCTGGACGAATGAACTGCATTATAAACTGGATTATAAACTGGACTAATGAACTGGATTATAAACTGGACTAATGAGCTGGATTATAAACTGGACTAATGAACTGGATTATAAACTGGACTAATGAACTGCATTATACAGTATTTTGATTTGCACTGGGTAAGAGCAAAAATCCTCCCGTTTGTGTGCATGGAAAACAAAGTTGTGTTTTGTTTACACAATGTTTTATTCCAAATCTATTGCACTGTCTTTATTGTTACCAATGACTTGTTCTCATTGTTAGGTTGGTAAGTTGTTTAATTTCCCCATCAAGAAGAGTAACGTCCTTTGTGTGCAAAAATGTTTATACATATCCGTTTCGATCTCTACATGATTTATCATGTAGAGGTCTACCAGCCAGATTATTCTGAGCTGACATGGACAAGTAAAATTATTTTGGTGCTAAGTCCAGTAAACACGGTGGATGAGTGGAAGACTCCTATCTGCAGAGTGTGTGTGCTGTGTTATCATAAACAAATGCGGTTTCGCCTTATAGTAATGGAAGAAACATCTTTCTTACTCACCAAACCGGGACGTTTAGACTTCAGCCTCATTAACTCCGTCAAGATGCTGCTGGTAAAGAACTGAACGCTTGGCTAGGTGTCAACATCTCATGATGGATACTTGCAGTCCACCAAAATGCAGAGCATTCTGGTGAGTATTAGCTTTTGCAGTCCTTTCAAAAATATTTGGGTCATTTTATATCCTAGCGCAGCTTCCATTTTTTGTCCTCAGTCATTCAATTCAACACCGGATTGATTTTGTGCCGAGCTTACAAAGATACACTTATCGTAATACTAGCCAGTTAGTTCTTAGCCCATAACACTGGTCAACAAGTTTTACACAAAAATTTGTATCCCGTTTTACTTATGAATTTTTATATGTACCTGCTTACATGTAAGAAGATTAAATACGACCGTCAAAACATTTGCTTGCTTCACGTTTATGAAATACAGCTTATATTAGGTGTGCAACTTAATTCTCGGCTCCTAACCGCAAGCGATCATAGAACGTTGGCAAATGCAAATCCAACATCACGATGATAGAACGTCGGCAAATCCAAATCCAAAGCGCCATCCAACAGCTTTCCAGACAACCGTAACCGCTCACAGCTGTAGTGAGAGAGGGGACGAAAGTTGGCGGTGAAAGCAATGTCTTTCGAGAAGCAACACTTGAGGCACTGCCTCCTGTTCGCGTTTCAGCTGAAAATAGGGGTTCTACGTCAATTCGTCGCGTGCGTCAATTCGTCGACTACGTCAATTCGTCGACTGCGACGATTCGTCGCGCGTCAATTCGTCGACCACGACGATTCGTCGAGCGTCAATTCGTCGCGGACAAATTCGTCGACTACGTCAATTCGTAGCGTTTACAGATTTGGTTACATACAAAACGAATGCAGGAAAACGTACGGTTTCGAACGTCTTCCTCCCTGATCAAATTTATGAAGTTTGGATACTCAGACAGGATAGGAATATTACGCTTTTTCTTTGGCACTAAAAATATTAGACAGTAGACGGTTTTTGGAACGGGTCAGAGGCCCGGTTGGTCAGAGCCCCATATACACAAAATATTCGTAAAATCTACAGTTTTCAACTCAGAACCACCAAATCAGGTATCCTATCTCACGGTACTCTAACTTAGACGGTTGTCGGTTTTTGGAACGGGTCAAGGCCCAGAGAGTCAGAGCCCCCCCCCCCCCCACCCGCATACATACAAAATTTTCGTAAAATCTAGTTTTCATTTCAGAACCATCAAATTTGGTATCATGAAACTCTAACTTAGACGCTAGACGGTTTTTGGAAGGGGTTGGAGCCGGGGGGGGTCGGAGCCCCTCAAAAAATTTCGTAAAATCTACAGTTTTCATCTTAGAAGCACCAAATTTGGTATACTATCTCATGGTACTCTAACTTAGACAGTAGACGGTTTTGGGGACGGGTCAAGGCCCGGGGGTCAGAGCCCCCACATACAAAATTTTCTTAAAAACTACAGTTTTCAATTCAGAACCACCAAATCTGGTATACTATCTCATGGTACTTTAACTTAGATGCTAGACGATTTTTTGAAGGGGTTGCAGCCCGGGGGTAAGGGCCCCCCTCATAAAAACAATTCGCAATTCGCAAAATCTACAGTTTTTAATTTAGAACCACCGAATTTGGTATACTATCTCATGGTACTCTAACTTAGACGGCAGACCGTTTTTGGAACGGGTCAAGGCCGGGGGGTCAGAGCCCTCCACATACAAAATTTTCTTAAAAACTACAGTTTTCAATTCAGAACCACCTAATCTGGTATACTATCTCATGGTACTCTAACTTACACGCTAGACGATTTTTTGAAGGAGTTGCAGCCCGGGGGTAAGGCCTCCCCTCATAAAAAAATTTCGCAAAATCTGCAGTTTCCAATTTAAAACCACCAAATTTGGTACACTATCTCATGGAACTCTAACTTAGACGGCAGACCATTTTTGGAACGGGTAAAGGCCTGGGGGGGGGGGGGGGGTCAGAGCCCCGCGCATACAAAATTCTCTTAAAATCTACAGTTTTCAATTCAGAACCACCAAATCTGGTATACTATCTCATGGTGCACTAACTTAGACGCTAGATGGTTTTGGAAGGGGTTGGAGCCCGGGGGTAAGAGCCCCCCATGAAAATGCCGTAAAATCTACAGTTTTCAATTTAGAACCACCAAATTTGGTATACTATCTCATGGTACTCTAACTTAGACGGTAGACCGTTTTCAGAACGGGTCAAGGCCCGGAGGTCAGAGCCACCCCCCCCCCCATAATTTTTTTTGTAAAATCTACATTTCAAAATTGTCTTTATTCTTCAAATAAAAATAGCATTTCTATGTACATGACAGTAGAATTCTGCCAATAAATACAGTGGTATATACATCAACTGGAAAGTTCCAGTGAAACGTAAAACAAAATATGGTTAAAATCATAAAATTATTTCGCCCCGAAGGACGAAGGAGAGGCAGACAATAAAGCACGAGCTATGCAAATGAAAATGTATACTACAGTATTGTAGACAAGAAAAGACATGATGCTATACTATTCACAAATTCCAATTAAGCATTACTACCATACTCAAGATTAAATATGCACAAGGTACTAATTCACATAAAAGACCATGGGTGAGAAGGAACTAACAGGTGCAACAGTATTTAGAAATATGACAGAAATGGTAGAAACAATTAAGCACAAACACTTATTATATGCACAGAATTATGCAGTGACAAGAGAGAAATACGCTAAACGGACCCAGGAGGGCAACTTTACAAAAAAAAAAAAAAACAGAAATCGAACAGTAATGCAATGCATAAGTGTCATATCATATGTACAGAACAATACAGTGACTAAAAAGAAAGCCGCTAAGCATACCCAGAAGGGCAGCTTCTCATAAAACAGAAATGTAACAGTGGTGCTACACTCAAAATTTACATCATATGTACAGAAGTATTCAGTGACAAGGGGAGAATCGCTAAAAGTACTCAGAAGGGCATCTTCTTACATTAAATTATGTACACAGGGACACTAAAATTTCAAAATATATTCAACATAATGTAGGGGACATTGCGTGTGCAGTATCTACAGTTTTCAATTTAGAACTACAGTTTCCAATTTAGAATCACCAAATTTGGTATTCCATCTCATGGTACTCTAACTTAGACGGTAGACCGTTTTTGCAAGGGGTTGCAGCCCCTGGAGGGGGCCCTTACATGGCAAATAACTGGTATCCATGCTAGTACAAATTATATTAATGATTTATTTGCGTCCACTTTAATCTAGTATGTCCACAGAGCGTTTGGGGCCGTATGAAAAATACATTTCAACGTGTGCCGCTACGGCGGCGGAGTGATCTAGGGGCTGGCTTCTGACCACTTGTCAAGAAGAATTTTGCATGTGGAGGCACTTACCCCCGGGCCTTGACCCGTTCCAAAAAACCGTCTACCGTTTAAGTTAGTGCACCATGAGATAGTATACCAAATTTGGTGGTTCTAAATTGAAAACTGTAGATTTTACAAAATATTTTATGAGGTGGGCTCTGACCCAGTGCCCGCCCCGTTCCAAAAACCGTCTGCCGTCTAAGTTAGACTACCATGAGATAGTATACCAAATTTGGTGGTTCTCAATTGAAAATTGTAGATTTCATGAAAATTGTTTTGGGGGATGAAACCCCCCGTGCCTCGACCCGTTTGGAAAACCGTCTAAGTTAGATTACCATGATATAGTATACCAAATTTGGTGGTTTTTAATTGAAAACTAGATTTCACGAAAATTTTGTAGGGGGGGGGGTTCTAACCACCCGTGCCCCGACCCGTTCTCAAAACCGTCTACCGTCTAAGTTAGAGTACCATGACGTAGTATACCAAATTTGGTGGTTCTAAATTGAAAACTGTAGATTTCGCGAAAATTTTTATCCGGGGGGGGGGGGGCTCTGAACCCCGAGCTCCAACCCTTTCCAAGAAACCATCTACAGTCGAAGTTAAAATACCATCAGATAGTATACCAAGTTTGGTGGTTCTAAATTGAAAACGGCATATTCTGAGAAAATTTTGTACGGGGAGGGCTCTGACCCCCGGGCCCCGACCCGTTCCAAAAACCGGCTCCTGTCCAAGTTAGAGTTTAATGATACCAAATTTGGTAGTTCTGAATTGAGAACTATAGATTTTACGAAAATTTTGTATGTAGGGGGCTCTTACCCCCGCCCCTTGACTTATTCCACAAACCGTCTACCGTCAAAGTTAGAGTACCATGAGATAGTATACCAAATTTGGCGGCTCTAAATTGAAAACTGTAGATTTTACGAAAATTTTTGTATGGAAGGGGGTGGCTCTGACCCCACTGGCTCCAACCGCTTGCAAAAACCGTCTACTGTCTAAGATAGCGTTTCGTGAGATAGTATACCAAATTTGGTGGTTCTAAATTAAAAACTGTAGTTTTTACGAAAATTTTTATTGGGGGGGGGGGGGGCTCTGACAACCGGGCCTTGACCCGTTCCAAAAACGGTCTACCGTCTAAGTTAGAGTACCATGAGATAGCATACCAAATTTGGTGGTTCTAAATTGATTACTGTAGATATTACGGCATTTTTTTATGACGGAGGGGCTCTTACCACCCGGGCTCCAGCCCCATCTAAAAACGATCTAGCGTCAAAGTTAGAGTACCATGAGATAGTATACCAAATTAGGTGGTTCTAAATTGAAAACTGTAGATTTTGCGAATTTTTTTATGAGAGGGGGGGCTTACCCCCGGGCTGCAACCCCTTCAAAAAATCGTCTAGCGTCTAAGTTAGAGTACCATGAGATAGTATACCAGAATTAGTGGTTCTGAATTGAAAACTGTAGTTTTTAAGAAAATTTTGTATGTGGGGGCTCTGAACCCCCGGGCCTTGACCCGTTCCAAACACGGTGTACCGTCTAAGTTAGAGTACCATGAGATTAGTATACCAAATTTTGTGGTTCTAAAATGAAAACTGTAGATTTTACGAAATTTTTTATGAGGGGGGGGCTCTGACCCCCGGGCTCGAACCCCTTCCAAAAGCCGTCTAGCGTCTAAGTTAGAGTTTCATGATACCAAATTTGATGGTTCTGAAATGAAAACTAGATTTCACGAAAATTTTCGTGAAATCTAGTTCAATTTGTCGTAGTCGACGAATTGACGCACGCGACGAATTGACGTGACACCGAAAAAAGGGGCCGCGGAAGCCCAGCAAACAATCTGTGCTGCTTTGGGTGAGGCTGCTGTACCCTACAGTACGTGTAAGAAGTGCTTCCAGCAGTTTAAGCAGGGAAATTTTGATCTCCGTGATGCAGAACGTCCGGGACAGCCACAGAAAGTTGACGATGAGGAACTGGAACAACTGCTGTACACGGATTCCTATCGAACACAGTCAGAGCTCGCCCAGGAACTCGGAGTAACACGGCGAGCCATTGCAAAGCGCCTGCACAAGCTTGGACGGATTCATAAGGAGGGCCGTTGGGTGTCCCACCAACTCACAGCTGCGAGCAAGTCAAGGCGCTACGATGTTGCTGTTTTCTTGCTCTCCAGATTCAAGAAGAAGGATTTCCTCCACAAGATTTTGACCTGTGATGAGAAGTGGATCTTTCCAACACGACGGGGATTATTTCCCTGATTAGGTACGTATTCGATTTGCTATAATTTGCTGTCAACGTGTCGTGCTTGTGGCCGAGAATTAAGTTGCACACCTAATATATATAACAAAATCACAAACACGTGCTTCAGATATTTAATAAAAAATAAAAATGAAGTATTCAGTGAGCTTTTCAGTTAAATGAAACTATTCGTTAAAAGTCTTGCATTTGCTTTGTAATAAAATTAATATTGTACGAAATAATTATTTCTTCATTTTTGGCCACCATGAGCTGCTGAGAAAGCAATAAGCAATTGTCTGTCCGTTGATGAACCAGTTGTTTCGAGAGGGTGGGTGGAGAGAGCTAGTGTCATTGGGCAAGCGGCACCGATTATCTCGAATGTACACCCTTTGCAACCCCCCCCAAAAAAAAACACGAAGCACCCCGAGAAAGTCGTTCAGTCCTGATAAAACTCCGCGTGCAGGTACCTCAGGGCCGAATATTCAAATGATTAATGTCCAATGACTAAATACCGGCCCGCCACAGCATAAGGGAACCGCGCATCGACGAGGGTATATCAAAATCAAAGTTCCTACGCAGGGGCAATTGTGACAGTAGATTGCGGGTGTATTAACCTCTACGGAGTGTGAGGATGCCTCGACGTCGGATCCGTGAAAAGTACAAGCAGTTGAGCGAGCTTGAGAGAGGACGTATAATTGGGCTAAGAGAGGCAGGTTGGTCGAGTCGTCGTATCGCCAGGCATTTGGATCGTAGCGACACGGCAATTGGACGATGTTAGCCCTAATGAATCGAGGAGAGTACAACCCAGCGGCACGCGGGCACTGGACGGCTGAAGGCAACGGCAGAATGCGCGGATCGAGCGATTGTGTCACGAAGTGAACCGAATTCGTCGATCTCAAGCATCCGTGGCCATGTTGCGTCGTCTACAGGTACAGAAGTGGACATCCGGACCTTTACCGGACGACTTCTGGCACGGGGTCTACATTCGAGCAGGCCACTCTACCACCTACCACAACCAGCGATCATCGCCGGCACCAGTTGCAGTGATGTCGGGCCCGACCAATGTGGAATATTGTCCAGTGGCGTCGCGTTGTTTTCAATGATGAGTCATAGTTTGCACATGGCACCAACGACCAGCGCATATGGGTCTGGAGATGAGCCGCCAGTGCACGGATCCTGCCTTTACGGAGGAACGGCACGCGACTGGCACATTGGAAGTGAGTGTCTGGGGAGCCATTTCCTACGATATCCGGACACCCTTGGTAGTCTTCCGTACCACCCTCTCGGCTCAACGGTCCGTCAACGACCTTCTGCGATCTGTTGTGTTGCCATTTCTGTCTCAGCATCACCGATCAATTTTCCAACGGGATAATGCCCGGCTACACACGGTACGGTTCTTCCTGGCCTGCATGGTAATATCGACTCCTTCCATAGCCAGCCCGATCGCCTGACCTCTCACTGATTGAATATGTTTGGGTCATGATAGGACGCTACCTACTTTTATCTCGGAATGTCAGCGAACTGGTCAGCAGTTTAGACACTATCTGGCATGCTATACTTCAGGATAGTATCCTTGAACTGTATGGGTCTGTGCCTTGCCAGGCAACCGCTTGTATCCGAGCTAGAGGTAGCGCTACAACGTACTGACTTGTTTCAGTCGCGTAGCTGTTTTATCCGAATAAATGGCCAAACTACTCTAGAATTGTAATTATTTCATTTCCTATACTTGTACATTGCACATACCAATTCTCATCACGATCGAATGATTCCTTCTGGGTGCTGCGGGTTTTTTGTTTTTTTTTGCAAAGAGTATATTACCACCTCAGATGAATGTTTAAAACCCAGCGTTTCTGACCATTCTACTACCTAGAATATTCATTATAGTGCTCAGGTGTCAGAGTCCAAATTCATCAATAGTATCTTGGTTTTTGTATGGTTATTTGCCACAAGCTGAATTTCCGAAAAGACTTTGTACATAGGCATATCTACCGGTGCTCCGGTATCCTAGTGATCAAAACGCTGGCTTCCAGTTTGTCGTCCAATCTGGACTCCGGCTACCGTTCTAGAAGAGATATAGGTGGTGCGTTTGTCCCACGCCGCTAGCCCACCCTGGAACCAGTGGTCTGAAATTAGGGTCAGGCAACTGCTTATATTAATAGCCCTGATAGTTGCAGGTGGTAGTCATCAGACCTCCAAACAGAAGGAAAATAAGCATGCGTGTCCAATGACTTTGCAATAAACCTAAAGTTAGCTGTGTGTAATTTGGTGAAGACGAAGCTTCTTACAAGGAGAACTTATTTTCTGAAGCTTCCTCTTGACACAGAAGTCATATCAAGTATCGTTATCTGAAGTCATGGCTGTGCAAATGAAGTGGTAAAGCGCATAAACTAATAAGTTTTGAGCAAAAGGTGTGCTTCATGCCGGGATGCAGTGTTATATAGAACATGTTTTCTGTTATGGTGTTGATATAACATCCTCACAGCAGATCTCTAGGGCTAGTAAAATGTCGGGCCCCGCATCACAGCAAAATCTTTCACTAACATATAGGTCACTTTTCTGTTTGTCGGCCATTTACACTGTTTCTTGTGTTTCTATGATGGTTTAGTGTTATTTTTGTTGCTATTATAAACCGCTGGGCTTTATAAACCACTATCTTGTTTGCTAGTAGTGTTTATCGTCTTATGAAATCAAATGTTTGTTAACAAATTTTTTAAGTTCAGTTTTATTTAATTGATGTTCTTTTTTACGCTTTTGGGCATAGTATAGAAAACAAGCATCCGTGAAAACTTGTTGTTTTTTACACTACGGGTCTACAGTCGAAGCTACGCCTCGCTTGTAGCACACAAAGGAACAAAATTGCTTCGCCCCAAAATGACATGGTGGCAAAGTTAACTGTTATCACTGTTAAATTTAATGTAGATTTTTACGTCTGTTAACAATGTACGTCTTTACATAAAAGTAAGCAGAAGTGTTCTGTTTCCTCATATCCCATTCCACAGGGAAATGAAAAGCAGTAGAGAAAAAGAGAGATAGCAACAACTTTCTTCGAAGGATATTACACCGATATTCTTCAGTTTTCTAGATACGTATGTAATTCTTTATGAAATTAAAAACGACAAAACGTCAACAAAACCTAGTCAGGAAGCTCATATTGTTAATCCAAGCGAAAATCTTGACCGTTTTCTGTCTGCAATGTCAACAGTTGCATAGGTTATATAAGCAAGGAAAGAAAGATCGACGGTATGCGTTTGCGGTTTGCTTGACGATAAAACAATGGCACTAAGAGGTTAAAAGGAAATAACGCTTAGTTTTCTGAAAAACTGAAAAAATCTGATTTATGATCTGATAGTTAGTGGAAAGTATTAATGCTTTGTGCGTTTTGTTCACGAATCCGTCATTCTGATAGAAAAAAGTAACTTTTGATACGAAGATAAATAGTATATACGGAACACTTCATCATTTATAGTTAACAGATTCGGCTGGAAGAATCTGTTAACTATAAGTTTTAAAACAGAAAATGATTGTGCGATAATAATATTTCGGCAAATGACATTTAATTTTAAAAATCTAGAGTACTCGTTCAACTTTACATTTGTATAAGTCATACTTTAAAACTTAATAAATAAAATTATTCTCTCTTCCTTTTCTGTTTCTTTTAGGACATATATATGTGTCTATTTATAGTGAATTTGTTCACGAAACACTATCCCCTGTCGATAAGTAAGTGACTGCTTTTCTCAAATTTACCGTTTGATAAAAAGAATTGCCTTCATTGTTTGATTTTATTACACAGGAGAAAAATACACAAAATATTTGGATGGAATGGATGCTGTTTTACGAGAAGGAAAGAAAACATAATGCGAAGAATTCGTAATGCATCTTGAACGTACTTGCTATAAGTGGTTGTAGGCCATCATGCATTGCCTATTAAAATTCAATTCAGCCGGCGTGGTGACTTTGTGGCCAGAGGAGTAGGTTTCTGACTAGGCTTTCACCGTGTCCGAGTCCCGGATGAGGCATGAGTGCTGTGTTAGTCTCTCGGTTTTTGGATCTCTCTCATCGAAGAGGCAGTGGTCCATAATTAAGGATAGGCGACTGCTTGTAGCCCTTAGAATTACTCATGTGGTCGTTTACCACCGAAACTAAAAACTAACATGCAACTCTCACAACACATCTTTGTAAAGTTACGAGTATAAAGTCAGACTCTTCAATAAACCTAGATACGTAAAAAGTGAGCGAATGCGTAAAATGTATGTGAGGATCTCAGTGGAGGGGATGCCGCAATTAATATTTAAATGGCATTTATGTATTTCTTTTAGTTCATATATTAATATCACTCAAATTTGGGTTACAGTGACGAATATGTATGTTTTTGTGTATATTTAAGCAACAGCGGTAATGTATCTTGTACGTGAAAGGACAGTTTTTTCTCTTGAAAGACTGCCCGCCATTTTGTAAGACTGCTCTTAAAAGACGCCATGTTGGATACTTCCAAAGAGAGTTGTTTTCACTTACCTGGTGATGTTCGATTAGCTTTCCACATGCATGAAGGCGGAACCTACATGACATTCGTTGACGAGCTGCCAAAGAACCGAGCCTCCGATGAAGGAGGGTCGTGGAAAAGTAAGAGGACAGGCAGAGGTTGCAGTGATATAGAGAAAGACGTTTTTTTTCTGTATTCCATGGGATATAACCCATAAAATATTTATATAAAAACACCTTATATTACTGGCCTAAATAATAAATGATCGAATTTATTACTGATTGATTACTGGGGACTTCAAAAAAGGGTATTCATCCTAAAAACGAACCGCAAGGATTGGGCCTGACAGGCGAAATGCCTGAACCCAGTGCCTGCTGCATCACAATGGATCAATTAACTGTTCAGTTAAAATTTGATGCATTTTTAATGGGTATCTAGAATTACTGTAAAATAACAAGTAGTCTGATCGATTTGCCTCCAAGTGTTACTGTGGTGGAAGTAATGACTCCCATTTTCCGCAGTAGGAGAAAGCAGTGGTGTAACTACTATTTAGCTCTGTTAAGGGATGCTTATGGGTCGGCGACATTAGAGCAACCGAAGAGGATTAAAAATATTTTTTTAACTTAAATTCACCGACAAGAAAGTTATATAAGAGATATTGGGTAAAAGAAAAATAACAGCAAGCTAGAGGAAGAGAAGAGCGCTTTTTTCAGTTCTCTCTTCTACGACGGCGTAAACAAAGTAGGGAGACGTCGTTGGGATGATGCCGAACATTGGATTACAGATTTAAAGGTGTTGAATACACATTCAGGGTAAATATGTTTTAAAAAACTTTCACACACACACACACACACACACACACCTATCTCTCTCTATATATATACATATCACATCAAGTAAATGATCATATGTAGAGGATTTTAGGAAGGGAGTGTCTGACCCCAGGTGTTAAACAACCCTTAGAAATAGGACGCTAGGAGATTTGGGCTACAGTGCCCGATAGGAAAGTAACACGGAAGCGAAGTAGAAAAGGGGAGGAAGACGCCCTTATTTATTACAGGGGGCCAGGACCAGGGGTCCGCTGGCTTAACGTGCCCATCCGACGCACGGCGGGTATTTAGTGGATCGAGCGTTCGTACCTGCCTGGGATCGAGCCTGAGGTCCTTTTCGTGACAGTCATGAGCGTTGCCCACAAGGCCACCCACGGCCCATCCAAGTAAATAAATCCGCTGTTATTTTTATGGTGTTGTTTCGTTATCAGAAATATCGCAGCACCTAATTAAAAGCCGCAGACAAACATAACACAGAGAAATTTTTATTTGACCACTATTCCTACCCTGATATGGTGGCAGAGTATTTTGTATGACTTTCATCGGAGATAAATGGCGCAGTGAAAAGAGGTGTTAAGAAAACTGTTTATTTATTCTTAATACACTTCGAATTTCCTGAGCAAATAGCACCGAAAATAACGCAGGAAGTTGTGCACTAAATGGCAGCCGTCACCATTGCTTCATGGCTGTCCTCTTCTACCTAATGGGCCAAAAAAGTTCCGTTTACGGGCACTAGAGGTCTACACGGGCATTAATTTGGAAAGCCTCCTTCGGCCTTGAACTTTTAGGGGCTCGGCTCAGACTTGCCATTTTACGGCCCGGCTTGTTTTAGAACTTGCGTTCTCCGCCACTTATTGCAAATAACGCAACGCTAACACTTTGACAAAAAAGATGCTTTGTTGACATGAACTATCTCGGTAGCAAACAGAGTGTAATGCAGATAGACTCGCCATTGCTCACACAGGTTTAAGTTTAAACTTGATTACCTACCTCCTCCTCTTACAAATCTTATCGCATATCATCGTCTGTACTTAAATATAAACAAGGTAGCTTATATCTCCAAAAATGTAAACAAATACTTCGAAATTCCTCATCTCCGGTGTAGCAGCAAATGCACCAGAAGCTAGTCATCTGGTTTCGTGAAGCTCAACAGTCTGTTCAGGTAAACATTTCTCTGAAATGAGAAAAAATCGTCGTACTTTGGTCGCTACAGCGAAGGAAGTAAAAACGGAATTTGATTTCAACTTTTCAATCGGATTTGGACTGTAAGATGAGAGTCTGAAATGGGCAGAAATGAACCGGCCCATTTCAGACGGCCATTTTAGCCATCTCGTCAGTGTCAGCTGTAATATACACTCAATGGCCGAAACATTACAGATACCAATGTAAAAGGATGCTTTTCCTCCTCTAACGCGAATAATAGTCTATACGGCAAGACATCGACTTCATCAGATGTCCAAGGGTTTCCGGAGATAATGCCAACCTCACCTGCTCCAGGATTATCCACAACTACACCCGAGACGTCGGCCCCAGAATGCATGGATCTGATGTTTCGCTCAGCTGTATCCCAAAGAGCTTCCACAGGGTTTGAATTCAAGGGATCTTGAGGGCCACTGGATGGTTCCAAACTCAGAGGAGTGTTCCTTGAGCTATTTTTGAGTAGTTGCGGCCCGATGGGTGCGGCGCACCGTCCTTCTGAAAAAATAGCCGCAGGATGCGCGAAGGCCGTAAAAAAGTGTAGGTGATCAGCCAGCACATGCTGGTAGCGCCCAGCGGTTAAGGACTTCTCCAGACATCTAATGGACCTAATGTGTCCCATGAAAAGGCACCCCAAACCATTACAGAGCACCACTGCTTTGAAGAGAGCCTACCTGGCACGACGGAGCCATGGCTTCATGCTATCGACGCCACACCCGCACTCTTCCGTCAGCTCGGTAACGCTGAAAACGGGATTCATCTAACAACACGACGCGGCTCTATTCTGTAGAGGTCCAGTTTTGATGTTCCCGGCACCAGGCGAGGCGCAGCTCTACTCTGCAGAGGTCCAGTTTTGATGTTCTTGGCACCAGGCGAGGCGCAGCTCTACTCTGTAGAGGTCCAGTTTTGATGTTCCCGGCACAAGGCGAGGCACGGCTCTACTCTGTAGAGATCCAGTTTTGATGCTCCTGACACCAGGCGAGGCGCGGCTCTACTCTGTAGAGGTTCAGTTTTGATGTTCCCGGTACCAGGCGAGGCGCGGCTCTACTCTGTATAGGTCCAGTTTTGATGTTCTCGGCGCCAGACGAGGCGTGGCTCTACTCTGTAGAGGTCCAGTTTTGATGTTCCCGACACCAGGCGAGGCGCGACTCTACTCTGTAGAGGTCCAATTTTGATGTTCCCGGCACCAGGAGAAGCGCGACTCTACTCTGTAGAGGTCCAGTTTTGATTTTCCTGGCATCAGGCCAGTCGTGGCTCCACTCTGTAGAAGTCCAATTTTGATGTTCCCGGCACCGGCGAAACGTAATGACCGATGACGAGCAATCAACAGTGGCAGACGAGTGGGGCGTCGTCTCTCGTAGCCCAGCGTACGCAACGTGCGCAGTACCGTTCTCTCGCTTACGCTGCTTGGGCCACCGAATTTAACCTGGATATGATTTGCACCGCTGTTGCCAAGCGCTCGATCTCTGCGAGCCTGGATAGACTATGCCAATCCCGTTCATCAATGGCGTGTGGTCGGCTACCGCTTGCTCTCTGGGCATTCGAACGTCAGTCGATGGTAAGCACACCGGACGAAAAATTAGTCACCCGTAACAGAAATTACAGTAGGAAGTTACCAGTTGCACATAGTGAGCCGTGATAGCATTGTTGGGAGATAAGTAGCACTGGCGTGGTCTACAGGATTATTTCTGTCTCGTGAAGTGGTGAAGAGTAAGGTGTGTGTTGAATTCAGTCTGCAATATGGGTCGTAAGACAAACGTTACTGAGTGGCAAAAAGAAGCCATCGTGTTTGGCCGTGCCCACGGACACAAAGTGAATGAAGTCGCCTAATTTGTTGATGTGTCGTCGAAGCGTACGGTCCAGCGGATCTACAAACAGTGGTGCAGTTCGCAGTCAACTGAAATAGGCGACGTAACTGTGGCCGGAAAACGATTCTCACCAACAGGGACCACCGCCATGTATAACAAAGTAAATTTCTCCGTCATTTTTGGTCTACGCCGGACTTCGAACCCGAGTCCGCTTATTCCGGAACAAGTCGCTCTACCAACTGAGCTACGCAGACGTTCATTCAGACTTCTATCTGCCTTTATGTCGTGTGCTTCCTGCTGGCAGGTACGTCACATCTCCCCTCTCCCCCGAAAGAGGGCCGGGGGCATGGCCCACGGGTTAGCCGTGACCATGAATCGTTGCAGGCAGCAATCCACTGTAGAACGTGCGCTTGAGAACTCCCAGTCAATCTGGTGTGTGGAATGCAACGTCACACATTTTTATTTTTCGAAGCGCTGGAGAAGGGATTCTCTTATATTTCCTCTCTCGCGGTGTGGAAATAACATCACACCACTGCGAGATTTTGAACGGTCGGGTCATCCGGATTGTTCAGGCGCCATTATAACGAAGTAAATTTCTCCGTCATTTTTGGTCTACGCCGGGATTCGAACCCAAGTCCGCTTATTCCGGAACAAGTCGCTCTACCAACTGAGCTACGCAGACGGTCATTCAGACTTCTACCTGCCTTTATGTCGTGTGCGTCCTGCTGGCAGGTACGTCACACATGTTTCACGCCTGGTATATGCAAAATTGGTTTCAAACCAAGCAACAATTGATCCAAACAGTCAATGAAAGTCCACTCCAACCAATTTCCGAAAGGACACTACGACGAGAACTGCATGTGATGGACTTCTAGAACAAGGTACCACGGAAAAGGCCTCTTCTAACAGTAAGTCACAAAGTCTCACTGTAACGTACCAGGAGATGTGACGTACCTGCCAGAAGGACGCACACGACATAAAGGCAGATAGCAATTAGAATCAATGTCCGCGTAGCTCAACTGGTAGAGCAACTTATTCCGGAATGAGTGGACCCGGGTTCGAACCCCGGCGCGGATAAAAATGACGGAGAAATTCACTTCGTTATATCACGTTATCAATAGGCTCAGGGCACCAAAACATTACTGTGGAGGATTGGAAACGAGTAATTTGGTCTAATGAGTGTCTTGTTTGTTTTTTGTTCTCCACTGATGGGAGGCGACGAGTGCATCGCAGGCTCAAAATACACCTTTAATCCTGATTGCGTTGAAGGTGTTGTTCAAGCTGGAGGGGTTCTGTGATATTTTGGGGATGTTTTTCGTACCACGAAATGCGCCCTCTCGTTGCAGTGACGATGAATTTGAAATAGCATGCGTACCTCCGCAATCTGAATGACGAAGTGTTGTCCTTTGCCGTACATCTCCAGGTGCTTCCAAGACGACAATTACCGTGTGCACAGGGCTAAAACTGCGTCTGAGTGGAACGACGAACAATCAGCAATACTGTCTCACCTCGACTGGCCTGCTAAATCCCCAGGTTTAGATCCTATTGAAAATCTGTGGGATCATTTGGAACAGAAGGTGAAACTCTGGAATAAACATCTACGTACACTGGCGGAACTTCGGGACCAATCGACGCACGATTGGCTGCAAATCGATGTTCAATACGCCCACAACTTCGTGGAGTCTCTACCACACCGGATTCATACTGTCATCAAGGCAAGAAACGCCGTTTCCTGTTATTAGGAAAGGGGTGACTAATGTTTTGTCCGGTGTGCTTATATTTGCGGTACACCATTGATACGGTTGCCCTCCGGAACTGCAGGGTTCTTAGTACTCAGGCGATAAAGTAGCCCATCTATCTATCTTGGCACGACAATGCGTCCACCATCAAAATCGCTCAGATCACCACGTTTACTCATGTTCGTCGATTGCAATACACTGTTGGGGAGCCCTGTTGTTCGCTTATTTATCGCCTGCATTTCGGTTTGGGTCTGTTCCACTTTGCGCAGGGGATGCCCATGTCAACTGCCCATCAGCACTATTTCTAATGTTTTGTCTATTGCGTGTATAATGATAGTAAGATAACCAATGTACGGGAGATGAATGCACTTTCATTTCACTCAGAGATCTTTATTTTGTGAGTCGAAACGATTTTTTTTAAATCCAGGATCAAAATACCAAACCTTCGAGAACAGGCCCGGCCTGCTCGAGCACCGAAGTTTTCACTTAACTGATGAAAAAGAAAGGGTGTGAAAGTGAATGTGTTTTACAGCGGGTCGTTTGTCATCAATCCGTCGCGGCTGAAGTTCTATCTCTAGTGGTTTACGTGTTCAGAAAGAGGGAGACAACTCAAATTTCACCTGTCAAGACAGTTTTCATGTGTGATAGTGAAAACGCATATAATTTTGGGGTTTTTCCTGTTGCCGGCTCATCACTCACAGCTACCATGTGGAAAACCTAGTCAGTTGAATCACGCAATACTACGAGAAAAACAAATTTGCTGTTTGGAAAAAAAAACAAAAAAAAAAAAAAAAAAAAAAAAAACAAGAGAACTTATGGCAAAAAGTAATACGTAGATAGAACAAAGGCTTTGTTCAGTTCGAAACAGAAACAGAGAGATGATTTCGGTTCCAGTTGTAACGTACCAGGAGATGTGACGTACCTGCCAGCAGGACGCACATGACATAAAGACAGATAGGAATCAGAATACATGTCCGCGTAGCTTAATTGGTAGAGCAACTTATTCCGGAATGAGTGGACCCGGGTTCGAATCCCGGCGTAGACCAAAAATGACGGAGAAATTCACTTCGTTATACAGTGAATTCGGCAAAACATAGAGTAAATCTTTTGTAACTTACCAGTTCTAGAAAAAATGGATAAAAATATAATTTCAACGTATTACGGGAAGTTGGTGATATGCTTAAAGACAGTAAGCATTGCAGAGATCTCAAGAGGTTTGGAAATCGGGAAGTTTCAAATTCTTATACACTGGTGTGCAAAAATATTAAGGACGAAGAGGAGAAATTAGCATAAAAGCGGAACGAGCAGAAAGAACGGACCGAAAGACCACTCAGGAGATAGACTAGGGTCCGGTACGATAGGGAATGCCCATATATGCAGCATGACGTAGGGGAAAGTGTCGGAAGGGTATAAAGCACACGGGCGGTGTACGCTCAGAAATTCGGTGAAAGTTATTGCACAGTGTACATCGGTTTGAACGACGTCGAGTTGCTGCCAAAGTGTGATATGGCCAACAGGCAATCCAGTAGACGATACATCTGGATGACTTTACCCAAGGTCGCGTCATTGGGAAGTTGGAAGAAGGTCGAAGTGTGACTAGTGTGGCCGAAGGAGTTCGGGATCGCTCACAGCTTCGTTTCACGAGCTTGGAGAGCATTTCAAACGACAGGAACAGCTGTCCGAGAGTTTAGCAGTGGTCGTCCACGAGCAACCACGGCGGCAGCCGACCGGTATGTTGTCCTACAGGCGAGAAGAGACAGATGGCAGACAGTAGGAGAAATGGCAAGGCACATGTAAACGCTATAACGGACGTCTAACGTGACGTCCGTTATAGCGTTTAACCGTGGCCAGGAGGCTGCACAAAGGTGGTCTATTTGCACGACGATCAGTACGGTGTGTGCCATTAACGCCTGCTCATCGGAGACGACGGTTTCTGTGGTGTCAGGAACAGAAGAACTGAACACATCAGCAATGGGGTCGAGTTCTCTTTACGGATGAGAGCCGATTTAGTCTGACGAGCGATTCTGGACGTATACACATCTGGTTAAAGCAGGGGACACGCAATCACACCTCCAACATCATCAAAAGGGACCGGTTTGGAGGTGGCGGAGTTTTCGTTTGGGGCGGTATCATGCCTGGTAGCCGTACTGACCTCCACATCTTCCAAGGAGGTTCAGTCACTGGTGTCCGCTATTGCACCGATATTCTTCTGCCTCACGTGCGTCTGTTTAGAGGTGCTGTTGGTCCTGAGTTACTCTTCATGGACGACAACGCTACACCTCATCGTACAGTGGCTGTCGCAGAGCTGTTGGAGAGTAAAGATATTCAACGCATGTATTGGTCCTCAAGGTCCCCGGACCTAAATCCAATCGAACACGTGTGGGGCCTTCTCGGGAGACGCTTGGCAGCACGTCACTGCCCGCCAGCAACGTTTCCGCAGCTGCGATTGGAGCTACAAGAGGAATGAGCCGCGATGCCTCAACAGCTCCTGGACTACTTCGTCCTCAGCATGGACAGACGTTGTAAATCCTGCAACGCAGTCAGGGGTGATCATATCCCCTACTAAAGACTGGATTTTTCTTGGCATCCGCCTGTCACATGGACGTTTCTGTCTTCTGTCCAGTTGTGCTCGAAGCTACCTTTTCAATAAAGTGCCTTTGTATCCTTTGGATTCCTTGTTTGGAAGGTTTTGCTCACTTGTCCCATATTCTTACATCCTTGGGGATCTTATGGTATGATTTGAGTCGATGTGGAGTACTTCTGCACGACGTTACATTCGAAAAACCTTCTCGTCCTTAATTTTTTCACGCCAGTGGAGAATGGCAAGATAGTTCAAGTAGGTGATATTACAGATGCCATGATAAGTCGAAACACCATACGGTGATATGGTTGTTAACCAGTTAGTTGCAATTTTTCAATTATGTTGAGAGTAATTGATTTTTCCAGCTAAATGGAGGGATCCTATGTGTTGGGACAAAGTTAAGGAAACTGAATATAAGAAATATCATGTAATCAGTTTACTGAATATTCAAGAAAAAACGATTCAGACAGACTTCAGCTTTACAAGATACATAGTTTGATTTCAAAGAAAGCTTGGGTTACTCTGATTTTATACCGAATAAGGATTGCACTAGTAAAAGCTTGCCATTACAAGTGCTTTCGAGATGCGTTCTTGAGCCCGTATTTTAAAATGAATTATCTGCATAAGAAATCATAATTAAGTAAGAAATTGTTGACTGCCTTTGTGCATTTGGATAAAGCTTATGATAGATGGAAAGCTTTTTAAAGTTATGAAATAAACAAGCATTTGTTTAATTATGCGCAAGAGGATATGTTAGTAGCAGAGCTGATGTTCAAATAAATGGTCCCTTCTCCATTTGGTTTCCTGTTATCGTTGGCATGACGCAAGATTGGATGTACTATGTCTTCGTGTTGCTGAAATTCTGCGTAAGCATACACACAAAAATTGCAAAATCTGATAATTGTGGTTTCCTTCTTAAATATCTGTATGCGCCAGTGATTTCATGTGGAAAAAATATTTTTTTTTTTTTTTTTTAATTCGGATGCGAAGGTGAAGGGAAAAGTATGTTGACCAGAATGAACGCAGTGTGACCGATGATAGATGAAAGGGAAAAAAAACCAAGGTCATGAGGTTTGAGTGAGGTGTTGTGTGACGTACCTGCCAGCAGGACGCACACGACATAAAGGCAGATAGGAATCAGAACAAATGTCTGCGTAGCTCAGTTGGTAGAGCGACTTGTTCCGGAATAAGCGGCCTCGGGTTCGAATCCCGGCGTAGACCAAAAATGACGGAGAAATTTACTTCGTTATAATGGCGCCCGAACTATCCGGATGACCCGGCCGTTCAAAATCGCGCATTGGTGTGATGTTGTTTCCACACCGCGAGACAGGAAAAATCAGGAGAATTCCTTCTCCAGCGCTTCGAAAAATAAAAATGTGTGATGTTGCATTCCACACAGCAGATTGACTGGGAGTTCTCAAGTGCACGTTCTACAGTGGATGGCTGCCTGCAACGATTCATGGTCACGGCTGACCCGTGGGCCATGCCCCCGGCCCTCTTTCGGGGGGGGGAGATGTGACGTACCTGCCAGCAGGACGCACACGACATAAAGGCAGATAGGAATCAGAACAAATGTCTGCGTAGCTCAGTTGGTAGAGCGACTTGTTCCGGAATAAGCGGCCTCGGGTACGAATCCCGGCGTAGACCAAAAATGACGGAGAAATTTACTTCGTTATAGTTGTTAGTACAGAGTCTAAGATCAGTCTAAGTGTTATGAAATTGGACAAAACGAACAATTTTATTCACTCAGGAAGGCTGACAGTGAAAGGAGGCTATATGGAAGTATCATTCGTGAATGAATTTCTTCTCCGTTCTAGTGGCCGAGAGGTCAGAGGTGCGGACTTCTGACTTCTCATCTGAGTTCGAGCTGCGCATACAGCATAAGTGGTGTGCTTCTCCTATGGCTCTGGTTTTGTCCTTTCCCTAGAACCAGTGGCCTCAAAATAGGGACGGATAAAAGAAAATACGGAGTTTGAAAGACATTTCTGCTTCAAATGGGTTTATGAAAAGTGATGAGCTGCCCAGCTGGTCCACAATGGTGATGTATAGCCTAATCCATGGTAATGGAATCAGGGTACTGCCTGAAACTACAAGTGCTGATTCAGTACTGGAGAGATGCGATAATTGAGAGGCATCATTAAGGTCAAGAACGAAATAGAGATTTTCTGAAAATTTATAATGTGAAATGTGGAACAAAATGCTGTTAGTAGATTGGAAACTAATATGCTGAAATGATTTAGTGACGAAAGAAAGAATGACACGATATTAAATAAATGGGTATCATCATCATTGTCAACCATTATCAATCCACTGCTGGACGAAGGTCTCCCCAAGTTTCCTCCACAACGGTCTGTCTTGTGCCAGTCCCTTCCATGTCACTCCCGCATACTTTCGAATTTCATCCACCCATCTCCCATGTGGTCTTCTTCTGGATCTTTTCCTGTCCCTTGGAATCCAATCAAAAATTTCGGCTGTCCATCGATGGTCTGTCCTTCTGGCAGTATGTACAGCCCATTGCCATTTCAGGGATTTAACTCTGATCATGATGTCTTCCACTCTTGTCATTGTTCGGATCCACGAGTTCCTCTTCTTATCTCTCCTGGTTACACCAAGCATGCACCTCTCCATGCTTATTTGAGTTGTCTGCAGCCTTTGTATGTCTCTTTTAGTTAAGGTCCACGTCTCTGCACCATACGTACGCACTGGAAGGATGCATTGATCAAACACTTTTCTTTTAAGACATAATGGCATATTGCTCTTGAAAATTATGATGTTTCTTCCAGAAGCTCTCCAGGCAAGTTTTGTACGCCGATTAATTTCTTCATCAATGTGACCCCCACTTGATATCTGCTGTCCAAGATAAACGTGCGTGTCTGTTATCTCCAGCTTTTCTCCATCAATCGATAAATCTTCATTTCTTGTAAAAACATTGTACATCTCTTTTGTCTTCTGAAAGTTAATTTTTAATCCCACTTCTTTACTCTTGTCAGCAAGTTCCTGGATCATACTCTGCAGCTCTGATGGGGTAGTTTCAAAAATGACAACGTCATCAGCAAAACGAAGATGGGTTAGATAATCTCTATTAATCTTTATCCCTTTGTTTTCCTAGTTCAGTGATTGAAATACATTTTCCAATGTGGCATTAAAGAGCTTCGGAGATATGGTGTGACCTTGTCTCACTCTCTTTCCAATTTTTATGTGTTTTATCTTCAAACAGCAGAATCTTTGCAGTTGCATTTTCATAGATGTTATTAATAATATTAATGTATGCATCTTCAATACCGCAGGATTTCAGAGCCATTGTAACTGCTGATGGTTTCACCGAATCAAAGGCTTGGTATATACAGCCTAAATCATTGGGTAAATCACCGAATCAGTGGGTATATACAGCCTAAATCATTGAAAAGAAACTTTAAGGGGTACAAATGAAATCGTGGAAGGAGTAAAATTTAGGAATGCCTGAAACTGAAAAATATAATACTTGTGAATCTGGAGTTTTATTGAAACGTGTAACTGATGTGCGTGAAGCTCTGGTTATGTGTCAAACTCTTTGCAAATGGAAACAGTTGATACAATGGCATTGATTTAAATTTGACGCACTCTTGTTTTAGGGCTTTTTTCTCTGAGAAAATCAGCCATTTAAATCCTGTGTGATGCGTAAATCAATGCTGCAAAATTTATGTTTATGGAACAGTGCAGAATGTTTTGTGTTAAAATCACATTTCATCACATGTGACGGAAAGAAATTTTTAAATGGTTAACGAGATATGAGCAAAACAACAACATCCAGCGTAAATAATAAGAAAATAAAAATAAGAAGAACAAACATGTGTAACGTATACTCTATATTCACTTTCCTTTTGATTTTACTATCTCTGGTTATTTTATTTTACTATGTAAATTATCTTCTTACTGAACGAAATATTATTTCACCCGCTGAATGAGATCTGGCAATGAGTGTAAGTCATGACGTGGTGGTAGCCAGTATATATAGGCGCGTTCAACGATAGCCAAAGAGAGCTTTTGTTGTTATAGAGAGAGCGTTTGTTGTTGTATAGCCAGAGCGTTTGTTGTTGGATAGCGAGAGCTTCGTTCTATGTGATTAGGTTGATTCTTTATTATTGTTATTTGAGTAGCTGTGTGTGATGATTCCAGTAGAAGGTCATAATAAATGGTTTACGTAAGTACGTCTTTCTCAGTTCATAGTACTGTCAGACCTCTGTCTAGCTGTTAGGTTTATTTCAATTAATATTACTAGTAACAACCAGCATAAAACTTTGTTCATCTTAATTACTGCTACAACATTACTACCAGTTACAAGTTTGTTCAATACTATTACTACACTACTAGCAGGAGACTTTATTCATGTTCTTAATTAACTAGGAACAACAACCATTTGAATTCACTATTTGAAGTTTAGTACAAGCATATAATTCAGTAGCAGAAGCATTATACTTAGCTTAGTTGAAAGCTTTATTCATTATCATTAGCTTAGCTGGTACAAAAGGTTATTCATTATAATTAGCTTAGCGGAAAGCAAATAAAGCTAATTCATTATAATTGGCGCCCGAACTTTTCTTGAACACGAGATCTTGACAATTATTCCCCATGTCTTCACTACCTGAGACGACTTCAATTTTCCACCCTAAGACAAGTTTCGGTGGTGATGGGATTAAACTTGACCATCTGCAAGAAGCCTGTGGGGCTCACTTTGATATAAGTGATCTACACGTACCCAGACACTCTTCACAATTTCATAATGCACCAGCTTCCTATTACTCTGAGTCGCGGGTCATACCTGAGGGAGTTCAATCCTCTCAGCGAAGCAGAATGCTTGCCCATTTCGTGCCGCATGCAGGAACAATTCATTTCAATGGTTTGGAGGGGTCCTTAAAGTTCCTCGAAGATCTGGAAGATCATTTTGATCTATATAATATTCCTGAAGACTGCAAAGTCCAAATCGCCGGCACTTGCTTGAGGGATACCGCTAAGACCTGGTATCGGCAGTGGAGAGTGTCGAACCCGGATTCTCATTATGAGAATTTCCGTGCAGAATTTTTGGAGGTCTTTCCTTTCGGCCTCAGTCGAGCTAGCCTTGCACAACAGCTTTTTTCTCGTCAGCAGGGTCCCAACGATAGCCCTGTTGCATTTGCGTTGGAAACTACCCTCTTATATAACCTATGGGATCCACATGCCAGTCATGTTGACATGTTGGATACCCTCGTGCAGCAGCTCGACCCATTCTTACAAGATTTTCTTGAGGTTCGACACCCTGCCACAATTCATGAATGCCTTCGCCTCATACGCACGTATGAAGAGCGACATGGCACACATGGTTCAACTCACCATGCTCGGGCACCCCGCGAGGCTTATTACGAAAACCCTCAGCGGCATAATAGGCATAATAACTTTCAGCGCGAGCATACACAAGTGCACACCCAAGCTTCATACGTTCCACCCCACAGAAGAGTGGCAAACCAACAGCGAGTTTCTGAACAAGCTTCGGGATATCGTACAAATGCACAGTATGCTCGACCCCGTTCCAATTGTCAGCATTCGGAACGTTTTCATGCTCAGGGCAAAGATGATTTTTCTGCCCGTGGTGAGGTCAGAAGTAATAGATATGAAAATGTCAACAGACACGCGGAGTTCCTGACGCAGGTTTCACGCAGTTTTCCCCATCGTGAAAATTTTCCCGATACCCGGCAGGGTCGAGGCTTCAGACCGCATGATAATCCAACCAGGAATCCTTTAAACTTCCAAAGGAAGTAGACCAAGGCTCGGTCCTGCTTCCTGATACCAAGCTTTCTGACCCTAAAACAGTATTAGTGACTGTTCAAACTCCTCAGTTGCCTGATGTATTCTTGACAATTGAAGATATTATTGTCGAGACAAAGTTCGACACTGGTTCTGAAATATCAGCCCTAAATACAAAGTTTTGCACTGACAATTTTCCTGCAATACTAGTTCAGCCTGCGACGCAGTATTTGCGAGGTGCAAATAATGAAATCTTCAGTATCTCAGGAACTGTCACATTATCTCTAGGGCTGGGAAAAGCTCGTTTTACGCATTCTTTCCTGCTTATAGACGAACTACCTGTTAAATGTCTAATGGGAATGGACTTTATTCATACGTTTCAAATAACTTTGAATTTCGTACAACATGTGATTTCCTTTCCGGAACCTGTCGAAATGATTCCTACGGTTCCTGTAGATATAACGAGTTTGTTATTGAGTAACCAATTGAATGAGAGGCAACGAAACCAGCTTTCTCTCCTTTTACAGGAAAGCCCTGGTTTATTTTCTGATCAACCTGGTTTCACACAGGTGGTTTATCATGTCATTGACACTGATGGTTAGAAACCAATTGCGACGAAACCTTACCCTTGTGCTCCACATAAAAAACAGGAAATGCAACGTCAAATTTCTGAAATGATTAAGCAGGGCATAATCAGGGAATCAACAAGCGCCTGGGCTGCTCCTGCCTTTTTGGTTCCAAAGAAACAACCCAATGAATTTCGTTTCGTGACAGATTTTCGCAAGCTCAACCAAGTCACAAAAACGATCAATTATCCACTACCTGTCATGTCGCATATTTTAAATGACCTGTCGTCAACCACATGGATGTCAACCTTGGATTTGGCGAGTGGATATTGGCAGGTGGCAGTACATCAGGACTCTGTCGATAAAACTGGCTTTGTGACTCCTTTTGGGGCTTATGAATACTTACGTATGCCCTTTGGACTAGCTTCTGCACCTGCTACTTTCCAAAAGCTTATGGATACGGTTCTCAGACTTGTCCTGGGTCCCCATGTGCATGCATATTTGGATGATATTATTATTACATCCGAGACTTTTGACGAGCACCTTTCTCTGCTCAAACAGGTGTTCCAACTCATATACAATGCTGGCTTGACGTTAAAACCTAGTAAATGCCAGATAGCGAGGGACGAGATTGTATATCTGGGGTTGAAAATCACTCCCCACGGCTTATTTACTGATAATGAAAAAATTAGGCCTATTGTTGACTTTCCTCGGCCTAAAACAGCAAAAGAACTATCACGCTTTCTGGGAATGACCGGATGGTATCAGCAGTTCGTCCCCGCTTATGCTACAATCTGTGAGCCATTGTATGCTTTGAAACATAAATACAAGAAGTTTGTTTGGACATCTGAGGCTAACGCTGCATTCGAAACACTGAAGTCTTCGTTGACTCAGCCTCCGGTGTTGGCTTTCCCGGATCCAATAGCTTTTGCGTCTCGTACTTTAGCCAAAGCTGAACGCAATTATTCAGCTATGGAACGTGAATGTCTTGCTGTTGTGTATACGCTGAATAAATTTCAATGTTATCTTAATGAATTGACAGTTAACATAATTACGGATCATTCTGCCCTTCAGTATTTGAATTCTGCTAAGCACCTATCTCAAAGACTTATGAAGTGGGCTCTGAAGTTACAAGAGAGCAATATCAAAATTTCGTATCAGCCAGGTCATAAGAATCAATTACCGGACGCATTGTCTCGCGTTCCGATTTGTGGGGTCCCCACAGAAACTACTCCTGGATGTCAGCCTTTACTTCTAATAGCTGATATAACATCCAGAGAGCAGATAATGGCAGAATTAATAAATGATCCAGATTTTGGGGATATCTATAATTTTTTGCTTGCGGGTTCGCCCCTACAAAGTGATCCTTCTCTGGCTGGAAGGTCACAGCATTTTGAAGTAATAGAGGGTCTTCTTTATTATACAAAATCTAGGACTACTAGGGCAGAGTTTCGCCCATGTATTCCGCGAACCCTCAGAATGGCCCTTTTAAACGAATTTCATGACAAACCTCTTGCAGGCCATTTAGGTATTCGCAAGACCCGTTGTAAATTGCGGGATGTTGCCTATTGGCCTGGCATGTACCAAAGTGTGCTCGCATACGTTCAATCATGTCACTTGTGTCAGATTAATAATTACCGTAATGTAAGACCGGCCGGTCACTTGAAATCTAGTTCAAGTTCTCATGTTTTTGATATTATTTCAATAGATTTATTGGGACCTTATCCTTTATCTGTTAAAAACAAAGCTCGTTACGTTTTAGTACTAACTGATAATTTTTCTAAATGGGTTGAAGTTTTTCCCATTAAAGCCGCTACGGCAGAAGTTATTTGTAATGTATTAGTTAATGAAGTATTTTCTAGATATGGTGCACCTAATAAAGTAGTTTCGGATAATGGTCCTCAATTTATTTCTGACATTTTTGAAAGAATGTGTGCGAGACTACACATTAAACATAAATTCATTTCCCCATATCATCCCCAGAGTAATTCTGCGGAACGCGTAAACCGCACGCTAGTGAAAATGATTGCTACATTTGTAATGGGTCATCATAAACGATGGGATGACCATTTGGAGCTTTTTGCGTTCGCCCTCCGCTCGTCTGTCCACGAATCTACTAAAATTACTCCTGCAGAACTTTTTCTGGGTCGCAAAATTAAAACCCCTTTTGAAAATTTAACGGGGATTATCGACGAACTAAACCAGCGACCAACTCCGCAATCAGTACGAATCATGGCAGAAAAAGCTCGTGTTGCTATGCTAGGAGCACAAGCGGCTCAAGCAAGATATTATAATACTAGGCGTAGGGAACCAGATCTTGTCGTTGGAGATCTCACTTTCGTGGAAACGCACTTCCAGTCTTCTGTTTCTCATACTTTAGTAAAGAAATTTGCACCCAGCTACGAAGGTCCATATCGGGTGACAAATGTGTTTGAAAAAAACATTGTTCTTGAAAAACCTGACAATCAATTTCAATACGCACACGTTGCTCAGTGCCGCAAGTATCATGCACGAAATATCGATTTTATAATCAATCCTACTCAACCTTCTGTTCCACAGACTCAAGAGTCTATATCTCACGATCAACCGCCAGAAATTTTGGACGAACCAACAAACATTTTTGAAGAATCTCCAGTGATTTTTTTCTTCACCCTCCCCTCCTCCAGACGGGTTTCCAAACACGCAGCCTGATTCTCCCTTGAGACCAAGGCTCGACTCAAGTTCTTCGAATACTAGTATCGTTCCTTTCCCTCCAACCATTGCCAAGACTATTGCGGCGCCGTTTCCTGATAACTCTGCACCAATGCAGGCTCCTACTTCTTTGAATACCTCGTCAGAAAGTATTCCTATAGGCAAAAATAAACATCGCCCTGCACGACCACTGAATTACAGCAGCGACTCAGAGGCTTCGGACATTTCTGATTTATCAGTTATGAACAATAATTTCAATATTACAAACCGTCCAGAACCACCAAAAGCTGGGCGTAAACGTAACTTGTCTCCCCAATCTGCTTCGTCGCAACAGCGACGAAGGCAGAAATCTTTGCATCCGCCCGGGTTTCGCCCCTGGAACCTACGCTCAGGGCAAACAGGGCCGATGCCTGCTGCTACTTTCATGCCACGAGGGCGTAAGCGAAAGCAAACGATGTGGCCGGAGCCACGTCCGTCCAAAAAATACTGGAAGGACACAACGGGCCCCAGCACAAAGGGACTCCATATCAAAAGCCTGGGGGAGCCCGTTCCTATCAGCCGCAGGGATTTCCGGACCGCCAGACTTCGGCCGTTCCTGATCGACGGACTTCAGCCATTCCTGACCGTTCCTCTCAGCCGCAGGGATTTCCGGCCCGCCAGACTTCAGCCATTCCTGACCGTTCTTCTCAGCTGCAGGGATTTCCGGACCCACAGACTTCAGCCGTTCCGGACCGACGGATTTCCGCCATTCCTGACCGTTCCCGTCAGCCGCCGGGATTTCTTGACCAACAGCAGACCGATGTTCCAGATCCATTAAAGTCCTTGAAAAGATCCAAGCCACCTGATTTTACCAGTCCGATTAGGCCTGGAAAACGTTATCGCACTAGAGTTTTTTATGCGTCCTCGAGATAAGTAAGTTCTCGTGGACAGGTTCTTTTCTTAGTTTGTTGTTTTTCCTGCACGACCAGTTGGCGTGTCAGAATTTCTTTTTTTCGTGTGGGCCTATGCATTCTTTTTTGTGTATATATCTGTGTTTTTTTTATATTTCTTCTATGTCCATCTACTAATCCCAATTTTTTTATATATCTATGTGCTTAGGGGTAAAATAATAAAATTGTTACTGTTAGGCAGCTCCAGGTAATCTTCGCTGCTGATACAGTTGGTATGTATTCACCGAATAATGAGAACGTCATTTGAAATTAAAAAGTGATTCCTGCTAGGCAGAATAAAAGGAAGGTATGCCGATGCAGGTTTGTTTTGTTCAACAATACAAGTTTCACAGAGGAATACAGATTTCTTAATTTTGTCATGCCAAGTTTGATAATGTAAATACTGCTGCCACCAAGCAACAAAGCAAAAAAGAGGTCGAGAAATGTCAATCAACGAAGTGTAAGACTTACACTCCAAAATTGATAGGTTTTTCGGAAACAAAAAAAAAAAAAAAAAAAGAAAGAAAAATTAAGGGGGAGATGATGTAACGTATACTCTATATTCACTTTCCTTTTGATTTTACTATCTCTGGTTATTTTATTTTACTGTGTAAATTATCTTCTTACTGAACGAAATATTATTTCACCCGTTGAATGAGATCTGGCAATGAGTGTAAGTCATGACGTGGTGGTAGCCAGTATATATAGGCGCGTTCAACGATAGCCAAAGAGAGCTTTTGTTGTTATAGAGAGAGCGTTTGTTGTTGTATAGCCAGAGCGTTTGTTGTTGGATAGGGAGAGCTTCATTCTATGTGATTAGGTTGATTCTTTATTATTGTTATTTGAGTAGCTGTGTGTGATGATTCCAGTAGAAGGTCATAATAAATGGTTTACGTAAGTACGTCTTTCTCAGTTCATAGTACTGTCAGACCTCTGTCTAGCTGTTAGGTTTATTTCAATTAATATTACTAGTAACAACCAGCATAAGACTTTGTTCATCTTAATTACTGCTACAACATTACTACCAGTTACAAGTTTGTTCAATACTATTACTACACTACTAGCAGGAGACTTTATTCATGTTCTTAATTAACTAGTAACAACAACCATTTGAATTCACTATTTGAAGTTTAGTACAAGCATATAATTCAGTAGCAGAAGCATTATACTTAGCTTAGTTGAAAGCTTTATTCATTATCATTAGCTTAGCTGGTACAAAAGGTTATTCATTATAATTAGCTTAGCGGAAAGCAAATAAAGCTAATTCATTATACATGTACACACTTTTAAAAATTTTCAGCCTCCGATCATTCGTCCAAAATGGGTCCGGGTACGAATCCCGGTGAGGTATGGATGTTGTGTTTGTCTTACGGTACTGGCTCTCTTCTTTCCCTGGAACCAGTGACCCTAAATTAGGGAATGGCGACTGCTTATAGCCCACTGAGTGTTGCTCACGGTGGTCGTTAAACCTCCAATCTAAAAAACAAAAAACAAAACAAAAAAAAACATTAGGAAGTGGAAGCTAGTTTCTGATAAAACTGTTTTACTATATTAGATGTTGAGCAATTTCCTCATCAATATAGATGCTCCAAAATCTAAGTGATACAGTTCAGATTACAGGAGTGCGAAATTAAAATCGTGAGAGAGATTTAATTTTTCACACACATTCGAAATTCGGGTTTATGCGTGCTAAATGACTATGCAGGAGGAAGGAAATTTTCATCATCTCGAACTCTTACCACATGCAAGCTAAATGGCTAAGCAGGAGGAGGAACTTTTCATTATCTGGAAATTTTACCACACGCGCTTTAGATGGCTATGTAGGAGGGAGAAAATTTTCATAATTTCGAGCTCTTTCCACATGCGTGTTAAAGGCTATACAGGAGGGGGAAGATCTTTCGTCCTCTGGAGCTCTTTCTGACGTCATTCGTGCTACCGGGTGATTTCGATCTTTCAGGCGGTTTCCATGCCCTCTTTAAGAGATCCTACTGGGAAAGAAAATTACGAAGATTAATAGCGCAAAAGCACAGGAGCTTTTCATTCTTAATTTATCGCCAAAAGCGTAGTCCCACCGTCGGATAACGTCTGCGTTAAATCAAAAATCCTTATTTTGTGACATTGTTCCATTTATCACTTTCACCATTATATAGATGGAGCCCCTCAAAAAAATCTTTTCTTCGAATGGCTTATTCATTGCATTCAGCAGTAAATAAACATAAAGGTTTTGCTAATATATATACCAAAACACCGAAGGGTAAATAATATTCCGAACATTTGTAATATTCAACTTAAGGAACATTACGTGTCAACATTATTTGTCAATTAATCAAATGTTCGGAATAATAATATTCCGAACATTTGATTAATTGACAAATATTGTGCGATTCTTCAATTTTCTCATCGCTTTGGAAAGCCATGAAAAACGTTCTGTTCTGTGTTTCGAATGTAACCCTCATTTTACTTCTTTTATTTGCAGAAAATGCTGTTGTGTGCAATTTTCCTTGGATATTTTCAGGTACTGTATTCTTGCCCTTATATTGTTGCAATTTAAAGTTATTTGACTATATTTCAAATGATATCGTGTCAAATAGAACTCACAAACAAAATAATATTCAACTTAAGGAACATTACGTGCGAAATGAATGAAAACTTTCGATACTTGGGTGTACTTTTACAAACCCTGTTTGTGAAACATTTAAGAGATATGACGTAATAGTGTTGAGAATAATAACTTGCCATTATTGCTGGGATCTACGTAAATGCATTTCCTTCAGCTACTAAAAATTGACATGAAGGATTCTTATGCGTATGGGAAAAACTACTCCACTTTCAATCACAGTTCAAAACTGTCCGTTCAGAACTGCTGCATGTAAACTTTTATTACATGAAGAGCCATTAGTAATAAATATTACGGACATGCAGGACCATAGCTTTGAAGTTTTTGATATTTCTGAATTTTTCCCCACGGCATGTAAAACAAAAGGATTTTCTCATTATCTTCTTCATATAATCAGTTAAAACAAACGAAAGACATTAACACAGTTTCACCGAAGATGTTGGAAAATGATGTTGTGCATGTGCAATCTAATGAGACTCGACCCGCAAAATGAGCATGTAATTATTTTCATCATAGCTTGTTGCAGGGGTGATGTTTTTGTTGCATGCATTATACTGGAACATTGTTAAGGCCTGGAACCTTTTAGAGAGCCAGCTTCCAAGTTTTTAAAACTCCTGATTGTCCACACGTGATGCTAGGAGAAATGTACAGAACCCGGATCACAACAGCGTCGGCATCCCTAAGCTGCGAAGCTTTGCTCCGACCTCAAGACGGACTGACGACACTTGTCACTGTTTCCTTTTAGTGATCGATCGCGAATCGATGTTTTGACTGCATGGTGAAGTAATTGGTTTATTCAACTCGAAAAAAATGTGTTTAAAAAATTTAAAATTAGGCTTCGGATGATAAAAATTGTGATAATGAAACCAAATGAAAACGCTTTAATCAAATGAAATCTTTTCGAACTGAAAGTTCACTGAAAAAATCAAACAAGTGGGGGCTGGTAAGAGAACTGGAAAAGTCATTGAACCTTGCTAATCGATTTTTCAATTTCCTTCCTTTTTTGTTTTGTTTCTGTAATTAATTTAGGACCAGTCCTCTTTTCCATATACATTAATGATCTTCCTTTTTGCATTGATGGCCCATGTCTCTTGTTTGCTGATGATCTCAAGCTTTATCGCAATGTACAGACTCCTGATGACTGCTTTGCTCTTCAAACTGACATCAATAACCTGCTTCAGTGGTGTACATTAAACGATCTCCACATGTAGTTTCCTTTTTACGGAAAAGAAACCCAATCCTTTTTTACTACAAAGCTGGCGACTATACTCTTAGCCGGACAAACGATCTCCAGGACTTGGGAATCACGTCTGATTAGAACCTGGACTTTAAAAGTCATATCAAAAGAATTGTACGTTCAGCGTACAGAAATCTTGGATTTATCATGAGACATTCCAAGTATTTCTCCAATACTCAGACACTTATTCGCATTTCTGAGACTACGGTAAGATCCTCACTGGAATATGCGGCGATCATTTGGAGTCCTAGCCCCGTAACTCTAGTAAATGAAATCGAGAAAGTTCAAAAAAATTCTTAGACACCTTTTTTACAAATCGACAGCGGACATCCCGACGACTGACCTTCTCACATTCTTCAAGATGACCTCTCTGCAATCGAGAAGGAAGGTTCTACAACTCAAGTTCTTGTACGGTATCATCAATGGAAAGACTGAGGATACTCAAATTGTAAACTAATTAAGTTTCCGTGTCCCATGTTTACCAAGGACAAAATGTGAATTATTTGCAGTGCCATTTCGCAGAACAGATGCTGGAAAAAATTAACCGTTATGTAAAAGGTATAGGCTTCACAACTCACTTCAAGAATGTCCGGATATTTTTAATGTAAGTAATAATTTTTTTCATAAAGCATGTTTTGCAAGATTGCAAATATCACTTGGTAATTATCACTGTAAATATAACTATAGCAATTCCTGTAACTAGATATACCATCTGTAGGGATGTGCTTAAAAATAAATAAATAAATAAATAGTGTTCGAAATAAAATATGCCAGTTATGTCTCCTAAATATATGTTCATAGCTGTCATTCCATTTCCTCTATTAGAAGAGTTGAAATCCAAAATGTGAGAAAGGCCTTTTTTAAGTTGAATCGGACGTAACTGCTAAAATTTAGTGAACGAAACTTTGAAAAATGTGACTATTTTTCTGAACTTCGAGGAAATGGTTTGAAAATGCCATTCATGAATGATCTTTAGTTAAAATTTAGTGAACGAAACTTTGAAAAATGTGACTATTTTTCTGAACTTCGAGGAAATGGTTTGAAAATGCCATTCATGAATGATCTTTAGTTAAAATTTAGTGAACGAAACTTTGAAAAATGTGACTATTTTTCTGAACTTCGAGGAAATGGTTTGAAAATGCCATTCATGAATGATCTTTAGTTAACATGAAATGTACCTATAGTACTATAGTTAGCACCTTAGCACCATGATAAATGTTATTTTCTTCTAGTAAGTAACAATTCCTTTGTTTTCATTATTACTGTTAGTATTATTAATACAAGCTGCAAATAACCGATAAGCAGTTTACTTTTTCTAGAACTAAAATGATCCGCGGAAATGTAGCTAGGTAAAGTATTCCAAAGTAATGGGGACGTAAGAAAGAATGAGTTTCCGAAGCAATTGATATATATTTGCCCAGCTGGACACAATCTGTGTGTTGTTCTTTTCTTGTGGGATTGGAGGTTGGGACGGATTCTGCAAAAGCAAAATATTTTTGAGAGTAATATTGGAGAGAGCCCTGTAAGAGACTTACAGAGTTACCAGATCTCACCTGAGGCAAGAGATAGAAGAGAAACTCTGGATTAGGCAAAATGCGATTTTCTGCATTGTCACGAATAGTTAGTAGTTGCAGGGTTGCTTACCAAAAATGTGAGAACAATCCCAAAATGGTTTCCCATTACTTGAAATGTGAAAACAATCCCAAAATGGTTTCCCATTACTTGAAATGTGAAAACAATCCGCAACGCATTCAGAGTTGAAGAAATATTTCTTCAACTCTGAATACCTAAACAACTGGAGATTTACTTAACAACGCTAAATGGCAGCAGAATCTGCATTGAATTTGAACGCGGTCGTAGAATATTCCGATGCTCTTAACACACAGATACTTGCGATTTCGCTGTCGTGGGTGGTACAACGGATAGCACGCTCGAACGGAAATCGGGAAATGCGGGTTCAATTCCTGCTCGACGGCGCTGAAATTTTCAAGTTTCCTGATGTGATTTAATTCACGTGTGAAACAGTAATTACAGTCAATTCGGCGATGTCCGATTGCTGTGTTAATTTTCACGAATCCGCAACGCTTTGGCAAGCTTACAGCTTGAATCTTGTATGACGAAAATATGTAGTGTAGTAAGAAAGTGAAGTCTTAAGTTCTAGAAATTTGGGAAAAATTCGGCAATACGAGGGGCTTAGTGAAGCAGGTTTTCGGCAGAAGGCAAAATATATAATTTACACCCCTTGGGAAACAAAAACGAAAGTGACTTGAGAATCGGAAAGCACCTAACCAGCAAAAGTTTTTACTATTTCTATATTGAATATATTCTGAGAATTTATTGAAAGCAAATTTAATTTCATATTATAATTCGCTTCGGAACATTAACTTTAATCCAGATTAGACAGCGAAAAAATAGTATATTTTATGAATCAATGCCGGGTCGAATCAAGCAGCACAAAAAAATACAGCATCTAACACACGCACAAAATGGTAAATTCAAAAAACAAAAAGAAAAATAAGAAATTGTTCGCGCCCTGATGGCCGAGAGGTCTGAGGCACGGGCTTCTGACTGTTCGCCCGAGATGGCCACGGGCTCCAGTCCCAGGATAGGCATAGGTAGTGTATTTTTCTGATGGCGGCTGGCTCTTTTTCTTCCTTGGAACCAGTGCCTCCAAGCTAGGGACGAGCAACTGCTTATAACCTTAAGACTTGGTCATGGTTGCCATTAAACCCCGAAATAAAGAAAACAAAGAGGTGAACAATTAATTGCAAGATAATGTTTGTCTACATATGAAAGGCGTATGCTGCCATATTATAAAATTACCTGTTGTAAGTAATCTTGAACTTTAGCAGCGACATCATTTCAACCCTTTCGACGCCAGCATAGGCTGGCGCTTAGGGCTAATGCCCTTCCCTACACTACATTTCCATCGCTATGCCTCTGCTCAGCACCAAGACAAAAATGAGGAAATATTCAGAATAAACTGTGCTTCCTGTATAAGGTTCTCATGTACTCTCAACAGCTAAACACATGTTGTGTTAATCCAGAAATAAAGTTTTTTATCCGTTGACACAAAACAACATCATGACAAATTTGTACTGGAGTTTATCTAGAAGGTTTCGATTTCATAACTTTTCAAAAAATTAAGTGCCATAATATGGGTATTTTAAAATCTTGTTTATTCCAGCCCAGTTGACTCGAAAAAAATTCAAGACGCTGGTGATCTTGTTTGGAAAAAATATTGACAAGACAAAAAACGAAAAAGAATAAACACAGCGGTGCAAAAGCTTTGGTTTCTGTACTGCAAGGCAACCAACCATAGGAATGTCGAATGCATTTTGATAACATGCTGTTGAAATCCAGGAAAGTTCACGCAAGACTGACTTCATTGCTACTATCAATTCAGCACAAACTGTGTTCGCCACTCAACAGCTGCTGCAGACCATTCTGGGAAACGTAGTGTAATAGGCTCTTCACAGTTTTGATTTGGCGCACTTTGTCTGAAGCACCGAAGAACATTTTAGGAGGGAAACGCTACACATGTAATGACGAAATTATTGCAGATGTGGGAAGCTAAACACAGGTGAAACGAAATACCGATTTTGAACAAAACGTCTTCACGATCAAGGAGAAAGTACGTTTGGTTCTCAGGAATACTACTTACAACAGCAGTTTTTTTTTTTGTAAAGTATATCATTATGCCTTGGAAAAGATACTTTAGTCAGAAACACGCAAACGTGGCTTGTTAGGGAAATAACTATTGACGATACACAAACACCACCTAGCGGCAGAACTGTGATCTACAAAGCGCCTCAAATACAAATCTAAAGTGTTCCGCAAAAGAAATTATATCTGGTGCTAAAAGAAACTTTTAAATCGCACTTTTAGAAACAGTGAGATACCGAGAAAAAGTTAAATATTTGCGCCTCCTAGCGGGGAAACTGTGCATTATTTTGGGAAGAAACTACACACAAAACGTTGTCATAGTCAGTAGTATCTGACCGAAATATAATTTTTTCAATTAGGGTTTTAGTCCCACAGATATTGCTGTAAGCGGGAACGTGAAATTATGCCCTCTAGTGGCACACTTGTGCGTTAAGAAAAATTTGAAATTATATGAGAAACATTTCGCACCAAAAAACGCTCTCCAACAAAAAAACAATCTTTCAAATCGGATTCTTAGAAGCAGAAGTATCGGCAAAAAGTGAGATATACATCTACGCCCTCTGGCGCAAAAACTATATACTATTTTAAGCAGAATCATTTTCAAAGGGGGGTTTCAGAGGTGAGCGGTATCGGTCCACGAAAAATGTTTTTCAATCGAGTTTTCAGAAGCTCAGATGTTGCTGCAAAGCAGAAATCAGAAGCAGAAATAAACACTTACACCCCCTGGGGGCCGAACCATTCTTTACCAAAAATTAGAAATGCATGCAAAGGATTTCCCGTCAAGAGCTGTTTCTGATGCAGAAAACATTTTTGAAATCGGAGTTTTAGAAGCACAGATATAGGAGGAAACGCAATTTACCTTTACACCCCTAGCGGAAAATCTGTAACTAAAATAGTTTTCGATATAAATGGCATCGAAAGAAAAATAATTTTTCAATCAGATACTTAAAAGTAACTGTTTGGAATAAAATGTATTTTTAATTCGATATCATCAGCACTTGCACCTTCTAGCGGCAAATTTATGCGTCAGAAAAGAAAATTGCAATGATCATCATTCTCACTTTATGTTTCCCAATGCAAAAATAATTTTTCCAATCGGACTAATAGTTGCAGGGATGTAGTGCCCGCAGACGGAACGACGGACAAAATGATAACATAAGCATGATCTTTTCTTACAAAAGACGTGTTAAAAAGTGCAGGATTTTGAAAAGAAACCTAACACACTCTTGGGTTCAGAAATAGAAACTCGAAGAAGAAACAAATTCATGTATGTGTTAGGGGGAAAAAGTGTGTGTGTATGTGTGAGAGAAAGAGAGAGAGACAGAAAATTTCAAGCTGTGTCAGATTGTTCAAGAGATATTTAGAGAGCCAACTTGTACGTGAAATTGACTGTTTAAGTGTTATGTTACTGACATCCTCCTTGAAAACATGCAAGGTGATTTCAAGGAGGATGCATGCAAGGTGAAGCCCTGTGATGTGGAACGATCGTTTTTTCGATATCGGCCATTGTTTCGAGACAATAGGCATATATTTGCGATGGAAAGACTAGAGATGACATCTGTTTTCTACTGTAACCCCAAGGAACTTTTCCCATGAGTTGTATAGCTGTGATTAGTAACTTTAGCACTAACATTATAATTTTATCGCCGAAAGTAACTAGTTATATTATCGTTGAAAAAAATGCACTTTTAGAAAATGTTTTTGAAAACATTAGCATATAAAAATAATTTTTGTTTGCTTTTTAGCTCCTAAAAATCCGTTTCCTAGTAACCACTGTGTCCGTTCCTCCGACTATGAATGCCATATCTCTGTATATGACCATACAAAAATTCTTTTGCATTGGCAAGCCTGAACTGTGAGAACGACGATCCTTGCCTTCCGCTGTTCTCCGATGCATAACTTCGCCGGTAGAGGGCGTAAATGCAGATGCTATCGAATTCAAATATATTCTATTCCAAATGATTACTCCTAAAACTCAGATTGAAATAACGCACTTTTTGAGTATGCGCACTTTTTGAGCCTACTTCCTGCTCATAATAATGCACAGTTAATGCAGTTTCCCAGCTAGAGAGCAAAAGTGCACTTTGCATTTTCCCCGATATTTCTATTTCAATAAATACGATTTCGAAAATTCTTTTTGTCTCGTCATGAAGAATGTTATTCATAAAATTTATAATTTTTGGTTTCCAACAGTTTTGTCACAAGGGTACTGAAGCGCGTATCTCTGTTTTTGTAGTATTTGCAGCAGCATCTACAGCGTTGAAAACTCGGTTTAAAAATTCTTTTTCGGTTAGATACCTCTCACGACGAGTATCTTTTCGAGCATACTTCCTGCTCATAATAATGCACAGTTTTTCCGTACATCTATGTCTTAATTTTTTCTTGATATCTCTGCTTCTAAACGCCCGATTAAAAAAATTCTCTTAACATCGGATGTCAGTGTATATTTCCATTTGCAAAAATGTCTTCGATCCTAAAAAACCCGCGTAAGAATGTTTTCTTGGTAGGATACCTTTCAATACGAAGTGTATTTTGTCTCTATTTTCTTCTTCAATTAACCCACAGCTTTCCTGGTAGAATGAGTAAAATGATATCACGTTTTCCTCTATATCACTTTTTCTAATCTCTAGATTTATAAACTTCTTTTACCTCGAATATCTTCCTCGATGAGGACATTTTACGCACAATTCGTGATTTTTTTTTGTGACATATATTTCTGCTGCCAGTGTACATAATTATGTACTTTTATTTCTGGATATTTTACGATTGTGTATAGAAATCCGATTGAATTTTGTTTTCTGCAAGTGGTTCCATTCACAATGAAGGACATAGTCCACATTGCGTATTTGAAATAATGCGCAGTTTTACCATTAGGGTGCGTAAGTGCCTTCTGTATTTCACTGAAGTTTCTTTTTTCTAAAAATCTACTTTGAAAGCTTTTCTTGTGTTGGAAAGGTTTCAAACGACATGCTCATTTCACCCGTGAATTCGGCGTCATCTTTCTTATTTCTTTTTCCTTCTCGTTATGCTGCACTAAATGCAACCAGACATATTACTCCAAAAAGTATGTGTCATCAACAGAAAAGTGCGGTACGTCGTTCTAATTCAACATAACCAGGTTAGTGAGAACGTTAAAGAGGATACCACTGCATGACTATGAACAAGGGAAATGCATGCTGCTGAGTTAAAAATGTTGGGAAATTTTTTTAGCAAAGGCGTGCAAAACAACGTTTCGTAGTGTAAATTCAAGAAATGAGTGCAGCAAATGACAAAGAAAACACGATCTATTATGGAGAGAGAGAGAGAAATCATGAGCAACAGTGTGTACCGTACAGGTAATTATCCTCAACGACGACGTATGCAAAAGATTTACTACTTCTTCAACATGGTAAAATTTATTCTTGGCTTTCCTTGTTGTACGCCTATAAATTATGCAGATATAGGACGCAGCTAACACAGATAACTACATATATACACCACTGAATATGGTCAGATATTCACAAATACTCTCAAATAAGTAAGTGAAATGTGCTTTACGGACGTGTTTGTTCAGCCCAGGGCTAGTGTCTGTTGAGTACTGTGCAAGGAGATGATCCCTCTTTTTTTACTCATGAATTAAAAAGCTTCCGTTTAAAAAAAATCCAGTTTATCATTGAACAACTCTGTTCTGAACTGGCACCATATCAGTGCTACATTATTAATATGTATCATAAGTGTGTTTATTATATTGCCATTAAATTTCATAATTTGCGCTTTTAATTTTGTATAGGTATTTGGAGAATGATTAGGCCCTTTATTCCTGAACATCTCAGGGGTAAGGTGCATTTTGTGGATGAAACCGGATTACAAAAATTCGTGAACCCCGATCAACTCCCTGTCTCCTTAGGTGGAACGGTAAGAACGCTGTTTCGATTTTTTCAAATTCAGAATAACTGCATACAACTTGTATTGGCACTGTGGTGAATAAATATGTATTTTGTCAAGAGCTCAACTCCATTGGTCGATAGTTACTAATTATAAGCTTTATTGAATTCATTCCGCTTCGTTCCTGGATTTTTTGGATGATGTTCCAAAGAAAGCATGAAAGCATAAATGCGATAAAACATGCAAGGCGTTTACGGCATATTGGTAGGAAGATTGACCTAGTCACTCATTTCAGTCAATAGCACTATTGCGTTGGTGGTGACTTACAAGACTATAGCAGTTGATGCGTGTATTATATTCCTGTAGCACTAGCATATCACATAATTCATAACATTATGAACACTCCCAGCCTAGAGAAATGAGCGTACGTGGAGACCGAACGGTGGCGCAGGTGAAGTTCACAGAGCAGTATAAATACAACCAGAGGACCGGCTTTCGGTTAGTAGAGTGTTGGGAGTCGGAATGAGAAAAGCTGCCGATTTATCGCAGTTTGATAAAGGAAAAATTGTGATGGCACGGCGTCTTGGAACTACGACCTTGGAAACTGCGCGGCTTGCGTATTGTTCACGTGCTGCTGTAGTGAGTACTTATCAAAAGTGGTGCACAGATGGCCAATCAACGAACCGTCGTCCAGCTGTGGGTAGTCCTCAGCTCATTGATACCCGAGGGGAGCAGAGACTGTCACGCATTGTTCACAGCGATCGCAGGGCCACACTGCGATAATTCACCCGCAGCTACAGATCAGGGCGATGTGACACAGCACACAGTTCATCTCAGCCTTCTGCGCATGAGCCTGCGTAGCCAAAGACCCAGTCGGGTCTCCCATGCTTACTCCACGGCATCGCTAACAAAGTATAAAATGGGCCCAAGATTATCGAAATTGGACCGTGGATGATTGGAAGAAAGTGGCCTGGTCTGACGAAGCAAGATTCCTGGTGCATCACGTAAACGGTCGAGCGCAGATAAGCCGATTACCAACGGAGGCTGTGGTATTTGGATGCAGTGTTGGGCGGAAACAGGCAGGCGGCGGCGGTGTTATCCTGTGGGTGATGTTTTCTAGGTATACTTTAGGCTCTATTATCCCAATAGCACAATCCCTGACAGCTGTCAGGTATCTGAACATCGTTGCGGACCAAGTTCACCCACTAATGGCAACTGTGTTCCCTGTTGGTGATGGCCATTACTAACAGGGTAATGGCCATACCACGCCACCAGAATCGTCAATGAATGGTTCGAGGAACATGCTGGTGACTTTCTGTTAATGTCCTGGCCTCCAAATTAACCTGACATGAACCCAATCGAACATTTGTGTTTCGACTTGGAAAGTGGGTTCTCGCTAAATCACCACCATACCGAAATGTACAGTAACTGGAGGACCTGCTGTTGACATTATGGTACCAGATCCCTATGATACCTATCGTGACCTCATGAAATCGATGCCTCGCCGAGTGGCCGCTGTTTTGCAGGCTACAGGGGTCCTACAGCTTATTAGGTAGAGGGTCATAATGCAATGGTTCATCGGTGTAGTTTCACAAAGTGATATATTATTTATTTCCTGTAACTGCGAATGGTGGTGCGCTTGCTGGAAGGATATACAGATCTGTATGGCTAATAGGAAGGATCTGTAACAAAATTATGATACCACCTCCACCCCACTCACTGTCCTGTAAACTACAAGTGTCAAGGGATCCCACGCACGTGATCTTCTTGTATACTACCCACCTGAAATTGCTGTGGAGGGTAAATCTCAGTTAATTCCTGAATAACTCAGATCGCAGTTGTTCTAGGGCGTATTTAGCATATGTTCGTAACTTTCAGACAGTCCTTCCTGTGGCAACGCGTTATAAGCAGATCAGTACTGAACGATTAACATAAAGGAACACTTGATGAAATCTTCGGCGTATGGCAACAACAAAAATCATCGTTCCAGTCCCTGTTTGTGGCACATTGCAATTTACGTAGTACTTATATCCTTCTTCTCCCCACTCCAAAGACCTGTTAGTTTTCCTTCTCGTAGTTCTTGACTAGATTCACTCGCTACTGAATTGTCTAGGTGCGCTGCATCATTACTAGAATACGTGTGATATTCTTGGAACCATGTAACGATTTACACTAAGCTATTCATGAAACATTCACTTGGCCTCCCTGATGGCCGAGTGGTCTAAGGGCGATGTTTCTGATCATTCGTCAGAGATGGGCCACGGCTCGAGTCCCGCATCAGGCATGGAGGTGCTATTTCCATACTGCACCGGCCTTTTCGCTTCCTTGGAACCAGTGGCTCTAATCAGGTACGGGCAACTGCTTATCAGTATTGAGTTCAGACTCAATTTTAGGAGCCCGAGCCGAATTTTGTATTTCAAAATAGAGCTCGGTCCCGAACGATCCCGAAAACTATGACTAACACGTTTAAGCATTATTAATAACAAAAGAGATACCGTCTCGGTTGAATTGTGGTGGCTTTGAAGCAAAGAAGTGCGCGTTCGACATCGTCTCAGTTTGTGAACCGCTGTCAGCCCAAGAAATGCTGCAACGACTGGAAAAGGTGGTAGTCTCTTGGGGCAATGTCCGGGAAATACTCTGGGTGCGGTAGCAGCTCTCAGCCCAGGTCCCTGATCTTGTGACAGGCCATCCGTGCTGTGTGTGGTATCGCTCCAGCCAACTGTAGGAAACCGCCGTTCCGAATCAGCACTGCTGGTCATTTCGACGTGAGCGATGCTTGCAGATCGTCAAGCTGACGGCATTATACATCGGCGATAATAGTGGTGTTGTCCGGCAGTAGCTCAAAAGCACGATATGCCGCGTATTCCGCCAAACAGATAGCAGGACCTTACGTGGGTCCAAGCCGGCTTTGGGGGTCAGCACGGGTTTATGATTTGGGTCCAACCATTGTTTCCGGGCGTTGACATTGTCATACAGGACCTATTTCTCGTCACCTGTCACAATGAGGTCGAAGAACGATTCAACTTGGTTACGTGAAAGCAGGGAAACGCATGCACTCATGCGATTTGCTTTCTGCTCAACTGTGAGTTGATAGGGTACCCAAACTGCCCGCTTGTGCACCTTCCGAAGTTGACGCAGGTGCGTGATAATGCTGTTGTGGTTGGTCCCAGCTGTTCGGCCAACTTCCGCTTAGTTACACATCGGTCGGTATTCACTAAGGTCTTCAGCATGTCCATGTATCCATTGTTTGGAGTTTTCCGGCTTTGGTACGTTCTGACAGGTCAAAATTTCCCTCTCGAAACCGTTCGAACCAACGACAGCACTGACGATGTGGTATGGCATTGGGGTACTCACTGGTAATGTTCCTTACAGCACTTATGGGGGTGTTATCGCGACGAAACTAATACAGCATGCAATGGCGGATGTGCTCCTTGTCCACCTCCGTGCTGGCTGGCGCTTACACTCTTCGCCTTCTGACGGCTAACTGCCGCTGACTTGAGCCCCGTGTCTGCTGATGCCATACCGGTGTGCTGCGCAATCTTAGTGGCCAATGTGCGCCGTTTCCAGGTCTTCTGCTTCGAATACCTGGCCATCGGACGTTACCTTCCTTTCAACCCAATACAAATACAAAAGACCTATTGCCAAGTCCGGAAGAGCAAGCAGGTGAAAATTTTTATTTCCTTTCCATTTTAAAAATTTAGTTGCAATTTTTAAGTAGGAAAACAAAATGTGCAAACAGCGCTATAAAATCAATTGAAAAAAGGCATATCCAAATCCGCCATGCAAAGTTTCTTTAATGTGAGATATCGGTTTAAGATGTTCCCATGTTTCCTGAAGTTATATACACAGGCATGCCAGTCTATTAGGTGCGACGTAACATTAGAGGTGACGCACATATCAAGACGGCAAAGTTACAGCGATAAGTTTCGTCGTATAGTTCAATGGGTTGAATATTTGACTCTGTGGAATGAAGATGTGAGTTAGAATTCTATCACCGGCTAATTTGGGCTTTCACGCTATATGGGTGCCCTAGTGTACGATGAATATATTGGCCTATTGTCGTTCCACACAACGTCTGAAATGTGTTAAAATTTCTTCTTCTAGATTGAGCTCTCCACGAAGCGTGGTTTGCCGGCTGGCCCAGAAACCTAAGATTCCGCATTAGCGCTTTCTCAAGGGAGGGGGTGGGAGGATATGGGACGTACCTACCCCAAAGGTGACACGCATGTCAAGACGGCAAAGTTGCAGCAACAAACTTCATCGGTGCAGCTTAATTGGAAAAGCATTCGTCTCCGGAGCAGAAAGATGCGGTTTCGATTTCTGCCATCGGAAAATGGCTTTTACTCTATATAGGTAAACCTGCCTTCGTCACATAAATCACCTACTCCAATATGTAAGACACCACGAGCGCGGTGTAAATCAGTCAAACGAGATCATCAAGCTTCAGTTAGTGTTCGATCGAAGAACAGAACAGGAGAAACGAGTGATCTGTGTGTCTTTGAACATGGCGTAATAGTTGTCGCCAGGTGTGCCAGTTCGAGTTTATCCCAAAGGATCGTCCTTCTAAACTTTTGACGCACAACGATAGAAAAGTTTACCGTGAACGGTGCGACGCGCGAAAAAACTTCAAACAATTCAGCGATCATGAGGACGAAAACCATTTGCGGATCAAAAGAGATTGGAAGAATCCTGTAAGCGAACAGACGGACCATAACCCGAAAAATCACTTCAGAATTTACCACTTGTATGCCATAGGTCATTTCCAAACGCGCCATACGCCAATGAGCCATTACATTATGACCTCCTACCTAATAAGTTGTAGGACCCCATTTAGCTCGCAAAACAGCGGCCACTCTGTGAGGCATCGATTTGATGAGGTGGCGATAGGTATCCTGGGGTACCTCGTATCATAATGTCAACAGCAGGTCCTCCAGTTCCCGTACATTTCGGGGTGGTGGCGATTTAGCGCGAACCCGCTTTTCCAAGTCGAAACACAAATGTTCGATTGGGTTCATGTCAGGTGAATTTGGAGGCCAGGACATTAACAGAAAGTCACCAGCATGTTCCTCGAACCACTCCTTAACTATTCTTGTAGACGTATTACAGTAATTGTGTTCTCTGTTGGTGATGGCCATTACCCTGTTGATAATGGCCATCACCAACAGGGAACACAGTTGCCATTAGTGGGTGAACTTGGTCCGCAACAATGTTCAGGTGCCTGACAGCTGTGGGATAATGGGGCTTGTGCTGTTGGGATAATAGGGCCTAAAGTGTCCCAAGAAAATATCACCCACAGCCTAACACTGCCGCCGCCGCCGGCTGGTTTCCGCCCAACAGTGCATCCAGGTGCCACGGTCTCCGTTGGCAATCGGCTTCTCGAAGATTCACTGATCAAGATTCCTGGTGTATCACGCAGACGGTCGGTAATCGGCGGTCTACGTGATGCACCAGGAATCTTGATTCGTCAGACCAGGCCACTTTCTTCCAATCATCCACGGTCCAATCTCGATGATCTTGGGCCCATTTTATGCGTTGTTGGCGATGACGTGCAGTGAGCATGGGAGATCCGACTGGGTCTTCGGCTACGCAGGCTGATGCGCAGAAGGCTGCGATGAACTGTGTTCTGCCGCCCCGGTGGCGCAGTGGTCTAAGGCACTGGCCTCTGATCATTCGTCCGTAAGGGGTCCGGGTTCGAATCCCGGTGAGGCATGGATGTTGTGTTTGTCTTACGGCACTGGCTCTCTCCCTTCCCTGGAACCAGTGACCCTAAATTAGGGACGGGCGACTGCTTATAGCCCATTGAGTTGCTCACGGTGGTCGTTAAACCTCCAAAAAAAAAAAAAAAAACTGTGTTCTGTGGCACGTTGCCCTGATCTCCACGGTTCTAGCTGCGGGTGATTTGTCGCACTGTAGCCCTGTGGTCGCTGGGAACAATGCGTGACAGTCTCCGCTTCCCTCTCGCAGCAATGAGCTGCGAACGACACTCTGCTGGACGACGGTTCGTCGTTTGACCATCTGTGCACCACCTTTGATACGTACTCGCTACAGCGGCACCTGAACAACCCACAAAACGCACCGTTTCAGAGGTCGTCGTTCCGAAGCGTCATGCCATAACAATTTGTCCTTTATCAAACGGCGATAAATCGGCAGTTTTTCCCATTATGACTCCGAACACTCTACTAACCGAAAGCCAGTCCTCGAGTTGTATATAAATGTATACTGTTCTGTGAACTTCACCTGCGCCACCGTTTGGTCTCCACGTCCTCTCATTTCTCTAGGCTGGGGGTGGTCATAATGTAATAGCCTATCGGTGTATATGGAATATTAAGTGGCTTTTCCATAAAATATATTTATCGTGCGTCAGATATGTAAAATAAAAGTAACTCTGGTAATTTTCAGATTTTCATCATATTGCATCGAGTAGTACAGTATCATAAAAGTTAAAAAATACAATTCTGATATCTAATGTAATTGCGAAATCATAAAAGATACGTAACTTTCGACTGTATGGTGTTGTTTACGTGACTGAGTTGTCCAGTGAAAGTCAGAAGATATTCATTTATGCAGTTCTTGTACTATTTCTAATTTCTACTCGATTTCTCAACATAAGGATTCACTACACATTCATCCTTTTTCTTTTGACGATGGAACCAAAACGTACGAGTACTAAAAACAGGATTCCTGAACCGGATCTATACGGCTACTGAATCAGCCTGAAATGATTCTTTTTTTTTCTACTAGAAATGTCATGGACAGAATTCTACCATAGGAAAATAAAGATAAAGTACAATTTTAAACCAAACGAATAGCTAAGCAGTTTTTCTGGACAAATTGGTGTTTCAAGAGACAAAAAATGCGCATTACATTCAGAAATGGTACAGATAATCATGGAAAGTTATAAAGCTTGCAAAAATATGTTGCGATTTTTGATAATGTATGTATCACCGCATCGAAAACTGAAAACATTAATATACGCTGTGAGAAGCGCAAAGATCTAAAATAATTAAATACAGAAAGTTGTGTAGTTATACAAGTCCCGCATATTGTTCCAGCTAAAGGAAGCCATTTTGTTACCAGAGTGTAAAAAGAAAATTTCTGAGGACTTTTCTACATACACTCATCGTCAAAAAATAGTGGCATCCAGAAGAACGTGTCGGATTGCAATGCTATTAGGGACGAAGATAAAGGTTATCAGGAACAATAAATGATTAAACATTGAGACTGATATGGACAATATTTATTAAGCTACACGCCAATAAGTAGTGTTTCTCAGTATGGCGTCGGGTCACCATGTTTGCTCACACAGTATGCCAGACGTCTCGACATGGACTTGTACAGGTTTCTAATGGTGTCCTGCGATATGCCATCCCATGCAGCTAGAATCTTCTCACGCAGTTCCTGCAGATTGTGCGGTAGATGTGGAGTATAGATATCGCGTCCAATAGCATCCCACACATTTTCAATCGGCGATAGGTCTGGCGATGCGGCTGGCCATTGCAGAGTGTCAGTATTTTGAAGGTAAGCTATCGAGACAGCAAGAGTATGCGGACGAGTGTTGTCCTGTTGGAAATTCGCACCGGAGTGAGCGTTCAGAAAATGTAGGGCCACTGGTTGCAGGACCTCATAACGTAACCATGATACCAGGCCTCCTGGACGTGTGACGCTCGCGAACAAATCGTTAATCTTGGCGCTGACCAAGGTACCTCCACACACCGATTCGTTGGTCGTCTCCTCCAAGGCAAAAGCGGGACTCATCACTGACGATCACCCGCTGCCATTCTGAGTGTCTCCATGACAGTCTGGCACAACACCATGGCGGTCTTTGGCGACCATGCAATGGTGTTAAGGGCAGTCGCCGTAACGGTCTGCGCGTGTGTACTCGTACGTCGTGAAGCCTTCTGCCAATGGTGCTGGCACTAATCGGACGATGTATGGAGGACACCACTGCTTGCTGAATATCCGTCATCGTGGCTGTTGGGTACTCCGTGCATGTCGGTCCTATCTCTCCGTGGTTCGTCTAGGTCTCTCAAACCCTTCCTGTCGCTGCTGCGTGCCTTGTTCTATCCACTGCCGCCAACAGCATGCTATGGTGATATCCGCACGACTGATATGGCTGTCAATATGGCGATAAGACCGTCCCTCTTAACGGAGCCCTACGATGCGGCCCCTCTTGAACTTCTCCAGCTGCTCGAATTGCTTCCAAACGTTTCTCCGAGGCATACATACTTCACTTGCAAAGGATGCAACCAACACAACAGCACGAGTCAGAATGGCAAACGAGTTCAACGGGACGACCTTTAGCCGGTCAGACACAGCGCTACGATCCCTCCTTGCTTGCGTCACATGCGCGGCCGAGCATGATACTTGAACCATTTGCATGTCTCACGATATCAAACCTACACCCTAAGTTTCATTCCTATCGGTTGCTTCCTTCTGCATTCAACTATTTGTTTTTTTGACGATGAGTGTACATTAACGATAAGTACTGTGTTCTATGCCTTGCAATATTAATGTATCTCGAGCCACGCTGCAACACTTTTAGTCAGTCGACTTGAGCTCCTCAAACTGTAAACCGTTTTTTAATGATTCATTAAAACAACATAGAAAATGGCAAAAAAGTTCATTTTCTGCAGACAAATTTTCCTTAATCAAGGGCTCCTACACTTGAAAATCACAAAGTGCGTTTAGCTTAACTTCAGGATAATGGGAGAACATTTCTTAAAACATGTGGTACTATTACTTTGTTCATTTACAAATTCGCAACCGCTGGGCTGTTTAAAATTACCCCACGAAACTTCTGAGGACTCCCCTGTAGCGAACCAGTGGAACCGCTTATCAAAATTACCTCCTTCACTTGCGAAACGCTCAGATTAATTTAATTTCATCGCTGTTTAAGTGTTCTTCAGGTAAAAGTGGAAAAATAATTAGCAATTTTCATTTCGATGTGCTCAAATTTAGGTACGTGATCAAAACGTGTTTTTGAGTTACACATGAGCAACAGTTAGGAGGTTTCACCACAGCCATTTCAGGTTTGCCAGAATAAGAGATCAAGCACACACACGCAAGCACACTCTTGCGTGTGTGCTTGCGTGTGTGTGCTTCATAATGGAATTTTGCAGACCGTCAAGATTCCTTTCCGCCGAATGGAGCTGCAGTATTAATCAGGATTCTCAGCTGGGAATACATACACCAGATTGAGTGGTCACCTCCGGGCTGGGGAAGATTACAAAACGGAAGCGGCTGAGACGTCCAGGGACGATTTCCGGGATGCGATCGACGCATGCGTATTGCAGACGGGGAAAACCCTGGAAAATCCTCAAATTGGATGAAGAGCAACAGGGAATTAAGTCTACAATTGTTGCCTACCATGCAGGCACGACAATGGTGATTTGCCAGCAGGACCACGCTAATGGTACGCAGGCACGAGAATGCTGATCACACACACACACACACACACATATTCACTTAATTACTGTAATACGCCTACGCCAGGTTTCTCACAATTAGACCCATGTTCTTTGAATATTCTTCGAGAACATATGTTAAACAATGTTGGTATTAACGTCACTTTAAGGTACTGTCAAGTCTCAGAAAAAGATTATTTAAAAATATCAAGTAAATCGTTCGAAATGGTGAAAGACCGTAGTCTACTAGTCCATGAATAATCTTTTTATGTATGTAAAGTTGTAACAACAACATTTTTATAAATGTTTTTTTTTTTTTTTTCTGAATTTTAGTGCACGAAACTTTATGAACCTAAGGAAGGACTAGAAGACTGAGATGACAAAGAAATTGCCCCAAAATAATGCAGCTGTGAAGGCAGCCAGCTTGCAGTTAATGGCGCTGATGAAGAGCTCCAGAGATCCACTGAAAACAATTCTTTATGATCCATTGTCTCAAATTTTGGAAGCATTTTTTAAAAATATAACGCAGAAACTGGCTTCATGATATAATATGAACAAGCTATCTTTATAATACAGTGTAACGTATCTTCGTTATTTATTAGGAGAATTCAGTTTTCATGAAAATCATTTTTATTCATCACTGGGAATTTGTTGTTGGCTTCGGACATTTATTAGTGATTTAATAATTATGCAATTGTAATCACTCACGAATAGCGTATTGAATTATTCTGGAGCAAAGATTATGGAAGGCAGACATGTGGACGTAGAGAGGTCCCAAACTTTGTTTGGTTGGACTGGTTGGTAGATGGTAGTGGCCGAACACTGGACAACTTACTCCAACTTTGTTGTTCCATGGATTCTAAATCGAGTGAAAGGAAATATTATGAAGTATATCTAATGTGCGTGTATAATAGTGAAGAAAATTGGAGCTGATGTGAAAGTACCTGCAGTCTAGAATCCAAATGAAATTTCCTCAGGGGACAAAGAAAAGCAATAAATAATAAATGTTTTAATTTTTATAATGTTTTAATTTATTGCTTTCGTACAGATACTTCAGACAAAATATACATACAATCTAAGGGGAACGCACTGTATTTCAGGGTGGTGGTCGAGCTCATCATTTTTAAAATGGTCAAACGTGGCTTAATGCGAGGTTTTCTGGTATTTTACGCTCAAATTACTCTGAATTAGAGATGAATCGTTCACGACTGATCCGTTTCAAGTGACCCGGGCAGCCCCGGTGGCACTGCGGTCTAAGCGATGGCTTCTGACCATTCGCCCGAGATGTGTCCGGGTTCGAATCCCGGTGAGGCATAGGTGTTGTGGTTGTCATTGGCTCTCTCCCTTCCCTGGTACCAGTGACACTAAATTAGGAACGGGTGACTGCTTTTAGCTCACAGTGGTCATTAAACATCCAATAAAAAAATGACCCGGTCGACATAGTGAACGAAAAGATCCGTTCAGTACTTCCAACAGATCTCGTTCTAGCCGAGGATCCGAAAGTTTACAGTTTACACATTCTTTTCGTTCCACGGTCGGAGCACGTATTTCATTGCCCATTGATTAGTAACTGTATCATATTTTTTCGTGCTACTAGAATCATCTTATAACCATTTTATCTTCGGTTTTATCTAACAGTTGCAGTGAAATGAAGATATATCGCAGTTTTTAAATTCTATTTCTTTCATATTTTAATTTTTTCATTACGGTTTCACTCACAAGATGGAGACACCAGCTTAGAACTCTGACCGCACTTGCTGTTCTGTAATATATAGCTCGTATTCGTCAGTATATATTAAACTTGGAAATGTATTAATAAATATGAAAGGCAGTATTTGTACTGCCACAGAATGAAACAATTTAATATAAAAATCATCACACGTCAGTCTAAAACGTTTAATTTATGGACAATTGCTAATTTTATGAACATACATCAGCCGTCACCAACATACCTCACACTACGTGCTATTTTCAACGAACGGGTCTTTGAAACAAGTGATCCGATCCACAATATTATTTAGTAGTGCTAATCCAGATTTCTTTGAAAAGGAATAAGCCACTGAATTTCTGAGAAGAAGAAAAGCAACTGTGAGAAAATAAGGGGATATGTTTCAAAGTCCAGCACTTCCTCCATCACTCTCCTGGAAACAACTGTGACAAATAGTCAAACGTTTACACCACGTTTATGTCACTGCGTCAGCGAGGCCGCACACACAAAATGTTTAACTTGTGTATGCTTTTCATTAAAAAATACCTAAACATATTGGATATTTTCGCAGCGTCCACGTTCAGTACTGTCGGCGAAAATTATTGACACCGTTATTGAAGGCACAGCTTTTTCTTGCACAATGTTGTGCAAAGTCACAAGTAAATAATTTTGGATGTGATTACTCAAATAGGTAGCATTTCGAGGATATTGTTGCACATGAGTTGCCATTACGGCAGTATATTGACTGGATCTCGAAGTAAACCTTTTTAAACCTTTTTCAAAACTTGTCAATCATTCAACACATTGCACTTCGTTTACAGCACCGTTATTCTTTTTAGACAAACGAACCGCTTGTTTTTATTTAAAACACATAGTTGTAGGTTCTCCTTCCTTAAAACTTGACCATGAAGAACTTTCTAGTACATGAGATTTTGACAGCTGGTAGTTTTTGATAGGTACATTTGTTAGCTACTATGCCAGTCTCTGAATATCGTACCAATAAATGTTGGATAGGTGTGGCCTTTGTTTGCTGTATCATCATAGTCGAAGAAATTGCAGTAAAAAGAACATGCTGCGTGCTTTGATGAGCTATATACTGAAAAACCATACTTTCACACCAATTCGACTTAGCACTTCTTTATTTATATTTTACTTCTAGGAAGCATTTCAATTATGCCTGATAACTCTAATATGGTTTTTGGAATATCACGGACCCTGACATCACGTGGAACATTTGTCAGCTTCCAGTTGGAACTGCATTGACCTGAACTCAGAGAAAAGGTATCTTGGTCATTAATCAGTTCACTGCACACACTGGAAATTACGGCGTCAGTATCGTCGTGTAAGTTTGTAACTGATGGTTTTCAAGTGTTCGAACTATCAGCATATTCATTATAGTTCAGTTTCACTGTTTCCACTTGTAATCTTAAGAACGAACAGCTCCGTACTTTTATACTGTAACGTTCCGAGCCCAGCGGCAATCCCAACCGCTGGTCACCAATTTTGTAACGAAACGAGCTTAACAACGATTTCAATGCTCGCCACCAATTTGATACGAAACGAGCGTGATTTTTCAAAAAAATATTGTGTATGATCTTTCGCGAAGACTGCTGTAATGAGGAAGTGCACCTAATTAAACTTAATTTTACTATCAGCAAAGCATCCACCAATTAACTGCGAGGATCACGGGCACATAAATACACTTTAATTTAAAAACTTATATTTACAAAATTTATGATGATCCATTAGGCTGAATTTGTCGAACCTGACTACAGACAAGTCACTGCGACCAAATCGGATAATTTTAACAGATTGCACTGTCCAATCATCGATGTCGTAACAGTCAGTCAAATATCTTGTTACAGGTCTACTGATTAGCTGTTTCTGTCTTAATAAATTTGTAAATATGCGCGATAAACACCTGGTCCTTAAAAATCAAAGAAACTGTTACTTATTGCTCTTCTTACGATTCATAATCCAACAGCACGGAGCACGTTTCTGGAAGACGATCACTTAGACACCCTTACCTAAACACACGGTTTTTCGAATGTAACGTCGGGCAGAAGTGCTTGACATCGACTCAAATCATACCATAAGATCCCTAAGATGTAAGAATATGGGACAAGTGAGCAAAACAGTCCAACCAAGGAATCCAAAGGATACAAAGGCACTTTATTGAAAAGGTAGCTTCGAGCACAACTGGACAGAAGACAGAAGCGTCCATGTGACAGGCGGCTGCCAAGAAAAATCCAGTCTTTAGTAGGGATATGATCACCCCTGACTGCGTTGCAAGATTTACAACGTCTGTCCATGCTGAGGACAAGGTTGTCAAGGAGCTGTTGAGGCATCGCGGCTCGTTCCTTTTGTAGCGCCAATCGCAGCTGCGGAATCGTTGCTGGCGGCTGGTGACTTGCTACCAAGCGTCTCCCGAGAAGGCCCTACACGTGTTCGATTGGATTTAGGTCCAGGGACCTTGCGGGCCAATCCATGAGTTTAATATCTTCACTCTCCAACAGCTCTGCGACAGCCGCTGTATGATGAGGTGTAGCGTTGTCGTCCATGAAGAGGAACTCAGGACACACAGCACCTTTAAACAGACGCACGTCAGTCAGGAGAACCTCGGTACAATAGCGGACACCAGTGACTGAACCTCCTTGGAAGATGTGGAGGTCAGTACGGCTACCAAGCATGATACCGTCCCAAACCAGAACTCCGCCACCTCCAAACCGGTCCCTTTCGATGATGTTGGAGGTGTGATGGCGTATTCTCTGATTTCTCCAGGTGTGTATACGTCCAGAATCGCTCGTCAGACTAAATCGGCTTTCATCCGTAAAGAGAACTCGACCCCACTGCTGATGTGTCCAGTCCTTGTGTGCCTGGCACCACAGAAACCACCATCTCCGATGAGCAGGCGTTAATGGCACACACCGTACTGGTCGTAGTGCAAATAGACCACCTTTGTGCAGCCTCCTGGCCAAGGTAAAAGGCGATAACGGACGTCCATTTGTCTGTTGCACGAGCCTTGCGATTTCTCCCGCTGTCTGCCGTCTGTCTCTTATCGCTTTTTGGGAAAATATACCTGTCATTCAACGCCGTGATTGCTCGTGGACGACCACTGCTAAACTCTCGGTCAGCTGTTCCTGTCGTTTGAAATGTTCTCCAAGTTAGTGAAACGATGCGGCGAGTGATCCCGAACTCCTCGGCCACACTAGTCACACTTCGACCTTTTTCCAAATTTCCAATGACGCGACCTCGGTTAAAGTCATCCAGATGACGTCTACTGGATTGCCTGTTGACCATATCACACGGTTCAAACCGATGTACACCATACAATAGCTTTCACCGAATTGCTGAGCGTACACCGCCCGTGTGCTTTATACCCTTCCGACACTCTCCCCCCCCTACGTCATGCTGCATATATGCGCATGCCCTACCGTACCGGTCTCTAGTCGATCTCCTGAGTGGTCTTCCGGTCCGTTCTGCGTGCTCGTTCCGCTGTAATGCTAATTTCTCCTCTTCGTTCTTAATGTTTGCACACCAGTGTATGATAATCCCCGTGCGGCTCTTCTAATAGCCGACACTACGTAACTTGGGTCTGAATAAGAAACGGCTGGATTTCGCCTTTATACACAAAGACACGCACACACTTCCACTTGTCTGCTGCGGAAGTGTGGGGGTAAAAATATAAACTTCCGTATGATGTTCTCCTCCGAAGAAATCAACCGTTGGCCAACGGAAGCGCTACCCGAGATGCAGCTTGTCACTCAAACGAAGAAGATTCCTGCTTGCTCCTCGGAATTTGGAACTTTCGGATGCAGCGGGGAACAATCTCGACCCCTAGTCACTTGCTGCTCCGTTAGATCATGGAACTGAGGAATATATTGTACTTTAGGACTCAGCATTTCTTGTGATGTCAGGCCAAGCTTCGCCGTCCGCAACTTTTTCATGCGTTGTTGAATGAGGCAGACTACTTCGTCTCCGCTCTTTTTCGGAGCCAGGCGTGGAATTAGTTTTTCTGTCGTGTATCGGGAAACAACTGATTTTTTTTTTATTGGAGGTTTAACGACCACCGTGAGCAACTCAATGGGCTATAAGCATTCGCCCGTCCCTAATTTAGGGCCACTGGTTCTAGGGAAGGGAGAGAGCCAGTGCCGAAAGACAAACACAACATCCATGCCTTACCGGGATTCGACCCCTTTGGGACGAATGATCAGAGGCCATCGCTTAGACCACTGCGCCACCAGGGCGGCAAACAACTGATTCTCTACCTTCTATTGATTTCAGCTCTTAGGCGTCCCTTAGCTTTGCTGTTCCCCCTATGCACACTATCACACAAGAATACAAGGAGTGTGTAAAAATGCATTAGCCAACGTTTAAGTATTACAAACATACGACAGTTCCTTGAGACAAACTACAACCTCTCAAATAAATCTGTTCTGAAAACGGCGTCCCCGACCCTTTGTTTTGTCTAAGAGCCTGACACCATTGGCTGAATTACGACTGTTTTCGTCGCTTTCGGAGCTCACACGTAAAGACAAAGCCTTTCTGTGTGAGCCTTGTTTTGCATTGGGGCATCTTTTTCTTTGCTCCTAAACCCAATCAGAGCCGGCTTGATTAGCCACGCCCATTGTATTCAAAATTATGAGGGAAAGTTCATAACATCACTAAACGGAGGTATCATATTATTAAACTAAAACATAAAACCACTGGTATCTTAAGCTATTTTAGTTGAATGTATGCAACAAAGATAGCAAACACTACAGTTAGAATCTGCATTGGGTACACCTGACTAGCAAGTTTATCTCGCTGAAAGAAATTTCTGAAATAGTAATCGCAGGAGAAAGAATGACAATGCTGCGTAGAACGGCTGTAGTTGGTATGCATGCTGCGAAAGCAGGTGATTTTGCCGGTAATCTGGAAAGTTGCGCTCATACTTCCTGAGCAGATCATGGAACTGTTGTCATCTTTTTGGCCGGGGAAAGATTTAGCAACCACCGTGAGCAACTCGATTGACTAAAAGCAGTAGAATATCCCTAATCTTGGTGAGCCATTGGTTCAAGAGAAGGGACAGAGCCAGTGCCGCAAGGTAAACACAAAAGCCGTGGCTCACCGAGATTCGAACCCGGATCCGTATGGTAAGAAGCCTGAGCATAGACCACTGTGCCACAGGGGCGGAACCGTAATCTTCTATCATATGTATTATTCTGATGTTAGACACCGTAATATGAAGCTGGTCATATAACTCTTGAGCAGTGACTTAGTGGAACAAGATGATCTTGCAAATAACGCCATATTAAAACAATAAGAAGCTGGTCATGTAACTCTTGAGAAGTAGCGAGTCAGTGCAACGGGATGATCTTGTAAGTGTCACCCTATTAGAACAATAAAAAGCTGATGAGGAGTAGAGACTCGGTGGAACAGCATGGGTATGTATTTGTCGCCAAATTAAAGTAATCTTCTATCATATTATTCTGATGTTAGACACCGTAATATGAAGCTGGTCATATAAATCTTGAGCAGTGACTTAGTGGAACAAGATGATCTTGTAAATAACGCCATATTAAAACAATAAGAAGCTGGTCATGTAACTCTTGAGAAGTAGCGAGTCAGTGCAACGGGATGATCTTGTAAGTGTCACCCTATTAGAACAATAAAAAGCTCATGAGGAGTAGAGACTCGGTGGAATAGCATGGTTATGTAAGTGTCGCCAAATTAAAGTAATAAGGAGCTGGTCATGCAACTTTTGAGGAGTTGCGACTCCGTGGAACTAGATCTCGTAATTGACGTCATATTACAGCAACGTGAAGCTGGTCATGTAGCTGCTGATGAGTAGCGATTCAGTGGTACGAGATGATTTTGTAATTGACGTCATATTACAGTTTGCGTTAAAAATCTGTACAAAATAACAGAAACGCAGTAAATATTAGTTTAAGAGCTAGGAAATAGGAGGATGAGATACAACTAAGCTTGGAGCCATAACACATCAAGCTGAAAGTTTGTCAGTAGACAAAGAATAGAAGCTAAAAGATATTAATTTCAAAGTCATAAAATGTACAGCGAACCAAAGTGAGTTTGTTACAAATATTTATGTTTTCAAGTCGACCATAGTTTCGCTTGGTATTGGCCTAGCTTCATCAGGACGAATGGCACGTAAATATTCAAATTGTATATGATATCATAAATGGTGTTTACAGTCACGGGTTTTGGTTAGTTGCTTCCACGCGCTTGACAGAAATGGTGTGGATGCCATGTCATTAACAAGTTGCGAAGAAGAAAAAACGTATCATAAACGTTGTATTATATTAATATACACAGTCGAGTCACATTATTGTAACCACCTCCTGCTTTTGACGTCAACAGCGCGTAGCCAATGAAAGAAGGCACTTACCATGAGCTGGCTTGGAGGGTATATAAGGTGTGCTGTAGGCATTCTGAAAACATATCACTTGTTGCTGTCGTATAAAAAATGTTGCTGTCATTTCGGGCCAAGTGGGGCAATATTTATGAAACAGCGCAGTTCGTGAACTGTTCGCGTGCTGCTGTAGATAAAGTGTATCATGATTGGATAAATGGCACCATTGCGAATAAGCGACCAGGAAAATGCGGACCACCAAGTTCCATTAATGTGAGAGGTGAACGTCGGCTTTGAAGGTGCGTGAGAGCCGATCGACATGTTACAGTGGAGCAACTCACTGGCCGAATGAACCAGGGGGCTACCAGAAGTGTGTCTAAAACGACAGTTCAGCGAACCCTGCTGCGTATGGGGCTCCGATGCAGACGAACGGTCACTGAACCTACGTTAACGAAAGAGCATCGGCAGAAAAGGTTTACATTTGCACGGTAGTATCGGAATTGGACCTCCGCTGATTGGCAAAGGATTGCTTTCTCCAATGAGTCACGTTTTCTGCTTCATCGAACGGATGCGCGTTGGCGTATAAGGCGAGAAACATCGGATAACAAATACCCTTCAACCATTTCTGGAAGAACACAAGCTGGTGAGGGCAGCGTTATGGTCTGGGAAATTTTTTCGTGGCGTTGTCTGGGAAGTCACTCATACCTGTATAAAGCACTATGGACCGAATTCGTTATGAATCCATCCTTGCAGACCACGTACACCCATACATGCTGGTTGTCTTCCCTGGGATGGATGGTATCTTCCAGCACGACAATGTGACGTGTCACACAGTTAGAAATGTCCGAGAGTGGTTGGAAGAACAAGATGAAGGCTTCAAAGTACTTCCCTGGCACCCCTAATTCCCCAGACTTAAAGCCAATTGAGCATCTGTGGGATCACCTCGATCGTGTTGTTTGCTCTATGGATCATCCACCACGTACCCTCCAGCAGCTATCAGATGCACTGCAGTCAGCATGGCTCCACATGCCTGTGAACACCTTCCGGCTTCCTTATTGAGTCACCCTCAGCCCGTCTAGCTACACGACGGTGACTCTGGATATTAGCTGGTGGTCACAAAAATGTGACTCGACCGTGTATACTGGGTTGGCAGAAAAGTAATTGTGTCAGTTTCCTGTGTAAATGAAAGACGAATTTTGAACGGAAAAGAAAAACTTTAGTCATCAACATATTTTTCATTTTGTTCCATAACCTCTTGCCATCTCGCAGGCAGGTTCATTATTCTGCGCTCAAAAACGTTTTTGTTTTTTTTCGGCCAAAAGCAGTTCCAAGAACAATTTGATAGCCTCATCAGCAGTGAAGATTTTACCATTCAAGGCGTTTTGCAACGAACGAAACAAATGGTAGTCAGATGGTACCAGGTCTGGAGAATATGGTGGATGTGGTAAAACATCCCATCCAAGATGCAACATTTTTTGACAAGTGGCCAAACTTGTATGTGGTCTTGCGTTATCATGGTGAAACACAACACCTTTGCGATTCACAAAATCTGGACGCTTCTGTTTGACTGCATCACTTAACTGAACCAGCTGACGACAGTACACGTCCAAATTAATGGCTTGGTTTCTTGGAAGCAATTCAAAATACACAATACCTTTCAAATCCCACCAGACTGACAGCATAACTTTCCTTTGGTGCATATCTGCTTTTGAAGTGCTTTGAGCAGGTTCATCACGTTTGCTCCATCGTCCTTTTCGTTCGACGTTGTTGTAGACGATCCATACTTCATCGCCTGTTTTCATTCGTTTCAAAAATGGATCGTTTCCTTCACGCTTCAAGAGCGAATCGCAGATGTCAACGCGCTTAGTGATCTAAATTTCTTTGAACTCATGTGGTTTTCAACATAATTTATTTAAGAAAATAGGCTGTTACATTAATATTGTTCGCGCCTATCAAAAACATAAAAATACACATGACACTTATAATGATATGTACACATGAAAGAGGGTAAAGTTACCCAGATTGAAATAATAAAAACACGAATGCAGGCAAGCATTCTATGAGTATCGTAATGGTACCGGAATCTGGGGTCAAGTGCAGCCCCATAATACGTGAAATACAACTAGAGAAACACAGGAAGCATATTTAGCATATGAGAGCAAATAACAAAATAATTTCGGGAGAGGGTGCTAGAACAGAGAATGTAAGTAAATACAGCGATGTATGTAATGAACAAAAACAATACACAAAACACAAGATACAACATCGCAAAGTCGGTGACACATCAAGAACTTTGATCATAAAATACAGGGATGCTAACGGAGATAATATCGTCACAGAACACGACTCACCTAATAAGACATACTGACATACTAGATGATAAAAATTTTCTTGAGCAAAATCACATATAATATGCAATGTAAGAAAAAAGGAAATTTGTACAACATGTTGCCACACAAATAAAGTTAATTAACAGTACACACAATGTTACTCGACATTGGCGAGGAAAAAAAGCAAACTGAAGAAAACAGTAAAGACACAATACACACTAGGTACGGTGAGTGAAAAAACAAAACATTAGAGAACAGTGAATACAACCTGGCGGAAACAAAAATCAAAAGCTTGATGAGTCAACGTCTCGTGAACAGTATACCACCTTTAAAAAGTCATGTTGTTTTCAACATATGGAAGGAAAGAAATGGATGACGCAGTTCATTGACTTATTACTCTGTTCTTAAAATAGAAGAAACACGACTAATAAAATAAATAGAACACTCAGAGTGGTTAATATCGTTAAAGTACATATGTAACACAATTATCACTCAGGAAAGCTATGCAAATGAAATCTACAAGAGAGGTGCAGACCCTAGGTTATGAAAGAGGTACAATGTCATGATGCTGATACAGAGAACAAGAAAGAATTCACTAGAAAAATGTACAACACATTTGCAGAGGGATACGATAATAACGTGATCGCCTATAACACGGATAAAAACTATAATAACTATGTATAAGTACGTACAAACAATTACGATATTTACAGAAAACAGCAGGCAAGTAACATTAATCATAAATGGGGTCACAATAGGAAGGAAAAAAAACACGTACTGTGGTGTGAAACTCAAGTATGTACAACACAATACAATGTTAACATGGTACCATAACTATGCGTACGTAGGTTACCACAGTGTGGCTACTCAGAAAAAAAAACAGAGCACTCTTGGCACGGTGAAGCAAATATCGAACGAAAGACACAATGGTCTTAGTGCACCAAACACACACACAAAAAAAAAAAAAAAAAACACACGCAACATATACTCAAATGGCGAGACGGACAGAATTCCCATCCATCGTAAACCATCCTGAGTGCTCGGCCCAGGTGGTGTGAAATGTTGTGAGAGAATTTGACGATAGGGCGGTGTCATATTCAAGTCGAAGGCGTGCAACTACTCGGCCTCGAAAGCACGATAGCAAACGACTTCCGGCCTGCAGAATTGAAAGTGGCTGCGATGCAGAACGTTGTGATTGATAAAACATATGAATGACATGTTTGACAAGTACAAATAGAAAACAGCAGGTATCTGGTAGACGTGTTGACGGATGCTTCGTTAATAGAAGCCACGGATATGCTTGGAATGGAAGATCTTGAGAAACGATGAGGCCAGCCAGGCGGAAAGCAGAATTGAGAAGAGGTAGCAGGATAGGGCAGTGGCAGTAGGTGTGGTAAACATCACCGACATTACCACAGAAAGAGCAGAGTGGAGAAGAGACCAGCGACATACGGAAAAGAAGATGGGGAACAGCGAAACGACGGTGAAGGAAACACCAGTCAAGATTGCGCTCGAGCGGAGAGGAGAGATGAGAAGCTGACCAGACAGTCATGGAAAGCGAGGGAGAGAAGTCAGAGACGGGTTGTGGAAGATCCGAAGGTGAACGGAGAAAACTATAGAGGGAGGCAGTGGGGAAGGAAAGGACAGGGGCGACAGAGTCAAGGAGAGGAAGAAAGAACGGAATAGGAAGACTGGGCCCAGAGACAACACGTAGTCCGTCGTCGGTAATCAAAGTAGGGTATAGAGAGAGGTGGGAAGTGCGAAGGAGGGAAGTGCGAAGGAGGGCATACTCCTCCTCGAGAGGAGGAGTAGGAGTAGGAAAAAGGGAAGTAATGGGTTTCAAAGAGAGGTTAGCAGTAATCAGGGCGTTAACTGTTAAGATGCCAGAACGAACCCAGAGTGGGAGGAGAAAGAAAGGTTGGTTAGGAGGGTGGATCAGTGAGGAAAAGAAGAGTGGTTCGACAAGGAGATCAAGAGTAGTGACAGGAGGAGCACGGGAAAGAGGAAGGGACCGGGAAAACGTAAGAGCTTCAGAGATAGTAGACGGAATGTTAGAGGAAGGAAGGGTGTAAAAATCCATGCGGAGGAAAATAAGAAAAGCGAAGGACGGATCATGGACAGAAAGGAGTACATCAAAAGTAATCACGAGAGAAGGAGAGGGAGAGGTAAGCAGACGAAGAAAATTGGTAATACGGTACGCTCTATAGTAATGATGAATATCAATGAGCCGGATGCCACCATGCGACTCAGGAAGATACAATGTCTGGGCCGCCGACTAATGCTTGGACTGCCAGATGACGGAAGTGAACTGACTATTGATGTCAGTAAGGCGAGAGGCCAAGAAAACTGTTGAATTCCAGGAATATGTACATAGTGAAAGTAGGTAACGCTGGACAATATGAGAACATTGAAAATAAGATGTAAATGGAAAGACGAAACGCCAATATGCAGCTCGGCGCCGAAGCTTTGGGAAAAGGTTGGTCCATGTAGCTTGTCCTGCGGTAAACGGATGACCAGCATAGGTGCCGAGGATCTTCTGGGTCTAGGATGACCACGCCGCTCCCCAAGGGGAGTCAGTGCTGCCTATCCAAGACCCACACCAGAGACCAGTACTCTTAGAGACATTAAGTGAAGCTCCCGAAACAGCAGCATATTGGTGATAGGTGATGAGCAAGTCCTCAAACTGAGTTTCTCCCCTGATGCAAAACGTCGCATCGTCTGCATAAGCGGAGAAATTATACTCGTGATGTCGTGTGCTTGCGACGGTAGGCGGTAGCGAAGATCGAAGAGAGCGATGAGCAGCAATAAGCAACGGTTCAAAGGCTAATGCACAAAGTTACCCCGAGAGGGGGCAACCCTGCCTAATTCCACGTTGAAAAGGAATTGAAGCCGTCAGAAAAGAGGCCGCCCGGACATCAAAATGGGCTCCCCGATAGAGACTAAGTAAAAGAGTAACGAAAGAAGAGGGGAAACCAAAGCTATGAAGAGTAACAGAAAGATAGTCGTGAGAAATGTTATCGAAGGCTGATCTTTGATCAATATTAAGCAAGGCAAGTGGTTCAGAAAGTTTTCGAGCAAAAAAAAAACAAGGTTGTGAACAAAAGAGATGTTGTTAGCGATAGACCGACCAGGCACAGTGTATGACTTATCGGGCGAAAGGATGAACGGAAAGAACAAGATTCAAACGACGGGAAAGGAGTTTAGTAAAAAATTTATAGGCGAGATTTAGATCGGAAATAGGACGCCAATTCTGCAGGTCCAGGGGTCTCCCTTCTTTGGCAAAAGAATGACGTGGGCCACCGTAAACTCCGGCGGCAGTGCAGAAGAAGATTGAGCTGCGGAGAAACATGCGAGATGGAAGGGGAGAAGAGATGGAAGGAAAGCACGGTAAAAGGAAAGAGGAAGGCCGTCAGGTCCAGGAGAGGCATGAGGATTTAGAGAGGCAAAAGCCTTACTGAGTTCAGCTGAGGAAAAGGCCGCGAGAAGAGAAGAAAAAAGTTGTGAGGGTCCTGCGGAAGAGCACGATGAAGAGGGGATGATGAAAGAGAGTGAGTCTGCACTACCGCTCGGAATTTATCTTGGAAAAATTGACGAACCTGTGTGCAGATAGTGGCTGAGTCTGATGTAATAGTTCCATCAGACAGACGGAGATGTCGGAGGGTAGTAGATGAACGCCGTAGTCTTTCCTTGCGAGAGAGAAATTCATATGAGTGAGCTGTTGAGGAAAGATGGAGTAATTTCATCCTACAGAGAGCTTGCTGTGCCATCGGATGAAGCAGCGCTCTAAGGGCATCCTGTACTGCACGATATGATGGATCTGTGAGAGACATCGAGGAAAGGATCCTACGAAGGTTGCTGATTTTCATACCACGTTCAGTACGGGCAGCAAATAAGTATTGTCGAGTTAACATACGAAGCTCAAACTTAATGTCGAGCCACAACTTGAGTGCACTTGGTGTTGTAGCGAGAAGGTGACGACGATCATCCAAGAATCGACGGATTGTGGTACAGAAAGTTACGTCCTGAAGCAAGTCATCATCAAAGGACCAGGTACGCTGTGAAGTAATTGGCAGTGCAGAAACGCAGATAGACAGCATCACCGCTCTGTGATCAGACGAGATTGTTGGCACATGCCGTGCCTCAGTAGATACAGAGAGCAGCGCGGAGGAGACGTAAATTCGGTTCAACCGGGCAGCTGACGAACCTTGTCGAGGTGAATTGCTCCAGGTATATGAAACCGTGTTTGGATGAAAATGACGGAATGAGTCAACAAGATGATGGTCGGAGAGGAGTAGCGTAAGCTGATCAACTAGGATAGGACGAAATTCTCTTTGGGACACGCTGCGGTTCAACGACGGGAACAAAGTGCAAATCAAAGTCTCCCCCAGCAGACGAAAGAACAGTGTCTAAGCTTGGTGGAACGGCAGTCGGACGCACTGGAGTGAAAACCATCTCCGGTGTCCGTTTGGGGGTCTCCGCTGGAACTGCAGACTTGGGAGACGAGGAAACTTTGGGACACTCTTTGTAAAAGTGTCTAAATGCTTTGCAGGTGCTGCAATGAAATTCAGTTAGGGGATCAACATAACGCCCTTGCCCAGAACACTTTACTTTAAACTGTACTTGGATCGTGCTAATGCTGTCAGGAGTTGTGAAGAGGACCCGCGCAACGCTACGTTTGCCACAAATGGATTTGTCGTCGGGATCCTTTGGGGCTGCGGAGAAAGTCTTCACCGCGCCTACAGCACGGCCAAGAGTAGAGAGGACGGCATACAACATTGTATCTGTGACTTCCGAAGGCACTGGATAGAATGACACATTGATGGGTCTTTGCGCCACAGGAGTAGTCTCTAAGAACTGATACCCGAGAGTGAGACATGTACGTAGAATGGTGTTAGCATATTCAGCTTTACTGAAGTACATTACAACTGTCCCGGCTTGCCGGAACATATAAGAAATGGCTTGTGTGTTAAACCTGTTCTTCAGGGCAGTGGAGTACACCTTTAACGGCGTCACCGGTAAAGCAACAAACACTACACCTTTATCCAAGGCAGAATTAAAGTTAGCTCTAGCTGCAGTGTCATCAGGAATGTCAAAAGTGATGGTGTTTCCTTCTCGGCGAATATAGGACGCCATGCCCGCCGCTCCGGCGTACTGTGTTGGAGTGGAGTGGATAGGAATAGAAGTAGTGACTGCCGTAGAGTAGGTGGTGGAGGATGACTGTTGTGCAGGAATAGAAGGAGTGCCACCACAATCGATGACGTCCATAGCAACGTCAGTAGTAGCAAAGTCAGTAGAAGTTGACGTATTAGGAGAAGTTAGCGAATCGACGTGAGAAGAGTGTACGGACGTACCTCTAGATGAGGAGTGCATCACCGCCAGTTGGATCGGACAGCGTAGTGACGCCTCTGGAAAAAGAAGTGGAGTGCTTCCCGGAAGTGAGGTCATTGCTAAGTCCCCCACCACCGGAAGACACCATTTGCATGTCACCTCAGTGATAAGCAATGACCAGCTCGGTCGGAAATAAACACAACGTAAAAACTCAACTCAAAAAATGCACTCACCGGCTCGGGAGTCAAACGGAAAGAAGCACGTTACCTTTATACTTCGTACACACACAAAATTAGAGAACTTAAAGCGCTATATACGTGACTTTAGACACAAAAATGAGAAGCAAAACAAACAAGCTCATGTGGTTTTCAACAAATTTTATTTAAGAAAATAGGCTGTTACATCATTATTGTTCGCGCCTATCGAAAGTATAAAAATACACATGACATTTATAATGATATGTACACATGAAAGAGGGTAAAGTTACCCAGATTGAAATAATAAAAACACGAATGCAGGCAAGCATTCTATGAGTATCGTAATGGTACCGGAATCTGGGGTCAAGTGCAGCCCCATAATACGTGAAATACAACTAGAGAAACACAGGAAGCATATTTAGCATATGAGAGCAAATAACAAAATAATTTCGGGAGAGGGTGCTAGAACAGAGAATGTAAGTAAATACAGCGATGTATGTAATGAACAAAAACAATACACAAAACACAAGATACAACATCGCAAAGTCGGTGACACATCAAGAACTTTGATCATAAAATACAGGGATGCTAACGGAGATAATATCGTCACAGAACACGACTCACCTAATAAGACATACTGACATACTAGATGATAAAAATTATGTTCTTGAGCAAAATCACATATAATATGCAATGTAAGAAAAAAGGAAATTTGTACAACATGTTGCCACACAAATAAAGTTAATTAACAGTACACACAATGTTACTCGACATTGGCGAGGAAAAAAAGCAAACTGAAGAAAACAGTAAAGACACAATACACACTAGGTACGGTGAGTGAAAAAACAAAACATTAGAGAACAGTGAATACAACCTGGCGGAAACAAAAATCAAAAGCTTGATGAGTCAACGTCTCGTGAACAGTATACCACCTTTAAAAAGTCATGTTGTTTTCAACATATTGAAAGAAAGAAAAGGATGACGTAGGTCTACACTCTGTACTTAAAATAGAAGAAACACGACTAATAAAATGAATAGAACACTCAGAGTGGTTAATATCGTTAAAGTACATATGTAACACAATTATCACTCAGGAAAGCTATGCAAATGAAATCTACAAGAGAGGTGCAGACCCTAGGTTATGAAAGAGGTACAATGTCATCATGCTGATACAGAGAACAAGAAAGAATACACTAGAAAAATGTACAGCTCATTTGCAGAGTAATACGATAATAACGTGTTCGCCTGTAACACGGATAAAACTATAATTACTATGTATAAGTACGTACAAACACGATATTTACAGAAAACAGAAGGCAAGTAACGTTAATCATAAATGGGGTCACAATAGGAAGAAATAAAAACACGTACTGTGTTGCGAAACTCAAGTATGTACAACACAATACAATATTAACACGTTACCATAATTATGCGTACGTAGGTTGCCACAGTGTGGCTACTCAGAAAAAAATAAAAACACAGAGCACTCTTGGCACAGTGAAACAAATATCTAACGAAAGACACACTGGACTTAGTGCAACCAAACACAAAAAGAAAAAAACACACAACATATACTCAAATGGCGAGACGGACAGAATTCCCATCCATCGTAAACCATCCTGAGTGCTCGGCCCAGGTGGTGTGAAATGTTGTGAGAGAATTTGACGATAGGGCGGTGTCATATTCAAGTCGAAGGCGTGCAACTACTCGGCCTCGAAAGCACGATAGCAAACGACTTCCGGCCTGCAGAATTGAAAGCGGCTGCGATGCAGAACGTTGTGATTGATAAAACATATGAATGACATGTTTGACAAGTACAAATAGAAAACAGCAGGTATCTGGTAGACGTGTTGACGGATGCTTCGTTAATAGAAGCCACGGATATGCTTGGAATGGAAGATCTTGAGAAACGATGAGGCCAGCCAGGCGGAAAGCAGAATTGAGAAGAGGTAGCAGGATAGGGCAGTGGCAGTAGGTGTGGTAAACATCACCGACATTACCACAGAAAGAGCAGAGTGGAGAAGAGACCAGCGACATACGGAAAAGAAGATGGGGAACAGCGAGACGACGGTGAAGGAAACGCCAGTGAAGATTGCGCTCGAGCGGAGAGGAGAGATGAGAAGAGGAAGCTGACCAGACGGTCATGGAAAGCGAGGGAGAGAAATGAGAGACGGGTTGTGAAAGATTCGAAGGGGAACGGAGAAAACGATAGAGGGAGGCAGTGGTGAAGGAAAGCACAGGGGCGACAGAGTCAAGGAGAGGAAGAAAGAAAGGAATAGGAAGACTGGGTCCAGAGACAACACGGAGCCCGTCGGCAGAAACCAAAGCAGGGTATAGAGAGAGGAGGGAAGTGCGAAGGAGGGCATACTCTTCCTCGAGAGAAGGAGTAGGAGTAGGAAAAAGGGAAGTAATGGGTTTCCAAGAGAGGTTAGCAGTAATCAGAGCGTTAACTGTTAAGATGCCAGAACGAACCCAGAGTGGGAGGAGAAAGAAAGGTTGGTTAGGAGGGTGGATCAGTGAGAAAAAGAAGAGTGGTTCGACAAAGAGATCAAGAGTAGTGACAGGAGGAGCCCGGGAAAGAGGAAGGGACCGGAAAAACGTAAGAGCTTCAGAGATAGTAGACGGAATGTTAGAGGAAGGAAGGGTGTAAAAATCCATGCGGAGGAAAAGAAGAAAAGTGAAGGTCGGATCATGGACAGAAAGGAGTGCATCAAAAGTAATCACGAGAGAAGGAGAGGGAGAGGTAAGCAGACGAAGAAAATTGGTAATACGGTACGCTCTATAGTAATGATGAATATCAATGAGCCGGATGCCACCATGCGACTCAGGAAGATACAATGTCTGGGCCGCCGACCAATGCTTGGACTGCCAGATGACGGAAGTGGACTGACTATTGATGTCAGTAAGACGAGAGGCCAAGAAAACTGTTGAATTCCAGGAATATGTACATAGTGAGAGCAGGTAACGCTGGACAATATGAGCACGTTGAAAATAAGATGTAAATGGAAAGACGAAACGCCAATACGCAGCTCGGCGCCGAAGCCTTGGGAAAAAGTTGGTCCATGTTGCTTGCCCAGCGGTAAACGGATGACCAGCATAGGTGCCGAGGATCTTCTGGGTCGTGGATGACCACACCGCTCCCCAAGGGGAGTCAGTGCGGCCTATCCAAGACCCGCACCAGAGACCAGTACTCTTAGAGACATTAAGTGAAGCTCCCGAAACAGCAGCATATTGGTGATAGGTGATGAGCAGGTCTTCAAACTGAGCATCTCTCCTGATACAAAACGTCGCATCGTCTGCATAAGCGGAAGAAGTATATTCGTGATGTCGATTACCTGCTACGGTAGGCGGCAGCGAAGATCGAAGAGAGCGATGAGCAGCAATCCGGAACGGTTCAAAGGCTAATGCAAAAAAATGCCCCGAGAGGGGGCAACCCTGCCTAATTAAACGTTGAAAAGGAATTGAAGCTGTCAGAAAGGAGGCCGCCCGGACATCAAAATGGGCTCCCCAATAGAGACTAAGTAAAAGAGTAACGAAAGAAGAGGGGAAACCAAAGCTATGAAGAGTAACAGAAAGATAGTCGTGAGAAATGTTATCGAAGGCTGATTTTTGATCAATGCTAAGCAAGGCAAGTGGTTCAGAAAGTTTACGAGCAAGAAAAACAAGGTGTAATGAATATATCGCTTCTGCTACTGAATTATAATGAATTCAGCTTCTTCTAATGCTTGTTATTTGTTAATTATATCATGAATAAACTTTCCAGCTAGTAGAGTAGTAATAATAATGAACAAGCTTTTAACTGCTGGTAATGTTGTAGTAGTAATTAAGATGAATAAAGTCTTATTCTGGTTGTTAATAATAATCAACTAATGAAATTAACCTAACAGCCAGACAGAGATCTGACAAAATTATGAACTGAGAAAGACGTACTTACTAAGACAATCTTTTATTTGGTAAACTTCTGGCTCTCACATAAACGAAGATCTCTTTACACACGAAACAAAGCTCTCACGCACATAAACAACCGCTCTCTCTATACAACAACAGCTCTCTGACACATAAACAACAGCTCACTTCGTACAACAACAGCTCTCTCCGTACAACAACAGCTCTCTGGCGTATCGTTGAACGCGCCTATTTATACTGGCTACCACCACGTCATGACTTACACTCATTGCCAGATCTCATTCAGCGGGAGAAATAACATCTCGTTCAGTAAGAAGATAATTTACATAGTAAAATAAAATAACCAGAGATAGTAAAAATCAAAAGGAAAGTGAATCTAGAGTATACGTTACAAAGGTTGTGAACAAAAGAGATGTTGTTAGCGATAGACCGACCAGGCACAGTGTATGACTGGTCGGGCGAAAGGATGAAAGGAAGAACAAGATTCAAACGACGGGAAAGGAGTTTAGTAAAGAATTTATAGTCGAGATTTAGAATGGAAATAGGACGCCAATTCTGCAGGTCCAGGGGGTCTCCCTTCTTCGGCAAAAGAATGACGTGGGCCACCGTAAACTCCGGCGGCAGTCCAGAAGAAGATTGAGCTGCGGAGAAACAGGCGAGAAGGAAGGGGAGAAGAGATGGAAGAAAAGCACGGTAAAAGGAAAGAGGAAGGCCGTCAGGTCCAGGAGAGGCATGAGGATTTAGAGAGGCAAAAGCCTTTCTGAGTTCGGCGGGGGAAAAGGCCGCGAGAAGAGAAAGACAGAGTTGTGAGGGGACCTGCGGAAGAGCACGAAGAAGGGGGATGATGAAAGAGAGTGAGTCTGCACTACCGCTTGGAATTTATCTTGGAAAAATTGACGAACCTGTGTGCAGATAGTGGCTGAGTCTGATGTAATAGTTCCATCAGACAGACGGAGATGTCGGAGGGTAGTAGATGAACGCCGTAGTCTTTCCGTGCGAGAGAGAAATTCATATGAGTGAGCTGTTGAGGAAAGATGGAGTAATTTCATCCTACAGAGAGCTTGCTGTGCCATCGGATGAAGCAGCACTCTAAGGGCATCCTGTACTGCACGATATGATGGATCTGTGAGAGACATCGAGGAAAGGATCCCACGAAGGTTGCTGATTTGCATACCACGTTCAGTACGTGCAGCAAAAGAGTATTGTCGGATTAACATACGAAGCTCAAACTTGATGTCGAGCCACAACTTGAGTGCGCTTGGTGTTGTAGCGAGAAGGTGACGACGATCATCCAAGAATCGACGGATTGTGGGACAGAAAGTTACGTCCTGAAGCAAGTCATCATCAAAGGACCAGGTGCGCTGTGAAGTAATTGGCAGTGCAGAAACGCAGATAGACAGCATCACCGCTCTGTGATCAGACGAGATTGTTGGCACATGCCGTGCCTTAGTAGATACAGGGAGCAGCGCGGAGGAGACGTAAATTCGGTCCAACCGGGCTGCTGACGAACCTTGCCGAGGTGAATTGCTCCAGGTATATGAAACCGTGTTTGGATGAAAATGACGGAATGAGTCAACAAGATGATGGTCGGAGAGGAGTAGCGTAAGCTGATCAACTAGGATAGGACGAAATTCTCTTAGGGGCCCGCTGCGGTTCAACGACGGGAACAAAGTGCAATCGAAGTCTCCCCAAAGACATAAAAATCACCGGGGAGAATTGCAGTAAGTGCTAAACGTAAACATTGAAAAAGGGGGTCAATGAGAGATTCATCTGCAGGAATATAAATATTAAATATGTGATAGGTAATATGATCAATACATAATACACAACATTGTAACAAATCAAGGTATAAATTATTTACAGAGACTGTAGTCAGTGAGTGAAGCAAACGGTTGTGGATGCCAATGGCAACACCACCGGATTGCAACCGTCTATACGCATGGAAGAACTTAAAAGGCCAACTACGCCAACGATGGAATGGCGTTGTAGGAGAGCATTTCGTTTCTTGAATGAGAAGAACGTCAGCGTTCTCTGCCGACAAGTCTTCATACACTTTTGAGTTAGCGTCAGAGGTGCCAAACCCCTGACAGTTCAGCGAAACTACCTTGAAAGTGGTAGGTCACTTATAGGTGTCATAGCTTTTGTGACAGTTGTTTGAAGCAGATGGATGTGCTGCCGGATGTGTTTGCCAGCCGCACGCAGGTGGCCAGACGGTTTGGCATAGACATCAAAAACTCGATCCAAAGAGGTAAGTTGCTGAAGAATATTTGGCAAATCATTCTCATGTCGCTTGACAAACTATGTGCTGTAGCAAGATATTGTTTGACACACATGAGAGAATAAAGTTCCTTGTAAGACAATGGTGTGGGCGATAATTCAAGTCTAGACATTTGGGCAGCAAACTCGTCAAACGGCACCACTCCATCGGTGGGGTCCGGTGACGTTTCAAAATCAACGACTCGTGCGGCTGAAGTACGGGTCCGGGGAGAAGATCAAGTAGGGCTCACGCGAGCTCGTCCCCTCTTGGCGGTTTTGGGGCTTGACGCTTTTCCAGCCGTGCATGGCGTTCAGACTCCGAGCTATCGCTCATGGTCTGATCCGCACTGAGATATGCAGTTTCATTATCTGGAATAGAGATATCTGCCTCTGACGTAACACTCCCTTCAGCTGACTCCACTGGTCCATCGGGAGCACGAAAATGAGTCTGAGCAAGTATGGGAGGGAAATTTGTGTCATCCACTGGTGGTGGTAGAACAGCAGACGAAAGAACAGTGTCTAAGCTGGGTGGAACGGCAGTCGGACGCACTGGAGTGGAAACCATCTCCGGTGTCCGTTTGGGGGTCTCCGCTGGAACTGCAGACTTGGGAGACGAGGAAACTTTGGGACACTCTTTGTAAAAGTGTCTAAATGCTTTGCAGGTGCTGCAATGAAATTCAGTTAGGAGATCAACATAACGCGCCTGCCCAGAACACTTTACTTTAAACTGTACTGGGATCGTGCTAATGCTGTCAAGAGTTGTGAAGAGGACCCGCGCAACGCTACGTTTGCCACAAATGGATTTGTCGTCGGGATCCTTTGGGGCTGCGGAGAAAGTTTTCACCGTGCCTACAGCACGGCCAAGAGTAGAGAGGACGGCATACAACATTGTATCTGTGACTTCCGGTGGCACTGGATAGAATGACATATTGATGGGTCTTTGCGCCACAGGAGTAGTCTCTAAGAACTGATCCCCGAGAGTGAGACCTGTACGTAGAATGGTGTTAGCATATTCAGCTTTACTGAAGTACACCACAACTGTCCCGGCTTGCCGGAACATATAAGAAATGGCTTGTGTGTTAAACCTGTTCTTCAGGGCAGTGGAGTACACCTTTAACGGCGTCATCGGTAAAGCAACAAACACTACACCTTTATCCAAGGCAGAATTAAAGTTAGCTCTAGCTGCAGTGTCATCAGGAATGTCAAAAGTGATGGTGTTTCCTTCTCGGCGAATATAGGACGCCATGCCCGCCGCTCCGGCGTACTGTGTTGGAGTGGAGTGGATAGGAATAGAAGTAGTGACTGCCGTAGAGTAGGTGGTGGAAGATGACTGTTGTGCAGGAATAGAAGGAATGCCACCACAATCGATGACGTCCATAGCAACGTCAGAAGTAGCAAAGTCAGTAGAAGTTGACGTATTAGGAGAAGTTAGCGAATCGACGTGAGAAGAGTGTACGGACGTACCGCTAGATGAGGGGAGTGCATCACCGCCAGTTGGATCGGACAGCGTAGTGACGCCTCTGGAAGGAAGAAGTGGAGTGCTTCCCGGAAGTGAGGTCGTTGCTAAGTCCCCCACCACCGGAAGACACCATTTGCATGTCACCTAAGTGAGAAGCAATGACCAGCTCGGTCGGAAATAAACACAACGTAAAAACTCAACTAAAAAATGCACTCACCGGCTCGGGAGTCAAACGGAAAGAAACACGGTACCTTTATACTTCTTACACACACAAAACTAGAGAACTTAAAGCGTGACTTTAGACACAAAAATGACTTTAGACACAACGTGACTTTAGACAAAAAATGAGAAGCAAAACAAACGAGCTCATGTGGTGCCAACATATCCATCTTACTAATGTATTCCAGTTGCTTTAAATGGTTTTCACCGCTGGATTTTGATATGATCGGATTCACAGCAATCTCTCGTGTCATTAAACGCCGATTGGATTCGATAAATGCCCTTATTTTGTCATCATCAACTTCGATTGGCCTTCCTGAGCTTCTTGCATATTTCACATCAAAATCTCCAATAATGCATCTTCGCCATACACATCACATAACTTTTTATGAGTTTGCAAAGCGTTGTTTCCTTTTTGGAAGTAATACAGCAAAACATGACAAAAATGTTCCTTTTGATTGTCCAGTTTAATATCGACGCCAAACAAACATTTACTAACGAAATCGTACATTTTTTGTTCCTAAATCAGCTTAAACTGTCAACTTACACTTCACGACATGTTTTGCCATCTGTGTGTAAAAAACGCAATGACGTTTTGGCCAGAACAATATAATAGTCACAAGTCTGTAGTCTTTGAATTCAAGAAACAAAGAGAGTTAGTCGTCAGGTTCAAATTCAATAGACAGAGGATCGAAAAATAGGAGGCAGCAAACTGGAAGCCTTTGATTAATAAGGCAGAAGCCATTAAATGAGCATCTAGTAAAAACCTTATAGCCGGAGGATCCAGAGAGAGTGATGGTGAACAGCGCGTTGAATGAGACCTTGCTGCCTACCAACGCAAAAGATAATGAGTGGAACTCGGCATATAACGAACTGAAGTCAGTTCTTAATAAGTCGTTACGTATCGGCCCCGGACAATTCGTTCAACGACAATTGGTCCAATGCCGATTCGTCCAAAGGGACAATTGGTACAATACCGTTTGGTCGAATGGACTATTCGTCCAATATATTAGTCCAATGCCGATTCTTCCAATAGTACGATTGGTCCAACGCCGATTCGTCCAATGGTGTCATCCTACCAACGGTACACTTTCTTTTATTTTCGAGAAAGGAATAATAATTTAAATTCTTCTTCTCCTTATATCCTTTTGAAAGATAATTTCCGTATATTTGGTATTTATAAACATTTTACATAAACCTGGGAAAAAACACTCAATGGACCATTTCTCAGCCGTTTTAAAAGCGCCTAGCCCCAGGCCTTTTTAGAAGATATAACCTTACAACCTAAATATTTGGTATTTGTAAACATTTTAAAAACCTAAAAAAAAAAAAAAAAGACACCCAACGTATCATTTTTCAGCTCTTGACAAGGCATCTAGGCAGTGGGCCCTTTTAGAAGATTTTAAGTTACAACCAGTAACATTATTTTGCATTCTTTGGACTACCGATACTTTCGTATAACATCTCAGATAGAATTAGAACGGATGAGATGTGTACGGCGCAATTGGACTAATCGTACCAGTGAACCAATCGGTATTGGACCAATCGTCCCATTGGAAGAATCGGCATTCGACCAATCGTACCATTGGGCGAATCGTACTTTTGGACCAATTGATCATTGGACGAATCGGCATTCGACCAATCGTCGTTGGACGAATCGTACCAGACACGTTACGTATAACGAGTTAAAAGCCAGCAGACATCATGTATCAAGTCCAAAGAAAACAGTTAACATTATTATTCATCTTTGTCAATCACTGTACTGATAGTACTCTAAGGGGTTCAGTTGGTGAGCAAACCAACTGTACGTGGCATTACCGAGATCAGATTTTACGTTTTCTTAAGCAGTTTGATTGCATTTTCTCTTTTCTGACACTGCCATATGATGTTACGATGCCTGATATTTATTCATCCGCACAAAATATAACTCATGATGGCCCTTCATTAATAGTTCCAAATTTTTTTCTATATATAAAAATAGGCGTTTTAAGTGAAAGACGATCCTGGACAATAATACATGAATTACGCACATTGTTGATTGCCTCTTCAATCATGGCTGTTCGTAATACAACTGGTGTTCTATAAATGCGACTTAAAACAATTCAGTAGGTCATTGCTAACCGGCTAAGGTTTTCTACGTACATAGAAAAAATAATTACTCAAAATATTTTGAAACAGTGAAACGTTGATCTGGCGAACATGCAACCGTAACTTTCCTAGGAAAATCCCTTTGTTGTTGGTTGGGGCTATAGTTCTGAGTCCTTCTAGAATTCAGAAAAAAAAAGTTACTTATTCCTCCTTTTTCTTCCATGTCTCACTGGGTATTAAGAAAGAACACCAGTCCCTCATAAGAACAAAAAAATCCAATGAAGGCTTAGAGTAACATCTTGGTTTATTTTTCAATGGTTGAAAACAGAACTACGCTCAGAGGAAAGATCAGAAAGAGGGAGAGAAGTTTCCAACCAATGAACAAGAGTCACATATTGGTTTATTTTCAATAATAAGGAAGTGGGCTTATTCATGGGGGCCCATATGGGAAGGCAAGACGGGGCATTTGTTCTCCCCCGGAATGTGACTATGCCATTTCAGTGCTTGAGAGTTAGCACAAAAAAATTTTCAGTAACACTAATTCTGATTGCTAATTTTTCTGTTGAACTCCTGGACGCATGCGTAGGTGGCAAAAATTTGAAACGTTGTGAATTTACAGTAGGAAAGGTATAAATTTACAGTTAAAAGTAGTAATATTGAATTTTCATATTGGGTGTAAGAGCAAAAAGAATGAAAGGCGGAGAAATAAAAATTATGTATTGTATCATCTTTAGAAGCATTCATTCACTGCTGGGTAAGATCTTCCGATTTTTTTGCCCAAAACTTTGCGCTGAGGGTAGTTTTTCGTTCTTGGTGACGGATGGTGTCATCATTGGGGTTTCGTGGCACACGAAAGTCATCATATTTCGGGTCTTTAGCACACGAATGGCTAAAAGATGCGAAGCAACAACACACGAAAGTCATCATATTTGGGGTTTGAGTCATCATATTTGGGGTTTTTAGCACACGAATGGCTAAAGGTGCAAAGCAAAAACACAGAAGTTTCCTTACTGTCTCAATAAGCCGTCAAATGTCATCTATGTATCACTTTTATGTGGTTTTTGAGTCTTCTGGATTTCAATTTAATTTATGTGTTGTGTATGTGGTAAAGTGGGTTACTTAACAAGAAGGCACAGGAGAATTTTGCATATGTTGTTTGTTATTTGTAGCAAACATTTCTATTTGCCCTCTCCTGAAAACTAATCTATGGGCTTCCATGGCCTTATTTCTGTCTTGTCGATTATCAAATTCAAAACCAAAAGAATTCAGAGAGTATTGTGACTTTACAATATATTTCGCAGTCATAGCAATAAAAAGTAAAATAACAACATATCACTAATACTGACACTAAATGAACTGTACTAAGGAAATTCATAAAAAACATGACTTAACCACGGAACTTTAAGCTATAAGTAAAACTAATAAACAGGAAGACAGCGTGGAGAACAAAATATATTTATTCCTTCTGTTTTATTAATTACAAATGTCAAACATAACACATTCACACATCACAAGGAACGTATTTCGTATATAACAATAACAACTTGGCTACCATATCACAAAATTATCGATACTAGAAAATATATTACAAGCTCAATACATGAACTGCAAATGTCGTAACAAATTGAAGATCTAAGCAACATGAGGGGTAAAATTTCAACTAAATTAAGACATCTTCTTTACCAAAATAGCGTAATAAGGTGAAAAAAAGGTAAATCTTAACCCGCAGAAACAAGAAGAGGTTACAGTTCTTACAAAATTACTTTCCAAATGTGAATGTTAAATCATTTTCTCGTTCTATGAAAAGAAACAGACATACATTCTTCCGTCATTGCTTTAAAAATACTTAAAAAAATGTATGTCTACTTCATTTGCAAAAAATTAACGTCGTTATTTCAGATAGAGTTTCGCATTTGCAAAAATTAATATGTTTACATTTACTTCTTTATTAATGTAGCAATCCTGTAAGAATCGTTTCGTAAGAACTTTATATTCCGCACAGTAAAGAAAACTCTAATAAGCAGAAAAATGTTAATATTCTATATTTGAAACCTTACACCAAATTTGTATGCTTTCTTGTTGAGTTCCATTTAATACAGATCGCAGATGCTTTTTTATGATAAAGCATGTAAGAAGTGACGTATTCAACCAGTTCTTACTAAATAACACTCACTCTCATAGTACATAATGTCACATGACTTAATTAGCTGAGAAAACGGATGTCTATAATGTACAGTACTAGTACTGTACATTATATTAATACTACGGTACTGCACTCGTACTAATTTAAAACTGATAGTAGCTTTCGTGTGAGTGTGTGCAGTGTTAAAAATAACAAAACTCATACTCTCTCACTAATTTGTTTGATGGAGTTTGACGTATCTTCATGCCATTTAATTCACAAAGCTTGAATGCTGTCGCAAATACTTATGAATATTAAATAATTCTCCTATTACTCAGAACAATATCAGAGCGGAGGAGACGACGATTTAAAGTTCCGCAAAGCACGACACCAAATAAACAATCATTAACAGTTTTTGCTCTTCTCTGCAGAGGAGATACATATTTGTTTGTCTATTGCAGCGGAGTGCGAAATTAACTTATTATAGGAGAAGGAAATGTATAAAATATTTAAAGATTTTAGCCCGAAGTTGATTAAATTACAAATTGTTTTTCTCGTGTGAATGATATTTTGTTAGTTGCTATTTTAACTTGATAAAAGAAATGAGTCTTGCAGTTTTTGTCTCCTATTTGATTACAAACAATAGGTAAAAAATATTGAGAAAAATTATTTTATGTTCAACACACACATTCCCAGTGTTCACTTTATTACGCACATTTAGTGAAACTGACAAATGCTTCAGTAACAGAATCAGATGTTGATATCATACTGTATAAAGCAAATAGGCAAGCTTCCTAGAGACTGGTCTTGTGAATGAAGTTTGGGGTGAAGACGAATGTGGTAGTAGGCACCAGGCACGCATGCAAGAGGATTTGATAAGATTTTAAGCTACCTAGAGACTGGTCTTGTGAATACAGTTCGGGGTGAAGACGAATGTAGTAGTAGGCACCAGGCACGCATGCATGAGGATTTGAAAAGATTTTAAGCTACCTAGAGACTGGTCTTGTGAATACAGTTCGGGGTGTAGACGAATGTAGTAGCAGGCACCAGGCACGCATGCATGAGGATTTGATGAGATTTTAAGCTACCTAGAGACTGGTCTTGTGAATACAGTTCGGGGTGAAGACGAATGTAATAGCAGGCACCAGGCACGCATGCATGAGGATTTGATAAGATTTTAAGCTACCTAGGGACTGTTCTTGTGAATGCAGTTCGGGGTGAAGACGAATGTAGTAGCAGGCACCAGGCACGCATGCATGAGGATTTGATAAGATTTTAAGCTACCTAGGGACTGGTCTTGTGAATGCAGTTCGGGGTGAAGACGAATGTAGTAGCAGGCACCAGGCACGCATGCATGAGGATTTGATAAGATTTTAACGTGTGACATGTACCAAAAATGAACTAACAGTATCTCTTCTCTTCCACAAAATATATATATATATATATATATCATGCAATGGGTCGACATGTACCCGCACATGCGCGTGACAGGTTTTCGACCCCGAATTAATTTGAAAAGTTAATTTGTGGAATAAAGGAAGCTCTTACTATTTGCTAGACCTTACTTACTGCCTAATGAGTGTACATAATGGTCATTTTGGGAAACAGTTCAGATTCATCGTAATTTTAAACAATAACAACCAGTAATGGAGAAGAGATTATTTTGTTGCTTAGAACTTCCGAATCTTCGCTTTGCTCAATACAGAAAGTGCGGTAGCCGCTGGAAAAAATTCCAAGTTTTTAAAACATTAGGTGAAAACCTTGTTTCTCCTATGTTATAAGCCATTCACTTTGCAGGATTTCGAGCTTCAGCTTCGGTTATAGAGCTTGGTCACAGAAATATTCTGAAAATCATTTTAGTTATTTCCAGCGCTTCCGCGGATTATTTTGACTTTGACGCTAATAATTCACTTGGTTAGTCTCATGACTGAGCTACTTCCGGAGAACGAATATATTCTTCTTCATCTGGAACGTCTTCAGCTCCTTCTTTAGGTTCGTACAGTTTGGTGCACTGAAAACAGAAAAATTAAACATGAACATTAAGCATACTGTACGACACTTATCGGTACATAAACTTTTGATTTGTCAGATTACTTAGGATTTTATGAGATAGCAAACACTTTTAATAACGGTCATCGTAAATACTTCTACGCCCTAATCAAAAATTATAGAAATTTCTTTGGGAAAACATTTAAGTGCAGTACGAAGTTTTGATGAATGGCGACATCCTGCTTCATGTTCAGATGTATTTATGCGTACTTCCATTGTTTGAGCCAATTACGATGTCGTTTAAACTTCTACGTAAATGATTTTAGTAAAATCCTTTCTGTTCATGAAAGTGTTGTGCAAAACTTTGTACAGCCTAGATAAAACTGAAACATTAGAGACATCAATGGATGCGACAGTGTTTGAAGATGGAACTGTCATGTTGCAAATTTAATAGTAGACCATTATTAATCAGACCATATATGCATAAATTTTATATATTGTATGTGAAGGACGTTTGTCTTGACTTGCGCACTTTAGAGGAATTGGGATTCACTCAGGCTATATGTACACTATATTGACAAAAGTCACCAGACACCTAGAAGAGAAACACAATATAGCATTTTTTGACATACATTACTACAGTGTTGGTCCACCTTTGGCCTTAAGAATACACTAACCCTTCGAGACATGCTTTCGACAATGTTTTGGAACACAGTGATAGGTATGCGCTTCCATTCAGTACATAAGGTTGCCGCTAACTGTTGCTTAGTAGTAGGCCTTGGTTCCAAACTTCTTATGTGGTGCTCTAATTCATCCCATAGGTGCTCTATGGGATTAAGACCAGGGCTCCATGGGATTAAGATCAGGGCTCTATGCTGGCCAGTCCACACACGATACAGAATTATCGTCAAACCACGCCGCAACAGTCCTTGCTTTATGGGTCGGTGCATTATCCTGCTGGTACCAACAAGGCTGGGTTCCATAGTATTGCCACAGAGTAGGTAGGGCATAATTGTCCAGAATATCGAGGTAGACGTGCTGGTTAACAGGTTTGTCCACGATAACCAATCGGGCGGGACCGTATAACGAAAACCACTCCCACACGAGTACGCTGCCAGCCCCAAACTTGACCGTAGAAACAGTACACTGTGGTAAATAGCATTCCCCTGGCTGCCGCGATACCCACACACGGCAATAAGACTGACGGACCGTGTATCTGGATTCATCAGTCCATAGGACCCGTTTCCATTGCTCAACAGTCCACGATAAATGTTCTTTACACCATGCTAAACGACGAGTAGCATTCGGAGTGGAAATGTAAGGTTTATGAGCAGCCGCACGACCACGGTAACCCATGGAATGAAGTTCTCTGCGAATGGTACGTGTAGATACCGAGGTTCCAGATTTTTACTCACCTGTACACTGAGGTCTTGTGCAGTACTCCGTCGATTAGCTGTAACTACTCTCCTGAGGCTTCGACGTCCTTTATCACTAATTTTCTTTGGTCTGCCGGTACGTTTTGCTGCTTCAGGCACGCCATGTGTCTTTCACTTATTCAGTACATCCGAAACAGTTGACTTGGGTATGTTTAAACGCCTCTCGGTTGCTCTCATGGAAAACCTACTAATATAACACCGAACAATCTTTCCTTTCTCAAGGTCAGTTCTCTCCCGCCGCGACATTTGTACTCAACCTCACAGTACGATATGATCGCGGTCAGCTGCAGGCTTGTTTTTATACCGTTTGCAGCTGTACCGCGCATCTTAACAACGCAGAGGATCCGCTCATTTCTTTTTGAAGGAGTGTCCGGGGACTTTTGTTAATATAGTGTATACGTATATAGCCTTTTACTTAGTTTCCTGTTTTGTGGTTACCATTGCTCAGGGTGGTCGTTAAGCTCCCAGAAAAGAAAGCAAAATAACAAATCAACAAAAAGTGGGTAAGTTCGTGTTTCGCTTTTATGGCCACTGACGCAGTAATGGCCGTAATGCACGAAGAACCATGCAGGCTGAGCCAGCAAACAACTACACTGCCGTAGGAACTGAAACACAAATTCAATCGGCGAACACGTTTACCCTTGTGAGGAAATCAATAGAGAACAATAGCATAAGTTCATAACACAATGCAAAATCCAAATCACAGAGCATCTCATCTCTCTGAAATGACAGAAAAAAATGGGGTTTGTCCCATTACAGTCACCCAGTGGCCAAGTGGTCAGAAATTCTGGTTTTTGGATGGCTGTTCTTTTTGGGCCCGCGCTTGTGTCGTAGGTGGTGTGCCTATCCCATGGTTGCCTGTAACCAGTCGTGCCAAATTAGCATATAGCCCATAGAGTTGCTCATGGTTCTCGTTAAACCCCTGACAAAAAAAATGTTAAGGATGTTCATTAGACAGACAACACAAATGTATCTTATAAGATGTATGTTCCATGCATGATGTACACTGAAGTGCCAGAAAGCCGCCCCGGTGGCGCAGTGGTCTAAGCCATGGCCTCTGATCATTCGTCCGAACGGGGTCCAGGTTCGAATCCCGGTGAGGCATGGATGTTGTGTTTGTCTTACGGCACTGGCTCTCTCCCTTCCCTGGAACCAGTGACCCTAAATTAGGGACGGGCGACTGCTTATAGCCCATTGAGTTGCTCACGGTGGTCGTTAAACCTCCAAACAAAAAAAAAAAAAAAAAGTGCCAGAAAAACTGATACACCCGTCTAATACTTGGTAGGCCCCCACGGGAACGCAGGACTGCAGACATACGACGGGGCATGGACTCCACCAGCTTCTGGAAATATGCTGTAGGCAATGCGCACCATACTACATGCAGAGCGTTCCACAATTCGGGTGTATTCTGAGGTCTCGGATTCTTGTGCTCGATAAGGGCGTTGCGTGACATCCCAAATGTGTTCTATCACGTTCAGATCTGGGGACTTGGGTGGGAACGGCAAACTCAGATGAATGCTACTCTAACCATAATGTGACGTCCCGACACTTGTGTGAAGGTCCATTGTCATGTTGGAACAAGCCCAACCCATCAGCATGAAAGCAGGACATGAACGGGTGTACCTCGTCAGAAAGGATGCGCACACAGCGTTGGCTCATCACAGACGTTTGTAGACGTACCAGGGGTCCCAGTGAAGTCCAGCTAAACACATCCCATACCATTACGGAACCCCCACCAGCAGGTACAGTTCCCTGTTGACAGACGGGATCCATGGTTTCATGGGGTTTGTGCCACACACGAACCCTTCCATCTGCCCGATACAGTTGGAAACGCGTCTCGTCAGACCAGGCTACTTGTTTCCAGTCATCAAGTGTCCAGTGGCATTGTTGCCGTGCCCAAGCGAGGCGCATAGCTCTGTGTCGTGCACCCATCAAGGGGACTCGAGTTGGGCATCTGCTCATAAAGCCCATATCGTGCAGGGTACGTTGCACACTGTCCGGACAAAGCCCATATCTGGCAGGGTACGCTGCACAGTCCAGACGCTGGTACTTGTTGAGGCTCCAGCATTGAATTCCGATGATACCTGCGAGAGTGTTGCATGCCTATCACGTGAAACGATTCTTGACAGCCGACGATGGTCACGTTCACCCAATGTCTTTTTCTGCCTAACTGGTATCGTAGGTTAGAGGTTTTGCCGCAATTTTTGTAGTCATGGTACACCCTTGCAATGGTAGTCCGTGAAGATCCGAACTTCGTTTCTACCTCCGAAAAACTATGGCCCATATCACGAGCGCCAACTATGACACCGCGTTGAGAATCGCTTAAATCGTTATTATTTGTCATTCTCATGCCGAAAATAGCTCTGACAGCTGGCAAGGATGTATATCGCTTTATATACGCACTGGCGGATGCAACCAAGTACGCGCATAGGTAACGTTGCTATGCATTTTGCATAAGCTCGTCCGCACCAGTTTTTCTGGCACTTCAGTGTATGTTCCCCAAACATCAAACTGCACATTGATGCATGTTCCCCCACACATCAAACTTCTCATATCAAAGGCCCTTTAAAACTACTTAAACAACAAAAATATAGTGACCTGTTGTATTATTATGTTATAAAGCCAAGCAAAAATATTGGAAGGTATCTCACATTTTTAGAACACATGTTTCTAAAAAAATACATGGGAAACCAGCATGAAAAATTTATTTCAGATTCCTCAGATTTTGATCTGTCTCTTAGAAAACACTGAAAACTGTGGGTTGGGGAAAGAGCAGGAGTTGGGACCAGGGTCGGATTAAGGCCTCAGTAGGCGCCTAGGCTAAGACATCTCAGTGAGCCCCAAAGAACTTATGACGGGGAATCATTATGAAGTCCTTTAAAATACGAAACTGTAACTGCTAAATTATTTGCCGAGTTTTCATATTAAGTCACAGTATTTTTCATCGTTATCATAAGAACATAAGTTAAGCTTAAGATTTCGTCTTGGTCGACCATTAACGCTTCCCAGTGCAAATTGGGAAGTGTGGGTGGATGGTCGTGAAAAATCTGAAACTGTGTCGTGAACTCCGCTGTACACAGCAAACATTTACCTCTGGTGAATCACTGCCTTGAAATCTGTTCGTCTTCCACAGTCTGTTTCTGACCAAGTGGAAATTATACTCGACAAAAGCAAAACTACTTTATAAACCTCTCCCTCTCTACCTACCTATCTATTTTATTTGTCCAGGCATGCCTCCTGGGCCCTTGGTCATGGTGGGCCCCAAGGCTGTTGCCCCAATAGATCCCAACTTAATCCTGCCCTGGTTGAGACGACCAAATCATACCGGGAATTGCAATCTCGTGATCCAGTAAAAAAAAAAAAAAAACCAAGAAAGATGACACCAAATTTTTGGGTGTAATAAGCACGTCTTTTGAATCCGTTTTGACGCAAATTAAATTTATCAAAGCTATTCAAAGTCAATGGAACCGGTATGGAAAACAATAGTATCTGACGGAAGAAAGAAGTTTTTTAATCGGGTTTTTAATCCCTCAGATATTGCTGTAAACGGAATCGTGAGCTTACGCCCTTTGGTTGCAGACTTGTGCGTTAAGAAAAACATGAATTTATATGAGAAACATTTCGCACCGGAAACGCTCTCCAACGAAGAAAGTTATTTTTCAAATCGGACTCTTAGAAACAGAGATATAGACAAAAATAAGATGTGACTTTACATCCTCTGGTGGAAAAACCATGCATTACTTTAGGAAGAAAGTGTTCTCAAAAGGTTTTTCCATATGAGCAGTATTGGTCCAAGAAAAAAATAATTTGTCGAGTTTTCAGGAGCCCAGATTTTGCTACAAATACATCAAAAGCAGAAAGTAAAATTTATGCCTTGTGGTGGCCAAACCATTCCTTACCAAACATTGGAAATTATATGAAAAATATTTTCCATCAGGTCTTGTATGCGATACAGGAAAAATTTTCAAATCGGAGTTTTAGAAGCAGAAATAACGCAGAAAACGCAATTTACCTTTCTGCCCCCTAGCGGAAAGTCTGTGATTCACTTGAAAATTTTGAATTTATAGGAAAAACATTTCTCATTGGAAACAGTATCCAACAAAGAAGGAATTTTTCAAACCGGACTCCTAGAAGTAGAGATATTGACAAAAATATGATATACAGCTACGCCCCCTGGCGTAGAAAACAGGCATTATTTCAAGAAGAAAGTGTTCCTAAAAGGTTTGTCGACATGAGTAGTATTGGTCAACAAACAACTTTTTTTTCAGTCGAGATTTTAGAAGCTCATATTTTGCTGCAAATACAACAGAAGCGGAAATTAAGACTTACGCCACCTGGTGGCCAAACTATTTTTACAAAAATTAGAAATTATGTGCAAAGGATTTCGCATCAGGAGCTGTATCCGGTGCAGAAAGAATTTTTCAAATCGGAGATTTAGAAGCAGAGATATAGGGGATAAAGCAATTTACCTTTACGCTCCCTAGTGGAAAGTCTATGAATTACTTGAAAATATTGAAATTATATGAAAAACATGTCACACTAGAAACACTATCCAACAAAAAAGGAATCTTACAAATCGAACACCTAGAAGTAGAGACATTGACAAAAATAAGATATACATCTACGCCCCTGGTGTAGAAGCCATGCGTTATTTTAAGAAGAAAATGTTTCTAAAAGGTTTGTCGACATGAGTACTATCGGTCTACAAACGACGTTTTTTTTTCAATCGAGAATTTAGAAGCTCATATTTTGCTGCAAATACATCAGAAGCGGAATGAAGATTTACGCTCCCTGGTGGCCAAACCATTTTTTTAGAAAAATTAGAAATTATGTGCAAACGATTTCCCATCAGGAGCTGTATCCGGTGCAGAAAAAATTTTCAAATCGAAGATTTAGAAGCAGAGATATAGGGGGAAACGCAAATTACATCTACGCCCCCTAACGGAAAGTCTATGAGTTACTTGAAAAATTTGAAATTATATGAAAAACATGTCACACTGAAAACACTATCCAACAAAGAAGGAATTTTTCAAATAGGACTCCTAGAAGTAGAGATATTGTCAAAAATATGATATACATCTACGCCCCCTGGCGGAGAAACTGTAGAACATTTTAAGAAGAAAATATTCCGAAAAAGTTTATCGATGTAAGTGGCATCAGTCCACGAAAGATTTTTTCAATCGATATTTTAGAAGCTCAGACTTTATGGCAAATACATCAGAAGCAAAAATTAACACTTACGCCCCTCGTGGCCAAAGTATTCTTTACCAAAAATTTGAAATTATATGCAAAAGATTTTCCATCAGGAGGTGTATTCGCTGAAGAAAAAGTTTTTCAAATAGGAGTTGTAGAAGAAGAGCTATCGGGGAAAATGTAATTTACGTTTACGCCCCCTAGCGGAAAATCTATGCTTAATTTGAAAAAGTAACTATATCTAAAATACTCTTCGACATAAATGGAATCGAAAGATAAAATAATATTTTCAATCGGATGTTTAGAAGCATATATGTGAAATAAAACGTATTTTTGTATTCGACATCAAATGCATTTACGCCCTCTAGCGGGGAAATTGCACATCGTAAAGAAACCGAAATGAAGGATCATCATTCGCATATTTCAAGCTTCCCAAAGCAAAAAGAATTTTTCAAATCGGACTAATAGTTGCAGAAATATCGTGGGTACAGACGGACGGACGGACAAACCGGAAACATAAGCACGATCTTTTTTTTACAAAAGACGTACTGAAAATAAGACATGTTCCTGCAGAAGAACACCTCATAAATATCCTCATGAAAACAGCTGTGTTAAACCTTGGATGAAGGAGAACTTTCCAAATATGAACTTTAAAACGAATGGAACAGTGAAAACAGATCTTAACAATTTAACTGTGAAGGAATTTTAAAAATCTGCTCATGAATGAATAAATGTAACGTCAAACTACGCTGAATATTGGGTGTTGTATGCGATGCGAATTTTTTTTTCTTCGAAAATAGTAGTTTTGGCGGAAAGAAAAAGAAAGAAAATCACTGGTCTCTTGAAGACCCCATTTCTAACTAAATATCCTTGAAGATAATTCTGAAAGTTGAAATACGCACATAGCAAATTTTCTAACTCAATTAATTTTTATATTTGTTTGGTTACTGATCACCTACTGCGCAATGGTATGGATATCTCCTCCTTTCCTCCCGTTATTTTGTTCCATGAACCAGTAATGATAAAGCGTTTTTTTTTTTTAAGATAAATGTTGTGGGACACGGACTTCGGCATATCTTTGCGGGAGAATCGCTTTGTGCTCGATGTCATTCTGTAGATCAAGAGATAGGGATGATGCGTCATCACAATGGGATACAAGCGTTCCTTAAATATTACAAAACGACGGTTGGGCACACCAATGAACCCCAGCTCTGATTCCAACGACTAACGTCTAACTGTAGTTACCTGTAGCTTAATTAATTTATAATTTGGTCCGGCGAAACTTTTCTCAGATAAGTACGAAAATTTTGCTGTATCATTTCACATCAAGCCCCCAACATATAGATCAAAGGAAATATTTTATTTTCCTTAAGAAAATTACTCTTTTGATAGAAATAAAGCTACGAGAAAGTGGGCCATTTCTCGGGTGGTCCACCGCGAAATGTTCCGGTGGACCAATCCGCCCCTGGGAAAGAGAGTTCGTTGGGGAAGTAAAAGGTATTTAAGTGATTTTTGGAACAGAAATACGTAATGAAAGGTTGTTATTCAGCCAATCAGGATTGACGCGGTGCGCGGATCGGTGCATGAACATGAATACACAGTCGAGTCACTTTATTGTGACCACCTCCTACTTTTGACGTCAACAGCGCGTAACCGCGATGAAAGAAGGCACGTGTCTTGAGCTGGCTTAGAGGGCATGTAAAGTGTGCTGTAGGCATTCTGAAAACATATCACTCGTTGCTGTTATGGATAAAAGGAGCGATTTGCAAAAAGGGATGATTATCGGCTTTCAGGCCAAGAGCGGCAGTATTCCTGAAACAGTCCAGTTTGTGAACTGTTCGCGTTCTCCTGTAGTTAAAGTGTATCATGATTGGAGAAATGACACCATTGCGAATAAGCTTCGTGGAAACTGCGGAGCACCACGTGCCATTGATGTGAGAGGTGAACGTTGGCTTCGTAGGTGCGTGAGGGCCGACCGACAAGCTACAGTGGAGCAACTCACCGGCCGAATTAACCAAGGGGCTACCGGAAGTGTGTCTAAAACGACAGTTCAGCGAACTTTGCTGCGCATGGGGCTTCGATACAGAAGGATGGTCACTGTACCTATGCTAACGAAGGTGCATCGGCAGAAAAGTCTTACATTTTCACGGCTGTATCAGAATTTGACCTCCGCTGATTGGAAAAGAATTGCCTTCTCCGATGAGTCACGTTTTCTGCTTCATCGAACGGATGGACGTTGGCGTATAAGGCGAGAAACATCAGAGAACAAACACTCTTCAACCATTGCTGGAAGAACACAAGCTGGTGAGGGCAGCGTTATGGTCTGGGGAATGTTTTGGGGGCATTCCCTGGGTCCTCTCATACCTGTGGAAGGCACTATGGACAGAATTCGTTATGAATCCATCTTTGCAGACCATGTACACCCATGCATGATGATTGTGTTCCCTGGAGCTGATGGGATCTTCCATTCGACGTGCCACACAGCTAGAAATGTCCGAGAGTGGTTAGAAGAGCACGTTGAATACTTCAAAGTACTTCCCTGGCCCCCTAATTCCCCAGACTTAAAGCCAATTGAGCATCTGATCGTGTTGTTCGCTCTATGGATCCTCCACCACGCACGCTCCAGCAACTGTCAGATGCGCTGCTGGAGGGTGCGTGGTGGTGTTGAAAGGTGTTCACAGGCTCCACATACCTTTGAATGAACACCTTTGAACACCTCATTGAGTCACTCTCAGCCCGTCCAGCTGCTGTCCTCGCTGCACACGGCAGCTACTCTGGATATTAGCCGGGTTAATTATTTGTTTGTTTGTTTTTGTGCGTGCTCGGATTTTTTCATAAAACTATAACTGTCAGCTGTAGTACGCCCCTTAGTTACCTGCGCCCCCCCCCCGCAGCTGCGGGGCCTGCGGAAGTGGCAGTGTTTCTTTCAGGACTTTTTGGCCGGGGGGTGCGAATGGAACGTTAAAGGGGGCAGGTTTTCTATTTGCTATATATAAATATATATAATTTTTAACTACTATATCTACATATCTAGAAGTAATTACTATATATATACAGTACAGGGGAGTATTTAGATGGTGAATTGCCCAGCGAAAGTGTTTCATGTTTTAGTTTTTGGTTAAAATGTGACTTCTGTTAGAAAAAAATGCCGTAATTTAATAAAAAATACATAAATTTACAATAGAAAAATGCTGTAGGTTTTCTTCTATTTTTCGTTAACTTTAATTTTGTTCTGCTGGATTTCAAAAACTTCCATTTTTTCGACACCCACCCCCCTCCCCACACACACAACCGAAGAAAATTCTATATACGCTCTAGATATAGTAATAGATATAGTATAGTATAGTAATGTTTGTTCTTCAAGCATTTCAAGAACAAACTTTCTTCAGCTAAACTAAGGGGGAGGGGGAGGGGGCAGTTCTTTATGTGGGTGTTTGTTTCAGCAGGCTTGAAAATTTTATCTATTAAAACGCATTTAACACACTTCTGATTCTGAATCGCGATGCCCTGACTGTGAGGTATGATTAGTCTACCTATTATATTTTGTAGAATGGTATGCGTCTTAATACACTTTTTTGCAAAATAAACTATAATATTTGAACAAATATTAAAAAAAATTATAATTGGAGAAAAATTTGTAGTATCAAAAGAAACGAAACTTCCTTTTTCATTATAGCCTGAATTTATTCACATTTGGGTCGGTAACATAAAATGTCTCGGGGGGGGGGATCTTTTCCGGGAGAGCTTGCCCCCCTCCCCCGAATGTGGGGTGGTAGTTACGCCACTGGCTGAAGAGAGCTATTTTTTTAACATGGTGGCAGAACAGGGTTTAATGTTTTCACTATTTTGTACTCGTCTCATTCCCCCTCTTCCGCAATGGAAATAAAAATGAAGCTGCATAATTTTGAGATTTACAGCTCTCACTTTTAATTTAATTGCATTTTAAATTTAAAATGTTGAACCAATTAACTTAATTTCACTTACAACTGATGTAGCCTCAGATCTACAGTTTTGGAATTAATTTTAGCGCAGCATTAATGTAATTTAAATGTTGATCATTTCCTTTTGAGAATATGGAGAAGGCCCCTAGTTGCTTTGTTGTGGTCAAAAGTATTGAGCAGAGCTGTAGTGGAAGTAAGGGCTTTTAAGGGGATTAAGGAGAGAGACCCACAACACAGCAAGAAAACTAGCGCTCTAACACCAAATTCACTCTGTGAGATCCAAAATCTATGAGTGGCTTGTTGACCACCACATCTACCAGGCACATACAATGTTGCCATATCCGAAAAAAAAATCTACGTTTAAAAAGTAAAGAAAATATGGGAACGCATTACGCACCCGACGAGCCACAGGACGGGTCCTTAAGCAAGAGACGTTCTTCAGTAGCATATATTGATCAAATGTAAATTTGCCATTGACTACTTTGTTTTACCTATTTTTTGAAGATTTATCATTGATTTAAATAATATTGCGAACTTAGTAAAGGTTTAGAAATTTTTTTTTTTAATTAAACTGAAAGCTTACGTGGACATTATTGCAAGATTACTGGGGCGAAGACTGTCTGTAACCTTGCATTAAGGTCACACACACACGATTAGAGGGCTTCAACCTCCAACCCCCACCTCCCCCCTTCGAAATGGACTAGCGAGTGTCCGAGTTATCACTATTTACTCATTTTCTGAGTTTGACTAGAAACAGCCTTAGACACATTCTTCAGTTTTTGTAGAATTCTGTTGTTAACTGATGGCGCCAGTAGTACCATTCCTAGTTATTTTCCGCTTTCCCTACCATTGGCGTACAAAACACATAACTTTTCCCCCACTTCTCTTCTTTTTTTTTTTTTTTTTTTTTTTTTTGCTACTGGCAGCCCTAGAGCAAGGGCGTATTAAGAGGAGGGAGAAACGAGTTCAAATTTGACCTACTTTAGACAAAATGCTTTAATTTAATAAAAATGCGTCAACTTACGATAGAAAATAAGGCTTTAATTTTTTCATCTATTTTTCATTAACTTTTATTTTGTCCTGATGGATTTCAAAAACTTTATTAATTACATGCAGTTTGTGTGCTGTTTTTCTCCTCATCTTCGTAAGAATGATTAGGTTAGCTGTACTTATTACAACTGAATTTAAAAATATATTATTTTACACCTTCAGCATTTTTTTCTCTGATTATTACACTTTTTATGTGTGTTGCAGTGGCGTATTTTGGGTCCGAGACCTGGGCAAGATACATCCCGCCCCCAGTACTGTTTTTTTTAAACTGCGAAGTTTAATTTTTAATTGTTAAGTAATAGAAGTAACTTTTTTTCTAAATTTTAAGTACATGCCAACACGATACCAAATAAGTATGAGGTTTAGGATTTGAACACTTATTTGTACATGAACTCCATTCTTCTCCTTTTGTGTGCACTTGAGTGCTACGTTTTCATAAAATGTTTCTTCCAAGTACTTTTTCCTATTTAAAAATAATGTTTTTCTTTATTGACAAAACAGCCAATTTTTTCGAATGTGCATGTCCTTGTGTGACTCTAGATATATCTTGATTCTTTTTAATGCTGAAAAACTTCTTTTGGCAGTTGCAGTTGTTGATGGAAAGTTTAATATGAGGTCTGCTAATTTGTACCCCTCACTAAACACTATGCTCAATTTATTCAGCTTTATGTAGCACGTAATGTCTCTTACTGATTTGCTTTTATATTCATAAAAGGAATAAAACATCTTCAGTTCATTTTTTAGTCGAGCTGTATCAAAATTTGAAGCATAGAGTTCTTTAAGTTGTGACAGTAGATGATCAGGGAAGCTTTCACAAAATTTATCGAAACAGTTCGAATCCAACAAAGCAACGAATTTAAGATATAATGTCTCTGATTTTAATTCATTGACACTTCACAGAAACTGAAACAACTCTCGGGAAACACTTATGGGCTGCAGTATGCGAGCGACTGAGATAGTCTAACTCTTCTTTTTTCTGAGCGAACCATTTCCCAAAGCAATGGCCCATTCCCCTCTACCAGATGATTCATGTTGTCATGGAAACGCTAGCAGGCGATTGTATGGAAGGTTTTCGCATCAGAACTGGGAAGACTCTGGAAGAGCTGCTTGCGTTATGCCGTTGGTCTTCGCTCGCCAGACTGAGTCAAAGAAGCGAATCCACACGCGTTTGTTTTTTCTCACCAAAAGCATCGACATATTTTAATACCGTTGATAATTGACTTTTATTTGTGTATATTTAATTAACTTTTATTTGTGCATTCTCTGGGCTTCACAGCTAGCCTAGCTAGCCTCGAATATACGCAATTGGTGTGCTGCCATCTGTTTCTCTCTGTCCTCACTCTCTACTCACGCTAGAACACAGCGGTCTGTGTGCTGTAGGAAGTATAAAATATCGCTCTACGAAGTAAATTTATTGTCTCACTTAGAACCTTATTTTGAAAATCTGTGGTTAGTACAACAGTAAAGTCAAAATATCTTACATGATATGAGGAATGGTAATGGAAACAGACACAAGAAGAATTAATACTTGGGTAGTTACTACAGCTCCTGTTGCCGTTACCTGTGAACAGGAATCTAAGTATTTGGGGGCTATTAAAAACGTTCAGGTTTAACTCCCAGTCCCAACGGCAAATAAACGATCAATTTCGATAATGAAGAGGGCTAAATCTATTTCAAGGAACAAAACTAGAAAATAATGACTGAATAGTTTAACTCTTTTTGTTCAGTGCATTCAGATGTTTCTCTTAGTGTAGATGATGTGTGAGATTATTACTTCCACAATAGTCTGTCTTGAGCTAGTCTCCTCCATGTCCCTCCGGCATATTTTCGAATATCATCCATTCATTGCCCACTTGGTTTTCTTCTGGGTGTTTTCCTGTCCCTTGCTATCCAGTCTAAAATTTTGGTTGTCTACCGGCGATCTGTTATTCTGGCAATATGTCCAGCCCATTGCCATTTCAGTCATTTTATTCTGATCATGATGTCTTCCACTCTTGCCATTTTCGTGATCCATTAATTCCTCTTATCATTCATTTCATTTCATTTATTTGTTTTGCTAAGCATTGTCATATAGTACATGAAATATACACTGGCGGAAAGTGAAAAAACAACACCAAGAAGGAATTGGCGAACGATCATGAAATTTACATATGTTAATGGGGTCGAGTTTACGTAGGAGTGCTGTTAATATCGGCACCAACAGGTGAGCGCTTACGCCACAGAACGATATAATATGCAAATTATCGTCGGTGGTATTTAAGGAGTACGGTGAAGTGAATGTAATCAGTCATCGGCGTACGGACACGTGCGAAGACCCTAAAGAAGCTGAAATGCCTGGACATGGAAGACGTGTACCATTTCAGCAGTTATCGGACTTTGAGCGAGGTCGTCCAGTCGGACTCCGAGAGGCCGGGTGGTCGTTTCGTCGTATTGCGGAGCGAATTGGACGGTAAGTATCGGTGGTGGTACAGTGGTGGCGTAGATGCTCCGAGGAACATTCCAACACGAGAAGACGTGGAACTGGGAGTCACAGATGGACTGATGAGCGGACCGATCGACGCATAAGAAGAGCGATGTTGTCAAGCAGATCATGCACTGCGACGCGAATCCGAGCTGCCGTTGCACCTGAGGTGACTGTGCGAACAATCCGCAACCGTCTACTGGATGCAGGACTACGTGCACATGTACCTCTGGCATGTGTACCTCTGACTCCAGCCCACCGTCAGGAACGGCTGCAGTGGTGTCGCCAACGTCTGCGCTGGAGAACGCTATAGCGATCTCAAGCAGATTCTGCTTGGGAGCCTCCGATGGCCGTATTAGTGTTCGCAGACGCACAGGGGAGCGTCTCCACCCTTCTTGCATCCGCCAGCGACACACATGGCCTACACCTGGTCTCCTGGTGTGGGGAGCAATCAGCTATCACTCCCGTACACAACTAGTGTTTGTACCGGGTACGTTAAACAGCATCTCCTACATCAACAACATCATTCAGCCCGTTGTTGTGCCATTTGTAAGGTCGGTTCATCGTGGTGTTTTCCAGCAAGATAACGCACGCCCACACACGGCACGTGCAACGCAACATGCACTTCAGGGTGTGAGACAACTTCCATGGCCTGCACGTTCACCGGAATTGTCTCCCATTGAGCACGTGTGGGATTTTATGGGACAACGACTTATCCGGTCTCCACGGTCAGCCACGACCGTCCCCGTTTTACGCGTCCAGGTTGAGGATGCTTGGAACTCAATACCCCAAACTTACATCCAACATCTGTACGACAGACTCCATGCCAGAATTGTACAGTGTGACGCAGTTCATGGCGGTTCAACCACGTACTAACCATGTTACATGGAAATGTTATTTTTCAGTTTACCAGCAAATACAGCTGCATTTTGCCAAAATGTTTTGATCACGTTATCTTCTGTATTCCGTTATTATGCTGTATAAATTTCCTTGGTATCAGATGTCTCCTTCTTGGTGTTCTTTTTTCACTTTCCGCCAGTGTATTTTGTAAAGCAGAGTGCAGGGAAAAGGCCAACAAGGCCTGACAAAGCCCTGAGCTCCCCATGCAGCAGTGTCAAACAAGTTAGTAAAATCATGCAATGCATTGATTATAATACGCTTTCCAACATACCAGAAATCATTACTCAAGTTATGAGAATAATGGCTGTGGAATAAATCTCGGTCCTGTGCACTAGCCCTTGATCCCATATCTATGATATTCAACAGAACCGGTTCGGTATACCTCCGAAATAACATGATAAAGTTTTGTCGTAATCGAAGCATTTTTGCGTAAGTTATGATGCATAAGGGCTATGGAATAGATCCCGCTCCTGTGTCCTAATCTTTGACCCCATTTTGCCCATTTTCAATGGAATTCGTCCCCAGGCAGGCCCCTACAACATACTAACATTTCATCCAAATCGAAGCATTTTTACGTAAGACATGACGTATAATGGCGATCGAAGTGATTCCGCTCCTATGTCCTGACCTTTGACCCCATTTCGCCCATTTTCAATAGGGTTTGTGGCCAGGTGGTCCCCTACCACATTCTAAAATTTCATCGAAATCGAACCTTTTTTACGTTAGTTTTGACGCATAACAGCAGTGGAATGGATTCCGCTCCTATGTACTGACTTTTCACCCCATTTCGTTCACTTTAAATGAGGTTCCTTTATAGGTGATACCTTACCAGATACTAAAATTTCATCGAAATCGAACGATTGTTACGCGAGTTATCGGAGGGACGGACATAAGCCCACAACGCGTGACGTAATGAAGCAGATGGGAATAGCGACCATCTGCTGGCAAGGGTATGACATCATAGAACTTTAATAGTATCCACACCCAACGCGTGACGTAATGAGACAGATGGCGTGACCGCGCGCCAACATTCTCAAACGCGGGATTGTGACGTCATAAGATTTCTAAGCATTGGAAACATTAATGGAACGACGCCATGACACTAAGAACGTTATAATTCGGGGTGGTTATTTAACCCACTAAATGAATTCTCCTAAAGTCGAGATCAAGCTAAATCGATTTCTAGTACCAGGAAACGGTAGGTTAACGACTTTCATACAAATTCTTAGAGCCGTTTTCAAAATAAAATGTACATACATACATACAAGAATTGCTACTTTAAGGTGGACGTCAAGTAATTTTGCTTTCTATACTTCCAATGGAAAAACTTCTGTACACATTTTCTTCACAATTAATGAGTTCCCAAGAATGAAATTTGAACATCGATTAAAGTAGCTTCATTTCATAACTTGGAATACTTAATATTTTCTAAACCATAACCGTAATAATATTTTCTAAATCATAACCGTAATTATGCAATCCAACATTTATTTGTCCACTGACGTCATCAAAGTACAGGTCGCGCCATCTTTTTTCTGGTTTCAACACCACCAAAGAAAGCGTTATTGTTTTTTAATATAATTATGGTTATGTTTTAGAAAATGTTAAGTATTCCAAGTTATAGTATGAAGTTATTTTAATTGATGTTCAAATTTACATCCTTGGGAACACACTAATTGTGAAGGAAATATGTACAAAAGGTTTTCCATTGGAAATATAGGAAGCAAAATTACTTGACGTCCACGTTAATAGTGTGGGATAAGGGCGATGGAATGGATCCCGATCCTATGTCCTGACCTTTGACTCCATATGTCCCATTCTCAATAGGTTTCCTCTCTAGGTGGTCCCCTACCACATACTAAAATTTCATCGAAATCGAACCATTTTTGCGCACCTTATGACGCATAAGAGCAATGGAATGCATCCAGCTCGTATGTCTTGACCTTTGACTCCATTTCACCCATTTTCAACAGGATTGGTCCCCAGGTGGTCCCCTACCACATACTAAAATTTCATTGATATCGAACCATATTTACGCAAGTTATGACGCATAAGGGCAATTGAATGGATCCCACTCTTATGGCGTGACCTTTGACCCCACTTCACCCATTTTCAATAGGGTTCATTCCCTGGTGGTCCCCTACCACATACTAAAATTTCATCGAAATCGAACCATTTTTACTTGAGTTATCGTGCCGATAGACGGACGGACAGACGGACGGAAAGACGGCCGGAAAAAGCTGGAGCATATACGCTTCTTCAACCTGAGGTTGGAAAGCGTAAATAAAAAAGAAAAAGTTCGTGCATCAAAAGAATACAGACAAGCATAATCAGTGGTGTGTATTAAAAAGGAAACAAAACAGGATTACTAGGTTAAAGTGTAATTTATTTTCAAATTAATAATTTTTTTGTCTTTTTTTATTAATGGGTTAGTAACTGTGATTCATTATGTTGTTTTTTAATTTCTTTTTCAAAAGGTTAAAGCCATTTAGTATTGTTAGTTCCGTTGGTAGGGAATTCCAGTAATGAGGGCCAATGTAGACTCCAGTAACGAGGCCAAATTTCAGTAATGAGAGCCAAATGTAGACTTTGTTTCATAGTTTCCATTTTTGGATGAATCGGTCGAATACGTGTTTTAGTTCGTGTGTCGTGTGGGTGTGTCTGTGGAATAATTTGTATTATATATGTGTAGATTGTTTTTTTATTCTCTTGAACATGATTTTTCCAATGTTAAAATAATAAAATTGGTTAATTGTGGGAATTTTATATTTATTCGGTAAACTTTTGTGTTGGTGTATAACGATAACTGCGTGCTTGTATTGAATTTAAGATCAATTAATATAATATATTTATTTTGCAAAGTTTGAAGTTTTTAAAAATTATATTTTGTTGTCTGTTCCCATGTTATTATGGCATAGTTAATGTGTGTCTGGAACATAGTATAATATAAAAGAATAAGAGTTTCTGAGGAAAAGTATGTTAGTACTGAACTAATAACACCAATGTTTGTAGATAGTTTGTGATCAAACTTTCTAAAAACATAGTTATTCACATGTTTGTTCCATTTAAGGTCGTTATCAATAGTAATCCCCAAGTAAAGTAAAAAACTAACCTCGTCAAAACTTTCACTATTTATGAAAAAGGTGATATTTGATAATTGTACAAAATGTTGTCTTGTAAAAATCAAAGATTTTGTTTTGTTAATATTTAATAATAATTCATTAGAGTTTAACCAATCTGAAATCTTGTGAAGTTGAACATTAATTTTCTGTGTGATTGCAGTAGTATTATTACATGTTGTAAGAATATTTATATCATTGGCATATAAAAGAAGATCCACATCAGTTATAGAGTAGAAAACTTCATTGATATAAATATTAAAGAAGAGGAGGTCCAACATTGAACTATGAAGTACTCCTCTTAGTATAAAATGCATTGACGATTGATATTGGTCAATTTGTGTGTATTTCTGTATTCGTGATAAATAGCTTTTGAATAGGAAATGTGCTTTGTCCCTTATTCCCAGATTCTATACTTTATGTAACAAAATTTTAAGGTTCAGGGTGTCAAAAGCTTTAGATAAATCTAAAAATAGAGCAAGTGTATTTAAATTATGTTAAAAAATACTTTGGATAGTTTGTTGTAGATATAGTACAGCTGATTTTGTGGATTTACCAAATTGAAAGCCATGTAGAGTCTGATGGATAATATTAAATTTATGATAATATATTAGATTAATCAAGTATATATTAATTTTTCCAGAATTTTGGCAAATATTGACATATTATCAATCGGACGGTAATTATTTGCACCATTTTCTTTATCCGGCTTTGTACTTTGGGGTAATTTTGGTTATTTTAAGGTCAGGAAATTCACCGGTTTGTAATATAAAGCTGTATATAACAGTCAACAATGAGATCCGCCACATTTTTTATTAAGGAAGGCTGTAATTCATCATATCCAAAGATTGTATTAGAGTTAATTTGTTTTAGTTCTTGTAATAATTTTGTTTTAGTCATTCTGGTAAGGTAGAAAGTATTTAATCTATACGAGTTCTTAGACAGTTCGTGTAGGTTTGTTTGTGGTGTGGTTCATCTAGAAAACAGAAACACCAAGCAAGCTCCCTTCCGTGCTTCTTTCAATCATTTTCAGCCTCCGTATATCTGTTTTAATTAAGGCCTATGTTTCTGATCCATAAGTAAGAACTGGAAGAATTCATTGATTAAACACTTTTTTCTAAGATAAAATGGTATATTGCTCTTGAAAATTGTACTGTTTCTTCCAAATGCTCTCGAACCAAGTTTTATATGCCGATTAATTTATACATCAAGACATTTATCGGCGATATATATATATATTCTATTAAGAAGAGACCTAAGCGAAAAAAATATATATATTTTTGACTCATACCAAGTACAACATAGAAAAGGTTATGTATCTACCGGTGTGAGAATTTTAAAGAATTTTCCAGTAATTATGTAACCATCAGGTTTCTAAATAAAACCTATGATAATCTCAATGTTAGGAAGCTGTTCTACAATAATGCAATTTTTTTCCCATCCACAGGCACCAGTCTATTGTAAGTTTTAAATATGTTAAGACCTTAGGGTCAATAGTTAAAAACTACAAACTTAATTCTTCGAGTTACATTCCTGTAATTCCTACATGTTCTTGTGATGAACATAAAGAAACAGTTCACTATGATAAGAATTACAACCATATTATCACTGGAAACTTGAGTTTTGTTGAAAATGAAAAGCTTAGGAATTTATTAGAGTATGGTTCTAAATTTAGACCTTCCTTCACAATTTCCAAAGAAAGGATTCTTGAGAGCTTCACTCAAGATGTTAATAGGTACATTGTAAAAACCAGTTTAACATACAATCAGGCTATTGAGGCCTTCGCAGAATGGAAATATAACGTAATCAATAGCTTCACTTGTGAGTTGGCAGGTCTGGACTTTTGTTTCAATAGAAATCTCTCTTTCTCTGGAGATGCTAAAAGGTCACTCTCCAAACTACAAGACCTATTTATTTTTACCACTACGGATAAAGCTAGCAATAATTTTGCAATTATCTGTAAGAAGTTCTATTTTGAATTGTTAACTATGGAACTCAATAATAGAGTAACCTACGAGCCCGTAAGTTATTCTACCAAGCAGTTAGAAAATCGGTTTAAGGCATTCTTCAAGAAACTTAAAATTCCACAAACTAGAAGATATGAGCCTAAATTTCCACTTCTTTTTGCAACGGTTAAGTTTCATAAAGATCCTGTGAAGTTCAGGTTCATAGCTAGTGGAGTAAGGAGTCATAAAAAGAAAATAGATCTTGCTTTTGAAGATGTCTTAAAGAAGGTTTTGAAACACATTAGAAACTGTACTAATTTGATGTACAGAGATTTTTGGATAATTAATAATAATGCAGAAGTAATTTCCACTATACTCAAAGTAAGTCCCTTAGATATTAATAGTTATGATTTTGAGAACCTATATACTAATCTGCCTCTATCAGATATAATCACTACCTTTAAAGAGCTGTATGCAGAATTTAAACTTAACCAATTTGTTAATGTAGGAGCCTGGAACTCTTATCTCAATTGCTGCATAAAAAATAACCATATCTTATATAATAATACTCTCTATAAGCAAGTGAACGGTATACCCATGGGAACATCAACCTCCACGAATATAGCTAATCTATTCCTGTTCTTTAAGGAATATAAATTCATTAAAAATCACCCCACTTGCTCAGATAACTACCTTTACACATTTAGATATATTGATGATCTGCTGTGTATCAATAATTCAGAAGTTATAGAGAGTGATTTTGATAATATCTATCCTAGCTCTCTTAACTTATGTAAAACCAACCACAGTAATCAGGAACTTGAGTTCCTAGACTTAAGCATTAAGCTCAACAGAGGTAACCCATCTATTAGCCTCTTTGACAAAAGAGTTAATTTTCCTTTCAAAGTAATTAAATATCTACACTGGAATAATAACATATCAGCCAAAGTAATTGAGAATGTACTAATTTCTCAGGTCCTAAGAATTTCAAGAATTTGCAGCAACAATTTGGACTTCAATTACCACATTAATATACTATTTGACAGTTTTCTAGAGAACGAAATTCCTTCTTCTTTCATCAAAAGAACTTTAAGAAAAATTATTCTGAATAATAGAGTAAGGTTCGCAGATCTGCTTTAATTTTCTACACAGTTAATAATATGATTCTGACCAATCAAAGCCGTTTGGAAGTTGGCTAGAGGATGCCTATTAACTACTAAAAGTAACCTTAGTGCTATGGATATGAAGGTCCTATTAAAATAAAAAAATTAAATAATATAGACAAAATCACAAAAAAAGCTTAAAATCTGTTTATAAAGGAAAATAAAAACAAATAAAAAAGAACACTAGTTATTCACTCACTAGAATAGCTATACTAAAAATAGTAAAACTAACATTAAAATTAATAAGATTCTGAATAATCTATAGAAGCTCACTAAGGTGATTTAATACATGCAAAGATTATTAAATACACCACTTGTGTATTTTATAATATTTCTCATGTATTCTGGAGAGTTAATTCTTCTCTTTCTGATCATACAGGTCCACAGTCTTAAGTATATATATTTTTTTTCTCTGGTTAAAATCTCCGCGAGTTGGTTTCTTTCAGTATGAGGAGGCCATCAGCCCCACCCACACTGACCCCAGCGACTAGGGAGTGGCAGAGATGTTTGGACGTTTGGGGAAAAGGTCAGCCATGTTTCCTCTTGTGTGGAGAAAGTTTAGTTGCATAAGAGGTAAGCTCTCTTCATTGTCTTTGGGTTTTAGGTTTTATAAGTTCAATGTTTGTATTTCTTGTACTTTTTTTCTCTGTTGTTTTTTGCTTTTTAGCATTTAGGCACTGGCTAGTCTGTTAACTTTTTTGCGGGTTTTAACTCTTTCTTTTCTTGGTAACTTTGCGCGTTTTTTAGGAAACTTTGGCCCAGCAGCTGGCTAAGCATAGTTCCTTTACATTGCGCTGTATTTTCAAAGTAGTTAAGTTCTTAATAACTACTTAATTATGCACTTAAAGCACTGCTGAAATACTTTGTACATATTGCAACTAATTGTTTATGTCATATAACTTTCACAAAGCATTTCTTTAGTAAATTATTGTCTTTAATTTGTTCTCGTTTTTGTGTTGTCAGAAGTTGTGGAGTGGGGGTATTAGAATCAGGTTTTCTTTCGAAAATCTGAGTTTTAAATAATTAATATTTCCTTTTTTAATTGCAATGTAAAAATTTGGAATACTTTTGCATTGCTATTCAGGTTTAAATTCTCTCTCAGGCGAACTTGGCATTTCGTTATAGCTGAACATTATTTCTAATTATTATGTCACTCTCACAACTTGAGTTCTCTTTAATCTTCTTCTTTCTGTTTAGTAGTAGCAGATGAAGAGCATGGGTCGGGCCATGAAAGTTATGGATGCAAGCTAAATTGTTAACTAAAGCTAGGTCATACAACTCTGCGGAGGTCATGACATATATATATTTTTAAAACAATTTTTGGTGGGCTTATTACTTGTATCTATGGCTTTGCAGAAACCCATTTCCAACTAGGTCTTTGTGGAAGTGAGAAAATGCAGAGTTTTTGCTGGTCCTTGATAAAGCCAAGGCTCAGTATTCTCGACACTTTCTACATTCAGTTGTTTTATTTTATTTTTTATCTTTTCTCCTTTTACTCACACCGGTAGATACATAACCTTTTCTATGTTGTACTTGGTATGAGTCAAAAAAATATATATTTTTTGCTTAGGTCTCTTCTTAATAGAATGTGAATTCTGAATTTTCATAACTGCTGCGTAGCGCGTTTTGATCTTCAGGTTATTTTGCAACTTTCGTTTTAAATTCAAAAGTGTTTCCTTAGTTTTCAGCTTTGCTCTTCAGTATCATCATCATCATCATCATTGTCAACCATTATCAATCCACTGCTGGACGAAGGTCTCCCCAAGTTTCCTCCACAACGGTCTGTCTTGTGCCAGTCTCCTCCATGTCACCCCTGCATACTTTCGAATTTCATCCACCCATCTCCCATGTGGTCTTCTTCTGGGTCTTTTCCTGTCCCTTGGAATCCAATCTAAAATTTCGGCTGTCCATCGATGATCTGTCCTTCTGGCAGTATGTCCAGCCCATTGCCATTTCAGGGATTTAACTCTGATCATGATGTCTTCCACTCTTGTCATTTTTCGGATCCACGAGTTCCTCTTCTTATCTCTCCTGGTTACACCAAGTATGCACCTCTCCATGCTACTTTGAGTTGTCTGCAGCCTTTTTATGTCTCTTTTAGTTAAGGTCCACGTCTCTGCACCATACGTAAGCACTGGAAGGATGCATTGATCAAACACTTTTCTTTTAAGACATAATGGCATATTGCTCTTGAAAATTATGCTGTTTCTTCCAAAAGCTCTCCAGGCAAGTTTTGTACGCCGATTAATTTCTTCATCAATGTGACCCTCACTTGATATCTGCTGTCCAAGATAAACATATGTATCTGTTATCTCCAGTTTTTCTCCATCAATCGATAAATCTTCATTTCTTGTAAAAGCATTGAACATCACTTTTGTCTTCTGAAAGTTCATTTTTAATCCCACTTCTTTACTCTTGTCAGCAAGTTCCTGGATCATACTCTGCAGCTCTGATGGGGTAGTTGCAAAAATGACTACGTCATCAGCAAAACGAAGGTGGGTTAGATAATCTCCATTAATCTTTATCCCCTTGTTTTCCCAGCTCAGTGACTGAAAAACACCCTCCAATGTTGCATTAAAGAGCTTCGGAGATATGGTGTCACCTTGTCTCACTCCCTTTCCAATTTTTATGTGTGTTGTATTTTCAAACAGCCTAATCTTTGCACTTGCATTTTCATAGATGTTATTAATAATATTAATGTATGCATCTTCAATACCGCAGGTTTTCAGAGCCATTGTAACTGCTGATGGTTTCACCGAATCAAAGGCTTTTTCATAATCGATAAAAGCCATGCACAATGGAAGTTCATATTCCCTCGCTCTTTCAATTAGTTCTCTCAGCACATGGATATGATCTATTGTGCTGTAGCCACTCCTGAATCCAGCTTGTTCTCTCGGTTGAGCCATGTCCAGTGTTACCTTCAAGCGGTGTGAAAGAACTTTAGTGAAGATTTTATAAACTACTGATAGAGGCTGATAGGTCTGTAGTTTCCGAGATCCTCAATGTCACCTTTCTTATGTAGCAGGATCATTGTAGCGGTGTTCCAATCCTCAGGAATCTTTCCTTCATTAAGGCATCGAGTGAAAATTTGGGCGAGTACTGTTTCGATTTCTCCACTTGCTTCTTGTATGATGTCTACAGTAATTCCATCTTCTCCTGGAGCTTTTCCCCGCTTCATGTTCTTGATTGCATGTGTAACTTCTGCTGGGAGGACTGGAGGAACTCTGGTACTGGTATCTTTCATGATGTCTGGAGTGCATGTATCATCCCTTTCATATAATTTGGAGTAGAAATCTTTCACTCTTGTCAAAATTTCGCCTCTATTTCTTGTTACAGAACCTTCAGTATATATATATATATATATTTCAGAAGGACAGACCATCGATGGGCAGCCGAAATTTTAGATTGGATTCCAAGGGACAGGAAAAGACCCAGAAGAAGACCATATGGGAGATGGGTGGATGAAATTCAAAAGTATGCGGGAGTGACATTGATGAGACTTGCACAAGACAGACCGTTGTGGAGGAAACTTGGGGAGACCTTCGTCCAGCAGTGGATTGATAATGGTTGACAATGATGATGATGATGATGATATATATATATATATATGTCTCTGGTGGCCGTTATCGATAAAGAGGGACTCTCACCTACACTATGTGAACTAGTGAGGGAAAAAAGCGCAAAGGAACAACTGCTTGATTAGAGAATGTTAATCACGATCTAGACATGAAACCTGTTATAAAAAGTGCTACACATGAATTCAGTTTAAATGTTGTTTTCGGATATATATATATATTATATAAGATTAAATTTGATTTCCGGTTTATATAATAAAAAGTGCTACACTGCTGGGCAATTGCTAAGGACGGATCAGAAACGGCTATATAGCGCATAAAAAACTAAGTGTGGTTGGATGCGAAGTGAAATAAAATAATGTCAGAATGCCAGGACATTACAAGAAAGACAATTTATTGTGCTCTGAAATCCAGAAGGCTTTGGAACGTGTTCAAGGGACAAACAGGCCATTTTGTGCAGAATACGTAAACGTGAAAAAAAAATGCAATTACCGTCCGCAGGCGTTCCGGCGTAAGATGTCAATACGGGATATGGCCACCATGGAGGGCGATGCAAGATTCCACACGTCGTGTCATTTTTTGCACAACATTATCAAGCAGCTGTTGGGGTAATTCATCCCATTCCTCTGTCAGTGCACGGATGAGGGTGTCCTTGTTTATTGGAGGGCATTGGCGACCAGCAAGACTCCTCCCCAAAGCATCCCACACATTTTCAATGGGATTCAGATCTGGAGAACGTGCTGGCCATACGAGGCGTTGAATACCCTCGCTCTCAAGACACTCCTGAACAGCGACTGTTCGATGACATGTTGCGTTGTCGTGCATGAAAATGAATCTATCACCGACAGCACCACGGAACATGCAAACATGAGGTAGCAGAACATCATTAATGTATCGTTGGCCAGTCATAGTCCCAGTTGGAAGCACATAGAGGGACGTACGGCCATTGATCATGATGCCAGCCCATACCGTGACACTACATGTCGGATATCGGTCCCTTTCCTGTATGTTTGCTGGACAATATGCAGTACCACTATCACGCCAGATAAGTTGTCGTCGACAATCAGGCGATAGACTGTATCTACTCTCATCTGAGAAGAGGACAGCAGACCAGTCGTTATCAGTCCAATTGCGATGTTGATGACACCATTGCAAACGGGCGGTACGATGACGTCTGGACAATGGGATGCACACAACAGGACGGCGGGCGTATAGTCCTCCTTCATGCAAACATCTGGCGACAGTTTTTCGGGAGATCCGCTTGCCAGTAGCAGCCATAAACTGATTTGCTACCTCACTAGCTGTGCTGCGCCGGTGTCTTTTTGTTGATAGCACTATGTATCGATCTTCTGCAGGTGTCGTACTGCAAACACGACCTCCCCCGTGACGTTTTCTACACTCTCCATTTGTTTGAAATGATTTCCAAAGCCTTGAAACAACACTGTGGCTGACGTCGAACTCCCTGGCAACATCTGTTATTTTTCGCCCTTCTTCAATCTTGCCAATAATACGGCCACGCGTAAAATCATCTAGGTGATGTCGGGAAGACATACTGAAAATTGCAAGTTCGTCAATTGATTCTTTCCCTTTCAACTTTGCGTTTGAACAACAACGGTCAATACGCGTCAAATCCTTTATATCTCTTATCAGCGCTATGACGTCACGAACAAGTTCGGCAATCCAAAATTTGCATACGCACAACACGTCTTACTGTATCCCGCACTTAATGCTAATTTCCACATTTTCCTGCCTTCCATTTTATGGTTGCTATCGTTGCTATTGTCATCCGTCCTTAGCAATTGTCCGGCAGTGTATAAGCTTTTGAAAAAGACCAAATTTGAATGAAATATATTGCTATGAGAAAAGTTTACTATAAAGATGAGCGTAACAAAATTCTAAACAGTGCATTATAAAATCATAAATGCTAAATCTTAAAAGTATTTAGGATTAAATGACAAATAAAGCAATCATTTATATTTGAAACAACATTTGTCCCAGAATATCCGCACTCAGAGGGTTGAGCGATTGATATCAGATTAATTTAACTTCAGAGCCGCTAAAACACAGTTTTGTTATCGTAACGGCATTTTTCAGCAAATGTCTTATTTTCTCCGCTTTACAGGTTAGGTTGTGTGAATAACGGTGAAAAGCGTATTTATAAATACAGTATTTGAATATGGAAACTTTATGTAAAATTTTCTTACCGTTCCACCAATGGCCACTGGAAGTTGATCAGGACTTATAAGATCTTGTATTGCAACCTGATCTACAAAGTTCACTTTATTTACATACTGTTCTGGAATGAAGGGCTTGATAACCTTCCAAATACCTGTAAAGAAACGTAAAAAACGGCATTAGTTATCCTTAGATCACTAACACAATATAATTTTTCTCATGAACTGAAAGTTCTTCGAAGCTATACTGTACACACACACTCATACCTACATACATGCATGCATTAGTACATGACATATCTTTGGCTCCTCCTACTTCTAAAGCCATATTGTATTCCATTTTTCTCATCAGTTATATTCTTGCATCGCCCTAAAATAATTGTCAAAACAAGTATTTTTGTATAAGAAAGTAATAGACACTGAATGACTCAACTTAGGCGCGGATTGAGCAACCGAAGCACCAAGCCCTCTCTCGAAATGGCCCAATTTCTCACTATTTTCTGGATATTTCGGAATGAACAAACACTAATTTTGGTGCTTACGAATAATCGTTAATTTCATCTGAACTTTATTTATGTCTGAACAGTTCTTCACGTATAAAAAAAGTTTTATCTATCAATGTTGGGCACTTGTTCTGAAATGATATAGCGAAGTTCTCTGTATTTGTTTAAGAAAAGTGGCGCGGAATCAAGAAGGCTGCTATCAATTAATTAAGCTAGAGCTGTCTTCAGTTAGACGTACGTCGTTGGATTTGAAGCCCAAAGTCATTGTTATGCTCTACCCACATTTTATAATATTGAAGGAGACACTAGTAACCATCGTGATGGCTCATCATTCCACCCCATTATCCACAGACTGACACAGAACCCAATACGAATGCGATTCTGTGTCCGTGGCAGAGACACTTGGAAATCCATATCCTACCTACATTTATCTTGAAAGAAACATGGGTCCAAGTAATAGGTAGATTTAGAGAAGGTGGAGATACACTCAAGGCACCAGTGCCAGTAAGCGATCAGAGACCAAACAAATAAAAAAAATAATTTTGTAGGAAAATTGCTATGGGCCCATTTTAACTTTCAAAATGATCTTCATGGTGATTTAATTGGATATGGCGTCTTCAAGAGACTGGAGATACTTTTTTTTTTTTGTCAAACCCAATTTTTGAAAGGTAAAAAGTTATCTAGTACAACAGCTTGTTTTAAGTGTGGTTTGACGCTACATTCAGTCTTGAGGGTATTTTTCAAATTCTTTCACACTAAATTCCTCTAAAACTTTGTTCATGACTGAGTTCGTATTATAATGCATATTTCAACAGTTGTCTTATATCCAGGATTTAAAGAAGTTTTTCATGAGGGAATTTATGAGGTACGTGTGTTTTCATAGTGGACAGCAAGACTAAAATCCCCGGCCTGGTTTGGTCACCCCAATCCGCCCCTGGCTTAACTAATGTTTCTTGCAGAATGAAAGTGTAGCTGACAGTTTTGTCATTTAACAAGCAGACTAAATCCTCTATACAAAATAAGAAGTTCTGAAGGATGGGATTCGTAGTCGAATATGAACGATTCACAAGGCGACGCAAAACTGGTGTCAGTCTTTTTAGGTATATTAAATTACAAAGCAGTTACGTTTCAGTAGACGCTGTTAAAGAAATTTTCCTATCAGACCTACGTAAGATAAGGTGTTGTCGGACTATACCAAATTTCTGCGTTATCTACCTGAAAAGTTTAATCAAGAAAAGTTGGGAAATACTGATAAAATCCTTTTCACAATTCCAACAGGTCAAAAAAAGTTCAAATAATATTTATAGCTGTTGAGATACAGTGTTTAAAAATAGATTAACGAAGGAAATTATATTATAAGACGTTTTTTTTTTCAGAAGCCCTGCTGAAAAGCGATGGCCAAAATCATTGAAGTCGGTACAAGGAGTTTATGGTTAGGCGAAGCACATTACAATTCAAGGATTCTTTTCGCTTTAGAGGTGTCTACCTAGTAATTTTCAGTACTCTATACTTATCCAAAGTTCTGCCTCATAGGTAGCATTCAACAGAACTGGTTTCATTCGTGATTGTTGCATCAGTGAATAGAAATGATATAAAACAAAGGAGAGATTTGACGTGCTTTAATGAGCTCACAGAACTTTCCATTTACTTACATGTTATCTCCCCTGTAAAAAGCAGGAAATCTTATCCGACTAAAAAAAAAAGGTCTCTTAATTGCGTGAGAGTAAGAATGGCAACATAAAGAAATGGCATTCTTCATCGGAACTATGCTTCATGACTTACGGTTGCTACCCAAGGCCAAGGAACTAAACCTGTTCCCTCTGCAGGAAACAAGACCAGTTGAATAGAGTCCGATGCTTCAAAGAATTGAAAAATTCACTGCAAAAGAGTTGTCGCAATAGGATTCAGAGCTTTCTTTACGTAACTTCTTTTCCCAGACGTGTTAGCATGCACATGGCTTGTCAACAAAACTACACATATTGCTAGTTAGATTACATCTACAGATATTTCCCATTAAACGAATGTTCACAAATCAAGTTTGAAAACCAAAGAGAATGTTTTATTGGATAAAACGCCGGTGTTTAATTCATGGATTAAACGAGAACAATAACATCTGAAAAGAGGTACGACTGAAAAGAATACTGAATTTGTGAAAGAGTTTAGACAGCAGACACCAACCAATACATGAAAGGCAAAAAACCAACATTTTAGTTTGCATTAAACAGAATATCGCTTGAAGTAATTTAAGTTCCGATCGTTTCATCATCAGTTAGGTATTTCTTCAGGGACTTTCAGCTGCACAATGTTCCCAGAATTGACCTTTAGGTCAGAATACAGAGTACCGGAACAATGCCGCGAAAATTTACAGGTTACATTTAGAGACGTTTTGACTGGAGATTCGTTGTAAATAAATTTTGGATGTTGCGAAATCATGCATATTATGAAATATAGTCTCACACTGGTTCATCGGAGTAAATAATTCATTAGTGATTTATTAACTAACGCTTCATAGCTACAATACATTCTGGCATCATTCTTGTTTTCTCATTGCCCATGAAATCGAACGTAAAAAAAGCTGCCAATGTAAGCATTAAGTCCAGAAGCAAATTCATGATTGTATTGTAGACCTCGGAAAATCAGACTTGAGCTTTGTCTCTGCTTTAAAAAAAATCTTTGAAGTAAATGGTCAAATTTGAAAATAGTTTGAAAATGCAACATCTGAAAATTTGAATCGTGTCAAAAGGAGGTGGACTTTTAAACACATAGGCAATTTATGCCAATAATGGGTTTGTCTTTTCAGCATGTGTTTGTGCAGACAGCTGTTCTACATGTTTATACCATTTCTTAATCGAATTGCCACAAATCTAATTTTACCAGAAAACTTTCTACTCATTCTCTTTCCTATTCAGCTAATCTGTGGGAAATCGCTGCCATTCTATTTGTTTTTCTTTGAAGAGTTCTATAAATGATCTAAACAAGTTATTGCTCAGAGTATCAGGATTCACACATTAGAAATTTATACCTATTTTCCAGTAGTGCAAGACTTGGGAGCTGAAATATTTTTAGTGAATGTGTAAAGTTTAAAGAGTAACCAACCATTGATTTACTGTTTACTTCTAGTCAAACACAATATTAAGAAACTAAGTTGTTCACTATTCGGGGACAACTTAGTTTATATCTTCTTTATTGGGGGGAGGGGCTGGGGGCTAATGGCTGCCAAGAGGAAGAGACCACTGAAACTGGGGAGGTGTTTCAGTGGTCTCTTCCTCTTGGCAGCCAGTCATCTAGGACTCGAACACAACACGAAATCAATTATTAGCTGGCTGTTCGTGCTTTTAACTACTGGGCTGCGGGAATGCTATGTGCATTTTTTTTATTATTTGTTCTAATCGAAAAGAAGATACAAGCCTTCCATGAACACTGCCTCAAAAAGTTCCCTCTCGCTCTCTAGAGTTTGCCATCAAGAAAAAACTAAAAACTAAATCCAGTTATTCAGCTTACAGATTTTCAAAGGAGAAAATCTTCTAATCACTTTCCATCACAGAAAACCTTTGTTTTATTATCTCTTACGTCCTCATTTCACACACACACACACACACACACACTTTTAGGAGTTTTCATTAATTAAATTACATTGCTGGCCACCCAAAATGCAACACCAAGAAGGAAGCATCCGATTGGCCTGAAATTCGCAGCATGCGTCCCCCGCGAGAGGAAATGTGAACGATTAGCATTGCAGGGCATATGCAAATCATGTGCGCCCAGCCCGGCACGCCACCCAGAAGCACTATAAGAAGGGTGCACAGAAGGCGGGGTGTAAGTAGTGGAAATGTGTTGTGCTGCCGGACCTGTGCGTGGGAAGCTTCCTGATGCCTCGTCGCAGAATATGGCAATCCTTCCAGCACGTTTCGGAGTTCTACAAAGGACGAATAGTGGCTTATGGTACCGAGACATCGGCGCCCGTGTGGGACGACATCCAGCCACAGTGAGGCGAGTATGGATTCAGTGGGTGCAAGAAGAACGGACAAACGGACCGACGTGAGCAATTGCCGCAGCCGCGGCACACCACCGAACCATAGGACCGGCATGTTGTGCAGCGGATATTGACGGCTCGCTCCGCCACATCACGAACGTTAGCGCAGGAATTAGGGTGTGTTGCGCAACAATCTGTGTCAAAACGTACCGATCGACGTCGTCTGCAGGAGCGGGGACTTGTCGCACTGCACCCATTGCTCCGATTACCATTGACGTTACACCACATGCGAGTGCGGCGGCACTGGGCCGTTGAACGCCGCACCTGGACTACGGAATGGCATGGCATTGTCTTCTCCGACGATTCCTGCTTCTGTCTGCAACACCACGATGGTCGGATCCGCATGTGGCGGAACAGCGGTGAGAGACTGTGTGTAGCCTGCATTATGCATCACCATACCGGTCCTCCATCACCTCGCGTTATGGTTTGAACGCAAATTGGATATGATACCCGCATCCCAATGGTTCGCATCGCCGGTACACTTAACAGCCACTACTACATCTCCGACGTTTTGGAGCCTGTAGTCCTCCCTTACCTGAAGGACCTGCCAACGGCCACGTTTCAACAGGACAATGCGCGCCCGCACGTGGCACGCATCGTGCAAGAATTCTTCATGGCCCACCAGGTGTCACTGCTACCGTGGCCCGCCCGATCTTCCGATAAGTCGCCCATCGAACACGCCTGGTCGCTGATCGGCAACCGATTTGCCCGGCAAGCACCTCCCGCGGCTACGCCTGATGAACTGTGGCAACGTGTGGAAGCAACCTGGACCGACATACCCCAAGCCCACATCCAAAGCCTCTTTCGTTCGATGCCGCAGCGTGTAGCGGCCGTTATTGCCAGCCATGGGAGCCACACGAACTATTGATGTCTGCGTGTTCCGCAAGTCGTACGGGCCTGTAAGCTCAATCGTTTCATATTTGTATCTGTTGTTATGTGTCCAGTAAATCTGGCTTTGCTATCTCGTGTCCTTCTTGGTGTTGCTGTTGCATTTTGGGGGCCAGCAGTGTTTGAACCCATAACGTTAATTTAACATCATTCTAAAATCAATAACATTCGGAGCAAAGATATGCGATCTTACTTAAACGTGTAAGCAAATAGACATACAGAATGAATTTCAATTTTCGCAAGCTGATTTGCTCAGGTAGATGCCACCCAATTATACTGCTATCCTGCGAAAAGAAAACAAAACTACTCTCCGTTCATCCAGTTATTCACTCAATGGACAAAATATTAGAGATACCTAACTAATAGCATGTTGGTCCTTCTCTAGCGCAAATAACATCCTGTACACGCCAAGGCATCTACTCCACCAGATGCCGAAGGGTTTCCAGAGGTATTGGCAGCTATGCATGTTGCATAATTGTCTACAACTCCTCCCGAGACGTCGGTCCAGGATCCATGGATCAGATGTTACGCTCCTCAGAATCCCAGAGAGCTTCCACAGGGTTGAAATCCGGGGACCTTGTGGGCCATTGGATGGTCTCAAGTTCAGATTAGTATTCCTCGAGAGATGCCTGGATGGTTGCGGCTCGGTGGGGAGGCGCATTGACCTTCGAAAACAGACCATTGACCTTAGGATGCGAGAAGGTCATGGAATCATGTAGGTTATCAGCCAGCACATGCTGGTAGAGCGCAGCGGTTAAGGATCTCTCCAAACACACTAAGGGACCTAATGATTCCCATAAGAAGGCACCCCATACCATCACAGAGCCACCACCGCCATGAACAGAGACGATCTGGTTCGACGAGGACATGACCTAATGCTATCGACGCCACAACCGTCAACTTGGTACAGCTGAAAGAAGGGCTTCATCTGATCACGTGACGCGGGGCCCCTCTACAGAGGTCCAGTTTTGATGTTCCCAGAACCAGGCGAGACGTAACGTCCGATGACGAGCAGGCAACAGTGGCACACGAGTAGGACGTCGACTCCCGTAGCCCAGGGCATACAGCATGCCCCGTACCGTTCGCTGTCTGACTGTGCTTCGGCCTCCGAAATTTAACCTGGATATGATTTGCGCTGCTGTCGCCAAGCCTTCGGTCTGTACGAGCCTGGATAGTATTCTCCGACACCAATCATCAATGGCGTGTGGTAGTCCAACGCTCGGTCTTTGGGCGCTGGTAAATCCGTCGATGGTATAGTCGGGGTACATCCTTGATACCGTTGCCCCCGGGAACCATAGGATCCTTACCTCTTGGGTGACGGAATGACCCATGTTAATCGTGGACGCCGACAATGTGTCCTCGATCAAAGTCACTCAGATCACCACATTTACCCATGTTCGTCGATTGCGTTACACTTTTGCGAAGTCCTGCTGTACGTCTATATATTGCCTGCGTTCGGTTTGGGTCTGTTACACTCTGCGCTGGAGATGCCCATGTGAACTGCCCAACACCCCCATCTCTAATGTTTTGTCTATTAAATGTATTTCTTTTAAATGTAAATGTCCTTCAAACTGATTTTAATATGCAAGTATGGAGTCTCAAAATACACCCATTGCACAACCTTTTTCAAGAATAATTGCCTGCAGCTTAGCACCTTGCATCTTTAGTTTTGTTGTTGTTGTTGTTGATTCGATTGTACGGAGACCGGTAGAAGATAGACGGAGATTATAGCCGTTTGGGCCATCACAGCTGTAATCAATCGGTACAAAATTCGGCCAACAAAAAATTCCACCTTTTGTATTGAGAATTTGTGAAATGAAAGTGTTAAAATATGAATGCTAACAGATCTGCGAATGTGGTCAGCTCAATTTCATCAGCATCAAAAAAGAATAGCGCTGAGGTGAAAACAATTTAACCCTTTTCACTAAGTATCAATATTTTTGTGTGGAACAATTTTTACAGCATTCTTTTATTAAAGAGCTTTTAAAAATAAGTTTCATCAACCAACTGAGGATGAATTAAAGAACTTATCTGACTAAAAAAGCGTTTTAGAGAGTTATGAAATTTATGAATTCTTAATTTGAAAAACTGTATATTCTTCACAGCAAACTATGCAAATTTATTTCTTGCAACAAATTTCGTTATTTAAAACAGAAACATACCTGACAGGTACCAAGGCATATTGTATACTATGAAGAAAGCTGTAAAGAAAGGATATGTAAGTTTTATTGACTTTAAAAAAATTCATCTCCCTGAAATTAAATGAGATATCAGATATATCAACTTTAAAAGTAGCAACATGTGAAATTTTCAATCAGGAGTAATTACATTTATAATGATGTCAAAGTCAATTACAAATTAAAGAAGGAAAAATATACATACATTTAAACATACATAAATTATCACACTTCAACTCCACATGGTAATATATTAGATATTTCCGAAGGAGAATATTCAAGTCTGAGCCTTCTATTGATTAATAATTAAAAAAACCTTATCAACTGGACACTGAGACCCGCTGTTTTGTTGCATATTTGCTTTTTGCCTGTTTTTTGCTCAAAGCATTTGCAAGTACATAGAGTTTTTATCAAACGCCCTTTTTAATGGGTGTCACCCAGCTGACATATCTTCTAAATTAATAAGCAGTAACATCATGTACTGAGATTAAAGAAGGGAAGTGATATATTTTGGAAAACGGAATAATGCACGTACTTCGCTGAAAACTTTGATTTGAAAGTACCTTCTGAAAAGCATGATTTAAAATTTTGGCCACTGGACCATCAGGTGTTGATTTGACTCCATCTCCGGCAAAGAAGTTGATAAAGATGAGGGGACTCGAATGGCAAGTTCATAAAGTAAAGGAACAGATGATCATCGTGTTCGGGTGCGGACCTCCACACCCGGACAAGATGATCATCTGTTCCTAAAACGAAGCGGCACTCATCGCTAAATACCACACGTCGCCAGTATGTGGCATCCCACGTCGTTTTGGCCTGGCACTACTGCACACGGAGTCGTCGATATTCCGGTGTTAATCACAGCACACGTAAGGGACGCTGGGATCGGAGATTTGCTTCCAAGAGGCGCCGGGAAAAGGTTCGTGGGCACACAGGAGTCGCTACATCTCCTTGTATAGTGGACCGTGTCCCCGTGGGATCTGTTTGTGCCTGCCGCACGATCCCTTGAACCTCTCTACTGATGGTCTTCCTGGTCCCTCCTGAGCTACTCCGCCGTGTGGCAGTGCCGTCACGTGTCCACTGCTCCCAACACTGTCGGACGGTATGGTCAGAATGATCCACGTGGTGGGCTATACGGCGCGCCGACCACCCTGCGGTTTTCATCCAGATGATCAAGCCTCTCCCAAAATCCGCAAGTTGCGTAAATCGACGTCTCTGGCATCTACCCAGCATTCTTGTCACTGTACTGTTTCTTGCGTCGGCTGGTGCTTTTCGCTTTCATGGGGCATCGACTACACTCCAGCTTATAAAGCTGTCGGTTCGTGCTTGCAGCGCCACCACAGGGTGTGCGGTGATGCGCACTTGCACCAAACGTGGATGCATACCAGCACGCACTCTAGCTATTTGCAAAGTTTCGCGGTTGTAGCATGTTTTCTTCTAGGTGCGCAAATTTCATTGTCCGTGAGTGTACTTAGAAAAACTTTTTGTCAGAGATCCAATCTCAATAGTGTCCAATTATACGGATGATAACATAAGTCTACATAAAGTTATACTTTTAAACTTGTTTGAGTTTTTTGGTCACATGATGCACATAAATTTTGGTATACGTATTTGGAAGATATATTTGCCATGCTGATTGCAAATGCAATTTTATTTTCACTCTACCATGTAAGTTTTTTTGCCGCGAAATGGTGTGGCACTTTGGGCAGTGTATGCATAAAATAGTCGGTTATCAAATAGCAAAATATAGAAAAAAAAGTAATTTTAATTACTGAAGATACGTCCAACACATTTAAAACACACACACACACACACACACACACACACACACACATATATATACCAAAGCTCTTATGGAAACAGCAACAAAATTAGCTGGGTCTAAGAACAAGTTGCATGTAAACAAATTATCAGGAAAAACCAAAATGTTGATGCAAAAAAGAAGAGAGATGAGGACAACTAAAGAAGATGTGACTTCCAAAGTGGAATATATAGAGCTATGCAAGACAGCACGAAAAAGTATCACTGAAGACGTAAGGAAATTCAACTGTGAGCTAGTGAGGAAAGCAATTGAAAACAACCAAAGCCTAAAGATAGCAAAGGGACATCTCAGTAAGGGAAGAAAACAGATTATGGCTCTGAGAAAAGAAGATGGTTCTGTAACAAGAAATAGAGGCGAAATTTTGACAAGAGTGAAAGATTTCTACCCCAAACTATATGAAAGGGATGATACATGTACTCCAGACATCATGAAAGGGATGATACATGTACTCCAGACATCATGAAAGGTACCAGAGTTCTTCCAGTCCTCCCAGCAGAAGTTGCTCATGCAATCAAGAACATGAAGCGGGGGAAAGCTCCAGGAGAAGATGGAATTACTATAGACATCATACAAGAAGCAAGTGGAGAAATTGAAACAGTACACGCCTAAATTTTCACTCGATGCCTTAATGAAGGGAAGATTCCTGAGGATTGGAACAATGCTACAATGATCCTGCTACATAAAAAAGGTGACATTGAGGATCTCAGGAACTACAGACCTATCAGCCTCCTATCAGTGGTTTATAAAATCTTCACTAAAGTTCTTTCACACCGCTTGAAGGTAACACTGGACATGGCTCAACTGAGAGAACAAGCTGGATTCAGGAGTGGCTACAGCACAATAGATCATATCCACGTACTGAGAGAACTAATTGAAAGAGCGAGGGAATATGAACTTCCATTGTGCATGGCTTTTATCGATTATGAAAAAGCCTTTGATTCGGTGAAACCATCAGCAGTTACCACGGCTCTGAAATCCTGCGGTATTGAAGATGCATACATTAATATTATTAATAACATCTATGAAAATGCAAGTGCAAAGATTCGGCTGTTTGAAAATACAACACACATAAAAATTGGAAAGGGAGTGAGACAAGGTGACACCATATCTCCGAAGCTCTTTAATGCCACATTGGAAAATGTCTTTCAATCACTGAACTGGGAAAACAAAGGGACAAAGATTAATGGAGATTATCTAACCCACCTTCGTTTTGCTGATGACGTAGTCATTTTTGCAACTACCCCATCAGAGCTGCAGAGTATGATCCAGGATTTTGCTGACAAGAGTAAAGAAGTGGGATTAAAAATGAACTTTCAGAAGACAAAAGTGATGTTCAATGCTTTTACAAGAAATGAAGATTTATCGATTGATGGAGAAAAACTGGAGATAACAGATACGTATGTTTATCTTGGACAGCAGATATCAAGTTGAGGGTCACATTGATGAAGAAATTAATCGGCGTACAAAACTTGCCTGGAGAGCCTTTGGAAGAAACAGCATAATTTTCAAGAGCAATATGCCATTATGTCTTAAAAGAAAAGTGTTTGATCAATGCATCCTTCCAGTGCTTAAGTATGGTGCAGAGACGTGGACCTTAACTAAAAGAGACATACAAAGGCTGCAGACAACTCAAAGCAGCATGGAGAGGTGCATGCTTGGTATAACCAGGAGAGATAAGAAGAGGAACTCGTGGATCCGAAAAATGACGAGAGTGGAAGACATCATGATCAGAGTTAAATCCCTGAAATGGCAATGGGCTGGACATACTGCCAGAAGGACAGACCATAGATGGACAGCCGAAATTTTAGATTGGATTCCAAGGGACAGGAAAAGACCCAGAAAAAGACCACATGGGAGATGGGTGGATGAAATTCGTAAATATGCGGGAGTGACATGGAGGAGACTGGCACAAGACAGACCGTTGTGGAGGAAACTTGGGGAGACCTTCGTCCAGCAGTGGATTGATAATGGTTGACAATGATGATGATGATGATGATATATATATATATTTTATTCTTATATTCTTATATCTAATAAATTTCATAGTCCTGGTCTTCTTTCAAAACTGCGTTTCTTACATTTCCGTTTACACGTTTCTTGTGGTCTCAGTGTGCAACTTTAAGTAATAGTCGCCCATTTTTATTTCCGTTGTTGGCTCCTTGTCCTTTAGAAGAGCGAAAATAGCACTCATCACTGTGATTTTTTTATTCCGTCTAGATCTTTGGCACACCAAAAGGTATTAATCATTTCTTATGCTTTGTCCATGGCCTCAGTTCTTCAACACAAACAGAACGAACTTTATGTGGAGCCCATGATTCGTTCTGGTCCCTAAGTTTCACTCCAAAGTATATAAGTAAGATACACTTTATAATGTCAACAACGTTTCTTTCTGTTCCTTTTTAATGAATCCACAAATATAGCAGAAACTGTCTGGTGGGTTAACAAATCCTTGTGTAGCCATGGATTCTAGACGCCAGTTGATCAACACATGTGTAGCCTCGATTATAGAAGTCAGTTGATCTGGCGTGAAAGTGGTGCTGCGTACCAGCACGAGAATGTGCAGGTAAAAGACAGATACACCGGTGCCGGGCTCATGGTGTGGGGCTGCATCATGATTAATGGACGCACCCAGCTACAGATACTGGAAAATGGGATTCTGAGGGGGCGAATGATACTGCAACGTCGTTCTTCTACGTCATGTTCGATTATTACGTGGTGCTGTGGGCGATGACTTTCTGTTCATAGATGACAACGCGACACCTCATCGTACGAGAACTGTGCAGACACTTCTGGAGACCGAGGATATTCAGCGCATCGAATAGCCAGCACGCTCGGCAGACTTCAACCCCATCGAACACGTCCGGAATGCAATGGGGAGACGCATGGGTGCTCTAAAACCCCTCCAGTAAAAAAGCAGAGCCTCATCCGTGCTCTGAGGGAGGAGTTGACTAAGTTTCCTAAGGAACCCCTAGATCACTTGGTGCTCATGTCTACCCTGAGCTGCATAGCAGCTCCTGGTAGACATGCTCCATACTGAAATGTCTCTGCGCCTGCTTATCAATTGGCAGAACGGCTGGTGACATGCTGCCAAGCGTCACCCGAGAAGGTCTCACACGTGTTCGATTGGATTTAGATCCGGGAACCTTGCGGGCCAATCCATGAGTTGAATATCTTTACTCTCCAACAGCTCTGCGACATCCACTGTACGATTAGGTGTAGCGTTGTCGTCCATGAAGAGGAACTCAGGACCTACAACACCTCTAAACAGACGCACGTTAGGCAGGAGAACCTCGGTACAATAACGGACACCAGTGACTGAACCTCCTTGGAAGGTGTGGAGGTCAGTACGACTACCAAGCATGTTACCGCCCCAAACGAGAACTCCGCCACCTCCAAACCGGCCCCTTTCGATGATGTTAGAGGTGTGATTGCGTGTTCTCTGCTCTCTCCAGATGTGTATACGTCCAGAATCGCTCGTCAGACTAAATCGGCTCTCATCTGTAAAGAGAACTCGACCCCATTGCTGATGTGTCCAGTTCTTGTGTTCCTGGCACCACAGAAACCGCCGTCTCCAATGAGCAGGCGTTAATGGCACACACCGTACTGGTCGTCGTGCAAATAGACCACTTTTGTGCAGCCTCCTGGCCACGGTAAAACGCGATAACGGACGTCCAGTTGTCTGTTGCATGTGCCTTGCGATTTCTCCCGATGTCTGCCTTCTGTCTCTTGTCGCCTGTAGGACAATATACCGGTCGTCCGCCGCCGTGGTTGCTCGTGGACGACCACTGCTAAACTCTCGGACAGTTGTTCCTGTAGTTTGAAATGCTCTCCAAGCTCGTGAAACGGTGCTGCGAGCGATACCGACCTCCTCGGCCACACTAGTCACACTTCGACCTTCTTCCAACTTCGCAATGACGCGACCTCGGGTAATGTCATCCAGATGTCATCTACTGGATTGCCTGTTGGCCATATCACACAGTGGCAGCAACTCGACGTCGTTCAAACCGATGTACACCGTGCAATAGCTTTCACCGAATTGCTGAGCGTACACCACCTGTGTGCTTTATACCCTTCCGACACCCCCCCCCTACGTCATGCTGCATATATGCGCACCGGACCCTAGTCTATCTCCTGAGTGGTCTTTCGGTCCATTCTGCCTACTCGTTCCGCTGTTATGCTAATTTCTCTTCTTCGTCCTTAATTTTTGCACACCAGCGTAATTATTTCCTCATTTGACGGCGGTCATGTATTGTTTTTCTTATACAACTAAAACTTAGTCCGTCCTTAGGTTTTGGACACCAGTTCAAAATTTTCATTTCGTTTCGTATGAGCTTACACAAACGAGTAAACATAACCATGCACCGTTTCTTCTTCTGATTTTGATTTTGCCCATATGCTAATTAGGAAGACAAGCAGTTTTTAAACTATAGAAGGTCAATAACGTTTTACATAAATAAACATATACAGGGTGATTTAGCTAAGCGTGTACAAACTTCTGGGAGGGGTAGGTTGCACAAAGACAAAACAGAATCACATAGCAATGCAGGATCGGAAACGCCATCTTCATGTGATAGATGGCGTCGTTCAGCCGCGAGACATCTCATACGTTCTTTCAGGATACCGTCATTTGTAAACTGCCCGCAGAGGTAGTAGGATGGCTGAGTTCACGAACTCAGAAATGGCTGATATGCACCTCGCATACGGAGCAGCGGACTGCAACGGACAAGCCACCGTGCGACTGTACCAGGAACGGTACCCGGTGAGACGAGTGCCAAACCACCAAGTGTTTGCACAGCTGTCAGAGGTTATGCGACACTGGTTCTTTTCAGGAGCCAGCCAGGTATTCGGAACGATGGTTACGCACTCCTGCCATCAAAGAGAATGTGTTAAGTCATGCAGCAAACACTCCAAGTGCCAGCACACGAGTAATTGCTCATCGGCTCGGTCTGTCCCAATCCACAGTATGGAGGATTCTGCACGAAGACCAATTGCATCCATATCATGTGCAGCGCGTTCAGACACTAAGCCCTGATGATTACCCCTCAGCGCATTGCATTTGCGCAATGGCACCTGCAGAAGAGTGAGGCAGAACACCAATTTCCAGCTTCTGTGCTGCTCACAGACGAAGCGTGCTTTAAACAGCAAGGTTGCTTCAATGCACGTAACGCGCATGCAACAGCTCATGGTCGCAACTCTGAACACCTTCTGTAGCCTCAATGCATTTCGCAAATGTCTTGTGAGTAATAAAAAACATTTTGTTCTCTTACGTGCTGTTCTTTCATTTCTCGTCTTCCTTGTACACTAACTAGCGCGTGAAGATGGCGATTCCGATACTGTATTGCTATGTGATTCCGATTTGTCTTTGTGCAACCAACCCCTCCCGGAAGTTTGTACATGCTTAGCTGAATCACCCTGTACAACGCAACAACGGAGATGTGCTTCGTTTTCAACTATTCACGTGTACATTTCTGATGTTTGCCATCCATGGTTTATAAGAAATATGCTCTATCTTACTTCATTTTTTTTAAACTATCTCCTTTTATGTTTGATGCTGTGGCGATCGTAATGTCGACAGAGTCTAAATGTCCGCAGTCACAATGTCGTTTTTTTTTTTTTTTTTTACAAATATTTGTTTTTCACTTTAATTTGTTTTATTTCAGATTTTAGGTGGGTTTCGTGTGGTTCGGACAAGTGGTGGCCGCACGCAAAACTGGCCACAAAGCGTTCAGGAGCCGGATGTAAGAATTGCATTTTTAATTTCTCGGAGCCCACGTCCGAAGAAATAAAAATGCAGACTGACCATAGAACCGTTAGGCAATTGCATTTTTGATTTCTCCTTGTTCACTTCCACGTAGGCTGGCCACAAAACCTTTAAGGGGTAATACAAAAGTCGCAATTTTGTTTTAACCGTGTCCGCTTCCTCGTTAGTATATATCGGTCGCCTGTAAAGAGTACAATTTTACTGCTGCCAGTAAGCTTTATAGTTTACATGGGAACTAAAGATAATAGCATACTTTTACTCAGGCACAAAGCATTAATCATGAAGCTGTAGGCCTAGGCCTTTTCAGCAGTTTTTAATCCGCCGCGCTAATTTTCATAAGATTAACATAAAAAGTCCAGATTTTAGTAATGCGCTTTTACTAAGACGTAAAAGATTATTCAATAGACCATAGGACTTTTTAACAATTTTCAATCCGCCGTTCTCATATTCCTAAGTTTTTCGTAAAAAATCAAGTTAATGGTGTTGTAATTTTTCTCGAGCACAAAAGATTAATTAATACGTCCTAGGAGTAAGCATAGGCCTTTTAATAATTTTTATCCACCGTGATCATTCATAAGGTTTGCATGAGAAGCAAGTTAATAATGTTATGCTTATTATAAAATTCTTAAAAAGGCTAAAGCCTAGGGACTAATAATTAATCAATGTTTGGTGCCTTTGTGAAAAGAGCAACATTATTAACTTGACTTATTATGCAAATCTTATAAATATGAGCATGGCGATTAAACATTTCTAAAAAGGCCTAAGGTATTGTAATTAATATTTTGTGACCGAGTACAAGTGCAAAATTATTAATTTGGCTTGTTATATGATCCTTATGACTACGAGAGATGTGGAACGAAATGTCGACAGGGTCAAAATGTCGACAGTTAAAATATCGACAGGGTCTAAAGGTTCAGAGCAATAATGAAATGTGGAATTTTCCCTTTTTTTCCCTCTTTTATTTTGTCAGTTTTGACATTTTTATTAATTTTTGAAAATTTTACACTTCTTTCACGGTTTTTGACATCGTTTTTTGTGTTGTAAATTTTACATAGCATTTTGCATTTTTATTACATTTCGGGCATTTTATTTTCGGTAGTGGTCGTAATATCGAGAGTCATAATGTCAACAGGGTCAAAAGATAAAACTGTTGACAGTCAGAATGCCTACTTCCTTACATTTTTTTAAACTGTTTGGTTTTTATTTTAATTTTAGTTTACTTCAGTTTTTTTATGCGTTTCGTATGTATACGTAGAAACCTATTAGCTTCGGCATGCTACTGTCATTCAACGGATCTTCACGAAATTTGAACATAACAGGGTTTTTCTGCTAGAAGAGATATTCTTGAAAATAAACATCTTAGTTTAACCCGTAATTTTGGAACCAGAATGGTAGACTTGGGTTACGTACCTACATTGGGGTAGGATGTAGAGGAAGTTAACATATATGGGGAGCAATGTTTTTGAAGACCCTGTTGTTTTTGTTCTTCACGAAGAATAATACTACATCCGTGTTTCACATTGAGAGGGTAAGTACTGGGTTTTTAATAGCCTTGGAATTAAGTAATGAGCATCAAGTTTCAAGGGCACTCAGTCCCTTGTTCCTTTGGCATTGTTAGAAGTATACGAATTTGCCGCTACAAGGTATCAAGACATCTGGTCGAGACTTACAATGAGGATTCACATGGTAATACCAGCCCACAAAAGGGAATTCTAATGATCCTCAGACAGGATTGATTTTAAATCAGGGGTGGGGGGAGCAATTTCTTTACCTGTTTATCCATTTAAAAAGGCAACGTCTTTCAACAGCTGCTTTCTGATTAACAAAAAAAAAATGTGAACACTGCCAACATTTTGACTGTCGACATTTTGACCCTGTAGACATGTGTCGATATTTTTCCCTTATTGACATTTCAACTGTCGACATTTTGACCATCAACATTTTATACCACACCCGTTTCAAGTATTCTACATGTTTCGCTTATATCCTGAGTTGAATTTTCGTTTCTAAGTGTTTTCTTTCAGTGTGGATATCAATTTTGCTTATAGTTATGATTTTTTTATTCAGAAGATGTTTAGGGCCAGTGTTAAAGTATGCTTTTAATTTATGTGAAAAACTTCACTGAGTTATTTGGGTATTTTTTAATGACATCCTGTAGTTTCCTAAATACTGAACCAACGAATGATTTTCTCTGTTTTTGAACAGGCTGAAATTATTGTCTAGTCTCCAGACAACAAATTTTTATTAATGTTCTATCTTTATATGAGATATACAATATATATATATATACAAGATATGCGTTAATCAGTAAAGAGCAAAATCTGTGTGTTATCTGTGGAATGACATCGTTTAGGCTGCCTCCCAAGGATTCCTGCCTTATATGAATCATTTCAGTTCCCTGATACCATGAGGCCAATGTTCCTTGAAGGAAATTAGAATCATGAATGTGAATACGCTTTTCTTGGGTCCTTTTGGGATTTTCTTTTCTGGGCCCAGAGCTTGTAAACTTTTTTTATGCCGCAAGTAAAGTTTATGCTTAAAACAGAGTTAATGAATTTTCCTGAAATTGTACTTTGATATTTAATCATTTTAAATGCACTATTAGGTTTCTTCAATCGCACTATTAAAGATGAACTAAAACTTTTGAAATTAAATATTACAATGAATAATTCGACTGCACCGTAAAACTACTTACCTAGTGCCCAAGGGTAATATTTTTTGAACAGATTCATTACAAAGCGAACCATGTCAATATCCTATAAAAGAAAGAATTTAATTTCATTAGTTACGAGAACAAAACTATCAAAATATACGACGAAATTCAGAAGACCTTTTTTTTTTTTTGGAACTCAAAAAAGACCGGATTCATGCTAAAGAATCCAACATCAAACAAACGTACATAAGAGCCCCTGTGAGCACGATTTGTATTTAATGCCCTCTATTTTTTGCAGGCAAAACCGAACTTGAAATATACCCAGGTTAAGAGTCACGGTGCATACCCTTGACATTTCTCGGCCGTTTTGTTTTCTTCGTTATGACAACGCCTGTATTCCTTTTTTCCCTTGCTTCGGCAGGGTTGCCGATTTCCTGTTGGCCTCATTTGGATGGGCGATTCATTTACAAATCAGTGGATGGAATCATCGTCCTGCATCTCTCGTTCAGCACTAGTAGGTGCCAAATGTGATGTGGTTCTTGCAGCCGCCGCCGGCAATCACAAATCAATATTTTTTTCCATACCTTACTTCGTAGTGAGTTTTCTGGGGCCTACGTTTAGGAACGGGGATTGTTTACGAGAATAAATGCTAACAATACAAAAGCGCCGTACAACCTATAATGCTGGCTGAAGTGAGAAAAACTGGTCGACTGCCAAAACATAGGGAGTTCTTTATTTGATTCAGCAGTGTTTCTCATCCACGAACTTCAAGCACAGCATCTTTTTATTTACTCGAGTTTGTCAGTTACTCGTTTTACTTACATGACGACTCGACCAGCCCAATTTCTGCGATACCATCCGCTCAACTGAAACTCTTGATGCTCTTCCGTGGTCGACTAATGACCAGATTCCAAGCCGAATATACTGAAGCTTTGCGTTAGAACTCAGTGCCAAACTTTCGTAGAGACTGTGCTCCACTTGAACGTTGGTAAGACATCACCAATCATCAAATACGATTGAGCACTTAATTTCTAAACCGAACAAAAAACTCCTCTCTAATTTTTGTGAATAATCTTCTAATCTTTCTTATACATTGAACAATTTTTTATTTTTCAAAACCTCCCTACGCATTGGATTGACATACATCCAAGTCAAACGTTTTACTGTTCTTAAGATACATACGTACCCGAAAAACTAAAACTGTTACATCATCCTGAATATGTCCGTAAGTTTCAAATAATCTTTAATGTTTCTTTTTTTCTTCTTCTTCATCTCACTTGTAATATCCTTTGGAGAAGGACAGAATCAAATACGACTCAGATTCTTATTAAATTCACGTGGCTGTTTTATAAAAATTCTTTAAAGTTCTTCAAGTAAATATCTTATATGAACCCAAAATTTGTGTTTCTGGATCACATAGTGATAATTTACATCGAAAATTCTATAGTTAGAAAAATTATCTTCACATATGGACCTAAATACTATTACGTACCTCATAATCCATAGCCAATATGAAGCACATTGTTGGTGTGTTAATTTCAATTTCTTTGTGGACACACTGATGAATCTCAAACATGCTGCGATTCTTCCAATTATTACTCCTTCCGTATGTGAAACATCTGAATTTATTCTTTCATTCATGTACACTATAGCACGTTGATTTCTACACTCTAAATACTAAGTATGTACATGCCGACAACATTTCTTAATCCATGGTTGTTCATATGCAGCTGTTGCACAACCAGTTAAAACTTGGTCTAAAACATTTTACCATTAAAATCCAAAACACAGTCTAAACTCACGCCATGCTCAAGACCACCACTATTCCACAATCAAACTCCCTTTTTTTAAAAACTCTCGTTAAAGCTTTTCGACTTTTCCAAAGTCATCGTCAGAACGTCATTTGGTACACGGTGTTGTAGATTGACTATGTGCGTTAGATGATCCCATTATGAGGTCCACCTATGTGCAGTGTTTCTTTCAGGACTTTTTGGCCGGGGGGCAAATGGAACCTTAGAGGGGGCAAGTTTTCCATTTGCTATATATATATATAATTTTAACTACTATATTTATATATGTAGAAGCAATTACTATATATCTAGCACAGGGGCGTATTTAGAAGGGGGCCTTGTCACCCTCCCGGAAATGTTTTTTTTTTTTGGTTAAAATGCGACTTACATTAGAAAAAAAGGCCTTAATTATGTAAAAATGTATCAACTTACATTAGAAAGCAATGGTTTAATTTTTCTTCAGTTTTTCATTAACTTTAATATTGTTCCAGATGGTGGATTTCAAACACTTCCTTTTTTTGTCCCCCCCCCGAAGAAAAATTCTATGTACATCCCTGATATTGTAATTACTTCTTCAAACATTTCAGGAATAACAAACTTTTTTCAGCTAAAGGATGAGAGGGGGGGGGTCTGAAGGCTTGAAATTTTTTTTATTAAAATGCATTCAACGCACTCTTGATCCTGAATCAGGATTCCCAGACAATTACGATTAATAATAAACATTTTATTGTGCGAAACGTTGTTATTATTATTCTAAATTAGGTATGATTAGTCTACTTATTGTATTTTGAAGAATATCATGCTTCCTAATACACTTTTTCATAAAATAAACTATAACTAGTACCATTTGAACAAATATTTAAATAAATATAATTGGAGAAATATTTGTAGCATAAAAAGAAACGAAACTTCCTTTTTCATCATAGCCTGCATTTATTAAAATTTGGTTCGGTAACCTAAAATGTCTCCGGGATGGCGAATGGTTGTTTCCGGGAGGGCTTCGCCCCCTGGATGTATGCCTGAAAGAAACACTGCCTATGTGTGCGAAAGGGCTCAACGATCGCGTGCTTCTTCTTCCAACATTGGTAAGTTTGTCGCGTTTTTGATGCTGTGCTGCCATCTACACTTTTACTCGCTGTTTAATTCTCTTATGTTTCCTTCATTCCTTTTGTTCCTATTTTTCTTTTCCCATTGTTGTTCTTAATATTCTCTTTCCCTTTTAATCAATGCTTTCCAAGGTTCTGCTATGATAAGTGGTTCATTATTATTATAGGCTCTGTGTTTATGTTTTTCTATGGCAACAGCCTCAGAGTACCTCAACTTCCATTCATTCTTATATCCACTCTGGATTTGAATATCTTCAAATTTTGGTTTCGCATTTTCCTCAAAACAGTACTGCATCATTGCTATAACATTCTCTCTTTTACCCCAATTTTTGATGTGTTGATTTCTTCTTTTTATATGTCTGTTTTTGGTTGATCCATAATAATAAATACTCTTTTTTACTTGATTATTTCCATGTTCTAAAGGTATTCTATATACACCCTCTTTTTGCAGGTCAGGGATTTTTTGCTTCGTATTATTTATCATTGTTGCCATTGTTGTTACAGATTGTCCAATATTTTTCTTCTATATTGCTGCTTCATGATTAATTCTTGCTGCTACTTTATCAATATATGGAAAAGATCCTATGTATTGTTTTTGGCCTTGCTCATGTTTATCACCTCTTTACTTGGTGATCTTGTTCATATTGTGTTTATTACATATTCAGAATAACCGTATTTCTTTGCAACTGTTGTTACCCACATTAATTCTTCTTTCTGAAATTCAATTTTGCTTGTAGGTGTACACTGAAATGCCAGAAAAACTGGTACACCAGTCTAATACTTGGTAGGTCCTCCACGGGAGCGCAGGACTACAGAAATACGACGGGGCATGGATTCCGCTAGCTTCTGGAAATATGCTGTAGGCAATGTACACCATACTTCTGCAGAGCATTCCACAATTCGAGTGTATTCCGAGGTCTCGGATTCCTGTGTTCGATAGCGCGTTCCATGGCGTCCCAAATGTGTTCTATCACGTTAAAATCTGGGGACTTGGGTGGGAATGGCAACACCCCAAACTCAGATGAATGCTCCTCTAAACATAATGTGACGTCCCGACACTTGTGTGGAGGTGCATTGTCCTGTTGGAACAGGCCCAACCCATCAACATGAATGCACAACATGAACGGGTGTACCTCGTGAGAAAGGGTGCGCACATAGCATTGGCCGGTCACAGCCGTTTGTAGACGTAACAGGGCTCCCAGTGAAGTCCAGCTGCTAAACACACTCCATACCATTACGGACCCCCCACCAGCCGGTACAGTTCCCAGTTGACAGGCCGGATCCATGGCTTTATGGGGTTTGCGCCATACACGAATCCTTCCATCTGCCCGATACAGTTGGAAATGCGACTCGTCAGACCAGGCTACTTGTTTCCAGTCAACAAGTGTCCAGTGGCGGTGTTGCCGTGCCCAAGCGAAGCGCATAGCTCTGTGCCGTGCTCCCATTAAGGGGACTCGAGTTAGGGCGTCGGCTCCCAAAGCCCATATCGTGCAGGGTACGTTGCACAGTCCGGACGCTGATGCTTGTTGAGGCTCCAGCATTGAATTCCGATGATACCTGTGAGAGTGTTGCACGCCTATCGCGTGAAACGATTCTTGACAGCCGACGATATTCACGTTCACCCAATGTCCTTTTACGGCCACACTGGTATCGTAGGTTGGAGGTTTTGCCGGAATTCTTGTAGTCACGGTACACCCTTGCAATGGTCGTCCGTGAAAGTCCGAACTTCATTTCTACCTCCGAAATACTATGGCCCATCTCACGAGGCCAACTATGACACCGCGTTAAAAATCGCTTAAATCTTCATTACTTATCATTCTCATGCCGAAAACAGCTCTGACAGCTGGCAAGGATGTATATCGCTTTACATACGCACTGGCGGACGCAACCGAGTACGCGCATTGGTGACGTTGCTATGTATTTTGCATAAGCTCGTCTGTACCAGTTTTTCTGGCACTTCAATGTTATGCTTTCTTTATCAAATTATAAAGAGCATTCCTTTTTCTTTTGCTATCGGATGGTTAGAGTTATTCGGAATTAGTATTGGTACATAGGATGTTTTTCGATGTACTTTAAATTGAAATTCATGATCTGTTCTTGTTACCCACACATCTAAAAAGGCTATATACTCTTGTTCTTCTCCATTTCTAAATTTAGAACAATGGTTGGAAACATTTCTGCAAACCTTTTTGCTAAGATTTTTAAGTTCTCCTCTTGCATATTTGAAACCAAAAAAAATATCATCTACATAACGTTTATATATTAATGGCTGTTCTGTTAATGTGTTTATTTCCTTGCTTTCAAGTTATCGTAAAATTATCTCAGCAAATAAACATAAGAGAGGTGACCCCATTGGGCCACCTCTTATTTGGACATATATGTTATTGTTACAACAAAAATTGTTATTTTTCGAAATATATAATAAGATATTTCTACTTCTTTAATCTGTGTATTTGTTAATTCTTTTTGTTATTGCAAGATTTGTATTATAAGTTTTATGGCATCTGTTATTGGTGTATTTTGGGTATAGACTTTTCACATCCATACTGGCCATGATGATATTTGGTTTGTTTGTTAAATCTTTATTTTTAAAATACTTTATGAATTTGATGGTATTCTTTACATTGTATTTATTTTTTAGACATCATTTTGATAAATACTGATACAGATTCTTTTCAAGATTTATTAATGGAGCTTTTCTTTTTGTCACTAATAATCTTACTGGCATATCTTCTTTATGAGTCTTAATCTTCGGTAAAAATTGTGGTACAATTGCTCCCATAGGAGGTAAGCTATTTTTTATTTCATCTGGTAATGTGCTACAGTTCCGTTCTTTTGATAGATAGTTTATTTGTCTGTCAGTTGGATCATATTTAGCAATATGGGCTTGCAATTCTTCTATTGCATTTTCCATTTTTTGATTATATTCGTTTTTTAAAATTAAATTAACACACCAACAATGTGCTTCATATCGGCTATAAATTATAAGGTACGTGATAGTATTTAGGTCCATATGTGAAGATAATTTTTCTAACTAAAGTTTTTCAGTTTCTAATGTGCTTTTACGAAAGTGTGAACTCATTTCTTTTAAACTTCTGTGACGCGTACCTTTAATACAACCTATTCTGTATTTTTATGTAAATTTGATTTCTTTGTTTTCTGACTTAACGACACATTATTTCGCCGGTCGGGTGTTCAAAGTTGGCAATCACTGGCAGTGAGTCAAAGTACAATGAAACGATGTGCTAGGTGCTAGACAGAGAAACTATGTACGTGCGTGAGTAAGAGTAAACAGAGAGCGAACGATAAGACTGCATGAGCAGATATGCATTACGCTTTATTTTAGTGAGCTAACGTTTGTATACTTGTATCTTATCGAAGAAGCGAGTTAGTGTTTGAAGTAACTGATTTATATCATCATTTTGTCACTGTAAAGTGAATTAACCTCAACGATGTTCTTACTTTACGTGCCTATCGACTGAATAAACTTAGAAATTTAAATAGTAAGTAATTTATTCTGTTGATTCTGGCCGTTACTATTTAGTACTATTCAAGTATGTAGTTAAGTTTGACATACTGCAGATACAACTTCTTCAAGCAATGATTCAAATTGAAACTTAGGAGTTCCACAAGTGACATTGATGCCGATAAGAGACATTTTAAAACCTAAAAGTTTTATACGTCTCTTTTTTATAAATTATTTTATATTCCTTTAATTTATTTACATAAAAAATATTTAGCGAAACAAGGTGCAAAAACATATATAGATGTAATTGTAAACGATCCCGGAACCTAGGCAATTATTTCCTTTTATTTTGCGCGAGGTTTCTAAAATAATGTATCCTTGCGTATTTGAAGGGTTGAGAGCACTAAACTGAACACCCCTGTAGAATAGCCATTTCTGTTTACCATAGATCAGTGATCACAAAAGGAAAATAAAGTAGAACTTAATGAAGTGAAAATTCATTGAGTCCAGCCCTTACTAAAGAAAAGTGAATCTTTACCATGTTCCACTCAGTCACGTGCATTGCTATTTCATCCAGAGTTTGAAGGAAGTTTCACAGATCTAAACGATCGGTAAGTAAAACTCTCAATCTATATCTGTGGAAGCACATGCCTACAGTGAAATGACTGAAAATTAACACTTCGCAGATTGCGTTGCTTATAGCTGTCCAAAGCACCTAAATGTAAAATTAATTACTGATGTATTGCGAAACAATAAATGGTGAATCAATAAACATAGCATATGCACCGTATATATGGAGCATACTAGAGTTTGCTCTTGTCCTTGCAGGATACTCTGCAGTTTCATCTTTCGGAATTCATTGACAGTTCCTGATGGTGAGGAGTTTAAGTCTTCAGAGTTTTGGTGACTGTCGTACCAAATTCAACAACAACAAAAAAAGCGAACATTTATAGTAGAGGATTAAATTACCTCAGGGCCTTACGTCCCTAGCGGACATCTTAATAGATAGCAGTTCCATACAAAGACATCCCTGCAAAGAACGACACTGCAGAGTCCACTAATGTGTTTCTCGAGTCCTGTAGGATGCGCAACATAATACGTGAAGCCGAATTAAAAAGCTGATTGATAATTGCTACAATGGATAGCATCTCAAGATTGCAAGAGATTCAAGTCCTTCAGGAGGTTGAGTCAGTAGTGTGGATTGTTATTAAATTCGCTGCAGAAAGCAGTTGGACAACCTCGTACCATTTCTCTCGCTCTTTATGGTATTCTGACAATTCTTGAATTTGTGCCACACAGAATGAGCAAAAGATTACAGTATGATAGAATACAGTGTTTACAAGGCTTATTCACAGTGGAAATTATATTCTTTTCATTTAACATTATTTACGGGCAAATATCAGCTGAAACGTGAATGCTGAAAACGTTCGAATCTGGACGAGAGGGAATCTTCATGTACTCCTTGCAGTCTTGGTCAAAAGAGTGTGATGGATTTTGTTGTTTACGATCAGCGTTTGAAACACTTAGTTGTTGACACCCGTGTGATGAGAGGTGCGGATGTTGGTTCTGATCATTACTTGGTAGTGTCACGAGTGAAACTTAATGTTGGTTGGAGGAAAAGGAATAGGAAGAGACCCAGGATAGAAAGAATAAAGGTTGATAGGCTCCTTGAAGATCATCAGCGGTATTCTGATTTACTCAGAGAACGACTGAAAGATCTGAAATCTTGTGAGAGGGATGTAGAAAAGAAGTGGGAATGTTTTAAGAACTGTGTTGTTACTGCTTGTTAAAGAGGTCTGTGGCACCACAATAGTTGGTTACAATAGAGGTGATGCTTGGTGGAATAGTGAGATTGATGAGGCAGTAAAGAAAAAGAAGGAAGCCTATTTGGGGATGTTGCAAGGTAGAGTCTCTGTGGATGAATATCGCTGTAAGAAGCGTGAAGCTGCTAAGCCGGTTCGCCACAGTAAGGCAAAATATAGAAAAGAGGAAGTGGAAAGGCATGAACTGGCTTTTTGGAAAGATAGAAAGTCCTTCTGGAAGTACATGAGACTCAGGAAAAATAGGGGAAACAAAGTTGTAAGTTGTGTGAAGAATGAGATTGGGGAAATGATATGGGAGCCCAATGAGTTAAGTGACAGATAGGGGGAATACTTCTGTGAGTTATTAGATCAGGAGAGCAAAAATGATTCTGAGACAGATGCAGATGATGTCACAATGAGGGATGAAAGCACAGGAGGGATCTCAAGAGAAGAAGTGTGTAAAGCTCAAAAATCTCTTCAGAATTTTAAGGCTCCAGGAGTTGATGGCATAACTGCAGAGATGTTGAAGTATGGTGGTGACTCTATAATTGACTGGTTAACTGAAATTTTCCAGTTGTGCTGGGAGTTAAGAATGGTCCCTCGGGATTGGAAGGATGCTATCATTGTTCCCTTGTATAAGGGAAAAGGTGATCAGACTGAATGCAAGAACTATCGTGGTATTAGCCTACTGAGTGTGCCAGGGAAAGTGTTTGGTAAGGTTGTTATTGAAAAAGTACGGGGTCTTACATCATTGAAAGTGTAGGATGTTCAGAGTGGTTTTATGCCTGATAAAGGCTGCACTAACCAGATTTTTGCATTACGCATGATGATTGAAAAGTATCTGGCTGTTGGGAAGAAAGTGTTTACTGCCTTCATAGATTTAGAGAAAGCTTACGACCAAGTGAATAGGACACTTTTGTGGAAGGTATTGAATGAATATGGTGTTACTGGGAATCTACTTAATAGTGTAAAAGCCATGTATGCTGGTAGAAGAGCTTGTGTACGAGTGAATGGTGTTTTATCAAAATGGTTTTCCATTGGTGCAGGAGTTAGATAAGGTTGTGTAATGTCACCATGGCTGTTTAATATATTTATAGACGCATGGATGCGTGATGCCAAAATAGATAATAGTGGTTTATGTCTTGGTGATATCCGTGTGTGCAGATTGCTGTATGCTGATGACACTGTCCTGTTGGCAGAGAGCAAAAGTGAGTTGCAGAGTATGTTGACTCGGATGCACGAAGTTTGCATGAAATTCAAACTGAGTATAAATAAGGGAAAAACCAAAGTTATTGTGTTTGAGAGAGGAACGGGTAGCACTGAATGTAATGTAAGTATAAATGGCACTGTGATTGACCAGGTGAGTGAGTTTGTGTATTTGGGAAGCATGTTTGACAGAGAGAACAAGTTGGATGGTGAAATCAGTAGGCGAGTGAATTCTTCTTTGAAAGTCATAGCTGCTCTGGGAGGTTTTCACAGGAATGATGGGTTCTCTAGAGAGTCCCGCATGGCTGTGTATGAAACAGTATATGTTCCTACTCTGATGTATGACAGTGAAACCTGGGTACTGCAGAAGAAACATAGAAGTCGTTTGTGTGCTGGACGACAGTCGTTGTTTACTTCGTGCTCGTATTTTGTTCCGTTTGTCATAATTTCCGAGTCTACAGCTCCTAATTTTGTGTGTGCAGCGTGTGTGAAGGTGCCGTCCTACTTTTGATCCATTTACCAGGTCGGTAAGTGCCCTTTCTGTGTTGTATTACTCATTTCCCTGCTTTGGTCGAGTTGGCCAAAGCTCGTAATCTTATCGCCATTGCAAATGGCGACTTTCGGGAGTAGCGGAGCTTCTCTCCTCGCTTCCGGAAGTGACTCTTTATCCCTATCAGCTGCTCAGCAGCAATCCGCCAATGGAGGGCTTCCTTTGATATGCCCCTCCTCTCCGCAGCGTGACAAAGTTGCCTTGCCCATGGAGTCATCTACTTCCCATCTGACGAAGAGTGGTGAACCATTGTCTTCCCCTGTGCCTTCTGACGACGCCATGGACGTCACACGTCCACCAGCCACTTCCGCGTCATCACAACGCGCGTCAGGTGTGACGTATGCTGCCGTCACCACAGGTGCGCCAACTTCTTCTTCTTCTCGCCAGCCCCCTTCTTCAAAATGCCCTTATCAGATGACGTATGGTACAGACCAGATCTACGTGGATGTTCCGACTACTTGCCCTCAAGGTCAGCTTTTTCTTGATAAAATCGGGCTGGGTGTATTTTTCCGCAGCCTCCCCAACACAAAGCTGACGGCGTACAGCGCTGCCCTTCGACAAATTGTTCCAAAAGAGGCTGTTACTCACGTGGGTAGAAGAACCAGTCAAGTAATTGCTTATCTTGTGACTCCAGCCTTCGCTCTTCGAGTTCTGACCGAAGGCATTTCCATCGGCGATCGCCATCTCCTTGCTACTCCACTCACACAAGCACCTACTACAGTCAGTTTCGCCCCTGTTCCTCCGGAAGTATCCGACGACCTATTGCTCTCCGTCGCTCAGAATTATGGACGTACTGTCGGATCTGTCATTACGTACTCCTCCTTTCCGGGAGTCCCTGAGGACCGGTATCTCTTAGGATTTCGCCGTAACGTACGTGTGATCTATCCCTCTGAGGAAGTCATGTTACGTGTTCCATCGGTACTCAATGTACGCTGTGACACTCATATTAGGCGCATTGACATCACTGTGGGCACCCTTTGTTCGGTATGTAAGAGCACTGGTCACCCTAGTGCGCTATACCCTCATCGGGCAGCTACTGCCTCCAAATCTTCAGTACAGCCTACGCAACGGTCAACTGGACCCCGGCATCTTCATCTGGCGCCTCTAACCAGCGGCAATCGAGTTATTCCGAAAGTCTGCATAAAACCGTTGGTCAACGCGTGACTTCGTCGCAACCTTCCACTTCCAACTCAGCTTCTATACTCCAAACATGCCCACAGCAGGAGAATTCTTCGACCGGAGACCAGTTGAACTCTCCTCAGCTTTCTACATTTACTCCACAGCACCCTTCAGAGCCTGATAATGGGGTCGATTCGCCTGATGCCTTCACAGTGCCAGACAATCCTTCCTTTAGTCCCGAGCAACAGAGTGTACGCTCGAAGCGTCGTCGGACTACTCGACGTCGCAATAAGAAGACACGCACATCTCCAACCTTTCAAGGAGGACGTGATCGCTCGGAAAGTCGTTCACTCGCATCTGACGCTTCTAGCATCTCCATCTCCGACTCTGACGACAGCACACTGGTCCCACTTACTCTAGAGGATTTCATACAGCAATTGGAAGATTCCTCACTACTACAGACACCGATTTCTGGTGCGCAGTTATACTCCTATCTCATCGGTCCTCGTAGTAAAACCATGTCTCATGATTTTCTCCAATCCTATCTCACGGAGCTTGCAGCAACTATGACGCAAGTGGCGGTTGTTCGATCTCACCTCCAAGCCTTACCATCCACATCGTTCGGCGAAAGCGGTTGTCTCAAGAAAGTATGCGATCGTCTCTCTCGGCTCCAACGAGCCGCTGACAAGCTCCTTGAACCGCCGTCGGACATTTCCGTTCAAGATAACGACACGGAACTGTAGAAGGTTTGGGTCCCCTCTGGCGAACTCGTTTGCTCGTGAGGATCTCCATCACCTCACAGCAGACATTCTTCTGCTCCAAGAGACAAATTGCCTGTCTACAACGCCCTTCAATCGATGGCGTACGTGGAACTATCAGTTCCACCACGCTTTCCGACACTCTACAATCGGCGGTCTGGCCATCGGCATCCGCACTCAGTTCCGTCAAGTTCTATCTTCAGTGACGGTGCAGATTCTCTGCCGTGACTTGCTTCAGCGCCTTACCTTTGCTCTGGACGAGCGTCGTTATGTCGTTTTCAACATCTACGTTCCGTGCACACCTCAACATCACAACCTCCTTTTCATGGCGCTCCGTTCAGCTCTTCAGTCAACGTTGCCGTCGGATCACGTGTTGATCGGCGGCGATTTTAATTGCACACTTGACCCTGATCTTGATCGTGCTCCAATTCATAAGGAAACTCGCTTACGTCTTGTGGAGCAATTACACTCCCTCATCACAGAGTTTGATCTTCGGGACGTCTTTCGTCAAATTTATCCTACAACGGTCTCCCATACGTGGAGGTCCTCAGCTGCCACCTCGTCATCTTCCGCTAGACTTGACCGTTTCTACGCAACCACTGCCCTTCTGCCCGTGGTCACGGACTGTCAGCATCTACCCACCGCCTCTTCTGACCATTGTGCCGTTGTGGCCACCTTCACATCTTCTTTCCGTCAACGCTCCGAGTTTCACTCCTGGACATTAGATACCTCTCTCCTGGATGACCAGGCTTTGTGTTCGAACGTCCGGAATCTCCTTCACTCTTATCACCCTGGACTGTCCACTGCTTCCTGTGCCCTAAGTTACTGGCTGGATGTCAAGTCACACCTCCTCCACTTTCTCAAGAGCCACTCGTTCACAGTTGCCAATCTGCGCACCATGGAAGAACGCAATCTCCGACAAGTTCTCGCCCAGCTTGGAGCCTCTCACCCCTCTATCCAGCATATTTGGTAGACTTCCGTGCTCTTCTGAAACCTCGAGCCCGGCAGGCCATTTTACGACTTCGTCTTCAGCACTTGTCTCTCGAAGACTGCTCTTTTGAGTTCTTGTCTTCGTTAGAGGATCAGCGCCGTTCTTCTCATCGACTCCGTGTGCTGCGTCTGCCTGACGGTCATGTGGCTTCGGACCCAGATGTGCTATGCTCCCATGTTCGTCAATACTTCTCCGATAAGTACAGTGATACCCCTCCACCTTCTGCTTCTGCGTGTAATACTTTACTTTCTTCTCTCCCTCAAGTCCCATCTCACCTCTCCGCTTCTCTTCTACAGATTATCTCACCACCTGAACTTAGGACTGCACTTTCCTCTCTCAATCCCCGAGCCGTCCCTGGTCCTGACAGGCCTCCCTCTATCATTTTATCTTATCTTTTTACCTTCTCTCCTTCCTTTCCTTCTCGCTGCTTACTCTTCTGCCTTTGCATCTATCTCCCTTCCGAGGGGCTTCACTGTTGCTCACATGGTACTTTTCCCTGAGAAGGGTGACCTCCTTGACCTGGGGAACTGGCGTCCGATTTCACTAATAAATCTTGATTATAAACTGTTCACTAAAATTCTCTCTCGCCACCTAAATCAAGTTCTTCCGTATCTTTTAACTTCCGACCAGTCCTACACGGTACCTGGTCGTTCTATCGCTACTAACCTTCACCTCCTTCGTGATCTTCTGTATCTTGCCCGAACTAATTCTGAATTTCTTGCTCTACTAAATTTAGACCAACGTGCAGCTTTTGATAATATCTCCCATTCATTTCTCTCAACTACTTTACACGCTTTTGGCTTTCCTTCTGTCTTCGTTACCACTATTCTTGCTCTCTATCGCGACGCCGTCTTTCAGGTCAAGACAGCCGCCTTTCTGACAGCACACATTTCTTTCCGTCGTGGAATACGACAGGGGTGTCCACTTTCTGGGCAATTATTTGCTCTGGCGTTTGAGCCTTTCCTACGCACAGTACATCGTGCATTTCTTGCGGCTCTTCCTCCTCCCACGGCAAGCACCAGGCACTTCTCTATAACCTACTCCGCCTACGCCGACGACGCGACTTTCTGCGTTCGGATGGAATCGCAATTTAATACCCTCGCTCATGTATATACACTCTACTCTTCTTGCTCCTCAGCGATGCTCAACACTACCAAGAGTGCCGGCCTGTGTGAGGTGCCTGGGAGTCCAGGACGGACTCCCCATGGGGCGCCTCCTGGACTGCCTCTTCTCAGAAATTTCTTGGTGTACACCTGGGATCTCCCATAGCTGCCTGAAACAACACGTGGGCTGCTCTTCGTAATCGCTTTGCTCGATCGGCTGCCTTCTGGCGGAAAGCTCAGTTCAGCGCCTCTTACGTCACCCGGGCACGCCTTGCTCGTACATATCATGTCTCCTTGTCTTAATGTGTGGGCAGCTGCTCGCATGCCAGCTTACTATCTTGCTGAAGTCACACGGATCATTTCTACTATGATCTGGTCAGCTCATCATTGGATACAAGTCTCAACTCTAAGTCGTCCGATCTCCACTGGTGGTATTGCACTCCTGGATGTCCGCTAGTTCTACAAAGCACACCGGATAGTATCCCTTCTGCGTCTACTCTGCGAACCAAGATCCGCAGCCTCTCTTCTCCGAGACGTGATGATTTCTCCCCGGAACCCCCGCTTCAAATTCACAACTTTTCTACTGATGGATCGCTTTTCTCTCCTCCGCTCCCGTCTTTCCCCCGTTTATTCAGAGGCGCTTTGCTTTCTTCGCTCTCTGCCACTACTCCGTGCCCCACCCGCTACCACCTCAGCTATTCCTCCATCCCCCATTCTTCTAACGCACCGTATTTCACTGACCTTTCCTGGCTCCCCGCTGGGATCGTATCCGTCCGAGACTTACTTTCCTCCGATCTAACATGGAAACACTTTTCAGACCTCTCTCCTTTCCTTCCACGCACCTCTGCCTCTCTTGCACTCTACGATTCTCTCCGCTCCTTGATCATTACTCTTTTTCCTGATCTCGCTTCTCCGGCTGGCCTCTTTCTCGTTTCTTCTGCTTCTCTTCCTCTTCCTTTTTTTCTTCCTGTTTGTGGCTCTTTTCTTCCGATCTCTAGTTTCACTGTCCGTACTCTCTATCGTTTTCTCCTTCTGGATCCAACGCCACCGGCAACCCAGCTCATTTCAGGAGTACCGCCCGCCGCTCTTCCGAGTGTGTGGTCGGCAACAGCTTCACCCATCTCGACACCAGAAGAAAGGAATATTCACTGGCTCTTCCTTCACCGCCGCCTGCCAGTGCCGGCCACGTTATTTCGGATAACGCTGGCAGCCGCACCCACCTGCATCTTCTGTTCTGAGCATGCTGATGTTCTACACATCTACCAGTACTGCCCGGCGATCCTTCCTTTACTACATCTAGCCTTTACCGTTGCCAAGTGTCTCTGTGCCAAAGAGCTGCCTTTTTCTTCATACAGTACGCTGCTGGTTTCTTGTTCGCCACCGGTGCCTTTATCTGAGCCATGCGCATACATCTTTGTACTCGCAAAGCATGTGATTTACTGCTTCTATCTGCAAATCCGTCATACCTCTAATGTAACTACGCTCCTACATGCAGGAGACACCCTCTGTGTGCAATTCCGCAACCGGCTGACCTCCAGGCTCCGATTGGCGTTTACCGCTGCCAGGGCCGCTGACCAGAGCCTGCAGTTCCTGAGTGTATGGTCGCCATTACACCGCTGGTTTTCTGGGCCTTCTGCAAGCCTGCATCTTCTGATTTGATTTACATCCTCTACGTCGGGACCTTCCCCGCTTTGATCTTTGTGATGAACCCTGGACTGGCTCACCGGATCCGGAGAATGTCTCCCTAAGCTTGTCAGACTTAGTTCTTTTGTACATTCTTTCTTATTCCCATCTCCAGTTTATCTTTTTACTGTTAGTGTTTGCAGGTTATTCACGTGCACTTACTTTGTGGTGCCTTCTTCTGAATAAGTGATTTTTGTAGTGATTTTTTTTCTGTGTGCCTCACATTGTACCTGTATACTCAATGTTTTTATTTCGTCATATATCTTCTGCTCATTCGTTCGTCATATTGCTCATATACATTGTACATACACATCCTGTATATTTCGCTGTTCATTCTGTACATATACATATTCCTTGGTACTGTGTATGCTCCGTTTTGGAGCCGTCATACAAGTTCTTTCTTTACTGTGTGCATCTCACATATCTCAGTCATGCACTTTCTGTACACATCTTGTATATAGTACACATTTTCAATTGCATCATTATATTCTGCGTCATTTGTATTTATATTTTCATTGCATTGTATGTATATCTCACTTGCTGCACATAGTTCGTTCCCTGTTCCTATATGGCTTCACGCACATCTGTATATACTTCGCGTAAATTGTACATTTATTCAGTCTCACGTATATATTTTCCATTATCACACCCTGGGGATGTAAGGTCAGGTGATGCGTAACATCACAGCCTCTCCTTGACAAATGTCAACCCCGCCTTCTCGTGGTGCATCCTGTTCCCACTAAAGGGGCTCTGACGACCGCCAATAGCGGTATAACTATACCATCGGGATCAGAGGAAATGCTATCCCACACTCACCAACCCGCTTGGCCAGCGTGGTGAGTTATGGCTAAACACCTCCAAAATGACTCTACAACTTAAATCTTGGCCCTCAGTCTCCGGCAGCTGGAATGTACCTGGCCAAGGCAGCGGCCAGTGCGACATGAAGGCAGAGGGTGCTAAGAATCCCGGAGGAACGGACTAGGCTGCCATTTGATGCTGACCTTGGCTACCTATAACGGACGCTCCCTATCTTCTGATTCAAGGCTTCTTGAATTGGAAGAGGAACTACAAAGGATCAAGTGGGACATCGTCGGGCTAAGTGAGGTAAGGAGAAAAGGAGAAGATCTCATTGAACTGAAAAGTGGACATCTCTTCTACTATCGTGGGACAGATACTGGCAGAACTAGTGGTGTTGGATTTATAAAAACAAGAAACTGAAGGATAAAGTGGTAGAAGTTGAAAGTTCCTCTGACAGAGCTGCACGACTCGTTATCCAACTATCGAGAAGATACCAGGCTCAGATTATTCAAACTTATGCACCCACCACAAGTCATCCTGAAGAAGAAATTGAAGAATTTTATGAGGAAATTCGTCATCTAAATAATAAAGGTAAGCAGCACTTGAAGATAATTATGGGAGATTTCAATGCAAAAATAGGGCAACGGCAACAGAACGAAACTTCAGTAGGTAAATTCGGTCACGGCAACAGAAACCAGCGTGGAAATACTCTCGTTGAGTTTGCAGAGGCAGAAGGATTTTTCATCTTGAACTCCTTTTTCAAGAAAAAGCCACACAGGAAATGGACATGGAGACATCCAATTGGGACGACAAGTGAAATTGATTTTATTATGTGTAACAAAAAATTCGTCATCGAAGACTGCAGTGTGCTGAACAAGTTCAACACAGGTAGTGACCATAGATTGGTGAGATGTAAGATGCACCTCAACACTAAACTGGAACGTGGCAAGCTCATAAGACAAACAAAATGTATTAACATAACCAACCTAAAAAAACACCATAATACTTTCAAGTTGGAACTGAAGAACAGATTCTCTGCTTTAGAAGGCCTAACATCGGAAGAAGTGGATATTTCGGAAGTTAACAGAAAAGTAACCAAAGCTCTAACTCAAACAGCAACAAAATTAGCTGGGTCTAAGAACAAGTTGCATGTAGAACAAATTATCAGGAAAAACCAAAATGTTGATGCAAAAAAGAAGAGAGATGAGGACAACTAAAGAAGATGTGACTTCCAAAGTGGAATATATAGAGCTATGCAAGACAACACGAAAAAGTATCACTGAAGACGTAAGGAAATTCAACTGTGAGCTAGTGAGGAAAGCAATTGAAAACAACCAAAGCCTTAAGATAGCAAAGGGACATCTCAGTAAGGGAAGAAAACAGATTATGGCACTGAGAAAAGAAGATGGTTCTATAACAAGAAATAGAGGCGAAATTTTGACAAGAGTGAAAGATTTCTACTCCAAATTATATGAAAGGGATGATACATGTACTCCAGACATCATGAAAGGTATAAGAGTTCTTCCAGTACTCCCAGCAGAAGTTGCTCATGCAATCAAGAACATGAAGCGGGGAAAGCTCCAGGAGAAGATGGAATTACTATAGACATCATACAAGAAGCAAGTGGAGAAATTGAAACAGTACTCGCCCAAATTTTCACTCGATGCCTTAATGAAGGGAAGATTCCTGAGGATTGGAACAATGCTACAATGATCCTGCTACATAAAAAAGGTGACATTGAGGATCTCAGGAACTACAGACCTATCAGCCTCCTATCAGTGGTTTATAAAATCTTCACTAAAGTTCTTTCACACCGCTTGAAGGTAACACTGGACATGGCTCAACCGAGAGAACAAGCTGGATTCAGGAGTGGCTACAGCACAATAGATCATATCCACGTACTGAGAGAACTAATTGAAAGAGCGAGGGAATATGAACTTCCATTGTGCATGGCTTTTATCGATTATGAAAAAGCCTTTGATTCAGTGAAACCATCGGCAGTTACCACAGCTCTGAAATCCTGCGGTATTGAAGATGCATACATTAATATTATTAATAACATCTATGAAAATGCAAGTGCAAAGATTCGGCTGTTTGAAAATACAACACACATAAAAATTGGAAAGGGAGTGAGACAAGGTGACATCATATCTCCGAAGAAGCTCTTTAATGCCACATTGGAAAATGTCTTTCAATCACTGAACTGGGAAAACAAAGGGATAAAGATTAATGGAGATTATCTAACCCACCTTCGTTTTGCTGATGACGTAGTCATTTCTGCAACTACCCCATCAGAGCTGCAGAGTATGATCCAGGAACTTGCTGACAAGAGTAAAGAAGTGGGGTTAAAAATGAACTTTCAGAAGACAAAAGTGATGTTCAATGCTTTTACAAGAAATGAAGATTTATCGATTGATGGAGACAAACTGGAGATAACAGACACGTACGTTTATCTTGGACAACAGATATCAAGTGAGGGTCACATTGATGAAGAAATTAATCGGCGTACAAAACGTGCCTGGAGAGCTTTTGGAAGAAACAGCACAATTTTCAAGAGCAATATGCCATTATGTCTTAAAAGAAAAGTGTTTGATCAATGCATCCTTCCAGTGCTTACGTATGGTGCAGAGACGTGGACCTTAACTAAAGAGACATACAAAGGCTGCAGACAACTCAAAGCAGCATGGAGAGGTGCATACTTGGTGTAACCAGGAGAGATAAGAAGAGGAACTCGTGGATCCGAAAAATGACAAGAGTGGAAGACATCATGATCAGAGTTAAATCCCTGAAATGGCAATGGGCTGGACATACTGCCAGAAGGACAGATCATCGATGGACAGCCGAAATTTTAGATTGGATTCCAAGGGACAGGAAAAGACCCAGAAGAAGACCACATGGGAGATGGGTGGATGAAATTCGAAAGTATGCAGGGGTGACATATAGGAGACTGGCACAAGGCAGACCGTTGTGGAGTAAACTTGGGGAGACCTTCGTCCAGCAGTGGATTGATAATGGTTGACAATGATGATGATGATAATCACACCCTGCACTGTTGCACTTAAGTTGTATCATCGCTCATCTATCTCACTAGCACCGTATTATATATTCACCTCTCATACTGTAACTTGCGCATTCGCTGTATATATACACCTCTCATAATGTAAAAAGCGCACTTCTTGAATACATACTCGGTAATTTTGTTTTGTAGTCCGCTCATCTATTTCACTTGCATTGTATATAACCCTTACATAATGTAAATTGCACACACTTTGTATATAGCTGACTCCTGTTATTATGATTTCAGGCATTGTAAAGGCACATGCCGCCTACTGCCTTCGTTCCCTGGAACTTTCGCTCAGAATAAAACATTTTGAAAGTTTGTGCGCTGGAGAAATGCGTTACTTACGTGGGTTTTGTGGCAAGACACGATCTGATTGTGTGAGGAATGAAGATGTATTGCAGTTGTGTGATGTAAAGCAAAATGTTGTTAGCAAGGTGGAGACCAATATGCTTCGGTGGTTTGGCCATGTTGAAAGAATGAGTGATGAAATGCTTACTAAGAAAATCTTTTCAGCCCAAGTGGCAGGAAGGAAAGGCAGAGGAAGGCCAAGGAAAACATGGGTGGATCAGATTCAGGAGTGTCTGCATGAGAAAAAGATTATGAGTATGAAGTATAAAAGATCTTGTGTACGGCGTGTAATGGATATCAGTGAAGCACGAGTTGTATGTCAAGATCGCTGTAAATGGCGAAGTTTGATACGACAACAATAAGTAAAAATATCTGGAAGTTTGTATTTCTTTTTGGAGCTAACCTCTGAATCTCAGAGAACAGCTTAGTGATATGTATGTATGTATGTTGCATTTCAGATATGCGGTGTGTGAACTCAGCCACTATACACTCATGAGCTATAGCATTATGACCTGTTACCTACTAGGGCGTTGGGAAGCCTTTTCCCACAATATCCGCTTGTATCTGACTTTGCATCGACTTCGCTACACCGCAGAAGGTAACCTCAGTTATTGTGTACGTGGTGGACAAAATGGCGTCCCCACGTTCGGTAAAAAAAGTGAGATACTGGTGTGGATAGGCGAATGTTGAGCATTGCTACTTCCCACAAATGTTTGATGTGATACAGATCGGAGGAATTTAGTGGCCAAGAAAGCATGCAATATGCCTGGGAAGGATCCTTGAGCTATTTCTGCACAATGTGACGCCGAGTGTTGTTTTTCTAAAAGAGTCCACGACATACATGGTCACCATATGGGGCGACGCTTGGCACGAAACAATGCATCTACAGCCGTCGGCCTCTTTCTGTTCAATCGCTCAGTTTAGTTGCAGCTACTCTTCCATACGGAATCCAAGATGGACCCGTCCATCCATATGTTGGAGTTAGAACCTGGATTCATCACAAAAAGTGACCGAGTCGACTTATGTCCAATCACTGTTCTTCCGTTCCCACCGAAGGCGGAGTTGTGGATGAAGGTAGGTCAATATGAGCGCATAAAGAGACGCCGTCTTCTTCGTCAGGACCATCCGCTAGATTGTGTACTAGGAAAAGTTCCGTTGTGCACTCTAGTTGTAGTCTGTAGTTAATTGAGAAATCGTGAGCCCTCTTATACCCCTGATAGCACATGCCACCCGATGTCCAATTCGAGTGTCAACCAGCGGTAGTCTCCTCTTTCCAGCACTTTGAGTGGATGGACCATGGCCTTCTGACCTTAACTACCGCGGCTCTCGATCAGCGACGAACGTGGATGGTGGCTCAGATGCTGACACCGCCTACCCGGTGGCTGATACTAGAAGTCGTTCCTTTTCCCCATTGCTCAAGCTACGTACTGTCGAACTGACACTCCTTTCCTCTGTCGTCCCTCTTTCTATATATCATCATCATCATCATTGTCAACCATTATCAATCCACTGCTGGACGAAGGTCTCCCCAAGTTTCCTCCACAACGGTCTGTCTTGTGCCAGTCTCCTCCATGTCACTCCCGCATACTTTCGAATTTCATCCACCCATCTTCCATGTGGTCTTTTTCTGGGTCTTTTCCTGTCCCTTGGAATCCAATCTAAAATTTCGGCTGTCCATCGATGGTCTGTTCTTCTGGCAGTATGTCCAGCCCATTGCCATTTCAGGGATTTAACTCTGATCATGATGTCTTCCACTCTTGTCATTTTTCGGATCCACGTGTTCCTCTTCTTATCTCTCCTGGTTACACCAAGCATGCACCTCTCCATGCTACTTTTTGAGTTGTCTGCAGCCTTTTTATGTCTCTTTTAGCTAAGGTCCACGTCTCTGCACCATACGTAAGCACTGGAAGGATGCATTGATCAAACACTTTTCTTTTAAGACATAATGGCATATTGCTCTTGAAAATTATGCTGTTTCTTCCAAAAGCTCTCCAGGCAAGTTTTGTACGCCGATTAATTTCTTCACCAATGTGACCCTCACTTGATATCTGCTGTCCAAGATAAACGTACGTGTCTGTTATCGCCAGCTTTTCTCCATCAATCGATAAATCTTCATTTCTTGTAAAAGCATTGTACATCACTTTTGTCTTCTGAAAGTTCATTTTTAATCCCACTTCTTTACTCTTGTCAGCAAGTTCCTGGATCATACCCTGTAGCTCTGATGGGGTAGTTGCAAAAATGACTATGTCATCAGCAAAACGAAGGTGGGTTAGATAATCTCCATTAATCTTTATCCCTTTGTTTTCCCAGTTCAGTGATTGAAAGACATTTTCCAATGTGGCATTAAAGAGCTTCGGATATATGGTGTCACCTTGTCTCACTCCTTTTCCAATTTTTATGTGTGTTGTATTTTCAAACAGCCGAATCTTTGCACTTGCATTTTCATAGATGTTATTAATAATATTAATGTATGCATCTTCAATACCGCAGGATTTCAGAGTTGTGGTAACTGCTGACGGTTTCACCGAATCAAAGGCTTTTTCATAATCGATAAAAGCAATGCACAATGGTAGCTCATATTCCCTCGCTCTTTCAATTAGTTCTCTCAGTACGTGGATATGATCTATTGTGCTGTAGCCACTCCTGAATTCAGCTTGTTCTCTCGGTTGAGCCATGTCCAGTGTCACCTTCAAGCGGTGTGAAAGAACTTTAGTGAAGATTTTATAAACCACTGATAGGAGACTGATAGGTCTGTAGTTCCTGAGATCCTCAATGTCACCTTTTTTATGTAGCAAGATCATTGTAGCGTTGTTCCAATCCTCAGGAATTTTCCCTTCATTAAGGCATCGAGTGAAAATTTGGGCGAGTACTGTTTCGATTTCTCCACTTGCTTCTTGTATGATGTCTACAGTAATTCCATCTTCTCCTGGAGCTTTTCCCTGATTCATGTTCTTGATTGCATGTGCAACTTCTGCTGGAAGGACTGGAAGAACTCTGGTACTGGTACCTTTCATGATGTCTGGAGTACATGTATCATCCCTTTCATATAATTTGGAGTAGAAATCTTTCACTCTTGTCAAAATTTCGCCTCTATTTCTTGTTACAGAACCATCTTCTTTTCTCAGTTCCATAATCTGTTTTTCCCCTTACTGAGATGTCCCTTTGCTATCTTTAGGCTTTGGTTGTTTTCAATTGCTTTCCTTACTAGTTCACAGTTGAATTTCCTTACGTCTTCAGTGATACTTTTTCGTACTGTTTTGCATAGCTCTATATATTCCACTTTGGAAGTCACATCTTCTTTAGTTGTCCTCATCACTCTTCTTTTTTGCATCAACATATTGGTTTTTCCTGATAATTTGTTCACATGCAATTTGTTCTTAGACCCAGCTAATTTTGTTGCTGTTTCCATAAGAGCTTTGGTTACTTTTCTGTTAACTTCAGAAATATCCACTTCTTCCGATGTTAGGCCTTCTAAAGCAGAGAATCTGTTCTTCAGTTCCAATTTGAAGGTATAATGGTGTTTTTAAGGTTGGTTATCTCAATACATTTTGTTTGTCTTATGAGCTTGCTACGTTCGAGTTTAGTGTTGAGGTGCATCTTACATCTCACCAATCTATGGTCACTGCCTGTGTTGAACTTGTTTAGCACACTGCAGTCTTCTATGACGAATTTTTCGTTACACATAATAAAATCAATTTCACTTGTCGTCCCATTTGGATGTCTCCATGTCCATTTCCTGTGTGGCTTTTTCTTGAAAAAGGAGTTCAAGATGAAAAACCCTTCTGCCTCTGCAAACTCTACGAGAGTATTTCCACGCTGGTTTCTGTTGCCGTGACCGAATTTACCTACTGAAGTTTCATTCTGTTGCCGTTGCCCTATTTTTGCATTGAAATCTCCCATAATTATCTTCAAGTGCTGCTTACCTTTATTATTTAGATGACGAATTTCCTCATAAAATTCTTCAATTTCTTCTTCAGCATGACTTGTGGTGGGTGCATAAGTTTGAATAATCTGAGCCTGGTATCTTCTCGAGAGTTGGATAACGAGTCGTGCAGCTCTGTCAGAGGAACTTTCAACTTCTACAACTTTATCCTTCAGTTTCTTGTTTATTATAAATCTAACACCACTAGTTCTGCCAGTATCTGTCCCACGATAGTAGAAGAGATGTCCACTTTTCAGTTCAATGAGATCTTCTCCTTTTCTCCTTACCTCACTTAGCCCGACGATGTCCCACTTGATCCTTTGTAGTTCCTCTTCCAATTCAAGAAGCCTTGAATCAGAAGATAGGGAGCGTCCGTTGTACGTAGCCAAGGTCAGTATCAGATGGCAGCCTAGTCCGGTCCTCCGGGGATTCTTAGCTCCCTCTGCCTTCATGTCGCACTGGCCGCTGCCTTGGCCAGGTACATTCCAGCTGCCGGAGACTGAGGGCCAAGATTTAAGTTGTGGAGTCATTTGGGGGGGGGGGGTTGGATATAACTCACCACGCTGGCCAAGCGGGTTGGTGAGTGTGGGATAGCATTTCCTGTAATCCCGATGGTATAGTTATACCGCTATTGGCGGTCGTCAGAGCCCCTTTAGTGGGAACAGGATGTACCACGAGAAGGCGGGGTTGACATTTGTCAAGGAGAGGCTGTGATGTTACGCATCACCTGACCTTACATCCCTTTCTATATATATATTCCGCAACAGTGAGTGACGTAACTGATGAGTGTTATGAGGTGCGTTCACTCACAGAGACTGAGGTGGAAGATTATTATGAATACTAATCTTCCCATGAGTGCTTATTTTCGAGTAATATATTTCAAAGTTAATTAAGTACCATTCACGCCAACCTTTTTACTAGGTGTTTTCTAAATGAATGAAAAACACGTATATCTATTTTCTTCTGATTCAGAAACTACTACCCTGAAAATCCATCTGAAAATCTTCACGTATCGATTATTGCAATACAATGTGATTGACTGCTTGAGCGCATAAAGGTGCGTGGTGACCTGTACTCTTTGTATTCAGGTTCTGTGTGCCAAACAGTATTTGGCAAATACTCTCTAATAGCAGGACTTTTTTCTATTTCTGTTTCCGGTCAAACAACTCTCTTTAACATATAATGATATAAAGAGAGTTTTGAGCATAAGAGAGTTTCGTCCATTGTTTAGAGCCATTAGAAAAGGAAGAAAACCAATGTCAAGTAAAAACAGGAATCTAAACGCAGACCTATCGGTAGAAGTCAGAAACTTGTGATCTCGACCAACGGAGATTTACTTGGAACAATCTGACTATAGATTTACAAACATAGTCAAAGCGAAGCTCGGATACTCAAACCAAATCTTGACTCAAGCCAAATTTGTATTGTAAGTTTCTCAAACCAAATCTTGTACTGTAAGTTTCAATCTTCGAGAGGGTATGGTTTTTAACTCTCTGCCTGTTCTGCTGCCGGAATTCAGGTAATGGTGGACAAACTTGTAGAAGAACATTTTCTACAGTTCTGTTGCTAAGTTATTTTATGTTCTATGCTTTATTGCAGAATGTTTTAGTTGATATTAAAATTTCACTAGATATATTGACCAAGAAAAGGTTGTATTATTGGCAAGAACATTTTAACAAAATTTCCTCCTGTGGAAATCCCTCAGACGTCTGATTAAAAACACGTGTTTTAAAAGTAATTATTATGGTGCATACTACAACTAAAAGTACATTTAAAAAACACTAAAATTGGTTTGCCATATTAAGTTCGCACTGTCATACAAGTCTTATTCTGTGTTAGCCCCAGCGAAGGTAGGGGGGGGGGGCTGATTGGCACCCTCCAAACATGTAAATACCACCTAGGGCATTTTCACATAACAAACAATATCGTCTTATTCAGAATAATAATTGACAGTCATGTACTCACATCATCGAAGTGTCTCGCTATTTGAAAGGAAGGCCTGTTGTCGGGTTGTTACAATCAAGGGGTTCGGTGATGTGCTTACCATAAATCTATGCAGTACACTTCATATTATTGTATTGATCCAGGAATACCCGTGTATTTGACATTTGGTTGTAGTGTCAATCAGGCAGTTGTCGTAGCAACGAAATGTATTGTAGGCGTTCCTTACTTAGTCAATGTAGATATTTTTCCTCCATCGTAAAACTCCAAAGATCAAAGCAAACCATCACAATAGTGGAAATGTGATTACAATCTGGCTATGCATTTCGATATTAGCTTATACCATCTTCAAGCCGATGTTTCACCACTTCCCATATTCGGGTTGTGATTTATAACTTGTTGGTGCGCGTTCTTGATGTCGACGTCAATAATGCAGTCTATGTAATGTGCGTGGTTGACTGCTGGGCGGGGATCGTAACTTCTTTCTTTTTTTTTTTCATGATTAATTACTAGTTTCCAAGGTAGTGGTAAATCTATAGAATTGTTCTTATTGCAGTTGGGTCCTTTCGTCTTTTCGATAAGGATTGTTTCTGCATATCTTATCGTTGCTTCGGTTCGCTGTTTATTCATTATTGTTGCGTTTTCGAAATCAGGTTTGGTCTGGTTGTTAAGGCAATAGTCAATTAGAGCTGTTTTATTTTCTTTTTTTCTCCAATTATTTTCATGTTGAGTAATACGATATTTCAAATTATTTTTGGTGCTTCCTATGTAGTATTTATTTTCGGCATTCGGATTATTTATTATCTTGGTAGGGATTTTATATACACCACAACTGTTTACAATTTTTTTGGTTCGTGGTTATTTAAGATAATATCTTTATAGGGTTTAACTGACACTCCAAAGTCGATTTCATTTTTTCGACATTCTTTCTCAAGTATCTTGTTAATTGCTAGAATATAAGGAAAACGGCCTTTAAACGTTATATTTCGATGAACACGTGGTACGGGGTGTTTATATTCATAAATTAATTTTTTGATTATAGAAGGTTGGAATCCCAACCATTTGGCCGTATTGATGATCCATGATAGCGCTTCGTTCTTGTGATCAGGTAATTGTTTGTCATCTTTTGTGCACTTTCATTTCTAATTTACAGTCCCTTCCTTTTTCTGGCTGCTACCTAAAATACATTTTCTTTTTATGTTTTAATGTACATTTTCGTGTTTTAATGAGTAATATTCTGTAGTCTCAGTAATGTTTCATTTGTATATTTTTGTGCTTTTATTACTACCGCTGATATTTAGCCCTTATTTTTTTACTGAAGGCTTCCCGCAGAAGTGATCATATTTTTCTAGGAGAAAGAATTACGCCGCGTTTACTACAACATCAAGCGCACTCCGAACGTCACTGATTATGCATATTTGGACATGGGTTTTAATAAAAACAACTGACGCTGCTGACAAAGTTTTTTATTTATGTTCCAACGGGCATATGATGTTAAGGGCGTTGAACTGAATTTTGTCTCGAATCGCATCAAACACATTCCTGGTATCGAAAAACTTGGGCAAAATTACGCCTCCAGGTACACTGTTTCTTATGGAGACGATGAACTGGATACTGTTCAATCAAATATGTTGTTCGTGTTAAAACAAAAACAATGAGTCGATGGTACGACTACAACTTACCATATTGGCCACTCCAGAATCCGTGCAGTCGAAGAGTACCGTGATTATACCCCAATCGCAGCTCCTGATAGCCTTTTCTACCCAGTAGATGGTATAGAGCTGCTGTGTTCGCGTTACACTTTCATTTTTTATATGAGTTTTCGTTCTTATTACAACTGAAATAGAAATCAAGGAAATCATAAGCTTTTAAAAGTATTAGGGAAATTCTATGAAAAGCATATAGATAAAAATTGTGATGAGCAAGTTATTAGCATCTCGCACTTCGTAACACACACGCTGTAACGTACCAGGAGATGTGACGTACCTGCCAGAAGGACGCACACGACATAAAGGCAGATAGGAATCAGAATAAAACGTCCGCGTAGCTCAATTGGTAGCGTGACTTATTCCGGAGTGAGGGGATCCGGATTCGAATCCTGGCGCGGATAAAAATGACGGAGAAATTTACTTCGTTATAACGCATACATCGAAATGGGTTCTTCTGTGCACTTTCATTAAAACGACGGACCTCCAGTATGAGTGACAATTATCTGTTTCAACAGTTTCATACTAGAAATACTGCAGTCTCTTATGAGCTAAATGTTACGTCACCACAGCTATATACTGGTGACAATAGAAACTTGAAGTCAATAAAAGTATTTGATACCCCAGAGTACAAGCATATTTTTGAATATTGACACAAGTCGACCCATCCAAAATGTTCTTTCTGAACTTCTCTTATCCGTACAACTTTTAAATATCCATTCTGAAACCATCGGACGGTGTAGTCATTAACCACGTACTACACTGCTGCCCACCTAAAATGCAACACCAAGAAGGACACGACATAGCAAAGCCAGATTTACTAGACACATAACAACAGATACAAAGATGAAACGATTGAGCTTACAGACCCGTACGAGTAGCGGAACACGTAGACATCAATAGCTATTGTGGCCCTCATGGCTGGCAATAACGGCCGCTACACGCTGCGGCATCGAACGAAAGAGGCTTTGGATGTGAGCTTCGGTTATGTCGGTCCAGGCAGCTTCCACACCTTGCCACAGTTCATCAGGCGCAGCCGCGGGTGGCGCTTGCCGGGCCACTCGGTTGCCGATCAGCTACCAGACGTGTTCGATAGGTGACATATCGGGAGAACAGGCAGGCCACGGCAGCAGTGACACCTGGTGGGCCGTGAAGAATTCTTGCACGATGCGTGCCACGTGCGGGCGCGCATTGTCCTGTTGAAACGTGGCTGCGGGAAGGTCCTGCAGGTAAGCGGAGGACTATAGGCTCCAAAACGTTGGAGATGTAGCGGTGGCTGTTGAGTGTATCGGCGATGCGTACCACAGGGGTGCGGATGTCATATCCAATTGCGCCCCAAACCATAACGCCAGGCAACGGACCGGTATGGCGATGCATAATGCGGGCGTCATACAGTCTTTCGCCGCGATGCCGCCACACGTGGATCCGACCATCGTGGTGTTGCAGGCAGAAGCGGGATTCATCGGAGAAGGCGATGTCGTGCCATTCCGAGTCCAGGTGTGGCGTTCAACGGCCCACTGCCACCGCACACGCCGGCGGTGTAACGTCAATGGTAATCGGAACAATGGGCGCCGTGAGACAAGTCCCCGCTGCTGCAGACGACGTCGAACGGTACGTGCTGACACAGGTTGTTGCGCAACACACCCTAATTCCTGCGCTAACGTTCGTGATGTGGCGGTGCGAGCCGTCAATGCCCGCCGCAGAACATGCCGGTTCTTTCGTTCGGTGGTGTGCCGCGGCTGCGGCAATCGCTCACGTCGGTCCGTCCGTCTCTCCTGCACCCACGGAATCCATACTCGCCTCACCGTGGCTGGATGTCGTCCCACACGGGCGCTGATGTCTCGGTACGATAAACCGTTGTCGCGATAAGCCACTATTCGTCCTCTTTCGAACTCCGAAACGTGCTGGAATGACTGCTGTATTCTGCGACGAGGCATCAAGAAGCTTCCCACGCACAGGTCCGGCAGCACAACACACTTCCACTACTTACACCCCGCCTTCTGTGAACTATTCTTCTTATAGTGCTTCTCGGTGGCGTGCCGGGCGCACATGATTATGCATATGCCCTGAAATGCTAATCGTTTACATGTCCTCCCACGGGCTACACATGCAGCGAATTTCAGGCCAATCGGATGCTTCCTTCTTGGTGTTGCATTTTGGGTGGCCAGCAGTGTATCTCTCAACGTAACTCTGAGCTGGAAAATCTCAAGAAGTCTGAGTGAAAGACTCTAGTTTGTAAGGGAGATGGCACAAAGAGGAATTGAATGTCTTTTTACATGGTGTTTTCAAAAGGTACAATCAAATTTTGGGGACACATTCTACTGCGAAGCGTAATGAAAAAAATCCCATGAACATTGGGTCGGAAATGTTTCCCTTCGGAGTTATAGAAAATTTGAGACTGCAACTGAGGAAGTCTAACAAAAAGTATGTTGTTGATCAAAGTCGGATCATTTACATGCATGACGGCATAGCACATGTATGTAAATGTTCGATGAGGCAATACTACATAAGGTGAGTCCGCATTTGTTCTGCTGAACAGTTGTTCAGAAGTTGTGTAGAAGTTGATCAGCAGTCTTGCTGTTATTGACAGTTCACGCACTATTTGTAAGCTTGACCGTGGACAACGTTGCAATCAGAGACCTTTCTTCGGGGGGGGGGGGGGGGGGCAATTACAAATTTTGAGGGAGCTGAAACTAACAGACTGATTATATACATACAATTACAATTTTGTTATTTATATATACATTAATATATATATACAAAAAATTTAAATGGAGTATAAAATTTTCTTATGCTCGTATATCGCAAATGCAAATTCCAAGAAATCTACACATACAAGTGATTAAAAATGTGAAAATGTTATACCTTTGCTTTAATTCAATAATTCACCCTGGATTTCACCATGGGGTGGTGTAAAATATTAAGAATCCTAGTAAGATAACGTTATGCTGGAGAAAATGTCTCCCCCCCGCAAAAACCCCTTAGGAGTGGTAAAAATGTCTTCGCCTTACTATAAGCATGTTTCTCATTATTAAGGAATCATTACAGTGTTACCTGAAAACGTATGGTGCAAACCATTCCCCTGCCACTTGGTTTCAGCCCCTTTAGATTATTTAGATTAGCCAATAGTAGTAAAAAACAAACAAACTCACTAACCGTTTGGATGCCAGTTTGAGGTGCCCCGATTATTATTTTTTTCAACATAGTGTAAACCACCCAATGCCAGAAAAAAAAAACTTTTTACGGGAATAATTTCTAATAATTTGCTATTGTTAAAAATTAGGTAGCAAATATTTCATTGCGTGTGGAAGAACTGACGTCACGTTAGCTACACTGAGACTTAACCGTATACATGAAAAGTCGGCGTAGAAGACTGAAATAAAACTGAATGCCAGCTTGAAAAATATAATGATGTTTTGCAGTGCAAACACCTGTACTCTATGGAATTAGGTTTTTATTGCGCAAGTAGTCCGAGTTGTCAGTGCTTTAAAAATTGCCCCTTCAGCAAGGACGGTTTAATGTTTTATTGAAGGATGACAGAAATTTCAAATTGAAGTCCGCGGGGATGTTTTCTTTTTCTTTATTATTATAATATTTTCCCTCATTTTCCTAATTTTTTAAGTTAATTTTTCCAAATATTCAGCTATAAACGAAACTGATTAGACTAAATATAAAGAGAGATCAGCCAAAAACCTACGGGGGGAGGGGGAAGGCGTTCGTGGATTTTCGGAGGGTTAATCACCCCCGAAAAGATTCCTGAATACATCACTGACTGTGGATAATCCGTTTCCCGACGCTGCTCGGCACACATTCATTTCATTTGTAAAACAACACTGAAGCTCAGCGTTTCTACGGCATAGCTTTTCCTCAACAAGGATGTCCAACCAAGGACATTTGGTTGGATCTTTTCTGGGATCGATCCAGGTGTGTCCTAGCTTTAAAGAAACAGGGGTTAGACTTAGGAGTGGAGGATCCCGTAACTATCACCAGAACTGTAACAACAGACGTGGGTATTTCACATGCAACTGTATGGAACATTTGTTGTCATGACCAACTGTACCCTTACCTTGTGAAGCAAGTACAGGGTACGATCACTTGCTGATTTTTAATTCACGAGTCCTGTTTTTGCAATTGTTGTAACATACTTTGGTTAGAGCCGTGGCACTAGGTGTGGTACCGCGTGTAATAATACCCACAAGATTCACACAGAGAAGGAGGGGAAAGAGAAATTACAGTAAATTTAAACAATTCCACCAACGCTCGTGGCTAGCGAGAATTTCTCCTAATCACGTTGACAGCAGAATTAAGAAAGAAAAATGTTTGATGAATATACACTGCTGGCCACCCAAAATGCAACACGAAGAACGAAGCATCCGATTGGCCTGGAATTCGCAGCATTCGTCGCCCGCGAGAGGACATGCAAACGATTAGCATTGCAGGGAATATGTAAATCATAGGTGCCCGGCACGCCACCGAGAAGCACTATAAGAAGGGTGCACAGAAGGCGGGGTGTAAGCAGTGTAAGTGTGTTGTGCTGCCGGACCTATGCGTGGGAAGCTTCCTGATGCCTCGTCGCAGAATACGGCAGTCATCCCAGCAAGTCTCGGAGTTCGACAGAGGACGAATAGTGGCTTATCGTGACAGCGGTTTATCGTACCGAGACATCGGCGCCCGTGTCGGACGGCATCCAGCCACAGTGATGCGAGTATGGATTCGGTGGGTGCAGGAGGGACGGACGGACCGACGTGAGCGATTGCCGCTACCCGCGGCACACCACCGAACGAGAGGATCGGCATGTTGTGCGGCGGGCATTGACGGCTTTCACCGCCACATCACGAACGTTAGCGCAGGAATTAGGGTGTGTTGCGCAACAACCTGTGTCAGCACGCACCGTTCGACGTCGTCTGCAGGAGCAGGGACTTGTCGCACGGCGCCCATTGCTCCGATTACCATTGACGTTACACCACCGGCAAGTGCGGTGGCAGTGGGCCGTTGAACGCTGCACCTGGACTACGGAATGGCACGATATTTTCGTCTCCGACGAATCCCGCTTCTGCCTGCAACACCACGATGGTCTGATCCGTGTGTGGCGGCACCGCGGCGAGAGATTGTATGACGCCTGCATTATGCATCGCCATACCGGTCCGTCGCCTTGCGTTATAGTTTAGGGCGCAATTGGATATGACACCCGCACCCCGCTGGTACGTATCGCCGATACACTCAACAGCCACCGCACCATCTGCGACGTTTTGGAGCCTGTAGTCCTCCCTTACTTGCAGAACCTTCCAGCGGCCACGTTTTAACAGGACAATGCGCGCAAGTACGTGGCACGCATCGTGTAACAATTCTTTACGGCCTATCAGGTGTCACTGCTGCCGTGGTCTGCCTGTTCTCCCGATATGTCGCCCATCGAACACGTCTGGTCGCTGATCAGCAACTGAGTGGCCCGGAAAGCACCACCTGCTGCTCCCCTGATGAACTGTGGCAACGTGTTGAAGCAGCCAGGACCGACATACCCCAAGCCCACATCCAAAGCCTCTTTCGTTCGATGCCGCGGCGTGTAACGGCCGTTATTGCCAGCCATGGAAGCCCCACGAACTATTAATGTCTGCGTGTTCCTCAAGTCGCACGGGCCTGTAAGCTCAATCGTTTAACTTTTTGTATCTGTTGTTATGTGTCCAGTAAATCTGGCTTTGCTATCTCGTGTCTTTCTTGGTGTTGCATTTTGGGTGGCCAGCCGTGTATATCACAAAATCCTATCTCGATTGGGCGCGGGCACCTGGATTTAGCTGCAGCTCGTCCCAATCTACGTAGAAGTCAAAGCAACGCACAGACATACGAGAAACAACACGACGCTCTTTTAAACGCACGTTTGAGCATTTATAGGTGTATTTACTATAATACAGCAAATATAAACATTGCCACTTGCTTGCGCGGATTTGGACAAAAATCCACTCAAATGGAATTGTAGCTTGCTGGCTACGTTATCGGCAGGCAGCATATTTATGCACACTAACTTAAAAACAATTGACCGTGTACTGTGTACGATACTGAGACTATACTGCATCTTAACACTACTCATGCCACAAAAAGAAACATTTACGAAAAACACTTTCTTGTAAGTATTAAAAAATACGAACATTAGAGTATGAGCGTGAGATTTCACTGTAATTAAATTGTCTGCTAGGCACGTTAACTACAACTATTATTATTTACATATATTACTGCATCTAATCGACCCGCAGAGGTTTGATGCCAAGTTAGCGAGGAAGAGCTCTAACCTAAGTGCTCACAAACAAACCGAAAAAGGAAAATGTACATGTGTTGAAACCCCGATACGCCTTTCCCCAGTTCTGAATGAACTTTTCGCATCCGGTGGCACACTGATCGTTGATCGTCCACTGATTGTCCGTGCGAACTGTTTCATTCACACCACATACTTGTGATCCGGTATCCAATTTGTTTGAGATGTCTCACTCCACATCGGAGTTCATTGGAGGAAACACATAGCGTGCCCTTAACTGAAAGATTGCACGTCGCAATCCTGCACTGAGGTTTACGACTGAATGTCAGGTGGGGAACGCTATGTCCGAGGGAAGGTATGAATTCCTTCCTCCTTTTGAGATGTTGAATTGGATTCCTTATTGGAATCTTTGCATACAAGCGCACCACTACGGGGGTATTTTTCACGTTTGGTTTTAGATCTCCAATCGAGCACACGCAGAAAATCCAAGCCCGCCTTTATTTACGTGCTCACAGGGCTAACGTTGGTCACCAAAATGTCACGACGCTTGTTTTCGCCTCTCCGAATTATCTGTTTTTTCCCCGTACCCCACCTTTTTGAAACACTTGGAGGTTTCTGAATTATCACCTTATTTTTCTTAAGTTTGTTCGCGATGTGGGTGCTGCTTCCTTTTTTATTGCTAGTCTCTTGGAAAATCCACACAACGAGAGTGTTCCTCCTCTCAAGCCTTGTGAGAGGGGGGGGGGGATACAATGTATCGTCTTCTTGGGAAGGTGGAATGCACGTAAAAGTTTCCATAAATCTGACACAAAGAGCCAGTTGCTCGCAGCCATGTGGCTACTCTCATTGTGCGTTTTACATGTACAAGACGAAATCGATACCATACTTTTACAGACGCTAGTAAATTTTGACAACAGCAGTTATGAATAAACCAGCAGATCACTCGTTACCGTTATTAATTAGTACAGATCAGTACCAAATTATATTTATATGACGCCCATTCATAACAAATAATGAGAAAGATAAGGTAAAATTTTAGTAACAACTGGGGCTCCTTTCATTGTATCAAAATTGAGGCATTCTTCTTTTTTTCTTTACTGAGGACATCTATAGCCCATGCTAACTTTCTGAGCTCCTTTTTTTTACACATGGCACTGCACAACATTTGTTGTTTCTTCATATAGGTATCTCCAAACACTAGCAAAGAATTCTGATGAAACCTGCTCGTCTTCAAAAGGAGATCTGATACGCGTTGAAGAGGCACAGTTTTGCTCTTTAACAGCATATTGTTGTCTATGTGAAGAAACGGAACAAAATGGGGAGAGGATAGTTACCTTTAGCGAAAACAAATTACTACAAATAACCACTAGAAATCTGCAGAATTAATGATAATTTGTTGTCGAAGGGGAAAACGAGGAAATACTACTACTTACTAAATAGATGCGAAATAGTTGATTTACTTACCAATAGGGTGACCATGCTTATCTTTGTTATATGTAATAATTGCTCTAGAGTTGAAATAATCTGTCGGTAAATCAGACCTAGAAATAGCTGTAAAAAGAACCTCATGAGAACTCTGAAGCGCACGAATCTTCGTAATAACATGGCATCAGGAATATATAAATACAGAAGAACTGTAATGAATTAAAAAAAACAATATTCACAAATGGCACTGAATGAATGGCATGACCTTCATACTAACAGTGTAGCAGAAAATACCTCAAGTCAGAAGCTTTCTTTGTACCTAAAATCTCCTTTCCTTCTTGTTCGACGAACACTCCTTTACTCTCCAACTTGACCACTTCCCGAAACACCTTTCCTTTTGAATTTTGTTTCGCTTCCATCCTCTGAAGAGCATTCTTCCGGTACATCAGGTCGTAGAGCTATGAAAACTCATTCTTTTGCATATAACATTTCATAAATATATGTACTTGGATATACAATGTAGCATGTCTACAAATATGCACTGCTAATTTCGAGTCTGGCACGTGCCTGGAGATGCTGGTTATATAATACAGTCCAGTATGTTTCTGTAGACATGCACTTATGATTTATAATCTAAGAGGAAAATAAGTCTACGGTACATATATTTTCGATGTACGTATAATGTAGCATAAGTCTGGGAGCATGCAGGCACTTCTGCTTCATAATCTAAACTGGATATAAAAATATGCGCTTTATTCCGAAACCTAATACATTACATCATGTAATTACAGTCTATTTACATTTGAAGGAAAATATCATTGGTCTGTTTATGGGAATAGACGACTGAAACAATGCATTATTGTGACACTAGATGAGAAGTAGTGAGTAAGAAATATTAGTAATGCACAATTGCTTGCGTGCAGGAAGATTCATTGATGTGAAAGATCTGAACGGCATAGATTTATACAATGTCTTTCATATTGTGACAGTGATAGCACAACAACTTGCCAAAGCATTTTTTGCAGCATTCCTTAGCAGATTCTGTCTATGAATTAGGTTATGGTACGACCAGGAAAATCTTTTCATAAGCACCACTGTGCTAAATTGTCCAGGAAATTCTTTGATCTGTATTGGAATATATGCATATAATACTTTGTAATATGATCTAGATTGGAATATATGCTAGATATATGTTATATAAGGTCAGGATGTAAGGTCAGGTGATGCGTAACATCACAGCCTCTCCTTGACAAATGTCAACCCCGCCTTCTCGTGGTGCATCCTGTTCCCACTAAAGGGGCTCTGACGACCGCCCATAGCGGTATAACTATACCATCGGGATTAGAGGAAATTCTATCCCACACTCACCAACCCGCTTGGCCAGCGTGGTGAGTTATGGCCAAACCCCCCCAAAATGATTCCACAACTTAAATCTTGGCCCTCAGTCTCCGGCAGCTGGAATGTACCTGGCCAAGGCAGGTCAGTGCGACATGAAGGCAGAGGGTGCTAAGAATCCCCGGAGGACCGGACTAGGCTGCCATCTGATGCTGACCTTGGCTACTTACAATGGACGCTCCCTATCTTCTGATTCAAGGCTTCTTGAATTGGAAGAGGAACTACAAAGGATCAAGTGGGACATCGTGGGGCTAAGTGAGGTAAGGAGAAAAGGAGAAGATCTCATTGAACTGAAAAGTGGACATCTCTTCTACTATCGTGGGACAGATACTGGCAGAACTAGTGGTGTTGGATTTATAATAAACAAGAAACTGAAGGATAAAGTTGTAGAAGTTGAAAGTTCCTCTGACAGAGCTGCACGACTCGTTATCCAACTCTCGAAAAGATACCAGGCTCAGATTATTCAAACTTATGCACCCACCACAAGTCATCCTGAAGAAGAAATTGAAGAATTTTATGAGGAAATTTGTCATCTAAATAATAAAGGTAAGCAGCACTTGAAAATAATTATGGGAGATTTCAATGCAAAAATAGGGCAACGGCAACAGAATGAAACTTCAGTAGGTAAATTCGGTCATGGCAAAAGAAACCAGCGTGGAAATACTCTCGTTGAGTTTGCAGAGGCAGAAGGGTTTTTCATCTTGAACTCCTTCTTCAAGAAAAAGCCACACAGGAAATGGACATGGAGACATCCAAATGGGACGACAAGTGAAATTGATTTTATTATGTGTAACAAAAAATTCGTCATAGAAGACTGCAGTGTGCTAAACAAGTTCAACACAGGTAGTGACCATAGATTGGTGAGATGTAAGATGCACCTCAACACTAAACTTGAACGTGGCAAGCTCATAAGACAAACAAAATCTATTGACATAACCAACCTTAAAAAACACCATAATACCTTCAAGTTAGAACTGAAGAACAGGTTCTCTGCTTTAGAAGGCCTAACATCGGAAGAAGTGGACATCTCTGAAGTTAACAGAAAAGTAACCAAAGCTCTTATGGAAACAGCAACAAAATTAGCTGGGTCTAAGAACAAGTTGCATGTGAACAAATTATCAGGAAAAACCAAAATGTTGATGCAAAAAAGAAGAGAGATGAGGACAACTAAAGAAGATGTGACTTCCAAAGTGGAATATATAGAGCTATGCAAGACAGTAAGAAAAAGTATCACTGAAAACGTAAGGAAATTCAACTGTGAACTAGTGAGGAAAGCAATTGAAAACAACCAAAGCCTAAAGATAGCAAAGGGACATCTCAGTAAGGGAAGAAAACAGATTATGGCACTGAGAAAAGAAGATGGTTCTGTAACAAGAAATAGAGGCGAAATTTTGACAAGAGTGAAAGATTTCTACTCCAAATTATATGAAAGGGATGATATATGCACTCCAGACATCATGAAAGATACCAGTACCAGAGTTCCTCCAGTCCTTCCAGTAGAAGTTGCACATACAATCAAGAACATGAAGCGAGGAAATGCTCCAGGAGAAGATGGAATTACTGTAGACATCATACAAGAAGCAAGTGGAGAAATCGAAACAGTACTCGCCCAAATTTTCACTCGATGCCTTAATGAAGGAAATATTCCTGAGGATTGGAACACCGCTACAATGATCCTGCTACATAAGAAAGGTGACATTGAGGATCTCAGGAACTACAGACCTATCAGCCTCCTATCAGTGGTTTATAAAATCTTCACTAAAGTTCTTTCACACCGCTTGAAGGTAACACTGGACATGGCTCAACCGAGAGAACAAGCTGGATTCAGGAGTGGCTACAGCACAATAGATCATATCCACGTGCTGAGAGAACTAATTGAAAGAGCGAGGGAATATGAACTTCCATTGTGCATGGCTTTTATCGATTATGAAAAAGCCTTTGATTCGGTGAAACCATCAGCAGTTACAATGGCTCTGAAAACCTGCGGTATTGAAGATGCATACATTAATGTTATTAATAACATCTATGAAAATGCAAGTGCAAAGATTCGGCTGTTTGAAAATACAACACACGTAAAAATTGGAAAGGGAGTGAGACAAGGTGACACCATATCTCCGAAGCTCTTTAATGCCACATTGGAGGGTGTTTTTCAGACGCTGAGCTGGAAAAACAAGGGGATAAAGATTAATGGAGATTATCTAACCCACCTTCGTTTTGCTGATGACGTAGTCATTTTTGCAACTACCTCATCAGAGCTGCAGAGTATGATCCAGGAACTTGCTGACAAGAGCAAAGAAGTGGGATTAAAAATGAACTTTCAGAAGACAAAAGTGATGTTCAATGCTTTTACAAGAAATGAAGATTTATCGATTGATGGAGAAAAGCTGGAGATAACAGACACGTACGTTTATCTTGGACAGCAGATATCAAGTGAGGGTCACATTGATGAAGAAATTAATCGGCGTACAAAACTTGCCTGGAGAGCTTTTTGGAAGAAACAGCATAATTTTCAAGAGCAATATGCCATTATGTCTTAAAAGAAAAGTGTTTGATCAATGCATCCTTCCAGTGCTTACGTATGGTGCAGAGACGTGGACCTTAACTAAAAGAGACATACAAAGGCTGCAGACAACTCAAAGCAGCATGGAGAGGTGCATGCTTGGTGTAACCAGGAGAGATAAGAAGAGGAACTCGTGGATCCGAAAAATGACAAGAGTGGAAGACATCATGATCAGAGTTAAATCCCTGAAATGGCAATGGGCTGGACATACTGCCAGAAGGACAGATCATCGATGGACAGCCGAAATTTTAGATTGGATTCCAAGGGACAGGAAAAGACCCAGAAGAAGACCACATGGGAGATGGTTGGATGAAATTCGAAAGTATGCAGGGGTGACATGGAGGAGACTGGCACAAGACAAACCGTTGTGGAGGAAACTTGGGGAGACCTTCGTCCAGCAGTGGATTGATAATGGTTGACAATGATGATGATGATGATATGTTATATGACTTCAATCCAATCGTTCAAGTGCAATTTCGTGGAACAGATACTAAATGCCTGAAATGGAAGCATGCATTGTGCACAGAGATTTAAGTAAGCTGCAGTGCGTAGATACTTCCAGAGCTTTATCTGAGGATTTTCGTTTAACCTCTATATTTCAATTTTAATCTCTTTCACCTGATCTTGACTTCATAGATACAGGCTGGTGGGTATAACATTGAGCATTGAACTTGCTTTTTTCCTTTTATCTAGACTTTATGTATAATTAGTGCGCCCTCCTTTTATCGTGTTGTTAAACACACTGTCTTTTAGTTACAATACTTTGCACATCAGCTTATTCTGAATGATTTCTTAATCATCTGTGTTCTTAATTCGTAACTTTTACACATTATGTAAGCTCGTTTGAAATCCCTTAATCCATTCTTTCATGCATCAGGGGTGGAGTTGAAACAATAGCTAATGCGGCAAATATCTTTTACTACATTACCACGTTTTGTTGATTTTCTGATATTTCTTAGGAGACATTCTTAATTTAGGAAAGCAATGAAGAGAGAAAAGCAATGTTTCACGAACTACATTTCGAACACTGAAAGAAATAAAATTACCTTACATACCCGCGTACTGCGACACTAGTTGAGAAGTCCAGAAAATTCCCATTCACTTGCAAGACGTGTTTAACAGATAAAAATCGGTAAAAAAACAAGACCAGCATAAAAGCCTAACTGAAATTTCAAGTGTTTGGAAACCCAGAAAAAACACAAGTGTTGGGAAACTGCTGACCACCAGCTGGTAGTGATGGGTCACTGCTGGCTAAAACCTGCCGCTCACGGCAAGGTAGCGATCTGTTGGTGGCAGCGCCATCAGTTGGCAGCCATTGATGGCCCTACAGCATTGCCGTGAATTGCGGGCCTCCAAGCAATTGACACTAGTGGCCCGTAGCTGGCAACCGAAGAAATCCCAACACTAGGGGGAAGCAACGGGATTGCGCATGCGCGGAAGCAACACATGTTGTGTCTCTGGTGGTTAGTTAAAGACGACGCTATCGTCATCGTGTTATTTCAGCGGATGTTAAGAAAAAAAAAAGCCATATGTAGAGAGGGGAATTAATTTCTTAATGAAATGCCACGTCGACGAAGATTACCGTCTGAAGAAAAATATATAAATCATTATTAATGAACTGTAAGAAATAGTCAATTACTCTCGTGTATTTATAGAAACTCATTTCGTAGCAAAATTGCTGCATTAACACACAAATTATCGAGAATACAGACAGCCATGAAATACACCCACTCCATTTATATGAATAACAACAAATAATTTATCCGTAATCTTTCGTTTTAAAATACATTAAACTGCTTCTAACAAAAGTCCCGGAAAAATACTAAAAAATCGTTATGCTGAAAAAAAAAATTATAGGGGTACAAAATTTATCAATTATTTGAAGAAGAAAAAAGCAACGCTATGTGGATATAATGTACTCATCCATGGGTTGAATACACAAGGCTGGAGGAATTCGCTGCTAAAAATAACAAGTAAAATAAAATATCTTTCTTCTTTAGAACAAATGTAGTTTCAGACCGCGAAGAGGAAAGATACGTTAAAAATGTAGCAGAATGTGATATGAACGGGTAAATATTAATTAATTAACCAATCGGCTTTCAAGACCACAAGGACAGCACAAAACTTTGGAAAGCGCCTTTAAGTTGGTACAGTCGTTGAAAATAAGTGGAGTCCCCTTAAGGTAAATAGAAAGAATCGTTACGTTGAAAAAATAAATTTACGAATTATATGAAACAGACATTTATGAAAAACACCTCGCAATATTGTAAAATTAAAGAGAGAACCCTTAGTTTCACATCGCGCAGGACAGAGGCTCAGCTTCAAGCAAAAGCTTGTGCGTGGCAAACCAGTGCAGTTGCTAGAGTGCTCGCTTCGCAAGCAGACTATTGTTGGTTCGTTTCCAGCCAGATCTAAACGGGCGTTTTTCAGGACCTGTTGAGAAAATTTCCCCAGCGCTGTCCGGTCATGTAGAAGTTTCCGGGAGGAGGGGGTAGTAGTTGTGCCTTTGGAAAACGGAGGTTGTCTTTGTTTTATGGCTACTACTGGAAAATTGGTGGACAAGATTCGGCAGGCCACCAGTTACGATACGTGATTGCCGACTGCCACTGCCGGGAGACTGGCTGACCACAGTAGGCTAGCCATCATTTATGGCACGTACTTGTGGCAGCCACTGCCTGTGATGGATAACTGATGGCCCTGTTCTGGCATATGACAAATGATAGGGTGCCAATTGTTAGCCAGCTGCTGGCTTGAACTGCTGGCCCGTGTGGTGGCTGTCGGGACATTTTATTGACGATTGGGCAGCGGCAACATAGTGCTGGGCCAGTGCTGGGCTTGAGTGCTAGCCCAGCAACACTGTTTTTACTGGTAAACATATTTATTGAAATAAAATTACGTAAATTTCTGAAATGATCTTTTAAAGCCTTCAAAATCCTATTTTCTATCAGAATTTCCAAGTAGTTCCTGTGAGTCAATTTCCTTTAATGTTACATCATCAATATAAACATTGTCATCGGCAATGTCGTCGTGGCTATTTCATTCATCCGATAGATGTACCATACAAGTCATTATTTATTTAATTTTTTTTGAAAATTTGACTTGCACTTTCGTAACAACGACTCAGCCGGAAGTTGCAAAAAAGTTACTGTGGAAACACAAGAGATCGCGGATTCGTTCGTTGCTCTCCTCTCCCAATTTGGTGTAGCATGCTCAACCTCCCACGGTGGAAGTAAGGATCGGATTAGTTCCTTTTGAGGAAAACTCTCTGGTCTAACTTTGAAAATGGGATTAGGTTTCGCATTTATCATATTAACGACAACTATTTCCGTAGGTCTGCGGACGGGTCGTTCCTTCAAATCGCACGCTGGGTTTAAAAATATTTCATACTTATATTTTTAATTGACTAGCGTATGAGCCGACCGCTGCACTTAAAAAAAACTTCTTCCAAAATCTTTTGGCTGATACACGAGTATATACAGTATTTATTCTGTTTAAACAATTATTGCAACACAGTATACTAGTACAAGAATCTTTCTTACCCCCAAAATAAATACTAACACAGTATACTAGTACAAGAATCTTTCTTACCCCAAAATAAATACTAACACCGTATACTAGTACAAGAATCTTTCTTACCCCAAAATAAATACTAACACAGTATACTAGTACAAGAATCTTTCTTACCCCAAAATAAATACTAACACAGTATAATAAATCCGTTTACTGTGCATTGTGAATTTGTTTTCCAACAGCATGCAGTGTGTCACTAATATACTTTATATGTATAGAACACTAATATAATTTTCTCTTCTTTTGGCTCTTCAGCCACCTAAGACGTACTAAAATTTGGGAGGGGTGATGTAATTTTAATTTAACGCTCATGATTCTGAGGAAGAAAAGAACCAAATGCGTGGGACAAATATGTAAGATTCGCCAAGAAAAATAACTAGCAGTTGAATGCACACCTTTTTAGTTTTGTCCAACAGACCACTCTGAGAAATTGACAAAAACTGTGGGCAGCAGTTAACTTCGTTCTGAAAGAACATAAAGGAATGGGAAGTGTGGTTGATGGTCTAGGACACGAGACTCAGATTTCGCTTAAGTCGCGGTTCGAATCTTTTAGAAAAACGTGATTGTTGGGCTTTTTCTTTGGGCACTCGTTCTGTGCATTTTCTGGTCTGAAATAAAAAAATGAGCGACTACTAAGATACTCATGGAAAGAGAGGGTCTCTTCAAGGGCGTTCTATGAATTTATATAAAAAAAACCAGAGCAAATTTAAAATTTTCACACCATTTCTGACCTCTCGGTAGTCCAGTGATGTGCGAGTTAGGATCTGGTCCGGATAAGGCGTGGTTGTTGTACTTGTCCTGTTTCATGGCCTTATGTCTTGCTGATCCAGCTGAGAGCCAACATGGCGATGCAAACTGAAAATCACTTAGAAAGGCAAGATGAAAGCGGGCAATGAACCCCAAACCTCCAAGCTTCGTGTCCTTCTTATTATTAGCATTATTTTTAGAATTAATATTTTCATTTCTCATTCTATTTATCTTAAAACATTTCTTACGCTACTCTTTCTCCTTTTGCTAAGCCGGTTCCGATCCGGAAAATAAAGTTCATTAATACATAGTTTTTCACTCCTTGAGAAATTCAGACTCCAGTATCCGAGGGCTAATACTATTCAAAGATCCAAATTCGTCAGCAACTTACCCTTGAGCAGAACTGTAACAATAGAAAAAATTCCTTTTGTGAAAGCAATGAAGTACAATAGAATTAATAGAAGTTTGCAAAAATATGAAAAAAACATTCTCTGTGGGAAAACGATGAAGTGCTGCAGAATTAATAGAAGAACAGCAGACATTGAAACATTTACAAAATCTGTTATAAATGGAAGGAGGAACTGCAGAGTTAATGAGTCTGCGGTTCTTTTGCGGTTCAGGAGTATCATTAATCTGAATTGCAGCAGAGACAGAAACGCTTTGATAAGAAATAGCCTCACCAAAAGATGCTGTAGGTAAGATTTCAGTTTCCATTTTAATTTTCCTTATTTATCCCCCCCCCACACACACACCCCTCCCTTTTTTTGTCTTTTATCTTTTGGGAATTCCCGATAGATGCTCACGAAATCAGTTTCTCTGAAATAAGTTTTGATTTGGAAAAACGTGATAGATGTTTTGTGCACTTTTCATTATTATTCCAGAGCGTTATTAAGTGGTTTTGGCGAGGTCAGAAAAAATGCACATGTATCTACCCAATGATAAAGGTAAAAGGGAATTTCCGGAATATCTGGCAAATTAAGGAAAACTGGAGGACCCGTAACGGCACGATAATTGCTTGGAGTTCCTAAATTTTGGGATCCGGAACTTCTATTTCGAATGGTAAAGGGGAAGTCCCTTTTGAATGTGAACGACTAGTATTGGCGATTTCATAGAAAAACAATTTCAGTCAGACTTATATATACTTAGTAATTTTCATGATTATCAAGTTATTCAATAAATCGAGCTGTTCATAAAAAATTATGAGAATAATGGTAAAATCACTACTCTCATAATTTTTATACGCACATGAATAAAAATAGTACAAAATACCTTTTTAACGCTGGTTTAGGAAGATAAAATTGACATACTAATCTTTAAACGTGAGCCAAATCACGATTTTAGAAAAGAAATAAATGCGTATAATAAATTTAAAACTTGTGAGACAGCAATAGTTGTTTTAAGAAAAATTTAATATGTTTACATTACTAGTGCAATAAATTGCTTTTACGGAAGAGCATTACTGTGCACATTTTTTATTAAAAACTACGGTTCCGTACAACGTTGGATTTTTTTTATTCATCAATATCTAAAAGGGAACACATAGCTTAATATAAAAGCCAGTTTAGAAGTTAAAAGATTCACCAAATAAGATATACAAAAATACTACTGTTTCTTAATAATGTCGATGTTAATTTCAGAGTGGGAGAACGAAGGAATGACTCAGCAGATACGCGTCACATTGAAAGAGAGAACGCCATCACCAGCAGCTACTATTTGAAGTGGATTTGCCTACAACAACAAAAAAGTCTATAGGTACTACCGGTTTCTTGGAAAATTTGCAAGCCGGATGCCGGAATGCGCCTGCGGGCCACTGATTGAGTAGAACAGATCTAAAGAAACTGCAGGCTGGATGAAGACTGATTCGAAAGATTTAAAAAATATCAATCAGTTTTGATCTTTTTTTAAGTCAGTTAAGAAATTGCTGGTTGGACGAAATCTGTTCGAAAGATTTCAAAAACATAATTCAGGTAGACCTATTCTTTAAAATAAGTCAATTTTGTGTGCGACAATTAATTCATTGCATTTTTCTGTTGAAAATAACTTTCCGAGCTACAAACCAGCCAAAATATCTTCTAATACTAGTAAAATTCTATAAAAAAAATTCTTAAATACGGGTCTTTAACGTTAGTTTTGACATCTGAGCTGTTCGTCCTGAATAATGTTTTTTATCAAAAAGTTTGTCAGTAACTTCTAAGACTTTTGTAAACGATACATATAAGAGCTGTTTATTGAAGAAATTTTCGTTACTTATTCGTCGAGATAAGCCGAGCTAGGACACCGCTCTTCTACTCTTCTTAAAAGTGGAAAGCATCCCATCTATACTGCGTTCTCTTTACGTTCCGCAATTATTTTTTCAGAACTGCAAGTACGTTCAGTTTGTTATAAAGAATATGTAAAAGCCTTGAAAATGCATGCAAATAAATGACCAAGGTCTGTTTATCCATGATTGTGTACCTGTGCATTTATCGGAGAAATGCTCATCGTTGCTCACCACCCCACTTCTTCAAATAGGAGTGCATCATTGGTAAAATACTTCTGATAGAGTCTGGTATTAGGAAAATGTTTATTAATTAATCGTAACTGAAAGTGCTATATCTTGTGTAACTAAAATTTAAGATTTTGGGTAAACTTTGGGGAATCAGACCTACCTACATCGTATTCATATAAAGGTTTTCTGAAATTCAGTGTTTGGTTCTCTTATTTTGAACACCAACACGCTTCGCTTGAAATCCCCAAACGCTTCTAGTTTCTATACGTTGAACACATTGTGTATTTATTACACACACCACTCACAGAATTACAAACTTTTATTCGATAACGGATTGGACCTCCTTTAGCCCAAATCACAGCACGTCTGCGGTTTGGTACAGATTTCACAAGATGTTGGAGAGCATCTACATCTACAGCATGCCAGACGTTCATCAGACATCCCTTTAACTTGCTCATATTTGACGGAAGAGGACTTCTGCTCCCGGATCTGTTTTTCTAACATGTCTATTATATTCTTACATTCTCAATGGAGTTCAGATCTGAGTTTTGTAGTGGCCAAGGAAGATGATGAAAATCGCTGTGGTGCTCGCTAAACCACTGCAGAACACATTCTACACGATGGATTGTCGTCCATGACACAGTTCTCACTTTCTGGAGAAAAAGTCAGCTTTGCAGGATGGACTTGATCGACAACAATGTTCAGATAATGCTTGGAGGACACTCGACTTTCCAGAAATATCAGGGGGACACCTTCCGAACCAACAGAATGTGTCCCACACAATAACCCATCTCCAGAACCTTTAACTGTCTATTCAAGGCAAGCTGGGTTCATTGCTTCAAAGGGTTCCCGCCAAACTCTCTGCCTGCAGTCAGTACAGAACAAAGTGTACTGCAACTCGTCGGAACCCGTAGGACTTTTTTCCAGTGTTCCAGTGTCCAGTCACAGTGTTTCTGACACTACTGTAGACAAACTTTCTGGTTTTTAGCAGGAGTCAGTGGTTTCCGTGTAGGCAGGCAACGGTCAATACCGATCCTCTTGAATTTCCTGCGCACAGTTCGCTGAGATATGGAGTCGGGAACAGCCTTCACTGAATGCTTCGGTCAACGATTGCGCACAGTAAGCCCTGCATTTCTGTACAAGCTTTCTCAGACGATGGCGATCTCGTTCCTGACAGATTGCCATCGCGCCACAGTTACATCTCTTAGACAAGCAATGTGGTTTTTATTTTCAATGACTAACAACCTGTGATATCTCATCAATAAGCTCTGCTGTTTTCAAAATTGTCACTCCAGCCAGTCGAGTACCCACAGTAAGCTCTTTAACTAAGTCCGAAAGATCCCTTCTTCTTTCCATTGTGATAAAAATTTTTCACGAGCAGCAGTCTTAAATAGTTGTATAGAGCACATGGTGCGCACGTGATCGTGAATTTTACATATGTGCTGCGTGAATTACGTCTATGTATTACATCTGCATAAAGGTTTCTAATTCAATGGTCGGTATGGGTTGCTCTCGCTATCAAAATCTTGAGAGAGGAAAACTTCAAAATTTCTAAATTACGTAGATGACATTCCAAAATGGGAACTTAAGGAAAATAATTCAAAAATTAAGGCTATCAATCTTTTTCCTAAAAGTGCCAGCTTCCCAACGCTTTTCAAATAGGCCTTTGAAGCGACTACTAAAAAATCAAATGCCTTGGTCTACTGAGATAAGTTATTTATTTTTTTATGCCATGCGGCACGATAAAAAATCAAAGTTCTGAAGTTATACTCTTTAAATTTGCACCATAATGAAAAAAATAGTGTCCTACATTTTCGCAAAAACCTTATTTCTACGTGTTGTAAGTAAAACTCAAGGACTTAATAAGTTAGTTGAAGTGGTTCGGGCCACCCCCGCGGTTAAAAATAGTTCTCGATAAAATTAAGGGCCTTCGTAGATATTATTCATTAGACTAAACTTTTCCTTTGATAATACTGCTTTTGATTTGTTCTAGTCCATTAATATATAAAAATGAATAAATAAAAGAGAATACCAGTGCAATGGTATGTATGATACGTACAAATAAAGGTATGCAATATGATGATTTACAAAAAATATGTATACACTGACTTGACAGAAATCATGAGATATCTACCTAGTAACGTTAGGCCCACCTTTCCCCTGGATAAGGGCAGTCACATGACAAGGTATTGAGTCCACTAGGGAGTGAAAATGTTTTACAGGTATTTTTACCCATGCTTGCTGCATCACTTTCCATAATTTTGTTTTATTGCTGGATGGAGGATCCAAAGCTCGAACGAACCTTTTCACAGCATCCCACAAGGTTCATGTGTAGTGAACAGGGACGCCATTCGAGGGCGGAAAATTTTGCGGAATGCTCTTCTAACCATGTTCTGATAACCACGGCTCTGTGGGGAGGCGCATTGTCCTGCTGGAAATATTAATTGCCCTGTCTGTGCACGATAACCATGAAAGAATGTAGAGGATCTGCGAAGACAGAGATTTTGCGTGGACCGTTCAAGAGATGCTTCTAAACGTGCTAAAAGTTTCAATATATGCCTGTTGAACAGACCGCAGACCACAACCGAGGTTCCACCAGCCTGAAGCCCCTTGTTGCGATGCCGGGTCCACCGCTTCGTGCGGTTTTCGCAAGATCTGTGCTCTCTTATGTGCGCGAAATAACTACAAACGGGAATCCCAAGAGATCAGTCGCCAATCATTGAAGGCCCAGTGCCGATGTTCTTTCTCAAAATTGAGACGTACAATCCGGTGACATAGCGTTAAGAATGGAACTCTGGTCGTTTGGCGGCTATTGAGCCTAATGATCGCCTGATGGTCTTAGTGGAAACGTTTCTGGCAACAATTGGCGTGCCCAGAAATTGTTTTCCGGAGAGATGGGGGTATGAAATTTTTTCGGAGGTTACGAAATGTATTTTTTATACAATTAAATGTGTTACGAGTGCATTTTTAAAATGTATGCAGCATCCGCGCAAAAATATTCAAATAAATATTGCTGCAGATTATTATTAATATTTTTATTACCGACCTATATTTTTATCACCACATAATGATTGACCACTTACAGGGGTTAGACAGAATAATGTGAACACCTAGGAAAAGAAAGTTTTACGTACCTAGGGTGTGGGATATGGTATTACGGTGTATAGATAGGATTTACTGTGTATTATTGTATGGGGTGTGAGATATGGTTTACCAGATATGGTATTACGTAAATATGACTGTACGACAAGCAATGTTGAAACCGAACGCTCACTTTCTGAAGTTGCCACTGGTAGAGTACCTAGTATGTGAAACAATGTTTTTTATTTTTTTTAGTATGTGAAGTAACGTTTTTCTAGTATGTGAAGCAATGTTTTTCTAGTATGTGAAGCAATGTTTTTCTAGTATGTGAAACAATGTTTTTCCAGTATGTGAAACAATGTTTTTCTAGTATGTGAAACAATGTTTCACATACTAGCTTTTTTTTTTATAAAACATTGTTTCATACCTCACTGTAGCACAGTTATAAAGCACTTAATGCATATTTTTGCCAGTGCTCCTTGTTTTTGCGATCAATTCTACGGTACCACAGTTTCAATTGCACGATTAAATCTTCTTGCGAGCCATTCAAGTCACCTGTATGAAATTCAGTTAAAGTTTTAACCCTTTAACCGGCTGGAACGAGTTAACTCGGGGTTAACAAAATGTGCTGAACTCAACTCCAACGAATATATTCGCTGTCTAAGAAGTGCGCGGAATGCTACTGGAACGAATTCATTCAGGGTATGTTTAGTGGTCCCAAAGCTGCTCGTGCGATTTACAATCAGGACTAGGGCATCGAAAAAAGTTGCTTTCACCCTTAGATTCGTTATTCAGGCTGGTCATTCAGGCGTATGATTGAGACCAATCCCTTCTGACGAATTAACTGATAAAGGACTACGGCAATTATAACGAAGTGAATTTCTCCGTCATTTTTATCCGCGCCAGGATTCGAACCCGGGTCCCCTCATTCCGGAATAAGTTGCTCTACCAATTGAGCTACGCGGACTTTTATTCTGATTCCTATCTGCCTTTATGTCGTGTGCGTCCTTCGGGCAGGTACGTCACATCTCCTGGTACGTTACACAATGGAGACGAATTTAAGGAAGGAGAGGGAAGACATTTGAGAAAATCTTTTTTACCGAGTTGCACGATGTTCGTTTCAGGGAGCCTAGCCCTTCCCTATCATGTTTAAAGTCATGGAACAGGGAATATAATACTAGAAGGGAGGGCTTATCACCAATAATATGCATTTTTAGCTGTTGCTGAGAGAGAGGGGGTAAAGACAAATTATTTTACCGTAGCTTTTGTAAATCATCGTCGCTATGTCAGCTTTTCTGTTTAGAGGGAACAAAAATTCCCCGTTTAGTTCAAGCACAGTACACCAGCCGCTTAAAAGGTTAAAACCATCAATATCTTGAGAAAATGGTGGCACATTGGGATTTGTTGTAAAAAGTGACTGGAATCGTGATAAGATTGATTTGTGTGCGAGAAATCTATTTTCCAAAGCACTAATAAACATGTCCAAAAAATGGTACATAAATTGAAATCCTGTAATAATACATAATATGGTACCTAAATTGAAATCCTGTAATAATACATAATATGGTACATAACAACGAAATCCTTATGTACCAAAATTACCAAAATTTCATATTATGTGCCAAAAATGGTACATAATATGAAATCCTGTGTTCTGTAATAGCGTTGGTTTTGTTTTGATGTGATATCTTGGTATTTTAATCAAAACTCCTTGTATTTCAGCGTACTTCAGAGCAATCTGAAATAAGTCTTGGAACTCAAATTTGCCATTGCTTCATCGCCTCAGAAACTTTCAGTATACTCATGGCTTTTCATTGAAATGGGACATTCTGGTCCTTAGCTCCTTGCCGCTTCCTCGTCTCATGGAGAAAACACGTTCAATTGTTGCCATGGGACATGAAAACAATTTCAAATACTATCGAAACTTTGCCTTTTAAAATCGCGTTTTTAAAATATCGAAAGGCTTCAAATTTGAGGGGGTTAGCAACCCTCCCCCTCCTTGGGCACGCCACTATTGGCGCCTCCCTGGTTGAAGTCAGCGTTGCATTGGGCCACGGTTGCTTTCCCGTTGGTCGCAAATATGCGAGACACAACTCGACAGCAACGTTCATCTACCACATTTCTGTACCCACAGCGCTGTCCAAGATGTGATGTTACTCCGGAAAAGGTGTATGCGTGATATTCTCGTGATGCCGTAGAACGGGGTTCTGCAATTCCTGTACCACCTCCGCGATAGAGTGACCCGTGCTTTGGGCACCCACTATCATCCCTCTTTCAAACTCTATTAACTCATGACGCTTATTCATACTCAAATCGAATTACCGTCTACGTGAGGGAAGATCTCAGATAATATGTAAAGGATTTTAGGAAGGGAGTGTCTGACCCCAGGTCTTAAACAACTCTTTAAAATGAGGAGGCTAGGAGATTTGGGCCAGAGTGCCCGATAGGAAAGTGACACGGAAGCGAGATAGAAAGGGGGAAGGAAGACGCCCTTATTTATTACCGGGGGACCAGTACCCGGAGTCCGACGGCTTAACATGCCAATCTGACGGACGGGGAATTTTCAGTGGCTCGAGCGTACTATGAGGTTCCATGGCAGCTCGAAAGTTGACTATTAGGCCAGCCGCGGCCCCTACGTGAGAGCTCGCTAAAGCTCGATATTTGAAGAAGTTTTAGGAAGGGAGTGTCTGACCCCAGGTCTAAAACTGCCCTTAGAAATAAGAAGCTAGGAGATCTGAGTAAGTGAACTCAATAAGAAAGACAAACAGAAAAATGTAGTGAAAGGAGATGGTGATCCGTGACACCAGTCCGGGGGTAAGGGGGCAAAGGGACCGAAACATCGCACAACATCACAGGAATCCACAACACCACCCGGCGGCCGACACACCAGGAAGTAACTGAAACTCAACGATACCCAATCCAATTTCCCTAGCAGAATCCATTTTCACCATTTCGATGCCAATCTGAAAAAGAATGGGGTGGTGGTCTGTCTAACACCCACAAGTGTTCACATACTTACTCTCTCCGTCAAGGGGGGTCAACGATCACCGCCTTAGTTCTGGGATACCTAAGGAATTCGCTGGGATTGTAATCAACTGTGCTCCTAACAAGTCCATTAGGGTGGGTTTCCGCTTTCTTGAAGAACTTTTTGGCGAGTCTGGTAAAAAACTCATGTACCTTCTCGATTCCAAGTCTGTTCCTCAGGTTCAGAAGTGGGGTCCAAGGGGGAGCCCCAGTGATCATTCAAATTGCTCGGGCCTGCACCCTCTCGATTCTCTCTCGCTGATTCCTACTAATACTAATCCAGATGGAGGAATCGTAGGTAAGCACCGGCCTGACGACCGTCTTGTACAGCAGCACTTTGTGCCGTGTTGTAAAGAAGCTTCTCCGGTGGAGTAGTGGAGCTAGCTACCCAAGGCATTGTCTAGCTTTATTCGTGCGGTAGCTGGTGTTCGCTACCCACGAAAGTCGACAATCTAGTTGGAGCCCTAGGTACTTAGTGGAAGAAGCCCAGGGGATTGTCTCTTGAAACATAACGAGTTTCGGTACTCCTCGGAGCTATCCAAAAAACAACAGCGCACTGCTCTTAGACGGATTGATCTTGATCCGCCAGTCAGTGTAGTAGGTTTCCAGCTACGTGAGGGTAGTGATGTCCTCCTACTTATATACCTGCCAAGCGGTGGGTTCGTTCACCAGCAAGAGGGGTGGCAATGTAGAGTTGCCCAGGAAACAGGTATCCCATGATTTCTCCCCTCTCAGTGTAAATAAAATACGCAGACATACATACTGTATATTGACTAATAATGTACAGGATGCTTGACCTTCCCTACCCCCGAAATGAAATTCCAGCCACGTCACTGATCGTAAATTCATCTTGGTGTGGTTAACTGTATACATTATAAGGTATATGCGTGCTTGATTAAAAAACAATGTACATGTTTTTGGATGAGATACGTATCTGACCCACGTAAAATTTACAAAGGTGCGAAATGTGTATTGGTTCCTTGCCTATTACATATTTACGTCAGTGGTAACCTTTCAGTTACATCTATAAGTAATACTGCAATATCAGTGCCAGAATTTCGTCTTGCGTTGAATAAGAAACTAAAAAGTTGTGGAAACATTTATAAAAAAAATTAAAAACTTACTATTAGCTTCGAATTCCGTCCTCCATTTTAGAGATTCTTTCACCATCTTGAGAGCATTGTCAACATTCTTGTGCTGATGCAATATATATCTAGCTACATACCAATCATTTTCTTTCATTCTTGCGATGTCATCTGGATGATATATATCTGAAAAAGGAAGTGTGATTTATTTTCTAACAAATGGTCAGGAGATCATAAAAAGACTGATCATTGAAGATTTTTTAAAATGCGAGGGGATATATGAGTTAAATACGAGTTAATCAGATACGAGTTAGTATGTTAATTAGAGTTAAATACGTTTCCAAACAAATACAGCAAATAACGAGTAATGTAAATTTAAAATATCTTTTTAAATACAGGTACACAAGTAAAAAATTTAATATGTATAATAATAGTGTTGCTACAATGAGCGAACTCTGGGTTAGTAAGTTGTATTAATAGAGCTGTCATACAACCGCAGTTCAAGCACGATGAAGTACTGCAAAACACCGACGCGTGTTTGGTCTCTATAATATCCAGATTTTTTTAATGCCAAATTTTGAAAATGATGAAGATATAGTTTAGGAATTACACAAATGAATTTTGTAAATACAATACCGCATCAACTGCAATAGCAGCAAAGCAGAATCAAAGATATGCTCCAGACGTATGTGAAATACTAGTTAGGTTTAAATGTTACAATTTTAAGTTTAAGCTGTAGCCGAAAAGTTTAACATTGAGGTTTAGGTTAGCTTTAATGCTTACGTTGTTTAAGCTATGAACTTGTCAACACAAATATCAAGCACTAGTAAATGTAGAAATCACTAAAGGCCAAGGTAATGAATTAGCTGAAACAACTTACATGTATCCACTTTTATTCGCGTTAATGTCACTTCAACACAGGCAGATTACAGCCAGAATATGAACTGCTTGGCTTTAATTAATATAACATTTACAATACATGTAATCCAAAAAAGACGCTACATCAAACGTACTTTTAACAAGTCAATATCTGAAATGCACTTCCCAAAACTACCTGAAAAGTCGCGCTCACAAAAATCGCTCTCACACTGTACTCGGAAAGTCGCGCTCACAATAGTCGCTCTCACACTGTACCTGAAAAGTCGCGCTCACAAAAGTCGCTCTCACACTGGTTGGCTTTAATTCATATAACATGTACAATACATGTAATCGCAGAAAGACGCTACACCAAACGTACGTTTTACAAGTCAATATCTCAAATGCACTTTCCAAAAGTACGTGCAAAGTCGCTCTCGCAAAAGTACTTAAGTATTTTTCGCAAATACGCACCTACTATAATCAGTGATGGTGTTATATTATCCTCTGACCCACTGTCAGTATTTCCAAATTAGAAAGCTCTTGGAGGAAAATAATGTGCCGTTAAGTCAGAGAACGTTTAAAAAGGAGAAACCAAATTTAAGCAAGAATGCAGAAAAGCAAAAGGAAGATAAATTACAGTTATACGTCGCACGTGTTTTATAATGAAAACGGCTTATTTGCTTTCTCTAGGACTCCATAGCTAGTGTTCTACCGCGCTTACATTGCTGTAGGCCATAGCTTTTTTGTACTTCTAGACAGCTGTCACATTTAAGCGTTCTTTCTCAACTTTTGAAATTCTAAATACTTAAATCAAAAACTTATGTTTCGCTTCATACGTACTATCTTTTTGGATAGCTGCCATTGTCCGTGCTCATCGGTTACCTCAATTATCGATTGTGATTCAAAATAGAAACCGCCCCACTGCACGTGTTAGCGAGATAAGTTCTGCGAAAGGATGTAAAATCTAAAAAAAGAGTACAGGTCCATAATGAAATGAAAATAACACGTATAGCTGCAATACACTCACGGACAATGAAATTTGCGACATTTGAAGCATCGGATTGAACTGAAAATTTTTTATACACATTAAGGCAAAAACAGAGCTGCAGGAAAATTACAGAGGGATATGTGGCACGCCGGCCGGTCATCTTCAGTAGCGCTTCGCACCACCTCGTGCGGTGATGCATGCTGTAATACGGTCCGGCATGGAGGCTGTCTTCCACGTGTTGAACGGTGTGCTCCAAATCCCGGATAGTGCGGCACGGAGGCAGCTGGCGGGTCAACTGGTCCCACACATGCTCGATAGGGGACATGCCCGAGGAGTAAGCAGACCGTGGAAGTGTCTGGAAATGACGTAGGCAGTCCTGGGAAACTCGAGCCGTGTGCGGGCGGGCATTATCCTGCTGGTATAGTGCACCTGGAATCCGGGGCAGGAATGGGAGCACATATGGCCACAGGATCTCATCCATATACCGCTGGCCCGTCAATGATTCACGTACCACTACTAGAGAGTATTGGCTATTGTAAGCAATGGCTCCCCAGACCATAATGACTGCAGTGGGGGAGGTTTGGCGCTCGATAGCGAGGTTGGGATTGTGCCGTTGATCCGGGGACCTTCACACACGGACACGATGATCATCTGTACGCAAAACGAAGCGTCACACATCGTTAAACACCACAAATCGCCTGTCTGTGGCGTTCCACGTCGTTCTGGCCTGTCACCTCTGCACAAGGAGCCGGCGATATTCCGGTGTTAATGGCAGCACACGTAAGGGGCGCTAGGATCACAGATTTGCTTACTCGAGGCGTCGGGAATTGGTTTGTGGGCACACAGGAGCCGCTACATCTGCCTGTATAGTGGACCGGGTCCCCGTGAGTTCCGTTTGTGCCTGGCTCGTGATCCGTTGATCTTCTCTACCGGTGGTCCTCCTGGTTTGTCCGGAGCCGTTCCGCCGTATGGCAGTGCCATCACGTGTCCACTGCTCCCAACACAGTTGGACTGTATGGTCAGAACGATCCACGTGACGGGCTATACGGCGTGGCGAACACCCTGCGGTTTTCAGCCCGATGATCAAGTCTCTCTCAAAGTCCGTCAATTGCGTAAATCGACGTCTCTGGCGTTTACCCGGCATTCTTGTCTCTCTCTACTCATGCTTGCGTCTGCCGGTGCTTTTCGCTTTTATGGGGAAATCGACTACGCGCCGGTTTATAAGGCTGCCGGTTCGTGCTTGCAGCGCCACCACAATCGCACCAAACGTGGATCATTTGCATACAAGCACGCACTCTAGCTATTTGCAAATTTCGCGGTTGTAGCATGTTTTCTTCTAGGTGCACAAATTTCATTGTCCGTGAGTGCATCTCTAATGTCAGCTCTAGCGAATCGCGATCCATTCAGCGCTGAATTTATTCCTGCGGTTTTCTGTCATTGTGCTCTGCTCTGATTTGTCGGTTGCTTCTCCTTTCTTCGGGGTTTTTTCCCAAGCAAGCAGCTTTGATGTTAGCTGTTGCAATTGTCAGAGAGTCTTATTGTAAGTTCCAATCAGAAAAATATCTGAACGTTAAGAGTGAACTTTAGTATAAAAGGACCCTGCTGAGTACGAGTTTGTGATAGTGTTTGACAAACAGAATTATTTATTTCCGTTAGATATTTCTTTATTTTAACGTTATTTTTATTCTTTCAGTTAGTGTTCCAGCCCATTGTCCGACAGGTTTGCAATAATTTAGAGCACCAATTCGCAACGTGTCTACTTCTTTCTTCTAATTGGTGTTTTACGGTTGTTTCCAGTTCCGTTAAGTACCTGCAGCTCCTTGTTACTGCTTTAAACCCTGGCAATTTCCTCAAGCGCTGACGGAGGAGGTTCACTGTATACATTAGTCAAAGCAGATGCAATATTATGATTTGGTATTTTTTTGTTTCCTTCTCCCTCGTGTCTTCTGGCACTCTTTACTGAATTATATCCTTCTCCCTTCTCTTAAATTAAGACATCCTTTGGGTAATGTACTCATTAGGAACGTTTCTTGGTAGAATGTTTGCTTTTTTCAGTGTTCCTGAGAGTTTGAAAGCCTCACCACGGTGACGGTGAAATCTGCATTTACTGATCAATCCTGGGCATTTGGTGATATCCTTTAATTAGCTGTGACGTACCTGCCAGCAGGACGCACATGACATAAAGGCAGATAGTAGTCAGAACAAACGTCCGCGTAGCTCAATTGGTAGAGTGACTTATTCCGGAATGAGGGGATCCGGGTTCGAATCCTGGCGTGGACAGAAATGACGGAGAAATTTATTTCGTTATAATTGGCGCCCGAACTATCCGGATGACCCGACCGTTCAAAATCTCGCAATGGTGTGATGTTATTTCCACACCGCGAGATAGGAAAAATCAGAGAATCCCTTCTCCAGCGCTTCGAAAAAAATAATAATGACTGGGAGTTCTCAAGTGCACGTTCTCCAGTGGATGGCTGCCTGCAAAGATTCATGGTCACGGCTGACCCGTGGGCCATGCCCCCGGCCCTCTTTCGGGGGGGGAGATGTGACGTACCTGCCAGCAGGACGCACATGACATAAAGGCAGATAGTAGTCAGAAACAAACGTCCGCGTAACTCAATTGGTAGAGTGACTGATTCCGGAATGAGAGGATCCGGGTTCGAATCCTGGCGTGGACAGAAATGACGGATAAATTTACTTCGTTATATAGCTACATGGCTTCACAAAAAATTATAGTAATATCTTGAGGGATGTAACTTAGTTATAACATCTATGAAAATGCAAGTGCAAAGATTCGGCTGTTTGAAAATACAACACCCATAAAAATTGGAAAGGGAGTGAGACAAGGTGACACCATATCTCCGAAGCTCTTTAATGCCACATTGGAGGGTGTCTTTCAGTCGCTGAGCTGGGAAAACAAGGGGATAAAGATTAATGGAGATTATCTAACCCACTTTCGTTTTGCTGATGACGTAGTCATTTTTGGAACTACCCCATCAGAGCTGCAGAGTATGATCCAGGAACTTGCTGACAAGAGTAAAGAAGTGGGATTAAAAATGAACTTTCAGAAGACAAAAGTGATGTTCAATGCTTTTACAAGAAATGAAGATTTATCGATTGATGGAGAAAAGTTGGAGATAACAGACACGTACGTTTATCTTGGACAGCAGATATCAAGTGAGGGTCACATTGATGAAGAAATTAATCGGCGTACAAAACTTGCCTGGAGAGCTTTTTGAAGAAACAGCATAATTTTCAAGAGCAATATGCCATTATGTCTTAAAAGAAAAGTGTTTGATCAATGCATCCTTCCAGTGCTTACGTATGGGGCAGAGACATGGACCTTAACTAAAAGAGACATAAAAAGGCTGCAGACAACTCAAAGTAGCATGGAGAGGTGCATGCTTGGTGTAACCAGGAGAGATAAGAAGAGGAACTCGTGGATCAGAAAAATGACAAGAGTGGAAGACATCATGATCAGAGTTAAATCCCTGAAATGGCAATAGGCTGGACATACTGCCAGAAGGACAGACCATCGATGGACAGCCGAAATTTTAGATTGGATTCCAAGGGACAGGAAAAGACCCAGAAGAAGACCACATGGAAGATGGGTGGATGAAATTCGAAAGTATGCGGGAGTGACATGGAGGAGACTGGCACAAGACAGACCGTTGTGGAGGAAACTTGGGGAGACCTTCGTCCAGCAGTGGATTGATAATGGTTGGATCAGCCAGCACATGCTGGTAGCGCGCACCGGTTACGTACCCTCCAGACACACTAAAGTACCTAATGTGTCCCATGAGAAGGCTCCTTAAAGAATCGTAGAGCCACCGTTGCCTTGAACAGAGCTGACCTGGCACGACAGGGCCATGGCCTCATGTTGTCGTCGCGACACTCGCACCCTCACGTCAGCTCGGTGCAGCTGAAAACGGAATTCATCTGACCACCCGACGTGGCGCCCCTCTGCATACGTCAAGTTTTGATGTTCCCGGCACCAGACAAAGCGTAATTTCAGATGACGAGAAGTCAACAGTGGAACACGAGAAGAGTGTCTGCTCCCGTAGCCCAGGATAAGCAGCGTGATCTGTACCGTTTGCTCGCTGACGCTGCTTGGTCTTCCGACATTTAGACTTGATGGGATTTGCGCCGGTCGTTACTAAGTGTTTAGTCTGTACTAGCTTGATTGGTCTACGTCGACACCGGTCATCCATGGCATGTGGTTGGTAACCTCTTGCTCCTTGGGAGCTGGTACGTCCGTTGGTGGAATACTAGCGGTACACCCTTGATACGGTTGCCCTTGGGCGATAGAATGACCCATATGTATTGCACCGACAAAACGTTCACAATCAAAATCGCTCAGATCACCACTTTTATCAGTGTTCGTCGATTGCGACACACAGTTGGGAAGCCCTGCTGTTCTCCTATTTATTGCTTGCGTTCGGTTTGGGTCTATTCCACTCTGGGGGGAGGAGATGCCCATGTCAACTTCTCATGACCCCTATCTCTAATGTTTTGTCTACTGTGTGTAAGTGCTATGCTGTGCCAAACCAAGATTTTACATTCGATTCTTTCGAAATTCTATTTTCGTGAGGGCATGGCATACTTCAAGCCAATTAAATTACCCTTCGTGTTTTTATCTCATGGAATTGATAGTATATATCAATAGATGATACACAGTTGTATTGTAACGATACTACGCTTGTCTCAACAGCCGAATCCTTTTAACGATATTCACGCAAATAAATTTCCTACAGAATTTGATTGAAGTTAGGAGTTCGTTTCAATTTATATCTTATGAATATTTTTTATGTATGAGGTATTGTGCTAATAATGTGTTTGGTTCAAAATGATGCAAAGCACCATATTTCATCTGCATGTGGCGCAATAGTCTAAGCGTTGGCTTCTAACCGTTTGTCCAAGCAGGCCCGCGTTCCAGAGCCGGTTGAAGCACGAGTAGTGTGCTGGTCTTACGGCACTGGCTCTTTCCCTGCCCTGAAACCAGTGGTCGTAAATTAGGAACAGGCGACCGCTTATTTCCCATACATTTGCTCACGTGGGAGTTTAACCCCGAAACAAAAACTTGCACATTTCAGTATTCTTGCAGTCTCAGACCTCCCACTTCGGAACAGTTTTTTTATCAGAACTGGGAAAAGCTCTCTGATGTTCAGCCTTCTTACTTGCTGTGTTTTAGCGATACTCTGACTCGCAATATACTGGAAATTATTATTTTCGACAGGTGAATTCATGTTTGATGTCATACTTTATCAAAAGCTTCACTTGCGATCTTCTTTCTGTTCTTAGGGACTCGACTCAGATACCATCAGCCCTGTTCACAGTCCGACACCTCTATAAGCACAAAACGAGCATATATTATTCAGCTGCATTCATGAAAGGTCTCTACTGAAGCTCAGTAAAATCAATGAACGCGTTCTCTACTAACACCATAGGTACGTCACTCTGTTTTCCCATCTCTAGTGTGAATTATATACTGCACGACTGCAGGTGTTTTACTTCAATTGTCAGCTCAAGAAAATCGACAAGTAACTTAGCAAGTACAATAATAAATGTACATCTGTGGTTGCTGATATATATAGCAGAAAGAACATCTTTTTTTTTTCACTTCTGAAATTTTAGGGCGAACCTATTAAATACCTAAGAGCTCTATATTATTTCAGAGATCTTTAATATGTAAGAGCTCCGTATATTCGGAGCTCTCACCTATTAAATAGGTAAGAGCTCCGTATATTCGGAGCTCTCACCTATTAAATAGGTAAGAGCTCCGAATTTAAACTAAATAGCGAGGATTAACTTTATCATTTTTTGCATCAGGATAAGAGTGAGTAATGACTTCATGCCTAGGAGTACCCTCAAACTCTAATATTTCAGGGAAGGAAGAAATCCAGAAGCGCACTCCAAACCATACCAAACATCCACGTCTCGCTTAGAAACGAGAGCGTTAGAAACCACATTTCAGTGCCTGAACATTCTGAAAACGTAACTCACTCAGTGATACGCTACAAAAAATGCAGTTTGCATTTTTACTATATTTAAACAAACGAAACTGTAATTTGCTTCTAAAAGTTTGATGGAAACACGTCAGATAATTTTCCTCTTTATAACCAGGAAATGTCTGTCTAGTGATGTGAATACCAAATGTAGCAAGAATGAAAGGATGGATCTACTACCCAGAACCAGCATTGCATGTGACTCTGACAATCCATTTTCACCAAGGTTCCTTTACCTTCGCTCTCTCCCGTCATTATATAGATAATTTCTTTGGATTTTGATGTAGAAAATGACCTTGGAATAGAAAGGAGAATGGAAATGTGAACAGCATGAGCTCAAGCAAAGATCACAGATTGTAAGTTCTTGCAGCTGAAAACCGGTATCTTGCGAAATAGAAAGAAATGCACGTCCTGTGGAAGATCAAAGGAATCATTTGAGTTCAAAGGCCTTGCACTTTAAGGTGACAAGTTTCGAGACTAAGTAGCTTTGTATCTCCATTTTGAGCAGTGAACCGCCAATGATAGTATATCATTGGGTGCATCAGAATACCTTGAAATATTTCTGGCCTTTTTTTATGTAATACGTATTTAAGACATATGCTGGAGTGCAAGCCCTCAAAATTACACTGGTTCTCCTTTTCTTCTGTCTAGCGGAGTTTGGAACATGTTACAGCGATAAATCTATTATTTTCACGTCATATACAGTATAAATAAACTTTGTCTCAGCAATAATTGTGTTAAAACTTTTGTAAACGTGTTAAAATTTCACCAGCCTTCCTTGAGCTATATTTTACTGAATTTTCTGATGCTGTCTTGTTGCTTGCTTCGCACATTATTTCAAGCAAAACATTTTATATCATTACTAACATAGTTTTGTCAGGTGAAGCGTGGTGATTTTGCGAAATAAGAGTCATTTCTGCCAACTGCATGCGTGTGTGTTTGGGAGGGCGTGGTTTTTTCGTAATTAACGAACTGCAAGTGCCGGTCTTGGAAAAAGCACAATCTCTGATTTGAAAGAGTACTTTTAAAAATGAAAAGCCACTCCATTCACGCTGTTTTTAAAACCCAAAGGCAAAATTTTTAGTTTTTGAAAAAAAAAAGGACAAAATAGAGCAAATGTGATGTTAAAGGGTAAACCGAAAGGAAAAATTATTACGGAGGAGCAAAAATGAAAGAAACCGCATGTCTGTGAGAGTTAGTATTGGCCCAACTCCAACATGAAAAAAATTAATGATAATGGAAACCTGAGTGCAAATGCCAAATATTACAAAATGTGTGGGTTCAAAGAACACGGTTTATTAGCTCGTCTTTGTAAAAAAAAAAAAAGTGCGTACTTATCGTATCACTTTGTCTGTCCGTTCGTCCGTCTGTGGACACGATATCTTTGCAACTGTCAGTCCGATTTGAAAAATTATTTTTCCGTTGGAAAGCTTGAAACGTGCAGTGGTTAACCTTGCTTTCTGGTTTTCTGCTATGCATAACTTCGCCGCCAGAAGGCGTGATTGAGATGCTATCAAATTCAAAATATATTTTATTCCATATCATCATCATCATCATCATTGTCAACCATTATCAATCCACTGCTGGACGAAGGTCTCCCCAAGTTTCCTCCACAACGGTCTGTCTTGTGCCAGTCTCTTCCATGTCACTCCCGCATACTTTCGAATTTCATCCACCCATCTTCCATGTGGTCTTCTTCTGGGTCTTTTCCTGTCCCTTGGAATTCAATCTAAAATTTCGGCTGTCCATCGATGGTCTGTTCTTCTGGCAGTATGTGCAGCCCATTGCCATTTCAGGGATTTAACTCTGATCATGATGTCCTCCACTCTTGTCATTTTTCGGATCCACGTGTTCCTCTTCTTATCCCTCCTGGTTACACCAAGCAAGCACCTCTCCATGCTTCTTTGAGTTGTCTGCAGCCTTTTTATGTCTCTTTCAGCTAAGGTCCACGTCTCTGCACCATACGTAAGCACTGGAAGGATGCATTGATCAAACACTTTTCTTTTAAGACATAATGGCATATTGCTCTTGAAAATTATGCTGTTTCTTCCAAAAACTCTCCAGGCAAGTTTTGTACGCCGATTAATTTCTTCACCAATGTGACCCTCACTTGATATCTGCTGTCCAAGATAAACGTACGTGTCTGTTATCTCCAGCTTTTCTCCATCAATCGATAAATCTTCATTTCTTGTAAAAGCATTGTACATCACTTTTGTCTTCTGAAAGTTCATTTTTAACCCCACTTCTTTACTCTTGTCAGCAAGTTCCTGGATCATACTCTGTAGCTCTGTTGGGGTAGTTGCAAAAATGACTATGTCATCAGCAAAACGAAGGTGGGTTAGATAATCTCCATTAATCTTTATCCCTTTGTTTTCCCAGTTCAGTGATTGAAAGACATTTTCCAATGTGGCATTAAAGAGCATCGGAGATTTGGTGTCACCTTGTCTCACTCCTTTTCCAATTTTTATGTGTGTTGTATTTTCAAACAGCCGAATCTTTGCACTTGCATTTTCATAGATGTTATTAATAATATTAATGTATGCATTTTCAATACCGCAGGATTTCAGAGCCATTGCAACTGCTGATGGTTTCACCGAATCAAAGGCTTTTTCATAATCGATAAAAGCCATGCACAATGGAAGTTCATATTCCCTCGCTCTTTCAATTAGTTCTCTCAGTACGTGGATATGATCTATTGTGCTGTAGCCACTCCTGAATCCATCTTGTTCTCTCGGTTGAGCCATGTCCAGTGTCACCTACAAGCGGTGTGAAAGAACTTTAGTGAAGATTTTATGAACCACTGATAGGAGGCTGATAGGTTTGTAGTTCCTGAGATCCTCAATGTCACCTTTTTTATGTAGCAAGATCATTGTAGCGTTGTTCCAATCCTCAGGAATTTTCCCTTCATTAAGGCATCGAGTGAAAATTTGGGCGAGTACTGTTTCGATTTCTCCACTTGCTTCTTGTATGATGTCTACAGTAATTCCATCTTCTCCTGGAGCTTTTCCTCGCTTCATGTTCTTGATTACATGTGCAACTTCTGCTGGAAGGACTGGAAGAACTCTGGTACTGGTACCTTTCATGATGTCTGGAGTACATGTATCATCCCTTTCATATAATTTGGAGTAGAAATCTTTCACTCTTGTCAAAATGTCGCCCCTATTTCTTGTTACAGAACCATCTTCTTTTCTGAGAGCCATAATCTGTTTTTTTCCCTTACTGAGATGTCCCTTTGCTATCTTTAGGCTTTAGGTTGTTTTCAATTGCTTTCTTTACTAGTTCACAGTTGAATTTCCTTACGTCTTCAGTGATACTTTTTCGTACTGTCTTGCATAGCTCTATATATTCCACTTTGGAAGTCACATCTTCTTTAGTTGTTCTCATCTCTCTTCTTTTTTGCATCAACATTTTGGTTTTTCCTGATAATTTGTTCACATGCAATTTGTTCTTAGACCCAGCTAATTTTGTTGCTGTTTTCATAAGAGCTTTGGTTACTTTTCTGTTAACTTCAGAAATATCCACTTCTTCCGATGTTAGGCCTTCTAAAGCAGAGAATCTGTTCTTCAGTTCCAATTTGAAGGTATTATGGTGTTTTGTAAGGTTGGTTATGTCAATACATTTTGTTTGTCTTATGAGCTTGCTACGTTCGAGTTTAGTGTTGAGGTGCATCTTACATCTCACCAATCTATGGTCACTGCCTGTGTTGAACTTGTTTAGCACACTGCAGTCTTCTATGACGAATTTTTTGTTACACATAATAAAATCAATTTTACTTGTCGTCCCATTTGGATGTCTCCATGTCCATTTCCTGTGTGGCTTTTTCTTGAAAAAGGAGTTCAAGATGAAAAACCCTTCTGCCTCTGCAAACTCTACGAGAGTATTTTTACGCTGGTCTCTGTTGCCGTGACCGAATTTACCTACTGAAGTTTCATTCTGTTGCCGTTGCCCTATTTTTGCATTTGCTTGTAAATATCCGACTGAAAAAATTGTTTCTTCCTTTCGATGCCTTTTATAACGAAGACAATTTAGGATATAGCTTCTTTTTCAGTAATGCATAGATTTTCCGCTATAGGGACGTAAAGTTAAATTGCGATTTCCTTGATATCTCTGTTTCTAAAAGTCCTATTTGAAAAATTATTTCTGCATCGAATAGAACTCCTGTTGGAAAATGTTCTACAAATAATTTCTAATTTGTGAAACCGAACAATTTGGCAAACATGGGAAGTGAGTGTTTATTTCTGTTTCTGATGTATTGTAGCAAAATCTGAGATTTTGAAAACACGATTTAAAAAAGTATTTCGGAATCCCTGTAGCTCACCTTCAAAAACCTTTTAAGAATACTTTCTGCTTAAAATAGTGCATAGTTTTTTTCCAGAGGTCGTAGATGTACAGGGTGTCTATAAAGTATTTCTCACATTATAAACATTAATATAAAAATGTATTACAGGAACAAAAAAGAGATTGCATGACAATGATGGCACACAAGTAAAGTTTTTTCTAGTGTCAGTACACCTCCACATGGGTGCCATTTGTGGCCTGGAGGACATCTACGCGATGTTCGATTTCACGCCATGCTTTGTTTAACATCTCAGCAGAGACAGAACCAATGACGTCTGTTATTCTGATCTTCAACGTCTCGACATCCGGAACACTGCTACAGTAAACTTGGTCTTTCACTTAACCTTACAGGAAAAAGTCTAGAGGGGGTGTTATGTAGGGCAATCGAGGTGGCCATGTCATGGGACCGTCGTGGTCAATCCATCTGTCCGGAAATGTTGCATTCCGGAACTCACGAACCATTATTGACAATGCGGTGGGGCACAGTCTTGTTGGAAAATAACTTAAGGTTGGAGTGGATGCAACTGAAGTGCTACAAAAAGTTCCAGCATGTCCATGTACACGCTACATGTTACCGTGGGCTCTGTAAAAAAGAAGGGTCCGATTATTCTGTCATGCATCAGGCCGCACCATATGTTCACTTTCGGGCTAACCCTCTGTTGTTCGATGACATAATGGGGATTTTCTGATCCCCAGATTCGCACATAGTGCCTATTTGCTGTACCAGAGACGTGGAATTTGGCTTCATCAGAGAAACAGACACAATGCAGATAATCACTATCATGAGCAGTAGCTCATGATAACGATGCAACATCTCCTTCTCAATGCAGCACGGCGGGGCCGGTCATCAGGCTAAAAAGCCTGAACGATCTGTACCTTAAAAGCATACAGATGAAGGCGTTTGTGTAAAATTTTGTGAACCGTGGCACGGAGAATCTCAGTTTTCAGTAAAGCACGACGAATGAATTTTCTGGGGCTTCGCAGAAATGTTTCCTGAACAGCTGAAGCTGTCTCTTGTGTAACCGGTGATCAATTCGCTCGGTGTAGATCGCCAACACTAGCCGTCGTTTTAAACTTTTCATATCAAGCTTTTATGCCCTTTTTGGTCCGGTGGTGATCGTCTGTATTCTATCTTGAAATGATGCTGAGCAGTAACCGCCGATTTGGTCTCATAAAACCACAACACACACGCCGCTTTTCGCTTTTTCTTGCATGGAAGCCATTATCGATAAAATGCTGCTCCTCTTATTCAACAGTAGCGCTCACCTAAAGAACAGAAAAAACCTTTATGAGTGCTGCTGTAACATCATCTAGATGAATAAACCGTGAAGTTGCGTTCCCATAAATTTAAAGAACCCAATCTCAAAGTTTACGGACTTCACGTTGTGATTTCATATGAATTCTTTACGAGGTATTCGTAAAGGAACAAGATGCCGCATATTTTGATACAGAAAAATATACATACCCTAGAAAAGTGTGCTACATAGGATTAAATGATTAACATATTTATTATGAAAAATTTACATTCAATTAGTTACAGCCTTTTGATGGTGGCCAAATCAAATTTAACGTTAAAGTAAAAGGATAAAATTAGTCATGTTTACTGGTTTATGCTGTGTAGGCCCATTACGGCCCTGAGCTTAAGGTTAAGATAATTTCTCCAATTTACTCACGAGGAAGAACAGTCACCGTGCATATGTATATATAAAAATAACAGCTTTGGAACTGGAGGTGGGGAGAAAAATATCCTTCTACGTTGCGTCCAATATCATCCTACCTTACTGTATTCCACGTCTGAGTCTTCACTCAGTCGTGGAATACAGTGAAAATTTCCCTCTGCCTTTACTGGCGTCCTGCAGCGACAAGGCTCATCTCTGTACCTGGCATACACAGTCGACTTTAAGCGCCAAATATTTTCTAACTCTTGCTGTGGACTACCCAGTAGACTGCCAACTATAAATGAGCTCGGACCCGGGCTCGAACGGGCTCAGAATTCATTAACTACTGAAAAACTCGGGCCCACGCTGGGCCCGGGCTCGGAATTACACGTCTTAAATGTCATCACTGTAATTAATTCAACACGTGTAATTCCAAGCCCGGTTAAGTTACACGTGATTTCATTGCGGATTTGTTACCATGGTGGAAGGATTTTCAATTTCCTAAGCTAGCTGCCATTGCAAGACAAATTTTGCCTAGCAAGACTTGCATTATGCATTGTCCAAAGCTATGACCCAAGCAAGGATTAGTTTAAGGAGGTCTGGTATCGAAAAACTGAGAAAAAATCACATTCCAATTTTTTGTATTTTATTAAAAATCGAGAATCTTATCCTTAAAACGATGTATTAATTTCCGAAATTGTGCAGTTAGAAGTATTGCTATTTATTTTTTTAAATTTCCTCACTCCCTCGATTTTTGGGGTGACGTTGGATTTTAGTGCAGCTGGTCGAGTTTTAGAGAAAAGAAGACCAAGTTGAAGCGCTGAGGCATTAGATGCAATTCTCTCTCTCTCTCTTTTCATGACGAACTTGATTTGGAAACTGCACACACATATGATAATATTGTGATTATTATACTATTAAGCGCAAAGCTTTGTTAATGTTACGAAATGCAGAATAATCTGGTCTGGAATGCTTTTACGTTCTTTTTTATTTTAATTTTGGAAATTTCCCTACATGCTTTTTTTTTTTATATTCTACTACATCTCTCTAAACTACCTTCACCAATTAGCATATATGTAAATTATATTGCAAAGATTAGTTTTCTAGAGTCAAAATTTCAAACACGTGCAACTCTGTCTGTGCGGCGTTGTACGTTTTATAATGCAATTTATTCAAAATAAAAGTAAATTTAGAAATCAAAAAGAAATAACGAATGGAATTTTTTGTTTCTAAACGATTTTCTTTTCTTCAGCTTTTACCAAAATTGTTGATTCCCCTGATACGGTCAATGGGCACGTTGATTATTTATTTATTTTCAAATCCATATTTTAGAACATTGGGCTTTATGCGTAGTATTTCTAAAAACATATTAATATTGTGAAATGGATTAACTGAACTAAACTTTTTAAACTAATCCTTGCTTGGGCCATATCTTTGGCCAGTGTATAATGCATAAATGCAAGCCTTGATAAGCAAAATTTTCCAAGAATCCGGGCCCGGGCTCAACAAACACATGTAATCAAAGAAAGCGGGCCGGGCTCGGGCTCAACAAACACATGTAATCAAAGAAAGCGGGCCGGGCCCGGGCTCCTAAAGTTGATCCCGAACTCATCTCTACTGCAAACTATATAATCTCATGACTGATTATATAAATATTTACTTCTTACTACGTACTCTTTACTTGGTACCTCTCTTCGATATTTCCCTATTTTCGTGAATATATGTTAAGTCCCTTTACTTTCCCACATAGTCTGGGCGTGCTCTCTGCCCCTCAACAGTTTTCCGCCTGGGGCCTTGCAATATATTGTTTTTCTAATTCCCTGAACACTTAGGGAAAGAAAGAGCTATTTCTTCACGCCTTTTAAGAGTTAAAATTGTACAAAACTATAAAAGAAAAGACCCAGGACCGAAATATTTTGATTTAAATAAAGAAGCTCTTTCAAATATTTCTAAGAATTTTACAAAAACTCCGGATGAGCAGAGTGAGGTTTTTAAATTATAATAACATAATCTTTGTTGTGTGTTCGTGATTACCAAATTAAATGGGGACGGTGGCCTTCCTTTGATACACGCGTCATAACTGAAAACACACATCCGAGCTTCACAGCGTAATAAAGGCCGACTTTTATCGCACGTACACCTGGCCGAGCCGGTATCGTGAAATAAATGAGTTGCTCTCAAATGAATACGCCACTTGAAAGATGTGCTGGAATTGCAATGAGTCTACACGAAATCCATGCCGCCTAGTTAAAGAAGACCATTGCCTCAGTTCAGCAACATATGATATCATGCCGAGGATGCCTGTTGGCGAGGCCATCAACGCTTTGCGATACAGGAAGTGAGAGTAGAAATTGGGAAGCAATTGAGGTCGTAAACGTGTTTCGAGTTTGCAACTCGGCCTCAAAGCCCTGTGGGACGAAACCTTGACGGGATGGCGCGCACTAACATTCCGAGTTGATCATTGAGAAAATAAGAAATATAGTTGTCTTCACAGGGCTGCAACTCAAAACAAATAATTAAATGAAACAAATATGTCGATGCACGAAGAAAAACAACAAAATGAAGTCTGTTTGTCCAGACCGTAAGATGAGTTACTCACACATTTACTAGCGAGAAGGTAATTTTTTCTAGTTTCCAAATAAAATGGCTGCGTGTTGTTGCAGGTCTGTTCACTGGATTGATTTCAGTGCCCTGTCGCGTGTGTTCATCAGACCTTTTAAGGTTATTAAGCAGTTCCTGTGTTTTAGCCCCCCTCCCCCATGATGAAATAAATGAATTTCTATCGAAATGTGAACTCCCTCTTCAGCAAGGTTGCTCTGTATTCAATGCAGCATAGGGGGGGGGGGGATCACGGATATGCTTGTTCCGATTTCTGTATTGCATCTGTATTACTCTTTTTATTACATATTGATCTGTGCGTGCTTACTCTATGAGACGTTTTCGGTTACCTCGCTGCCAAGTTCCCTTGCGTTCTGGTTTTTCAACTTAAATCCTCTTTCGATGTCTCGTCTTGAACATAAAATTCTTCCCCTCTTTTCTCGGAGAGACAAAATTTTCTACTTCGCACATAGAATAGCTAAACATACTTTCTACGCGGACGCTAATGCCATAAAACTATTCCCTCACTCAATAAAGTTTATGAACAGCCAATGCAGGGAACGGCCAGTAGAAGTGTTTTCTCCTAATATTGGAAGCACCGCAGGGAGTGATAATCTCACTTGGCTGAAAACTAGTAAAGGGACCATCACAATGCATTCCCCAAATCAATGACGAAAACAAACATAATTGTAACTTACGAGATGATATTAATAGAAGATTATTAATGTTAACTTTCGCTGGAACTAATGGGATCCCGGTAACAGTATTATTATTTATGAACTAGCTTACTGCGTATTATAACTGAGCAGTAAGACATGATGTTTTAAGAGATGTCATAGAAATTAATGACGTGTTTCCAAATCTTATGGTAGCCAAATTCTTTTGTTATTTTTGGCAACGAAATGCTGTGATTAGCTCTTCATCCATATGTTCAGCTGCTCTGAAAACTCACACTATATCCTTCTGGAACGGGGATCGAACTCCCATTTGCATATTGTGTTCCTAGTATGCTACCGTTGCGTCACACCCAGGAGAATACATTTCTAAAATTAGTGAAAGTGCTCTGTTTTGGATGGCATGGCCACGAATGACCGCATGCTAAAAGCTCACGATCTGAGTCTCAGTTTTTGTTCCGCTGCCACCAAATAGTCACAGTCCTGGTGGTTTGGAAGTCCCGTTAAGCTGTTGGTACGGAGCAGAAAGATTCCGCGTTAAAACTAAGTCTAATGTCTCCATTAGGATTTCGGCCCGAGTTGTGTGTCTTACTGTGTAGTACAACAAGACAGGTTTGAGGTTAACAGGGAAGCAACGAGCTGGGCGTGACGGGGACCTACTAGAAGGTAAACCTATCGTCCCGGTTTCGGAATTCGGAACGATAGAGTTTGAGGATCTGGACCCGTGGACGAACACAGAATTACGGCACTTCCTTTCCAAAAATAATGAGGCCACTTTTAGCTAGCCATACTGTATGGTGTACTGAAAATATCCATTACTGTGTACGCTGAAGTTTTATTAACTTCGAAGTGTGTCACAAAATTTACTGATTTAAATATGTAAATACCGTGCCATTGATGTGCCATTGATGTGAGAGGTGAACGTTGGCTTCGAAGGTGCGTGAGGGCCGACCGACACGCTACACTGGTGCAACTCACCGGCCGAATGAACTAGGGGGCTACCGGAAGTGTGTCTAAAACGACAGTTCAGCGAACTCCGCTGCATATGGGGCTTCGATACAGGAGGATGGTCACTGCACCTACGTTAACGAAGGTGCATCGGCAGAAAAGGCTTACAATTGCACGGCAGTATCGGATATGGACCTCCGCTGATTGGCAAAGGATTGCCTTCTCCGCTGAGTCATGTTTTCTGCTCCATCGAACGGATGGACGTTGGCATATAAGGCGAGAAACATCAGAGAACAAACACTCTTCAACCATTGCTAGAAGAACACAAGCTGGTGGGGGGGGGCAGCGTTATGGTCTGGGGAATGTTTTTGGGGCATTCCCTGGGTCCACTCATACCTGTGGAAGGCACTATGGACCTTTGTTAGGAATCCATCCTTGCAGACCGTGCACACCCATAGGCCTACATGCTGATTGTCTTCCCTTGGCGGATGGGATCTTCCAGCAAGACAGTGCGACGTGTCACACGACTAGGAATGTCCTAGAGTGGTTGGCAGAGCACGATGACGACTTCAAAGTATTTTCCTGGCTCTCCTAATTCCCCAGACTTAAATCCAGTTGAACATCTTGGGACCACCTCGATCGTGTTGTTCTTTCTATGGATCCTCCACCACGCACCCTCCAGCAGCTGTCATATGCACTGCAGTCAGCATGACTCCACATACCTGTGCACGCCTTCCAGCACCTTACTGAGTCACCCCCAGCTCGTCTAGCTGCTATCCGCGGTACTCACGGTGGTTACTCTGGATACTAGCTGGAAGTCACAATAATGTGACTCGACCGTGTATATGACTGATACTAAGAGCGGTTAATCATCCGCCATATTTTTTTAATTCGTTACTGTCATCCAGAATGCTCGAAAATCTTGAGACATTCCTATTTCAAAGCTTGGAATTTATGCAGTCGTTGCAAGTTTTTTTATACCTGTTCGAATGCAAATAGTTGGGAAAATCTAGATCCATTTCTTTTAAGGAAAACACGCATGGTTTTAGATATTAATGTTCCATCTAACCGAAGCTGAATTCACGGATGGCCACGCAACATGGCTAAAGACGTCTTTAAAATTGCCATTATTTTAAACTTCTCGTCACTTCATATCAAACTTCCACAAGCACCTACCAATCTAAGCTTTGTAATAACCGTGCATGAGGATCAGTCAATAAAAGATATTGGACTAAAAAAAACAACGTTTTTCGAATGCCTAAAATTTAGTTGGTTACCTCATAGTTGGATACAGATATTTTGCAATAAACTCAGCACATAAAGTGAAATACAGAATGTAAGACGCTTAATGATAGATATTTTTCTAGCATAAATACAATTACAAATCTAGTTACTTTATGGGAAACGACATTACATAATTTGTTTAAGACTCTCACATCATACGCAATAATAAAATATAACTGTTTTAGTTTGTACAGTGTTCGCATTTTTGTACAGTGCTCGACTCTGAAATTTTCTCACCGAAGGATGCGACTCAGAAATGGCAACAGCATGGGCTGTAAATCATCATTCACGTACCTCTAGGCTGCCACTGTGCCCGTTACGCGTAGCACAGGTGATCATCTATCGTAACTATCAGCATCTCATAAGACGATGGCTGGTTAGCGAGACGTGTGCTGCTAACGGACGTTGCACAGTCCGGACGCTGATGCTTGTTGATGCTCCAGCATTGATCCTCTCTGTGATCCTCTTTGCTGGATCCTCTCTGTAGCCACGTTGTCGTCAGAAGCTGACTCGACAATCGTTGGCACTGGTGCAGAATCAGAACACATTCCTGAACACGACATGATGCCATTCGTTTCACACCGCAGCTCTATTACCACAGCTCTCGGAATCTTGCCTCAAACCTACCTCTACGGTCAACGACAGAGATAGGTTTGAGATAAGATTGGCGGGGGCAGGCTTGTGCTCCTGGCAAACTATAATGAATTCAGCTTCTACTAATATAATGAATTCAACTTCTTCTAATGGTTGTTGTGTTAATTATATCATGAATAAACTTTCCTGCTAGTAGTGTAGTAATAATAATAATGAACAAGCTTTTAACTGCTAGTAATGTTGTAGTAGTAATTAAGATGAATAAAGTCTTATGCTGGTTGTTAATAATAACAACTAATGAAATAAACCTAACAGCCAGACAGAGATCTGACAAAACTATGAACTGAGAAAAACGTACTTACAACAAAAGCTTTATTCAGGTAAAGTCCTGTTATCCTCCAACACACACACACTAGTCACATTAATCGTATCACAATAATGAAGAAAAAAACCTAATCACATAGAACGAAGCCCTTGGCACAAAATAACGTAGCTCTACTCACATAAACGAAGCTCTCCCTACGCACATCAACAAAAAAGCTCTCTCGCACATAAACAACCGCTCTCCCTACGCACATCAACAAAAAGCTCTCTCCATATAAACAAAAGCTCTCCCTGGTATCGTTGAACGCGCCTATTTATACTGGCTACCACCACGTCATGACTTACACTCATTGCCAGATCTCATTCAGCGGGAGAAATAACATCTCGTTCAGTAAGAAGATAATCTACATAGTAAAATAAAATAACCAGAGATAGTAAAAATCAAAAGGAAAGTGAATCTAGAGTATACGTTACAAAACGGCTGCGGGGAACACAAACTTGCCTCCACCAATCTTCGGTTGACCGTCAGAGTAGAGATGGGGATGTCCACAGTCGTCACCCCAGACCGTCAAATGCTCTCTGAAGTGACTTGTAGCACCAAAATTTCCTAATGAATTCGCCGATAGAAAGGTGCTGACATCGTCGCGCCTCTATAAGGGCCGGTGCAACCCTGAATGTTGACGTTCTCGCGGCTGCACCGTCCCCAATATGGCGACTTTCAGTGCCTTCTCTCAAACACTGTTGCCAACGACATCTAACTGTTCTAGCATATCGATGTAAAACTGAGGTGTCAGAAAAACTGGTACAGACGAGCTTATGCAAAATACATAGCACCGTCACCTATGCGCGTACTCGATTGCGTCCGCCAGTGCGGATATAAAGCGATATACATCCTTGCCAGCTGTCAGAGCTGTTTTCAACATAAGAATGACAAGTAATGACGATTTAAGCGATTTTCAAAGCGGTGTCATGATTGGTGCTCGTGAGCTGGGCCATAGTATTTCGGAGGTAGAAACGAAGTTCGGATTTTCACGGACGACCATTGCAAGGGTGTACCGTGACTACAAGAATTCCGGCAAAACCTCCAACCTATGATACCAGTGTGGCCGTAAAAAGACATTGGGTGAACGTGACCATCGTCGGCTGTCAAGAATCGTTTCACGCGATAGGCGTGCAATACTCTCACAGGTATCATCGGAATTCAATGTTGGAGCCTCAACAAGAATCAGCGTCCGGACTGTGCAACGTACCCTGCACGATATGGGCTTTGGGAGCCGACGCCCAACTCAAATCCCCTTGATGGGTGCACGACACAGAGCTATGCGCCTCGCTAGGACACGGCAACACCGCCACTGGACACTTGATGACTGGAAACAAGTAGCCTGGTCTGACAAGTCGCGTTTCCAACTGTATCGGGCAGATGGAAAGATTCGTGGCGGCGCAAACCCCATGAAGCCATAGATCCCGCCTGTCAACAGGACTTCACCGGGACCTCTGGTACGTCTACAAACGTCTGTGGCCGGCCAACGCTATGTGCGCATCCTTTCTGACGAGGTACACCCGTTCATGTCCTGCATTCATGCTGATGGGTTGGGCCTGTTCCAACAAGACAATGCCCCTCCACACAAGTGTCAGGACACCACATTATGGTTAGAGGAGCATTCATCTGAGTTTGGGGTGTTGCCATTCCCACCCAAATCCCCAGATCTGAACGTGGTAGAGCACATTTGTGATGCTATGCAATGCGCTATTGAACCCAGAAATCCGAGACCTCGGAATACACCCGAATTGTGGAACGCTTTGTAGTAGTATGGTTTACATTGCCTACAGCATATTTCCAGAAGCAAGGGGAGTCCATACCCCGCCGTATTTCTGCAGTCCTGCGCTCCAGTGGGGGACCTACCAAGTATTAGACTGGTGTGCCAATTTTTCCGGAACTTCAGTGTACATGGGCCTCGATTTATCCAACCAGCTTGACGGAGCCTCCGATTGTGCCTCTCTGAAACACGTCCAGCTGGTGATAGCAGAACCCGTTTAAGATGGGGTATAGGGGGGGGGGGTCAAAAGGGCCACAGAATTATGCAGGATGCTTTAAGAATTGTAGTACCTTCGGAAGATTTGAAGATGGGCCCCAGTCCATCGTCAAATCTTCCGAAGGTACTACAGATGTTTGTTTTGTACACCTGTAATTGGGGGAAATTTACATGCATTAAGAATCCGTTTGAATCATGTGTGATTTTTTCCCACTACTTCGATATAATTTCAACAAGCTGAACCCTGGAGAATGGGGAGGGGGAGTTAAAACAGAACTGAACTGGTATCCAGTTTCAACCATGCATTTTTACATTTTCCAGCTATCACTGATTCATCCATGAATCATGGGATACACACTTCAATATGGCGGTGATATTTTCGTGGCTTCCTCATCATATTTTGGAAATGTTTTCTCCTGGGTATTTTTATTCATCCACCCATAGCAAAATCCTAGATGTGAAACTAATACTAGGGCCCCAAAATACTGTCTAGCCCCCGAGCCCCTCTGTCTCCTTAGATGTGCTCTGTGTGATAGGGTTGGCGATGAGACATCTTGCATATACTGTACCAGTCCACACACCGTCGCTTTGTTTCGTACCACCTTTTGCAGAAGATGGCTTCGGTGACATGGGTTAGATTATGTCTCAAACATCTGAGCCGATTGGTTGCATACTCTAATGTTTTTCATATCCCAACTATCTGTACACACCTACCAATTTGCATACCAGAATGCTGATTTCTTCCTGTTGGGGAAATTTCAATGGCAAGCAATGTGTTATTGCAGATCAAATACTGTAAATCAATAAATAACAAAGTATGTATTGCTGATATGCAGTACATACATACCTGACTTTTTAGATAATAGTAAAGATTTCAAATAAAAATATTATCATGAAAAAGCGATATAAATTTCAAGTAAGGCGCTGATGATTAGGGTTTATTACTTAGTAAATGCTTAAGTGCTTCAACCAAGAAAAACATCACATGTAATTTTATAGACGCATAAGTACCACATTTGTGTTGTTTTCGCATGTGGCCGACTCTTCGGAAAACTTGCAAAAACGCATCTCTTTAAAGCGGGAATCGAACACGTACCTCCCCATTTTCATTCAAGCATGCTATCATTACACCATCTATGAAGTGATCTGAAGTACTGCAAATTGTAGCCTAGTCCGTTTCTGGATGAGGAAAAGCTTGGTGACGCTATGGTGCTTCAGCAACAGATTGCTTTCACTAGCGCAATCTGAAAAAGGTTATTCAGGTTGGTGTGCCATAAGTGCTTGGTTTTGTCGCCTGGGATTTCGTTGCTCTGAGTGGTGTAATAGTAGCATGTGCAGGGGTGTCGGAACTCTTTTGAGAGCGGGGGCTAGATGTCGGAGAAAAAGTATTTTATCATTATATAAAATTTATCGTACTACTGTAAGAAAAGACGTGTTAACTTCATTACAAAAATTTGCTGGAAAAAAAAATTCTATTAAACATCATCTTTAAAAAAACATTTTCATATCTATTTAGTTTCTCAATCTAAACTAACTGTACACATAAACGGCCTTGAACTATAGACTTTGATACTTCCGGATTGGTACCAATTCCACAGGAATTGTAGCGGTAGACGCTATAATTAAACATTGAAGGAAACTACATCTCATTCCTCACCCCGCTTCCATTTCCTTATTTAGTTTTACTTATTTTTTTAGAGGAAGAAATAATTTTTATCTTCACTTGATGAAACACAAAGCATTGCTGGTCTTCAAACGAGAATCAGCCCAATGGACTGTTTAATAGGGCTACTAGCGTTTCTTGGGGTCTCAGGAGTTGCATTAAAAAAATCAGATTTCTAGATAGTTCATGGTAAAAAAATGAAGAGCAATACTCAATTTCTATCAAAATGAACTTACAAAAAACCCCGAATGTTTGAGATTTCTAATCACGAACATATGTAATTCGGAAAGAAAGAAAACTGGAAAACTGAAGGGGCAAATGTGATGTTGTCCCCCCCCCCCACACACACGCACACACTTATTTGCGTGCGGAGGCCACTGCCCCCTCTGCCCTCGGGGTTCCAACGCCGCGGTGCATGTTCGAACGGATATCGGGTGATCCGAGATTGAATCCCGCTCCAGAGAGGTGAAAGCATTCTGAAGAAGGCCGAAAATATGACGCTTATGTACCAATAATTTCTTTTCTATGTGCCTATTATGTATTTAAGAAGAATTATTTCTTCGAGGGTATTAGTTTTCCATTGATATCAATAATGCTATTATCAAGAAAGGAACATTGCTTCTTTTTCATAGCTTTGTGGCGTTTTTTCTGATGTCAAGTATCTGCTGATGAATAAACCTTAACAGCATTAAATGAAATTCTGTGTCATATGAAGCATTATACTTATTCTAGTCGAAAGCATAACACTTTTTGAATTTTCATTTCTTTGTAAGAATAATAAAATCAATGCTTTTAGAAATCACTGATTAGATAAGGCAAAAGAAGGGCTAACATACAGTTAGAAAAATATTAGAAATGCTCTAGCAAAATAGAAATTACATGTGCATAATAAAGCGCAAAGAGAAGTTATTTATGTCGTCTTTTTTCTACGGCTATTTGTAGGCATCTCATGTACACTCTCAACATATTCTTATACTATGCGTATATGTTTTATATAGGCGAATCATCCTGAAGAAATGTTTTAGATCTTGATAAAATCTACTTAAAAATCCTATCGTTATCTTTCTTCATTCCACAATTTTTCACGATAAAGCTCCATTCAGTTATTGTCATAGTTCCCTAAACATTATAACCTCTAGAAAACATGAGTGTTCGTTGTGTTCTGCAATAGCAGTATAAATGGCGGACTGTCTTTGTTATAGTTCATGTCAGTTTAAAGGACACTGTTTGTATAATTTATTTAATATAATAAAGTGATATGTTATTTTAAATATAAAAAATATTTGCAAAACGTTCTTTTTGATATAACTGTGGGAAGCAATAAGCGTCTTCCCGGTGACTGAATGGTCAAATGCGCAGGCTTCATGTTCGAGTTCGGGGTGAAGGGCATTTGGTATATACATAATAGCCCGCATGTTGGCGACTCTGTCCCCTTCCCGGAACCAGTGGCCCTACATTAGGGACTTAAATTTGCTCGTGATGATCATTAAATTCTGAACAACAACAACAACAAAAATAAAAATTAATGATAAATATCCGTACAGCGTCACTGACAGGAAATTGCATTTAAAATGCATTTTACTTGAGGCTCTACCTCGCCTGTTTGTGAGTGTTAAAACAACATATTAGTTCTCTCATACTTGTTCATTTCTCATTTCAAATTGTAAAGCTCGGAAGTATGAATTATAAGGGGAAAAAAATTTGAATTTATCTACCTGGATTCGTCTCTTCTAGCTCCGCAAGAAATCTGGATCTGAGTTCCTGCACCAGTTCGTCGTCCACATTCCATTTGTTCCTATAGAGCGGCATGGTGAAACTCACTGAAAGTGCGCTGGAAGCGTTATGGAAAGTGGTTCCTGACGGCGAAAGTTGTTCCGATTCCGTCGAGAACGGTTCTGAGATTCCTGGATCCCGCTCTTCTTCAGCGAGGTAACCTAGTCTCTTGTGACGTCATAACTCACCACGCCTCACCTAAGGAGCATGTTTACAGACCGTCTGTATTTCAAGGCAGGCTGCTTTCAGTGTCGAGCAGGTAAGCAACCACAGGGAATGTAAATGAGGGGGAAAAAAGAGGTTTGGGAACTAGGATGTAAAGGTACTTCCTCACCTTCTCAGCAAACTTTACACATAACTAGAGTCCAGGTGTTTTACCTTGGTTGAAAGGAAAAGGTATTTCGACAAAACGTAATATTGTAATGGTGTAGTTATTGCATCAATGGAAAGCCAGCGCAAAAGTTTAATAATGTTCAAAACATAATTTTACTACTCATCCTCTGGTAAAATTCTACAGAAAGAAAAGTTTGCATGGAATTTAAATTGCAGGATTCTCGAGTTAAAAAAAAACAAGTTAGTAAAATCATGCAATGCATTGATTATGATACGCTTTCCAACATACCAGAAAAAATTACTCAAACTATTACTCAAGTTTTGAGGATAATAGCTGTGGAATAAATCTCGCTCCTGTGATCTGACCTTTGACCCCATTTCGATGATATTAAACAGAATTGGTTCAGTATACCTCCGGAAAAATATACTAAAGTTTTGTCGCAATCGAAGTATTTTTACATAAGTTATTACGCATAAGTGCAAAGGAATGTATCCTGCTCCTATGACCTGACCTTTGACCCCATTACCCTCATTTTCAATAGGGTTCGTCTTGAGGTTCTCCCCTATCACGTACTAAACTTTCATCGAAATCGAAACGTTTTTATATAAGTTATGACGCATAAAAACAATGGACTGGATCCCGCTCCTATGTCCTGACCTTTGACTCCCTTTCGCCCATTTTCAACAGGGTTCGTTCCCAGCTGGTCTCCTACTATATACTAAAATTTCATCGAAATCGAACCATTTTTACGCGAGTTACCGTGCCGACAGACAGACAGACAGACAGACGTACAAAGCTGGAAAATGTACGCTTCTTCAATTTACGGTTGGAAAGCGTAAAAAAGAAGGAATGTCGTTCTTTTTAACGTAGCTAAACACCTCCGAATCTTAGAAGAAAAAGATAAATAAACATCGAGGAAACGGTGTGGAGACGGGAGTGAATGGCGGTTCCTTATATTGTTGTTTACTGTGGTGCTTTAAAGTTTCTCGTTAGATAGCCTTTGTGGGAGGATACACAGACTTTGCATGCTCGATATCTCTCATGGTATGGTGAGGTGACATCGCATGAGGGGCTGGAAGATGTCACAAAGATAGCTTAAGAAATTGGTAACAGAAGTCGAAAGTGCCTTTTTCTGATGTTTTGCACCGCCTTACTATTTGACTCACGGGCGGCGGAAAGTGGTAGACACGGGGTCCGAATCCCCTCTGGAATTTCATGGTCCCCATTCACGGGGGTGTTTTCAAAGGAAACATAAAAATTTTTTGTTCACATATGATTTATCGTATGTGAACAAGAAGATTCCCCGGAGAATGTAACCACGCTTCGCAATTTTCTGGAAAACGCCGCAACTACAATTTTAAAAATTGAATTTGCGCAAATAAGTTGAAAACTGCATTGTGCTGTTGTTGTTTTTTAAAGAGGGATCTTTAAAGAATTCTTTGAATTTCTGTAAAGCAATAAGCAGTCTCTCTCTCTCTCTCTCTCTCTCTCTCTCTCTCTCTCTCTCTCTCGCTCTCTCTCCCTTTCTCTCTCTCTGTCGCTGTCTCTCTCTCTCTCTCTCTGTTTTCTTTTCTTTTCTTTTTTATTTTTTTAGGGCATTTGGGCAATTTTCAAGTGCAATTTACCGTTATGTCTTAAAAGAAAAGTGTTTAATAAATGAAGACTTCCAGTTCTTACTTATGAATCAGAGTAACGAAAAAAAAAAAGCATGCAGAGGAAGCAGACAACTCAGGGAAGCATAGGAAGGTACATGCTTGGTGTAATCAGGAAATGTAGGAAGAGCAGCACATGGATTAAAGGAATGACCAGAGTTGATGACATCTTGATCAAAGTGAAGACCCTCAAGTGGCAATAGGCTGGCCATATTGCTATATGAACTAACTATCCACCGTTGAACAACTAAAATGTTTGATGGGATATCCAACGGCAGGAAAAGACGCAGAAGGATACCGCGTCGGTGTTGCGTGGATGAAATTCGAAAGCATGGTGGAGTGATTTTGAAAGAGATAAGCTTAAGGCAGAAAGTTGTGGAAGAGACTTGGGCTTGGGGAGACCTTCATCCAGCAGTGGATTGATAATGGCTGATGATTATGGTGATGATGATGATGATGATGATATGAACAAGTATAAATATCTTATGGTTGTTTTACTACCTTCTTTTTTTTATTTTTCGTTTTGTTTTTCATTGTTTTAGCTCTTAGAAAAGTTGGACACTGGACCCTTCCCTAAAAATATTAGGTTCCGCCGCCCGTGACTTCACTCCCTCCCACAAAGACTATTTTAGAAGACACACCCCGTTCTCTCACTATTTCTTTACTCTCTAAGAGTTGGAAGTGTTTAGCTAAACACAAAAACGTCTTTTACAATGCGAACCTTCTCACAAACTAGTCAAGTGCACCCTTCCCAACTGCCAGGTAGTAATGAATGGACTATACTGTACATAACAACTTTATTAGGACCATCAACATACAGCGTACTCGAAAAAACACGTCCAAAGTCTGTATAGCATTTTAAGCAACAGTTTCGCAATGAGAAAGTATGTGTTGAAGACATGTTGCAGGTGTCTTCCACTCTACTAGTTCAGTCTTAGTTTGGATTTCAAATGTTGCCTATCCGTTGCTCCGTATCTTTTGAAGGAATAATGACTACCCACGTCGTTTTGTCCATTTTAATCAATTTAAGAGCAGAACGTACTATAAGAGAATCAATCTAGTACAAACACATTTAAGTTTCCAGATTTTCGAAATATTACAAATTGGGGATGATATACACTGCTGGCCACCCAAAATGCAACACCAAGAAGGAAGCATCCGATTGGCCTGAAATTCGCAGCATGCGTCGCCCGCGAGAGGACATGCAAACGATTAGCATTGCAGGGCATATGCAAATTATGTGCGCCCGGCACGCCACCGAGAAGCACTATAAGAAGGGTGCACAGAAGGCGGGGTGTAAGTAATGGAAGTGTGTTGTGCTGCCGGACCTGTGCATGGGAAGCTTACTGATGTCTCGTCGCAGAATACGGCAGTCATTCCAGCACGTTTCGGAGTTCGACAGAGGACGAATAGTGGCTTATCGTACCGAGACATCAGCGCCCGTGTGGGACGACATCCAGATACAGTGAGGCAAGTATAGATTCGGTGGGTGCAGGAGAGACGGACGGACCGACGTGAGCGATTGCCGCAGCCGCGGCACATCACCGAACGAAAGGATCGGCAAGTTGTGCGGCGAGCATTGACTGCTCGCACCGCCACATCACGAACGTTAGCGCAGGAATTAGGGTGTGTTGCGCAACAATCTGTGTCAAAACGCACCGTTCGACGTCGTCTGCAGTAGCGGGGACTTGTCGCGCGGCACCCATTGCTCCGATTACCATTGACGTTACACCACCGGCGAGTGCGGCGGCAGTGGGCCGTTGAACGCCGCACCTGGACTGCGGAATGACACGACATTGTCTTCTCCGACGAATCCCGCTTCTGCTTGCAACGCCACGATGGTCGAATCCGCGTGTGGCGGCAACGCGCCGAGAGCCTGTATGACGCCTGCATTATGCATCGCCATACCGGTACTTCGCCTGGCGTTATGGTTAGGGGCGCAATCGGATATGACACCCGCACCCCTCTGGTATGCATCGCCGGTACACTCAACAGCCACCGCACCATCTCCGACGTTTTGCAGCCTGTAGGACCTGTATGCGGCCACGTTTCAACAGGACAATGCGTGCCCGCACGTGGCACCCATCGTGCAACAATACTTCACGGCCCACCAGGTGTCACTGTTGCCGTGGCACGGCAAGCACCACCGCGCGGCTACGACTGATGAACTGGGGCAACGTGGGGAAGCAGCCTGGACCGACATACCGCAAGCCCACATCCAAAGACTCTTTCGTTCGATGCCGCGGCATGTAGCGGCCGTTATTGCCAGCCATTGGGGCCACACGAACTATTGATATCTGCGTGTTCCGCAAGTCGCACGGGCCTGTAATATATTTTATAAAATCCTTAAAACTCTGCACAAATATTTTGCAGTATAACCGAAAGACAATGAAGGAGGAGTCTAAAGGGGAAAGAACCAGAAACAAGTAACTGTCTCCTACCGAGACATTAAGAGGATTATCCATTTATATTTCATAAGTAATTATCTATTTGTGTTACTTAAAAAATACAGTCACTTTGAACGTGACAAAATTTCTCCAAAATTTATTGTAGTCGAACAAATTATTCGCTATCACAAGGCTGCGTTTCCGTATAAATAACAGATTTCCTCAAAAAAATTATAAAATTGAAAAAAAAAACGTCCTTTTGTGAAGAAAGAACGTTTTTTTAAAAAAAATAATGAGAATACCGTTTCTTTTGCACAAAAGAACGTTCTTTTGTGAAAAAGAAACGGCATTCCTTGCAGATCGCACTGGAAAAAAGAAGTTGATTAGTTTATTGAACACTGAAAATGTGACTTCAGAAAGCAGCAAATTTAATTGACACTTTTGTAAATCTGATCACGATGCTGTGCAAACTGGATATTAAAAATAAACTATGACAAATTCAAACCAACATAGCAACTCTAAACAACGATGAATAACCTTTCCAACTCTAAACGAGAAGGAATGACTGTAAATCCATGCAGGATCATTTTAGCTGAAGTGAAAATACTTCTGGTAGTTGCTAAGCGAGTAAAACATGGTATCATGTCTTACTTTCGTGACCATTTAAAATAAACTGTTGCGGCTGATATCGCTTTCGACACTCAGTTGCTTAAATGCTCGAAGGAAAAAGGCTGAAAGCCAGCAAAAAATAAGCCAGCCAGAAAACTATAAAAACAACTAAACAACTTGAAGTGAACTTCGGTGGATGGACAGATTTCTTAGACGAACATTGGCCAAGGGATTATATGACATTACAGCAACGAATATCGTTAAAGTTTTTGCAATATCTTTTACTAAAGAAAAGCACAACAATTTTGATGCTTTGAAACAGTATTTTTTTCACTCTGCTTTCAGGAAAAAGAGTACTGAAGAAAACCCCGTAATTCACGTTCGATTCTGGAAGACATAGCAATACATTCAACAAACTCAAAACTCCGAAACAGCCTCAGTGGGGAAGTTTGTTGGGCCATAGAGCTTCAGTGGAGTAGAGTTCCGAGTCGTCGGTCTGTAGCTAGTCGTCTCAACTGGGTCTGCGTTCGAGTCCCGGATGAACTACAGATGCTGTACCTGTCATAGCTCGATCCCTCCCTTACCTGGAACCAGTAGCCCCGAATTGGGGACAAACGGCCCCTTATAGCTCTAAAAGTGGTTTTTCTTCGTGCTGAGTTGTAAATAAAACAAAAACACTGCCATCTTTGCACGGTATTAAACAAACACAATGCTTTCATGATAATTAAAATTTAATCACTAAAAATATATAATGAGAGTTAAAAATGCATAAGATCTTTCGGGCCTGCTCCAGGACACATCATCAGATTTAATGACTACGAAAGGAAACAAATAGTATGAAGTCTTATATATATACAGGGTCAAATATCAGTTCATGACGTATGACCTGACCACGAGCTAACTCATCGCTGGATGACGGTCAAAACAGAAGAATGTCGTCCACATAGCGGAGGTAAAGGAGGGGCTTAGCAGGTTAAAGATTCAAAAGGAGTTGAATGACAAGGTTTTGAATCTTTGCCCTGTTAAGCCCCACCTTTACCTACGCTATGTGGATAACATTCTTCTGTTTTGGCCGTCATCCAGCGATGAGTTAGCGCGGTTCGCTAATTTCATGTCTGCTCAATATTCTTCGTTTAAATTTACTGTGGAAATGGAGGAAAACTTATCCTTGCCCTTCATGGACTTCCTTTTAAAGCGCAACGCTCCTTCCAACTCCATTGGTTTTTCTGCTTACAGGAAACCTTCTTGTTCATCCATAATCTTTATGTCATTTGCCTACCCTCTTAGTTATACACTTTCTTCGATTTATTTTTTGATTCGCTGGGAGTTTACCCATTCCTCCACCCCGAGGCTTCCCAGTGATAAACTTATGAAGGTAAAGGAAATTGCTATGTCTCACAGTTATTCAAACGTTACCATTGACCGCTTAATTCAGAAGGTTGAGTGGTCGGCATTCACTACGTTAGCGCGAGAGACAGAGTAGCAACATCCAATATGTGGACTCTATGAACTTTGTTCTTAGTATCATTCCTTCTCTAAAAAATGTTTGTCGACGTAATAATGTAGTTTGGGTTTAAAAACAAATAATATTCTATTCATTGTCAAACATGATCGGTACCCCACAGAAAATGGTAATAAACATGGAATTTATTGTGTTTCTTTGAAAGCTGTCGACTCGGACGGAAATGACCAAATGTATACTGGTTCCACAACACGCACACTAAAGACTAGAATAGAAGAACATAAATATAATGTAAAGACTGGTTCAATGGCGACTGCCTTATCACGTTTGACGAATAAGGGAACAGATTTCCCAGTTTGGAATGAGGATACTATTTTGATAATCGATATTCAAAATCGGGTTTACTGTTAACTGAAAGTATGTATATTCATAAGTTTAAGGATGCATGCTGTAATGGCGACGAGCCATATTGTTTAGTTCTTACCTCAACCTTGGAAATTGATGATTACCGGGAATAATCGAGGTGTAACGAATGAGATTCTCAACACTCAATAAAACAAATTAAAAACTAGACCTTTTTCGCTTACGTCATGCTGTGGTGCTAGTGAGCATGAGCCGTGGTTATGTCATACGTCATGAACTGGTATTTGACTCTTTATATATAACATAAGACTACATACTATTTTGTTTCCTTTCGTAGTCATTAAATCTGATGATGGGTCCTGGAGCAGGACCGAAAGATCTTATGTATTTTTAACCTTCATTACATATTTTTAGTGATTAAATTTTAACTATCATGAACGTATTGTGTTATGTTTAATATCGTGCAAAGACGGCAGTGTTTTTGTTTCGTTTACTCTTAGAACTGCTCATGATGATCGTTGAAATCCGATACAAAAAAGCTTCGATAAGAAAGTTGAACGAAATGGAAACCAAACCGTGTGTCACAATTAATAATCCTCATCTGCAGCATATGGATAAGAGGTTTAAAATGTGCTATCATCAACAAAGCTATAACTAAGCTAAACGAAACGCAACCGTGAAAGGACAGTTTGTTTTTAATACACGAGGACAAATACATGTACATCAAATTAGGGCAGCATAAAAAGATGGACAAGGAGCATGTTATCGCTATACCTATTTTTTCCCTTCACTAGACCAAAATTCTAGTTCTGGTGACTCAAGAAAATCTTGTGCCCTGCGATATATTTATGGGACTTCCACAGTAAATGTTACTAAAATCATTTGAGATGCAAAACACTTGTCAATAACTTGAAAGTTTTTTTTCAAATACCTAACTCATAACAAAATACCAAGAATTAAACACTTGATTTTTAGCAAAATTCATTCTTCAAATTTTCCTAATTGTCGTCTTTGAGATCCTCTTTTACCTCCAAATATCATATTTCAGATTACGGCTTTTATCTTATTCAAGTACATATTCTTATTTTTCTTCCATACCAAATTGCTAGCCACAAACAGAAATATTTGTTGAAATTTTTATCGAATGCCACACATTAAGCAGCACAAAAATTAAAATAAACGAAAAAAATATAAACTCCTGGATTTGTTCTTGTGAATACCTTTTATTTTCCTTTTAATTAGCACACATTGTATAAGAACTTTCTTTGAAGGGTCTAAGGTAATGGACTCTAAAATAGTTTTTAAGAGAGATGATAACGAATGACAAACAAGTTTCATTACAATTTAAGAAAGATTAAAGCTATTTATAAGGAACTAATATTTTTTTTATCTAGGAGTTTGTTATTTTATTTGACATGGTACAACACTAGCAAAAAAAGCTTTTCTTCTGGAGTAACAGTTCTCATTGTTTTTTCTCTTATTTTTGGCAAATAAGTTTGAACTTTTACGCATTCTTGCAATTTATGCTGCATGTGCTTGGCTTTTGAGGAAGTAGAAATATATTTCACTATCAAATTGAATTAACATGAAGTTGTAACTGACAATTTCAATTGAAGAAGTGAATTTTAATTAAAGAAATATGAAACAAATCGTCTGCTTTAGTTGGTTGCTCTAGCAAGTAGACAATATTCTAATTCCGGTCCATTGGATTTTGAATTTATTATAATTCCTCATCCTGATATGTAAATTTATTTCGGCATCATGAAGTTTTGGAAATTCGAAAGAACTACAAAATTTCTAACAATCTGTTTTGTGCAGTCTTTGCAAAGAATAATTGTTTTTATATGAATAACGTGGACGAGATATATTTAGAAAGAAGGCTGCGAAATCTTCAGAACAAAAAAATCGGCAACGTAGCTTGATCAGAATTAATAAAATAAAATATGATACATTCGCGTACGAATATGAAAGCACGTTATGACTTCTCATTTTCATACTCGTTTGCAGTTGTCAGTTATCCTGTCCTATTGTATCAAAAACTCATTAACATTCATATCACAATCAGGAGAATTTATTTGAAACCTTCTAACACCCTTAGGTACTTCCACTCAAGACCATCGGCATAGTTGCTGGGTTGGACAACTTTTTTTCAGTTTGCTGTGCGTTACTTAAAGCAAGGACAACTTATTCATCACGGCGTGTATGTTTAACAGCACACACCAGTGTATTACTTCCTCGTAGAGGAAGCCTTATTCGACGTGTTTATTAGCATCATGTTATGACGCTGTTCATGCTGTTTTCTTTTTCTCGAAATTAAAAACTGAGCATAATTACGAAGGAATGTCTCTCGGGCATACTTTTATATATCAATAATATCCGTGATATAGGAAATGAGGTGTCCACCCCAACTAAAGCTATGGCTGTTTTCAGTTCTTATTTCTTCCTTTGTTGTCTCGACGTTTAAAACAAGTAAACATCAAAACTATAATTGGATTAAAAAAAGCTGCACTTTTACTTTAAACCGATTACCGAGTTAAGTAATATTACTTGGCATAAAAACCGAAGAACCCGTGTAATACAGATGGTTGATGAAAAGGACTTTGAGGAAAAGTGAGCAACGACTCCATTCCAAATCAACTGTTGGTAAAATTAAGTAAAGGAAAGACTGCGGTTTCTATTTTAAGTTCTCTGTCGCTGTGAAGAGAACGCTTCTGAATTCTCACTAGTACATCTTTACCGGCATTCATTTTATAAGCCAATTCGATGTGCATATACATAACTCGTTTGACTATTTTTTTTATCTCACCTGATGGCTATATATATATCAGAGATTCACTTGACTGATGATTGTTTCTACTACAGAACTCAGAAATTACTCATCTTATACCTCAGAAAACATTTAATTTATTCTACTACATACCTTAGAAATAATTACTCTAAGCATTGTTTATCACAAAATAATTAATACAGGTACGATTTCGCCTCCTCTGTGTCCGAGTGTTGCGAAGCTCTGGCTTCCAATCACTCGTACGAGATGAATCCAGGTTCGAATCTCGGCTGAGGCATGGATGGCGCGTTTGTCTTACTGCACTGGGCTCACTCTCCTCCGTGAATCCAGTGGATCTACACTAGGAACGGGCAACTGCTTAAAGCCCATTGAGTTGCTCACAGTGATCGTTCAATCCCCCCCAAAGAAAAGGAAACAGGTATAAAAACAATTTCGTATTCATACCTGTGACGTATAAATGGAACATTGCCATCTTAGTGGTCGAGGGGCCTGAGGCGCTGGTCTTTGATCATTCGTTCGCCGTGGACCCGGGCTTGAGGTCCGAAGGAAGCTTGGACTGTGCACCTATCCGATTATCCTGTCCCTTCTCTGGAAACAGTGGCCCTAAATTAGGAACTGGTGACTGTTCGCAGCCCTTTGAATTGCTCACCATTGCAGTTAAATTATAAAATAAATAAATGGAAACTATCAGAAAACCAGCCCCGACATCAGGAGCTGTATCTGATACACAAAATCTGACATTTTTTGTGTATCAGATACAGCTCCTGATGGGAAATATTTTGCATATAATATCTTATTTTTGATAAAGAATGGTTTGGCCACCAGGAGGCGTAAATGTTTATTTCTACTCCTGATGTTTTTGCAGAAAAATCAAAGCTTCTGAAAACTCGATTGAAGAAATTCTTTCTTTGACCCATACCGCTCACCTCAGTAAACCTTTTGAGAATACCTTCTTTTTAAAACAATGCATAATTCTGCCAGGGTTGTAGATGGATGTATTATTTTTTGTTGATATCTCTGCTTCTGAGAGTCCGATTTCAAAGTCTTTCTTTGTTGGAGAGCGTTTCCGGTGCGAAATGTTTCTCATGTAATTTAAAAATTTTCTTACCGCATAAGTGTGCCACTAGTAGAGTTCGAAAAGGGTCAAAAATTATAGACCCGGACCCGGAGCCGGACGCCACATAATTGGACCCGACCAGGATCTGTAACTGACCCGGACCCGACCCGGACAAATCTGCTTTGAATTATAATATGTACATACAGGGCGTTCTAAAAGTCTCTCTACAGTGGGAATCTTATGTTATATGGAAATCCAACAAATGCATATAAACTACTGTTTGTGAAAATTGCAACACCATAAGGGAATAATGGTAATCACGTGAACTTACAGGATATGTAGTGCAGGGTAGGACATGCAAATGATTAGAAGTGAAGAGTCATTGCGCTAGTATGGTCCCGACAACCCCCTCTGGACAGTCGAGTGAGGGGATTAAAAAGAGGGCTATTTAGGATACACACCAGTAGTGCATCACGGACAGCGAGTTGTAAAAGGGTCTCCAGGATGCAATAATGCCTCGGCGACGACGAAGGGGGCAATATCACCACACGGCACAGTTTGAACGGAGACGAATGATTGCTCTGCGTGAAGGCGTATTTTCGTACCGAGACACTGCGGCTTGGACGGGACATAACGCCACTACAGTGTCCCGTCCAAGCAGCAATGTCGCGGTAGAACCAGATCATCTACAATCCGGCAGTGGACCAAGAAATGTGACGACACCGCGAGGTGACCGACACCTCATCCGCCTGGCAGTGACGAACTGTTCTGCATCTTTGCAAGTGTTAGCACAACAGTGGAGCACTGCAACAGATGTGGTATTCTCTGCTTCCACAGTTCGACGCCGTCTGCTGCACAGCGGATTGGTCACACGCATCCCTTTCCGGCAGATTCCCTTGACCCTGAACCATCGAAACCTCAGGCCGGAATGGGGTTGTCAATACAGACAATGGCGTGCGGCTTGGCGACATGTCACGTTTTCGGACGAGTCCCGATTCAACTCGGACTACCATGATGACCGCATATGCATTAGACGGTATTGTGGTGAGTGTTTTCTTCCAGCATGTATTGTCGAGCGTCATACGGCCGAACGCCAAGTGTGATGGTGTGGGGTGCCATTGGGTACGATTCGCGATCTCGGCTGCTACGACTTGAAGGCATTCTCAACAGTGACAGCTACATCAGTGAAGTTGTACAGGCAGAAGTCATACCCTTTCATCAGAGCACTCCTGGCGCTATATCCCAGCAGGACAATGCCCGACCACATGTTGTCAAGAATGTTAAAGCCCTCTTTGCAGCACAGCAGATACCGCTTCTTCCCTGGCCTGCACGTTCGCCAGACATGTCGCCTGTTGAACATATCTGGGATATGGTCACTCCTCAACTGGCTCATCAAAGTCCTCCAGTGGTCAGTACCAATGATCTGTGGACTCGCATAAATGCCGCTTGGCAAGGTAACCAATTACCCAGGACACCATCCAACGCTTTTCGATTCAATGCCACGCCATCTAGAAGCTCTTATTGCAGCTCGCGGAGGCTTCACAAGATACTGATTTTTTGCAGATACAAATTGTTGTATTGTTCTGAAAATTAAATCACTTATTTACAGGCATACCCGTAAGGTGTGGTATGAATTTCATTCGAATCGCATAGGTTTCTTCTTGGTGTTGCGATTTTCACAAACAGCAGTGTAATATGGAACGTATAATGTACTCACTATCTTACAAAAAAGTATTGAAAAGGTCGTCTTTCATTTGCAAGACGTAACCTAATTGTTTCACACATATTTCAAACATCTGCGAGAGTAAAAAGGTCCCTCCTCAGTGATGTTAAGGCACTTAATTCTGATGGCGCTGCAGTCAAAATTTTTGAATTAAGAAGTATGTTTAATTTCAATTTTTGCTGTTTTCTTTACAACATATCAAACTTCAGAATATGTTTCACCGCAACACCAATTTTTACATGCTTCTGATGAGTTGAAAAGTTCCAAAATGTGGATGCTGTTTTCATCATTGCCCTTCAGAAGGAAGGGGAATTTTTCTTTCATATACTGCATGAAAAATCATTTTTCAGTCCGAGGGCACTACTATCAAACACAAAATTCCAGAATGCGCATTTCTCTATGAATTTTTTTTTTTTTTTTTTGCGTTTCAAAAAATAAAACGTAAATAAAACCTGGTCAAAATCGGGTCAGGAACTCCTTCACCAGACTCGTTTGACCAGCTAGAAATTGTGGTCCCTTGACCTGTGTACAGTTTCCATCTCTGGCCACTAGAGAGCGTAAGCTTAAGTTTCCGTTTACAGAAAAATATCTGTCGGACTAAAAATCGGTTTGAAAAAATTGTCAAATACTACTACCAATGAAAACTCTTCGTGTGTCTTTTCTTCCCAAAATAATGCACAATTTCACTGCTAGGAGCACCAACATTCAATTTTTATCTCCAGATCTCTGCTTCCAAACATGCGATTTAAAAATTATTTCAACACCCGATGCCGTTTACCTTGTGAAACACTTAAGGTTTGTATTTGAGAGGTTTTACAGTTCAAAGTTCTTTTCATAGGGATGTTTCTGTATTTCTGTTTGCAGCTGCATCTCCGTTTCTAAGAACCCTGTTGAGAATTTTTTTCAATAAAGATGGGAAGGAAGCATTATCCTCTTTAAGTAACGCACACATTTTCCGCGAGGGGGCGTAAAGGTCCAAGCCTTTTTCACGCTATCTCTGCTTCTGGGAGATGTATTTAAAAACTTCTTTTTCCATAGCATATCTTTTAACATGAAGAATATTTTTCGCCAATTTTCAGCTTTTCCGTTATGCTAAATTATTCCGTTAGAAGGCGTAGAATTATATCATGTTTCCTTCTATAGTTCTTCTTTTAGCTGTTCGATTTAAAATTCTCTTGGTCTCTTATAACTTTTTGTCTCTATTTGTTAATTTTCGTAACATGCTTTTTAAACCTCAGGTGGAAGTACGTAGCTGTTTCTATTTCTGAATGCCTTATTGATTGATTGATTGTAGAAATCCGGTTTTTTTTTTCTAACCGGTGCCATTGACTTTGTATAACTTTGATAAATTTTATTCGCTCGAGTCGGAAATTATTCAAAAGATGTGCTCGTTTCAATCGAAAATTCGGTGTCGTCTTTCTTGTATTGTTTGTTAGCATTCCGTCACATGCATAATTCAGTTCACTCATTTCTCATGCACTTTATGCAGAGGACATTTGAAAGCTTGCTTCTGTAAAGCTCTGATAAAGTCCACAAAGTTTCATTTTAACCTGAACTGTAGCATAATATATAATCAGAGGTAACGGTGTTTTTGGGGTGGTCTGAACTACGATTTGAAAAACATTTTCTGCATAAGATATAGCTCTTGATGGGAAATGTATGGCATATAATTTCTAACTTTTGGTAAAGAATGGTTTGACACCCAAGGGGCGTAAGTGTTCATCTCTGCTTCTGATGTATTTGCAGCAAAATCTGAGCTTCTGAAAACTCGACTGAAAAGAATTCTTCCGTGAACCAATATCACTCATCTCGGGAAAATGTTTTCAGCAAACTTTCTTCTTAAAATAATGCATAGTTTTTCCACCAGGCAAGGTAGATGTACTTGTATATCTCATTTTTGTCGGTATAACTGATTCTAAGAGTCCGATTTATAAAATTATTTTTTTTTCGTTGAAGAGTGTTTCGGTGCAAAATGTTTCTCATGTGATTCAAATTTTTCAAGTAATGCATAGATTTTCCACTAGGGAAGTATAGGTTAGTTTGTCTCTCCCCGATATCTCTGCTTGTAAAACTCCGATTTGAAAAATTCTTCCTGCATCAGATAAATTTCTTGATGGGAAATGTTTTGCATATATTTCTAATTTATGCAAAACATTGCCCATCAGGAGAAATGTTTTGCATACATTTTTTTCTCTTTCTTCCCGTTGTGTTCTAAAGAAACAGGTAGAGTCGAATTACTAAAATCTGAAATTTAGAGACTTAATTAATTTCATCATTTAGGACACAGAGCTTTTGCAACTTCAAGAATGTGAAGTTCGTAGTGTCACGTATAGACAATTCTTGGACAGGACGTAGCAAGGAAGCAAGTTTTCTCAAGATTTGTAGTGATATGGTCTAGAATTGTAATTAGCCAGAAAAGGGAAAATCAAGCAAAGCAGGGCAGGAATTATTTCTGTGACATTACGAAAATTTCGAAGAACAGGTATATCGATAAATGTCCCCATCTGCTTCTATATGAAATGCAAGAAGCACTTGTCATTCATTTGGATGTTGCAAATTATTATTAACAAACCCCCATTTCGTTTTCTGCGGACAATTTTTTGACATTAAGAACTGCATGATTTCATAATTGCGTACATATCTATCGATATCAAGCGTGTTAAAAGAAATCGGTTAATAAATCTTAGAAAAGACTGGATGATTGTGAAAGTTAACTAATGGTTATTTGTGTTTTAGGAAAAGGAAGTCGTTTTAAATAATATGTGAGTAGTTTTATTTTTCATATGCAAGACGTCGTAAACGAAAGCTTGACACCGAAATGATTGATTATACTCATTTTCGCAAAATAAATGGCGATAGTATGTTTTACAAACCGCAGACAAAGGCTACGTGTATGAATCATGTGTTTCCTCCTGTTGCCTAAATTACACAATCTAAAATGGATAAATAATGGGACCAAGGAAAACAAAGGGACTATATTTACACTCATTGTCATAAAAATCCGCTCACCAAGAAGGAATCGTCGGATTGAAATGAGATTTTAGAAGTGAGATAGTACATACCAAGGACAGAAGTGATTACAATATCACAGCAGCAGCACGATTTCCCGCGCACATACGGTACACATTCCGGTCAGCCTTAGTTCCGCGTCGGACCGCCTCGTGCTCGGTTACAAGCGGTGATACGGTCCGGCATGGGGTCAAAGAGACGCCGTGTGTTATCCTGGGACATATTGGCCCACACTTCTTGCAACTGACGCTCTAAATCACGGACACTGGGACATGAAGAAAGCTGGCGTCCCACCTGGTCCCACACGTGCTCGATGGGCGAGAGATTAGGCAATCTGGCAGGCCACGGAAGCATCAAAGCATGACTTAGACAGTACTGGGAAACCCGAGCCGTGTGCGGACGGGCGTTATCTTGTTGGAAAATCGCTCCTGTCCGCCCCGCCAGAAAAGGCAGCACATGAAGCTACAGGATCTCCCGTACGTAGTGCTGGGCTGTGAACGTCTCTCGGATCACTGCATGCCAGGGAAGTCTGGCTGTCATACGCGATGACACCCCAGACAATCACGCCTGAAATTCGGAACGTGTGCCGCTGTACCGTGGGGTTGGGATATTAGCGCTCAACTGCGGTCCTCCACACTTTGACTCGGTGTTCGTCCGTTCCCATACAGAAGCGGGATTCGTTGATGAACACTATATGTCGCCAGTCAGTAGTATTCAACGTTGCTCGCTGCTGACACCACTGCAATCGACGCCGACGATGGTCAGGTGTTCATGGCAGAAAACGTAAGGGCCGTCGAGAGCGCATATTCGCATCTTCCAAGCGTCGGGAAGTGGTTCTGGCGGACACAGGACTCCCTTGTACAGCTGCCACATGTCTCTGGATATTGGACAAGGACGTCGTTGCATCTGTGCGTGCCGCTCTCACGATCCCACGGTCCTCTTTGCTGGTGGTGTGTCTGGGTTGTCCAGAGCCAGTCTGCCGTGTCTGGGTGCCTTCCCATGTCGGTTGCTCCCAACACGATCGCACCGTAATGTCGGAAGGGCCCAAATGGCGGCTGATTTGACGTGCCGGCCATCCTGCCTCTCTCATCCTGACGAAACCGACTCGTTCAAACTCCGTCAGTTGCCCGTACTCACATCTACGGCGGCTCCTCGGCGTATCTATCGCTCAGGAATCTCATCTAACTGTTACCGCGCACTTCGGCACGAATGTGGAGTCCCCTGCTCGGCGCCGTATAAGCCCCAAGAATTGCCATTGGATCGCCGGTCTTGGACGCGCGGGCATATGGAATCTCACGAAACTTTAATCATTTAGATGTCTGCCCTCCCCGTAGTTATTCGCCGAGTTTCGCGTTAATTGCACGGTTTTTTCTTGGTGCACGAAGTTTTATGACAATGAATGTATTTTTATTCCTCACTACACCCATCTTTCTTTCTTTGGAATTTAGCGAAATACTTACACTGAGAGAACAGTTCACAAATCGGAGTCATTACGTTGTGTTTGCCAATTCAGAAAGATGAAAGTCGCGTTGGTCATTGAGTCGTCTAATATTACAGTGAAACCTGTCTAAGACGAAATCCAAGGGACTAAAGCTATAATATTTTCCGTTTTAGACAGGTTTCCGTTTTATACTGGGGCATCTATGGAAGCTATGGAAATGTAAACATTCTAATTTTTGTCATGCTAATAACAAATTCTACGTAATTAGTTATTACTTAAAAGAATATGTATACTGTTTGTACCTACCTTAAGCAACAAAAAATCACAAACTTCTATTTCTTTAAATAATTCAACAATGATTTTCGTACAGTAATGACGCTCAGGTGAGCACGTGCGCTGATTATTAACTGAAATAATTCAGAATGACATTGGTAAACTGCCAAATTTCGAAATATCCTGAATATTTTACAATGCTTGATGGTATGCTCTTATCTTGGATGTAGTTTTTATATTCACCTCTTCTATTTCATCATCCTCAGTGCTATTTTTTTCTTCCATTAGTTTGACGTCGCTCAAGAATTTCATTAAATCTTCATCACAAGGCTTTGTCGCCACGTTGTTGTCGATATTTACATAATCCTTTGCACTGAGGATTACAAAACTGGCTCTTCAACAGAGCCAGTTTTGTAATCGTCAGTGCAAAGGATTTATATGCGAATCTCCGGTGCTTACATCACACACGTGAAAAGGAAATTTTGCTTTCTTCAAACACGACATAATCGTTTCAGAGACACCTCACGTGATCCTTTGGCAAGCAATTTAATAACATCAAGACCACTTATGGATTTCTTTAGTTTGTTACAAAAGAACGCGGACTCATATCCGTAAACAACGACTGTAAAACAAGTTTCCGATAATAAATAATTTTGACGCATTGAATAATCCTTTGACCCATTGCCAGACAGATATTGCTTGGCCGCCCTGGTGGCGCAGTGGTCTAAGCGATGGCTTGTGATCGTTCGTCCGAAAGGGGTCCGGGTTCGAATCCCGGCGAGGCATGGATAATGTGTTCGCCTTACGGCACTGGCTCTCTCTCTTACTTGGAACCAGTGACAATAAATTAGGGACGGGCGACAGATTATAACCCATTGAGTTGTTCACGGTGGTCGTTAAAATTCCAATAAAAAAAAATGATGCTTGTTTTTGATGGAAACCACTCAAGTTTTACATTTGATGGATCAAGATGAGGATGACAAAAGAACATGTCTGTTTTGTCTTTAAATTAAAACTTGTTACTCACTCGACCATAATTTGAACTGTCATCCCTCCTTGTTCGATTTCCTCTCAACGGGAAGATCTTTTAAATCCAAGTTACTGAAGCATCGTGGTTCGGCGGCTTATCCAATCACTAATGGTTTTTCCATTTTCCCAGATATAAACGCACAAAAAAAACAAGTCATTCCATAGAACGTTTTCCTCCAGTACAGGTTTCTTTGGCAGTGCCCGAGAAAAACAGATGTTTCATCTCCATTAGCAAAGTTCCGAGGTTCATAGCGGTTTTTTTTATTGGAGGTTTAACGACCACCGTAAGCAACTCAATGGGCTATAAGCAGTCGCCCGTCCCTAATTTCGGGTCACTGGTTCCAGGGAACGGAGATAGCCAGTTCCTTAAGACAAACACAACATCCATGTCTCACCGGGATTTGAACCGGGACCCCCCTTCGAACGAATTACCAGAGGCCATCATTTTGACCACTGTGCCACCGGGGAGGCCGAGGTTCACAGCTTTTAACCAGTGCTGATAATAGAACCTGAAATTGTCAAATTTCTTGCTCTTGCGCTAACAAGCCACTTACTTCCAGACAAGCTTATTCGACTTTCTCTTTTTGGTTTTCTGCAGTTTTCTCTTCGTTGAGCTGTTACCTTTTCGCCACTGCTCTGTCATCTTGTCTTTTGCTTTAAAATTCCATAAATTTGGGTTTTTCTGGCTTTGAAGTTCTCTGTCAAATGCTTAATACTCACATTTTCTCTTTTGTCTATTTCAAGAACTTTACCTTTTGCATCCAAATCGAGAACGTTCTTCTTTAGAGCCCTGGCAGATCAGATCAGATCCTATGTAGAGGATTTTAGGAAGGGAGTGTCTGACCCCAGGTCTTAAACAACCGTTAGAAATAGGAAGCTGGGAGATTTGGGCTAGAGTGCCCGATAGGAAAGTGACACGGAAGCGAGGTAGAAAGCAGGAGGAAAACTCCCTTATTTATTACCGGGGGGGGGGGCAGGACTCGGGATCCGACGGTTTAACGTGCCCATCCGACGCACGGCGGGTATTTAGTGGTTCAAACGTTCGTACCTGCCCAGGATCTAATCTGAGGTTATATCCATGGCAGTCACGAACGCTGACAACTAGGCCACCCGCGGCCACCAAGAGGCATAGAACGACCTCAACTCACAACAAGCAAAGGCTGCGATTAATCCTCTTAACGAATAAATGTTAGGTAATTGAATCGGAGCGTCTGCAGGTACAAAAAGCAGGTAATGTAACCGGTGCGTGCTACTGTAATGAGGTAGTACTTCCCTTGTTCGTCTGTTCCGAGGTACCATTGGTTCACAGTTCGTGTTACTGAACGATAACTCCACAACCCATCAAATGGTGGCTGTTGATGAGCTGTTTGGATGGAAAGTGAAGACATTCATCGGATGGAGATACGTTGTTGCATATCAGTATGCCGCCCCGAAACTGGCCAACAGTGGTCTGAAGGCGTTGGCGATCATTCGTCCGTAATGGGTCTGGGTTCGAATCCCGGTGAAACGGCATGGATGTTGATGTTTGTCTTACGGCACTGGCTCTCTCCCTTCCCTGGAACCAGTGACCCTAAATTAGGGACGGGCGACTGCTTATAGCCCATTGAGTTGCTCACGGTGGTCGTTAAACCTCCAATCAAAAAAAAAAAAAAAAAAAAAAAAAAAAAAATCAGTATACCCAGAAACTGTCCAACAGCTGAAGATGGCGATGATGGAAGAATGGGCGGTGTTATCCCATCAAACGGTGGCTGTTGATGAGCTGTTTGGATGGAAAGTGGAGACATTCATCGGATGGAGATACGTTGCTGCATATCATTATACCCAGATACTGTCCAACAGCTGAAGATGGCGATGATGGAAGAATGGGCGGTGTTACCACAAGAACTCATCAACAACCTAGTGCGAAGTATGGATAGACAATGCAAACCACGTATCGACGTTAGGGGTGATCATGTCCCTTACTAAGGACTTCCTCTTCCCTTCGTACCGTTTTTGGCAGTGATGCATCTGTACCATGGCACCCAGTGCTATGTAGCCAATTCTGAATAAAGTTCCACTATATCCTTTAGTATCTGCAATTGTGTCGGTGTTATTTCCGTCATCATGTTGGTATACAATGGAATTCCTATGGTTTGAATATCACATATCCAAGCCGCTTCTGTGCGACTCTGCAGTTCAAAACCTGGCTCGTCCTTAAGTTTTGCACACCAGTGTATGTTATCTTTAAACACAAGAATTTTGTTTTCCCTGAATTCATCATCACACTTTATTGTGTAATGTTTTATATTCAACTGAAATACTTGACTGCATGGGAACATCTAAGAACTTTCCGTTGTTACGTGGTCAGTTTACTGTCTTGCCATTTCCATTTTAGGCAGGGGAAATAGGTAGACAGGTTAAATGTACGTAATTTTATATTTTTCATTTCGGGATAAAAAACAAAAACGTTCCATTTTTGGCAGGATTTCGTTTCATGCAGGTTCGGTCTCAAGAAGGTTTTACTGTACTCTCATAAAACATGTATGTCAGTGCATGTCTAAAGATGAAGAAAACAGCTAAATCATTTGTAAACAATTAAATTCTATCACAAGTAAATGTAACAGAAATTATCGCTGTTTATACGTATATACAGGGTGTATAGGAAAGTCATTTTACCCTGGAATAACTTGCGAATGGAGAGAGGTAAAGTTGTGCAAGTAAGATAACGGTATAGTAAAGTGACTACTCCCGATCTAATGCAACCAATAGCAGCGCCCCTAGTGGCGAAATGCGGAAGTTAGCCATTGCAAATCGAAAACGAAAAGAGATAGAGCAAACTTTCCAATTACAAAGTTGTAGAGCATTAATTAAATGGTACAAAACGACATTTGTTTCACACGGATAAGATGAATTGTTGCCTAAATACCCTATAATGTCCGAAATCGATGCGCGACGATTCGAATCTCCATATTCACATTTCGCAAATGTAACCGTATGCAAATGCAGATTGTGACGTTGTTCCGTACCTACGATATAAAAACCAGTAGCAGGATGTACCGTGATCAGAAGTTTAGGTCTATGTACGCTGTGTGAGAACGGCAAGCTTGGATTTCTGGGATTACGTAGAAAATCAGGTGTATGCAACAGCGCCTACAAGTCTGCTGGATCTGCGTCGTCGTGTTACAGATGCTTGCAATAGTGTGACACCTTCCATGCTGAGGAATGTGCATGCAGAGTTACTTTCACGAATACAAATGTGTATCGTGGGCAATGGCGAACTCTTCGAACATACTCGACATTAACTTTTTATCATTGTGCGACAGTTTGTCGTTTTTGTTTTTCTTTTGTCGTCATCAAACTGTATTGACATAAGTACGCATGTATGCAATAAATTTTGTGTATTTGCTCATACCTATGCCTGTTCCCTTCAAACGTTCACACAAAAGGTCGCGCATCGATTTCGGACATTTTAGGGTATTCAGGCGACAATTTATCTTATCTGTGTGACACAAATGCAGTTTTGTACTAATTAATTGATGCTCTACAACTTTGTAATTGGAAATGTTGCTCTATCTCTTTTCATTTTCGATTTGCAATGGCTAACTTCCGCATTTCGCCACTAGAGACGCTGCAATCGGTTGCATTGGATCGGGCTTAGTCTCTTTACTATACCGTTATCTTACTTGCATAACTGTATTTCTCTCCGTTCGCACGTTATTCCAGGCTAAAAGGACTTTCCTATGCACCCTGTATACATACACTATATTGACAAATGTCACCGGACACCTAGAAGAGATACACAATATAGCATTTATTGACATACATTAGTACGGTGTCGGTCCATCTTTGGCATTAATGCATGCACTGACCATTCGAGACATGCTTTCGACAAGGTTTTGGAACACAGCGATAGGTATGCGCTTCCATTCAGTACATATTGCTGCCGCCAACTGTTGCTAGTAGTAGGCCTTGGTTCCACACTTCTCATACGGCGCTCTCATTCATGCCATAGGTGCTCTATGGGATTAAGATCAGGGCTCTGTGCTGGCCAGTCTACACACGGTATGGAATTATCGTCAAACCACGCCGTAACAGTCCTTGTTTTATGGCTCGGTGCATTATACTGCTGGTACCAACAAGGTTCGGTTCCATAGTATTGCCACAGGGTTGTTAAGGAAAAATTGTCCAGAATATCGAGGTAGACGTGCTGGTTAATAGGTTTCTCCTCGATAACTAATGGGCCGGGACCATACCATTAAAAACACCCCCACACGAGTACATTGATTTGTCCAAACTTGACCGTAGGAAGAGTACACGGTGATAAATAGCGTTCCCCCAGCTGCCGTAATACTCACACACGGCCATCAGATTGATGGATCGTGTATCTGGATTCATCGGTCCATAGAACCCGTTTCCACTGATCTACGGTGCACGATAAATGTTCTTTACACCATGCTAAACGACGAATAGTATTCCGAGTGGAGATGAAAGTCTTAAGAGCAGCCGCACGATCACGGTAACCCATGGAATGAAGTTCTTTGTGAATTGTACGTGTACATACCGAGGTTCCAGGATTGTTACTCATCTGTACACTGAGCTCTTGTGCAGTACTCTGTCGATTAGCTGTAATGACTCTCCTGAGGCTTCGACGTCCTCTATCACTGATTTTCTTTTGTCTGCTTGTACGTTTTGCTGCTTCAGGCACGCCATGAGTCCTCTACTTATTCAGTACATCAAAAACAGTAGACTTAGGTATGTTTAAACGCCTCTCGGTTTCTCTTGTGGACAATCCACTAATATAACAGCGAACAATGTTTCTTTTCTCAAAGTCAGTTCTCTCCCGCCGCGACGTTTTCGTTCAACCTCACAGTGCGATATTATCGCGGTTACAGGCTTGTTGTAATACCGTTTGCAGCTGTAGCGCGCATCTTAACAACGCAGCAGATCCGTTCGTTTTCTTTTGAAGGGGTGTTCGGTGGCTTTTGTCAATATAGTGTATATATATATATATATATATATATATATATATATATATATATATATATATATATATATATATATATATATACTTATCATAAAAAAAATAGTTGCACCCAGAAGGACGTGTCGGATTGTAATGCTATTCTTGAAGAAGCTTAAGGTTAGCAGGAACAATAAATGATTAAACATTGAGGCAGATATGGACAATATTTAGTGAGCTACATGCCAATAAGTAGTGTCTCTCAGCATGGCGTCGAGCCGCCATGTTTGCTCACAGAGCATGCCAGACGTCTCGGCATGGAGTAGTGCAGGTTCCTAATGGTGTCCTGCGATAGGCCACCCTATGCAGCTTGAATCTTCTCACGCAGTTCCTGCAGATTGTGCGGTAGGGGTGGTGGAGTGCGGATAGCGCGTCCAATAGCATCACGCACAATTTCAATCGGCGATAGGTCTGGCGATGCGGCGAGACGGCAGCAGTATGCAGACGAGCGTTGTTCTGTTGGAAAATCGCACCGGAGTGAGCGTTTAGAAAAGGTAAGGCCACTGATTGCAGGACTACATTAACGTAACGTTGGGCTGTCAAAGTGTTAATGAACACCAAAGGTGATCCGGCATCGTAGGCGATTGCACCCCACACCATGACACCAGGCCTTCTGGACGTGAGACGCTCAGCAACAAACCGTTCATCTTGGCGCTGACCACGGTGCCTCCACTCACGGAATCTGTGGTAATTTCCTCCAAGACAAAAGCGGGACTCGTCACTGAAGATCACCCTTTGCCATTCTGAGTGGCTTTATGACAGTCTTGCCCGACATCATTGCAGTCTTTGGCGACGATTCAGTGGTGTTAAGGGCAGTCGTCGTAACGGTCTGCGTGCCTGTAGCCCTACGTCGTGCAGTTGCCTGCCAATGGTGCTGGCACTAATCGGACGATGCATATAGAGCACCATTACTAGCTGAATATCCGCAATCGTAGCTGTTGAGTCACTCCGCGCATGCCAGATAACCCGTCGGTCCTCTGTCTCCGTGGTTCGCAGTGCGGCGATAAGACCATACCGCTTTCCGGAGCTCGACATTGCTGCCCCTCTCGAACTCCTCCAACTGCTCGAATTGCTTCCGAACTTTTCTTCGAGGCATGCTTCATTTGTAAAGGGTGTGACCAACACAACAGCATGAATCAACAAGGACGCACAACAGGTCGACTTTATATAGCCGGGCAGACACAGCGCTGCGACCCCTTCTTGCTTGCGTCACATGCGCGGCCGAGCGTGATATGTCAAACCTATACACCAAGTTTCATTAATGTCGGTTGCTTCTTTCTGGGTGCAACTATTTTTTTTGACGATGAGTGTTTATACACTGAAGAGCAATTGTATTAGAGATACCTGTCTAGTAACGTGTAGCACCACCTTTTGCTCTGATGACGGCGGCGATTCGTCTCGGCATGGACTCGACAAGACACCGGAAGCGTTGGGAAGCCATACGAATCCACGACCCCTGAACAAGCTCCCACAGTTCACGAAGATTTGATTGAGGGGGTTCAGAGCCTCGAACATCTCTCTCGATGGCATCCCAGATGTGCTCGATGGGATTGAGGTCAGGGGACATAGCTGGCCAAGGATGTGAGGTCACGTCGGTGGAGTGTTCATTCAACCATTCGGATACAATTCGGGAGCGATGACATGGTGCATTGTTCTGTTGCAGGATGAGGTTCCCAGTGGGATGTTGAAGACGCACAAACGGAAGGAACTGGTCGTCCAGGATATTCTGGTAAAGTTGGCTTGTGAGGGACGATGTCACACGTACCAGGGGTCCCATTTCAGTCCACGTAAACAGTCCCCAGACGAGAATGCGACCCTCACGATTTTGAAGAGTACCCTGCTGGCAGGAAGGATCCATCGCTTCCCAGCAAAAACAGTCTTGCTGGGCCAGCACTGGGCCATTACTGGCAGCCAGCACTGCCAGCAATGGCCCAGCACTATGTTGCAGCTGCCGAACCGTCAATAAAATGTCCAGGCGGCCAACAGAAGGGCCGGCAGTTCAGGCCAACAGTTGGCACCCCATCAGTTGTCGTATGCCAGAACACGGCCATCAGTTATCTACCACAGGCAGTAGCTGCCACAAGTGGCCCTTCAGCGGCCCTGCAAGCACGTGCCAGAAATGATGGCTAGCCTAATGTGATCCGCTAGTTTGCCGGTGGTGGCAGCCGGCAACCACGTGGCGTAACTGGTGGCTTGCCGAATCTTGTCCGCCAATCTCCCAGTAGTAGCCATAGAAAAAAAAATCAAGGATAACCGCAGTTCCCCGAAGCTACTACTTTTTTTCTGTACCCTTACGAAACTTGCGAATTTTAGCACTCCGCTGGGGAAATTCTCTCAACAGATCAGAAAAACGCCCATTTGAATCCGAGTGGATACGAACCAAGGCCGTTTGCGTGGGAACTGGGCTCTCTACCGACTGGACTAATTTGCCACGCACGCGCGTGTGCTTGAAGCTGTCTGTTTTGTGCGGGATATGTAATCGAATGGTTCCTTCCCTCTTTCATTTTACAATATTGCGAGGAATTTTTCGTAAAAGTCAGTTTCATATAATTCATAAATTTATTTTTTCAACGTAACGATAGTTTTTTTTTCTTACCTTAAGGGAACTTCACTCATTTTCAAGGAGTGTACATACTTAGAGTCGCTTTCCAAAGTTTTGTACTGTCCTTGTCGTCTTGAAAGGAGATTGTTGAATTAATATATATTTACCCGTTCATGTCACATTCTGTTACATTTTTAACGTTGTATCTTTCCTTTCCGTTGTCCGAAGCTACATTTGTTTTAAAGAGGAAATATATTTTATATTACTTCTCCATATTTTTAGAAACGAATTCCTCCCAGTCAGCCATGGATGAGTGCATTATAACCACATAACATTGTCTTTTTTTTATTTTCAAATAATTAATACATTTTGTACGCGTATAATTATTTTTTTTCTAAAAAGGTTTTTTTAATGGTTTTCCAGGACATTTGTTTCAAGCGGTTTCAAATTTTTCTTGTTATTCACCCACTCCATTCCATGAATTATTATTCATGGGAATGGAGTGGGTGTATTTCATGGCTTAATCTGATATTTTTGTCAACGTGGAATTTCATTAGGAAATTAATTCGCCTCTCTACATATGGATTTTTTTCTTAACATCCACTAAAATAACACGATGGCGATAGCGTCGTCTTCAACTAACTGGTACCATCAGAGACACAGCTAGTGTTGCTTCTGCGCATGCGCAGTCCCGTTGCTTCCTCCTGTTGTTGGAGTTGCATTGGTTGCCAGCAACGGGCCACTAGTGGTACTTGCTTGGAGGCCCACAATTCACGGCGATGCTGCAGGGCCGTCGATGGCTCGCCAACAGATAGCGCTGCCACCAGCGGACCACTACCGGGCCGTAAGCGGCAGATTTCATCCAGCAGTGACCCATCACTGCCAGCTGGTGGCCAGCAGTTTCCCATCACTTGTGTTTTTGCTGGGTTCATATGGTTTGCGTCGTACTCGTATCCTGCCATCCGCATGTACCAACGTGAATCTCGACTCATCAGTCCAGGCAACATTTTTCCACATGTCTAGATTCCAGTGGCGATGTTCCCGCGCCCATGCTAATCTTTTCACCCTGTGATGTGCTGTTAGCAGCGGTACCCTCGTGAGACGATGGCTTCTTGTACCCCATAGACAGGAGATGGTTCTGGATGGTGTGGCTGCTTACACGCTTTTGTGCACCAGCGTTAAATTGTCGAATGATTTCTTGCACTGTGGCCCGTCTATCCGGTGTTACAATGCGAGCTAGCCGATGATGACCTCGCTCATCCGCACGCTGTTGTCCACGGCAGTTGGCCCTTGCAGGGATAGTTTTACCGGATTCGATGTACTCACGGTGCACCCGTGACCCAGTGGCTCGTGAAAATCCCAGTGCCTGCACGACTTCCGAGATGGAGTGACCCATTTGGCGGGCCCCGACAATTTGCTCACGATCAAATGCGCTTTGATCCTTCGTGTTACCCATACTGCGTCCGACTCTTACTGATTCCCGTCGCATCACTCCTTATATTGTCGGATCGCTGCATACGACATGTCGTTTCCGTTTACAGGGCCGCCCACAGAGCCACATTTGCATAACGCCAGCTGTCTCTAATTCAATTGCTCTTCAGTGTATAACATATTGAAATGTGCAATTAAAATGAAACATTTTGTCACCTTTTCATGTTAAACTGCAATGATCAGGAAAATTATAAATCTCAAAGAAATCTATTAAAACCACTCCTATTTAATATCACGTATTTAGCGTAATAAAAGACTCAGCAGCTTTCTCGAAAAATACTTCGCCTCAGAAGCAATGTTCTTAACACTTGCTTTAAGAAATATTTTGTCTTTTCAGCCTTTTGTCAGTATAGCTTGAAAGTATGTGCTATTGTTGTGTGTTTCTGTACGTTAATCACTACCTTTTGGAAAGCAGTGTTCAGTGAGGTATCAAATTGCGTATATACGCATGGTAAAAGTTAACCATACTTAAATAATGAATATGCTGGAAGCTGGTCTGTTGAAAACGATCGCTGTACTCTGACATCTTGCAAGCTACAAATTCCGCCAAGCGGGAGAACAAGGACCTAACTCACGCGAAGTAGCAGCTGCTATACACTTCGTAACAGAGGCGTCACAGGAAACATTTCAGAACGAATCAAGCGTCAGCTATGATTGTTTGTTCTGAGAAGTAAGTTTTCACTGTAAAGACCTGGTAGCATTATTTTATAGGGCGGTTAGAAAATAACGTCAAAATTCCTCAAGGAACGAATGTTTCCTTAAATAAATTTAAGTGAGAAATATTGCTTGATATTTTCCTTATTTCTGTTTTTCTTTTCTTCTTTCGAGATATAAACCCCCAAAATTTGTTACACCGTCTTTTGATTCTGTTTCTGATTTTCCACAAAACGACTGTCACGTAGGAAAACTTTTGGATGGAAACTTTAGGGCTTCGAAAATACTAATATTGCATACAACCAGATTTATTTACGTTTCGCGTACTGCATGTCATTTGTTAGTTGTGTTTCTTTTTCTGGAAATGTTGCGACGAACTGTTTTGTTCGACAGATGCAGATAAAAAATAAGCAGATTTTTGTTTGTAATTTCTGCTTGAAAATCATACAACTGTGTGAAACGACTTTCTTGTTCAGGCTAGTAAAACCTTGTACTTCACAAATTTTGAAGATGATAATCCCTTTTTGGTGTAAATATGACAAGGTTGGTAAATCAGATAATATCCGAAAACTTGAAAATTTCGTCGTCCTGGAGCGGGAATCCGCGTCTCCCAGATAGCGCCCGGGTATGCTAACCACTACACCACCCAGATCGACCGAGTCTCAAGTTTTCGATTCATTTGAATAAAACCTTCACAGAATTCGCTAGTCGAAGCAACCGGCATTTATGTTCAGCGAATCTGGAGGTTAAGAATCCTATCCCGTGATTGCCCGGGGAAGAAATCATGAATGGTATACGGGATTACACCATACAATGCAAATTTTGAAGATGACAATCCGCATGAACTAATCGAAATATAAAATGAATTTATTTTTCTGTGTCATTAGTATTTTAAAGGATTCCCTTCTTAAGTTATAGCATTATAATATGTGTAATAATGAAACGCATATAGCGTATTAAATCCGTTTATTTTTGAGGTGTAGTCAACACAAAGATTCGCCAAACTTAAGAATCCTATCCCGTGATTGCCCGGAAGAGCAAATAAATCATGAATGGAATACGGGATTGCAATAATGAAACGCTATATGATTTAGAATCGCCAATAATGAAACGCTATATGATTTAGATTCACCAATAATGAAACGCTATATGCATTTCATTATTATTCATGTCTGGTGTGTTTAAAATAAATATTATAATATGTAATGAAAGAAATACGGGATTACGCCATATAATACAAATTTTTGAAGATGACAATCCGTTTTTTGGCGTAAATGTGACAAGGATGGTAAGCCAGATAATATCTGAAAACTTGAAAATTTCCATCGTCCTGGAGCGGGACTCGAACCCGCGTCTCCCAGAAAACGCCTAGGTATGCTAACCACTACACCACCCAGAACGACCAAGTTTCAAGTTTCCATTCAAATTGAATTTAACCATCACAGGATTCGCTAGTCGAAGCAACCGGCATTCTGTTTAGCGAATCTGGAGGTTAATAATCCTATCCCGTGATTGCCCGGAGAAGCAGATAAGTAATGAAAGAAATACGGGATTACGCCATATAATACAAATTTTTGAAGATGACAATCCGATTTTTGGCGTAAATGTGACAAGGATGGTAAGCCATATAATATCTGAAAACTTGAAAATTTCCATCGTCCTGGAGCGGGACTCGAACCCGCGTCTCCCAGAAAACGCCTAGGTATGCTAACCACTACACCACCCAGAACGACCAAGTTTCAAGTTTCCATTCAAATTGAATTTAACCATCACAGGATTCGCTAGTCGAAGCAACCGGCATTCTGTTTAGCGAATCTGGAGGTTAATAATCCTATCCCGTGATTGCCCGGAGAAGCAGATAAGTAATGAAAGAAATACGGGATTACGCCATATAATACAAATTTTTGAAGATGACAATCCGATTTTTGGCGTAAATGTGACAAGGATGGTAAGCCAGATAATATCTGAAAACTTGAAAATTTCCATCGTCCTGGAGCGGGACTCGAACCCGCGTCTCCCAGAAAACGCCTAGGTATGCTAACCACTACACCACCCAGAACGACCAAGTTTCAAGTTTCCGATCAATTTGAATTTAACCATCACAGGATACGCTAGTCGAAGCAACCGGCATTCATGTTTAGCGAATCTGGAGGTTAATAATCCTATCCCGTGATTGCCCGGAGAAGCAGATAAATCATGAAAGAAATACGGGATTACGCCATATAATACAAATTTTGAAGATGACAATCCGATTTTTGGCGTAAATGTGACAAGGATGGTAAGTCAGATAATATTTGAAAACTTGAAAATTTTCATCGTCCTGGAGCGGGACACGAACCCGCGTCTCCCAGAAAACGCCTAGGTATGCTAACCACTACACCACCCAGAACGACCAAGTTTCAAGTTTCCGATCAATTTGAATTTAATTGGGATAGGATTATTAACCTCCAGATTCGCTAAACAGAATGCCGGTTGCTTCGACTAGCGAATCCTGTGATGGTTAAATTCAATTTGAATGGAAACTTGAAACTTGGTCGTTCTGGGTGGTGTAGTGGTTAGCATACCTAGGCGTTTTCTGGGAGACGCGGGTTCGAGTCCCGCTCCAGGACGATGGAAATTTTCAAGTTTTCAGATATTATCTGGCTTACCATCCTTGTCACATTTACGCCAAAAAACGGATTGTCATCTTCAAAAATTTGTATTATAATATGTGTTTATTGTTCCGTTGAATCACTGAACTGCGATTTACTGCAGCTGAGTCCCGAGAACAAGAAGAACAAGCACAACATGTGCGTCTTCAGACACTCGCCTCAGTACATCGCAGAGGCGGAAGCCTACCCCCTTGATCACTCGACTACCCTATGACAAAGACCCAAAGCCACTCACCTTCTCGTCCCTTTACATGTTTGCTATTAGATACACCACACAAAAACTTTTGTGATATCTTTTCGGCTTTTGACTCTTTTTCACGGTTTCTAATGATACAGAACCAGCTATAAGGACAGGGGAAATAACAAAATTATAAAAAGGTGTAACGTACAACGTATCATGACGTAGATGACGCGCTACTGCGGTTATATATGAGTCACACCGACAAGTTGCCGTGATAAATCCTGCGGCGTAGTTCAGTTGGGAGAATAACCTCCTGTGGAGCAGAAAGATGTGGATTCGAATTACACGGACAAAAAGGTTATACGCTATATTGGCTCCCGAACGTAAATGAATCTCCTGGCCGTGAGGTTCGAAAATATGTGTGATGATTCTTCCACGGATCGTTTGAAATTAATAAAAATTCGTTCTTCTACAATGAGCTGATTCTTCAAGCATATTGTCGACGGGCCATAAATCCTGCGCCTGCGATTTCCTGCCCCCACCTTTCTCAAGGAACAATCATGTAACGTAATACGTAAAGGACGTTGAGGACGTACAACTGCGGTAACGTATGAGTCAAATCGGCAAGTTGCAGCGTTAAGCCTTGCCGGCTAGTTCAGTTGGGAGAACAGTCACCTCTGGAGTAGAAAGACGTGATTCGAATCTCACCGCCCTAAAGTACACGTTATAAAGGGAAGTCCGAACAATACCACAGCGCATTGATGTGTTTTGCGGCACATTTGATTAATTTTCAAGGTATAATATTCTTTTTGCAAGCTATTAAGTTAATGGAAATGATAGTAATCCATCAGTAATGCCATTCAACGATTAAGACAATTCATGGGAGTTATAACGAAGTAAACTTCTCCGTCATTTTTGTTCACGCCAGGGCTCGAACCTGGGTCCCCTCATTCCTAAATAAGTTACTCTACCAATTGAGCTACGCGGACGTTCATTCTGACTGCTATCTGCCTTTATGTCTTGTGCGTCCTGCTGGCAGGTACGTCACATCCCCCCGCAAAAGAGGGCCGGGAGCATGGCCCACGGGTCAGCCGTGACCATGAACCGTTGCAGGCAGCCATCCGCTGTAGAACGTGCACTTGAGAACTCCCAGTCAATCTGGTGTGTGGAAAGCAACGTCACACACATTTATTTTTCGAAGCGCTGCTCTGATTTTTCCTATCTCGCGGTGTGGAAAGAACATCGCGCCATTGCGAAATTTTGAACGGCCGGATCATCCGGAAAGTTCGGGCGCCATTATAACGAAGTAAATTTCTCCGTCATTTTAAATCCACTTCGGAGCTCGAACCCGGGTCCCCTCATTCCGGAATAAGTCGCTCTACCAATTAACGAAGTAAATTTCTCCGTCATTTTAAGTCCACGCTGGGGCTCGAACCCGGGTCCCCTCATTCCGGAATAAGTCGCTCTACCAATTGAGCTACGCGGACGTTCGTTGTTACTGCTATCTGCCTTTATGTCGTGTGCGTCCTGCTGGGAAGGCACGTCACAGAGTACTTAACCTGGATAATCACAGGTGTGGTGATCCTTTCCGTGCTAGGAGAGGAGAAATGATAAATGCAATTTCTTTTGTTTCAAGGTTCTAAACATTCGTCCTTCCCTAATTTAGGGCTATTGGTTCTAGGGAAGGGGTAGCCAGTGCCATAGGACAAGTAAACAACCTACTGTATATCTCATCAGGGACTCGAACCCGGGCCCACTCAGACGAATAGTCAGAAGCCAGCGCTTAGACCACTGTGTCACTGGAGTGGCAAGCGCAATATTCTTGTCTTATACTTAGTATAAGAATTTAGCCCTTATCACCACAATACCGGGTGATAATCAAGTTTAGCTTTTGGTTTCAGAAGAGATTAAATTTCTGTAAAACACATAGAAAAATTAAAAAAAAATTACGTTGAAGCAGTTTATATTAATTATTTTATTATATTATCTGATATAATATAATAAAATAATTAATATTAGTTGCTAGTATCCTTTTGTTAATATAATTCTTTTAATTTATTATCTGATGGTATGTCATCCTTTCAGTCACATCCTGTTATTAACATTAGACGTTTTCATATCTCGTATTTTTGTCGATTTTACAAACGGTACAAAACTCGGAAACCTTTGGTACTGGAATGAAAGCATTTCCCATGCAGCTTTGTCTTTTCCACTTTGCAAAATGTGAATTTTGCGACATCCAATATACCAACGATTGTTGACTTAAAGTAATGGTATTGTCATTGAAGACTCAAATCTAACGAGCTGGGTATTTGGAAAAGAAATCTCACATCCAGAATGTCACACCTAATGGGTAGAGCAATTTTTCTGCAGAAACACTTGGATTCTTAACTGGAAAAAATATGTCGAAAAGCAGATAATACCAAGATCTATTTTGCACCATGTTGTACAGCTAGTGGTAATATTATACGCTAAGGAAAACAGACGAAAACTGTTTTCAATATAATTGCTAATTATGTATTCAAATACTAATTATATGCTTACATTATTTCTACAAAAAAGTCAGGGAAATTAAAAATTGGAAAATAACTGGAATTGTTTTAAATATATTTACATCTCTACGATTTAAGACAATTCTGTGAAATATTGATCGCTTTAAGTATACACGATAGAATACAGAAAGGAGATGACAATACTGGATGCAATGAGCAATTCTGTTGACTGAAAGAATGTGTGGTAATCGTGAAGCATTTGTTGGCATATGAAATATTATGAATAAGGCTTCATGAAAAATAACAATGTGCTGGTCACAGACAATGCTGTGAGATGCAGAAAGAATATTTTAAACCGTTCTGTTAGACCTAAGGAATAGGAACACAAAAAAGGTTAGAACACAAATATGTTCCTACAAGAAAACTGGACTATGGCAGTATAAACTTCAATCAAAAGTTGCTCACATCTATCTGAAACAAAAAATATTGGCTCAGTCAGACTTTCAGAAATGGAAATTTTGTCGCAAACAGAAAAAAACCTCACTGTGCACCCTAATGAGAAACTATGCACCTTTAGAAACAGAAAAAGCCATTGATCGCAATAAATGATGTCCTATTCAGAATAAATTTTGTTGTATCTTAGAGATAGAGCTCACGAAACGTTTCCAATAATTTACGCTTTTCGATACAAACGAAATTTTCAAAGCGGGTCTTTTGAAGATGCGATAATTTGGGAAACTGTATAAGCATTTACACCCAATGGAGAAAATCTGCGCACTATTTAAGACACGCAATATTTGTCGCATTGAGAAATAATAAGTAAAAAAAAAAAAAAAAAAACAGAAAAAAAAAAAAAAAAAAAAAACGGATTGTCATCTTCAGAAAAATATTTTTCAAATTAGAATTTTACAAGGTAGATGACGAGAAAAACTTACTACACTTTTACGCCTCCTAGCAGAAAACTGTGGTTGACTTAAAGAAGAAAATGTGTGCAGAATATTTTACTTAGTGAACAGTTTCATTCTAAAGAAGTTTTTTTTTTTCATTCTGCTTTTTAGAGTGAAGATATGAATGTAAATGTTCCTCATAAATGTAAAATATTTCTAAATGCGAATATTTCAATGTAAACTGTTTCTCAAACACAAAATATGAGCAAAAAGGCCTGATGAAAAGCATCGGACTTAAAAACCCTATCTTGAATCGGATTTTCAAATGAGATGAAGTGAAATTACATTTACATTAAGGCCAGTGCCATCTATATTTATGACCGTAGAGCTGAAATGATGCTTCGAAAAAAGCCCAAAACTTATAGACCATCGTTCTCACAGCTTAAGCTTTCCAACGCAAAAGGAAGTTTTCAAATCAGGCAAATATGGTGCAGAAATATGCTATCCGTAGAGAGACTGACGAATGAACTAACAAAGTGCTACACTTTTCCCAAAAGACGGGCGAAAACAATTCTTCGAATCGGTTCTCAAGATCTAGAAAGCTACAAATCGTACGAAATATAAATACGTGCCTCGTCATGTATCGGTAAAAAAATGGTCAGTCAAGTCACTTTCAAAAATCTATACATTATCATCATCAACAACCATTATCAAGCCACGGCTGCAAGAAACTCTTTCCAAGCATCTTCCAAAACTTTCGCCTTGAGCCAGTCTTCCCCATGTCATTCCGACATGCTTCCGAATTTTATTAATCTAGCGCCCGCATGGTCTCATTCTGGGTCTCTACCTGTCCCTTGATATCCAGTCAAAGTTGTCCAAAGGTGGTCAGTTCATCTAGCTTTATGTCCAGCCCATTGTCATTTAAAGGACTTTACCTTCATTATGATGTCAAAAATTCTTGTCATTTTCCTGATCCATGATTCACTCTTCCTATCTTTCCTGGTCATACAAAGAATGCACCTCTCCCTACTTGTTTCAATGGTCCACAGTGTCTAAATGTCTTTTTTAGTTAAGCACGTCTTTTAATCATAAGCAAGAACTTATTAAACACTTTTCTTTTAAGACATGATGGTAAATTGCGCTTGAAAATTGTACTGTTTCTCTTATTATATAACGAAGTAAATTTCTCCGTCATTTTTGGTCTACGCCGGGATTCGAACCCGAGTCCGCTTATTCCGGAACAAGTCGCTCTACCAACTGAGCTACGCAGACGTTCATTCTGATTGATATCTGCCTTTATGTCGTGTGCGTCCTGCTGGCAGGTACGTCACAACCCCCCCCCCCCGAAAGAGGGCCGGGGGCATGGCCCACGGGTCAGCCGTGACCATGAATCGTTGCAGGCAGCTATCCACTGTAGAACGTGCACCTGACAACTCCCAGTCAATCTAGTGTGTAGAATGCAACATCACACATTTATTTTTCGAAGCGCTGGAGAAGGGATTCTCTGATTTCTCCGATCTCGCGGCGTGGAAAGAACATCACACCATTGCGAGATTTTGAACGGTCGGGTCATCCGGATAGTTCAGGCGCCATTATAACGAAGTAAATTTCTCCGTCATTTTTGGTCTACGCCGGGATTCGAACCCGAGTCCGCTTATTCCGGAACAAGTCGCTCTACCAACTGAGCTACGCAGACGTTCATTCTGATTGATATCTGCCTTTATGTCATGTGCGTCCTGCTGGCAGGTACGTCACAATTATTATTATTATTACTTTTTATTGAATGTTTAACAACCACCGGGAGCAACACAGTGGGATATAAGCTGTCTTCCGCCCCCTTAATTCAGGGCCACTGGTTCCAGGGAAGGGAGAGAGCCAGTCCAGTAAGACAAACATAACATCCATGCCTCACCGGAATCCGAACCCGGACCCATCTCAAACGAATGGTCAGAAGCCATTGCTTAGACCATTGTGCCACCGGGGCGGCAACTACTGTTTCTTCCAAATGCTCTTCAACCAAGTTTTATACGACGATTAATTTCTTCTTCCATGTGATCCTTCTTTGATATCTGTTGTCCAAGGTAATCTAGGCACTCGTTACTTCTAGATTTGCTCCATCAGTACTTTTTACAACTCTTCGATTCTTGTAAAAAGTATTGTAGGTCATTTTTGTTTTCTGTAATTTTATTTTTAAGCCCAGTTCTTTGCTCTTGTGAACAAATTCTTGGACCATAATCCGCAGCTCTGAGGGAGTACTTGCAAGAATTACTAGGTGTTTAACAAAACGAAAGTAGGTTAATTAAAAAAATCTTCATTAATTTTTATTCCCTTATCTTTCCGGTTCAATGATCGAAAAACATTTTGAAATATCACGTTGAAGAGCTTGGAAGATATGAGGTCACCTTGCCTCATTCCCTTTCCAACTTTTGAATGCACTATGTCCCCGAAAATCTGAACCTTTGCACTTGCATTTTCATTTTCGTTATTAATAATATTAACATATGCATTTTCATATCAGGATTTCAAAGACACTGTAACCGCTGAAGTTTTCAGGGAATCAGAAGACTTTTCATAATCAACAAAAGCTATACGCAATGGAAGTTCACACTAATCTACTCTCTCTTTCTCTCTCTCTCTCTCTCTCTCTCTCTCTATATATATATATATATGCTTGGTGTAACCAGGAGAGATAAGAAGAGGAACTCGTGGATCCGAAAAATGACAAGACTGGAAGACGTCATGATCAGAGTTAAATCCCTGAAATGGCAATGGGCTGGACATACTGACAGAAGGACAGACCATCGATGGACAGCAGAAATTTTAGACTGGATTCCAAGGGACAGGAAAAGACCCAGAAGAAGACCACATGGAAGATGGGTGGATGGTATGCGGGAGTGACATGGAGGAGACTGGCACAAGACAGACCGTTGTGGAGGAAACTTGGAGAGACCTTCGTCCAGCAGTGGATTGATAATGGTTGACAATGATGATGATGATGATGATATATATATATATATATATGGGATGTAAGGTCAGGTGAAGCGTAACATCACAGCCTCTCCTTGACAAATGTCAACCCCGCCTTCTCGTGGAACATCCTGTTCCCACTAAAGGGGCTCTGACGACCGCCAATAGCGGTATAACTATACCATCGGGATTAGAGGAAATGCTATCCAACACTCAACAACCCGCTTGGCCAGCGTGGTGAGTTATGGCCAAACCCCTCCAAAATGACTCCACAACTTAAACCTTGGCCCTCAGTCTCCGGCAGCTGGAATGTACCTGGCCAAGGCCAGTGCGACATGAAGGCAGAGGGTGATAAGAATCCCCGGAGCGCCGGACTAGGCTGCCATCTGATGTTGACCTTAGCTACGTATAATGGATGCTCCCTATCTTCTGATTCAAGGCTTGTTGAATTGGAAGAGGAACTACAAAGGATCAAGTGGGACATCGTCGGGCTAAGTGAGGAAAGGAGAAAAGGAGAAGATCTCATTGAACTGAAAAGTGGACATCTCTTCTACTATCGTGGGACTGATACCGACAGAACTAGTGGTGTTGGATTTATAATAAACAAGAAACTGAAGGATAAAGTTGTAGAAGTAGAAAGTTCCTCTGAAAGAGCTGCACGACTCGTTATCCAAATCTCGAGAAGATACCAGGCTCAGATTATTCAAACTTATGCACCCACCACAAGTCATCCTGAAGAAGAAATTGAAGAATTTTATGAGGAAATTCGTCATCTAAATAATAAAGGTAAGCAGCACTTAAAGATAATTATGGGAGATTTCAATGCAAAAATAGGGCAACGGCAGCAGAATGAAACTTCAGTAGGTAAATTCTGTCACGGCAACAGAAACCAGTGTGGAAATACTCTCGTTGAGTTTGCAGAACCAGAAGGGTTTTTCATCTTGAACTCCTTTTTCAAGAAAAAGCCACACAGGAAATGGACATGGGGACATCCAAATGGGACGACAAGTGAAATTGATTTTATTATGTGTAACAAAAAATTCGTCATAGAAGACTGCAGTGTGCTAGACAAGTTCAACACAGGTAGTGACCATAGATTGGTGAGATGTAAGATGCCCCTCAACACTAAACTCGAACGTAGCAAGCTCATAATACAAACAAAATGTATTGACATAACCAACGTTAAAAAACACCATAATACTTTCAAGTTGGAACTGAAGAACAGATTCTCTGCTTTAGAAGGCCTAACATCGGAAGAAGTGGATATTTCTGAAGTTGACAGAAAAGTAACCAAAGCTCTTATGGAAACAGCAACAAAATTAGCTGGGTCTAAGAACAAATTGCATGTGAACAAATTATCAGGAAAAACCAAAATGTTGATGCAAAAAGAAGAGAGATGAGGACAACTAAAGAAGATGTGACTTCCAAAGTGGAATATATAGAGCTATGCAAGACAGTACGAAAAAGTATCACTGAAGACGTAAGGAATCTCAGCTGTGAACTAGTAAGGAAAGCAATTGAAAACAACTAAAGCCTAAAGATAGAAAACGGACATCTCGGTAAGAGAAGAAAACAGATTATGGCACTGAGAAAAGAAGATGGTTCTGTAACAAGAAATAAAGGCGAAATTTTGACAAGAGTGAAAGATTTCTACTCCAAATTATATGAAAGGGATGATACATGTACTCCAGACTTCATGAAAGGTACCAGTACCAGAGTTCTTCCAGTCCTCCCAGCAGAAGTTGCACATGCAATCAAGAACATGAAGCGGGGGAAAGCTCCAAGAGAAGATGGAATAACTGTAGACATCATACAAGAAACAAGTGGAGAAATCGAAACAGTACTCGCCCAAATTTTCACTCGATGCCTTAATGAAGGGAAGATTCCTGAGGATTGGAACAATGCTACAATGATCTTGCTACATAAAAAAGGTGACATTGAGGATCTCAGGAACTACAGACCTATCAGCCTCCTATCAGTGGTTTATAAAATCTTCACTAAAGTTCTTTCACACCGCTTAAAGGTGACACTGGACATGGCTCAACCGAGAGAACAAGCTGGATTCAGGAGTGGCTACAGCACAATAGATCATTTCCACGTACTGAGAGAACTGATTGAAAGAGCGAGGGAATATGAACTTCCATTGTGCATAGCTTTTATCGATTATGAAAAAGCCTTTGATTCGGTGACACCATCAGCAGTTACAATGGCCCTGAAATTCTGCGGTATTGAAGATGTGTACATTAATATTATTAATAACATCTATGAAAATGCAAGTGCAAAGATTCGGCTGTTTGAAAATACAACACACATAAAAATTGGAAAAGGAGTGAGACAAGGTGACAACATTTCTCTGAAGCTCTTTAATGCCACATTGGAAAATGTCTTCCAATCACTGAACTGGGAAAACAAAGGGATAAAAATTAATGGAGATTATCTAACCCACCTTCGTTTTGCTGATGACTTAGTCATTTTTGCAACTACCCCACCAGAGCTGTAGAGTATGATCCAGGAACTTGCTGACAAGAGTAAAGAAGTGGTATTAAAAGTGAACTTTCAGAAGACAAAAGTGATGTTCAATGCTTTTACAAGAAATGAAGATTTGTCGATTGATGGGGAAAAGCTGGAGATATCCGATACCTATATGTTTCTTGGACAGCAGATGTCAAGTGAGGGTCACATTGATGAAGAAATTAATCGGCGTACAAAACTTGCCTGGAGAATTTTTGGAAGAAACAGCATAATTTTCAAGAGCAATATGCCATTATGTCTTAAAAGAAAAGTGTTTGATCAATGCATCCTTCCAGTGCTTACGTATGGTGCAGAGACGTGGACCTTAACTAAAAGAGACATACAAAGACTGCAGACAACTCAAAGTAGCATGGAGAGGTGCATGCTTGGTGTAACCAGGAGAGACAAGAAGAGGAACTCGTGGATCCGGAAAATGACAAGAGTGGAAGACATCATGATCAGAGTAAAATTCCTGAAATGGCAATGGGCTGCACATACTGCCAGAAGGGCAGACCATCGATGGACAGCCGAAATTTTAGATTGGATTCCAAGGGACAGGGAAAGACCCAAAAGAAGACCACATGGAAATGGGTGGATGAAATTCGAAAGTATGTGGGAGTGACATGGAGGAGACTGGCACAAGACAGACCGTTGTGGAGGAAACTTGGGGAGACCTTCGTCCAGCAGTGGATTGATAATGTTTGACAATGATGATGATGATGATATATATATCATCATCATATATATATATATATATATCATCGATATATATATCATCATCATTGTCAACCATTATCAATCCACTGCTGGACGAAGGTCTCCCCAAGTTTCCTCCACAACGGTCTGTCTTGTGCCAGTCTCCTCCATGTCACTCCCGCATATTTACGAATTTCATCCACCCATCTCCCATGTGGTCTTTTTCTGGGTCTTTTCCTGTCCCTTGGAATCCAATCTAAAATTTCGGCTGTCCATCTATGGTCTGTCCTTCTGGCAGTATGTCCAGCCCATTGCCATTTCAGGGATTTAGAGTCATTTTGGAGAGTCATTTTGGTAGAGTCATTTTGGAGGTGTTTGGCCATAACTCACCACGCTGGCCAAGCGGGTTGGTGAGTGTGGGATAGCATTTCCTCTGATCCCGATGGTATAGTTATACCGCTATTTGCGGTCGTCAGAGCCCCTTTAGTGGGAACAGGATGCACCACGAGAAGGCGGGGTTGACATTTGTCAAGGAGAGGCTTGTGATGTTACGCATCACCTGACCTTACATCCCATATATATATATATATATATATATATATATCATATACGAAGTATATCAACCCCGCGGCCAGCTCATAGCGTATGTATTGTGTTATTGTGAGAAGAATTGACAGAACAAGCAAAAATATAACTGCATCTTATTTGACCTAAATAAGTATGTCAAAAAATGGTAAAACAGCAAAATTATATGTATGTTGCAGCGTTGTTTCTCTCGCATTGTTTGTGAAAATTCTGTTTTGCAGAAAGACGTTACTGTTATTGTTTTTCCCTTTAGAGTGCTTATTACAACATTTTCGCCCTCAATCTTAGTTGCTGTTTTTTTCCCCACGTGATGGCATGAAGTATCCTTGTCACGTGCCTATTCCACCTACTGATTCCACACTTCTAACCAGACACCCAAGGTCATTCGGGAGGCGAGAGTTAGGGGCGAAAAACAGCTGACCAAGTTCTTAGAAACCAAAGAAAAGATCTAGATTCTTAAACTATTCGAAACAATAAGTTTCCTTCGCCTAAATGGTACTTCCAACGAAAACAAGATTTTATTTTCAAGAGGCAAACACATGCGCTTCTTTTTAAAAGTTATATTAAGTCTACATAACAAGAGTAAGATACATGGAATATGTTAGCTTGCCCAAAATGGGATTTTCGTGAAACTATTAAAATTTCCCGATTTTTATGTTGTCTTGTCTATCTTTACAGAAACTTTCTCGCCGAAATATGTGGTATTGGGAACGGCATAATTTAATAAAGATGCTTAAATAACCTTACAGAAATCCGTTCGCCATATGTACCACAGTAAATATTGATCTCGATAGAGCTAAGAGAATCACGCTGATATTTTGTTCCATGCTTCATGAATATTATTTAATTCAAAGAATAACTCTTGCTTCTTTAATTCGCGCATTTGAAAAAGAATATTATCTAAAGCCCACATGCTTTGACTATGCTTTTCACTGTTGTCGTTTCAAAAATTCAGCTCTGAATAGTTCCCTCAGGTGGGTAAGTTTAGGAAGAAATAATAAGTACTGTGTGAATGATACTGATCAAATTTTAATTGCTATTTTTTCTGAGTGTTGAGAAGTCGTAGTCATTTCAGGTTTGTACATTTTCTTATTCTAAATACACATTCACTGAATGAAATTTACAGTCTATTTGGATAAGTAGTATTCCGTTGTATGACCATCCTTCGATGATTCATCAAGTCCACTTCAGCAGCGCAGATCACATCAGGCAATATTTCCAGATTACTTCAAAATATGATGGTTACCTCAATTTTGGGAAAATGGCAAAATCCGAAGGACTCATATCATGATTATAGTGTGTAGTATTTCTGCTGGATGTCTCAAACAACTTCGCGTGTCATTACATGTCACTTCTGCTCGTGAGAATTTCTTATAGCTTTGTTTTATACAACTGCCGTCTGCTTCCGCAACTGTACTTGCAGGTTTTCTCTTTCATCCTCTATCGTAACTATAATTAATCATAATTTTCTTTAATTTCTGCTCGCGACGAACTTCTTTTGAGCCCTGACAGATTTATTGTCACCGTAATGCCCGAGTTTTCAGAGATGCGGTCTTCTGGTTCATTGTCGTAGTTGGGATCCGTTTCGAATCCCAGATACTACATCACTGTGGCGTTTGTCCTACCGCGTTGGTTCTGTCCCTTCCCTAAAACCAGTGTCCCTGAATTAAGAACGAGAAACCACTTATATAGCCTTCAATGCTCTCGGGTGTCGTTAAAGCCTAAGACAAAAAAAAAAAGTATGTGTGCTTTGATGAGAGGATATGCGATTTATTCTGTAGTCAAAAGGGATCAATAAATCTACTGCTCGTCCGTCTTATTAACCCTTTAAGCGGCTGATATACTGTGCTTGAACTAAACGGTGCCCAAAACGTTTGCTCCCTCCAAGCAGAAATGTTCACATAGCGACGGTGTTTTACGAAAGCTATGGTAAAATAATTTATCTTTACCCCCTCTCATCTCAGCAGCCGCGAAAATAAACATGTCATAAGCCATGTTATTTTCGGTAATAAGTCCTGTCTTCTAGTCATATATTCCCTGTTCCATGACCTGAAACATGATTTCATTTCATTTCATTTTATTATTTCTGCTGTTACAGGTTACTGAATAATGATAACAATTATTGGGAAGGGTTAGTCTCCCTGAAACAAACATAATGCAACTGGGTAAAAAACGTTACTCAAATGTCTTCTCTCTCCTTCCTTAAATTCGTCACCAATGCCATAGTCTTTTATTAGCTGATTTGCCAGAAGGAATTGCTGTCAATCATACGCCTGAATGGCCAGTTTGAATGACAAATCTAAACGCGAAAGCAACTTTTTGTGATGCTCTAGTCTTGAACGTAACTCGTACGAGCAGATTTGGGACCATTAAACATACTCTGAATAAATTCGTTCCATTAGTGTTCGGCCCGCTTCTTAGACAGCGAATACATTCGTTGGAGTTAAGTTCATCCCATTTTGTTAACCCCGAGTTAACTCTTTCCAGCCGGTTAAATGGTTAAAGGACAGACAAGTGGAACCAGAAAATTCACTCTCAACATTCCGTTGCTCTTAAAGGCCGTACACCATAGAACTACAGGGGTTGGACAGAATAATGTGAACACCACGCTCAGAGACGTGACTTTTAATGCAACGGCATACGTCGCGATACGCAAAGGTATCCACCTCTTTTAGTTGCAATAGCTTTGCTTAGAACCTCAAAGTCCTATGAAGTGTATTTAAAGTGTCTTGTTGCAAAATTTCTTTCAGGGTGACGACGAAATGAGCAACCTAACGGACTTCAAAAGAGGGCTAATTGTCGGTGACCGGCTAGTTGGTGCCTCTGTGATAACAGTCTCCAGTGTGGTGTGGGTATCGAGAGATACTGTGTCTAGCGTCATGATACCATACCGTGCTCGAGACAAAACCTCGTTTGCGAAACACAAGAGCTGACGGAAAACGACACCGGCTGATAAACACAGGGGAGCATTAAAGACGATCGTTACCCGTGTTAAGAAGACCACGACGCCGAAAATTAGTGCGCAGCTCAATCAGCATATCGAAACCCCAATATCAACGGAAACAGTGGGCTGGGAACTGCATAAACAAGATATTCGTGGCAGAGTTGCTATTGCAAAACCTCTGGCGACCTGGGTGAATGCACAACGGCGAAGGCAGTGGTGACAGGAGCATACAACGCGGACTGCCGATGAATGGAAGTACGTAATGTGGTCGGATGAATATGAATCCAAACTATTCCCCTACGTGTGGAGAACACCGTCAGAAGCGTACAACCCAAAGGGTCTGCTCCCAACATTTTAGCATGGTGGTGGTTCTGTCATGCTCTGGGAAGGTCACATCATGGTTTTCAGCAGGTCCCCTGATCACCGTGAAAGGACGGACGACTGGCAGGGGGTATGAAACCATTTTGGCCAACCAAGTCCATCCAATGGCTCAGAAATTGTTTCCTGTAGGGGATGCCGTCTATCAAGATGATAACGCCCAAATTCACAGAGCTCAGAATTATTACCTAGTCAAATCCCGTTCGGAAACTTGCGTGCATAATTTTTTTAAATTAATTCCGATCGTCTAAAGTGGCAACAATGACATTGAGTTTCCCAGAATAGGCGACCCAGTCTCATCGTTGCGACCTGCACACGTTGTGTTTCATAGGAGCCTGTACGAGGTTGTCGCAAGAACTCATATGCTGCAAAGAAATTAAGTTTTTAAAACTAACCTTTCAGTATCATGTTTTGAATCGTGGGAACTTCAAAGAAAGAAAAACTGTATATCTTAAAATAAACCAGCTCCCGACAGACATACTCATTTGCAGAGCAGCAGCGAGGAAAAACACGTTTACTTAAAGAAACAAATATAATTTTTTGTAACATATTTCTTAATTTATGTACACATTAATGGTGGGACTAGATTTTATTATATTAAAACATCACTATAAAAATGGTTAAGATTAAGCCTAAGATTCATAGTAACGTTTCTTAGCAATCCAACTAGTACGAGGTGAGCAAAAATATTTCATTTTTAAATTTCAATGATTACTCAGCGTACAAGGAATTAAAATATTTGGATGATGTCTTACCCTGAATCATCTGCAATTCATCTCTTGTTCCTGAAGTTGATGATGAGGCTTCGCAACCCGTGGCGTTAATATTTGTATCCGCGATACGGGGCTGGTATCCTCCGTGAATAAAACGCAGCCCGGGAACCCTTGGTACTTGTACTGCTTCTTCTCCTAACACTGTTTCTATTTCTCTACCATCAACTTTTGGTATCCCTTCACTGCTACCTTCCAATGGCACCTAACATACTGCAAAATTTGTGAGTCCGACTTTTTTTTTAATTTTTTGATTCACGCGCGGACAAGCATTTTTGCCAACCAACAACCAACCCTGATTTCTCCTAGTTTTAGCTTTTATTATCCCGTCAGTTTCGCTTTCTGCCGTGCTCCTAGGCATGTTCTCACCTCTTGGAGGTGTCACCCTCGCCTTCGTTGGTTCCTGGGGTCCCCCTTCGTCCACTAGGGATCCGTCGTCCAGTGGACGCTGACCAGAGGCTATTTCGAGCAGATGTTCTTCTGGCCAACTGACCACCTGCCTAGTTAAGCCTTTTAAAAATTTATTTGGCCCTGACTGTCCCCCTGTTTTTGGGTTATTTTGTCAGGCTATCTGAGATCACCTTTCTTAAATCTTTAAGTATGCTCGAATGCACGTACGCCCGTCTGAGTTATGTTTCCTCGACACAGAAACTGGATGACAGTTATTACGTAAGTTTTATCTTCTTACCAGATTTAGGCAGGGCTTCTTTCTTGGACCTTCGCTGTATAGTCGCCGCTGGCCTATTGTTAGCTAAGGCTGTAAGTACGCAATCCGCCGTGCTAGTTATTTGCAAAGGCCTGGCAATGGAAATACCTTTCATTTTGTTTAAGGAATTTTGAACGTGGTCTGGCGTTCGCGTTCTGATCTTCTTCCCACGCGAAGGAAAGCAAGTAAATAAAAAAGAAAACAGCAAATCTTTATGTGACCTGGGGCGGGATAATAACCCCTTCAAACCCAATTAGGAATTATGCTAATTAAAAATGATTTTTAATTATGTTAACTGATTAACATAATTAATATAATTAATTAGGTAATTCAGTCTCTAATTTAGGTATTCCTTTAACTGAAGCCATGTGCCCGAAATTAGAAGAATTTCTGCAGCAACAGAATGTCCAATCATGGTTTGAGGAACATGAGGACGAACTTTCACACATTCCCTATCCTCCCTAATCACCAGACGAAAACTTCATCGAGCCACTGTGATCTGTTTTGGAAAACAGAGTGAGATATCGTTATCCTCCTTCTGCATCTCTCAAGGAAATGGAGCAGTTTCTGCGCGAAGAATGGTATAAAATCCCATTAACTATCATTCAGGATTTGTATGCGTCCATATCAAGAAGGATTCAGGCGGTTTTGAATGCCAAAGGTGGTTTCACACCCTAATAGGTACGACAAACCTTCTTTTCCTAGGTGTTAACATTATTCTGTCCAACCACTGTATGTTCTATGGGAGGAATAACTTCGTTGATACTGTCGAAATAACGGTTAAAGTGCGTTTGGTAAAAAGTTATTTCTTGTACGTTTACGTTCCTAAATTTCACAACAATAAAGTGTGCTGAGCAGAAGCAATATTAGGTTAGGATTTTGGTGGGAAGTTTTATATAATTTTCACTATTTTCATAGGAAAGAGCATGCACAGTAATATGTTTATTTTTCTTTTGTGCTGAAAGCTTTTCGTAATTTTGGAAGTGATTGATTTACTCCATTCCCTGAGTAGAAGGAAGACAAAATCCTTATTTACGCAGCGCGCTCATTTTCTTGGCCTTTGCAAGACTGCCTGTTAACCAGTGACCACCAGTGAAGGCCATGTCGCAACTGTACAGTTGCGACATGGCCTTCACTGAAGCAAATATTCTAGAACTTTTCCAAACATCGCATGTTATCTTAGTTGGTCAAACAATTCAAGTGTTAGGTTTATTAACACTTTCAGAGAGTCACATGGAAATGAAAAGTTCATAGATTACTTTTTAATTCAAGGTCAAACAAAAGGTTCTGCAGGCAGAACCTTTGTGCTTGTTTTTCTTGCATTTCCGTGCCTTTCATATTTAAACACGTATATTTCAGAGTTTATTTTCAAATTTCATAAACTAACAATTTTTCAACGGATGACTGAATTTAAGAATGATTTTTAAAAGTAGGACTCACAGATTCCAGTGCTACTTTTTACTTTGTTTTTGTAGAAAGTATGAAAGTGTCTTTAAATTATTATCAAATTGTATGTGATATTAGAATTATTTAACATTTTCTTTTCTACGTAAAAAACAGAGTGTCCGCATAATTTGCAGAGAGCCTTAGAAAGTCATTTCCTTGAGCTAAAATGTAATTTTTCTGAATACTCATCATCATTCATCATCAACCATTTTCGGCCGACTGCTGGACGAATTTTCACCCAAGTTTCTTTAAGAACTCTCTGCCTTCAGCAATTCTCAACCATGTTACTTCGGGATGCTATGGAACTTCATCCACCCATCTTCCGCCTGGTCTTCTTTTGGATCTTTTTGTGTGTGTGTTAGTACACTAGACTGAAGTTTACAATTTCGGTTGTCCAGCGGTTCTAGTCACGGGCGACACCTGGATTTTATGGCGTATAGGATGTAAGGGCACGGAGAGCGAGAAGTAAGGCTTGGAGATGGATATACGGAAATCTTAAGAACTGTATATCTTAAAGCTAAATGCAGAAAACCAAACAATAACAATAAAATAAAATAAATAACACCATAACAATAAAAATGTACCTTACTGATGATTCAATGACTAGAAGCTCCTTTTAAGGTCGCAAGTTTGGACACTTCCGGTCATAGGCGGAACCACTGGGGGTCGGGGGGAGGCGTCAGGACCCCCCAGATTTTCAGAGTCGGGGATCCTTATATATATATATATATATATATATATATAATGTGTGTATGTGTGATCGGACACCCCAGATTTTGAAACATGGTTACGCCACTGCTTCCGGTCGAGTCCCACGAAGATCTTTTGACATTAAGTAGTCACTCAGTCTCACGTTTTTCTGCAATTTTCTTTATTGGCAGAGCTTTCCGCTTCATTTTGACCACGGAAAGGCATTCTCGAAGTGCTGAAAAAGATGTGATGTCTATTAAACAGCTCATTGAGAATCGATTTCTTTTCAACATAGCATTAGCATCGTGCTTTTCTGTATTTGCTTTATTATAGCCTTTGCTTAGACACAGCTATTTTCTTGTTTCAGATTTTTCAAATTCTTTGAGAGAAATTGCTGCGGCAATATATTCTGTAGGGAATGTTTTAGAAAAGTGATCTGAAATATTTCCTGTGAAATGTTTTAAGAAAACGTCTTCTATAGACGACGTTTTGTTAAAACATTCTTTAAACTATTTAATTCAATAACTACTTCACTGTCCTAACATTTTTTTGTGCACAAAACAATGAACACTGCCCAACAATACAATTTGTTTAGTTTCTTACTCCCTCAGGACCACCCTATTTGAGTATATACAGACTAAAAAACTTTTACTAGTTTACTTCGCGTCTTTCGAAACTGGATCACAAGTTAGTTAGGGGAGGAATAGGTTGCCCTTTTGATACAAGTTCTTCTTTCTCGGCATGAATGGGTGTGCTAAATTGCTTTTGGAAAAGTTATTCAACAATATAGTCACAAGAATTATTTACATCCAGGGAAGGATTTACAGGGAAGCCTACGAAGCCCAGGCGAGGGAACCCGGGATGCTGGAGGGCCTCAAAAGTAAGGAATTTTCATTTTTCTCTTGCTTCACGTAAAAATTTAAAGGCCTGTACAGCAAAAGATAAACTTGCTGTTCTGGGTTTTGGGAGTATGACTCCGCCAGCGAACTCGAAATATGCCGTCCACAAGTATTTATTTATTACGAGTAGCTAAAATGCAAGCTAACTAAATATCACACAATTTGAGAGAAATAATATTTAATACTACATCACAACTGGGCTCAGAAATTGGGGTGCTATTTCTGGCCAAATTTCTTAGGATGTTATGAGCATTTGGGTTTTATTGTATTTAACCCTTTCACGGGCTGGCACGAATAAACTCGGGGTTAACAAAATAGGCTACAATCAGCTCGAACGAATATATTCGCTAATAAGTGGGCCGAACGCGAAGGAACGAGTAAACCTGTGCATGAGAAAACGTTGCTTTTACTTTATGTTTGCCATTCTAAGTGGTCATTTGGACGGTATGATTGTCATTAATCCTTCCTATCTGATTACTGTTTCCACTAACAATGCTATGAAAAGGGCGACGAACCTAATAAAGAAGAGAAAAGATGTTTGAGTAACCCGTTTCTACCCAGTGGCATGATGTCCGTGTCCGGGGGACTACTCCTTCCGAAATCATTCCTTGGGTAATGGAAAAGAGAATAAAGGGCAATAAGAGAATTAGACCACATACTGTAATGAAGCACTTACAACCAGCAACATATTTGTAGTCGCAGCTCCTGAGATGAAAGAGGGAAAGGAATTGTTTTGCCGTAGCTTTCGTATAACCCGGTGATTATGAGAGGAGGGCAAGAAAATCTGGGTAGTTTTTGGTTTAAGTACATCGGCCGTTTAAAGGGTTAATATGCCTTCCCGTACTTTCGCTTAAAATTTCTATTTCCTCATTCAATTCAGTTTAAGAGGCAGTCATAAGACCACACGTGCCTCTGTAGTAAGTACGTATCAGAAGTGGTGCACAGACTGGCCAAACGACGAATAGTCGTCTAGCCGTGTGTCGTCCGCAGCTCATTGATGCCAGAGGGGGGCGGAAACTGTCGCGCATTTTTAACAGCGACCGCAGGACCACAGTGCGACAAATCACCCGCAGCTACAACAATGGGGATCAGGGCAATGTGTCAGAGAACACAGTTCATCGCAGCCTTCCGGGCAAGGACCTGCGTAGCTGAAGACCCAGCCGGGTCTCCATGCTCACTGCACGTCATCGCCAACAACGCATGAAATGCGCCCAAGATAATTGAGGTTGGACCGTGGATGATTAGAAGAAATTGGACTGGTCTGACAAATCGAGATTCCTGGTGCATCTCGTAGACGGCCGAGCGCGGATACGCCGATTACCAAAACTTGGGCACCTGGATGCACTGTTGGATGGAAACATGCAAGCGGCGGCAGTGTTATGCGGTGGGAGATGTTTTCCTGGGACGCTTCAGGCCCCATTTTCCCAACAGCACAATCCCTGACAGCTGTCAGGTATCTAAACATCGTTGGGAACCAAGTTCACCCATTCATGGCAACTGTGTTCCCTGCTGGTTATGGCCATTACTAACAGGATAATGCGCCGTGCCACACTGCCAGAATCGTCAAGGAGTGGTTCGAGAAACATGCTGGTGAATTTCTGTTAATGACCTGGCCTCCAAATTTAGCTAACATGAACCCAATCGAACATTTGTGGTTCGACTTGGAAAAGCGGGTTCGGGCTAAATCGCCATCAACTCGAAATGTACGAGAACTGGAGGACTTGTTGTTGGCATTATGGTATCAGATACTCCAGGATACCTATCGCCACCTCATCGAATCGATGCCTCACCGAAAAGTCGCTGTTTTGCTGGCTGAAGGGGTCTACGGCTTATTACGTAGGTGGTCATAATATATTAGCTCATCGGTGTAAGATATTTTCTCAGCTGCAGCGATTACGAACACCATAGTTTTTTCCATGAAGAAAGAAATGTGATTTCTCTTAAGAAATAAGAAATCCAACTTTCCCTATTTTTCCTGAACAATGCTACAGGCCGAAGTAGGGTTTTTTTTTCTTTTTTAGTACTGCAAACATTTCGGTTAGGCCTTGTTATGTCCACCCAAACGTGTTCAAACTAACATAAAAGATGTTCTTTATAGAAAACATTCCTGGAGAATCATTACTTAATAGCCTAATAATAAAGCATCATAATTTCACTTTTTAAAAAAAAAAGGACTCTATTTGTCATTATTCTTACAGTTGAGCTGAATTTGAATTTGAAGAAAAAAAAATTGTCGGGGGGGGGGTCCAGACCCCCTGGACTCATTCCTGGATGCGCCACTGGTGTGTAATATACGCGAGTGAGTGTGCTAAAATATGTTGATCAGAGCTGAGGTAAATATAAGGATAAATTATTTGTTAATTTACCTTGGTATTTAGCTCTGAATGCCATATGTACGAAAGTACATCTAAAGATCATCCTCAGATTTCGCACTTTTAACTTAACCAGAAACTTCAAAAAAAGTAGCTGATAAGTAGCGTAAGCTTCCCTTTTCTAGAAAAAGTAGCTAACTCCATTTTCTAGCTACTAGTAGCTCTATGGAAGGAAGTTCCTCATCAATCTGCGAAAAGATATGCTGCCATTATAAATCCGCGGGTGGTCACTGGGCAAGATAACTACTATAGATGTCTAAAACAATAAAATTTTGCATGGGTAGAGATTTAAAAAAAAAAAAAAAAAAGAAGGAAAGAAAAATTCACCACGATATATTTTTTCTACATGAAAAACAATTCTTAGCCAAAATACTACAGCAATTGCAATAACTAGTTTTTATGGGGGCGTGGGGGTCAAAAAGCTCAGTATTAGAATTTATTCTCCATTTTCAAGCTCAAACACAAAGATTTAGGGAATGAAAAGATATTTAACAACAGTACAGGAACAAAATATATTTAACAACAGTACAGGACCATATTTAACAACAGTACAGGAACAATCGAACATGGCTAGAAGAAAATTACGGTTACGGAAAGAATATTCACTTCTTCCTACTTACATTTTCGATCCTAAATACAAACATATTACGTAATTAAATTAGGTTTAAACAGTAATACAGTGCATAGAAAATACTGCGAACAAAAAAGAAAGCGATTACGGGGAAAATCTTTGATACATCATTTTTAGCTTCTGGCATCGGAAACTTTCGCTCCGGTTTACATTTACGGGAGAAACCTTCGATCCATTGAACTCCCGTTTACGAAATTTTTTTCTCCATTTTCAATCTTAAATACAAATATTGATGTAATAAAATGATATTTAACAACCATACGGGGCAAAGGGGACATCGAGGCATCACAAGAAAAATAAATAAGATTACTTCGCTCCGTCTAAGTTCTGTTTTCGGAAATTGTTATCTCTGTTTTCAAACTGAACCACAAACATTTATGCAATAAAATGATAGCTAAAAATATCGCACATACGGAACACCGGGAGAAAAAAATTATGATTCGGGAGAAATCTTTACTCCGTCTCACTTTCGTTTTTGAAATGTTTCGAAATATGGAATTCTGTCCGGAAACGGAAAATTTATATCCATAAATGGGAGTTTGCAAGAGATGATTTAGTAAGGGTCTGGGGATATCGTTTTTATCTGCAGGACCAAAATAAAATCTGCGACGCACGTCATCCGTCGCTGCGATTCAGTTACGAGGACTAGAAGCTAGCTACTTTTAGAAAAATGTTGTTGTTGTTGTTGTAGCAAGCTACTTTTTCAAGAATGTAATTGTAGCATTAGCTAGGTACTTTTAAAAAGTAGCTTTCCAATCACTGTCTACCCAATAAAAAACTGATATTTCTAATTATTCTTCCAGTAACAGAGTTGTGGTAAATCGCAGCACAACCTAGTGACACATTTTTAACATTTTTGGTTATGGGTTTTAAAAACCACCATGAGCAACTACAAGGGCTATAAGCAGTACCCATCTTTAAATTCGGGCCACTGGTCCCAGGGATGATATAAAGCCTGAGCCGTCAGATAAGCACGCCATCCAAACCTCATAAGGAATAGAACCCCTTACGATATCAGGCTATTTGCCTGAGATGGTTCAGAAACCACCGCCTTAGAACACTTGGCCACCGCGGAGGAGAACATTCAAGCTAAATTATGGGCAAATTTCACACTATTGGATCCGCTCCAGAACACAATTTATATTTCTTATGTCTCTTATAAACAGATATTTTGCCCCCTCCTCCCGGTGATCGAGTTGTCTGAAGTGCTGGCTTCTGACCATTCGTTCGTGATAGGCTGCGATCCGATTGCCGGTGCCTTTGTACAATGGCACTAGCTCTATCCCTTGCAAGCCCAAAATTAGGGGCAGGAGACCGCTTGTAGCACAAAGAGTTGCTCATGGTGGCAGTTAAAACTCTAAAAAAAACAAAAATGAAAAATCAACAACATAGATTTCATGATAAATACATATTCGCCACTTACAGGGAGAAGAGTGGTTGGGAAAAAACACAACTTAAATTTCTGTCCTGTTTATATCGATTAGATGCAAAAATATTTTTTTCAACTCGGAGTTTTTAAGTGTAATACGTGAACAGGCGGTCCGATACGTAAGGCGCTAAAAATAACGAGCTACTTTCAAAAGCTAGGCTGAAAATTATTCTTTTATTGCAAAAGAAAGGAATAGTTAGATTGGAAGAGCAATTCATATACCAATGCAGCATGCTGGCGATGTACTTATATGCGTTTTCATAATACACCACAAAGCTTTTTGTTTGAAAACAAGGTGATTCAAAAGTGACGTGAGTAGTCCTTTGATTAAAGAATCTGAGTGTGCAAATCAAATTGTAGTGCTCCATGTTCTAAGAATGCAAAATTAATTGAAGATTGTGATTAAATACACAAATTCATATTTAAAACTGTGTAAAGAATGCTTTGCGAACAATACACATCAAAAGTTTTCAAGTACACTCATTTTTATACCAAGAAAAAACCGTGCGATTAACGCGAAACACGGCGAATAACTACGAGGAGGGCAGACATGCAAATGATTAAAGTTTTGTGCGATTCCGTATGCCCGTGGGTCCAAGACCAGCGCTGCAATCGCAATCCTTGGGGCTTATAAGGCGCCGCGCAGGGGGACTCTACATTCGTGCCGAAGTGCACGGTAAGAGTTAGGTGAGATCCCTGAGCGATAGACATGCCGAGGAGCCGTCGTAGATGTGCGTACTGGCAATTGACGGAGTTTGAACGAGGCCGTATCGTCCAGATGAGAGAGGCAGGGTGGCCGGCGCGTCGATTCGGCCGCCATTTGGGCGGTCGGACAGTACGGTGCGATCGTGTTGAGAGCAATGGACACGGGAAGGCAGCCATGCACGGCGGTCTGGCTCTGAACGACCCAGACACACCACCAGCAGAGAGGACCGTGTGATCGTGACAGCGGCACGCACATATGCAACGATGTCCTTTTCCAATATCCAGAGACATGTGGTGGCTATACAAGATACTCATGTGTCCACCAGAATCATTTCAAGACGCCTGGCAGAGGTGAATCTGCACTTTCGACGGCCCTTACGTTTTCTGCCACTAACACCTAACCATCGTCGGCGTTGATTGCAGTGGTGTCAGCAGCGAGCAACGTGGAATGCTACGAACTGGCGACGTATAATGTTCAGCGACGCATTCCCCTTCTGTGTGGGAACGGGGAAACACGGTGTCAGAGTGTGGAGGACCGCAGGTGAGCGTTACAATCCCAACCCCACTGTAAGTGGCACACGTACCGAACTGCAGGCGTGATGGTCTGGGGAGCCATCGCGCATGACAACCGGACTTTCCTCGCAGTGATCCTAGGGACGTTGACAGTCCAGCGCTACGTACAGGAGATCCTGCGTCCCCATATGCTGCCTTTCCTGGTGAAGCGGCTCGGAGCGATTTTCCAACAAGATAACGCTCGCCACACACGATTAGGGTTTCCCTCGAGTGTCTACGTCATCCTTCGATGCTTCCGTGACCTTCCAGATCGCATGATCTCTCGCCCATTGAGCACGTGTGGGGCTAGATGGGACGCTAGCTTTCTCCATGTCCCAGTGTTCGTGATTTAGAGCTTCAGTTGCAAGAAGTGTGGGTCAATCTGTCCCAAGATAAAATACGGCATTTCTTTGGCTCCATGCTGCACCGTATCACCGCACGTTTCCGAGCACGAGGCGGTCCGACGCGGTACTAACGCTAACCGGAATGTGTACCGTATGTCCTCGGGAAATCGTCCTACTGTTATGATATTGTAATCACTTCTGTCCTTGGTATGTACCATCTCACTACCAAAATCTCATTTCAATCCGGGGCCTCCTGCTTGGTGCGCGGATTTTTATGACAAAGAGTGTATATGGATAAAACGAAGTGTTTCTAAATATGATGTACTGACGGACCAAATACTCAAATCTAATGTAAGCTCTACGCAAATAAAACACTATTCTTTTTCGGGAATTCATTGTATGCGATCCAAAATGAGAAATTGGATGTAGCAAAACTTCACAATACGCGAATAAATATTTAACATCTTTCTGAACATCAATGAAATTCTGTAAAACGTTCATGGCAGTGTTGTTATAAAAAATGGAGTGAATTAGTGATTCATATATCTTGGCACGACTCTCCTTGTGCAGCCCCGGTGCTAAAAGGTTTAGAGGCTCTTGCCGATCGTCTTATTTCGTCACAGGCAAAATATGGTATTGTATTTATCCTGTAACAAAGGATCTATACATTTTCTGGAACTTAAAATAAAGACTAGCTTATAACCTTCGATAATCATGGGTCATTGAACGCAAAAATAAAAAAATAAAATATTTCGGTAAAAAGAAATATTTTGGTATGCTCTAGTCAAACGATAATAAATAAAATTCCGGAAACAGTTTGGTGACAATAAATGTGAACGAGTTTTTAAAACATGCTTACTGTTTGTGAAGTATAAGAATATACCACCATTAAAAAATTTGGTTCAACGTTGCCCCAATTTATTATGCAATATCAGGCAGTACACCATAAAATGGTACAATTTTGGCTCTTGCACTATAAAGTAGTGCTTAAAATCATCTGACTTTCAATATTTTTCTTACTAAGTACAAAATACAACGAAAGGGATGTGATCTTGAGATAATTTTTGGTGCTGCCCTAGAAAACCGAGCATGCGTTTCCGTGATCGAAGCACCGGACGACGATTCGTATACACTGAGTGGCCACTTTATAATGACCACCTGACAGTTTAAAGCAAATCAGCTATGACTGCACGCTGTTGCCGCCAGAGGGCGATGCTAGTATAAAAAGGCAAAGCTTAGTGCTTGCGACAGTAGTAGAAGTGATTTTGGGGTGACGAGATGAGTAAAAAATGCGATTTGACGGACTTTCAACAAGGGATGGTTGTAGGAGCTCGGAGCCATGGAGCGAGTATCACCGAAACCGCCGCATTCGTGAAATGTTCCAGAGCTGCTGTTGTTAAAGTGTTTGAAGACTGTACTGTCAGCCAAAAAACTGGGTCTCTACGTGCAACGTGTAGTCGCCATCGACTAGTGACTGCTCGGGCGGAACGGAGAGTGTCCAGACTGGTAACAGACAACAGAAGGGCAACAGTGCAGCAAATTAGAGACCATCTTAATCAAGGATCCCCTCAAATGATCTCTGCACGCACTGTTTGCCGTACACTGCATCGGATGGGATATGGCAGCCGAAGGCCTGTTCGAACACCTTTGCTATCTGCAGTTAACAAGAGAAAACGTCCCCAGTTCGCACAGGAGCACAAGGATTGGACAGTCGATAATTGGAACCAAATGATATAGTCCGATGAATCACGTTTTCAGTAGCACCATGCTGATGGCCGAGTGAGAATTCGGCGGAAACAGCACGAAAGCATGGACCCCAAATGCATTGCTACAACCCTTCAAGTTGGTGGAGGCAACGTTATGGTTTGGGAAATGTTTTCTTGGCATGCTTTGGGCCCTTTAATTCGTGTTGATCAACGTCTGACTGGCACATCATATCTAAACATCGTTCCGGACCAAGTGCATTCTGTCATGTGGATGGTTTGTCCCAATGGAGATAGCTACTTTCAACAAGATAATGCGTCCTGCCATGGTACTCGTATTGTACAGGATTGGTTACAGGAACATGCCGGTGGGTTTACTTTGCTTAGGTGGCCCCACATTCTCCAGATCTCAACCCAATTGAGAATTTGTGGGATGAAGTTGAACGAGCTATCAGACAGCTGGATCCACAACACTGCAATTTTACACTCCTGGAAAGTGCTATTCATCAAGCATGGTCTCAGATTCCACAAACCACTAATCAACATCTAGTAGAGTCCATGTCACGAAGACCCGACGCAGTATTAAAAGCAAGAGGTGGCCCAACGAAGTACTGAGGTGTGGTCATAATAAAGTGGCCAGTCAGTGTATAAATATACATCACTGTTTGTGAAAACTTCAACACCAAAAAAGAATCTCGCTATTCCGATTAAATTTGTATCACAGATTTCTGATGTTATAGGAGATAACTGATTACATTTGTAGAGCTATAAAGTACTTTTTCGCTTAAAAATTTCGTATCGTGTGAAGCCACCTCGACAATAACAGCCGTTGCATCACGTGACATTGAATGGAAGAGGATTTTCATATAGTTCTGGGGCTGCTTCTACGTGAGACCAGAGATAATTTATGATTAGTGGCAGAGTTGCTTGACGGGCCAGTGTTTTAGCAACCATGTCCCAGACATGTTCGATCGAGAATGTATCCGGCGGTATCTTTTGGGCATGGAAGAGGTGTTGGGCAGTCCGGGCCACGTGTGGCGGAGCACCGTCCTGCTAGAATATAGTGCCAGGGCAACTCTGAACGAAGGGTATCACCTCAGCCTCTAAAATATCCCTGATGTATCGCTGGCTGCTGGGGGTTCTCCCAATTCGTATGAGGCGAGATCGTGAATTGAACCCAGGGGCGCTCCTAAACATGACGTTTGGAGTTGGTCCGGTATGACGCTGCAAGGTGCAGTTCACCACGATGTCTTCGAACGCAACCATCATGGTACATCAAAGTGAATCCTGATTCGTCAGCAACACCACTATGTTGCCAATAAGCACGTCAATGTCTGTGTTCGACACTCCATTGCAGCCTGAATGCACAGGAATGCGTTCGTAGTGACCAGTTTTCTGGTAAGTAGACGGCTTGAACTGTGCTGGAGGACAAAGCCTGACCTGTGACAGTGTTTCACTGCTGCGCGAACACCGTGGATGTCGCTGCGCTACCGGTCACTGCCAAGCTGTAGAGGTGTCTCTCATTCGATGCAGTCGTGCGATTTTGCTTTCATTTCCCAGACTTCTGTGCGTCCGAGACTCATCTATCCGCTGTTGCCACGTTCGCATCAATGTACTAAAGTTTCGTCCCGTATGAGTGGAACTTTTCGGTAGGAAAATCCAGTTTCTCTCATCCCAACAATCCTTCCTCGTTCAAAGTTCGTCAGGTGTTCATAATGCGACGTTCTTCGGCGACGGGCACAGTGAGACCGAAGAAACACCCTTTCGACTCAATGTTGACTCTTTACTTATTGCAGTATCTCGTTTGAGTCATCTATTTGTACACAAGACCGAACAGTTCAGAGGACGCTGCTCTAAAACCGCATGCGCATTTTCACTGACGTTTTAATCATTTGGATGTACCAACCTGTTGTACATATCTTGTAAGTTTCAACCTAGTACCAGCAGTCCTTCATGGTGTTGCAATTTTCACAAACAGTAGTGTACATATACAGGATGTCCCCAGCCCAAAGTAGCACGTGTTGAAACGGTGAAGTATGAATGAATAAAACAGTGTACAATTACATTGGTGTTCATATATTGCAAGGAATTACAACACTATTTTTTTTACAACAGTCTTGTCTGTTGTCACAATAAATGCTGAAAATATTTACCCCTCTGGTTACTGCACAGTATGGTTCTCTTAAGCATATTGTGGAAGACATCACGTAATTCATCCGCCGTGACACTGTTGATAACTTTTGTGATATTGGTCTTCAGTTCATCTAGCGAATGTGGATTAGTTTCATACACTGTGCCTTTAAGGTTCCCCACAAATAAAAGTCACACCTACTGATTTCAGTGCTCGCCTGAGAACAGGCTAGCACTGAATACCGAATGCACTTGGTGCAAAGATGCTCACGCAGTACGCGCTGTGGTGCGGTCTTGTTGAACGAACATACGTACAATTTCTCCTCTTCGGTCAACTGCTCAACGAACACGTTGAATATGTCGTTTATGTACCACTCTAAGTTAATGGTATTGGTGAAAAATAAGGGTCCAATGATTCTGCGTGCGGACAGTGCACACCATACCCAATCTTCTCATTGTAGGCCTACAGTGGAGTTTGGAACATTTCTCTGGGATTCACGGAGGATCAATCTCGTGTGTTTTGGCTATTCATATAACCGGAGAGGTGTAACCACCAAGCCTCGTCCGACAGTAAATACAGGAGAGGATCCACAAGACCTTGAGCAGTTTCATTGTGTATCCTCAGTGGCATTTTAAACAGCTCAAATGCCACTCAAACAACACGAATCTCAGCTACAAACCAGTAAAACAAACTTTTACATTGATTACAAATGTCTGCAATAATGTTTACATTAAGTACTCATGCAAAAACAACGTTTACATTAATCTATGGGGACTGTGCTACTTTTAGCTGCGGCACCCTGTACATTGAAAGTTTATTTGGTGCTTTTAACACACATGTATTTGCATGCTGAAGCTTTCTGGGATCAGCAATGTATCTAGCAATTTTGTTTGCATATACCAGTGGTTAAGAATTCATTGCTTTAGGCACGCGCTGGGACGAAGCTGACGCATTTTCTTTAACTTTTGACTTTAGTTTGTCGACTAGCATACTATGCTTTCGAAAAAAATTCTTCAAAACCACATCATTTCTAGGATTTAAGTTAAAATTCAGAATAATTTAGTAGTACATTTTCTCGTACCGAATGTGTCGTTGTGAGGTCAGTTTTGTGTACAATGTAATTGCACGGGAACCAATGCGATAACATTTCACCAATGTGTGTAATACAGAGCATGAGTCAAAAGTTTTGCAATATTTGCATAAACCCATGTGCTGCGTCAGGTATATCACGTGTTTAAACTAGTTCAAGTAGCGCACCGTAGTCAGTCGAAAGGGATATAAAGTGGTAGTCGTTGCTGTGAACAGCATTGCATGTCGTGGTTCTGTCTGTGGTTCGGACGCCTAAAAAATGAACAGCCACAACCGGTTAATGAAGGAACCGTTGCTTTACGTATAACGCTGCTCAAGCAACACGAAACATTTGTCGTGCGAAAGGGGAAGGTTTCGTGGATCACAGCACCGCAAGCAGATGGTTCAAGAAATTTCGCTCAGGTGACAGAAACCTCGACGACCAGCCAAGGTCAGGTAAGCCGCGAAACGTGGATTCGGAGGCCGTGCACCAGGCCGTAGACGCAAATCCAACAACCAGCGCTCGAAGATACTGAAGCGAGCTGGGCATATCCCAGTCCACCGTGGTTCCTCACCTTCAGGACCTCGGCAAGGTCTACAAGAGCTGCCGCATTGTCCGTCACGAACTGACGCCAGCTGAAGCAAACCGCCGAGCGGAAGTGTGCGCGAAACTCCCAGAAAACCCACGTGATGTACGTTTCATCACGATAATTGTTAGGTGTGATGAAAAGTGGGTCTATTTATTTAATCGTAACACACAACGGCAGTGGTTGAGCCTGGGCCGGCTTCCAAAACGCTTCGAGCACAAGGTGATGCTGTGCGTCTGGTGCAATTTCGAGGGGTTAATCCATTACGAATTTGTTCCAGATGGTCGGACCAACAATGCCAACCTCTACTGTGAACAGCTGGAGCGGTTGTATACCGTTATTGGAGAAGTACCCTGCACCGGTGAACAGAAAGCGTGTTCTCCGACAGCAGGACAACGCTCGGCCTCACGCCGCGCGGACGACCCGGGCAAAACTCCCTGAACTTGAGGGCATCGAGCTGATACCACACCCAGCATATAGTCCGGACCTTGTCCCGTTGGATTATTACTTGCTCCGGTCCATGGCCCTCTTCCTTTGCGGGCGGCACTTCAACAACTTGGAGGAGATGGCAGATGGGGTGAAGGATTTCTTTGCCTCGAAGGACAAGAACTACAATAGTACCGCCGTGGATTCGGGTTAGAAAAATTGGAAGGCAGATGGTTAACCACAGTGCAACACGATGGCCTATACTTTAAATGTTAGTCAGCTTTCGTTGTAAAGGTACGTATGAAGACATAAAGTGATCCAAATATTGCAAAACTTTCGACTCACCCGCTGTATAATCTCATGAGAATAAATATATGCGGTGTAATCGCATGTGAATGGTATTTGCTCGATCACGTGATGGGCAATGCATTGGCATTGGTCGGAGTTCTGAGCAACCGCTTCCACCATTGTATCCTTCGTAATCCTCTTTTCAGTTTCTTCAGAGGCTGTAAAGCTGAAGTCAGAGTACTGTTTTCACTGCATGTCTTACTTTGTGCTATATCAGTTGTTCGATCGGTTTTCCGTTCGTTCTTGAATTTTCTGATCAATAATTATATAACTGCACCATAAGTATTAAAATTCTGTGAATTTTATCGAGGCTACCAACACTCTCTCTGACTCACCGCGTTTTAAATCTAATCATATCAAGTTGAATTGCCTTCTTATTTCTTTTCTTTTCTTTAGCAAACAGCTGAAGTATCTTTCAGCTGATAAAAAACTGGACATCTCACTGCAATAGAAATATCTCAGCAGTTTGTTAGCCGTAATGAAAGGAGGCTGTTAAAAGTTGAAAATGTTTTGTAAGAAAATTCATATATATAATTTCTACAGAAGTTAAAATTATCACTTTTATCTAGCAGATGTCAGCCTTTAGTTGTCTGCATGAAAGACATACAGTCGATTCTAAATAATTGGGCCATCGGTTAATCGGGACAGCAGTTTATTCCGGACAGTTCTTGAAGAACATCACAAATTAACTGTTTGGGTTAAAGCTTCGCAGAATTGAGGCAGCCGCTTTATTAGGCCAAAGTGTTTTAGCCCCGATGTTCTCCAATTAACCGGAATCTATTGTAAATATAAGTTATGCATTTTAGGGGGTGGAAGGGTATGGAGGTAACGACCACCTTGAGCAGGTTATAAACAGTCGCCCATTTCTAATACAGTCGCCATCCCTAAGGAAGGGTGGGGAGGTAACGACCACCTCTGTAGGTTATAAACAGTCGTCCATCCCTAATTTAGGGCCATTGGTTCTAAGGAAGAGTGAGAGCCAGTGCCGTAAAATAAACACGACATCCATGCCTCACTCGGGATTCGAACCCGGAATCACCTCTGCCGAATTGTCATCAGCCAGCGCTTAGACCATTGAGCCACCGAGACGGCGTAGGTTTTGTATACGGTATCTGTGCAGGAAGTGTTAAGTATCGTTACCCTGTGTGATCGATTGATGTATAGTGAACGCTTCGACAGGTTATTAGAGAATTTCCAATGTTAGGTTTAGGTATATACGATACTTCATATCGTACTAATTAACCAAATAACAGTTTCATTACTCATAGCTTTAAAGGAAAATTTCCGAGCTCAAAATGACCGAGTTTCATAATCTATGATTAGAAACAGTTCATGCAATATGAAAGGCATACGAAGTTGAATTATGAAAAAAACGCTTGCCAACCAAAATTCGTGTCGTAAACGTCATGCCAAACCGATATGTAAGCACCAAATTAAAATTACATCCCCCTTCCTGCTCCGTTTTGCAACTTTTCTGAGGAGGCTGTTCACATGAAAACAATTTCAAATGCTGTGTAACATGCCCAAATTGCGACATTAATTAGCCCAATGTATTAATCTTGCGATTGAATCCATGTGTATAAGGGACGGGGATTAAAATCTTCTTCCGAATGTGTGAGACAAAGTTAAACAAGAAAGCTGATACCGAATTTTCGGGTGTAATAAGCACGTCTTTTGAATCCGTTCTGACGCAAATTAAATTTATCAAAGCTATTCAAAGTCAATGGAACCGGTATGGAAACCAATAGATCTGACCAAAGAAAGAAGATTTTCAATCGGGTTTTTAATCCCTCAGATATTGCTGTAAACAGAATCGTGAGCTTACGAACTCTTAGAAACAGAGATATCGACAAAAATAAGATGTGACTTTACGTCCCCTGGTGGGAAAACCATGCATTATTTTAAGATGAAAGTATTCTCAAAAGGTTTATCCGTATAAGCGGTATCGGTCGAAGAAAAAAAATAGTGGAGTTTTCAGGAGCCCAGATTTTGCAACAAATACTTCAAAAGCAGAAATTAACGCATATGAGCCCTGGTGGCTAAACCTTTCTTTACCAAACATTAGAAATTATGTGAAAAATATTTTCCATCAGGTCTTGTATACGATACAGGAAGAATTTTTTTAAATCAGAGCTTTAGGAGCAGAAATAACGCAGAAAACGCAATTTACCTTTGTGCCCCCTAGCGGAAAGTGTGTGATTTACTTGAAAATTTTGAATTTATAGGAAAAACATTTCGCATCGGAAACACTATCCAACAAAGAAGAAATTTTCCAAATTGTACTCTTAGAAGTAGAGACATTGGCAAAAATATGATATACATCTACGCCCCCTGGCGTAGAAACCATGCATTTTTTCAAGAAGAAAATTTTCCTAAAAGGTTTGTTGACATGAGTAGTATCGGTAAACAAACGACTTTTTTTTCAATCGAGATTTTAGAGGCTCATATTTTGCTGCAAATACAACAGAAGCGGAATAAAGATTTACGCCCTCTGGTGGCCAAACTATTTTTTTACAAAAAATAGAAATTATGTGCAAACGATTTCCCATCAGGAGCTGTATCCGGTGCAGAAATAATTTTTCAAATCGGAGATTTAGAAGCAGAGATATAGGGGGAAACGTAATTTACCGATACGCCTCCTAGCGGAAAGTCTATGAATTACTTGAAAATTTTGAAATTATATGAAAAACATGTCACACGGAAAACACTTTCCAACAAATTTTATGAATTTTTCAAATCTTACTCCTAGAAGGAGAGATATTGACAAAAATAAGATGTACATCTACGCCCCCTGTCGGAGAAACTGTGGAATATTTTAAGAAGAAAATATTCCGAAAAGGTTTATCGATGTGATTGGCATCAGTTCACGAAAAAAAATTTTAATCGATATTTTAGAAGCTACGATTTTATGGCAAATACATGAGAAGCAAAAATTAACGCTTACGCCCCCTGGTGGCCAAAATATTCTTTACCAAAAATTTGAAATTATATGCGAAAGATTTTCCATCAGGAGATGTATCCGCTGAAGAAAATGTTTTTCAAATCGGAGTTAGTTTTAAAAGAAGAGTTATTGGGGAAAATGTAATTTACTTTTACGCCCGCTAGTGGAAAACCTATGAGTAATTTGAAAAAGTAACTATATCTAAAATACTCTTCGACATAAATGGAATCGAAAGATAAAATAATATTTTCAATCGGATGTTTAGAAGCAAATATGTGAAATAAAACGTATTTTTGAATTCGACATCATCTGCATTTACGGCCTCTAGCGGCGAAATTGTACATCGTAAAAAAAACCCCGAAATGAAGGATCATCATTCGCATATTTCAAGCTTCCCAATGCGAAAATAATTTTTTTAATCGGACTAATAGTTGCTGAGATACCGTGGGTACAGGCGGACGGACGGACGGACTGACGGACAAACCGATAACAGAAGCACGATCTTTTTTTACAAAAGACGTGCTAAAAAAAGAAGCATAAACTTTTTTTCAATAAATTGACGATATAAAAAGAAACGTGTCATAAATGCAGTACGGAAACCCTATTTCGAAAATGTTTGTTCAATAAATCAGTGATATAAGAAGGAAAGTTTTATAACTACATTTAAATTCAGTAATAAATTCTACCTAGAAGTGGTATTACACCACTTTCAGAGGAAAGATACGCCAATATGTGGTGCACAGAAAATCCAGCAACATGGTGCAATTTTGCACTAGAAATGTTCAAAAGTGGTGCATTTCTGCACCATAATATGTTGTAACCTTTGTACCATATCATGAGGAAATTTTGCACCATAATATAGGGTACCTTTGCGTCATATATTGATTTAACTTTCTTCAAAAAGGGGTACAACTGGTGTAGTACCACGTTTTCTTGCAACATGTCATGAACGTTTGAACAGTGAACGGAGAACCTCGTGATTGTGGCCTATGGTTCTGGTATAGTTCTTCACTACATTCTTATTTTGCTAACTTAATTTCTTTTTAATTTCAGTCGACTCGGTTGTAGCATTCATTTTTATATAATTTTCAATTTGTTAAACGAAATGTACAAGTATATTTCTTATGCAATAATTCTTTACATTATTTTTGCGAAAAATTGCGTAGTACAGTAGCCAGAAACAAATTAGTGCAAATCTTTAAAATATTATAACCCGGTTTTTACAGATGTAAACGCGATCATACAGGATCTGCTGAGCTTTTACTCGTAAAGGCCGCTTTTGCAGTTTTAGTCTGTACGTTGTTCTAATACCTCGAAAAGTCGCCCATTTGCGAGTGAAAGCTTAACAGATTTTCTGTGGAAACCAGGTTACTACCTTATTGTGTACTTGATACAGTATTGTGTACTAGATACAGTACCTTATTGTGTACTAGTGTTCAAACCAATTCTGTCAAGTGAAAGCTATTACTTGAACAATGAATCGATTTCAGGAAAATGAGCTTTTGTGTAGTTGTCTTAAATAAAAAATTGATGCAATAAATCATGTAAAAATGGCTCTAGGAGAAGCGATATGCTTCAAAAATACTTCATAAATTGACGGATTGTTGGTTTTAGGCAGTGTTCTATTATTAAAAAGAGACACGGTGTTCTAAGCAGGATGTCTCAAAAGTTCTCTGCCCGACCATGAAAGAATAATCATAGATTCGCGAGTTTTTTTGTTTTTTTTTTGGACGTGACCATAAAGTTCTTTAGATGCACAGGGATAAGTTTCCAGCTTCATGATTATATGCGCTGTTTTGTTACATGTCCTAGAAAGTGACTAGGCGAAGCAAGGAAGGAAAATGGAGAACCAACAGCTTACAGCTGTGCTAAAATGTTTGCATAAAATGTCATTAGAGCTAAAGGACATCAATGAAAATGTCCTTTGGCTCTAAACACATTTGCAACACTATAGGAGGGCGCATCTTCACACAGAACTATGAGGAAGTGGGAAACGGAATGTAAGCGTGGGAGAATTAGTATGGAAGATGACACTCCCTCAGGCAGATACTCTGGTACCATCACTGAGTCACTAAAGAGCCCAACAGCGTATGACGATCAGGGATGAAATGATATGCTACCCTTCGAGTTTCCTACTGCATGCGCACAGGACTTACAATTTCATGCAAAACTATAACAACCTGGTCGCATGGGATCGAAAATTTTGCAACACGCCACATAAGTTTGTGTCAGCAGAATGCCATAGCCAGTGAGTCGATATACACTACTGTCTGTTGAAAATGCAACATCAAGGAAGACTTGAGATGTTGAAGTGAGATTAATAGGATGCATTAACTATGATAAAAGATATAAGTGATCAGAAGTACATACCTGTACATAAATGATATCAAACGCACAACACTTGTAATGATCTTAGTTTATTACCTATAACTATGTGTGAAGAAAAGCCAGTCTCCCTAGAACATTGCATAATGTGAACAACAAAAACTTTGACTGAAACGTTTCATAGCGTTTACGTGATCTTCCGAATAACCTTAAATAACTTATTAGTTGCAAATGCCCTTGACTAAGCACAGAAATGTCACTTCTGGAATACGTCTACAGATTCAGTGAAAACAAGTGCACTTTCAAATTTACCTTTTGTTCCATCTCAGGCATGTCTCGAAAACACTTCTATAGCTGAACAACACCATGCTCGTAATACACTGCTGGACAATTGCTAAGGACGGATCATAAACGGCTATATAGCGCATAAAAAAGTAAGTGTGGTTGAATGCCAAGTGAAATAAAATAATGTCAGAATGCCAGGACATTACAAGAAAGACAATTTATTGTGCTCTGAAATCCAGAAGGCTTTGGGACGTGTTCAAGGGACAAACAGGCCATTTTGTGCAGAATACGTAAACGTGAAAAAAATGCAATTACCGTCCGCAGGCATTCCGGCGTAAGATGTCAATACGGGATATGGCCACCATGGAGGGCGATGCAAGATTCCACACGTCGTGTCATGCTTTGCACAACATTATCAAGCAGCTGTTGGGGTAATTTATCCCATTCCTCAGTCCGTGCACGGATGAGGGTGTCCTTGTTTATTGGAGGGCATTGGCGACCAGCAAAACTCCTCCCCAAAGCATTCCACACATTTTCAATGGAATTCAGATCTGGAGCACGTGCTAGCCATACGAGGCGTTGAATATCCTTGTTCTCAAGACACTCCTGGACAGCGACTGTTCGATGACATGTTGCGTTGTCGTCCATGAAAATGAATCTGTCACCGACAGCACCACGGAACATGCGAACATGAGGTAGCAGAACATCATTAATGTATCGTTGGCCAGTCATAGTCCCAGTTGGAAGCACATAGAGGGACGTACGGCCATTGATCATGATGCCAGCCCATACCATGACACTACATGTCGGATATCGGTCCCTTTCCTGTATGTTTTCTGGACAACATGCAGTACCACTATCACGCCAGATCACTTGTCGTCGACAATCAGATGATAGACAGTATCTACTCTCATCTGAGAAGAGGACAGCAGACCAGTCGTTATCAGTCCAATTGCGATGTTGATGGCACCATTGCAAACGGGCGGTACGGTGACGTCTGGACAATGGGATGCACACAACAGGACGGCGGGCGTATAGTCCTCCTTAATGCAAACGTCTGGCGACAGTTTTTCGGGAGATCCGCTTGCCAGTAGCAGCCATAAACTGATTTGCTACCTCACTAGCTGTGCTGCGCCGGTGTCTTTTTGTTGATAGCACTATGTACCGATCTTCTGCAGGTGTCGTACTGCGAACACGACCTCCCCGTGACGTTTGCTAAACTCTCCATTTGTTTGAAATGATTTCCAAAGCCTTGAAACAACACTGTGGCTGACGTCGAACTCCCTGGCAACATCTGTTATTTTTCGCCCTTCTTCAATCTTGCCAATAATACTGGCCAAGCGTAAAATCATCTAGGTGATGTCGGGAAGACATACTGAAAATTGCAAGTTCGTCAATTGATTCTTTCCTTTTCAACTTTGCGTTTGAACAACAACGGTCAATACGCGTCAAATCCTTTATATCTCTTATCAGCGCTATGACGTCACGAACAAGTTCGGAAATCCAAAATTTGCATACGCACAACACGTCGTACTGTATCCCGCACTTATGCTAATTTCCACATTTTCCTGCCCTCCATTTTATGGTTACTATCGTTCCTATGGTCATCCGTCTTTAGCAATTGTCCGGCAGTGTATCAAATGATCTCCAAGTCACATTAGCTTGAAAATAACCTAAGTCTTCGATGATCAAACAAGATTGATATAATCAATGTAAAAGAATTAAACAGCAACATCAAACTCTAAACATCAAGTTAGTCTACGCTTTTATAACAAATATCTTTTCAAATTAATTTCAAACAAGTTCAAGCTAAATTGTAACGAGAGCCCCGAATATCTAACGAGAGCACAGCCCTAATACACCGTAAACATTCTTCTTATCTCTGTTTTTCTCATACGTCATTCTACTTCCGGCCTCAATTCAAGCTGCCACAAAACATTTAGTGAGAGGTAAAATATGGCGTTAAGTTTGGGAAATGCTTTAAGAAGAACGAATAAAAATTTACATAGGTAACAGGAACTAAAAAGGAAAGTTAAATTATAGTATACGCCACATACTCTGTACCTTGTGCACCTACTACGAGAGGCGATAACGGCTAGTACACGGCGAGGCTTGACAGGAAGAATTCCATGGTGTCTCGATCCATACCCAAAAATTATCTTGTGTAATTGGGGACGGAGCCTGATGAGCCAGGCGTTGGGCGCCAAATCCCACACTTGTTCAGTGGGGGACCAATCGGGCGAACGTGTCAGCAAAGGAAGACGTGGCACTTGTCGAGCATCCAGGATCTGTAAGACCTTACGCGCCACATGTGGTCGGACTTTGCCCTATTGAAAGATGGTACCGGGGATCGTCTAGATATATCTCAGCCCTTCAACCATCACAACTTCCGCGATGCATCGCTGGGTGGTTATGGCTCTTGAAATGGCCAGGAGGCTAGAACGTGAATGTTATCAAACAGCACCCCACACCAGAACGCCTGGTGTCAGGCTCGTATGACCCTATATAATGCATGACTCCAGCAGCCGTTCACCACGGTGTTGCTATACACGGGTATGTTCATCATGGGCCATTAGGGTGAACCGCGACTCGTCGGGAAACACTATGTGCTGCTATTCATTATGCCAGTGTCTGCGTTCTTATCCCCATTCAAACCGCTGACCTTCGTGATTTAAGGTCAAGGATGGTCGGAATAACGGATGGCGAGCGACGAGGTCTCTATGAAGTAAACGGCGTAGGACAGAACTTGCACACAACCCTTGATGTGATACAGACTGGGACGTGACAACCCTCTATGTGATACAGACCAGGACGTGACAACCTTTGATGTGATACACACCGGGACGTGACAACCCTTGATGTGATACAGACCGGTACGTGACAACCCTTGATGTGATACAGACCGGGACGTGACAACCCTTGATGTGATACTTCGGAAAGTGCCTGTTCGGTTCGTCAACAACAAACGGTGGAGATGACGGTCTTCCTGGTCGTTCGTCCGTCCATGGGTCCCAGATTCCTCACTTCGCTGCGTCAGATATTCCTCATCTCACTGACGTCACGTCCTATTCACGTCACTGTGCTCGCCTTTCGTTCGACACCAGCGGCGGTATCGTGAAAGGAAAGTCCGTCTTCCCGCAGTCCAACACATTTTGCTCTACGTCCGTCACAAACGGGTCTCGTCTGTTGCGAAGAGGCATACCCAGTTACTACCACTGTGTTACTGTCACAATTCCCACGAATTGATCACTCAGTTACTACCACTGCGTTACTGTCACAATTCCCACGAATTGATCACTCAGTTACTACCACTGCGTTACTGTCACAATTCCCGCGAATCGATTACTCAGTTACTACCACTGCGTTACTCTCACAATTCCCGCGAATAGATTACTCAGTTACTACCACTGCGTTACTCTCACAATTCCCGCGAATCGATTACTCAGTTACTACCACTGCGTTACTGTCACAATTCGCGCGAATCGATTACTCAGTTACAACCACTGCGTTACTGTCACAATTCCCGCGAATCGATTACTCAGTTACAACCACTGCGTTACTGTCACAATTCCCGCGAATCGATTACTCAGTTACAACCACTGCGTTACTGTCACAATTCCCGCGAATTGATTACTCAGTTACAACCACTGCGTTACTATCACAATTCCCGCGAATCGATTACTCAGTTACTACCACTGCGTTACTGTCACAATTCCCGCGAATCGATTACTCAGTTACAACCACTGCGTTACTGTCACAATTACCGCGAATTGATTACTCAGTTACTACCACTGCGTTACTGTCACAATTCCCGCGAATCGATTACTCAGTTACTACCACTGCGTTACTGTCACAATTCCCGCGAATCGATTACTCAGTTACTACCACTGCGTTACTGTCACAATTCCCGCGAATCGATTACTCAGTTACTACCACTGCGTTACTGTCACAATTCCCGCGAATCGATTACTCAGTTACTACCACTGCGTTACTGTCACAATTCCCGCGAATCGATTACTCAGTTACAACCACTGCGTTACTGTCACAATTCCCGCGAATCGATTACTCAGTTACTACCACTGCGTTACTGTCACATTCCAGCGAATCGATTACTCAGTTACTACCACTGCGTTACTGTCACATTCCCGCGAATCGATTACTCAGTTACTACCACTGCGTTACTGTCACAATTCCCGCGAATCGATTACTCAGTTACTACCATTGCGTTACTGCCACAATTCCCGCGAATCGATTACTCAGTTACTACCATTGCGTTACTGCCACAATTCCCGCTAATCGATTACTCAGTTACTACGATTGCGTTACTGCCACAATTCCCGCGAATCGATTACTCGAGCTACCACTGCGTTACTGTCACAATTCCCGCGAATTGATTATGGCAACTTGCCCTATGCGTCTTGTTTTGTATCTCCTGTGACACAGCTACGAGGGCGTAACTAGCGCAATTTATGTTCATGTGCGCTGCCATTGTAATCATTTGCGCCACCACACGTAATCTACCTATCCTGCGAGTTTAATTCCGTTCGCACACGTTTTTTCTGGAGTTGCATTTTCTATAAACACTAGTGTATTTTAATCTCACAGGCCATGTTCCATCCTGTACAGTCAACCCAATAATTCCCTGTTAAAAGTAAATTATATGCGGCAGTGGTAGTTGTCCTTTGTTAATTTAGGTGCCCCTGTTTTGTTTAATGGCGGCTTCCTGTGTATTAAGAAAACAACTTGTTTATACACATAACATGACGCGAGTATATGCTGGGATTCTGTTTCGTGGAGGTAAACATCATTGTGCAACTGATTTACTTTAAGAAAGTATTAAGCCGAATTAAAAAACCAGAAAGATGACACCGAATTTTCGGGTGTAATAAGCACGTCTTTTGAATCCGTTCTGACGCAAATTAAATTTATCAAAGCTTTTCAAAAGTCAATGGAAAACAATAGTATCTGACGGAAAAAAGAAGTTTTTCAATCGGGTTTTAAATCCCTCAGATATTGCTGTAAACGGAATCGTGAGCTTACGCTTTATGGTTGCAGACTTGTGCGTTAAGAAAAACATGAATTTATATGAGAAACATTTCACACCGGAAACGCTCTCCAACACAGAAAGAATTTTTCAAATCGGACTCTTAGAAACATAGATATCGACAAAAATAAGATGTGACTTTACGTCCCCTTATGAGAAAATCATGCATTATTTTAGGAAGAAAGTATTCCAAAAGGTTTTCCCATATAAGAGGTATCAGTCCAAGAAAAAAAAATTAGTCGAGTTTTCAGGAGCACAGATTTTGCTACAAATACATCAGAAGCAGAAATTAACACTTATGCCCCCCTGGTGGTCAAACTATTCCATACCAAACATTAGAAATTATGTGAAAAATATTTTCCATCAGGTCTTGTATGTGAAACAGGAAGAATTTTTGTAATCGGAGTTTTAGAAGCAGAAGTAACGCAAAAAACGCAATTTACCTTTGTTCCCCCTAGCGGAAAGCTGATGATTTATTTGAAAATTTTGAATTTATCGGAAAAACATTTCGCATTGGAAACACCATTCAACACAAAAGGAATTTTTCAAATCGGTCTTCTATAAGTAGAGATATTGACAAAAAAAAGATATACATTTACGCCCCCTGGCGTAGAAGCTATGCATTATTTCAAGAAGAAAATGTTCCTAAAACGTTTGTCGACATGAGTAGTATCGGTCAACAAACGACATTTTCTTTCAATCGAGATTTTGGAAGCTCATATTTTGCTGCAAATACATCAGAAGCGGAAATTAAGACTTACACCACCTGGTGGCCAAACCATTTTTTGCAAAAATTATAAATTGTATGCAAATGATTTCCCATCGGGAGTGGTATCCGGTGCAGGAAGAATTTTTTAAATAGGAGATTTAGAAGCAGCGATGTAGGGGAGGGGGTAATTTATCTTTACGCCCCCTAGCGGAAAGTACATGAACTACTTGAAAGTTTTTAAATTATATGAAAAACATGTCACACTGGAAACACTATCCAACAAAGAGGGAATTTTTCAAATCGGACTCCTAGAAGTAGAGATATTGACAAAAATAAGATATACATCTACGTCCCCTGGGGGAAAAACCATGCATTATTTTAAGAAGAAAATGTTTCTAAAAGATTTGTCTACATGAGTAGTATCGGTCTACAAAGGACGTGCTTTTTCAATCAAGAATTTAAAAGCTCATATTTTGCTGCAAATACATCAAAAGCGGAAATTAAAGTTTATGCCCCTGACGGCCGAACCATTTTTTTTTTTTTTTTTTTGCAAAAATTAGAAATTATGTGCAAACGATTTCCCATCAGGGGCTGTATCCGGTGCAGAAAGAATTTTTCAAATCGGAGATTTGGAAGCAGAGATATAGGGGAAACGCAATTTACATTTACGCCCCCTAGCCGAAAGTCTGTGAATCACTTGAAAATTTTGAAATTATATGAAAATCGTGTCACACTGAACACACTATCCACCAAAGAAGGAATTTTTGAAATCGGACTCCTAGAAGTACAGATATTGCCAAAAGTAGGATATACATCTACGCCCCCTGGCGGAGAAACTGTGGAATATTTTAAGAAGAAAATATTCCGAAAAAGTTTATCGATGTGAGTTGCATCAGTCCACGAAAGAATTTTTTCAATCGATATTTTAGGAGCTCAGATTTTATTGCAAATACATCAGAAGCAAAAATTAATACTTACGCTCCCTGGTGGCTAAAGTGTTATTTACCAAAAATTTGAAATTATATGCAGAAGATTTTCCATCGCGAGGTGCATCCGCTGAAGCAAAAAGTTTTAAAATCGGAGTTTTAGGAAAAGAGTTATCGGGAAAAATGTAATTGACTTTTACGCTCCCTAGCGGAAAATCTATGCGTTATTTGAAAAAGTAACTATATCTAAAATACTCTTCGATATAAATGGAATCGAAAGATAAAAGAATTTGTTCAATCGGATGTTTGGAAGCAAATATGTGGAATAAAACGTATTTTTTAATTCGACGTCGTCTGCATTTACGCCTTCTAGCGGCAAAATTGTACAACGTAAAAAAAACCCCGAAATGAAGGAACATCATTCGCATATTTCAAGCTTCCCAATGCAAAAAGAATTTTTGCATTGGGAAGCTATAGTTGCAGAGATATCGTGGGACGGACAAACTGGTAACATAAGCACGATCGTTTTTTACAAAAGACGTGCTAAAAATTAAAAATAATAATGGGGGGGGTCAACGAACATTGTGAGCAACTGGATGGTCTATAAGCAGTCGCCCGTCACCAATTTAGGACCACTGGTTCCCGTGAAGGGAGAGAGCCAGTGCCTTGAGACGAACACCACTTCCATGCTTGACGGGATTCGAACACGGACTCATCTCAGACAAATAGTCATATGCCAGCGCTTAGACCACTGCTCCACCGGGGTGGCATTTTTTAAGATGTTTACCAAACAGTGTGTAGACTTACATTTTGTACTTCAGAGGTCGCCAGAATTAAATTCCTTGAATCATGTATGGGACACTCTGGTGAGAAATATTTCTGTCTACTAATTACATCAAGAAGGTTGCTATATATATATATTTTTTTTTATTGGAGGTTTAGCGATTACCGTAAGCAACTCAATGGGCTATAAGTAGTCACCCGTCCCTAATTTAAAGTCACTGGTTCAAGGGAAGGGAGAGAGCCAGTGCCGAAAGGCAAACACAACATCCATGCCTCACCGAGATTCGAAACCGGACCCCTTTCGGACGAATGATCAGAAGCCATAGTTTAGACCACCTCGCCACGGGGCGACTTACTCATCTTGAGTAAAAACTAGAATGGCTATTTGAGGTCTGCGTTGTTGGCACAGGACTTCGTTTTTAGCACGTCTTTTGTAAAAAAAGATCGTGCTTATGTTATCGGTTTGTCCGTCAGTCCGTCCGTCCGTCCGCCTGTACCCACGGTATCTCTGCAACTATTAGTCCGATTTGAAAAATTCTTTTTGCACTCGAAAGCTTGAAATATGCGAATGATGATCCTTCATTTCGTTTTTTTTTTTTACGATGTACAATTTCGTTGCTAGAGGGCGTAAATGCAGATGATGTCGAATTCAAAAATACGTTTTATTTCACATATTTGCTTCTAAACATCCGATTGAAAAAATCTTTTATCTTCCGATTCCATTTATGTCGAAGAGTATTGTGGATATAGTGTCTTTTTCAAATTACGCATAGATTTTCCGCTAGGGGGCGTAAAAGTAAATTGCATTTTTTCCAATAACTCTTCTTCTAAAACTCCAATTAGAAATTTTTTTTTCAGCGGATACATCTCCTGATGCACAATCTTTTGCATATAATTTCGAATTTTCTGGTAAATAATACTTTGGCCACCAGGGGGCGTAAGTGTTAATTTTCGGTTCTGATGTATTTGCCATAAAATCTGAGCTTCTAAAATATCGATTGAAAAAATTCTTCGTGGACTGTAGCCACTCACATCGATAAACCTTTTCGGAATATTTTCTTCCTAAAATATTCCACAGTTTCTCCGCCAGGAGGGGGATAGATGTATATCCTATTTTTGTCAAAATCTCGACTTCTAGGAGTCCGATTTGAAAAATTCCTTCCTTGTTGGATAGTGTTTTCCGTGTGATATGTTTTTCATATAATTTCAAAATTTTCAAGTAATTCATATACTTTCCGCTAGGGGGCGTAAAGGTAAATTGCGTTTACCCCTATATCTCTGCTTCTAAATCTCCGACTTGAAACATTCTTTCTACACCGGATACAGCTCCTGATGTGAAATCGTTTGCACATAATTTCTAATTTTTGTAAAAAATGGTTTGACCACTAGGAGGCGTAAACCTTAATTTCCGCTTCTGATGTATTTGCAGCAAAATATGAGCTTCTAAATTCTCGATTGAAAATAACGTCGTTTTTAGACCGATACTACTCATGCCGATAAACATTTTAGAAACATTTTCTTCTTATAATAGTGCACGGTTTCTACGCCAGGGGGCGTAGATGAATATCTTATTTTTTTCAATGTCTCGACTTCCAAGAGTCCGATTTGAAAAATTCCTTCTTTTTTGGATAGTGTTTTCCGTGTCGCATGTTTTTCACATAATTTCAAAATTTTCACGTAATTCATAGACTTTCCGCTAAGGAAAGTAAAGGTAAATTGCGTTTCCCCTATATCTCTGCTTTTAAATCTCCGATCTGAAAAATTCTTTCTGCACCGGATACAGCGCCTGATGAAAAATCGTTTGCACGTAATTTCAAACGTTTGTAAAAAAATGTTTGGCCACCAGGGGGCGTAAACCTAAATTTCCGCTTCTGATGTATTCGCAGCTAAATATGAGCTTCTAAATTCTCGATTGAAAATAAAATCGTTTGTAGACCGATACTACTCTTGTCGGCAAACCTTTTAGAAACATTTTCTTCTTAAAATAGTGCATGGTTTCTACGCCAGGGGGCGTAGATATATATCATATTTTTGTCAATATCTCGACTTCTAAGAGTCCGATTTAAAAATTTCTTTCTTTGTTGGATAGTGTTTCTAGTGTGACATGTTTTTCCTATAAAATCCAAATTTTAAAGTAATTCATAGACTTTTCGCTAGGTGGCGTAAAGGTAAATTGCGTTTCCCCCTATATCTCGGCTTCTAAACCTCCGATCTGAAAAATTCTTTCTGCACCGGATACAGCCCCTGATGGGAAATCGTTTGCACATAATTTCTAATTTTTGTAAAAAATTGTTTGGCCACCAGGTGGCCTAAGTCTTAATTTCCGCTTCTGATGTATTTGCAGCAAAATATAAGCGTCTAAAATCTCGATTGAAAAAAGTCTTTTGTGGACCGATACTACTTATGTCGACAAACATTTTAGGAATATTTTCTTCTTGAAATAATGCATGGTATCTACTCCAGGGGCGTAGTCGTATATCTTATTTTTGTCAATATCTCTACTTCTAAAAATCCGATTTGAAAAATTCCTTCTTTGTTTGATAGTGTTTCCGATGCGAAATGTTTTTCCTATAAATTCAAAAGTTTCAAGTAAATCATAGACTTTCCGCTAGGGCGCTCAATGGTAAATTGCGTTTTCTGCTCCTAAACCTCCGATTTGAAAAATTATTCCTGTATCGCATACAAGACCTGACGGAAAATATTTTTCACGTAATTTCTGTTTGGTAAAGAATGGTTTGGTCACCAGGGATCATAAGTGTTAATTTCTACTTCTGATGTATTTGTAGCAAAATCTAGGCGCCTGAAAACTCGACTAAAATTTTTTTTCTTGAACCGATACCGCTCATATGGATAAACCTTTTGTGAATACTTTCTTCCTAAAATAATGCATGGTTTTCTCACCAAGGGACGTAAAGTCACATCTTATTTTTGTCGATAACTCTGTTTCTAAGTATTCGTAAGCTCACGATTCCGTTTACAGCAATATCTGAGGGATTAAAGACCCGACTGAAAAACTTCTTTCTTCCGTCAGATACTATTGTTTTCCATACTGGTTCCATTGACTTTGAATAGCTTTGATAAATTTAATTTGTGTCAGAACGGATTCAAAAGACGTGCTTATTACACTCGAAAATTCGGTGTCATCTTTCTTGTTAATTTTGGCATGTTTCCAGCTTGCATGTGTGTGTGTGTGTGCTTGCTTGCGCTTTTCCTTTATTTACAGCATTTACTGTTTGATTTCGTTTTGTTATGAATCGAAATAGAGTTTATTCCACGTTTTGATGAAATACCATTGCGTACAAAGCGACATTTCTCAGTGATTCAGGGCTACAGATTCCAGAATTGAACTTATAACTGAGAACGTATTGCTCCCATGCTTTAGCTGCGTTTCAAACTCAAGTATTCTGCTACACGAGGCTAATTTTCTAATCACATTAAACAACTACAGTTTTTCGCCTAATAATGCAAATTGCCATAATATAAGAGTTAGACTGTGTTCTGTATCCGTACATCAATGATCGTCCGTTATTTTATGCCTACAGATAATGTTGCGCACTGAAAACCCTGTACTACACGGTGAAATGTTTAATAAAAGCAATTGCAGTCTACAGCAGTGAACATGATATTTCTGATATAAAATAGACCGAGCGTAAATGATCATAGAAACTCAGCTGTGGGTACAACGGAAATGACGTTGCATACTTCACTAATGTTCCATCAAGCACAAAGAGAAGTCTAATAATTGCTGAAAGCAACAGAGGAGAAGTTTAATAATTGCTGAAAGCAACTATCCCAGGAGAAGTTTAATAACATCAAAGAAAGACTCAAGTAAGGGATTACGAATCGTGACCTTGCACAAAACAATTTATTATTGTCATTTTCCTTACAGAGGAGAATTGTTCATTTTAACTGTCAACTTACAACACCGTCATCTGTTTTGAAAACATTTGTCAACAAGGTTAAATGCAATCACTTCCATTGTTCAGAAGTTCAGGCTATCTCGTTTATTCTTAAAGTCAAGACAAGGTGGAAAACAACAGGTCGCCTGCAGGTAACGCAATTAAGTGAAACCGAATTACTTTGAGGAACTGAGGTGAATGAGCTTCAAGAATGTACTGGTATTAAAGTCAGCTTCCGCATGTTTCCTTAAATTTTGGCAGTAGCGTAAAATGTTTTTATTCTGTAATAGGTTCAATCTTTGCACTGAATGACATAATGATCGTTGGTTCAAATGTGTACTAAAACTACCTAATCTATAGACCTGGGATGACGTTCAACTGCCCATGCTAACAAATTGCAGTATTCACCCTGGTAACTTCGACCCAAAAGTAAACGTTTAACAGGTATTTTGGGGCAAAACTTGAACATTGTGTTCTTTTCTGAAGAAGTTTTTTTTTTTTTTTTTTTGATTGGAGGTTTAACGACCACCGTGAGCAACTCAATGGGCTATAAGCAGTCGCCCGTCCCTAATTTAGGGTCACTGGTTCCAGGGAAGGGAGAGAGCCAGTGCCGTAAGACAAACACAACATCCATGCCTCACCGGGATTCGAACCCGGACCCCTTACAGACGAATGATCAGAGGCCAGCGCCTTAGGCCACTGCGCCACCGGGGCGGCTCTGAAGAAGTTTGCTGGCCTCTCTGGGCACTTAAGTCGTTAACGGCAAATTGGAACTCATTAAATCAGTAGAAACACTGTCTCACTCGGAACTTCAAGGAAATAGTAAAATGAGAGATATTTCTATTTGTTTCGTGTTTTAACAATTACCATGAGCAATTATAAAAAATTAGCAATTATAAAAAATGAGCAGTCGCTTGTAATTTGGGCCACTGGTTCCAGGGGTGAGCAGTCAGAACCGTAGGACACACGAACTATCCATGCCTCATTAGGAACTCGCAGGTCGGATGATAAAACAGAAAACTACGACTTTCACTACTCGGTTACCTGGGGAGTTAGAAGGAGAGTTCAACATTGAGAAAAACAGTATGAACAAGATGGAACAGAAGTGCTTACAGATCCATGGGAACAAATCGAATCAGTAGGATAGAATACATACTAGGCAGTTAGCGAGGATAAAAAAATTCACACACACACACACACACACACACACACACCAAATTGTACGAAATTGATGGACATGGCATGCCTTCTTGTGCGAAAGTAATGAAACACGCTATATCACACCAATGAGCCATTACATTATAAACACCTACACCTATGAGCCATTTCATTATGACCACCTACCTAATAAGCTGTGGGACTCCCTTTAGCCCGCAAGACGGCGGCCACTCGGCAAGGCATCGATTCCATGAGGTGGCGGTAGGTATCCTGAGGTATCTTGTACCATACTGTGAACAGCAGGTCATCCAATTCTGGTACATTTCGGGGCGGTGGTGATTCAGCGTGAATCTGCTTTTCCAAGTAGAAACACAAATGTGTGATTGGGATCATGTCAGGTGAATTTGGAGGCCAGAGTATTAACATAAAGTCACCAGCATGTTCTTGGAACTACTCCTTGACGATACTGGCAGTGTGGCGCGGCGCAATATCCTGTAGGTAATGGCCATCACCAGCAGGGAACACAAGTGCCATGAATGGGCGAACTTGGTCCTCAACTGCGTTCAGATAACTGGCAGCTCTCAGGGATTGTGCATTAAGATAATGGGGTCTAAAGTGTCCCAGAAAAACATCGCCCGCGGCATAACACCTCCGCCGCCAGCCTGTTTCCTCCCAACAGTGCATCCAGCTGCCATAGCCTCCGTTGGTAATCGGCATATCCGCGCTCGGCCGTCTACGTGATGTACCCGGAATCTTCATTCGTTAGACCAGGACACTTTCTTCCAATTATCCACGGTCCAATCTCGATGATCTTGGGCCCATTTCATGCATTGTTGGCGATGACGTGCAGTGAGCACGGAGGCCCGGCTGGGTCTTCGGCTACGCAGGCCCATGCGCAGACGGCTGCGATGAACTGTGTGCTGTGACACATTGCCCTGATCACCACTGTTGTAGCTGCGACTGATTTGTCACAATGTAGCCCTGCGTTCGGTGTGAACAATGCGCGACACTCGCCGCTCCCCACTGGCATCAATGAGCTGCGGACGACACACGGCTGGACAACAGTTCGTCGTTTGGGCGTCGGTACACCGCTTTTGATACGTACTGAGTACAGCAGCATGTGAACAACCCACAAGCCGCGCCGTTTCCGAGATCGTAGTTCCGAGGCGCCGCGCCATCACAATTTGCCCTTTATCAAACTCTGATCAATCGGCAGCTTCTCCTATTCTGACTCCAAGCACTCTACTAACCGAAATCCGGTTCTCGGGTTGTATATACAGGTTGCCTAGGAAAGTCCCTTTAGCCTGGAATAACTTGCGAACGGAGAGAGGTAAAGTTATGCAAGTGAGATAACGGTATAGTAAAGCGACTACGCCCGATCGAGTGCAACCAGTAGCAGCTTCCCTAGTGGCAAAATGCGAAAGTTAGCCATTGCAAATCAAAAACGAAAAGAGATAAAGCAAAATTTCCAAGTACAAAGTTGTAGAGCATCAATTATTTAGTGCAAAACGACATTTGTGTCACACGGATAAGATAAATTGTCGCCTGAACACCCTACAATGCCCGAAATCGATGCGCGACGATTCGAATCTCCAAATTAACATTTCGCAAATGTAGCCGTATGCAAATGCAGATTGTGACGTTGTACCGTACCTACGATATAAATACCAGTAGCAGGATGTACCCTGATCAGAAGTTTAGATCTACGTACGCTGTGTGAGAATGGCGAGCTTGGATTTCTGGGGTTACGTAAGAAATCAGGTGTATGCAACAGCGCCTACAAGTATGCTGGATCTACGTCGTTGTATTACAGATGTTTGCAATAGTGCTACAATTTCTATGCTGAGGAATGTGCATGCAGAGTTACTTTCACGAATACAAATGTGTATCGTGGGCAATGGCGAACTCTTCGAACATACTCGACATTAACTTTTTATCACTGTGAGCCAGTTTACCTTTTTTGTTTTTGTTTTGTCTGACGTCATCAAGCTGTATCGACATACATACATCTTAGGGTATTCAGGCGACAATTTATCTTATCTGTGTGACACAAATGTAGTTTTGTACTAATTAATTGATGCTCTACAACTTTGTAATTGGAAATCTTGCTCTATCTCTTTCATTTTCGATTTGCAATGGCTAACTTCTGCAATTCGCCACTAGGGGCGCTGCTATTAATTGCATTCGAACGGACGTAGTCTCTTTACTATACCGTTATCTCACTTGCATTACTGTACCTCTCTCCGTTCGCAAGTTATTCCAGGCAAAATGGACTTTCCTACCCACCCTGTATACTGCTCTGTGAACTTCACCTTCGGCACCGTTCGGTCTCCAGGCGCGCTCATTTATGTTTTCTGGGGGTGGTCATAACGTCATCGGTGTAGATAACACCGTAAGGGAGGCGTTTTACCTGAGTTCTGCCCTGACTGTGCAGCAGCCGCCCCGACGTTTAGTATAATTGACGCACTCAGAAATGTTGAGAATTCTGGAGGACAAAAGAGATGCTTTCAGAAGTCATCCCAGTCTCCAAATTGACAAGCATAAAAAGCTGTGGAAAGTTCACTGCTCAGAATGATGCAGCCTAAATTGCCTTTCTGCATCACTTAATAACTGTTCTTCAGCTACATAAGGTATAATAGGACATGTTGAAATACAACAGCAGCCTAATGAAAAGAGATAGCAGTGGAAGAGTCGACTCTTGTAATCCGGTCTTCTTTTTCCAAAGAATTAACAACTTCTTTTTCAGATTTCATAAATCGTAATACTTGTACCTTTCCTATGATTTTCAAATCTACTCCTACCGTAAATAATTAAAAAAATTAATTAGACTGAAAACTCCTTTTTCAATAATCGCAAACGTTATTCCTTTTTGTCCGATACTCCGAAGCAAGAATATAAATTTCGTGATTACATGTTCCCCATTTGGTTCCTAAATCTGCGACTAAGTGCGATTAAAGTGTAGCAAACTCAAGAATCCCCCGATCTTAGATTTTCACGCGAATATTTGCGGTACGCATTTCTCCAAGAGCATTCGATGAAAGAATTATTTTTTCATCCGGTCAATAAATATTTCTCTATGGTCGCTTCAAGTTTTTAAAATTTCAGCAGATGTCAGAAGACATTTCCAGATATGCAAACAAACATTTTGCGTTTAGTAGTGGTAATCCTTAAATTTCAACAGATATGAATTACTGAGCTGTCTAATAATCGTTTTCTTTCTTTTCCATAGGTACTAAACATGAAAACTAGAAAATACCTTTCTCACCTGAAAATGAAATAACTGAAAATTTTAAAAAGGGCCTTTCCATACGTAAAGAAAAGTTCATTTTTTTTATTGAGTCATTTCGTTCTTCTCCACTGAGAAACAGAAATTCGAAGGTAAAATAAGGTAATTTGAAACAAACAACTCTGTTTCTAAAGGAGAAGATTAAATAAAAACCTCTTAAGATCTTAATCACTTTGAAGAAATTTCATGAAAACATGACCTGGAAATAGAAACATTGTTCTTTTGCATTTAAAAAGCAATTAGTCATGTGTTTTAAATTCGTGGAAATGTTGTCCATGAAAAATAATCCTGTTCTGAAAAAAAACCAAAAACAAATATAGGTGAGACGTAGGAATCTCAATGTTCAAAACTCATGAAAACATTGCCTACGAATGGAGAAATTGGCATGCTAATTTGCTTGATAAATGTATGAGTTGGTTGATCTTTTAATCAAATGAAATCAAAAATAAAAATACGATGTGACGTAGAAGTTTGCTTTATTTCATTCGTTTCGTTTTCTTTCATTTTCAAGGTTCTTTTGGTACATATGCCTATTCACTTCTGAGAACACTTGTTTTCATTTAAACCTGTCTGAAATAATTTCTTAGGTGCGGGAATTCCCATCGATGTCTAAACTAGATGTTACGAAACAGCAACATGACTCCCCCATGAAGCATACTGGTTCCACTTGAACGCCTTGCTTATACATAAGTTTTTCCGAAAGCAGTCAAACGACGTATCAAATATCAGTGCATTTCCATATTTTTTTGTCATTTTGCCCATCTGTTTACTAAGTGTTAATATAATTCATGCGCCCTCAACATAAGATGACCCACATTTGTAAAGCAAGATTATTAAAAATACTTGTATATTCCTCAAAATGAAGAACCACTCCAAATTTTAATGCACTATCATCTGATGGTTTGTTTTTACAGAAAAATTAGCTGCCACGGTGGTAGAATGGTTAGAGGCATCGGTTTCTGGTTGGTCGTCAGAACCGGATATGGGCTCGACTCCGAGGTGAGGCACGTGTGGCGCGCTGCCCCCTCACGCCCCCTTTCTCCTGGAACCAGTGGTTGCAGCACTGGTTCCAGGAGAAAAGAGAGATGATACATCCTATAGAGTTGTTCACGGCTGTCGCTTAATCCCGGAAAAATAAGAATGGATAATCTTCGCGAATTGTATTATTGTTATTGAATAAAAACAAAATGTAAAAACTCGTATAAAATGGGATCTACGAGTTTACAAATTTAAATAATCAATGCACATCTACAATCGAATGATTCTCAAGCAGGTAGTTTGGTATAAACTTTATTTGTGACACAGAGCCGTGAAAATAAAACCGGCGATAACATAATGAAGAAATGAATTGTCGCGTGCACACTTATTTTTGGGATGATACACTGACTCTGTACATGTAAATAATGAAAATTGTATCCAAAAATACACTCCGTAGCATATCTTAAAATACTTCACCAAGGAAATGAAACACAAATACGACACTGATATACTATTTGGTACAGCCGTTTCACTGAAGCGATTACGAACCTTGTATAACTTAAATATCAATATTTGGCAAGTGAAAACGTACAAATTCTGACGAAAATACGTATTTCTAACAAGAAAAGTTTTCTTTCTAAGATAAGATATTTTCCCGGAGTATTGGAAAGCACGAAAGAAAAAATACATATACTCAGTACGAAATTAAGAAGCTGCTGGCCAGTAAGAAAACATTTTGTACTCCTTGATTAAATATTTTCGCACTACCTTTCCGGATGATGATTACATTAGTCGTCGTCTGGAATAACATCAGTTTCATTTTCGGGGTCATAGATTTTTGTGCACTGGAAAACAGAAAAACACAATTATTCTGCAGAGCTCATGCAAACATGAAGGAAAAACATTGTCACTGGTTTTAACAACAACAAATGCATCATCAGTATTACATGAACATTAAAAATTTAATAAAAAATGTAACTGCTTCTTAATATCAAAATTTTGTCACTGAGTCTGCTATTAATGTTCATATAATTTCGAACTGAAATAACAACTTCAGAAAACCGTGCTGTGCTAATTTTATCGTTTTAATCTCTTTAAATTCTTGAATTGCTCATTTTAGCAGTGTATCGCATGTTTTTTGTTTTGATTTTTGTTTCGGTGTATAACAATCACCAGGTGCAACTCGATGGGTCATAAGCCATCTCTCGTTCCTAAATTAGTGCAACTAGTTCCAGGTATGGGAGGAAACCAGTGCCGTAAGACAAACACAATATCATGCACCACCGAGATTCGAACCAGGACCGAACTCGGACACCACCAGGAGGAAGGAGGTTTGTAGGTTTTTAGTGCTAGTATCTATGATAAAGCAACCAAAGAATTGTGTACATGAAGGTGCAGAAAATATTACCCTATCTGTCATCCATTGTTTCAAGATAATTAAATTTGCCTGCAATATAAATTTCTTCGCCCGTTGTGCGGTTTGTAGCCTTAGCGATTTCCACTGTCTTTTAATCTCAAAACGGCGTATAATTTGTTATGTATTCTTAGACAAAATTATATGGAGACAGATAAATAGAAGAAAGTAAGAACAAACTGACAACAAAGTAATGCAAAAATTGTGACAAACAATGCGAAGTTATTTCCCGCCCCCGTGGCGCAGTAGTCAAAGCACTGGCTTCTGAGCACTCGTCCGTGATGGGTCCAGGTTCGAATTTCGGTGAGGCATGGATGTTGTGTTTGTCTTAAGGCACTGGTTCTCTCCCTTCCCTGGAACCAGTGGCCCTAAATTAGGAACAGGCGACTGCTTATAGCCAGTTGAGTTGCTCACGGTGGTCATTAAATCCCCCACCTCAAAAAAGTTATCATGAACAGGGGAGACGTAGAAAAAACTGATTAACACTAATGCGAAAGATTTATATGAGTAGCAATTTTCTTATTCCTTTTTGAATTAGCAAATGAATCTCTTGCATAAATCATTTCCATATGTGTGAGATTCGATTTTCATGCGATTTTACACGAAAAAATGTTGTTAAGTTATGCTGAGGAAGAAATATTCTGTTCATAATATGGAAAATACGTCATGAAAATTAATACAGAAATCAAACATCTCTGAATTGACTGTATTTACTGTTTCTCACGTGACATCAATCACATCAGAAAACTTGAAAATTTCATCGTTCTGGAGATGAAATTTTCAAGTTTTCTGGTGTGGTTGATATCACCTGAGAATATTGTCAGAGATGTCTTATTACTGTGTTAATTAGCATGCTGTTAAGTATCTATGCGTTACATAAATATTTTCATGTTGACTACTTTTCAGGGCAAATTCCCCCTCAAACTTTATTTTAAAAATCTTGTTTCACTGAACCTCAGAATAAACAAGACCGATGTACTTTCATTATTTTACGTACTACAAGTCTTTTCCTGTTGGATCAGTTTCGTTTTTTAGTAATGTTAGCTTTTACGTAAGTAGTGGGCAAAATAAAGCTGCAAGTCTTTCTGTGGCGAAGCTCTAATATACGTATATGAGGGCGAAATGTAATCGCAACCAGCTCAAGAATTTTAGAGCAAATTGTTAGCGCTAGAAAGTGTGGCTAAAAATCGATATGGATGGCAATAAGAAAAGCAACAATTCACAAGTATGAAGGTCGCACCTAAAGCAATGCCTGCAGGGATGTAATAAGCGTGAAAATGGCCATGTGTTTTTCTGAGACAAATTGTGATCCAACAATGATAGGCAGCTAAAACAGAGAGCAGTCGTCTAATCCCTTAACAAAGAGAGATTAAATGCTTACAATATCCATACCAGGCTGACTGAGGAATATTAAAATCGAGATTAGCAATGCGTGAAGAAGATTGAGAAAGTTTACCCAAGAAGAAGAGACAATCATCGAGGGAAAAACTGTAGAATGGGAAGCAGTCATCTAACAGAGTGTGGATGATAGGTGCAATGCCGTGTGAACGATCATTAAAACCACCGGCTGTTATAATTATGTCAAACACTTGTTGGTCATCTAGAATCTGATTCGCAGAAATAAAAAAAGGCTATTGCGACAATATTTTGGGCAAAGGCGTCATATTGTTCCCCTCTAACTTCTTTTGTCATATACGAGGAAATTGCAAAGGTTGGCGGTTGTGTGTCGCAAATCCTCCTTATACTGCGGATTTGAAGACTTTCAACTGTATGTACCGATGAGAAGTCATTTTCAAACCCAGAGAATAGATGATGTTCGGGCTATCAAATTTATTCTGAAGATATGATGTATACAATGCTCAGCGTAGTTTTTACCAACACCATTCACTCTTGGATTCAGATGGTCCGTAACCGCAAAGCACCGCTTGTACCAGAGATTAGTTTAAGGGGCAGTTTCATGCAATATAACTATGTATATAGTATATATAGACGTGTAAGTACAACGTATTAGGTAATAAAGTTGCTACATCCCAAGATTATTGCTTAAGCAATTCCTTAAGTTCGATTCATTGCTAGATACCTAAGAGACATTACTTTCTGCACAACCTAAGCGTATTAGCTAGCTTGATGGCAAAACACCAGGGTCTAATGAATACGCCTTTTGACAGAAAGGACTCAAATTCAGAATGTTCCACAAAATTTTCTGAAATCTGTACTTCTTTTTTCGACATTTCACGACTACCTTGAGCATCTAAGGTTATAATCAGTAGTCCGTACTAACCTTGTGGGCCTCCGGATCCATAGAAGAGAAAGGACTAGTGCCGTAGAATAGCACCATCTCCCAAAACTTCTTCCAGGATTTGGTCCCCGGCCGAACTCGAATGATGGGTCAGAGACCCGCGCAACTGACGACTCGGACGCCGAAATGGCAGTCCTCAACTTTTTCAACAGACATCGTGTTCTTAGAAAATATCTGGGATTTCTCAAATTTTCTAGTCACTGCTCTGAGCCGCTACAGAAAAACCTCTATGACATCTAAACTGAATTTTTAAAATATTTCTTTCATATACTGAGATATTCTTATGAAAAAAACATAAACACTTGTTCCATATGCTCACAAATTCCAATCTAGAAAAACACAGGACATGCTTAGATCTACGTGACAAAGGGGATTTTTGAATCTTGCTTATACAGAGGGTGAGTCCAAAGTTTTGCAATATTTGGATCACTTTATGTCTTCATATGTACCTTTGAGACGAAAGCAGACTAGCATTCAAAGTATAGGCCATCGTGTTGCACCGTCTTTAGCCATCTGTCTGCCAGTTCTTCGCTGTGGTAACAATTCTTTTCCTTCAAGGCGAAGAATTCCTTCACCCTAGCTGCCACCTCCTCCTCGTTGTTGAACTACCGCTCCCGAAGGAAGTGGAACGTGGACAGGAACAAGTAATAATCCAAAGGGGCAAGGTCCAGACTACATGTTTCGTGTTGCTTGAGAAGCGTTATGGCCGAGTTCAAGCTCCTAAAGCAGAAGTTCCCTAATTAGCCGGTTGCCATCTTTTAGGCGTCCCAAACACAGACAGAACGACGACACGCAATGCTGTTCACAGCATCGACTACCATTTTATATCCCTTGCAGCTGACTGCAGTGCGCGACTTGAACTAGTTTAAACACGTGACATACCTGCCGCAGCACATGAGTTTATTCAAATATTGCAAAACTCCCGACTCACCCTCTGTAGAAGCAAAAATGCGAGTATCTTGCTAAATTCAAATACATGATTAAGCGTATTAGAAATAGATTTGTAATTTTATAAAAGGCAAAATGTATACTAAATTTTGGATATATTCCCATACAAAAACATTCAATATACAATTTTATCTCATATAAAAAATATTTTTTACCAACCGTTTTCTAGAAACTGAAATTTCGTGCTCTGAGAGGGAAAGGGAAATAACCGCGACATTGTATGATTTACGTACATATGTACTTGTATGTCAAATATACAACAAACATTGTACGTACTTGTAAGTCAAAATATGAGCTGAAAACTGCCTGTTTTTTACGCTGCCAACATTTTCCAAATTTGAAATGAGTTTCAACAGTATATCAGTTCTTTTAAAAAGGTGACTGTTCACAGCTGTGGATAGTGTAGTTTGGCTCTGTCAACATATAAATGTACCTAAACACGATTACTTTAACCAGTTGCATTGCATCGCTGGTATGGATTGAGACTGGAAATGAGGAAGACAAGCAAAGATAGTATAGGCCGATCTGAATGAGCGATCATTTCATTTCATTTATTGATCTTTCTGTTACATATTAAAGTTAATAATTCAAAACAGTTGAGCGTAAACATGTAAATTACATCAGGGAAAATCAAGGAAAAGACCTCGAAGAAACCAGACGAGCATATACGTTTGTTTTCCCCCACTATATAGCTTCTTCTTCTTACGTTTGAGTATCTTTAAAATTCCAAAAACTTTTTACAAAAAAGTTACTTACCGTTCCTCCCATTACGACTGGTAGTTGGTCCGGATTTACAAAATCCTTTATCGTTTCCTTCTCTACGAAATGTACCTTGTTCACATATTTCTCCGGAATGAAGGCCTTAACGACTTTCCAAAAACCTACATGAAAGACAAAGTTACTTCATTTAATGACGTCTCGTGTTATTTCAGAATATCATGGAATAAATAATACGGTGTCCGTTGTATAAAAAGAAATTATTGTTTTATACAATGCACACGTACAGTATATTGCAAAGGGCATTATATAAAATACACTATAACGTAATCTTCTTTTCGTATTGAAATCATGTCGTTCTTACGTTATGTCTATATCATTAGGTATGAATACGATGGACGACTTCCTTAATTAAACCTTTACGGCCAAACGAAACATTTAAACAGAAGTCAAACTTACAGAAATTGGCTTTATTCCAGGACTATATCAATAGATCAGGTATCACATTTCAACATAATTTACATATCACATCTCCAACACATCCAACATCCGACACGAGCAACTGTTGTATCCTAGTTTTTATCTATCGTTCTTATCTCATACAGTCATACATCACGTTCACTCTGACCTCAAATGTGTTGCCAACAGTATTTGTTTGAGAGAGAAGATGTCACGTTAAGTTGGGAAGTATAACTGAGAACAAACTCAAAATTTACATAGAGAAAGAAACTAAAAATGAAAGTTAATTTAGAATGTACGTCCCAACACATTCAAGTAGATAAAATATTAAAGATATGGGTGATCGGCAATTGAGAGACATGGACATCCCAGTGCAAATTGGAAGAGCTTAAACCGAACGCAGGCGACAAATACGCAGACAGTATGGCATCCCAACAGTGTATCGCAATCGACGAACATACGTAAACGAGGTGATCTGAGCGACTTTGATCGTGAACATATTGTCTGCGCAAGACTGATGGCTTATTCTATCACCCAAGTGGTAAGAACCCTGGGATTCCAGAGGGATACTTATCAAAGGTGTACCTCTAGTATATCATCGACGGACATACCAGCGCCCAGAGAGCAAGCGATGGCCGACCACACGCCATTGATGACCAGGGGTGACGTAGGCTATCCAGGCTCGTACAGATTGACCACTTGGCAACGGTGACGCAAATGGCATCCAGGTTAAGTGTCGGAGGCCCACGCAGCGTCAACAAGCGAACGGTACAGCGTGTGCAGCATATCATGGGCTACGGGAACCAACGCCGTACTCGTGTGCCAATGTTGGCGGTTTGTCATCGGAAAATGATGTCTCTCCTGGTGCCAGGAACATCAAAACTGGACCTCTGCAAAGTGGCGCCGCGTCGTGTGGTCAAATGAATACCGTTTTCAGCTGTACCGAGCTGACAAAAGGGTGAGGGTGTGGCATGGACAGCTTGACACCATGGTGCTCGTCGTGCCGGTCGGTCCGGATTTGTCCGCTCAAGGCGGTGGTGGCTATGTGATGATTTGGTGAGGTTTCTCAGGGGACACATTAGATCCTTTAGTGTGCCTAAAGAGACCCTTAACTGATGCGCGCTACCAGCATATGCTGGCTGATCACCTGCACGCATTCATGGCCTTCGCTCATCTGCGGCCGATGGGTTGTTCCATCAAAATAATACACCACCCCACCAGGCAGCAACCACAAAGGCATGGCTCGAGGAACACTCATCTGAGTTTGGAATAGCCCAGTGGCTCTCAAGGTTCTGGATTTAAACCCTATAGAAACTATCTGGGATGCCCTATTTAAACCCTATAGAAGCTATCTGGAATGCTCTATTTAAACGCTATAAAAGCTATCTGGGATGTCCTATTTAAACCCTATAGAAGCTATCTGGAATGCCCTATTTAAACCCTATAGAAGCTATCTGGGATGTCCTATTTAAACCCTATAGAAGCTATTTGCGATGCCCTACTTAAACCCTCTAGAAGCTATCTGCGATGCCCTACTTAAACCCTCTAGAAGCTATCTGGGATGTCTTATTTAAACCCTATAGAAGCTATCTGGGATGCCCTATTTAAACCCTATAAAAGCTATCTGGGATGTCCTATTTAAACCCTATAGAAGCTATCTGGGATGCCTTACTTAAACCCTATAGAAGCTATCTGGAATGCCCTACTTAAACCCTATAGAAGCTATCTGGGATGCCCTACTTAAACCCTATAGAAGCTATCTGGGATGCCCTACTTAAACCATATAGAAGCTATCTGGGATGCCCTATTTAAACCCTAAAGAAGCTATTTGGGATGCCCTATTTGAACCCTATAGAAGCTATCTGGGATGCCCTATTTGAACCCTATAGAAGCTATCTGGGATGCCCTATTTAAACCCTATAGAAGTTATCTGGGATGTCCTATTTAAACCCTATAGAAGCTATCTGCGATGCCCTACTTAAAACCTCTAGAAGCTATCTGGGATGCCTTATTTAAACCCTAAAGAAGCTATTTGGGGTGCCCTATTTAAACCCTATAGAAGCTATCTGGGATGCCCTATTTGAACCCTATAGAAGCTATCTGGGATGCCCTATTTAAACTTTATAGGAGCTATCTGGGATGCCCTATTTAAACCCTATAGAAGCTATCTGTGATGCCCTATTTAAACCCTATAGAAGCTATCTGGGATGCCTTATTTAAACCCTAAAGAAGCTATTTGGGGTGCCCTATTTAAACCCTATAGAAGCTATCTGGGATGCCCTATTTGAACACTATAGAAGCTATCTGGGATGTCCTATTTAAACCCTATAGAAGCTAACTGCGATGCCTTACTTAAAACCTCTAGAAGCTATCTGCGGCGCCCTACTTAAACCCTCTAGAAGCTATCTGGGATGCCCTACTTAAACCCTATAGAAGCTATCTGCGGCGCCCTACTTAAACCCTCTAGAAGCTATCTGGGATGCCCTACTTAAACCCTATAGAAGCTATCTGGGATGTCCTATTTAAACCCTATATAAGCTATCTGGGATGCCCTATTTAAACCCTATAGAAGCTATCTGCGATGCCCTACTGAAACCCTAAAGAAGCTATCTGGGATGCCCTATTTAAACCCTATAGAAGCTATCTGGGATGTCTTATTTAAACCCTATAGAAGCTATCTGGAATGCCCTATTTAAACCCTATAGAAGCTATCTGGGATACCGTGGAGGGGACATTAGATCCATGAGTCCTCTGCCGACGTCTCGGGCGGAGTTATGGACGAAGCTGCAACAAGCACGGCTGGCATTACCTCCGGAAACAATCCGACGTCTGGTGGAATCGGTGCCTTCGCGTCTACAGGTTGATATTCTCGCTACAGGAGAGCTAACACACTATTAGGTAGGTATCTCTAATGTTTTGTCCATTGAGTGTATATCCCAAAAGGGTAAAAACTCATGGGAGTTGAGACGTAATGTTCAATATGGGAAGCGTTTACGCAAGTGAAAGGTGACCAAAAACGGGGAAAAAAGTTAACAAGTTAGTAAAATCATGCAACGCATTGATTATGATACGCTTTCCAACATAACAGAAATCATTACTCAAGTTATTACTCAAGTTATGAGGAAAATGGCTGTAAAATAAATCTCACTCCTGTGCCCTGACCTTTGATCGCATTTCGATGATATTCAACAGAACTGGTTCAGTATACCTCCGAAATAACATGATAAAGTTTTGTCGCAATCGAAGAAATTTTACGTAAGTTATGATGCATGAGAGCTACAGAATAGATCCCACTTCTGTGTCCTAACCTTTGACCCATTTCGCCCATTTTCAATAGGATTCGTCCCCAGGCAGGTCCCTACAACATACTAACATTTCATCCAAATCGATACATTTTTACGTAAGTTGCGACGCATAATGGCGATGGAAGTGATTCCGCTCCCATGTCCTGACCTTTGACCCCCATTTCGCCAATTTTCAATAGGGCTTGTCCCGAGGTGGTCGCCTACCACATACTAAAATTTCATCGAAATCGAACCTTTTTTACGTTAGTTATGACGCATAAGAGCAGTGGAATGGATCCCGCTCCTATGTCCTGACCTTTGACCCCATTTCGTTCACTTTCGATAGGGTTCCTTCCCAGATGTTCCCCTACCACATAAAATTTCATCGAAATCGAACGAATTTTACGCGAGTTATCGTGCGGACGAACATACGCATACAACGCGTGATGTAATGAGGCAGATGGGAATCGCGACCATCTGCTCACAAGGTGTGACGTCATAAAACTTTATTAGGATCCACACACAACGCGTGACGTAATGAGACAGATCGCGTGACCGCGCGCTAACTTCTAATGGGACGACGCCATGACACTACACTAAAAGCTTGGTAATTCGGGGTGGTTATTTAACCCACTAAACGAATTTTCCTAAAGTCGAGATCAAGCTAAATCGATTTCTAGTACCAGAAAACGGTAGGTTAACGACTTTCATCAAAATCCTTAGAGCCGTTTTCAAAATAAAATTTACATACATACAAGAATTGCTCCTTTAAGGTGAACGTTAAATAGTTTTGCTTCCTGTACTTCGAATGGAAATATTTCTGTACACATTTTCTTCCCGTTACCAAGGATGAAAATTTGAACATCGATTAAAATATCTTCATTTTATAACTTGCAATACTTAATATTTTCTAAAACATAATCATAATTATGCAATCCGACATTTGTTTGTCTACTGACGTTATCAAAGTACAGGTCGCGCCATCCCTTTTCTGGTTTCAACACCACCAAAGGAAAAGTTATTGATTTTTAATATAATTATGGTTATGTTTTAGGAAATATTAAGTATTCCAAGTTATAATATGAAGTTATTTTAATCGTTGTTCAAATTTTCATCCTTGGGAAATGTGTACAAAAGTTTTCCCATTGGAAGTATAGGAAGCAAAATTACTTCACGTCCACGTTAATAATATGGGATAAGGGCGATGGAATGGATCGCAATCCTATGTCCTGACCTTTGACCCCATTTCGTCCATTTTCAATAGGGTTCGTCCACATACTGAAATTTCATTGAAATCGAACCATTTTTACGAACGTTATGAAGCATAAATAAAGGCAATGGAATGCATCCCGCTCTTACGTCCTGACCTTTGACTCCAGTTCACCCATTTTGAACAGGGTTCGTCCCCAGGCGGTCCCCTACTACATAGTAAAATTTCATTGAAATCGAAACATATTTACGCAAGTTATGACACATAAGTGCAATGGAATTGATCTCGCTCCTACGTCGTGACCTTTGACCCTATTTGTCCCATTTTCAATAGGATTCGTCCCCAGGTGGTCTCCTACCACACACTAAAATTTCATCGAAATCGAACAATTTTTACTTCAGTTATCGTGCGGACAGGCGGACGGACAAAGCTGGAGCGCACACGCTTCTTCAACCTACGGTTGGAAAGCGTAAAAAAGCAGAGTACGTCACACTACCTGCGCATTCACGTCCTCAAACCATCTACGCATTCGTACCCAAACCATCTACGCATTCGTCTTCAAACCATCTACGCATTCATCCCCAAATCATCTACGCATTCGTCCCCAAACCATCTACGCATTCGGTTATTTTTATTCCTATTCATCTTTTCTCTTTTTCTCGAGAAAACACGGTGCTTTCGTCATTAGGTAAGCCCCAGAAAGTCGCAATTCCGAGGTAGCAATTTTTGAGGTTTTCTGGTGGGAGAAAGGGGCTCTTAGTCCCGTAAAAGTGTGCCATAAGAAATTAAACTTCTGTATTACTGAGTAACAAATAATTTTTACTTATTCGACGTTTCGTTAATAAAAGAGGTAGCTATAACCTACCAGTTATCACCACAAAAGCGTGTAATTAACACTTTGGACATCACAAAAGTCCAAAACATGAGATCAAAATCCAGTCGAAAATAAAAATTCTAGCATGACGTTTCAACCACCGGCGTAGCGCAGTTGGTTAAGTCGCTATGCGCCGGGTGAGAGGCCGGTGTTCAAACTCTAGCCCGCCAGCCATCTAGTCTGCGGTTCTTCTGGGCTTTTCCGCGGGCTTCCTGTGCTTGGGGACGTGAATGCCTAGATGGTTTCCTCTGAAGTCTGCCCCTGACGCGCCTTGTCCTTGGACTCCTCTTCCTCAGGTTGTCTGGGTTTACCAGATGCGTGTCGATGGGCTGGTTGCAAAACACTGTAAGACGAATGAATTCTGATGTCACGTGACATCAGGCACCGATACGGGACCATTACCCGTGGTTGTTGATGATAACTTTTCAGGGGCGTCTTAATACGACAAATCTGACCTTTTCGTTTTGATTTCGGTATCTACAGCATAAGTTCAACGAAAAAGGGCGCTTTTACCTATTTGCATTTTGTCTTCGTTAACGTGATTTAGAAATTGAATAGCTTCAGAAATACTTTTAACCATGAAATTAAATTCTACAGGTCTTACCTATAAAGTATCGAGGGCAGTTGTAAATCATCACGTAAGCTGAAAAGAAATTAAACTGTTTAGAAATGATATCCAAAAAACATGAAATAACAAATTCTGGTATTTGATTAAATTTTCGAAAAGCAAACAAATATTGATATTAAGGAATAAAATCTGTGTAGAAGTTAAAGATGTAAATATTAAATATATGAAACTGATGCATTATATTTGAAGATATCAATTCCTATTATTCTTTGCACAAGCTTTCTTACTACTGAGTCTTCTTATTCTAAGCTTCTCGCCAATTCGTATTCTAAGGAAACTCTCAGAACCAATTATAGTATTGCAACAGCCGCTCCATAGAATTTCCATATACATTTGAATCTTCATGAAGACTTAATGTTAAGTCCAACTTTTAAAAGCAGAAGAAAAGTATCATGTCGTCAGGTAAATGCCACCAGTAAACCTCATGAAAGTGACTAGGGGACTAAAAACCGTTTGGAAATACATATAATTCCCCATAATGGCTCCAGTTTCGTGCAGCCCAAATTCCGCTTTGACGCACCTTAGCTTTCTAAAATTCCATTACGTAAGGTAATGCGTTTCCACTTCTAGCTGTACCCCTCGAAAAGCGACACCCTTTTCTCAAGTCATCTTCTTCACCCCTCCGGAAATTACCTTTTACTTTCCAATTTGTTTTGCACTCGTTTCTTGTTTCATTTTCAAATTCCTGTTGTAAATGCTAAACAGAAATACTCACCCAGAAATGTGTGTATATTTCCGGGAATTTCACCGGAAAAGGAGACTCATATTTTGTTGTTATTTGCAATAAATTTGCAAATCTGCTTCCTTAGTATCATAATTCTCTTTTCTTTTTACTTGTACATAATTATCTTTCCTTTTTACTTGTTTTACTGTTTTAGCACGTCTTTTGTAAAAGAAAGAATGTGCTCACAGTGTCACTTGCTCCGTCCCTCTGTCCCTGTGAACACCATATCCCTGAAAATATTGCTCCGATTGGAAAAATTCTTTTCGCATTAGCAAGCTTGATGTGTGAGAAGGATGATCCTTGCTTTCCGGTTTGTTTGCATTTTTACGATGCATAAATTCACCGCCGTAGGTGTAAATGCAGATGTTATCGAATTTAAAATATATTTATTTCATATCATTGTTTCTAAATATCCGATCAAAAAATTTATTTTTTTCCAATTCATGCCATTTACACTGAAAAGCAATTGAATTAGAGACAGCTGGCGTTATGCAAATGTGGATCTGTGGGCGGCCCTGTAAACGGAAACGACATGACGTATGCAACGATCCGACAATATAAGGAGTGATGCGACGGGAATCAGTAATAGTCGGACGCAGTATAGGTAAGACGAAGGATCTAAGCGCATTTGATCGTGAGCAAATTGTCGGCGCCGGACAAATGGGTCACCCCATCTCGGAAGTCGTGCAGGCACTGGGATTTTCACGAGCGACTGTGTCACGGGTGCACCGTGAGTACATCGAATCCGGTAAAACCATCCCTGCAAGGGCCAACTGCCGTGGACAACAGCGTGTGGATGAGTGGGGTCATCGTCGGCTAGCTTGCATCGTAACAGCGGATAGACGGGCCACAGTGCAAGAAATCACTCGGCAATTTAACGCTGGTGCACAAAAACGTGTAAGCAGCCACACCATCCAGAACCATCTCCTCGCTATAGGGTACAAAAGTCACCGTCCCACGAGGGTACCGATGCTGACCGCACATCGCAGGGTGCAAAAATTAGCATGGGTGCGGGAACATCGCCACTGGACCCTAGACATGTGGAAAAATGTTGCCTGGACTGATGAGTCGAGATTCACGTTGGTACATGCGGATGGCAGGATACGAGTACGGCGCACACCACATGAAGCGATGGATCCTTCTTGCCAACAGGGTACTCTTCAAGCTGGTGGGGGTGGCATTCTCGTCTGGGGACTATTTACGTGGACTGAAATGGGACCTCTGGTAAGTGTGACATCGTCCCTCACAGATCAACGTTACCGAGATATCCTGGACGACCATTTGCTCCCGTTTGTGAGTCTTTAACATCCCACTGGGAACCTCATCGCAACAAGACAATGCATCGTGCCATCGCTCCCGAATGTATCTGAATGGTTGTATTGTACACTCCACCAACGTGACCTCGCTTCCTTGGCCAGCTAGGTCACCTGACCTCAATCCCATCGAGCACATCTGGAATGCCATCGAGAGAGATGTTCGAGGCTCTGACCCCCTCCATGAAATCTTCGTGAACTGTGGGAGCTTATTCAGGGGTTGTGGATCCGTATGGCTTCCCAACGCTTCCGGTGTCTTGTCGAGTCCATGCCGAGACGAATCGCCGCCGTCATCAGGGCGAAAGGTGGTGCTACTCGTTACTAGATAGGCATCTCTAATTCAATTGCTCTTGAGTGTATAACGCAGAGTATTTCGGGTGCGGTTTCCTTTTCAAGTATTGCATAGTTTTTCCAGTAGGGGACGTAAAGTAAAATAATGATTTCCCCGATATCTCTTCTTCTAAAAGTCCGATATCAAAATTTCCTTTTGCATCCGATATAGCTCCTGGAGACAAATGTTCTGCATAGAATTTCCAATTTTGGTAAAGGATGGTTTTGCTACTAAGTGGCGTAAATGTATATTTCTGTTTCTGATGTATTTGCAGCAATAACTGCGCTGCTGAAAACTCGATTTAAAAATTCTTTTGTGGTAAGATACCGCTCACCATGGAAACCGTTTTAAGAATACCTTCTGCTTAATATAACGCATAGTTTGTCCTCCAGGATCCAGGAGCGTAGGTGTATATTTTATTTGTATCCTATCTCTGCTTCTAAGGGTCTGATTTGAAAAATATTTTCTCTGTCGGAGAGAGTTTCTGGTGCGAAATGGTTTGTATATAATTTCAAATTTTTCTTAACGCACAAGTGTGACTCTAGGGCTCAAGTTCACGTTTCCGTTTACAACATATTTTCAGAAATATCTACGCGTCTAAAAAGTCGATTGAGAGCATTCAACTTTCGGTCCGATACCGCTAACTACGAAAATATTTTGTCTGTATTTCCTGCCCAAAAATAATGCACAATTTCCCCGCTAGGGAGCACAGATTTTTAATCTGTTTTTCTCGAGATCTCTGCTTCTAAATGTCCGCTTTCAAAAATTCTTTTAAAATCGGGTACCATATATTTTGTAGAACACTTTGCCTGTACCTGTTAATTCTTTTGTAGCTCACAGTATTGACGCTAGGTGGTGTTTTTGTACTTCCTGTTTGCAGCTGTATCGCCGTTTCTAAAATCCTATTGAAACACTTCCCTTTTACTTATTGTATACCATTCGCTAGAATAAAAATAAGGAACATTGTCATCTTTAAATAATGCACAGCTTTCCCGATAGGGGACGTAAATACCAAAACCTTTTTCTCGCCATCTCCGCTCTGAGACGACGAAAAAATTATTTTTCCACGACATAGCTTTTGCTGTAAAGAATACTTTTTGCATAATTACAACTTTTCCGTCATCAAAATTATTTTGCTAGGAGGCTTGAAGTTAGATAATGTTTTTCTCTATATCTGTTCTTTTAACCGTTTGATATGAAAATTGCTTTGTCTCTGATATCTTTCTCCTTCTATGAGAAATGTTTTGGGCTCAATTTTTTTTTAATTTTCGAAACAAACTTTTCCGCCAGTAGTGGGCGAAAGTAGCTGTTTCTATTTCTGAATGTTTTATCGATTATAAAATTGAATATTTTTCTAAACGGTTTCATTGAAATCAAATAACTTTGATAAAATTTATTCGCCGGAAAGGATTAAGAAAAAGTGCTCATTATAACCGAAAATTCGGTGTCATCTTTCTTGTTTCTTTTCGTGTCAGAGTTCAACCACCAATACTAGTAACCACAGTGCTATAAGCATTCGTGTGTTTCCTAATTTTGGGCTTCTGGTTCAAAGACAGGGTCAGAGCGAAAGACACTAGGGAATCACACCACTCATGACTCATTCAGGACTCGTAGTCGGGCCCATGTCGGACGAATGGTCAGAAGTCAGAAGCCAGCCCCTCAAACCATTCTACCATCGGTGCAGCTCAGTTAAGTTTTGCTCAAAAACTAGAAAATATTTGCACAATATTCATATTTTTCCATAGTTATTTTACATCATGTGCAAATATCTACAGAGCAATTTCAATTTAGTTTCAGACATAGGCAACACAAATTAAGGCATTTTTAATTAAAGTTATATATTTTTCAAAAGAGCAAAATTACTTACCTAAGGAGCAGGGATAATATTTCCCAAACAAGTTGAATAGGAACTGAACCATGTCAAAGTGCTACATGATAGAAAGAAAACAATTTTAATTTATACGACATGCGGATTTAGTTTTAGTTTACAAAACAGAGTAAACTTTTAATTTTAGTTTACAGAATAAAAAATATTAGGTGAATTAATTTTAATTTACACAAGTGTATTTATGCAAATATGAATAATAAAATTTTTGTCAGAATGAATTTTTCGAGAAATTTATTGAGCGGTGCGTCGGGTAAGGATTAACAACATTTTTAAAGTAAATTAATTACTTTTATTTCGATTTCTGGAAAACATATTATGCCTGATGTCATGGGAAAATTCAATAGTCTATCTCTCCCCCCCCCCCACCCCTCTCTCTCTCTCATTCACGGCAGGGAATTTAGAGACATACTACTTTCCAAAGGAATCATCACACAATGTTAAAACAGTAATACAAGAATAAAAGAGAGAGAGAGAGAGAGAGAGAGAGAGAGAGAGAGAGAGAGATACACTTCCTCACCTATTTTATTTGAAATAAGAAATAACTAAAAGGTCAATAAAATCAATCCATAATGTTGAGATATGCGGATGGTATTTGTATATTGCGGCAAAGTGATGAGGTTATCAAAGCAATATTTAGGAAACCTAAAACTGTCAATGAAAGCTTAAGACTGCGAATAAATAAAGATAAACCTGAATATTTAAAGTCTTTAAGAAATTGAAACAGTTGCCTTTTTCAATTGTCAACTTAGCAACATGAAATTTAAAACGTGGATTAACGTTTTGTTACGCATTGTAATATAAAGAAAAACAATGAACTCTGAAAAGGAAATTAATATAGAGATTTTTTTATTTTTCTGGTAGAATCCAGCAAGAAATAAGGCTTACTTTTCATTACAACATTTACCTTTAAGCAAACATTATTTTAAATAAACTAGTAATAAAAACCTGCGAAAATATGACCAGGCCTATTGGTATGTATAGAACAGAAACTTAGGCTGATAGTCCATAATGAAAAATCTTGCAAAATTTTTAAGAGGAATTCTCAGAAGAATATTTAGACCCATAGGAGAAACTTAGGCTGATAGTCCATAATGAAAAATCTTGCAAAACTTTTAAGAGGAATTCTCAGAAGAATATTTAGACCCATAGGAGACAGCCAAACAGGAGGAAAGAGAGAAAAAATCCAATTGATCATATACGCATATATATATATATATTTCCGTTGTTAACAAGCTAAATTAAATCAAACATACTGACATAACTTAGGCGTGCGGAACATATGTCGAATGACAGACTGCCTAGACAGGATCAAATGATGCCAGGAGGAAGATAACCTCGCTTAACATCACGTAAACGGGGAAAATATAAAAAAAAAGACTTGAACTAATTGGATATCCAAGACTGTAGGAATAAAGTATAAAACAAAGGGACATAGTGCAAAATAGTTCGTGTAGCGCAAAGCCCTGGAAGGTCGAACAATATTTCAGCAGGAAGAAGAACTGGCTACCTCTGAGTTTACGTATAACCATGCAATTTTGTAGCACCGTAGCCACATATTTATAATCCGCACATCAGGCGTGTCAGTTAGAAATATCCGAAACACGCATGGTTCATGAATCTTCATTCAAAAAATTTTATTTTCGGAGATCCTTCATCTTGAGAATCGCAATTTAAAACTCTCGTAGTTTTAAATGTAATTCTTAAACAGTCGAACACAGAAATGATCGTGTTCCTCTGAAATTGTGAAGACAATTTTGGTCCTTATTGATAGTTTCTTGTTCCCCATGAGACAATAAGGCCATTAGGATCAATCCGAACCTAATTTAGGGTTACTAGTTCAGGAAACGGGTAGCGCCACGATATCAGCTATGCAGATAATCGTAGACTGGAAGTCAAGCCTCTCGCTGGAAAATCTTGAAAATGGTGCTGGTACTACCAGAAAGCTTTTCTGCTTCAAACTGTTATTCTCCGCAAGGGAAAACAGAAGCCAAATTACCCACCTATTTTCCATATTAAGTGCCCAATATTTTTTGCTTGTTCGATTTTCGTCTTAAATTCTGATTACAAGACTTTGCGTCCTAGTTCGTCTACTTTTCGCCGCAAGTCAGAGAGTACTTGAGTCTCACTTACAGAATCTGTTTCAAAAATGTTTGATATCTTAATCCGGCAGGAAGAGACTTTTCTGTATGAGCAACATTGTGTACTCCATAAATCCTTATATTATATTATATTATTACTTCCACGTTTAAAGTTAAGCATCCGAATCAATGATACAATTTCTTGGCCTTCCAATATTGCTCTGATGGCAGCAATACATCGAATTCACTACATGTACCTACTAAATGCCTTTGGTCATCTTCACACAGACCAAATATGATCATATCTACGCGCCTTTCATAAGTATGGTCACTGATACAGTTCTTCAAAACTATCAGCACTTGCACCACTTTCGAAGTGTCCATCTGTCTAGAAGAAGAACAGTACCTTACTCTATGGCCAGCTAAATGAGAAGGATCGAATGCATCTCCTTTTCAGTTCACTCATTTCTTCCAAATCAAAAGTTATGAAGTTGAAGAATTCCTATCCAGAGGAAATTTTCTTTGAAAACTTTAACTTTACCAATTTACATCAAAACTTTATTTAGTGGTCTGTCCTTAAAACGAAAACAATACTGAATTTTTCTTTAGCATCAAAATCTGACTTCAGTTTTCTGGGAGAAATATTCATAGGTTAAATCTTCTGAAATGTTTGGATTGCTTACGTGTTTTTTGCGTTACATCCAGGGCTAAAAAGCAACGGCGGTGCTTAAAGGAATCTACTGCATCAAAGCATTTAAACAGGAAAGAAGGACATTTTAGGAGTCTGGAATTTTTTGTGTTTCCTTATGGCTCATTGATAACAGCAAAATGGGTTTAAGTGACACAAAAATTTTGCAACACCAACAAAATATTTAAAAGTCTTCCAGTTACAGCTTACCATGTTGGAAAGTCCAATATCTGTACAATCAAAAACAAGGGCAATCGATCCCCAGTTAGATTTTCTAAGAGCTTTCTCAATCCAGTTAACTGTGTACAGCCTCTCCGGTATTTTTATACTAGGATCTTTTCGACAAGTTTTCGTTCGTACTAGAACTGAAAGAAAAATATAAGAAACATTTTGAAGTTCCAGAAATAAAAGAATAAGAAAGTTTCAGAAATGAGAAAGAACATTTATATACAAAAAGAAGTTGTAACGTTTTTGCACAAAATTGATTAAAACCGTTTTCGTGAAAGACAATATTTCCAATTTATTCTGCGACTCTTCCTGTGTAACCACAGAAAGTTATAACTATGTTTGTTTCCATTACGGAGGGAGTTGAGCAAAGATGGCGACTGTTGAGAGATTCAAGCACTGTGCAGTCATAAATACCTATATTTAAAGGCATGTCGCCTAAAGAAATTCATTAGGTCATGCAATAAACATTAATGGAATGTCTTCCCTCATAATCCATCACGAAAAATTGCATTGCAGAATTTAAGCGTGGAAGGGAGAGCGTTTAAGATGCACCCCTGGTGTCTGTTAACGTGATGACCCCTGAAGTGGTAAATACCATGTATGACCTGATCATGCAAGCCGCCGAAAAAAATCTGTCATGCAATAAACATTAATGGAATCTCTTCCCTCATAAGCCATCATGAAAAATTGGATTGCAGAATTTAAGCGCGGAAGAGAGAGCGTTTAAGATGCACCCTGAGGTCTATTAAGGTGGTATTTACCCTGAAGTGGTAAATACCATGTATGACCTGATTATGCATGTCGCCGAAAGAAATTCATTGTCATGCAATAAACATTAATGGAATCTCTTTCCTCATAAGCCATCATGAAAAGTTGGATTGCAGAATTTAAGCGCGGAAGAGAGAGCGTTTAAGATGCACCCTGAGGTCTGTTAACGTGATGACCCCTGAAAAGGTAAATACCATGTATGACCTGATCACGCATGACCACAGAAAAACGCTGAAGCGTCTTGAGAAGTGTTCAACATCTTCCACCAGCGGGCTCAAGGACTGCTTTAAGGACACACCTTGAATTTCTTAAAAATTCAAGGTGTGTCCTTAAAGCACGCACGCATGCACGCACACACATAAAATGCAGATTGGAAACGAGATAGAGCAAAGCACTAAAAGCAGATTAGAAACGAGATAGAGCAAAGGTAGAACAATCACAAAAGTCTTCCAGTTACAGCTATTACGATGAATTTCTTAAAAATTCAAGTGTGTCCTTAAAGCACGCACACACACACATAAAATGCAGATTAGAAACGAGATAGAGCAAAGCACTAAAAGCAGATTAGAAACGAGATAGAGCAAAGATAGAACAACCACAAAAGGGTTATGATGATCGAGCAACACTAAATGCAGATTAGAAACAAAATAGAGCAAAGCTTTTTAATGAGATTGTTCAGCATTTTGAAGATAGTGAAGCTTAATTTCTTGGCTGGTATGTCACTACGAACGAAACATGGGTACTTCAACGCTGAAACAAAAGAAATATTAAAATAGAGGAAACACCTTTTATCTTCCTGTCTTGAAACGTTTCGAGTGCAGAAGTTATCTAGAAAAGACAAGGCACCGTCATCTGGGATGCAGAAAGAGTGGCCATGGTCCATACTCTGGAACGGGTGCTATTATCAGTAAAGAGTGCAATTCTAACCAACTGAGACGTTTCCGCGGGGAATTGAAACTCAAGAGTAGAATTGAAATACTCCTTTTTTACGTCTTTTGTAAAAAAAGGTCGTGCTTATGTTATCGGTTTGCCCGTCCATCCGTCCGTCTGTACCCACGAAATGTCTGCAACTATTAGCCCGATTTGAAACATTCTTTTTGCATTTGGAAGCTTGAAATATGCGAATGATGGTCCTTCATTTCGTTTTTTTACGAGGTGCAATTTCGCCGCAATAGGGCGTAAATGCAGATAAATACGTTTTATTCCACATATTTGCTTCTAAACATCCGATTGAAAAAATTCTTTTATCTTTCGATTCCATTTTTGTCGAAGATTATTTTAGATATACACTGACGGAAAAAAATCCCAACACCAAGAAGGGGTTGTGATGGATAAACGACAGTTGGTAGGTGGTGAGAGTACATCTGTAAGATGACGTCTATGCAAATTTCGTGCTCGGCGCATACGTGTGGCGCTAGTAGCGCCCCTCGGAACATGCAAAGCAGGTTTGCTGTAAATACGCGCTGTAACGTTCGTGAGCGTTAGTTATCGTTGAGATTCGACGTAGTGTGTTGATGTTAGTCAAAAATGCCTTTAGGAAGACGAATAAGCCATTATCAACAGCTCACGGAGTTTGAACGAGGTCGTGTAATAGGGCTACGAGAAGGTGGATGTTCTTTCCGCAATATTGCAGAACGACTTGGCAGGAATGTAGCCACTGTGCATGATTGTTGGAAGCGGTGGTCAAGGGAAGGTACTGCCTAAAGAAGACCGGGTTCCGGCTGGCCACGTGGCACTACTGAGAGGGAAGACCGCCGTGTACGGCGTATGGCCGTTGCGCATCGTACCGCGTCTGCGACAGCAATTCGAGCTGCAGTGGCCACCACAGTGACACAACGAACTGTTACAAATCGGTTACTTGAAGGACAGCTCCGAGCCAGACGCCCTGTAGCGTGCATTCCACTTACTCCAAACCACTGCCGTTTGCGACGTCAGTGGTGTCAAGCTAGAGCTCATTGGAGGACGGAGTAGAGATCTGTTCTGTTTTCTGATGAAAGCCGGTTCTGCCGGGGTGCCAGTGATGGCCGTGTGTTGGTTAGAAGGAGGCCAGGTGAGCGCCTGCAACCAACCTGTCTGCGGCCGAGACACACTGGACCTACACCTGGAGTTATGGTCTGGGGAGCAATTTCCTATGACAGTAGGAGCACTCTCGTGGTTATCCCATGCATCTTGACTGCACAGTTGTACGTCGGTCTGGTGATTCAACCTGTTGTGCTTCCATTCATGAATAGCATTCCAGGGGGTATTTTCCAACAGGATAACGCTCGCCCGCATACCGCTGTTGTAACCCAACATGCTATACAGAGTGTCGACATGTTTCCGTGGCCTGCTAGATTACCAGATCTTTCACCAATCGAGCACGTATGGGACATCATTGGACGACAACTCCAGCGTTACCCCCAACCAGCATTAACCGTCCCTGTATTGACCGACCAAGTGCAACAGGCATGGAACTCCATCCTACAAACTAACATCCAGCACCTGTACGACACAATGCATGAACGTTTGCGTGCTTGCATTCAACATTCTGGTGGTTACACCGGTTATTAATGTACCAGCATTTCACATTTAAAATGGCTCTTCTCGCGCTTACCATAAGCTGTGATCTTGAAACCTTAATCGATTAAATATGTTACCTATACAAATGTATTGCCGCCATTTCATTCTTCTACAACTATTTTTTCGTGGTGTTATGATATTTTTTCCGTCAGTGTAGTTACATTTTCAAATTACGCATAGATATTCCGCTAGGGGGCGTAAAAGTAAATTACATTTTTCCCAATACTTCTTCTTCTAAAACTCCGATTTGAAATTTTTTTCTTCAGCGGATACACCTCCTGATGGAAAATCTTTTGCATATAATTTCAACTTTTTGGTAAAGAATACTTTGACCACCAGGGGGCGTAAGCGTTAATTTTTGCTTCTGATGTATTTGCCATAAAATCGGAGCTTCTAAAATATCGATTGAAAAAATTATTTCGTGGACTGATGCCATTCACATCGATAAACCTTTTCGGAACATTTTCTTTTAAAAAATATTCCACAGTTTCTCCGCCAGGGGGTGTAGACGTATATCTAATATTAGTGAATATCTCTACTTCTAGGAGTCCGATTTGAAAAGTTCCTTCTTTGTTGGATAACGTTACCAGTGTGACATGTTTTTCATATAATTTCAAAATTTTCAAGTAATTCATAGACTTTCCGCTAGGGGGCGTAAAGGTAAGTTGCTTTCTCCCTATATCTCTGCTTCTAAATCTCCGATTTGAAAAATTCTTTCTGCACTGGATACAGCTCCTGACGGGAAATTCTTTGCACATAATTTGTAATATTTGTAAAAAATGGTTTGGCCACCGGATGGCGTAAGTCTTAATTTTTACTTCTGATGTATTTGCAGCAAAATATGAGCTCCAAAATCTCGATTGAAAAAAAAGTCCTTTGTTGACCAATACTACTTATGCCGACAAACCTTTTAAGAGCATTTTCTTCTTGAAATAATGCATGGTTTCTACTCCAGGGGGCGTAGATGTATATCTTATATTTGTCAATATCTCTACTTCTAGGAGTCCGATTTGAAAAATTCCTTCTTTGTTGGATAGTGTTTCCGATGCAAAATGTTTTTACTATAAATTCAAAATTTTCAAGTAAATCATAGACTTTCCGCTAGGGGGATACAAAGGTAAATTGCGTTTTGTGCGTTATTTCTGCTTCTAAAACTCCGATTTGAAAAATTCTTCCTCTTCGCATACAAGACCTGTTGGAAAATTTTTTTTCACATAATTTCTAATATTTGGTAAAGAATGGTTTGGCCACCAGGGGGCATAAGTGTTAATTTCTGCTTTTGATGTATTTGTAGCAAAATCTGGGCTCCTGAAAACTCGACTAATTTTTTTTTTCTTGGACCGATACTGCTCATATGGATAAACCTTTTGAGAATACTTTCTTCCTAAAATAATGAATGGTTTTTCCACCAGGGGACGTAAAGTCACATCTTATTTTTGTCGATATCTCTGTTTCTAAGAGTTTGTAAGCTCACGATTCCGTTTACAGCAATATCTGAGGGATTAAAAACCCGATTGAAAAACTTCTTTCTTCCGTCAGATCTATTGTTTTCCATACCGGTTCCATTGACTTTGAATAGCTTTGATACATTTAATTTGCGTCAGAACGGATTCAAAAGACGTGCTTATTACACCCAAAAATTCGGTGTCATCTGTCTTGTTTTTTTTTTCTTTTTTTTTTTCTTGTTTTTTTTTATTGGAGGTTATAACGACCACCGTGAGCAACTCAATGGGCTATAAGCAGTCACCCGTCCCTAATTTAGGGTCACTGTGGTTCCAGGGAAGGGAGAGAGCCAGTGCCGTAGGACAAACACAACATCCATGCCCCACGGGATTTGAACCCGGATCCCTTTCGGACGAATGATCAGAGGCCATCGCTTAGACCACTGCGCCACCGGGGCGGCGGGAAATACTCCAAAAAAGTCATCTTTGATCAAAATAATGCACAGGCACTCCCAGCATTTGAAACTTTTTTTTTTTTTTTTTTTTTTGATTGCAGGTTTAACGACCACCGTGAGCAACTCAATGGGCTATAAGCAGTCGCCCGTCCCTAATTTAGGGTCACTGGTTCCAGGGAAGGGAGAGAGCCAGTGCCGTAAGACAAACACAACATCCATGCCTCACCGGGATTCGAACCCAGACCCCTTTCGGACGAATGATCAGAGGCCATCGCTTAGACCACTGCGCCACCGGGGCGGCGTTTGAGACTTAAGCAGCACTACACTGAGTGACTGAGGGTTCAAGCTATTAAGTCACCTGTCTTAACTTGCCGAACCTGGTTCCATCGGAAAATATCCTATTTCCAGGTCACAAAAAGGGCTTGGAAGGACAAAAATTCAACAATGACAATACTATGATAAATTCAGTAAACAAATAAATGGTTTCAATACTACAAACTGTTAAAATGCCGTCGTTGCACGATATAACATGAAATTCAAATTTAACTATAAAATGACTTTTATTTACACCGAAGAAAAAGTTGAAGTCAAAATCACATCACTAGATCTTTCGTGCTCGCTACCAGCACATCCTTAGGTGAATGCTAAAAAAGATATTGTAAAAATTTGAAAAAGAGTCCACCATGGAACGTCACTCTTGTTTACAGACACCGGGTTCAGGTCCCAAATGACTTCAAAAAACGTCACCACACTCTGATGAATGATTGTTGTGTCTTAATTGTTATTGGGTGAGTTCTGAAATATAGTTCGAGTTAGTGGTTTATTTGGTTCTTGTTGTTTGAAATTAACTGTATCCAAGGTGGAGGTATCGAACTTTATTTCAGAACCCACCGAATAAGACACAGCAATCATTAGTCAGAGTGTGGTGACGTTTTTTGAAGTCATTCGGGACCTGAACGCGGTGTATGTAAACAAGAGTGGCGTTCTATGGTGGACTCTTTTTTAAATTTTTATAATATCTTTTTTAGCATTCACCTGAGGATGTGCTGGAAGCCAGCACGAACGTTCTAGTGATGTGATTTTTGACTTCAACTTTTTCTTCGGTGTAAATAAAAGTCATTTTATCGTTAAATTTGAATTTAATGTTATATCGTGCAACGACGGCATTTTAACAGCTACTGTTATTGGTACGAATTTCTTCAACAACTTCAGTGGTTTCAATTAAAATAAAGAGGGTTACGAAAGCTAATGTATCGTGGGAGAGAGTGTGTTGACTTAAGGAGGGGGAGGAAGAAAAGGAATTTTGATGTGTTGAGAAAAAAGGGTTTTCACACAACATTTGAGAGTTCCTTCTTGAGAGGTTAGACATTTTTAACTCCTCATTCTTATAGGGATGTTAATACCATATATATATGTAAATATGACTTGCCCACTGGTGTGTTACGCGAGACGAAGTGCCCATATGATGGCAGTTGGGCAAAAAGTATTTTAAAAATTGAAATATTTTTCCTGAAACTGGAATTTTCATTTGAATTTATTGTCAGGAGAAAAATCCATTGCGGTGATCTCAAGGGTGCAGTTTCGCTGGTTGTTATGTGCACTGCATTTTTAGTGAAACCCTATTTTTTAGCAATTCCAAGCACGCTTTCAGTTGATTAAAAACTCCCAGATATCAATTCAAATATGATATTTCCTTTCAGAAGCAGCAGAATCTGGTTAAAGGACTATCTAAAAGATAAAAAGAAAAATAATCAGCAGTCAGGATTTTTTCTCTATCCATCACGTGATCTCATCGCCAAAAATATTACAGAAACTGCAGTTAAGTACTGAAGTTAGGAAGATTTTAGGTAAGTTTTTCGAAGTGTTCAGAAACACGTCGAAAATTATGTGTGAACGCAGAATCTTTAAGGCGCTTTTAGGATAATATATTTTTCAGAAAGACGTAAACACTGTTGCTACATAAACACTGTTGCTACATAAACACTGTAGCTTATCATTCAGGCACTGTAGCTATGGACTGCAGTAGAAAAAATATAATGATCATATTAAGTTATAACCAGGAAAAAAATGCAACTATAACCACTTTGTAACGTTCCAAATTTCACGCCAAGTGACATTTCCTCTAAGATGATGTCAATGAATTAATCGGAGCGATAAATTAGTGGTTTTAGCAGTTTAAATATTGTTAGACTAGCTAATATGAATATATTCAAAAGTATTTCTGAGAAATGCTCTGACTCTCTGCTCGTTTTTTTCCTTTGGTTACAGACTCTTTTCGGGAACTAACAAGAATCCAAAGTTCCCCTTTTGTTTTCTTTTCTTTTTTCCTTTTTGTTTCTGGTTCATTTGAATCATTCCTGAAGTTAAAGAATGTTTTGTTTTTTATTTATCTTTCAAAGATATGTAATTCAGCACGTTCTTTGGAATGATAAATTTTCTGAATTCGTTTTTTCGGTTATAAGTAGAGGATGTTGATTTTTGTTGATACGTTGCGATTGTCTATTCACCATGACTGAAAACTGAAAAAATCCTCCTACATCGTAATGGCATGCATGTGTGTATTTATATTAAACGAATCACGAAGACCGAACTCCTTTTCCGAGGGAAGGGGAGGTTAACAACTACTGTGAGCAGATTAGTGGGCTACGAGCAGTCGCCTGCCCCATCTTTGGGGCTAGTGGTTCCAGCGAAAGGAGAGAAACAGTGCCGTAAGACAAACACACCATCCATGTCCACCCATGATTCGACCTAGGACCCGTCTGGGACGAATGATTAGAAGCTACTGCTTCGTTCTAGTCGGCAACCGGGAAGGGCGGAGCATATCTCTTACCTAATAAAACTTAGTTGTTTCGGTATGGAAAATGTCAAATTTTAAAATGCTGTCACATTGCTTTAAATATCATGCATTTAAAAGGATGTGCTAAACATCTGATGTACAAATCTACGCCCACTACATATCTTCAGCCACTGAAGGATTCTATTAAAAAGAGATGTTTATTCTTTTCCAGTAAAAAATGTGCTGAAATTGTAACAAACACGCAAAATTGACAGCGTGGTTTGCACATTAAAGTTATCTAATGGTGCTTAGGAAGTTCATAACTTACCAAGTGGGTGACCATCCTTGTCGTGGTTATATATAAGCATTGGTCTAATAGTATAAAATAAGTTGGGTATATCTTCCTTAGTGAAACCTACAAACAGAAGAAAATAATGTGTTTTCAATTAATGAATTACAATAACATAACATAAAATTAGGAAAATATTTATACACGATTCTATAATTTAAAAGAAAAAGAAAATTGAACAAAGCAAATGCTTTCTGTAGTGAAATCGTTTGTGGAAAAGTAATCTAAGTGAGATTATGAACATTTAAATGGGGGATGCACTAATGTTAAGAAAAGTTTCAGTTGTAAGTCGTAAACTGAAACACTGTGTAAGCATTATACTTATAAAAAAGACTTTTGAGAAATACAAGAAAATAACTGAAATACGCGTCGTTTGAATGAGATATTTTGCAATGAACATTTTATAAAGTTATCCTTGTTAGGCTACATAAATACCTTCAAAATATTCATATTCTTTAATTTTCAGCTGATGATTCGAGGGGAGAGCTACCTTGAGAATCTGATCGGAATAGGTTTAGATCTCAGGGAAGTATCTTCGGTGTTATATCATTATTCTTCTTACCTAGGATAAGCAATGCATTAAGTATGGCAGATTGGTTCAATCTATTTTTCGATGTTTTTCTCCGAATCGTGCCTTCATCATTTGTCTCCAAGGAATTTATTGGAGAGCTACCTTGAGAAGCAAGTGTTATTTTGAGCATAATGCGTTTTTGATCTACTAGTTAAGCTGTTAAAAATATTTTGACAAATTCAATGTATACCTGATTTCGTTTCTTATTTTTTTTTTTTTTTTTTGCTTCAGTGAGACTGGGCATTGGTATGAAAATACCCATGTCAGGAATGTTATGGCATCGTCCTGAACTACATTCCCGAATGTGAAATGGAACGAATGAGAGATCAGGCCACGACTCATGTGAGTGTTAGGGATCATAATATGGGATTCGGCAATAAAAATTGCATAAACTTTGCCATCAGTTATATAAGAAGACAAGCAGCACACAGTTAACTTTCGGGGCTTCACGAAACATTTTTTATTTAGATAGGAGGTTTAACGACCACAATGAGCAACACAATGGGCCCGTCCCTAATTTAGGGCCACTGGTTCCAGCAAAGAGAGAGAGAGCCAGTGCCGTATGACAAACACAACATCCATGCCTCACCGGGATTCGAACACGGACCCTTCAAGGACGAATGGGCATAAGCTAGCACTTGGACCACTGCGCCACCGGGGTGGCCACAAAATATTTCTTTCAATGGGTTGTCTTTCGTGGCAAACATCGCAATTTTGTAGGTAATGTAATGGAACAATTGTCCACATCTTAGTCTTACAGTAACTTATCTTGCAGAACTATGATGCAAATTAGTTTTCACTGATTTTGACATGAACAAATATTTTCATGCATATCAAATTCATCGAGTATCGTAAAAGTTGCGGAACACCTGAAACCGCTTTTCTGGAAGCAAATTCCTTACGCATGAATGTTATTAGCTGCAGTATTATGCAATCTTTATGACTTTTCTCAAGATTTTAGGGCCGCCCCGGTGGCGCAGTGGTCTAGGCGATGGCCTCTGATCATTCGTCCGAAAGGTCTCCAGGTTCGAATCCCGGTGAGGCATGGATGTTGTGTTTGTCTTACGGCACTGTCTCTCTTCCTTCCCTGGAACCAGTGACCCTAAATTAGGAACGGGCGACTGCTTATAGCCCATTGAGTTGCTCATGGTGGTCGTTAAACCTCCAATCAAAAAAAAAAAAAAAAGATTTTAAGTATATTACGCTTTTCGTAAACGTTGGGTCTCTGCTTACATCCGTCTTACCTTTCGTCGTTTTGAAGTTACAGGAAAGAGTTGCACTGAACAATGAAGTACCTCTCCACACACAATTAGATCGTTCTACAAGCAGTTTGTTGTTTTAGTTTCGGGGTTTAAGAATCACGGTTAGCAACTCTACGGGCTGTAAGCAGTCGTCCGTCCCTAATGTGGGACCATTTGTTCCAGGGAAGAGAGGGTTAGTACCGCAAGACATAGAGACCATCTATTTATCATCCGGGATTCGAACTCGAACCCATCTCGACCGAATGATTAGAAGCCTGCACTTTGTACCTCTCGGCCACTAGGACAGCCGTAAATTTTAAGTACGTTTCTGTAACGTTGAACAAAGATCCTTTTATCCCTAAGTTGTGGAAATCTTGGAACTATTTTTTCTACAGACACCAGTGTGGATTTAATGAAAAGGAGGAACTGAAACGAACAAATGACGTATTCATACGTTGGATAACTGATGCATTCACTTTTCCACATAGTGCGCTCTCTTCTTTGCAATACACTCTTGCGATCCAGGAACCAGCGCATGGATTCTGTCCAATAAAAACAGCTTAGGTCGCATTCATTCTTAGTTACACTGAGCATTCACAAATGACTCTTAGAGTGGCTCAAAATGGAAATCAGTAGGAGGTAGCTCCGAAAAATTAAGGCAATGAAGAGCATTTCAAATAGCAGTTTCCGAATTTCATTAAATTTTGTGTATTTATAAGTGATTTCTATCTTTCATAATAGCGAAGAATGCTGCATTGTTCGAGAATGTCCATCTTGTTCTTAACTTCTGTAGTACCACTGATTGACGCTCAGCTACATTCCCAACTTCTTTTCTAGTTGTTTTCTATCGCCCTCTATGATCTGAACCTTGAGTGTCAGAGTAAAGGGACTAATTCAGAAAAAGCAGAAGTGTAACGATCCAAGTGACTTAATCAAATAATCTTGCTTTCTACGTATGCATCACAAAAAATGTACTTAATTACCCATTTGGCTGAGTACATAATGTTTGGTTGTAAGTGTAACGCCACATGACGTCAGCCGATATGCTATTTTTCCACTTATAAATTCCGTGACAGTGAGGGTGCTGCTACCGCGGAGTTAGAATGATACCATCTCTTCTAGAGAAAATCTGAGTTAAGTGAACAAAGAAAGAAAGAGAGTACTGTGAGGTTGAGAAGCGTAGCGTTCAGCTTCCTTGTTATTTGTTCTAAAGAAATAATTCAGCTTCCTTGTTATTTGTTCTAAAGAATTTAGCCTACGGAACTTTAAGTTAAGTCTAGTAACAACTTCAATTGAGTTATAGGCAAGGGATTAGATGACTGTAAGAAAAAAAAACTGTTGCACTACGGTTTGCCTGATTATGTAATATCAAGACTAATTCGAATATCGAACATTGATCAGAAACTGTTATGTTCTGGGACAAGTAACTGCCGTTAAAGGCCTTAATAAAAGTACTGTACACAGCATGTTTGATGTACTTATAAAAATAGAAACATTGCAGGATTTATTTCAGATGTTTGTTCGATCCCCTCTGGAAACTTCGTTGCAGACAACCTATATACTGAACAGCAGCACACGGGAAATTGAAAAAAATACCAACAAAAGAATACCATTAATAAAATCTTGTAACCAAAACAATCTTTTTGTTTGTTTGTTTGTTTGTTTGGGAGTTTAACGATCGTCATGAAAACCTCAATGACGATCGTTTAACTCCTCACTGCTCTCGAGAAAAGGGAATGCGCCAGTGCCGTAAGACAAAGACACCACACATGCCACACGCAAAATTCGAAACCGGATCCATCTCGGACGACTAGTCAGAAGCCAGCTCTTAGACCACTACGCCACCATTGCGGCCAAAACAGTCTTTCACCCGAGAACATTAAAAGAGAATATAAACTTGCAGAGAGCATGCTTCTTCCTCCATACATTGAAAACCACCATTGCTCGGGGTATATAGTGTTTTGACGTGTTTGTGTGTGAGTATTTGAGTTCTAAATCTTATTAATACGAAAATAAGATTTTGATATATGTTTAAGACTTCGGTGTATGTGACGAGGAATTTACTTGTTTAACAGTTTTCTTTCCTTTGTTGATTTCTCTTCTCTATGTAACAGGAAAATACCAAGCCCCGAAATGGCCTGGTATTTTCCTGTTTGAAAAATTTGTTTTGTTTTTTCTTGGATATGAAAACTTGGCTAATTACGATTTCATCTAGAAAGTTTTCGGTTAATACGCGAACATTCATTGAATCAAACACTCTTGCTTTCCACAACAAGCATTGTTCACCGCCAGCTCCCCACATTAACAGATGGCGCTGCATGTTCAATGGGTTCCCGTCGTTTCAGAATAACCAGTATTATATTTTCCAATCTATGCTTCTCTAATGTCCTTGCTTACACCGGACTGAAGTAAAACCAAACTAACATGCTCACCTGGAAAAGAAGCAGAAATTCAAATAGCCGGGAATGTTTTTATAAAAGCAAAAACTCTCAGAACAAACTGCAGTAGCAGAACCTATGCGAACTGTCCTGTGTATGAAGAAACCTCATTAGAAAAGAAAACAGCATACAAGAAAATATTATAAGAAGACAAAATATGAAGTCTTAAATCCAAAATTTACAATAAATGGCAGCACAGAAAATTATGCAAATTCAAATTGTTCACCTTCATAGCATTTCCAACCGCATTTTACCGGTAAAATGAGAATCACATCATCGTGATGAAGGCCGAAAGTATGGTTTAAAATGATCTGATAATATTTATGCAAGTTTTTGTCTTCTTGTTGAGGACTAAATACTCATTTAATAAAAAGCCCATCGACAACAGAAAGGGCAATAGAAGTCACCTGGAAAGGAGGCTGAAACTGCAGCTAAGCATCAATTAACGACAAATTAAATGCAAGATGGATATTCTGTAACAAGGTAATATTCTATTGTAACGAAAAAAACCCTCACATTTCCTGAATGGGCGCAAAGTCTCTCGTGAACTGTGAGGCGTGTGTGAAGTATCTACTGCGAAAATTGTTGAATCTCTACAATGATGACCAGAAAACTGGTTTTACTGCACTAAAGAAAATCAATACAGTAAAAGATTACGAGGGAAGACGCTGTTTAGACGACTTTCGTCATTTTTCTGTGAAACCGTTTTCATATTGCAGTGAAACTTTCTTCTTACTTTTGCTATTTTAATTTGAACCACCTAAATATTTTTTGTACTTGAGGTTCCTATGCTTTCCGCTAATCCAGTTTTGTTCTTTCAATCTTTCACTTCTTTTCAAAAATTACACATTGCCAGAAATTCTTAGTTTCGCAATGTAGTGGATTTCCTGCAAAGTGATAATTTAAGAAACAAGCAGTTTTAAATTATCTTCTTAATTAGTATAAGTGAGTAAACTGTTTCATATTACTCAAAGTACTGAACAGTCACATCAGTCCAAACATGTTCAGAACATTGAGAAGTCAGATTTTTACGGTAGTCATTGTAGAAATAAAGGAACAAACAGAAACTCACTGTTGGCTTTATATTCCTTCCTAAATTTGAGAGATTCGTCTAACATTTTCAGAGCGTTGTCAACATTCTTATTCTGATGCAAGGAATATCTCATTACGAACCAATCATCCTCTTTAACCCTTGCGATATCTTCTGAATGGTATGTGTCTGCAAAGAAAGAAAGACATTTTTGTAGTGGTGAGCTGTAGAAACGTGTCGTACATTTGGGCAAGGCAACGCTTAATATAACTAGGATATTTTATTCGCGTTTTGATGCTTTATACATTTCATATTGTGATACATATTAAAATAAGAAGGCAATAGCAGGTAAAATGTATCGCTACAATTTTGATTAGTAGCAACATATGGCTGAAAAAATTCATAATCAAGTGTTTGAAAGTTAAAGATAATACCAGAATTTGAAGTCATATATTTAAATGTACTACAATCAACATCCATGAAGTGATAAGAGCCGCCCCTGTGGCCGAGTGGTAAGAAGCGTTGGCTTCGAATCTCTCGTCCGCGAAGGGTCCGGATTCCAATGGATGGGGGGTTTGTCTTTAGGCACTGGCTCTCTCCCTTGCCTGGAGCTAGTGACCCAAACTTTGGGACGAGTGAATTCCTTAACCAATTGTCCATTTAGTTACTCTAAATAGACAAAGTTATCGCTCTTCCCACGTTTATCTTTTAATTAACGCACAACTGAAAAATTGTTTCCGGACACCGCTGGGATCGAACACAGATCTCTCGACATAACTATCTCAGTGCGTTCGTCTTACGCTACGGTGGCCAACAATCCATGGCGCTATGTGTGTTTATCTGTCAACATCTAACTTCACAAATCCGTAGGAATGGGCTCAGCAACTGAGACGTCTCTGTCTGGTGGGGCTTAACGGCACAAGCTATTTAATTATAGCTAATAAGTTCAATGGGCGAGAGTAAAAGGCGAAAATCTTCTAAATAAGTGGAGACTGTAAATAGACAAAGTCATCGCTCTTCCGACGCTTATCTTTTAATCAACACCGAGCAACCGAGAAATTGTTTCCGGACACCGCTGGGATCGAATCCCAGATCTCTCGATGGCTAACCGAATGCGTTCGTCTTACGCTACGGTGGCCAACAATCCACGGCGCTATGTGTGTTTATCTGTCAACATCTAACTTCACAAATCCGTAGGAATGGGCTCAGCAACTGAGACGTCTCCGTCTGGTGGGGCTTAACGGAACAAGCTATTTAATTATAGCTAATAAGTTCAATGGGCGAGAGTAAAAGGCAAAAATATTCCAAAGAAGTGGAGACAATGTAAATAGACAAAGTCATCACTCTTTCCACGCTTATCTTTTAATTAACACCGAACAACCGAGAAATTGTTTCCGGACACCGCTGGGATCGAATCCCAGAAATCTCGATGGCTAACCGAATGCGTTCGTCTTACGCTACGGTGGCCAACAACCCACGGCGCTATGTGTGTTTATCTGTCAACATCTAACTTCACAAATCCGTAGAAATGGGCTCAGAAACTGAGACGTCTCCGTCTGGTGGGGCTTAACGGAACAAGCTATTTAATTATAGCTAATAAGTTCAATGGGCGAGAGTAAAAGGCAAAAATCTTCCAAATAAGTGGAGACAATGTAAACAGACAAAGTCATCGCTCTTTCCACACTTATCTTTTAATTAACACCGAACAACCGAGAAATTGTTTCCAGACACCGCTATGATCGAATCCCAGGTCTCTCGATGACTATCCGAATGCGTTCGTCTTACGCTACGGTGGCCAACAATCCACGCCGCTATGTGTGTTTATCTGTCAACATCTAACTTCACAAATCATTAGGAATGGGCTCAGCAACTGAGACGTCTCGGTCTGGTGGGGCTTAACGGCACAAGTTGTTTAATTATAGCTAATAAGTTCAATGGGCGAGAGTAAAAGGCGAAAATCTTCCAAATAAGTGGAGACAATGTAAATAGACAAAGTCATCGCTCTTTCCACGCTTATCTTTTAATTACCACCGAACAACCGAGAAATTGTTTCCGGACACCGCTGGGATCGAATCCCAGATCTCTCGATGGCTAACCGAATGCGTTCGTCTTACGCTACGGTGGCCAACAATCCATGGCGCTATGTGTGTTTATCTCTTAGCATCTGAGTTTACAAATCCGTAGGGATGGGCTCAGCAACTGAGAGTTACTCTAACGCTGGTCGTTAAATCACCAAATTAAAAACAAGAAAGATGACACCGAATTTTCGGGTGCAATAAGCACGTCTTTTGAATCCGTTCTGACGCAAATTAAATTTATCAAAGCTATTCAAATTCAATGGAACCGGTATGGAAAACAATAGATTTGACGACAGAAAGAAGATTTTCAATCGGGTTTTAATCCCTCAGATATTGCTGTAAACGGAATCGTTAGCTTACGAACTCTTAGAAACAGAGATATCGACAAAAAAAAAAAAAATAAGATGTGACTTTAAGTCCCCTGGTGGGAAAACCATGCATTATTTTAGGAAGAAAGTATTCTCAAAAGGTTTATCCATATTAGCGGTATCGGTCCAAGAAAAAAAATTTGTCGAGTTTTCAGGAGCCCAGATTTTGCAACAAATACTTCAGAAGAAGAAATTAACACTTATAACCCCTGGTGGCTAAACTATTCTTTACCAGACATTAGAAATTATGTGAAAAATATTTTCCATCAGGTCTTGTATGCGATACAGTAATAAATTTTCAAATCAAAGCTTTAGGAGCAGAAATAACGCAGAGAACGCAATTTACCTTTGTGCCCCCTAGCGGAAAGTCTATGATTTTACTTGAAAATTTTGAATTTATAAGGAAAACATTTCGCATCGGAAACACTGTCCAACAAAAAAGAAATTTTCCAAATCGTACTCCTAGAAGTAGAGATATTGACAAAAATAAGATACATCTACGCCCCCTGCATTTTTTTAAGAAGAAAAGTTTCCTAAAAGGTTTGTCGACATGAGTAGTATCGGTCAACAAACGACTTTTTTTCAGTCGAGATTTTAGAAGCTCATATTTCGCTGCAAATAGAACAGAAGCGGAAATTAAAGCTTACGCCACCTGGTGGCCAAACCATTTCTTACAAAAATTAAAAAACATGTACAAGCGATTTCCCATCAGGAGCTGTATGCGGTGCAGAAAGAATTTTTCAAATCGGAGATTTAGAAGCAGAGATATAGGGGAAACGCAATTTACATTTACTCCCCCTAGCGGAAAATCTAGGAATTACTTTAAAAATTTGAAATTATATGAGCCATATGTCACACTAGAAACACTATCCAACAAAGGAAGAATTTTTCAAATCGGACTCCTAGAATTAGAGATATTGACAAAAATAAGATATACATCTACGCCCCTGGCGTAGAAACCATGCACTATTTTAAGAAGAAAATGTTTCTAAAAGGTTTGTCGACATGACTAGTATCGGTCAACAAACGACGTTTTTTTCAATCGAGAATTTAGAATCTCATATTTTGCTGCAAATACAACAGAAGCGGAAATTAAGATTTACGCCCCTAGTGGCCAAACTATTTTTTTACAAAATCTAGACATTATGTGCAAACGATTTCCCATCAGGAGCTGTATCCGGTGCAGAAAGAATTTTTCAAATCGGAGATTTAGAAGCAGAGATATAGGGGGAAACGCAATTTACACTTATGCCTCCTAGCGGAAAGTCTATGAATTACTTAAAATTTTTGAAATTATATGACAAACATGTCACACAAAAAACACTATCCAACAAAGAAGGAATTTTTCAAATCGGACTCCTAGAAGTTGAGATATTGACAAAAATAGGATGTACATCTACACCCCCTAGCGGAGAAACTGTGCAATATTTTAAGAAGAAAATATTCCGAAAAGGCTAATCAATGTGATTGGCATCAGTTCACGAAAAAAAATTTCAATTGATGTTTTAGAAGCTACGATTTTATGGCAAATACATGAAAAGCAAAAATTAACACTTACGCTCCCTGGTGGCTAAAGTATTCTTTACCAAAAATTTGAAATTATATGCAAAAGATTTTCCATCAGGAGATGTATCCGCTGAAGAAAATGTTTTTCAAATCGGAGTTAGTTTTAAAAGAAGAGTTATTGGGGAAAATGTAATTTACTTTTACGCCCCCTAGTGGAAAACCTATGCGTAATTTGAAAAAGTAACTATATCTAAACTACTCTTCGACATAAATGGAATCGAAAGATAAAAAAATCAATCGGATGTTTAGAAGCAGATATGTGGAATAAAACGTATTTTTGAATTCGACATCATCTGCATTTACGCCCCTAGTGGCGAAATTCTACATCGTAAAAAAACGAAATAAAGGATCATCATTTGCATGCTTCAAGCTTCCGAATGCAAAAAGAATTTTTCAAATCGGACTAGTAGTTGCAGAGATATCGTGGGTACAGACGGACGAACGGACTGACGGACGGACGGAAGGACGGGCAAACCGATAACAGAAGCACGATCTTTTTTTACAAAAGACGTGCTAAAAATGATAAGAAAAAAAGATTCTTTTTCTCTTATAAGTTTTTATAATGAATTATGGAACATTCTTGTGACTTTCGTCCAAAGATGTTCCTCAGTCTAAGAAAGCGAGTGTGCTTCTATTTCTTTTTGTACTTAAGCTACAAAAAGAAATAGCATCATTTCCAGGCTGCTGTTTCTACTAGCGAATACTGAATGAAATGAGAGGTTTTTTAGGTTCCTAAAACATGACACTACAATGTAAGTTTGGGTATCTAACCTGAAACGCGTTAAGGTTAAAGTAATGCTTGTTTTTATATTGCCGTTTTGCTATGGTAAGAGAAGTTTTTTCCAGTGAATAAATCCATTCGCCGCAAATCTTTCACATACACGTGTATTTGTCAAGTCAAAAAATGACGTTCTTATGTTATTCCTTTGGCACTCTGTTCAGTTCATCTGTCCTTTCGACTTTCCATGTGTGGACACCATATCCCCATTTCTAGGATGGGTATTAAGGATATTGTTTTTTTATTAAAATATGTAAATTCTTGTGGAAGGAAGCAAAAGAAATATTTACAGAAATTAGTATGTACAATGCCCGAAAATTTAAATTATGTTTTACTTTTAACTGTGATGCTGTACTCCCTGTGTTTTGGATCCTTCAATAGCGTACTCTATTTTTGCTAGTGTTATTATTACTGTGCCATAAAGGAAACAGAGTAGTAATTTAAAAGAAAAAAACTTCATTGTCCAATATGATCTGCGCCTTTTTATTTTTGCCGGCAACTCTTATTTTAATACTTATATCAGCTGTTAGTATAAAAGACATTTTATGCCCAAATAAAAGGTCAGGCAGTTTATGTACAATCTATCAGTTTGAAATAATGTTAGTTGCTATAAAATGAAATACTAACGTTTACTTTTCGATTCGTTGTAGTAGTTTGAGAACACCATTCAAACTTTTGCATGTCATTATTTTTAATTCCATGGAAGCTTACCTTTGGAACTTATAAAATTTCCATTGCGAGGACTTTGAATTTAGGTAGAAACCTGGTTACTACGATTTTTTTGTTTGTAAAATGGGTGTGACTTTCATTTGCGTAGTTGCTATCATTTTCCCATTACATTCAGTTGAACAACTAATTAATTGTACGTCATGTTTTTCAAAACAACAAATTACATCAGTAATAAAGTCAGATCAAAGAGCTAACGCCGGATTTTTAGATGAATCGTTCTTAAGTCCCGTAAGGAGCTTTTATTAAACATTTACACTTTATATTTTCCACATCATACTTCCGGCTATATGACGTCATTAAGCTCAATAGGTGGATGTAGAATTATATAAGAAGAGAATACCATGCATGAACTATTTTTAAAAGCAACGGATGCTTCGCCTTTATCTTATGAAGGATCTGAATTAGGGGTTATTTTCGTCAACTTCCTCGTTTATTACATAAGTGAAATCAACATAAAACTTTTCGCAGGAGGTTATCAACGTAATCATTCTCAATTACTCATTTTCAATGTCGTTTTTCACTTCATTAGTTTAAACGAACGAGGAAAGCTAAAACTATTGGACTTTCGTTGTAAGTTTTTTTCAAGCGTCTTGGTCGTAAACGAGGAAACATCCGTGAAATGTAACCTTGAAGAACACTTTTCATGAAGAAATAGGTATGATATTAAAGAAGATTCCCATAGAGAGCAAAGGTAAATGTAGAAAGGTGGAAGAGTCTCTTTAAGTTATGAAAGAAACTTCTTTATCATTATTTAAAATTGTCTTTATAAAACAGTTATATGAGCCGCTTTAATTTAAGCAAGAAACTTCCTTATCATTATTTAAAATTGTCCTTACGTAACGTGCATCGCATCACACTTATTTTAAGTAGCAAAATATTTTTAAAAATAGCCACTATGCAATACTCACTACACAAATCTCTAGTCTGAAAAAAAACATTTTAAAATGTATCCACTTATTTAAAAAAATAACACGAAAAGAGGTCGTTGTTAAAACCTTCACATGGTACTCTCGTTACTTTATCAAAAATTGTCGTTCCCAATTAAGGAAGATCGGACAAATATTCCCAAACGTGTTTAAACAAATGCATATTTCACAAATATTCACAAGCGATGAAGTTGCATCAACGGATATTGATATTTCAAGGAATGTCCAGTGTATGGCACGACCAATCCCAAAATTTGAAATAAAATTTTATGAAAAATCTGCACTAAATATAAGCTCAAAACTCATGTGATATAGTACTGAAAGTACTTTATGTGTCAAATTCCCAGAAGGCTGAATACACGGTTTACACAACCTGGTCGATTTATCTGAACCGCTTTCGTTTTGTGGGGTTTAAAAAAAAGGAATGAAATATATTAGGTAATAGTTTCGCGGCGAGGAATGCGTGGGAACAAGATAAGTTCAACTTAAGTATCTTAACCATAAAAAAACAGTATTAATCATTTATAAAATTCCAGAAATATGAGAACTTAAAATTTGACATTAGTTTCTCCATGACAGAGATTTTAAACTGGTTTCAGGTAAAACCTAAAACGAATGTACAAACACTTATTTACATGTATTGAATTCAAACAAAGATTGAGCTAAATTTGGTAAAATTGTTAAATCAAATTTATATAGTAACAGAATTTATCAGTAAATTAATACATTATTTTCATTTGCATGTCCTTGCTGTCGCATTTTATGCGAACTAAAAATAATGAGATATAAGATAAATGAATGAATTTTCACTTTATGCGCAATACTTGAAATATTGCGAATCACAAATATTAAAAACAATTTTCGTCAAGAATAGCATAATTTTGAAACCGAGTGAATTGTAAACTGTGTTTACTTTATTGCCACTGGGGGGAGCCACTCACCTTGTCCTGGTAAACCGAAATACCCGCCAGTTTTTCTGGGTACATATCGTACGTGTTACACTCCGTCCCTAATTTAGGACCACTGGTTTTTGCGCCTTCATACAAACACACGACCCATGTCTCGTTCGGAATTCGAACTCATGTCCATCTCCGGCAACTGGTCATAATCCAACGCCTCTGACCACTCGGCCTCAGGGGCAGCGTATCGGAACTTTTGCAAGTGATTTGACTACTGCCGTTGTTTTGTACACTAGTACAGCGTCTTCGAAGCGTTTATTAACTGGAGGTGCTGGTGCAAAAGCCAAAAAAACTTCCAAATAAATAAGTAGCTTCGAACAAAAGTTAGAGGGATAAAACGCTTTCCACAAGGTCAACCAATCGCGGTGATACTCCAGTAATTAAGAGAGAAAAAAACTCTCCGAAAAATAAAAAGCAGTGATTCAGAGTAAAACTACTCTCTGAAAAATTAGGGATAGTGCTTACGGGAGAAAAGGGAGCGTTTTTAAGTGAGTCAAAGGCGTTTTTAAGTTTGCAAAAACCGTGTTACAACTGAGCAAGAATAAAGAATAAACAAGAAAGATGACACCGAATTTTCGGGTGTAATAAGCACGTCTTTTGAATCCGTTCTGACGCAAATTAAATTTATCAAAGCTATTCAAAGTCAATGGAACCGGTATGGAAAACAATAGTATCTGACGGAAGAAAGAAGTTTTTCAATCGGGTTTTTAATCCCTCAGATATTGCTGTAAACGGAATCTTGAGCTTACGCCCTTTCGTTGCAGACTTGTGCGTTAAGAAAAACATGAATTTATATGAGAAACATTTTGCACCGGAAACGTTCTCCAACATAGGAAGAATGTTTCAAATCGGACTCTTAGAAACAGAGATATCGACAAAAATAAGATGTGACTTTGCGTCCCCTGGTGGGAAAACCATGCATTATTTTAGGAAGAAAGTATTCTCAAAAGGTTTATCCATATGAGCACTATCGGTCCAAGAAAAAAAAAAAATTAGTCGAGTTTTCAGGAGCCCAGATTTTGCTACAAATACATCAGAAGCAGAAATTAACACTTATGCCCCTTGGTGGCCAAACCATTCTTTACCAAACATTAGAAATTATGTGAAAAATATTTTCCATCAGGTCTTGTATGCGATACAGGAAGAATTTTTGAAATCGGAGTTTTAGAAGCAGAAATAACGCAAAGAAACGCAATTTACCTTTGTACCCCTAGCGGAAAGTATATGATTTACTTGAAAATTTTGAATTTATAGGGAAAACATTTCGCATCGGAAACACTATCCAACAAAGGAGGAATTTTTCAAATCGGACTCTTAGAAGTAGAGATATTGACAAAAATAAGATATACATCTACGCCCCCTGGCGTAGAAGCCATGCGTTATTTTAAGAAGAAAATGTTCCTAAAAGGTTTGTCGACATGAGTAGTATCGGTGAACAAACCACTTTTTTTTCAATCGAGTTTTAGAAGTTCATATTTTGCTGCAAATACATCAGAAGCGGAAATTGAGACTTACGCCACCTGGTGGCCAACAGGAGCTTTATCCGGTGCAGAAATAATTTTTCAAATCGGAGATTTAGAAGCAGAGATATATGAGGGAAAGCAATTTACCATTTCGCCCCCTAGCGGAAAGTCAATGAATTAATTGAAAATTTTGAAATTATATGAAAAACTTGTCACACCTTAAACACTGTCCAACAAAGAAGGACTTTTTTGAAATCGGACTCCTAGAAGTAGAGATATTGACAAAAATAAGATATACATCTACGCCCCTTACGTAGAAACCATGCATTGTTTTAAAAGGAAAATGTTTCTAAAAGGTTTGTCGGCATGAGTACTATCTGTCTACAAACGGCGAATTTTTTCAATCAAGAATTTAGAAGCTCTATTTTGCTGCAAATACATCAGAAGCGGAAATTAAGATTTACGCCCCCTGGTGGCCAAACCATTTTTTTTTACAAAAATTAGAAATTATGTCCAAACGATTTCCCATCAGGAGCTGTATCCGGTGCAGATAGAGCTTTTCAAATCGGAGATTTAGAAGCAGAGATGTAGGGGGAAACACAATTTACCTCTACGCCCCCCAGCGGAAAGTCTATGAATTACTTGAAAATTTTGAAATTATATGAAAAACATGTCACACTGGAAGCACTATCCAACAAAGAATGAATTTTTCAAATCGGACTCCTAGAAGTAGAGATATTGCCAAAACTAAGATATATATCTACGCCCCTGGCGGAGAAACTGTGGAATATTTTAAGAAGAAAATATTCCGAAAATGTTTATCGATGTGAGTGGCATCAGTCCACGAAAGAATTTTTTCAATCGATATTTTAGAAGCTCAGATTTTATGGCAAATACATCAGAAACAAAAATTAACACTTACGTCCCCTGGTGGCCAAAGTATTCTTTACCAAAAATTTGAAATTATATGCAAAAGATTTTCCATCAAGAGATGTATCTGCTGAAGAACAAATTTTTCAAATCGGAGTTTTAGAAGAAGAGTTATCGGGAAAAATGTAATTTACTTTTACGCCCCCTAGCGGAAAATCTATGCGTCATTTGAAAAAGTAACTATATCTAAAATACTCGTCGACATAAATGGAATCGAAAGGTAAAAGATTTTTTTCAATCGGATGTTTAGAAGCAAATATGTGGAATAAAACGTATTTTTCGTATTTTTGAATTCGACATCATCTGCATTTACGCCCCCTAGCGGCGAAATCGTACATTATAAAAAAAAACGAAATAAAAGATCTTCATTTGAATATTTCAAGCTTCCCAATGCAAAAAGAATTTTTCAAATCAGACTAATAGTTGCAGAGATATCGTGGGTACAGGCGGACGGACAAACCGGTAACATATGCACGATCTTTTATTACAAAAGACGTGCTAAAAATGAAAAATACAAAAACATTTTGGAGACATGTCTTGATGATCAAAGCGGCAGCAATGAGCTCCGAATATAAGCTATCGTCTTTTGTTCCTAAGGCACTAAGCATTTTTGATGATTTAAAAAGAGATGACTGCGATACGAAAAATGAACAGTGAAAAAATGTAGAGACATTTTACTGCCAGTACATTGGTATGAAAACAAAAGATGGTGGATAACTTCTCTGTTTTCAAACCTGCGTTTGAAGTCAACTGCATGTGGAATTAAAAAATTATTTCGTGGGGGAGGGAATCCCATTTAAAACCTTTCTGATGATAGATAATGCTCTGGGTCATCCCTCAGCTCTTGAAGATTTTATGGATAACATCAAGGTCGTGTTTTACCGCCAATGGACGAAAATCTAAGTAAGACTTTTAAACTTTACTATTTAAGACCAACATTATGTGCACTTTTAAGTGTGATGAAAGACGAGCGAACAACAGAGAATGTGTTTTGGAGAGCATTTAATATCAAAGATGCCATAAAATCATCAAAATTTCGTAACAACAGGTCCTAAGGCAATGTATGAATTGAGTACAGAGAAAAGTTTACCTCCAGTAGCATTGGAGATATTGTTAATAAGGAATCTGTGTAGGTGGCGCTGAGGTAATAGGTTCCGGCGCAGTTGTTGAAGGGGCTCCAAACATTTGCTTGAGTTCATAAAAAAAAATTAAGAAATGAAGATCTGCTAAAATTAGAAAAAGAAATCAGCTGAATGGAGAAGAATGTAACACTAATCAACCTGAGCTACCAGCACATCAACTGAGGGTAAAGCGACTGACAAGGACTACTGACCACATTCCAACAGCTTTTGCAATTTCTCAGAAGGATACTGAAACACGGATTTCTGTTCCTTAGTGATGCTTCAAATAATGGGATACCAAGAAGTCCTCAGAAAAAGTGATGGAAAAATCTCAAACCATGCTTGCATATTAAGAAATTCTCAGAGAAAAATGAGAGAAAAGCTCAAACCATGTTAGAGTTTGCACCAATTAGTCTGACTGTCTAGAATGAGACTAATTTTTACTAGCAAATGAGACAGAGCATCCTAATTTGGTGCTTTTTTGTGTCTTCCGTTTCTTTAGAGTTATCGGGAAATATGAAAATGACCCATTGAAGATCAATTTTCATGGCTCCAAGGTTATTGCATAAATTTTCAATTTCACAGATTTATTTCTTTTCAAGCAATAAATTACATAATTAATAAAATGTTCATTAAGGTTAATTTTATCGTTCATTTATTTATATTATTTTTTTACTATCTTAAAAGCTAAAATACGCTGCAATGATTTTACATTTATGCGCTTTGATAAAGCATCGCTTTTTATGGTAGGAGGGGAGGGAGTTAACGTCTATCCTGAGTTGTTCAACCTGTTATAAGTAGTCGCCCATCCCTAATTTGATACCACTGGTTACAAGGAGGGGGCAAAGCCAGCGCCGTAAGTTAAGCGCCCCACCTATATCTCATGCTGGGCTCGAACCATGTCCACTGCGATGAATAGTCGGAGTCCAAGATTTAGATCATTGTGCTAGCGGAGCGCTGTTTCCGTTTTGAATTAATTTCTAAGGGAAAAGTAATCTTGTATTACGCGAGATAGAAATTAAGCGACGTCGTTCTTACCTGAAATTATTATATAAATAGTTAAGAGTGATAGTGAATGTGCCCTTGTCTATTAACGAGGGTGGTCATACTAAAGTGTTAACTAAGCTGTGCAATTTGATATTTTTTATAAAGTTCTCCGACAGTTCAAACCATGCATGAAGACTTTAATAGTAAGATGGCTCATTCAAAAAATTTCTCCAACTGTCGTCTTTTATCATATTTCAGGTTTGACATAACCCACGTTCTTGAAGCATGATAGGCAACAGCAGGTGAAATAACCGTTCTATCAATTTCTCATGACACCATAAATTCCGTGGGGTGCAATTTCCTACTTAAGCCTAATGGCTTCAAGAATCTAAAGTGACGTATTTTACCCGGATACTTTGATTTGCTTGTTTTGCGTGATTTGCAACTGATTATATTAGAACATTAAAACATACTGATTTTTTTTCAGAAAATTTGAGAAAAACAAGAGAATCGATAAACAAGAAGTGCAGAGCTTTAATACTGTGATACTGACATACTCAAACGCAAAAACATGTGTTAAACCTGCAAGAGAAAACCCTTCAAAAAGTTTATACTCGTTGAAGTTCGATGTCGAACTTGAATGAGAGTATCTCAAACCTATTGAAAATCTAGTGACACCAGGCAAGATTATGTACAAATCAATAGAGCTTTACTCATCGCTAATTCTCATTGGTGCCTCTTCTACCAGAAAACACTTGGGACTCACAGCCGCGCACAAAATCCCCTCCAAATTCTTGGGACGGGTTTTATTCTAAAAGACACCCAGGAATAATTCGTGCTAATTTTTTTTTTTTTTTTTTTTTTTGATTGGAGGTTTAACGACCACCGTGAGCAACTCAATGGGCAGTCGCCCGTCCCTAATTTAGGGTCACTTGTTCCAGCGAAGGGAGAAAGCTAGTGCCGTAAGACAAACACAACATCCATGCCTCACCGGGATTCGAACCCGGACCCCTTTCGGACGAATGATCAGAGGCCATCGCTTAGACCACTGCGTCACCGTGGCGGCAATTCGTGCTACTCCTGGGGTGTTTTATTCTAAAATGCACCCAAGAGTATGACGGCTTGTATTCGCTACTTTTTCGTTTCGGTTGTCACTGGAACAGAGTACCAACTTTTTCTATATTGGACAACCCTTTCCGGGGAAACAGCAGTCAAGACTGAGATTCCCTGCAACAGGAAATTACAAAATTTCTCGACAGGTAGGTCCAAAGTGCGTCTTCGGTGAACTGTGTTTGAAGGTGATGACTACAGAATACAACTGCGACTTTTTTGTGTGTGGAGTATTATTATTTAATATTATATACAATTATTATTTATGGAAGGCTGTAGTGAACGGACGGAAAAATATGGTACTACCAATAGATGCTTAAAATGATTATTATCATTATTATTATTATCATTATAGGCACATATGTGCTGCATTCTCCACTGTTTACCATGTAACTATCTCTTTAGAAAAATTAAAATTTACATTTTTTTTGAGGATGTTACATGGGAAATAGTAAGAAATGTTACGTGTCTAAAATGTCATTTGTTTCTGCTTTTCATGCAATTATTTCTTCAGGAGTATTCGTGCCCCGTTGTGATACTTAAAATAAATTTTAATCGTCTAATTTGCTTGAAAATGAAAAAAATGTATCCCTATATGCAATTTATATAAGAAATGAAAAAAGGAGCTTTTATTAGTAAAACGTTAGTTTATCTATGATTTAAACACTTCGTTTGCCGATGCTAGGGTACTTAAATAATGTATCCCATTTTTTTTCTTTTCGAACTATTCCTGAAAAAAAAGCATAGTACCTCAGCTTTTAACAGAGAAAAATACCGTTATCAAATGTACAAAGATCTCTCCAGTTCATTCAATATGTATTGCAAAATTAAGGAATTTCCTGATTATTGTATTAGCAGTTTTATGCGTTATAATAAAAATAATTTTTTATTGATTAAAATTTTCAACCAGGCAAAACTTCGTTTGCTTATCAAACATTTATGTAATAGCGTTGTCTTCCAATTTAAAGAAAAAATTAAGTTCTGGAAATTTACAGTCTGAAGAAAGCGTAAACCTGGACTGAAAGATTAAATTCTTGATTTCTACATAGTGATCAAACATAACCCAAGAGTAACATTAAGCCGTGTGACCGACAGAATCAAAGGACTGCTTATAAGATTGAACAGGTAAAATAAAAGTTTTGGATGACACTAAACAAATGGGAATGTATGAAAATTTTTAGCCTCTAGATTTTATTTTTATTTACCTGGATCATTCTTCTCGAGTTCTTCCTCAAACCTCTCTCTGAGTTCTTGAACTATTTCTGTATCTACATCACAACTGTTTTTATAATCTGGCATGATGGAATCATACGAAGATGAAACACCCGTAAGAATGAAGGACTTAATTCAATCTGCTGTTGAGAACGATGACTGCTTGCTGACGACGGGCTAGTGAGAAACTGCTTTCGGAAATTTCAGCTGTTCTCTTGTCTCTTGTAGGGTATCAGCAATCATCATTCTTGATAGACTACTTTACTTTTTTCTTTCTTTCCTCTTTTTAATGTAAAGCGAAAAACAAGTTCATAAAGGGCTTTTGACGTAAAACTGACGTCATCCTCGAACGTCTGCCCGAACGAACTAAACAGGGAAAAAACCTTGACGCAATCCAGCGGTTTTCCAGCCTTTCGAAGCTTTCTGAAGGTTCTCCAAAACATCAAGAATTACGCTTTTAACATTCAAGGTATAACGTGTTGTTAAATAAATGGGAGTAATATATGTCAGTCATAACAAACAAAATTTCCATGAAAAACCGCAGCATAATTCATGGCTAAAACTTCCTTTACAATATTAGTTATTTTTTCACAAGTGATTGCTTTACTTTATAAACATTTTGTATTAATGCAAACTTTCAGCTATTTATTTACGTTCAAACCAACGCCAACTTTCATATATTTGCGCTTGATTCCGTACAAGCGCGTGCATTTTTAATTTTAAGTAAGAGACCATACATGTTTATTTTTGATCCCAGTACAATAAATAGCATGAAGCCAAAATGCAGCCAGAAATATAATATGTAATGGAAGCGGAATAGTATATTTCAAAAGGAATTTTGTTTTTTAAATTTTTCAGATACTGATCACTCCCAAAGATCATCTTCGACATGCATTATTTGTTGGAAATCCGTGAACGTCGCAGATTTTACGTTATTAAATACTGAATTTGAGTGAAGTAATCTTTCATCTCTCTTTATATACGGCCGATGTGAATGTGAATCCTGATTCTTTTTCTGAAGTGTAGCCCGTGGACTGAGAATGTGGGACGAAAAGGAAATGTAAAATTAGGAACACCTTGATATTTTCAGGACAATAAGAAATTAAAAATTAAGTTTTCCATGTGATATAACTTGATAACATGATGAAAATGAAAATCAACGATAAAACTGCTTTAGAGGAGCCATCTAAACGAACTCAGTAATAAAAGAACACCCTCCAATAATCATATCCAATAATAAGAATTACATGTATTTTTGGTTGCTTGACCGCAAATTGTAAATTGGAGATCCCATTTATTTATAAATATCCCAGTGAAACGCTTAGATAACTCGATAAGATTCCGCATAACTAGAATAATGGGGGTCTATCAGTCCAGTTGATATGGCTAGAGGTCTGAATGTGTACCGAATTTTTGTTTTCTTCCTTTGAACACAATTTCAAGAATCAAGGGATATTACTTCAAGTGATGGTTCGTACGAGAGTTTCGACATCTCCAGATGACGGCAACGGCATCTGACGTTAAGGGTTAGAACATTTTACGTACTCTACCAAACAGAATTGTTTATATGAACAGAATTATACGAGCCCAAACAGAAGTGTTATACGGTGGCCGAGTTTAACTAAAGCTAGGGCAAAACAATTTGTTTGCCCATCTAATCTCAGAAGAACCGACCATAAACCTATCACATGTGCCACGGGCATCATACTACTAGGTAGAAAGACCCTTCAAGTACTTTATTCTTTGCCCTATGACCCAAGGCATGACTGGAAAGGGTAGTATTTCTGAAATGGGATCATGCTACTGGGCACAAAGGAGTCACACACATCTTGTCTCTGTTTTCTTATGTTCTTCGCCATTGTTATAGTTATCAATTAGAAAAGATTGATACCTACAACAATAAGTCAACCACTCCCCATACGTTTACCCCTTTGAATAACAAAGATAAGGAGAAGCAGTGCTTTCTGATGCGTAGGTTCATTCGTTCCAGCAGCGTTCACCCTACTTCTTAGACAGCGAATATATTCGTTCGCGTTGATTTTACTACATTTTGATAACCCTGAGTTAATTCATTTCAGCCGATTAAAGGGTTAACGGAAAAATTCTATTATTGCTTTTCCCATATCCATAGGACGGAAAATTTCCGGTGATAAGAGCGGTTTGTGGGAAGACCTGAGGTTTTATTAGCTCTCAAATTTCGATCGTCTGTCTGTGAACCTAATTTTGGGGTTCTGTAGTGACATCGTATAATATCATGCACTTCGTATGACATTAAAGTCTTTGTGGCAGCGGATATCTCCGCCCCCAGTTGGTGCTTCTGCTATTGCACATTGTGTTACTGTAAGAAACCGGTACTTGAAGTGTCATACCAGTCTGTAGACCCCCAAATACGAAAACTCTTGTAGTTATCAAGAATAAATCTTGTATTTAGGCGTTTTGTGAAATACTCGTAATGCTATGAAATAATACAGTATTTCATCTTTTTTTTTATTGGAGGTTTAACGACCACCGTGAGCAACTCGATGCGCTATAAGCAATCGCATGTCACTAACTTAAAGCCATTGACTCCAGGGAAGGGAGAGAGCCAGTGCCGTAAGACAAACACAACATCCATGTCTCACCGGGATTCAAATCCGGACCCACTAAGACGAATGGTCATAAGCCAGCGCTTAGACCACTGCTTCACCGGGGCGGCATGTTTCATCTTTTCATAAACTTAAATGAAAGTCATGAATAACAAGGAACTGTGCATCAACTGTACTCAAATTAGTATAACTGTACTAGTAATCCGAATTTCTTGGTGTAGAACAGAAATCAAAGTTTCCAAGCGTTCGCACATCAACCAGACTGCTTTTTCAACGAAGTTAGGCGGCAACTTTAAACTGAATGACAGAAGGCTTCAGCAATTTGAACGCAGTGACTTGACTTGATAATAAACGAACAGATTCGAATGTAAACATTCATTCAAAGACAAGAGGTGTCATGTTCGTTCAACGAAGGTAGACGGCAAACTTCAAACTGAATAACAGAAGGCTTCAGCAATTTGAATGCGGTGACTTGACTTGATAATAAACGAACAGATTCGAATGTAATCATTCATTCAAAGACAAGAGGTGTCATGTTCGTTCAGCATGAGAAACCACGTCCTGTTCGTTTAGCATGAGAAACCACGTCCTGTTCGTTTAGCAGGAGGAATCCTGGAGGATTCCTCCTGCTAAACCAACAGGACGTGGTTTCTCATGTTTAGGACGGTTTCATGTTTTAGCGTGGTTTCTCATGTTTAGCACGAGGAATCCTCCATGATTCTTCGTGCTAAACGAGCATGACTCCTCTTATCTTTGGTTTCTCGTGCTGAACTCCTCGTCATGTTGACACAAACTCCTCGTCATGTTTGACACAAGGAGTTATGTACTCAACGAACATGACTCCTCGTTTCTCGTGGTTTCTCGTGCTGAACTTCTCGTTTCTCGTGGTTTCTCGTGCTGAATTTCTCGTTTCTCGTGGTTTCTCGTGCTGAACTTCTCGTTTCTCGTGGTTTCTCGTGCTGAACTTCTCGTTTCTCGTGGTTTCTCGTGCTGAACTCCTCGTATGTTCGTTCAGCACGAGAAACCACGTCATGTTCGTTTAGCACGACGAATCCTGGAGGATTTAGGATTCTGCACGAGGAATCCTGAGGATTCCTCGTGCTAAAAGAACACGACTCCTCGTGTCTGTGAATGAATGATTGCATTTGCAAATGCTCATTTATTGTCAAGTCACTGCGTTTAAATTATTGAAGCGTTCTATTATTCAGTTTGCTGCCTACTTTCCTTGAAAAAGCCATCTTGTTGATTTGCGAAAGCTTGGAAACTGATTTCTATTTACACCAAGAAATTCGGATTAGTAGTACAGTTACATATTTTGAGGATAAATGAAAGTCATTGTCATTTTTAAAAAAATGGTCCAGTTTTTTTCTTAGGGTTAATTACAACCGTGAGCAAATCAATGGGTTGCAATTAGTATGTCGTCCCTAATTTAGGTTCCCTGGTTTAAGGAAAAGGAGAGAGCAAGTGCCGTAAGACAAGCACAAGATCCATGCCTCACGGGATTCGAACCAGGACCCACTTCGGACGAATAGTCAGAATCCAGCGCTTAGTCTACTGCACCACCAGGGCGGAAATCTCGAGTTCCAAAACATCGTGTATCTTTGAAAAGTCATGATGAAAAAATACATGCGATTTGTGACAAGTCCTTCTACAGAAAAAATAAATTATTGGAAACCTATTGAAAAATAATAAGCTCCTAGAGAAAATAAAAGGAGTGATTTACCAGCATTCATAGCGAAAAACATTTAATTTCGCGATTCCAGTTCTCTTCCTTTTTACCTTATACGTGATCTGGCAGCAAGTGTCTTTTTAGCTCAGTCAGTAATGCTCTTCACTGGGGTGTAAACCATTGCGAGTTCGATTCCCACCTCGGGCAAAGGGAAGGATCCTTTCATTTCGTATGCCCGAAAAATCCCGAGATGCGACTGGCGCATGTAAGCTTTAAAAAATGGGATCGTATGTAAGTTCTGTATAGGACTGAGAAAGTGAAAATCGAAGTTCGGAAAATTTCTATAGAAAAATGAAAAAACCCGAAAAGGACATTTCTGAAAAAAAATTTCAAGAAAACTTTTGAAACGAAAATTTCGTTAAAAGTTGAAAACCTACAGGCGAATTTGTTGCACGTTATTCTCAAGAATTTTGAGATGAATTCACTCCATTTATTTTTACAGTTTAGCGGAATAGATAAGAAACGCTTTTTTTTTTTGGTTTCTTTGATTTCACAGATGTAGTTTAAATGAACGTAAAGAACATACCAGATCTCACCATGGTGCTTGAAAGTGAGTACATGGAATTTATGAATTGGGCAGTAAGTTTCCAATCTTTGTCGATTGGGCATCTCTGAGATAACAAAGTAAAAGAAATCAAATTCCTTCAGGATCTTCAGGATCTTAAGAAACTGCTTTTTCAAAAGCGAACTCGACTACTTTCAGATTTAATTTGGTATATTTTTAGAGCTATGAACAGGCATTCTGTGCTTTAAATTGCAAACAAGAGCAATTAAGTTATCACATCATTTATTATGATGAATTTTCATTCACTGTCTTGCATTTATTTCTGTCCCTTTAGGCAGACGTTATTACAATTAATGCAATTATTCATCTGCTACATGAGAGACTGCTTGAGAAATTGGAGCTTTTGTATTTGCAACTTAACTTTTGCTCTTGAGAAATCAGTGCGTTTTTTGCTTGCGACTTAATTTCACACTTCTGCGCAGCTTCTTAGGTAGAACGACTGAACTCGACACTATCAATGATATATTTAATCTAAACATAGGAGCAACATTTCATGCCAAAAACGTAATCAGGATAATAATTGTTGTTTTTCCTGCGTTTCTGGTTATTTAACTTTCTTATGTTAGGGATGGTCTCAAGCTTTTGTACTTTATAGATCACACTACTTCCTCAGCAAAGAAAAGAAGGAAATCTCAAAACTTGTTATGTTATTCAGCTCGTTGTTTTCATCAGCGCAAAACGAAAGCGATACAATAATAAAAATTAGAAAATTTTCCCGAAAGTAGTTGTCTATAAAACGCAGTTTCATCAGTAATTGTGAACTGGCCAATACTTATAAAGAAGATACCATTCCATAACATCCATCTTTTCTCAACTTTGACAATTCAGTTCGATCAAAGTCAAATATCGCTCGCTATACAGGAAAGTGCTTCTTTTTAATTGCAATAAGCCGCACTAATTTATTCTGCACTAAAATAAAGCATTGAAATTCATTCTTCCTCAATCAAATGATCATATGTCGAGGATTTTAGGAAGGGAGTGTCTGACCCCAGGACTTAAACAACCCTTAGAAATAGGAAGCTAGGAGATTTGGGCTAGAGTGTCCGATACAAAAGTGACACGGAAGCGAAGTAGAAAGGGGGAGGAAGACGCCCTTATTTATTACGGGGGAGCCAGTACCCGGAGTCCGACGGCTTAACGTGCCCATCCGACGCACGGCGGATATTTAGTGGACCGAGCTTTCGTACCTGGCTGGAATCGAACCTGAGGTCCTTTCCGTGGCAGTCACGAACGTTGCCCACTAGGCCACCCGCGGCCGTCTTCCTCAATCAGTAACTCATTTCACAGTAGTAGTTCAGTTTATGAAATTATGTACTGGTGGCAATTTTCAGTCTGTGAATTGCGAATGATGATACTTGTGAGGATGCAGATTTTTTATTTTACGCATTGTTGTCTACGAGAAATGAAAAGTATGTAGTACTCTACTAAGGAAAACCATCGGCTGAAAATGAATTTCGAAATAAAATTTACTTTTAACTTAAAAGGAGGGAATCATACTGTTACGACCCACCCCCGCCATTAATTAGGGAATTAATGGGCGTAATGGATGTATGAAATTAATTATTAATTATGTTCGAGGCTTGATTGGAGTTTAAAAGTGCAAACAGCAGAATAAGTTTTATCTGGAGGATTGGAAAGAAAAGAAGCGAAGAATTCTCCCTCTGGCTGGGTGGTCTCAGAATAGCTCTGTTAGGTCATAAATATCAGGGCGCAGCTGACGGCTAATCTAAGCAGGGTACATTTCGAAGAGGGACCACTTGAGTAGAAATGAATGAAGATGGGGTACAAAAGGTTTAGCGAATAATCGTAAATTCGTCGATTGTTTGGGGAATTTTCGAGAACAATTGCTCTCTGTTTGGTCCGTGCAGAAAAAATAAGATTTCGCCCTTAGCGTGAAAATAAGGAAGAAAGTTTAGTTGTCTGTACGCTCTCCGATTTGAAAGGCTGGATTGGATGCCTTGGATCTGCTATATGAATTGGGCGATGAAGAGCGAAACTCCCTGCATTTGGTAAGAAATGGAGACGACAACTCGAGGCAGTTTGCCATAAAGACAGCGGAATACCTAAATCCGCGTGATAAAGCAGAAATTTCTAGGCTGGGAGCCTAATGGAAATCAGCGACTGATTGGCCCAATGAAAGCAAAGCTACAGAGGAATTAAGAAGTCTGCGAGTGGACGTTGGTCGAAGAGAAGCCAAGCCGAAGATCGGGTTGGAGTCCAACTACGGCAGTGTGCAATTACCATCCTCTCCCTGAAGCGGCGAAGGATGCCAGCTGGTCCTGCAGGGCGAAGCGAGGCCCCACGTGTGTGTGTGTGTGTGTGTGTGGTTACGTACGTAGCGCAGCCTCTACGTGTAAGAGCGACGGGATGAAGCCGGCGAAAGAAAAATTTGATAGCGTAAGAGCGGTGGCTTGGATACCTAACAAATATACAGGTGAAATGTTAAGTCACAATTTGGATTTGTTCTTGACAGCATCCATGTAAGTAGAAACATTTTGTTTTTATTGTTACATCTGCTACACAATTAGTTGAGGAACTGAACTAATATATTGCAGGAACTGAACTGAGAAATAGTAACATTGAACTGTGGAATTTAAGTTCATAAAAACTATCTCGCGGGAACTGATTTAGGTCAAAGTTGACCCAATACTCATGTTCAGAAGACAGCTAAATTTATTCATATGTGTGCCATTGTTATGTTTTTATAGCCAATTAAATATTTGTTTCGGCAATCAGCGCAGTCATAGAACACATTATTTATGTGTACGCAGGTGATTGGTTCAAATTGTTTAAGTGTATGCCCATATAAAACAGTTTTCGCGCCTAGAACTCCATCGAAGAAGATCAGTGAAGAAATATACTTATACCGCTCGGCACGTTCTGATCAATTGGTGGTCAACGGTGGGATAACGACCCACGGTATTCTGATCAATTGGCGGCGAGCGGTGGGATGATTAACCCAGCTCGGCCCGGTATCGGATCAATACATTCTTTGTACTTACCTGAATCATTCTTCTCAAATTCAACATATCTTTATTCACATTCCAGTTTCTGTTGTGTTCTGTCATAATGAAAACTTGAAAAATGAAAGGTATATTATGGATTGAAATTACATCTCACAGCTTTTTCGATGGTAAATGTTGCTTGAAATCAGTCCTATTTCTGAAGCTAACTTCTGCATTTCTTTACTGGGATCTAAGTTTGAAATAAAATGCTCCCTTTTCCTAGAAAACACTGCAAATTACTTTAGAAAAACCACCTTAATTTTTCTTTGAGACAAGGAGAAATATGTATGGAAAGAGAATATTTACAGTACAGTTCGCCAACTTGCTTACTAACACAAAAATAACAAAACCCAGAGAATGTTACTATTAAAATGCTTTACGATTGTGATGACCGCTATTTTCATTTTATTTTATTCTAAGTCTTTACATTCAAACGTTTGTCTCGTTCTCTCTGACATCGCATCCGTAAAGTTCTAGTGGAATTCTTGTGCTGCCAATCAAAAAATTTTAATATTTTCGAAAAGTGCATATATGTATTCACATCATTTCATTTTCATGTCAGGATTATCCCGCAATACATTTTAAGAATATAGGAAGTGAATTTAATGTTCTTGAATATAGTGATAGCAATGTAGTGTTTGCAGACTTTTTCGGTGAAAGTTTGCTATTTATAGGGAACTGAAGAACAACATAGTGGCAGTGGTAGATTTAAAGTGTATTATGTAACTAAATTTATGCAAACTCTGGCCAAAAAATTAGGAAACCTTTATTCTAAGGCAATCACAGACAATAAACGCCAAATTATGTAAATGGAACAGTCACATGAGCTGATAATGTTTTGTCTTGGCCTTTGTACAGAAAGTATAGATTATTCTGTTGCAGTAACTCATGTAAACATGAGAAAACCCCAGGATCTGTAACACATTAGTATTTCGAAAAATGCCTAATGGTACGTGCAAGTTTAGCGGGAGCCAGGACTAACAAAACAAAAGATATTACTGCTTTCTCAAAAGCAACAATTTCAAAGGTATTTAGCGAGTATAAAACATGCTGATCTTCCATATTCAAAAGACTTAAATGTGACCTGAAAAGTAGACTTCAAGAGCGTGATTTCTGTTCTGCGAGGAGCATTGTACGGAAGAGAGGGTACAGGTCTGTCAGTAATACGTACGTATGCAGGAGATTTACCTTTGGTAAACATGGAGCTGCCAAATCCCATTCTAAATGGTACATTTCATGTACGTGTAAACTAGGCCATGGCTCCCGACGGTGATATACGCTCAGCTGATGTATATACTTGCAACGCCCATTTTCCACTCCCATATACTCAAATAGCATAAACTATTGACTCTTTAACCCTAACTGGTGCCAGATTAGCGACGGCGTTAGAAGTTCTGCATTAGAGGTTCTAGACTTCCCTTGACTACGCAGCTGTCATTCAGCTGCTGGCAGCTGAAATGTTAAGGTGATCAACCCTTCCTGATGATGCCCACGGGGATGGGAGAAAATATTTGAAGTAGTCGTCTCCATTCGGTTTGATGCGTTTCAGTATTAACTGATTGTTTCAATTGTAAATAAATTTTTAAGCTTGTCAGTTAGGATAATATATAGTGTTTGAATTTTGAGAGTAATTTAACTTATTTCGCGGAGTTCATGATTGGAATATATCATATTTAAGGTGAGTTTTGATAATAACTAATTAAGTGTTTAAAATATTTAGGGGTAGAGAAATAATAGTTTATGTTCTTTGAGTATATCGGGAGTGAACATGGCAAGTATAAGGGTTGCCCAAATGAAAGTGAGACTCGTGTAATAGTGACGTTGTATAATTACACAGAGCCGTGCATTTGCTCCGGTAGATGGCGTGTCATGTCAGGAAGCATGCTGTTATCTGCGGCACGTGTCAGTGTGCTGTTTGAACGTGCGGAAGCAAGTTGACTACGTAGGGTCGTGACATGGATTCGTCCAAAGAGGCCCAGCGGGCAGTTATGCAATTTTTGACGGCAGAAGGTGTTAGTGGAGCCCAAATTTATCGTCGTATGAAGGATGTGTATGGGAATGAGTGTCAGTCACAGTGTACAGTGTTCAGCTGGTGTAGTGAATTTCGTAAAGGATGTGAACGAAAAACATGCCTAGACCTGGGCAAGCACACGTGGCCATCACAATGGAATCGATTGCTGCCATGGACAACCTTGTCAAGGGAATCTCCGAATCCCCACCCGCGAGCTTGTGGCAACATTGTTCGTGAGTACGGGAACTGTTAATACCATTCTCCATCGCCGATTGGGAAACAGCAAGGTTTGCGCACAATGGGTCCCAAAGCATCTCTAGGAGAATCAGAAAACTCGGCGAATGGGTGCTTGCCTGGAGCATCTGCGTTGTTACCACGCAGAGGGAGGACAGTTTCTTTCCAAGATTGTGGCCGCAGATGAAACTTGGTGCCGCCTCTTCGATCCGGCCACAAAACGGATGAGTATGGAATGGCGGCATCCCAACTCTCCACGCCCCAATAAAAGTTCAGCCCTCCTTAAGAGCTGAAAAAGGGAAGCTCACGGTTTTCTTCGATGAGAATGGCCCTTTGCTTTTGGATAGGCTGGATGCAGGCAGTACGGTTAAGGCAACCACATACTGCGATACGTTACGCACCCTCAAACCGGCCATCAAGCGTAAGCCATTCGGTATGTTGTCAAATGGGGTTATTCTTATGCACGACAACGCACGCTTGCATCTCCAAGATTTGCTGAGGAGTTTCCACTGGGAGGTCTTTGACCATCCCCTCCTATAGCCCCGATCTGTTGCACTGCGACTACCACTTCTTCTGGCCACTGAAAAGAGATCTTAAGGGCCGCCGGTTCGCTAACGACGCTGACGTCCGGAACGCGGTTGAAGACTGGTTCCACAGCCAATCACGGACGTTCTTCGTTCAGGGTATCCACAATCTCGTGCCGCGCTGGGATGCTTGCTTGAACCGACATGGCGACTATGTGTAGCAGGTATGTAGCCCATGTATCACTCTTACTTCCTCTATGTTCACATATTCTAAAATATAAACCCTTACGGCAAAAAATCGACAGTCTCAGTTTCATTTGGGGACCCTTGTATATGTATCAGCTGAGCGTATCTCACCGCCGGGAGCAGATGCCTAGGTTACACGTCCATGAAATATACCATTTAGAATGTGATTTGGCAAATTTATATTTGCCAAATCACATTATTGTGACCACCAGCTAATATCCAGAGCAACAGCCATGTGCAGCGCGGACAGCAGCTAGACTGGTTCCGAGTGACTCAGTAAGGTGCTGGAAGGTGTTCACAGGTATGTGCAGCTATGCTGACTGCAGTGCATCTGACAGCTGCTGGAGGGTGCTTGGTGGAGGATCCATAGAGCGAACAACACGACATAGGTGGTCCCAAAGATGCTCAATTGGGTTTAAGTCTAGGGAATTAGGTGCCAGGGAAGTACTTTGAAGTCTTCATCATGCTCTTTCAACCACTCTCGGAGATATCTAGCTGTGTTACACGTCGCATTGTCGTGCTTCAAGATCCCATTCGGCCCTGGGAAGACAATCAGCATGTATGGGTGTACGTGGTCTGCAAGGATGGATTCATAGCACATTCGGTCCATATTGCCTTCCACAGGTATGAGTGGACCCAGAGAATGCCAGGAAAGCATTCCCCAGACCATAACGCTGCCCCCACCAGCTTGTGTTCTCCCAGCAGTGGTTGAAGAGTGTTTGTTCTTCGATGTTTCACGCCTTATACGCCAACGTCTATCTGTCCGATTAAGCAGAAAACCTGACTCATCGGAGAAGGCAATCCTTTGCCAATCAGCGGAGGTCCAATTCCGATACAGCCATGCAAATGTAAGCCTTTTCTGCAGGTGCACCTTCGTTAGCATAGGTGCAGTGACAATCCGTCTGCATCGGAGCCCCATACGCAGCACACTTCCGGTAGCCCCCTGGTACATTCAGCCAGTGAGTTTCTCTACTGCAGCGTGTCGATCGGCAATCACGCACATTCGAAGCCGACGTTCACCTCTCATATCAATGGCACGTGGTGCTCCGCCGTTTCCACGTCGCTTATTCGCAATGGTGCCATTTCTCCAATACACTTTAACCACAGCACTCGAACTGTTCACATACTGCACTGTTTCAAAAATACTGCCACCCTTGGCCGGAAAGCCAATAATTATGCCTTTTTGCAAATATGATAAATTGCTACTTTTATCGACAGCAACGAGTGATATGTTTCAGAATGCCCACAGCACACCTTATATACTCTCCAAGCAAGCTTAGGACACGTGCCTTCTTTCATTGGCTACGTGCTGTTCACGTCAAAAGTAGGAAGTGGTCACAATAATGTGACTCGACTGTGTATATAATAGTATATTGGATTCGAGCTGCACGTTTTTTGTGAAATAGTAGGTGGGACAGTAGGACACGTACGTTCATCCAATATATCTCAAGTTCGAGGTCTTCCAGTGTGCGACAGCTGACTCCAAAATTCAGGAAAGTCCAAGAGAAGCTCATTTCGACCAGTTAAAGAAATCGGGTATTGCAAGTTGTCTGCCTGTTCGAAAGCCACTTGTCTCATCAAAAAAAAAAAAAAAAAGAAGACTTAAAAATTCGCTTCAGTGGTGCCGTGAATGGATAGTAGAGCAATGGAAGAAGGTGGTGGGGCCAGATGAATCACGTTTTACATTGTTTTGCACTGATGGCGATAACGTCATCAAGGGATGGATCCGGCGTTCCTTGTGAACACAATCAAAGCATCTGGAGCTAGATGCTAAACGAAGTATGTTCTCTGGTTTCGGAGTGGGTCTGCTGATGCCAGTGGGAGATTAAATGACATCCAGGAAATACCTGAATGTTGTAGTGGGTCAAGTGCATCCTGAAATGTTAAACATTTTTCCTATGTTTGATGGCCTTAACGAATGACAGTGCAACAGCGCATGAAACCAGAGTAGTGCAAGAATGATTTGATGAGCACAAGAAGGACTTTCAGTGACTCCCTTGGCCTCCACAGTCCTCTCGTCTCCATTCTATTGGAAGTGTGTGGAGAGTAATGGAAAGAGTTATTTTGAGTCAATGTTCTTTTCCGTCAACACTGAAAGAGTGGCGCGATATTTTGTTGAAGGAATGTATATTTTGGGATCAAATAAGAGCTTAAGAACGTTATAAATTCCTTGACGCGTCGCACACTTAATGTCATTCTAAACAAAGGTGGCTCTGCTCAGTTCTAAATAAAGGTTTGCTTTTGTGTGACGTGGTTGGTGGGTGTGGGGCGTGCGTGCGTGTTCGTGTGTGCGCGTGTGTGTTTATTTGTATAAGACAGTTCACTCATGGTGCAGAAAATACGATGATCACTGGTTCTAGTAAATTCATTGATAAGCAGCCACAATAGGCATGACTAAGCCTTTCTGGATGTTCGTCCTGGCGCGTATACACGTGCAATACGCCGAACAGAAACTAAAACGCAAACACAGCATCCAGGAGAGAAGCGCTAACTGATAAGGCTAGTTAAGAGAAGAGCAGTATTTTTCGTTAGGTATCAAACAAGCTCAGTTACTTGACTATTGTATGAAGCTCTAGAATTTGGAACAGAACATTTTCTCTGGTGCAACTGGAATCCATGAGATATATAAGCATGATGTGTTTTTTTCATTATTTAGCGAAACATTCTTTTTAATACTAACCGACAGAGAGAAAATTGCGAAGTGACCTAAGGTCTTCAAGAAAAATCTTATTTTGAAATTCCGTAAACTGTGGCTATGAAGTGCACATGCATATCAGTAAGTTAATAAATGAAAAAGAGGTGGATGAGTGCTGGATGAATAGCTATATATGTGTAACGATGCAATTGAAATCATTCGAGAATGACAGCACATGACCCCATTCATAAAGTATTACCACTTACTTTTTGCGAGATGTAGGGAAATTTTTCTAGATTACATTGTTACCAAGTCTGTTCCTTGTTGAGTATGAATCGGTTATTATTGGCTACCTACCAGAGTGGCATGGCATACCAGTATGCCCTGTAGAAGATACAATCGCCAACAAACCGACACAGTAAAATCAAACATCACAGTGACATCCTCATCGATAACATGACTTGTCAAAACAGAGCTTGTGTTTTAAGAAAAGCATGCAGTAACATCTCAAATTACAGAATTGTATTTAGAGGTTGGTGATTCTAATACAAAACTCCATAACATAATGTTAGGGTGTTTAGTAAAACACTTTGACTCTAAACATTTATTATGTTTACGACTGACGCATTGTCCTTCGGTTAGCAATACCATAAAATCGGAAAACAAGTTTCTCTAATTCATTGGACTGACAGTCAGGTAGCTGAATGGATTTCATTTTCTCGAGGAAAGTGTGGAAATTTTATTAAGTTTCCTCCTTGCCAAATAACTCAGCAAGCAGAGTAAATAATAAAGAACTAAACACTAACTCCTGGCCTTGAATCTTGAGTCTGCGTCAGATAGCCTGTTCAGATTCTTCAATTAAAGGAAAAACAGATGATCGTTTTTTCCAACGCCAACGCAGATCTCTGGCTCACTAATGACTTCGTTTCATTTTTAAATTCATATAACAGTTTTGTATTCAGGAAATTCACGATTTTCCTCGTTTGCATAGCCTGAAGTTAAAATGACAGATTCTGTCATGAAATGAAGTTGAAATTAACATATTCATGCTGTTACGCAAAATAAACCTAGCAAAAACGCTCTTTCATGGGAGCGCATAATTTTCCGTAAATTGGTTCGTAATCAAGCACAGGAAGTGCGCCACCGAAGTTTCTGACGTAGCGCGCAACTCTTTCAACCCTACAGGAAGTATGTTATGTTGTCTGATACTATAACACAGATTAGTCATTAAACATTCAATACTATATAAAACACGAGGTTGGACCTAAATGCTCCCTGACTGATTCCATAAGCCCATAGATAGTTAGAGTTACAAAGCTGAACCACATCCTACTTCAAAATAAGACCCTCTTGCAACAACACACTTCTGCCAGCGGCTGTAAAGTTCATCGAAGCTATTCTGCAACCCATTCTTTGCAATGTCCTTCAGTGCAACCAGCCATGCGCTTTTCACTTCGTCTGCGCTTGAAATCCGACGGCCCTGAAGTCGACGTGTCAGCTCAAGAAAGATGGGGAAGTCGTACGGGGCGAATTCAGATGAGTACGGTGGGTATGGGACGAAAAGACTTCTAGTTTTAGCGAGAAACTCACGAACGACGAGGGACTGACCTGTGTGCGGGTGCATTGTCGTGCAACAGCACCCACGATTCATCGCCCCACAGTTGAGGCCTCTTCTTGCGGATCGACTCACGTAGACGTCGCATGATGTCCAGATACAGCAATTTGTTGACACTGCATCTTCAGGGATAAATTCAAGATGAATAATAACCTGAATGTCAAAGAAGACCTCTAGCTGCGATCTCGACAGAATTCTACTTGCGTGGAGCCGATGTCGATTTCCACGTAATAAAGAAGAACTTCTTCCAGAACAAATTTATCAAAAAAGAATGCTGTCTGATGCACGATATACACTGAAGTCCACCTTGGGATTACCAGTCAAGATTTATTAAAACCAAATGATGAAGTTAAAAAGTTAAATGAATGAGACCTTTCGGACTCCCACACCGGGGTCCATCATCAGACAAGTTAAAAAGAGGGAAAGTGGGTTGGACACAAATCACGTATGTGACGCAATTACAAAATGCCACCTGGTGTAAAAAGTCCAAACACAAGCACTTGATTATGATACTGATTAATGGTCAAACAGTAACTGATTCATTTCATACATCATGGACAGTGTTGCCAGTGAACAAAAGAGTGCAACGTCTTGGTATAATATGCGGAGCAAAATAATTGCAGCAGGACTGTCCCTTCCATATGATAAATAAACTTTCATTGAAAGTTAAATGAGCCTTCTTACCTGGGCTAACGAGGACTGTTGCATCCTTCCGAAGAGGGTAGTGTGATCCCGAGTCCACTTACCGAGAGAGTGTAGTTGTTGTGGCACCAACACGGACATTATACATATGATCTTTGATTCTAGTGTTCAATGTGAGGGAAGTAGAACTAATATATTCTTGATGCACTCCACCTGGTTGCTTTAAGTAGGATGCGGCAAATGCCGAACCTATCACTCATGTTCACTATATCTCGGTCCTTTTTAATACTTGAAAGAACGTTTCGTGTTTTAGTGCCGAAACCAAGTCCATATGGTTTGCACACATTTTTCAAGATATTAACTATTTGATGAACATATTCAATGGATCCGACATACTTAATTCTTGAGGTTTCTCTGGTCAGGGTGATATCACGTGCATTCCATATTTTACGAAAGGTACTATGTACCACCGAGTCACAGTAGCCGTGGTTTCTCGCTATTTCACAAATTTTCACGAGTTCTAATCGCCGACTTTTATTGTTTGACGAGTGAGTAATGGTTCTATGCACGAGAAACCGTATAGCTGACAGTTTATACTTCATAGGGTGGAAGTACTGTGCCGGAATGATATTGTTAGTGGACGTGGGCTTCCGGTAAACTGAATATTGCAAGGTCTGAGATAGTGGATTTCTTTTTAAGGTAAAATCCAAGAAAGATAAGCAGTAATCCTTTTCACATTCTAAGGTAAAGCTTACAGTGGGAAACTGTGGTGACATACAAGTAGTCATCACAGTCGTAGGTCGTCGATACCGTATGTCCAGAATACCTGAATATCATCAACGTACTTCACATAAAGGCTTGGTGCACGATATAATTCTGACAGCACTTTCTCTTCAAGAAATTGCAAAATAATTTCTGCTAAAATTGGGGACAGTCGGGAACCCATGGGGCCCGCACTGTATTGACGATATATTGTGCCGTCAAACTTAAAGTATGTATGTTTTTGAATAAGTTTCAAAGCAGACATAATGTCATGAACTGATAACCGGAATGCTAGGGAAGAGTAATACAACATCTAAGGACGCCATTATAAAGAGTGTTTCATGATGTTGATAAGCCTTAAAATATTCAGAGCCTCGGTAAAGCTTGAGATTGAGTACTGAAAGCATGTGAGAGGTGTCAACAATTTTGTTAAGCTTGATTCCAGTGGGCAGGTAGCACTCGCATAGCCTGAAACCAAACGGCTAACAGGGTGCCCGGTTTTTTGGGGTTTTTAATGTTCCGAAAAACTCAAGCACCTTGGGTCCCAAGTCGGGTATAAGTTGTCAGTTATTGTCTTAGGAAGTACACTATGATTTCTTAGTTTACTTATGGCCGTGGCAGTAGTAGAGGTAGGATCATAATCAATAACAACATGAGGGATGTTGCCAATTCCTTCAAGAATTTTTTCCCGGTGGCTGTTTTTATTGATAAGGACCACTTGGTGCGACTTGTCCGCTTTGATAATTCCAAGTTGAGGGTTGTCATAAAGTTGTCTGAGTTGTTTTGATTCTTTCTGGTAAATATTTATATGTCGGGAGTTTGCAGTGGATGCCCGTTTAAGTGCTTTAGTATTCATGTGACGAGTATTGTCCTGTTCCTCCAGCGGAACACACTGGCAACACTGTCCATGATGTATGAAACGAATCAGTTTCTGTTCCACCATTAATCATTATCGTAGTCAAGTGCTAGTGTTTGGACATTTTTACACCAGATGGCATTTTGTAATTGGGTCACATACGATGTTATATATGTGTTTGTGTCTAGCTCACTTTCCCTCTTTTTAACTTATCTGATGATGTACCCCGGTACGTGGGTCCGAAAGGTCTCATACTTTTAACTTTTTAACCTAATCATTTGGTTTTAATAAATCTTGACTGGTAGTCCCAAGGTGAACTTTAGTGTATATCGTGTATCAGACGGCATTCTTTATTTTTGTATTTTTTCTGCACGAAGTTTTTCATTATTACCTGTAGGCCGCCCATGATGGTATGTGTCTTACTACTTCTCCTTTTATTATCGTTAAATGGAGTTAGCGCAAAAGTCTTTCCACACGATCCAATGAAAACTAGCCGTTGAACAGACAGATCATGTATGTATCGAATTGCCGAGATTTGAATTTAATTCCGACTTGACATTAACTTGTCAACCAAGATCTCGAAAAGACAGTCAAATTCTAAGAAGGGCGGAAATCCGTCGCCTATCAATGGAAATTAGGAGTAAACAGGGATTCGTCGATCAGCTTTAAAGACGTGTTTACAAGGATATCAACAAACTTATCAACAATTACTCACCGGATTGTTTTTGAAAGGTTTTCAATTGTCACTCTCGCTATAATATCTGCGGAGGCCCAAAAATGTCATGAACGTCAGATTAACAAACTAAGGGGACAACTTGCACTCAATTTACAATAGAGCGGCAGTATTCCTCCACCTGCTACAGGGGGAGGGTGAACGGCAACTCTTCATGTGATCAACTTCTGTTGCTTAATTTCAGTTATGTCCAGCTAAACCAGTGCCAAATCAGAGCTTTATGAAGGGGCGTCAAGTTGGCTTACCCTACTTATGGCACTAACAGTTTCAAGCTTATTCCACAATCTGAGGCAATTATCAATACTCTTCCGCTGGAGGAACAGGACAGTACTCGTCACAAGATTATTATAGCACTTTAATGGACATCCACTACGAGTTCTCGACATATAAATATTTACAAGGAAGAACCAAACAAGTGGTCTTTATCAGTAAAAACAGCTACCGGGAAAATGCTTGAAGCAATTGGCAACATCCCTCATCTTGTTATTGATTCTGATCCTACATCTGCTACTATTACTGCCATAAGTAAACTAAGAAATCATAGTGTACTTCCTAAGACAAAACTGACAACTTGTGTCTGACTTGTGGACCCCGGGTGCTTGAGTTATTTGGAACATTAAAAACCCACAAGGACGGGCACTGTATTACACCTTTGGTTTCAGGCTATGAGAGTGCTACCCACCCACTGGAAAAAAGCTTAACAAAACTTTCGGCATCACTCACTACATGTTTTCAGTACTCAATCTCAAGTTCCACCCAGGCTCTGAATATTATTAAGGCTTATCAGCATCATGAAACACCCTTGATATTGGGGTCCTTAGATGTTGTATCACTCTTTCCGAGCATTCCGGCTGAATCAGTTCATGAGATACTTGAAACCAAGTTAAGAACCTCAAATCCCTTTTCACTCGAGGAGATACAGGGTACTATATCTACTTTGAAACTTATTCAAAAACGTACATACTTTACGTTTGACGGCACAATCTATCGTCGATGTAGTGGGGCACACATGGGATCCCCACTGCCCCCAATCTTAGCAGAAATTATAATATTTTACAATTTCTTGAAGACAAAGAGCTGTCAGAACTACATCGTGCACCAAGCGTTTATGTGAGGTACGTTGAAGATATTCTGGTATTCTGGACGTACGGTGTGGACGATCTACACTCATTTACTACTTTTATGTCATCAAAGTTTCCCACTGTAAGCTTTACTTTAGAATGTGAAAAGGATTACTGCTTATCTTTCTTGGATTTTACCTTAAAAGAACTCCACTATCTTAGACCTTGCAATATTCAGTTCACCGGAAGCCCACGTCCACTAACAACATCATTCCGGCACAGTACTTCCACCCAATGACGTATAAATATACGGTTTCTCGTGCATAGAACAATTACTCACTCGTCAAACAATAAAAGTCGGCGATTAGAACTCATGAAGATTTGTGAAATAGCGAGATACCACAGCTACTGTGACTCGGTGGTATATAGTACCTTTCGTAAAATATGCAATGCACGTGATATCACCCTGACCAGAGAAACCTTACATATTAAGTATGTCGGATCCATTGAATATGTTCCCCAGATAGTTAATATTTTGAAAAATGCGTGCAAACCACATGGGTTTGGTTTCGGCATTAAAACACGAAACATTCTTTCAAGAACTAAAAAGGGTCCAGATCTAGTGAACATGAGATTCGGCATTTACCGCATCCCATTTAAAGCAACTGACTCAAGTGGAGTGGATCAAGAATATATTGGTTCTACTTCCCGCACATTGGTCACTACAATCAAAGAACATGTCTATAATGCCCGTGTTAGTGCCACGACAACTGCACTCTCTCGATTGGTGAACGTGGGATCACACTACCCTCTTTGGAAAGATGCAACAGTCCTCGTTACCCCAGGTAAGAAGGCTCATTTAACTTGCATTTTAAGTGTATTTATTATTTGGTTTTAATAAATCTTGATTGGTAGTCCCACGGTGGATTTCAGTGTATATCGTGCATCAGACGAAATTCTTTATTATTGGATTTCGAAGTAGCTGATGCCCGCTTAGTCTGTGGTCGAAGAGGAAGACCATTTTTTATCCCTCGTTATGATTCTTCCAAGAAATTGTGGGGTTTTTTTGTTACGGGATCGCTCGCCATTTCAATCCGTATGGCCAACTGATCTTCAGTTAACATGCGTGGGACGATGTGTTGACACATCCGTTGCATCTTCAGATCATCTGTTAGCATCAGTTGAAACGTAGTCTCTGACATCCCAGCAGCCTCTGCTATTTGCTGGATCGTCTGTTTGTGCGTACGATGGCAGCAGCTTTCGAAATGTTTTCACCCGTGGTGGCTCTCGCTTGCCGTCCGCTTCGTTCGTCGTCTTCGACCTCCCACCTGCCTTCTCTGAAGCGTCGATGCAAATCGAATGTTTGTGACAACGACAGGGTGTTTTTCCCATACCCTTGCTTCAACATCTCGTACGTTTATGTTGGACGTTTACCCAAATGAACGCAAAACTTAATGTTAAAGCGCTGCTCAAAAAACGCCATTTTTCATCAATCGCCGAACACTGCGTAAGTTGCTTACAATACGCAGATGTACCGCATTGAGCGCCTGACGTAGATGGTCGAAACCAATTTCCCTGTGAGGGGGATAATGTCGTAACGTAATCCAGTAATCACCGTGGGTATGCGATGCACATACTTTGTCGTACAGACGAAGTCCGGAAACTTTTGGATCTTACTCCGTATAACAACTTTAGATTTCTTTTATACTAGAATAAAAAGTAAAATTCGATGGTAAAATTGTTTACTTCATTCGGTCTTTTAAAATTAGAGACGCTATCTCAAATTCAAATACACTTTTTTATACCCTAGCGGAATACATTACTGAAAAAATTAAATTCCCTCAAAATGTGTCAGACGCAAAACGAATTATTTCAGTAGAATTTTTAGAAGCACAAATGCGGTCATACATAGAAATATGCATCTACGCCTCCTGGCGGGAAAAATATGTACGACTGAAAGTAGAATATGTACGTAAATATTTGGGGAGTTTGAATTTTATACATACTTCTTTCATTCTGAGCAACGTACTCGGCAGATCATTTTTGCTCTCAGAAAACAAGATTGTATCATTCTCATAAAACAACAAGCACATATGGAAATCCCCAAAACATGAAACAGAATTTTCTGTGAAGTGAATATAAACAAGAACTTAAAGATCCGTTATTAGGCGTAGAAACTTAATTTATTTTGCAAGCTTTCGCTTCCAACGGGAGGCTTCGTCAGGCAGCGAAAAAATAAAACAGAACGGAATCAGATCATAAATGCAATTGAAATATGTCAAACAATCAAACAGGAGCGCGAGTGCTCACGAGCTCAAAATGGTCATGTTGGTCATGACGGGCGCGCTCGCTGTATACCTAAAATTCTGCTCCAAATCGGAGAGAGTTCCATCGTGATGCCAGTGTTGCAAGATTCATGGTGCATCAGGATTTCGATAGTTTCGCGTACAGCCGTAGATCTTGGTCCATCGTAAGGGGCTAACATATGCAGATCTGACCAAATGGGTAAGGATCCTAGGCTGGAGGCATCCCGAGTTAGAGCCGTGCTGAGTTTTCTATTCCTCACATCACGCTGGTGATCTTTTACACGGATCTTGAATGACCTCTTGGTCATACCGATGTAGACTTTCTGAGAAGAGTCCGGGTATTGGAGCGGTATGGCGTACACTCCCGCCTGATTCTCGACCTCCATATTATGACAGCTTGGTGAGAGTAGGGCAGTGATAGTTTTCGGCGACTGAATTCCAACGTCAAGGTTTAACTTTTTTAAGGAATTTTTGATCGCATAATAAGCCCAGGAATGTACGGGATGGATCCAACGAACTTTCTTCTCTGCGTCAGATCAATTAGCGATCTTCTGTCATCTTTCCTAGCTGCTTTAAAGATGATTCGCTCAATATCCTCCATATCGTATCCAGCGTTGTGTGCTAGGACGCGACGGTTGCGCAGCTCATCTTCAAGGTAGTCGGAGGTAGATGTGAGGTCACAGGCTCTGCTCGCTTGGTGTCTGAAGAGCGCGTATTTGGGCTCAAGAGATCCCGCTGATTCAGGCAGGATAGGGTTTTGCACGTGAAAAGGTTTATAAAACACTTTAGTGTGCAGTTTTCCAGTGGGGCTCTTTGATACTAGTACATCCAGGAACGGGAGGGTTCCGTGTACTTCGTATTCGGCTGTGAAACGTAAGTCACGATGGGCCGCGTTCAGATCATTGAGAAACTTGTTTAAGGCCTCAAGTCCATGACTCCATACGAAAAAGATATCATCTGCGTAACGAAGCCACAATTTTGGGGATGGTCCTGGCGACTGCAGTAGTGAATCTTCCTAAGGTCTTAGTACAGCTTCAGCTAACACAGCGGAAAGAGCAGATCCCATTGGGGCTCCTTTCGTTTGCCGATAAATTTTGGATTCGAAAACGAAATAGTTCGAATCGTTAAGTAGGACCAGAATTTTGGCAATGGCGTTGATGGAACCTGCAGGAATAAATCGGAAGCTTCTAGTGATATCTTTAGGTTATCAGCTGTTGCCAATACACACACAACTTTCATAAACTCAAGAAATATTGCGCATTACACCAAAATGTTTACTACCTTACAGAGGAGCACCCATTTTACTCTCTCATAAGCCATTTCTAAACCTTGTGACGTAGTACAGAGGTCAAGCACGTGTCAAGACGACAAATCTGCAGGATTACATTCCGTCCGTGTAGCTTAGTTGGGAGAGCAACTAACTACGAAGTGAGGAGGCGCGGACAAATTTGTGTTTTCACAACCTACAAATACAGCAGAAACTTTCTTAGCAACAGAAAAATACTTTTCAATCAACACATGTAATGCAAAAACAAAATGGTTAGAAAAGCGCTTAACAAGCATGAAACTACGTTTACATACCAACCCTTTTCTGACAAACCCGGTACCTTATCAGTAATGATCTTTCCAAGCATTTTCTCTGGCACACTCAGCAGGCTGTTACCACGGTAGTTCTTACATTCAGTCTGATTACCTCTTTCGTTACACAGAATTACAGTAATAGCAACCTTCCAATCGTAAAAGACAAGGTAAAACTCCAAACACAAGTTCAAAAAATCAGCTAAACCATCAAATATAGTCATCACCATATTTCAGCACATCAGTTTTTATGCCATTTATTCTAGGGTACTTATCATTTTTAAGAGATTTTAGTGCTTTGCAAACCTTATCTCTTAAGGTCCCTGCTGTGTTTGCTTCTCTCTGCGTGGCATTAACCTCTTCTGTCCCTGAATTTTTCTTTGCTTTCATTGTTCTAGTTACTCACAGAAATGTATACCCCACTTTTGACCTAACTCATTGGGCTCCAAGATCATGTTTCAAATTCTTTTCCTCACATAATTTAAAACTTTATTTCTCCTGTTCTTCCTATACCTTATGTTCTTTCAAAATGATTTCCTCTCTTTCCAAAGAAAAAAAAAATTCTTCCCTATCCAGCTTACCATTCTTCCTACACTTTCCAAACTGTGATGAATCAGTTTTGCTGCTTCCATGCTTTTTTTTTTTTTTTTTTGTTTACGCAGGTATTCATTTTCAGTAATTCTGCCTTGAAATCTCCGCGTGTATGCTTCCTTCTACTTTTTACAGTTCTTGTAATCTTTTTTATTGTTGTTTTCATTTCGAGATTTTACAGCCTCTGTGAGCAACTCGATGAACTATAAGCAGTGACCCGTCTCTAATTTAGGGTCACTAGTTCCAAGGAAGGGAGACAGCCCGTGCCGTACGACCAACACAACATCCATACCTCACCGGGATTCAAACCCAGACCCTTCTCGGGAGAATGGTCAGAAGCCAGCGCTCAGATCACTGCTCCTCCGAGCGGCTCCTGTACCCACACTGACCCACTGTGCATCACATTTAATGCTACGGTTACAGAACGAAAACCTCGTAATCAGTAACAGCATTATAGTTTTTAAAACATGCCTACTTCTTTTCCACATCAGTACCACATACATTCAGCTGATTCAGTTGTTCACTAAGCAATTCAGAGCAGTGCTGATGTTCTTTGGAACCCTTTCAACCTTTATTTTTTACATTACAGGCATCTTCCTCGTTCATCTTTTTTTAACCAGAGTACAACTTCACTCGTGCCACAAACAAAATGATCAGACCCAACATCTCGACCTATCATCACACAAGTGCCGGCAACTGGTAAATGATTCAGACGTTGATCATAAATCACGAAATCTATTGCACTTTTTTGTCTCAAAATGAAAATCTCTCACGTGTGTGGATGTACGTGTGGTTGAAAAAAGTATTAGATACACTCAACCCATTCTCTATTCAAACCAGTTTTAATCTCAACCACGCTGGGAACATTAAACTTACTTAGAACATTCTGAACACGGATTTTTGTATTGAAATCTTACATACAAGTGTGAAAATATAAATTTTAAATCTCAAAATAGAAAAATTATGAAGAAGTGTATATGAAATTTAATTTTATAGGGCAATGATTAGCCTTGAGCAACAACTGTGGTGCGTTTTATGTTCTGATATCTCCATCAACAAGTGTACGAAATAAAAAGAACTTTGCGCGACTTGACTACTGTGTGTTTTGGGAACAAATATTAACATATTACATTATTTGAACCAACATGAAAGAATAATAAGAGGAGGTGCAAATTTATTCATAGAGATATGTAACACGAATATCCAAGGTTCGGAGACATTTTCCCAAGTGTCTCATTGGGCTTCAAAATAATGAAACATGTAAAATCGAACTCCTGGAAGCTATGGAATATTTGCGGTCAAAACTTTTGCGTTTCCTTTACTCACTTGAAATCGGGCAGCTGCAGCTATTACTAATATTATGCACGAAGTTTACAATTTCCTTACGTGTAACTTTGCTTTTATCACCGGCATATCGCAGTTGGTTAAGTCGCTATGCACTTTGTGGGAGGCGGACGTTTCTGACGGGTGTTCGAATCCCGCGGTCCTACCCGGCCATCTAGTCTGCGGTTTTTCTGCGGTTTTCCTCAGGCTCCCTGTGTTTGGGGATGCGAATGCGTCGATGGTTCCTTGTGAAGTTGACTCCGGACGCACTTTGTCCCTTACCCGTATGCAGTAGAGAAATGGCGAGCCGCCTATATTAATTAATTTGCCAGTAACCCTCAAGGGCGCGTTGTCGTCTTTGCGGGACTTAACCCACCATGGGCGGACACGCGCGAGATATATATATATATAGAGGGACATCTTTACTTTTATGTAGAATATTTTGAAAAGCCCTCAATGCACATCAGAATTCGGTTTTTACGCTTTCCAACCGTAGGTTGAAGAAGCGTATATGCTCCTGCTTTTTCCGTCCGTCTGTCAGTCCGTCCGTCCGTCTGCCGGCACGATAACTCACGTAAAAATGGTTCGATTTCGATGAAATTTTAGTATGTGGTAGGGGACCACCAGAGGACGAACCCTATTGAAAATGGGTGAAGTGGGGACAAAGGTCACGCCATAAGAGCGGGATCCATTCAATTGCCCTTACGCTCATAACTTGCGTAAATATCATTCGATTTCGATGAAATTTTAGTATTTAAGACCACAAGGGAACAAACCCCATTGAAAATGGCTGAAGTGGGGTCAAAGGTCACGCCATAACAGCGGGATCCATTCAATTGCCCTTATGCGTCATAAGGTGCGTAAAAACGGTTCGATTTCGATGAAATTTTAGTATGTGGTAGGGGACCACCTGGAGAAGAACCCTATTGAAAATGGCACAAATGGAGTCAAAGGTCAGGCCATAGGATCCGGATCAATTCCATCGCTTTTATCCCACACTATTAAGGTGGATGTCAAGTAATTTTGCTTCCTATATTTCCAATGGAAAACCTTTTGTACACATTTCCTTCACAATTAGTGTGTTCCCAAGGATGGAAATTTGAACATCGATTAAAATAACTTCATACTATAACTTGGAATACTTAACATTTTCTAAAACATAAGCATAATTATATTAAAAAACAATAACGCTTCCTTTGGTGGTGTTGAAACCAGAAAAAAGATGGCGCGACATGTACTTTGATGACGTCAGTGGACAAATAAATGTTGGATTGCATAATAACGGTTATGGTTAAGAAATATTATTACGTTTATGGTTTAGAAAATATTAAGTATTCCAAGTTATGAAATGAAGCTATTTTAATCGATGTTCAAATTTTCATCCTTGGGAACGCATTAATTGTGAAGAAAATGTGTACAGAAGTTTTTCCATTGGAAGTATAGGAAGCAAAATTACTTGACGTCCACCTTAAAGTAGCAATTCTTGTTTGTATGTATGAACATTTTATTTTGAAAACGGCTCTAAGAATTTTGATGAAAGTCGTTAACCACCGTTTTCTGGTACTAGAAATCGATTTAGCTTGATCTCGACTTTAGAAGAAATCTTTTAGTTGGTTGAATAGCCACCCCGAATTATAACGTTTTTAGTGTCATGGCGTCGTTCCATTAATGTTTCCAATGCTTTGAAATCTTATGACGTCACAATCTCGCATTTGAGAATGTTGGCGCGTGGTCACGCCATCTGTCTCATTACGTCACGCGTTGTGTGTGGATCCTATTAAAGTTTTATGACGTCATACTCTTGCGAGCAGATGTTTGCGATTCCCATCTGCTTCATTACGTCACTCGTTGTGTGCCTATGTTCGTCCGCACTATAACTCGCGTAACAATCGTTCGATTTCGATGAAATTTTAGTGTCTGGTAGGGGACCACCTGGGAAGGAACCCTATTTAAAGTGAACGAAATGGGGTCAAAGGTCAGTACAGGAACGGGATCCATTCCACTGCTTTTATACGTCATACTAACGTAAAAAATGTTCGATTTCGATGAAATTTTAGTATGTGGTAGGGGACCTCCTGGAAACAAACCCTATTAAAAATGGGCGAAATGGGGTCAAAGGTCAGGACATAGGAGCGGAATCACTTCCATCGCCATTATGCGTCATGACTTGCGTAAAAATGCTTCGATTTGGATGAAATGTTAGTATGTTGTAGGGGCCTGCCTGGGGACAAATTGTATTGAAAATGGGCGAAATGAGGTCAAAGGTTAGGACACAGAAGCGGGATCTATTCCATAGTCCTTATGCATCATAACTTACGTAAAAATGCTTCGATTGCGACAAAACATTATCATGTTATTTCGGAGGTATGCCGAACTGGTTGTGTTGAATATCATCGATATGGGATCAAGGGTCAGGGCACAGGACCGAGATTTATTCCACAGCCATTATACTCATAACTTGAGTAATGATTTCTGGTATGTTGGAAAGCGTGTTATAATCAATGCATTGCATGATTTTACAAACTTGTTTTTTTTTTCTTTCTTAGTTGAGTTAAATTGTAAGTAACGCTTGTAACGTATACTCTATATTCACTTTCCTTTTGATTTTACTATCTCTGGTTATTTTATTTTACTATGTAAATTATCTTCCTACTGAACGAAATATTATTTCACCCGCTGAATGAGATCTGGCAATGAGTGTAAGTCATGACGTGGTGGTAGCTAGTATATAGGCGCGTTCATCGAGGGAGCTGTTGTGTTGTTATGAGGAGCGTTGGGTGTTGTTATGAGGAGAGCTTTGTGTTGTTACGAGGAGAGCTTGTGGTCGTTAAGCGAAAGCGTGTATATTACGAGGAGTGATTATTCATTATTGTTCTACTAGTGTTGTGTGTACCTTAGTTGACCAAGAGTCGTTGAAATAAAGAAGTTTTCAGTAAGTCAGTCTTTCTCAATTCATAGTTTTTGTCAGACCTCTGTCTGGCTGTTAGGTTTATAACATTTATTTGATTCCTATAAATAACCAGCGTTGAGACTTTGTTTAAGTTCGTAATTAACTAGTAACAACACCCTTTTGAATTCATTATTTTGAAGCTTAGTACAAGTATATCATTAGCTAGCTGGTAGGAAGAGAATCATTCATAATAATTAGCTTAGCGGAAAGTAAATAAAGCTAATTCATTATAATTGGCGCCCGAACTTTTCTCGAACACGAGATCCTGACGATTATTACCCATGTCTTCCTTACCTGAGACAACTGCAAATTTCCACCCTCCGGCAAGTCTCGAGGGTAATGGTGTTTTTGTGGACAATTTGCACGAAGCCTGTGGCTCTGACTTTGATATGAATGATTTACACGCACCCAGGCATTCTTCACCATTTCGTAATGCACCAGCTTCTTATTACTCTGAGTCGCGGGTCGTACCTGAGGGAGTTCAATCCTCTCAGCGAAGCAGAATGCTTGCCCATTTCGTGCCGCATGCAGGAACAATTCATTTCAATGGTTTGGAGGGGTCCTTAAAGTTCCTCGAAGATCTGGAAGATCATTTTGATCTCTATAATATTCCTGAAGACTGCAAAGTCCAAATTGCGGGCACTTGCTTGAGGGATACCGCTAAGACCTGGTATCGGCAGTGGAGAGGGTCGAACCCGGATTCTCATTATGAGAATTTCCGTGCAGAATTCTTGGAGGTCTTTCCTTTCGGCCTCAGTCGAGCTAGCCTTGCTCAACAGCTTTTTCGCGTCAGCAAGGTCCCAATGATAGCCATGTTGCATTTGCATTGGAAACTACACGCCTATATAACCTATGGGATCCACATGCCAGTCATGTTGACATGTTGGATACCCTCGTGCAGCAGCTCGACCCATTCTTACAAGATTTTCTTGAGGTTCGACACCCTGCCACCATTCATGAATGCCTTCGCCTCATACGCACGTATGAAGAGCGACATGGCAAACATGGTTCAACTCACCATGCTCGGGCACCCCGCGAGGCTTATTACGAAAACCCTCAGCGGCATAATAGACATAACTTTCAGTGCGAGCATACACATGTGCCCACCCAAGCTTCATACGTTCCACCACACAGAAGAGTGGCGAACCAACAGCGAGTTTCTGAACAAGCTTCGGGATATCGTAATAATGCACAGTATACTCGACCCCGTTTCACTCAGCAGCATTCGGAACGTTATCATGCCCAGGGCAATGATAATTTTTCTGCCCGTGCTGAGGGCCGACGTAACGGAGATGAAAATGTCAATAGACACGCGGAGTTCCCGACGCAGGTTTCACGCAGTTTTCCTCATCGTGAAAATTTTCCCGATACCCGGCAGGGTCGAGGTTTCCGACTACATGATAACCCCACCAGGATTCCTTTAAACTTCCACAAGAAGTACACGAAGGGTCGGTCCTGCTTCCTGATACCAAACATTCTGACCCTAAAACAGTATTAGTGACTGTTCAAACTCCTCAGTTGCCTGATGTATTTTTGACACTTGAAGACATTATTGTCGAGACAAAGTTCGACACTGGGTCTGAAATATCAGCCCTAAATACAAAGTTTTGCACTGACACTTTTTCTGCAATACACGTTCAGCCTGCAACGCAGTATTTGCGAGGTGCAAATAATGAAATCTTCAGTATCTCAGGAACTGTCACATTATCTTTTGGGCTGGGAAAATCTCGTTTTACACATTCTTTCCTGCTTATAGACGAGCTACCCGTGAAATGTTTAATGGGTATGGACTTTATAAACAAGTTTCAAATAACTTTGAATTTTGTACAACATGTGATTTCCTTTCCGGAACCTGTCGAAATGATTCCTACGGTTCCTGTAGATATCACGAATTTATTATTGAGTAACCAATTGAATGAGGGGCAACGAGACCAGCTTTCTCTCCTTTTACAGGAAAGCCCTGGTTTATTTTCGGATCAACCTGGTTTCACACAGGTGGTTTATCATGTTATTGACACTGATGGTTCGAAACCCATTGCGACGAAACCTTACCCTTGTGCTCCACATAAAAAACAGGAAATGCAACGTCAAATTGCTGACATGATTAAGCAGGGCATAATCAGGGAGTCAACAAGCGCCTGGGCTGCTCCTGCTTTTTGGTTCCAAAGAAACAACCCAATGAATTTCGTTTCGTGACAGATTTCCGCAAGCTCAACCAAGTTACAAAAACGATCAATTATCCCCTACCTGTTATGTCACATATATTAAATGACTTGTCGTCAACCAAATGGATGTCAACTTTGGATTTGGCGAGTGGATATTGGCAGGTGGCAGTACATCCGGACTCTGTCGATAAAACTGGCTTTGTGACTCCTTTTGGGGCCTATGAATATTTACGTATGCCTTTTGGACTCGCTTCTGCACCTGCTACTTTCCAAAAGCTTATGGACACGGTTCTCAGACCTGTCCTGGGTCCCCATGTGCATGTCTATTTGGATGATATTATTATCACATCAGAGACTTTTGACGAGCACCTTTCTCTGTTCAAACAGGTGTTCCAACTTATATACAATGCTGGGTTGACGTTAAAACCTAGTAAATGCCAGATAGCGCGGGACGAGATTGTATATCTGGGGTTGAAAGTCATTCCCAACGGCTTATTTACTGATAATGAAAACATTAGGCCTATTGTTGACTTTCCTCGGCCTAAAACTGCAAAAGAACTATCCCGTTTTCTGGGAATGACCGGATGGTATCAGCAGTTCGTCCCCGCTTATGCTACAATATGTGAGCCATTGTATGCTTTAAAACGTAAATATAAGAAGTTTATTTGGACACCTGAGGCTAACGCTGCATTCGAAACACTGAAGTCTGCATTGACTCAGCCTCCGGTGTTGGCTTTCCCGGATCATACTAAGGAATTTGATATTTATACTGATGCATCCGGAGTTGGTCTTGGTTGCGTTTTGTCACAAGCTGGGCATCCAATAGCTTTTGCGTCTCGTACTTTAGCCAAAGCTGAACGCAATTATTCAGCTACGGAACGTGAATGTCTTGCTGTTGTGTATGCACTGAATAAATTTCAATGTTATCTTAACGAATTGACAGTTAACATAATTACGGATCATTCTGCCCTTCAGTATTTGAATTCTGCTAAGCACCTATCTCAAAGACTTATGAAGTGGGCTCTGAAGTTACAAGAGAGCAATATCAAAATTTCGTATCAGCCAGGTCATAAGAATCAATTACCGGACGCATTATCTCGCGTTCCGATTAGTGGGGTCCCCACAGAAACTACTCCTGGATGTCAGCCTTTACTTCTAATAGCTGATGTAACATCCAGAGAGCAGATAATGGCAGAATTAATAAATGATCCAGATTTTGGGGATATCTGCAATTTTTTGCTTGCGGGTTCGCCCCTACCAAGTGATCCTTCTCTGGCTGGAAGGTCACAACATTTTGAAGTAATAGAGGGTCTTCTTTATTATACAAAATCTCGGACTACTAGGGCAGAGTTTCGCTCATGTATTCCGCGAACCCTTAGAATGGCTCTTTTAAATGAATTTCATGACAAACCTCTTGCAGGTCATTTAGGTATTCGCAAGACCCGTTGTAAATTGCGGGATGTTGCCTATTGGCCTGGCATGTACCAAAGTGTGCTCGCATACGTTCAATCATGTCACTTGTGTCAGATTAATAATTACCGTAATGTAAGACCGGCCGGTCACTTGAAATCTAGTTCAAGTTCTCATGTGTTTGATATTATTTCAATAGATTTATTGGGACCTTATCCATTATCTGTTAAAAACAAAGCTCGTTACATGTTAGTACTAACTGATAATTTTTCTAAATGGGTTGAAGTTTTTCCCATTAAAGCCGCTACGGCAGAAGTTATTTGTAATGTTTTCGTTAATGAAGTATTTTCTAGATATGGTGCACCTAATAAAGTAGTTTCGGATAATGGTCCTCAATTTATTTCTGACATTTTTGAAAGAATGTGTGCGAGACTACACATTAAACATAAATTCATTTCCCCATATCATCCCCAGAGTAATCCTGCGGAACGCGTTAACCGAACGCTAGTGAAAATGATCGCGACTTTTGTAATGGATGATCATGAAAGATGGGATGACCATTTAGAGCTTTTTGCGTTCGCCCTCCGCTCGTCTGTCCACGAGTCTACTAAAATTACTCCTGCAGAACTTTTTCTGGGTCGCAAAATTAAAACCCCTTTTGAAAATTTAACGGGGATTATCGGCGAACTAAACCAGCGACCAACTCCGCAATCAGTCCGAATCATGGCAGAAAAAGCTCGTGTTGCAATGCTAGGAGCACAAGCGGCTCAAGCAAGATATTATAATTCTAAGCGCATGGAACCAGATCTTGTCGTTGGAGATCTCACTCTCGTGGAAACGCACTTCCAGTCTTCTGTTTCGCATACTTTAGTGAAGAAATTTGCACCCAGCTACGAAGGTCCATATCGGGTGGCAAATATCTTTGAAAATAATATTGTTCTGGAGAAACCTGACAATCATTTTCAATATGTACATGTTGATCAGTGTCGCAAGTATCATGAACGGAATATCCAGTTCATAATCAACCCTACTCAACCTTCTGTTCCACAGACTCAAGAATCTATATCTCATGTTCAACCGCCAGAAATGTTGGACGAACCACCAAACATTTTTGAAGAATCTCCAGTGATTTTTCCTTCACAATCCCCTCCTCCAGACGGGTTTCTACACACGCAACCTGATTCTCCCATGAGACCAAGGGGCGAATCGAGTTCCTCGAATACTAGTATCGTTCCTTTCCCTCCAACCATTGCAAAGACTATTGCTGCGCCGTTTCCGGATAACTCTGCACCAACGCGGGCTACTTCTTCTCTGAATACCTCGTCAGAAAGTATTCCTATAGGCAAATCTAAGCATCGCCCTGCACGACCACTGCATTACAGCAGCGACTCAGAGGCTTCAGACATTTCTGACTTATCAGTTATGAATCCTAAATTTCATGTTCCAAACCGTCCAGCACTACCAAAGGCTGGGCGCAAACGTGACTTGTCTCCCCAATCTGCTTCGCCGCAACAGCGACGAAGGCCGAAATCTTTGCATCCGCCCGGGTTTCGCCCCTGGAACCTACGTTCAGGGCAAACAGGGCCGATGCCTGCTGCTACTCTCATGCCACGCGGGCGTAAGCGAAAGCAAACGATGTGGCCGGAGACACGTCCGTCCAAGAAAATACTGGAAGGACACAACGGGCCCCAGCACAAAGGGACTTCATATCAAAAGCCTGGGGGAGCCCGTTCCTATCAGCCGCAGCAGGGATTTCCGGACCGCCAGACTTCAGACGTTCCTGACCGTTCCTATCAGCCGCAAGGATTTCCGGACCGCCAGACTTCTGATGTTCCTGACCGTTCTTCTGCGCCGCAGGGATTTCCAGACCGCCAGACTTCTGACCGTTCCTATCAGCCGCAAATATTTCCGGACCGCCAGACTTCTGATGTTCCTGACCGTTCTTCTGCGCCGCAGGGATTTCCAGACCGCCAGACTCCTGACCGTTCTTCTCGGCCGCAGGGATTTCTGGACCCACAGACTTCAGCCGTTTCGGACCGAAGGATTTCCGCCATTCCTGACCGTTCCCGTCAGCCGCCGGGATTTCCTGACCGACAGCAGACCGATGTTCCAGATCCATTACAGTCCCTGAAGAGATCGAAGCCACCTGATTTTACCAGTCCAATTAGGCCTGGAAAACGTTATCGCACTAGAGTTTTTTATGCGTCCTCGAGATAAGTAAGTTCTCGTGGACAGGTTCTTTTCTCAGTTTGTTGTTTTTCCTGCACGACCAGTTGGCGTGTCAGAATTTCTTTTTTTCGTGTGGGCCTATGCATTCTTTTTTGTGTATATATGTGTGTGTTTTTTTTATATTTCTTCTATGTCCATCTACTAATCCACTTTTTTTTTATATATATCTATGTGCTTAGGGGTAAAATAATAAAATTGTTACTGTTAGGCAGCTTCAGGTAAATTTCGCTGCTGATACAGTTGGTATGTATTTCAACGAATAATGCGAACGTAATTTGAAATTAAAATAATAAAATTGTTACTGTTAGGCAGCTCCAGGCAATCTTCGCTGCTGATACAGTTGGTATGTATTTCAACGAATACTGCGAACGTAATTTGAAATTAAAATAATAAAATTGTTACTGGTAGGCAGCTCCAGGCAATCTTCGCTGCTGATACAGTTGGTATGTATTCATCGAATAATGAGAACGTCATTTGAAATTAAAAAAGTGATTCCTGCTAGACAGAATAAAAAGGAAAGTATGCCGATGCAGGTTTGTTTTGTTCTACAATACAAGTTCACAGTCGAATACAGATTTCTTACATTGTCATGCCAAGTTTGAGAATGTAAATACGGCTACCACCAAACCACAAAACAAAAAAGAGGTCGAGAAACGTCATTCAACGAAATGTAAGACTTACACTCCAAAATTGATAGGTTTTTCGGAAACAAAAAAAAAAAAAAAAAAAAAAGGAAACAAAAGAAAAAAAAAAAAATTAAGGGGGAGATGATGTAACGTATACTCTATATTCACTTTCCTTTTGATTTTACTATCTCTGGTTATTTTATTTTACTATGTAAATTATCTTCTTACTGAACGAAATATTATTTCACCCGCTGAATGAGATCTGGCAATGAGTGTAAGTCATGACGTGGTGGTAGCTAGTATATAGGCGCGTTCATCGAGGGAGCTGTTGTGTTGTTATGAGGAGCGTTGGGTGTTGTTATGAGGAGAGCTTTGTGTTGTTCCAAACGAAAATTAAATTATTGTGGTTAACGATTTTTGAGTCCTGCTACCTTAAAGAGAGAAAAACAAAGACTACTGCTTGCAGAATTATAAATCCAAAATATTTGTTCAAAACATTTAGTTTTCTCTCTTCTAGCAAAAGAGCCTTTAATATAACGCAACAAAAAAAATATGAAACTCTTAACAAATCATTTAGTACGTTATAAAAGGATAAAAGAAACAGCTAGTGCTAAAATATTGACTTTTTCGATAACAGAAGTAAACAAGAATGATGACACCGAATTCTCGGATGTAATTGGCACGTCTTTTGAATTCGTTCTGACGCAAATTAAATTTATCAAAGTTATTCAAAGTAAATGGAACCGATACGGAAGACAATAGTATCTGAAGGAAGAAAGAAGTTTTTCAATAGGGTTTTTAATCACTCAGATATTGCTGTAAACAGAATCGTGAGCTTACGCCCTTTGGTTGCAGACTTGTGCGTTCAGAAAAAAATGAATTTATATGAGAAACATTTCGCACCGGAAACGCTCTCCAACACAGAAAGAAGTTTTCAAATCGGACACTTAGAAACAGAGATATCGACAAAAATAAGACGTGACTTTACGTCTCCTGGTGGGAAAACCATGCATTATTTTAGGAAGAAAGTATTCTCAAAAGGTTTTTCCATATGAGCGGTATCGGCCCATGAGAAAATAATTTTTAGTCGAGTTGTCAGGAGCCTAGATTTTGCTGCAAATATATCAGAAGCAGAAATTAACACTTATGCCCCCTGGTGGCCAAATCATTCTTTACCAAACATCAGAAATTATATGAAAAATATTTTCTATCAGGTGTTGTATGCGATACAGGAAGAATTTTTCAAGTCGGAGTTAAAGAAGCAGAAATAACGCAGAAAACGCAATTTACCTTTGCGCCCCCTAACAAAAAGTCTATGATTTACTTGAAAATTTTGAATTTATATGAAAAGCATTTCGCATCGGAAACACTACCCGGCAAAGAAGAAATTTTTCAAATCGAACTCCTAGAAGTAGAGATATTGACAAATATAAGATATACATCTACGCCCCTCGCGTAGAAACCATGCATTATTTTTAGAAGAAAATGTTTCTAAAAGGTTTGTCGACATGAGTAGTATCAGTCCACAAAGACTTTATTTTCAATCGAGAATTTAGAAGCTTATATTTTGCTGCAAATACATCAGAAGCGGAAATTAAGATTTACGCCCCCTGGTGACCAAACTATATTTTTTTTTACAAAAATTAGAAATTATGTGCAAAGGATTTCCCATCCGGAGCTTAATCCGGTGCAGAAAGAATTTTTCAAATCGGAGATTTAGGAGCAGAGATGTAGAGGGAAACGCAATTTACCTGTACCCCCTAGCGGAAAGTCTATGAATTACTTGAAAATTTTGAAATTATGTGGAACACATGTCACACCGGAAATTATCTAATAAAGAAAGGATCTTTTAAATCGGACCATTAGAAACAGAGATATTGACAAAAATAAGGTATATATCTACGCCCCCTGGCGGAAAAAGCATGGAATATTTTAAGAAGAAAATATTCCGAAAAGGTTTATCGACGTGAGTGGCATCGGTCCAAGGAAGAACTTTTTCAATCGAGATTTTAGAAGCTCAAATTGTATGGCAAATACATTGCAAGCAAAAATTAACGATTACGCCCCCTGGTGGCCAAAGTAGTATTATTTACCAAAACTTAGAAATGATGTGCAAAAGATTTCCCATGAGGAGCTGTATCCGCTAAATAAAACATTTTTCAAATCGGATTTTTAGAAGAAGAGACATCGGGGAAAAGGTAATTTACTTTTACGCCACCTAGCGGAAAATATATGCTTAATTTGAAAAAGTAACTATGCCTAAAATACTCTTCGACATAAATGAAATCGAAAGATAAAATATTTTTTTCAATCGGATGTTTAGAAGAAAATATGTGGAATAAAATGTATTTTGAATTCTACATCATCTGCATTTACGCCCTCTAGCGACAAAATTGTACATCGTAAAAAAAAAATGAAGGATCATCATTCGTATATTTCAAGCTTCCCAATGAAAAATGAGTTTTTCAAATCGGACTAATAATCGCAGAGATATCGTGTCTACAGACGGACGGACGGGCAAACCGATAACATAAGCACGATCTTTTTTTACAAAAGACGTGCTAAAAATGTCAAAGAAATTCACGATTGAGCCTTTCCTTTCTTGCGGATATTTTCTCAGTATTTTGTATATTTCGTTTCATACTTTCTTTTAACTTACTGTCGCACTGTCTTTCTGAGAAAATATCTTGTTTCATTTTTTTCTCTTCAATGTTTTTTTATCTTCTTTTCTACCTCTCTCTTCTCATCTATTTATTTATGTTCGCTAAAATATTTTATCGTTCTTTCCAGCGACATAATTATTCTTTTCTTCTCACTCTTTACTCTACATCTCGCTGTCTTTACTGTCTCGCTTCCTTTCGCTTTTCTCTTTCTTTGCTTACGTTTCTCTCTCTTTTTCTCTGCTATGTTTGCCTTTCTTGTGATACGCCATGTTTCTGTCATATTCTTCCCATACATTGGTATATATTACGGATCTTCCACATCATTCCCTTCAGCATTGAAAATTATTTTTTCAGAGGTTGCTTTTCGATGTTTGTTTGTTAAGTCAAACCGCTGTCTCAGTAATTTCGGTATCATTATTTTCTCGTACCATTTATTTATTTGTTGTTAAATTTATTTCAAACGTGAGACTTTTGTTAATATTCTCACCACATCTCCTTGCGAAAGAGTCGATGTAGAGTCTATTCTGCTCTTTTTTTCTTATCAACACTGATTCCAGCACCAAAGTCTGGCCTGGAACTTTTTTATAGTTTATTTTCTTTTTCTTTCTTTTGTACATCAAGCTCTTAATATTATGCTATGTATTTCAAGCAATCCATCTTAGAGGCAATATTTTCTGTGAGACCACATGCAAAAAGTTAGCAGCAGAACTCCTCGCGAATAAAAAACAAAAATGCTAAAAACAAAACAAAAAGTATTTATTTTTTATGTTTAATAATGTCAAATATTTACTAAAAATAGAAAAATATTCGTTAAAAATAAAAAAAAAAATAAAAAAATATATTTCCTTCAACGATAATGCAACTAGTTATTTTCTGTAATAAAGAGATAATGTTAGTACTCAACTTATTAATCGTAGCTATACATTTCATGGAAAAAGTTCTTTGGAGTTGCAGAGGATAACAATCTCTAAATTTTCCATCGCAAGCCTATGTGTATTGTCTCGAAATAATAACCGATGTCCAGAAAATGATCGTTGCATATCACAGGAAATTAACTTTGTCAATATTTTAAAAGGGGGATATCACTAACCCTTTATAACGAAGTGAATTTCTCCGTCATTTTTATCCGCGCCAGGATTCGAACCCGGGTCCACTCATTCCGGAATAAGTTGCTCTACCAATTAAGCTACGCGGACATTTTATTCTGATACCTATCTGCCTTTATGTCGTGTGCGTCCTTCTGGCAGGTACGTCACATCTCCTGGTACGTTACACCTTAAACAGTAAATTTTGAGTACAAGTTGGCCTTCTAAACCTTGAGCAACCTTCCACATAGTTTAAAATCCACTGTATTTTTCTAACATGCACAAGACTTTGTTTCTTAGGGCTTCTAGTTTTGAGCCTGAGAGTGCATTAAATGTCCGTTTAACGTCCTGCACGTCTTTAACTGATTCAGACAGTCAGTGTGTTGTTTTGAATTTCTTCATCGAATGACATAAGAAACTTAAATTAGAAGACATGTATCCAAATCTAACTAGTTATCATCATCATCATGTCAACCATTATCAATCCACTGCTGGATTAAGGTTCCCCAAGTTTCTTCCACAACTGTCTGTCTTGATTCTGTCTCCCCCTTGTTACTTCGGCATGCTTTCGAATTTCATCCATCTGTCTTCCACGTGGTCTTCTTCTGCGTCTTTTTCTGTCCCTTGGAATCTAGGCTAAAATTTCGGTTGTCCTAAAATTTCGGTTGATTTTCGTTAATTCTTGTAATTTCATGTCAAAATCTTGAGACGTCTTTATAGTTCAATTTTTTTGCTCTAATAACGGCTAGTCAATTACTTTTTATACTTAGAGAAAAGTATAATGCATGTAAAATAGGTACCATATTACAAGAAGCAGATTTTCCTTTCAGCTAATTATCGAAATTTTGAAAGATCTAATAGCTAAATTTAAGGTAATTAGATTTCAAAGACATCATTCCTTTTTTATTTCTTCTGGGGCCCTCAGTCTGCCCCAGCGACTTTTGAAGATCCTTCGTCGATGTCTGCGTCATTCACTTCATTTCACTGAAAAGATTATTTATAATCATGATTATGTAAGGGAACTGCCTTTTTTTTTTTTTTTTTTTTTTGCGTGCAGGAAAAGTCACTAGAAAACTTATGACAGCGAAGGTCAAACGTTGTATGACGTAAGCAGCGCGCATGACCTTCGTTAAAAAGAAACCCAAAGAAAGAAAAAGATGAAGAAATGAGCCGAAAATAATAACCTTTTGGGAACATTTTTTTCCTGCCATTCAGCGCTTAATAAGCATTGGCGTAAGTGCAAAAGTAAAAAAAAAAGTTGAATCTCCAACTCGTTTAAGAATTATATCCGTAGGCCATTCGACAAACGCTTAGGCCGCCCCGGTGGCGCAGTGGTCTAAGGCGTTGGCCTCTGATCATTCGTCCGTAAGGGGTCCGGGTTCGAATCCCGGTGAGGCATGGATGTTGTGTTTGTCTTACGGCACTGGCTCTCTCCCTTCCCTGGAACCAGTGACCCTAAATTAGGGACGGGCGACTGCTTATAGCCCATTGAGTTGCTCACGGTGGTCGTTAAACCTCCAATAAAAAAAAAACGCTTATGATGTCCTTGTTCCACAAAGATTAGCATAGAAATTACTTTCCCTTCTGACGTGACGCGCACAACAGAAAAAACATGTTTAGAATGCCCAAAAACATCGTGTTTAGAAGGATCGCTTTTGAAAAACCATTGAAACTACTTTATAAATCTATATATCATTCACACACCGTAAAATGTTCATAGGAATTCAATTTACCGTCTTAAGCGATCAGAATTTAACAATACCTATGCTTCTTCTACGCCATTCATAATATTTGCAGATTTTGCCTCCCTCCAAACTAACAAAAACTTAATGAAATTGGTTTCAAATTGTACAGTATTTCCTTACAATTCGGGAATTACAGACTATGGATATTTTTGCCACTGTGTGAACATATTACTAAACATTGAACAGATTAATCTAGTTCCGTTGTTTTTCACCTGTTGAAACAAAATTTGGAGAATTACAACCTGTGTTTTGAGTTCGACAAATAATACGTTTTGAATCCGAACCTTTAGGCAACACGACAAGAATTAATTCTACTTATTTGGTTCAGTGCAAGGTTTCGTGCTCGTTTTTTGGAAAATCTAATAAAATAGTTTTTATTTTTCATTTGATTTTCATTTCATTTATTTCGTATTTCGGTTGTCACAATATGCAGTTGCCATTCTAATGTAAAGTAAATTAATAGAGCAACAACCAGAAAATAAGAGGGAAAAGGCCTCCACGAGGGCTGTCAAGCCCTCTCATCCTCATGACGGAACACATAAAAAATATCCAATTTTTTGAGATTTCTTTCTCGTTATGCATATTTTAACACAATTAAGCGTTCAAATATTTTGTCTATTTGTCAAGCAAGTGAAACAGTTATATTTATTCTTGGCTGACATTAGTTTGTACCGAATACATATTCTTAACATCCATCAAGAGAAAACAGTAGAACAAGTCTTTTCACTTGAACTGTAATGTCAGCGTTCAAAATCTGAACACCATGAAAGTACTTACTACCAGTTTCATCACAAAAGTACTACCTGTTTCATCATGGAAGTACTACCTGTTGATTAGAGTCTTCGAACCTGAGTTGAAATTGCAATACAGTGAAGAAGTCTAAGGTCCCCCTCCGACCCAAAAAAATCCGACGGGCACAATCGAAGGTGAAGCAAATGGTGATCTTTGCGCGTGATCACATTGGCGACATCATGACAGATAAAGTACCATGTGGAACAAGTGTCACAGCAACCATGACTTCCTGCAAAACATGCGCAGAAAAATGCACTGCAACCGATCCGACTTGCTCAGAGATGAGTCTCTCATTTTGCATGACAATGCAAGACCATAACATGTGGAAGGAAGTGACAGCTTTGCTGGAGAAGTACACGAGGGAAGTGTTACATCACACATCCTATACAGCCCAGATAGAGTTCACCAGACTTTGACTTGTTCCCAAAGCTTAACACTTTTACTGCCAAGTATACAAGTGAGAAATGTTGTGATTAGGCCATTTGTGATAAGTTGATATTTGTGTATTAGAATACTTTTGAACATGTGCGTGATATATGTTGCATGTGGAGAGTGCAGTTTGTTAAGCGCAATTAAATTTTTAAGTCTTCGTCACATGAGACCAACACGGCCTACTAAATATGTTTTGCAGCAACAGGCCACGTAAGTCTCTTGTGACCAGTTTCTTTTGAATTTTCTCACCTAGAGTTTCTTTGACTTTTCTATAATTTCCTGGATTTCATTGTTTTTCCCATAACCTACATGCATTTGCTTTCTTTTCAGAGTAAAGAGTCAATAATGTCGATTCCTCAAACTTCATTTTACGGGAAGAAAATCCCCTTCAAACTCCTCGTCAAAGTTCTGATGATTCAGCAAATTCATCTTAACAGCCATCGACCAGTGGCTACAGAAACATGTCTGGTAAAGACACAAATAGTGAAAGTGAGGAAGATGTTCTCTATGACTCATCCATTGACTCCGACTGGCTTCCAGAGTCTGAAGGGGACGAAAGTGATGATGACAATAGTTTTTCAGCTGAAACAAATGAGTCTTCCGATCAATCAGAGTTAGAAGAAGAGGACGGTGATTCCAGCACAGGATATGACTGGAATGCTGTAAACTCATCGGTCCAACGAAACATTGCATTCACAGGAAGGAGTGGCTTATCACAAGCTGTTCTTGATTTGGAAGAATCTACCCCATTTGATATTTACAAACTTGTAGTAAATGATGAGGTGCTTGATTTACTTGTGTTGGAAACCAATCGGTATGTCGCAGAAAAAGTGAAAGTTCAGGGACAAAAGAAACATGCAAAAGTGAACAAATGGACTGACACCACCAAAGCTGATATGCAGCATTTTCTTGGATTATATCACTGGACAACAATGAAATTGCTCCTGAGGGGAAAGTGTGCAATTCTGTATGAAATTAACCCACTGAACACGAATATCGCCATGAAAAACTTTCTTTGGCTCCTGTTTCGGAAATACAGCTAATGGAACGTTAAAAATTTGTGATTTTTAGTAAAAAAGTAGGTATAATGAGTAATATTTTTTTTATGTTACATATTAATAAATTTATGATAAATATAATAAATATTAGTAAATGTATATTAAAATTGTACTGAAATAAAAATTTAGTAAGAACATGAGGTTCGTACGGCGTTTTCCGTACTCTTAGGCACCGTCAGACCAGAAAGTATTGCATCATTGGGTGAGAAGTCCAGAGTTCCCGCGACATCCGGTGTAGTACACTGCCGGACAATTGCTAAGGACGGATGACAATAGCAGCGGCAGCAAACATAAAATGGAAGGCAGGAAAATGTGGAAATTAGCATAAGTGCGGGATACAGTAAGACGTGTTGTGCGTATGCAAATTTTGGATTGCCGAACTTGTTCGTGACGTCATAGCGCTGATAAGAGATATAAAGGATTTGACGCGTATTGACCGTTGTTGTTCAAACGCAAAGTTGAAAGGGAAATAATCAATTGACGAACTTGCAATTTTCAGTATGTATTCCCGACATCACCTAGATGATTTTACGCGTGGCCGGATTATTGACAAGATTGAAGAAGGGCGAAAAATAACAGATGTTGCCAGGGAATTCGACGTCAGCCACAGTGTTGTTTCAACGCTTTGGAAATCATTTCAAACAAATGGAGAGTGTAGCAAACGTCACGGGGGAGGTCGTGTTCGCAGTACGACACCTGCAGAAGACCGGTACATAGCGCTATCAACAAAAAGACACCGGCGCAGCACAGCTAGTGAGGTAGCAAATCAGTTTATGGCTGCTACTGACAAGCGGATCTCCCGAAAAACTGTCGCCAGACGTTTGCATGAAATAGGACTATACGCCCGCCGTCCTGTTGTGTGCATCCCATTGTCCAGACGTCACCGTACCGCCCGTTTGCAATGGTGCCATCAATATCGTAATTGGACTGATAACGACTGGTCTGCTGTCCTCTTCTCAGATGAGAGTAGATACAGTCTATCGTCTGATTGTCGACGACAACTGATCTGGCGTGATAGTGGTACTGCATATTGTCCAGCAAACATACAGGAAAGGGACCGATATCCGACATGTAGTGTCATGGTATGGGCTGGCATCATGATCAATGGCCGTACGTCCCTCTATGTGCTTCCAACTGGGGCTATGACTGGCCAACGATACATTAATGATGTTCTGCTACCTCATGTTCGCATGTTCCGTTGTGCTGTCGGTGATAGATTCATTTTCACGGACGACAACGCAACATGCCATCGAACAGTCGCTGTCCAGGGGTGTCTTGAGAGCGAGGATATTCAACGCCTCGTATGGCCAGCACGTTCTCCAGATATGAATCCCATTGAAAATGTGTGGGATGCTTTGGGGAGGAGTCTTGCTGGTCGCCAATGCCCTCCAATAAACAAGGACACCATCATCCGTGCACTGACAGAGGAATGGGATAAATTACCCCAACAGCTGCTTGATAATGTTGTGCAAAGCATGACACGACGTGTGGAATCTTGCATCGCCCTCCATGGTGGCCATATCCCGTATTGACATCTTACGCCGGAACGCCTGCGGACGGTAATTACATTTTTTTCACGTTTACGTATTCTGCACAAAATGGCCTGTTTGTCCCTTGAACACGTTCCAAAGCCTTCTGGATTTCAGAGCACAATAAATTGTCTTTCTTGTAATGTCCTGGCATTCTGACATTATTTTATTTCACTTGGCATCCAACCACACTTACTTTTTTATGCGCTATATAGCCGTTTATGATCCGTCCTTAGCAATTGTCCAGCAGTGTATTACCCGATGTGTTGCAATCCTTTCAGTTTTATCAGCCCAACGATAAAGAGCTCAGTCCATTTTTTTCTTTTCCTTCATTGGTGAGTGTACTCTCGTGATAGCAGCCTGTTGAATTGATCCTTGTATTGTGATATTACGTAGCTATGCCGCGTGCATGTGTGAATAAGGCGGATAACTTTTGCTATATATGTGTAAAGTGACATTGGCTACACAGAAAAAGTCCATCACTCCGGTTGTTAAAAAGGCTTATCATTTGTATTTCGGCTGCAGGATAGGCGACGAGGATAAGGACTGGGCTCCACATGTATGTTGCCGGACGTGAGCAACAAATCTGTCACAGTGGTTTAGTGGCAAAAGAAAAACGATGGGTTTTGCTGTTTCCATGATTTAGAGGGAACCCACAAATCACATAAATGACTGTTATTTCTGTATGGTGTTACCAGTGGCTGAACGTATCACAAAGAACAAGAAATGGACTGTAGAATATCCAAATATACCTTCTGCTGTACAACCTGTACCTCATTCTGAAGAACTGCCCATTCCCAAGCATCCGACAAATTTTGTTATCGATTTAGATGAGGTCCAGGAAGACGATTTGTGTAATCCGAAACCGTCAACGTCACGGATTATTGAAAGCGATGACGAATATGCATCTTTTGAGTCTATGCTACATAAAATGATATCACAGGAACGGAATGACCTTGTTCGCGATTTGAATTTAACCAAAGTTAAAGCAGAGCTACTAGCGTCAAGGCTTCGTCAATGGAATCTTCTAGAACAAAATGTTCGAGTGAGTTCGTTTCGTATTCGTCACCGACGATTCGAGCAATTCTTCCAAAAAAGTGAAAGCTTTGTGTTCTGTTGCAATATTGACGGCCTAATGCAAGGACTAGGAATACAACATGTTACGCAAGAATGGCGTCTATTTATAGACTCCTCCAAGTTGAGTCTTAAAATGGTTTTACTGCATAACGGGAATCAGCTACCGTCCACTCCAGTTGCACATGCGGTGCACATGAAAGAGACCTACAAAAACCTTAAACAGCTGTTGGACAGACTTAATTACAAAAGTTATGGTTGGCTTATCTGTGCTGACCTGAAGGTAGTGTCTCTGTTGATGGGCCTTCAGCAGGGATACACAAAGCACTGCTGTTTTCTTTGTCACTGGGATTGCCGAGCTACATGTCTGCACTACATAGATAGAGACTGGCCTCCTAGGACGTCTTTGACACCTCGACAAATGAATGTTCAGAACCCACCACTGACAGATCCTCAGAAAATCATACTACCCCCTGTCCACATAAAACTCGGTCTTGTAAAGCAATTGGTTAAAGCCATGGACAAAACTAAACCGGCGTTCAAGTACTTGCATGACAAATTTCCTCGACTGAGCGAAGCAAAAATAAAAGAGGGAATTTTTGTGGGTCCGTAGATCAGACGGCTCTTTCAAGATTCGCAGTTTGAGGACATGCTTTAGTGTGATGAAAGAGAAGTGTGGGATGCCTTTTGTCAAGTAACAACAAACTTCCTGGGGAATTCCAGGGCTGAAAATTACGAAGATCACATTACCGACCTGCTTGCTCTGTATCACAAATTTGGCTGTAATATGTCTTTAAAACTGCACTTCCTGGATTCTCACCTGGATTTCTTCCCGGATAACTGTGGCAAATTTAGTGATGAGCATGGTGAACGGTTTCATCAAGATATGGCCGTAATGGAGCAACGATACCAGGAAAAGTGGTCCACTTTGATGCTCGCAGACTACGTTTGGACACTCTTCAGAGATATCCCTTTGGTGGAATACAACCGAAAGGCAAGAAGAAGTAAAACGCCATGAACTGGTAACTGACTTCTATCTATGCATGAAAAACTCATGTACATATCTCAAAACTACATTTAATACAAATGTAAAAAAAAAGAATTACACTATCTATTTTTAATTGCATTATAAAAAATTACACTTACTGCTGTTTCAGATTGTATTTACTTCAAAAGAAGTGTAATGTAACGCATGCAATATATATATATATATATATATATATATATATATATGAAGAGTACATAAACACTGGTTGCAATTGCTAAGGAACACTTGCATGCTATTTCAATGGGAGAGATTTGGTATAAAGGTTGGCAGACTGAAATCAAAATGTCCTAAAAACTGATTTAGAATAATGAATTTCCTCATACACATGAAAAATTTGTTAGAAACACATATTTTGATTATGATTTTTGATTTTCTTAAGTGTGTGAAGCTCTTTAATTAGCAGCATAAATAAATATTTATAAGGGAAGCGCATCGAGAGTTGCAGGCAAATTATATGCTTCTCTCCCATTGAAATAGCATGCACATGTTCCTGATCAATGGTCAACTAGTGTACCTGCATATTACAAACAAACCGTAGACAATTCAACTTTTTTATGGTCATATTCTGTTTCAGCACATGGAATTCATTAAGAAATGGCTATTTTTATCTCGGAAGCATGAACTTCATCAAAAATTGTTGTCCACTGTTACTTGTGTACATGGGGCTGGTTAGAATGGAGTTCAAAGCTACTGGTCCCGTCACAAACTCTTTTCAATAAGGTGACTGGAAACCCAATGATTCGAAACAGATTTGAACTCCATTTGAGGATGTAGCATTTTGCAGATAATTCCCAAGCCAAGAAAGGTGACCGCTCTCATAAATTCAGAGATCTTTTAGAAGTACTGCTTCAGAACTTCAATGGTGTCCAGTCTCCTGGAGAAATCATTGCAGTAAACGAAACAATGATTACTTATCGTGGGCGGCTCTCATTTCGACAATATATACCTGGTAAAGCCCACAGATATGGAATAAAGCTCTTCAAATTGTGTGATCCAATGGGCTATCCCAGCAAAAACACAAGTGGTGGGAAACTGCTGGCCACTAGCTGGCAGTGGTGGGTCACTGCTGGCTGAAATCTGCCGTTCATGGCCCGGTAGCGGTCCGTTGGTGGCAGCGCTATCAGTTGGCAAGCCATTGATGGCCCAGCAGCATCGCCGTGAATCGTGGGCCACCAAGCAAGTGCCACTAGTGGCCCGTTGCTGGCAACCAATGTAACCCAACAGCAGGTGGAAGCAACGGGACTGCGCATGCGCAGAAGCAACACTTGTTGTGTCTCTCATGGTACCAGTTAGTTGAAGACGACGCTATTGCCATCGTGTTATTTTAGTGGATGTTAAGAAAAAAAATCCATATGTAGAGAGGTTAGTTAATTTCATAATGAAATTTCACGTAGACGAAGATATCAGATTAAGCCATAAAATACACCCACTCCATTCCATGAATTGTTTGGATGAATAACAAGAAAAAAATTGAAACCGCTTGAAAGAGATGTCCTGGAAAACCATTAAAAAAGCGTTTGTTGAAAAAAAGAAAAGAATTGTACGCGTACAAAATTTATTAATTATTTGGAAAAAAAAAAAAAGAAACGCTATGTACATATAATGTACTCATCCATGGGTTGAATACACAAGACTGGGAGGAATTCGCTTCTAAAAAATAACGAGAAGTAAAATAAAATATCTTTCTTCTTTAAAACAAATGTAGCTTCGGAAAACGGAAAGGAAAGATACAACGTTAAAAATGTAACAGAATATGACATGAACCCGGGTAAATATATATTAATTCAACAATCTCCGTTTAAGACGACAAGGACAATACAAAACTTTGGAAAGCGACTCTAAGTTGGTACACTCATTAAAAATGAGTGAAGTTCCCTTAAGGTAAAAAAAAAAAACTATCGTTACGTTGAAAAAATAAATTTATGAATTATATGAAACTGACTTTTATGAAAAATACCTCGCAATATTGTAAAATGAAAGAGGGAACAATTCGATTACACATTCCGCACGAAACAGAAAGCTTCAAGCACACTCTCGTGCATGGCAAATTGGTCCGGTCGGTAGAGGGCTCAGTTCCCACGCCAACGGCCCTTGTTCGTATAACCCAGATCCAAACGGGCGTTTTTCCGGTCTGTTGAGAAAATTTCCCCAGCGCAGTCCTATAATTCTGAAGTTTCGTAAGGGAAGAAAAAAAAGTTGTAGCTTTGGGAAACTGCGGTTGTCATTTTTTATGGCTGCTCCTGGGAAATTGGCGGACAAGATTGGGCAAGCTACCAGTTACGTCACGTGGTTGCCGGCGGCCACTACCGGCAAACTAGCGGACCACATTATGCTAGCCATAATTTCTGGCACATGCTTGCAGGGCCGCTGAAGGGCCACTTGTGGCAGCTACTGCCTGTGATGGATAACTAATGGCCCTTTTGTGGCATATGACAACTGATGGGGTGCCAACTGTTGGCCTGAACTGCTGGTCCTTCTGTTGGCCACCCGGACATTTTATTGACTGTTCGGCAGCAGCAGCATAGTGCTGGGCCAGCAAGACTGCTTTTGCTGGGATACAAACTCAGTTATTGTCTACACAGGTAAAAATACTGTAGATATGTCTGAACATGGATTCTGTATAGATTATCTTGGATTTAAGTGCAAAGGTTCTTGGAGAAGGCAGGACATTGTATACCGATAATTTGCTACAGCTCTGTCATCTTGGCTCATTTATTACTAGAAAAGCAAACTCACTATACAAGTACACTCCGAAGCAACAGGAAGAATACACCAACGGAAGTAGTCAGTTCTAAGCTAAAGAAAGGAGATGTGTGCTCCAAGATGAATAATGAGGGTACAGTTGTGCTGAAATGGAAAGACAAACAGGATGTTACTATGATTTCAACATGTCACCCAGGAGATGTTATATCAACCTCACGAAAAACTCGGAATAGCGAAGACATCATGAAACCTGATATGATTATACACTACAACCAGGCCAAGATTGGAGTTGATAAATCTGACCAAATGTCATCATACCTGTGTAGTTTACGAAAATTCATTCATTGGTATGTAAAAGTTGCTATAGAGCTTCTAGTAGGCACTACTGTTGTGAATGCTCGTATCATTTACAATGATCTTGCTGCAAGAAACAATGAAGAGAAACTGGTTATCTTCCGTACTTTGTTAGCTGAGAGCTTGTTGGAAATTCACATTCCGTACTTTGTTAGCTGAGAGCTTGTTGGAAATTCACATTCCGTACTTTGTTAGCTGAGAGCTTGTTGGAAATTCACATTCCGTACTTTGTTAGCTGAGAGCTTGTTGGAAATTCACATTCCGTACTTTGTTAGCTGAGAGCTTGTTGGAAATTCACATTCCGTACTTTGTTAGCTGAGAGCTTGTTGGAAATTCACATTCCGTACTTTGTTAGCTGAGAGCTTGTTGGAAATTCACATTCCGTACTTTGTTAGCTGAGAGCTTGTTGGAAATTCACATTCCGTACTTTGTTAGCTGAGAGCTTGTTGGAACAATATGCTACTACTCAAGCAACTCCTCCACCGAAAAAGCAGGTCCAACACTTTTCAAAAGACAAGGATAAATGCACAACTGATGGTAGACGAAAGCGTCAATTTTGTGTCAATTGCTATAAGAAACTGATGGGCACCAATGGTAGAAAGTACGCTCAAAATAAGTGTCATAAAGTTAGCACATTTTGTAGCACTTGTGAAAGCAAACCCTTCCTGTGTAAAGATTGTTTCCATGACCTTCATTCATCTTACGGCCTAACATATGTCTAAGAGTAGACATGTAGAAGTAGTGTAGTCTGTTGTTTTCAGCATTATTTTTATTTAGTTCATTTCCAAAGGTTTCCTATGTTTGTTTGATTCTTTCTGTGAAGCTGAGAGCAATATAGTTGCATGTATCGACTGTAGTCTGTTCTTTCCATCGTTGTATTTTGTTTTTCAGGGAATTCATGTGTTATACATTGTTTACCTCTTGCATTTTTTGTATATCAGTGAAATTTGCGGGTTTTGTGTTTCAGCGGGAAAATATAAATAAATACTTTTTCTGCATTTCTGTCTGATTATTCCCAAAAAAGCAAGAGGCCATGTAGGTTACATGTGACCTACCTGCATAAACCATGGAAATCAAATGAAGAACACATTCACAGGAGGCCATACAAAGTCATGATTTTGATGCTGTACAAGCCAGTTCCTTTTCACTAACAATTATGTCATCATCATCATCATTGTCAACCATTATCAATCCACTGCTGGACGAAGGTCTCCCCAAGTTTCCTCCACAACGGTCTGTCTTGTGCCAGTCTCCTCCATGTCACCCCTGCATACTTTCGAATTTCATCCACCCATCTCCTATGTGGTCTTCTTCTGGGTCTTTTCCTGTCCCTTGGAATCCAATCTAAAATTTCGGCTGTCCATCGATGATCTGTCCTTCTGGCAGTATGTCCAGCCCATTGCCATTTCAGGGATTTAACTTTGATCATGATGTCTTCCACTCTTGTCATTTTTCGGATCCACGAGTTCCTCTTCTTATCTCTCCTGGTTACACCAAGCATGCACCTCTCCATGCTTCTTTGAGTTGTCTGCAGCCTTTGTATGTCTCTTTTAGTTAAGGTCCACGTCTCTGCACCATACGTAAGCACTGGAAGGATGCATTGATCAAACACTTTTCTTTTAAGACATAATGGCATATTGCTCTTGAAAATTATGCTGTTTCTTCCAAAAGCTCTCCAGGCAAGTTTTGTACGCCGATTAATTTCTTCATCAATGTGACCCTCACTTGATATCTGCTGTCCAAGATAAACGTACGTGTCTGTTATCTCCAGCTTTTCTCCATCAATCGATAAATCTTCATTTCTTGTAAAAGCATTGAACATCACTTTTGTCTTCTGAAAGTTCATTTTTAATCCCACTTCTTTACTCTTGTCAGCAAGTTCCTGGATCATACTCTGCAGCTCTGATGAGGTAGTTGCAAAAATGACTACGTCATCAGCAAAACGAAGGTGGGTTAGATAATCTCCATTAATCTTTATCCCCTTGTTTTCCCAGCTCAGCGACTGAAAAACACCCTCCAATGTGGCATTAAAGAGCTTCGGAGATATGGTGTCACCTTGTCTCACTCCCTTTCCAATTTTTACGTGTGTTGTATTTTCAAACAGCCTAATCTTTGCACTTGCATTTTCATAGATGTTATTAATAATATTAATGTATGCATCTTCAATACCGCAGGTTTTCAGAGCCATTGTAACTGCTGATGGTTTCACCGAATCAAAGGCTTTTTCATAATCGATAAAAGCCATGCACAATGGAAGTTCATATTCCCTCGCTCTTTCAATTAGTTCTCTCAGCACGTGGATATGATCTATTGTGCTGTAGCCACTCCTGAATCCAGCTTGTTCTCTCGGTTGAGCCATGTCCAGTGCTACCTTCAAGCGGTGTGAAAGAACTTTAGTGAAGATTTTATAAACTACTGATAGGAGGCTGATAGGTCTGTAGTTTCCGAGATCCTCAATGTCACCTTTCTTATGTAGCAGGATCATTGTAGCGGTGTTCCAATCCTCAGGAATCTTTCCTTCATTAAGGCATCGAGTGAAAATTTGGGCGAGTACTGTTTCGATTTCTCCACTTGCTTCTTGTATGATGTCTACAGTAATTCCATCTTCTCCTGGAGCTTTTCCTCGTTTCATGTTCTTGATTGCATGTGCAACTTCTGCTGGAAGGACTGGAGGAACTCTGGTACTGGTATCTTTCATGATGTCTGGAGTGCATATATCATCCCTTTCATATAATTTGGAGTAGAAATCTTTCACTCTTGTCAAAATTTCGCCTCTATTTCTTGTTACAGAACCATCTTCTTTTCTCAGTGCCATAATCTGTTTTCTTCCCTTACTGAGCAATATATCCGGCTATACAATTATGTATAGCCGGATATATTGGTCACATGAGATCAACACGGCCTATTTCAGTATTCGCCTTGTAGGTCTCATGTGTAAAACATAATAGTGAAAGTGTTAAACAACCCATCAGTGGATAGCAATTTCCCTCCCTGGAGGACCTTTCGGCAGCAGGTACCCTACGCGTCCAATAGCTGAACAAAAGAGAAGACCTAACTGAAATTGTGAATATTCCAAAACGTTGAGAAGCCGTCATTCAGAAGCAAGGGGACAGCATAGGACTGTAGAGAGGCACCGCCTAAGGCACTTCCGGTATGTATAAAAAAAAACTGTGTGCATGACATATGGAATGACCTACGTAAATAGAGTAGTTGTTTCTCTTTCGTTCTTTATATGAGCAACATATGTTATTTTATGAAAAGCCTACTGATCTAAGTCAACAATGGGGCAACTAATATCAATGAATGAAATACGGGATTACACCATTGTACAATACAAATTTGAAAGATGTTTCAAGAATTCCACAATCTGAGGAAAACTGACTGCTCACTCTGTAATTTTTCTTATGGGTTCAGAGGCCATAGATCTTCCTGATAGTCAAATGAATGTTCTTTGGGTTCCGTACAAAATAATTGAGAAAGGAAAAGAGAAAGATGAAGAGATGGGACGTGTCCCATCTTCAGGAAATGTAGCGGAGGAGTATTCCACCGTGTCTTTCCTCAAACTGCAGCCCTGATTAGAAGTGAAATGAGAAATTTACTGCTGAAGAAAACTGTTGACTCAAAAAGCATAATACCTGTAATAACACAACCCAACATGATTCTGGGGTTTGCAAAATTTCAAGTGGTTTACAGTAATTCAGGTATGCAGATCACGAATATCACATCCGTTTTCTCTGTCACCCACAGATTTTTCACAATTTTCCATGTTATTTTTGTTTATATATATGACACAAATAAAAAATATTATGAAATAATCTATTATTTGTTTATTCTAAAAATTTAAATTTACTAGCTAAAGCAGATCGCGGCAGTTGGAAAATGATACAATAGATGGATAAATTTTAATTGGAAAGTGATACAATAGATGGCGCATCTATATCAATGGATGAAACATTGTGTGCTTTTGCAATTTTGTACACTGTGTTTTAAGCGATAAGACCGAAGTGTATTTCGCTCATTTTAACTGTTGTGTTGTTCGTTATTACTGCGTTATGGCGTCAAGAGGCTGTGTTAATAGTCTTGATTCATTTTGTTATATATGTGGTAGTTTTGTGGTGAAAAAAAGGCAACGCAAAATAACGGATTCTGTCAAAAAGGCGTATCAGGCTTATTTCTATATAAAGCTTGGAGACCAGGACAAGAAATAGGCGCCACATCAAGTTTGTCACGCATGTGTTGAGCAACTTAGATAATGAACTCGAGGTAAGAAAAACTTTCTTCCATTTGCTATTCTAATGGTATGGCGGGAGCCAGTGAGTCATGAGGAATGTATTTTTAGCTTAACCAGACCAGTAAAGGGCTATAAGGTAAATCAGGACCGGTAAAGGGCTACAAGGTAAATCACGAATGGTAAAAGGTTACAAGGTAAATCAGGACAGGTAAATCAGGACCATGAGGTACACGCTATCAGACGTGTACCTCATGGTCCTGATTTACCTGTTCCATCACCTCCTACATCATTAAATTTTTCATCAGCTTCAGAAGTTGAGTTAAATTGCAGTGAAACTGAGTATTCTTACAGCAATCCTGAAACTAGTAGCGAAACACAGAAGTTTACACAAAGTGAAATAAATGATTTGGTACGGGATTTAAATCTGCCGAAGGAAAGTGCACAACGTTTAGGATCAAGACTCAAAAACAAAAATCTACTTGCTCCAAGAACAACATTTTCATGGCACAGAAACCGAGAAAAGGTATTTGTTGAATATTTCGCCCAAGAAGACTCGCTTGTGTTTTGCAGTGATATTCCCGGACTTATAATGCATTTGTCTTCCACTGTTCATGACCCATCATAGTGGAGATTGTTCATTGATTCTAGTAAGAGAAGCTTAAAAGGAGTTCTTTTGCATAATGACAACATTTTCCCCTCAATACCAGTTGCTTCAGTACATCTGAAGGAATCTTATGAAAATCTTGACGTCCTCAATAAAATAAGATATGATAAGGAATACAACAGACAAATCTGTGGAGATTTTAAAATTCTTATCATGATATTAGAGCAGCAAAGTGGCTACACAAAAATGTCATGTTTCATCTGTGAATGGGACAGTACAGCTTAAAAGCAACATTGGATCACAAAAATGTCATGTTTCATCTGTGAATGGGACAGTGCAGCTTAAAAAGCAACATTGGATCACAAAAATAAAAAATGGCCTGAAAGAGAAAACTTGATTCCAGGATCAAAGAACGTTCTCCACCCGAACCTAGTGGATCCGGAAAAAGTTATTTTACCACCCTTGCATATTGAATTAGGATTGATGAAACAATTTGTCAAGGCTCTGGACAAAAATGGTGAATGTTTTCAATATTTGATTGTTTTTCGACATTTATCAGCAGCAAAAATCAAAGAAGGATTGTTTGTTGGCCCAGATATAAGTCGGTTAACAAAAGATAAAACTTTTGAAGAAAAAATGTCTACAACAGAAAAAGAAGAATGGGTTAGTTTCAGAAATGTCTCAAAATTTTCTAGGTAATTACAATGATCTTAATTACAGAGCCATCGTAGCAACTATGACAGAAAACTTTAAGAACCTGGGTTGCAACATGAGTTTGAAAATTCATTTTCTGCATTCTCACTTTGACTATTTTTCCGAAAATCTTGGTGCTGTGAATGAAGAGCAAGGTGAGAGATTTCACCAAGATATAAAATGTTTGCAAAAACGATATCAAGGACGATGGAATGTAAATATGATGGCGGATTACTGCTGGGGTTTAAAGAGAGATTCTGCTTCTGAAATTTCACCATATAAGAAAAGCCGTAAACGTTTTTGACGGAAAACGAAAATGGTTTTGTAAGAACACATTAATTTTGATTAATTTTGTTTATATTTTTTTCATTAACTATTTTTTATCTAACATATATATCATCATCATCATCATTGTCAACCATTATCAATCCACTGCTGGACGAAGGTCTCCCCAAGTTTCCTCCACAACGGTCTGTCTTGTGCCAGTCTCCTCCATGTCACTCCCGCAAACTTTCGAATTTCATCCACCCACCTTCCATGTGGTCTTCTTCTGGGTCTTTTCCTGTCCCTTGGAATCTAATCTAAAATTTCGGCTGTCCATCGATGGTCTGTTCTTCTGGCAGTATGTCCAGCCCATTGCCATTTCAGGGATTTAACTCTGATCATGATGTCTTCCACTCTTGTCATTTTTCGGATCCACGTGTTCTTCTTCTTATCTCTCCTGGTTACACCAAGCATGCACCTCTCCATGCTACTTTGAGTTGTCTGCAGCCTTTGTATGTCTCTTTTAGCTAAGGTCCACGTCTCTGCACCATACGTAAGCACTGGAAGGATGCATTGATCAAACACTTTTCTTTTAAGACATAATGGCATATTGCTCTTAAAAATTATGCTGTTTCTTCCAAAAGCTCTCCAGGCAAGTTTTGTACGCCGATTAATTTCTTCATCAATGTGACCCTCACTTGATATCTGCTGTCCAAGATAAACGTACGTGTCTGTTATCTCCAGCTTTTCTCCATCAATCGATAAATCTTCATTTCTTGTAAAAGCATTGTACATCACTTTTGTCTTCTGAAAGTTCATTTTTAATCCCACTTCTTTACTCTTGTCAGCAAGTTCCTGGATCATACTCTGTAGCTCTGATGGGGTAGTTGCAAAAATGACTATGTCATCAGCAAAACGAAGGTGGTTAGATAATCTCCATTAATCTTTATCCCTTTGTTTTCCCAGTTCAGTGATTGAAAGACATTTTCCAATGTGGCATTAAAGAGCTTCGGAGATATGGTGTCACCTTGTCTCACTCCTTTTCCAATTTTTATGTGTGTTGTATTTTCAAACAGCAGAATCTTTGCACTTGCATTTTCATAGATGTTATTAATAATATTAATGTATGCATCTTCAATACCGCAGGATTTCAGAGCCATGGCAACTGCTGATGGTTTCACCGAATCAAAGGCTTTTTCATAATCGATAAAAGCCATGCACAAAGGAAGTTCATATTCCCTCGCTCTTTCAGTTAGTTCTCTCAGTACGTGGATATGATCTATTGTGCTGTAGCGACTCCTGAATCCAGCTTGTTCTCTCGGTTGAGCCATGTCCAGTGTCACCTTCGAGCGGTGTGAAAGAACTGTAGTGAAGATATTATAAACCACTGATAGGAGGCTGGTAGTTCTGTAGTTCCTGAGATCCTCAATGTCACCTTTTTTATGTAGCAAGATCATTGTAGCGTTGTTCCAATCCTCAGGAATTTTCCCTTCATTAAGGCATCGAGTGAAAATTTGGGCGAGTACTGTTTCGATTTCTCCACTTGCTTCTTGTATGATGTATAATGAATTAGCTTTATTTTGCTTTCCGCTAAGCTAATTATAATGAATAAGCTCTTTCTACCAGCTAGCTAATGATAATAATGAAGCTTTCCTACTGAGCTTCAAATAGTGAATTCAAATGGTTGTTGTTACTAGTTAATTAAGAACATGAATATAGTCTCCTGCTAGTAGTGTAGTAATTAGAATGTATAAAGTCTTAACGCTGGTTGTTAATGGTAAAAAAACTAACGATATAAGCCTAACAGCCAGACAGAGGTCTGACAAAAACTATTAATTGAGAAAGACGTACTTACTCATATCTTTTTATTATCACCTTCAACTGGTATCAACACACACCGCTACTCAAATAACACGTAAATCTCTCCGTACAACACCAAACGCTCTCCGTACATCAACAAACGCTCTCCGTACAATAACAAACGCTCTCCTTTGCTATCGATGAACGCACCTATATATACTAGCTACCACCACGTCATGACTTACACTCATTGCCAGATCTCATTCATCGGGTGAAATAATATTTCGTTCAGTAAGAAGATAATTTACATAGTAAAATAAAATAACCAGAGATAGTAAAATCAAAAGGAAAGTGAATATAGAGGTGAATATAGAGGTGAATATAGAGTATACGTTACATCATCTCCCCCTTAATTTTTTTCCTTTCTTTTTTTTTTTTTTTGTTCGAAAAACCTATCAATTTTGGAGTGTAACTCTTACACTTCGTTGAATGACGTTTCTCGACCTCTTTTTTTGTTTTGTTGTTTGGTGGTAGCAGTATTTACATTATCAAACTTGGCATGACAAAAGTAAGAAATCTGTATTCGTCTGTGAAACTTGTATTGTTGAACAAAACAAACCTGCATCGGCATACCTTCCTTTTATTCTGCCTAGCAGGAATCACTTTTTTAATTTCAAATGACGTTCTCAGTATTCGGTGAATACATACCAACTGTATCAGCAGCGAAGATTGCCTGGAGCTGCCTAACAGTAACAATTTTATTATTTTAATTTCAAATTACGTTCGCATTATTCGTTGAATACATACCAACTGTATCAGCAGCGAAGATTACCTGGAGCTGCCTAACAGTAACAATTTTATTATTTTACCCCTAAGCACATAGATATATATAAAAAATTGGGATTAGTAGATGGACATAGAAGAAATATAAAAGAAAAACACACATATATACACAAAAAAGAATGCATAGGCCCACACGAAAAAAAAGAAATTCTGACACGCCAACTGGTCATGCAGGAAAAACAACAAGCTGAGAAAAGAACCGGTCCACGAGAACTTACTTATCTCGAGGACGCATAAAAAATTCTAGTGCGATAACGCTTTCCAGGCCTAATCGGACTGGTAAAATCAGGTGGCTTGGATCTTTTCAAGGACTTTATTGGATCTGGAACATCGGTCTGCTGTCGGTCAAGAAATCCCGGCGGCTGACGGGAACGGTCAGGAATGGCGGAAATCTGGCGGTCTGGAAATCCCTGCGGCTGAGAAGAACGGTCAGGAATGGCTGAAGTCTGGCGATCCGGAAATCCCTGCGGCTGAGAAGAACGGTCAGGAATGGCGGAAGTCTGGCGGTCCGGAAATCTCTGCGGCTGAGAAGAACGAGCTCCCCCAGGCTTTTGATATGGAGTCCCTTTGTGCTGGGGCCCGTTGTGTCCTTCCAGTAGTCTTTTGGACGGACGTGGCTCCGGCCATATCGTTTGCTTCCGCTTACGCCCGCGTGGCATAAGAGTAGCAGCAGGCATCGGCCCTGTTTGCCCTGAACGTAAGTTCCAGGGGCGAAACCCGGGCGGATGCAAAGATTTCTGCCGTCGTCGCTGTTGCGGCGAAGCAGATTGGGGAGATACGTTACGTTTACGCCCAGCTTTTGGTGGTTCTGGACGGTTTGGAAAATTGAAATTGTTCATAACTGATAAATCAGAAATGTCCGAAGCCTCTGAGTCGCTGCTGTAATTCAGTGGTCGTGCAGGGCGATGTTTATGTTTGCCTATAGGAATACTTTCTGACGAGGTATTTAAAGAAGTAGGAGCCTGCGTTGGTGCAGAGTTATCAGGAAACGGCGCAGCAATAGTCTTGGCAATGGTTGGAGGGAAAGGAACGATACTAGTATTCGAAGAACTTGAGTCGAGCCTTGGTCTCAAGAGAGAATTAGGTTGCGTGTTTGGAAACCCGTCTGGAGGAGGAGGGTGAAGAAAAAATCACTGGAGATTCTTCAAAAATGTTTGTTGGTTCGTCCAAAATATCTGGTGGTTGATCGTGAGATATAGACTCGTGAGTCTGTGGAACAGAAGGTTGAGTAGGATTGATTATGAAATCGATATTTCGTTCATGATACTTGCGACACTGATCAATGTGTACGTATTGAAATTGATTGTCAGGTTTTTCAAGAATAATATTATTTTCAAACACATTTGCCACCCGATATGGACCTTCGTAGCTGGGCGCAAATTTCTTCACTAAAGTATGCGAAACAGAAGACTGGAAGTGCGTTTCCACGAGAGTGAGATCTCCAACGACAAGATCTGGTTCTCTACGCCTAGAATTATAATATCTTGCTTGAGCCGCTTGTGCTCCTAGCATTGCAACACGAGCTTTTTCTGCCATGATGCGTACTGATTGCGGAGTTGGTCGCTGGTTTAGTTCGTCGATAATCCCCGTTAAATTTTCAAAAGGGGTTTTAATTTTGCGACCCAGAAAAAGTTCTGCAGGAGTAATTTTAGTAGATTCGTGGACAGACGAGCGGAGGGCGAACGCAAAAAGCTCCAAATGGTCATCCCATCGTTCAATCATTTTCACTAGCGTACGGTTAACGCGTTCCGCAGGATTACTCTGGGGATGATATGGGGAAATGAATTTATGTTTAATGTGTAGTCTCGCACACATTCTTTCAAAAATGTCAGAAATAAATTGAGGACCATTATCCGAAACTACTTTATTAGGTGCACCATATCTAGAAAATACTTCATTAACTAAGACATTACAAATAACTTCAGCCGTAGCGGCTTTAATGGGAAAAACTTCAACCCATTTAGAAAAATTATCAGTTAGTACTAAAACATAACGAGCTTTGTTTTTAACAGATAAAGGATAAGGTCCCAATAAATCTATTGAAATAATATCAAAAACATGAGAACTTGAACTAGATTTCAAGTGACCGGCCGGTCTTACATTACGGTAATTATTAATCTGACACAAGTGACGTGATTGAACGTATGCGAGCACACTTTGGTACATGCCAGGCCAATAGGCAACATCCCGCAATTTACCACGGGTCTTGCGAATACCTAAATGGCCTGCAAGAGGTTTGTCATGAAATTCGTTTAAAAGGGCCATTCTGAGGGTTCGCGGAATACATGGGCGAAACTCTGCCCTAGTAGTCCGAGATTTTGTATAATAAAGAAGACCCTCTATTACTTCAAAATGCTGTGACCTTCCAGCCAGAGAAGGATCACTTTGTAGGGGCGAACCCGCAAGCAAAAAATTATAGATGTCCCCAAAATCTGGATCATTTATTAATTCTGCCATTATCTGCTCTCTGGATGTTATATCAGCTATTAGAAGTAAAGGCTGACATCCAGGAGTAGTTTCTGTGGGTACCCCACAAATCGGAACGCGAGACAATGCGTCCGGTAATTGATTCTTATGACCTGGCTGATATGAAATTTTGATATTGCTCTCTTGTAACTTCAGAGCCCACTTCATAAGTCTTTGAGATAGGTGCTTAGCAGAATTCAAATACTGAAGGGCAGAATGATCCGTAATTATGTTAACTGTCAATTCGTTAAGATAACATTGAAATTTATTCAGCGCATACACAACAGCAAGACATTCACGTTCCGTAGCTGAATAATTGCGTTCAGCTTTGGCTAAAGTACGAGACGCAAAAGCTATTGGATGCCCAGCTTGTGACAAAACGCAACCAAGACCAACTCCGGATGCTTCAGTATAAATATCAAATTCCTTAGTATGATCCGGGAAAGCCAACACCGGAGGCTGAGTCAACGCAGACTTCAGTGTTTCGAATGTAGCATTAGCCTCAGGTGTCCAAACAAACTTCTTGTATTTACGCTTTAAAGCATACAATGGCTCACAGATTGTAGCATAAGCGGGGACGAACTGCTGATACCATCCGGTCATTCCCAAAAAACGTGATAGTTCTTTTGCTGTTTTAGGCCTAGGAAAGTTAACAATAGGCCTAATTTTTTCATTATCAGTAAACAAGCCGTGGGGAGTGATTTTCAACCCCAGATATACAATCTCGTCCCTCGCTATCTGGCATTTACTAGGTTTTAACGTCAAGCCAGCATTGTATATGAGTTGGAACACCTGTTTGAGCAGAAAAAGGTGCTCGTCAAAAGTCTCTGATGTAATAATAATGTCATCCAAATATACATGCACATGGGAACCCAGGACAGGTCTGAGAACCGTATCCATAAGCTTTTGGAAAGTAGCAGGTGCAGAAGCTAGGCCAAAGGGCATACATAAGTATTCATAAGCCCCAAAAAGAGTCACAAAGCCAGTTTTATCCACAGAGTCCGGATGTACTGCCACCTGCCAATATCCACTCGCCAAATCCAAGGTTGACATCCATTTGGTTGACGACAGGTCATTTAAAATATGCGACATGACAGGTAGTGGATAATTGATCATTTTTGTGACTTGGTTGAGCTTGCGGAAATCTGTCACAAAACGAAATTCATTGGGTTGTTTCTTTGGAACCAAAAAGGCAGGAGCAGCCCAGGCGCTTGTTGATTCCCTGATTATGCCCTGCTGAATCATGTCAGAAATTTGACGTTGCATTTCCTGTTTTTTATGTGGAGCACAAGGGTAAGGTTTCGTCGCAATTGGTTTCGAACCATCAGTGTCAATGACATGATAAACCACCTGTGTGAAACCAGGTTGATCAGAAAATAAACCAGGGCTTTCCTGTAAAAGGAGAGAAAGCTGATCTCGTTGCCTCTCATTCAATTGGTTACTCAATAACAAGCTCGTTATATTTACAGGAACCGTAGGAATCATTTCGACAGGTTCCGGAAAGGAAATCACATGTTGTACGAAATTCAAAGTTATTTGAAACTTAAGAATAAAGTCCATTCCCATTAGACATCGCACAGGTAGCTCGTCTATAAGCAGGAAAGAATGCGTAAAACGAGCTTTTCCCAGCCCTAAAGATTTACAGTTCCTGTGATACTGAAGATTTCGTTATTTGCACCTCGCAAATACTGCGTCGCAGGCTGAACGAGTACTGCAGGAAAATTGTCAGTGCAAAACTTTGTATTTAGGGCTGATATTTCAGAACCAGTGTCGAACTTTGTCTCGACAATAATATCTTCAATTGTCAAGAATACATCAGGCAACTGAGGAGTTTGAACAGTCACTAATACTGTTTTAGGGTCAGAATGCTTGGTATCAGGAAGCAGGACCGACCCTTGGTCTACTTCCTTTGGAAGTTTAAAATATTCCTGGTTGGATTATCATGTGGTCTGAAACCTTGACCCTGCCGGGTATCGGGAAAATTTTCACGACGAGGAAAACTGCGTGAAACCTGCGTCGGGAACTCCGCGTGTCTGTTGACATTTTCATATCTAGTACGTCTGCCCTCAGTACCGGCAGAAAAATTATCATTGCCCTGAGCATGAAAACGTTCCGAATGCTGAGGATTGGAACGGGGTCGAGCATACTGTGCATTTGTACGATATCCCGAAGCTTGTTCAGAAACTCGCTGTTGGTTTGCCACTCTTCTGTGTGGTGGAACGTATGAAGCTTGGGTGTGCACTTGTGTATGCTCGCGCTGAAAGTTATTATGCCTATTATGCCGCTGAGGGTTTTCGTAATAAGCCTCGCGGGGTGCCCGAGCATGGTGAGTTGAACCATGTTTGCCATGTCGCTCTTCATACGTGCGTATGAGGCGAAGGCATTCATGAGTTGTGGCAGGGTGTCGAACCTCAAGAAAATCTTGTAAGAATGGGTCGAGCTGCTGCACGAGGGTATCCAACATGTCAACATGACTGGCATGTGGATCCCATAGGTTATATAAGCGTGTAGTTTCCAACGCAAATGCAACCGGGCTATCATTGGGACCTTGCTGACGCGAAAAAAGCTGTTGTGCAAGGCTAGCTCGACTGAGGCCGAAAGGAAAGACCTCCAAAAATTCTGCACGGAAATTCTCATAATGAGAATCTGGGTTCGACACTCTCCACTGCCGATACCAGGTCTTAGCGGTATCCCTCAAGCAAGTGCCGGCGATTTGGACTTTGCAGTCTTCAGGAATATTATATAGATCAAAATGATCTTCCAGATCTTCGAGGAACTTTAAGGACCCCTCCAAACCATTGAAATGAATTGTTCCTGCATGCGGCACGAAATGGGCAAGCATTCTGCTGCACTGAGAGGATTGCACTCCCTCAGGTACGACCCGCGACTCAGAGTAATAGGAAGCTGGTGCATTATGAAATTGTGAAGAATGCCTGGGTACGTGTAGATCACTTATATCAAAGTGAGCCCCACAGGCTTCTTGCAGATATTCGAGATTAATCCCATCACCACCGAAACTTGTCTTAGGGTGGAAAATTGAAGTCGTCTCAGGTAGTGAAGACATGGGTAATAATTGTCAAGAGCTCGTGTTCGAGAAAAGTTCAGGCGCCAATTATAATGAATTAGCTTTATTTACTTTCCGCTAAGCTAATTATAATGAATAAGCTCTTTCTTCCAGCTAGCTAATGATAATAATGAAGCTTTCCTACTGAGCTTCAAATAGTAAATTCAAATGGTTGTTGTTACTAGTTAATTAAGAACATGAATATAGTCTCCTGCTAGTAGTGTAGTAATTAGAATGTATAAAGTCTTAACGCTGGTTGTTAATGGTAAAAAAACTAACGATATAAACCTAACAGCCAGACAGAGGTCTGACAAAAACTATTAATTGAGAAAGACGTACTTACTCAAATCTTTTTATTATCACCTTCAACTGGTATCAACACACACCGCTACTCAAATAACACGTAAATCTCTCCGTACAACACCAAACGCTCTCCGTACAACAACAAACGCTCTCCGTACAATAACAAACGCTCTCCTTCGCTATCGATGAACGCACCTATATATACTAGCTACCACCACGTCATGACTTACGCTCATTGCCAGATCTCATTCATCGGGTGAAATAATATTTCGTTCAGTAAGAAGATAATTTACATAGTAAAATAAAATAACCAGAGATAGTAAAATCAAAAGGAAAGTGAATATAGAGGTGAATATAGAGTATACGTTACATCATCACCCCCTTAATTTTTTTCCTTTTTTTTTTTTTTTTTTTTTTTTGTTCGAAAAACCTATCAATTTTGGAGTGTAAGTCTTACACTTCGTTGAATGACGTTTCTCGACCTCTTTTTTTGTTTTGTTGTTTGGTGGTAGCAGTATTTACATTATCAAACTTGGCATGACAAAAAGTAAGAAATCTGTATTCGTCTGTGAAACTTGTATTGTTGAACAAAACAAACCTGCATCGGCATACCTTCCTTTTATTCTGCCTAGCAGGAATCACTTTTTTAATTTCAAATGACGTTCTCAGTATTCGGTGAATACATACCAACTGTATCAGCAGCGAAGATTGCCTGGAGCTGCCTAACAGTAACAATTTTATTATTTTAATTTCAAATTACGTTCGCATTATTCGTTGAATACATACCAACTGTATCAGCAGCGAAGATTACCTGGAGCTGCCTAACAGTAACAATTTTATTATTTTACCCCTAAGCACATAGATATATATAAAAAATTGGGATTAGTAGATGGACATAGGAGAAATATAAAAGAAGAACACACATATATACACAAAAAAGAATGCATAGGCCCACACGAAAAAAAAGAAATTCTGACACGCCAACTGGTCGTGCAGGAAAAACAACAAACTGAGAAAAGAACCGGTCCACGAGAACTTACTTATCTCGAGGACGCATAAAAAATTCTAGTGCGATAACGCTTTCCAGGCCTAATCGGACTGGTAAAATCAGGTGGCTTGGATCTTTTCAAGGACTTTAATGGATCTGGAACATCAGTCTGCTGTCGGTCAAGAAATCCCGGCGGCTGACGGGAACGGTCAGGAATGGCGGAAGTCTGGCGGTCCGGAAATCCCTGCGGCTGAGAAGAACGAGCTCCCCCAGGCTTTTGATATGGAGTCCCTTTGTGCTGGGGCCCGTTGTGTCCTTCCAGTAGTCTTTTGGACGGACGTGGCTCCGGCCACATCGTTTGCTTCCGCTTACGCCCGCGTGGCATAAGAGTAGCAGCAGGCATCGGCCCTGTTTGCCCTGAACGTAGGTTCCAGGGGCGAAACCCGGGCGGATGCAAAGATTTCTGCCGTCGTCGCTGTTGCGGCGAAGCAGATTGGGGAGATACGTTACGTTTACGCCCAGCTTTTGGTGGTTCTGGACGGTTTGGAAAATTGAAATTGTTCATAACTGATAAATCAGAAATGTCCGAAGCCTCTGAGTCGCTGCTGTAATTCAGTGGTCGTGCAGGGCGATGTTTATGTTTGCCTATAGGAATACTTTCTGACGAGGTATTTAAAGAAGTAGGAGCCTGCGTTGGTGCAGAGTTATCAGGAAACGGCGCAGCAATAGTCTTGGCAATGGTTGGAGGGAAAGGAACGATACTGGTTTTCGAAGAACTTGAGTCGAGCCTTGGTCTCAAGAGAGAATCAGGTTGCGTGTTTGGAAACCCGTCTAGAGGAGGGGAGGGTGAAGAAAAAATCACTGGAGATTCTTCAAAAATGTTTGTTGGTTCGTCCAAAATATCTGGTAGTTGATCGTGAGATATAGACTCGTGAGTCTGTGGAACAGAAGGTTGAGTAGGATTGATTATGAAATCGATATTTTGTTCATGATACTTGCGACACTGATCAATGTGTACGTATTGAAATTGATTCTCAGGTTTTTCAAGAATAATATTATTTTCAAACACATTTGCCACCCGATATGGACCTTCGTAGCTGGGCGCAAATTTCTTCACTAAAGTATGCGAAACAGAAGACTGGAAGTGCGTTTCCACGAGAGTGAGATCTCCAACGACAAGATCTGGTTCTCTACGCCTAGAATTATAATATCTTGCTTGAGCCGCTTGTGCTCCTAGCATTGCAACACGAGCTTTTTCTGCCATGATGCGTACTGATTGCGGAGTTGGTCGCTGGTTTAGTTCGTCGATAATCCCCGTTAAATTTTCAAAAGGGGTTTTAATTTTGCGACCCAGAAAAAGTTCTGTAGGAGTAATTTTAGTAGATTCGTGGACAGACGAGCGGAGGGCGAACGCAAAAAGCTCCAAATGGTCATCCCATCGTTCAATCATTTTCACTAGCGTACGGTTAACGCGTTCCGCAGGATTACTCTGGGGATGATATGGGGAAATGAATTTATGTTTAATGTGTAGTCTCGCACACATTCTTTCAAAAATGTCAGAAATAAATTGAGGACCATTATCCGAAACTACTTTATTAGGTGCACCATATCTAGAAAATACTTCATTAACTAAGACATTACAAATAACTTCAGCCGTAGCGGCTTTAATGGGAAAAACTTCAACCCATTTAGAAAAATTATCAGTTAGTACTAAAACATAACGAGCTTTGTTTTTAACAGATAAAGGATAAGGTCCCAATAAATCTATTGAAATAATATCAAAAACATGAGAACTTGAACTAGATTTCAAGTGACCGGCCGGTCTTACATTACGGTAATTATTAATCTGACACAAGTGACGTGATTGAACGTATGCGAGCACACTTTGGTACATGCCAGGCCAATAGGCAACATCCCGCAATTTACCACGGGTCTTGCGAATACCTAAATGGCCTGCAAGAGGTTTGTCATGAAATTCGTTTAAAAGGGCCATTCTGAGGGTTCGCGGAATACATGGGCGAAACTCTGCCCTAGTAGTCCGAGATTTTGTATAATAAAGAAGACCCTCTATTACTTCAAAATGCTGTGACCTTCCAGCCAGAGAAGGATCACTTTGTAGGGGTGAACCCGCAAGCAAAAAATTATAGATGTCCCCAAAATCTGGATCATTTATTAATTCTGCCATTATCTGCTCTCTGGATGTTATATCAGCTATTAGAAGTAAAGGCTGACATCCAGGAGTAGTTTCTGTGGGTACCCCACAAATCGGAACGCGAGACAATGCGTCCGGTAATTGATTCTTATGACCTGGCTGATATGAAATTTTGATATTGCTCTCTTGTAACTTCAGAGCCCACTTCATAAGTCTTTGAGATAGGTGCTTAGCAGAATTCAAATACTGAAGGGCAGAATGATCCGTAATTATGTTAACTGTCAATTCGTTAAGATAACATTGAAATTTATTCAGCGCATACACAACAGCAAGACATTCACGTTCCGTAGCTGAATAATTGCGTTCAGCTTTGGCTAAAGTACGAGACGCAAAAGCTATTGGATGCCCAGCTTGTGACAAAACGCAACCAAGACCAACTCCGGATGCTTCAGTATAAATATCAAATTCCTTAGTATGATCCGGGAAAGCCAACACCGGAGGCTGAGTCAACGCAGACTTCAGTGTTTCGAATGTAGCATTAGCCTCAGGTGTCCAAACAAACTTCTTGTATTTACGCTTTAAAGCATACAATGGCTCACAGATTGTAGCATAAGCGGGGACGAACTGCTGATACCATCCGGTCATTCCCAAAAAACGTGATAGTTCTTTTGCTGTTTTAGGCCTAGGAAAGTTAACAATAGGCCTAATTTTTTCATTATCAGTAAACAAGCCGTGGGGAGTGATTTTCAACCCCAGATATACAATCTCGTCCCTCGCTATCTGGCATTTACTAGGTTTTAACGTCAAGCCAGCATTGTATATGAGTTGGAACACCTGTTTGAGCAGAGAAAGGTGCTCGTCAAAAGTCTCTGATGTAATAATAATGTCATCCAAATATACATGCACATGGGAACCCAGGACAGGTCTGAGAACCGTATCCATAAGCTTTTGGAAAGTAGCAGGTGCAGAAGCTAGGCCAAAGGGCATACATAAGTATTCATAAGCCCCAAAAAGAGTCACAAAGCCAGTTTTATCCACAGAGTCCGGATGTACTGCCACCTGCCAATATCCACTCGCCAAATCCAAGGTTGACATCCATTTGGTTGACGACAGGTCATTTAAAATATGCGACATGACAGGTAGTGGATAATTGATCGTTTTTGTGACTTGGTTGAGCTTGCGGAAATCTGTCACAAAACGAAATTCATTGGGTTGTTTCTTTGGAACCAAAAAGGCAGGAGCAGCCCAGGCGCTTGTTGATTCCCTGATTATGCCCTGCTGAATCATGTCAGAAATTTGACGTTGCATTTCCTGTTTTTTATGTGGAGCACAAGGGTAAGGTTTCGTCGCAATTGGTTTCGAACCATCAGTGTCAATGACATGATAAACCACCTGTGTGAAACCAGGTTGATCAGAAAATAAACCAGGGCTTTCCTGTAAAAGGAGAGAAAGCTGATCTCGTTGCCTCTCATTCAATTGGTTACTCAATAACAAGCTCGTTATATTTACAGGAACCGTAGGAATCATTTCGACAGGTTCCGGAAAGGAAATCACATGTTGTACGAAATTCAAAGTTATTTGAAACTTAAGAATAAAGTCCATTCCCATTAGACATCGCACAGGTAGCTCGTCTATAAGCAGGAAAGAATGCGTAAAACGAGCTTTTCCCAGCCCTAAAGATTTACAGTTCCTGTGATACTGAAGATTTCGTTATTTGCACCTCGCAAATACTGCGTCGCAGGCTGAACGAGTACTGCAGGAACATTGTCAGTGCAAAACTTTGTATTTAGGGCTGATATTTCAGAACCAGTGTCGAACTTTGTTTCGACAATAATATCTTCAATTGTCAAGAATACATCAGGCAACTGAGGAGTTTGAACAGTCACTAATACTGTTTTAGGGTCAGAATGCTTGGTATCAGGAAGCAGGACCGACCCTTGGTCTACTTCCTTTGGAAGTTTAAAATATTCCTGGTTGGATTATCATGTGGTCTGAAACCTTGACCCTGCCGGGTATCGGGAAAATTTTCACGACGAGGAAAACTGCGTGAAACCTGCGTCGGGAACTCCGCGTGTCTGTTGACATTTTCATATCTAGTACGTCTGCCCTCAGTACGGGCAGAAAAATTATCATTGCCCTGAGCATGAAAACGTTCCGAATGCTGAGGATTGGAACGGGGTCGAGCATACTGTGCATTTGTACGATATCCCGAAGCTTGTTCAGAAACTCGCTGTTGGTTTGCCACTCTTCTGTGTGGTGGAACGTATGAAGCTTGGGTGTGCACTTGTGTATGCTCGCGCTGAAAGTTATTATGCCTATTATGCCGCTGAGGGTTTTCGTAATAAGCCTCGCGGGGTGCCCGAGCATGGTGAGTTGAACCATGTTTGCCATGTCGCTCTTCATACGTGCGTATGAGGCGAAGGCATTCATGAATTGTTGCAGGGTGTCGAACCTCAAGAAAATCTTGTAAGAATGGGTCGAGCTGCTGCACGAGGGTATCCAACATGTCAACATGACTGGCATGTGGATCCCATAGGTTATATAAGCGTGTAGTTTCCAACGCAAATGCAACCGGGCTATCATTGGGACCTTGCTGACGCGAAAAAAGCTGTTGTGCAAGGCTAGCTCGACTGAGGCCGAAAGGAAAGACCTCCAAAAATTCTGCACGGAAATTCTCATAATGAGAATCTGGGTTCGACACTCTCCACTGCCGATACCAGGTCTTAGCGGTATCCCTCAAGCAAGTGCCGGCGATTTGGACTTTGCAGTCTTCAGGAATATTATATAGATCAAAATGATCTTCCAGATCTTCGAGGAACTTTAAGGACCCCTCCAAACCATTGAAATGAATTGTTCCTGCATGCGGCACGAAATGGGCAAGCATTCTGCTGCACTGAGAGGATTGCACTCCCTCAGGTACGACCCGCGACTCAGAGTAATAGGAAGCTGGTGCATTATGAAATTGTGAAGAATGCCTGGGTACGTGTAGATCACTTATATCAAAGTGAGCCCCACAGGCTTCTTGCAGATATTCGAGATTAATCCCATCACCACCGAAACTTGTCTTAGGGTGGAAAATTGAAGTCGTCTCAGGTAGTGAAGACATATGTAATAATTGTCAAGAGCTCGTGTTCGAGAAAAGTTCAGGCGCCAATTATAATGAATTAGCTTTATTTTTGCTTTCCGCTAAGCTAATTATAATGAATAAGCTCTTTCTACCAGCTAGCTAATGATAATAATGAAGCTTTCCTACTGAGCTTCAAATAGTGAATTCAAATGGTTGTTGTTACTAGTTAATTAAGAACATGAATATAGTCTCCTGCTAGTAGTGTAGTAATTAGAATGTATAAAGTCATAACGCTGGTTGTTAATGGTAAAAAAACTAACGATATAAACCTAACAGCCAGACAGAGGTCTGACAAAAACTATTAATTGAGAAAGACGTACTTACTCAAATCTTTTTATTATCACCTTCAACTGGTATCAACACACACCGCTACTCAAATAACACGTAAATCTCTCCGTACAACACCAAACGCTCTCCGTACAACAACAAACGCTCTCCGTACAATAACAAACGCTCTCCTTCGCTATCGATGAACGCACCTATATATACTAGCTACCACCACGTCATGACTTACACTCATTGCCAGATCTCATTCATCGGGTGAAATAATATTTCGTTCAGTAAGAAGATAATTTACATAGTAAAATAAAATAACCAGAGATAGTAAAATCAAAAGGAAAGTGAATATAGAGGTGAATATAGAGTATACGTTACATCATCTCCCCCTTAATTTTTTCCTTTTTTTTTTTTTTTTGTTCGAAAAACCTATCAATTTTGGAGTGTAAGTCTTACACTTCGTTGAATGACGTTTCTCGACCTCTTTTTTTGTTTTGTTGTTTGGTGGTAGCAGTATTTACATTATCAAACTTGGCATGACAAAAGTAAGAAATCTGTATTCGTCTGTGAAACTTGTATTGTTGAACAAAACAAACCTGCATCGGCATACCTTCCTTTTATTCTGCCTAGCAGGAATCACTTTTTAATTTCAAATGACGTTCTCAGTATTCGGTGAATACATACCAACTGTATCAGCAGAGAAGATTGCCTGGAGCTGCCTAACAGTAACAATTTTATTATTTTAATTTCAAATTACGTTCGCATTATTCGTTGAATACATACCAACTGTATCAGCAGCGAAGATTACCTGGAGCTGCCTAACAGTAACAATTTTATTATTTTACCCCTAAGCACATAGATATATATAAAAAATTCGGATTAGTAGATGGACATAGAAGAAATATAAAAGAAAAACACACATATATACACAAAAAAGAGTGCATAGGCCCACACGAAAAAAAAAGAAATTCTGACACGCCAACTGGTCGTGCAGGAAAAACAACAAACTGAGAAAAGACCGGTCCACGAGAACTTACTTATCTCGAGGACGCATAAAAAATTCTAGTGCGATAACGCTTTCCAGGCCTAATCGTACTGGTAAAATCAGGTGGCTTGGATCTTTTCAAGGACTTTAATGGATCTGGAACATCGGTCTGCTGTCGGTCAAGAAATCCCGGCGGCTGACGGGAACGGTCAGGAATGGCGGAAATCTGGCGGTCTGGAAATCCCTGCGGCTGAGAAGAACGGTCAGGAATGGCTGAAGTCTGGCGATCCGGAAATCCCTGCGGCTGAGAAGAACGGTCAGGAATGGCGGAAGTCTGGCGGTCCGGAAATCCCTGCGGCTAAGAAGAACGAGCTCCCCCAGGCTTTTGATATGGAGTCCCTTTGTGCTGGGGCCCGTTGTGTCCTTCCAGTAGTCTTTCGGACGGACGTGGCTCCGGCCACATCGTTTGCTTCCTCTTACGCCAGCGTGGCATAAGAGTAGCAGCAGACATCGGCCCTGTTTGCCCTGAACGTAGGTTCCAGGGGCGAAACCCGGGCGGATGCAAAGATTTCTGCCGTCGTCGCTGTTGCGGCGAAGCAGATTGGGGAGATACGTTACGTTTACGCCCAGCTTTTGGTGGTTCTGGACGGTTTGGAAAATTGAAATTGTTCATTACTGATAAATCAGAAATGTCCGAAGCCTCTGAGTCGCTGCTGTAATTCAGTGGTCGTGCAGGGCGATGTTTATGTTAGCCTATAGGAATACTTTCTGACGAGGTATTTAAAGAAGTAGGAGCCTGCGTTGGTGCAGAGTTATCAGGAAACGGCGCAGCAATAGTCTTGGCAATGGTTGGAGGGAAAGGAACGATACTAGTATTCGAAGAACTTGAGTCGAGCCTTGGTCTCAAGAGAGAATCAGGTTGCGTGTTTGGAAACCCGTCTGGAGGAGGGGAGGGTGAAGAACAAATCACTGGAGATTCTTCAAAAATGTTTGTTGGTTCGTCCAAAATATCTGGTGATTGATCGTGAGATATAGACTCGTGAGTCTGTGGAACAGAAGGTTGAGTAGGATTGATTATGAAATCGATATTTCGTTCATGATACTTGCGACACTGATCAATGTGTACGTATTGAAATTGATTGTCAGGATTTTCAAGAATAATATTATTTTCAAACACATTTGCCACCCGATATGGACCTTCGTAGCTGGGCGCAAATTTCTTCACTAAAGTATGCGAAACAGAAGACTGGAAGTGCGTTTCCACGAGAGTGAGATCTCCAACGACAAGATCTGGTTCTCTACGCCTAGAATTATAATATCTTGCTTGAGCCGCTTGTGCTCCTAGCATTGCAACACGAGCTTTTTCTGCCATGATGCGTACTGATTGCGGAGTTGGTCGCTGGTTTAGTTCGTCGATAATCCCCGTTAAATTTTCAAAAGGGGTTTTAATTTTGCGACCCAGAAAAAGTTCTGCAGGAGTAATTTTAGTAGATTCGTGGACAGACGAGCGGAGGGCGAACGCAAAAAGCTCCAAATGGTCATCCCATCGTTCAATCATTTTCACTAGCGTACGGTTAACGCGTTCCGCAGGATTACTCTGGGGATGATATGGGGAAATGAATTTATGTTTAATGTGTAGTCTCGCACACATTCTTTCAAAAATGTCAGAAATAAATTGAGGACCATTATCCGAAACTACTTTATTAGGTGCACCATATCTAGAAAATACTTCATTAACTAAGACATTACAAATAACTTCAGCCGTAGCGGCTTTAATGGGAAAAACTTCAACCCATTTAGAAAAATTATCAGTTAGTACTAAAACATAACGAGCTTTGTTTTTAACAGATAAAGGATAAGGTCCCAATAAATCTATTGAAATAATATCAAAAACATGAGAACTTGAACTAGATTTCAAGTGACCGGCCGGTCTTACATTACGGTAATTATTAATCTGACACAAGTGACATGATTGAACGTATGCGAGCACACTTTGGTACATGCCAGGCCAATAGGCAACATCCCGCAATTTACCACGGGTCTTGCGAATACCTAAATGGCCTGCAAGAGGTTTGTCATGAAATTCGTTTAAAAGGGCCATTCTGAGGGTTCGCGGAATACATGGGCGAAACTCTGCCCTAGTAGTCCGAGATTTTGTATAATAAAGAAGACCCTCTATTACTTCAAAATGCTGTGACCTTCCAGCCAGAGAAGGATCACTTTGTAGGGGCGAACCCGCAAGCAAAAAATTATAGATGTCCCCAAAATCTGGATCATTTATTAATTCTGCCATTATCTGCTCTCTGGATGTTATATCAGCTATTAGAAGTAAAGGCTGACATCCAGGAGTAGTTTCTGTGGGTACCCCACAAATCGGAACGCGAGACAATGCGTCCGGTAATTGATTCTTATGACCTGGCTGATATGAAATTTTGATATTGCTCTCTTGTAACTTCAGAGCCCACTTCATAAGTCTTTGAGATAGGTGCTTAGCAGAATTCAAATACTGAAGGGCAGAATGATCCGTAATTATGTTAACTGTCAATTCGTTAAGATAACATTGAAATTTATTCAGCGCATACACAACAGCAAGACATTCACGTTCCGTAGCTGAATAATTGCGTTCAGCTTTGGCTAAAGTACGAGACGCAAAAGCTATTGGATGCCCAGCTTGTGACAAAACGCAACCAAGACCAACTCCGGATGCTTCAGTATAAATATCAAATTCCTTAGTATGATCCGGGAAAGCCAACACCGGAGGCTGAGTCAACGCAGACTTCAGTGTTTCGAATGTAGCATTAGCCTCAGGTGTCCAAACAAACTTCTTGTATTTACGCTTTAAAGCATACAATGGCTCACAGATTGTAGCATAAGCGGGGACGAACTGCTGATACCATCCGGTCATTCCCAAAAAACGTGATAGTTCTTTTGCTGTTTTAGGCCTAGGAAAGTTAACAATAGGCCTAATTTTTTCATTATCAGTAAACAAGCCGTGGGGAGTGATTTTCAACCCCAGATATACAATCTCGTCCCTCGCTATCTGGCATTTACTAGGTTTTAACGTCAAGCCAGCATTGTATATGAGTTGGAACACCTGTTTGAGCAGAGAAAGGTGCTCGTCAAAAGTCTCTGATGTAATAATAATGTCATCCAAATATACATGCACATGGGAACCCAGGACAGGTCTGAGAACCGTATCCATAAGCTTTTGGAAAGTAGCAGGTGCAGAAGCTAGGCCAAAGGGCATACATAAGTATTCATAAGCCCCAAAAAGAGTCACAAAGCCAGTTTTATCCACAGAGTCCGGATGTACTGCCACCTGCCAATATCCACTCGCCAAATCCAAGGTTGACATCCATTTGGTTGACGACAGGTCATTTAAAATATGCGACATGACAGGTAGTGGATAATTGATCATTTTTGTGACTTGGTTGAGCTTGCGGAAATCTGTCACAAAACGAAATTCATTGGGTTGTTTCTTTGGAACCAAAAAGGCAGGAGCAGCCCAGGCGCTTGTTGATTCCCTGATTATGCCCTGCTGAATCATGTCAGAAATTTGACGTTGCATTTCCTGTTTTTTATGTGGAGCACAAGGGTAAGGTTTCGTCGCAATTGGTTTCGAACCATCAGTGTCAATGACATGATAAACCACCTGTGTGAAACCAGGTTGATCAGAAAATAAACCAGGGCTTTCCTGTAAAAGGAGAGAAAGCTGATCTCGTTGCCTCTCATTCAATTGGTTACTCAATAACAAGCTCGTTATATTTACAGGAACCGTAGGAATCATTTCGACAGGTTCCGGAAAGGAAATCACATGTTGTACGAAATTCAAAGTTATTTGAAACTTAAGAATAAAGTCCATTCCCATTAGACATCGCACAGGTAGCTCGTCTATAAGCAGGAAAGAATGCGTAAAACGAGCTTTTCCCAGCCCTAAAGATTTACAGTTCCTGTGATACTGAAGATTTCGTTATTTGCACCTCGCAAATACTGCGTCGCAGGCTGAACGAGTACTGCAGGAAAATTGTCAGTGCAAAACTTTGTATTTAGGGCTGATATTTCAGAACCAGTGTCGAACTTTGTCTCGACAATAATATCTTCAATTGTCAAGAATACATCAGGCAACTGAGGAGTTTGAACAGTCACTAATACTGTTTTAGGGTCAGAATGCTTGGTATCAGGAAGCAGGACCGACCCTTGGTCTACTTCCTTTGGAAGTTTAAAATATTCCTGGTTGGATTATCATGTGGTCTGAAACCTTGACCCTGCCGGGTATCGGGAAAATTTTCACGACGAGGAAAACTGCGTGAAACCTGCGTCGGGAACTCCGCGTGTCTGTTGACATTTTCATATCTAGTACGTCTGCCCTCAGTACGGGCAGAAAAATTATCATTGCCCTGAGCATGAAAACGTTCCGAATGCTGAAGATTGGAACGGGGTCGAGCATACTGTGCATTTGTACGATATCCCGAAGCTTGTTCAGAAACTCGCTGTTGGTTTGCCACTCTTCTGTGTGGTGGAACGTATGAAGCTTGGGTGTGCACTTGTGTATGCTCGCGCTGAAAGTTATTATGCCTATTATGCCGCTGAGGGTTTTCGTAATAAGCCTCGCGGGGTGCCCGAGCATGGTGAGTTGAACCATGTTTGCCATGTTGCTCTTCATACGTGCGTATGAGGCGAAGGCATTCATGAACTGTGGCAGGGTGTCGAACCTCAAGAAAATCTTGTAAGAATGGGTCGAGCTGCTGCACGAGGGTATCCAACATGTCAACATGACTGGCATGTGGATCCCATAGGTTATATAAGCGTGTAGTTTCCAACGCAAATGCAACCGGGCTATCATTGGGACCTTGCTGACGCGAAAAAAGCTGTTGTGCAAGGCTAGCTCGACTGAGGCCGAAAGGAAAGACCTCCAAAAATTCTGCACGGAAATTCTCATAATGAGAATCTGGGTTCGACACTCTCCACTGCCGATACCAGGTCTTAGCGATTTCCCTCAAGCAAGTGCCGGCGATTTGGACTTTGCAGTCTTCAGGAATATTATATAGATCAAAATGATCTTCCAGATCTTCGAGGAACTTTAAGGACCCCTCCAAACCATTGAAATGAATTGTTCCTGCATGCGGCACGAAATGGGCAAGCATTTCAATGCACTGAGAGGATTGCACTCCCTCAGGTACGACCCGCGACTCAGAGTAATAGGAAGCTGGTGCATTATGAAATTGTGAAGAATGCCTGGGTACGTGTAGATCACTTATATCAAAGTGAGCCCCACAGGCTTCTTGCAGATATTCGAGATTAATCCCATCACCACCGAAACTTGTCTTAGGGTGGAAAATTGAAGTCGTCTCAGGTAGTGAAGACATATGTAATAATTGTCAAGAGCTCGTGTTCGAGAAAAGTTCAGGCGCCAATTATAATGAATTAGCTTTATTTTGCTTTCCGCTAAGCTAATTATAATGAATAAGCTCTTTCTACCAGCTAGCTAATGATAATAATGAAGCTTTCCTACGGAGCTTCAAATAGTGAATTCAAATGGTTGTTGTTACTAGTTAATTAAGAACATGAATATAGTCTCCTGCTAGTAGTGTAGTAATTAGAATGTATAAAGTCTTAACGCTGATTGTTAATGGTAAAAAAACTAACGATATAAACCTAACAGCCAGACAGAGGTCTGACAAAAACTATTAATTGAGAAAGACGTACTTACTCAAATCTTTTTATTATCACCTTCAACTGGTATCAACACATACCGCTACTCAAATAACACGTAAATCTCTCCGTACAACACCAAACGCTCTCCGTACAATAACAAACGCTCTCCTTTGCTATCGATGAACGCGCCTATATATACTAGCTACCACCACGTCATGACTTACACTCATTGCCAGATCTCATTCATCGGGTGAAATAATATTTCGTTCAGTAAGAAGATAATTTACATAGTAAAATAAAATAACCAGAGATAGTAAAATCAAAAGGAAAGTGAATATAGAGTATACGTTACAGATGTCTACAGTAATTCCATCTTCTCCTGGAGCTTTTCCCCGCTTCATGTTCTTGATTGCATGTACAACTTCTGCTGGAAGGACTGGAAGAACTCTGGTATTGGTACCTTTCATGATGTCTGGAGTACATGTATCATCCCTTTCATATAATTTGGAGTAGAAATCTTTCACTCTTGTCAAAATTTCGCCTCTATTTCTTGTTACAGAACCATCTTCTTTTTTTCAGTGCCATAATCTGTTTTTTCCCGTTACTGAGATGTCCCTTTGCTATCTTTAGGCTTTGGTTGTTTTCAATTGCTTTCCTTGCTAGTTCACAGTTGAATTTCCTTACGTCTTCAGTGATACTTTTTCGTACTGTCTTGCATAGCTCTATATATTCCACTTTGGAAGTCACATCTTCTTTAGTTGTCCTGATCACTCTTCTTTTTTGCATCAACATTTTGGTTTTTCCTGATAATTTGTTCACATGCAATTTGTTCTTAGACCCAGCTAATTTTGTTGCTGTTTCCATAAGAGCTTTGGTTACTTTTCTGTTAACTTCAGAAATATCCACTTCGTCCGATGTTAGGCCTTCTAAAGCAGAGAATCTGTTCTTCACTTCCAATTTGAAGGTATTATGGTGTTTTTTAAGGTTGGTTATGTCAATACATTTTGTTCGTCTTATGAGCTTGCTATGTTCGAGTTTAGTGTTGAGGTGCATCTTACATCTCACCAATCTATGGTCACTCCCTGTGTTGAACTTGTTTAGCACACTGCAGTCTTCTATGACGAATTTTTTGTTACACATAATAAAATCAATTTCACTTGTCGTCCCATTTGGATGTCTTCATGTCCATTTCCTGTGTGGCCTTTTTCTTGAAAAAGGAATTCGAGATGAAAAACCCTTCTGCCTCTGCAAACTCTACGAGAGTATTTCCACGCTGGTTTCTGTTGCCGTGACCGAATTTGCCTACTGAAGTTTCATTCTGTTGCCGTTGCCCTATTTTTGCATTGAAATCTCCCATAATTATCTTCAAGTGCTGCTTACCTTTATTATTTAGATCACGAATTTCCTCATAAAATTCTTCAATTTCTTCTTCAGCATGACTTGTGGTGGGTGCATAAGTTTGAATAATCTGAGCCTGGTATCTTCTCGAGAGTTGGATAACGAGTCGTGCAGCTCTGTCAGAGGAACTTTCAACTTCTACAACTTTATCCTTGAGTTTCTTGTTTATTATAAATCCAACACCACTAGTTTTGCCAGTATCTGTCCCACGATAGTAGAAGAGATGTCCACTTTTCAGTTCAATGAAATCTTCTCCTTTTCTCCTTACCTCACTTAGCCCGACGATGTCCTACTTTATCCTTTGTAGTTCCTCTTCCAATTCAAGAAGCCTTGAATCAGAAGATAGGGAGCGTCCGTTATACGTAGCCAAGGTCAGCATCAGATGGCAGCCTAGTCCGGTCCTCCGGGGATTCTTAGCACCCTCTGCCTTCATGTCGCACTGGCCGCTGCCTTGGCCAGGTACATTCCAGCTGCCGGAGACTGAGGGCCAAGATTTAAGTTGTGGAGTCATTTTGGAGGGGTTTGGCCATAACTCACCACGCTGGCCAAGCGGGTTAGTGAGTGTGGGATAGCATTTCCTCTAATCCCGATGGTATAGTTATACCGCTATTGGCGGTCGTCAGAGCCCCTTTAGTGGGAACAGGATGTACCACGAGAAGGCGGGGTTGACATTTGTCAAGGAGAGGCTGTGATTTTACGCATCACCTGACCTTATGCAGCATATTTAGGATTTTGTTTTCATGATTGTGAAAAATCCTTACATGACAGAGAAAAATAAATGTTATTTATGAAATCAGCATAGCAAAATTAATCTAAATCGCTTGAAGTAATGTATCTAAATCACTTGAAGTAATGTAAATCATGAATATATATACAGCATATTCATGATTTTGTTTTCACGATTGTGAAAAAATCCTTACGTGACAGGCAAAAATAAATGTTATTTTTGATATCAGCATAGCAGAATTAATCCAAATCACTTGATGTAAACCTCAGTCGAAAAGTTAAATTTTGTTGGGTAGTGTATTATTAAAGTTATTATAATTAATTATAACTGATGAAACCACTAGGATCAGCAAAATATCCACACTAGCATTGTTTGCTCTAATGTTTCTTCAATCATTCAAAAGAACAGAAGCTATAAATATGTTCATCGACTTAGCCGAATTGAACAATGTTACAGCTAATAGAACATTCACTGCTCGTATTTTACACCCTGAATCTCTTCGTAGGGCTGAATAATTTCTCACATGGAATTTGGTATCACTATTTTTTATATCACATGGAATTTGATATTTGTGATGGAGCAGTTGTGATGTCTGGGTCCCTGGAAAAGGTGGCATAAATTAAGGTCAGGCGACTGCTTATAATTAAGGACAGGCGACTGCTTATACCCCATCTAGTTGCTCATGGTGATCGTTAGACTTCCAAACCAAAAGTAAAAAGGGCAATACTGAAGTAAATGAGTTGCCATTCATTAGGTCAATCCGACCTTTGCACAAAAACGTATATTTAAGAGTTCCAAACTCCTTTTTCTGCAGAAAGAAAAATACACTACATATATCCAATCATGAAGGTAGACTACGTTTCGTGTAGACAACACAAAGTACTTTTATGATTTCGAACGCACATTTTTGGTGTCAAAAATTTTTAAAGACGAAATAGGTAGTCATTTTGAACGTAAATTTAATTTATTTATTCACTCAAATTATCTGAAATCCGAAACACAGGATATCAAAACGGCGGGTATTTTCTTACTATGATTCCGCAAAAGAATTATTAATTTGCTATGAATTTGATAATTATAATATGCAAATAGTTTGACCGCATTTGATAAAGAGATAACAATATGCATCATGTTGATTGAAATGTTGCTGCTATAATCCCTTCTGTGTTTATCCGCTATTGTTGACATTTTCTGCAGCTGAAGGAAAATAATGATTGATTTCTTATTGCAGTGTATTTACACTGCGGTTAACAAAAATCGCACCAAGAAAGAAACAAGCAATCTCAATGAAATTTATGTGAGTGATTGTTATGGTACAAGCTGAAAACGATCACAATTACATATCAGTTCGTGAGGAGTAAGGCCAAAAAATTAGTAATAAGTAAATCCACCTTGGGCGGTGATAACTGACCCCACACGCCATGGGATCGAAATCAACATAATTTGGATGGTAGTCTGTGGTATTGTATTGCATTCCATTCTGCTTCTACACGAATCCACAATTCGCTGCTTATTACAGGCGGCGAGACCCATGCCGGTCAGTCTTTGCGCGATGACACCGCAGATGTTCTCTAAAGGCAACAAATCTGGCGAGCGAGCAGGACAGCGAAGACGAGTGACTTGATGCGCACAGAGCACGCCTTATACAATACGTGCAACATAGGGTCGGGTACTGTCTTTTTAGAAGACGGATCCCGGGATCGTCTGAAAGAAGGGTTCAGTTCCGCTTCCAACACTTTCGTGATGTGGCGTTGGCTGTTCAATGTGCCTGTGATGCGTAATAGGCGAGTGCGTGAATGAAACGCGATATCGAACCAGATCATCACGCTCGGAGTGGGACTGGTGTGACGCTGCACACTGCAGCCTTCCAGATGCCGTTAAGATTCACCCGTCATGATGTATTAGATTGAATGTGGACTCGTTCGACAACACAATATGCTCCCATTCAGCACTCCAGCTTCGATGTTCGCGGCACCACTGCAATCTCTAACGCCTGTGGTTCAGAGTCAAGGGAAGTCGCAGCGATGGACGGCAAGCAACGAGACCTCTCTGCAGCAATCGGTGGCGAACAGTGCTTGCAGACATCGGACGATGTGTGACCATCCTCCATTGCTGCTTAAGTGTCGTGGATGGTGTTGTGCGCAACGTCACTACCATACGGTTTAAGTGCCTGTCTTCCAGCTTGGCCGTACGGTTTCGAGCTCCAGTTAACCTTCTGCGCTCCATTTACGCCATGTACGCATAACGGTAGTTGCGTTAAGCCTAACGAGTACAGCGATATCACGATATGATAAACCACCTTCTCTGATTCCAACGATTCTACCTCTTTCTAACTCTGTAAAGTGTTCTTATGGTTGTCTAGTCCTCCTACGCGGCATGTTTACATGTCAACAACTACATCGGTCGAGTTTAGCTATAGCAAGTTTAAAAACCTGCTCTCAGTACGCCTTCTTTTATACCCCTCTGGTGTGACGTTTTCGAAGGCGTTGAGTGTGCCTCACATTTGCATGTGCGCTGCAGTTGTAATCATTTGCATCTCCCGTGCTGCCATATCCATCCTGCAAATTTCGTGCAAATCCGAGTATTTCTTCATAGTGTTGCAATTTTCATTAACAGCAGTGTATTTTCTTTGCATTAATCTTGAAATGTTTTTCAAATACCTATGTTAAATTTATCAGTAGTTACGTTTGTTGAGGGAATGGCAAGACAGTAATGTAATATTGCATCACTAGAGATGTAAATATGTGTTTACACTCTTCCTTGTTGGAAATAAAATTCAGAGGATGAAAAATAGTGTAATGAACATAAAATGCTTCTGTTCTACAGATAGATATGCTGTTGTAACGCAGGAGGTGCAGTGTGTCACTCAGGAGCACTGGGATGTCACTAATACCTGATAATTTAATCAAAACCTTCTTGTCCACTTGTCCTTTAAATTTTAATTAAAATATCAATCATTATAAAGGTGTAACGTAAACACGGAATTACTGTGCTGCTCTTAATGGCATTGTTGTTTGTTCTCTTATTTTAAATACACCAGGTCGTGAATAATCAAGGAACGCTTAGAGCGTAGTAAATCCGTTTGTTTTCGTGGTGCAACTTTGTATAAAAATTTGCCAAGCTTTCACACTCCACTGGGAAGCTTTCTCAAGGCAAAGTAGATATAAAATGCTACATTGCCGTGAAATACCCTTAAATGCAATTATTGTCTTGGTTGCCATGAGAAAGCTTCCCAGTGGAGTGTGAACGCTTGGCGAATTTTTATACAAATTTACACTACGAAAATAAACGGATTTACTACGCTATAAGCGTTCCTTGCTTTGTTTGTTTTGTTGCAGTATTAACCCTTTTAACCGGCTGGAAAGAATTAACTCGAGGTTAGGAAAATGGCCTGAAATCAGCTCGCACGGATGTATTCACTGCCTAAGAAGTGGACCAAGAGCGGTTGGAACGAGTCAACTTGATCCTTTGCTTCCCCTTTTAGCTATGTCACTGAAAGTAGTCATTTAGGGAGATGATTGACACTAATCCTTTCTTGCTGAAAAGGGCTGTAAAAATGGCAAAGAATCTAAGAATGAAGAGAAAAAATGTTTGAATCACTTGTTACTACCCAGTGGTATGATGTGCCCATCATTTCTTGGGAATAAAGAACTTTGAATGCCTATCACGAAGCAATGATTATTGGGATACCATTCACTAGGGACTATCACCAAGTATCAGCGGGATGCATACCACTATATATTAGCGGGGTGCCTATCAACAGTGACAAGTTCGTGGACAGTACTAATCACGTGAGACGAGGGGGGTTGCGCGGCAGCTTCCCTAAAACCCGAGCGCTATGTGAATATTTCTGTTCGGAAAACGCGGAGAGCTTTGGGCAACATTTACTTCAGATTCATCGGCCGCTTAAAGGATTTAATCCTTTGGCTTGTTGAATTTTGCGATCTCTATTTGCGAACACTATCACTGACAAATTTTGCACTGGTCTGTTGATTTTGAAGATCTGCCGAATGGATTTTTTTTGCACTAGTCTATTGATTTCGTAGATTTTCCCAATGTTTTTTTTTTTTTTATGAATTTTGCACTGGTCTGTTGATTCTGTAGATCTGCCCAATGGTTTTTTTTATACATTTTGCACTGGTTTGTTGATTCTGTAGATTTGCCCAATGTTTTTTCTTATAAATTTTGCACTAGTCTGTTGATTTTGTAGATCTGTTTAATTTTTTATAAATTTTGCATTGGTCCGTTGATTTTGTAGATCTGCCCAATGGTTCTTTTATACGAAGCAAACAGCTTCCACTAAGCAAAGGAACAGCAGTTGTGATGGACAGTAAGCACGGATTTATACACACACACACACAGACAACACTTCTTAATTTCCTTACGCACCACCATAAAAGATCTCAACATTCCTTCATTTCAAGGTATGTAACACACATGCAAATGACATACACTCACAGACAATGAAATTTTTGCACCAAGATGCATCTGGTTGAACTGAAATTTTATGGACGTAATGATACAGATGAATGATACGCATGGCAAAAACAGAGCTGCAGGACAATTACAGAAGGATCTGGGGCACACAGTCCCGTAATCTTCAATAGAGCGTCGCACCGCCTCGTGCGGCGATACATGCTGCAATACGGTCCGGCATGGAGACGAACAGACCCCTGATGTCCTGCGGCAGACTAGCTCACACGTTTTGGACTGTGTGTTCTATATCTCGGATAGAGTGGCACGGAGGCAACTGGCGGTTCAACTGGTCCCACATATGCTCGATTAAGGGCATGTCCGAGGAGCGGGCAGGCCGTGGAAGTGTATGGACATGACGTAGGCAGTCTGGGCAACCCGAGACGTGTGCAGGTGGACATTATCCTGCTGGTATAGCCCACCTAGAACCCCGGTCTGGAATGAGAGCACATGGAGCTGTAGGATCTCATCCACATACCGATGGCTCGTCAATGATACACGTAAAACAACTGAAGCTTATCGGCTATCGTAGGCAATGGCTCCCCGGACCATAATGCCTGCACTGGGGACGGTGTGGCGCTCCATAGTGACGCTGGGATTTTTCCTTTGACCCAGGAACCTCTACACCCTTACACGATGATCATCTGTCTCCAAAACAAAGCGGCACCCATGGCTAAACACCACACGCTGCCAGTCTGGTGCATTTCACGTCGCCCAAGCCTGGCACCACTGCACACGGAGCCGGCGATGTTCCGGTGTTAATGGCAGCACATGTAAGGCGTGCTGGGTTCGCAGATTCTCTTCCATGAGGCGTAGGGAACTGGTTCGTGGGCACACAGGAGCCGCTACATCTGCCTGTGTAGTGGACTGGGTTCCCGAGAGATCCGTTCGTGCCTGGCGCTTGATCCGTCGATCCTCTCTACCGGTGGTCCGTCCGGAGCCGCTCCGCCGTATGGCAGGGCCGTCACGTGTCCACTGCTACCAACACAGTCGGACGGTAGGATCAAAACGAACCACGTGGCGGGCTATACGGTGCGCCGACCACCCTCCGGTTTTCAGCACGATGATCAGGCCTCTTTCAAAGTCCTTAAGTTGCGTAAATCGACGTCTCTAGCGTCAACCCGGCATTCTTGTCACTCTGTACTGTTGTTTGCGTGGGCCGGTGCTTTTCGCTTTCATGGGGCATCGACTACACGCCGGTTTATAAGGCTGCCGGTTCGTTCTTGCAGGATCATCACAGGGTGTGCGGTCATGCGCACTCGCACCAAACGTGAATCATTTGCATACCAGCACACACTCTAGCTATTTGCAAAGTTTTTCGCTTGCAACATGCTTTCTTCTAGGTGCGCAAATTTCATTGTCTGTGAGTGTATAACCTTTTTCTAGCATCAGTTCTTTCAGTTTAGAATTCATATGGATCTCTCAGTTTTACCTCTAAACATCTTTTAATATAAAGGAAATATTTTTTATCAGAAGGTTAAATATGTAGCACTCTAATATTTCTTTTTTGGTATTCCTTGTCGACGTTATAAGTATGTTTAAAGTCAATCATTGCAATACAAAACGTCTCTCTTCGGTCTGCTATAAGTTTTACAGATATTGATATCGATTGTTTCAGCAACCAATGTTAACGCTTTTTAGCATTATCCCTGTTTAAAGAAGCATTTAGAAAATAGAAATGAAAGAAAAACAACACAAAACCAAAATAATCATGCATTGTTTTGAAAAAACGTTTTTCGGTTTTAGCTATTTTAGTCTAGGGCAGCCATAATGGCTTCTTGGAAGATCGGCACACATTCCGTTTAGCTTCCAGGGTGTGTTCTAGGGAGATAAAGTACAAATTCTGCTTTGGTCACATGATCTAAATCTTGTCAATGTTTTCCAACATGGCCGCCAAGGTACAGTGCTGTTGTTAAAGTGACCTCCAGAAATCTGGCTTTGTCTCAAAAACTATTGACTTCACAGAGATAATTGTTATTGCGCTAATATTACCAAAATTGTTTTCAATAACTTCAGAGTTTATAACTATTCACCCAAAGTTAACAGTTTTCCTAAAAAAATGGCACTTTCATTGAAAACTTGATTGTGGATCACTAATTCACACCGATTGATCTGCATAACAAATGAACAAGTTTACTTCAGATTCTACTATCAAATACAAATATAAGCTTAAAGTTTAGTTTAGTGTATTCTGACAACCATCATTTCTTCTACAGACATGGAATTTAGAGACAAATCATGCTAGTACGGCAATTTTGAATTGAGTCTCGAGCAGATATTTTGCGCTTGGATGGATTTGGGAAATACAGTATTTACGCAGTTTTTCGTCAGTGTTAGAATACAGCCATTCACAAGAATCCCCAAGAATGTACTCCTCCGATTTCTCTGAAGATAACCTTATGTAAAGCCGTATGGAAGATGACGTTTTGTTTTTACCTATAGCAGAAACCTTTGACGGCATTTGCAGTGGAAGCAGTTGTTCAAAGGAGTTATCCAAAAAAAAAAAAAAAAACTATTCTGAGCTTTTAAAATCTCTGCAGAAGGACTTCTAAAATGAAATACCTATCTCTCTTAATCTTTGAAGTCTCTAAATTACTTTACTGAATTTCACTGATCATAGTGAGCACTTCAGCTAATTTGGCTAATTTGGAGAGCAAAAATGACAAAGTAAGAAATGTTCAGATATTGGACACATTCATCGCATGCTATGCTACGCTACCTATTTCGTGAGGCAACTGGGTATTCTGTATGGCTTCTTTCCGTAGAGCGTTTCCTTTATTTTTCGTTTTTGGTAAAATTAACTGTTTCTTATGGCAAAGTATTTACCTTGAAAACTGAATGGATGTTAGAGAAATTCATCCAAACATTTTCGAAGATTTTATGAATTGGCATTTTGTTTTTCGACAAAGTGAAAAATATTAAGCAGCATAGCAAAAGCTGAAGCACTCGGATAAATGTGCAAGACATCCAAAAAGGCCCTGGTGGATTTATTGGGACTGTGCAGCGAAAAGTTGATGTTGCTGAAAAATATTTTTTCAAACATTAGAAGACAATAATAAAAAGCAGCTCTGTCTCACAATGTGTGGTATGTTGATGAACGATGAGTATGTGATACATCATAAGTTTTCTTTTAGCAGAATACATGCACATGAACAGAAAGTTAAAGAAACTTCAGTTTTATCCATGAAAGGTAGAATCCATTCCATGAAACTAAAGGTCTCGTAAACCTTCTCGGAATCAGGAATTTCACTAAAACTGAGGCATTCAAAATCTAATATCTTAAAGAAATGAGAAAAATAGTATCTGACTTCCTGCGATGAAGTTTTCATCCATAAGACTAAGCAGTCATTCACTTCAATACAGCAGTCAAAAAGCGTTCATTCGATCGTACAAAAGAACATTCGACGTGCAGAAGGAAGCAATTGATGTTCTAAGGTTCATTGAAGTAGTAAAAAAAGAAATCGCAAACCTGGTGGCTCAGTGGTCTAAGCGATGGCCTCTGATCATTCGTCCGAAAGGGGTCCGGGTTCGAATCCCGCTGAGAAATGGATGTTGTGTTTGTCATACGGCACTGGCTCTCTCCCTTCACTGGAACCAGTGGCCCTAAATTAGGGACGGGCGATTGCTTATTGCCCATTGAGTTGCTCACGGTGGTCGTTAAACCTCCAATAAAAAAAAAGGCCCAATAAAAAAGATGTAAGGTTTTTCTGTTGACCATGTGCTGCGCTGGAACTTCAACTTCCTTCTTTCGGAGAACTGACGAATTCTCGACAAGAAACAATTCTGAAATAGTTCAAGGCCTCGCCCCTGTGGCGTTGTAGTCTAAACGCTGAAAAATAACTGTTCGTCCGAGGGAGTTCCAATCTTAGTGAAGCATGGATGTCGTGTTTGTAACCAGCTGCCCTAAATCAGGGACGGGAGATTGCTTATAAACCACTGAGTTGCTCACGGTGGTCGTTTAACCCCCAATGAGAAAAAGAGAGATAACAAGTCATGAGCTAGAAAAACACTTGCTTCCATAGGTGATTAAACAGCATCTACCTAAGTCATCTCTTCCAACGGCAACCATGTTTGACTTCACGCTTTATACAATAGTGGTAACAGAATCCATTGGTCATAAGAACATTTGGAGATTTTGTAAGACAGATCTTCCAAATGATTCTTTATACATCCCTAGACTCATTCAGAATCGACTAGAACTGGATGCGTACAAAGATGAAAGCATTAAATCATCAAAGAGAAGGAGGAGAATAGCATGTGACCCAACTGAGCTCACTCTATCTAAACAGGAAACTCTTCTGTTGAAAAATACATGAATGTATTTTCGGCTTCTTCACAAAACTAGTAGACAGCTAATGGTGTATCGTTTACTCATTGTTCACCTAAATATCACACATTATGATACATAACTCTTTTGTCATAATCCTCCCATATTTGAATATATATTTTAGAGCAACAGCTTCGCGTTGCACGCCGTAAAAATTCCAACAAGGCCTTTGAATGGATGGCTGGCTTATACATTTATTCAAGTGATTGGTCCATGGAAATGCTACTGAAATGTTTTCCACTATGTTCAACAACAAAATGTTCTTTAACAAAATTAAAAAAAAAAAGCATTTGGGTAAGTTTCTCTGAGTTCAAAACAATAAAAAAATAAAAAAAACACTTTGCGATCTGGAAGAATTAATTTTACCAGAAACGAAAAGCAAAGGAAGAGTTCTATGAAGTGGTGGGACACATGAAATACCCAGTTGCCTCCAGGAACAGGGAACATGCTTGTAAGGAACGTGTTCCAGTATCTGAACATTTTTGTTCTGTCATCCTTGCTATCCAAATTAGTTGAAGTGCTACTAAAGTGATAAGAGACTCAACTTTCGGTATTTTACTTCCGAAATCCTTTTTCAGATATTTTAATTGTTCTTAAAACCCCGGCATACTGCTTTGGAAAATCCTTTTCGAAGAATTGCTGTCCCTGTAAAAGCACACAAAAGGTTCCTCTATACGAAAGCACAGAACATCATCATTCATACATCTTCACATAAGGTGAGGCTATCTTCAGAGAAATTGGCAGTACATTTTTTTGAGATTATACAGTCCTAAATTCATCTGAGTATGGCTCCACAGAAGAAAATAGTGAATGGCTGCATTGTATCATTGACGGATCATGCACTAACAAGAAATCTGCACGATACTCAATTTAGAAATGCCGCTACAGCATGATTTGATGCTCCAATTCTGTGTCCGTAGAAAAAAATTACGTTTGTCAGAATACACTAAACTAAAATTTCAGCTTTTATTTGTATGCGATAGTAGATAGTAGTATCTGAATGAAAGTAGTATCTAATGAAACAAATAAAGTACAAATGATATATTAAATTACTTTTGCTTTATGGTTGCTTTCCCTCAAAAGTCGATATCCTGGATAGGGAACGTAATATTGTTACCATTAAATTATGCGGTAATAACGTATAAAATTCTTTGTCGACAGTGACGTTCAAACCGAGACTTTCCTACTTTGGATTTGCTATTCTCTCAATTGAACTGTGCCGCCAGGCATATCGTTGTATCATTGTCTATTTGACTCAAGCGTCATATCAGTAGTACGTCACAAATACGATTAAGAACGGCATGAAAACTTTCAATTTAAATAACAATAATTTTCCTCTGTAAGTGTTAGAGACGCTAAAAGATATTCGTCTGCTCAAGAAATATTTTTGAAACTAATTAGAAAGCTATTCTGTTGAAAAATACGCACATTTTATTCCACCGAAAACACTTCGTCTCGCAGAACTTATCCATATGACAATAAGATCAACAGTAGAAAACGCACTTCATCTTGAAATCATTAAGACACACAAAAAAAAAAAAAATATCAGATCACTCTAAATCAGAAAACTCCTACTTCCAAATTTCAATTCCTAACTTCTGATTAGTTTTTGGCCATAGTTGGCTGATGAATAAACATCTTCCAATGTTGTTTTCCGGAGGATGAGGAATACGCAAAATGGTGTCCCTCAACGTCATTACACTCTCCTTACTAAAGGCTTTGTTTGGCACAGGAGTTTGAATAAAAAGTCAGCGTGCTTGAGAACAGATTCAATAAAAATCACGAGCAGTCTGAAAACATCGGTCACCCTCGGAGGTGCATGCGGAGACCAGGTTCATTTCGGCACAGAATATGTCGGCAGCAGATATGCATAGCCAACTGCAAAACTGCAACTCTGCAGCGGATATGCGTCGCCAATGCAAGACTGCAACTCTGCAGCGGATATGCGTCGCCAATGCAAGACTGCAACTCTGCAGTGGATATGCATCGCCAACTGGTAGTCAAGTGAACTTTTGGGACGTGACAGAATGCTGTTCAGAATTACTATACCGGCTCAATATATTGATAAATAAAAACACAGTCACAGGTTTTCAACCACACACCAATGTGGCATGAGTGGAGGCTCTCGTACACTAGAGAAGACAAGTACCTTAGCGTCAGGTTGCTTCAAATGAAAATGTTTGCTTCGATACCGGGCGTCTCATCGTTCAACCTTAATCAACGCGCGTACCTCTTGAGTACCATCATGCTTCCAGGCTTGTAGACAACTTTACTTCTGTTTGCTCTCCAGCATGCTTCCATTTTTATTCAAACTCTCTGGCCAAACAACGCCGTCCAGTCCCGAGAGTCCAATTGCATTGGAAGACACCGATATAAATACGCCAAAAGCTTACCTATATAATAAATTTATTATTAGCAATTCCCCCTATATTGAGCTATGACATTCTAATTGAATTGCTGTCACCCGCCTCAAAAACTTCATCTCTAAAGGCAACAGAAGTTGCTTCCTGATTACCCTACTTTCCTTATCATTCAAACTTTGGTGCAGAAAAATGGCCTGTAATCAGATTAGAGGAGTGTAAAGGTTTCGGAGACACCGACTTATATATTCTTAATTCACAGCTAAATTCAGCAGAATTTTATTGTTATTCAGTCCTCGTACATGGAAGATGTAATCAATTTTCATCGATCTTCAACCATTAACTCTGGAATAATTTTTTTCGAAGTTTTTCAGACCTTCGTGGCAGTTTTTAAGACCAGGGACAGTTTTAAGACCTTTTTTAATGACAGCTTTAAGACCTTCATGGCAGTTTTTAAACCTTAAAAGCAGTCGATGGCACATAATTTATGGCCACTAGTTTTTATATATGTACACGTTATATTATACTACGTAGTATATACATACTATATATTATATGTATGTACTTTATTCCATATCATTGCTTCTTAAATTGTGATTTACATAATTATCTTAACTTTGGTACCTTTTTCAACGAAGAGCATTCTGCGTACAATTTCTTTCTCAAATAATAGGCATTTCTTCCGTTAGTAGACGCAAATCTGCAGTGCATTTCTCTCGATCTCTGCTAATAATAGTCCAATTTCGAACATTCTTTTTGAGTTGTACAGAGAAAGCTTTCAATATATTTTCAAATTTTTAGCAGGGTACAAAAGGTGCATATTTCTCTTTCCAAATTTCTCTTACAGTTTGGTAAAAAAGTGCATATTTCTCTTTCCGATGTATTTGAAGTAGTATCTGCGAATTTTAAGACTCAGCTGGAAAACCTTTTTTTGTTTGCTTAGATACCGATTATGATGAAAAATAGTTTTCGCTTATTACGTACTCATAATAATGCACAGTTTTTTTCGCCAGGGACGTTGACATATACGTATATTTTATTTTTCTCCATGTTTCTGCTTCTAACAGACCGATTTGAAGATTCCATTTTTCGTAGAACAGCGTTTCTGTTGAGGAATATTTTGCACATGACATTTAGTTTTTTAACGAACAGTTATGCTACTATAGGACGTAAGTACTTATTTCTATTTGCAACATAGTTGCAGTCGCATCTGTTCGTTTAAAACCCTAACTGAAGAAAAATATTCCTCTTTTGTTAGACCTTTCACTGAGAAAGAATTTTATACGCATGCGCTGCCCAAAATAATACACAATTTAGTAACTAGTTGGTGAAAATATACAGGGTGTCCGAAAATTATTGGACACATTACAAAATTATGTACAAAAAAAAGCTATGAGCATTGTCTGTTTTTCTATGTCACATATGACTAACACGGTTTCTATATTTTTGTTTTGCAGAATTGTTATTCCCAGAATCTGGTAGATGGCGCTAGGTGTGGCCTGATGAAGAATGTATGAGAAATGCGCAATCAGTAGTCATGTCATCTGTACAGCAGAAGGCGACGTGTGTGTTATGGCTTGCGGAATTAAAGTCTGTCATTAAAGTCAAAAGACGGTACCGTTTAGAGTATGGTTGTAATCCTCCATCAACGAATTCAATTAAGCGGTGGATGAAACATTTTCCACGATGTTCCACATTGCCAGTTTCCACGATATTCCACATTGCCAGTCAGCGGTGAGACGGTTGACCAAGTTAATGAAAGTTTCCGACGAAGCCCCAGGAAATCCGTTTGTAAAGCAAGCAGAGAACTGTGCATTCCGCAATCGACAGTTCACGATATCTTGCACAAGAAATTAAAGTTTCATGTTTATTAAATTCGAATAGTGCAAAAGATGCATGTAAAGGATCAAACTCTGCGATACGATTTCGCTGTGGATATGCTGACTCGAGTGGAAAACGACGAAAACTTTCTCCGTATTGTAATTTTTAGTGATGAATCCACATATCATGTATCAGGTATTGTGAATCGTCACAACTGTAGGATATGGGGCAGTGGACCGCCCATGCTGCTATTGAACTGGAACGTGATTCTCCAAAGGTTTTCTGCTAAAGAACCATAAATGATGACATTTACTTTGATATGCTAGAAAATTTCGCTATACCCCAGATCAAAAGATATGACGTCGTTTTCCAACAAGACGGCGCGCCTCCGCATTGGTCAACGTGTGTACGTAAGTGCCTAAATAAGCATTTTCCCAACAGATGGATTGGGCGTGGTGGTCTCATTCTGTAGCCTCCTCGCTCTCCAGATCTAACTCCATTGGATTATCTCATGTGGGGTTATGTGAAGGATCGTATCTATCAGACGCCTTGTACTGATTTGCAGGAACTGAAGCAATATATCACAGCTGCTATTAATTCCATAAATCCTCAGATACTTGCCAATACATGGCATAAAATCGAGTATCGCTTAAATGTACTACGAGCAACCAAGGGATCTCACATGGAAATTTATTAACTCGTGTAGTTACATTGTAAGTTAATACAGTCAGTTTCTTTCTATCTGTTTAATGTTTTGCTTTTATATAATTTTGTAATGTGTGCAATAATTCTCGGACACCCTGTATAACCCAATTTTCTCAATATCTCTGCTGCTAAAAGTTGCATTTGAAAAATTATTTTAACAGCGAATACCTTTCACTTTATGAAACAATTTGCTATGCTCTTGGATTTTTCATGTGGCACAGGCCTTGTTCTATAGGTGACTTAGTTTTCATTTCTGCTTGAAACTGTACTTCCGCTTCTAAAGTTCCTATTGAAACAATTCTTTCTCCTCTGTGTTCTCTTCTTTACCGTAAAGATTGCGCACATTTTCCTCCTTAAATGACGAACAGTTTGACAGCTAGGATGCGTAATGCAAAAACCTTTTCTCGAAAAGTGATCCGAAAAAATATTTTTCTATCGCATAGCTTTTGCTATTTAGCGCATATTTTCCTCTATTTCATATTTCACAGTTCTGCCTCTATGAGGTGTCAGCGTATATTTTGTTCGACAGTTTATCTCCGATTCTAAAAATCCCTTGGAAAAATCCTTGCTATCTAAGGTACTCTCCACTATGAAGAATAGTTTGTCTCTATTTCCTTCTTCAAGTAACGCAAAGCTCTCCCGCAAGGACTAGTAAAGTTTTGTCGCTTCTTCTAATCTTTTAAACTGAAATGATCCTTCAGCTTCAGATATCTTCCTCTATGAGGATCATTTTGTAAACCCTTTGTAATTTTACATAACATGCAGTTCTGTCGCTAGTGGTCGTGAGTAGCTATGTCTAAATGTGGATATTTTATCCATTGCAGTAATCTGGTTCAGTTTCTTTTCCTTGGCAACTGGTTCTATTTACTCTGAAAAACGCTGCTAACATTGTGCATCTTAAATATTGCGCAGTTTTTCTACTAGACGGCTTAAACGCGTTCTCTTTTTCTCAAATTTTTTTGGGGGGTGGGGATTCTTTTCATGTCAGAAAATATTTAATAGACGTGTCCATTGCATCGGAGAATCCCATGCCACTTTCCACTTTCCTTGTTCTTGATTTAAGCTGCCTGTAGAAAAAGCCATTTTTTCTGTGAAAATCTCTCACATGCATGTAAGCTCCCATCTGTCAAAATACTTCATCCATATCACTGATCTTCCTTGAAAACTTCTGTTTAAGATGTTCTGGTGAAACGGGTAAAATTGCCTGCAGACAAGCCGAGAAGCGTTATTTATGGATATCTACGTGTTTCTCTCCAATTCTTATAGCAGACGTTATAAACAAATTATCCTAATCCATAATGAGTGGTAGGAAAAACCATGGCTATATGGTATAGTGTTCAGCTACTCTTGCACTGTTGTACTGCCATGCTACTTGGGGAATATCCAAAACAGCAACCATGTATAACTTCAAGTTTCCACCTCAAATTTTCGGAAGAAAAGATTGTCTCGGCCGAGTGTGTAGCCGTCTAAACCGAAATAAAGGAAGCAATGTATCTAAAAGACATTGTCAACTGAAATGTCTTCATTGTTAAGAACTATTTTCCCTGAGATAAAAATGATTGATCGATGTGATGTTCACCGTAAACATGGCGGGTTTCGCTTAAACAAAACAAGATTTTCAGTCACGTTCAGTTCCGATTATGAAGTCAGCCTTCAGTTATGGAAATAAATTTGTTTAACGTACTTCATTGAAACACATCGGAAAAACAAAATTTTCCAATTAGCACTACCTGCCTTGATATGATGCTTACGTGCAAAGCTTTTACTGAGAAGGCCTCTGTCAATGCCTTTAAAATACTTGAAATAAAAAGTCTAAAATTATCATTCGGGCCAAAAGCATACTGCAAGTTTAGTATATGGAATTTAAACATGCACTAGTAAGTTTAGTTCACGCACTAGTAGTTTTTTCGCGCTTTCTGACAAAATTCATTACTTAATTTACTTAATTCCCACAACGAAATACATTACTTTAATTTGGGCAGTTCTGCTTTCTAGTGTTTTGAAACACGAAGAATAAATAAATAAATAAATAAATAAATATACTTCTGCTTTTTCACAAAATGATGGTATAACTGAAAGTCATGTTGTAGGATCCTGTGTTCAGTTCTTCACATTTGGGGCAACAATGATCCCAAAACAAAATATTCACTCCTTTGTTAGGTTCAGAACATTGCTTTGTAATGTGAGACATTAAAAAGCGTTCTAAACGAGTCATCAAAACTTGGGAATATCTGGTAAGTTCATCCACAAAAAAATAAACTGCGGAGGTATTTTGAAATTACATTCATGTCCATACTACTATATCAAAAACTGTATGACATTCTCAACAGCATCATCAGAGGCGTAACTAGGGGAAAACAGGCCGGGCGGCTGCCCCGGGCGCAGCTCTAGAGATGGCACAAACATCATTACTTGCAATCTGATTAAAACTGGAATGAAAACTTTTGAACCCGTTTTTGATACAGTTTTTTAGCGCCATACTTTGTTAGTTGTCCATTTACAGAATTTGCTCATAAGTTTCTCCAGTTCGTATAAAATGGCAGCTTAATAGTTGCATTTCTTCCTCACAATGTTCAGCGGATGTTAGTTGGTCCCATTCAAAAATGAAATCGAGGTTGTGTAGTCCGTCCAACTAAAGAATAACCCCTGCCTTTGTTAACAACAATCGGAACAGCGGTTTCTCTTCAGATGGACGAACCACACGTACGTTGCAAAATAAGAATGGTATTCATATTGTTGAAGATTTTATGGGGGATATTTGATCATTACTGTATCTTAAACCGACGACTGCCAGCTGCATTTGTCCGTTTGGTGGGGTACCGAAGGTTTGAACTCCGAAGCAGTTGGCAAAAGCAGTACAAAAATTCACGGTTTGATATGACGTTAATGTTGTTATGCTAAGCAGAATGTACTTAAATATATATATATATATATATATACTTAAGAGCAAAACTGAAGACTAAGGAAAAAACTTTAGAATTTAAAACGAAGGTTGCAAAATAACCTGAAGATCAAAACGCGCAACGCAGCAGTTTTGAAAATTCAGAATTCACATTCTATAAAGAAGATACCTAAGCAAAAAAATACATATATAATTTTGACTCACGCCTAGTACAACATAGAAAAGGTTATGTATCTACCTGTGTGAGTAAAGGAGAAAAGATAAAAAAATAAAATAAAACAACTGAATGTAGAAGGTGTCGAGAATTCTGAGCCTTGGCTTTATCAAGGACCAGCAAAAACTCTGCATTTTCTCACTTCCACAAAGACCTAGTTGGAAATGGGTTTCTGCAAGGCCATAGATGCAAGTAACATTCCCACCTAAAATAGTTTAAAAAATATATATATGTCATGTCCTCCGTAGAGTTGCTTGACCTAGCACTAGTTAACAATTTCGCTTGCATCCATTAACCTTCCTGGCCCGACCCATGCTCTTCATCTGTTACTATTAAACAGAGAGAAGAAGATTAAAGAGAACTCAAGCTGTGAGAGTGACATAATAATTAGAAATGATTTTCAGCCATAACGAAATGCCAAGTTCGTTAGAGAGAGAATTTAAACCTGAAAATCAATGCAAAAGAAATCCAAATTTTTACATTGCAATTAAAAAAGGAAATATTAATTTTTAACGAACAGATTTTTGAAAGAAAACTTGAGTCTGAAACCCCTACTCTACAACTTATGACAGCACGAAAACGAGAATAAGTTAAAGATAATAATTAACTAAAGAAAACTTTGTGAAAGTTATATACCTTAAACAGTTAGTTGCAATATGTACAAAGTATTTCAGCAGTGCTTTAAGTGCATAATTAATTAGTTATTAAGAACGTAACTACTTTGAAAAAACAGCGCATTGAAAAGGAACAAGCTTAGCCATCTTCTGTTCCTAGGTACCCCAAAAGACGCTCAAAGTTACAAAGAAAAGAAAGAGTTAAAACCCGCAAAAATGTTAACAGACAAACCAATGCCTAAAAGCTGAAAAGCTAAAAAACAACAGAGAAAAAGTACATGAAGTACAAACATTGAACTTATAAAACCTAGAACTCAAAAACAAGGAAGAGAGCTTACCTCTTGTGTGACAAAAACTTTTCTCCTCACAAGAGAAGAACATGGCTGACCTCTTCCGCCACTCCCTAGTCGCTGGGGGGCAGAGAGGGTGGGGCTGATGGCCTCCTCATACAGCAAGAAACCAACGCGCGGAGATTTTAACCAGAGAAAAAATATATAAACTTAAGACTGTGGATCTGTATGATCAGAAAGAGCAGAATTAACTCTCCAGAATACATGAGAAATATTATAAAATACACGAGCAGTGTATTTAATAATCTTTGCATGTATTAAATCACCTTAGTGAGCTTCTATAGATTAATCAGAATCTTATTAATTTTAATGTTGGTTTTACTATTTTTAGTATAGCTATCCTAGTGATGAATAACTAGTTTTCTTTTTTATTTGTTTTTATTTTCTTTTATAAACAGATTTTTAAGCTTTTTTTGTGATTTTGTTTATATTATTTAATTTTTTGTTTTAATAGGACCGTCATATCCATAGCACTAAGGTTCCTTTAGGTAGTTAATAGGCATCCTCTAGCCAACTTCCTTACGGCTTTGATTGGTCAGAATCATATTATTAACTGTGTACAAAATTAAAGCAGATCTGCCAACCTTACTCTATTATTCAGAATAATTTTTCTTAAAGTTCTTTTGATGAAAGAAGAAGGAATTTCGTTCTCTAGAAAACTATCTAATAGTATATTAATGTGGTAATTGAAGTCCAAATTGTTGCTGCAAATTCTTGAAATTCTTAGGACCTGAGAAATTAGTACATTCTCAATTACTTTGGTTGATATGTTATTATTCCAGTGTAGATATTTAATTACTTTGAAAGGAAAATTAACTCTTTTATCAAAGAGGCTAATAGATGGGTTACCTCTGTTTAGCTTAATGCTTAAGTCTAGGAACTCAAGTTCCTGATTACTGTGGTTGTTTTTACATAAGTTAAGAGAGCTAGGATAGATATTATCAAAATCACTCTCTATAACTTCTGAATTATTGATACACAGCAGATCATCAATATATCTAAAAGTGTAAAGGTAGTTAGTTATCTGAGCAGGTGGGGTGATTTTTAATGAATTTATATTCCTTAAAGAACAGGAATAGATTAGCGATATTCGTGGACGTTGATGTTCCCATGGGAATACCGTTCACTTGCTTATAGAGAGTATTATTATATAAGATATGGTTATTTTTTATGCAGCAATTGAGATAAGAGTTCCAAGTTCCTACATTAACAAATTGGTTAAGTTTAAATTCTGCATACAGCTCTTTAAAGGTAGTGATTATATCTGATAGAGGCAGATTAGTATAGAGGTTTTCAAAATCATAACTGTTAATATCAGGAACTTGAGTTCCTAGACTTAAGCATTAAGCTCAACAGAGGTAACCCATCCATTAGCCTCTTTGATAAAAGAGTTAATTTTCCTTTCAAAGTAATTAAATATCTACACTGGAATAATAACATTTCAACCAAAGTAATTGAGAATGTACTAATTTCTCAGGTCCTAAGAATTTCAAGAATCTGCAGCAACAATTTGGACTTCAATTACCACATTAATATACTATTAGAAAGTTTTCTAGAGAACGAAATTCCCTCTTCTTTCATCAAAAGAACTTTAAGAAAAATTATTCTGAATAATAGAGTAAGGTTGGCAGATCTGCTTTAATTTTCTACACAGTTAATAATATGATTCTGACCAATCAAAGCCGTAAGGAAGTTGGCTAGAGGATGCCTATTAACTACCTAAAGGAACCTTAGTGCTATGGATATGACGGTCCTATTAAAACAAAAAATTAAATAATATAAACAAAATCACAAAAAAAGCTTAAAAATCTGTTTATAAAAGAAAATAAAAACAAATAAAAAAGAAAACTAGTTATTCATCACTAGGATAGCTATACTAAAAATAGTAAAACCAACATTAAAATTAATAAGATTCTGATTAATCTATAGAAGCTCACTAAGGTGATTTAATACATGCAAAGATTATTAAATACACTGCTCGTGTATTTTATAATATTTCTCATGTATTCTGGAGAGTTAATTCTGCTCTTTCTGATCATACAGATCCACAGTCTTAAGTTTATATATTTTTTTTCTCTGGTTAAAATCTCCGCGCGTTGGTTTCTTGCTGTATGAGGAGGCCATCAGCCCCACCCTCTCTGCCCCCAGCGACTAGGAGTGGCGGAAGAGGTCAGCCATGTTCTTCTCTTGTGAGGAGAAAAGTTTTTGTCACACAAGAGGTAAGCTCTCTTCCTTGTTTTTGAGTTCTAGGTTTTATAAGTTCAATGTTTGTACTTCATGTACTTTTTCTCTGTTGTTTTTTAGCTTTTCAGCTTTTAGGCATTGGTTTGTCTGTTAACATTTTTGCGGGTTTTAACTCTTTCTTTTCTTTGTAACTTTGAGCGTCTTTTGGGGTACCTAGGAACAGAAGATGGCTAAGCTTGTTCCTTTTCAATGCGCTGTTTTTTCAAAGTAGTTAAGTTCTTAATAACTAATTAATTATGCACTTAAAGCACCGCTGAAATACTTTGTACATATTGCAACTAACTGTTTAAGGTCTATAACTTTCACAAAGTTTTCTTTAGTTAATTATTATCTTTAACTTATTCTCGTTTTCGTGCTGTCATAAGTTGTAGAGTAGGGGGTTTTAGACTCAAGTTTTCTTTCAAAAATCTGTTCGTTAAAAATTAATATTTCCTTTTTTAATTGCAATGTAAAAATTTGGATTTCTTTTGCATTGATTTTCAGGTTTAAATTCTCTCTCTAACGAACTTGGCATTTCGTTATGGCTGAAAATCATTTCTAATTATTATGTCACTCTCACAGCTTGAGTTCTCTTTAATCTTCTTCTCTCTGTTTAATAGTAACAGATGGAGAGCATGGGTCGGGCCAGGAAGGTTAATGGATGCAAGCGAAATTGTTAACTAGTGCTAGGTCAAGCAACTCTACGGAGGACATGACATATATATATTTTTTAAACTATTTTAGGTGGGAATGTTACTTGCATCTATGGCCTTGCAGAAACCCATTTCCAACTAGGTCTTTGTGGAAGTGAGAAAATGCAGAGTTTTTGCTGGTCCTTGATAAAGCCAAGGCTCAGTATTCTCGACACCTTCTACATTCAGTTGTTTTATTTTATTTTTTTATCTTTTCTCCTTTTACTCACACAGTTAGATACATAACCTTTTCTATGTTGTACTAGGCGTGAGACAAAATTATATATGTATTTTTTTGCTTAGGTATCTTCTTTATAGAATATATATATATATATATATATATATATTATCAGGAAAAACCAAAATGTTGATGCAAAAAAGAAGAGAAATGAGGACAACTAAAGAAGATGTGATTTCCAAAGTGGAATATTAAGAGCTATGCAAGACAGTACGAAAAAGTATCACTGAAGACGTAAGGAAATTCAATTGTGAACTAGTGAGGAAAGCAATTGAGAACAACCAAAGCCTAAAGATAGCAAAGGGACATCTCAGTAAGGGAAGAAAACAGATTATGGCACTGAGAAAAGAAGATGGTTCTGTAACAAGAAATACAGGCGAAATTTTGACAAGAGTGAAAGATTTCTGCTCCAAATTATATGAAAGGGATGATGCATGTACTCCAAACATGATACATGTACTCCAAACATGATACATGTACTCCAGACATCATGAAAGGTACCAGTACCAGAGTTCTTCCTGTTTTCCCAGCAGAAGTTGCACATGCAATCAAGAACATGAAGCGGGGAAAAGCTCCAGGAGAAGATGGAATTACTGCAGACATCATACAAGAAGCAAGTGAAAAAATCGAAACAGTACTCGTCCAAATTTTCACTCGATGCCTTAATGAAGGGAAGATTCCTGAGGATTGGAACAACGCTACAATGATCCTGCTACATAAAAAAAGGTGACATTGAGGATCTCGGGAACTACAGACCTATCAGTGGTTTATAAAATCTTCACTAAAGTTCTTTCACACCGCTTGAAGGTAACACTGAACATGGCTCAACCGAGGGAACAAGCTGGATTCAGGAGTGGCTACAGCACAATAGATCATATCCACGTACTGATAGAACTAACTGAAAGAGCGAGGGAATATGAACTTCCTTTGTGCATGACTTTTATCGATTATGAAAAAGCCTTTGATTCGGTGAAACCATCAGCAGTTGCAATGGCTCTGAAATCCTGCGGTATTGAAGATGCATACATTCATATTATTAATAACATCTATGAAAATGCAAGTGCAAAGATTCGGCTGTTTGAAAATACAACACACATAAGAATTGGAAAAGGAGTGAGACAAGGTGACACCATATCTCCGAAGCTCTTTAATGCCACATTGGAAAATGTCTTTCAATCACTGAACTGGGAAACAAAGGGATAAAGATTAATACAGATTATCTAACCCACCTTCGTTTTGCTGATGATGTAGTCATTTTTGCAACTACCCCATCAGAGCTGCAGAGTATGATCCAGGAACTTGCTGACAAGAGTAAAGAGGTGGGATTAAAAATGAACTTTCAGAGGACAAAAGGGATGTACAATGCTTTTGCAAAAAATTAAGATTTATCGATTGATGGGGAAAAGCTGGAGATAACAGATACGTACGTTTATCTTGGACAGCAGATATCAAATGAGGGTCACACTGATGAAGAAATTAATCGGCGTACAAAACTTGCCTGGAGAGCTTTTGGGAGAAACAGTATAATTTTCAAGAGCAGTATGCCATCACGTCGTAAAAGAAAACTGTTTGATCAATGCATCCTTCCAGTGCTTACGTATGGTGCAGAGACGTGGACCTTAACTAAAAGAGACATACAAAGACTACAGACAACTCAAAGTTGCATGGAGAGGTGCATGCTTGGTGTAACCAGTAGAGATAAGAAGAGGAACTCGTGGATCAGAACAATGACAAGAGTGGAAGACATCATGATCAAAGTAAAATCCCTGAAATGGAAATGGGCTGGACATATTGCCAGAAGGACAGACCATCGATGGACAGCCGAAATATTAGACTGGATTCCAAGAGACGAAAAGCTGGAGATAACAGATACGTACGTTTATCTTGGACAGCAGATATCAAATGAGGGTCACACTGATGAAGAAATTAATCGGCGTGTAAAACTTGCCTGGAGAGCTTTTGGGAGAAACAGTATAATTTTCAAGAGCAGTATGCCATCACGTCGTAAAAGAAAACTGTTTGATCAATGCATCCTTCCAGTGCTTACTTATGATGCAGAGACGTGGACTTTAACTAAAAGAGACATACAAAGACTACAGACAACTCAAAGTTGCATGGAGAGGTGCATGCTTGGTGTAACCAGGAGAGATAAGAAGAGGAACTCGTGGATCAGAAGAATGACAAGAGTGGAAGACATCATGATCAAAGTAAAATCCCTGAAATGGAAATGGGCTGGACATATTGCCAGAAGGACAGACCATCGATGGACAGCCGAAATATTAGACTGGATTCCAAGAGACAGGAAAAGACCCAGAAGAAGACCACATGAAAGATGGGTGGATGAAATTCGAAAGTATGCGGGAGTAACATGGAAAAGACTGGCACAAGACCAACCGTTGTGGAACAAACTTGGGAAGACCTTCATCCAGCAGTGGATTGATAATGGTTGACAATGATGGTGATGATGATGATGATGATATATAGCCCCCTCCAACAGGAATTCCTGGGTGCGCCACTGGTTGCTCATATAGTTAAGAATGAAATCAATGCAGATATTGAAAATGCCCAGTTTTTTTTCTTGACAGATTGATGAAGCGACAGACATTAGCTCCCATGCACAAGTATGAATTATAGTTCGATTCGTGAAAGATATAGTACCAATAGAAAGATTCTTGGGATTTTTTGACGTAAGTTCTGATCGGTGTGCTACTTCGCTTAAAGAATTACTGGATCGTGAGCTGGAAAGATTTAGCTACAAAGAAAAACTAGTTGCACAGACATATGATGGCGCAGCAGTGATGGCATCAGAGCTGAATGGATTGCAAGCAAAAGTGAAGTGTGATGCCCTGAAGCATTATTTGTTCATTGCTACGCACACAGGCTGAACTTAGTTTTGAGCAGAGCAGCGTCAGTGTTGAAGGAATCACGTATTTGCTTTTGGAAATTTAAATGCAATTTGTGCATTCTTTTCCAAATCGACAAAGCGTGTTCATTTACTAGAATCTGTTGGTGGACCCAGACCACCTCGAGTATCACAGACCAGGTGGAACTTCAAATCTCGTTCAGTGTCTAAAACAGCTGACCACAGGTTGCTGCTAATTGAAATATTTGAAAAAATTGAGGATGATTTCAACTACGATGATGAGACGATTCACAAAGCAGCAGGACTAAAACGGTGGCTTCAAGATTTTAATTTCGTTTTTCTCTTCTTCTCATATAAAAAACTATTTGATTTAAATATGGTTACTTTCTCTGTACTGCAATCAAATAGTTCCGATGTTACATTCTGTAACAACCGAATTACTGGCTTATGCGAAAAATTGTTGTACTTCCGAGATCAGAGACAGTTTGATGATCTCTATCATAACGTGTGCAGTGAGGTTGGCTCTCCATATAAAATATTTAAAGGAAGCAATGATATTCCACCCACCATGCAATACAGAAGAATGTATTATGAGGTAACAGACAATGTTACAACTCAGTTAAAATGTCGGGTTTCTGACATTGAGAAATTAAAATTTATTCAGCTGGTCGATGTACACTGTTTTGAAGCTCATTCTAGAATTTTTCCTGAACATTGTTTTAAAACTCTGCTTCAAACTTATGAAAAATACTTTGACAGCACCAAACTGAATAGTAAGCTGCAGGTTCTGTATTCAGACAGAGATCTGTGGAACAATGCCAAAAGTGCAACAGAACTTCTACCTGCCATATACAATAATAATCTACCACAGGCACTGCCAGAATTGTTTAGACTTCTTTCCCTCGTAGTAACAATTCCTGCAACATCGGCCTCTGTGGAACTCAGTTTCTCGTGCCTGAAGAGGATAAAAAACTACAAGAGAAACTCCAATGGGCAAGAAAGGTTCTCAAGATTATCAGTTCTGTCCATCGAGAAGGCGCTTGTGAAGAGGATGAAAGCAGAACAGACATGGTGTGACCATATAATAAATTACTTCGCCAAACAGAAAGAACGAAAGATAGACCTCATATACAAGACAATATAAGCGTAAGGTAAGCTTTCTCTCTGGTTGTATAGGTAAGGTAAGCTTTCTCTCTGGTTGTATATGTGCATAAGTTTTTAAGACTTTTTTCTTTTGGCGTCAGTGAAGGTAGAGGTGTATATAGAATTTCATTTGAGATGAAAAAGATGTATAGTTCAGTCTTGCTTTTTATCTTCTGTTGATCTCTTTAATAAAAAAACCTATTTCGATGCAATATATTTCATATTCAAACTGGTTTAACAGTTTCCAAATAGTCCAAGAGGGCAATTCAGACTGAGAAAAAATATATTTAGGCGAAGGGCTGGAATCTTACATAAACAGGTTTTGTGTTGGTCTCAAAGTCATGTAAAACGTACGTCTCCGGTAAAATCTTTCTGAATCTTTTCACGGGTCACGTTACTTATTTTATACTTCACACATGAGAAAGCAAATAAAAAAAAATATAATGTGAAAAAATGGCATTAAATTGAATAAATTTATTTGAATCCCGGCTGAAAAATAGTTTGCCTCCCCAGCAATTTTGGTCACGGGCCGCCACTGATACTCTCCAAGTCAGCTCACAGTAAGCTCACGACACGTGCCTTCTTTCATTGGCTACACGCTGTTGACGTCAAAAGTACGAGGTGGCCACAAAAATGTGACTCGACTGTGTATATTTATTAAACTAAATCTAACTACTACAGTTAGACGTAGGTCGTTGGATTCGGAGCACAGGATCATTGGTAGGCACTACCTTCCTTTTGTAATCTTGAAGAAGGTACTAGTAACGATTGAGAGGACATATTATTCCCATTCCCTTTTTCACACACTTTCACAGAGTACAAAGCGATTCTCTTGCAGAGATATTTTGAAATATGTTGCCCATTCACATTTATCTTGAAAGAAGTAACGATTTACTAGGGTTGGTTCATGGATCAAAATAATGGGAAACTTTCAAAAGGCATCTACTCTAGGCGAAATAAGCGATCAGTGACAAAATAAATATAAAAAAGAATTGTTTGGAAAATTGCTATGTGACATGTGTATATTTTAACTTTAAAAAAATCTTCATGGTGATTCCGTTGGACATGGAATCTTCATGATTGGTGATTTTGTAAAAACTAAATTTTTCAAAAGAAAATAATTATCTCGTACAACAGCTGGTTTTGAGCGTGATTTGACGCTGCATTTAATCATGAAGAAATTTTTAGGTTTTACTGACGTTCAATTGTTGTTAAAATTTACTCACGACTAATTTGTTTTATGATTCATCCAGGATTAAAAGAATTTTTTCATTAGGAAATTCATGAAGTACTTTTCTGTAAGTACGTGGATTTTTGCAGACCTCAAGATAAAAATTCTCCGCCTGATTTGGTCGTCCCAATCTTTCCCCTCATTACAAATATATTATATTGCAATATATAAATGAAATCCTCACAACTAAGAATCGGAGACCAGTGCTTCAATATGCAACACATGAATTAACAGCTTCTTTTTTCTGCTGATCCTGAGTGCATTCATTTGAAACCAGAATGTTGAATATTAATAACGATGTACTGTGCACCAACTATACACATAAGGGTAAAAGTACACTAAAAATCTAACTTATTGGCGTAAAAACGGAAATATACGTTTCCAAGCTATCGCATATTAACCAGATGGCTTTCTTGGAGATGTATATTTGTGTTTTTACGTCAATAAATCGGATTTCTACTGTACTTTTACTATTACGTTGAACATTGAAGATATATTTAAGATTAAATTCCACTATGCCACAAAACCGTGGAGCCACAAAGTTACCTCTAAGATATTTACCAATTTTTAATAGCTCATATGTGTGCGAGTCGTGAAATTCGAAGCCAATTTTTAATCCAAACCGAAAGTAAAAAGTTCACTTCTCTGATGGTATCAAGGTTCAACTTTAGCTGCACCGAGAAGTAACACAACAACGCTGTCTCAATTCTCTCTAAGTATTAGGTCATCCCAGAAGTAATGTCGTTTTGCGCAAGCCCAACAGTACTGAGTCTCCTGGTGCCCAGACTATGACGTCGACCACGGGGAGTATAAGAGGGATCACGCGAGCAGACCTTCAAGTCACTTGAGACCGCAAACAGGAGTTCTGGGTGCAGTCGTTGTGTACTTATACTGCACAGGAAATGGTAGAGTCAGAAGACCACATTAGGCACATTATGCTGTACAAGTTCCACCATCGACATTCAGCGACAGTAGCAACACAAAACATCAATGCGGTATATGGGCCGAGTACCCTGGAGGTCAGGAAATGTCAGCGCTGGTTCCAGAAATTTCGAAAGGGGGACACCAGCCTCAAGGATATGCAGCGAACCGGACTGCCTGTTGGGCTGGATAACGACAAGCTGAAAGCTGCTGTTGAGGGAAATCGGCAGGCAACAGTCGGGGAATTGGCCACACTTGTTCATTCAACCCATTCCACTGTTCACCGGCATCTGCAGGACCTCGGTTATGTGTCGAAACTGGATAAGTGGGTTCCCCATGATCTCACTCCACAACAGCTGAAACAGCGTGTGGACATTGGCACTTCTTTGCTCTCCCGTGAAAAAAGGGAGCCGATTTTGCACAAAATTGTCACGGGTGATGAAAAATGGATCGTTTATCACAACATTAAGCGAAAACGGCTGTGGATTTCCAAAGGGAACGTGCCTGCAGCAGTGGAGAAACCAGGCCGTTTACCGCAAAAGATTTTGATGTCTGTGCGGTGGAATATACAAGGCATAGTTCATTACGAGCTGCTGCCACCCAACAAAACCATTGCAGGGGAAGTCTACTGTCAGCAGCTGCAGCGTCTACGCACGGCTTTGCAGGATAAACGCCCAGCGCTCGTGAATCGTGAAGGCGTGCTTCTGCAGGAGGACAACGCAAAACTACACGCAGCAAAAATGACCAGTGCCACGTTGCAGGACTTCGGATGGGAAAAACTTCCGCATCCAGCATATTCCCTGACATCACCCCATCCGACTACCACCTCTTTCGCAGCCTACAAAACCATCTTGCTGGGACTACACTCAGTGGCGGACTGGGTCTAAAAATACTGGTTGTCAGAAGACAAAGGGGGCCCACCCACAACTATAAGGCTATCATTGAATTTTTATAAGAAATAAATAAAATTTGCCAAAATATATATAACTGGAAAAAAGGTACAATTAAAATTTTTGTGAAATAAATTTATATTTTTTAGTAATTACAGTGTAAATATATTGTACATATTACTGGCAGTATACAGTAGGTACAAAATGTAAATACAGATTGTTGTAATTGGATTTTTAAATTAGTTTTTTTTTAATTTTAAATAAATGATGTATATGTTTTTAAAGTTTGCTTGTACTGAACATTTTACACATTAAAAGGCAGTTCAAAAGCATATTTCATGCAGTCTACTATATTAAGAGCAATCGTTTGAATTCACTAGATGATTGTGCTAATCTGTCAATTGTTAGATGAATTGGATGCCTCTGCATCCCATTCATCTAACAATTCCTTTTCAATGGATAGCAACATGTATGATTCCAAGTTCTCCTCAGACAGTGAATTTCTTAGCCTTGTCTTTATGATCTTTAGCTTTGAAAATGTCATCTCACATTGGACTTAACTGATAGGGTGCAGATGACTTTATAAAGTTCACAAAGGTTATCATATGCCTTGTCATGAAGTCTGTTTGATGCCAGAATTTTTAGTACACACGATGGGCAAATGTTACAAATTTTACACTCGTTGCAACTTTGATCCATATTCGTATCATCATTAAGCAATAGCTTTAAACATCAAAGTTCGAAGCAAAAGAAACCAATTCCAATATTACTTGATCTTCGTTGATTTGTGGAGACAGCTTAATAATACCTTTCAATGCTTCATCTTCAAGGCCCTTCTCTGAAATAGTTTTAAACTTTGCTGGCTCCAAACAGGATAAATCTTTATACGACTATTTGTGTTGTACAAAGTGTGAATCCAGTGAGTGGACAATGAGATCCATTATTAGGTTAAACACATTTACTCGAAAATCAGCTAGAGAATCTGAGAAATTTCCTTCATCATCTATAAGCTCATCTGCCATTCTTTTCTTCTCCCTTTGCCTCTTAAATGTCAACGCTGTTTCCGAAGAGTCAATTTCCAATGTTTGATTTTCATTCTGAAAATTCGTCTCAGTGTTTGCTTTTTTGATTCTGAAAATTGCCTCAGTACAATGTCTTTCACATTCGCTAGAAGATACAGCAATGATTTGCTTATATTGTCTAATGTTTAAGAAGGCCCACTTCATCAGGGACCCACTTGCCATTGGGCAAGCTGACCAGTCCGCTACTGTCTAGACTTCGAAATGTGGAGGAGGTACGGCGAACCCTTTCTGCCTTTTTTTCATAGAAATCCATGGAATTCTACAATTCTGGTATTCAAAACCTTGTCGATCGATGGGAGTAGGTTGTACCTACCGGGGGTACTTATTATATGGATTGAAACTCGGTTCCAGGTACGTTTTTTTTTCTTCACACGTTGAAAAAACGAAACTATTTTTGGGATGACCTGATACTAACATACTGGGTAACGTATAAAAAAATAAAAACATCGTGTATTTTTGATAATTTCAAATTCGAATTTTAAATAACCACAAAAAGGCGTACAAATGAATTACGTTCAACCAAGTTAAAAAAAAAGCTATAAAAATTACAGTAAAATATAGGAACTAACACAGAATTACGTATAAAACTGAAAAACGTGTAACGGACGTATTACCGAGGTTTCACTCGCATGTGTTTCTGTGTGTGTTTGTACACAGTCGTATCAGAATAATATGATCACCCCAGGAATCACATTATCCCCGCTCAGGCACGTCACACAGTGCACATGACAAGGTCGACCACACAGAGATATAAGCAGTCGGCCAAGACATATGAGCTATAGAGCGTAAAATGAGCACAATGGGCTCATTTTAGAGCACTTGTGCGACTATTTGTGATTAGAGGGACATTCAAAAAGGAATGATCATCGGCTATACTGCACTAAGGGTGAAAGCATCTCAGAAACAGCAGACTTCGCGCGCTGTTAGCGAGGTGCTGTAATAAGGGTGTACCAAGAATGGGCCGCTGCGGCCCACTGAATGCCTTCTGACGTCATAACTCTATAGGGCCCCAAAGACCATCGATCCCAGAGGAGAACGTCGCCTCCGTCGACTGTTGAATGGCAATCGACGCGCAACAGTGCTGCAATTGTTCAGCAAATGAACGCTGGGACACCCAGGTACATGTCCCCGATAACAGTAGAGCGAACCCTGTTGCGCATGGGTCTCCGGAGTCGACGTTGCGTCAAGACGCCCATGTAAACCCAGGTTCATCGACATCGACGCCTGCAGTTCGCATGGGACTACCGTCTTTGGAAGAGTGAAAAAGGTTGTCTCCTCTGACGAATCGAAGTTTCTACTTCACAGAAGTGACGGGCGGTCGCGGATACGGGGTCAGACCCACAATAACCGACACTCTGGCACGCTTGTCGGTCGAGTACAGGCCGGCGGTGGCAATGCGCATGTCTGGGGATGTTTTCCTGGTATGACCTGGCACCGCTGATACCACTGGATGGGTCCCTGAACACCAATAGCTACCTGTCCATCTTCGCTGGCCACATGCATCTTTTCATGTTGGACGTTTACCCGGGTGGTGATGGTGTCTACCAACAAGACAATGCGCCGTGACACGTGGCTGAGGGTTTGCGTGACTGGTTTCAGGAACACGACAGTTATGACGTTTCTCCCTTGGCCAGCGAAATCCCGACCTCAATCCCATAGAGCACTTGTGGGGCTATTTGGATCGACAGGTAAGACGTGCCGACCCACAACCATGTCATCTCCGGGACCTCCGTGCTCTGTTGCAGACCGAATGGGTACGTGTGCTTCGGGCAACCTTACAGGGCCTCATAGCATCCATGTTACGCCGTCTCGCCGCTGTCATCTGGGCGAAGGGTAGTTATTCCCATTATTATGCAGGTGGTCATATACGATTGTGTATATATCCTTTCAGGGTTTTTACCTTGATCATGATGAATATCATAAACTCTCGTCATTTTTCAGATAGGAAGAGGAAGTCATAAATCATGAAAATGACTTATTTGATGATATCGTGATCATGGCAGAAACCAAGAAATGGTAATGGGATAGAAAAATATTGCTATACAAACTGGTAACTGTTGGGCAACTACGAGACTAAATTTCACTGGGCAGCAAAAGACCCAGAAGACGACTACGTTGGAGATGGGTGGATGAAATTCAAAAGCATGCCGGAGTGATATGGAGGAAACTGGCAAAAGTAAGAAAGTTTTGGAGAAAACCTGGGGAGACCTTCATCTAGCAGCGAACTAATAATGGTTCATAAAGTTGATACATATACGCTGATCAACAACATAAAACTAACGTCACTCTACAATGTTGCTGTTATCTCTATGAAGGTTTAAACAGTGGTAGGCATAGGTCTTGGGAGCCATTTAGAGCCTTAAGGGAGAAGGGGGGGGTCTTATCTTCAAACATTTAGCTCAGGAAAGACATAAAATACAGAAAAATTCAAACATGAAGTATATAGTGCCCATCACTCACAGGCAATTTCAATTTCCACATAGAAATTCTATTTATTCTGTAGATGTTCAAATGCCCTCAGAAAATGAAAAGTAAAAAAAAATCGGACTACCTTTTAAAATACTAAATTAACTACTTTAAACAAGTCAAGATTACTGTGCTTCTTGCCACGTGCATAAATGTAATGTGAAACTGAGTTATATACTAAAGATGTTTGTACAGAAAATGAAAAGGGAATAAACCTATTTGGGCATTTTCAGTTTCATGTGTTCTTTTTTACTTCTATTTCCTTAGTTCTTGGAAGAGAAGAGAACTGACTTTTCCTTTGCTTGAATTCTTATTGGTCGATGTATGAAATATTATAATATGACCTTATTATATATGACCCTCTAATATTCTCCATTTTTTTTCATGTGTACTACACTATTAATACTATTCTACTTCCGCCAACCCACGGATCCAGTCGAAGTCTGGTTGGGCCACTGTTATTTCATAGCCTACCTTTTTTTAATTACGTAAATGGAGAAAATCACATAACATAGTGCGATCTGTGTATTATACATAAATTGTACGTTGAAAAACTTTTAAAAACTTTCGCAACTTTTGATTATTTTCGAATTAATAAACTTTTGTTCAATAAAATTTCTTCCTAAATACGGTATTTTAGTACTTATTCATCGAAGAAAGGTTAAATTAATTGTCCGAATGCTTTTCAAAGTTTTAAAATTTCATATTATAATTGGTATATCTTGCTGGAACCCTTCCCCCGTTGGTCGTCCTTGACAGTGCAGAAATAAGTTTGGGAAAGAGCCAAGCCACTTTCCTTTTACGACTGCACCCGTGTTCCAACCCCCTAATTATTCCACTACAACAATATTTTTTTTAAATGTTTCTTATTCTCTCAAAATTATACACTAAATAATGTCCATGGAACCCCCAAAAGGCGGTAACCAGAAGACCAGAGCCTCCCGAAATTTTAAGACAGCAATGCTGCATATATCGGTTCTAATTCTGTAATACTACTAAGAAATTTATTGACCAAAATATTTTGGAAACGGTATAGTACTTACATGCCTTATTAAAACATTTCTTTCATAAGTTCAGTACAAGGCTTTCTGGTTTTAATTTCATTATTTAATCCTAGTCTTCAAAAAAAGCACTACTCGTAGGTTGAATACGAACCGCGAACGATCGGCTGAGCTTTAGTTCGGTTTCTTGAAGATGGCGAAAAAGCATTCGCATTGTGTCATCGACTGTCCAATTCCGCACTGATACTTTTCAGTAAAAATGGGAATGTTAGAGCAAAAGAAAGCTCTGAGGGAAAGGAGAAAAGTACAAACGCCGGAAATCTCAGGTTGAAACCAAAGCAAGGCAGTCGCTATTCATTTGTCCTAAATTGACCTTCAAAGCTTTATACTGTAACTACACTGGTAGTGGGAGGTACAGATCCACGTTACAGCACTATCCATTGACCCGTCATCTCCACCAGACAAATCAGGAACACTACACCAAAAGGAAGCCACAACAAAAGTCTGAAAAGAAAGCCAAGCCCAGTCAGTTTTTTCTAAAAAACCTTTAATATTTTGTAATTGGGATTGGGTCACAGGGAAGAAAGAATCGTCAGTTTGATACAGAACTAAGTGTGCATAATTTTTTTCGTTCGGTACATTACTCGTATTAAACTATGATTTATCAGTGTCATATATTTTAATATTACACTGAATTATCCTTATCAAAAATTTCGTTCAAGCTGAGATCGCTAGGACGGGCTAAAAGAAACGCAGCCCGACCTGGCTCCCCTCCGGCTACGACCCTTCACTGAGCCCAAAGTCGCTGAAAAAACATCAGAAAGGGTAAGGAAAATAAAAACTACAGAATTTAGCAACTTCACACACACTTTAAATGTTGTCATGCTTATGATACTTAAAGCCAAAATATAGGCTAGATCTGGACTCTAATCCAAATAAGCTGTCTGTAAAGTATAAGTTTCCCACTTTATTTAAAATACGCTAATGAATTTAGAAATGGATAAAAACGTAGAATTAGGAGCTGGAAAATTGTTATATAAAATAAAACATTAATGGACGCTTAGTTTTACGTGGCGTTGGAAATATTTTTAGCATGTTGTTAATTTAGTTATATATATTCTCTTCATTTTAATTAACACGATGCAAGTCGTTCCATCCTTCAAAAAAAAAATCATGCGCATATATGAGCAAACAATTTTATAACTTAGCAGATTAGGATTATACTTTCAAACTAAGAACCTACTTCGTTTGAACCGATATTTTTGCTCACCAGATAGCAGCACCTTACTGAGTATAAAAAAAGAGTTAATAAATATAAGCATTTCGCAGACCTTTGAGGTGTAGATTGCAGGACGAAAATTTTGAATCTTAGTGTTATCGAACTATCGGCTGAGTTTTATTTTAAATTCCATCCATAATTTTACCTCATCCCCTATCGTTAATCATATGTTGTTTTTTTAAAGCAGACACTGGGGTCGGAAGAACGGAATCAGAATGGGCAGCTGCCCCCGCGCACTTATTTGCTTCGGGCGAAACATTATATTTGCCTCAAGTAGTTTCCTTCCTTTTCAAATAATATTCCTGAATGGAAATCTCAAAAACAATTGGATGGATTGTTTGAGCCATTTGAAGTTCCTTTTGATAACATTAAGTGATGTTCACAGGTTTGAACATCACTTGTTCTGTTTAGTGTTAATTAAAGAAAAACTTGGAAAGAGTGATGACTTTGTCTATTTATATTGTCTCCACTTATTTGGAAGATCTAACTATTTAGAAATCTAAATTTTTTAAATGCCACTTCCGACGGGCTTTGCTCATTATGGAAAGAAAAGGTTTCACGAAATAACAGCCTCGGGAAACAGCCCAGATCTGGATCCCGTAAGAACTTTAGTTGCTCTTCTGGCATTAATTTCATATCGTAATTGCTTGCCCCATTTCTATTTGCTGGATAGCGTTACAACCTATAATGCCAGCGAATATAAAATATTTCGACCGCTCTTGGGATTTGTTTAGTTAGTTTCGCTTTGTGGCCTCTGAAGGACTATTGGAATGGATGGACCCTAGATTTAACTGTATTGTCTGTCGATCTGAATTTGAGCAGTTCGAAATGTAATCAGTGGAAGTAGCTCATGGCTGCAACAGATTTCTTCTCTTAGCTGCTGCGGCCCAAACTCAGTCAGTTAAGAAAAACTAAGTGTTAGTCCTGATTTGAAAGCTACTTGGATTTATCTCGTACATCTGACATCTTTGGCAAATTAAAGAACCCCGAAATCGTTGTGGCAAACTAAAGAACCACGAAATATTTTCTTCTTCGTGATGATGAACATCTTCTTCGTGATGTTCATCATCACGAAGAAGAAAATACGTGATATCGGAAAACTGGAAAAAAACAAAGCATGAATAAATTTTAATAAATGAACACATGTATTAAAGTATTTTTATTTTAAGTGTCCATGCAAAATAAATAAGTTAGATGAACGTAAAAAAATATTCTTTAATATCCAACTAACAAGCGTATTCAAATGCTTCATCCAGCTATAATTTAAAACTGGGAAACGCTTCTAACCATGCAGGCTGTATTACAAAGGGGCTAGTTTGTCTATTTGAGCCGGGCTTGCGTCAACCGTCACTGAAGAATAAACTGATTCCTACTATTTCGTAAATTTTAACTATGTTTTTTTTTATTTCTTTTCCCTGCGTAATGCAGCTTAAGGAACGGCTACAAATATTACTTGGGGAACATAAAATATTTTATGAAAGAGCACGAACGCCCGTAGCTTGCTCTTGGGAAGGGGGCGGGGGGGCAAACGACAAATATGAATACAAACAGCTTATACAAATTTACACTATTCCTTCTCTGCCGTTCAATCATTTTACCACACTCAGATTGTAATGTATCTAATTATGTGTACCTATACGTGAAAAGTCAGTTTCCCCAGAACATTATATTACTTGACTAAGAACACTGCTTTAACTGAAATGTTCCGTAGCGTTTACTTAATGCTCCAGATAGCTAAATACAAATATTTCTGAATTACACACTTGTTGACTGAACGGCCAGTTAAATAACAAATCTGTTCTTACTCAAACTTCAACGTCTTAATTATCACCCAAACTGGCCACTTTAATATCCAGAGCACATTTAAGGAGGCAGGAGGCCCGGGGGCTGAGCAGTATTTTAGGGGTCTCAGAATTAATGGCACATCCAGGATTTGACTATATGAGTGGCTGAAAAAAAATACCCTAGAGAAAGCATTCCAAAACTATGAAGAAACTATAAAAATATCCCCGCCACATTAAAGTGTGTATCCCATGATTCATGGACGACTCAGTGTTAGCGTGCCTGCTCCACAGGACGCATACGACATAAAGGCAGATAGCAGCGAGAACGAACGTCTATGTAGCTCAGTTGGTAGAGCGACTTGTTCCGGAATAAGTGGACTCGGGTTCGATTCCAGCGTGGACCAAAAATGACAGAGAAATTTACTTCGTTATAACTTGTAGACCCAAAAACTACATAAATCATACTGATAGATGAAATTCGGTAACGTGTTCAAACATCAAGAATTATTGATAACAAGGAACAGTACACCAGTTATGTAGGAAACAGTAATACTATACTAGTGATCCGATTTATAGGCGTAGGAAATAGGCACATAAGCGTTTCCAAGCTTTCGCACATCTACCAGATGGCTTTTTCAAGGAAGTTAGACAGAAACTGCAAACTGAATAATAGAACCCTTTAACAATTTGAACGCGGGAGCTTGACTTGACAGTAAATATATACGACTTTATATTCATTTAAAGATACGAGGCATCACGTTGTTTGTAAGAATCATCGTGAAATTGATTGTAGGATATCGTGAAATTGATTGTAGGATGCATATCATTGATTTTAGGATGCATATCGTGAACACAACAACGCTTTACCTTATCTGGATGTTTTATTGAGAAAATCGCCTGACAACCGCCTCGGTACACAAGTCTACTATATAAACCCACGTTCGTCCCCAACCTGATGCTCCGCAGCTCCTTCTGTCCCGCAGAATACAAAACAGCTATCTTCCGTTCCCGAATTCGAAGAGCCTTCGCCGTTTCCTCCGATACCTATTCTAGAAAACACGAAATTGAAGGCGTCATCAAGTTGGCCACAGATGCAGGATATTCATTGAATCAGATACGTAACTTTATCGAAACAGCCAGGGTCAAACATTCTAATCTTCCTGTGCCGCAGCTTCGTTATTTAGGCTCAATTCCCTACATACCAAATGTGTCTTACAAACTCAAGAACGCTCTCAAGAAGATGAACTATAGCGTCGGCATAAGGTCTCCTGCATCTTTATATACTATGTTAAGGAGAAATAGAGAGAAACCACCTCTCTCTTGCGAAGCAGCTGTTTATGCGATCCCCCTACAGTATCCGGACGGGTCTAAACGATACCACATTGGAATGACCAAGCGTTCGTTTGGAATCAGAGTCAACGAACATAAAAGGGACACAAAATACGGTAAAGTAGCCACGGCACTATCCGGAGAAGTCAAATTCAAGTCCTCTACCCTTTTGTGGGATGATATAAAGAAATTAGCTACTTATTCTACCCCTAAATGCACAGCCATTCGGGAAACCTTGGAGATCATTACCAACAGCGATACTTGCAATGACTGCGTCTCACTCGAGTTGCCATGAATTTGGAACCACTTTTTCAAGTAACGACTTTTCCCTACCATGATACCGCGCGCACAACCAACGTGATGCCTCGTATCTTTAAATGAATATAACGTCGTATATATTTATTGTCAAGTCAAGTTCCCGCGTTCAAATTGTTAAAGCGTTCTATTATTCAGTTTGCAGTTTTTGTCTAACTTTTTTGAAAAAGCCACCTGGTTGATGCGCGAAAGCTAGGAAACGCTTATGTGCCTAATTCCTACTGCAATAAATCAGATCACTAGTATAATATTACTATTTCTAACAAGAATTATTATTACTATTATTGATGTTTGCTACTGCTAGGCTTCTCCGTCCCGTGCGCCACAAAACCTCTACGATCACTCAATCGCTCATCAAGAAGCTTAAGACAGATATCTTGAAGAAACTTTGGTAGATCTTTGTCCAGCAGTGAAGGGTTGCTGCAGATTATATATTTTTCGTTTCTCCCTGTTTCATATGTTTCCATACTATTAGTACACTGATGAGTCATTACATTATGACCACCTACCTAATAAGTTGTAGGACCCCCTGTAGCCTGCAAAACAGCGGCCACTCTGCGAGGTATCGATCCGATGAGGTGGCGATAGGTATCCTGGGGTATTTGGTACCACAATGTCAACAGTAGGTCCTGCAGTTCCCGTACATTTCGGGGTGGTGGTGATTTAGGGCGAACCCGCTGTTCCAAGTCGAACCACAAATGTTCAATTGGGTTCATGACAGGTAAATCTGGAGGACAGAAAGTCACCAGCATGTTCGTCGAACCACTCCTTGACGATTCTGTCTGTGTGGCATGGCGCATTATCCTGTTGGTAGTAGCCATCATCAGCAGGGAACTCTGTTGCCATGAATTGGTGAACTTGGTCCGCAACGATGTTCAGATGCCTGACAGCTGTCAGGAAATGTGCTATTGGGATAATGGGGTCTAAAGACTCCAAAGAAAACATCACCCACAGCATAGCACAGCCGCCGCCGGACTATTTCCGCCCAAGAGTGAATGCGGATGCCATAGCCTCATTTGATAATCGGCGTATCCGCGCTCGGTCGTCTACGTGATGCACCAGAAATCTTGATTCGCCAGACCAGGCCACTTTCCTCCAACCATCCACGGTCCAATTTTGCTGATGTAGGTCCCGTTTCATGCGTTGTTGGTGATGACGTGCATTGAACATGAGGACCGGGCTATGTCTTCTGCTACGCAGATCCATGCGCAGAAGGCTGCGATGAACTGTGTGCTGTGACACATTGCGCTGATAACCACTGTTGTAGCTGCGGGTGATTTGTCGTACTGTGGCTCTGCGGTCACCGTGAACAATGCGCGACAGTCTCCGCTCCCCTCTGGCATCAATGAGCTGCGGGCGACACACGGCTAGACGACTATTCGTCGTTTGGCCGTCTGTGCATCACTTTTGATACCTACTCACTACAGAGGCACGTGAACAACCCACAAGCCGCGCCATTTCCGAAATCGTAGTTCGGAGCCGCCGTACCATCACGATTTGTCCTTTATCAAACTCCGATAAATCGCCAGCTTTCCTCATCCTGACTTTGAACACTCTACTAACCGAAAGCCGGTCCCTGGGTTGTATATATGCTACTTTGTGAAATTCACGTGTGCCACCGTTCGGTCTCCAGTCGGGCTCATTTCTCTATGCTATGGGTGACCATAATGTAATGGATTATATATATGAAAAAGTTAGTATATCATATATATGAAAAAATTAGTATGTATATATGAAAAAGTTAGTATATATACATGCAAAAGTTAGTATATTAGTTCCATCATTCTCATAGCCGGAGCCATGAGAATGATGGAACTAATATTTTTCATTTTTGCTTTCGTTATGCATAGTTTCCGTTCAAAGGCATATACATTTTTTTTCAATATTTCCCAAAATACCACCCCTTCTAATAGTCGGACTGAAAAAACTGCGTTTTTCATTTTATAGCTGTCACAGTCGCAAAATCTTTCAAAACATTTCTTCCCGTGCACCATGCATCCATTTTTGTCAAGCGGTACGAGTACTTCAGCGCGTTGTTTTATGCATTTGGCATTATGCGTCCGCTGTCAAAAATCAGATCTGAAAAAATTTGTTTAGGTCAAACAGTTGCAGCAATGGTAAAATTTTCCATGAAATTTCCAGCTTCTTTTAATGTAAAATTCTTTCGCTAGGTGGCATGCATTTTCATTTTCGTTCCGCACGATCTAGCTGTCTCTGTGGGCGAACAAAAAGATTTTCAAACATAGGAATACTGAAACTAAGATCAATATTATCCATATCGTTTTTAATTTTTCTCGTGCATAAAATATTTCCACTTGGAGAGGAGATTTCATCATATGTACATTTGGCGTCATATTTCAGTTTCTCGGAATCCAATTTAAAAAAAAATTGCACCTTATTGATTTTACGAGAGCCAAAGAAAATTTCAGTTTTTCTAATGCTGTTTTCCTAACAGGTCACGTGAACGTAGATTTTTGCTGTGGTCGTACCTCAGCTCCTTCATCGGAAATATTAATTTGACTTCAAATGGTTGCTGACTGACATATAAGTTCAATATTATATACGTACTATCTAATATTTAATATTTGGGTGCAGAAGAAGTATTTTTAGCACGTCTTTTGTAAAAAAAGATCGTGCTTATGTTATCGGTTTGTCCGTCCGTTCGTCCGTCTGTAGACACCATATCTCTGCAACTCTTAGTCCGATTTAAAAAAAATATTTTTGCATTGGGAAGCTTGAAATGTGCGAATGATGACCTTTTATTCCGTTTTTTTTTTTTTTACGATGTATAATTTCGACGCTAGAGGGCGTAAATGCAGATGATGTCGAATTCAAAATATATTTTATTCCATATACTTGCTTTTAAACATCCGATTGAAAAAATCTTTTATCTTTCGATTCTATTTATGTCGAAGAGTATTTTAGGTATAGTTTCTTTTTCAAGTTACCCACAGATTTTCCGCTAGGGGGCGTAAAATTAAATTACGTTTTGCTCGATATCTCTTCTTCGAAACTCCGATTTGAAATTTTTTTCTTCAGCGGATACAGCTCTTGATGGAAACTCTTTTGCATATAATATCTAATTTTTGGTAAAGAACACTTTGGCCTCCAGGGGGCGTAAGCGTTCATTCTCTGAGCTTCTGAAATCTTGACTGAAAAATTTGTTCGTGGACCGATACCACTCACATCGAAAAACCTTTTGAGAATATTTTCTTCTTAAAATAATGCTTGGTTTTCCCACTAGGGGGAGTAGATTCATGTCATATCTCTGCTTCGAAGAGTCCGATTTGAAAAATTCTTTCTTTGTTGGAGAGCGTTTCCGCTGCGAAATGTTTCTCATATAAATTCAAATTTTTCTTAACTCATAAGTCAGTAACCATAGGGCGTAAGTTCACGATTCTGCTTACAACAATATCTTCGGGATTAAAAACCCGATTGAAAAACTTCTTTTTTCGATTAGATATTATTGTTTTCCTTACCGGTTCCATTGACTTTGAATAGCTTTGATAAATTTAATTCTCGTCAGAAGGGATTCAAAAGACGTGCTCATTACACCCGAAAATTCGGTGTCATCTTTCTTGTTTCGTTTGGCACTGCATTACTGCCTTCTAAACGTGTTAATTGAAAACGTTCCGAATGACATTACGACAACCAAATTTTTCAGAATTTCCCAGTTTTGCGAATGGATGCATTCTGACTAGATAGCGTAAATTTATAATACAGAGTAAAATCAATAAAAAAAACAGCTAAAAAAGAGGCACCAAACTACCCAAATTTCTAGCAAAACTTAGGAACAACGAAGAAGCTCTGGAAAACATCAGAAGTATTTAGGAACTCAGCTATAAAGTACAAATTGCGAGTATTGTAGAAATTATTGCAAATAATCGACAGCAAATGTACACTGGCGGAAAGTGAAAAAAGAGCACCAAGAAGGAGACGTCTGATTCCAACGAAATTTATACAGCATAATAACGGTAAACAGAGGATAACGTGATCAAAACATTATGGCAAAATACAGCTGTATTTGCTTGTAAACTGAAAAATAACATTTCCATGTAACATGGTTAGTACGAGGTTGAACCGCCATGAACTGCGTCACACTGTGCAATTCAGGCATGGAGTCTGTCGTACAGATGTTGGGTGTAAGTTTGGGGTATTGAGTTCCAAGCATCCTCAACCTGTAAGCGTAAATCGGGGAAGGTCGTGGAGACCGGATAAGTCGTTGTCACATAAAATCCCACACGTGCTCAATGGGGGACACATCCGGTGAACGTGCAGGCCATGGAAGTCGTCTCACACCCTAAAGTGCATGTTGCGTTGCACGTGCCGTGTGTGGGCATGCGTTATCTTGCTGGAAAACACCACAATGGACTAACCTTACAAATGACACAACAACGGGCTGAATGATGTTGCTAATGTAGGAGGTGCTGTTTAGTTGTGTATGGGAGTGATAGCTGATCGCTCCCCACACCCTGTGTGTCACTGGCTGATGCAAGAAGGGTGGAGACGCTCCCTTGTGCGTCTGCGAACACGCATACGGCCATCGGAGGCTCCCAAGCAGAATCTGCTTTCATCGCTGAACACGACAAATCGCCATTGCGTTCTCCAGTGCAGACGTTGGCGACACCACTGCAGCCGTTCCTGACGGTGGGCTGGAGTCAGAAGTACACATGCCAGAGGCACTCGTGCACGTAGTCCTGCATCCAGTAGACGGTTGCTGATTGTTCGCACAGTCACATCAGGTGCAACGGCAGCTCGAATTTGCGTCGCAGTGGATGTTCTGCGTGACAACGCCGCTCGTGTGGGAATGTTCCTCGGACCATCTACGCCACGATCGTACCACCTCCGATACTTCCCGTCCAATTGGCTACGCAATACGACGATACGACCACCCGGCCTCGCCGAGTCCGACTAGACGACCTCGCTCAAAGTCCGACAACTGCCGAAATCCTACACGTCTTCCATGTCCAGGCATTGCAGCTTCTTTAGAGTCTTCGCACGTGTCCGTACGCCGACGACTGATTATATTCATACAGGTAGGATTTGTCATTTTCATGTAGGACTTCCGTCCACAGGGAGTAGAGTTTAGGTCCCAGCCACCTACAGCGAGATCGCCTTTTGGGCAGGACACAGAAACGGAAGGAATGAGAGCAAGTCTAGCGACTTTTGACAGAACAGTTTGTAGTGAGATTAGAGTACAGTAGATGGCGCCACCATACAAGTACGATATTGCACATAGATGGGTGAGAGAATTTCAGGGAGGACATAGGAAAGGATACCCATTTAACCAGTGGGTTCAGCCTGGGGGCCGTCACTTTACGTGCTCGTCCGATGCACGGCGGATATTCAGCGATTGTTAGTAAATCACACCATCTCTGAAAGATCAGCCCAGGCTAGAACCTGGGGACATAGCATCGATAGTCTGAAACACTAACCACTAAGCCATCCGCGGCTCTGATTATATTCACTTCGCCGTACTCCTTAAATACCACCGACGATAATTAGCATATTATGCCGTGCTGTGGCGTAAGCGCTCACCGGTTGGTCCCGAAATTAACATCACACCTATACGTAAACTCGACCCCAATAACATATGTAAATTTCATGATCGTCCGCCAATTCCTCCTTGGTGTTCTTTTTTCACTTTCCGCCAGTGTATTTTTGGATAATATGTACGTTTATTTCATATTTATAGCTGTTTTGCTGGAGGTATGTGTACAGTTTTGCTAAATTGGTTAAAACAGTAATTGCATTTCGTATTTCATGAATGCATTCTCTTTTTCGTTTTCTTTTTTTCAAAAATCAGCTGCAGAAAATCCTGTTGGTGTCAGAAAGGATTCGAAACACGTGCTCTTTATATAAAAAAATTCGGTGGCATCTTTCTCCTTCTTGTATTTGCGAATCAATCTTTATGATGATATCTCTAACTGACTACATAAATTGATAGTTACGAATTTCTTTCGTGGTTAGTACGTACTTGAAATTTTTGTTGCATTTGCAGATCAGTTCATCTTTATTCACTGAATTTCCTGATAATTCAAGTTTCTATGCTTGTGTACGGTTATTATTTAGAATACTTACTTACATACAGAGTAGCACTTTTCAGTAAAAAACTGTTTCAGTATATTTCGTAATTGGAGACTAAGAAATACTCGGAATTTGTAAATCTAATGGAATTTTGGAATCTTCGTAATCTAAAGAACGTTTCAGTGTTACGTTTTTAGTTTCTTCTGTCAAATGCATTATACTTCAATCAAATTAAAACATCTATGATGTGATATTTAATACTTTAGTTATTCCAGCGAATGTCTTTCATAGTAAATCATAACACAAAAAACATTGAACTGTCAGAAATACATTAACTTAAAATAAAAACAAGCAGAAACTAATGCCATGTTTCTTATTGTGCAGATAAGAACACCCAAGAATGCTGGGTCTTATAATTTGGAAGAGGTTAAAAAATAGTTATTTAAGCTTTTATGTTCGTTAAAGGTACAGTTAATTTTCATAACTACTGAAAGACTCAAAAAACCTTAGAAGTGGACCTTGCACAAAAAGGACAACTATTTAATTGAAAGACAGCATTGTCTCAAATAAAGTAGATAGAACTTACTTCAAATTTAAAGTGAAAAAAAGTAAGCGAATAATCCTAATAATTTTAATCGAAAAAATAATGGATTATTGTTGGCTTGAACCACAAAAAGTGCAAATAGATTATTTGTTTAAAAGATGGCAAAAACTTTCTTGATTATAAAATAGTGACATAACTTAGAAGGAGAAGTTACATTCCACAAAATAAGATCTGTGCATTTAAGTTTCAATACAATTTCACAGATTTGCTTAGTACCCTGTACACGTGCTCCCCGCGTGAAAATAAACTGATATTTATTTTACAAGTGGAAAATTTATCTCTTTGTTAAGGATAATTTTAGTACCGTAATTTTTGGGTAAGGGCCGCGTCGGCATAAGAGCTCCACCGGTATAAGCGCAGCCCCCAAATATTTTGTAATTTCTTAATCCCCGAATATTTTGTAATCTCTTAACCCCCGAATATTTTGTAATCTCTTAACCCCCGAATATTTTGCAATCTCTTAACCCCCGAATATTTTGTAATCTCTTATATGAGCGCTTCGATAAATAATATCGTGCGTAACACCTTTGCATCATCACTATAGTATGAATTTCCCGAATATTTTTAAAATCATTTCTCCATAATTTATAAGATCATAATTTTATAATATTTTAATTTTATATCTTAACTTCCTGCCTATTTTAAAAAACATTTTCCTATAATTTTATAATATCTTAAGTTAGTTTCGATTATTAAATGAGTTAATATAAAAATGAAGTGGAAGATGGCACTGCAAATCCCAAAAGTTCTTCCCTTTATTATTTTATTTATTTCCGGTAAATAGTGGCAATTCTACCAACTGCAAACACAGTTTTCAGGGCATAATTTACCAGTGTTATACTTAATTTAAGAAAACATATTTATGCCATAAAAATATCTGAGCGAAAAGAAAGTGGGAAATAATAAATAGCCATTTCTTATAGAATATTGGTCATGAGAAAAGTATAAAAAATGAATGAATGAAACAAAAACGTGCTGGAAAGAAGAAACGAAAATTAATTCAGTTTTTTGTTTCAAGTACTTTTACATTTGATAACGTTTTTATCCTGGTTTGTGGAATAACACTTAATTCTCGGAAGTGCCGCATGATGTGACATGACAGAAACGTGGATCACTACTACAGCTTTCTGTTGCATATATTTGGCTTTTAAGTTACTGCTGAATATGTATGAGGTAAATGTCTTCCAACTCCAGCATGAATTTTAGTCCCTGTCCTTCCTTTCACCTCCCAACTTGGGAGGGTCAACAATGACGAGTGTTACTGGGCAATGAGAGAGAAAGTCAGAGAAAACCAATTAAGAGAGCGAGCTAGAGAGAGAGAGAGAGAGAAACGAATAGAAGCAGTCATTCTCCGAGGGAAAAAGAGGGCAAGAGAGAAAGCGAAGGCACAAGATCCATGGCGTACAAATGGAAGACATGTCATTACAAACTACGCGAAATTTTTGCGAGCTACTCTCATGAAAAAGGATTATTCATATTTTTTTAAATTAAATATTTTATTAGGCCATAATTGAGGTACATTGCGAGTGGCATTAATGAAAAATGTTAATGCGTTCAAGGCCTGATAATCTGTTTGTTTCTCCTTAATACTAAATTTGACGACATAAGAACGCTGAATTTTGGTATTTTTGATAGCTTTTGCTGTGTTCTAAAACTTTTGCTCAGTGTATGAAAAGTGTGAGAGGAAAGACAATGGGAAAAAAATGAAGGCTGTGTATCTTTTACTCGTTCGCCATAACCCTGCAGGTTTATACGTATGGATCAAAATGAGGGGGAATTTTTTTTTGGGGGGGGGGCTAACGACTACCGTGATCAACTCGATGGGTGATAAGCAGTCGCCCGTCCCTAATTTAGGGTCACTGATTCTAGGGAAGGGAGAAAGCCAATGCCGTAAAACAAACGCAACATCCATACCTCATGACTGGGATTCGAAAACGGACCCATTTTGGACGAACGGTCAGAAGCCAGAGCTTTGACCACTGCGCCACCGGGTCGGCGGGGAAATTCATGGCTATTTATTGTGACAGGGATTTCTCATACAAACTTATAACTGCTATTTGCTGGGCAATTGTTCAGAAAAAAAATTCGGGGTAAACGCAGCATCAACATTAGATCCGCAGCGAGGCCAGATCCCACTTATTAGCTCGTCTTTTCTAAAAAAAGAATCGTGTTTATGTTATCATTTTATCAGTCCGTCCGTCTGTGGACACTATATCTCTGCAACTATTAGTCCGATTTGGAAAAAAATTCGCATTGGGAAACTTGAAATATGAGAACGATGATCTTTGCATTCCAGTTTTTCCCTATGCATAACTTTGCCAGGAGCGCATAAACGTACATGATATAAAATTCAAAATACATTTTATTTCATATACAAATGTTTGCGTCTAAATATCTGCTTGAAAACATTCTTTTCCTTTTTAATGCCCTTTGTAACGAAGACTATTTTAAGTAGAGTTTTTTTTACATATAGCGTAGATTTTCTAAATGAAATGAGAAACTCACCATCTATGTACGATATTTAATAAAATAAGAAAGATATTTACAGTTGAAATACCTCACTAGCACTTTCGGGGTAACATTTACCCCATCATCAGGAGGAACAGAGGCAATGTAGTACTCCTTTTTATAGTATACTTTACTATATAAATTATACTATACCATATAAAGGAGTACAACTATATAGTATACTATACTGAGGCAATGTAGTACTCTTTTATATAGTATACTATACTATATAAAGTATACTATACTATATAATAGAGTACTACTATATAGTATACTATACTATATAAAGGAGTACTACATTGCCCCTGTTCCACCTGATGATGGGGTAAATGTTACCCCGAAAGTGTTAGTGGGGTATTTTAACAGTAAATATCTTTCGTATTTTATTAAATATCGTACATAATCGGTGAGTTTCTTATTACATTTGACGTATTGTGCGAAGTCATCCTTTTATTGTAGGTTTTCTGCTGGGGTGCCTAAAGGTAAATTGAGTTTTCCACAATATCTCTGTTCCTAAAAGTCAGATTTGAAAAATTCTTCCTGCATCGTATACAGCTCCTGGTTGGAAATGTTTTGCATGTAATTTCTAATTTTTGGTAAAGAAAGGTTTGACCAGGGAGCGCAAATGTTTTTTTCTGCTTCTAATGCATATGCAACAAAATCTGAGTTTCGGAAATCTCGATTGAAAAAATTATTTCGCAGAACTATACCGCTCCCCTCGAAAAATCTTCTAAGAATATTAAAACAGTGCATAGTTATTCCGACCGGCGTAGATGTATATCTTATTTTTGTCGATATCGTTGCTTCTAAGAGTCCGATTTGAAAACTCTTTCTTTGTCGGAGAGCGTTTCCGGTGCGAAATGTTTCTCATATAATTTTTTATTATAAATATTCACAAAATTTAAAATGTTCAACTGTGTACAGAATCACATAAAGTATTCAAAACACAGGCATCATATCCGGAGGCAAATAATCACGGTATACACTGAAGCGCAGTTGAATTAGAGATACCTGCCTAGTAACGTTTAGCACCACCTTTTGCCCTGATGACGGCGGCGATTCGTCTCGGCATGGACTCGACAAGACACCGGAAGCGTTGGGAAGCGATACGGATCCACGACCCCTGAACAAGCTTCCACATTTCACGAAGATTTGCTGGAGAGGTGTCAGAGCCTCGAACATCTCTCTCGGTGGCATCCCAGATGTGCTCGATGGGATTGAGGTCAGGTGACCTCGCTGTCCAAGGAAGCGAGGTCACGTCGGCGGAGTGTTCATCCAACCATTCGGATACAATTCTGAAGCGATGGCACGGTGAATTGTCTTGTTGCAGGATGAGGTCCCCAGTGGGATGTTGAAGACGCACAAACGGGAGCAAATGGTCGTCCAGGATATCCCGGTAACGTTGACCTGTGAGGGACGATGTCACACGTACCAGGGGTCCCATTTCAGTCCACGTAAACAGTCCCCAGATGAGAATGCCACCCCCACCAGCTTGAAGAGTACCCTGCTGGCAAAAAGAATCCATCGCTTTATGTGGTTTGCGCCGTACTTGTATCCTGCCATCCGCATGTACCTACGTCCGCATGTACATCCGCATGTACCTACCTCTCGACTCATCAGTCCAGGCAACATTTTTCCACATGTCTAGAGTCCAGTGGCGATGTTCCCGCGCTCATGCTAATCTTTGCACCCTGTGATGTGCGGTCAGCAGCGGTACCCTCGTGAGACGATGTCTTCTGTACCCCATAGCGAGGAGATGGTTCTGGATGGTGTGGCTGCTTGCACGTTTTTGTGCACCTGCGTTAAATTGCCGAGTGTTTTCTTGCACTGTGGCCCGTCTATCCGCTGTTACAATGTGAGCTAGCTGACGATGACCCCGCTCATCCACACGCTGTTGTCCACGGCAGTTGCCCTTGACAGGATGGTATTACCGGATTCGATGCACTCACGGTGCACCCGTAACACAGTGGCTCGTGTATATCCCAGCGCCTGCACGACTTCCGAGATAGAGTGACCCATTCGTCGGGCCACGACAATTTGCCCACGATCAAATGAGCTTAGATCCTTCGTCTTACCCATACTGCGTCCGACTCTTACTGATTTCCGTCGCATCACTCCTTATATTGTCGGATTGCTGCATTCGTCATTTGTAATCTTTTCAGCATTACAATGTGACAGGAGTGAAATCAAAATTTGTCATGATTGACAAATAATGGAGGGGACATGTTAAAGTTCCTTTTGTATAATGTTAATAGAGTTTCGTTAGTAGATAATGCAATTTGCTAGGAAAAAATAAGGCCACTAACAAGTGTTGCTACTGCTAAAAAAAACGAAATCAATTCCTGTTGGAGAATATTGGGTACTTGAATGTTTTGCGTCCAAAAGTAGGCTTCTTGTTCCAGTCCTCAGTGGTGCCAGACTTGTTATTATAACGACAATTTCAAATCTCGATTTTGAGCTTTCACGGCTTATTGAGCAACTCATATCTTGAAGATCCACCATTGCTTGTAGAGTGACCTTCACAGAAATGGTTGTGATGTTTTCTAATAACCATTTCAAAGCATTATTTCCTACTCATCGAAACTGTGGATACGTGCCTGAAAACTGATATTAATTATCTTAACCAAGGACTAATGAAAGATTTTTGAGAACTTCCTTCGTTTAAAACGTGAAAGGGAAATTGTCATGGTGCTATGCATTATAGGTTTTGACTTACATGATTAGTTTTCCACTAAAAAAAAAAAGACATTTTAAGCAATGTGCCGGCTTTCCCGAAGGAGTCTTTCAGTGTGGGTAATGTTTACGAGCGTCACAGATATATTCATTTCAAGATCTGTTAATGTCACTGTTTAATTCGTCAGATCATCAGTCGTCAATGAACTGCATAATACCTTTGCTTTGAGAAATCGGTTTGGAGAGTTTATTGAATCGCATCGATGTAAGGATGCCAAAGTTTTTCATATGTCTTCCACTTTTCTTAACGACCATTTTTCCTGAAACGGTATTTTGTTTTTACACTCATCGTCGTAAAAATAGTTGCACCCAGAAGGAAGCAACCGACAGGAATGAAACTTGGTGGGTAGGTTTGACATCGCGAGACATGCAAATGATTCAAGTATCACGTTCGGCCGCGCATGTGATGCAAACAAGGAGGGGTCGTATCGCTGTGCATGACCGGCTATAAGGTCGTCCCGCTGCGCGTGCTTGCCATTCTGACTCGTGTTGGTTGCATCCTTTGCAAGTGAAGTATGCCTCGGAGAAAAGTTTGGAAGCAATTCGAGCAGTTGGAAGAGTTCTTTTTTTTTTTTTTTTTTATTGGAGGTTTAACGACCACCGTGAGCAACAACTCAATGGGCTATAAGCAGTCGCCCGCATCCTCCAACTAAACTTCCGGATGCTTCTGCCTACCTATTCGTCCTAGTGAAGCATGTTATTCATCTTTACCGCCTTTCTATACGATCACGTTCTGCCACACCTAGCGTCCTTTCTGCAGGTGCAGCTCTGCGGAAGATTTTTCGGAATCGCATCTTGGCTCGTCTCTGGCTAGAGTACTTTGCAGCGTCCACCCCACAATCTCTGGTTTCCTTCCGGTCTGCCTGGGCGCAGGAAACCGGGTGGTTCCGAGTTGACGGGTCGACGCTGTATTTTCGTGTTAATTGCGTTGTGCTTTCTCCTCTTACTTTTCCATGTGCCTTTTGGGACACAGTGTATATTTGTAATTATATTTTGTTATTTTGTTGGATCTGCATTTCTTTGTGTCTGTTCTCTCAAATGGCAGGTTATGTAGTTGTCCACCGTGGCGTGCCTTTCTTGGCATAGGTTTTGCGAATTGTTAACTAATGTGACTCGTTTTCTTTTGTTTGGGTACAGGTTTGTACCCGAGTCTAAGCTGCATGTACCACTTTTTTTTTCTTCCTGGTGTTTTATGATATATATGTACCATATCTTATGGTCACTTTATTGCTGTCAATTGGCATGGTATTGTTGGTTGCCTGTAATTGTATGCTGTTGTAACCTATCTTCATTGTACATAATTTCTGATATTGTCACTTTTTTCGTACCTTGGTTTGCATGTACCCTGTTTATTGTAAATTGTTCTTCCATTGCCTCTTTTTCCCTACTGTTATCTGAGACAGCGAAGTTCTGTTCTCTATGCTTGTAATTTATATAGCACGCACATTGTGTATACTGAAGTTTTACATCGTTCCTGTTCACTGGACCATTGTACTGTGTATTATGTATTGTTACGCAACGAGGAAAAGCGCTTGCTGGTTCGTACCTCTCACTTGAATGTTCTGTTTCCCTGTGTACCCAGTGTGCTTATTCTTTGTTTTTCTTTCCAGTCATGTAATGTTTGGCTTATCACAGGGTTTATGTTCGAGTCCGAAGTTCCCGGACTCTCGTTCCCCTGTTGTATTTGTGTTATGTGAACTTTCACGCTCTTCTTTCTGTTTGAGTTGGTGAAAGTTCATTGACGTGTAAGTACTGTATCATTTTATACGATTTTCTTTTTCATGCTTTCGCCGGTTAACGCGAGCGTTGTGCTTCTTTTTTCGCACTCGCTTGCGGTGTTCATCACGGATAAGCTGATAATGTGTACCGTGTTGTTCATGCCTCGTTCTTGTTATTGTGTTTCTTGAATTTGTACAATTTTTTCTGTTTTCTTGTATGTATACAGTTTACTTTTCTTCGGCATTTCCGTTGGTACTAGTTCCTTTGTGATTCTTTGATCCTTGGTTGAGTCCAGGGTCACTATAAATTTTGTATCAATGTTGATTTTTGTGAATTGAGCTTACCATCAAGTGTGAGTTGTAATTTTTATTGTTCTGTTTTTGTTTAGTTGGCGTTTGCCATTCACCTGTAGTGCATATTATGTAACTTACCGTAATCTGCATTATTTCTCTGGTAGTGTGCTTGCTGTCATTATCAGCTATCTCTCACGCGTATTTTTCCTGTTCACAGTGCACCGCGCTATTTGTAATTCTTGTTTGTTTTGTATCCCCGATGTGCCCCGGGGGTTTTGCACTTGCGTTTTTGGCGTTTTGTATTGTATCTTCAAACCTCGTGCGATTTCTGTTCGAGTCGGTGTCATTGGGCTCACATTTATTTGTACCGTTTTTCGAATTGTGCATGATGCTATGTTGTTCCTTTATGTTTTCCCCTCTATGTTCTTGAGTGGTGATGCCCGTTCACTTGTAGATCGGTTTTCTCATTGTTTAGCGTCGCTCAGTGTGGCACGCCTTAATTTTGTCTTCAGAATCACTCACTTGAGTGGTATTCGTGTGAATTTTAACGGGTTTGTTGCGCACTGTTGGTGTATAGTGCTTACTCTATTTATTGTTTCTATTTCCGGTTTTCCTGATTGTTAATAGAGTGCCGTGTTGGATGTCCTTTTCTGTTGTTAGGCGTTCCTCGATTACATCCTGGCTATTGCCAGTGCCAATTGTAATTGCTTTCGTGTACTTTGCTGTCTCTGTGTATCGTGTATTTTACCACCTTGTTGTGGTTTTTAGCATTTTTCATATTATCTTGACTGGCGTAGCCGCATTCATCTGTTGATAATGTCATTACTTTCATTCATTGTTTAATTATTGTTTTTCCCACTTTGTGGTGCGCCTGTATTACTTTATGCCTAAGAGTTCAATAAAATTTGTTAATACTCAGGAGAGTCGTTACAGCTTATAGAAGGAGTACTGAACAAGACCTCAGTGTACAGTGAGTAACAGTGCTAGCACCTCTGTATGTAAACGTACCATTCGCAGAGAACTTCATTCCATGGGTTACCGTGGTCGTACGGCTGCTCATAAGCCTTTCATCTCCACTCGGAATGCTAGTCGTCGTTTAGCATGGTGTAAAGAACATTTACCGTTTACCGCAGATCGATGGAAATGGGTCCTATGGACTGATGAATCCAGATACACGATCCATCAGTCTGATGGCCGTGTGTGTGGGTATGGCGGCAGCCGGGGGAACGTACTCGTGTGTTGTTGTTTTTGCCAGCTCAGTGATTTTTTGCCCTGTAAGTGCCCTTTTTGTCTTCCAGGCGATATATATATATATTGTGTGTGTATTGCGTGAACGTTCCGTACCTACCGATGCGGTAAGTGCTCTTTTATTTGCGTTCTATTTATTTTTCTGTCTTGGTCAGCTCGGTCAAGACAACATTCTCTTATCGCCATTGCAAACGGAGGTTTCCGGTTAGAGCGATGCTCCATCCCAGTTCACCGGAAGTGACTTTCCTGCTCTCTCGTCTACTATGCGTCAGACGCCTATAGACACAGACCCTGCTACAAGCCCCTCTTCTCCTCAGCGTGTCTACACTGCCTTACCCGATGACCTCATCGCTTTGTCTACCACAGCGAGCGGTGCATCGCAGTCTTCCCTCCTGCTGATATTGAATCTATGGGCGTCACATAACCTCAAGACGATCTAACGTCAGCCCGGAGTGCACCTGGTCCTTAGTTTGCCACAGTCGCTTCGGTTACGTCAATGACTTTCCCTCAGCGCTCTTCTACTGGCTGCCCGTATACGACGAAGTATGGAGCCAACGAAATCACGGTGGATCTTCCGTCAGCCTCCCCTCAAGGCTAGCACTTCATCCAAAAAGAGAGCCTCGGAGTTACATTCCAGAGCCTTCCCAACACCAAGCTCCCAGCTTACAGCGCCGCACTTCGTCGGGTCGTTCCTAAGGCTGACATTACCCACGTGGTGAGACAAAAGGTCCTCATTGTGGCCTACTTGTCTACGTCTAATTATGCCTTTAAGATTTTGACTGAGGCGATCTCCATCGGCACTCGTCACTTAACTGCTACACCTTACACACACACGGCCGTCCCGAACAGCTTCTATCCTGTCCAACCTGAAATCACAGATGATGTTCTACTGTCTATTGCTCAACACTACGGACGTGGAGTAGGAGGCGTCACTATTTACTCCTCGTTTCCGGATACGTCTGAGGACAAATACCTGCTCGGCTTCAGCCGCAATGCCAGGGTGGTTTTTCCCACGAAGGACGATATGTTGCGTGTTCCAAGAATTCTCACGGTGCGCTGTGACCCTCATATACGTAAGATTGAGCTCACATTCGGCACCCTATGCTCAGCATGTAAGGGAGTTGAACACACTTGAAGCTTCTGCCCGCATCCTGTCTCTACTTATACAGTACGACATCCTCCTCCAAAACCCACCCATACAGCACCTTCTTCTAGCGCCGCTGAGCCACGGGAACCGACTTCTGGCAAAAGTCGTCCTACAGCCATCGGTCCACAGACGTCTTAGTCACCAGTTCCAACTACAGTTATTGGTCAACGGACGTCTTCGTAGACAATTCCAACTACCAGCTCAACAACCGCACAGACACCGTGCCAACTGTCTGGTACCCTCGGTACCAAGGACGCCCTGCCTTCGGACTTGCCTTCTACGACTGCAACCCTCCCCCCATTCCTCCGTCTCTGCAGGCCTGGAAGCTCCGTCGGATGGCTTCAAAGTGCCAGACCCACCTACCGCTAGATTTGTAGGCGCTGGTCATCGGCCTAAGCGTCGCAGGAAGGATCGCTCACATGCAAAGAAATCCTGCTCCTCACCTATTTATCGGGGTGGCCGTGATCGTTCAGTGGATCGAGCATCCACCTCGGAAAGTTCTCTCGACTATAACTCTGATGAGTGCTGTGGCGCTCCCATCACCCTTGAGGATTTCCTGAAACTCCTGGGGACCTCTTCCTTCCCATAGTCGCCCGTTCCTGGAGACAGCGGCTCTCGGCTAAGCAATATGTCTCGCAACCTCCTCCCCAAATTTCCACACAATCATCACGAGATCATAATGCAATTGTTAGCGTTACAGTACCACTTCGCAACTAGGTTTTGCAGCCGGTGACTGGCGCAAGAAATTCTGTAGCCGGCCCAAGTTCCTGCAGATAGCTGCCGATAAAGCCCTAAATCCACCATCGGATCTTTCCCTTCAGGATAGCGACTCTGAATTATAGGGGTTTTAGCACACCTTTGGCGAATGCGCTTGCGCAGGAGAACCTCCACCACCTCCACGCTGATATCCTTCTCCTCCAAGAGACAAACTGTCTCCTCACCACGCAGTTTCATCGCTGGCGTAAGTGGTATTACCAGTTTTTTCACGCATATCGGATCTCCACCACTGGCGGACGGGCGATCGGTTTACGTTCCCAGTTCCTGCAAGTAATTTTGTCTGTCAGAGTTCATAACCTCTGCCATGACCTACTACAACGTCTTACCTTCTCTTTAGGAGGGCATCGTTACCTGATCTTCAATATCTACTTCCCGTGTTCACCTACGCACTACACCTCTCTCTTCCTGGCGTCACGTACAGCACTTTAATCTTCCATGCCGACGGATCATGTGGTGATCGGCGGAGACTTTCATTGTGCACTACAGCTAGACCTCGACCGTGCTTCTACTCTTCGGGAATTTCACCACCGCCTCGTGGATCTACTACAGACACTCGTCACCGAGTTTGATCTCTGTGACATCTTTCATCAGTTACATCCCACGACTTTGTCCCATACGTGGCGATCGCCAACAGCTTCCTGCTTCTCCTCCGCAAGACTGGGTCGCTTTTACGCTTCTGCTCCTCTGTTGACAGTAGTCACGGGCTCCACGCATGTATCTATCGCGTCCTCGGACCACTGTGCCGTGACGGTTACCCTCAACTCATCCTTTAGACAGACATCTAGATTTCCCTCCTGGACGTTGGACTCTTCTATCCTAGATGACACAGCTCTGTGTTCCGAGGTTCAAGAACTACTCCAACATTATCTCCCCGGAATTTCCACTGCAGCCTGGGCTCTCACGTACTGGTTGCATGTTAAGTCGCACCTTCTTTACCTCCTCAAGGAGCGCTCCTTCACAGCTTCTACTCTTCGTCACATGGAAGAAAGCAATTTACGACAAGTTCTCGCTCAACTCGGGGCCAATCACCCCCTTTATCCAGCGTATCTCGCGGATCTACGTGCTTTTCTTGAACCTCGTGCCCGGAAGGCTGTTCACCGTCTTCGGTTACAACATCTCTCACCCGAAGGCTGTACATTTGAGTTTCTCTCCTCGCTAGAAAAGAAGCGTCGCTCTTCCAATCGTCTCCAGGTTATCTGTCTACCCTACGGTCAAGAAACTTTGGACCCTGATGCTGTCTGCACACAAGTACAGCGATACTTCTCAACCAAATACAGTGAAACCCCTCCGCCTTCCACTTCTGCCTCGTCTACTTTGCTTTATTCCTTTCCAACAGTTCCTGCTCACGTTTCTCTTTCTCTTCTCCAACCTATCACTCTTTCTGAGCTTAGGACCACTCTCGCTTCTCTCAATTCCCAGGCTGTCCCTGGTCATGATGGCCTCCCTCTTCCTTTCTATCGTCTTTTCTTCCCTTCTCTCCCTCCTTTCCTTCTTGCTGCTTTTACCTCTGCTCTTGCCTCTTTTACTCTTCCGAGGGGGTTAATGGTGGCCTACGTGGTGCTTTTCTCCAAGGGGGATGACCTGCTCGCCCTGGGAAACTGGAAACTTTCACTACTAAACATCGACTACAAACTTTTCACCAAACTCCTTTCTCTACGACTTAACCCGATTCTTCCTTTCCTTCTTTCCCCAGACCAGTCCTATGCGGTTCCTGACCGGTCCATTGCTTCTAACATTAATCTTCTACGCGATCTTATTCACATTGCCCGTACTAAATCTGAATCTCTCGCCCTCCTTAACTTGGATCAACGTGCTGCGTTTGACAACATCTCTCACTCTTTCCTTTCCGCTACTCTGCTTGCTTTGGGGTTTTCGTTCCATCATTGTCACCTCTATTCTTGCAGTCTACCAGGACGCCGTCTTCCAGGTCAAGACGGCCACCTTCCTTACGGTGCCCATCTCCTTTTTGCGGGACACCCGGCAGGGTTGCCCACTTTCTTGGCAGCTATTTACACTGGCTTTTGAGCCCTTCCTTTGCACTGTTCACCGGAACTTTCTTGCCGCCCTTCCATCTCCAACATCAACTACGCAGCACTTCACCATCATATATTCCGCATACGCGGACGACTCAACCATACGTGGAAGACGCCACCTTTTATCGAACTGAGAGTCAACTCGGACTCTCAGTTCGATATTCTTGCTCGACCTTACGATCGATACTCTTCTTGCTCAGCGGCATCCTTCAACACCTCTAAAAGTGCCGGCTTATGGTGTGGTCGCTGGATTTCCCGGACGGACACCCCAATGGGCGCTTCCTCGACGGCAGCAACACAGAAGTTCCTTGGAGTTCACCTTGGCACAATTCTCGCAGCACGTAATTCTAATTGGTCTACTCTACGACAGCGCCTCACTCGCTCGGCGGCCTTCTGGCGTCAAACACAGTTCTGCGCCTCATATATCACTCGAACACGCTTGGCTCGCACCTACCTTCTTTCCTCCTGTCTGCACGTCTGGTCTGCATCCCGGATGTCAGTCTCCTCCCTCATTGAACTTACTCGGCTCATCTACACTGTTAGCTGGACCCGACACCACTGGGTGCAAGTTCCAACTCTTTGTCGTCCTACATATCATGGCGGTATAGCGCTTGTCGATGTCCGCCTGTTCTACAAAGCCCACAGAGTGGTGTCCTTACTACGTTTCATCTGTGCTCCTGGATCTCCAGCATCTTTCCGAGGGATGTGATGATTTCACCGACCAGCCCCGTTTCACCTTTACAACGTTCCTCCTCATGGATAACTTTCCCTATCTCCGTTCTGGCCTTTCCTCCATCAATACGGAGGCGCTCTCCTTCCTCCGCTCTCTCCCTCTTCTCCGCGCCCCACCTGCTTCTACCACTGAGCTTCTAGCGGAGGCCCTCTTCTTTTCCTCTGTTATCCATCCTCCTAACACCCCTTACTTCCCTGACCTTTCCTGGCTCCCCGCCGGGATCGTACCTGTCCGCGACCTCCTTTCCCCCGACCTCTCCTGGAAGCCTATTTCAGAACTCTCTCCTCTCCTCCCTCGCACCGCTCCTTCTCTTTCGCTCTATGACTCCCTTCGCTCTTCCATTATAACCCTCTTTCCTAACATTGTTTCCCCGTCTGGTCTCTTCCATGTTTCCTCTGCCTCCCTTCCTCTCCCTTTCTTCCTCCTCCTTCGGGGCTCCGCTCTTACTCTCTCCAACTTTTCCGTTCAATCCCTCCATCACTTGCTTCTTAATTCCTCATCAACTGCGCCTCTGCTCATTCCGGATGTCCCTCCGGCCGCTCTGTCGAAGGCGTGGTCTACTGCAGCTACGGCTCTATCATCACCACCAGAACGAAACGTTCACTGGCAGTCTGCCTGTTCCAGCCACGCTTTACAAAATGACACTGGCTACTTCCCCCACCTGTTTCTTCTGCACTTCGATAGTCTACGTGCAGCATGCTTATCAATACTGCCTGGTGCTCCTACCTCTTCAACATCTGGCCTTCAGCATAGTCAAGCACCTGTGTGGAGAGTATCTACCATTCCACGCTTTTAGCACACTGCTTCGATCTTACTCTCCACCTATGCCCCTCCCTGATGACATCTTCATCCTGGCAAGGCACGTTATCTAGAGTTTCAACATCCAACTGCAACCTGCCACTGGCCTGCCACCCCTCCTCCAGGCGGGGGCAGCCCTTTATCATCAATTCCGGTGCCGCCTAACATCATAACTGAGCCTCGCTTTTGCCTTCGCCTGCGCAGAGGGCCGCATCCCACAATTTATGTGTGAGTGGTCTCCGCGACGCCGCCGGTGTTTCTCTGGGCCTTGATTTAGACGCCAGATCACCAGGACTTAACTCACTTTGTGAACTCTGTATTTTCTTTCGACTGGACTTTTTCCTCCCTGGCATCACGTCTACTCTTCTCGTTTGATACCACCTAGAAGAACTCTATGCTAATTTCTTCACACCACCTTTTGGTTCGGCCTACATGCCAAAAGTGATATATATCGTTGCTCCTGCTGTCTTTCGACACAAAGTTGTTTTTTTTCACTTTTGTACCATATTGTTTATCAATATTCTTGTTCAGATTTGTACATACCAATCTTTTACTTGTTTCACCTGCATTGTGTTCTTTGCACCAGTTCAGTAATGTCTCTATACTTCCGACACGATTCTGTTTCACTTTCTTTAGCATTTGTTGGCATACAATTGTACATACCACCCTGTTTACTGTTCATCTTACTGTGTTTACGATGACCGATATTTTGTGCTGTGCTTATTTCCGCTCTGACGCTGTGATTACTTATATTTTCTATTTGAACCATGTAGATCTTGCTTTGCACATGTTGTACATACATCCCGCATTACCAGTTTATCTTGCTCTTGTTGGTACTGTGCATGTTTGCCATGAAGCTTCCGTTGTAATTTTTCTATTTTCTGTTTGTACCATGTAGATTCTGCTTTGAATATGTTGTGCATACATTCTCTGTTCAAAGTTCATTTTGCTGTAGTTTCTACTGTGCATGTTGTCATGAAGCTTCCATTGTAAATTTTTCGAATTTATATTTGCACCATTTAAATACAGTTTTTTTTGCGTATGTTTCGCATACATTCCCCGTTCAGAGTTCATCTTACTGTAACACTGATGCTCTCTAGTTATACTGTTCCCGCATTAGTACTACTGCACTACGTTGTGTATTCTGATATTTTCTGCTTGCACCATTTATGAATTCCTTTTTGCATGTGCTGTACATAGCCTGCTCTCCAGCTTACTTTGTTGTTCTCCATATCACAGCCGTAGTGCTGTCCCGTGATAACGCTTCTGCTTCTTATTATAGCATATTTTATTCATTCTGTAATATATCTGTCATACTCATTTTGTAAATTACGCTCATTCCCATGTATATAAACATCAGTTCTTCGTTTATTTCCAAGCACAATTATAGCTTATCGTATTTTTCTCATATGTGTCATCTTCTGCTCGTATTGTATATATTCCAGCTTTCATCATATGTACATAGCACACATTCATTGTAAATATGCATCTATTATAATTATTATTTTTCCTGGCAGGATGTTGACCAGGCTCATGTAACCAAACCTCCTATAAATTGCTCAAAATAAATAATTTGAAAAGGCGGGGGAACGGCATTTATCACAGTGTACTTACTGTTCTTACGGTCAAGTTTGCAGTGCAGTGTACTCGTGTGGGAGGTTTTTTCGTGTTATGGTCCCAGCCAATTGGTTATCGTGGACAACCTGGTAACCAGCACGTCTACCTCGATATTCTGGACAATTATGTCCTACCAACTCTGTGGCAATACTATGGAACCGAGCTTTGTTGATACCAGCAGAATAATGCCCCGAGCTATAAAACAAGGTCTGTTACGGCGTGGTTTGACGATAATTCCATACCGTGTGTGGACTGGCCAGCACGGAGCCCTGATCTTAATCCCATAGAGCACCTATGGGATGAATTAGAGCGCCGCATAAGAAGTTTGGAACCAAGGTCTACTACTAAGCAACAGTTAGCGACAGCATTATGTACTGAATGGAAGCGCTGTGTTCCAAAACCTTGTCGAAAGCATGTCCCGAAAGGTTAGTGCATGCATTAAGGCCAAAGGCGGGCCCACACCGTACTAATGTATGTCAATAAATACTATGTTGTGTTTCTCTTCTAGGTGTCCGGTGCCTTTTGTCGATATAGTGTATGTTTCGTTAGGTGCCTTGGGCTCCTCAAACATGAGGCATGAAAGGATGCTCAAGTAAGTGCTCCTCTGTACTATTGAAATATTCACTTCAGTTGACCCAAATCTCACGCATAGCAAGTTTTTCAGGATTGCTTACGCAGAGTTATTTGGGAAACAAGTGCAGATTTATTTTGCTGCGTACAAAAAGTGAGAGGGCTTTTCGTGTAAGTGGCAAAATTAAGGTTGTTAAACTACAAATTTTAATGAAATGGTAAAATATATGAAATTAAAAACTTCAGTTTGGAATTTCTACTTTCAAGCTAAAGTTTCCCATATATTAGCAGGTGTTCTATTGAAAAATCTGACATATATTATTTTTTCCCATATATTAGCAGTTGTTCTATTGAAAAATCTGCAGTGTCAAGCAATTTGAAATGTTTAGAAACATTCTCATCTCGTGTATTTTCAGATATAAATCTTTAGTGTTAGATTATGTTTGTTTTCCTTTGTAAGCAGTGAAAAATTGCAGTTTGTATAGTTCTTTTAAATCGACTGATTTTGGCATATATTTTAATTATAATATCAGCCGTTAGATGCAGATGAAATGACAAACAAAGGTACATTGTAATCACTTATGGCAATTGGAGTTCAGATTCAAATACGGAGTGGTAAGACAAGGATGTCATATTTGACCTTGTGACGCATATTCTAGATTAACTTTCCTTTCTTGGTTTCTTTCCCTATGTAAATCTTGAGTTTATTCTCAGTGTTCTTCAATCTTAACGTGAGATCTTTTCTCTCAAACGAATACGTTTGGCAACACAATTGAGGTTGAATGCACGTGACGTATGCCTGATCTTGATAAGAACAAGAGATAAAAACGACGATTGATCTATTGCTTGAGAGCGTTGCTTGAGAGCGTTGTACCGTCGACAGGGTTGCTCGAGAGCGTTGCTTGAGAGCGTTGTAAGACAGAGCGCTGTACCGTCGAGAGGGTTGCTCGAGAGCGTTGCTTGAGAGCGTTGTAAGAGAGAGCGCTGTACCGTTGAGAGGGTTGCTCGAGAGCGTTGTAAGAGAGCGATTATTACGAGCGTTGGATTGTAAACTGATTATGATTAATAGGAGTGTTGTGATAATTTATGGTGTGTGGAGTACATTGTGATGTTATCGTTCAGTTATGGAAGTTCTACTACAGCCTGAATAAAGCTATGAATTCCGTAAGTTGACTTCTGTTATTTACATGTTTCGTCTGGCCGCTAAGGTTTATTTCAGTTAGGACCTATTTCTTAGTATGTTGATGTGTTGAAACAGCGTAGAAGTAGAAAAGACTTTTACGCTATAACCTTTCCATTATCTCTATATTAGAAATCTCGCAGAGTTTGCACCAACTCTTTTCTAATAATCTAAAAGCCAACTGCAAGCTATAGATTATCTTGTGTCTGTGCGTGTGTGTGTGAGGAGAAGTAAAACATGGAAGTCAGATGGAGCACTATAATTGAGGGCCCCGACACGGTGCGTTTTTTGAAATCCGCTTTGTTTATAATGTAAAAATACTCTCAGAGAGTGTTGTATAACTTTTATAAATATCATTTGCTTTACACATATTCACAGTCATTGTTAATTTCTTAAAAAACTGACGAAATTCAGATGAAGAAACCTGTTCTACAACTCTAAAATTTTCATTACTTTTATGATACTTGTGCGAATAAATGGCAATCGTATTCACAACCTTCATACTTTGTACGCAAAATGTTCAAAATAAAACTTAAATATCAATAAGTTTTGGTTGTTTTTACTCTTCCTGTCCTCGTTCAAGGCATGAAAATAATATCAAAAGTCTGCGTGTAAAAGTTTTTGACGCTTCAGGCACGTACATTGCGGTGTAGCAAATAGAGATGCTTTATTACAAAAGCAAAATTTTCACCCAAAATCGGAATGACAGCAAGAAAAAAGAAACCCTTTTCCTGACCTGTGGGGTTTTTTTTCTTTTACACTCAAAAGCGAAATTTTTTTCCGAAAAGTAAGACTTCTCTACCCCCTTTGGAGTGTTCTCATGAATTCAAGTGACATTTTCATTTATCAAGCCCTCTCTGCTTCTGGCATTATCTTTCTCTTCTTTTCACTAGCGAAAATTTCAGTTCATGAAGAGATAAGTCGGAGTCGTATGATTTTTGTTTCTTCTGTTTGTCCCATATTGAACGATTCTTCGTGATGAAAGTCTTTCCGTTCCATCTGTTTCCGATTTACAGGACCGTGGGCTAAATGGAAAGTGACAGTTGTGCACTTACATTTTTATATCTTCGGACCAAAGAACAATGAAGTCATGTTGATATACTGGGGTTAAACAGTTTAGAAGTTACCTTCTCGCTCTGAAAAATCCAGTTCGTGTACAACGGTTTCATCGTCGTCCAGAAACTTTAAATTAGGGACGCAGTAATCCACCTGGACTTGTTCACATAGTAAAATTCTATGGGATTTGGAAAGCTACAAAAGTAAAATCGTATTGTTTTTTGGTTTTTGCTGCAAATTCACAGTTCTTTACCCTGAAACGTTAAATGAGACGGCACCATGGAAGTATATTTGCTAACCACAGAACAGTTTTATTTAGGCGAATATAAGTAAAATGAATGGGTTCTGGAAGGAACTATGCGTTACAAATTACTATCTTCGAACCTTTGATCTGAATTATTTTAATGGCAAACAAAATAAATACATTGGTGTCTAAAATTAGTCCGGAAGGCATCCGCGGGGTAAACGTTTTATAATAGCAGACAAATATGTACACTTTTTTCATGTACAGGGTCATATAATCAAATGTCATCAAGGTGTGATGTGAGAATGAAACCTAAAACTGTCTTGATAACTAATGTGATTACCTCGTACGGGCAGACAACTCTCACCACGACGATGCATACTCATCACCAGTTTGTTGATGAACTCTGAAACCAAAGAATTCCATTCTTCGGTATGGGCGATGCACAGCTCGGGAAGGGTTCTGCTGGTAAGGGGTGACGAACATCTTTGGGTCGTCTCAGAGAACCCCGGCATACTCTGTTGGATTCAGGTCCGGAGAATTGGCAGGCCAGTCTATACACCGGATATCCTCGCTCTACAGGAGGTCATCAGCGAGCGGAGTCCTGTGCAGGCAAGCGTTATCATCCATTAAAAGAAACTGAGGGCCAGCTGCTCCCCAAAATAATTTGACATAGAGCTCTAGAATCTCGTACCTATAGCTCTCAGCATTCACATTGCCTCCGTTGAACATAACGCCGCTCCACATGAGAAGACCATCGCCTTCGAAGGAGTCTTATTTGAGGACGTTTGCACGATCATTGCGGATTCCTTGTTCTCTCCAGATAAAATACTGACAATAATCCGTTTGTAGACTGAATCTCGACTCGTCGGCTAAAAGAACATCGGCTCACTCGCCTAGACTCCAGGAAGGATGTTGCTTGTACCAGTTCAAACGAGCTCTCATCTGAGATGCAATTAGCAGGACATATCGGATTATTGTCGGTATTTCATCTGGAGGGAGCATATGAAATACCGACAATAATTGATACTCATATACCGATACGATTGGGCTTTATGGTCTCCTGACATAAAGGCCAATCGTATTATGCCTTCGATATAGCGTTTGCTTTGATACCGTAATCCCAGTGGCAACCGAGAGCTCCGAAGACAATTGCCGGGCTGTGTAGGATCTATGACGCCGTGCGGTTAAAGCGACATAACGGTCTTCACGAGGTGTCGTACACCTTGGATGACCTTGGCCAGGCATTCGTGACACTCCAACGTGTTGTTGAATTGTTGCCATAACCATGAAACCGCTGTGGGATGCATATTTAAGTTCCTGGCGACCTGGGCCTGAGACACGCCTGCCTGCTTCTAGTCGTCCTATACGTCGCTACCGTACAGCTGCGGCTACACGTGTACGAGACATAATGTAAGCATTTTCAGCCAACAGAACATTTCTTACACGCGCTGTCAACGAGAAATTTCACAGGCGTTCCTCATTGGCATGCAACTCAATTTACATATTGGACAGCATTTTGCTCACTGATATGCAAATTTCACTGTAGGTATTTGTTTCTCGTTTCTATTTGCATATGTTCTGTGAACATCGTAACACTTCATTGAGCTCTTTGGATTATTTGTTCGCTATTGCCTTCTGGACATTAATTTTAGACACAAGTGTACAAAAGTAGTCACTCTACTAAGTCTATATGATCTGAGGTTTTTTAGGATTGGAGGTTTAACGACCACCGTGAGCAACTCAGTGCGCTATACTAGATGGTCAAGAACAGCAGTCACAAACTCGCTGCCCGCGGGTCACATGCGGCCCTGCGCCAACTGTTTCGCGGCCCGCATGAATGGTTACAAAATAAAAATAAATCATCCTTTTTTCAAGTATTATTACAATATATTAAATATAATATAAACATAGTAATGCTTAGCAAAGCCATCCTATTTATAAGTAACAAGCTTATTTACGAATAATATATGTAACTATATTAAGCACAATATTTTCAATTTATTCAAGTCCCCATTTTTCTATAATGCTGATAACGCAGCTGAAGAACTTCAGCTTGAATTAATAGACTTTCAGTGTGATTCTTTTCTAAGATAAAAATTCAACAGCAACAATATAACAGAGTTTTACCAGTTAGTTTCAAAGGACAAGTACGTAAAATTTCATAACCCAGCTGCATGTGTTCTGTCTGTGTTCAGAACAACATACACATATGAACAGTTGTTTTCAAAAATGAACTAAGTAAAATGTCTTGAAAGAAATAGGTTAAATGACAATCACTTATGCACACTTTTAAAAGTAGCATGTTCAAATAATATTATTCCAAATATCGATAAGTTAGTGACAGATAAGCGATCCCAAGTTGCTGGTCAGAACATGTAATATTTTCTGTACCGTGTGCCGTGTTCAGTTGGTAAAATGTGGTTGTTTTAAGATTTAAGTAAAAATAATTGTTACATAAAAGTGATTATGTTCAGTGATTGACGAAGCATTTGTTTTTTCTATTTACCGATAATTAGAAATAATATTCCAATCTAGTGCCAAGCCATTGTAGTAGTTTTGTAAAGTTGATATTTATTCATAAGAAATTTATTAATATTCATGCGGCCCCCTAAGTTCCTTCAAAACTGGAAAGTGGCCCTTCCAAGGGTCTGAGTTTGAGACCACTGTTCTAGAATAACCTTCACACAACAACTATTCTTGTACTAGTCAAATCTGAGAAGCATCCCAAACAAAGCGTTCTGGCTCAAACCCGAACCAACAATTTTTTTTTTTTTTTTTTTTTTTTTTTTTGATTGGAGGTTTAACGACCACCGTGAGCAACTCAATGGGCTATCAGCAGTCGCCCGTCCCTAATTTAGGGTCACTGGTTCCAGGGAAGGGAAAGAGCCAGTGCCGTAAGACAAACACAACATCCATGCCTGACCGGGATTCGAACCCGGACCCCTTACGGATGAATGATCAGAGGCTAACGCCTTAGTCCACTGCGCCACCGGGGCGGCGAACCAACATTGATGTCATCGAATTCTTAGCCGTAATGAACGAAAAGAAGTCTTAAATTTAGTATTCAAAAGATATTTTAAGGTTATGAAGTGATAATTGTTGGAAAACTCCATTTCCACACAAGTGTATGGTCTGTGAAGCAGATTACTTTGAATAGTAACTTTGGATACAAAAATGTTTAATGTACTAAAATACGTCTTTTGAACCGTCCATTTTTGCTAAGGAACGCGAGTTATTGATTGAACGGCATTACTTTTGGAACGCCTCTCGTATTCTTTGAAACTGCGAGAACAAACTTTTATCAATGCTAGGAGAGTTGTGTGGAGATCTCTGTAAGCCAAACTTCGTAGGTTCCATATAGCACTCTGGGAAAACACAAATTTGTCCGCGACGGCCGTTGAATCCATGTCCCCTCACTCCGGAGTAAGTCGCTCTCCCAACTGAGCTACGCGGACAGAATGTCTCGCTGCAGATTTGTCGTCTTGACACATGCTTTCACTTCTGTAGTGCATCACAACTCTTTACACTAAAACTGACTTATCGGATGTTTCCGGTATTCTGAAGAAGTAGAAAATGAATGTCTTCTCAGTGAAGAGAATCGAAGTCAGTGTAAGTAGAACGATTACATCTCTTTTTCTTTTTTACGAACAAGACGGTAACTCCCAGATTAGGGGACCTAATGTAACTTTTACTTATAGAGAAACTGGTGAACGTGCCGGTATGCGAAAATATCATTGTAGATGAGCAGTTTTACTTCAGACGTCCCTGTAGCTGAGTGGTCAGAGAGTTAGGTTTCTGGATAGTCACCTGAACTGGGCCCATAATAAAACCCTTGAGGAGGCATGGGTGCAGCTCTTATCTCACGGCGCTGATTGTCTTCCTTCCATTGAAGCAGTAGTCTTAAATTTGGGTCGGGCGACTTCTCATGGTCGTTAAAGTTTATCATAGTGGACATTAAACTCCAAAACAAACAAGCACATTATATTTCAGAAAGCCGAACAAATGAAATGCCGTTTTACAGTAGCGATTAAAAAGAATTTGGGTCACAGATCTGTGCTTAGAATTGAAACGTGACCAAGTTCATTGGATGATCTCCGATTCGGAAATATGCTATACATGTTAGTCATAGTCGGCTGTACTGAAAGAAGTTCTTTCTTCCATGTTTTCATGGTTCAATGTAAACGAAAACTTAAGGAAAAGTTTTATCTATAAGTTAAGAACTATGGTGCCTTTTTTATTTTGTTCTTATAATTCGAGCTTTAAAGAAAACAATGAGCATCTCTAAGGGCTGTAAGCAGTCGTCCGCCCCCAATTTGTGGCCTCTTACTCGAGGAGGGAGGAACTAGAGTCATAGGCGAAGGGCAACACCCATGCTTTTTGGACTCAACCCAGCCAGAAACCTACGACTCTGACCACTGAAAGCTACCGGGTTGACCCTATTGTGCTTCAAAGCAAACTGAGTTGTGTCTTTATAACAAAAATGCAATGAGCATTACTGCAGCAGCTTGACTTTTTGTCCGGAAGTTTAAATGTACACAGAAAATTATATTCCATGTGCTTTTTACAGTATTTGTTAACTAAACAGTACTTATTCCCATTCCTACTCTAATTAAATGAAGTGCATATTGTGATTCTTTAATGTGACGGATAGAAAGTAATTTTTGAGATTGGTTAGGGGTTTATTGTAATCACGGAAGCCAGCATAATCTTTTACTAGGTCGTGCACACTATTCTCATAACACTAAACGAATTTATTATAATTAATAAATGACAGGTACCAAAACCCGCCGGTTTACACTGTCGGTATCGGAATAAAATCAAATTGGTATATAATGCTGAAAATTTCACAATATCAAATCCGGCATACGTACCAGAGCTACGCTTTTGTATCTGATTGCAGAACACGCCACACCATGACTGCAATCGCATCTGAAATTTGTTGTATGCGCAGTGTCAGTTGCCACATGTTTTTCCTCGTGCTAACAGTTATTCCTGCACCTCGTTTTTTATTATCGATGCATACAGTTTTGAGCAGTTTTACTGATATGGGATATAGGGAGAAATAATTACCTATAACGTAGCTCATAGTTATTTTGCGCATTTTATTGACATTTGAATCTGCACCGAAGCCACAAGTCCATGAGTGACACAAGCATTCTTTTTTCTAAGCGCAAATTTTGACGACTATCAAAAAACTACTGCAAGTACTAACAATAACAAATAAGTTTTGCTAATGATTCCTTCTTCATTATTATCTCCGTCATCAAGTGAGCCATCAGACAAGCGTATCTTCAGTGATTTGTATATAGACATGTTTTAAACCCAGAAAACCATGTTAATTATCATGTATGATCTAAACTTCTGAGAAGCCCATTGTACACTCAGATTTCGATATAGCCTCAAGCATGACGCAGAAAGTACTGCAGAACGAAGATTTCATCTGAAATCGTTAATGATGTGTTCATATTAGTGCACTATGTTGCCGCCAAAAAACATTATGTTTCGTGATTTTGATGAGTGTATTATTTCGTTTTGTTGTGCACTGCTCTTTGCTGGGAGCTTTTACTGTAAAGCACTGCATATTCATGAATGAACAAAAGTTCATGTGTCCACTCAAAGTTCATGCATTATGATACATTGCCGATTTAGTCGAATAAAAGAGCTACAGGAGTGGAACAAGTCAATACTTTGTAGCGACACTTCTGGCTTGGATGAAAGCGGTTACCCTGCGTGGTATAGACGCGTACAGTTCACAGATACTGTCTTTAGGTACAACATGCTACATGGTGTCTAAATTACAGGCCAATTTGCCGACACTCCAGGATGCGCGTTGGTGGCGTCCTTTCATGTTTCAAACATGTTCGGCTGGTGAGAGGTAGGGCGATCGGTCTGGCCATGGAAGGGTGTCGACATTACGGAAGCAGGCCTGAGAGCGCCGTGCCTTGTGCGGCTGGTCATTAACCTGTTGAAAAATTGCTCAGCAATGCTTCGACACGAATGGCAACACAACAGCTCGTAGAATGTCGTCAACGTACCGTTGAGCCATGAGGGTGGTCCGGAGGAATACCAAGAATGCCCGGCTACCGTAGGAAATTGCTCCCCAGACAGTCACTCCAGGTGTGCGAGCTGTATGCCGTTCCACTGTAAAGGCAGGCTGAATTTGGCTAAATGCAAATTTGCGACTCGTCTCCAGATCGGCGCCTGTGCAAACTGTGACTCATCAATGACGACAACACGACGCCACTGGACACTTTCCCACGTAGATCGGGCTCGACTCCACTGCAGTCGGTGCCGGATGGTCAGTGATAGGCCATAGAGTTGCTTCCTCCAATTTAGTCCCCGCGCCGCAAGTCGTCTGGGAACGGTACGGTTGGCCACTTCCGTACCTGTAGAGGACGCAACATAGCCGTGGATGTATGAGAACGACGAATTTGGTTTTGTTCGCGTGGCTCTCACAGTCGCTCGATCCTGGCGTTCTGCCGTTGCCCTCGGCTGTCAACTGCCAGCGTGCCGCTGGGTTGCGCTCTCCTTAACCACTGGCCAACATCGTCCGATTACCGCGTCGCTCAAACCCAACCTGGCGATAAAGCAACTTGACCAACCGGCTTCTCTCACCCCAATTACATTTCCTCTCTCAAACTCTCTCAATTGCTCGTATTGTGTACGGATCCGACGTCGAGGGATCCTCACCTTCCGTGGAAGTTAATGCAACTGCAATGTGCTGTCACAATTATCCCTCCTTGAGAGCTTTGCTCTTGATATACTCTCTTCGATGCACGGTTTTCATGCGTTCTGGCGGTCCACTATTTCGTCATTTATCTTTATTTTTTTTAAATTTGCATATTGGGCAATGAGGTACAATACTTACATATGAAGTTTCATCAGTATCGAATGACATTCTTGGGGCGTTTTTTTTTTTTTTTTTTGCTTTTATTTTTGAAAAGAGTGTACATTAACAAATGTCAAATGATCTGCAAATATCTTTCATTTAGATTGAGTCGTTCGCTTTGATTGGTATTTCCTTAAATTTTTTGTTGATTGATCTATTATTAAATACCATTAAATTACATATAAAAAAGATATTTAAAGGAAGTATCAGTGATCAAGGATTTTAAAGAAAGCAATCATGTATGCAAGTCATCCTTATATTAATACTCCAAGAGCTGTACGAAGTTATTTTTTTAGTGGAATTTTAATTGTTTGATTTAACAAATTATTAAATATATATTAAAAGCTAAAATGTTTCAAAATCTTGCGCCCTAGGATAATGCAAGTGCGCCACTTTGCATATTATTGCCGGCGCCCATGTTCATAACTTTTTCTCGTGCAATATGGAATTTGTATTGTTCTGCAAACTAATGTATAAACCATTAAGAAATAAGGCGATCTTCATAGAATTTACAGACGATTCTTTAATGGACACTTTCACTCATTTACAGTCAGTCATTTTTGAGTTCGAATACATGCTAACAGCGATCCAAGAATCTCGGTTACTTTCCGAACCTCATGTGCCCGTAATCGTCAAATTTCTTTTGTTTCGGGTGGGAATTTTCAGGGGTCCTTCCAAATCGCATATGTCCATAATCGTCGAACTGCCTCTTCGTCATGCTGATGATGTCTTCTTCGTCCTCAAAATCGACTTCTGGCAAAGACTCCAAGTTTTGCTGGTGAGACGAAGATGACGATTCCGCTGACCGAACTAAAGGAGACAATGACAGAGAGGACTGCTGGCGCCCCCTTGAGGAAACGTATGGCATCACGAGTCGAGCTAATCTCTGCAACTGAGCTGGAGGGAAAGCTGAAGTCATTGCCACGAGCACCATGAAGACGGCGGCTGTGGTGATATGATGCCCAACCATTGGCAAACCTGTAGGTAAAAGTAACACTTTCAATACATTTCACCGAAACAATCGCCACTTTTAAAATCAAAACTGCAGCATTGAGCAACATAAATCTCATATGTATATATAAATAACAAGTAAACTAATGTTCAAAAATCTAGTTTATTACTTTCTGTGGATCAAATTTCTTGTTATTTCAATTTCCCCCAAAATCTTGTTTGTTTCTCTTCGAAAGTGTTTGTCAGTGTTGTGTTCTTTGGAAGTTAAGTACAGTAGAACTCCAATTATCCCGATTAACTCGGACCACAGCCCATCTGGATATTCGAAACATTCGGATAATTGGGGGGGGGGGGAGTTCTGTCGGCTAAATACGTATTTATTAACTGAAGTGCGGGAATTTAATTTTTTCGTTTATCGTATTTTATAATAAAAAATGTTATACAGTTCAAAATTTATATATCTACTGTACTGCATTATAATTCTGTATTATTTAAATAAACGAAAAACTAAAAACACGTAAATAAATCAACAAAAATCTTACTTTCACTTGACCTTAGAAAGAAGAGCAAGAGATCCGGATAATTGGATTCCGGATATCTGGAGTCTGGATGATCGGAGTTCTACTGTACTTTGTAAGCCTTTTCGTTAAAGATGATTGAATTTGGAGGCTTAGTACTCGTATTACCATTCTTAAATCTTCTGGTTTACACGACAACCTGCTTCTTCAGTGAAATGATTTCTCAAAATTTTAATAATTATTAACTATTATTAAAATTTGAGAGGTTAATTAATTTTTTCAGAGGTTAATTTCAAATATATTAGACAAAAATTATTTAGTATGTTATAGGACAAAATAAATTATTGGCTTACGTGCTGCTATCGCTCCTTTCATTTTCAGCTAGGCGTATTAAAAGTATTGATTAAGGGCGAACGAACCTTCTCTGGAATCAGCGACCAATTTAGGGACAGGCACATGCAATTATGCATATAGCCCTAAGAATTGTTAGTGGTGGTCATTAAACCTAGATGAAAAGGTGATATATAAATATATATACTGTATATACATATGTCGTATTTTTCGTCATACAGTCCACTGATTATTTGTTGAAGATGTTGTAAATTTGGGTTCTGTGGGCTATACCTCGATGCGGATAATATGCGGTTTTAGAAAAGACAATATCGTTTTTGCGGCTCTTCCATTTTTATAAAATCTGGGTCGTGATTGTCAGGCTAGGTCGCATATTTGGAAGATTACCAGAAATGCGTTAATAACACGCAAACGTAACGCAATAGGTACCAAGATAGATGCTCATAGATAGCTGGAAATAATTTTTTTTTTACTTACCAGCATTTTGACATTAAATACTATGCAACGAAGGCGATATTACCCGTATTTGCTCTCGCGGACAATCACATCCTGCGGGAAGCTCAACATTACACACGTTCGTGTATACTGCAGGTGTACTACAACAGCACACAGAAGAATGTAACTAATAAACTGGGAGATCTAAATACGGAACTGCGGTAATGCAGAATTCTCTTAATTTTGGCTCTTTATTCACCTGAAAGTAATAGAGAACCATTTAAAAATTACCGTTTTTTTTTAAGAAGATCGTCTTTATCCTTTTTCTTTGTACTGCTGAGTCAGCCGGTAGATAGCGACTTTTCTGTACAAAATCACGGTTCCGGATCAATATGGCGGGTACGGGTTATACGGCGATGTTATCCCGGAATTTCACGGCCTGTGGATTATGGGCCGCCGCAGATTATGCAAAATTATTTTTTTTATTTTCGTGAATTTCACCGTCTGAGGATTTTATATCGATCGTGGTTTTAGACAAAGTGTACGAATGCTTTAATTTAATCAATGAAGTGAAACTTTCAGATTACGGCTATGCGTCAGGTTGATGTGAAAATGCATGCTGGACAGCATATAGTTTGGTTTGCCTATTCTTCCGTCTCTCTTCCCTGAAAGAATGATAGTTGCCATTTTCATTGCAGTTTACTAAACATTTCTTCCTTTTCATGGACGAAAGCAACTGTACAAGGTTTCAGAAATAACTCCTTCTGTCCTCCGATGGTCAGTTGGTCTATCAAAAATACACTTCTGCTTCTAGCGGCAAGATTAAAGAAACTCTTTCTCTTACAGAAAGAACAGTCACGTGCGCGGGGTTATCGATGTGTGCTCTTCCTCTTAATCCTTCTGACACACACACACACACTTATACAGGGTGTTCGGAAATAACGTATACAATTTCAAAGTTGAATAGTAGATAAAGTATTTGCGATACGAATGTTTTACGTTTTATCCAAGATTAAGCAAGTTCTAAAATTTATAGCTTTGCAATCAATACACTTTCACATGTGCACAATTCTTAGCAGACAGGATGTCAAGGTGGTAGTCGATTTCGGACCAAGTACGGTGCAGAATGTCTGGGGTGACGTGAGGGAAGGCTGCGGTGATGCGCACCTTCAGGTCACCGAGGGCGACAACCTTTGTCCGGTGGACAATGTCTTTAAAGAACCCCCCATAAAAAATCACAGTGGGTTATGTCTGGCGAACGGGGAGGCCATGTCATTGAACCTCCGCGTCCAATCCACCGACCAGGGAAGTGCTGATCCAAGCATGTACGAATGTCTGATGACCAGCTAAGGGGAGCCCCATCTTGCTGGAAAATGACGTCTGGAATCTCCTCCAGTTGCGGAATGACGAACAGTTGTAGCATGTCCAGGTATGTGCCGCCAGTTATGATTGGTTCAGCAAACACGAATGGCCCAATCTCTTTGTCCTGCATAATGCTACACCAAACATTAACTTTGCTGCATCTTGTAGGCGTAAAGACGAAGGCATTTGTGTAGCACTATGTGAACTGTTGTGGCAGGTATCCCCAGTTCGCGACTAGCTGAAAGAATGGATGTCGATGGGTTCCGTTGGTAAGCCTGACGCACTACCTCCACGGATTCTTCCAATCGACACAAATGGTCTGCCGCTGCTCGTCCCTTTCACCACACTACCGGTAGTTTTGAATTTGTCTACCCACTGCTGGATACTCCTCCGTATTGGTGGTTTCCTCTTGTACTCCCTCCTGAAATTTCGCTGGACTTGGGTCAGCGATTTGGACTCCGCAAACCACATCACGCAAGCAGCTTTTTCCTGTGGCGTCGCCATTTTCGTTATGTTGTGTCACACTGCGTTACCCGGCAACTAGCGTCACCTATCAAAGGAAAAATAAAACTTTAGAACTTGCTTAAACTTGGACAAAACGTAAAACATTCGTATCGCAAATACTTTTTATAGTAATAAACTTTGAAATTGTATACATCATTTGTTGTATATAAAAGAACAATGCTAAAGTAATTATTGAACCAAACACCTATGTATATATATATATATATTTTTGCCTCACTTCCAAAATTAAGTGCAAAATCTATTGTTTTGAAGAATACACATACAGTATATACGAGCTTTTAATGATTTACTTAAGTTTTCTGTTCTTCAGTTTATCCCCTTTAGCTTTTAAAAATGTGTAGAAAACTGACCAGAAATTAATGCCATCATTCACATTCTTTGTCTTCGACACGTTTGAGAAGTTCTAGTTGAATTATTGAAACTGCACAACGTAACTCAACTTCCGGATTGCTATCAATTACAGCAGGTTGACGTTTTGCCATTATACAGGGTAGCGCACATAAACCCGGGCCCGAAACGGGAAAGAAACCCCAACAAATTAACACGCTGTTTATCCCAGTAGCCAGGGATTACCCGCAGGTCAATTCAGTGCATATTTCATGATTTGAAAACTAACCCTTATCGTGTGAACGTTGTGGAGGAATTAAGAGCAGTTGATAGAAGAAAACTGTCCACTACTTTCAGTGGCTTCTGAAGGACTGCTCGACTCATTCCACTTCATTTCAATAGACGAAGCTTGTTTCCACCTTTCGGGTTATGTAAATTCTTAGAACACACACGACAATAGACTGCTGAAAACCCACACGTGTTCCAACAGAAACCACTCCATGATTTAAGAGTCGATGTTTCGTGTGGAGTGTCAGGGCAACGCACTATCGGACATATTTCTTTTAGTGGACAATATGAATACAGACGTTAATCTTCTGATCTGCGAAGAGTTTGCAAGCCTGTTGACTCCACACGAACTCATCTATGCCTTCTTCCAACAACATGAAACGACTTGCCATAATCTTAGTTGTTCACTCAATCGAATCCACAGTGATTTTACTCAGGAAGGGAAAATCAGTAAGGTTTTGTGGCCGCCCCGCTCTCCCGACTTATCACAGTGAGACTTTTACTTGTGCTGCTCGCTAAAAGGGAAAGTCTACCGCAGCAACCCTCGAACGTTGGAAGAGTTGAAAAAAATCGCCCGCATTTTCTCGGAGACTGAAATCTGGGTGGCAAAAGATCGGCCACATTTCAGTCGCCGAATTGCGGGCGTTTTCCGGAACATGATTCGCAGAGCAGAAAAATCATTGAGGCTAGGGGCTACCACTTCCAACACAGTTGTTAAAATGGTATGTAAAAATGCTGATAAACGTTTCAATTGTTTATTTACCATACCAAATGTAATTGCAATGCACGATACATTATGACCAAATGAAACGCTTTAATGTGCACCGCCCTGTAATTCCAATGCAGAAACAGTTGATTCACATAACTATATCGGCCCAACTAATGAACATAATTTGCCAACATCAACTTTCAAAGTTGGAAAAAACTGCAGTTAGTTAGAATTAATTCCCACGTTTGATTCATTCTGCTGTCTTTCTAGGCCTGTAAATATTCAATGCTTTACAGAGGAACCGTGCCTAATTCAAAACCTCACCTATCCAAAAACAAGAATGAAGTTCCTTGCTAAAATGAAAAATATCGAACTGAAATGGACGATGCAGAAGCAATGGTTTAAGTTTATCAAAATCAGAAAAGTGCATTTCAAACTTTCGAGAAATATTTTCATCTATTTCACATAAATTTGAAGCTTTCCATCGTTTTCAGGATACTGGAAAATAAGTAAATATTCCCGTTTCTAACTGGGTGAAAATATGTGACAGTTCTGTGGCAAACTCACGTACGTATTGGGCTTAGTCACAAATTAATTTTCCTCTTCCCTGAAGCTTCACATTCAGTTCATTTAGGTGTATAATAATGTTACAAAAGAAACACGGGTAACGCTGCCACATGAAGTTCTCAGTTTTAGGGAACATTTCAAGCTGTTGATTTTCTATCAGTAATTTCTGTATTTCTGGGAGCAATGAAAAGAATAGTCCGAGTACTTTCTTCGAATTACTGAACGTTGTCAAAGTAAACGAAATGCTTGCACTCACAATTCTAAGCTTGTTTTGGTGTTTCAGTAAACTTACGACGGATCTAAGCACTTCCACTTCGAACATAATTAAAAACCTGACAGGATCCATCATTTCTTTCACAGAATCCTTCCCAGACATCTAACCACAAAGGTTTTCTTGGTTCTACGTGCGGTGAAATAATGGCACATCTCCAACTCTTTCAGTTAATTTCAAAAACATAATTCGTAAGCAGCGGGATGAATCCAAATTTGCTTCCTATCATGGTAGGTGACGTTTTCAGAGATATCAGATCCACTTGTTTTATCTCACAATTCACAGATTGTAAGCAGTTCTTGAATTTTCTTATCAGATGACATCATTCGAACCCAGACAATCAATGGTATTTCGAACCCAGACGACTAACGATATCAGAAATATCAGTCGATTCCTCAAGTGCCCAAGAGTAACACAGGCTATTTTTTCAACTGATTAGTGATTTGTGCATGGATATTTTGGGACAAATAGAGAGTTCTACGAAGAATAGTTTGGAGATTTAATGGTAAGTTATTAACTTTTAGTATGATTTCGTCATTCACTTTTTCCAGCAAAATGGAACAGAAACCAAAATTTTGTTCACTACTTCTCTATGAAAAAAGGGTTTCTTTTTACATACTAACTTCAGGCAACTTTGTTACAACTTCCCATCTGAAGAACAAGAATAACACTGATTATTAGTGTTATTCTTGTTCTTCAGATGGGAAAAACAACGGACTTAAGCGAGTTTGACAAAGGCCAAATTGTAATGGCCAGAAAACTGGGTCAGAGCATTTCGGAGACGACAAGGCTTGTGCAGTGCTCACTATTAGCTGTGGTTAGTACGTTCAAAAGCGATCCGACGAAGGATAAAGCACGAACCGCGTCAAGGTATGGGACGACAACGACTCATCAATGCTAGAAGTGAGCAAAGGCTATCCCGTATGGTACGAGCCAAGGGATGGGATACTGTGGCAAAACTTGCCAGTAATTTGAACGCTGGTGACGGGACTAATGTGTCACAACACATAGTACAACGAACCTTTCTAAAAATAGAGCTGCAGGCCACTCCGATTGCCCACGCTAACCTCAGTTCACCATCGAAAGCACCCTACAATGAGCCCGCAAGCATCAAAACTAGACCTTGAATAATTGGTAGAAGGTCGTCTAGTCCAACGAATCTCGTTTCTTATTGCACCGTGTGGAGGGTACATCGGGTACGTGTGCGTCGTTTACCTGGGGAAGCGTTGGCACCAGGGTGCACTGCAGGTCGGAAACAAGCTGGTGGAGGAAGTGTAAAAGCTGGTGGAGGAAGTGTAAAAGCTGGTGGAGGAAGTGTACAAGCTGGTAGAGGAAGTATACAAGCTGGTGGAGGAAGTGTACTCCTTTGGACAATGTTCTGCTAGGAAGCTATGGGTCCAGCCATTCATTTGCGGAAAATTATGAAGTTTACTTTCTACCTAAGCATCATTGCAGACCAAGTATATCCTTTCAGGGCAACGGTATTCCCCTCTAGCAATGCGCCATGTCATACTGCCCGAATTGTTCGAGAACGGTTCGAGGAGCACGGGGAAGAATTCTAGGTCTTGCTCTGGCCTCTAAATTACCCAGACATCAGTCCAATCGAACATCTACGGTTTGTGTCGGAACAGCAAATCCGATCTGTGTTGGCTCAACTACGTAACTTACAAAAATTAAAGGATCTGCTGGTACCGTGTTGGTACAGGCACCACGAGGCACATTAAAAATCTTATAGCGTCCTTGCCTCGCTGAATAAGAGCTGTTTAGGAGGTAAGTGCAGGACCAACATCGTATTAGGCAGGTGGCCTTAATGTTTTACCTCTTCAGTGTAATTCAGGTGAAAATGGCTCCAAAAACGGTTTGAACGGAAATGATGCTTGTCATGCAAAGAGTGGGAATGACTAAAGTTATTCAATTGATTGTATCAGCTTGAAAGCAGAAAATTACTCACTCATCGGATGCACTTACCACCCTGTCGATCTATTCACGACCGTCGTAAGAAAACGGGCTTCAGCGGTATACTGTATGTGAAAACACGAATTTGTCAATGACGGAGATTGGATCCGTGTCTCCTCGTTCCAGAGTGAGTTGCTCTAATCGACCTACCAACACTGATCACCACCCATGAAAAGTTTGTCCAGCGCACAAGTTTGTCCGCGTCCCCTCACTCCGGAGTAAGTCGCTCTCTCAACTGAGCTACGCGGGCATGTGCTCTCACTGCCATCTACCTTTATCTCAGGCACATCACATATCCTCCCCCCAAAAAGAGGACCGGGGGCATGGCCCACGGGTCAGCCGGGACCATGTGTCGCTGTAGACAGTCATCACATGAAGAACGCGCATTTGAGAAATCTCAGAGAAGTTGGTGTGTGGAACGTAACATCACACTGATTTATTTTTCCAAAGCACTGAAGAAGGAATTATCATTTTTTTTGTCTCGCCGTGTGGAAAGCACATCACATCATTGCGAGAAACTTAACAGTCGGGCCATCCTGGAAGTTCGGGCGCCAATATAACGTACAAGTTTATCCGCGCCGGTCCTCGGATCCAGGTCCCCTCATCCGGAGTAAGTCGTTCTCCCAACTGAGCTACGCAGACATGTGTTCTCACTGCTATCTGCCTTTATCTCATGTGCGTCCTGCGGCGCAGGCACGTTACAAAGTATCGCCGCAGATTTGTCGTCTGGACATGTTTTGCTCCCACCTTTGTAGTACGTCACAGGTATATACGCTGTGTATTCTGTAACTGCATTGAACTCTTGTATCCATTTATTAATAAAAACAGGCGAAATAAACTAAATATGAAGCTTGATATTGTTAATAATATTGACGTGCCATTTCCACCTTAAGTTCTTAGAATTTTTTTTATGTTTCTTTTTAATTTCTTAAAATTTTTATTACTAAGGCTTAGTTAGTTAGTTAGTTAATTGATTTTTGTGGCGCAAGAGCCAGGCATGGCCAAAGAGCGCCAGACACAGAACTATCGGTTAAAGATTTTTAAAAGCGGGGTGAAATGATTAAGAGCAGACAGGCTTGGAAAAGTTAGAAAGGAGAATGATGAAAGTTGTGAAGACTAGTTAGTTAATTAGGTTTATATATAAATTTATTAATTTACTATTATAATTATTATATAACTTTTTTTAAATAAGTTTTAAAACGTTAATCTGTTTTAAAAAGGAAAATACTGCGAAAGGGTCGCAGTGGTCTCCCAAAAGCTTTTGAAGCGTAGCTGCGCCCTCGTCCAGCAGATGAGACTGAAAATAGTGAAACCGATGATTACGAAAACGAACACAACTTCACAAAACATGAGAGACGGTGAGTAAACAGTCGCATGTCTCACACACCGGGGCAGTGTCGCCGCACAGCAAATAGCTATGCGTGAAGCGACAATGCCCAATGCGGAGACGCGCAAGAACAACTTCTTCCCAACGGTTCCGGCGACACGATGATTTCCAGACTCCAAGGTTAGGTTTTATACGGTGCAGTTTATTCTCCACCTGTTGGTCCCACAGACTTCACCACGTTCGTCTGATATGATCGTGAACAAGAAAGCGAAAATCACGGTGAAACAGTGGCAAGGGTGTGACGACCAAAGAGGAGGCAGATCTAGCAGCAGCATCAGCAGACTCGTTCCCTGGGATCCCAACATGCCCAGGAATCCAGCAGAACCGAATCTGGACATCAGCCTCGAGCAAAGAACGAAGAAGTCTCCGTACGGTAAAAAGAAGTGGGTGGCCAGTGAAATCCAGAGATGACAATGATTGCACAACGCTCAACGAATCAGTGTACACAATAGCACGCTGATGAGAGCTCGACTGCACGTGAACAAGTGCAAGATACACAGCATGCATCTCCGCCGAAAACACCGTGGCCTCAGTAGGAATGCGGGCAACAGAAACTTCGTCAACGCAGACGGCGGCGGATCCAACAACACCAGCCGCCTTAGATCCATCGGTGAAAACAGGAATAAAGTCTGCATTGACGTAACGGTGTTCAGCGAAGAGCTGCTGGTACACTGACGCAGGGGTTGAGGACTTGTCAAAAGATGTAAAGCTGGTATCAACCATGACACCAACAGGATGCCATGGGGGATCCTCAAAGCCCCTGGTCTCTCTAACGAGTGACCAGTCGAGCCCTGCATCACGAGCTACGGCCGCCAAACGAAGACCGAAAGTTCGAATGCACGAGGGACGGATCTCGAACATACGAGCATGCTGGGGATGAAAAACTGCATCGTATAAAGAATGGTCTGAGAGAGATTTAAGTTTCAGGTAAAATTGAAGAGACAGCTGCAGACGGCGTAAATGAAGCGACGGTTCGTTCGCGTCGGCATAAAGGCTGGGAATGGGTGACGTGCGAAATGCTCCCGTACAAAGACGCAGCGCTTGATGGTGGATGGTATCCAACGGCTGGAGAACGGAAGGACGCGCAGAGCCATACACCATACTGCCATAATCAAGCTTTGACCGAATGAGAGAATGGTAAATACGGAACAAGGAAGTCCTGTCTGCACCCCAGGAGACTGAGGCAAGGATCTTAAGGATTGACAAGCCTCTCACACAGGAAGTCCTTAGCCGTCGAACGTGCGAGCGAAAGGTGAGAGCACGGTCAACGGTCAAACCAAGGAACTTGGTTTCCGGCAAAACTGGAATGGCTGAACTGTCCAAATAGAGCTCTGGATCAGGATGGAGGCCACTCCTCCGGCAGAAATGGACACAGGCTGTCTTGTCGGGAGAAAGAACAAACCCATTGTTGTTAGCCGCTTTAACAATCTGGGTAATTGCAGACTGCTGCTGCCTTTCTAAATGGTAGCCGAAACCGCTGGAGGAAGATTTTTGAGCAGACAGTTTATGCGGAGGATGAACAGAGTCACCGAAAGAATGCTGCCTTGTGGGACACCTTGTTCTTGATGGAAAAAGGCAGAGAGCGTCGTACCCAGGCGAACCTGGAACACGCGGTTACGAAGGAAGTTGGCAATGAATGTTGGGAGGTTTCCATGCAACCCATTTTCGTGGAGGTCACGGAAGATACCGTGACGCCACGCTCTATCGTAAGCTTTTTCGATGTCAAAAAATACAGACACCAGGTGCTGCCTACGTACGAACGCCTCACGAACAGACGTCTCAAGGAGCAGGATATGGTCAGGAGCTGAACGATGACGGCGGAAGCCGCTTTGTGATGGAGACAGTATTCGATGTTCTTCTAGAAAATAAATTAGCCGGGAATTAACCATTCGTTCAAGGATTTTGCACAGACAGCTAGTGAGGGCAATTGGCCGATAACTAGAGGGAGACTTGGGGTCTTTGCAAGGCTTGGGAAAAGGTAAAACAAAATCTCTTCGCCAAGAGTCCGGGAAACTGTGCTCCAACCAAATGCGGTTGAAAAGCACTAACAGATTCTCGAGAGACGACTGCGAGAGATGACGGATCAAGTCATAGTGGATGCCGTCGGGACCGACAGCTGTTGCACCGGACCGATGCAGAGCCACCCGTAGTTCAACCATGCCGAAGGGGGAGTTATACTCAGTGTTATAAAAAGGCGCAAAGGAGATTTTCTGGCGTTCCGCGGTTGTTTTAATCCTCTGAAAGGACGGGAGATACGCCTGAGAACTAGAAACTGAGGCAAACGCTTCGCCCAAGCAATCCACAATCTCCCCAACTTCAGCATACGTGCAGCCATTATTCTCAAGAATTGAAATTTGGCGGGAACTATAGTTTCCCCGGATCTTACGAATTTTTTCCCAAACAGTTTTTGAACTGGCACGTGAATTGATAGATGAAACGTACTTCATCCAAGACTCCCTCTTGCTTCGTCGACGCACCAACCGAGCGTAAGATTTTGCTCTTTTAAATTTAACAAGATTAGCATCGGTTGGATAACGCCGAAAAGTACACCAGGCCTTATCTTGAACTCTCGTAGCCGCTGCGCAATCGGGGTTCCACCAAGGCTTCGGACGTCTTGGGAGCGTCGTTGATGTTTTTGGGATAGAGAGATCTGCTGCCTGAATGATATACGTTGTGATATCAGTAACAGCTGCGTCAATTGACCCCCGGGTCACCATGACAAAAGATATCACTGCGGACGATGTGAAGACCTCCCACTTGGCACAATCCACCTTCCAACGAGGAGGGCGGGAGGCAGAAGATGGCACGCTCACATTATACCTAAGTACAATTGGGAAAATTCCACACTTGTTTTGAATTTCTCCACATGTGGCGAATTTCGACTGGGTTGGCCACCACGGCTATAGAGGCTATACATATTTCATTTGAAAGAAATGATACAGCTGTTAGGGACAACAGAAAATATCATCATCATCATCATCATTGTCAACCATTATCAATCCACTGCTGGACGAAGGTCTCCCCAAGTTTCCTCCACAACGGTCTGTCTTGTGCCAGTCTCCTCCATGTCACTCCCGCATATTTACGAATTTCATCCACCCATCTCCCATGTGATCTTTTTCTGGGTCTTTTCCTGTCCCTTGGAATCCAATCTAAAATTTCGGCTGTCCATCTATGGTCTGTCCTTCTGGCAGTATGTCCAGCCCATTGCCATTTCAGGGATTTGACTCTGATCATGATGTCTTCCACTCTCGTCATTTTTCGGATCCACGAGTTCCTCTTCTTATCTCTCCTGGTTATACCAAGCATGCACCTCTCCATGCTTCTTTGAGTTGTCTGCAGCCTTTGTATGTCTCTTTTAGTTAAGGTCCACGTCTCTGCACCATACGTAAGCACTGGAAGGATGCATTGATCAAACACTTTTCTTTTAAGACATAATGGCATATTGCTCTTGAAAATTATGCTGTTTCTTCCAAAAGCTCTCCAGGCAAGTTTTCTACGCCGATGAATTTCTTCATCAATGTGACCCTCAATTGATATCTGCTGTCCAAGATAAATGTACGTGTCTGTTATCTCCAGCTTTTCTCCATCAATCGATAAATCTTCATTTCTTGTAAAAGCATTGTACATCACTTTTGTCTTCTGAAAGTTCATTTTTAATCCCACTACTTTACTCTTGTCAGCAAGTTCCTGGATCATACTCTGCAGCTCTGATGGGGTAGTTGCAAAAATGACTACGTCATCAGCAAAACGAAGGTGGGTTAGATAATCTCCATTAATCTTTATCCCTTTGTTTTCCCAGTTCAGTGATTGAAAGACATTTTCCAATGTGGCATTAAAGAGCTTCGGAGATATGGTGTCACCTTGTCTCACTCCCTTTCCAATTTTTATGTGTGTTGTATTTTCAAACAGCCGAATCTTTGCACTTGCATTTTCATAGATGTTATTAATAATATTAATGTATGCATCTTAGAAAATATACATGCTGTAAACTGCCTTTAGTTATGCTAGCAGAAGTTGATCATGTAATTAAAAACTTGAAACGAGGAAGCGATCCAGGTGAAATGAAATTGCTGTGGACATTTTAGAAGAAGCCGATACAGAAATAGAAACTACGCTCTCCCAAATTTTCGTTAGATGCCTCAACGAAGGGAAGATTTCTGATCACTAGAACAATGCTACAGTTATTCTGCTTCGTAAAAGAGGAGACCTCGGGGATCTCAGGAACTACAGACTCATCAGCCTCGTATCAGTTGTTTAAAAGTTTTCACTAAGGTACTGTGACATCGATTGAATGACACACCAGACGTAACTGAGATGGATTTAGGAGTGGCTACAGCACTGTAGATCATAACTCACGTACTGAGAGAACTAATTGAACTAGCGAGTGAATAAACTACTATGTATGGCTTTTGTTGTTTTGTTGATTATGAAAAGACATTTGATTGTGTGAAATCATCAGCAGTTATAATGTCTTTGCAATTCTGCGGTGTTAAAAATCACATATTAAAAATATTAATAAAATCTATAAACATGCAAGTGAAAATGTTCGATTCTTCAAGGAACCTGTGCAAAGATAGTACGCTCATTGTTCCAGAAAATACGGCCTAGCTGCCTCTCTCTCAGAGCATCAAGCAGCTGCGGATGTACAACATCCACCCACTGGTATGCGTTTTATCTCTCTCTTTTTATCATATGAACTTTATAGAGCTTCGTGAGTTTTCTTTTGACAAGCTTCTAGATATCCGTCCATTTTATTTGCGTGTTTTCCCGTCACGGTCACTTGTCTTCTCTTGAACATGAAAGATGATGATGTTTATCAATTTACTCGTCTTCTAAGCAGACAATGAACTCAGTGCTTTCAGTAATTACATGAAAGGGGTGTAGTTCCCAAACAGTCACTTCAAAATCAAGGTATGAGTTCAAAGCCAAAAAATAGAGTAGAATCACACAAAAATGTCAACTAGAAAGAAATTCGTTGCATGCCGACGGATATTCACAAAGTTGAAAGATGAAGTGAACATTGTTTTTATGAAGCGAACAATACACCGGCTCCGCGGGGAGAATGTGAATAGATGTATTTATGGGCATTTCTATAAAATGCCTTCTTCTGTTGTTTAATAACGTTGAGCAGTGCAGATCCCTGACTCTGCTGCGGAGAGCTTCACTTTCTCCTGGCTTTCCTCCCCGCGCGATCTTCGCATGCGAACACAATGCCAAACAAAAACAACCCATAGTGAGCTACTGTTTCCAACATTATTTTCCTTTCTTGTTTTTCCATTAGCCAAATTCCTGGTCTCATATTTTCCATGTTATTGGAGTTTTATCGTTTTCCCTTACAAATCAAACTTACAAATCAAACATAGCATTCAGAAAGAAACGATTTCGTTAAAAGATTCTCAGAACACATTTTATTTTGAACCATGCGTCCAGATGCCCTAAAGCAATAAAACGTTTCTGAAATCGTTATTAAGAGTGTCTGCTTTCCAAACGAGTAAATGCAGACACTGTGGCAGCACTTTTTTCATCTTTCATTTCTTATGAAAGTTTAAAGCAGTAGAAATATTTTTTTTTTCAATATAAAACTGACCATGAAAGACCAAACCTATAGCGCATAACATCCTGACACCAGTGTTAGTGTTTATCGTTAAAAATGTATTTGTTGACGGATGTTTTCATCCTTAATTAAATCGACTGGTTTTTTTCTATTGGGGGTTTAACATCCACCGTGAGCAACTCAGTGGGATATAAGCAGTCGCCCGTATCTAATTTAAGGCCACTGGCTCCATGGAAGAGAGAGAGAGAGAGAGCCAGTGCCGTAAGACAAGCACAACATCCATGCCTTACCGAGATTCGAACTTTAACTCAACTCGGACAAATGAACAGAATCAGTACTTGGACCATTGCAACCTGGATCGTTCATGAAACCGTCGTCTCATAAACTGAAGAAACTGAAATGGGGAACCATGAAAACCATGCATATGATGACAATTGTAGAATTTGAAGATACCTGTTTAACAGATATCTTTCTGTTAAACTGATATCTTCAGTTTATAAGATTACCCTCTTATAAAATGCGTCTATCAACTTCAGCGATACCAGAATTTCAAAATGCAAAGAGCATTTAATAACAAAAATGATTTATAAAGACCTGATTTCAAGAGCCAAAGGGGACGAAATGACTCCAATTGTCTTGTCAGAATGAACTTTTTCACCAACTACACATGCTTAATGATTGTTTGAATCAAAATAAACTACGAAAATATTTAGAATAAATTATTAACGTTTATTCACAATCAATTGTTTTATTAACATTTTATTATATGTTAATAAAACATTTAATTGTGAATAAACGTTGATAATTTATTCTAAATCAGCATCACAAGTGTGTAGTCTTGAATTATATATAAAACTAGGAAGATATTTATAAAATAGCTACTGTTTTTAACACTTTCCAACCGTAGGTTGAAGAAGCGCATATGCTCCAGCTTTGTCCGTCTGTCCGTCCGTCCGCACGATAACTGGCGTAAAAATTGTTCGATTTCGATGAAATTTTAGTATGTGGTAGGGGACCACCTGGGGACGAACCCTATTGAAAGTGGGACAAATGGGCTCAAAGGTTATAATGAATTAGCTTTATTTTGCTTTCCGCTAAGCTAATTATAATGAATAAGCTCTTCCTACCAGCTAGCTAATGAAAATAATGAAGCTTTCCTACTGAGCTTAAGTATAATGCTTCTGCTACTGAATGATATACTTGTACTAAGCTTCAAATAGTGAATTCAAATGGTTGTTGTTACTAGTTAATTAAGAACATGAATAAAGTCTTAACGCTGGTTGTTAATGGTAATAAACTAATGATATAAACCTAACAGCCAGACAGAGGTCTGACAAAAACTATGAATTGAGAAAGACGTACTTACGACAAGCTTTTTTTATTCGGTACGCTTGATCATCCAAAGCACACACACACAACTTGTTTCACAATAATGAAGAATCACTAATCACATACAACAAAATCTCTCCTCATAACAACAAAATCTCTCCTCGTATAACAAACGCTCCCCTAGCTGTCGATGAACGCGCCTCTATATAAACTAGCTACCACCACGTCATGACTTACACTCATTGCCAGATCTCATTCATCGGGTGAAATAATATTTCGTTCAGTAAGAAGATAATTTACATAGTAAAATAAAATAACCAGAGATAGTAAAATCAAAAGGAAAGTGAATATAGAGTATACGTTACAAGGTCACGACGTAGGAGTGGGATCCATTCCATTGCACTTATACGTCATAACTTGCGTAAATATGGTTCGATTTCAATGAAATTTTACAATGTGGTAGGGGACCTCCTGGAGATGAACCCTATTCAAAATGGGTGAATTGGGGTCAAAGGTCAGGACATAAGAGCGGGATGCATTCCATTGCCTTTATGCGCCATAACGTGCGTAAAAATGGTTTGATTTCGGTGAAATTTCAGTATGTGGTAGGGGACCACCTGGGGACAAACCCTATTGAAGATGGACGAAATAGGGTCAAAGGTCAGGACAGAGGATTGCGATCCACTCCATCGCCCTTATTCCATATTATTAAGGTGGACGTCAAGTAATTTTGCTTCCTATACTTCCAATGGAAAAACTTTTGTATACATTTCCGTCACAATTAATGTGTTTCCAAGGATGAAAATTTGAACATCGATTAAAATTACTTTATATTATAACTTGGAATACTTAATATCTTCTAAAACATAACCATAATTATATTAAAAATCAATAACTTTTCCTTTGGTGGTGTTCAAACCAGAAAAAGAATGGCGCGACCTGTACTTTGATGACGTCAGTATACAAACAAATGTTGGATTGCATAATTATGGTTATGTTTTAGAAAATATTAGGTATTCCAAGTTATAAAATGAAGCTATTTTAATCGATGTTCAAATTTTCATCCTTGGGAACGCATTAATTGGGAAGAAAAAAGATGGCGCGACCTGTATTTTCATGACGTCAGCAGTCAAACAAATGTGCGGATCCTATTCCTATTAAAGTTTTATGACGTCACACTTTTGCTAGCAGATGGCCGCGATTCTCATCTGCCTCATTACGTCACGCGTTGTGTGCGTATGTTCGTCTGCACGATAACTCGCGTAAAAATCGTTCGATTTCGATGAAATTTTAGTATTTGGAAGGGAATCACCTGGGAAGGAACCCTATTGAAAGTGAACGAAATGGGGTCAAAGGTGAGGACATAGGAGCGGGATCCATTCCACTGTTCTTATGCGTCATAACTAACGTAAAAAAGGTTCGATTTCGATTAAATATTAGTATGTGGTAGGGGATCACCTGGGGACAAACCCTATTGAACATTGGCGAAATGAGGGTCAAAGGTCAGGACATAGGAGCGGAATCACTTCCATCGCCATTATGCATCATAACTTACGTAAAAATGTTTCGATTTGGATGAAATGTTAGTATGTTGTAGGGGCCTGTGCCTGGGGACGAATCCTATTGAAAATGGGCGAAATGGGTCAAAGGTTAGGACAAAGAAGCGGGGTCTATTCCATAGCCCTTATGCATCATAACTTACGTAAAATTGCTTCGATTGCGACAAAACTTTATCATGTTATTTTGGAGGTATACTGAACCAGTTCTGTTGAATATCATCGAAATGGGATCAAAGGTCAGGGCGTAGGAGTGAGATTTATTCCACAGCCATTTTATGATTTCTAGTATGTTGGAAAGCGTATCATAATCAATGCATTGCATGATTTTACTAACTTGTTTAAGCTTTAAAGTTAATCTAAGAGCATGGTTCAACCAGGTTGTCCTAATACGGCGCCAACGTAACTTTTGAGGAATTTCAGAGCCATGCCTACGATACTGAAGCCGTTCGCTATTCAAAAGTTTATAATTCGGATAAAAAAACATTTACCCACACTCTTCAAAATTTTGTGGTAGGCGGCACCAAAACGTGGTGCTACAGCAGCTGCACTACTTTCTGAGATACACCATCGTGTTTTGCAAACAAAATCCAACAACGTGGTTCAACTTTTCACCACGTATTGCAACACGGTTGCACCCTTTTGTTGCGTTTATTTTGCACCACAGAATGGTGCATCTTTTCTAAGAAAGTGGTGCAGCTGGTGTAGCACCACTTTTTGGTGCAACCTGCCACAAAATTTTTATCAGTGTACTTGTTAAAGTTAATTAGATTATTTGAAAAATAAAAGATGACAGTTTTCCTTTTGCTATTCAAACTAGACTCCCACATGCAGCATTAATTGTTTTTGTACGCAAAATTTTCCCCAGGTTGTCACGAAACAAATGCACTGATTTTGTTCCGAAACCTAAGTAGTTAGGACATTTTCTACCGAAAAGCTTTCCGAACTCCCTGTTTCCAAAGTTTGTCAAATACGGGAGCAATGTTTCAACTTCGAAACTTCTTGAAGCAATGAGAAAAACAAAGTTCCTTCTTAGTGACAATACTACACTTACTAATGATTCCGATTCCTTTTATAACACTACTGTACTAGCATTAGTACTGCTATGATCCAGTGCTGTCCAACTGGGGGCCCGCGGAACAAACTTTTACGGCCCACAAACTGTAAATAAACCAGATTTCTGAATGTTCTTCCCTGTTTTGCCGTTTCTAGTTGCGCCATCTTCTGTAGGATTCCAGCTCTTGTTTTTTTATATCTTACATTGGCGGTTATAAACTAAGTATCCCTATTATCGGGTGTCCAGAAAAGTGAGAACTGATGATATCGCGACGAAACTTAGTAGGTAGCTTATTGAGGGCATGGGAAAACGATTTAGCTAAAAAAAACAATTAGGACAAAACATCGCCGCTAGGGCAATAATGGCGCCCAGCACGCAAGAAAAGAATGAACACCTGAATGAATTTACGGGTTACTGACAGCACAACATTTGGTGGATAAAATCTGTATGCGTATACTGGCTATCGCAAGAGATTATCTGTGATGTACAGCAGAAGCATCAGTGCAGAAATACAAGAACTTGCAAGTCGTTCACATGAAAAGTTTCGTATGTGAATTTAGATGAAAATTTGTCATGCTGCGTCTAGCAAGATAAAAGCTGTAATGATCAGCTTCGCGGAAGTCATTATGGCTCTTGAAAAGAAGGAACGCGCGCCACTAGTAGAATTTTATTACCAAACTCAGAATAATGACAATAGTGCGAATCGGCGAATCAATGTGAATCCTGAAATCCGAAACCTTGCAGGGAGAAGACCCTAGAGCTCCATGTTAGACTTTTTCGGAGAGCTACTGGCCCTCAGTTCTTTTTAATGGATGATAACGCTCGCCTGCGTGGGGCTCAGCTCGTCGATAATATTCTGCAGAGCGAGGATATTCGGCTTATGGACTGGCCAACCAGGTTCCTGGACCTGAACCATATACAGCATGTCTAGGATGCTCTGGGATGACAAGGAGCAGTACATCAGCCCCTCCCAAACCCTTCCTGTGGTACGCAGCGCCCTCATCGACGAACGTAATTTTTTGGGTCCAGAGTTCATTAGCAACCTGGGGATGAGTATGTATTGTCGTTGTGAGTCAGTAGGTGATCACATTAGTTTTTAAGATATTTGTAAGGTACTTTTTCATATCTCCCCTTAGTGACATTTGCGGATGTGACCCTGTATTCGCAAAATGTGTGCATACATTTCTGTTGTTATAAAATGTCTATACTCTTATGATTGTGCCATTTTATATACCAAACGTCTCTACCTGCTGTGACCTGTTTTCTTTTTTATCCGTGCGAATGCCTTCCGGACTTTAAATTTGGTCACCAGTGTCTTCATGTACACACATGCAAGTTTTCTTTCCTTTTACAGAAAAATATTCTTGGTAGATTCTCTTTCAGTAATTTCCATCATGTACACATAGCTGCTACTGAATTAGGAAATTTTATTCGACACCTGGTTGGACTTCCTCTAGCCCAAATTACAGCCCGTATGCGGTTTGCAATATATTCCACTAGATGTTGGAGTGCATCTACGTCTACAACATACCAGGAGTTCACAAGACAATCCTTTAACTAACTCAGATTTGACGGAAAAGGACTTTGCTCCCAGGTCTGGTTTTCTAACATGTGCCATACATTCTCAATAGAGTTCAGATACATGCTTTGTTGTGGCCAGAGAAGATGGCGGAAGTCGTTTCATTCTTGCTGAACCACTACTGTGCACATATTGCGCGGTGAACCGTAGCATTGTCGTTCCTGACAGCCATCACCTGATGAATGAAAAGTCAACATTGCAGTATGAACCTGCTCGGCAACAATGTTCAGATATTCCTTGGAGGAACCCGATCCTCCAACAATATCAGGGGACCCGTTGCGTACCAACAGAATGTGCCCCACACCGTGATACCACCTCCAGAACCTTGAATCGTGACCTTAAGGCAAGCTGGGTCCACTGGTTCATGGGGCTTCCGCCAAACTCTCTGCCTACTGTTGGTACAGAACAAGGTGTATCGCTCCACGTGACTTTTTTTCAGTTTTCTTGTGTCTAGTTACAGTGTTTCTGACACCACTGTAGACAAACTTCCCGGTTCTTTGCAGAAATCAGTGGTTTTAGTATAGGCATACGGTTGCCAATGCCGATTCTCTTCAATTCTCTGCGTATAACTCGCTAAAATATGGGTCGGGAACAGCCTTCATTGAATGCTTCGGTAAATTGCTGCACTCAGGAAATCCTGTTCCTCAGACGACGGCGATCTCGTTCCTGACAGACTGTCGTCGCTCCGCAGTTAGCCTGCTAGAAAATCAATGTGGGCAGTTTTCTCACTTATTAAAGTCCTGGGATATCTCGGGTTTTTTGAGACGCCATTCAGCTCTGCTGTTTTCAAATTCATCGCTACAGCCAGACGAGCACCCGCAATAAGCGCTTTATTAAACTCCGAAAGATCCTCTGTTTTTCCCATTGTGATCAACAGTACTGACGAACAGAAGTCTTAAATACTGTAGTTGCCTAGATCACGTGGTGACGCACATGACCAATTATTTTGCATACACGCTGCGTAAGAGACGTTTACATACATATGCATAAATGTTTTTACTTCAGTGGCCGGTGTGTGCATCGACCAGCGGTGAATGTGCCAACCAGTTAAGTAAATATAATTAATATTTTCTTCACTGCAAAATAATCATGCTGACTTTCAGCTATAGGCTCCTAGTTACTGACCCCCTTAATCATACATAAAGCACGATCATGTATCTAACGCTGTACACAATAGGCTCTTACACTGCAATTAATTTAAACAAAACGCAAACTGTTACAATGATAAAAGAAGATGAATTATAAGAAGAAAACGATTTTTTAAGAAATAAGTATTTTCACGTAAGAGCACATAGTTTCGAAAATTCTGTATTAAAATTCATATTTTCCAAAATTTCGTAATAAATACATAAAATAGCATGCTTTCGCCTTTTGTTTAGTGTAAATAAACCCAAAGTAAAAATTCCGCGGAGAAACGAAAGGAACAGTATTATAACAAGCGGGAGGAGTTTACTTCTTCTTCTCGAGGAGTCGTTTCACCGGCGCCAGAGAGTTAATGACGTTTTGTTTTCCCGCTCTGAGAAGCGGAATCGGAAGCATGGATAGATCTCAAAGTTCAATACGAAAAGTATTTATACGCCGCTCGTGTTCTTGTCGTTGATGTTGATGCAGTTTTTCTTAATTGCTGCGGTCATCATGTAAATCTTTTTCTAACACGTTTACTACCAACGGAAAAGTGCTATATTGCGTGCTAAAGTACGGTTGTAAAGTGAACTAAGTTAATTATTTCTAGGAGATGTATAACTGAGCCTAACAAATTTCTGTGTTGAGTTTTAACGTGTGTTCTACCTTTTCATTGAGATTTTGGGAGTGAAAAAGAACCCTTCAAATCCGAAGCCCACGTTGCAAAAACCTTATAGCATCATATCAAAAAACTAGGTGGATGTGATATCATGTGTCATTACCGTCCACTACTAAAATAAGTCAAGCCCAAACGCCTAAATAAAAACATTTTGCGGAGTTTGCAGTTTTACTTCGCACTTCTCACTCCTATTAGTAGCGTCTGTAGACTGCATGGTTTCCAAATGAAGGTCTTCACCAGTCTCAAGTTTTGATTTGGTCCGGCCATATCGTTTTTTTAGTTTCATCCATTTGTGACATGATCAATTGCAGAAAAAAAATATGAAGTGAAATATAATGCAGAAAGTCAAGTCGAGTGCAAGTTCTCGTCTGCAGCAATACGCTGTGGAATTTAAAAACACTTTCACTACCTACGGAAAAGTACTATTTGTTAGCCATGTGGGAAATCTTTTCACGCAGATCAGGTTGTCAAGTAACACAGCATTTGTCTAGCAATCAGATATCATCGCTGCTTCGCGTGTGACACCTAGATAAGTCCTTCTGTGTAAACCAGTTCCATCCTTGTATTCTGGCCTTTCAAAATGTTCTTTATATTATTCAAATTTATACAAGGCCTTTGTTTCAGCTAAAATTCCCCTACATAAGGTTAACAATCCGGAGTTTAGAAAGTTTCTTATCAGCTATACGAACATTGATCCATGTGATGAAGCGACCATAAGAAAAAAATGTCTTTCAAAGTGTTATGAAGAAATAGGACATATTAAGTCCATGTGTGAAAGTGGAAAAATCTGAGTGAGCATTGATGAAACTACGGATTCCAGGGACAGAAAAGTGGAAAATGTTATTGTCGGTGTGTTGAAAAATAACGAAACCCTTTTCAAATGGCATGAATGTATTACTCTTGCTTGCAGATGTAGCGGCATACATGAATAAAGCCACTGACGGTCTTTCTGTGAGCTTTCCGAAAATGATATACATAACATGTGCCGTCCATGTTTTACACAGGTTGTATGAAGATATTCGAACCCTTTATACTAGCGTGCACAAGTTAATATGGAATTTGGAAAAAAAATGTCTGTTAATCACTATCAAGAATCGATCTTTTCAAAAGAAGAATTCTGATCTCTCACTGCCATCTACACCCGTGGACACACGATGGAGCACCTGGCTCAATAAGCTATGCAGATCATTTTGAAGGCTCTAGATCAGCTGTCAATGAAATGGGCAAAGACCGGTGTTTCTTCCATTGAGATTGTTCAACACTTAATGAATGATTAGTTTAAAAATACACTTGGCATACTTATCTGCTAATTTAAATTCTTTGTGTAATTCGATAAGGAAATTTGGAAACAACAACAATCTACTGTCTGAAATAGTTAAACAAGAAAGGTGACACCGATTATTTAGTTCTATGAGCACGTCTTTTGCATCCTTTCCAACACGAAAGAAATATTTCAAAGCAAATGTACAGAAAATCTAAAAATTCAGCTATAAAAAAGAATACTCTTAAACTACCTATGGAAAAACTGGCATAATTTAAAATACGGAATGTGACCGTGAATAAAACCTGTTACAAAAACAAATTAACTGTGTTTCTACAATCATAAAAACCCATCCACAAATAGAAATAGCTACTTACTTTCACTAGCAACTGAAAAGTGTGTTGCGAAAATTAACAAAACGTACACTAAACGTTTTTCATAGAAAAAGATATCAAAGGCGGAAGGGATGTTCAAACCGAACAATTAAGGCAGAAATATAGAGTAAAACGTGATATAACTTCGCCGGTCTTTGCGGAAAAGAAAAATGGATGTAAAATGCTCTTTATAATGAAGAGTATTCTACCAAACATTCATTTTTCTAACAGTTTTTTTTTAATTGAATAAAGTTTCTCATATAGAAACATACCCTGATGTCCCCTGGCGGTAGAATTTTCAAAAACCAGAAAGTAGAAAATTTGCGAAAATTATTTTTCATAACAAAAATTATGCTAAGGAAAAAATATTTTTCAAATACGTCTTCTCAGACCAGAGATAGCGAGAAAAAAATTGTTAAAATTTACGTCACCTAGCGGAAAAACTGTGCACTATTTAAAAAGGATAACGTTCCCAGTATTTAACTGCAAATGATAACGACTAGTGAAAGTAAGTAAGATGCATTAAAAAAGGAAATTTTTCACAATTATTCTTATAACCGGAGATTCTGTTGTAAACAGAAATACATGCTAACAGCACCTAGTACCAGAACCATGAACAACAACAACCCACGAGTAGGTGCAAAATGTTTTTTAAGACGAATGGTATCCAGCTTTGAAAGAATTTTTTTAAATCGGACTTTCAGAAGAAGCGATATCGAGTAATACAAATTAAACTTTTGCGAAATGGTTAGGCTATTAAAATGTTTTCGTGGTTAGTAGAGTCTGACCGAGAACGAATTTTTCCGTTCAGCTTCTTAGACGCGTAGATACTGCTGCAAACATGCCGTAAACGAAAAAGTCACTTAATCCTTCTAGTGGCAAGCATGTTCATTAAGAAAATTTTGAAACTGTATGCAAAACATTCATTTTGCATAAGATACGCTGTCCGACAAAGAAAAGATTTTAAAAATCGAACTGTTAGAAGCAGAGGTATCAATAAAATAAAATATATAAGTACGCCCCTGGCGGGAAAATTGTGCATTATTTTAAACTGAAAATACATTCCGTGGTGAGCGGCATCTGACCGCAAAAGAACATTCTCAATCGAGTTTTCACAAGCGCATATATTGCTGCAAATACGTCCGAAACATAAATATAGACTTACGCCACATACTGGCAAAACAGTTCTTCACCAAAATTCGAAACAATGTGAAGAATGTTTCGCATCGGAAACTATTAGACTCAAAAAATATTTTTTGAAATCGGACGTTTAGAAGCAGAAATATGGAGGAAATGACTGTCTACCTTTATGCCTCCTAGCGGAAAACTGTGCATTACTTCGGGGGAAAAATCTGCCCAAATATTCTTTGAGGTAAATAGAATCGAAAGGAAATAGGAATTTTTTCAATCAAACATTTAGAAGCAAAGATATGGAATAAAATGCATTTTAAATTCCATAGCATCAACATTTAAGCCTTAAGCGGCAAATTTCTGCGTCAGAAAAAGACCGGAAATCAAGGATCATCCTTCATGCATTTCGGACTTCCCAATGAAAAAGGAATTTTTCAAATCGTACTAATAGTGGCAGATATAAAGTGCCTACAGACGGACGGATGGACGGATGAAGAGATGGACAGACGGACGGACAAAGTGATACTATAAGCACGTACTTTTTTTTACAAAAGGCGTGCTAAAAAGTGTAGGATGTTGAAAGGAAACTTCACCCCCCCCCCCAAAAAAAAAGTCATATGTGTGTTAGAAACAAATAGTAGATTTAAAACTATGTGTAGACTTGCTCCTGTTTTTGAAGGCAACTTGTACGCGAAATTAACTGTTTGAGTGCTAATGATACCACCCTCTTAAAATGTACAAGGTTGACTTCCTGTGATGTGGAATGATTGTTTTCTCAATATATCTGCTGTCGCTCTTTCATGACAATAGGAATAGATTTAAGGTGGAAAACCTATAGAAATGACATTTGTTGTCCGCTGCAACTCCAAAGAACTTTTTCCATAACATGTATAGCTGTGATTATATAAGTTTAGTACTAACATTATCTCTTTATCACAGAAAGTAAGTAGTTACATTATCCAAAGGAATCGAACCCCAGTTATCGAGAGATCTGGGGTTCGATCCCAGCGGTGTCGGAAGAACAATTTTTCAGTTGCTATGTGTTGTTTATAAAATAACGTGAACTGAGCGTTGACATCGTCTGGTTACATTATCGTTGAAGAAAATATATTTTTATTTTAGCAAATGTTTTTGCCACATATTTTTCTATTTTTAGCATATACTTTCAAATTATTAGCACACAAAAAATCAATATTTTTCTGTTTTTAGGGACTAAAAATCCGTTTTCTAGCTAGAAGATTATGTTTTCATTAATAAATGTATTTAATTCACATAAAAACTTCAAAAAGTAAAGAATTTTAAGTTATTGAATTATAAATTATATGAAAAACAAGTGCATACGTTTGTTCATTTCTCTGGAAAATTTGGCCCTCCAACCGCCAGCTGTATAGAGCAAAAGACACTGATGGAAATCTTCCATAAAGACTAATGGCCACTGATCGGCTACCAATTTCACATGAAAAAGTAATTTCTGTACGGAAAATTGTATTTTCAAGTTTAAGAATAACTTCTGTTGCTTGCGATTCAAATGAACTGGGTATATTGAAATAGATTTGAATTTTTTCCTGCTTTGTATCCTGGTTTTCTATACACGGCGGTAGCTTGGGGGCCGCCAAGGGATGTCGAGCCTTCCTTGAGACATACGCAATGCACGTAGTAATAATTAGCTTATACTATATTTGAAAAAAAAATAACAAAAAAAAAAAAATTTTTTTGTTATTTTTTTTTCGTTATTTTTTTTTTCTCTCATTTTTTTTTCGTTATTTTTATTTTGTTATTTTTTTTTCTCTGCCGTTGGTTTTAGGCAAACGAAGCATAGTGAGAGAGAAAATTCGGTAGCATGGAGTTCAACGCAGTTTTTTTTTGTTTCTAAGCAGCAGGGGCGTATGTAGAACTTTGGGGGGGAGGGGAGGCGACGAAAATTGGAAGTTTTTGAAATCTACCAGAACAATATAAAAGTTAATGAAAAATAGAAGAAAAAAATTAAAACATTTTTTTAATGAAAGTTGATGCATTTTTTTTAAATTAAGAATTTTGTTTGTAATGTAAGTCTCATTTTAACCAAAAAAAAAAAATGAAACACTTTCGGGGGAGGGGCAAAGTGGCCTTGGACCCCTCTAAATACGCTCTTGCCACGCAGTATCACGGTTTCACTACACAGTTTTTATTATGCTGAAGCATATTTATGAATTTTTAAGACCTAGGGCAGACATATTCCAAAGATATGTACAAGGTACACATGCAAGGTTTATCTGCAAGCTAGGCGGACATTGCTCCTTAGTTTCACTCACTATTTTAAAGGCAACAAGATATATCTATCGTTTCGGAGTTTAACGACCCGAAGAGTAACGGAGAGGCTCTCAGTGCACACGTGTCCATAATGTGGGTCCACTGATTCCAAGAAATGGACAGGATGGGCGTTGCAAGACAAACACATTTCCCATGTTTCGTCCAGAACTCGGACGTTGAGCCAGAGAATCCGGCTGATAGCCGCTCAGCCACCGATGCGGTATCGCCAGTTTGTGTTATGTTGTTGTTTTTTCTTTGTATAGGGTTTAACGCTCACCATGAGCAGCTTTAAGGTACACACTCATTATCATAAAAAACCGCGCACCAAGAAGGAGGCGTCGTATTAAAATGAGATTTTAGTAACGAGATGGTACATACCAAGGACAGAAGTGATTATAATATCACAGCAGCAGGACAATTTTCCGCCGACATACGGTACATTTTCCGGTCAGCGTTAGTACCGCGTTGGCCTGCCTCTTGCTCGGATACATGCGGTGATACGGTCCGGCAGGGAGTCAAAGAGACGCCATATGTTATACTGGGACGGATTGGTCCACACTTCTTGCAACTGACGCTCTAAATCACAAACACTTGTACACGGAGAAAGCTGGCGTCCCATCTGTTCACAAACGTGATCGATGGGCGAGAGATCAGGCGATCTGGTAGGCCACGGAAGCATCGAAGCATGACGTAGACAGTCCTGGAAAGCCCGAGCCGTGTGTGCACGGGTGTTATTTTGTTCAAAAATGGCTCTGGGCTTCCCCGCCAAGAAAGGCAGCACATGGGGCCGCAGGACGTCCTGTACGTAGCGCTGGGCTGTCAACGTCACTCAAATTACTGCGAGGGAAGTCCGGCTGTCATACGCGATGGCGCCCCAAACAATCACGCCTGAAGTTCGGGACGTATGCTGCTGTACAGTGGAGTTGGGATTGCAGCGCTTACCTGTGGTCCTCCACACTCTGATTCGGTGGTCGTCCGTTCTCATGCAGAAGCGGGATTCGTCGCCGAATACTATACGTCGCCAGTCCGTAGCATTCAACGTTGCTTGCTGCTGACACCACTGCAATCGACGCCGACGAGGGTCATGTGTTAATGGCAGAAAACGTAACGGTCGTCGAGTGTGCAGATTCGCCTGGCAGTGGCGAATCTGCACACTTGACGGCCCTTACGTTTGTACAAGAGACTCCTGTGGTTCTGGAGAACACAGGAGTTCCTTGTACAGCCGCCACATGTCTCTAGATATTGGACAAGGACGTCGTTACATCTGTGCGTGCCGCTCTCACGATCCCACAGTCCTCTCTACTGGTGGTGTGTCTGGATCGTCCAGAGCCAGTCCGTCGTGTCTGGGTGCCTCCCCGTGCCCATTGCTTTTTTCACACGATCGCACCGTACTGTCCGACCGGCTCAAATGGCTGCCGATTTGGCGATCTGGCCACCCTGCGTCTCTCATCCTGACGATGCGGCCTCATTCAAACTCCGTCAGTTGCCCGTACGCACATCTACGGCGTCTCCTTTGCATGGCTATCGCTCAGAGATCTCACCTGACTCTTACCGTGCACTTTGGTACGAATGTGGAGTCCCCTGCGCGACGCCTTATAAGTCCCAAGGATTGCGATTGAAGCGCTGGTCTTGGACCCGCGGGCATACGGAATCGCATGAAACTTTAATAATTTGCATGTCTGCCCTCCCCGTAGCTATTCGCCGAGCTTCGCGTTAATCTCACGGTTCTCTCTTGGTGCGCGGAATTTTATGACAATGAATGTATACCTCGTATAAGCAGCCTATAACCAGCAGTCTATAAAGCCGTCCCTAATTTCAGGCCTCTGGTTCCACGAAGCAGCAGGGAGAGCAAGCGCACTACCCATACCTTCCGAGCTTGACCCGAGCCCAGGTAAAACCGCTAGCCAAGAGCCTATGCCTGGAATCACCAGACTACTGGGGATGCCCTCATCCAGTTTGTGGGGATAATATATATATATATATATATATATATATATATATATATACGTAAACTGTCTTTAAAAAGCACGATACCAAATTTAATACTGAGATTAGTATTGTGAGTAGTGTAGCTTGAGCGCAAATATGAATCCATGCTTTTGCCTTCCAGTGATTTTTAATGACCTCGAATGTATCAAAAGAAAGACTTCAACCAATAAAGAAAACCAAAAGTTGGCTTTGTGCAATAAGAACTGCTTAAGCACTTGAACATTCTCAACCGGAGGAAGGCCCAAGAAATCAACATATTGATACGAACGTGCCGAGCGATATAATTTATTAACACTCGTCCCCAAATGATTCGTTCGGGGTCGATACCGCCGCATCGGCAATTTATTCGCTATTTGGATACGAGACTTGTGGGTTCTTGTAATTCGGGAGCTGGCATATTTTAGCGAGAACGTTAGCGGCTTGCTGAAACACAGGAATTTAAAACAAGAATTATTTACAACACCAGAGCCTAAAAGAACAGTGTAAGATTAACACTTAAACATCTTTATTTGTAGGAGGAAACTCTATCCCGGAGCATTGCCTGCAGTGACACAAACACCAATTGTGCTCCTTATTCGGAACTGGTTTAAGCTGGCTCTAGATTCTGGAATCAGACTTCAGCCCCAAAAGGCGTTTCAAAGTTCAAATATAAAGTCTGGGTTCACTTAATGTTCTCAGTTCCTCCACTCAGTGACAGGATAACAATAAACAAAAAAAGTACTCACTTATTGTTGCTGCTTGTTTTGTATTTCTCCTTTACAAAGCACTATTCAAATTATTATGAGGCTCTGTTGACCCCGCACACACCGTTGCGCTTTATTTGAATTGCGATTACATTTCACCTCTGCGAAAGTGCGGAAGGATTTTTTTACTTCCTTCGATGAGTACCGAAACACAGTGGGGGTGTATTTTCACCTGTGTGTAACAGAGGGTCATCACTAATTTGCTGGCTTTCCACTCTTTCTGTCGACGACGCAGAGAGAGAACTCCTCCGCTCTTCACCGACCGTGTGTAGGTGGGGGGGGGAGTAACACCCCGAGCTGACTCCTCTTCGCCCAGCAGAGCGAAGGCTGTAGGATGGACAGTGGGGGCAGCTCTCTTTTGAACTCCGTCAAGAAACTTCGTCGGCAGCAGGGAGAAACGCTTACGTATTATTTCGGACAGGTCAGCGATCTTCCCTCTTTGGATGGAGACGGCGTCTTCGGGAAGCTGGTTTGCTGGTCGTGGTTCTTAGTAGGCATTCTAGACTGGAAACAGAAGATCTCTGATCGGCGCTCTGAGCCTTATTTCTTTTTTGCTGGTGGTTCATCGTGGTTTCTTTTTTGGATACAGGTTTATGAGAAGGTCGGCACTGTCTACGGGTATCACCTGGTCAACGGCTGATGACTTCTGTCCATAAATATAGCGGCTCCCTTTCCACGGCAGTTCAATCGCTTCTCTACGGTTCCCAAGTCGGACATACCTGGCAGGCTTACCCCCAGCCACCAAGTATCATTTAATCCTTGCTTTTCCTTGTAACTATGAGGCTTACGGCTGCTCGTCAGGTACCATGGGCTCTATCCGGTCTCACCGGACATCGGCTTCGCAAATCCCGGCTTACCGCTGCGTCGACCCCTCTTGCGTATTCATTTCGGAGCTGTTTCTCTCCGTGCGTCTTAACTCTGCGTACCGAGATAACTAACTCTCTGTCTCTTTTCTTCTGCCTCTTTTCGGCTATACCCTGTCACGTGTCTTCATCTGCTTCTTTTCTGTCGACACTTGAGATTTCTCTCTTGTCTTTCGTACGGAGCGCCGTCGCTTCTGCAAGAATAGTTTCGCAACTGACTCTCGCCCCTCATAATCGTAATTTTCAGCGTTCCCTACAGATATTTGTCACTAATGGCACACTTGAAGTCTTATTTATGAGGGTCTGGGTGCCTCTCAGTCGCCGACTGGGTGGTCCCCTATTGTTGAATAGGCCTCCAAAGGCGATCTCCTAATTCCTTTACTTTCACCCAGACAAAGAGAATTACGATACTTCCCCAATTAAAAATGAGTTAATTTTCCAATTTAATTTGCAATAGGTCAAATATTTAATTTAATCACCATCATCATTTAACCACGCCTATCAAGTCCGTCCTCCATTTTAATAGTAATTAATTCAGACCCAATTTTCGTATCACTGCCCCCTCCCTACCAAAAGCTTGTCCCGAGCTTTCGCCTTTTATTTGCTTGGGACTCTTAACCAATCATGTCCTACGCCTAACATCCAAGAAGCCTCTTATTGGCCCTCCCAAAGTTTCTAGGGGCCGCCTCGCTGACTTCATTAGGATATCTCCTGCTATTCCCGCATACCTGGCATATTTGCATAAATTAACTTGCTCACCTCTGTTCCGGAGCCATCCTCAACCCAATACTATATGGCACATACACTACACTGCAAACTATCACTAAACCATTATTTACTATACACATTTCACAAATACTACACCAACACTGTACAGGCATTGTACAAACACTTACCACTAGTACTACCCAAATACCAACCGAATAATGCACACATTCTACACAAGTACTGCATTAAACCTATAAAAATTAATCTACATTCCGTGAATTCCACGAACATTCCGCATTCCATGATGACAACATCAACAACCTGGCAATGTATACAATAAGAAAAATCAGACCAATCAAATCTCGTGATTCTTTTAATTCACGCCCTCACGCTAGCAACAGATACCAATCATCAGCCTACACCGGAACCTGAATTTTAAGCTCACAGAAATCTATATCAATCAGACTTCCGCAAGGCAAACTAATCAGAGCCCACCTCCCGCGGCTCACCAAATCTCATAGGCTCCTTCTATTCCAGGTCGGCCGCCTGAAATCCGTACTTTTCTCAGCCTACAAACTTTCTTAAACTTCTCACATTTCCTGTGCCTTCGTTACCACTGCCGGCCTGACAGCCTCATTAACATCCCGGTAACCACGTAGCCAGCCAAAAACAATTCAAACATTCAATTTCTCAAAATTCCAGGAGTTTCATAATTTCCCACATTTTCATATATTCCAAACTCCATGAAATTTCACCTGAGCAAAAACACATAACTGAATTGGATTCCGAGACAACGCATTTCGACTAAACAGAAAAATTTGGAGATCGTTTGGTGCGCCACCCATATTCCTTTTGTCGTAACCTTAACCTCATTGATTACACAGCCACCAGGAAAAGATACACAAACATTTTAGCTCTCACTCAGCCAATGTTTCAAATACCACAGGGAATCAATCCGTCCGTGATACTCAGATATTTTATCATCTGAAATTTCATTACAGAGCGACGTTGCCCTCCGTGCATCCCTTGCACACACACGCCAGAAAGAAAACTTTTTGCTGAGGAATGATTCAGACACTAAGTCCTGAGGCGAGAAGAAACATTTAGTTGTACGCTCGGACGCGCCGCCAATGTCCTTTAATTTCACCCCGCGTTGGAATGCTGAAACCGAAACTCCGGAGATGTGTGCTTATCTCTACCTTAGCTCACCATCGCATGTCCAGAGAGAAAATTTTACAGCCCCTCGTTCGTCTGACCGCTGCGAATCGAGTGCTCCCGCTCCCATCTCCTTTCCATACCGTCCGGACTTTCATAGTTACAGGTATTGGCGTCCAGCCATTCCCACGAAAGGAAAAATCTCAAGCACATTTGCATTGGCAGGGCAACGACTCAGCAATCTTTGCGTACGGGACACGAATTATCAATGCATGAAAATTTCTCTCGAACAGTGAAACAACTGTTCGTTACGTGTCGAAACCGAAACAAATTCTCGCCACATAACTGCCATGATCTCATACATTATTCTTTGAGTCCATAACTGGTAAGTCGAACGACTGACAACTGCGCTTAGCAACTATACCGATTCTCGTTTCTCGAACAGGCTTACCAGTGCTATTCAGTTTGGGAACTACGTTCTCTCTCGGACTAACGTCTGCCAAGACGAAGAACCTTTCTCTCTCTCTGCATAACTCACACACATTAGGCTTACAACACATTCTGATTCAGTACATCTCCTAGTACTATCCGGATTATATCCTGAAAAATTATCATCCCAGCCCCTGCGCAATCTTTTCCAGAATTTAACCCTCTGTCTACGTTCCGCGACAGACGTGAGATATTTGTCTACATAACACATGCAACACATTTTTATACAAACTCAATATTGTATTTACAATTCCAAAATCATAAATCATGTCCGTATTCCATTCCTGTCCGTAACTTGAATTCTTGTCGAATGATAAAAATTCCTATCACTCAACTGCTACACGCACGCAAGCCTCCCCTTCTGCGGACACCTTTTAAGTTCCATGGCAAGAAATGAAAGAACCCAAGCACTATTGCATTTAACACCTGTAGCATAAATACACATGGAACATAACACTTCTCTCCTCTCAGAGCACTCCCTTGCAACCCTATATGCAACACTTTCTTTGACACACTCGGAAAAAGGTTGATTTCTTTTTCTCCCACAATCTTCACATTTCCAGTTTTCTCATTCTCATTCGTGCGCAAATCCCTTTCCTTTTCTTTCCCGCATTTTACTCTGAGCCCTGACTCGGTGCTGCGAAGTCTCAACTGCGAATCCCATACAACCTCACATGCACTATTTTCTTTGCGCTCTAAAGATTCCCCAGCGCATTGGTTACCAACTACATCCCTTGCTATTTGATCTGCATTTTGCACGAACACTTTTGTTCTCAGGCCACACGGATATTCTTTATCCCGTCCCGCTTCTGCCTGTAGATTCCTAACCATCTCAATCTCTCCTAACAAATTATCTTTAACCCCTGAACATTGTTTGGTTAACTTCTCACTCAATACGTCACGCGTTTGCTCAATTTTTGCGTTAGTCCGGCTCGCTTCGGGCTCTCTTGTTTCAAATTTCATTAACCTCTCTTCTTGGCTTGTTCCCGTCTACGTAATTACATCTATTCTATGAGAGCTCTTATTTCTTCTCTTTGCGCCGTAATCTTCTCTGCGAAGGACTCTAGTCTTTGATCCTCTTCAGCCAAAGCTGTTTTTACGTCCTCCATTTCTGGTGTTATCTTACTCTTGGCTCTGGTGTTTAAAAAATGAAAATTTCTTGCTCAGCATCGTTTGCCCACCAGTCTCCTTTCGGTAATTTTTAATTTACCAGAACGTCACACACCTGCCACCAATTGATACGAACGTGCCGAGCGATATAATTTATTACTACTCGTCCCCAAATGATTCGCTCGGGGTCTCGATCCCGACGCAGTCGGCAATTTATTCGCTATTTGGATACGAGATTTGTGGGTTCTTGTAATTCGGGAGCTGGCATATTTTAGCGAGAACGTTAGCGGCTTGCTGAAACACAGGAATTTAATACAAAAATTATTTACAACACCAGAGCCTAAAAGAACAGTGTAAGATTAACACTTAAACATCTTTTTTTGTAGGAGGGAACTCTATCACGCAGCATTGCCCGCGGCGATACAAACACCAATTGTGCTCCTTATTCGGAACTGGTTTAAGCTGGCCCTAGATTCTGGAATCAGACTTCCGCCCCAAAAGGCGTTTCAAAGTTCAAATTTAAAGTCTGGGTTCAGTTAATGTTCTCAGTTCCTCCACTCAGTGACAGGATAACAATAAACAAAAAAAGTACTCACTTATTGTTGCTGCTTGTTTTGTATTCCTTCTTTACAAAGCACTATTCAAATTATTATGAGGCTCTGTTGGCTCCGCACACACCGTTGCGCTTTATTTGAATTGCGATTACATTTCACCTGTGCGAAAGTGCGGAAGGATTTTTTTTTACTACTTTCGATGAATACCGAAACAGTGGGGGTGTATTTTCACCTGTGTGTAACAGGGAGTCTTCACTAATTTGCTGGCTTTCTACTCTCTCTGTCGACGACGCAGAGAGAGAACTCCTCCGCTCTTCACCGACCGTGTGTAGGTGGGGGGAGGAACACCCGAGCTGACTCATCTTCGCCCAGCAGAGCGAAGACTGTAGGATAGACAGTGGGGGCAGCTCTCTTTTGAACTCCGTCAAGAAACTTCGTCGGCACCAGGGAGAAACGCTTACGTATTGCTTCGGACAGGTCAGCGACCTTCCCTCTTTGGATGGAGACGGCGTCTTCGGGAGGCTGGTTTGCTGGTCGTGGTTCTTTGTAGGCATTCTAGACTGGAAACAGAAGATCTTTGATCAGTGCTCTGAGCCTTATTTTTTTTGCTGGTGGTTCATCGTGGTTTCTTGGTTGGATACAGATTTATGAGAAGGTCGACACTGTCTACGGGTATCACCTGGTCAACGGCTGATGAGTTCTGTCCATAAATATAGCGGCTCCCTTTCTACGGCAGTTGAATCGCTTCTCTACGGTTCCCAAGTTGGACATACCTGGCGGGCTTACCACCAGTCACCAAGTATCATTTAATCCTTGCTTTTCCTTGTACCTATGAGGCTTACGGCTGCTCGTCAGGTACCGTGGGCTCTATCCGGTCTCGCCGGACATCGGCTTCGCAAATCCCGGCTTACCGCTGCGTCGACCCCTCTTGCGTATTCATTTCGGAGCTGTTTTTCTCCGTGCGTCTCACCGCTGCGTACCGAGATAACTAACTCTCTCTCTCTCTCTCCCTCTTCTTCTGCCTCTTTTCGGCTATACGCTGTCACGTGGCTTCATCTGTCTCTTTTCTGTCGACAGTTGGGATTTCTCCCTTGTCTTTCGTACGGAGCGTCGTCGCTTCTGCAAGAATAGTTCCGCAACTGAGTCTCGCCCCTCATAATCGTAATTTTCAGCCTTCCCTACAGATTTCTGTCACTAATTGCACACTTGAAGTCGTATTTTTCAGGTTCTGGGTGCTTCTCAGTCGCCGACTGGGTGGTCTCCTATTGTTGAATAGGCCTTCAAAGGCGATCTCCTAATTCCTTTACTTTCACCCAGACAAAGAGAATTACAATACTTCCCCAATTAAAAATGAGTTGATTTTCCATTTTAATTTGCAATGGGCCAAATATTTAATTTAATCACTATCATCATTTAACCACGCCTATCAAGTCCGTCCCCCATTTTAATAGTAATTAATTTAGACCCAATTTTCGTATCAATATTATAGGACTTCGTGTATTTTTTCGACTATCGTTAGCAATTCTATGGTCTACAAGAAGTCTCGCATTCCTGATATGTGGCTACTGGTTCCACGGAGGGGAGATAGTCAATGTCGTAAGCCCATGACCCTTCTGGGACTCGATCCCGGACCCATCTCGGACGAAATGCCAGAAGCCAGCACATACACCAATGTGCTACTATGAAATTGCGTAATTCGAGGGTTCCACTAATCATAAGGAGTATCAAACGGAGCCGCAGACACCGGCATATTCTGAGACCTTGGGCGATCGATGTTAGTGCAAACCGTAAAAAATATTATTCAAAGATTCGCAAAAATAACTTATTGTATTCTGAGGTATTGTGTGGTCTACTCAGCCACAAATTATGAGCAGCGTCAACCGAAGTCCTCAGGAAATGGCATTTTTGGGACATTGAAATCGAAAGTTGCAAATAACAGATCGAATATATCCAACTTTAAGACGTTCACGTTTATTCCAAAGCAGACAATACATCCAAGTTTTTGATTCCATCTCCATTTGCTGAGTGTCATATACTGTATTAATAGAATGGCAGCATACGAAGAGCAATATTCCTCTACAAGAACATTCATGTTCAACAAATACAGATCCTCTTTAAGAGGCGGTCTTGCATTACAGACGCTGCTCCAAAATTTACGATATCAATATGAGATTACTTGAGATGCATTTGGGATAGAAAGTGACTGTAACTGCGCATGTCCATTCATCGAAACATGTATGCCTTTAAAGAGTCTTGCTTTGTAGGTGTTATCCTTCTGTACGACACCTAGTATGTACAACGGCCGTTCCATAAAAGCTGAGAGTAAAATCACACAAAATGAAAATATCGGTACAGAAAAATAAAGGTTATTCTTTCTCAAAGTATCTTCCCTCAGATGATATGCAACGTTTCCATCGTTCAGTCCACTTTTCAAAGCATGTGGCGAAGGCATTTTGTGGAAACTGCTTTAGCGAACCCTGTGCAGCTTGAATAACGACAGCATCTGTTGAATGTTGCGCCACGAAATTTTTCCTTCATTGTTGGAAACAACCAGAAATCGCACGGGGCGAGATCAGGACTGTAGGCAGGCTGTGCCGTGATTTCAATACTGCATTTCATAAGCACCGCATGTGCGCGGGCGTTATCATGGTGTAGGATCCATTTGCCCGCCCACAAGTTCCGGTAGCTTAAGCGATATGTGTCGTCGCAGACGCTTCAAGACTGAAATGTAATACTCAGCATTGGCAGTAATTTGTGGAGAAAGAGCATACTGGTAGACTACACCTTTATGATAAAAGAAAATTATCATCACCACCTTCCCAGCTGATTCGGTTTGGCAGACGTTTTTCGGAGGAGGCGAGCCAATGTGTGTCCAGACACTCACGCGTTGCGCGCTTCGTGAGGGTGGAAATAGTGGACCCATGTTTCATCGACAATTATTACTGTGTTTAGAAAGCTTGGATCCTTTGCAGTCATTTGTTTCCACTCATGACACACTTGAACGCTGGCTAACAATTGTTCTCTGGTTAGGTGATGAGGTACCCATCTGGAACACCGTCATAACAGCGTCAGTAATTTGTCGCGTAGAATGCGGAATGCTGACGTTTTTGAAATATTATTGACGCTGTTATGTCTTCATATGTCATTCGTCGATCTTCTTTCAGGATTTACCAAACCGTGTTAACAATACGCACCGTAACAACACTTTCAAGTCGACCAGGCCTAGGAGCGAGTTCTGCTGACAAACGCCCTTTTTTGAAATCATAGTGCCATCTAAAAATCGTTGATTCACCTAAACATTTATCTTTGTAAGCTTTTTTCATTAAATTAAGTTTCTGGAGCCGTTTTACCCAAACGGTAGCAAAATTTCATTGCACAACGCATTTCACTTCTTAACTCTGAATCACTCACTTCCATAACTGTGTGGCGAAACGCAGACGTACCTTAAACAACTGCGCAATAACAAAACTAGAATCGTTTGTCACGGCTAATAACTGTTACCACAGATACTTCGTTAATTCAGTTAGTCGTCTGCGTGGTTATTTTCCCCTTCGCACTGTTGCCAACTCAAAAAAATACTCTCAGTTTTTATGGAAAGGCCTTTGAAGAAAGACTAACAGCTTTGAAGGTTACTAAATTCAGCGATAAATTGATGTCAAGGTAAGAGATAACTGACTTTTTGCCTTTTCCTTGGCGCTATTCCCCTGACCATAATGAAAGTAAAACTTCCAATAGTGCATGAATTTTGTGGACATGAGGAAGAATGCTGGCTGGCCATAAGCCGCTAAATTGCTTTTCACGAAACATCCGCTTACTTATCGTGTGTCGCACATTTTTTGCAAAGCGTAAAAGCATGCAATCTCCCATTATTTCGTCACTGAATCATTTTAATCCATGATTCTTAAAGCATATATTTATAATGCCAGAGCTGGTAAACTACGGATGTAAAAATAATTCCCTTTCCTTACTAGGAACGTTCCGTGGAATGATGAAAAGAAGTCATCTGTTGTGGTTGCTAAGATTGAAACACTTTCAGCAATATCAGCATCTGTTAAGAGAACGCATAAATCCTTCGACAGAACTCGCACAAAGAATTCATAAAAGGGATTATTTAAGAGCTCGCATGGCGTGAAGAACAGAAGTTCGCTTTTCCACATAATTAGTTCACTACTTTAACTTATTTATGCATGGGCATTTATTTTCGACATAAAGTCTGCACTGAGAAATTCAAAAGCACTTTTCGTCAAGGCCATTTTTAATGGTTGCAAGGAAAAGAATAAAATGCTTTTTAAACAATGGCTTTTAAAGTCGCAAAACAGAGGAATGAGCAAAACTAAATGTTTCGTAAATAATAAGAATGCCAATAGTATAATAATTATTACTACTACCAACTTGCGTTAACATCAGATAAAAGATAACTTCGAAGTTCTTTGAAAAAATACATTTGAAAAACAGGTTTTCAAGTTTTTATCTTTCTCTGTTAGTGGTAAATCCCTCTGCTGATCCGCTATCACTGAATCAGCTTTTTACCCTCGACACCTGATGCGCTAGTATTGAGTAATGGTTTATAAAGTTACCGATTTAACATCTTATTCTAATAAAGAAAAAAGGTAAACGTTATGGACATAACACTTTGTTTGCCATCTACAGCGGTTTTTCTCAGTGCATGTCTAGCTTCATCAGGACAAATGGTGCGTGTGTATCCTCTCCGTTATGACTGCTCCAGTTGAGGGTCATGGATTTTCCATGCATCCCAAATCTTTCAGATATTTACTAATTTACTTACCTAACTTGCTCATAACTTTGTAACGTTTTCCTCAAGCGAGTGATACAACTGGGAAAAATCCGTTACCATCAGCATCGTCGCTGAATATCATAGTGGATGAAATGTTTGTTACTGTCATTAAAACCCGAAACAAGAAAAAATGCTGCGCATAGCGGTTAAACTACAGCTAGGGGCAGTTCGTAGGCTCATAGGTGGTCAGCTGTCCTTAATTTGGTACCGCTAGTTTCGGGGAGGGGAGAAAGCCAGTATCGTAGGGTTGGTGCACCCTCCCCCATGGCTGATCTTGTGCTTGAGCCTGGGTACACCTCAGACGAACGGTCAGAATCCAGCACCTCAGACCACTCGCATCCAGGCGGCATGGGTGAAATGCATATGCACCACTTGTTCTGACGAAACTGTGCGCAGACAAACTCCAGTTGGCAATAAATAAATCTCTGCTCGACTTTAATTGCAAAGTATCATATTAAAATAACTTCAATCAAGTGTAAATTAGCGATATTAGCTATATGCTGTATGTATGTGCCTACGTTGTAAGGAACAGAATCAACGTTTACATGTAAAACTGTGCTTAAAAATGTCGAACCAGACAAAATATACTCCAGTGAGAGTGAACTGATCTGAAAAACAATTTCACAAAAGCGAATGCTCTGAAGACTAGCTGAACTTACTAGAATCTGTACAAAGTACAGAAAATTGTTATTCTAAGTACAGAAAATTGTTATTCCTTAAATTGTAAGAATGTCAAACTTTTGACACGTTCCTCTAGGACAGGGAATTTTCTGCTGGTTTTGGTTGACACCGTAAGAAAATATTTTACACCTTCCTCATCAATACATTGAGTTTATTCAGATAAATGACCTCTCAGCCTTTCCCCTTATTTTAATCAAATTTTGGGTGGCGTCGTAAGAAAATATCGTACAACTTCCTCTTTAATGCACTGAGCTTAAACAGATAACTAATTTCTTTAGTTTCAAGTTCATATTCTTGAAAACTTAAACTATAAAAAATTTAAGTCTTTAGATATATTTTGTCTGGTTAGACATTCCTTAAGCACAATTATGATGAAAAAGGGTCAAATAGTTATTTCAGTAGTTTCACTAGCCATATATGAGTGTTTTATCCTGTAAAGGTAATACGAATAGTCTTAATAAAATCTTCAGGCAATATATAACATGATTCTAGCAAACTTATGACGTTAGGAAAATTATCACAGGTCATGCTTGAGATCTTTCTCTCTAAAACTCTAAAATGCAGTTCTCGTTCTCATATGATTCGAGAGGGAAAAATCTTTCGAACGTCGGAAAACAACATTAAGAAAAGGGTAACACTGTTTTGCTGCGTTAAAATAACGTATGATTCAGTAAATATGTTTCAGTAAAATATTAAGGATGAGCATTATGCAAAATCAAAACGTGAAAGGTGAAACTTCTCAAGTTACTTTTTAGAGCCGGTCAAAAAGAGTAATTTGTCCGGCTCTAAAAGTAACTTCAGAAGCTTCACCTTTCACGTTTTGGATTCTTAGGCACGGGATGCACACTCAAATCAAAACTGCTTGTAATATTTATCCTTGCAAAGTGAAAAGCGAATGAAAAGATTTCCGATTAATCTGAAGAAACCTGGAAAGAAATAAATGATTGCGACCTATAATCTAATTTAACATTCCTTTTCAGTTCCAGTTTTCTTACGCAAATTTTGTTTTATTCTCGTTAAGAATGTTGGCTTATTCTGGTTTAGCGTTCAGACTCTAGATTGAAAACTACATTTTCTCTCTCGGCGAATTTGTGTTGTGACAACCTTTATTGTGTTGTGACAATATATACACGTATGCGAAACCTGAAAATCAGAATGTTGTTTTGCAATGAGCCGAAATTAGTTGAGTTTTACGAAGGGAGCTGATTTGATACATCTCAGGAGCTGATTTGTGTAGAGAGAGTTGATTTGCATGAGAGATTTGATTTTGGTCACTCACGCTGAATGCTAACGCTTCCTTTTTCTACATTCTGAAGTGTTTGTCGAGAGGTGGCGAGCTTTACGAGTATAGGGTGTCACAAGCACTTGCTTTATTCTAATGTTGAAGCGATAGTTGATTAATTACGCCTTAGTAAGAAGAGTGCTTTACGATGATGTTTATGTTGGGGTTTTAGTTCGCACTATAAACATTGTCAAGTAAACAAATATTCCACTCCACAAGCACTAAAACTCCACATGGTGGCGAAAAAGAAACTTATTAAAACTTCTATTATCTTCGACCGTTTCCAAATACGACGTACAGTGGTTATGAGTAGCCAAGTGTACGAACTTGAAACATCCTATATTGCTTATTCCGGTTAGGTGACGACCAAATAACCTCGGACAGACCTTTAAAAAATAACTGAGCTCTAACCATACCGTGGGAGTTCAATTTCGAAATAGAGACAGTTCCGGGTTCTTATGGAAAACCCGTAATTGTCTCATACTTTTGAAGCGTAATTGGAAATATCACATGTTTCATTTTATGGATCCTAATGATGAATGAACTCCGTCATCTTCAGCGCAAAGCCTTCTTCTCGATGAAGTAATAATAGCTGAATTTCATTGAGCTGCAAGGGGTGACGATTTTTCACAAAACACAGGCTTCTGTTCTTACGTGAAAATGAGAAAAAACATTTCCTTACATACAAAAGATATTGAAGATCAAAGATTACTGTGCCGAAGCAAGACTTACAAGACAGACTCGTCAGGTACGCATAATCCTATTTGCTAATGCACGTTCTGATGGCAAGGCATTCTCATATGAACCTCCCCTGTCATATACGTCCCATTTGAACCTCCCCTGTCATATACGTCCCATTTGAACCTCCCCTATCTATGTTTCAAATGATTTGCTTTCTGATTAGATTCAAAAGAAGTAAAGAGAAATTACTTCTAATCTTCTTTAAAAAGTTCTTTCTCGACAGACTTACTTTCAGAAAACTCCTTACGTGGCCCTTAGGAAATCTTAAAAATATATATACAGACAGAGGGAGTGATTACTTTTGAAAGCATTGGAAAAGTTTAATGTAAGTTATGTAACACTGACTTATTAGGTTTTATGCAGGATATAAAGGAGAAAAAAATCAAGCCAGAAATAATTCTTTTTAGAAAGGAAATACATGCAATTTTTTATTTGCAACGCGGAAGAATATATGAATAAAAATGTTTATGCAGATTTCGTTATTCTTTACAAAAAATAAAAAGATGTGATTTACTTTACTTTTTCTTCATTCATGTAATTTTGCATTTTGTTGGTTTTTTTTTTTCCTTTTAACTCCTCGTGCTCATTGAACTACGTACGCCCACTAAGTAAATCTACTTACGGCATTTGGATGAGATTCATGACTTCAGCCGTTACGAGAAGGAAAAAATTAACATCCTATAAGTTAAGGATATCTTTACTAAGCACGCTTCATCTGCGTTTTCCAAGCATTTCAATAATCAAAACTATTATACCAGTGAACATTATTCCAAAAATTTTGAATCTTCAGTTCTAAGCTTTAAAAGTGCTTAAAGTCCTATCTCCTTCGCAGGGGAATTTAGAATGTTTAATTCTTTACATTTTTAGAGAGAAATTTGGTATAACTTAAAAGTTCCAAAATTAAAAAACAAAAACGAAGTCCGATTTTCCGCATCACCACACATAAGATATTTTCAATTTAAAATGGATTTTCGTAATGCTGAATTGAAAGTTTCACGCCTCTCAGTTTTTAAGCTGAAATCTTGTAAAACAATTGGAAACTTCTAAGTTGGTCAGAAGTTCTTCAGCTGACCCACTTAGATGTTGCCTGGTCAGTTGAAGATTTCAGTATACACAGTTCAACACAAGATGTGCCACATTTTTTTTTTTTTTATTGGAGGTTTTAACGACCACCGTGAGCAACTCAATAGGATATAAGCAGTCGCCCGTCCCTAATTTAAAGCCACTGACTCTAATGAGAGGAGAGAGCCAGAGCCGTAAGACAAACCCAACATCCATGCCTCACCTGGATTCGAACCCGGACCCATCTCGCACGAATGATCAGAAGCCATCGCCCGTCCCTAATTTAAAGCCACTGACTCCAGGGAGAGGAGAGAGCCAGAGCCGTAAGACACACCCAACATCCATGCCTCAACGGGATTCGAACCCGGACCCATCTCGCACGAATGATCAGAAGCCATCGCCCGTCCCTAATTTAAAGCCACTGACTCCAGGGAGAGGAGAGAGCCAGAGCCGTAAGACAAACCCAACATCCATGCCTCACCGGGATTCGAACCCGGACCCAACTCGCACGAATGATCAGAAGCCATCGCTCAGACACTGCGCCACCGGGGTGGCAAAACGCCACATCATGCATGAAATGAGATGAAACTTGCCACACATATAGGCAAGTAGATGAAAAAGAAGAGATTTAATATATTAGAGATTACAGGAACGCAATGGGCATACAGGGGGTATAAGCCGCCCCGGTGGCGCAGTGGTCGAAGCGATGGCCTCTGATCATTCGTCCGAAAGGGATCCGAGTTCGAATCCCGGTGAGGAATGGATGTTGTGTTTGTCTTACAGCACTGCTCTCTCCCTTCCCTGGAACCAGTGACCCTAAATTAGGGACGGGCGACTGCTTATTGCCCATTGAGTTGCTCACGGTGGTCGTTTAACCTTTCATCAAAAAAAAAAAAAAAAAACACAGGGGGTATAATGTGGCCTCAGTCAGTAGGTCGTACGACCACCATGATGGGCTATACATTCGGCAGCATGGCGTGGTATGGAGTGGAAAAGTTCCCTGTGGTGTCCTGGGGTGACGCTGATCATGCGACGCGGACCTGTGTTTTTCAATTCATCGACACTGTGAGGAATCGTGCAGTGGCGTTTAGTCAACATGTTATCTATTTGAAAATTCAGGGGATCACGCTGGCCAGTACAGCACCCAGACATCTTGTAGGCACTGTCTGATGATGTTGGCAGTGTGCTGGAGGGTATTATCTAGTGGGAAACGAGCACCAGGGATGCAACAGACATACGGGAACAAAACCAGCTGCAACACCTCAACGACTCATCATCGTGCTGTCGTTGTACCCAACTGCACCTACGAATGGTGAACGGCTGTTGAAACTGATACCGCCCCAAATCATGACACGAAGCTGAAGAGTCATACGGCGCTCACAGATGGCAGCAAGATAATCTCGGTGACCACGTGGTCTCCAAACGTTCAGTAGGTGATCGTTGGCGCTGAGACAGAAGCGAGATTCGCTGAGTACGGCATGTTTCCATTCGTCTCGCCACACGTACCTGGTATGGCACCACTGTAACCTTGCGCGACGATTTGCTGCAGTGAGTGGCAGTCTTGGAAGTGCCTGCATCAGCTAATCTTCGATTTACAGTCCGTGTCTATACAGGGATATCCATAGCTGCCTATACACTTCGTTGAAAGTCATCCGCTGTGGATTGTTAGGCTGCAACCCCCACTACAAGGAAGTAAGGTTACATTTCTCCAGCCACTTCGCTACATTCTTCCGGCAGTTGTTGCATCTCGATGCATTTCTAGCGTGATGCAACGCAAGGACCAACTGGCCGTACATGGACTCTATGATGGAGTCTCTGGTAAAGGTACCAATGCGATGGTAAGACCCATGCTGACGTCGCTCAGGCATTCTCACTATTTACACGTGTTTTGCCACCAAGATCACTTCAATTCCATGGTTCTCACGTGCCGGTGAAGACGGGAAAACTCAGCTTCGCCCAGGTGCTTTGCCCTTTTATCTCCCTCACCTATTACGTATTATTTCGCAATCGCAATCATTTACACAACTCAACTGTCGGCACATGGTTACCATGGTTCCAGAACCTACCATGGTTCTCCGACAAATACTTCCTGGTGTGACATTTTCTATGTCGAGCAGTGTTCTTCTTCATGAAAGAAAAAATCGATTTCAAAGTGATTCTATGTATTTGAGGAAAAATAGTTATGCAAATGCAGCTTGTGATTCAGAAGAGTAAGTGGACAACTAGCGAGAATCGTAGAAACGAATGGTCGAGTCGCAACCTGGTATCACCATGGTGCGCCGAGTGTCATCTCAGAATGCACCACGTATCGGCCATGTCGCGAATGGGCTACAAACACCAGAAAACCATGTCCCCCACTCTCGGTTGACCACTCTGATTCAGAAAATGTTTTCGTCCACAGGATCTCTGATTGCTGGAAGTTTTTTTGCGGGTCGCACCATTTATGGTAAAACTTTACTAAAATTGTGGGTCAGAAGCCCAGGACGGCGGTCATATGGGAGATGTTATAATTGGATCGCCTACCGACAACTATCGTGTCAAGTTCAAAATCACTGAGATCACTCTTTTTTCCATTCCAACCGTCAATCGAACGTTATCTGATGGTCAACTAGCTGATCTTTCACATAGACGATGACATCGCTTTGTCCACGTTATTATTAACCAGTTCTTAATACGTTTCGTTTGATCTTTCTAATTTATGCGCGAGCTCATGTGCCGTCTAACGTGTTGGAGTGATCCATTGGGACGAGGGCAGGTGTACCTAATAAGTATGCATCTGCCTTCGTTACACAAACGTTTATATTCACATAAATTGTTTTTTTGTTAATTTTTTTTATATTTATATGCGTCTAAGTTTATATTCGGCAGTTAGTGAAAAAAAATTATACAAATCGTCATTTCTTAATACGTTTCGTGGTACTATGGTGAGAGCTGCTGAATATACAAATGAAAATTAATTTTCGTTCGGATTTTAATACTTTTTCGGGGAGGTTAAGACATATGCAATGTCTTGTACAAAATACTGTCCGTGCCCAGGTTGGGGAAGTAACAAAGTGTTTCAGTAATGTCCTTGAGTTTCAAAATCCTGTTGCTTTTGATGGCATCATGCACAATAGTATTACAAAGCACTGAATTGTCGTTGGACGTTGTCATTTAAATTTGCCATTCAAGGCGTGTGAAGGTCAGCGACATTTTTAATTTTCGATTCTGCGTATTTTCTCTTTCTGACAAGAACATGGAAGACGCCGTCTTTTGAATGCCGTAATACTAACTGTATATTGGATTGGTGCGAATGAAATGTCCGGCAAAAGAGCAGCACCCGTGGATAGCGAGAACGGAAAAGTGGGACAACTTACCTAGGCAAAATAATCCCCCTCGGCATCGACACATAGTTGCCATCTGTCTGGCAAGGCCATGATCATGGAACGAAAAAAGGTCTTGTGGCTGGGACCCGACGAAGTCACCAACTAAACGTTGAACCTCCTTGTCTGTCGTAAACTGTTTCCCGGACAGGAAGTGATCCAGGCGACGAAATAGATGACAGTCTGTCGGAGACAAGTCCGGGAGGTAGGCAGGATAAGGCAGTGCTTCATAGCCCAAGGCACTTAGTATAGTGTCAGCATAGCTCGTTCTGCGACATGAGGGCGGCGTTGTCCTGGAGCAGAAGAACGCATGTCTGTTGACCAAAGCCAGTTGTGTCTGAAGCAATTTCCGGCGCATCTGGTTTAATTCAGCACAATAACGTTCTGCAGTGATGGTTTGGCCTCTTGCCAAGAAACTCCGATGAATTATCCCGGCTGTGGACCACCAGGCAAGGAGCATCATCTTCTTGGTGTGTAGGGGTGGCTTTGGATGCCGGCCAGCAGGCTGTGTCTTGCTTAACCATTGTCCAGATCATTTCCTATTACCATAAAGTACCCACTTCTCGTCGCAGGGGACGATTCTAGACAGTAGAAGTTCCTGTTTATTTATGGCAATCAGCGACGTGCAGACTTCTAAACGTCTAGACTTGTTGGCAGTTATCAACTCATGCGGCAGCCACATGTCCAGCTTTTTGGCTTTACCCAAAGCAGCCAGACGCCGAACAACTGTCGTGTGGTGGACACCTACCTCTGCCGCTATCTCACAACACGTGTTTCGGGGGTCCACTTCAACCACACGTAACAGAACATCGTCAGAAACAGCAACAAGACGGTGACCACGTGCTTCGTTTTGCAGGTCCGGATCTCCGCTTCGAAACTTTGCAAACCATCGCCAAATGGTTCGTTTGTCGGCTGTATTCTCCACAAACGCTTTGTTAACGTTTCGAGTGGAAATATCTGCAGAATGGCTCACTTTAAAATCATAGAGGAAGATGACTCTCAAATCCGTCGTTTGCATGTTTCCTTTACAAGCCATGTTACGTCCAAACAAACCACGCCTGAACCTTGTTCTTCACACACGTGCTAGCTATTTATAGTAACTCTGTGACGTAATACCGGCAACACTTGAGCGTGGTTCCATTCCGCTGTGGTGGGGGGGTCTGTCTCCACTGCTCGTTCGTGCTGGACATTTCATTCGCACCTACCCAATATTATTGGAAACACGTGAGAAACGGATTCTTTTTTAATTCCTGCCTTCTGAAATGTTTGTAAGGAAGAAAAGTAGGTCAAATAAGTAGCATATGATAAGTAACTCAAAACACTATTGTAAAAAATATTCGCTCTCATATATAAGTGAGGCTTCACCACGAGTCTTTAAATTTTATATACAGCTGGCAAGTGTCTACATTTTTACTTTTCATTGAAGCCTTACTTAACATTCCTGTTCCTTAAATTTCAGGTCTTGCATTTCTTCTTTTTCTTTTTTCTTCTCTTTTCCATTTTAACCGAACTTTGAACACTACTACTTTTCTGAAACGTACATGCTCGGATACATCTGAGTCTGACGACCAAAAATTAAAAATAAGAAAATTATATAAGTTATTGCCATAAAGTAAAAATTATATCCATATATAAATTCCAAAATATTTCCAAAAGACGCGAATGCACGTAGAACAATTCACACGTTTTAAAATCATGTTTCGACGCACGCAGTTGGAAAAAAACCTCAGGGAAACTGCGCACGTTCGAAAATTACTTTCCTAGTCACATAAACAGTAAGAAACTGGTAGCTTGATTTCATCATGGTTCCATCTGGTCAATTGATTTCATCTTTTATTATTGTTTAAAGTTTACTTTGATGTGTAACCTTAAAAACTGGAGTTAACGAAATAACAGGCACATATCGTCTTCTATTTTCATTCGTTTCTTTATTTTTGTGCCTGTATTAAACTTAAATATCAGGTTACATCTGAAAATTAGTTTTCTGTTTTTCAGAACGAATCACCTAGTATTCACTGAAAGAATCTCCCGTGCTTGGAACCACTACAAAATTAAACAAAATTCCATTTCTAAAAATTATTAAAAAGAAGAAACTCGCATTGAAGCAAACTAATGTGAAAGAATAGATTAAGGGGTCGACTGTAACTATCATTAATCTAGAGGAAAGTCAAAAGAGTTTTTAAAGTTCGGCATAAAATTCGAACGTTCGGACAACTTTGGAGACAGGTGGGTGGGAGTATTGCATTTTACTTCCTCGTAGGAAAATGAGTTAATCAGAACTTATTGATCTTGGGATGGTGATATCAAAGCTACTGAAGCAAAACATTTTAAAATGTAATGGAAAACGGAAATAAGAGCGCAGAAAGTAATTAAGAATATTGTACTTATTATGAACAATCACGGAGATTGTGCACACTTAAAAAAATCGCAGAAGCAGAAAGTCGGAAGATGTAAGAAATGAAGCAAATCAGGAATAATGATGCACTCATTTATTCTTGGAAAAATTGAAATGAGAATCCAAGAATAACTTTTAAAACACGTCACAGACGGCAGCGCATAAAACGAAATGGTCCTCAGTTCGATGTTTCAAAACCATAGCAAACATTTCGGTGAGTGAGACAGCGAATGAGTTTTAAGAAGCAACGGTCAGAAGTGGACCACGACTTCACCATTTTTTGGGTGACTTAGATACCGAAGTATAAATTGAAGCAAGTCGCACACGTGATTCTGGTTTCCATTTTCTCTTCTGCGCTCAGCTTAAAATATCATTGTGGTATTTCATATTGTGGTTTCTTTAAAATCCAATATTATTGTGAGATAATGTTTCTTTGCAAGCAATACACCACAGTATCACTCATTTGTAAATGCAAGTTCTGATTTTCACATTTCAAAAGATAAAATACCCGTACAGACTCGAGATTTGCGACACTGTAAAATAGTAATGGGGTACGGTATTGAGTACTTCCAATAAAAGTGATGTACACTTGCGTGGATTCTTTTCCTCTCAGAAGAGGTTATTTTCCTCTCTTTTCGATGTACCGCAGCAATCCATTGTGGTATTATGCGTACAGGTCCCGAGGTGTGTCCCATAGAACATTTCGCAATTCTTCTTTAGGGGGCGTCAAATATTTGTGATGGATCTGGTAGCTGATATCCCAGGGTATCAGGTGTGTTCAAAAGTATGCGGAAATTCTGGGAACATTGTTGTCTAAAATAGGCTGTTGACATCACCAATATACATATCCTCATCATTGTCAACCATTATCAGTCCACTGCTGGACGAAGGTCTCTCCAAGCCCCTTCCTCAACGGTCTGTCTTGTGCCAGTCTCCTCCATGTCACTCCCGCATACTTTCGAATTTCATCCACCCATCGCATATGTGGTCTTCGTCTGGGTCTTTTCTTGTCCCTTGCAATCCAATCTAAAATTTCGACTGTCCATCGATAGTCTGTCCTTCTGGCAGTATTTCCAGCCCATTGCCATTTCAGGGATTTTACTCTGATCATGATGTCTTCCACTCTTGTCATTTTTCTGATCCACGAGTTCCTCTTCTTATCTCTCCTGGTTACACCAAGCATGCACCTCTCCATGCTTTTTTGAGTTGTCTGCAGCCTTTGTATGTCTCTTTTAGTTAAGGTCCACGTCTCTGCACCATACGTAAGCACTGGAAGGACGCATTGATCAAACACTTTTCTTGTAAGACATAATGGCATATTGCTCTTGAAAATTATGCTGTTTCTTCAAAAAGCTCTCCAGGCAAGTTTTATACGGCGATAAATTTCTTCATCAATGTGACCCTCACTTGATATCTGCTGTCCAAGATAAACTTACGTATCTGTTATCTTCAGTTTTCCTTCATCAATCGATAAATCTTCATTTCTTATAAAAGCATTGTCCATCACTTTTGTCTTCTGAAAGTTCATTTTTAATCCCACTACTTTACTCTTGTCAGCAAGTTCCTGGATCATACTCTGCAGCTCTGATGGTGTAGTTGCAAAAATGACTACGTCATCAGCAAAACGAAGGTGAGTTAGATAATCTCCATTAATCTTTGTCCCTTTGTTTTCCCAGTTCAGTGATTGAAAGACATTTTCCAATGTGGCACTAAAGAGCTTGGGAGATATGGTGTCACCTTGTCTCACTCCCTTTCCAATTTTTATGTGTGTTGTAGTTTCAAACAGCCGAATCTTTGCACGTGCATTTTCATAGATGTTATTAAAAACATTAATGTATGCATCTTCAACACCGCATGATTTCAACGCCATTGTAACTGCTGATGGTTTCACTGAATCAAAGGCCTTTACATAATCGACAAAAGCCATGCACAATAGAAGTTCATATTCCCTCGCTCTTTCAATTAGTTCTCTCATTACGTGGATATGATCTATTGTGCTGTAGCCACTCCTGAATCCAGCTTGTTCTCTCGGTTGAGCCATGTCCAGTGTTACCTTCAAACGGTGTGAAAGAACTTTAGTGAAGATTTTATAAACCACTGATAGGAGGCTGATAGGTCTGTAGTTCCTGAGGACCTCAATGTCACCTTTTTTATGTAGCAAGATCATTGTAGCGTTGTTCCAATCCTCAGGAATCTTCCCTTCATTAAGACATCGAGTGAAAACTTGGGCGAGTACTGTTTCAATTTTCCACTTGCTTCTTGTATGATGTCTACACTAATTCCATCTTCTCCTGGAGCTTTTCCCAGCTTCATGTTCTGGATTGCATGTGCAACTTCTGCTGGAAGGACTGGAGGAACTCCGGTACTGGTACTTTTCCTGATGTCTGGAGTACATGTATCATCCCTTTTATATAATTTGGAATAGAAATCTTTCACTCTTGTCAACATTTCGCCTCTCTTTCTTATTACAGAACCATCTTCTTTTCTCAGTGCCATAATCTGTTTTCGTCCCTTTGCTAGCTTACGGCTTTGGTTGTTTTCAATTGCTTTCCTCACTAGTTCACAGTTGAATTTCCTTACGTCTTCAGTGATACTTTTTCGTACTGTCTTGCAAAGCTCTATATATTCCACCTTGGAAGTCACACCTTCTTTAGTTGTCCTCATCTCTCTTCTTTTTTGCATCAACATTTTGGTTTTTCCTGATAATTTGTTCACATGTAACTTGTTCTTAGACCCAGCTAATCTTGTTGCTGTTTCCATAAGAGCTTTGGTTACTTTTCTGTTAACTTCAGAGATGTCCTCTTCTTCTGATGTTAGACCTTCTAGAGAAGAGAATCTGTTCCTCAGTTCCAAGTTGAAGGTATTCTTATGCTTTTTAAGGTTGGTCACGTCAATACACTTTGTTTGTTTTATGAGCTTGTCACGCTCGAGTTTAGCATTGAGGTGCAGCTTACATCTTACCATTCTATGGTCACTACCTGTGTTGAACTTGTTTAGCACACTGCAGTCTTCCATGACAAATGTCTTGTTACACATAATAAAATCAATTTCACTTGTCCATCCATTGGGGTGCCTCCATGTCCATTTCCTTTGCGGCTTTTACTTGAAAACGGAGTTCATGATGAAAAACCCTTCTGCCTCTGCAAATTCTACGAGAGTATTTCCACGTTGGTTTCTACTGCCGTGACCGACTTTTCCTACTGCAGTTTCATTCTGTTGCCGTTGCCCTACTTTTGCATTGAAATCTCCAATAATTATTTTCAAGTGCTGCTTGCCTTTATTATTTAGATGACGAATTTCCTCATAACATTCTTCAAATTCTTCTTCAAAATGACTTGTGGTGGGTTCATAAGCTTGAATAATCTGAGCCTGGTATCTTCTCGAGAGTTGGATGACAAATCGTGCAGCTCTGTCAAAGGAACTTTGAACTTCTACAACTTTATCCTTCAGTTTCTTGTTTATTATAAATCCAACACCACTAGTTCTGCCAGTATCTGTCCCACGATAGTAGAAGAGATGTCCACTTTTCAGTTCAATGAGATCTTCTCCTTTTCTCCTTACCTCACTTAGCCCGATGATGTCCCACTTGATCCTTTGTAGTTCCTCTTCCAATTCAAGAAGTCTTGAATCAGAAGATAGGGAGCGTCCATTGTAAGTAGCCAAGATCAGCATCAAATGGTAGCCTAGTCTGGTCCTCCGGTGATTCTTAGCACCCTCTGCCTTCATGTCGCATTGGCCGCTGCCTTGGCCAGGTACATTCCAGCTGCCGTAGACTGAGGGCCGAGATTTAAGTAGTAGAGTCATTTTGGAGGGATTTGGCCATAACTCACCACGCTGGCCAAGCGGGTTGGTGAGTGTGGGATAGCATTTCCTCTAATCCCGATGGTATAGTTATACCGCTATTGGCGGTCGTCAGAGCCCCTTTAGTGGGAACCGGATGCACCACGAGAAGGCGGGGTTGACATTTGTCAAGGAGAGGCTGTGATGTTGCGCATCACCTGACCTTACATTATACATATATATACACTGTGATATGAGCCACATGGGGAAGTGCATTGCCTTGATCAATAAAACGGTATGAGGTATGCCCCGCAGGAAGAGTAGACAGTAGGGTTTTACACTATTGTTCCTTATTATTATTACTGAAAATCATCTAAATACGTGGCGTCAGTGAATAAACAAAGACATCCTACAATTTTTGCAAATACTCACATGGTTACCCGTCAAAGCATATTTTTTATTTCCCTTTGTTTGAAACGTTGTATGTGAAGTTTATTTCGTAGTTTCCTGCCTGTGATTTATTTTAGGTAATTTTACCCAAGTACTTCCATTGTCATACGAAAATTGTCAGGAAAAACATCCTTACATTTTATGGTACTCAAAGTTTGCTTCGTTATATTTTTAATTCTTTCATGGTCTTCTATTGCGGGTTTCATTGACCAGCCTACAACAAAGATTTTTGATACATGAATGACCTCATTGAACAACAAATAATCCATGTTTTGTGGATTCTTTATTGTGTAAGGAAAGGTCGATACTTATAAGTCATGGAAGGAAGCACTAAGCTCTGAGCATGTTATCGTTCATGTTCATTTATTGATCCCTTTGAAATGATAGTAAAAAAGAATTCCGTATCAAGCGCATCTTCTTTAGTGTTTCCAAAAGGCGGGACGCGATACGACTTGTTACGGTAGCTAAAGGACGAAACCCCGTTACATTGTGGAATAAAAGCAACTGTGAGATCAGAGGCTAAGTTAAAAAGGTTTCGTTCCGATGTCTCAACAGAAAGGAAAAAAATTAGCCTCTTTTTTATTTCCATCATACCAACTCTTTTTTTCTTATCGAGATCAGGAAAATATGCTTGATCATATCACCTGAAAATTTTGGTCTATGAAGTAGGTAAAAGAATGGCAGAATGAAAAAAACATTTTCCTGTCATTCAAAACATCGCAACTTTTATGTATCCTTGCCGAAACCCAAATACAAAATATGCTAAGCAAGACACTATTGCAATGCATTCGCTTCTGTGCACAAATAAAGTAGAATGAGAAAAAATCCGGATGAAAACAGATTTAAAAAATAAAAAACATGTAAAAGTTTTCCATCTACAAAACAAGTCTGATAAGAGGAATTTTTGTTTCGGTAACACTCTTAGGCTTTCTTAAAGGCATTGGCAGTAACTCGGTTTCAAAGAAATTTCAAATGCTTCTCTGAAATCAAATTCTTTCTTGTAAATTTGCCATTCCAGCATTTTATTCCGATGGCTTAGAAAAAAGACGGGGGTAGGTTTATACAGTATTTTTTCAGCATGTGAAGACGCACTTCTGGGGTTTAGCTGTTTCTGCTTTGTAGAAGCAGTAAATCAAATTTCTCTTCAGCAGAAACAGATGCTTCTGTTTGAAAAGCTATCTTAGAATGCAAATATAACTCTCGTGAGGACTGGATTACATTTTAAAGCTCTTTAAAGTACAATTTTTCTTTACCTGCGAAGTCTCTTTTTAAAGATTTACGTTAATACTTGACCATTGCTCTGACATTGGAAGATTTTTTCCTATCTGCTCATCTGCAGTCATAAATATCGAGTTTATTGCGTTATTTTCCATCATGTGGTTTAATTTTGTTCATCGTATTGAAGTCCTTTTCAACGTCGTATGAAATACCGGTGGACAAGAAAAAGACTATATTTTCGATCTCACAGAAGATTAACTTCTTTTTTTTTCATTTTGCATGGCAGCCTGTTGCATTGATATAACTCCCAACAATAACATATTCGCCCACAACCTGATGGAACAACTATTGTAGTATTCATCCAGTTACATTTCCCTTTTGGAGGACAATTTTGCGTCCCTAATAATCAAACGCAAACTGTGAGTATATGAGCATGTTATCATCCCTATTCGACTATTGATTCCTTGAAATTGATTGAAAAAGATTTCGTGCACATTTTATTTGCTACGAGTTCTTTCAGAATGTTTACAAGACCCTATCAGATTTCTCCTGTGTAGGAGATGAAAGGCAGAGTTATGTTGTATTAGGAGCACGCGTATTAATTATAGTACAACAAAGGGATTTCTTTCCAACGTACAAGTAGAAATAAAAACTTCCTTTACTATATTTTCTATCTTTATCATATAAGTTTTTGATCAAGATTCCGGAAAATGTATTTCAGTCATGAGATTTCGTAGATGCTTATCCATACACAGAAATAAAATGGTCCAATGAAAAATACTTTCAAGTTATTAGAAGTAACTCCATCCCCGATCATTCATGCCTGAAACTGAACCGCAAAGCCTGCCTAATAAGAAAGCGTTGTATTTGATGTGTTTACAATTTCTGTTAGCATAAGAAAAATAACGTAAAATCTGAAGGGAACTTCTAGACAAAAAAGAAAAAAAAAGATTCGAAAGACAACATTTCATAATTTTTCATCTAAAAATAATGAATAAATTTGATTTCTATTTCAATAACGACTTCATAAGTTTAAATTACATATTGCTTCAAACAAAAGTGTTCTCAATGGCATATCGGACATATCATCAAAAGAGTTGTATCAGTGAATTGAAAATATTATACTCTATTTATAGTGAATGAAAACGCAAAGGAGAAAAGACAGCATCCCTTCAATTTTGTCTCTTTTCATCTTTTACTAGTCAGCATTTTTCAAAATCATCTCTGATGTTTTAATCTTTATCATATGAGGATCGTAAATAGTTTTCGTGTTCTCCCCTAAATAATTTTTTTACGTAGATTCTAGAAATGATTTGTTTTTTTGCTCACTATATCATAATTTTCAACAAATTAGAGAAAACGCAAGCATAGATGTTTTTTTTTTTCGATTACAATACAGTAGTACCTTAGTTTACATCCCGAACAAGCTCAGTTTTAACCGTTATTTTATACATCAAATTGCGTTGAAGTAGAACACAAAAATAGTGAAAAAAACAGAGTGGTCTAAAGGTCTTGCCCTATTTTTAGAAAATTGAAAAAAAAATAATAATTGCACCCGTCACACAAATAGCATTTGAAGCATATAGAAGATGAACATCTGAAGTTTTGATGGTTATCATTGCGTGTAGGTGGCGCTAGTAATTCTTTCTGCTCATAGCTATAAGCTACAAAGGCGAATGTGCAGGAAAAAAGCTTTTGTGTGGCGTCGGTTTTTGAAACGAAAGCAGTAATTCAAGCGCAAAGGAATTTTCGAACGTTAAGGCAGGACATTGCAAGATAAATTTCTAGAAACGGGGAGTGTGTGTGTGTACATTCCATTGTTAAGCATTGCAAGATAAATTTCTAGAAATGGGGAGTGTGTGTGTGTACATTCCATTGTTTCGGAAGACTTCATGGAACGAGTACTGATAGCACTTTCCCAGAGCCCGAAAAACTCATCTCGACAAGCTACTGCAGAATTGGGTTTGCCATGCACAAGAATGCTGAGAATTTTGCGTAAAAGGCTGCGGTTATACGCGTACACAGTCCAGAATGTTCAATATTTGGAGTAGAATGATAAGCCTCGCCGTTTCGAATTTGCCTGTAACTCAGGGAAGCACCTAGATAATGACGAATACTTCCTTCAATGAGTGCTTTTTAATTATGAGTTGATATTTCACGAATCAGGAGCGGTTAATAGACACAGCGTGCGCATATGAGGTTCGGAAAACCCACATGTCTCTCAAACTCATATTCGTGATAGCCCAAAGTTAATGTTTGGGTTGGGCTTATGCATAGCCACATTATTGCTCCATTTTTATTAGTGGAAAAATCATCAGCGCAAATGCCTACTTAGATATGCTGCAAAATTTTGCTGGGCCGCAAGTCGCAGATCTTAAGCTATACTTCGAGACAGCCTAAGAGTATACCATTATGTAACGCATGGAACAGCAACCTCCATTAGGAAAAATAGTTCCTAGCGTTTAGAGCAAAATGTAGCAGGATTATTGCTTAGAATCCATTTTTGTTTGCTCAGCAGTTTATCGGAAAAGAAATTGTTGCCTGAAACAAAATTTTCAAACGTTATGACGTATACTCTAGTCAGAGCGTTTTTAGAAATAAATTCGATATGGGAAGTTACTCAGTTAAGAGCTATGCAGCTGGAAAATAACTTGGTGACAGGGAGATGATGGAAGACCTCTTCCCCAACATTGACAACACAAAGACAATTACTTAACAATCGGGAAACTCGAGGGGAAGGTTGCTTAGACAGGCACTAGGAGATGTTCGGACCCCACTACAGCCCCCATTCCCATTTTCTATTGCTTGGGTGATGTGTGGGGGGAATGGAAGGGTTCAGTGCAAGTGTAATTGCTTGACAGAAGGGAAACAGTAGAAGTGTACTATAACGCGTATTGATACCTTTCTTGTGTTCCAAGGAGAGTTCGCCATAAGGCTCTTCGGCTTTAACAACAGCACACTCTTAGGGTGACTTGGAATCTAGGTAGCATCTTTCAACAAGACGGAGTTTCTCCGCACTGGGGAAAAAGTGTTTGCGATTACTTTGATACTGTGTTCCCAGGAAGCTAGATTGGCAGAGATGCCTCGATTCCCTGGCAAGCCTGTTCACCTGATGTAACCCCATTGGATATTTTATGAGGATTTATCAAATACAGAGAATAAGGAATAAAGGTGAGTGATTTAAAAGACCTAACGGAATGGAACGTGAACTCAATTGCTGCTTTTGATGTGGATTTATTACAACGGACATGGAGAAAAATTCGGTAAAAGTTGAACATCCTCCGTGCAGCTAGGGGGAACATATAGAAGTGTATTAGTTTGTAATTTAAAAAATTCTTTAACTGATTATCTTTCAAACGCAGCAAATCTTATGTCTGCAAGTACTTTTGGACCACCCTGCATAATTATGTTAAATTTACGCCAATTTTAAGAATTTAAATAATTAAATTTTCTCCTTTTTCTGTACTTTGTTCAGAGAATTCCTGAACAAAGTGTAAAAATTTAATAATTTTTCAGCATTTTTATCGCATTCACTTTACATCACTCCTGCTACCACTTCTCCATTTGCTTTATTCTGTATAAATTTTCATCATGTTCTACTCTGGCATTTTCGAGGTTTTCTGTAAAGTACTTCCAAAGAAAATACAAGGGAGAATGGTAAAAAAGAAGGCAATATGCTGTTGACCGCCTTCGGGAACTTAGAGAACCAATTCTCGTTCACAATGTTTCTACCATGAAAACAGCATGACTAAAGAAGAGGATACCTGGCAAACGTGATGTTTGGAAAAAGAGCGGACTCTCACAAGAATTTTGGAAAGTCTAAGAACTCTGCCAAAAATAATCAAATCACTGCTCTCAGTCTGCGTTAAGAATTGTGCTGCCATTTCAGTTTTCCTGTCGGCAACATTCAATTTTCTCTTAAAACCAGAAATTTCAAGTTCAGATTTCTACCGCATATTCATTTTTTGTTTTTGTTTTTGCCTAGGTGTTAAACGACCACCATGAGCAACTCAGCTTTAAGCATTCGCCAGTCCCTACTTTAGGATCACTGGCTCCACGGAAAGGGACAGAACCAGCTCCATCAGATAAGCACAAGACCCAAACCTCATCTGGAACTGATAATCCGGGCAATTGGTCAAACGCCAGCACCTCAGACCACTCGGATAAATGTATTGCCTATCGCATATTCTCCAAAACATCAGGGAAAAGAGTGCACCGATAATTTCGGGCTCTGACAACGATCCAACAAACTTAATTGACATAAGTAATGTTATGCTTGCTTTTTCTCCCTATCGAGTAAATAAAAACAGCCTTTTCCGTGATCTCGAAGTTCCCTTCGTGGCAAATGCCGTGCCTTTCTTTCCCCCTACATCTGCGGTTTCAAACCTTGAACACATATGTGGCATATTTTCTCTAGTGCCCACAGTTTACCTTGAACACTAGATCCTGTAAAAGGAAGCAATCTCATCTTGTAAAAGGAAGTAATCTCATCTTGTAAAAGGAAGTAATGATCTACAATCTTTAATTGCAGATTCGGCAAACTTTAATACTTTCACGTGAAAAACGATTTCATGAACTGTCACTTGCAATTAACGAACTCGATGTCTGAAGAAAATTCTGGCTAAATTCATAGGATTCCTAAAGTTTTCTTAATAAATTAAAACTGTGAAAATATAAAAATATAGAGATAAATCATTAGAAAGGTATTCCGAGGCAGGAAACTAATTAACATATGTTGATGTGAACTGTTTTCGTAATTCGGATCTGTTTTTTAACTCATAAAAGTTTTTTTTTTATTGAAGATTTAACGACCACCCTGAGCAACTCGACGGGCTATCAGCAATCATCCTTCCTTAATTTAGGGTCACTGGTTCAAAGGAAGGAAGAGAGCCAGAGCCGTAAGACAAACACAACAACCGTGCTTCACGGGATTCGAACCCGGATCCATCTTGGATGAATAGTCAGAAGCCAGGGCTTTGACCACTGCGCCATTTGGGCGGCTTAATGAGAGTTATCAAGGAAATTCGAATTTAGTGCTGTTTATCACATAGACCAATTACACAAGCTTAAGATGCGGTGTTGGTTTTTTTATCCAAGTTTGGTAGCCCAAAAAAGGTACCACATCTTGTATCTGGATTAATTTGTTATAAGTCATCGCATCTAGAATAAGCTCAACAGGCTTGTACTTTAGATTGGACATGCTGCTCCCGTATCTTTATAATAACACATTTATTTGAAGTCTGTATTCTGCATGTGCAGTTCCACAGAAACTAGTCTCACTACCATTATATGGTGACACTGCTAAAGTGAGTCACCAAACTTTTTGTCGGTGTACCCTGTTATTTCCGTAGGAAACTATTTGTACAGGCAGTATTTCCTAAGGGTTGTCTTCCACAAAGCATTTGTAAAACCTGAATTATATGTAAGTAGAAAATGTCCAAATTACATAAAAATTGATATTATTTATATATGACATATTCTCTCCGAGAAATATTCAAATTTGAATCATCTAAGTAAACACTCGTTGCACAGTCACTGCTAACTTTACTTGAGGATACGATACCATAATTTCTGAAGATCAAGGAACTGGCTCACATTGACTTCTGCAACTCCAAAATGAAATATTTAAGAAGCGGATGAGAGTCTCCTGATTGGAAAGTAACTTGTAGAGAAACCCGTAAATTACAGTTACGGGAGCATGCTATAAGGGCGTAGGGAAAACTTATTTTATTCTCATTCTTGATAGCTGAGGGGGAGGGGGAAGCACAATCCAAAACAAAATCTAACAATTTTGAGCATCACATGTTCAGCGTGGGAAAGGAGAAAGAGAAGGGAGGGAGGGAGGGAGAGGGATACTGAGAAGAAGCAAACAAAAATATTTCAATTCTTAATAAAAGTCTGGAACCTTCCATATCGGTAAAATGGGGAGGGAGTTAGCCGTGCTGCAGAGATCCAATGGTGAACTTGAGTGATTGGTAACTCAAGGCGCGGCAAGTACAATTTTTTCTGTGGTAATTCATTGGGAGCGATGCAGAAGAATGGGTAAATTGTAGGAAAACACAAGGGGAATTTAGAAATTAGGAAATTGGTAGATGATTTTTTACATCAATTTCGAGATTAAGGGCGAAGGCTTCTAAAGGTGCTTTTTTTTTCGAAACATCTTTCATGGTTAAAGATTTGTGTAAAGATTCCTCTGGGTAAGTTACTCTTTTAAGGGCCACACAGGGAGAATTATTTTTTTTACCACAGGGAAGTTTTATTTCTTGCGCTCTTTTTGTACACCACTATCTTTCACATTTGCATTAATGTTTGAGACAGCAGTAGCATGATCACACGTTATGGAAGGTTTTTTTATTGCCGTAACTCATAATGTCCCATTATTATATACTCATGATTCATGCATGATTAGGATGACATCCAGAGGAATGTTATCTTATTGATGAGGATGTCTGAAAACTGAGAGAAAATCGTACGAAAGATCATAAAACGACTGTTAGTGCATGCTGAATTTGGTCGCTAAGCGTAACACTTCATGGCACTCCGACACGAGAATTATTACCTATCTGAGCTTCAGCTCAAGTTTTGCGTACTTTGAAAACTATTTTTGGTGGCTCCAAAGAACTTTTAAAAACACTGTCGAATTTATATAAGTCAAAACAGGAAAGTAGCTATCTGTATCTGTCTCGTTTTATAGAAAAGCCAACGTCCTTTGCTATGCCTCTGTCCGTGCTTTGAAATGCTCAACCTTTCAATTTTCGATAATTTTATCCCTATGCTGATTAATGGGACATTATGAACTACGGCAATAAATAAATAATCAAAAATACGCACGAACGAAAGTTCTACGTAAAACCCAATTGTGAACCCATTTGAGATCGTCAAACAAAAATCGCCTGTGAGATTTTGCGATTTTACAGTTCAACCAATAACATTTGAAACTGATTGTTCCAATCGAAAATTTAATGTACCTTTGTATATGACTTTATAAGTTTAGAAAAGAATTCTTACTTCGCTAATCCAATTGCCGACAAGATCATCTACACATGATTTAGGAATTAGAAATTTCCATCTTAATGAAATTTCGCTTTGAGAATTGTAATTATTATTTTAACCTGGAATTAAAGATGAGGACTGGTTTATAGAATATTTGTCCTGAAGTGAATGACATTATTCTCAGTATTAACGAAAAGGAGTTTATTGGAAAAAATTTTGAAATTTCAACAAAAATAGAATTCTGAAATGTTTGGTAAATGCATAACGCAAGTAAAAAAGATTCAAATAAAAAAATTCTGATTATTGTTAATTCCTTTCGCGATACCCTATATATGTGAATAATGGTTTTCAGCAGCAGTCGCAATAAATTCACCATAAATATTTGCAAAGCAGATAAGATGAAAAGTTCTATGATAAATCCAAGACTTAATCAAACAAACAGTATGAAAGACCACCGTTCTCCTCTCAGTGTTCAGAGTCTCTGGCTTCTGGCTGTCGTTAGATTTCACTCCTTGCTGGAGTCGCTGATGTGGTGTGGGCGTTGTGTTTGTCCTACGAAGGTGGTTATGTCTGTCCCCCGGACCCTAAATTAGGAATGAGCGTCATCGTATAAAATTAGATTCTCATGGTAATGGTAAAAAAGAACATAGTCGTCATTATCTATATTGATAACTAAACGCACAATTAATATATAAGAATCAAATATTTTTTTCACAAATAAGCTGCATTTTCATCATCAGAAGCCAGTGATTTTAATCATATATGGTGTCACATACAGCTTTGTAGAATTTTAAGGAATCGCACTGTAATTCCTAAATGAAAGGCAATTGCGCCAGTTGTAGGAATCTTTCAGAAATTTTTCTATTTTCGGTTTGCAGGAGAAATTCAATCAAATTTCAGAAAAAAGAAGAAATCGTGAAAATGTTTGTTTCAACTAAGGTGGAAAAACAAAATATAGGACGGCAAACAACTGAAAATTTTACGGATGAAGAGGAACCGAGATAATAAATTTTCTATGTACTTTATAGAAAGAAAAGCAATCACCCAGATACTGTAATATATCATAATTCAACAAAAACGTTAACAAGAAAAATATCAGTCATATGTTTCCTTTATCTATTATAACATCAGATCGCCATTAGGCAAATCACATGGCACATTCGACAGGAAGCGTGTTCTGATCATTGTACGGTTCCTTTCAGAGGAGAGAAACTCGTTTCCTCCGATGTATTCAGCGCAGATCGAGAAAGGCAGCCACCCATCCACTTAATTCAATCGGAAAATTTAATGCAGCGATGGACAATTTTCATCGGCAGCACTTATCACTCTTCTTACAAACGGAGATAAGAAGGCGATCCAAGCCGGTGCATGATGGGAAGCATGGACTTGCTTCTCCTGATGATAGTCAATGGCCTGCACACTTCTTTATTGCACACTTCTCTATAAGCCTGAGACAATATTCTTTATAACATATTGGATACAAATAAATTTTAAGCAGATTTAGCATTCTGCGTGTGCTATTAACTGAGAAGTTTCTGACTTGATTTTAAAGCCTCATACGGATTTGTGCGCTTTCTGTCACCAGGTGTGATGAATTCAACAAAGTAGAATTATTCAAGTGTAAAGTGGCTTCCAGTAGCAAAACTAATTTTTTCGCAAACACCTGGATCCTCTTCATTTTCTTTCTTTTTTTATTGCACCCGTAAGTATCTAAGCTTTGTAGAATTAGCTAAGCGTATTCTACTGTTTGTAATTTAAGATCACTGGCTCCGGAGAAAGAAGCGAAGTAGTTATGAATGAACACAACACCCACGCCTTTCACGGGTTTCAAACCCGGATCAAGTACTGTGAGGCCAAAAGATGACGTTCGAAACCACTTTCGATTCATACACGTATGGTTTCTACGACGTTTTGTGAGCGTGCATCACGATTAGCTCCCATCTCTTCAATTTAATCGCAGAAAAAAGTAGAAATCTGGATTTCGACAAAAAAAATAATTCTTGATGCGTGTGTGCGTGTGTTTAATAACAACTGATTCTAGGCTCTTTCACTACCTTTTCCAGTGTTATGTTCCAGAAAAATTGGATAAAAGAAATAAAATGCTGCGGGTAAACCTCAAACACATGAATTTTCTTGAATATTTGCGTTTGAATCATGACTTTGAGAAACCGTATTATTCTTTCAATATATTTTGTTTCAGAAGGAAGACAAATTGAATATGAATATGAAAAATCATAGTTTTTCTCCTCATGAAATCGATGGGGTTTACAAAGCATAAAAATACATATTTTTCAGTCAAATTTTGGCTTTAATGCTATGTACTAGTCACTTCTACTAAAACCTTTCCGACACTTAATGCGTATAAATTTCTCTAAGAAGAATCGTCCTCAAATTCGCCGTCACTGATCCATTTCTTATATTTCGGTTATCTGTTTTGACATTCAATCACAAATGCTCGACGAACGTGAATCGAATTCTGATCTGAAACATAATAAAGGATACTTAAAATGTATTCGTGATCCGCACGAAATTAAAACTTTTTGGGGGTAAAACGGATTTATATTTATAATAGGTATCAAAAAACTACATGCAGTTACCCGTCCCTACTTTGCGGCCACTGTCATCCGGGAAGGGAGACAGCAGTGCCCTAAGAGAAGTTCGCCATCCGTGTTTCATCCAGGGCTTGAATGTGGACCCAACTCCGATGATCAGCCATATACCCGTGCCTCTAAGCATTTACGCACCGACATGGCTAAAATGTTTTACTGAACATATTGAGTACGGGACTTAAAACTGTTGTTCAAAATAACCGCTTCTCTTGGTATATAATGTACATTCAGACCAATATACATTCAGACCATCTGGAACATTAATTAAGTTTCGCTAAGGGTTAACGAAAGGTAGTTCGATATGAATTTCTCATAATCTGTAATTTGATGAGGCTCTTATCTTGGATTTAGTTTTCTTTTGCACACTGGTGAAATTGCTCCGTAAAAAGAAAAGTGATGAAAGAAAAGATGTTCATATGAAATGTCAATTGAATTACTAATGCTAATCTTGATCCTTTATTAATTACAATCCATATAATTTTTACATACTCTATTGCCTCGCCTTTCCGATGTTCGGGAAAGGGCAAACAATCGGGAGAAGATTAAATTGAATTCCGAAAATATATGGTAAACAAATGGCGTGAATGTTTCGTTCAAGCAATACTCATAAGAACACATCTCTTCCCAAATAGAGATTTCCATTCCCGTTCTGGGTCGTCTGCGACGCTGGATTTTAACCATTCGTCCGAACTAGATCTCGATTCGAGTTCCGAATGAGGCCATGTGATGCTCGCGTCTGATATTGTCCCTTCCTCAGAAAAAGCGGCACAAATTAGAGACGGGCGACAGCCTTCGTCCTAAGAGTTGAGCATTGTTTTATCGGTTACCCCAGAACACATTTAAGGAAACAGGGGGCCCGGCGGCTGGACAGTATTTTGGGGCCCAAGTATTAGTGGCACATCTGAGATTTCGCTGTAGGTGGATGAATGAAAATATCCAGGAGAAAACATTTCCAAAATATGATGAGTAAGCCATAAAAATATCCCCGCTGTATTGAAGTATGTATCCCATGATTCATGGACGAATCAGGGATAGCAAGAAAATGTAAAAATGCATAGTTGAAAAATGGATACCAGTTCAGTTCTGTTTTAATCCTTTCTTCCCCTTTCCCCAGGGTTGGGTTCAGTTTGTTGAAATTATATCAAAGCAGTGGGCAAAAATATGATTCAAACGAATTCTTAATGTATGAAAATTACCCCCAGTTGCAGATGTGTACACAAAAACTTCTGTAATGCTTTCGAAAGATTTGAGGATAGACTGTGGGCGACTACATGTTTTGCGGACTCCTCCTAAAAATGTGGAAAGTAATGGAATTTTGTTTTTCACAAGGCAGTTTCTCAGAGGTTTTGCTGTGCTATCTGCAAAAGAAAAAAACTGTAAAACTCTGTCAATTCTTTTTTTTTTATTGGGGTTTTAATGACCACCGTGAGCAACTCAGTGGGCTATAAGCAGTCGCCCGTTTCTAATTTAGGGCCTCTGTTTCCAGGAAAGGGAGAGAGCCAGTGCCGTAAGACAAACACAACATCCATGCCTCACCGAGATTCGAACCCGAATCCATCTCGGACGAATGATAAGAAGCCATCGCTTAGATCATGGAGCCACCGGGGCGGCGTCAATTCTTCAAGCATCCTTCATAATTCTGGGGCCCTTGAAAATGCGAGGCCCGGGGCTGCAACCCTTCTAGCCTCCATTTTAAATGAGCTCTGGTTACCCCCTTCCCAAATGCATACCCTCATATTTATACCCCGAAATACGCATGTGTGATCCACCTAAAGCTACCTAGATATCGTTAAAATGCCACAGCTTCTTTTATAGAGATCATGAATGTTAGAAATTGCGATGCAAGTGTAAGGAATACGTCTTTTGATGAGGGTTTAGTTAGAAAGTTTCGTAGTCCAATATCCTATTCTATTCCACTGAAACAGAGATACCATTTTCCTAGAGTAAAAGTATCATGTGTTGTTTTTAAATGTAGTATGTGTCTTAGCAGTAATATCCTCTCGCAGTAAATAGTGAAGAATATAATTCATACCTGCTACCTTACCCTTGAAATAATTTTCCGAGTCCGCATTTTAAACCGTAAACTAGATCAGAAATTATCAATAAGTCCGTATTTGCCCGATCTATAAAACACTAAATGTAATTACTTCAACATATCGATGATTCAAGAAAACATTTAATACATCGGAGTCAAAGTTAAAACATCGTACTTGCAATTAAAATTACAAATTTAAAACTCATTAGAAAACATCGTATTTACAATTAAAATTACAAATTAAAAACTCATTAGATGTTTCGGCCTTACAATAAGGCCTTCATCTGATGATGGCCTTACAATAAAGCCAAAAGATCTAATGAATCATATAAGGCAGAAAGATCAAATGAGTTTTTAATTTGTAATTTTAATTGTAAATACGATGTGTAAACTTTGACTCCGATGTATTAAATATTTTATTCAATCATCGGTATGTTGAAGTAATTACATTTAGTGTTTTATAGATCGGGCAAGTACGGACTTATTGATAATTTCTGATTCTGTTCGCACGAGTTTTGTGAATTTGAGCAATCGCAAACTAAGCAAATACAGTATGTATTTATACCAATTCGCAGGGGAACTGGGCACGAAGGGAGCACATTTCTATCCGATTGAATTTTTAGAACAAAGACATTGTGCTCATAAAGAAAAAACTTAATGACACAAGCTGTTATGCTTTCAAAATACAAGCTGAAAATTGGCATACTGTATGCTGCTTCTGTAAAAAAGCCGGTAAAGCGTTTAAATGCCTCATATCACATTTGCTGTTTTCAGTAATCATTATAACCCAACACCAAGTTCAAAAAAGCACTTATTCTTCCTGGATGTAAGTTATGGAGCAGTTCCTGAAATTTGAACATAGCTGAGAGACCCTTGAACATTGCAAAGGTATCTGTCTATAAAATAAGTTACATCGGTGAAAATGGCCATGTTTTTAGCTGGGTCATTATATTTCTTTTAGATTTTATATATTTATTTATTTACACTGACGGAAAAAAATTCCTACACCACGAAAAAATAGTTGTAGAGGAATGAAATGGAGGCAATACATTTGTATAGGTAACATATTTAATCGATTAAGGTTTCAAGATCACAGCTTATTGTAAGCGCGAGAAGAGCCATTTTAATTGTGAAATGCTGGTACATTAATAACCGGTGTAACCGCCAGAATGTTGAATGCAAGCACGCAAACGTTCATGCATTGTGTCGTACAGGTGCTGGATGTCAGTTTGTGGGATGGAGTTGCATGCCTGTTGCACTTGGTCGGTCAATACAGGGACGGTTAATGCTGGTTGGGGGGTGACGCTGGAGTTGTCGTCCAATGATGTCCCGTACGTGCTCGATTGGTGAAAGATCTGGTGATCTAGCAGGCCACGGCAACATGTCGACACTCTGTAGAGCATGTTGGGTTACAACAGTGGTATGCGGGCGAGAGTTATCCTGTTGGAAAACACCCCTTGGAATGCTGTTCATGAATGGCAGCACAACAGGTTGAATCACCAGACCGACGTACAACTGTGCCGTCAGGGTGCGTGGGAAAACCACGAGAGTGCTCCTGCTGTCATAGGAAATTGCTCCCCAGACCATAAATCCAGGTGTAGGTCCAGTGTGTCTCGGCCGCAGACAGGTTGGTTGCAGGCGCTCACCTGGCCTCCTTCTAACCAACACACGGCCATCACTGGCACCCAGGCAGAACCGGCTTTCATCAGAAAACACAACAGATCTCCACTCCGTCCTCCAATGAGTTCTATCTTGACACCACTGACGTCGCAAACGGCAGTGGTTTGGAATAAGTGGAATGCACGCTACAGGGCGTCTGGCTCGGAGCTGTCCTTCAAGTAACCGATTTGCAACAGTTCGTTGTGTCACTGTGGTGACAACTGCAGCTCGAACTGCTGCCGCAGACGCGGCACAATGCGCCACGGTCATACGCCTTACACGGCGGTCTTCCCTCTCAGTAGTGCCACGTGGCCGGCCGGAACCCGGTCTTCTTGAGGCAGTACCTTCCCTTGACCACCGCTGCTAACAATCATGCACAGTGGCTACATTCCTGCCAAGTCGTTCTGCAATATTGCGGAAAGAAAATCCACCTTCTCGTAGCCCTATTACACGACCTCGTTCAAACTCCGTGAGCTGTTGATAATGGCTTCTTCGTCTTCTTAAAGGCATTCTTGACTAACATCAACACCCTACGTCGAATCTCAACGATAACTAACGCTCTCGAACGTTACAGCGCGTATTTACATCAAACCTGCTTTGCATGTTCCGAGGGGCGCTACTAGCGCCACACGTATGCGCCGAGCGCGAAATTTGCATAGACGTCATCTTACAGATGTACTCTTATCGCCTACCAACTGTCGTTTATCTAACACAACAATTCTTGGTGTTGGGATTTTTTTTTCCGTCAGTGTATTTATTTATTTATTCTGCTTGGCGGCAGGATTGCAAGTGAGCTGCGCAAAAGTTTCGAGAATTTCATTCAATCCATAAAAGAACATCCATTTGAAAATACATACAGCATATATTAAATCTTTCTATTTCTTTTTTTTAGACATTAAATCCCTTGATAGATATTTATGAGAGTTGTAAAATAGGTACATTGTTTAGCATTAAATCCTGAACTACAAATTTCAGGGTAGACTATTTATAACGCCCCTATTTAAAAATTCTGTTCTTAAAAAATGTGATGAATGAAACGTTATTTTATTTTTATTCGGATGATCCTGAGAAACCTTAGAACAGTCGTATTTTGTGAGAATGATTTGTCTTTTCCTGCTACCGAGATTTTTTATGAAAAGTATCTTTGATGTGTTGTCCTCATCATATCAGCAGAGTCGATTATTAAATGTTTCATTGACTCAAAACTAAGTAGATTACTTTTCCCAGTTAAAGTGACATTCATATCCTTGTGTAATTAACGGTTGCATTGCTACTGTTATATACTCACATGCTGCTAGCCCCAAGTACAGCAATGTATTTTATAATATGTGAAAATTTCATTAAATTTTTATCATTTACCATTTTAAAAGTTCGACGTCCATGGGAAGATGCAAAACATATTTATATCGTGTAGGAAGCTAAAATATGTAAAAGTTATTGGTCGCGTTTCATAATTATTGCACTACAGTTAGTGTTAATATTGCCAAAAATGTCTACACTCTAAATGATTGTGTTTTGATGAAGGGCAAACGTCGATTTCCTAAACGTTTACCTCATCATTACATTATGAAGAAAATTGGGTATAATTTCAACTTTTTCACTGCGAAGGAAGTCTGTCTTCCAATAACCTCTGTCCAATGAAAAATTAAAACATCATTCGGACATTTAAAACAGGACCAGTTCCATTGCAGTTATCCTTCCTTAACCACTAAAGAATACCTATAGAAGACCGCTCACAAAAGTAAGAGCAAAAAATTCCAAAGTTTTCACGGGACTTTCTTCCATTTTATTCCATCGAAATATATATATATATATATATCTTCCATTTTCACCTTGACAGCTCTTTAATATTTCACGCATCTCAAATATTTAAACAGTTCGTGGTAAAAACAAAAGCAACTTAACACGTCTCCGGCTGAAACACTACCAGTTTCTGTTTCCCATTTGTTACTCAAAATTGATTTGGTTTCGACTTTGTATTTCCATTAAAAGAAAGGCAGAGATAATTCCCTTATGCCATCTGTTTTTCCTATATTTTCTAAACATGAAAGTCAAATTGCTGGAATTTTAGAAACATGCATTTCTCTAATGAACAAATACGTTGCTCAAAAATTTGTTTCAAACTCTACAGCCAACTAGTGTCAGTAACGGAAACGTTATTTTCAATCCGCAGAGTCGACAAGAAATGTGAAACGAAACTGCCTCAATTATTATCCAGTTTCCCTTGCTAAGTACAAAGATTGAGAATAAAAAAGGAGATGCGTAGCTCACCGGCGATCGCAAAAGATGGAGAGCGGGAGCGTGAATAGCAACGAACCGAATTCAGTTTCACAAAGTTTAATGAACAAGCTATTTTTTCCATAAAGAAAAACTTTATTTCTTGAAATAACGATGTGTTTTAAAGAGTCTAAAAATTTACCGAAGGAAAATGCCAATGATCACGATTAGGAAACCTCGTCATCCGAAGGAAAGTAAAAGACACAGAAGCAATCGGCATCATTATAAGCTGGGAAGAGCAACATGTACGCAAGGAAGAGATACCTGAAGAGCCGAAATATTTTAGCTTTCAGACTGCAAAAGAAAGAATAGTTAATACACATGACGGATCATTTCATAAAATACCCTCTGATCGATCAAAAAATACTACTACGTTATTAAAATTGTTATATTAGTTGCAGTCCAATTTAAGCCCTGTGAATAAGTTATCTTGAGCACATAGTTTCAATATATTTCAACCTTTTCTTGCAACAAATCCTCACACATCGTACAATTATCATTTCACCATTTTACTGCATTTAAAAAAAAAAAAAAAAAAGGAAAAGTGTTCCGCAGTTGTTTGTTTAAGCGTTAGAACATTATTAAAGTTATTCTATAAAACTGAGCAAGATGTTCCCATAGTGTTGACGCATTTCACGCATTACGTGTGAAGCGAAGGACATTTTTACATAATTCCATGTTCAATCAAATGAAAACGGGATGATGAAGGTAAACATTGCACAAAAAATATGAACTGGAAAAATGTATTCCCCACATATATTTTGCTTCTCATTTTACAGTGATATCATTTGTTTGAATTATCTTCTCATTATATCAATTCTCAGCTAGCTATTGCCGTTTGATGGGAGATGGAAGGCACCAGCTGCTACTGCGTTGTGGGAGCACGTCAGTGGAAAGTTCTTTATCAACTGCTAATGAATTTTTGTTTTGTTTGGAAGTTTAACTACCACCGTGAGCACATCGATGGGCTATAAGCAGTCGTCTGTTTCTAATTTAAGGTCACAGGTTCCGGGGAAGGGGGAGAGCCAGTGCCGTACGACAAACACAACATCCATGGCTCACCAAAATTTGAACCGGAACCCTCTCGGACGAATGATCAGAAGCCAGCGCTTAGACTACTGCGGCGGATTTCTAATGTTTGAATATTATCACACCCTGAAGAAACCAGCATCGTTTCCGTATGTGTGACAAGGACTATTGTTTCCTCACGTGAGCAGTATCGTTTCCTCAGGGTGTGAAAGTTGGCGAAGCCCATATTCTGCGTGTTCAATTGTACGAACTTAAGAAAACAAGTAAGTACCGCACAGGCATGGACGAACACCGACAGCGCAGACTTTTAGACGTGGAGAAACAGCCTCAACTCTTCCAAACATTTTGATTTTATTTTATTGGAGACTTAATGACAACCGTGAGCAACTCGATGGGCTATAAGCTATCGCTAGTCCCTAATTTTGGGCCACTGGTTTTAGGGATGGGAGAAAGCCAGTGCCGTAAGACAAACGCAACATCCATGCCTCACCGGGATTCGAACACAGACCCATCTCGGACGAATGATCCGAAGCCATCGTTTAGACCACTTTGCTTTTTGATTTGGGATTGCATACAATCAGGAAACGATAATCATCGTGGTAGTCAGTCAGAGAACGAAGAAGACGAGGAATATAGGAGTCTATCAAAATAATGGGGACACCGACTGTGACTGGTGTCCACATAGACGGCATGGAGGTGAATCCCTGATATTGTGGGGTGCCACATGATGGCATTCCTTAGGGTAATTGCTTATTCTGCAGGGTCGTGTAACATCTGCAACCTACGAAACTATTCTTGAGGACCACCTGCACCCAATGTTTCAGACATTTTCCCTAATGACAGTTCCTGGTTTCAAGCAGATAAGGCACGCGTGCATTGTGCGAAGCGTGTCAAGTTGTAGTTTGCAGATCGTGAGGTACAGCAGCTACACCGATCACCTGAATATTATTGAACATTTGTGGGAATATCTTGAGCAAAAGGTCAGATCGCACTTTATTCCAACATTACTGGGACAGCTTAGACATATTTTACTGGAACAATAATCCCAAATTCCATTATCTTATGTGCATGACTTGCATAAATATATTCCAAGTAGAATTGCTTCTGTTCTAAAAGCACCAAGTGGGCCTACATCTTATTAATAAAACGTTATCCATAAACAGTAAGCGTTTCCATCATTTAAAAAACCCTGTACATGGAAAAGAAAATCGGAGCTTATTGGTGGAATAAACAGCCTTATTGGATCGACGCATTTGATTTATCTTTTGATTCAAAGTTTCCAAGTTCAGTCAATGTCTTTGGGAAATCATACGCAGCAGGTTAGGGTCTGGTTTTCGTTATGAAGCCGACAAAAAACAGACCTTAACCAGCTGTTTTTGGACAGCACTGTTACCGGAAACGAAATGTGGGCCTGCTATCAAAACGTTAAGCATCAAAGGCAGTTGTCTAACCGAATCAGCTCAACTACCACATAAACCGGAGGTGGTCTACACTCGGCAAAAGTCATGGTGAGCGTCTGGAAAAATCTGAAAGCAACTGTTCACTTTAATTTAATACCACCAAACAAATTTATTGCTGCTGAGATGATGCGTTGCCACCAGCTCAACCGTCTGAACTCTTTAGTTTAGAGCTCAATATTTCCCGGCTAGTAAGTTGGAGTCCTAATTCACGAAGTTAACAATCGTCATCAGAATAATCAGGGCACTCCAGAAAATACGAATTTTAGCTGGAAGTAATACTTCCATTCAACGTATTCTCTTGACCTTCCTGCATCAAACTTTCACTTATTTTCAATGTTTCGGCAATATTTGCATGTTCAAACTTTTCAGCAAGTGCATGGGCTTTCCATTTTCGCCTCCAAATCTGCAAACTTTTATTGACCGAGAAGTGGAAATTTGTTGATAAGTTGACAAAATATTATTTATTCTAATGCTGTACACATTGTCGATTTAACGTCATTTGTAGGCGTGTATATGTTTTACGTCACGTTTTGGTTAATATTCGAAAATAGCAAGTTTTTACAAGATGAGCGGTATTTCCTTCGCTGTGAGTGGAACCAAAATAAGCTGTTTCTTGAATGCGCATCTTCATTTTTATCTTAAAAGGCTCCAGAAGACTGGAATATTTATTTCTATCGGTGTACAAAATATTTCACTACTTAGTCGAAAATAAAATGCTCCATGAAATTGATTTACTGTAACATTTTTGGGTATCACAGTGAACCCAATTGTTATGTTGTAGTTCTGTCGGTCCAGCAAACTTCGAGTGGAACAGCAGAACTCGCGACGGCAGTTCTTAAACTTACACTAAAATTACCGTTACATTGTTCTACAGTACTACCACTATTTTCGCTATGACTCATAAAAAAGTTCGTTTTCACCAAATTACCTGAATTTTCTGAATTAGGGTGCTCGTACAAGAGGCGATGAGTAAACGAGAAGAAAACGTGTTGAGTAAAAACAGTATAGAATTTAGCTCGTCAAATTTCATGGTACTACTTTCCATGGACGTTTGGGATACCTAGATTTGGGATATTGCAACCCTCTGCTTTCAGAAACATTTTCCACTTAAGGGGATAGCGTTGAAATAGACGCATCAGTGAAAAACAAAACTGTTGAGCACTACTAATTGCTTGTTGATGCAACGTCATGACTCATGCCTAGATGATATCGTCAAAAATTTTCTATGTAATAAATGGAAACGTAATGCCTTAATACCAATCAATAGAAATTAAATGAATATAACGCTGCTTCAAAGTTGTTATTTCTTCTATCTTTATATTATTTTTGTGCATTTGCATATTTCAGTCAATTTTGTTCACAGAGCTGGAGAAGTATAAACTCTCTAGTACAGAGCAAATTTGAGGATGTTTCTGAGTTATCAGTCATTGGAATGTTGATGGCAAGATCTGGAAAATTAAAAATGAAGTACTGATTCTTATTTCCCATGTCTAGTTTAGTCATAAAGTTTTTATTTCTCCAGATAAGTATTCTTGTTTCACTGTTTTCATGCAATAGTAGAATCAAAGTACAGTATGAAGTCATGTCCTTCTGATTAGCAGTACATACGTACATCGCTTAAGTGTATTCCAAATCAGTCTCCTAGAACAGTAGAGTTGAACCAGTAGAAATTAGAAATCCTGCGTGTTATAATTAAACTTTATTTAATATTTTTTTTTTCATTTTGGTATTTTACAAATATGGTGTTTTATGTAACGAGACACAATTTCATCACGTGGGTTTAAGTAACAACTTTTGAGTATGGTTTGTTCCGAGTAGCAGGTGTCCCACTAACTTCGCAGGTGTTATTCTTGACAAAATGTTTCCCACGCCATGTTTAATGGTCACAACTCTTGATGCTATGCATATATACTATAACATCATGGGCGTTAAGTTCTTCCCATTGGGCACTGGGATAGGACCACACACCTCTACGACTTCCGGAACAAATCATAACATAAATGTCAGACACGCAGTAAACTTAGCACCTTCCAGCCTCAATCGACGAACCAGCTCTTTGGTGCTGATATTTATGCTGGAATCCATAAAAGATTACACTGAGTCATGATAAATATCCTAACATTAGCTTTAACAAGATATTATTGCTTCCAGATACTGCGTCACCCATTTTCCCTCAGAAATGTCTAAACCGTATCTCATTAGAAGTGTATTTTAACTTTTGCTTTCTTATTTGTACAAATGATTTACTTTGATTTAAATTTACCAATACCATTTTAGTTGGATTAGTACTTTAAAGGATTATCTCCTCAAAACTGTTTGCGAAAAAAAAAACTTAGGCTTCATTAGCGCAACTTAAGTTTCCAATTTTTAAGTTAGATCAAACTTTCTGCCGCGGTTCCTTCCATGTATAGATGTTCTTCATCAATTTGTATGTGAAAAACGGTCTGGATGCTTTACACTGAAATCAGCAGTAAAAAAATGTACAACTCTTTCAATGTTATACTTCACAGGCATAAAATATGCACTTTTAGCACTTATTGCTGTTTAAACCTTTCACCACGAGAAGGCGGTAATGAAATCAAATCTAATTTTTATCGTGCACCTCTTCCGCGGTTCCTTTCTTCGATGGTAGAAAGTAAATATCCTAACTGGGAGTGGCTGAAATTTATCAAGTAGAATTACTTGGGAATTCTTGTGGCTCTTTCCAACACAATCTTAAATGTTAATTCAAAAACTAAAAGTAGTGGGGAAGTTTTGCATTTTTAATGTATATTTAAAAAACAACACAGAAAGAAAGAGAAGAGTAACGCATAGAGAGAGCTGACAATTGCCTTCTATAATTTTCGAAGCGCATCTTATCCCCGGGAACTTCAAAATATTTCAGTTGTTCATCACAGAGCACAACACCCATGTTTTTTACCTATAGAAACAGACATTTGCAGACACCGTATAAGGCATTCACGGTGACGCAGAGGTCTAACGTTGTCTTAAATCTGAGCGATAGCATTTTAGGTGAAATTTTCAGAAAAATCTGTCTGAAGCTCTAAGACTTAATTTTTCAAACTTTAAAAATGTGATGTGCAGGCTCATAGATATTGATTAGATTTGCTCTAAGTCGCCAAGCTAAAAAGATACTTATCTAAAAGTCGAGTATAATTTGATGTCTGAAGCACGATAATTAAAATCTTTAATGAATGAAATATTTACAAGTGAAATAATACGAACACAAGATCTTTCACAAGAGCGACCCTTGCATCATCAGCTGAAAGACTACGCCAGTCTTTCAGCTGATGATGCAAGGGTCGCTCTTGTGAAAGATCTTGTGTTCGTATTATTTCACTTGTAAATATTTCATTCATTAAAGATTTTAATTATCGTGCTTCAGACATCAAATTACACTCGACTTTTAGTTATTCTCAGCAAGAAAATATTTATCGCTTATTTGTGACAGCTGCAACTATCCTAAATAAATCTCGCTCCTGTGTCCTAACGTTTGACTCCATTTTGATGATATTCAACAGAACCGGTTCAGTATACCTCAAAAATAACATACTAACGTTTTGTCGCAATAGAAGCAGTTTTACGGAAGTTATGAGAATAATGGCTGTGGAATAAATCTTGCTTTTGTGCAATGACCTTTGACCCCATTTCGTTGATATTCAACAGAACCGGTTCACTATACCTCCGGAACAACATGATGAAGTTTTGTCGCAATCGAAACATTTTTAGGTAAGTTATGATGCACAAGGGCAATGGAATGGATCCCACTCCAGTGTCATGAACTTTGACCCCATTTCTCTCATTTTCAATAGGATTCATGCCCAGGTGGTTCCCTACCACATACTAAAATTTCATTGAAATCGCACCATATTTACGCATGTTATGACGCATAAAGGCAATGGAATGGATCCCACTTTTATGCCCTGACCTTTGACCCCATTTCGCCCATTTTCATAGGGTTCGTCTCTAGGTGGTTCCTTACCAAACGCTAAAATTTCATCGAAATCGAACCATTTTTACGCAAGTTATGACGCATAAGGGCAATGGAATAAATCCCGCTCTTATGTCCTGCCTGACCTTTGACCCCATTTCGCCAATTTTCTTTAGGGTTCGTGCCCAGTGGTTCCCTACCACATACTAAAATTTCATCGAAATCGAACCATATTTACGCATGTTATGACGCATAAAGGCAATAAAATGGATTCCGCTTTTATGTCTTGACCTTTTACCCCATTCTGCCCATTTTCAGCACGGTTCGTTCCCAGGTGGTTCCTTACTACATACTAAAATTTCATTGAAATCGAACCATTTTTACGCAAGTTATGATGCATAAAGGCAATGGAATGAATCCCGCTCCTATGTCCTGACCTTTTACCCCATTTCATTTATTTTCAATAGTGATTGTCCCCAGGTGATTCCCTATAACCACATACTAAAATTCCATCGAAATCGAACAATTTTTACGCACGTTATGACGCATAAGAGCAATGGAATGGATCCCGCTCCTTTGTCCTGACCTTTGACCCTGTTTCGCCCATTTTCAATAGGGTTCGTCCCCAGGTGGTCCCCTACCATAGACTAAAATTTCGTTGAAATCGAACTATTTTCACGAGAGCTATCGTGCGGACGGGCAGAGCTGGAGCATATACGCTTCTTCAACCTACGGTTCGAAAGCGTAAAAAATGATATATAATTTCTACCATTTCTTTTGTAATTGGACTACTTTAACGAAGTCAGTGTCTACCTTCCTTTAGCTCCGACGTAGGCTCCTACTTGAGGGTGCCCACCTGGAATTCTTGCTAAATTGCCGGGACTTGAGAGTCACCCCTCGTTACGTATCACTGCAAGGCCCCGCCATTCCAATACGGGATTCACTAGTTCTTCGTCATTCTGAACATAGACGTCTGACCACAGAGATCCACCAAAAACGTGGTCTTCTAGACATTTTGAATCGCCGAACTTACGTAGCGTATGGTGCGCTGTCTTACTCGCACCCTTATGCATTGGATCGACTATTCATCGTTCGTGTTGCTTCTTTGGATACTGAACTACGAAATGCCCGTCAGAAGCACATTAATGAACTGCGTATCATCATCATCATCATCATCATTGTCAACCATTATCAATCCACTGCTGGACGAAGGTCTCCACAAGTTTCCTCCACAACGGTCTGTCGTGTGCCAGTCTCCTCCATGTCACTCCCGCATACTTTCGAATTTCATCCACCCATCTCCCATGTGGTCTTCTTCTGGGTCTTTTCCTGTCCCTTGGAATCCAATCTAAAATTTCGGCTGTCCATCGATGGTCTGTCTTCCTGGCAGTATGACCAGCCCATTGCCATTTCAGGTATTTAACTCTGATCATGATATCTTCCACTCGTGTCATTTTTCGAATCCACGAGTTCCTCTTCTTATCTCTCCTGGTTACACCAAGCATACACCTCTCCATGCTTATTTAAGTTGTCTGCAGCCTTTGTATATCTCTTTTAGTTAAGGTCCACGTCTCTGCACCATACGTAAGCACTGGAAGGATGCATTGATCAAACACTTTTCTTTTAAGACATAATGGCATATTGCTCTTGAAAATTATGCTGTTTCTTCCAAAAGCTCTCCAGGCAAGTTTTGTACGCCGATTCATTTCTTCATCAATGTTACCCTCACTTGATATCTGCTGTCCAAGATAAACGTACGTGTCTGCTATCTCCAGCTTTTCTCCATCAATCGATAAATCTTTATTTCCTGTAAAAGCATTGAACATCACTTTTATCTTCTGAAAGTTCATTTTTCATCCCACTTCTTTACTCTTGTCAGCAAGTTCCTGGATCATACTCTGCAGCTCAGGTGGGGTAGTTGCAAAAATGACTACGTCATCAGCAAAACGAAGGTGGGTTAGATAATCTCCATTAATCTTTATCCCTTTGTTTTCCCGGTTCAGTGATTGAAAGACATTTTCCAATGTAGCATTAAAGAGCTTCGGAGATATGGTGTCACCTTGTCTCACTCCCTTTCCAATTTTTATGTGTGTTGTACTTTCAAACAGCCGAATCTTCGCACTTGCAATTTCATAGATGTTATTAATAATATCAATGTACGCATCTTCAATACCGCAGGATTTCAGGGCCATTGTAACTGCTGATGGTTTCACCGAATCAAAGGCTTTTTCATAATCGATAAAAGCTATGCACAATGGAAGTTCATTTTCCCTCGCTCTTTCAATTAGTTCTCTCAGTACGTGGATATGATCTATTGTGCTGTAGCCACTCCTGAATCCAGCTTGTTCTCTCGGTTGAGCCATGTCCAGTGTCACCTTCAAGCGGTGTGAAAGAACTTTAGTGAAGATTTTATAAACCACTGATAGGAGGCTGATAGGTCTGTAGTTTCTGAGATCCTCAATGTCACCTTTTTTATGTAGTAGGATCATTGTAGCGTTGTTCCAATCCTCAGGAATCTTCCCTTCATTAAGGTATCGAGTGAAAATTCGGGTGAGTACTGTTTCGATTTCTCCACTTGCTTCTTGTATGATGTCTACAGTAATTCCATCTTCTCCTGCAGCTTTTCCCCGCTTCATGTTCTTGATTGCATGTGAACTTCTGCTGGGAGGACTGGAAGAACTCTGGTACCTTTTATGATGTCTGGAGTACATGTATCATCCCTTTCATATAATTTGGAGTAGAAATCTTTCACTCTTGCCAAAATTTCGCCTCTATTTCTTGTTACAGAACCATCTTCTTTTCTTAGTGCCATAATCTGTTTTCTTCCGTTACTGAGATGTCCATTTGCTATCTTTAGGCTTTGGTTGTTTTTAATTGTTTTCCTCACTAGTTCACAGTTGAATTTCCTTATGTCTTCAGTGATACTTTTACGTACCATAGTACAGTATTTGTCATTTTCTTGTAGGACTTCCGTCCACATTGAGTAGAGTTTAGGTCCCAGCCACCTCTAGCGAGATCGCCTTTTGGGCAGGACACAGAAACGGAAGGAATGAGAGCAAGTCTAGCGACTTTGACAGAACAGCTTGTAGTGAGATTAAAGTACAGTAGATGGCGCCACCGTACAAGTACGATATTGCACATAGAGGGGTGAGAGAATTTCAGGTGGGGGGCATAGGAAAGGATACCCATTTAACCAGTTGGTCCAGCCTGGGGGCCGTCACTTAACGTGCTCGTCCGATGTTCAGCTATTGTTAGTAAATCGCACCATCTTTAAAAGATCAGCCCAGGTTCGAACCTGAGGACCTTGCATCGATAGTCTGAACTGCTAACCTCTAAGCCATCCGCGGCTTACTTTTTGTACTGTCCTGCATAGCTCTATATATTCCACTTTGGAAGTCACATCTTCTTTAGTTGTCCTCATCTCTCTTCTTTTTTGCATCAACATTTTGGTTTTTCCTGATAATTTGTTCACATGCAAATTGTTCTTAGACCCAGCTAATTTTGTTGCTGTTTCCATTAGAGCTTTGGTTACTTTTCTGTTAACTTCAGAAATATCCACTTCTTCCGATGTTAGGCCTTCTAAAACATAGAATCTGTTCTTCAGTTCCAAATTGAAGGTATTATGGTGTTTTTTAAGGTTGGTTATGTCAATACATTTTGTTTGTCTTATGAGCTTGCCACGTTCGAGTTTTGTGTTGAAGTGTATCTTACATCTCACCAATCTATGGTCACTACCTGTGTTGAACTTGTTTAGCACACTGCAGTCTTCTATGACGAATTTTTTTACACATAATAAAATCAATTTCACTTGTCGTCCCATTTGCATGTCCCCATGTCCATTTCCTGTGTGGCTTTTTCTTGAAAAAGGAGTTCAAGATGAAAAACCCTTCTGTCTCTGCAAACTCAACGAGAGTATTTCCACGCTGGTTTTTGTTGCCGTGACCGAATTTACCTACTGAAGTTTCATTCTGTTGCCGTTGCCCTATTTTTGCATTGAAATCTCTCATAATTATCTTCAAGTGCTGCTTACCTTTATTATTTAGGTGACGAATTTCCTCATAAAATTCGTCAATTTCTTCTTCAAGATGACTTGTGGTGGGTGCATAAGTTTGAATAATCTGAGCCTTTTATCTTCTCGAGAGTTGGATAACGAGTCGTGCAGCTCTGTCAGAGGAACTTTCAACTTCTACAACTTTATCCTTCATTTTCTTGTTTATTATATATCCAACACCACTAGTTCTGCCAGTATCTGTCCCACGATAGTAGAAGAGATATACCCATGGCAAAATCATATGATGGTTAAGCCTCTCAACAACAGCAGACCCCTACTACAGACTTACTTGCTTAGCCATCTTTCCTGAACTTAAGCAATTTTCAAGTTAACCAAACCCAAATCCAAGCCTTGGAACGAGAATTCAAATTTAATTACCCATCAAGTCATACTAACATTTTTAAAACCGTTACTGAGACCGAGAACATTATTCGAAACCTCCCAGAAGAGATCAAATAGCCCGTCATAAAGGGGCTACTGCCATTAAAAGGATATACACCAGACAGCACTTACCTACAAACTCTGTGTATCTTGACGAAAGGCTACAACTTCAAGCAATCCGTAATAATCCAGAGCTTACGATAATCTCTGCTGATAAGGCTGAGTAATATATTGAATCATTCGGATTACTTTGAAAAAATGCTACATCAGATTTCGACTATCCCGCATACTATTGTGAGTTCTAACACCACCACAGCCGTCATTAGGGCCCTAAGAAAATTGAAAAAAAATAGCTTCTTGCCTTCTTCCATATCTACTAATATAGCACCTCCAAGTAGGGCAAGTGTTCCTGTTCTATTCGGTAAAGTGAAAACCCACAAACAGAATTACTCAATTCGCCCTTCGGTATCTGTTCCGTCGAACCCAACACGACCCTTAGAAAAGGCTTTATCATTGTTTTCGGCACCACTTACCTCAAATTCTGAATTTTCAATCCCAAATTCACTTGAAGCAGTCCGTCGGCTAAGTTCCTTTGGACAACCTACAGTGCCCATGATCCTTGCATCTCTCGACGTTACCTCTCTTTACCCTAGCGTGCCAGTGGAAGAAGCACATAAGCTTATTCACCACCTACTGATCACTCAGAGTCACCTATCTCAGGTCGAGGTACAGAGCGTTCTGGATGCTTTGGCACTAGTTGCTAAGTGTAATTTTTTTCGTTTTGAAGACACTATTTATAGACAAGACGGTGGCACAGCCATGGGATCACCTTTGTATGCTTTGGTGGTTTAAATTATCATGCAATCAATAGAAATAACACCAACTGTACCCACGCCCCCCTGCTATATATATGAGGTATATCGACGATATATTAGTATTTTGGCCGCATTCCCTTGAGGATCTTGAAGAATTCAGATTAAGCTTGTTTTCGGTATACCCCACCATCAATTTACGATCGAATTGGAGAATGAAGGATTTCTCCCCTACTTTGACTTGAGCATCAGACGGTACATAATCACCCACTCAATTCAGTCTTCTGTGTATCGTAAGTCAACCAGCTCTACTGTGATCACCCCATATAACTCTTACCATCCACACAAGTATGAAGCTGCGACTTTTAGATTTCTTATAAACAGAGAATTTTCGCACTCGTCGAATGCCAGATTGCGGAGAACTGAACTTGAAAAAGTAATGCAAATCGCAACCCAGAATGGGTACAGTAGGAACTTTGTGAATGTTCTGATTGCTCAACACAAGAAAAAAGGTTTCCACTACTTTAACCAGCAATAAAAAGACTATTAAGTACGTTGATACTATAGAATACCAGCCGCAAAAATCACACATCTTGCACAACATCTCCAAGAAACACGGCTTTCACTTGGCGAGTCCTCCAGTAATCTTTTCCAGCTGATGCGCAGAGGTCGGGACGACAAGCTTGAGAATGAAAAATTGTGGTGTGTATTGCATACCATTAAAGGGTCTGAACTCAGAGTTCAACGATAGCTGGTATATAGGCTCGACCCTTCGGAGCCTAGGAATTCGTACAGTCGAACACCGATATTAAACTCGAACAGGTGCCTCTAACACTGCTTTGGCCCGCACAGTCCAGGAGGGAACCCCCACCCCCTCATGGAATGATGCTTATATTCTGCTACTACGCACCAAAGAAAAAAGATCTACTTTATTTGCAGAAGCACTGTTTATCCAGCACTATCGTAAATAATGCTGTAGCGAAGACACTCCACTACTTTGCCATATGTTTGTAAACAACAATTTAATACAGTTTGTATTAAAGAAAAAATTCAAGACTTAAAACCCCCACTACACACTCAGTTAACTTAACCTAATACCACATTTCAGAGACGGAACTACGTAGTACTCACAAATTAGATGGGAGGGACCGATAATCATCAACTAATGCAAATCATTGTACATCGCAACGTCAAGATACTGACAATATACACCTTTGCACTAAGTATGTTTAAATGTAGTCTTTCACCTGATGATGCAAGGGTCGCCCTTGTGAAAGATCTTGTGTTCGTATCTTTTAACTTGTAAATATTTTATTCACTAAAGATTTTAATTCTCGTGCTTCAGACAGTAAATTATACTCGGCTTTTAGTTTTTCTCAGCACAAAAACATTTATCGCTTAAGATACTTACCGCCAGATGGTTGTTCTGTTAGTCTTAATAATGTTATTCTTTCCATTTAATGGAGCAGCAGTAATGATATTACACAATGTGAATGGCATTTCGAATTTTCTGTGTGACACGGATGTCTTCTAGTTTTCTTATTCTCAATGTCAAACTTATCATGAAGAAAAGAGTGTATAATGCACCTGTTCATTCTGTTTTTCTTTATTTAGGCACAAGACTTCCTTAATGGTCTTACATTCAGATAGCTGAAAGTACATACAAAATTTATCCAAGTAAGAAATTACGAAATTTTTATGGCAAGATTGAATGAAACCGTAAAGCGGATGATATGGTGCCCACTCCATTGGACACAAAAGCAGTGCAGGATGACTGCTTCTGGTGGTGAGGCGGAAAATTGAAGGATGTGGTCAATTTTGGAAGCCTTGTCAAAGCATCTCTGAGTGATATTCAGAGCGGCCACTAAAAGCAGTCTGTGAGAAAGAGATGACTGCGAATCAGTAAGCATCACGTTGCTAATAAGAAGAACCACTCTTTTCCGCAAATAAGTTATAAAGTCGATTTGGGTTCACCCGCAGTACTATGAGAATAGGGCTTCAGAGCTGGATGGGCACACGACTTATCAAAATTTGTTCACAGAAGAAATTCATCACTAGCTCGAAAGGAAAGGCAAACCTTTTCCATATTTTTAAAGACTTTAGCAGCAAAAGAAAGATGACCACAACAACATTACATAAAGAGACTATTTGAACGAAAGCAGAAAGATCACTTGTCCGTGTGAAAGGGTTACATAGGGTGTCTCAAAAATACACGGCAAAACTGTAGGAATGAGTTCCTCATAGGTAGATAAGAAAAAACGTTTATATCAATATAGGTCCGGAAATGCTTGGTTTCCGAGTTAGGAAGATCTGTCTACGACACTTAACTGTTTACATTACCTGACTCAGGTCTGTTTTGGTTTCCCAGTTATTCACCGGAAGGTTTTATCTCCCGCAGGTGAATTCCTTCATCACAAAGTACTGACAGAAGCTCGTTCCGACCATGTACTCAAATCAGGAGCAAGCGGATATGAACTTTATGTACGGTTTGGCGGATGGCAATGCTCTGGAGACTAGTCGTTTGTACCACGAAAGGTTCCCAGGATGAAGATTTCCAGACAGAAAAACGTTTGAAAGTATCCATCACCGCCTTTGCGAACATGGGACTTTTACCTCTCGTGCTGTCGACAAAGGACGACCAAAATCTACGACACCTGAAATAAAGGCGGAGATTTTGGATGCGACTCCTGGAATCAGCACACGAAGATTAGCAATGCAACTGCCTATTCAGCGTTCGACTATTTGGAGAGTGTTGCAAGAACAGCACTTGTACCCGTACCATCTGCAACGGGCAAGGCCTTGTCATCAGCAGATTACCCTGCGCGAGTTATGTTCTGCCAGTGGTTTTTGCAGCAGTGTGGTACAACTCCTAACTTTCCTGCCTTAGTGATATTCACCGACGAAGCACAGTTCACATGCGACGGAATCCTAAACTGTCACAATCAGCATGTATGGGCCGAGAAACCCCCACATGCAATTCTTCCATCACGTCACTAACAACGGTTCAGCCTAAACATCTAGGCAGGTGTTTTTGGCGATAAGTTATTTGGGCGCCAAGTACTTCCCAACAAACTCACGGGGCGGGCATACCACACCTTTCTGGAAAACAACATGCCTGATTTCTTGGTCGACATGCCACTGATAATACGTCAACAAGCACACTTTATGCACGATGGCGCTCCCGCACGTTTTAGCCACCTAGCTTGCAATTACTTGAATCGAAAGTTTTTTAGTCGGTGGGTAGGTAGAGGTGTACCAAGTGCCTGGCCTCCACGCTCACCAGATTTAAACCCTCTAGATTTCTTCTTGTGAGGCCATTTAAAATCATTGGTGTGTTCGACACCAGTAGGAGATGTGGAAACTCTCAGCAATCGAATTGTCGCAGGTTGTGAAACAATACGACACATGCCAGAAATTTGGCAGCGTGTTCGCGAGTCCATGAGACATCGATGAACAATTACTATAAGGTAATGTGAGCAGTTAAGTGTCATAGACAGACCTTCATAACTCGGAAACCAAGCATTTCCGGACTTATGTTGATGTAAACTTTTTTTCTTATCTACCTACGAGGAACTCATTCCTGAAGTTTTGCCGTGTATTTTTGAGACACCCTGTATATCATAAAAATAAGAAAGGAATTTTGATCTTTTTTTACAAAAGCAAAACTTGACTCTTAAGAAGAGGTATACCTTTTGAGTGTTCACAGTTACTCATTGTCATATTCTTCCTCAATTTTACAGAAAACGTATAGACATCTACACCCTGAGCTGCGAGTACTCCTCTAAGGTTATGGAGAGCAGCAGCCTCTAATGATATTTGAATTTATCAGAAGAAAAGAAAACACCCAAACTCGGTACTCAAGAATAAAATCGTTGCAATAAACCAAGAATAGAAACCGAAATACTCTTTTCCCATTTTCATATCTTGGAAAGGCGGTGGACGGTGTTTGCGATTCTGAAAGAAAGGCATTCACATATCATCGAGAATTATCGAAGAGGCTGAGAAGGGATGGAGTGAATACTATAATTGTGGGGAGCATAAGGAATGCCAAGAATCCCCCAGTCAGTATGAAACTTATTTAAATAACTGCTTTTGTTTTAATTTACAGGGGCTCTCACATAAAACACCGTGATGTAATTGTGACGAGTATCCCAGGAATGACTCTGGGGACATAGATGCAGCGGGAAATTAATGAATCAATAAAAAAACGAAAATTATTAGCTTTCATTTTTGTAAGTTTTGGCAGATTGTTAACATAAAACATACATCAAATGCAAGTAGCTGCCGTTGCTACATAGCTCATTTGCCCATCATTTTTAAAATTTGTAGATGTAACTCAAAGAAAAAATGTTATTTTCAGGACAGCAGTTAAGTGACAGGAAGAGAATTGCAATTCGCCTGTAATCTTCACTTTATAAAAGTAACCTTTGTGAGTATTAATGCGTTTAGCGTGACTGCTCATAAGCGTTATTAAATTGCTACAAAAGGAGAGCGTGCGCGTGCTTTTGCATGCAGGTGTGTGAAAAACTGCAGTTGTTAGATTTCTGGGTGCATTGCTTTTGTTCAACATCTCATCAGCACTTTATCAGTTTAAGATGGGGTCCTCGGAAGTAGATAGGGGATCAGTCTATCACAGAAAAGCATTGGTACACAATGCGCAAAATCGGGCGAAATCATCAGCGCTAATTCGTCGCAGCGGTCGTTGCTTGTGAACCAGTAGAAGAGTTCCATAGAAGCAGATTTTCCTATTTTCTCCTTAAACATATTAAGATGATTTCACAGCAATATCAGAGGTAGCACTGAGGCCAATTGTATTCTATAGGTAAACTACGAAGTAAACAAAATTCGTAAGGAAAACGTTTGTTCATCACAGCTGTATGGTATCCTCATGAACAGGAAAAAGTGCTACGTGTTATATAGAAAGGAAAAGATTTTTTTGCGTGTTATGATGTGTTTTTGAGAAAATCTTTATTATCATTTTATCATCGTATCAACAAAAACTGAGTCCTTCTTGAAATTCGACGAAATGTCTTTAAGTAACATACTGAAAAAAAACAACAGAATAAGGTGAATTTCAAAGGTTGCATCTATCCTGATGGATTAATTTTAAAAGCCTAAATATGAGTTCTTTTTACAATGACCAGAAAGCTTATTACGTTCTATTTCATGTCGATTCATGCTTTTCAAACACGTTAGTGTAAAAATGTTTCCTTGAACTTTCAACAAAGCTTTTAGGGCAACCTTTGCATTTTGCTGTAATTCGCACAATAAAGTGATTTACTCATACGTAATTATATTCATTTCCCGAAATTTACTATTCACTTCTAGATATCCAAACTATACAATCTCGTGCGTTTAAAAGTGTGACTAACATGCGATGAATTTTCTACGTTCGAAAATGGAGCGTGGACAATAGAACCCCAACAGTTTGTAAAAGTAGAAATCTATTGGGAACTTCTTCTGAGTGATTGCGTGTGGGAGCAGTGTCTTCCTAATCCTGAGGCGGCGACAAATGTGATAAATTCTGTTCGTGCGAAATCGGACAATTGTTGAGCGCATGCCCTTCATGGTTTAACCTCGAACTCAAATGCGTTTGTCAGTAGACAGTATTTTTTCTCCTTTCTGTTTATCGTGTCCAGATTTCTTTTCCGTTTCACACAACATCCGCTATTTGTCACGCTTTGTATTGTATGAACATACATATTTCAAAATCAGCATAGAAGATGTTGTAACAATTTTTTTTTCGGTTTTGCAGGCGAAATATGTCAGACCTAAGTGGCAAAATAAAATTTGTTGATTTGAAACTAACCGCAGCTTCTGTTCTTTACTCTAACTGTAATTTTATTTAAAATATATAAGAATATTTGTATTAAATTTTTATGTGCGGTGCATGGTAATTTAAAATTTTTATGTTTACACAAATATTGTATGGTCCTTGGCTGAAATACCCTTCTGAAAAAATAACACTTTCTTAATACAGACATTTAACGTGGACCAGGAACATCAAACAAAGATCTTCGCTCTTTCCACGTTTATAAGTGAGTCACGGGAAAATGCTCATTGGCCACCACCGGGAGTCAAACCCAGGGTCTTCCAAATACGCGCCGGATATGCTTCTGCTACAACACAGCGGCCTCGAATTCCTTCTGACTCGCACACGCTAACTGCCAAGCCAATTTGGCCGGTTGCTTCTTGGAGCCCCGCACAATGCTGGGGATTCAGCAAAGATGGTAAGCAGCAACTGAAGAAATAATTAGAAGGCGAATGAATAATTAATACAGACATTTTAATTATTCATTCGCCTTCTAATTTTTTCTTCAATTGCTGCTTACCATCTTTAGTGAATCCCCAGCATTGTGCGGGGCTCCAAGAAGCAATCTGCCAAATTGGCTTGGCAGTTAGCGTGTGCGAGTCAGGAGGAATTCGAGGCCGCTGTGTTGTAGCAGAAGCATATCCGGCGCGTAACTGGAAGACCCTGGGTTCGACTCCCGGTGGCGGCCAATGAGAATTTTTCCGTGACTCACTTATAAACGTGGAAAGAGCGAAGACCTTTGTTGTCTAGCAATTGTGATCATAGTGAAATAAGTCAAATTGTTATTTTACGTCATCCAGGCGAATGCAAGGCAGACAGTTTACCCGAAGTTGTAAATAATTTCAATGTACAGTACGATCTAAATGCGAAACGAAATTTTTAAACAATCATATATTCTTACTTATCACGTAGAAAGTAGTTTGGATTTTACAGCTTTCTTTTTTGCATCTTCAGTTTGCGTTCAAAACTAATTTGCTCGTTGCATCAGATTGAGCTGCTGTGGATGGCATATCTTCGCATCTGTAAGTGGAATTAAAATGTTTTCTTGAGTTCGAAGTTTTGGATTCGGTAGATGGAATGATACTCACATTATTAGCTTTCCTCGATTTAAAATTTTCGTTCTAAGACGGGTCCATTTCATTTTTATGGACTCGCTTTTGTATTAAATAGTGTAAACATAGTTTTATATTTGCATTTTTAAAACAGGAATTGAAAAAAAAATTTCTGCACTGGACACTTGGCACGATTACAAATACGTTCCATGCACTTTCTTTCTGATTTGCATATTCATGCCACACCAGCGATTTTCCCGCTGGGTGGCATGAATATGCATTTGCACATCTGATAACATCATTTCTCCTAAAAGCGCGACATGAAGAATTGCTTTTACACCTGATTGCTCTAAACATAATCAAAAACTTTCATTTATTTTTCAAACATTTTGCTGTCCTAAATGTGCATTTCATTAAGCATTTTGACTTTGAAAGTAACACGGGAGAACTCCTTTCGGCTGCAATAACCATCAATATTATTCACACTTTTTCTCATTTTCCAGGTGTAATTTCTTCGTAAGGGTACGAAAAAGAAGAGTTGTATTTGATGAGCTGAATCTTTTTTTTCACTGATTGTTCCAAAAATATCGTCATCAGGCTGAATAGAGAGCAATAAAGCGGTAATGCTTACAATAATTATTACATCTTCTAACTTCCGTTACAAGTTCTAAGTAGTGCTGTAATTTGGAAGCAAATAATTAGACTGGGGGCTAAAAGATCCATAAATATTATTTTTGCAAAGAATGACTGATATCATTGCCAAGATTGTCCAGATATTTTCCACTCATTCTTGATGTAGTATTTTTCACTATGTGCCATATCTGCTTCTTTGTATTTGGTACATCGTGGCATATCTTGGAAAAGAAAAGGTTTTTCATTAAACGGGCAGAACCAACTTTTTTAATTTTAATTTTACATCAGAACTTGGTTCTGGTGTAAAATTTCCCAGTTAGGGAGAAGAAATTATTGTGCATTTCATATGATACCTTTGCTGGTACTATTCAGATTGGAAAAATTATTTATGTGATGTAGTTGTACACATGACAAATATATACCGGGTGATCACTGAATTATGGCCACCCCTATCAAAAGTGGATGCGACCCGTTGACTACGTGATTTCGGAGAGGGAGCGATTAATCAACCAACGTAGCATATACATATAAGGTCTGAGTAGAGCAGTAGGTAGTAAAATTCGGAGCGTGATGGGTAAACAGAAGAATTTATCAGACTTTCAGAAAGGACATATTGTGGAAGCTCGGAAAGTCGGGTTTCGATATCCCAAACGGCAGAACTGATGAATTGTTTGCAAGCCGCTGTGGTTAAAGTGTATCAGGACTGACGTGAAAATGGTCAAACAACGACCCGAAGGCAAAACTGCACAGGACAGCGAAAGGTTGATGTCAGAGGTGAGCGCCGGGTTCGACGACTCGTACACACCAACAGACGCAGCACCATTCAGCAGTTGACTACCCAATACAACAGAGGTTAACCCAGAAAAGTATTTGTCATGGCCATGCGTCACAAGCTCGCACGTATGAACTAAAACAGCAGACGACCCCGATGACATCCTTTCCTAACAACGAGTTTCATCGGCGCAAAAGACTTGCCTGGTGCAAAGTCATGGAAGTTGGACGTCGGATGACTGGAAAAAGTGTGCTGGTCTGAATAGACGCGTTTTATAACTCCACTCTGTGAATGGTCGTGTACGTATTTAATGCAAACAACCTGAGACACTCGATCCATCCTGCATTATCTCCACAGCGCAAGCCGGTGGAGGTGGTTGTATGGTGTAGGGAGCATATTTACCTGGCAGGAACTTGGACCCCTGGTGCATGTGGAACAACGTATGACTTGCTTGTTGCCTCTATACATTCAGCAATGTTGCATTTTTTTCCGAATGGCGACAGTGTCTTCCAAGATAACAATGCATCTAGCCACAGGTCTAATGTTACGCAGGAGTGGTTTTAGGAACACAATTAAGACTTCCAGCATACTGATTAGCCACCGAACTCCCCCGATATCAGTCCCATAGAACACCTGTGGGACACTATGGAACAGCATGTAAGGCGACTAGATGCACCAATTACCCCCATACCTGCATTGAAGGCCGCATTGCACACAGTTTAGTTGGGCATCCTCCCAGATGATTCCGACATCTTATTGAATTGATGCCACTTTGGATAAATGTTGTACTGAGAGCGAAAGGAGGACCTACCAAGTATTAGGTAATAATACTTGGTAGGTCCACCTTTACTCCTTATAATTTAATGAACATTCAGTGTATATCAAATTTTCACTGAATTTCGATGCACGGTTCCTCAAATAAAATCAAAAGACCAAGAATGACGTATGCAGTGAATCCGCATCACACCCTAACTCGTGGTGAATGCAGTGGTTCCTGTGCTTATGGATGTGAATTGTCCTGTATCCATATTCGACAGTTTATGCGTACTGCCAAGACATGTAAAGCATAACGAGCTTCGTCCGTCTGCAACCCATTCAACAACCTGTGCGGATCCTCAGTGATTGTTGCCACAGCCTATTTGACAAATTCCGCCCACTGTGTGGTATCCACCGTGTAAAGTTCGCAGTTTGTATGCGTACAGATCTACCACACCGTGACGGATGCAATTTGCCGATGTTCTCGGTATGGCCTCTATCTTGCCGCTTCACGAGTACTGCTAAGTACAAATAGGACCACTTGTCGTTTATGGTGTTAGTTCGACCTCTTAGGATGCCACAGCATTCGAACGGGACTCCTTTAATCCTGGTCTACCGCGTCGAGATAAATCCAGTAAACTTTCAGTTTCTTCCAATCGTCTCACTAGACACTGCAATTTGACACAGGTCATAGAACCTTATCCATCCTTTAGTCCCTTCTGTGTTCGGAAGTTTCGCAAAGCTTCTGTTACCGCTTACATAAAAAAGCTTCACTAACAAGGCTTTATCCGGCAAAGTTAACATCGTAGCAACACTCCTCTCGAACACAATTTTCAATAACAAGAAGGGTGAAGGCAGTACACAGACGATTAATATCTGCAGCTTATCACTTAGTGCTTTTGAAGGCATCACATTTGAATATATTTCGTGGTTTACATAGGTATAAAGCGCCCCTAATAGTCACAATTTGAACGAAAAGTTTTTCAGTTGCTAAACAAAATCTCCCTACTAGCTGACACTTTTCGCGCAAACCGCACCGTTAACACGCATTTGTGTTTTTATTATAAAGTTTTGAAATTTAAACGGACTTTTGACACACCCGGTATATTTCTTATTCTACAAATAGAATTGGAAAAAGTTCTTTTTGGGTCAAATAACTGCAATAACTAACAGATTACGCTCGTATCTTGGGATTCTCTAAGATCCGTAAACCTTGACTCTCTTTGGAGTCATATCTCTGCTGTTGGAAATGAAAATATTCCACATATAGCAGTAATCTTTACCAAGGTCATCCACAGGTGTTCAATTTTCCTGTCTAAAATTTTCTACGATGCGGAGGAGTAAGTTTGCGCATGTCACAAAATTATTCGATCATACGCAAGTTTTGATGCAGTCTTCCTTCATTACTAATGTGATTGCATGATGCTATGTTTACGGGTCCGATTAATTACCATACAACTGTAATGTCAAAATTCCCAGTACTAATAAATACTAACCATTTCTCTCTTTTTGTCAAATACTGTGCTTATTATACCAGAGTATTCTATACCTTTCTTTATGTTTGAGGAGCTAGCACTGTTGTATAGTCGCAATCTTTTACTTTTTAAATCCAATATATTATAAGCTGTTAGTTGTAACAAGAAATTCTTTATTAATCGAAAATTCATGAATTATTTTTCTCTAATCCCATACCTTTAAATTTCATCTAAAGCAACAACTTTTATAGGTTTTCCGAATAGATACACTGCAAAATTTTATTTCAGAAGTAGTATCATTACCATTACGTTTCTAACTACTTTGGTTTCATATGGTTTACATTTATATTTCATTTATTAAAACAAATACCATTTTAAGAATAACAGGAAAAGCATGCGTTACTGAAAGTTATGGTAGATTTTAATTATCTTTAATACAGACCAGCAATATATATTCTTTAACCAAGGAGCATGTTTTAAAGAAAGGACTTCTTTATTTGTAGATGACATTTTTTCATCATCGATCGGACCAGTTAAGTCAGTCCATTTACCCTGTTTATCAATGAAAGTGAACTGACGAGAGCGTTAAGACCTTCTATATTTTTTATGGTATGATATCTCGTAAAACTCCCTTGTTTCCTTTCGCTGTCGCTTCGGATGAGTCATCGTCCGAAACGAAGTGTAACTAGATTTGATGGTTGCATGCCTTGGCCTCTAAATGTATGTCGCTCCAATGTTTCACAAAAACTCATGCAACGATTGACAGATATTTTAATTCAGAAAGTTATGAAGCTCAGAAAAGTTCATTAAATTAATTTTCTGTTGATGCAATCGTTCAAGCTAAGTGCTAAATTGAATAACTTGAAATTCACTTTAATGCATTCAATAAAAACAAAGTTATTTCTGCAACGCTTTGAGGTGCTGTATGTTATCATATTTAGAAGAAGATAATTTCATTCTCAAAGTTTGATATACTCTTTTCTTCCCTACATTAAAAGACATCGTTCTTTTTAGAAAAAAATTATTGAACATTTTTGTTAAGACTGAGACGATTAGGCTTTGATGCAAGTTTTGGTCTTTGTATTCATGTATTCTACAGATATTGGTAAATGGCTGCCTGCCATTTGTCACGCAGCCCTCACCGGCAGCATCATGGAAACAAGGAACAAGTTTTACCCTGGTCGAACGTTCCATTTTTTGATGAAGGTATTTCACATGGTAGAGATCAAAGCTATCATTTGCATTTCATAAAATTTACTTCATAAGAATGTCAGCATATGAAAGTACATATACTGTATACGTGGTGACTTATTCAAAGCTTCAACGGCATATGCCGTGCAATAACACTGTTACTCACGTTGAATCATGCCTGTGTCGATAATGACTAGTCGACTAAGTATCATATTATTTCATTATTTATTCCAGGTATTCCAACATAAGATATCGTTTAATTGATTCTATTTACTATATAACGAAAATGCTGTATTAAAAGTCCTTATAAGCTATTACAACAGTTCTACATTGATATTAAAATTGTCCGCAGCAAACATAGTGTATGACAACACTAAGACCCAACATCTTTAAAGACAGTTTCACTATTACATCAAAGTTTTACTAAGGCAATGTTTCAAAGTTATTATACTGCATACCCAAAGGGCCAGAAAAACAGGTACAGATGAGCTTATGCAAAATACATAGCAACGTCCCCTACGCGTGTACTCGATTGCGTCCGCCAGTGCGTATATAAAGCGATAGACATCCTTGCCAGCTGTCAGAGCTGTTTTCGGCATGAGAATGACAAGTTATAACGATTTGAGTGATTTTCAACGCGGTGTCATAGTTGGCACTCGTGAGATGGGCCATAGTATTTCGGAGGTAGAAACGAAGCTCGGATTCTCACGGACGACCATTGCAAGGGTGTACCGTGACTACAAGAATTCCTACAAGACCTCCAACCTATGTTATCTTTTTTTTTTTTTTTTGTAAAAAGACATTGGGTGAACGTGACCATCGTCGGCTGTCAAGAATCGTTTCACGCGATAGGCATGCAACACTCTCTCAGGTATCATTGGAATTCAATGCTGAAGCCTCAACAAGCATCAGCGTCCAGACTGTGCAACGTACCTTGCACGATATGGGCTTTGGGAGCCGACGCCGAACTCGAGTCCCCTTGATGGGTGTACGACACAGAGCTATGCGCCTCGCTTGGGCACGGGGCAACACCGCCACTGGACACTTAATGACTGGAAACAAGTAGCCTGGTCTGACGAGTCGCGTTTCCAACTATATCTGGCAGATGGAAGGATTCGTGTGTGGCGCAAACCCCATGAAGCCATGGATCCCGCCTGTCAACAGGGAACTGTACCGGCTGGTGGAGGGGGGGTCCGTAATGGTATGGGGTGTGTTTAGCTGGAATTCACTGGGAACCCTGGTACGTCTACAAACGTCTGTGACCGGCCAACGCTATGTGCGCATCCTTTCTGACGAGTTACAACCGTTCATGTCCTGCATTCATGCTTATGGGTTGGGCCTGTTCCAAGCACAATGCACCTCTACACAAGTGTCGGGACGCCACATTATGGTTAGAGTAGCATTCATCTGAGTTTGGGGTGTAGCCATTCCCACCCAAGTCCCCAGATCTGAACGTGATAGAACACATTTGGGATGCCATGCAACGCGCTATCGAACACAAGAATCCGAGACCTCGGAATACACCTGAATTGTGGAACGCTCTGCAGGAAGTATGATGTGCATTGCCTACAGCATATTTCCAGTAGCTAGTGGAGTCCATTCCCCGTCGTATTTCTTCAGTCCTGCGCTCCCGTGGGGAACTTATCAAGTATTATACTGGTGTACCAGCTTTTCTGACACTTCAGTGTATATAGACTTTGAAACATTGCCTTAGCTTTAGTGTAATAGTGAGACTGTCTTTAAAGATGTTGGGTCTTAGTGTTGTCAAACACTATGCTTATAGGGACTTTTAATACAGCATTTTCATTGTATAGTAAATAGAATCGATTTAAATGGTATATTACGTTGGAATACCTGGTATAAATAATGAAATAGTATGATACTTTTATCGGCTGGTCATTATCGGCACAGGTGTGAATCAACGTGAGTAACAGTGTTATTGCACGCCATATGCCGTTGAAGCTTTGACAGATCAAAGTATCATAATGGACAATACATTTTAGCCATTTCATTGTGTTTAAACGATGCAGATACAATTCGTGTTATAACATGTGTTATGTATACCGTTTTTCAAACTTATGGACTAGTTTTCTGTAAATCTTACGTAATTTTTTGTTGCTTCTTGACATGTTTCTGTTCTAAACGCCGTACCTGAACCTCTGACTTTTCTTCCCTTTCGGCAGTGTCTGGCAGTCAGTCAAGTCACGACTAGATTCTAAATAAAACAGGGTCGTGTTGTGTTTGAAGGAGGTAAATGGTGAATAAATTGCATTGCTATCACGTATGAACTTAGAAAGTCTTAACATCAGCGAAGTTTAGCGTCCGTTGCTGGTTAGTCTTAACTTCCTGTAAAAGTTTGTTTGCTGATAAAAATAAACTTTGTTAATAAAAGGCATCAATCGTTTTTCTGTCTCAAAGTAATTTGTTTCCCCTAGTTTAGTTTTATAGCACTTTTTTTAAACCTGTGTGAATGAAATTATACGTTATGAGCCCTGGAAGATGAAGAACCTATTTCCAAAATACAAGCACACTAACTGCCTGGAAGCAGCCACATGAAAAAACCATTGTGCGACTTGTCGTGCTAGGCTTCTTCACTGAAGTAATGCAGAGTAAGTAATGTTCACAGACATAATAGCCATACTCCATGCTAAAAAGGGTCTCTCCAGATGTTGCATTTATCATTGCATCACTAAACGTTATTCTTTCGAGGTTTTTGCACAGACAGCACGCTTTGAATACTAAAAATCTCCGTATAGACTTTGAATGCTCTTCTCATTGGTCAACTGATTCTTTGTCTCTCAGTCGCCTTGGCTTGCCGGATCGTGTAATCACAGCTATCATGCCTTCCATTGATTTCTACGCGATTCGGTAAAGAATTCAGAGTATTTGAATAAATGGAATTGAATAAATGTATTTGAATAATATTAGACGCCGATACAACATTACTTTTCTTATCTACTTCGAACTGCACAATTTTCTATTCTGATAACTCAGAATGGCGTTTGTTAATGCATCACCTACAATTATCTTGTAAACACATTTACACCGGGCCTGGACTGCTAAACATCCACACCGGCCAGATCTATTCAAACTGCGGATGGGCCGTTCTGGTGGCTTCCGATAATACACTGCTGGACAACTGCTAAGGACGGATCATAAACGGCTATATAGCGCATAAAAAAGTAACTGTGGTTGGATGCCAAGTGAAATAAAATAATGTCAGAATGCCAGGCCATTACAAGAAAGACAATTCATTGCGCTCTGAAATCCAGAAGGCTTTGGAACGTGTTCAAGGGACAAACAGGCCATTTTGTGCAGAATACGTAAACGTGAAAAAAATGCAATTACCGTCCGCAGGCGTTCCGGCGTAAGAGGTCAATACGGGATATGGCCACCATGGAGGGCGATGCAAGATTCCACACGTCGTGTCATGCTTTGCACAACATTATCAAGCAGCTGTTGGTGTAATTTATCCCATTCCTCTGTCAGTGCACGGATGAAGGTGTCCTTGTTTATTGGAGGGCATTGGAGACCAGCAAGACTCCTCCCCAAAGCATCCCACACATTTTCAATGGGATTCAGATCTGGAGAACGTGCTGGCCATACGAGGCGTTGAATATCCTCGCTCTCAAGACACTCCTGGACAGCGACTGTTCGATGACATGTTGCGTTGTCGTCCTTGAAAATGAATCTATCACCGACAGCACCACGGAACATGCAAACATGAGGTAGCAGAATATCATTAGTGTATCGTTGGCCAGTCATAGTCCCAGTTGGAAGCACATAGAGGGACGTACGGCCATTGATCATGATGCCAGCCCATACCATGATACTACATGTCGGATATTGGTCCCTTTCCTGTATGTTTGCTGGACAATATGCAGTACCACTATCACGCCAGATCAGTTGTCGTCGACAATCAGACGATAGACTGTATCTACTCTCATCTGAGAAGAGGACAGCAGACCAGTCGTTATCAGTCCAATTGCGATGTTGATGGCACCATTGCAAACGGGCGGTACGGTGACGTCTGGACAATGGGATGCACACAACAGGACGGCGGGCGTATAGTCCTCCTTCATGCAAACGTCTGGCGACAGTTTTTCGGGAGATCCGCTTGCCAATAGCAGCCATAAACTGATTTGCTACCTCACTAGCTGTGCTGCGCCGGTGTCTTTTTGTTGATAGCACTATGTACCGATCTTCTGCAGGTGTCGTTCTGCAAACACGACCTCCCCCGTGACGTTTGCTACACTCTCCATTTGTTTGAAATGATTTCCAAAGCCTTGAAACAACACTGTGGCTGACGTCGAACTCCCTGGCAACATCTGTTATTTTTCGCTCTTCTTCAATCTTGCCAATAATACGGCCACGCGTAAAATCATCTAGGGGATGTCGGGAAGACATACTGAAAATTGAAAGTTCGTCAATTGATTCTTTCCCTTTCAACTTTGCGTTTGAACAACAACGGTCAATACGCGTCAAATCTTTTATATCTCTTATCAGCGCTATGACGTCACGAACAAGTTCGGCAATCCAAAATTTGCATACGCACAACACGTCTTACTGTATCCCGCACTTATGCTAATTTCCACATTTTCCTGCCTTCCATTTTATGGTTGCTATTGTTACTATTGTCATCTGTCCTTAGCAATTGTCCGGAAGTGTATAATGTGTAGTTGAAATTTGTTTTCCGAGGTGATTGGAGTTTTATTGCAACGATTGGAAAAATTTACTTAATCTTAAAATTAGCGCTGCAAGCATTTCTTATCTTTGTGTTCCTAGCATACGGAAAGAATCACGTCACAAAGCTTAAAAATGTAGATGTCAGTAATATTTTGCACTTATACTTGATAAACATTATTTGGCTGCTGGTTACCTGGAACCAGTCGCTCTAAATTTGGTACGGGTGACTACTTGGAGTCCTAAGAGTTGCTCATTTATGTCGTCAAACCTCAAAACAGAAAAAGAGTATGGATAGTTTTGAGTTATTTATAAAAAATATATTGAACATCATTTTATTAAGATTATTATAATCCGAAAACTGACACTGACGGTACTTAATTTTTAGTAGATTGTTGTTGGAAATTTTCCCTACAATAACAGAATGTTATATGTGCACTAATGCTTTTTCTTGCAGATTATAAGAAATCTGTAAGAAAAAGCATTAATGCTCATCGAAAAGAAAGAACATGTGATGCAAAGTACAAAAAAATGAAATGTTCTTCTGTCATGTTTCGGTCAAAGGAATATGAGCTTTGGCTGGTTACTTTTGGTTAATGAGCCGTTATTCCTTTGTTTGTGTCGCTTAAGGTTCTTTTGTCATTTACGAGAAAACCTTGTAGATGCAGTCCAGCTCGTATGTACATAGCCAAAACATACAGTCAACCTTTCATTGACATAAGGCATGGAATCCATTTCTTTCGTTTTGCTTTTTTTCCTCTTTCCCTTTACTACTTTTCGCGTTCGTGGATGTGTTTCTCTCATCGCATGCATAAAGAGACTAAAAAGCTTGAGCTTTTTTTTCTGAAGTTTGCGTTTGTTTTTATATTTAAAGCAACCGAAATTCCATTTTTTTTATTGCAGTTCATCTCCGTTTCTTGAGCTTGTGAAAAATCGTTAGAAGATTTAAGATAGTAGACTGTGTGCTTGGAGATGTTTTAAATACTACCTTTGTGCTTTTATTACTCTATGTTATTAATTAACTCGAACGACGAATTTTAAAATAACAACCAAGAAAGCAAAAGTGGGAAGAGTTATTCAAATGAAGAATAAATTCTTTTCTTTTCTTTTTTGTAACGTGATCTCAAAAAAGGAAGAAAAGGAAAAGAAACCTTGTTTTCCTTAATTTATCTCTGTTTACTGAAATTAGAATCCTCATCTGTATTTCACTGAAATTAGAAAAACAAAATCCTATCATTTTAATCAGGATTTACTGAATCATAACGCGCGGTAGATTTATTTATATGTTCTCAGAAAGTGAGGTTTCATCACGTTTCATTTATAAAAAATGTTCGGAAACTTATTTATATAATTTATTGATGAATTAACAGAAGGTTTGTTTATTTAGAATTCACTGAAAATTAAAAACGTTTTTTCTTTAAGAATGTATTTTGGTCCTCTGATTTATGAAACCCTAAAATAAAGGTGAAAATTGAAAAGATTAATTACGGACATAAAAATATATTACCACCAAATTATAAGTTTTTACGTATTCCATAAAAATTGTTTTAGCAACAAAACTTCAGTCAGCATTACTATTTCCTACAACAATGCTTACAGTGCTTATAAAACTCTGAATGAATTACTAATGATTTTCCTAGAGAAAGAAAATCCGCTTTCTGTTTCATTTCACGAAATAATAATTTGGATAAGAAAAAGTTCAATGTAGTGGTACTATATTGAACGTTTTCTTATCCAAATTATTATGTAGTGGTTCCTTTCTTTAAAGTTTTTGGAGATTTTTATTGGTGAGGAACTGATTTAAAATTAAGAGATGAGCAAGGCAAAGTTTAAGTCAATTAATAAAAAAACGCCAATATGTTCTACATTTGAAACGCAAAGAGAGAAAGTTTTGCTGTAAAACATAAGGCGTCAAACACTTGGACAATCCTGAAAAGTCAATAAAATTATAGCTAATAAATCCAAGGGCGAGAGTGATAGTGAAAATCTTCCAAATACGTAGAGACAATGTAAATAGACAAAGTCATCTCTTTTTCCGATTTATTAGCTATAATTTAATAGCTTGTACCATTAAGCCTTGCCAGATGGAGACGTCTCAGTCGCTGAGCCCATATCTACGGATATGTGAAGTCAGATGCTGACAGATAAACACACATAGCGCCGTGGGTTATTGGTCACCGTAACGTAAAGCGAACGCACTCGGCTAGTTATCGAGAGATCTGGAGTATGATCCCAGCGGTGTCCGGATAATAATGTTTCGGTTGGTGTGTGTTAATTAAAAAAAAACGTGGAAAGAGCGATGACTTTGTCTATTCACATTGTTTCCACGTATTTGGAAGATTTTCACGACCTCATATTTTCCGGAAAGTAACACAAATGAACATTCAGGATACGTATTTTGAAGCTCACATTAAAACCTAGTGCCTTAAACTTCTCTAATCTCGTGTTCAGGATTTCTTTGTAGTTTGGGCCCTTGCAGTTACCTAGGACCTTTTTTCATGACATCTATAAAGGTAATCCGTGCTTCTCTTTCAATGCCCAGCAGTGAGCTTTCAAAATTCTCAACATAACTTGTTTTCCTTCGTCTGGTCCTACAATTATGCCTTCTTTGCCATCCGACACTGCTGAAAAGGTTTTGCACAAAACTTTTCCAATTGGCGTTGGAAGTTGTGTCTCTGTTTACGGACAACTTTTAGCTTTATTAACAGGTAGAGATGAACTTAAGCATGTTTGAGTCCTATTTTTACATGAGTCTCCACCTGTTTTCCTCTCACCCCCAGTACTTCTACCTCCTCTCCCCATGTATTACCAGATCCATGTTCAAACCTGCTACATGACAAGTTTGAGTGGCTACATTATTTTGTAAGTGATCGGACAGAATCAGTAACTCATAAAAGCTTTATTTTTGTTCAATGCGATGATTTAAAGTTTCATTTTGTGGAAAAACTGTACATGTTTTCGAAATAAGCACATGGAAATTAATAAAAAAGAGGCAACAGGTGTTAAAAATTGAAACTGTTGCAGACCTGTGTGATCGTTACATTCTTTTATCTAAGACATAAAATAAACTTTGAGGTTTTGTAGAGCGCCGAAGTTAAGACCGCAAAAGCATTACAATATGCAGGTAAATAAGAAGTTAAAACATTCAAAATAAGAGGTAAAGGGTGCTCTTTATAAAAGTTTGGTGGAAATATATGCGAAGTATTACAAAGGTGAAAACATGTGTCAAACCGACAAATCTGAAGCGAGACATTCTGTCCACGTAGCTTAGTTGGGAGAGCGTGTGACGTGCCTGTCTCACAGGACGCACACGATATAAAGGCAGATAGCAGCGACAACGAACGTCCGCGTAGCTCAATTGGTAGAGTGACTTATTCCGGAATGAGGGGACCCGCATTCGAGCCCCGGCGTGGACATAAATGACGGAGAAATTTACTTCGTTATAAGCGACTTACTCCGGAGTTAGGACACAGATTCTATGCCCGTCGCAAACAAACTCGTGCTTTCACATTGACGCCCGATTGTGGAAAATGGATCCACTGACCGTTGGGTTCTTCGAAAAATGTGTGATGTTTGTTCCACACATAGTTTGGAATTAAAGAAAAATTCCTACTTCGCTTCAAGAAAAAAAAATTAAGAGGGAGGTGATGTGACGTACTACAGAGGTGAAAACATATGTCAAGACGACAAATCTGCAGCGAGACATCCTGTCCGCGTAGCTTAGTTGAGAGAGCGACTTACTCCGGGGTGAGGAGGGGGCACGGATTAAATATCCGTGGCGGACAAACTTGTGTTTTTACATACACTAGGATATTTATATTGATTAAACAAGCAGCCACTAAAGGCTTTTTCAAGTTAAATAACAGAACAGTTGTTACGCCAATTGTAAGAAAAAACTATAGAAACTGTCCGTTTATTGACGTAACAAGCATTTTTGCAAAGCATTCACTCATTAACGGATGGGCTCTTCAAGACTGACAGCAGAGAACAAAATGAATTCTGAAACGTTACAATTTAAATAGGAGTATGTTTTGATTATGCAAATAATTTTTAAATACAGAGAGGGTTCTGCTGAAGTCACAAAATACGCTGGTTGGGTACGTGCATTTTGGAGAAAAAAAACATTATTTTTGGGTGAAGTAGTGAGCTAATTTTTAATACCCGTATTTTTATCCGGGGCGGAAGTACCCGGGGGCCAACAACTTATCGTCCATCTGAAGCACGGCGGATATTTAGTGGATCGATCGATCTTGAGACTTTTCCGTAGGAGTCCCGAACCTTGACAGGCCATCGGCGACACTGTAAAGAAATATTAAAAATCCGAGGTATTTATGAGATGGGAAATGGACAAAAACTGTGAATTGAAGCACTGGAGAGATCAAGATCTACGCCTATTGTTGTTGTTTTTTTATCGGTATTGTCGTCCGCCTGTGTCGTTAGAGTGGAATAACAAAGATGGAATAAAGTAGCCTAACTCAAATAACATGACGACAGAAATTTAGTTGTAAGAAAAACTGTTATGAATGTTGAAAGTTATACGCAAGTAAACACTGCGAAATATGACAAACGAGTTCCAGAATATTCTCGTATAAATAAATTTCTGTTCTGATAGTAAGAGGAGCTTGATGTCCGCTACCAAGCCTCTAACCCCCGTAGCTGCGAATCAGTGTTTAACAAGACGCGCACTAATTACTTTTGACCAATACATTTAGTTTTATTTGGTTTTTTTAGTCCCGACGACCAATCCGGAGTGTATGAAGCATCAACATTACAAAACAAGTCTTATATATATATATATATATATATATATATATATATATATAGCGGCTAAAAACAAGTTCAGCTGAAAATGTAGAACTTGACTTTTGTTGTTTCTAATTTACTTTTACCACGGCGTTCTTGTATGTTAACGCGTGAAAAATATTTAAAAGTTTTCAGTTTCCTGAAGTAGTACAACATTTTCTTTCATGAAGGCCATTAATTCTGACAATACTACTTGTACGACCATTTTTCTTATGTCGCCAGTACATATCATTCCTTGCATCATTTCATGCTTCGCTTTTAATATTATCACTCGCGAAATATTCTTGCACTACTAACAGCATCACCAATCCAACTAGCGTGATGTTTACGTTTCTAACCCTTATACAACAGGAATTATGTAATGTATTATTAAGAGCGTCACCAGAATACAGGAGGGGGATAGCTAGCAAATAATAAGTATTCGAGTTCAAGAAATTCTGGCCAAAGCGGAGAGAGACGGAAGGACGATCACTATCATGTGGGATGGGGCAAAAACGGGTCTGGTTCATTTGCCCGACGTTTACTTCATCTAAGGGTCACTTGACCGAAAATCACTTCAACGAAAATATTGTTTCACCGAAAGATCACTTGATCGAAACGTTCATTTCACCGAAGCGTCTCTTGATAGAAAGGTACATTGCACCGAAAGGTCACTTGATCGAAAAGTTCATTTCACTGAAAGGTCTCTTTACCTAAATGTTCATTTCACCGAAAATTTAGGATTTTTTTCGTTGGAGGTTTAACAACCACCGTGAGCAACTCATTGGGCTACACACCGTCGTCCGTTCCTAATTTATGGTCACTGGTTCCAGGGAAGGGAGACAGCCAGTGCCGTAAGACAAACAACATCCTTGCCTGACCGGGATTCGAACCCGGACCCCTTCCGGACGAATGATCAGAAGCCATCGCTTAGACTAATGCGCCACCGGCGCGGGACTATGGATTTCATTACAGGATCTGTTGAACCATGGTGCAAGTTCGGCAGACAGACACCGAAACGTTAGGGGGTCATACTCAAATTGCACTTTTGGTTTCTCTGTGTCACAGAGAACGCAAAGATTTAGTTTTAAGACAAAAATAATTCATTTTAAGTCCCTAGGCCTCGGCTTAGGCCTTTTTAGCAAATTTTAATCATGTTCATTAGGTTTACATGAAAAGTTAAATTAATAATGTTGCCCATTTTTCAGACAAAAAGAATCAATTTTAGGTCCCTATGTCTCTGCTTAGGCCTTTTTAGCAAATTTTAAAAGTGCGTGCTCATGTTCATAAGGTTTACATAAAAAATTACTTTATATTTTTTGTAATGCTTATGAATATGAGTAGGGTTAAAATCTATTAAAATGGCTTGTATCAAGGCCTACAGTCAAAAACTGTATGCTCTGTGGTGGAGTAAAAGTGGAACATTATTTACTTGATTTACTATGTAACTCTTATGAATATGAGCTCAGAGGATTAAAATTTGACAAAAAGGCACAGATCTAGGCCTTATAATTGATGTTATATTTCTAAAAACCTACTCATGTGGAGGTGTTTCATAGAAATTAAAAGTGTATTTTTTATACAATCCGATAATGTTTAGGTGGCCAGTATTTCAAAAACCCGCACCACACTCCAACACATCTGTAACAACAAAATTCCAAGTTTTCGATATACTGGCCACTCGGTGAAATGATCTTTCGATGAAATGAACTTTTAGGTAAAGTAACCTTTCGGTGAAATGAACTTTTCGGTCAAGTGACCCTTCAGTGAAATGTACCTTTTGATCAAGTGATTTTCGGTCAAGTGACCTTTCGATCAAGTGAACGATACCCGGCAAAAACAAGTGGGCATCCCTGACGGAGATGTTAGACCGAAGCATCTCTAACTTTCGGACAACTCTGAAGAGAATTATTGTTAACTGAAGTTTGATAAGTCCTCAGTAGGATCATGGAAATATAATAAATGTGCGCAATCTTAACAAAAAGAGATGGAAGTTCATTACACACATATATATATATAGAGATAGATATAGATATAAATATTTTAGGAACGGTTGCTTCAGATTGAGATATATATATATATAAGTGTAAGAGTTTAGAGAGAGAGAGAGAGAGAGAGAGCATTTTGCAAAGTGGAATGATTAAAGCAAGCAGGACTTGATAAAATCTATCTAAAATGCTGAAGAATGGGGCTAGTTATTTACAACTGAAAAAAGTACAGAAGCTTAAATCATATATTTTTCGCAGGATGTCTTTTTTTTCAAGCCATTTTTGTAAAAACATATAAAAATAGAGTAAACTCACACTTGAAAATGCCTTGAATTTGCGCAGGGCGTATTGTTATTTTTCTCCCATTTTAATCAAATTTAGGATCGGTTTTTTTTTAGATTGAGAATTGATTTAGTATATCAGAGATTATATTTAGATGTTTGCGTGTTTTATGTATATATGTTGCCCCATCACATCTGAATGTTCCTTTTCGCAGACATAATATGACGGAGTGCTTATGGTCACTCAGTGTATATGTGAATAGGTCATACAGATTTCAGTTTCATCAAATCTCGTATACAAACATTTTACTTTCGGTTTCGAGAGCAATTTCAAATTTTAAAAATACGAGTTAGAAAAATGTATCTCTGTATGATATATTTGATATTGGGTAGGATGTTTAACAAAATATTAATACAATGATCACTGTACAGTTGGGTGTGATTTGAATATTTCACAGGATGTTATTCCAACTGCTTCTCTAGGGAGCACATTGCTTTGATGTCGTCGGTATATGAGTATCCACTTTTTTTACTAAGGAAATGAGAAATCAAATGAACATTTTTTCTCACATAAAATATTGAAATGATGGAACATACCGTCAGGGATGTTTTGTGAGATAAAAGGAAATAAGAAAATGGTGTAAGAAATATCTGAAACAATATTTTATCGGTGAAATATATAGAAGCAATAACTCTGTGAGCTGTTTTCGGCAGAAGAAAATCTTGAAATGGTGAACAGTAGAAGTTGCAGCAATGTGCCATGCGATAAATGCATGCATGAAACATACAGTCGAACTTCGTTTACACGAACATCGAAGGGACCCAAAATTTTATTCGCGTTAAATGTTGTTCGTGTTATCATATAAAACAGTTCGTTGGAAAAGGAACTCGTGTTAAGAGTGTTCGTGTGATAGAGCTCCAAATGTGCTTCCAATATTCCATCTTTGTGTAAAAACTAATTTGGTGTTTTGCTAATACCAGGGGGTCTCTAATATATTGTACCAATTCAAAGTAAAGTAACTTTTGAAATTACGTTTTCATTTCCATCGAAGAAGAATTACTGAAATCAGCAAAGAGAAATGTAGAAATTACGTAAAATTCCACATGTAAAAGTAGCCAGTTATGGAAAATATGTAAGCAAGATAATTCAAATCACCGTATCAGTAATATGTTTTTAATATATTATCTAAATGATTCAGTTTAGAATGAGCACTTGACAATTTGACAAGATTTCAATCAAACAGAACCCATTTCTGGAGCATAATTCCATGTGAAAATGTTCTCGCGAAATAAAGGTGCAAAACATTTCTCCCTTACACCTTTTAATGAACCTGTATTTTATTTGTTAAAAACTTTCTGATTTTGAATGTTCTTTCCCACAGATATGATACAAGAGTAACCCTGAAGTTTTTTAAGGAACTACATATGGAAGCGCCAATGCAGTCTGTCAGAAATGGAAATATCATAAATTTTGAAAACACGGAGGTCTTAATAGAATATGTTTTGAACGTTTTTTTTTTAAATTGAAAATTTTCTCAGACAAAATTCTTGGAACTTAAGACATCTCTTAATCCTAGTAATAATGAAAGTGTAGGCTGTCCCCTTTTTAATTATTCTCCTTGCAAATTCATCACCATAATTTCAGTTTCTTTATGACCGTTAAGCTCATCAAATAAAAATTGATAAAATACAAATAAAGTAATAAGATCTTCATTCTTGATGGCAATATGTAATTGAGAATTTGTAAAATTATATTGCCATCGTTTCGTTGAAAAACACTTTCATACATATTTGCGCAAGCTGTGTGTTTCCAAATACTTCGTGCAGAATTTTACGAAGCATTGGAACAACAAAGAAAATTCTGCACAAAGAGTTCAAAATTTATTCCTAAATCAGATGAAGCACCTATCCAGAATCTTTTATATGTGCGAATTGCAAAGTTCTTGTAATTCGCACCTATGAGGAATGGTGATTTTACCAGACGCACTGTCCTAAATTGTACTTCTATCATAATTATGTGCCGAAATTCATTTCCATTTGTTTAAAAAGTTCTTGGAGCACCTCTATGCGATATATAAAAGGGGATATATAAAGGCAATCCCCAAAAGCAAAAAATCGAAAATTGTTCTTACTTGGAAGTCTGGCAGTGCAGAGTAAGACGAGAGTTTGTCCGTGCTAAGAGGAGTCGCCCGAAGAAATTGGGTTTTTCTGTCCGTTTCTCTGGAACTTAATTCGAAGTGAAACCAATTTTATAAACGAAGCATTGTCCGCCTTACGCCTCCCTGAGATAGTGACGTAGTCGAGAGCAGACATTCCGATTGGAGGAGGGAAGTGATGACATCAGGATAACTTTCCTGTCTCAGACTATCGATCAAACATCGATCCTCAAGAATTTAACTTCGGAGCAAATAGGCACGCAGATGGTATCATCTTGAAAGATTACATAAAAGAAGAGGCGTATTGTTCAGAGATCTTTCGTCGAGAAGCACGCTGTGGCGAAAAATGACGCTGCATTAAGCTTCCCTTAGGTGGCTGACTTCAACAAACAGACGCTTTTACACCAAGAGTACAAGCGTGAGCACCAGAGGACCAAAAGTTTCGCAACTGTTAGAAGTATTCTTTTTGCTTCAGACTCATAGCCTGAGTTTTCAACATAAAAATGTTGTCTTAGCAGTTTCTCACATGCGCAGTCAGTTTAATTTTTCAACTGCAAAGAAATTGTTAAATGGGTAGTGTAATCTTAAAAACCGCCGTCCCTTTTGCGTAATGATCTTACCTTCTGACTTTTCGTCCAAATGAACCCAAGCTCAAGTCCCGAATGAGGCCTGTCTTCATCCCCGTCCGAATCAGTAATCCCAAAGCAAAAACACGCGACTGCTTGTAGCCCTTAGATTTGCTCACGGTGGTCATTATATTCTGAAACAAAAAAAAAATCTACAGTTCTATATTTTATATGTTGACCATTTTTTAACAAGATAACTATGATCCGAAAACTGTCACGGACGGGATTTTTTTACGATACATATGGGAATTGCTCCTACAAAGAGTCTTTAGCACAGAGTATGAAAAGGAGCCTAGCTCGACTTCATCAGAAACTCTGCGATCGTTTCGCATATCCTTCCGCTTCTGTTGTCGTGAGAATTTTTTTTTTTATGTTGTACAAGTGCAACTTTTGAATTCTTTTAATTTACAAACAAGATTTCACAGAAAACATGAATCGGACGATCTAATAGCCATCCCAAGGATAGGTGCTGTACTTTCCCTGAAGTTATGAGACCATAGCAACTACAAATAAATCAAGTAGTGAGATTTTCCGCTTCATTTTATGGACGTAATGATACACATAAATGATACACATGATGGCAAAAACAGAGCTTCTGGACAATTACAGAGGGATCTGTGGCACGCAGTTCAGTCATCTTCAATAGCGCGTCGAACCGCCTCGTGCGGCGAAACATGCTGCAATACGGTCCGGCATGGAGGCGAACTGACGCATGATATTGTCCTTCAGCAGACTGGCCCACACGTGCTGGACCGTGTTCTCCAAATCCCGGATAGTGAGATACGGAGGCTGCCGGCGTTTCAACTGGTCCCACACATGCTCGATAGGGGACATGTCCGGGGAGTGGGAAGGCCATGGAAGTATCTGGACATGACGTAGGCAGTCCTGGGCAACCCGAGCAGTGTGCGGGCTGGCATTATTCTGCTGGTATAGCACACCTGGAATCCCGGCTAATAATGAGAGCACATGGGGCCGTAGGATCTCATCCACAAACCGCTGGTCCGTAAATGATCCACGTACCACTACTATAGCTGATCGGCTATCGTAGGTTATGGCTTCCCAGGCCATAATGCCTGCAGTGAGGGAGGTGTGGCGCTCGATAGTGAGGTTGAGATTGTGGCGTTGACCCGGAGACCTCCATACCAGGACACGATGATCATCTGTCCCCAAAACGAAGCGGCACTCATCGATAAACACCACACGTTGCCAGTATGTGGCGTTCCACGTCGCTTTGGCCTGGCACCACTGCACACGGAGCCGCCGATGTTCCGGTGCTAATGGCAGCATACGTAAGGGGCGCTGGGATCGCAGATTCGCTTCCGCGAAGCCTCGGGAAGTGATTCGTGGGCAATCAGGAGCCTACACATCTACCTATATAGTGACCGAGTCCCCGTGGGATCCGTTTGTGCCTGGCGCACGATCCGTTGGTTCTCTCTACCGGTAGTCCTACTCGTCCGCCCGAAGCCGTTCCGCCGTGTAGCAGTGCCGTCACGTGTTCACTGCTCTTAACACAGTCGGACGGTATAGTCAGAATGATCCACGTAACGGGCTATACGGCGCGCCGACCACCCTGCGGTTTTTAGCCCGATGATCAAGCCTCTCTCAAAGTCCGTAAGTTGCGTAAATCGACGTCCCTGGCATCTATCCGGCATTCTTGTCACTCTGTACTCTTGCTGCGTCGTCCAGTGCTTTTCGCTTTCATGGGGCATCGACTACACGCAGGTTTATAAGGCTGTCGGTTCGTGCTTGCAGCTCCACCACATGCTGTACGGTCATGCGCACTCTCACCAAACGTGGATCATTTGCATACCAGCACGCACTCTAGCTATTTGGAAAGTTTCACGGTTGTACCATGTTTTCTTCTAGGTGCGCAAATTATATTTTCCGTGAGGGCTGGGTCCATTCTATCCTAAATATCCAATAATATGTTAAGACATAAAAGCACCTTCAGCATGAAGTGTTTCTGATGAACCGTTTTTTTTTTAAATAAACTTTCACAAATTATGACTTGAAAACTCGCAAAAAGAATGACTTGTATCTAATGCTATCGTTAGAATGTAACTGGATATCGATAGAGTAAAATTGGAAATGATGAATGTATGTACCAGAAAATAACAAATGTATAAAACTTGGTCGCAGTGCATTCGAAAGAAGTAATTTGGCATTCAGGTGCGAATTCCCCATGCAACTGATAAAAATCAAATAACACCTCAAATCAGTATACATGCAGAGTGTTATAATTTATAAATCAGAAACTTGCGTGTTGTACAAGAGAGGCAGGGAGATATCAAAAATAAAACTCAAAGAAGTATGTAGGAACACAACTGATGGGACCAGGAAGGATTGGAAATTCATCATGTTGATCAGCGGGAAAAAAAGGGATGAACACATCACCAGAAATATGAAGACATTAAAATGACCACAGGATTGACACTGTAAGTGACCTCTTACTCAATTAAATGTCTCTTGCGGAGAGCTGGTTAGATAAACAAAGCAGCGTACGGAAAGCGACATTTTAATTGCACAAGAGATTACTAAAGACACACGAAATGGCCATATTGCAGATGTGTGGAAGAAGTTAGAAATCGTGATGAACAGGTGAATTATGAAGTGAAATTGGAGAGCTGTTCCAGTAGTACGTCGAATCTGAGTGATGATGGCAATACAGGCATACACGCAGAGACATGACTACACACACAGTCTCGAAAATTATGCATATAGTCGTATGAGCACCTCTAATACATAAGTCTCAGAATTTATTTTAAAAATATAGAACACTTTTTCATGTACCAGTTTAGCAATGAATGCTATATCCGTTCAAACGACGTGTGGCTTTTCTAGACTGCGCCTGCAGGACTGTCGCCAACCGTCTCTAGATGTTGAACAGAATGTTTATCATCATCATCATCAACAACCATGGGAAGATTCCCGTAAGTTCCTGGCACTGAAGAGAAGGTTGCACAATATCTTATTAAAGTGAAAAGAGAGAGAGACAACCTCGGAAGCAGTACTTTTCTGATGTTGCCGTTTCCCTAGGATTAGATTGAATACAAAAAGTCGGCGATAGTTCTTCCGAAGCTTCTGTTTCAAATGGTAGAGGTCGTGTTTGCTCAATTGTCACGTCGTTAAATGCTAATATCTCGCGCAGAAGTTCTCATTTCGTGATTTGAAGTTCCAGATAACCCATAGCCCTTGCGCTTTTTGTTCTCCGTTCCTGACGTAAATAGTTACATTCCTCCAAGTCTTAGAGTTTCACTAAGGGTGCGTACTGCAAAAAATTAAGAACACAAATCTCGTTCCAAATTTAAGAGTAACACAAAACTTCTTCATGTACTTCATCCAAAATTCATATTGCTAAAACTGTTCTTGGGAGACCTTTTTAATAAGCCTGTTTTAAGACCAGCCAACAGCCCTAAAAAGGTATAGACTCAACAACAGAAAACGAAAAGGGGAAGGAGAAACGAAAAGAAAGAAAAAAATAGAGAGCAAACATGAAAATCACAAAGAATGGTGCAATCATGACATGTGTACAGAAGATGTACTCATTAAATGTTTTCAATTTAGCAGCCGCTGCTGCTAAATCGAAAAAAAAATTGAAAGTGCGATTTCGTGGAAAAAGAAAGTATGACGTTTTCTAAGTTGCGGTCATTTTCCGAAGGTCATCACCAATGAGATTTAGACATTGTACTTCTTGTAATTTCGTCGGCATAATTATACACTTATGAGCCATTGCATTATGACCACCAACAGCCCAGAGAAATGAGCGTGCCTGGAAACCGAACGATGGCGCAGATGAAGTTCACAGAGCAGTATATATACCACCCGAGGACCTGCTTTCGGTTAGTAGAGTGTTCGGAGTCAGAATGGGAAAAGCTGCCGATTTATCTGAGTTTGATAAAGGACAAATTGTGATGGCACGGCACCTCGGAACTACGATCTCGGAAACGACACGACTTGTAGGATGTTCACGTGTCGCTATAGTGAGTACGTATCAAAAGTGGTGCACAGATGGCCAAACGACGAACCGTCGTCCAGTCCTGTGTCAACTGCAGCTCATTGATGTCAGAGGGGAGCCGAGACTGTCGCGCACTGTTCACAGCGACCGCAGGGCCACAGTGCAACAAATCACCAGCAGCTTCAATAGAGGTTATCAGGGCGTTGTGTTACAGCATAAAGTTCCCCGCAGCCTTCTGCGCGTGGACCTACGTAGACAAAGACCCGTTCGGGTCTTCATGCTCACTGCACACCATCGCCAACAACGCATGAAATGGGCTCAAGATCATCGAGATTAGACCGTGGATGATTGGAAGAAAGTGGCTTGGTCTGACGAATCAAGATTTCTGGTGCATCACGTAGACTGCCGAGCGCAGATACGCCGATTAACGAAGGAGGCTATGGCACCTGGATGCACTGTTGGGCGGAAACAAGCCGGCGGCGGCGTTGTTATGCTGTGGGTAATGTTTTCTTGGGACACTTTATATGTAGTTCCCATTATCGCAACAGCACAATCCCTGATAGCTGTCACTCCTGTCAGGTATCTGAACATCGTTGCTGACCAAGTTCACTGATTCACGGCAGCTGTGTTCCCTGTTGGTGATGGCCAATACCAACAGGATAATGTGCCATGCCACACTGCCAGAATCGTCAAGAAGCGGTTCGAGGAACATGATGGTGACTTTCTGTTAATTCCTGGCCTCCAAATTCTCCTGGCATGAACCCAATCGAAGCTTTGTGCTTCGACTTGGAAAAACGGGTTCGCACTAAATCCCCACCTCCCCGAAATGTACAGGAATTGTGGGGCCTGCTGTTGATATTATGGTACCACATACTCCAGGATACCTATCGCAACCTCATCGAATCTATGCCTCGCCAAGTGACCGCTGTTTTGCGGGCTAAAGGGGGTCCTACAGCATATTAGGTAGGTAGTCCTAATATAATGACTCATCGGTGTACTTACGTGTTAATATGGCGAGAGATGTCCTGGGGCCTGTGACGGATGATGAGGCCTATTATGGACGATGGGACCTAGTTCAGAGCAACGGACCGACGTTTTGAAAATACGCTATACCGTTATCACGTTCGCAAAAACTGTGCAAGTTCAAAGCATTTGACAAACAGCTTTCAAAAAGAAAGATGCTTGAGGTTTTACTGGGTTTTATTAGTCGCTATCACTACATCCACAATTCATTTTCCTCTTCCGGCTTGTTCTCAAACCATCAGGAATAACAGTAATTCATAGGACCATAGGTTAGGTTTGCATACATTCTCAGCTGCTGCTACACGTTTTTTTTTTTTTTTTTTTTTTGGAACCTGAGAATTTTTCATTTCTTTTCGAAAAGTCCACCGCTACAAAATAACGTTTTTTGTTGGAAAATCCCTAACAGCTGAGTGAATAATTTCCTTGCACTTTTCAATAAGTTTATTGTAGCATTCGGTTTTAAAATTGTATCCGTATATTCCTTCGACTTTAGTTTTCAAAGAGCTGGCATACATTTTCTAAAGCATAGAAGATTGTTTCTTCTTCAATTATACCTTCGCGCGTACGCAGTTTCTCTCACTTCCTCTGAAACCGTACCTGAAGGTCCGACTACTCTATCAGTTTTCGTTTCCGTTCAGGAAAGACGAACGTGATATTTACTGATACGACGATTGCTTAAAAATTCGGTCCGTTTCCCTCCTTAGTGCTCCACATCGTCGACTACACTATCAATTTTCACATTGCAGTGATCAGAGATCTGGGAGGCGTGCTATAAAACTGCTAGTGCACTTCTACCTTTAATGTTGGTGAATGGAAGTGCAAAAGAAGTGAAATCGAAAAGTATCATTCTGTTAAAGCTTCGAATGAAGGAAGTCTAAAAGAACGACTACGGAGAAACGCGTATACAAAAAGTTAGTTAGGTTTTATTTTAAGAGCATGTGTGTATGTAAATCACAAAGTAGAGGAAGAGAAATATATGCCAGTAATTGGACTTCTTACAAGAAAAAGCACTAGAATTTTAAAAGAAATTTATTAGAATATAATCCAATTTTACAACTATCTGACATTGATTAGACTGATGAAACGATATCTAGGGAAACTTTATCTAAAAATTAAAAGTAACTTGTAGGAATTTAAAAAAAACTTGATTTTTCACAGTAAAGTACAGCATAATTTTTAAATCACTCTAACTCTGGTTCCTTGGGTCGAATTTTTTAACTCCTCGATTTTAAAATCAGAAAAGCTCCGATGTGTCCCAACTAATCGGAATCTATTGTATGTATATAACTAATTTAATAGTGTATATTAGTATATATTCAAAAGTATATGTTACTCAGCAAAACAAAATTAACGTTACGTTCCTATGTTGTTTCTATCGAGGGAGGGAGGCTGATTGTTTGTCAGGATTTTTCCAACTTCTTCGGACTTTGGACGATAGCTACTACATCAAACGGACCCAATGCATCTGAAAGTCGTGGCTCGCAGTAGCAGTAATGATCAAATAGCCCTCCGAGAATCTTGAACAATGTGAGCGACACTCTTCTCGTTAACCTCACCTCCATTTTTGAATAAGGGCAACTAATTTTCCCTGAAAAGTTTGAGAAAGAAATGCGAATTTTAATATGCCAAGGTAACCCAAACTTGCAAAGCTTACTGTAAGCAAATTCTGTAAATGGGCAAATGACACAGTATGGCGCGAAAAAAAATCTGTACCAGAAGCTGGTGCAAAAGTCTAAATTTTAATTTTAATAAGATTGGAAGCAGGGATTTTAGTGCCCTATCTTGAGCGGCTCCATCGTCAGCTGCCCAGCTTGAGCGCCTTAGTTAGAATAGTGGTATCTGAAGTTAATTTTGTTTTCCGAAACGCACTTTCAGAGACAGATAAATCCTGAAAAATAGATTATACTTAAATGATCCCTAGAGGATAAATAGTGCATTACTTTAGGCAGGAAATGCAGATAATATATTTTCGTATTTAGTTGTATCTAATAAAAAAAAAGGTTTTCCAATCCGATTTTTATACGTTACGAAAAATTAGAAATTCTATGCAAAATATTCCTCAATAGGAACGCTATCGATAAAGAAAGAATTTTTCAAATCGAACAGTTAGAAGCAAAGATATCGAGAAAATAGAATGTACATCTACGACTTCTAGCAGGAAAACTGTGCATTGTTTGCGGGCAGAAATTATACATAGGTTTTTTTCGTGGTAAGCGATATTTGAATGAAAAATAACTTTTTTCAATCGAGTTTTTAGGAGCTCCGAGATTGCTACCAGTACATCGGAAAAAGAAATATGCCCTTACGTCCTGTAATGGCAAAGGTGTTCGCAGGAAATAGGTAGAAATTATATGTAAAATATCTCTCAACCCAAACTCTGCCTGACGCAAAAAGAACTTTTAAAATTGTACTTTTGTAAGCGGAGATATAGGGGAAAACAATTTGCATTTGCTCCTCCTAGCGGAAAACCTGTACATTATTTGAAAAAAAAACTGTACCCTTAGGGATAAATCGCATCGAAGGAAGGAAAGAATTAAAGCGTGCCGAAGGAAAGGAAGAATTTTTTTTTCCGACACAATATTGAGAAGCAATGATATGTAATAAATGTATTAGTATTTTTAAATAGGCAGTACCAGTACATTAATGTCCTCTAGCGGCAAAGTTATGTATCGGAAAAGGATCAAAAGGCAAGGATCGTTTCAGGTTTCCTAATGCGAAAAGTGTTTTTCAAATAGGACTAACAGGTGAAGAGATATGATGTCAACAGACTGGCATACGTAGTGAATGTATAAGTACGTCCATTTTCTAAAAGATGTGTTAAAAATGGCTTTCGCCATTGGAAAACAAAATACATATTGCACATAGTACACGTGTGTAGCGAGCAAAATTTTATGGCGTGCATTTTGTGCAGGACGCTGAACAGGTCTAGCATTGACTACGGATAGAATCTTATGAATTCAACAGTAACAGATACACGCTGAATTTTCTTGTATACTAGTCTCTATTCAAGCATGTGATAGCTGACGGCAGTTCAACGCCAATTAATTCAAGATACATAGGAATAATATCCTCGCCCGCCTACTCTAGTCACATACAAATAGAAACCTAACCCAAACGCGTCAATAAGACATTATCTTTTCAATTTGAAAAGCTTTTAAGACGTCATCGTCTCTTTGGAAAGATTTCCCTTTTATGCTAAAATGGCTAACTAAATTTTTACAGATAATGTCAATAAAAATGAGATATTTTAAGAAATGACACGAATTTCAGATGGAAACTTAAAAGTCGTGCAAATAATATAATAAATCTATAATGTTGGAAGAAAATAAAAAGTCCATTTTTTACGATGTATATACGCTTTGTTTTTTTCGTTTCAGTCATGGAACAGTTTTCTTCACTCTCGTTTCATCAGGTTGGTACAATAAACTGTATAACTGGCATTATTTTTTTAATGCAACATAAATATGATATCTTAAAATTCATGTAAAACATTTAAGAAAAGAGTGATGGATCCTCCGCTGAATGGGTCGCCATTGAAAATTTTTAAATGGATCCTCCACTAAATGTTGAACAGCACTTGTGGCAGTAAATGAATATTTTGCTGATTTGGAATATTCGACTTCTGAAGCAAGTTTCTTTAAATATCTGTCCTTCTGTTGAAATGACCTGTTGAAGCTCTAGACTATAATTATCTGCTTTATGGTAAAACACGTTTTTTATTTTTTAATTTATCTTAAAAGATTTTTCTTCTGTCCGAGTGACGCAGTGGTTTATGACCATTCGTTCAAGATGGGCCAGGGTTCTAATCTCGGTGAGACACGGATGTTGTCTTACCGCATTGGCTCTTTCCCTTCCCTGGAACCAGTTGCCCTAAATTAAGTACAGGTAACTGCTTGTAGCCCATCGTGTTGCTCACGGTTGTAGTTAACCCATAAACAACTAAATTTTTCTTACTTTTTATGCTGATTACTGTTGGATTTTTGTTTCAGCGTCACCCGGTTTTAAGCACACACAAGAAAAATATTTCAACTGCCTTTTCTTCCATTTCTTATGGCTGGTAAAACCTTAAGCACTATAAGTTGCTCAAGGTGTTCTCCCAATCATTCTGAGTGCGTCGTACGAAAATATTTCTCAATGGATTTGGGGTGTGCACGCAATAGTGAGTTAACTTCGGTCGGTCTTTGAAAACCAATCTATACCATGAGTTTTGAGCTTATAGAGCAACGAACGAATCCCAAACTATTTCGTAAATCATTTGGTTTTACTGAAAGTTCAAATGGATTCAGTGCAATACCAAAACACATTTTAAAGTGCAACTTAACACTTACGTTGAATCTTCTAAATTTCAAAATACTAAACCAAGTCTGTATGTAGAGGAAGTCACTTTTTTCGCCAAAGTTCCGATCAAAAGTTTTAAAATTGTTTTAAAAGCTTGTAAATGAGCGTTAAAAAATACTGTTTTCACCAAAAGACGGATTTAATTACCCCTATTAGCATTGAAGGCTATAAGGAGTCGCCCATACCAAATTCAGAGCCACTGGCATCACGGAAATGACAAAACCAACGCCGGAAGTACAAACTCAAGATCCATATCTTGCTCCAGGCCCTCGAGCACACACAAAGAATGCTTGTTCATGTAACGGAATGATACCAGTACTAAACCAATTGAAAGGTCCATAGGGATGCCATAAAACAAACAGATCGTTAATTGCCGATATTGCATTGCTTACATAGCTTAGGGATGTAAGGTCAGGTGATGCGTAACATCACAGCCTCTCCTTGACAAATGTCAACCCCGCCTTCTCGTGGTGCATCCTGTTCCCACTTAAAGGGGCTCTGATGACCACCAATAGCGGTATAACTATACCATCGGGATTAGAGGAAATGCTATCCCACACTCACTAACCCGCTTGGCCAGCGTGGTGAGTTATGGCCAAACCCCTCCAAAATGACTCCACAACTTAAATCTTGGCCCTCAGTCTCCAGCAGCAGGAATGTACCTGGCCAAGGCAGCGGCCAGTGAGACATGAAGGCAGAGGGTGCTAAGAATCCCCGGAGAACCGGACTAGGCTGCCATCTGATGCTGACCTTGGCTACGTATAATAGACGCTACCTATCTTCTGATTCAAGGCTTCTTGAATTGGAAGAGGTACTGCAAAGGATCAAGTGGGACATCATCGGGCTAAGTGAGGTACGGAGAAAAGGAGAAGATCTCATTGAACTGAAAAGTGGACATCTCTTCTACTATCGTGGGACAGACACTGGCAGAACTAGTGGTGTTGGATTTATAATAAACAAGAAACTGTAGGATAAAGTTGTAGAAGTTCAAAGTTCCTCTGACAGAGCTGCACGACTCGTTATCCAACTCTCGAGAAGATACCAAGCTCAGATTATTCAAACTTATGCACCAGCCACGAGTCATTCTGAAGAAGAAATTGAAGAATTTTATGAGGAAATTCATCATCTACATAGTAAAGATAAGCAGCACTTGAAGATAATTATGGGAGATTTCAATGCAAAAATAGGGCAACGGCAACAGAATGAAACTTCAGTAGGAAAATTCGGTCAGTGCAACAGAAACCAGCGTGGAAATATTCTCGTTGAGTTTGCAGAGGCAGAAGGGTTTTTCATCTTGAACTCCTTTTTCAAGAAAAAGCCACACAGGAAATGGACATAGAAACATCCAAATGGAACGACAAGTGAAATTGATTTTATTATGTGTAACGAAAAATTCGTCATAGAAGACTGCAGTGTGCTAAACAAGTTCAACACAGGTAGTGACCATAGATTGGTGAGATGTAAGAGGCACCTCAACACTAAACTCGAACGTGGCAAGCTCATAAGACAAACAAAATGTATTGACATAACCAACCATAAAAAACACCATAATACCTTCAAATTGGAACTGAAGAACAGATTCTCTGCTTTAGAAGGCCTAACATCAGAAGAAGTGGATATTTCTGAAGTTAACAGAAAAGTAGCCAAAGCTCTTATGGAAACAGCAACAAAATTAGCTGGATCTAAGAACAAGTTACATGTGAACAAATTATCAGGAAAAACCAAAATGTTGATGCAAAAAAGAAGAAAGATGAGGACAACTAAAGAAAATGTGACTTCCAAAGTGGAATATATAGAGCTATGCAAGACAGTACGAAAAAGTATCACTGAAGACGTAAGGAAATTCAACTGTGAACTAGTGAGGAAAGCAATTGAAAACAACCAAAGCCTAAAGATAGCAAGGGGACATCTGAGTAAGGGAAGAAAACAGATTATGGCACTGAGAAAAGAAGATGGTTCTGTAACAAAAAATAGAGGCGAAATTTTGACAAGAGTAAAAGATTTCTACTCCAAATTATATCAAAGGGATGATAGATGTACTCCAGACATCGGTTGCCCTTTGGATCCCGAGCAGGAAGGTAGCACATCGTGTGAGCTCCTGCGAGTGAACTTCAGTGCAAGCTTTTCGTCGTCGTCGGCCGTGCGTCTTGTTCTACGATTAGATAGTTTCTGGGTTAGCAGTCTATCCGATTCAGTCCGGTTAGGGGATCTTTTAGTTGTTAAGCTTTTTTCAAAGGTCAATTAAAATTTTCCCGAATCCACTTCTCTTCGTTTCAGCTTCCAGCTCATCGTCAAAAATTAATAGGATTACCAGTACCGAAGTTATAGAGCAAAAGCCTGACGCCAAGGAAAGCGATGCCGTTTCCCGTTCCTCATTCAATTTCACGGGACAGCGAGAGTCAACTGAAAAGCCAGATGCAAGAAGATCCAGAAGAATTAGAAACCTTCCGCCGGAACTATGTAATAGTATTAAAAAAAGAACCAGAAGAACAAGAAGAAGACTGGTAAGTGAAATAATTTCTTATTCTGTGCCTCAGAAAATTCTAGGTACGTCATCTGACAAAAAAGTTGTCGATGACTCTTGTATGTCTGCGCCAATTCCAGACATGGTAAAAACACCGGTGAGATGCCCGGGAGATGGGATATCTGAAAAAATTACAAATATCATTAAAACACCGAAGAGATGCTCGGGCGATGGGATATCTGAAAAAATTGCAAATATCATTAAAACACCAGAGAGATGCCCGGGCGATGGGATATCTGATAAATTATCATATATCATTAAAACACCGTTGAGATGCACGGGCGATGGGATATTTGCAAAACTTTTAGATATCAGTAAAACACCGGTGGGATGCCCGGGCGATGGAATATCTGAGAAAATACCAGATATGTTTTATAAAAATTCCGAGAAATGTCTGGACAACCTTACCTAAAAGGAAGGTTTTTTGGAAAATAGACCTGAGACGGCTTCGGCGTCAGGCTTTAGCAAGGAATTTGGTGTGGATCCGCGTCGGTCTTTTAAAAAAAAAGAAAAGACCCTTTTTAGGGACGATTAATTTTTTCAAAAAGGAATTTGCCAAACCTGATGAGCAGTTGAAGGAAACTATGTTTCCACAGACACGAACACGTATTCACACAAGTAAGGAAACACTTTACAAAGAAAAAATTGAAACTCTAGAAAGTTTCAAAAACTTTGAGAAAAGGGAAAAAAAAACACTGTGCAAAAGCAGAAAAAAATGTGTTGAAAAAAGAACAACCTCAGGCGTCATACGAGCATAAGTTAAGCTCATAAATAAAGGATGCAATTAATGACACAGAATTAATGAAAAATGATACAAATAAATACCTGCGTAATATTAACTTATAACACAGAGAAAAAAATAGTTGTCATTAAAAGCAATTTACAGAACTCTGTGCTAAAAGAAAGAATTGAAAAACATCGCAAAAATTTCCAAAACACAAATGTGACTGAGAAATTGATTGCAGATGTTGACAAATATCTAGGTGAAAAGCAAAAAAAGGCCCTTTTAAGGGCATTTCTGTTTCTGAGGCGGAAAAAAAGGCCCTTTTAAGGGCATTTCTGTTTTTGAGGAAGAAAAGAAAGGCCCTTTTAAGGGCATTGCACAGAATTCTGTGCTAAAAGAAAACATTAAAAAACATCGCAAAAAAATTCCAAAACACAAAAGTGATAGAGAAATTTATTGTTGATGTTGATAAATATTTAGATGAAAATGCTACGCAAAAGCAAAAAATTGGTTACTCCAACCGTGGAAAAACCAAAATATTTCACTGGCAGGCTTAGCAAAGAAATTAAAGAGGCAGAAAAAATTAACTGTAATGAAGTGCTCAACTGCAGTATGCTAATAACATTACATTTTAGAACACACAAAATGAACTGCCTCTTCTATATGATAATGTGGAAAATAACCACACTGAAATAGCAAGCCAACAAGTAAAAAACATAGAAAGCAGTGAAAGCAAAATTGACCTATTAATTAAAAAAAGTCCACGAGTGAGAAACTTACGGAAAAAATAAATAAATGGAGAAACAGATAAAAAACAAAAAAATGGTGAATGGACCATCAATAAAATAGCAGAATTAGCTGCCAAACTGGTCAAAAACAAGGAAGCAATCAATTGCAATACTGACATTGATGCCCAAGTCATCGAAAGTAACAACAATATAAAAAAATGACACAGTAAAAAATGATGAAAAAATAAACGAGGATAAATTTTTTCTCTGAAACAAATGGACTTAACATATTAATTTGGAATGCGCAAGGCATCAAAAGGCAGCATAGCGAATTCTTAGCCTACCTAAAATACAAAAAAATTGATATTGCGCTAATTAATGAATCCTGGCTAATGGACAGAATTAAATTCAAAATTCCCAACTACAAGGTTTACAGAAAAGACAAAACCTCCCAAAGTGGGGGAATTTTGATTGCAGTGAAAGACAAACTAGAGCAAAGTGAAGCAACATGCAACACAGAGGATGGCATGGAAGCGCACTCGGTTATTATAAAAACAAAAAATAACCCGATTAAATTTACGGCGCTATACAATCATCCCAAACACACTATTACCAGGGAAGCTCTAGATAATCTTTTCGAGGAAGATATTCCTACGGTCATAGCGGGAGATTTTAATAGTAAACACTGCTATTAGTACTGCCCTAGAGCTAATAAAAGTGGAAACAATATCTTCAGATATCTCTTAAACAAAAACATTGATTTGGGGGCACCATCTGAACCCACAAGAACGGCGCTCAGAGGAACTAGCAACATACTAGATTTTGCCCTCTTGAAGAATAATAAATATTACTTTGAAATTTACACTGCGGCAGCGCTCTCCTCTGACCACAATCCAGTTCACCTCCAGCTTTATACTGATAAAACTGTGATGGTAGCACCCAAAATGGTCACTAACTTAAAACAATTTGAAGAGAAAATTAAACTAGTGCCACCCCCGGTAATTGAAGACTGTAATAGCAAAGAAGAAATTGACAGAGCTATTAAACTCTTTAACCTCGCCATTAAAAAAATTATGGAAGAATGTCAAACTCCTGCTAAAGAGAAAAAAATCCGTACTATTTACCCAAAGAAATTTTGGAACTTATTAAAGAAAAAAATAGGTACCGAAGCAAGTGGCAAAGAACAAGAAATAAAACGTTCTAGGACCTTTATTGCTGCCTAAATAGACAAATTAAAAGAGAAATCAGAAAATTCGAGAATGGGTCATGGGGTCAAGTATTAGAGGAAGCTCATATTCACTACTCTGAAAATTCGGATAAAAAAAATAAAATGACTCTATGTAATCTTACGTCGAGCTTGCAAAATAAAAATGTCAAATTACTCACACCCCTTCAAAAAGAAGATGGGACGGTAGTTAGAACTGACGAAGAAAAAGCAGAAATTTTTGCAAACTCACTAGAAAAACAGTTTAAAATAAATGATATCCCTGACACTGATGTAGCCATTAAAATGAAAAAGGCCCTGGATACTTATTTTAAACATGCGGAGGATGTAGAAAATTCTAGAGTCATCACCTAAAGTGCACAACTCTATGAAGAATTTACTAGTAAAAAAACCTGTGTTAACACCCCAATTAAAAGTAAACAGAAAGGCTCTTTTAAAAAAAATAGGAGGACAAGGCTTAGAAAACAGCAACCAAAAGTAGTAAATGCTACGGCCTCTCTTACGTCCGATAGACAGCAACCTCTAAATAAAGTGGATACGGCCTCTCTTACGTCCGATAGTAGGTTTGTCATTTTCATGTAGGACTTCCGTCCACAGGGAGTAGAGTTTAGGTCCCAGCCACCTACAGCGAGATTGCCTTTTGGGCAGGACACAGAAACGGAAGGAATGGGAGCAAGTCTAGCGACTTTTGACAGAACAGGTTGTAGTGAGATTAGAGTACAGTAGATGGCGCCACCGTACAAGTACGATACTGCACATAGATATGTGAGAGAATTTCAGGGAGGACATAGGAAAGGATACCCATTTAACCAGGGGTCCAGCCTGGGGGCCGTCACTTTACGTGCTCGTCCGATGCACGGCGGATATTCAGCGATTGTTAGTAAATCACACCATCTCTGAAAGATCAGCCCAGGCTAGAACCTGGGGACCCAGCATCGATAGTCTGAAACACTAACCACTAAGCGATCCGCGGCTCCTCTTACGTCCGATAGACAGCAACCTCTAAATAAAGTGGATACGACCTCTCTCGGGGTCCAGAATACAAAAAATTGCAGAAGTCGGGCAGCAACTTCAAATTAAAGGTTATAATGAATTAAGGTTTCTTACTGGTAGTTGTTGTAGTAATTATTATATCATGAATAAGCTTAACTTCTAGTAACGTTGTAGTAGTAGTGATTTATGATGAATAAAGTCTTATGCTGGTTGTTAATAGTAACACTTAATGAAAGAGACCTAACAGCCAGACAGAGGTCTGACAAAACTATGAACTGAGAAAAACGTACTTACTAAGAAAACCTTTTATTAGGGAAACTCCTGGTATTATCCACACACACTTCATAGGTCACACAACTACTCGATATCTGGCTCTCACATATAACGAAGTTCCTCTCACATAAACGAAGCTCTCTTTACACCAAACGAAGATCTCTTTACACATAAAACAAAGAAACAAAGCTCTCTACGCACATAAACAAAAGCGCTCTCTGGTATCGTTGAACGCGCCTATTTATACTGCCTACCACCACGTCATGACTACACTCGTTGCCACATATTCATTCAGCGGGAGAAATAACATCTCGTTAAGTAAGAAGATAATTTACATAGGAAAATAAAATAACGAGAGATAGTAAAATCAAAAGGAAACTGAATCTAGAGTATACGTTACATCATCTCCCCCTTAATTTTTTTTTCTTTTGTTGTCGAAAAACCTATCAAATTTTGGAGTGTAGTCTTACACTTGCTGACTGACGTTTATCGTCCTCTTTTTTGTTTGTTGTTTGGTGGCAGCAGTATGTACAATATCAAACTTGGCATGACAAAATCAAGAAATCTGTGACAGCAGCAATTGTCTGTGAAGCAGGAAACACTTTATATACTTGAACAGAACAAACCAGCATCGGCATACCTTACTTTTATTCTGCCTAGCAGGAATCACTTTTTTGATTTCAAATTACGTCTTCCTATTAACTTTGATTACAAACCAACTGTATCAGCAGCGACGATTGCCTGTAGCTGCCTAACAGTAACAATTTTCATTATTTTATCCCTACGCACATATATATAAATTTCAAATGACGTCCACATATTATCGTTGAATACAAACCAACTGTATCAGCAGCGAAGATTGCCTGTAGCTGCCTAACAGTAACAATTTTCATTATTTTATCCCTACGCACATAGATATATATGAAAAAAATTGGATTAGTAGATGGACATAGAAGAAATATAAAAAAACACATATATACACAAAACGAATGCATAGGCCCACACGAAAAAAAATTCTGACACGCCAGCTGGTCGTGCAGGAAAAACAACAGAACGAGAAAAGAACCTGTTCACGAGAACTTACTTATCTCGAGGACGCATAAAAAACTCTAGTACGATAACGTTTTCCAGACCTAATCGGATTGGTAAATTCAGGTGGCGTACATCTTTTCAAAAACTTGAATGGATCTGGAACATCTGTAGTCTGTCGGTCAAGAAATCCCGGCGGCTGACAGGAACGGTCAGGAACGGCTGACGTCTGTCGGTCAGGAACGGCTGAAGTCTGTCGGTCAGGAAATCCCTGCGGCTGACAGGAACGGTCAGGAACAACTGAAGTCCGTCCGTCAGGAACAGCTGAAGTCTGTCGGTCAGGAAATCTCTGCGGCTGACAGGAGCGGGCTCCCCCAGGCTTTTGATATGTAGTCCCTTTGTGCTGGGGCCCGTGTTGTCCTCCCAGCATTCTTTTGAAGGGACGTGGCTCCGGCCACATCGTTTGTTTTTGCTTTCTACCTCTGGGCATGAGAGTAGAAGCAGGCATCGGCCCTGTTTGCCCTGAGCGTAGGTTCCAGGGGCGAAACCCGGGCGAATGCAAGGATCTCTGCCTTCGGCGCTGTTGCGGCGAAGCAGATTGGGGAGACAAGTTACGTTTTCGACCAGCTTTTGGTGTTGCTGGACGGTTTGTAATTTGTGTCTGACGTTTAGAAATCGTCACCCTGTTGTCTATATCTGATAAATCAGAAATATCTGATGACTCTGAGTCGCTGCTGTAAGTTAGTGGTCGTGCAGGGCGATGTTTATTTCTGCCTATAGGAATACTCTCTGACGAGGTATTCAAGGAAGTAGGAGCTTGTGTTGGTGCAGAGTTATTAGGGAATGGTGCAGCAATAGTCTTGGCAATGGTTGGAGGGAAAGGAACGATACTAGAATTTGAAGAACTTGATTCGAGCCTTCGTCTCATGGTAGAATCAGGTTGCGTTCTTGGAAGCCCGTCTTGTGGAGGGGAGGGTGAAAAAAAAAACACTGGGGATTCTTCAAAAATTTTTGTCGGTTCGTCCAAAATTTCTAGAGGTTGATTGTGAGATATAGACTCTTGAGTCTGTGGAACAGAAGGTTGAGTAGAGTTGATGATAAAATCGACATTTCGTTCATGATATTTGTGACACTGAGCAACGTGTACGTATTGAAATTGATTGTAAGATTTTTCAAGAATAATGTTATTTTCAAACACATTTGCCACCCGATATGGACCTTCGTAGCTGGGTGCAAATTTCTTCACTAAAGTATGAGAAACAGAAGACTGGAAGTGCGTTTCCACGAGAGTGAGATCTCCAACGACAAGATCTGGTTCCCTACGCCTAGTATTATAGTATCTTGCTTGAGCCGCTTGTGCTCCTATCATTGCTACACGAGCTTTTTCTGCCATGATTCGTACTGATTGCGGAGTTGGTCGCTGGTTTAGTTCGTCGATAATCCCCGTTAAATTTTCAAAAGGGGTTTTAATTTTTCGACCCAAAAAAAGTTCTGCAGGAGTAAGTTTAGTAGATTCGTGAAAAGACAAGCGGAGGGCGAACGAAAAAAGCTCAAGATGTTCATCCCACCGCTCGTGATCATCCATGACAAATGTAGCGATCATTTTAACTAGCGTGCGGTTTACTCGTTCCGCGGGATTACTCTGGGGATGATATGGGGAAATGAATTTATGCTTAATGTGTAGTCTCGCACGCATTCTTTCAAAAATGTCAGAAATAAATTGGGGACCATTATCCGAAACTACTTTATTAGGTGCACCATATCTAGAGAATACTTCATTGATTAATACATTATAAATAATTTCTGCCGTACCGGCTTTAATGGGGAAAACTTCAACCCATTTAGAAAAATTATCAGTTAATACTAAAACGTAACGAGCTCTGTTTTTAACAGATAAAGCATAAGGTCCCAATAAATCTATTGAAATAATGTCAAAAACATGAGAACTTGAACTAGATTTCAAGTGACCGGCCGGTCTCACATTACGGTAATTATGAATCTGACACAAGTGACATGATTGAATGTATGCGAGCACACTTTGGTACATGCCAGGCCAATAGGCAACATCCCGCAATTTACAACGGGCCTTGCGAATACCTAAATAGCCTGCAATAGGTTTGTCATCAAATTCGTTTAAAACGGCCATTCTAAGGGTTCGCGGAATACATGGGCGAAACTCTGCCCTAGTAGTCCGAGATTTCGTATAGTAAAGAAGACCCTCTATGACTTCAAAATGCTGTGACCTCCCAGCCAGAGAAGGATCACTTTGCTGTGGTGAACCCGCAAGCAAAAAATTATAGATATCCCCAAAATCTGGATCATTTACTAATTCTGCCATTATCTGCTCTCTGGATGTTATATCAGCTATTAAAAGTAAAGGCTGACATCCAGGAATTGTTTCTGTGGGGACCCCACTAAACGGGACGCGAGACAATGCGTCCGGTAATTGATTCTTATGACCTGGTTGGTACGAAATTTTGATATTGCTCTCTTGTAACTTAAGAGCCCACTTCATAAGTCTTTGAGATAGGTGCTTAGCAGAATTCAAATACTGAAGGGCAGAATGATCCGTAATTATGTTAACTGTCAATTCGTTAAGATAACATTGAAATTTGTCAAGAGCATACACTACAGCAAGATATTCACGTTCCGTAGCTGAATAATTGCGTTCAGCTTTGGCTAAAGTACGGGACGCAAAAGCTATTGGATGCCCAGCTTGTGACAAAACGCAACCAAGACCAACTCCGGATGCGTCAGTGTAAATATCAAATTCCTTAGTATGATCCGGGAAAGCCAACACAGGAGGCTGAGTCAACGCAGACTTTAGTGCTTCAAATGCAGCGTTAGCCTCAGGTGTCCAAACAAACTTCTTGTATTTACGTTTCAAAGGATAAAATGGCTCACAGATTGTAGCATAAGCGGAGACGAACTGCTGATACCATCCGGTCATTCCCAGAAAGCGTGATAGTTCTTTTGCTGTTTTAGGCCGAGGAAAGTCAACAATAGGCCTAATGTTTTCATTATCCGTAAATAAGCCGTGGGGAGTGATTTTCAACCCCAGATATACAATCTCGTTACTCGCTATCTGGCATTTACTAGGTTTTAACGTCAAGCCAGCATTGTATATGAGTTGGAACACCTGTTTGAGCAGAGAAAGGTGCTCGTCAAAAGTCTCGGATGTAATAATAATGTCATCCAAATATACATGCACATGGGGACCTAGAACAGGTCTGAGAACCGTATCCATAAGCTTTTGGAAAGTAGCAGGTGCAGAGGCTAGTCCAAAGGGCATACGCAGGTATTCATAAGCCCCAAAAGGAGTCACAAAGCCTGTTTTATCTACGGAGTCTGGATGTACCGCAACCTGCCAATATCCACTCGCCAAATCCAAGGTTGACATCCATTTAGTTGACGACAGGTCATGCAAAATATGCGACATGACAGGTAGTGGATAATTGATCGTTTTCGTGACTTGGTTGAGCTTGCGGAAATCTGTCACGAAACGAAATTCATTGGGTTGTTTCTTTGGAACCAGAAAGGCAGGTGCGGCCCAGGCGCTTGTTGATTCCCTTATTATGCCCTGTTTAATCATCTCTGAAATATGACGTTGCATTTCATGTTTCTTATGGGGAGCACAAGGGTAAGGTTTCGTCGCTATCGGTTTCGAACCCTCAGTGTCAATAACATGATAAACCACCTGTATGAAACCAGGTTGGTGCGAAAATAAACCAGGTCTTTCATTAAAAAGTTGAGAAAGCTGGTTTCGTTGCCTCTAATTCAGTTGTTTACTCAGTAACAAATTCGTTATGTCTATAGGATCTTTAGGAATCATTTCGACAGGTTCCGGAAAGGAAATAACATGTTGTACGAAATTCAGGGTAACTTGAAAAGTATTCATAAAGTCCATGCCCATTAGACATTTAACAGGTAGTTCGTCTATGAGCAGGAAAGAATGCGTAAAACGAGCCTTTCCCAGCCCTAGAGATAATGTGACAGTTCCTGTGATACTGAAAATTTCGTTATTTGCACCTCGCAAATACTGCGTCGCAGGCTAAACGTGTATTGCAGGAAAATTTTCAATGCAAAACTTCGTATTTAGGGCTGATATTTCAGAACCAGTGTCGAACTTTGTCTCGACAATAATATCTTCAATTGTCAAGAACACATCAGGCAACTGAGGAGTTTGGACAGTCACTAATACTGTTTTAGGGTCAGAATGCTTGGTATCAGGAAGCAGTACCGACCCTTGGTCTACTTCCTTTGGAAGTTTAAAGGATTCCTGGTTGGATTATCATGCGGTCTGAAACCTCGGCCCTGCCGGGTATCGGGAAAATTTTCACGATGAGGAAAACTGCGTGAAAACTGCTGCGGGAACTCCGCATGTCTGTCGGAATTTTCATTTCTATTACTTCTTCCCTCAGCACTGGCAGAAAAATCATCATTGCCCTGAGCATGAAAACGTTCCAAATGCTGCGGATTGGAAGGGCGTCGAGCATACTGTGCATTTGTACGGTACCCAGAAAATTGATTAGAAACTCGCGGTTGGTGTACCACTCTTCTATGCGGTGGAACGTATGATGCTTGGACTGGCACCTGTGTACGCTCGCGTTGAAAGTCATTAGGCCTATTATGCCGCTGAGGATTTTCGTAATAAACCTCGCGGGGTGCCCGAGCATAGTGAGTTGGACCATGTTTGCCGTGTCGCTCTTCATACGTTCGTATGAGGCGAAGGCATTCATGAATTGTAGCAGAGTGTCGGACCTCAAGAAAATCCTGTAGAAATGGATCGAGCTACTGTTGCAATAGGGTCTCCAACATGTCGACATGACTGGCATGTGGATCCCATAAGTTACACAAGCGTGTTGTTTCTAAAGCAAATGCAACAGGGCTATCGTTGGGTCCTTGATGACGAGAAAAAAGTTGTTGTGCAAGGCTAGCTCGACTGAGGCCGAAAGGAAAGACTTCCAAAAATTCTGCTCGGAAATTCTCATAATGAGAATCCGGGTTCGACACTCTCCACTGCCGATACCAGGTCTTAGCGGTATCTTTCAAGCAAGTGCCTGCTATTTGCACTTTGCAGTCGTGAGGAATATTGTATAGATCGAAATGATCTTCCAAATCCTCGAGGAATTTTAAGGACCCCTCTAAACCATTGAAATTAATTGTTCCTGCAGCGGCACTAAATGGGCAAGCATTCTGCTTCTCTGAGAGGATTGAAATCCCTCAGGTACAACCCGCGACTCAGAGTAATAGGAAGCTGGTGAATTACGAAATTGTGAAGAATGCCTGGGCACTTGGAAATCATTATCAGTAAAGTGAGCCCCACAGGCTTCTTGCAGCTGGTCGAAATTAATCCCATCACTACCGAAACTTGCCTTAGGGTGAAATATTGAAGTTGTCTCGGGTAATGAAGACATGGGTAATAATTGTCAAGACCTCGTGTTCAGAAAAAGTTCGGGCGCCAATTATAATGAATTAAGGTTTCTTACTGGTAGTTGTTGTAGTAATTATTATATCATGAATAAGCTTAACTGCTAGTAACGTTGTAGTAGTAGTGATTTATGATGAATAAAGTCTTATGCTGGTTGTTAATAGTAACACTTAAGAAAGAGATCTAACAGCCAGACAGAGGTCTGACAAAACTATGAACTGAGAAAAACGTACTTACTAAGAAAACCTTTTATTAGGGAAACTCCTGGTATTATCCACACACACTTCATAGGTCACACAACTACTCGATATCTGGCTCTCACATATAACGAAGTTCCTCTCACATAAACGAAGCTCTCTTTACACCAAACGAAGATCTCTTTACACATAAAACAAAGCTCTCTACGCACATAAACAAAAGCTCTATCTGGTATCGTTGAACGCGCCTATTTATACTGCCTACCACTACCTCATGACTACACTCGTTGCCACATATCATTCAGCGGGAGAAATAACATCTCGTTAAGTAAGAAGATAATTTACATAGGAAAATAAAATAACGAGAGATAGTAAAATCAAAAGGAAACTGAATCTAGAGTATACGTTACAAGGTGCTACGACCTCTCTTGGGTCCTGAACGCCAGAAACTGAAAAGATAAGAAAAAACAAGACACCGTTTAAAGGCGAAAAAAAAACTTTTGTTCCCCCAGATTTTGAAAAACCACTACCCATCAGTGAAAGGGAAGTTAGGTTTCATATTAATAATCTTAAAAATAAAAAGGCACCAGGCAATGATGGCATAAATAATAAAATTATGAAAACATTACCGGAAGAGTATGTGCAAACCCTTACTAAAATATACAATTGTGCCATTAAATTGCATTATTTCCCTGATGTTTGGAAGACAGCAGAGGTAACATTATTACCCAAGCCAGGTAAAAACCGGCAATTCCTGAAAATCACAGACCGATTTCGTTGCTCCCAAATATGGGAAAAATCTTTGAAGAAATAATTCTTATTAGAATGCAACAATTCTGTGAGGAATTCCCAGTAATTCCATTTATTCAAGGAGGTTTTAGAGATAAACACTCCACGGTGCACCAACTCTCTAGAATAACTGAAAAATGTGCTGAAGGAATAACAAAAAAAGAACACACAGCAGCCATATTTCTGGATGTGGCAAAAGCATTCGATAAATGCCCACATGAGGCAATTATCTACAAGCTAATAGCACATGATTTCCCACCCTGGATTATACATACAATCAAATCATACCTCACTAACAGAACATTCTGTGTAAAAATCAATGGGAAAAATCGTTAAAAAAATCGAAGCTGGTGTACCGCAAGGCAGTGTACTCGTGCCAACGCTGCACTCTATCTTTACGTCAGACTTTTCCAACTATAATAACAGGAATCTGACTACAGCTCTCTATGCTGATGACATTGCACTCGCTTATACTTCCAAAAATAAAAATCAAGCAACTTTCATGTTGCAACATTATTTTGAAAAACTTGAGAAGTATTTCTTAGATTGGAAAATCAAAATCAATACTGAAAAAACTCAAGCAATTCTATTTTCTAGGATTAAATGTAATCACAATCCAGACTTTGAAATAGAAATGTATAAAAAAATACCTTGGGTAAATGATGTTAAATATTTAGGACTTTTTATGGACCACAACCTAAACTGGAACAAGCATATTAACGAAACTCTGACCAAATCTCTTAAGATCAGAGGAAGTCTCCAGCCAATAATAAAAAGCAAAAGGCTTAGCAGGAAAAACAAAACTTTGATGTGGAAAGCCTGTATCAGCCCTGTTATTACTTATGCCTGTCCTATCTGGGGTAACTGCAACAAACAGCTGAAAAATAAGATTACCTCATTTCAAAATAAAACCCTACGTTATATGGTTGGACTTGATGGAAGAACTTCAAACCATGCTATCCGAAGCATGCTAAATATTAATTCTATCCATTACACGATGTATGACTTAGCTAAAAGATACTATTAAAAAGCTAAAATTCATCCTAATCCTCTAGTCAGAGAGGCCATTAACTATACTGTCAATGAAGCTGATAGTTATAAAAGGCCAAAAGCTATCTTGAATAAAGTTCCAGAAATGAATCCAATTCACAGCTACCTTAGCAAAAAAAATAGCAATAATTGGGGCTAGTGTTCAGAGGGTATTCTTCACATAAGAAGAATTTTTATTAAAAAAAAAAAAAAAAAAAAGGCTCTTTTAAGGGCCGTACTCTGTTTCGCAAAAATACTTCACACATGTGAAAAAATCTTGTTAAAAAAAAAAAAAGGCTCTTTTAGGCGCCGAACTTGTTTTGCAAAAGAAATATTACAGTCCACATATATGAGACTGGCCCAGAAACAAGGTACTAGGGTTTAACGAAAAAAGTTTACTCCTACACGGGAACTGAGCAAACGACAAATGTGTGGTTTTAAGTGCCTTGCAACACATGGTTTTGTGAGAAAACTGGGTGTTTATCTGTCGGATTTTTCTTGTGTGGTTCTTTTCTTTTTTTTTTAGGCACACCTTTTCCCTGTCCTTTCCCCGGTTCCCTGCGGCCGAGCGTTGACTGCGGGATGACTTCCTTTGATTGATTTGTTGCAGGTAAGTATGTAGGGTAGCTTACAACTCCATTACTTAACGGGAAACCGTATACTCCTTTTGCTCTAATATTTCTGTACTTTTCTTTCATGCTGTTCTATCAGGGAAATCTGTTCCCAAATATCTTACCTTCTTCTTTTTCGCCTGACAAAAGGCGCAGTGCGCTGTGGATTTGGGTCTCTCAACCTCAAATAGGAAATCTCTCTCTTTGTACTCCAGACATCATGAAAAGTACTAGTCCCAGAGTTCTTCCAGCCCTCCGATCAGAAGTTGCACATGCAATCAAGAACATGAAGAGGGGAAAAGCTCCAGGAGAAGATGGAATTACTGTAGACATCATACAAGAAGCAAGTGGAGAAATCGAAACAGTACTCGCCCAAATTTTCACTCGATGCCTTAATGAAGGGAAGATTCCTGAGGATCGGAACAACGTTACAATGATCCTGCTACATAAAAAAGGTGACATTGAGGATCTCAGGAACTACAGACCTATCAGCCTCCTATCAGTGGTTTATAAAATCTTCACTAAAGTTCTTTCACACCGCTTGAAGGTAACACTGGACATGGCTCAACCGAGAGAACAAGATGGATTCAGGAGTTGCTACAGCACAATAGATCATATCCACGTACTGAGAGAACTGATTGAGAGAGCGAGGGAATTTGAACTTCCATTGTGCATGGCTTTTGTCGATTATGAAATGCCTATGATTCGATGAAACCATCAGCAGTTACAATGGCTCTGAAATCCTGCGGTATTGAAGATGCATACATTAATATTATTAATAACATCTGTGAAAATGCAAGTGCAAAGATTCGGCTGTTGGAAATACATCACACTATAATGAAAAAATTCTCCGGCTGGACGTGTAGTACAGGAAAGCTTACGTTAAGTCACGTTAGGGTTATTGAAAGGTTACTTGACGTAGCTAAAGTGTGCTTAATCTTCAAAGTGCTAGAGTTTGTTTAGGTAAGACACGCACGTGCAATAAATTCCAAGAACATGGAATTTATTTTTACTCAGCGTTCCTCATTATCTTGAATATCAGTAATATAACTTCGGTTTTAGTACATTAGTACCTTGAAGGGTCCTTATTAGAGCGGTAAACACAATATACCCTGAACTTAACGTAAACACTCAATGAAATAGACTTAACGGCCAGACAGAGGTCTGACAATAAAATGAACTAAGAAAACGTACTCACTTTTAACCTTTTTTTGGGAAGCTCCTGGTATTACTCAAATGCACACTCCAAACTAACACAACTACTAATAGCCCGAACTTTCTTACTATCGTAATATCGTAGAAAAGTAGGTAAATCGCATATCAATATTCAGGAAGAACCTATCACATATAAAACGAAGCTCTTTGGTATACTTGAGCGCGCCTATATATACTGCATACCACCACGTCATGACTTACACTCGTTGCCACATATAATTCAGCGGGAGAAACAACATCTCGTTAAGTGAGAAGATAATTTGCATAGGAAAATAAAATAACAAGAGATAGTAAAATCAAAAAGAAACTGAATCTAGAGTATACGTTACATCATCTCCGCCTTATATATATATATATTTTTTTTTTTGTGTGGCAGCAGTATTTACAACTTCAATCTTGGCATAACAAATTCAGTAAACCTGTGTCCGCAGCTATTGTCGTCTGTGAAGCAGGAAACACTTTTTATACGTATACAGAACAAACCTGCATCGGCATACCTTATTTTTATTCTGCCTAGCAGGAATCACTTTTTTGATTTCATTTTACTTCCTCATATTTTCAACTCTATATATATTTATCGTTGATTACAAACAAACTGTATCAGCAGCGAAGATTCCCTGTAGCTGCCTAACAGTAACAATTTTCACTATTTTACCCCTAACACACATATATATATATATATAAAAAATTCGGATTAGTAGACGGACATAGAATACATATATAAAAAAAACTACATATATCACAAAAAGAATGCGTAGGCCCACACGGAAAAAAAAAATTCTGTCACGCCAACTGGTCGTGCAGGAAAAACAACATAATGAGAAAATAACCTGTCCACGAGAACTTACTTATCTCGAGGACGCATAAAAAACCCTAGTACGATATCTTTTTCCAGGCCTAATAGGACTGGTAAATTCTGGTGTCGCCGATCTTTTCTGCCACTTCAATGGATGTGGAACATCTGTAGTCTGTCGGTCAAGAAATTCTGAAGTCTGTCGGTTAAGAAATTCTGAAGTCTGTCGGTCAGGAATTCCCTGCGTCTGACAGGAACGGTGAGGAACGGCTGAAGTCTGTCGGTCAGGAATTCCCTGCGTCTGACAGGAGCGGGCTCCCCAGGCTTTCGATATGTTGTCTCTTTGTGCTGGGGCCCGTGTTGTCCTTCCAGCATTCTTTTGAAGAGACGTGGCTCCGGCCACATCGCTTGTTTTTCTTTCTACTTTTTGGCATGACAGTAGATCCAGGCTTCGGCCCCGTTTGCCCTGAGCGTAAGTTCCAGGGGCGAAACCCGGGCGGATGCAAGGATCTCTGCCTTCGTCGCTGTTGCGGCGAAGCAGATTGGGGAGACAAGTTGCGTTTTCGACCAGCTTTTGGTGTTGCTGGACGGATTGTAATATGTGTCTGACGTTTAGAAATCGTCAAACTATTGTCTATATCTGGTAAATCAGAAATATGTGATGACTCTGAGTCGCTGCTGTAAGTTAGTGGTCGTGCAGGGCGATGTTTATTTCTGCCTATTGGAATACTCTCTGACGAGGTATTCAAGGAAGTAGGAGCTTGTGTTGGTGCAGAGTTATTAGGGAATGGTGCAGCAATAGTCTCAGCAATGGTTGGAGGGAAAGGAACGATACTAGAATTTGAAGAACTTGATTCGAGCCTTCGTCTCATGGTAGAATCAGGTTGCGTTCTTGGAAGCCAGTCTTGTGGAGGGGAGGGTGAAGAGAAAATCACTGGAGATTCTTCAAAAAGGTTTGTCGGTTCGTCCAAACTTTCTGGAGGTTGATCGTGTGATATAGACTCTTGACTCTGTGAAACAGAAGGTTGAGTAGGATTGATGATAAAATCTATATTTCGTTCATGATACTTGCGACACTGAGCAACGTGTACGTATTGAAATTGATTGTCAGGTTTTTCAAGAATAATGTTATTTTCATACACATTTGCCACCCGATATGGACCTTCGTAGCTGGGTGCAAATTTCTTCACTAAAGTATGAGAAACAGAAGACTGGAAGTGTGTCTCCAAGAGAGTTAGATCTCCAACGACAAGATCTGGTTCCCTACGCCTAGTATTACAGTATCTTGCTTGAGCCGCTTGTGATCCTATCATTGCAACACGAGCTTTCTCTGCCATGATTCGTACTGATTGCGGAATTGGTCGCTGGTTTAGTTCGTCGATAATCCCCGTTAAATTTTCAAAGGGGGTCTTAATTTTTCGACCCAAAAAAAGTTCTGCGGGAGTAAACTTAGTAGATTCGTGAACAGACGAGCGGAGGGCGAACGAAAAAAGCTCAAGATGTTCCTCCCACCACTCGTGATGATCCATGACAAATGTAGCGATCATTTTAACTAGCGTGCGGTTTACTCGTTCCGCGGGAATTACTCTGGGGATGATATGGGGAAATGAATTTATGCTTTATGTGTAGTCTCGCACACATTCTTTCAAAAATGTCAGAAATAAATTGGGGACCATTATCCGAAACTACTTTTCTAGGTGCACCATATCTAGAGCATACTTCATTAATTAATACATTACAAATAACTTCCGCCTTAGCGGCTTTAATGGAAAAGACCTCGACCCATTTAGAGAAATTATCGGTTAATACTAAAACGTAACGAGCTTTGTTTTTAACAGATAAAGCATAAGGTCCCAATAAATCTATTGAAATAATGTCAAAAACATGAGAACTTGAACCAGATTTCAAGTGACCGGCCGGTCTTACATTACGGCAATTATAAATCTGACACAAGTGACATGATTGAACGTATGCGAGCACACTTTGGTACAAGCCAGGCCAATAGGCAACATCCCGAAATTTACAACGGGTCTTGCGAATACCTTAATGGCCTACAATAGGTTTGTCATGAAATTCGTTTAAAAGGGCCATTCTAAGGGTTCGCGGAATGCGTGGGCGGAACTCTGCCCTAGTAGTCCTAGATTTCGTATAGTAAAGAAGACCCTCTATGACTTCAAAATGCTGTGACCTCCCAGCCAGAGAAGGGTCACTTTGTTGTAGTGAACCCGCAAGCAAAAAATTATAGGTTACCCCAAAATCTGGATCATTTACTAATTCTGCCATTATCTGCTCTCTGGATGTTATATCAGCTATTAAAAGTAAAGGCTGACATCCAGGAGTAGTTTCTGTGGGAACCCCACTAATCGGGACGCGAGATAATGCATCCGGTAATTGATTCTTATGACCTGGCTGGTACGAAATTTTCATATATTGCTCTCTTGTAACTTTAGAGCCCACTTCATAAGTCTGTTAAAGAGGTGCTTAGCAGAATTCAAATACTGAAGGGCAGAATGATCCGTAATTATATTAACTGTCAATTAGTTGAGATAACATTGAAATTTTTCAAGAGCATACACTACAGCAAGACATTCGCGTTCCGTAGCTGAATAATTGCGTTCAGCTTTGACTAAAGTACGGGACGCAAAAGCTATTGGATGCCCAGCTTGTGACAAAACGCAACCAAGACCAACTCCGGATGCGTCAGTGTAAATATCAAATTCCTTAGTATGATCTGGGAAAGCTAATACAGGAGGCTGAGTCAACGCAGATTTTAGTGCTTCAAACGCTGCGTTAGCCTCAGGTGTCCAAACAAACTTCTTGTATTTAAGTTTCAAAGCATACAATGGCTCACAGATTGTAGCATAAGCGGGGACGAACTGCTGATACCATCCGGTCATTCCCAGAAAGCGTGATAGTTCTTTGGCTGTTTTTGGCCGTGGAAAGTTAACTGTAGGCCTGATTTTTTATCATCCGTAAATAAGCCGTGGGGAGTGATTTTCAACCCCAGATATACAATCTAGTCCCTCGCTATCAGGCATTTACTAGGTTTTAACGTCAAGCCAGCATTGTATATGAGTTGGAACACCGGTTTGAGCAGAGAAAGGTGCTCGTCAAAAGTCTCGGATGTAATAATAATGTCATCCAAATATACATGCACATGGGGACCTAGAACAGGTCTGAGAACCGTATCCATAAGCTTTTGGAAAGTAGCAGGTGCAGAGGCTAGTCCAAAGGGCATACGCAGGTATTCATAAGCCCCAAAAGGAGTCACAAAGCCTGTTTTATCTACGGAGTCTGGATGTACCGCAACCTGCCAATATCCACTCGCCAAATCCAAGGTTGACATCCATTTAGTTGACGATAGGTCATGCAAAATATGCGACATGACAGATAGTGGATAATTTATCGCTTTCGTGACTTGGTTGAGCTTGCGGAAATCTGTCACGAAACGAAATTCGTTGGGTTGTTTCTTTGGAACAAGAAAAGCAGGTGCGGCCCAGGCGCTTGTTGATTCTCTTATCATGCCCTGTTTAATCATCTCTGAAATTTGACGTTGCATTTCATTTTTTTTATGGGGAGCACAAGGGTAAGGTTTCGTAGCTATCGGTTTCGAACCATCAGTGTCAATGACGTGATAAACCACCTGTGTGAAACCAGGTTGGTGCGAAAATAAACCAGGTCTTTCATTAAAAAGTTGAGAAAGCTGGTTTCGTTGCCTCTCATTCAGTTGTTTACTCAGTAACAATTTCGTTATGTCTATAGGATCTTTAGGAATCACTTCGACAGGTTCCGGAAAGGAAATAACATGTTGTTCGAAATTCATGGTAACTTTAAAAGTATTGAAAAAATCTTTGCCCATTATACATTTAACAGGTAGGTCGTCTATGAGCAGGAAAGAATGCGTAAAACGAGCCTTTCCCAGCCCTAGAGATAATGTGACAGTTCCTGTGATACTGAATATTTCGTTATTTGCACCTCGCAAATACTGCGTCGCAGGCTAAACGTGTATTGCAGGAAAACTTTCAATGCAAAACTTCGTATTTAGGGCTGATATTTCAGAACCAGTGTCGAACTTTGTCTCGACAAAAATATCTTCAATTGTCAACAACACATCAGGCAGCTGAGGAGTTTGGACAGTCAATAATACAATTTTTGGGTCAGAATTCTTGGTATCAGGAAGCAGTGCCGAGCCTTGGTCTACTTCCTTTGGAAGTTTAAAGGATTCCTGGTTGTATTTTCATGCCGTCTGAAACCTCGGCCCTGCCTGGTATCAGTAAAGTTTTCACGCTGAGAAAAACTTCGTGAAAACTGCTGCGGGAACTCCGCATTTCTGTTGAAATTTCCATTTCTATTATTTCTTCCCTCAGCACGGGCAGAAAAATCATTATTGCCCTTAGCATTAAAATGTTCCGAATTCTGCGGATTGGAACGGGGTCGAGCATACTGTGCATTTGTACTGTACCCAGAAAATTGTTTAGAACTTAGCGGTTGGTGTACCACTCTTCTATGCGGTGGTACGTATGATGCTTGGACTTGCACCTGTGTGCGCTCGTGTTGAAAGTCATTAGGCCTATTATGCTGCTGAGGATTTTCGTGATAAGCCTCCCGGGGTTCCCGAGCATGTTTAGTTGGCCCATGTTTGCCGTGTCGCTCCTCATACGTTCGTATGAGGCGAAGGCATTCATGTATTGTAGCAGGATGTCGGACCTCAATAAAATCCTGTAGAAATGGATCAAGCTGTTGCAATAGGGTGTCCAACATGTCGACATGACTGGCATGTGGATCCCATAATTTATTCAAGCGTGTTGTTTCTAAAGCAAACGCAACATGGCTATCGTTGGGTCCTTGCTTACTAGAAAAAAGTTGTTGTGCAAGGCCAGCTCGACTGAGGCCGAAAGAAAAGACTTCTAAAAGTTCCGCTCGGAAATTCTCATAACGAGAATCGGGGTTCGATACACTCCACTGCCGATACCAGGTCATAGCGGCATCTTTCAAGCAAGTGCCTGCTATTTGTACTTTGCAATCTTGAGGAATATTGTATAAGTCGAAATGATCCTCCAAATCCTCAAGAAATTTCAAGGACCCCTCCAAACCATTGAAAGTAATTGCTCCCTCATGCGGCACGAAATGTGCAAGCATTTCGCCTCTGTGATAGGATTGAAATACCTCAGGTACGACCCGCGACTCAGAGTGATATGAAGCTGGTGAATGACGAAATTGTGAGGAATGCCTGTGTATGTGCAAATCATTGACATCAAAGTTAGACCCACAGGCTTCCTGCATATTGTCGAAAATAACCCCACCTCCACCGAAACTTGATTCAGGTTGAAATAGTGAAGTTTTCTCAGGTAATGAAGACATAGTCAATAAGTGTCAATACCTCGTGTTCAAGAAATGTTCGGGCGCCAATTATAATGAATAAAATTTTCCGGCTGGACATGTAGTGCCGGAAAGCTTACGTTAAGTCACGTTAGGGTTATTGAAAGGTTACTTGATGTAGCTAAAGTGTGCTTAATCTTCAAAGTGCTAGAGTTTGTTTAGGTAAGACACGCACGTGCAATAAATTCCAAGAATATGGAATTTATTTTTACTCAGCGTTCCTCATTATCTTGAATATCAGTAATATAACTTCGGTTTTAGTACATTAGTACCTTGAAGGCTCCTTATTAGAGCGGTAAACACAATATACCCTGAACTTAACGTAAACACTCAATGAAATCGACTTAACGGCCAGACAGAGGTCTGACAATAAAATGAACTAAGAAAACGTACTCACTTTTAACCTTTTATTGGGAAGCTCCTGGTATTACTCAAATACACACTCCAAAATAACACAACTACTAATAGCCCGAAATTTCGTACTATCGTAATATCGTAGAAAAGTAGGAAAATCGCATATCAATAATCAGGAAGAACCTATCACATATAAAACGAAGCTCTTTGGTATACTTGAGCGCGCCTATATATACTGCATACCACCACGTCATGACTTACACTCGTTGCCACATATAATTCAGCGGGAGAAACAACATCTCGTTAAGCGAGAAGATAATTTGCATAGGAAAATAAAATAACAAGAGATAGTAAAATCAAAAAGAAACTGAATCTAGAGTATACGTTACAACACATAAAAATTGGAAAGGGAGTGAGACAAGGTGACACAATATCTCCGAAGCTCTTTAATGCCACATTGGAAAATGTCTTTCAATCACTGAACTGGGAAAACAAAGGGATAAAGATTAATGAAGATTATCTAACACACCTTCGTTTTGCTGATGACGTAGTCATTTTTGCAACTACCCCATCAGAGCTGCAGAGTATGATCCAGGAACTTGCTGACAAGAGTAAAGAAGTGGGATTAAAAATGAACTTTCAGAAGACAAAAGTGATGTTCAATGCTTTTACAAGAAATGAAGATTTATCGATTGATGGAGAAAAGCTAGAGATAACAGACACGTACGTTTATCTTGGACAGCAGATATCAAAAGTGAGGGTCACATTGATGAAGAAATTAATCGGTGTACAAAACTTGCCTGGAGAGCTTTTGGAAGAAGCAGCATAATTTTCAAGAGCAATATGCCATTATGTCTTAAAAGAAAAGTGTTTGATCAATGCATCTTTCCAGTGCTTACGTATGGTGCAGAGACGTGGACCTTAACTAAAAGAGACATAAAAAGGCTGCAGACAACTCAAAGTAGCATGGAGAGGTGCATGCTTGGTGTAACCAGGAGTGATAAGAAGAGGAACTCGTGGATCCAAAAAATGACAAGAGTGGAAGACATCATGATCCGAGTTAAATCCCTGAAATGGCAATGGTATTGGTATTGGTAACTGTGGGCACCATAGTGGTACCCAGTTTATTGCTATAACGAAATACAGACATAGGAGATTCATTAAAAGCTGCAGTACAGAAAACAACAGTGCGGAAAGTAAGTATATCCACGATGCAGCACAACGTTACACAGAAAGGAAATGAATATGCACACGAATAATGAAAGACCTAACGGCATGTCAAACACTATAACACATGTGCACAAATGCATGAAATGTACTATGCTTTCATAAATCAACCGAACGGAACTGAATTGTGGTTAGAGAGCAAAACAACATGGAGTACCTCAGCAACTATATAAAATAACAAAGGTAACAAACGTACCACTATAATAATCCGCGATAGAGGAAAGCACTAACACAGCAAACACTCACAATTATAGGTAATTTAAAAACAGGCACAAATTCAGGAAACAACAGATAAGATAATGATGAGATAATGAGGAGATCACACAAGTAACGAGACCGATTAGGTGTGAAAACACAGCAAAAACACGCAATTATCGCAAAATTTCAAATACATTACTTATGAAACACAGCCAAACACACAAATAAAGCAAATTTACAATACATGACTTGTGAATCACAGTAAAAACACACATGGAAAACATCAGAATCAACATGCACTAAGTCTGCAAAACCAGGGAATCTACGAACGGGTTCGCAAATCCTCTAGCACTGAGAGAACAAAAAGTAATCGGTGTGAGGAAGAGAGCTAAAGGTCATCGGTAAAAGGATAGAAGGTATCACATATATGCTTCTCAACGAGCTCTTTCAAGGAGGCGAGACGGCGCGTGTAACGTCTCAAAAACGGCTGATACCGAGGATCGGTGGCACACAGAGATTTAAAAAAGTGACACATAAGCTTCGAATTGCATTACCGCTGCATACAGGTCCAGATCAGGTGAGTGAAGGAATTCTTCAGAACCAACAATCGTACGTGCAGGTTGAAAAAGACGTAAAAGTTGTTGTCTGGACAGTGGGCCAGGAACTGGAGGAAACGTATCAACTGCCTGTAGAACCTCAGCATCAGAGAGAGGATTGACAGGACCTGAGCGGAGAAGCATGCTGTTTGAAGAAACATCAGGTGGAGAAACACCGGAACCGGAAACCTCGGGAATACTAGATGAATCCTCAGAATGTGGCACAGAAAGTTGTTTTAACTTTTTCTGTTTTACAGCGCCTGTGGAAGTTCCAATCCGCTTCGAAGAAGTAGCTGAGGCGGATGTATCCATTAGTGGATCAGGCTCACCTCCCAAGTCAGGAGACGAGGAAACGAACGTCGCCGAAGAAGCAGTACGTAGCTGAGCTGCCTTAGTGGAGACTGGTACAACAGCCGAGGCTTCAGGAAGATGTTGCAACAAGGGTATGGTAGACAAGGTTGTAAATGGAGATCCGATATCCGAGAGGCTAGGAGAAGAGCCAGACGGCCGATCCGCCAAACCACCACTCAACACACCCTGATCGGAACACTCCGCTGTAGACACATCTGTAGTCGAAGACAACTCTGTCAATCTTGAAGGTGGATGCACAATCGTACGGGTCGGGAGAGGAGGAAAGGCAGCATTGTCCGTGACGGAAATGTTCGTCTGACGGAGAAACGAAGAATTCGCGTCAGGCAAACTACCGGTAGTGGGGATAGTAGAAAGACCAATGTGGTCAGCAGTGGGATGCGAACTTGATGAACGTCCACGTCGAACGCGGTCACAGGAGGCAGTGGTGTGATTTTGTGTTAAACAGTGTGTACAATAGTGAGCAGTGAAAATCTTGAAACTGTACGTTCGTGCGCCAATTTCAACAGTAGCTTCTGTAGGGCAATCCGCCAAGGCTTTCTCTGTGGGAAAGACGACCAATAACTGACAGCGAGGTCCTGTAGCATGTGCAAATCGAGTTCCGCGGGGAGCGTCAGAAAGGCGACGGACCTTGCCAACAATTTTACAAACATGACTGACAAGGAGAGGAAGTGCAGTATCCGGCACTTCCTGTGGAACAGGATAGAACGTGATGTTCACCGGTCTCTTGGAAAGAGGCGACGGGATGAGATGGTTTGTCCCAATCGGAAGTCCGTTAGCTAGAAAAAGTCAGCATCCTCCTTGTGATTGAACTGTACCGAAATACCCCGAGGAGTACGGGAAATTCCTGCAATGGACGCAGACGACACATGTACAGAGAGGGCTTCCATGTAGCGTGGCAATGGAGTATTTGGTAAAGCATGAAAGAGCACACCTCTATCCAGGAGGTTATGGAACTCACGGCCAATCTGCGAATTGTCATCAATCGTTACCTTCACCTTGTGGTTGGATACCTGAATAATAGGTGTTGCTTGCAAAACACCATCTGGTTGAGAGGAATCGGACGTAGAAGTAGCGCCTCGTTGCACTTTAGAGGCAAATGACATCCTCGGAAGAGAAGTCTGTTCGGATCCGGCAGGCACAGAAGGCTGTGAGGGAAGAGAAGCACAGGCCGAAGGCAAGGCAGTAGAATCAGTAGTTCCCAGGGAGGGCACCGAGACAGATGCAGGAGCTGAAGAAGAAAGCGCAGCCAAGTCCAGTGAAGGCACCGGTGCAGGAGTACTAGAAAGCTGGGAAGGCAACTGAGCAGACACATCTGAGGACGAGAGTATGTTAACTTCCATGGACGTGGGAAGTGTGACGTGACGTGCATCCGCCACGCCCATAGATGATAACGAAATACCGGAAGCCGCCATGTTGGCAGCTTCCAAACGTAAACAAACGTAAGCAAACGAGAAAACGATAAGAAAACGGATGAATATGAACTAATATGAGGGTGAGAACGCTAGAAAAGTAGCTCAAAACGTACACAGTACCTTTAGACAGCCGGGCCACGCAACAGGTGAGTGAGGGACAAGGTATTCCACACTAAAACGCATAAAATATTGGAGCCACCAACACTACGTCTATCACGAACGAGCAATGGGCTGGACATACTGCCAGAAGGACAGACCATCGATGGACAGCTGAAATTTTAGATTGGTTCCAAGGGACAGGAAAAGACCCAGAAGAAGACCACATGGGAGATGGGTGGATGAAATTCGTAAGTATGCGGGAGTGACATGGAGGAGACTGGCACAAGACAGACCGTTGGGGAGGAAACTTGGGGAGACCTTCGTCCAGCAGTGGATTGATAATGGTTGACAATGATTATGATGATGACATAACTTTGGTATTTGATCCGAAGTTACTGTCATTAATTTCGATCTCTATGTATTTCAGTGTGATCAAATCTTTTACTTTTGAAACAAATTCAATTGTGAGATAGACGATCAAACCAAAGAGCCAGGTCACACGATTCAGGGGACGATAAAACCCCACAGCAAAGATTTTGACAGAAAAGTGTTTTCTAGTCAATGCATTCTTGGGACACTGAACACTATCGTCTGCATTTTGTGCACTCCATCTCCTTTCTGTCTCTTTTCTTCATTTCAGTAAGTATTCCCGAAATTCCTGCTTTCAAATATAAGGACTACTTTTCTGAAGTGCATTCTATCCCTAAAAGAACACTTGTCGCTCAATCTATTCTGCAGAACATAGTTTTTCGTTTACATTGCCGAATATATCTTGTAATATACTGTATTAGTGTACAGCTATGAATGTGATATGTGTTCATATTACTCATATAATAGTTTAACGCTTAATACTGTGCTCTGCTCGACTTTTTGAGTTGGTATGCTTCTCTAAAATAATTTTAAGTAAATTTCGTTTTGGGCATCTGCACAAATCCAAACGGTATAATATGAAGCCACCAAACTTAACTCTCCGTTTACGTGGGGAAATGCGAAACAGTAGTCAGATTTCGAGAAATTTTTCTTTATTTTTTTTATCATTTCCATAATGCTTCACAGGCAAGGCATTCCTCAACGTTCCTTTAAAGAAACTAGCCGCGTCGGAGCCCGCATTGGTAAAACTCTTCATTTCACTGGCACCACAGAGTAGGAGACCCAGACGTAGATCTTCTGTAGAAGTTAATGGAAACAGTGTGACCCAATGTTGGCCCAGAAGACCTCAATAGAACAGCGCGCCAGTTGACAGTCATGGAACTTAAATACCGTAACCGTAGCCTGGAAAGTCTTTTTTAATTATTTGCAATAGTTCACAACTCTCCGTACGATGCTACTTACACAGCCACCTGTACCGTATCACGTAAAAGACGCTAACATAGTTCCATGTCCGACCACTAGGGCACTGTTGAAAAAAAGAGAGTTGAACCTCCGTCTCTTCTCCTCTGTAATTGGCAGAGTTGCTCCATTAGTTTATATTTGAAATTTCTGCTTGACCCTTCATTCTTCTTTTTCATTTTCCCTTTAACTTCTCCCTTTTTGTTTTACCAATCACGAGATCAGTCGTTTTCTTGTTACAGCCTTGGGTTAGAACTTGAAATTGTTTTTTGACATTTTGAATTATCTGTTTTATGTATTTTCATCCAGAAATAGACCTCGACTATTCAGTTCAGCAGCCCCGGTAGCGCAGCAAGCTAAGCGCTGGCTCATGACCATTCGTCCGAGAAGGGTCTAGGTTCGAAACCTGGTGGAGAATGTACGTTGTGTTTGTCTCACAGTACTGGATTTCTCCCTTTCCTGACACCAGTGGCCCTAAATTAAGGACGGGTGACTACTTGTAGCCCATCGATTTGCTCACGATAGTCGTTAAAAAAAAATGAAGTCGGAAAGAAAAAACTCAATTCAAATGTTCAATTGCTGTCGAAATCAGAGCTACATCAACATTGGAACTCAAACAAAGCTTACTATAGCTACAACGATTACGAAAGCAGGCGGCACAAGCATCTAACGCTGCCAAGAAAGTGTAAATTAACTTTTAGATAAATTCAACAACATCCAGGGAGAGTTTTTATATTATAGAATTTTATTGTGATCCAACCATTATGTACGTGATTGCAAAATAGTTATCAGAAAATGGGTAATTTTGTTTTAATTCTTCAGACTATACATACAAAAGCTGTTTGCTTAAAAAAATGCTGAAATCCAGAGCTACTTCGAGTTGTGTCTATTTATTGTTGCACGAATAGCACTCTTTTTTTCATTTGTGTGAATTATTTTCGTCTCATTTATATTATTTACTGTAGTTTCCTTTTTCTTGACGAAATCAATACGCGAGCTATTCCATTCTCTCCAGAATTCGAGCCAAACCAATCAACGTCGTTGCTGATCTGCTCGCTCGTTTTGGCTATCCCAGAATAATGCCCATCAATCTTTGAATTCAGTTTACAAGTTCCTTTTGTACTTAGTACGATTTTAAAGTAAAATTTGTAAAATATTTTTTCAATTTGCAAACAATGTCTACACTACAAAAAGCATACGATTCGATACGATTTGAAATTGAGGCTTTCTCTGACAAACGCATAAATGTTCATCTGAAATGGGAGATACTCTACTATGTCTAAGGATTTAATTTCATTTAATTAGTTTCATAAATCTATAACTCTACTCTCAGCCATGCTTTTCTCATTGTCATTGCTAAAAGTGATATTCTATCAGTATAAATACATAAATATAGTTAAGAAAACATAGGGTTTAATGTGATATAATATGAATTAAAAAAGCATAATCAGAATATTCGAGATCACTATGAATCGTAAAAGCGATTCCAAAAAATAAGCAGATAGTCAAAAATGTGGTAGGCAAAATACCAAATTCTGAAAAGACATTTCTCTTATCAGCGTATGGTTATTTTATTAAACTGTGCGGAACAGATATGCAGAATATTTCTTGTTGGTGTTAAATCTCCCTGAGCTCTTACTGTAGAAAGAGAGTGGAGGCAAAGTGTTCCCTTTTTGTAAGTGAACTGAAAATAACAGAGATGTGATGTACGAGTACTACCTGTTACATGATTTGCAAACTATTCATGTAGGTGGATGTTTAAATTAAGCTGACTTTGAAACAGAAATTGCATTTTTAAGCGGAAGCGAGATTTTCAGCAAAGTTTTCCATTACAGGAAGGTTTCTCACAGATCGAGTACAAATTTGCGAAAGAAGGAACTGAGACAGGTGCTTTGGGGTTGAAGAGGGGTGAGTCACTGATCACGATTGAAAACCGATTGCCTATGTGTCAGCCGCCGCTGATGCAGCAGTATTATCAACAAACATTAAGCTTTACTTTCAGTTAAATGTATAGCAGAAGGTTTTATTTCTTCCAATAAAATAAACGACATAAAAAAATCTGGAACTTTTTTCGAACTTCTAAAACGAAATTACTTGTATGACTATCAATAACTAAATGGCAAAACTATATTATTTCCAAGGGATCGATTGAATGAAACCTGGCAGAAAATGCTGTGAATTGCAAAAGCTTCGAGAAATTTTCTGAGAACTGTTTCCCAGCTTACTTTGCATAACAAAGAAATTCCTGAATATTTTGTCATTTCAAGCGGAATTATTCAGTTTTTAATTAATAACGTTGTGGTTACAGTGGCTTTTCCATTCGATTTTAAAACTGTATGTGAAGTTCATTGAGTGAACTGTTTATGAGAAGAACCGATTGTATACACAATAAACCGAACCAGTTGTCATACCCTCACGACGAGTCTGGCATTGTAGGAAGTAATTTTAAATAACTGTTTAAATTTTACATAGTCGGCCAAACAAATAAATATTATGCAAATATCATCAAAAATATTTACCTCATTTTGGATGCCCAAATATTCTCTCACTGTATTTGAAAATTATGATGATTTGCTTGCGAAAACATAGTTTTCACGGATGACAAATATGACTCATACGTTGTGAAGTGAAGATGCGTATGCTATTGAAAAGTTCTTGGAGACAAACAGAATACACCTTACGGTTCGTGCCGTGTCAGCTATACTGGACAGAGATGCTGCCGAAAGTATACTCTGTGTCTTACTTTCTTTCTTTCTTTTTTTCTGAGATGTTTTAATCAGTTAATGCTTGCATACGATCGGGACATGATAGACGACATCATCAGGAATACATCGATCTGATGGAAGCTTATATTATGTTAAGGCTGAATACATTGCACTCTGAATAACTTTCTATATTACAACCTCCCTCCCTCCCTCTCTATCTCTCTCTGTCTGTCTTTAGAGAATATGCAATTTTTTGCTTCTAGTTTTAAAAGTCACTTCTGTTTCATACCAACCAAAATTCGGAATAAAAAGCAGCACCAGTGCGTTGTTCACGTTTACCAGTAAAAAAAGAAGCATTTTTCTTTATGAGATACCCAATGATGAAGTATGCGTTCTCAGCTTCTATACATAAAAACGCTTTCGATAAATGTCATCAAAAATGCTTTCTCGAATAAAATTCTTCGATAGAAATGCTGCTGGGGGAATATGTTTCTTACTGCGAAATTCTCTTCAAACATGTTTTCCGAAGAAGTACCGCGGGAAGGAAAACTAGAACAAAGGGCAAGAAGTCTTGAAGCAAAAAAGCACCTGAATAAAATAGGTAATTTTCATGAAAGACAGAATATTCCATAGTGAAGGTATCTTTTCGTATTAATACTGCATGGTAAAATGTCGTTTAGACAAAATAAATAATATGAAGGTAATGTAGAAGTATTTCAGGTAAAACATCCGAGTCGCACTTCTGATTTATGTGTCCTAACACTGCAAGGATTAAATGCGTTTCAAATTTTGTGACATTATAAGATACGAGTATAATGCAATTGATAAAAAGTAGGTTAAAACAAAAATACTTGAAATGACCTCTAAATACGGAGGAAAATAAAAAAAACCTTTTAAAATTGGGAATGATTGGGAATGATTTCACTTTTATGCAACATGAATGTTCTTAAGGCTACATTTTTCCATGCCGTTTACGGGTTCGAGATCATACGGAAAATAGAATAAAGTAATTCACAACCTGAATTCACTGTTCTTCACAAGTGTAAAAGAAATGCCATTTCCCAACCGAAAGCCTTTTTGATTTGATTTTGATTCTGACAAATTTTTGCTATTTTTGATTTCGACAAATTTCTGCGACTATTTTTACGCTACGAAAATGTTGATTTCGACGCATCACACGGATGTATCTCATAAATTCTTATTCCCGCTTAAATTCGATTCTCACTCATACGTAAATCTTAACCGTATTATGACATCTTTAATTTATTGTTTCAAAATACATATGAAAGAAATAGCCTTCACGGAAATAAGAACAAAACTTGGATGGTTGCGAAGTGCGATACCACAGAAAAATGTTGCTGGCTACATATCGAGAACGGATAGCTAGAACATACATTCGTGTTCTTTTTTTTTTTTCCGTCATGAACGGAAGGCACTTTATGTAGTTTTAACGTATTGGTAGCAGGATGGCTGTCGTTGTTTAACAAAATACACCGGAGGGGAAACAGGATGAAAAGAACCAAACTGCGCAATCAGTTGTTCAAAAGGATGTTTTTAGTGACCCTTTGATTACTCTTTCTTGATGTAAGTATATGATCAGAAGCTGTAGTGTAACAACTATTCCTAAGTTTCTGACTAGCTAAACATTGCATGCGCTTAATGTCAAGTTCACCAATAATGAAATAGGCGTTCACTCGAAATAACGTCAAGGATTGGTACTTACAAATCTTTTATTTGTATCCAACTTCAATATAGCATGGTATATTCCAACGTCGATAACCCACAACTGGTGATCAATCGGTAGTATAACATCCACAAAGTAGTTACGCAGACGGCAATAAAAATATAACTTGACATTAGCTCTCGTACAATCAATAAGCGCAGCAAATATTTAACATCTCCACACCAAGCAACTACGTCGCAAAATATATATATCCTTTCTTGTTCTTTTTAACTTGCATACGTCACTTACGTTCTGACCTCAGGGGTGTTGCCAAGCCCCATTCATGTGAGAGAGAAGATATCACGTTAAGTTGGGAAGTGCAAAAGAGAAAAAACTCAAATTTATATAGGAAAAGGAACTAAAAATGAAATTTAATTTAGAATATACATCACAAAGCATAAAGTCATACAATTTTGAAGAGCTTTGCTATGACCAGAACAATTGTTCAGGAACTGCAGACAAAAATTTCCAAACATTACCAATAAAATATTTGAATTTTACTATTTTTGGAATTACAACATGCATTAGTTTCATGTGTACGTTACTAGTGTCATTGCAACTCCACCAAAGCTGCAAATTGCCAGCTGACATAGAAATATTGTTTCTTGGATACTGTAGCAATCATTCTGTTTCATTTTTGCTTACATCTCTTAAAAGGGTATCATTTATTTAAAGCCCGAAGCATTTAAGTAATCATTTGTTTCAGAAAGAAGGAAATTAAACTCTCAATGTAATCTTAATTAATCAAATCAATTAATCAGCGCGTGCCAAAGTGTATGGACGAAGCCTGAAAGAAATAAGCCATAACACAAAACGATTTTACTAAACCTCAGAGGATTACTCTTTGAAATCCTCGCAGGAAAGTTTCGAGTACTTTTAGAAAACTCAGAACATTTTCAACATGCTTTTAGAAATCGATAGGGAATTTCACGACAAGCTGAGAAATGAATCGATCTATTCATTTTTTCCTTGAAGTCTGTTAATCTGAGAAACTGGTTGCGTTACATTCAGTGGAGTTTGTAAAGTTCTTTCACAAGTATGAGTTTTTGCTACAAATAAAATGTTAGAAGACATCGCGTCATCATTTTCATTTTACACCCAAATTCGAAGTGGTTATTGATATTTGGATCAGTGGTGACAATTTAAATAAATGAGTGCGAGGAAAACATTTACTTCACATGCATAGCACTTTGAGAAAAATCAGTCTTTTCGTGAAATTTAAAGCAAAATTATCGTTGGGGTGGTTTTTACGTTACAGAAAAGCACAGCACCTCATTTCAGCTTTTCAATATGTTTAATTTCCTGATACTGCTAAAATAACGCATTCCGAACTTTAGATAGATTTAGTGCTTAAATCATTGCAGTGCAGTGACAATTTTGCAGGTTTAGATTGCAAAATTTTTTATTATTGATCATAAAATACATGTACTATCTCCCCCTCGATGGAACCAACTTTCATGCATTTTTGCCTTATCTGTAGGTGCTCTTTGGCCAAGTTTGACCTTCCCACCGGGTTTTTTAAATAAGCAAATAAACAAATAAAAATGCCTGTAATGAGTTGAAAATGCGAAATGTTATATAAATTGCTTCATGGATCCTTGACATTCACAAAATTTTACCATTTTGAAATTCCATGAAAAAATCTGTTCGTTCGACATTCATCGATTGGCTGAGATAAAACATCAGTCCAAATTCCTTCTCTTTTTCTTCTGCCGCTTGCTAAATTTTCTTTTTAATGTCTGTTATTTTGGTGCAATTGGTAGAAATTCTTTTCTCCGCACAGGGAAACAAAGATGGAAGAGAATTAGTTTATTTTCCCTCTACAAAACGTTGGCGTGCTGAAACAACCATTTTATTAATACCTAAAAATTAATACTGTCACGGAACAATTCATACATACCTTTTAATGGCCTACCAAACGACAACCATAAATTTCCCTAAAATTTGTTGCTGTGATATTCAAAATGTATTTCTATTTTTTTATATCTCTGGACGTTTTGTTTTCGTCTCTGTCTTGATGCTGGATCAAGCCACCGGCAAATGGCTTTTACGATATTCGTCTAGAATTGCAATCCCGTTGATCGAAATAAAAGAATCACAAATGGTAAGTGAGGTTGACGAAGAAACCTTTGATTGCCCCATGATGAAATTAAGCATTAATTATTCATTGATCATGGAGGGGAAAATTCCCTGTGACCAGGGAGAAAATTTTATTTCAGCTTTCTACTCTTATATTATGGGTATCCAAAAGTTTCCGACACCTCGCTAGCGGGCGCTGTAGGGGTCTACGGCTGGCGACCCGTGCTCTCAGTTCGTACATGAAGCCAAGCATGGCGGTCAATAAAGTTCATTTGCGGCACTGTTTGTTATTCATGTTTAATTTAGGGAAAAGTGCCAGTGAAACATACGGTTCAATATGTCAGGCGTATGGCAAAACGGTTATGGGTGAGCGGACGTGTCCAGAATGGTTTGCCAAGTTTAAGAAAGGTGATATAAGCTTGGAAGACAAGTCATGTGCAGGTAGACCGCAGGAACTCGCAGAAGAGGAGCTGGAATCGCTGTTGCAAGAGGATGCCACAAAATGGACCACGCAACTGGCGAAACGTTTGCACTCGACGGTGGTAGGACGTCTACAGGCTTAGGGGAAGATCCAGAAGATTAGTTATAACGAAGTTAATTTCTCCGTCATTTCTATCCGCGCCAGGATTCTAACCCGGGTCCACTCATTCCGGAATAAGTTGCTTTACCAATTGAGCTACGCGGACATTTTATTCTGATTCCTATCTGCCTTTATGTCGTGTGCGTCCTTCTGGCAGGTACGTCACATCTCCTGGTACGTTACATCATCTCCCCCTTATTTTTCTTTTTTTTATTTATTTATTTTTTTTTTTTTTGAAGTGCTGCTCTTATTTTTCCTATCTTGCGGTGTGGAAATAACATCACACCATTGCGAGATTGTGAACGGTCGGGTCATCCGGATAGTTCGGGCGCCATTATAACGAAGTAAATTTCTCCGCCATTTTTGGTCTACGCCGGGATTCGAACCCGAGGCCGCTTATTCCGGAACAAGTCGCTCTACCAACTGAGCTACGCAGACATTTGTTCTGATTGCTATGTGCCTTTATGTCGTGTGTGTCCTGCTGGCAGGTACGTCACATCTCCCCCACCCCCGAAAGAGGGCCGGGGGCATGGCCCACGGGTCAGCCGTGACCATGAATTGTTGCAGGCAGCCATCCACTGTAGAACGTGCACTTGAGAACTCCCAGTCAATCTGCTGTGTGGAATGCAACATCACACATTTTTATTTTTCGAAGCACTGGAGAAGGAATTCTCTGATTTTTCCTGTCTCGCAACGCGTTGGACCACCGCTTGTACAAATGACGGCGGCCACACGACAAGGCATAGACTATAAGCTCACAAAAATGTTCTGCCAGCCGTGCCTCCTCCGAAGCTGTCCGTAATTTGCTCAAGTTCGTAGCCGACGGCACACGTGTCCTCGCAGAGTGTTTGACGGTATGCCACAGATGCTGGATGGGGTATATGTCCGGACTTCTAAGTGGCTATTGAAGCGTTTCAAATTCAGAACAATCCTCTTGTAACCATGCAGTAGCAAGGAGGGACCTGTGGGATGGAAAATTGTCTTGTTGGAATACGCCATTGCCACTGGGATGCATGCTGGTCACGAATGAATATAAATGATCGGCTAGGATGTCCACATATTTTGGGGCACTCAAAGTCTACTGTACACGTACCAAAGCATTCCACTTGACATCCCACACCATCAGTGAGCCACCACCAGCCTGCGCTGTTCCAACTTGACATGAAGGGTCCCTGTTCGGGCGCCATTATAACGAAGTTAATTTCTCCGTCATTTCTATCCGCTCCAGGATTCGAACCCGGGTCCACTCATTCCGGAATAAGTTGCTCTACCAATTGAGCTACGCGGACATTTTATTCTGATTCCTATCTGCCTTTATGTCGTGTGCGTCCTTCTGGCAGGTACGTCACATCTCCTGGTACGTTACATAGTAAGTGGGTTCCGCATACTTTAACGGAGGGTAATATTGATTAACGATTGTGCATCTGCATATCGTTGCTGAAGAAGTTTCGAGGAAAGAATTTCTTCTGGACGGTTGTCACCAGGGATGAAAAATGGGTCTTGTGCGACAACCCCGTACGCAAGCAATCTTAGGTCGACCCAAGCCAGCCATCAACATCCACTGCAAAACAGGATATCCACGGGGTAAAGTTGCTGTTGTGTATGCGGTGGGATATGCACGGAGTGCTGTACTTCGAACTGTTGAAACCGGAAGAAACAATCACTGCACAACGATATAGCGATCAGTTGATGAAACTGAACGCCGCAATCGAGCAAAAACGCCCATGGACAGATAAAGGACGCCGTCCAGTCATGCTGTTACACGATAATGCCAGACCAAATGTCGGTGCCACCACGAAATCAACCCTGGAATAGTTACACTGGGACTTTTCATCGCACTCGGCTTACTCCCCAGACATTGCACCCTCAGACTTTCCTCTGTTTCGCTCTATGAAACATTCTCTAGCCCAACAGCGGTTCACCACAGTTCCAGAGGTGGAAAATTTCGTCACTGCGTTCTTCAGCTCAAAACCCAAGTCCTTCTATCACAGGGGCATTCATTTTTTGCCTGAAAAATGGAAAAGGTCATTCATGCTAACGGCCAATATTTCGTTGGAAAAATGTGTTCTGGTTTCCTGATTGTTCCTGTCCCCTTTCTCCTGAAAACGGCGGAAACTTTTGCATACCCCTAATATATAAAAATTTAGACGTCCTAAGACAGAAACAACTCGATATTCGACAATTGTTTCATTTAGCAAGACGAACGAAGCAGCTGTTAGCTTCGATTTCCCCTGTCCCATAACTGTAAATTTTAAAGGAACGAACAAAGTATCGACTGAGGCAACAACGCGGTATGAAAAGTAAAATTTCGGAATTTTGTTGCAATTTACTGTTTTATGGCAGGCAGCAGATTTCCCTCATCATAGTTTTTAAACGAAAGACTATTCCTATGAAACATTTCCTAAAGAGATCAGTTGCCACGAAAAACCTAACAGGTGTATGGATACATCGTAAAAATTGAGGTGGATAGTTGAAAAATACCCGTCAAAAAATAAGTTAATAAATAAATAAAGACAGAGGAGCATAAAAAAAGCATGGCGATCTTCAAATATAAGTCGGTTTTTAATGGATTCCTGCGAAACACCCATACATTCCATGCCAAATACGTCATCTCTAAATACGAGGGTTGTACCGAAAGTAATACAAAAATGACCGTAACTTTTTTATTAACTGACATAGGTAGTTCAAATTGCACACGTTGGTAGAGTAACTCTTTCCCTATATAAAGGTACTATTTAACGTAGTCTCCATCACAAGCGATGCATTTGTGCCATCCTTTGAACCCAACTCTCGAATCCGCTTTGGAAAAATTCAGGTGTGGACTGTTGTACCCACTTCTTCACAACCACTTTCACCTCCTCTGTGTCATCAAATCGGTGTCCCTGGAAACTGTCCTTCATTGGACCGAAGTAGAAGTCCTAGGGCGCCGTATCTGGGCTGTACGGTGCATGAGGAATTACTGACCAGCCTAATTTGCTGATCGCTTGATTTGTTGGCAAAGATGTATGTGGTCTCGCATTCTTGTGGTGAATGTGGATCCTTTTCAGATTCGTGTTCGTTCTCTTCCTCTTTGTGGCTTCTCTAAGCTTCTTGAGTGTCTCAATGTACCGCTCGCTTGTCACCGTACGGCTACGTTCCAGAAAATCAAGGAGAATGACAGCTCTGTCATTCAAAAGGGCTGTCACCATGACTTTCTCTACTGATAGCTGGCTCTTGAACGTCTTAGGCCTTGGTGAAGAGGTGTGACGCCATTCCATTGATCGATTCTTCGTTTCCGGATCGTAAAGAAACGTCAACGTTTCATCTCCTGTCACCAGACTTCCACCCTTCTCCCTTCAAATCGGGTGTCAACTGCCGAGGTACCCGCTTTGTACATACTTTCCGATACCCTAAGTCTTCCACCATCTTCTCTATGGCATTATGACCACAGTCCAATTGTGCAATAAGCTCACGGATTGTGGCTCGTCTCTCCGCGCGAATCAATTCAACCACTCGCTGGCGATTCGTGTCAGTGGTCGCAGATGATTGTCTTCGACTGCTTGGTTTGCCTTCAATGCTGGTTTCCCCTTCTTTAAACTGTTTCTTCCATCTGTGAGCATTGCTCTCGTCAATGGTGTCATCTCCGTAAACATTCTGTAGGCTTCTGTGGATTTCGGACAATCCTGCCCCCTTTCTTCGTCAAGATCTCAATGACGCCAGGTTGCTTCTGCTTGGAATCCATTATTTACCTGCAATGAATAAGAAAGGTTACTATAGAGGAAGAGTTACTCTACCAACGCGTGAAATTTGAACGACCTCTATCAGTTAATTAAAAAGGTATGCCTATTTTTGCATTACTTTCGGTACAACCCTCGTATTAATATTTATTTCTCGGTGGCTATTATTGCAAAGGAGCTAATATACACTGCTCGACATAGAAAATGCCGCACCAGGATGGATTTCACTAAATGTGACGAAACTCAACACACATGTGGACAAGTAAATGGAAAAGAAGTGATTTTATTTTTTGAGGGATTACATGAATACGATAGGCGAAGAGATGGCATAATGTGGCCTGAGTCAGTAGGTTGTATGACCACCATGCAGGCCTAACCATTCGGCAACATGGTGTGGCATTGAATGGAAATGTCCCCGGATGGTGTGGCAAGGTATCTTTGACCACACGTCATTGACATGCGCCCACAATTGATTGACACTGCGAGAGAGTCGTGTCGTGTAATTCGTCTTCCAACAACGTTCCACACGTTCTCTTTCGGGGAGAAGTCTGGGGACCTCTCTGTCCAGGACAGAAATAGGATACCTTGTATGTGCTATTTGCTCATGTTGGCAGTGTGCAGGACGGAGTTATCTTATTGAAACACCCCAAACAATGACACCACGCTGAAGAGCAGTATGACACTCACTGATGGTTAATCAGTCAGCTTATCAAGTCGTTTCCAAACTCACAATAGGGGATCATCGGCGCAGAGACAGAAGCGAAACCTGTCGCTGAATACATCATGGTCCCATTCACCCCGCCACGCGTGTCTTGAACGGCATCATTGCAACTTTGTGTGACGATATCCTGCCGTTAGTGGCAGTCATAGTAATAAAACGCAAACCTGCCTCAGGCAATCTGCGATTCATAGTCCGTGTTGATATGGGGATTTCTATAGCTGGCTGTACGTCTCGTTGAATGTTGTCCGCTTTAGATTGTGGGGATGCTACGAATGCGGTGATCGAAGCGTTCAGACGTTTGCCTACGTGCTCCAGTTCCCCTACGACGATGCATGTTACCTTGAGCTAACCATTTTTTCCAATTTAGCCGACAGTTTTTTGCCCCCCGTTGCGTGTCCGCTGCGATGCAACACAGGGATAAACCAGCAGCACGTAGCACTATGATGAAGCCTCTGATAAACCAACCGTGCGTAGCTTTATGATGAAGCCTCTGATAAATCATCCGTGCGTAGCTCTATGATGAAGCTTCTGATAAACCAGCCGTGCGAAGCTCTATGATGAAGCTTCTGATAAACCAGCAGTGCGTAGCTCTATGATGAAGCTTCTGATAAACCAGTCGTGCAGAGCTCTATGATGAAGCTTCTGATAAACCAGCCGTGCGTAGCTCTATGATGAAGCTTCTGATAAACCAGCCGTGCGTAGCTCTATGGTGAAGCTTCTGATAAACCAGCCGTGCGTAGCTCTATGGTGAAGCTTCTGATAAACCAGCAGGGCGTAGCTCTATGATGAAGCTTCTGAAAAACCAGCCGTGCGTAGCTCCATGATGAAACCTCTGATAAACCAGCCGTGCGTAGCTTTATGATGAAGCCTCTGATAAATTATCCGTGCGTAGCTCTATGATGAAGTTTCTGATAAACCAGCCGTGCGTAGCTCTATGATGAAGCTTCTTATAAACCAGCCGTGCGTAGGTCTATGATGAAGCTTCTTATAAACCAGCCGTGCGTAGGTCTATGATGAAGCTTCTTATAAACCAGCCGTGCGTAGGTCTATGATGAAGCTTCTGATAAAGGTGTCCTGGTGACGGCGCCAGACATTCTCACTCCTAACACGCGTTTTCTCCACCGAGATTACTCCCATGCAGTTCTCCACACGCTCATGAGATAACGACCAAACATAGCTACGCCGAGCCGTTTTGCCCTTCTATCTTCTTGACCTATCACGCGATTGGTTCGCACCTACAATTTTTTTAACCCAACTGTCGACACATATCCACCAATTTGCATGTCAGCCTAAAAATACGCTGCTTGACGGAGAAAATACCACACCACGAAGACGTGAACACCGAGCCATGCAATTGCAGGATGGGTGCAGACGTACAAGTTATGCAAATGGCTGCATTTGCAGGACAATCACACGAACGACGCGCGGTATATAAGGGGACAACCAAACCTGCCGTTGAGGCCATCAGTCGGGACGTCGTCGCGGCTGCGAGAAGTGAGTGGTTCTGTGTAACCGTGTCTGGAGAACGAACAAGGGGTGCCAATGCCGTTAAGATGCAGTCGTACTCGATTTCGTCAAACGGATGAGTTCACGAGAGGTGTCATCGTAGGCCTTCGTACCGCCGTATGGTCTTTGCGTCGTATTGCAGAAGAAACGCAGCGTGATACCACAACCGTCTGTCGAATTTGGAGTTAGTGTCCCCATGAAAGATATGTGCAATGTCGTAGGGGGCCGAAGCACGGAGACGGACATTCGAGTGCACCGATCGTCGCATCCGACGTCATGCCGTAGTGGACCCACAGGGTACAACGGGCGATATTTTGCCGAGTGTACGGGAGGCTAGGATGCTCCGATATCGACACGGACAGTGTCGCGCCGATTGGTTGCATCTGGTTTGCTGTCCAGCCGTCCGTTGCGAAGGCTATCCTTAACAGCGAGCCATCGTCGTCACCGCTCTAGAGCTGCGTAGGGTGCCAAATGAAACAGTGTGGTGTTCAGCGATTAATCGCTGGTCTGTATCACCGCGGATGATCACCCTGTGAGAGTCTGGAGGCGACGTGGCGAACGGGAGGATTCCTCCGCCATTGTGTAGAGCCACACGGCCCGGCAACGTGGAATCATTGTATGGGGTGCTATCAGCGCCAACAGCCACTCACCGCTGGTACGCATTACGGGCACATTGACGGCATACCTGTATGTTGACGAGGTGCTATGGACCGTGGCACTACCGTACCTGCCGGGCATCCCAAATGCCGTTTTTCAACAGGATAACGCCCGGCCGCATACTGCTCGGATCAGCCTGAATACTTTACACTGTGTGCGGATGCTTCCGTGGACAGCATGATCCTCCGACCTCTTCCTCATCGAGCATCTGTGGACACGATTAGACGTCAGTTGAGTACCCTCCCACCTCAGCAAAATGAAGACGAACTGTGGACCCAGATCAACACCACATGGTCCACGATACCCCAGGACTCTATTGGACTATCATTGCCTCGATGCCACGTCGTATTCAACGCATTATCGCCCAAAATGGCTGCCACACTCTTTATTGATCATCCTGAATATTCGACCATTGGAGCCTAGTCTGTACGTGAAAATTAAATCATTTGTTCAGGACCTACTTGGCAATCTCTGTCCAGTTTGGTCTGTTTTCGAGCATTCCTTCATGGTGTGGCATTGTCTCTGTCAGGCAGTGTATTTCCTGGTGTGGCATTTTTTATGTAGAGCAACGTGACTTGTCTTCCAACAAATCTTCTCGCACAAAATGGAAGATCACTGCTGTTCAAAACTGCGACGAACTCCAAATGTTTGTTTGGAGCAGAAGGACACCGTATAAGGAAATCAGCAGATAGAGTCAGTAAGATGAAAGGGAAATTGATTTAACAATTTTTTAGTGACTTGGGTAGAGGAAATTTGCTACTGAAAAAGAGATCGGTATAGGGAGCTAGAGGTTGGAAAATACCTTACAAAATAATTAGCATTGTTACTTTTAGCATTCTTTCTTGTGATCGCTTTCTTGGTTTCGGTCGCAATTTCCATTAAAAGAATTTTGCCACCATTTTCTTGTTGTTGTGCTCTAAATTCAAACGGATTGCATTTTTATATCTCTGTCAGTTGTCTGGAGTTTTATGTTCATCATGCCAATTTCTGTGGAGATAATTTACATTTCTTGTTGGGATTGCCCATAGTGAGAGCAACAAATCCATTTCTCTGAATATGAGAGGTTCTTTTTAAAAAATGCATTGTAAAAATAATTGCGCTAAAAAATTCCTTGGCAATGTTAAATTAATAATTCTTCAGATTTTTGCGATTAATTGAAAAGAGAAAAATTTCCTTCTGTTTTTCGGTTAAGTAATCTTCAGTAGTTCTTTCTAGGAGTTGATTCTAAAAGTTTCATTAGTGGTCCTCATATAAGAACGATACGTTGAGAAATGGACTTTTACATGTCTACAAATTACCTATATTTACAGAAAATAGACTTTGTGAAATAATCTCTACCAGTTTTTGTAAATGTCTGTCGATGCGTTCTGTTATTCAGCCTTCAAAGCAATGACCAGTTCAGCTTTATTTGTAGGGAGATTTCTTTTTCCACCGTACCGGATGATTGAATTCGTCCCACAGATTCTCTTTAGGGTTCAGGTTAGGGCTGTGGGCTGACCAGTCTAACTATTCTAAGCCCATGTCTTCAAACTAATCTGTAACAACGTGAGCAGTATGAGATGGTGCCTTGTTCTGTAAATGGAGGTAAGATCCTTCCCCAAAGTACTTCCGTAACATTGGTAGGGCAAAGTTGTCCAGGACTTCCAGATAAAGCTCAGCATCTATGGCTTTGTCCAAAGCGCTTAATGGACCCAAGCCGAATCACAAAAACTAGCTCCGTACCATATACCAAACTTCCCTACGGGACGATACATTCTGGAAGGTGCGTTTTTCCTGGTATCCGCCGCAACCAGAGACCACAATCGGACTGGTAGATTGTGTATCCTGACTAGTCAGTCCAAAGCACGGTTTTCCTTTGGTCTAAGGTCCAAGATAGACGTTCCTTTCACCATGCAAATTGGCAGACGGCATTAGTCGAAGTGATTAGCGATTTGTGGATGACTGCTCAGCCGAGTAACCCATTTTATACATCGTCCTGCGCACTGACTGGGATCACTTTGCACTGACTGGGATCACACATCGCACTGACTGAGATCATTAGTCATCACATGGTGTTTGCAGAATTTGAGAAAATGTTGATATTCCTTCTCAGCGGATAGTCCTTTGCAGAACTCTCCTGTTACATTCTGTTAGCTTAGGAGTTTTACCGGGTCGTTTCTTGGCATATTCAGTCCTTGTCCGCTTCCATTTCTTCAGTAGTTATTTCTATGAGTTTATTCTAAAAATTTATATTACCGGTCCACAAATAAAAACGATACGTTTATAGCTGGACATCTACATGTCCACAAATAACCTATATTTACAGAAAATCCTATATCTACCAGTAAATGTCTGCCGATGCGTTCCGTTATTCGGCCTTCAAAGCGGTGACCAGTTCAGCTTTATTTGTTGGGATCATCCCTAACTGTCGATCTAGAGATCTTCAATGCTGCTTAATGTCTCGTACAAAGTGATTGCTTATACAGTGAAACCTCCATTAACGGACACCTCCGAACAACGGTAACCACCAAGCAACGGCAAGTTTTGATCGGTACAGAACAGCTGCCGTAGGATTAACATTAACGATAACCTCCGAAACCTCTCAACAGCGGCAAACGGACACCCTAATCAGTCTCGAAAGAAATTTAATGGACACATTGACATTTAGGATTTTGCGGAGTTCTTTCGGTACTTCGGCGAGAGGGATAATATAGCGACAAATAATATTATTGCTGCAGAAAGTATGTCTCGAGAAGGATGGGTTGGATTATGGCAGATACAATGGCGTGTTTAAGGGAAAAGAAAGGGGTCAAAATTTAGTTCTACGTAAGGCAAGGCGTATATATTTCAATCGGAACCTTGGGGGGGGGGGGTGCCTGAAATGTTTTCCGTTGGCGGTGGCATATCTTTGTTTGGTCCCTGTGTTCCTATATTTCGGCGCGCTGCCAGCTAACTGTGCAATTCGTCTTCACGGTCTAACGTTTTTCTATTTCTTTTTCTTTCCATTAGCTTACATTAAACTTAACCTCTTACGGCTATTTCTAAGGGGAACGTTGGGTCAACGGATCATACACCACTTTCCTAAAATCCTCTGCACTATGTTTTTTTAATTGTTATTTTGAGTTTTATTCAGCACTCTGCATTTGGAGAAAATCCTGAAACCACTTTCTTTGTGCGTAAGCTTTGTACAGTTATTCTCCTTTTGTACCAAAGCAACGGACTAGCAACGTTAACCTAGGCCTAACCTCCCAACAACGGCCACTTTTTCCCGGTCCAAGCAGCGACCGTTATTGGTAGGTTTAACTGTATATATAATGCTAGGTGTTCCCACGGCTTCAACCGTGTGGAAGATATCACTGAAAAACAGGGCTATGATAACAGGTGTAATCCGACCCATCCATAAGAATTGTAAGCTACGATAACACTTGTGATCCGATCCATCCATAAGAATTGTAGGCTACGATAACACGTGTGATCCGATCCATCCATAAGAATTGTAGGCTACAATAACACGTGTCATCCATCCATAAGAATTGTAGGTTAAATAAGAATTGTAGGCTACGATAACACGTGTGATCCGATCCATCCATAAGAATTGTAGATTACGATAACACGTGTGATCCGATCCATCGATAAGAACATTGCAACGGATGGAGGAAATTTGTCGAAAGATTTAATGGTCGACAGTTAGTTTTTCACGTAAAAGAAAATAATAATCAATTTTTACATAAATTTAAGTACATAATTTTTATTTTATTTTTTAAAAATAATTACTAATGCTTCTGCACAAACAACATTCTTTGTCTCGTTTCCAGTCGTTATCAAAATAAACTGATTGTCTGAACTGCCGGTTCTCGATAAGCCGACGTATGTCTGTGCAAGAAACATTCTTGACGCAAATCCAATCCCACACGTTTGTAAGTTTAACCTGGGATTTATTGATCGTTATAGCGAAGGATAGTTTAATAGGAAACTAATATTTTGAACGTGAAAGACAAGTCGCTTGAAATCACCGGGATTCTGAGTGTATGTGTCATTTGTCCAGCTGTTGGCTCAGTTAGTAGAATGGTTTGAATAATTTGGAGGATTCAGGTTCCGTAATAATATCGTAGGAATGCCAACTTTCAATTTTAGATAATGAGGTGGAAGTCTTAAGGGATTTAACGAATTTAAAAATCCATATGGATAATGCGTAATGCACTGTATCTTCAAAGTTAACGACAGTATCGATCAATGTGTAAATTATGTATTCGCCGGGCAGTGTATGCAAAATAGCATATTTTATGAAAGAAATACGGGATTACGCCATATAATACAAATTTTGAAGATGACAATCCGATTTTTGGCGTAAATATGACAAGGATGGTCACATTTACGCCAAAAAGACTTACCATCCTTGTCAAATTGATCGGAAACTTGAAACTTGGTCGTTCTGGGTGGTGTAGTGGTTAGCATACCTAAGCGTTTTCTGGGAGACGCGGGTTCGGGTCCCGCTCCAGGACGATGAAAATTTTCAAGTTTTCGGATATTATCTGACTTACCATCCTTGTCACATTTACGCCAAAAATCGGATTGTCATCTTCAAAATTTGTAGCATATTTTATTTCATCAACCGATGTATTCCTGGTGACACGATAGCTCGTTCGCACAACCAAGATGTGACTTCTTTGGAGCACATTTTCTACATGAGGATAAATTTTGTCAACTAATTCATTAATAAGTCATACAATGCTTCCCAGTTTACTGTGTACTGGAATCAAACCGTTTTGATTAGGTATTTTGCCATCACCAACACGTAGTAACTGAGTAGAAAACTGGGTATCTCCGCCTTCTAAATGAGCTCTCATATGTGTTCGTAAATGGAGCGTTTCAATATTATTCCATATTACTAAAAAAACCTCCGTATATTATCACGAACTACTTTTTTCCATGTTGGGTGTGATCAGGGTGTATGTAAACAAAGCAGAACAATACACGGAAAATCGGGAACTACTTGAAAGCGATCTGATTCGGTAGAACAGCCAAAAATAATAATAAATAATAAAAGAAATAGCCTATGTTCAACGGAAGGAAATAAGCTTACCAATGGTGAAAGAATCATGAACTACTTTCTTTCACGTTGGGTGTGATCAGGTTGTATGTAAACAAAGTGGAACGATACACGGGAAATCCGGAACTACTTGAAAGCGATCTGATTCGGTAGTACAGCCAAAGATAATGAAAAATAATAAAATAATAATAAATAATAAACGAAATAGCCTATGTCCACCGGAAAGAAATAAGCTTCCCAACGGTGAAAGAATTATCCAAATCGCTTCAGTTGTTTTTGAGCTTACCCCCAACGCACAAACAAACTTTCTCTCTATATACTGTATATTGGTATAGATATATGATCAACCATTCCCAATTCACTATTGTTCCAACGAGGTCTTCTTCTAGGTCTTTATCCGTTGCTTGGTATCGAATCTAGTATTTCAGTTGTCCAGCAGTAGTCAGTTCATTTTAGCAGCACGCCCAGCCCGTTTCAGGTTGAGGGTCTTTACTAGGAGCATGATTTCATCGCTTCTTGTCACTTTCTGGATGACTGAGTTCCCTTTCCTATCTTTCTTAGTTACACTTATCCTGCATCTCTTCATGCTTCTTTGCTGCCTCAACATATCTCTTTTAGTTAAGCTCCGTGTCTCCAAAATTAAGTAAGGATGAAAGAATGCCCTGACTAAATACTTTTCTTTTTAAGACTTCATGGGAAATTGCTCTTAAAAATTACACTGTATAACGGAGTAAATTTCTCCGTCATTTTTGGTCCACGCCGGGGATAGAACCCGAGTCCACTTATTCCGGAACAAGTCGCTCTACCAACTGAGCTACGCAGACGTTCGTTCTTGCTGCTATCTGCCTTTATGTCGTGTGCATCCTGCGGGGCAGGCACGTCACAACTGTTTCTTTCAAATGCACTCCAACCAAATTTTGCACGCCTATTAAATTCTTCTTTGACGTGGTCCTCGATTGATTGATACCTATTGTCTACAGTCGATGTTGGTATCAGTTATTTCTAAATTTATCCCATCAACCACTAAATCATTAGTTCTTGTAAAAAACACTGTACGTCAGTTTTGTTTTCTCTAAGATCATCTTTAATCCCACTTCTTTTCTCTTGTCAGAAAATTCATTGCAGCTCTGAGGAAGTACTTGCAATATCAAGGGACAGAAAAACACCCAAAAGAAGATCACTCTGCAGCTCTGAGGAAGTACTTGCAATATCAAGGGACAGAAAAACACCCAAAAGAAGATCACATGGGAGATGGGTGTATGAAATTCGAAAGCATGAAAGAATGGCAAGGAAGATAATCGCTCAACAGAAAGGTTTCTGGAAGAGACTTCAGAGACCTTCGTTCAACAGTGGATTGAGTATACTTGGTGATGATGATGTATACATATTGCCGTTCGAAAATTGGAATTCCACTTCCTAAAGTTATTGATGATGAGGAGATATGTGTATACTACGATTTAAAAATTCCGATTCCACTTTCGTTATATATATTTTCGTCCTTTTGAAAACTTTCATTTCAGATGGTGGATATTCGTTTCATTACAACGGACAGCGTTATCCCTCGTGACATCATGCTAATTGTAACTCACCTAGGAGGATTATTGTCATATCTGGCTCATTTGCACGACAAATAATAATTCATAATTCGAGAAACTAAAACTCTCTCTAAGTTAACTCTCTCAAAGAAGAGATGAAATTTTCTAATAAACAAATATAACTAATAACTCAATGTATGCTTATGTGACTTATATAGTGGTCAGTTTGCTAATTTCATTTATAACGGAATTTCAATTCGAAACTTTTCTTAAACGCAGATGAGGATATAGCTACCAAATCGTCTAGATATCTGCACTCTTTGTATCCAATTACTAAAACATACGAATATGTGAATTCTCATACTTTTAAACAAGTTTAAGGGTGTCGAAAAATTCCAAATAACCATAAATGGCCATGTAGTTCTGTCTCTGCCTTTTACTGATATTGTTTTGTACTCTTGAAGCTACTCGGGAACACAGGAACGATTCTTGTAATTTAATCCTGTTCATGCTCTCAGAGAGTCTGTTTCATTGATATTATTTTAATATCTTTAACAACCCCACTAGTGTCGGAATCCTGCTAAAATCCTAATCTGTTTCACTGTCTCTAACTCAATTAATTTCCATCAGTAAAGTAGCGTTAAAAAAATCAACCTTTCCATGTTCGAGTACCTCTCTTTCTTGTGGGTAGCATCTTCTTACCTCAGAGGTAACCAATCAGTGTAGCTCTATTTACCTTCCACTCTTACCGATACCATTTGAAAACTAGTAGTGATGCTTTCTTGTTTCGTGTTCGAACAGTGCAAACCTTCCTGCTCAGCATCTTTTACGAATAATGTAAAACATCATTATGAATCATTTCGGCTAATCTTTTATTCTTCACCTGCTGTGTTTAGTTTCACTGCACATAAGACATTTTCAGCGAAAATGCGTGGAAATTGCACCGATGGTCTGAGCAAATTCGTTCGTTTCCCGCGTATTCAAACTTCCAGGCCCTCATCAACATAATACTTCTGTTGAATGCTGAAACTCTTTTTGTATGCTAGATATGACATTTCTTTTTATTTTCCAATTTAAAGAAATAGGTAAATTGGAAACTGTTATCGTTCAATGAAATACTGTAACCTTGTTTTTCTCACAAACACTCTATTAAATATAAGTAATCAAAGAATTAATTCTACGTATATTTACTTTTCATGAAAAACTGGTTTCAGTTTTACGAATTTTAATCAGAACAATCTATGTACTCAAAATAATATAAGTATACTGATAATCCGAAATTTCTTGGCGTAGAATAGAAACAAAACTTTCTAAGCTTTTGCTCATCAACCACAAGGTCTGGCGAAGAAATTTGTCCTTTTTCTTCTCGAACCATGATCCTTTTACTGACGTCTTAAAATTAAGGAACTTTGGGAACAAGTCGAATATCCTGCAAGCGGTTAGAAAGTCGAAATCCCAGTAAAAATACAAGTGTTGGGAAACTGATGGCCACCAGCTGGCAGTGAAGGGTCACTGCTGGCTGAAATCTTCCGGTAGCGGTCCGTTGGTGGCAGCGCCATCAGTTGGTAGTCATTGATGGCCGTGCAGCATCGCCGTGAAGTGAGGGCCACCAAGCAACTGCCACTAGTGGCCCGGAGCTGGCAACCGATGCAACCCCAACACCAGGTGAAAGCAGTGGCGGCTTTTGGGAGGAGGCAAGGGAGGCAGTGCCTCCTCAGAATTTCAAGTCTCTTAGTTAGAATTATTCGTTTTGTTCATTCAGAATTTTTGATATAGGAGAGCAAAAGTTTATGCTAGTTAACTCTTTTGAATTAAATGTCATCCATGCGTTCTTTCAGTTTTTTAAATTGACGGTAGCGCGTAGCTACGAAATGTCTTCAGCTTGAGATCTCTGTCCGTGCGGCAGGAAACGAAATGCCTCTCGTAGATTTTGCGCCAAACCTGTTTACTTCCACTGAATCAGTAGATCTGAAGGGTAGGCGATGGAACGACGAACACAAAGAGCGCACGCGCGTCGTGGACTTCCTGTGAGGCAGATGTTATCTTGCCTCACGGGAACAGCTGTTTCCCTGTAGGCAGTTCCACTGTTTAAACTCCTCATTCTGGCAGTTTCGAGCGAAGTTAAATAGCGCCTTCTTCCTAGTTGATTTTTTCCACACTAATGTTTAACTAATTTTATTTATGTTTTATGAAGAGTTGTTTGTCAGACTATGGCTTCTGCTTCAAACATATATAATATGGTGGAGAGCTTACTGGAAAAGCCTTTCAGTAGGAGAGATTTTGAAGAAAATAATCAAATTAAAAATTATGGTAGGCCTACAGCTGAAATGAAAAAGATGACTTCAAATGGCAAAGCTTCAAACAGAGGTTTTAATATTGACTGGTACAGAAAAGAACAATGGTTAACTGGTAGTGAATCAACGAACAAACTATATTTTTGGCCATGTTTGCTGTTACCTGTGAGTGGCAATGAAGTCTGGCAAGAGAAAGGCTTCAATGATTTGAAAACCATACCACGTGCTTTGGACAGGCACAAAAAGTGTGAAGATCACATTCTGGCAGGTGTTGAATTAGAGTTGCTAGGCAAAACAAGGATAGACTACTCTCTCAACAAAGCGAAGAGAACAAGTGACTTACGTCATAATGAAAAAGTAAAAAAGAATCGTGATGTAATGAAGAAGTTGATTGATATAACAACACTACTGGCCCGGCAAGAGCTCCCATTTCGCGGACACGATGAGAACGAAGTCTCTGAAAATAAGGGAAATTATCTCGAGGTGATTGATTTACTCTCCAAGAGTGACGAAACATTGAGGGTGTTTATGAAGAATAGTACAACATTTTCAGGAACTTCAAAAACAATACAGAATGATTTAAGCGAATCAGTTGCTCATATAGTTAAGAATGAAATCAATGCAGATATTGAAAATGCCCAGTTTTTTTCTTGGCAGATTGATGAAGCGACAGACATTAGCTCCCATGCACAAGTCTCAATTATAGTTCGATTCGCAACGATGGAGTACCAGTAGAAAGATTTTGGGATTTTTTGACGTAAGTTCTGATTAGTGTGCTACTTCGCTTAAAGAATTACTGGATCGTGAGCTAGAAAGATTTAGCTACAAAGAAAAACTAGTTGCACAGACATATGATCGCGCAGCAGTGATGGCATCAGAGCTGAATGGATTGCAAGCAAAAGTGAAGTGTAATGCCCCTCAAGCATTATTTGTTCACTGCTACGCACACAGGCTGAACTTAGTTTTGAGCAGAGCAGCGTCAGTGTTGAAGCAATCACGTATTTGTTTTGCAAATTTAAATGTAATTTGTGCATTATTTTCCAAATCGACAAAGCGTGTTCATTTACTAGAATCTGTTGGTGGACCCAGACCACCTCGTGTAACACAGACCAGGTGGAACTTCAAATCTCGTTCAGTGTCTACCACAGGTTGCTGCTAATTGAAGTATTTAAAAAAATTGAGGATGATTCCAACTATGATGATGAGACAATTCACGAAGCAACAGAACTAAAACGGTGGCTCCAAGATTTTAATTTCGTTTTTCTTCTCTTCTCATATAAAAAAAATATTTGATTTAACTCAGGTTACTTTCTCTGTACTGCAAGCAAATAGTGCCCACGGTACATTCTGTAACAAACAAATTGCTGGCTTATGTGAAAAATTGTTGTACTTTCAAGATCAGAGACAGTTTGATGATCTCTATCATAACGTATGCAGTGAGGTTAGTTCTCCAAATAAAAGATTTAAAGGAAGCAATGATATTCCACCCACCGTGCAATACAGAAGACTATATTATGAGGTAACAGACAATGTTACAACTCAGTTAAAATGCCGGCTTTCTGACATTGAGAAATTAAAATTTCTTCAGCTGGTCGATGTACACTGCTTTGAAACACATTCTAGAATTTTTCCTGAACGTTGTTTTAAAGCTCTGCTTCAAATTTATGAAAAATACTTTGACAGCACCAAACTGCATAGTGAGCTGCAGGTTCTGTATTCAGACAGATATCTGTGGAACAATGCCAAAAGTACAACAGAACTTCTATCTGCCATATACAATAATAATCTAGCACAAACACTGCCAGAGTTGTTTAGACTTCTTTCCCTCGTAGTAACAATTCCTGCAACATCGGCATTTGTGGAACGCAGTTTCTCGTACCTGGAGAGGATAAAAAACTACAAGAGAAACTCCATTGGGCAAGAAAGGTTGCCAAGTTTATCAGTTCTGTCCATCGAGAAGGCGCTTTTGAAGAGGATGGAAGCAGAACAGACATGGTATGACCATATAATAAATCACTTCGCCAAACAGAAAGAATGAAAGATAGACCTCATATACAAGACAATATAAGCGTAAGGTAAGCTTTCTCTCTTGCTGTATATGTAAACGCTGTGTACAGAAGTTATCAAGACATTTCTTTTGGCGTCAGTGAAGGTAGAGATGTATATATAATTTCATTTGAGATGAAAAAGATGTATAGTTCAGTCTTGCTTTTTACCTTCTGTTGATCTCTTTAATAAAAAACTATTTCGATGCAATATATTTCATAATCAAACTGGCTTAACAGTTCCCAAATAGTCAAAAAGGGCAATTCAGACTGAGAAAAAATACATTTAGGCGAGGGGCTGGAATCTTACATAAACAGGGTTTGTAGTCTCAAAGTCATGTAAACCGTGCGTCTCCGGTAAAATCTTTATAAATCTTTTCACGGGTCACGTTACTTATTTTATACTTCGCACATGAGAAAGTAAATAAAAAAAATGATGTGAAAAAAATGGCATTAAATTGAATAAATTTATTTGAATCCAGGCTGAAAAGTAGTTTGCCTCCTCAGCAATTTTGGCCACGGGCCGCCACTGGGTGGAAGCAACGGAACTGCGCAAACACGTGCTCTGTTGTCGTGGTACGAGTTAGTTGAAGACGACGCTATCGTCACTGTGTTATTTTAGTAGATATTAAGAAAAAAAACCGTATGCAGAAAACATATGCGAATTAATATGCGAATAATTTCTTACGTAGAAAACATATGCGAATAATTTCTTACGTAGAAAACATATGCGAATAATTTCTTACGTAGAAAACATATGCGAATTAATTTCCTATAATGAAATGCCACGTCGACAAAGATATCAAATTAGGCCATGAAATACACCTACTCCGTTCCCATAATAACAAGAAATAATTTCTGTGTAATCTTTCGTTTTAACATACACTAAAGCGCCTGAAACAAAAGTCCTGGAAAAACATTTTAAAAATGTTATGTTCGAAAAAAAAGAATTATACCCATACAAAATTTATCAATTATTTGGGAAAAAAAAGCAACGCTATGTGGATATAATGCACTCATCCGTGGGTTGAATACACAAAATTAGAGGAATTCACTTCTAAAAATAACGAGAAGTAAAATAAAATATCTTTCCTCTTTAAAGCAAATGTACCTTTGGACAGCGGAAAGGAAAGATACAACGTTAAAAATGTAACAGAATGTGACATGAACGGGTAAATAGTATATTAATTCAACAATCGCCTTTCAAGACGACAAGGACAGCACGAAACTTCGGAAAGCGCCTTGAAAATGAGTGAAGTTTGCTTAAGGTAAAAAAACAATCATTACGTTGAAAAAATAAAATTATGAATTATATGAAACTGACATTTATGAAAAACACCTCGCAATTTTGTAAAATTAAAAAGTGAAACATTGTTATACGTTCCACAGGAAAAAGGCTCAGCTTCAAGCAAAGCCTCGCGCGTGGCAAATCAGTCCCGTTGGTAGAGTGCCTGCTTCCCACGCAGACAGTTTTGGTTCGTTTCCACCCAGATCCAAACGGGCGTTTTTCGGGACCAGTTGAGAAAATTTCCCCAGCGCAGTGCTGTAATGCAGAAGTTTCGTAAGGCGAAAAAAAGTAGTTATAGCTTTGGGAAACTGTGGTTATCTTTCATTATTATTACTTTTTTTATTGCTACTACTGGGAAATTGGCGGACAACATTCAGCAAGCCAAAAGTTACGTCACGTGATTGCCGGCTGCCACTGCCGGGAAACTAGCGGACCACATTTGACTAGCCATCATTTATCGCACTTGTTTGCAGGGCTGCTGAAGGGCCACTTGTGCCAGCTACAACCTGTGATTGATAGCTAATGGCCCTGTTCTGGCATATGACAACTGATGGGGTGCCTCTGTTCGCCTGCTTCTGGCCCATGTGGTTGCCGCCCGGACATTTTATTGACGGTTGGGCGGCGCCAACATAGTGCTGGGCCACCGCTGGAAGTGCTGGCCCAGCAATACTGTTTTTGCTGGGCTGGATGGCCATTCCACAGGACACCATTCACACATTATTTGATTCGATGCCTTAGCGCGCATAGCAGGTGATACAAGCCAGAGGTGGCCACACCGATTACACCAGTCTGTATATTTAAATTTTTTGTCAGATGATTTCTTAAAAATAGCTGTTTCTGAATCAATTTTTGATGCTGATTCTAGAAATGACTTCCATTTTTCTCTATCACGTCAGGTTTTTAAATAAAATAAGAAGTTATGTTTTCAAGGTTTTAATTAACGTAAGCACAAAAATTCAAACACAATGTCCCACAAAGACTTTTTTCTTTTTTTACAAAAACACTTTAAAATTACTGTAAAGAACTGACCTGTGACTAGTCTTTAACAAAACGACAAGAAAACAGTGTTCCATTAATTTTCAAACTGTCTTTTTTTTTACTTTCTTGCAGATCATCCTTTATCTTTACTGTCCCTCTTCAACATCCAACAATATTCGGCTATCATAGTTTCATTCCATCTCCCCTGGTGCCTCTTCTCCATTTCCTTAATATCCTGGTGAAAACGTTCACCGTGCTCTGCACTATAATGTCCCAGATTTTCCGGAAAGTAGTCGATACGAGAGTGTTGAAAGTGAACTTTTATACTCATGTTACAGCCCAACTGCTAAAGTTTTCCAACATTGTTTCAACATTTTTTCTGTAATTAGGATCTTTGTGATTCCCTAGAAAGTTTTCGGTTACAGATCGGAATGTTGTCCATGCGTCTTTTTCTCTCTCATTCATCGTTTTCTCAAAATCTTTGTCCTTCATCAGTTTTTTTATTTGGGGGCCGAAACAAATTCCAGCATTCAATTTTTCTAGTGTGATGAAGGGAAATTCCATAGAAAGGTACTTGAAGCATGGTCCATCTTGTGGTAGAACCTTTACAAACTGCTTTATCAACCCCAATTTGTTGTGTAGTGGTGAAAGCAATACTTTTTGGGGGTATACAACTGGTCATGCAGGATGTTTTTAGTCCCAGGAAAAAATTTCTCCACTCTGGCCAAACTCTCATTGTCCGATGTCTTTGCTTTGTCTTACTGTACCATTCACATAGAAAGTAAGGCATTTTCGTGTACCCAGCTTGTTGTCCTAATAGCATTCCTATTACTTTGAACTTACCACAAATAAGCCATTTGTGTTCCTTATACTGTGTATTTGTTAATAGTACCTTCATGTTCTCGAATGCCTCTTTCATTTTAACTCAGTGGGCCACAGAAATGGACCCATACACATTCCCATAATGCAGTAGCACGCCTTTGAAGCTCCTCTTGGACGAGTCAATAAAAAGTCTCCACTGAGTAGGGCCATGTTCATTGCCGTAGAAGTGCACTAACTCGTTGATTTTATTGCGGTAAGCCAAGGAATCGTTCTGTGAGAAAAAAGGAAGTACTTCTTTTTCTCTGTGTCAGTACCATGAAAAATGTGCTCCTGGAGCCAGAAGATTCTTACTTTTCAACCGGGAGCCAAGTAGTTCTGCAGATTCCTTAGGCAAGTTCAGATCACGTACTAGATCATTAAGTTCCTTCTGGGAGACTAGTTGTGGATTAGGGTCATTTTCCGGCTTGTAGACATCATCACTATCGTCTTCGGAGATTGCATCAAGTTCACATTCATCATCTTCCGCCACGTTCTCTAACACAGCTGGAGGAAGAGGGGCAGGCAGGTATTTTCCATGTGAAACTGGCTTAATGGCTGAAGGAATGCTTGGATACACAATTTTTTTCTTATTTTTCGAATTGCAGCCCTTAACATTAACTAAGCAGAAGTAACAGACGTTCAGGTGGTCTTTAGGCTGACCCCACACCATAGGTATTGCAAACGGCATGCACGTTTGCTTCCCTTTTGTTCATAAACTTAACTTCTCAACAAATTAGCAGCACACTTTATGTAATGAGCATGCCTTATTCTGATCACCAAGATGCACTTTAAAATAAGCATAATAAGCTTTCTTCACAAAGTCTGTGATATCTGTTCTTTGCTTAAGCACTACATAATTACCGCAAATAAAACAGAACACATTAGGACAATTTACACACATGCATTACGACATTGTAAGATTACGCACTCACAATAGAGGCAGCAACTTAGAACAGCTGTGTAACTCCGAACAGAAAGAGCAATGAACTGGAAATGTGAGCATCTGACTGGCGGGAATGCTATTTTTGGATTCTTGCCAATTCTGTTTTCAGTCTTTCTTCTACAGGTGGCTAGATGGCAATACTCCAAAAGTAAACTTACGTTGTTTTGACGACGATTGACAAAAGAGATAGCTGAAATGTTTCCCACTAAACGCCCCTGACTGGCAGATGTATGCTATCAGCGATAAATCTTCGAAATCAACTTGGGTCGATTGTGCAAAAACTGTATGTGATAGAAGAAAACTAAGACCAGTTCTGGAATCAGCATGAAAAATTGAGCTAAGCACACATATTAGTTTTCAATCATCTGATCTCATGCAGACTGGTGTTATTAGCAACATCGACGCACCTGGTACGTATGACACCGAGATGCTGATAACTTGTTCTGTATTGCCTAATGAATATATACAGCAGGTGATACAAAGCAGAGGTGGCCACACCGATTATTATCTACATCGACGCATCTGGTACGTATGATACCGAGATGCTAATAATTTGTTCTGTATTTCCTAATGAACATATACAGCAGGTGATACAAGCCAGAGGTGGCCACACCGATTATTTGCTACATCAATGCACCTGGTACATATGACACCGAAATGCTAATTATTTGTTCTGTATTGCCTAATGAACATATACAGCAGTTGATACAAACCAGAGGTGGCCACACCGATTATTATCTACATCGACGCATCTCGTACGTATGACACCGAGATGCTAATCATTTGTTCTGTATTGCCTAATGAGCATATACAGCAGTTGATACAAACCAAAGGTGGCCACACCGATTATTAGCTACATCGATACACCTGGTACATATGACACCGAGATGCTAATAACTTGTCTTGTTATGTATTGCCTAATGATCATATACAGCAGGTGATACAAGCCAGAGGTGGCCACACCGATTATTAGCTACATCGATACACCTGGTACATATGACATCGAGATGCTAATCATTTGCTCTGTATTGCCTAATGAACATATACAGCACGTGATACAACCCAGAGGTAGCCACACCGATTATTAGCTACATCGATACACCTGGTACATATGACACCGAGATGCTAATAACTTGTTATGTATTGCCTAATGAACATATACAGCAGGTGATACAAGCCAGAGGTGGCCACACCGATTATTATCTACATCGACGCGTCTGGTACGTATGACACCGAGATGCTAATCATTTGTTCTGTATTGCCGAATGAACATATACAGCAGGTGACACAAGCCAGAGGTGGCCACACCGATTATTAACTACATCAATGCACTTGGTACATATGACGCCGAGATGCTAATTAACTGTTCTGTGTTGCCTAATGAACATATACAGCAGTTGATACAAACCAGAGGTGGCCACACCGATTATTATCTACATCGACGCATCTGGTACGTATGACACCGAGATGCTAATCATTTGTTCTGTATTGCCTAATGAACATATACAGCACGTGATACAAGCCAGATGTGGCCACACCGATTATTAACTACATCAATGCACTTGGTACATATGACACCGAGATGCTAATTATTTGTTCTGTATTGCCTAATGAACATATACAGCACGTGATACAAGCCAGAGGTGGCCACACCGATTATTAACTACATCAATGCACTTGGTACATATGACACCGAGATGCTAATTATTTGTTCTGTATTGCCTAATGAACATATACAGCAGTTGATACAAACCAGAGGTGGCCACACCGTTTATTAGCTACATCGATACACCTGGTACATATGACACCGATCTGCTAATAATTTGTTCTGTATTGCCTAATGAACATATACAGCACGTGATACAAGCCAGAGGTGGCCACACCGATTATTATCTACATCGACGCATCTGGTACGTATGACACCGAGATGCTAATAATTTGTTCTGTATTGCCTAATTAACATATACAGCACGTGATACAAGACAAAGGTGGCCACACCGATTATTATCTACATCGACGCATCTGGTACGTATGACACCGAGATGCTAATCATTTGTTCTGTATTGCCTAATGAACATATCCTGTAAATTTCAAAGTCGTAGCTCAACTTCTTTCAGGTGTTCTGTTTTTTATGAATATGTGTGTGTGTGGGGGGGGGTTGTGGCGTGTGTGGGTGTGTGTGTTTATTAGGCGGTACAGAACAATTCCTTTTACAGAACAATGTCCTTGGTAAATTCTTATTCCGTAATTCTGTTATGATGCGTATTTCGTTTTTGTGAGGAAAAATACTGTTTGGCCCGAGTATAGTAAATTTCCTGTGTAACAGAGTAAAATATATTAGATCACTAATGGCTTGTCTTTAATTGTAATCAAGATGACTTTCCTTCTGATTGTCCAGTTCATTTTCATTTTATTTAAATCAAAAAGAAAATCACGGCTTATAAGACACATTTTTTTTCATTAGACGAGATCAGTTGCAAAAAGGACGTAGCCATTTGACTTAGAAAATTAAAAAATTAATTGGAGTATTAATTAATATAAGTCATTGAAATATATCTGAGGCTCGCGCGAACGAAGGCGAAATTATTAAAAACGAAATTTCAGAGCAGAAGCTGATCCATGGAGACATTCTGAATTTCAATGTTAAGAGAGAGCAAAAAAATGTTGAAAAATAACGAAAAAAATAGGCTGCAATGTTGACTTAACTGAAACATAAACTGCATTAAAAAGAGATTTTTACATAAACCCTAATTAGACGTAGCTTATGACATGCGAAGGTTATGCATTGTGCTAAGACTTCCCATTCGTCCTTATGCCTCCTTTTCTTGAACATAAAAAAAAAGTATGTTGTCGTACATTTGCGAAACATGAAGAAATGAAAACATTCCTTGATATTTATAGGCTTTCTGTTTTAAAGTTCGTAAAGTAAGTATGATTAGCAAATTGTTCTTTTGAAGCATATTCTCGATCGTATTAAAAAACCTGGCTTTCATATTTAAAAACAAGGAATGTATTTCTAGTAGTGTTATAGATAACCTTGTTACATTGTAAACGAAATACTTTCGAACTTGACCGAACTTGAGCCATATACTAAAAAAAATCACGTATGAGATACATTAGCACTTATGAGAAACTGTTCCAAAAATCATCATCCAATTTAGCTATCTCAAAGTTCTGATAAAAGTATTGTTATAGCAGTGAATTTGCATCACATAGTCCGCCCGTAGTAAATTCTGGTCCCATTTTGAAGAAAAGTAGTGTTGACGCTTTGCGTGAGGCATCATTCTCAAAACGAATCTTACTCAAGTTTTTAGTAAATGCTGAGATAGCTAAGAAGGAAAACCAGTGATGCAAATGGAATTTATATCAAAGAAAACAGTCGTGTTTGTGTATTTTCGATCTTGTACATGTGATGGATGTCTGAAAACTACGCGTATGTGAATTGGCACAATAAATTGTACGTAATCGAGTAGGTTACTGAAATTCGAGAAATTGGGGAGAAGATTATCTGCCGTGTCACATCCCCTGAGAAACAGGCATAGTAACATGAATTGTACTTAATATTGAGCCAGCTGGACCCAGTCATGACGGGAAGGATTTATTCCATCTTATTTTCTTAAGGCATCTGTACTTTACTTCAGAAGAATAAACTTCTTAATCGCAAGTTACAGGAACGTAATCAACAACTCTGGATGCAAACATTTAGTCTTTAATCCGTTAGAAGTATTTGATTCAAATGCTCTAGTTTGTATAGCTCGGGGTAGCTGATATACTGAAGTCTTTCAAAATTACTTCAGTATAACAACTTTGATATCCAATCAAAAATTACGAATCCGACGATTGAACAAGTAAAGTAGAATTACGTGTTACTATGAGATATATTGGGTGCATCTGAAATTACTCACAACTCGATTGAACGGGGAACTTAACTGGAAAAAGAATCAGAACTTGATGCGACCGCAGTGAATTTGGCCTTTGAAACTAGAATATTACAACGATATTATGACATCGTCTGACAGATTCTGATTATATTAGATATAAGAGAAACTCGCATTAGTATAAAACTCGGAAATGATTCGTCGAGGAGCATCGGACAATTGCTTTATTTGTACATTTACCTTTGACATATTCTGATTAAACATGATGAAGCAGACTGCTCTGTAATTGCGAATGGAATTGAGCTACAAACTTATTGCTCTTAGATAAAATTAAAGCATTGCGTATAGTCCAAACTCACGCTTAAGATAATTTTCGGTTGTTTAGACGAGACTTAACAAGAGCTACCCTTCAATAAATAAATTTAGAATGATAATTCGGATCAAAAACGGCAAATGCAGACAGAAAAAGAACGTACCTATTTATCATTAACAAATATTAAATCCAATGATGAAAATAATTTTTCACCCTTCCCGAAATTCGTTCTATGCAAAACACAGCGTTTTGGCATTTTCTATCATATTTTTTTTTTCACATTTCGACATTTCGCCATAACTGTTGCTTTCTGCTCACATTTTAACGATATTTTTTTGTTTTGTGGTTTAACAACCACCGTGAGCAACGCTAGGGGCTACGAACAGTCGCCCGTCCCTAATCTGGGGCCGATGATTTATGTATTAACAAACACACAAGACATCATCATCATCATCATCATCATTGTCAACCATTATCAATCCACTGCTGGACGAAGGTCTCCCCAAATCTCTTCCATAACGGTCTGTCTTATGCCAGTCTCCTCCATGTTACTCTCTCATACTTTCGAATTTCATCCACCCATCTTCCATGTGGTCTTCTTCTGGGTCTTTTCCTGTCCCTTGGAATCCAATCTAAAATTTAGTTTGGACACGAGACATATAGGTAAGCATTTGCTCAGTCACATCGCACTGCACTGTCAAAGGTATTAAAGCACCAAAATTATATTACGGAAAGTACTAAAACATGTTACTACATGAAATTAATATTCAGACATTGACGATACAGTACTGAAAATAAGGGATCATACTATACGGTACTGCACTATGCTACATGCTACATTGTACTATTACTAGTATTCATGCACGCGCACACCAAAAGTATTCGAACGCCCATAGTGTTTTTCATTTCGTGGTTTAACAACCACCGTGAGCAACGTTAGGGCATGCTATTAAATTATTCTAGTATTCATATTTACTTCCAAAACATTGGAACTGCAAACTATTCTACCAGAAATACTCAGACAACCACGTTACCCTACCAAAGATAACCGGAATCTCCACCCAGCTGCTAGGAACATATGACGTTTAAATTATTTTATCGTAAATATTTGGACACAAGTATGATGCTTCCAAAATCATTTGTTCACCCAGAAATATTTTCCTTGCACCTAAAATTTAATAAATGAATCCACAAGAATTTTGTGGCCAACAGCAAACACTTTACTCAATATAAGTTGTACGATTCAAGTTCAATAAAATGATTGCGTAAAGTTCCTTGCCATTTTTCCCTTCGTAAGGATACTAATACACAATTAATTCGAGTCAATTTTCTAAACAAATTCATTGTGGAATCTTTATACTGGTTTTCCACTTTTAATCAAATTCAAGCATTCATAAATCTCAGATAGAAGAATACATCTCTTATGGACTTCTGTAATCTCGCATAGCTTCGCAGTTGAGTCACTGCTGATATATCGAGGTATCTTATACTGTCCCGCGTCTTACATCGATATTCCGCGTAATTTTTCATCAAATTTTAATTCAAGTGTTTCCACTCTTTGGATTTACTTTTTATACTAATAAGTACTTTTGAAAATACCTATCAAGAATTTGCATTTTTTGTTTATATCTTTCATGGTAAAAACAATTCCTTCCAGAACTCCAATTCAAAGAACTAATCCCCCCTAAAGGAAAATAAATGATAATGAAAGCCAAACTATTGCATTGGAGAATATGTTTTCTCCAAAATAAATGTTCCTTGAATCAAAGACCCCTTTGGTCACTGCACTTTTACATTCTTTTGGTTGTTGTAAAGTCACAAAACGAAAACAAGATACCCTGGCAATATTTGATTAATAATTTTCTGCATTCCGCTGCAACAATTTTATTGCTTAGGGTTTTAGTTTTATAAAAGTTTCTGCCCATCGCTTTCAAGCATGGGTTACATTTTCTCGGCAACCACCAAGTAACACTGCAACAGCGGCGTTTGTTCCGCGGGCTCTAAAAATCGCTTCTTTCCGTGCAAAAGCGGTGATCTGATCGATACGCGATGTCATGACCCGAGAGGCTGTAATCCCAAATCACACAGCACGTTAGTCCCGAAGCGTCTTAACTCCATTAAACTGGCATGGTGACATATTTCACATTTTCCTTCGGTAAACAATCTTCTGAAGAACGCTGAAGAAAGACCCTGTTGTAATTGGGAATGCTCATCACTTCGTCAAATCTACGGCATCCACTGAGAGTCACATTCTGCTGTCTGAAAAGAACACCTTCGCTCACGAAACCTAAAATTTTTATAATTGAAGTCGTTATGAGCCATCATATAAAACCGAAAGAAGAACTTTAATTTGCGAGCTTAACACAAGTAGGAATAGTGTATGCTTGAAGGCGTAATACATGACTGGAGACTGATTTGATATGTACTTATAGATATCAATAACAAGTTGAGAGCTGTTGAAACTACAATAATTTTGTTCTATAAAATACATCCAGATTTCAAAATTTGTAGTTAACAATTCAACTTTGCAAGCATCGATTAATGTCATGTTACCAAATTAGAACAAACTTTCCTTGAAAAAATCGAAATACATTAATAAATACACTGAAGTGCCAGAAAAACTGGTACACCAGTCTAATACTTGGTAGGTCCCCCACGGGAGCGCAGGACTGCAGACATTCGACGGGGCATGGAATCCACTAGCTTCTGGAAATATGCTGTAGGCAATGCGCACCATACTTCTTGCAGAGCGTTCCGCAATTCGGGTATATTCCGAGGTCTCGGATTCCTGTGTTTGATAGCGCGTTGAATGGCATCCTAAATGTGCTCTATCACGTTCAGATCTGGGGACTTGGGTGGAAATGGCAACACCCCAAATTCAGATTAATGCTCCTCTAACCTTATTGTGGCGTCCAGACTTTTGTGTGGAGGTGCATTGTCCTGTTGGAACAGGCCCAACCCATCAGCATGAATGCAGGACATGAAGGGTGTACCTCGTCAGAAAGGATTCGCACATAGCGTTGGCCGGTGACAGACGTTTGTAGACGTATCAGGGTTCCCAGTGAAGTCCAGCTAAACACACCCCATACCATTACGGGCCCCCCACCAGCCGGTACAGTTCCCTGTTGACAGGCGGGATCCATGGCTTCATGGGGTTTGCGCCACGTACGAAACCTTCCATCTACCCGATACAGTTGGAAACGCGACTCGTCAGACCAGGCTACTTGTTTCCAGTCATCAAGTGTCCAGTGGCGGTGTTGCCGTGCCCAAGCGAGGCGCATAGCTCTGTGTCGTGCACCATGCAGGGTACGTTGCACAGTCCGAACGCTGATGCTTGTTGAGGCTCCAGCATTGAATTCCGAAGATACCTGCGAGAGTGGTGCACGCCTATCGCGAGAAACGATTCTTGACAGCCGACGATGGTCACGTTCACCCAATGTCTTTTTACGGCCACACTGGTATCGTAGGTTGGAGGTTTTATCGGAATTCTTGTAGTCACGGTACACTCTTGCAATGGTCGTCCGTGAAAACCCGAACTTCGCACTTCGCATACCTCCGAAATACTATGGGCCATCTCACGAGCGCCAACTATGACACCGGGCTGAAAATCGCTTAAATCGTTACTACTTGTCATTTTCATGCCGAAAATAGCTCTGACAACTGTCAAGGGTTTCTATTGCTTTACATACGCACTGGCGGACGAAACCGAGCACGCGCATAGGTGACGCTGCTATGTATTTTGCATAAGCTCGTCTGTACCAGTTATTCTGGCACTTCAGTTTATGAACGCTTAACAGTTCTGGTGACAAAATTTCTCAAGTGGTTCACTCCCGTTCCATGCGAAAATACTGGAAGTAGTTCATATTGTTTTTACACTCTTTCTAAGTGTGTATTGTGTGTGTGTAATGAAACCAGTTCTTACAGTATCGCTTCTTACTGTGCAAAAGCGGTGAACAGTCACAGTTCGAGTGAGGTAGTATACTTCCTGCGGATTTCAGGACTTTTTCCTAAAGTGAAATGCGAGCAATGGTTTTCTTAACCCACAAACGGTTCATTGCAATTACACAACATTTTCATTATTAGAATAAAGACAGTTCTCTGACGGTCACTTTTGCCTCAAACTGAGGCAGTAGATACAGTGGGTAACCGGACAAACGACGTTCCGTACATCTTACCCACTGGGGCTCCTCAGTCTTAAAGCAAGAGAAACGAGTGCTTCTCTCAGTGACTTAGCACTCGCGTTCACTCCAAAATACTTACCTTGAGTATGCAAAACAAGTTAGTAAAATCATGCAATGCATTGATTATGATACGCTTTCCAACATACTAGAAATCATTACTCAAGTTATGAGGAATATGGCTGTGGAATAAATCTCACTTCTGTGCCCTGACCTTTGATCCCATTTCGATGATATTCAACAGAACTGGTTCAGTATACCTACGAAATTACATGATAAAGTTTTGTCGCAATCGAAGCAATTCTACGTAAGTTATGATGCATAAGGGCCATGGAATAGATCCCGCTTCTGTGTTGTAACCTTTGACCCCATTTCCTCCATTTTAATAGGATTTGTCCCCAGGCAGGTCCCTACAACATACTAACATTTCATCCAAATCGAAACATTTTTACGTAGGTTATGACGCATAATGGCGATGGAAGTGCTTCCGCTCCTATGTCCTGACCTTTGACCCCCATTTCGCCAATTTTCAATTGGGTTTGTGCTCAGGTGGTCCCCTACTACATACTAAAATTTAACCGAAATCGAACCTTTTTTACGTTAGTTATGACGTATAAGAGCAGTGGAATGCATCCCGCTCCTATGTCTTGACCTTTGACCCCATTTCGTTCACTTTCAATAGGGTTTCTTCTCTGGCGTTCCCCTACCACATACTAAAATTTCATCGAAATTGAACGATTTTTACGCGAGTTATCGTGCGGACGATCATAAGCACACAACGCGTGACGTAATGAGGCAGATGGGAATAGCGACCATCTGCTCGCAAGAGTGTGACGTCATAAAACTTTAATAGGATCCACACACAACGCGTGATGTAATGAAACAGATGGCGTGACTGCGCGCCAACATATAATGGGACGACGCCATGACATTACACTAAAAACGTGGTAATTCGGGGTGGTTATTTAACTCACTAAACGAATTTTCCTAAAGTCGAGATCAAGCTAAATCGAGTTCTAGTACCAGAAAACGGTAGGTTAACGAATTTCATCAAAATCCTTAGAGCCGTTTTCAAAATAAAATTTACATACATACAAGAATTGCTCCTTTAAGGTGAACGTCAAGTAATTTTGCTTCCTGTACTTCGAATGGAATAATTTCTGTACACGTTTTCTTCCCAATTAATGCGTTTCCAAGGATGAAAATTTGAACATCGATTAAAATATCTTCATTTTATAACTTGGAATACTTAATACTTTCTAAAACATAACCAGAATTATATAATCCAACATTTGTTTGTCTACTGACGTCATGAAAATACAGGTCGCGCCATCTTTTTTCTGGACAATTAATGCGTTCACAAGGATGAAAATTGGAACATCGGTTAAAATAGCTTCATTTTATAACTTGGAATACTTAATATTTTCTAAACCATAACCATAATTATGCAATCCAACATTTGTTTGTCTACTGACGTCATCAAAGTACAAGTCGCGCCATCCTTTTTCTGGTTTCAACACCACGAAAGGAAAAGTTATTGATTTTTAATATAATTATGGTTATGTTTTAGAAAATATTAAGTATTCCAAGTTATAATATGAAGTTATTTTAATCGATGTTCAAATTTTCATCGTTGGGAACACATTAATTGTGAAGGAAATGTGTACTAAGGTTTTCCATTGTAAGTATAGGAAGCAAAATTACTTGACGTTCACCTTAATAATATGGGATAGGACGATGGAATGGATCGCAATCCTATGTCCTGACCTTTGATCCCATTTCGTTCATTTTCAATAGGGTTCGTCCTCAGGTGGTCCCCTACCACATACTGAAATGTCATCAAAATCGAACCATTTTTACGCACGTTATGACGCATAAGGGCAATGGAATGCATCCCGCTCTTATGTCCTGACCTTTAACCCCGCTTCTCCCATTTTAAATAGGGTTCGTCCCCAGGTGATCCCCTACCACATAGTCAAATTTCATTGAAATCGAACGAGATTTACGCAAGTTATGATGCATAAAGGCAATGGAATGGATACCGCTCCTACGTCGTGACCTTTGACCCCATTTGTCCCATTTTTAATAGGGTTCGTTCCCAGGTGGTGTCCTATCACATACTAAAATTTCAGCGAAATCGAACCATTTTTACGCCAGTTATCGTGCGGACAGACGGACGGACAAAGCGGAGCACATACGCTTCTTCAACCTACGGTTGGAAAGCGTAAAAAAAGGGGAGAAGTTGAGGACACCGGTAAAGGGATAAATAGTGAGTCCCAGAGAGACAAATAGAGAAAGCGGCGAAACTCAGATTTTATCCTGAAAAAATTTAAACGCGGCCAGGACCGACAGATGCATATTGAATTTCGAATGCTCCCCCTTTCTTGATTCCCGAACTAGAAATCAGACCTTTTGCTAAAAGGAATAATTTTTTGTTTATGAGAACTTCGCGGATTCTCCTCCTAGCTCATCAGACACAAACATTCATGCGGTACATGGGTATTCACTTCCACAAAAGAAAATCCCATGCCAACATTACTGCAATTTCAAAAATATACTTCAAAGCACTGACAAGACTCAGCTTTGCGGGAATATCCATTGAGGCCTATCCCAATTAAAACACAATTTATATCTAAATAAATTCAAAGCCTAAAGTAAGTAGTAAATAAATTGAGAAATAAATAAAATTGAAACATACCGAAGTGTTCATATTGCCTCTGCACAGCTCCAGGAAATTCTAGCCAGTTGAATCAAAGTTTTTGGCTTTGAATCAGCAGTTCCCACAAGTCCATCTTTTTAAAAGGTCGATTCTGTGGATATAGAAAGAGATATAAGAGAAAATTACATGCCAACATTACTGCAATTTTAAAAATATTCCCTATTTTTTGAAAAATGATCATTGTTGCTGAAGAATATTTCTTAATCTTTAAAAAATGATCATTGTTACTGAAGAATATTCCTTATTTTTTGAAAAATGATCATTGTTACTGAAGAATATTCATGAAAAAAAAATCATACATATATTGCGCCTGTGTTTTCGTAAAAGAGTTTGTTGATAAATAAAATGTCTCTGAGAGAACATATTTAGTTAGGACATTATGCTTAACAGTAAATCCTTCGCCTGGTAGAATTCGTTTTTGTAACTACCGCATCTGTACTGAAAATTCAATATTATTTCGAAAATTTGACATGTCGAGTATTGACACGAATTCGAGATCTCACAAAAATTCGTGAGTCGAGGAAAAATGGGCAGTTTCACTGTTAAGGAATGACAAATTTTCAGTGTACCCAGTACTGAAGAAATAATTAGCCTTTCCCTGTTTTAATTTAACGTTTACAAAGAAATGAATCTGAATTTGTTCAGTTACAAATAAAGAAACGCGTTCATTACTAGTTTAAAAGTAGTTTAAAACTGATGTCGTCAAACTTTGATCAATTTGCTAATATGGAGAAGTGTGTTGGATTAAAGTAGTGTACAGTAGCCTGAGGGTCAAGTTCGTAAAAAGAAGAGTACAGTTAAAACTGATATTTTTAACAAAAAGTATTTGCCCCAAAGTATTAGATCTATGCATAAGTTTCCAGGGTTTTATGGTCGAACAGATCTCATACTTACACAACAGGGTCACATTTGAACATTATGCGCCTACGTGAGCTATTATTACCTTACGCCATATCCGGTAGCTGGCGATTGCCGTCGTATCGCCGGTTTTCATGCGACTAAGTAGTCGATGTATTTTTGGAGATCCTCAAGTGAAACAAGAGGATGTCCAACGGGGATAAGTTAGAGAAGCAAGCCGTACGAGGAAGAACCTCCCATCTCAGTTATATGACGGTTTTCTAGGTCACTGCAGCAGCATGGAGCTGTGCGTTATCATGCAAAGATTGGCCTGCAGACTCCAATGGGCCGAAAATGGTTGTTTCCATTGGAACACCTCGTTCAAAAGCAGCAGCTGACGACTGTAGGGTTCGCAGTTACTGTTAGACCTGGTGGCATGAGCTAATGATACACCACACCTTGCATGACCCACCAGATACAGAGATGAACTTTCTCACCCTGAATGCTGGGCTTCGGTACTGATGTCGCTGGCTGGCTGGAGTCTACCCATGACTTTTGGTGTTGCAGGTTGCCATAGTGAACCCATATATTTATCGCCCATAATGGCTTTCCCCAGGAAGTCCTTTTTCTGATGTCTGGCGAGCAAAGAAGCACATAATTTCAGCGTCTGAACAACATTGCGCTCGGTGAGTTCGTATGGGATCTGATTTCCCACTTTTTGTATCTTTTTCATGGCATGCAACCGTCGAACAGTGGTCGACTGATTCACGCCTAAGAGTAATGCTAGTTCTTTGGTCTACTAGTTGGTATCTTTGTCCGGAAGAACATGCAAATCTGCGTTCTGCATTTCTTTCGGCCGTCCGTTACGCTGCTTCTCCTCCACGCTGCAATCATAACTTCTGAACTTCACAAATCACTCACGATGCGTGCTTTCACCTCCAGCTTTCCCGCCGTATCAGCTGTCGAGCTTCTTCAGCGATTTGCCCTCAAGATTAAACATGAACAACAGACAGTAAAGAATATGTTCCATGTTGGTCGCCATGTCCTAGCTCAACAGCCTCACGAGTGGACTATCCGGCAACACGTGTCGTCCGATAGAGTGTTTCCACTTTACTCTCACAGTACGAAATTCTGAGAAAAATTCAGCTGTGTCGCTTTTACAGCCCGCTGCGTGGATTGCTGAAAACTTATTCATAGATACCATATTTCCGTTTTAATCAAATTAGTAATGAAAAGTTTACAGATACACTTACAGTTTTTTTTTCGATTGAAGTGTGATTTCCAAAGATGAAGGAATATTTGCTAATCTGTAACATATGTGACTTACGATGCACATTTTCACATTCTCTGTCACTGATATATATACAGTGCCTGTGCCTGGCTCTTTTGCGCTCTAGGCAAGGATAAGAACTTGCAACCCTTTCCCACCTCCACCCCCACCCACTCCAAAAAAATGCCAACTATAGCTATGCTTTTAAAAAAATATTATTAAAAGAATAAATAAAAAACGGTATGCAAAATGTTTTCATAAGACTTCATAATTAATTATATTCTGTAGCGCTGTTGTGTTATTTATCTTAAAAGACATAAATTGCCACTTGCAGTTTTTACATGGGTTAGAAAACTAATATGTGTAAAAGTATGTCCTTCAAAGGTCAGTACTTCATCCTTCAAAGGGCCGTACTGCGGCTTTCTCAGGTCTGCACTCTAGGCGGCCGCCTAGAGTGCTGCCTAGAGGCCTAATGGTAGCATCGGCCCTGAACTGACAACCTCGGAATCCCAAGTTTTGAAAATATCTAGTCTTTCCTGTGTCTTTCTTTTTACTAATTTCATTTTGTCACCATAAGCATCCCAAGTAACACAGCCTTGCAATTTAACGTAGGGACAACACTGAACTACCGTTTTCTATTCCTAAAAGACGGTTGCATAGTGTTGGGCCTACATTAAATTGCAAGGTTGTGCTACCTGAGATTATCGTGGACATCATTAAGAAATGCCGTCAAACAAATCATAAATGAAGCATTTTATATGAAATGATTATAAATTTTTACTAAGTTTTTAAAAAAGTTGAATTGTCAAAAAATATATAACATTTTCTCATTTTAAAAAGTAATTTGACAATATCTGAACCCCTATCCCTAAAGTGTACCAGTGGTTCTACTGAACTGGTGAATGAGCACGTGATTACAAAATTGAAATAAATCTGGAATATTTATAACCAGTTACAAAACATTTCAGTGGATTGCTTTCCTATCAGAAAAATAATGGCATTACGTGAAACATGTTTCGTCTCCGGATAAGAATCATGACCGCATATTCTCGGAGGCAATACACGTTTTTATTTCGCGGGACGCTTAAAATTCTTTATCTCTAAATTAAGAGCTCAAAAATCCGCGTTGAGCAAATTTTTACTTAAATGAATTTTTTTCTGGAACTTAACTTTCACGTACTTCAAAGGAAACTAAAAAATAGAAGCGCAAAGAATCAGAAGTATTAGTGAGGTTCTCCATCGTTTATATTATAATTTGCATAACTTTGCTGAAACGGGAAAGAGGTAGCGTAGCCACTACATTTGTAGAATTTGGGTAATATGTAAACGAGCTTTCAAAACGATTTCTTTCTTAGAACATCATTCGTAAATCATGTATACAAAGTACTACTACTAAGAAGTAATGCTGACATATTGAGATCCCACATTTTGCACAACTTACCTAAATGCACTGCTGTCCACCCAAAATGCAACACCAAAAAGGACACGAGATAGCAAAGCCAGATTTACTGGACACATAACAACAGATACAAAGATGAAACGATTGAGCTTACAGGCCCGTGCGACTTGCAGAACACGCAGACATCAATAGTTCGTGTGGCCCCCATGGCTGGCAATAACGGCCGCTACACGCCGCGGCATCGAACAAAAGAGGCTTTGGATGTGGGCTTGGGGTATGTCGGTCCAGGCTACTTCCACACGTTGCCACATTTCATCAGGCGTAGCCGCGGGTGGTGCTTGCCGGGCCACTGGGTTGCCGATCAGCAACCAGATGTGTTCGATGGGCGACATATCGGAAAGAACAGGCGGGCCACGGCAGCAGTGACACCTGGTGGGCCGTGAAGAACTGTTGCACGATGCGTGCCACGTGCGGTTGTGCATTGTCCTGTTGAAACGTGGCCGCTGGCAGGTCCTGCACGTAAGGGAAGACTACAAGCTCCAAAACGTCAGAGATGTAGCGGTGGCTGCTGAGTATACCGGCGATGCGTACCAGATGAGTGCAGGTGTCATATCCAATTGCGCCACAAACCATAACGCAATGCGACGTACCGGTATGGCGATGCATAATGCAGGAGTCATACAGTCTCTCGCCGCGGTGCCGCCACACGCGGATCCGAACATCGTGGGGTTGCAGGCAGAAGCGCGATTCGTCGGAAAAGACAATGTCTTGCCATTCCGTAGTCCAGGTGCGGCGTTCAACGGCCCACTGCCGCCGCACTCGCCGGTGGTGTAAAGTCAATCGTAATCGGAGCAATGGGCGCCGTGTGACAAGTCCTCACTCCTGCAAGCAACGTCGAACGGTAAGTGCTGACACAGGTTGTGGCGCAAAACACACAAATTCCTGCGCTAATATTCGTAATGTGGTGGTGCGAGCCGTCAATGCCCGCCGCACAACATGCTGGTCCTCTCGGTCGGTGGTGTGCCGCGGCTGCGGCAATCGCTCACGTCGGTCCGTCCGTCCCTCCTGCACCCACCGAATCCATACTCGCCTCACCGTGACTGGATGTCGTCCCACACGAGCGCCGATGTCTCGGTAGGATAAACTGCTGTCGCGATATGCCACTATTCGTCCTCTGTCGAACTCCGAAACGTGCTGGAATGACTGCCGTATTCTGCGACGAGGCATCAGGAAGCTTCCCACACACAGATCCGGCAGCACAACACACTTCCACTACTTACACCCCGCCTTCTGTGCATGCTTCTTATAGTGCTTCTTGGTGGCGTGCCGGACGCACATGATTTGCATATGTCCTGCCATGCTAATCGTTTGCATGTCCTCTTGCGGGCGACGCATGCTGAGAATTTCAGGTCAATCGGATGCTTTCTTCTTGGTGTTGCATTTTGGGTGGCCAGCAGTGTAGTTGCCATATCCGCCTTTAGATAAGTCACGGGCACTACACACAGAACCCACAGATACTTTGTCTTAGGAAGGAAGCCAGAAATTCATCTTTTGAGAAAATACCAAGAACCTCCTGATATTTCTGTCTGATCTCTATAATAGCAGCTAGAACTTGGCCCCACTGCAGTATTGAAGACGCTTTACTGTAGCACCGAGAATTTCAAGAGAAATTGTTACACAACTCTATTTGGTGATACCTGGGAAAGCTATTTATTGCAGTGAAAATTAATTACTAATCTGAAACTTCAATGGTTCCAGAATGCATTTTATTTTCCACGATTTAAATCTTGTCACAGAATTTAAGTTATCATTAAATCACAAAAATTTCATTCTCATTCCCTCACGAAAAATTATTTCTTCTAAAGAAATCATGTCACTTCCTTTTTCTTCTGAAGCTTTACCCGTAACAAGCTTGAGGAGAATTTGGTGTGTCCAATCATTCATTAAAGAATCACAGATGTTATCGTACACATCTGTACTGTACACATTCTTGAAAGTGCATTATTTCATACAGTTTTACCTTTTCATAGTATCTCATATGTCAGCTTCATGAATACCTGTGGAACTGGGATGGAAAGAAAGTAATGTCTGCAAATGCAAGGCAATAGAAAAGTGCTACTTACCGTACAAATAAGTACAAATACATAAAAATACATGGTACTAACAGGAACAAATCAGTCCAAAATATAGTAGTCATCGTTTGCCATGACTTGCTCTCACCGTCTGGGCCACTATCGGACACCGTCCCTGTAAAATTGTGGCGGCTTGGATGAAAAAAAGTGCGCAAAAGTGCGTTCGAGATCGTCCCAGTTGGTGAACCGAGGTCTCTCTGTCCAGTTAATGCTGCAACGGCCAGAAAAGGTGGCAGTCATTCGGGAGCAATCTCCGGGATGGGTGCGGCAGCAGCTCCCAGCCCAGGTCCATGATCTTGTGACAGGTCAGTCGTGCTGTGTGAGTGAGGTCTGGCCCCGTCCTGCTGTAGTAGGACACTCTTGCGGTTCAGCAGTGCTGGTCGTTTCGACGTGAGCTATGCGTGCATATTGTCAAGCTCACGGCAGTACATCGGCGGTGATCGCGGTGTTGTCCGGAAGTAGCTCAAAAAACACGACATTCCACATATCCCACCAAGTAGACAGCAGAACACTCTTCGCCTTCTGACGGGGCTTACACTCTTCGCCTTCATAGGGGTAAGCTCGCTTTTGGGGTCAGCATGGGCTTCTGTTTCAGATCCAAACAGGGTTTAGAAAGCTGACATTATCATACAGACCCATTTCTCGTCACCTGTCAAAATAGGGTCCAAGAACGGCTTATCTTGGTCACGTACAAACAGGAAAACGCATGCACTCATGCGATTTGCTTTCTGCTCAACTGTGAGCTGACGGAGTACTCAAACTTACCTCGTGTGTGCACCTTCCCAAGTTGACACAGGTGCGTGATAATGCTCGTGTGAGTAGTAACCAGCTTTTCAGCCAACTCCTAAGTGATCACACATGGGTCGGTCTCCACTAAGGTCTTCAGCATGTCCATATCCACTGTTGAGGGTCTTCCGGCTTTAAGACGGTCTAGCAGTTCAAAATTTCTCTCTCGAAATCATTTGAACCAAAGACAGCACTGACCATGTGATATGGCATTGGGATACACACTGGTAATGTTCCTTACAGCACTTGCGGTGGTGCTACCACGACGAAACTCATAAAACACGCAATGGCGGATGTGCTCCTTGTCTATTCCACGTTGGCTGGCGCTTACACTCTTCGCCTTCTGACGGCTAATTGCCACATGCCGGTGTGCTGTGCAATCTCAGTGGCCAATGTGTGCCGTGGCCGGAACTTTGACTTCGGGTATCTCGTCATAGGATATTATTTTCTTTCCAACCCAATACCTCCAGTTAAGAAGAGGTGTTGGTTTCTTAAACAAATTTTCTATGAGTTTTCCTTTATGTTATCTCAAGAAGTACAGTTCTTCTCCCTACTGCTAGATAGCAAGAAAGTTTGCGTTCGTCACGATCATTGTAATATCTGAAAGATGAGTAAGAATTCTTCTTATTTTTATTTTTTTTTATTATTTTCAGAATACGCTTCTCTGGTTTAATTGCGCATTTTTTGGGGGAGAATATGCGTTTAAATAGCTTGTTCTCCTAAAATTACCGTTGCTTGATAATAGATTTCAGTGATGTGCAGATTCTGTCTTGTTGAACATTTCTTCTGCGCGGTTAAATAACAAAGTTATTTTTGCAGAAGTAATCATGATTAGCATGAGTTGACCAAGATCAGCCGTCTGTGTAGTTCTTGATTTTTAATGTATGCATAGGTTTCATTTAGAAGTATGATGTTCCTTGTTTTTTTTTTATGAATGGATTTCGTAAAATGGGGGATTTTTTCAATATGCTTACAAAAATTAGGATTCCATTTCCATTTCGTGTCTTTACTTTACACGAAAGATAATTTATTTTCAAAGGCTCTGCGACGTTTTTCGTTAGTTCTTCAGTTTTGAATCACAATGCTAAATTTCCCTATTTTAAATCAAACAACAATGATCGGTAAACGCTTTTCATTTTTTCTTTGGTATCAATTTCCGATTCAGTTAAGCATACATCTCAACATTAAGGGTTTAAAACACAAAGCCTTTTCATTATTGTTCATAGCTCCCCCCCTCCCTTCTGAGGAATCTTTAATTCGCTTCCTCCCTTTCCTCCTTTTTTGCCATTGCTTCACAAGATGACGACACCACGCCACTAATGAATTTGAAGAAATTCAACTTCAGGGGTTTCCATAATTCATCGCGTATCCACATGAGGTCTTTTGTTCCTAAATCATGCCGAAATCGATTTTATCCAGTCTTTTAGATGGATTGTGATACATTTTGCCGCAATCATAACGTTTAATCATGTTACTTTTCTTGAAGCAGTTCTTCAGAAGTTGAAGTAAAAATAAAAATTTTATTCTATAAGCAGTATTTCTTAGTTTTAATCGCAAAGTGTGTTTGAAGATAAGTCATCTCGATACCAGGCATATTAAAAGTTATTGCGAGATTTGATTCAAAATTACGAAATTATTATATGTGCCGGATTTATGTGATTCTTGCCGAATTTGGTTCACATATAGATCATCGCTGCTTTATCACCTCATATTATTTATGTCTGTGTAAAAGAACGCATGTGATAAATGAAACATTTGAAATAACATTTCCGGAGCATTTGTGAAGCAAAAATAAGTTGAGCTTGACACAACTTTTCGAAAGCACCGAATTTGGTATTAGTTGATGTTAAACATTGGAGAACAAAAAAGCTTTTGTGTGATGTTTCTTCGCAGGAGTGATTTTTCCTTTAACTCTAAAAACAAGCAGCGACTTCACATTAATTTCTCATTTTAAACAACATTTTTGAAGATATTATATAAAACAGAGAGGTGACTTAATATATTTAAGTTTCCCAGTGTTGAAACATGATTATTTAGAACATTTTAGACTAGGGGTTTAACTGTTACGTCGATAGTTTCATCATGTATGAAAGTTCCTTCGGGTAGATATAGCATAAGTGTTATTCTAATGATGAGTACAAATGGTTTATGCGCTCATGCCGGGGTTTCCCCCTGTATCGCTTATTATTGACACGTTTTGAAAACACAAGTTTGTCCGCTGCGAACACTCCGGAGTAAGTCGCTCTCCCAACTGAGCCACGCGGACAGAACGTTCCGCTGCAGATGTGTCGTCTTGACACATGTTTTCACCTCTGTAGTACGTTACAACGTTATAATAGCTCAAAACTCTACCTAATGCAAGAGAAATGTAAAAAAAGATAAGAATAATTGGTATGTCACATTTGACGAATTTTCTAAAGATTTTAATGAGGAAATTCAGCACTGAAGAGAAATAATCTACCTCCATGAAAATGCGGCAAAAACACGGGAACTACATTACTTACCAAACTTCCTGGATGTAGTAAGTTTTTGATGCAACTTAATTCGGCAAAAACGTGGGTCGGATGGAGGAAAGCAGCATATCAACAGAAGTTTCAGAAAAACTTTTAGATGCAAGTACAAGTATTCTGATAATCTTATAAAATTCAAATTAAGAAAAGTAGGTGAGAAGTGGATCTGGATATCAGCAATAGTTTGGCTAGAAACTTGAAGAACAATTTGTTTTCTACTTTGTAACGCATACTCTAATTTAACTTTCCTTTTGGATTTTTATTTTCTCATGTAGATTTTGTTACTTCTTGGCAAAGATTTTTACAATGAGCGGCACATTACTTCAGGAAACAATTTGTACATTTTGGCAAAGCTGACGGTGATTCAGGATAAAGTATACAGGTTACGTCGGATGAGTAGATAATGCATATAGTGGATATGTTGGCGATATGCTTGAAAAAACGTAAGAGGTTGAAATGTGTTTTAGATTTCCTTGAAACAACGAATAAGTGTTGTAGTTACCTAGCTGAGATTTATATGTTGATACAACAGGTTGTTATTAAGTGTAAACGGTACGACTTCATGATTATAGTGTGATGGTGATGTGAACTGCCAGTGCTTAAGAAATGTACAGTTGACGTTACGTAAATTTTTGCTATTGCCCACAAAACTCGAACGTAAGGAAACTGTACTAGTTTAATTATGAAAACAGTAACAATAATTTTGCTCTCCAGCTTAGTGCATGAGATCATGTTACAAAAATGCTCATCGTCGGACTCTGGGCTCTCATTCTCGTATCTTAACCATGCATCCAAACATTGCTGCAAACCTTTTCTCAAATCTCCTATCTCTTAGCACTCCTGTCATATTATTCGGTATGTCTTCGGCTGATTCAAAATAAGATTCTTTCTAGAAATTTAGCAGTTAAATGAATACGAGAAATCTGTATGCGCAAGTTGCCGCCCCGGTGGCGCAGTGGGCTAAGCGATGGCCTCCGATCATTCGTCCGAAATTGCCTGTGTTCGAATCCCGTGAGGCATGGGTGTTGTGTTTGTCTAAGGGCACTGGCTCTCTCCCTTCCCTGGAACCAGTGACCCTAAATTAGGGACTAGTGACTGTTTACAGCCCATTGAGTTGCTCACTGTCGTCGTTAAACCTCCAATCAGAAATTATACATATGCGAAAGTTCAAGGGAATATGATGAGAATCCCAAAACTTCTTTTCAACACGTCTCCTAAAAGAAGCAAAACTTCGCGCTAGCAGTGTTGGTACGTGCTATCTCTGTTCGTTTATGGAGTCTCTATCCATGTCTCGTCGGAATTAATTCTTTTATCTCCACCGGTGGTTGCATGGGAACGATTATACAATTCTTCTGTTCTTTTTTCCAGATCCACAGTCTTGAAGCTTGCGCAGTTATATATATCTGTTTATCTTGATGCGTATTTTATTCCATAAGATTACGTCTAAAACTCCTGTTTGAAAAAACATTTTCACTGAATTCCTTTCACTGTCATTAACATTTTGAGTAGATTTTATGCTTCAAATAATGCAGTTTCCAGTCAGAGTCATGGCATTATGACCACCCACCAAACTGCATGTTTGTCTGCCTTTCGCCGAGAAAACTTTGCCTGCACTCGTTGTGGTAGTTACTCTGCTAGACCTCGGAAGATATTCTCAAGTATACTGTACCAGGGGGACAGAAAGGTGCCTCAAAATGCGGCTGCAAAACGAGCACTGGCGTAAAATTGCAAATGCTAATTTTTAGTGCATACCACAAATGTCTGACGGAATTCAAGACATGGAATTTTTCAGCCAGGGGAGCACACACACACAGCGCTCGGACATGATCCTCGAACCATCCTTGCACAATGAGGGTTTTATGACATGTTTCATTGGCTTTCTGAAAGAGTCGAGTATCATCGGGATACATGGCCATCCTATAGAGCAACACTTTGTGCGAAACAATACCTAGGTGAGATATGGCTGTATGGGTGTGTTCAACAGAGCTGAGCGGATCAGGTAATTCTCATGAGAACAATCCCCATACTACGATACCACTGCCTCTGACCTGTTTCTGTCCAACTGTGCCCTCTGGTTGCAGCTATTTATCGCCGCGGCACCGAATAAGGACTGGTCTATTCATACGTTAGAGCAGGAACCTGGACTCATCGGACCAAGAAACGCTTTTCCAGCCGTCTGATAATCCAGCCAAGACCCCTCCCGTGCTCAGTACCGGCTGAGCTGACGATGGCGGTCGATCAACATAAACAAGCTGAATATATCGCGATTTCACAAAAATAAATTGTTTAATTGCAGTACGGCTAGATTCTCGGAACATTTTGCAGTCGTCTGAAAAATCCCGAAACTTTTTGATGAGAAAATGAGTAGTAATATGAATAAATGCAAATAACAGTTTCAAGTGCAGAATTCCTAGCATGTGTTTTATGTTTGCATATTTGTCAAATAAAATATGTATTTGTTCTTTCGTTGTATCTCCCCGTCTCCTTGTAGACTCGATATCTGTATTTTCAACAGTTTAGCAGAAAGATTGTTTATGTTTTGAATAGAGAAGAGCAAGAACAAAATTTTCATTTTATTTTCCGTTTTATGGTGTTCAGTTTTTCCACTAACTAGAGTAAATGCATAGTATCCATCCAAATGTCGCTGTTTTTGAATAGCAGGACCTGAAAAACTCATCTTGTATGCGACAGATGTAAACTTAACAATACTTTTCACGCACTTTTCAGCTTCTCCAAGTGTACAACTTTCCCGGATAGATAACATAAATATACTTTTCACAATATCTCACTTTCTAGATGAAGATTTGTAAAATTGCCTTTGCACAAGGTACCTTCCAGCTTTTTGAGGAACAAATTTCCAGAGATTGTGTTTTCGTGATATTTCTGTTTTAAGAGAACGAACAGAAAATTTTCTTTTCCGGGAAGTTTCAGTTCTACTTAGCATTAACTTTCTTTCCAAGTGCAATAATGGAGCATAATTGAAAGAAAACACGGTACTGTATCTTAATAGGCATGATATTTCACTTGTTCTGGAATCTTCCAGAAGGTTCTGCGTGATTATGGTGTGTTATGAAGCATTCTATACCTGACTATCTGAATATTTTTTTAATCAAAAGACAGACTTATTACGCTCAAGACTTCCGTAGAGTTCCTTTGGTTTTATTTGTTGCTGAGTAATAAATTTAGAAAAGCTCCAGAGTACGATTTGAAAACTTGCCAACAAAGCTTCTTTTGCATGTGAGACACATCCCGATGAACAGTGATAGAGATCCTGTCATAAGATCAATGCGAACCGTACTAAGGTAAACGACCTTCAAAGAAATATCGACCATCTCGACCCCTGCTTAATATAACTATGCTTGACTCTGAACTCAGCAGAACGTGACTTGGAAACCATCATCAGTTAACACAAACAGTCGTAGTAATAGTGCCTAAAACCTCACAACTGGGGTTTGGTGTTTAACTAAACGCTGCGTAATGCTAGGTTAACATGAACAGCATAAAAATAGAAAAAATAAATAACTGGAGACTTTGGTGCTGACGCAGAATTATGATTTAAGATCTCGTCAATTCGATGCGCACTGCTTATAGAACCACTGAACTCGTGGACAGTCCCTTTCGCTCCGCAAACTGAAACTTTCTGTTTCTGAGCAGTTACGTCGTTAGGAAATTTCATATTCCAGACACCAGTTGGTCATTCCATAGTTTTTTTTTCCGAAGCATTTTTTTCAAAGGAAATCGAAGTACCAAAACGATACTTCCTTCTCACGTGGAGAAATTCGGATGGAGCCTGTTGTTTATATCATTTGTACATCAGCTTGTTTTTGCATAAGTTTATCAGCATTCATAATACTTGAAGAGCATTAAAAGTAGTATAATTATTAATTCCATTATAAGCATATCCGTTTGTTTACAATGGAGAACTTCATAATTCGTAAACTAATACTAGAAGCGGTTATTTTTTTCACGCGTTTTGTTTTAGATAAAAATTCCCGTGGGAGGTGAATGCTCAACAAGTTCTATAATAGACGAACATTTTTTGTTTTTGTTTTTTTGAGAATTTACCCGAACATTCAACTATATGCTCTCATATTAAAACATCTAGTTCTTGTCCATCACGGAGTCTAGCTTCTTTCGAAAGGGTTGATGTCAGATTACCATTTTTTACGTTTCAATTTTGCTGGGCTATGCGGGCACTAATTGACCTTTTAGTCATTCTAATGTACCACTTTAGTAAAACAACTTGGTGTGTGAGCGGAATAGAATACATTCTTGCCTTGTGCTCTATGTCAACCTCCCTCCATAGAGAGAAGAGATTCATAATTGCAGCGGTTGTCTGGATCCAAATGTCTAGTCTTATATTTTTATGGCGTTTCTAAGAAAACATGTGAAATATGTAATGCAGCGATCCAATAAAACCTAAGCGGGAATTGTGAACAGTTATTGCTTTATTTATGCGGCTTTTGAAGTTATCTGATATGGGTCGAAATATACCCTTGCTTCAGCCTGCATATAGCACTTGGATAGAAGTGTTTTTGATTTCTACTTCATTCGATTCGCTATCTGATGAGTATGGCAATGCTCTTCTGAAGATCACTCGAAATATGCTGGTCTTATATTCCATCCCAAAAGAAGGGTCTGAGGAAGAGAAATTCAGTACTACAGAAGGCTTATGCAGTGTGATCCACTCACTCAACCTTGGTTTTGTAAAACGCCTGAGGAGTGTGTGAATATAGCAAAACTATGTATAGTGAATATGATGCCTAACCTCATAAAAGCAAACTGTATTACAGAAGATGTTCAAAATGACCGACTCTTGCTCCCACGCACATTTTTACTTAACGAAGCTCCATTTTGGAGAAAACCTGATGTAGCATGTCATTAAAATTTTCTGTCACACGTCTAATGTCATTTCAATTATTGAGTCTTCCTAGACTTTTCACCGTGCGCTTTTCGTTTGAGGTGATCTCAAAAGAAATAATCCGAAGGAAATGACATCTTGTGATCTGTGTGACTACAATATTTTCGAAACTATATTATCTTCTAGGAAGCCTTCGATTTCTGCCATGCTCTTATTCGATGTGTGACACGTTGCACCGTCTTACTGTAATTAGTCATGAGAAAGTTCATAGCCGTCCAATTTATTTACAAACTCTTTAAAAATCAACAGATACCGATCTGTATCCACAGTTCCTCAAAAAAAAAAAAAGGTTTCCTTATAAATCAAGGTTGAATTTCGTGCTACATTGGCAATGCTAGAAAAACTAAGCCGTCTTCAACACAATTATAAGTTAAAAACTTTAATTTAAACACAGGAGTTAAAAGCACACATAGTTAAAATACACAAGCACTTTCAAGCTGCCCCAGTCTCTTCATCGGGTGTGAGTGTAAACGCGATGACAACTGGTTACATACATGTGGAAGATGGATGGTCACAACAGACATGCGTAATATAGCAATGTCATGAAAATCTAGGATTAAGTTGCTTTTAAAGCATTTAAAGTTAGTTAGAATCAATATTTTGCAATACATATCATAGAAACAATATATGTATTACAAAATATTGATTCTAATTAACTCTAAAAAACTCATAACTATAAATATTGATTCTAATTAACTCTAAAGTTAATTAGAATCAGTATTTTGTAATACGTATCATAGAATCAATATAGGTATTACAAAATATTGAATCTAATTAACTCTAAAAAACTCATAACTATAAATATTGATTCTAATTAACTCTAAAGTTAATTAGAATCAGTATTTTGTAATACGTATCATAGAATCAATATAGGTATTACAAAATATTGAATCTAATTAACTCTAAAAAACTCATAACTATAAATATTGATTCTAATTATCTCTAAAGTTAATTAGAATCAGTATTTTGTAATACGTATCACAGAATCAATATATGTATTACAACATATTGATTCTAATTAACTCTAAAAAACTCATAACTATAAATAATGATTCTAATTAACTCTAAAGTTAATTAGAATCAGTATTTTGCAATACGTATCATAGAATCAATATAGGTATTACAAAATATTGATTCTAATTAACTCTAAAAAACTTATAACTATAAATATTGATTCTAATTAACTCTAAAATCAATTAGAATCAGTATTTTGCAATACGTATCATAGAATCAATATATGTATTACAAAATATTGAATCTAATTAACTCTAAAAAACTCATAACTATAAATAATGATTCTAATTAACTCTAAAGTTAATTAGAATCAGTATTTTGTAATACGTATCATAGAATCAATATAGGTATTACAAAATATTGAATCTAATTAACCCTAAAAACTTATAACTATAAATATTGATTCTAATTAACTCTAAAATCAATTAGAATCAGTATTTTGCAATACGTATCATAGAATCAATATATGTATTACAAAATATTGAATCTAATTAACTCTAAAAAACTCATAACTATAAATAATGATTCTAATTAACTCTAAAGTTAATTAGAATCAGTATTTTGTAATACGTATCATAGAATCAATATAGGTATTACAAAATATTGATTCTAATTAACTCTAAAAAACTTATAACTATAAATATTGATTCTATTTAACTCTAAAATCAATTAGAATCAGTATTTTGCAATACGTATCATAGAATCAATATATGTATTACAAAATATTGAATCTAATCAACTCTAAAAAACTCATAACTATAAATAATGATTCTAATTAACTCTAAAGTTAATTAGAATTAGTATTTTGTAATACGTATCATAGAATCAATATAGGTATTACAAAATATTGATTCTAATTAACTCTAAAAAACTTATAACTATAAATATTGATTCTAATTAACTCTAAAATCAATTAGAATCAGTATTTTGCAATACGTATCATAGAATCAATATATGTATTACAAAATATTGAATCTAATTAACTCTAAAAAACTCATAACTATAAATAATGATTCTAATTAACTCTAAAGTTAATTAGAATCAGTATTTTGTAATACGTATCATAGAATCAATATAGGTATTACAAAATATTGATTCTAATTAACTCTAAAAAACTTATAACTATAAATATTGATTCTAATTAACTCTAAAATCAATTAGAATCAGTATTTTGCAATACGTATCATAGAATCAATATATGTATTACAAAATATTGAATCTAATTAACTCTAAAAAACTCATAACTATAAATATTGATTCTAATTAACTCTAAAGTTAATTAGAATCAGTATTTTGTAATACGTATCATAGAATCAATATAGGTATTTCAAAATATTGATTCTAATTAACTCTAAAAAACTTATAACTATAAATATTGATTCTAATTAACTCTAAAAAACTTATAACTATAAATATTGATTCTAATTAACTCTAAAATCAATTAGAATCAGTATTTTGTAATACGTATCATAGAATCAATATAGGTATTACAAAATATTGAATCTAATTAACTCTAAAAACTCATAACTATAAATAATGATGCTAATTAACTCTAAAGTTAATTAGAATCAGTATTTTGTAATACGTATCATAGAATCAGTATATGTATTACAAAATATTGATTCTAATCAGAGGGATAACTAGGGCGGGCAGATGGGGAGGCTGCCCCGGGCGCAACTCAAAAGGTGGGAGCAAAAATTGCTGCTTACAATCTTATAAAGATTGGAGTTCAAACTTTTGCACCCGTTTCTGGTAGTTTTTTCGTGCCATACTTTGTCATTTATCCATTTACAAACGTTTTTAATACGCTTCGCCAATTTTAGTACATTACTCACTTTCACATTTCTTCTTTAGAATATTCACAAAATGTTATTTGCTCATATTCAGAAACCACAGTTGTATAGTCCGTCCAAATAAAGAAGAACCACGGCCTCAATTCGCTGCAATTGGGCCTGCGTTTTATCTTTTCTTGGAGGGACTTATACACCGATGAGCCAATGCATTATGACCACCTGAGCCTAGAGAAATGAGCGCGCCTAGATACCGAAGAGTAGCGTAGGTGAAGTTCACAAAGCAATACATACTGTATACAACCTGATGACAGGGTTTTGGTTATTACAGTGTTTGGAGTCAGACTGGGAAAAGCTGGCGATTTATTGGAGTTTGATAAAGGACAAATTATGCTGGCACGGCGCCTCGGAACTAAGATCTCGGAAATGGCGCGGCTTGAGGGTTGTTCACGTGCCTCTGTAGTGAGTAGGTATCAAAAGTGGTGCACAGACGGCCAAACGACGAATAGTCGTCTAGCCGTGTGTCGTCCGCAGCTCATTGATGCCAGAGGGGAGCGGAGATTGTCGCGCATTGTTCACGGTGACCGCAGAGCCACAGTACGACAAATCACCCGCAGCTACAACAGTGCTGATCAGGGAAATGTGTCACAGCACACAGTTCACCGCAGCCTTCTGCGTGTGGATCTGCGTAGCCGAAGACCCAGCCCGGTCCTCATGTTCACTGCACGTCATCACCAACAACGCATGAAACGGGACCTAGATCATCAAAATTGGACCGTGGATGGTTGGAAGAAAGTGGCCTGGTCTGGCGAATCAAGATTCCTGGTGCATCACGTATACGGCCGAGAGCGGATACGCCGATTACCAACGGAGGCTATTGCATCTGGATGAACCGTTGGGCGAAAACAGGCCGGCGGTGGTGGTGTTATGCTGTGGGCGATGTTTTCTTGGGACACTTTAAACCGCATTATCCCAATAGCACAATCCATGACAGCTGTCAGGTATCTGAACATCACTGCGGACCAAGTTCACCCATTGATGGCAGCTGCGTTCCCTGCTGGTGATGACCATTACTAACAGGATAATGCGTCATGCCACACTGCCTGAATCGTCAAGAAGTGATTCGAGGAGCATGCTGGTGACTTTCTGTTAATGCCTTGGGCTCCAAATTCACCTGACATGAGCCCAATCGAACATTTGTGGTTCGACTTGGAAAAGCGGTTTCGCGAAAAATCACCACCACCCCTAAATGAACGAGAACTGGAGGACCTGTTGTTGACATTATGGTACCATAAACACCAGGATACCTACCGCCACCTCATCGAATCGATCCCTTGCGGAATGGCCGCTGTTTTGAGGGCTAAAGGGGGTCATGCAGCTTATTAGGTAGGTGGTCATAATGTAATGGCTCATCGGTCTATGTTGCAAGATAAGGATGTCATTCAAATTTTTAAATTTTCTCTGGGATTATTTGACAAATAATTACTGCGTGCTGAATTCAGTTCACTTGATGTGGTATTGAAGGTCCGAACTCCGAAGAAGTTGAGAAAAACTGTAGGAATAGCCTGTGAGTGTATATATAAGATAGAAAGACAGATGGAGACGCATATTTTATGGTTCGCCCCTGGCGCAGAAATGCCTAGTTACGCCTCTGTTCTAATTAACACTAAATGCTTTAAAAACAACTTAATCCTATATGTTCATGACCTTGTTTTATTGCGCATGTCTGTTGTGACCATCCATCTCCAACGTGTGTATAACCAGTTGCCATCGCGTTTACACTCATACCTGATGAAGAGACTGCAGCAGTCTTGAAAGTGCTTGTGTATTTTTTTACCCTTGTGTTTAAATTAAAGTTTTTAACTTATAATCGTGTTGAAGACGGCTTTGTTCTTCTAGCAAAAGGTTTCGCGATATTGCACACAACACACCAATTTTCTTGGGGATACCGTGGCTCTTCACGGTGAGCGTAGAAGTTGTCAATGGCCTATATGCATCTATTCTGGGAATTTACGTACCCTAAAAAATGGAACCTGGCTTTGACTGTATACTACGTTATGTCCAACAGTGAGGGATTATTACCAAACAGTTGCTGGAACCAACGACATTATGCCACTCTGCCCTTACGATCAGATGCTCTCAATTTCTGGACGACTGTAATGCGATATGGATTTACCTTCCCTTCTTTCCCTGCTCTCTGAAGCGTGCCGTATGATTGACCAGGTTTCTTTTAAGCCACTGAAAAAAGTTTGAAAGCGATGCCAGTAATCGCTCGTTTAGGACTTCCACGATTTATCTTCTTTTTTTTTTTCTTTTTTTTTTTTGATTGAAGGTTTAACGACTACCTTGAGCAGTTCGACGTGCTACGAGCAGTTGCCCGTTCCTAATTTAGGGTCACTGGTTTCAGAGAAAGAAGAGAGTCAGTGCCGTAAGATATACACAACATCCATGCCTCACAGGATTTGAACCCGGACCCTTCTCGGACGAATGGTCACAAGCTAGTGCTTAGACCACTACGCCACTGGGACTGCCCCACGATTTCAGCAGACATCGGTGACCGCACACCAGTGTGAATAATCACACATCCAGTTATCTCTAACTTCTTCACCTAGCAAGAAATGGGTTCTTCTTTGATCCCCGGCCTCCAAATCTTTCCACAAACTGCCTGTAAGTCTCCTTGAAAGAACCGAACAGCCAATACGCATGAACAATGAACACACGCTCAGAAATCATATACCATTCCATTCTTCGTCTCTACTAACCGACTGCAAAATTAGAGATAAACAAGCAGTACGAGTCATTCCTGAGCTAGCAAGCCAGCAGTGTTGTCACCACCCACACTTATTTCTCATAAAGTAAGAAATCACTACAAAAGCATTTTGTTTTCTTCTATGTTCGATTTATGAAGTTATTTCACGAAAACAGGGTTACAGAGCCAGCGAATCACAGTAGGTTCTAGTATACAATAGCTTCAATAGAAGCTATTTTATGCTATGGTTCACGTGTAATTCAATAGAAGCTATTTTGCACGTGTAATTTCCCTTGGAGAGATCTGGGAAGGAGGACATCAAGATGTGGGAGTTGACTCATTTTCGAGTTCCATGGTAAAATAAATGGACGCGTACACTCCGTTTATCTTTATTAAGAATGAATATAGAGAAACTTTTCAGTGAGGCATTTATTACCAGAATCCTTCGGTAGTTGTAAAAAGCAGTGAATATACAGTTCCCTTTTTCGTAATAGTCTCCAGAAGAATTATAACGAGACAAAAAATGAAAAAAATCCTTGGAAACAGGACCAATGTTTTGCTTCTGCTTGAAACTAAATCTAAAGATTTAATATCACTCACAGAAAACCTTATAGCGAACACCTCAGTTATCTATGGGAACAAACTGCAGATCTTACCGGTCTCAAACATTTTTCTCTCTAAATTCTTCCAGAAAAGAACCTTAAAGGTAAAAGCATATAAAGTCACTGATAAAGCTCAAGAATGGCTCAAATCTAACCTTCATTCTTACCGCTAAATCTGGTCAGATTGTCATTATGGACTCCAGTAATTGCAACACCAATCACAATCTGGCATGTCAATAAAAAACCTCTGAACTCGATGTTTCTCAAAGTAAAAACCACAGGGGAAATAGTATCCTTACCGACTGAGCTAACGAAGGCTTCTAGAGTCTTTCCAATAGGTCACATTTTTCTCTGTCTATTCTGGTACTTATAACATCTGGGAAAGAGAAACCCTTTTGTCTGTTTTTCTTAAACAGTTCCCTCCATAATCTTTCTATGTACTTCACTCCTTTAGGGATTTTGTTAGTTAAGTTGCGTTGATCAAATTATTTGACACAAAAATTCTGTGAAGCTTCAATACTGTTTCGCTATACCAATCTATTTTGGTAGAGAAAACAAAGAGCAACCTCATCAACCTACTAGAAGCTCGTTCCAGTTTTTTTAGGAAATAGCAAGTAGCATCTTGCTAACTGAATATAACCACAAACGGAAGTTATTTAACCTTTTTTGGTGAAAGTATACAAGCAAACTTGACGAGCATGTATGAGTTCTCGTCTGTAGGTAATTCAAGTGGAAGCAATGCCACGATCACTACAGAACGCAATTCACAATGTTTCTGTGCCAAAGCTATCCGTGTGATGCAGATTCGCAGGCAACAATTTTTTATTTGACCTCACGACATAGTTTTACTAAACTCGTCTTGCAAATGTTAAATGACTACATGCTTCCATTAATTTCCTCATGGAGCTCAGAAATGTAAGTAAACTTCCGTACCTCGACTTCTTCCTTCCCAGACCTTTCCAAGGAAAACTACACATTAGCGTCTACAATAAGCCTTCTATGGAGACGAACTCTGCTTCATCAGATTCTTTTTTCGCTGAAAGAGTATGAGACATGTGTTTTCCAAGCATGCTTCAGAAGATCAAAACGGGAGAAACAGAAAGCAAAGCATTTCTAGCCAAGTGCTATCTGCGGGCTTCAGCAAGGAACGGGTTCGAACCAACTTTGATAACATCAGAAGCAGCAACAATTTGGCAAACCTCACTTAGATTTGATCGGATCGCTGCATTATATACCTGATCAAGAAGATAGGATTTGGCATTTGCATCCCAACAACCACCTCTCTCTCAGGAGGGAAGCAGAGCAGGTGTTAGGAGTTTATTCCATCCCGCTCGAACACCAAGTTGATTCCCTTAAATGGCACATTGCAATGACTAAGAGGTAAATTGGTGCCCGGATAGCCGAGCATAAAAGAAACGTAAAAAATGGTAATCTTAATTTAATCCCTCCGAAAGAAGCTAAACTCAGTGATGTTATGTCTCAGTGGGCAAGATCTAGATGTATAGTTTCGTACACTGCTCAAACTGAGACGTATATCAGAAGAGCTGTAGAAATTCTTACAAAACTGAGGGTACGCAACGATTTCTTTTTGCTGGAAAGCGAATGTTTTTGTAAAGTTTGCATCGATTTGATGTATAATAGTGTTTCTTATTTACTCACTATATTCCTTTGTTGGTTTAATAAGGATATCTGAATAATGGGAAAGCGGTAAGAAGAAACCATATTATGGGCCGTACTTTTTTCAAGTTATCCGACGACTTTTTGCCTTCAAAATCGAAACCTTAGCTTCGATTTGAGGTCAAAATACTATTGTACGACCTACCTCTATAATACTATTGTACGATCTACACTATGGTTAAAAACAATAAAATTCCGTGATTTTTCTGTGTACCAGACATTCAAAGAACTCTGGCTTTTAATATTAGTGCCAGCTATTGATCATGAATCTGTCTACCTGAATTTAAGCATTTCGTAGGCTAAATAACAGTTTTTAATAACCATGGAATAATCCTTTTAAAGAGAGAGCGAGAGAGATGCCTATGTATTTCCTTCTTCTATTATATTGTATGCGTATGTATTTGTCGCTTTATTCTAAGTCTAAATTAATTTTGATTTTAAATAATAACTTGAAATGTCCAGAAATCTTATTTTACATAAGCTTTTACGTCAGTTTTTGAATTCAGAAGTGTTTTTATTTCTAATTCTTGATTTTTATTACAAATGAACGTTTCTATATTCAATGCGTGGATTTCCCGAATCTGGTTTTATCATATCTTATCGTAAATTTCTGTAAAACTTTCACGTAGATACGCGTATTGTAAAGCACTTTAATTGACTTCATTTTCTAGAGCACGACATCAGCGAACTTAAATTGCAATTAATTACTTTTTGCATGAGTTTGGATAGATGAAGCTGTTAGCATTGTCTTTCTTTTTTACTCCCTGTGCCGGGAAACCGTTATTGTGCAACAAGATATCACTTCCTAATAAAATATTTGTTTAAAGCCTTTATCACTTCGCTGAGATGCATTTTGACCGGGAGATGCTGTACATATCTTTCGGTAATGCCCCAAAGAGGATTAGTGTCCATAATCCGGCGTTGGTTTAAAGAATCATAAATGCCGTTATTTTGTATCCAGAATTTACAAGTTTCCCATTTAAACGGAGAAAGTCCGTTCATCCTTGTGAAAAGATGTATCAGTTAAGCACCACAAAATTCTTTCATTTCTACTTTATCTTCCATGTCTACGGCTTTCTTACTAGATAATCTAGTTTTTCCTCTCAAGTGAAGGCTTGTTTGCAGAAGACTTTTTATTTTAAGGAAGCACAACGCGCGCTTAAAGCAAGATCTCTCTCTGGAGAGCGGCATAAATAATTCATTTCAACATCATGGTATTTACTTCACGTGGATTTTTCCGCTGTAAGAACAAAACATGTTTTTCTTTTTTCTTTTTTCTCTCTTTTGAAGGGAGAAAGCCTTGGGCATTTTATGTTTACTAGTGAAAGCGATTGCATGCACTCACTTTGTGTTTATTCGTGTGGGTGTGTGCTGCAGATTTTTTTTTTTTTTTACGAAGACTTTGGAAGACAGCAATAAAGCAAAGTTAACAAAAGGCTTTTAAACACGATTTTTGTTGCTACTAATTTTAATTAGATTTCGAGTACCTAGAGCAGGCTACACTTAACGAAATTTAGACAGGCATACGGTGATGATAAACCCAGTTTTCACGTTCCGGTAATTATCTCTGATAACTTGCACTCTCCGCGACACGTCGTGAAGAGTGCGAAACTGTGGGGATAGTGTCGGATGCACGTCGGATTATATGCGATACATGACCATACAGGAGTTACTTTCTTGGACGATGTTCAACAAGACGTGAGGGCACTCCTTTGGATGGTACAAGCATTGGATGGACGAACAACACGCATTGCCAGCGATGCAGTTGAGTTGATCGTATGTATATATTGATTGCTCTGCTATGTGTTAAGAATGTTAAGCGTGGTAGTCAGACACGTTTCATGGTAGTCTCCACACTTGTTTTCGATTTATATGAATAAATTACTTTAAGTAAAATAATTTCTTGGTTCGTTCCTAAGTACGTGGCTGATGATTTAGAGTTGGTTTCTAAAAGGTGACAGTGCCTGGTAGTACAATCTAAATTAGGTGATTATGACTTGCAGATATTTCATAGCGACGATACCTGTCAAAAAATCAGTTCCCAAACCCTATAATCTCTTAAAATTTCATGAGGCAATAGGCATGTAATTACTTAATCCTTAGGGATATAATTCCAGAAAAGGGACAATCACTGCATTTTAAGTGCTGTGACGGGCCTGCACCGCTGGACGCACATGAGGTAAAGGCAGATAGCAATGAGAGCGAAAACGATGATCCTTGCATTTTTGTCCTTCTCCGATACATAACTTCGCCACTAAAGAGCGTAAATGTAGATGGTATAGACTTCAAAATGCATTTTATTCCATGTCTTTGCTTCTAAATATCCAACTCGAGAAATTATTTCCTTCCTTCGATATCATTTATTACGAAGACCATTTTGGGTAATGTTTCTTTCTCAAGTAATGCACAGTTTTTCCGCTAGGGGGAATAAATATAAAATGCTATTTGCCAGTTATCTCTGCTTCTAAAAGTTCGATTTCAAAATCCTTGTTTTTTTTTTTTTTTTTTTTTTTTTTTTTTCGTCGGATATAATATCTGGTGGGAAAAGTTCTAATATAATTTCTGAATTTGGTGAACTATTTTACCACTAGGGGCATAAGTGTCAGTGTATATTTGCCGCCCCGGTGGCGCAGTGGTCTAAGCGATGGCCTCTGATCACTCGTCCGAACGGGGTCCGGGTTCGAATCCCGGTGAGGCATGGATGTTGTGTTTGTCTTACGGCACTGGCTCTCACCCTTTCCCTGGAACCAGTGACCCTAAATTAGGAACGGGCGACTGCTTATAGCCTATTGAGTTGCTCACGGTGGTCGTTAAACCTCCAATAAAAAAAAAAAATAAGTGTATATTTATGCCTCTGATTGTTTTCAGTAGTATCTCAGCTTCTGAAAACTCGATTGAAATAATTTCTTCGCTGTCGGATACCGCTTCCCGCGGAAAACCATTTGCAAATATTTTCTGCGTAAAATAATGCTCAGTTTTTCCTCCAAGGGGCTTAGATGCAAAGGTTGTTCTTCTCAGTATCTCTGATTCTAACGGTCCGATTTCAAAAATGCTTTCTTTGTTTGACAGCGTATCTCCTTCGAAATGATTAGCATATCAATTTTTCTTAACGCACACGTTTGTCACAAGAGAGCATAAGTTACGTTTCCGTTTACAGCATATTTGCAGCAATATCATCTATACTTTGAAAATCCAGACTCAAAATTATTTTTCGGTCAGACAATACTAACTTGTATTATTAAAACATTTTACCTATATTTTGTGTCTGTGATCCTTCTTTCCATGAGTTTGGTCCTTTGTAAGTTAATCTTTAATCTGATTTTTTTTCTTATATTTCAAGGTTTTACGGTTCTCAAGAGATAGATCATGATGTACGGTTCTCAAAAGGATTTGCAAAAATCAATTGTTTTGGGCAGCAAGACGAATGTAAAAATTCCTCACTTTTTTAACTTTTTGTCCTACCAGTTAAATGACTAAAAAATACTTTGCGGGAAAATTTTGAAATGCTTGAGAGAAGTGGCGTCATTATCTCTACCTCTGTTTTTAAGATTTCTACACTGCTTGTGCAATTAAGCAATTGAACAATTTAAACCCTTGATTTTTCTGGATGCTTCCCGCTGCCTTACTTAATATAAGTAAATCTTCAAAGTCGCAACATTTTGAAGAATTCATTGGTGCGGATGTTTACCCCTCAAACATATCATCTTCACAACAAAGGCGTGCTCAATGTGTAGTTTTTTTGCAAAGCAGTGAAAATCACTGATATAAGCAATAAAAAGCACTGCGGAAAGGGCATTTGCCTTTCAGTACACACACACACACACAGAAAATATTTTCAGAAAAAAATATTATATGTATATATATTGGTGGAAGTGGAAGGGTCTCATATTCTTATATAGCATTTTCCTGAGAACCACAAACTTAACATTTCACATTTCCAATATAACGCGCCCCGTTCAACCGGCGAAAGTTTATTGAAAACGTGGCGCAGAATACTGCAACTCAAATTTGAATGAATAAAATAAGGAACAGAAGTAAAAATAGAAAGGGGTCTTGAAAGCTGCAAAGGATAGGAGAAATAAAAAATTGTCACCCAAGAAATATTTAAACAATATGGAACCAATTTCCAAGAGAGAAAAAAACCATAACGGCAAAGTGGTTCAGAAACAGTAAGGACATTACATAAGCAGTCAATAAAGTTATGTAGAGTAAAGTGGTAGAATGGTTATACGGTTCTTGCGTGCAAGAAAATAAAACAAAGGAATAGGCTCAGCGTCAACGAAAAAGCGACGAGACAGAAAGTTTCAGTACAGAAAAAGCCCTTTCATTCTTGATTGGTTGAAACACCTGCAAGTGTATGCGAGTAATAACTGTGGAGAAAAAAACAACTTGAAAGTGTGTACGACTGAAATTTTAACCAATGTGTAGTACAAAAGTTTTTTTTTCTTCTGATAACCTCGAAAAACTTTAAATTATATGTGAATGGTGTATGTTGGAGGACATAATTTAACACTAAATGCAAGCGTTAACTCAAGAAGAACATACCAGGTCCATATATGTATTACTGCTTTTAAATTATTTTCTAATGAAAACGAATGGAAAATCTCAGTTTTTTCTCGGAGCAAGTCATGTAATTCCCATAATCCACTTGCAGATGCAAGGGAATTAAGAATTACTGGACTGCGCAATTAACAGAAGTAATGTTTAAAAATTGGTATTTTTTTCTGTTTCAAAGGACAACACGACGCTACAGACACAAAGTGAAATTCTTACAAAACGCGTGAGTTCTGCTTTCTATTTTTTGGAATGAACATTGAACAAGCTACACAAAGCGAATCTTAGAAACGGTGAAAGTGTCAGTATGGCGGGCGTTCAATTAAGGCTAAGATACAGCATGGTGCAATGACTCATGAATATTTACAAGAGTTTTCAGTGTATATTTTTCTTCATTAGCAGGAGTCAAAATATCTGGTACATGTTCACGAGTGAGCAGAACAATATCCACTGCTCAAGGACATCGGTACTTCAAGTAATTATGGCTTGCATTTTGTCCGACAGTGTAAGTATTACTCATATGTTTTGTGGGATGCAATTTGTTTCAGTGTCCTTGGGTGACAGAGTCACACTAAAATTTTATTTCATTGTTTGGCTGCCATCTCCTGACGCATTTCAACATTTGCGCAATTTTGTCTTGTAAGAAAAATAAGATCTTGGTTTTTCTTCTTTTGTTGAAGGTTTAACGCCCACGGTGAGAAACTCAGTGGGGTTATAAACAGTCGCTCGTCCTAAATTTAGGGCCACTGGTTCCAGGAAAGGGAGACAGCCAGTGCCGTACGAAAAATACAGCATCCATGCCTCACCGGGAATTGAACCCGGACCCATCGCGGACGAATGATCACAAGTCAACGCTGAGGCCACTCCGCCACCAGAACGGAAAATATGGTCTTAAAACACTGATCGCTTGAAGCTTACATTTCTACTTTTGTCCTGTTTTTAACGCATTATTGTCAGCTATTCATGTGAAAACAACAAAGTAGCGCCAATCTTTTGTTTTCATGGAAATCATTTCATAGAAACACAGTCCCCAGTCTTCTCCGATGAAATCTGCTCCTTTTATTTCATAGTATCTCGTTACCTACAGCACAATATCACCCTTGATTAGCAGAAATCTTAGAATAAATATGCAATTTTTTTTAAATAGTACAATTTAAGACACCCAGCCCAGACCATAGTTTTGGTGGCTCAATCCTAACAAATATCATTTAGTACGGCCATAGGCTAGGGTCTTTTACCCAACAAATACGAGTATGATTTATTAAGGCCGCAGTCTGTGTGGCTTAATCCCAACAAATTCCATATCAATCACTATTCTACATTTCAAAAGAATTCAAATTTGAGGAGGTCAAGTCATTATATCAGCACATTTACATAAATATAAGCATTGCTGTTGTCTTTGTCTAATTTAAAAGTCATTCATAAGTAAGCGTGAAATTTTCCTCCATTTCGATTTCTTTCGATATTCCCAAAACTTTAGCTGAAGTGGGAGTCATTCCTCTTCTCTGAAACACGTTTTTCAAGTAACATTGCCAATTCATTTTTTTATTGAAGTTTTAACGAACATCGTGAGCAACTCAATGGGTTATAAGCAGTCATCCGTCCCTAATTTAGGGCCACTGGTTCCAGGGAAAGGAGAGAGCCAGTGCCGTAAGACAAAACACAACATCCATGCCTCACCGGGATTCGAACCCGGACCCGTCTCGGACGGACGATCATAAGCCACCGCTTAGATCACTGCGCTACCGAGGCGGCACCCATTAATTTGCTCTAGATAATTATCAATTATAAAATAAAATTTTCGTTAAAAATCGGGACATGCGCTTGGCAAGACACCATTCTGTGAAAATGAGTTACAGCTTGCGTTAACACAAACAAAAACGTAAACAGTACTCACATACTCCAGCTACTTGGATACACCTTTTAGACTTGTTATGGTCATAATTTTCTTAAGCACGATATTTGTGCAAAGCTGAAATGTGTCTTGTGCTGTTTTGTAAAAAAATACCATTTGGCACTGAGAAAAGAAGATGGTTCTCTAACAAGAAATAAAGGTGAAATTTTGACAAGACTGAAAGATTTCTACACAACGCTATATGAAAGAGATGATACACGTGTCCAGTCATTAAGAAAGTCACCAGTACCAACGTTTCTCCTGTCCTCCCTGCAGAAGTTACACATGCAACTAAGAACATGAAACGGGGAAGAGCTCCAGGAGAAGATGGAATTACCGTGGACATTGTACAAGAAGCAAGTGGAGAAATAGAAACTATATTCGCCCAAGTGTTCACCAGGTGTCTCAATGAAAGAAAGATTCCTGATAATTGGAAGAATGCTACAATGCTCCTGTTACATAAAAAAGGTGACATTGAGTATCTCAAGAACTACAAGCCCATCAGCCTCCGTTCAATAGTTTATAAAATCTTCAGTACGGTTCTTTCACATCTCTTGAAGGTAACACTGGACATGGAACCAAGAGAACCAGCTGGATTCAGGGGTGGCTACAGCACCATAGGTCATATTCATGTACTGAGAGAACTAACTGAAAAAACGAGGGAATATGAACTCCCATTATGCATGACCTTTATCGATTATGAAAAGGCCTTTGATTCCGTGAAACCATCAGCAGTTACGATGGCTTTGAAATCCTGCGGTATTGAAATGCATTATTAATAATATCTATGAAAATGCAAGTGCAAAGTTTCGGCTATTTGAGGATACAGCACCAATAAAATTTAGAAAGAATGTGAGAAAAGGTGACACCATATCTCCCAAACTCTTCAATGCCACATTTTAAAATGTCTTTTAACCACTGAACTGGTAAAACAGGAGGATAAAGATTAATGGAGATCAATGAACTCACCTTTGGTTTGCTGATGGCGTATTCATTTTTGCAACTACCCCTTCACAGCTGCAGAGCATGATCAAAGAGCTTTCTGACAAGAGTAAAAAGTGGGATTAAAAATGAACTTTCAGAAGACAAAAGTGATGTACAATGCTTTTAGAAAAAAATGAAGATTTATCGATTGATGTGGAAAAGCTGGAGATAACCAATACCTACATTTACTTTGGACAGCAAACATTAATGGGAGTATAAAACTTGGGTGGAGAGCTTTTGGAAGAAACAGTAAAATTTTTAAGAGCAATATGCCATTATGTTTTAAAAGAAAAATATTTAATTAATGTATCCTCCCAGTTCTTACATATGGAGCACAGAAATGTACCTTAACTAAACAAGACATACAAACGCTGCACACAACTGAAAGAAGCATGGAGAGATGCATGCTTGATGTAGTCAGGAAAGATGCGAAGATGAACTGTTGAATAAGGAAAAGGACAAGAGTGGAAGGCATTATGATCAGAGTAAAATCCCTGAAATGTCAATGGGCTGGACATGTTGCCAGAAAAATATATATATATATATACTGTATATATATATAGTACATACAGAGGTTGTACAGAATAATGTGAGCACCCCGCTGAGAGACGTGGCTTTAATACAGCTGCGTACGGCGCAATACCCAAAGGTATCGACCACGTTTTGGTTGTAATAGCTTTGTTTATAACCTCAAGGTCCTGTTTAAGTGCGTTTAAAGTGTCTTGTTGCAAAATTTCTTTTAGGGTGACGACAAAATCAGCGACCTAACGGACTTCGAAAGAGGGCTAATTGTTGGTGGCCGGCTAACTAGTGCCTCCGTGACAACAGTCGCCAGGAGAGTGGCGGGTGTCGACAGCTACTGTGTCTAACGTAATGATAACATAACATGTTCGTGGTAAAACCTCGTTTGCGAAGCACAAGAGCGGCCGGAAAACTACCCTGACTGATAGTGACAGAAGAGAATTAAAGAAGATTGTTACCCGTAATAAGAGGACCACTGCGCCAAAAATTGGTGAGGAGCTCCATCTGCATCTCCAGACCCTAGTATCAACTAAAACAATGAGCAGAGAATGCAAGATATTCATGACAAAGCTGCTATTGCAAAACCTCTGGTGACCATAGTGAATGCATAACGGCGATGGCAGTGGTGCCAGGAGCATACAACGTGGACTGCCGATGCAAGGAAGCATGTAATGTGGTCGGATGAATCCACATTCACAGTATTCCTCCCCGCAGGACGTGTTTACGTGTAGAGCACACCCTCAGAAGCGTACAACACAGACTGTCTGCTCCCAACAGTGCAGCATGGTGGGACTTCTGTCATGCTCTGGGAAGTCATATCATGATTTTCAGCAGGTCCCCTGATCACCTTGAAAGAACGGGTGACTTGCAGGGCATATGAAACCATTTTGGCTGATCAAATCCTTCCAATGGCTCAGGCACTGTTTCCTGCAGGGGATGCCATCTACCAATGTGATAACGCCCCAATTCACAGAGCTCGAAATGTCCAATCATGGTTTGAGAACATGAAGATGAACTTTCACACCATCCTTGGCCTCCCAAATCACCAGACTTAAACATCATCGAGTCACTGTGAAAAAACAGAGTAAGATCCCGTTATCCTCCTCCTGAATCGCTTAAGGACCTGGAGCAGTTTCTGCATGAAGAATGGTGTAGCATCCCATTAACCACCACCCAGGATTTGTATGCGTCCATTCCAAGGAAGAAAAGAGGGTCCAGCCCGTTTCGAATGCCAAAGGTGGTCCACCACACTGTATTAGGTACTCAAAACCTTCTTTTCCTAGGTGTTAACAGATAAGGACAAAGAAAACCGCAAACCCAAATTCCAAAGAAAGAGTCAGGGAACCAAAATTCAAAGGAATTATATCAAAAAAAAAGATGTGCGATTGAAGCTGCGCATTAGCCGATAGGCCAGAACACACATCATATACACCAATATCTTAAGCAAAAAACAAGATAAAAACAGGGAAAAAACTCTGAAAATATAATCTTTCGAAATGAACGCTGAAACCTAAAAACATAAGCACAATTAATAGAACAAACGCAGGCTAAAGACAAACTTACAGCAAACAATAAAGAAGCAAAAAGTAGAAGACCACTCACCAAATGAAGACCTTACCCATAACTCTTGTCTTGGGCTCATATTGCATGTTTTCCAACTCGAAGACAGACCCCACCTGAACAGAAGATTAAAATCAGAAAACAGAATACGCTGCCTTCGTCAGGAGAACACCAACACATAGATGACTTTTCTGGAGTCCGCAAGAAGCTGGAATCACTAATAGTCCGCGGATGTGTTCTCGAAGTCACCAGCAAAAAAAGTTCAACATTTTGTGTATACAGATACTGATGATAAATGATACAGATGATATACTGTATATATGATGCAGATGATAACACAAGTATATCATCTGTATCTTTTTATGCCAACGTCTAATTTATGCAGCAGAAAAGATCAAAAGGCAACGATCATCCTTTTCATAGCTTACACATCTATGACAAAGTAAATTTCTCCATAATTTTTAAGCCAGGGGAGGAATTCGAACCCCCAACTCTCCGCTCCTGATGTCCGAGTGCTATCCACTGTCTCTCACTGCTATCTTTCTTTCTCCTGCGGGGCAAGCACGTCACATCACATCCTCCCCCCGAAAGAGGGCCGGGGGCATATCCCACGGGTCAGCCGGGACCATCTGTCGCTGTAGGCAGTCATCTTATGAAGAACGTGCATTTGAGAAATCCCAGACAGTTTGGTGTGTGGAACGTAACATCCCACTAATTTATTTTTCGAAGCACTGAAGAAGGGATTCTCAATTTTCCTATCTCGCGGTGTGGAAAGAACATCACACCATTGCGAGAAACTTATCAGCCAGGCCATCCTTGAAGTTCAGGCGCTACCATGCGAGAAACCTGTCAGCCAGGTCATCCTTCAAGTTCAGGCGCCACCATTGCGAGAAACCTATCAGCCAGGTCATCCTTGAAGTTCAGGCGCCACCATTGCGAGAAACCTATCAGCCAGGTCATCCTTCAAGTTCAGGCACCACCATTGCGAGAAACCTATCAGCCAGGTCATTTTTTAGTTCAGGCGCCACCATTGCAAGAAACCTATCAGCCAGGTCATCCTTGAAGTTCAGGCGCCACCATTGCGAGAAACCTATCAGCCAAGTCATCCTTGGAGTTCAGGCCCCACCATTGCGAGAAACCTATCAGCCAGGTCATCCTTGAAGTTCAGACGCCACCATTGCGAGAAACCTATCAGCCAGGTCATTCTTGAAGTTCAAGCTCCAATATGACGGAGTAAATTTCTCCATCATTTTTATGCCAGGGGAGGGATTCGAACCCCCAACTCTCGGGTCCGGAGCTCCGAGTGCTATCCACTATACTACAGTGGCATGTGCTCTCACTGCTATCTGCCTTTATCTCATGTGCATTCTGCGGGGCAGGCACGTTACTCTTCCCAATGCGAAAATAATATTTTGTTTAAATCTAATAGGTACAGATACATGGCGGCCACAAACCGGCTGACAGACACAGTGAGTAGCTTAAACACTTCTGTTTTTATTTCATAAGTCGTGCTAGAATATAAAAGTAGCATTAGAAAATTAATAGAATAGTTATTCAAGAAAATTTTGAGAAAAGATATTTCGTATTAATGAAGAATTTTAACTGAAAACTTATGGGAGAAAAATCACTCTATCACCGATGTTAGGACAGATATTCTGGCAAACTGCAACAGTAATTCATAACAAAAGAAAATCCTGAAGTTCCAGAAAAGGGACCTAAAAGAAATCAGTTTGAAATCCATAGAGAGCTAAGGCTTTCTGGTTACTAACGTTTTTATTTTAACGATACATTGAACGCATCTGAAAGTGACTCAAGAGGCAGTGATTATTTTTTTCAGTGTTGAACTGCTTAGAGAATTCTGCTTAGTATTTTTTTGATATTTGGAATTATACGTTATTTCTCGGCACTACAAAATTCTTAAATCGATTCTATTGTGATTGATATTACTGTTCTTACTGAGATTCTGTGCGACTGTTTACCATCGTCTTTTTACTGGAAGATGTTCTTGCATATGCATTATCTCCAGTTCCGCACAGTAGGTTGAAAAACAGTGTTTTAGAATCGTATTTAGTTTGTTGCCACCCAGCACTAAAGGTATATTCTAGCCCCTAGGGAGACATTTTAAATACATCTTGCATTTTCACAATGCAAGTACTTTGAATAATATGAGGACTATGTGATAGATATAAGAAAAAAAGGATACCGATCCTCTAGTGATATGGGATGTAGGGTTCTGGTTCATCTTATTTTGGGGCAAGTTTGTAACAAGCGAGAGATAGATGCGGTGTTTGTTCCAAGGGTATTGTTTCATATCCTTCTTTGCAGCCAGTGCTTTAAATTACGTAGATACGGATGATTCATCCGCGTCTAATTCGGGCCTTGCATGCTCATGTCGAATACAAAGAGTGAAGAATAAGATAAAACAAGCATCTGTCGTTGTCTTTTCTTAATTACAGTCTTCTGAGGTCGTGCATGCTTCGTGTTTGGGCAAACAAGATTTATCGTAGCGTACAAAGAAGAGAATTATCGGATCTCTTGCATCATTTACAAGACTTTGTGCAATTGCATTTTTCAATTTTCTAACACCGCGAAATGAAATACTTCAGTCTTCCAGATTATTTAGTATTTTTCTCATCACGTATTTAGGACCTGTCGTAACAATAACAACATCTTTAGTGGACTATAGAGAACGTTTGGGATTGTAGTAAATAATTCTTGAAGAGTATGAGGAGGTGAGACATCCACACATAAAGAGGGAAATACGCAAGAGACCCGAGTAACTCCTTCGTGAAATCGCAGGAAATGAAGACGTGAGGTGATGTTAATCGCGGAGCACTTCGGGAAATTGACCCCCAACCCAAGAGGGACTCCATGCCAGAGGTTGATTAAGTTTCAGGGGTCTCTCAGGAGGAAGGAACCTTAAGGAACTTCTGTCCCGTTACTCATTAGCAACAATAGGCTTTGAGGAATTGACGAGGAAAACGAAGATCTGCGAAAGCTAAGATCTACGCGAAATGTTAGCCTTACCAAGCAGAAACACGGGGTGTATTTTCTTCAGTTTTATTGATTGCGTATGCTACATCGGAAAGGAAAAGCAACGGCGCAGAAGAATACTCAGGGAAACGAAAGTTCGGCTTAAAACAAAACGCACAAGTTTTAAAAGAACACAGATTTCTGTTTGAGAATTCTGGGATGAGTACGAACTCAGTACGACCAGCCAATCGAGTAATTGTTTTTGCAAAGACCAGAGTTTCTCCAAAAACCTATGCCTTCAATTTGATAAAAAAAATCCTGTAATTTTGCACATTGAAGCAATGATACCTTTAAACCATTTTCTATCTTCTATGTAATCGCCATCTTTTTCAAATGATTTTTCAGAGACTAATAAATGTCGGTACATACATGTTTTTCACGCACAAATAAAGCAGTATAGCATTTCAGGGAACCGTTTTGCATTATTTTTCAAAAGTATTAGGATACGAGCTCCCTAGTGAAACGGACTTGTCATATAAAAGAAAACGACTGTTCGACAAATAGGCATCCCCAACTAAATTTCTTAGGTGGAATAGGCCAGCATTTGGAATAAACGTACGTGCTGATTCGTTATATTAAAGGTATTTAATTGGACATTAAGAAATACTGTATATTTTACGTTATTTACAGTCACTTTGACAAAGGTTGCAAATGACAATCACTGGTTCTTCATTAATTTTTTTCTAGCATAAAAGATGCTGTATTCTATATATCATCATCAACCATTATCAATCCACTGCAGGATGAAAGTCTCCCAAATGTCTTCCACAATTGTCTGCCTTGGGCCTGTCTCCTCCACGTCACTCCAGCATACTTTCTAATTTCATCCATCCATCTCCCACGGGGTCATCTTCTGGGTCTTTTCCTGTCCCTCGGAATCCAGTCTAAAATTTCGGCTATCCATCGGTGGTCCGTTCTTCAGGCAACATGTCCAGCCCATTGCCATTTCAGTGATTTCACTCTGGTCATGATGTCGTCCACTCCTGTCATTTTCCTTATCTACAAGTTCCTCTCCTTATCTTTCCTGCTTACACCAAGCATGCATCTCTCTCCATGTCTCTGCTCCATACGGAAGCACTGGCAGGAAGCATTGATTAAACACTTCTTTTGAGACATAATATTATACTGCTCTTAAAAATTGTACTGTTTCTTAAAAACGCTATCCATCCAAGTTTTATACGCTGATTAATTTCTTCATTAATGTGACCCTCATTTGATATCTGCTGTCCAAGATAAACGTACGCATCTGTTATCACCAACTTTTCTCCATCAATCGATAAATCTGTACATCACTTTTGTCTTCTAATAGTTATTTTTAAATCCCACTTCTTTACTCTTGTCAGTAAGTTCTTGGATCATACTCTGCAGCTCTGAAGGGGTAGCTGCGAAGATGACTACGTCATCAGCAAAAATAATGTGAGTTAAATAATCTCCATTAATCTTTATCATTTTTTTCTCCCAGTTCAATGATTAAAAGACAATTTTGCAATGTGGCGTTAAAGAGCTTGGGAGATATGGCGTCACCTTGTCTCACTCCCTTTCCAATTCCTATTTGTGCTGTATCCTCAAATATCCGAACCTTTGCACATGTATTTTTATAGATGTTATTAATAATGCTAATGTATGAAACTTCAATGCAGCAGGATTTCAAAGCCATTGGTACTACTGATGGTTTCACTGAATCGAAGGCCTTTTCATAGTCAATAAAAGCCATGCATAATGGCAGTTCATATCCTCTTGTTCTTTCAATCAGTTGTCTCGGTACATGGATATGATTTACAGCGCTGTAGTCACTCCTGAATCCAGCTTGTTCTCTTGGTTGGGCCATGTCTAGTGTTGCCTTCAAGCGATGTGAAAGAACCTTAGTGAAAATTTTATGAACCACTGATAGGAGGCTGATGGGCCAGCAGTTCCTGAGATCTTAAACGTCACATTTTTTATGGAGCAGGATCATTGTAGCATTATTCCAATCCTCAGGAATCTTCCCTTTATTAAGACATCTGGTGAAAACTTGGGCGAGTGTAGTTTCAATTTCTCCACTTGCTTCTTGTATAATGTCCACAGTAATTCCATCTTCTCCTGGAGCTCTTCCCCATTTCATGTTCTTAACTGCATATGTAACTTCTGCAGGGAGGATTGGAGGGACTTTGGCACTGGTACCTGTCGTAATGTCTGGAATAGGTGTATCATCCCTTTCATATAGTTTTGAATAGAAATATTTCACCCTTGTCAAAATTCCGCTTCTATTCCTTGTTACACTATCATCTTCTTTTCTCAGAGCCATAATCTGTTTTCTTCAATTACTGAGATGTCTTTTTGTTCTCTTCAGGCTTTTGTTGTTTTCAATTGTTTTCCTCACTATTTAACAATTGAATTTCCTTATGTCTTGAGTGATACTTTTTTGCACTGTCTTGTATAGCTCTATATATTCCACGTTGGACGTTATGTCTTTATTTGTCCTCATTTCCCTTCTCTTTTGCATCAACATTTTTGTTTTGTTTTTTTGAAAATTTCTTCATATGTAACTTGTTCTCAGTACCACCTATTTTTGTTGCTGTTTCCATAAGAGCGTTGGTGAGTTCTCTGTTAACTTCAGAAATATCCACTTCTTCCGATGTTAGGCCTTCTAAAGCAGAGAATCTGTTCCTCAGTTCCAACTTGAAGGTATTAAGGTGTTTTTTAAGGTTAGTTATGTCAATACATTTTGTTTGCCTTATGAGCTTGCCACATTCGAGTTTAGTGTTGAGGTGCATTTTACATCTCACCAATCCATGGTCCTGTGTTGAACTTGTTTAGCACATTGGAGTCTTCGATGGCGAATTTTTTGTTACACATAATAAAATCAATTTCACTTGTCATCCCATTTGGATATCTCCATGTCGATTTCCTGTGTGGCTTTTTCTTGAAAAAATAGTTCATGATGAAAAACCTTTCTGCTTCTGCAAATTCTACAAGAGTATTTCCACGATGATTTCTGTTCCCGTTACCGAATTTACCAACCGAAGTTTCATTCTGTTGCTGTTACCCTACTTTTGCATTGAAATCATTCATAATGATCTTCAAGTGCTGTTTACCTTTGTTATTTATATTCCGAATTTCCTCGTAAAATTCTTCAATTTCTTCTTCAGGGTGACTTGTGGAAGGTGCATAAGCTTGAATAATCTGGGTCTGGTATCTTCTCGAGAGTTGGATAACGAGTCGTGCAGCTCTGTCAGAGGAACTTTCAACTTCTACAACTTTATCCTTTAGTTTCTTGTTTATTATAAATCCAACATTACTAGTTCTGCCAGTATCTGTCCCACGATAGTAGAAGAGATGTCCACTTTTAAGTTAAATGAGATCTTCTACTTTTCTCATTACCTCACTTAGCCCGAAGATGTCCCACTTGATCCTTTGTAGTTCCTCTTCCAATTCAAGAAGCCTTGAATCAGAAATTAGGGAGCGTCCGTTGTAAGTAGCCAAAGTCAGCATCAAATGACAGCCTAGTCCGGTCCTCCGGTTATTCTAAGCACCCTCTGCCTTCATGTCGCACAGGCCGGTACCTTGGCCAGGTACATTCTAGCTGCCGGAGACTGAGGGCCAATTTTGCAATTGTGTAAGCATCTTTGACGGGTTTTGGCCATTAATCACCACGCTGGCCAAACGGGTTGGTGACTGTGGGATAGCATTTCCTCTGATCCCGATGGTATAGTTATACCGCTACTGGCGGTCTTCAGAGCTCCTTTAGGGGGAACATGATACACCACGTGAATGCGGGGTTGATATTTGTCAAGGAGAAGCGATATGTTGCGCATCACCTGACCTTGCATCCCATTCTATATACACTGGCGGAAAGTGAAAAAAGAACACCGAGAAGGAATTGGCGGACGATCATGAAATTTACATATGTTACTGGGGTCGAGTTTACGTAGGTGAGATGTTAATTTCGTCACCAATCGGTGGGCGCTTGCGCCACAGCACGGCATAATATGCAAATTATCGTCGGTGGTATTTAAGGAGTACGGCAAAGTGAATGTAATCAGTCGTCGGCGTACGGACACGTGCGAAGACCCTGAAGAAGCCGCAATGCCTGGACATGGAAGACGTGTACGATTTCAGCAGTTATCGGACTTTGAGCAATGTCGTCTAGTCGGACTCCGCGAGGCCGGGTGGTCGTATTGCGGAGCGAATTGGACGGGAAGTATCGGTGGTGGTACGATGGTGGCGTAGATGGTCCGAGGAACATTCCCACACGAGAAGACGTGGAACCCGGAGTCACAGACGGACTGATGAGCTGACCGACCGACGCATAAGAAGAGCGGCGTTGTCAAGCAGAACATCCACTGCGACACAAATCCGAGCTGCCGTTGCACCTGAAGTGACTGTGCGAACAATCCGCAACCGTCTACTGGATGCAGGACTACGTGCGCGTGTGCCTCTGGCATGTGTACCTCTGATTCCAGCCCACCGTCAGGAACGGCTGCAGTGGTGTCGCCAACGTCTGCGCTGGAGAACGCAATGGCGATCTGTCGTGTTCAGCGATGAAAGCAGATTCTGCTTGGGAGCCTCCGATGGTCGTATGCGTGTCCGCAGACGCACAGGGGAGCGTCTCCACCCTTCTTGCATCCGCCATCGACACACAGGGCCTACACCTTGTCTTTTGGTGTGGGGAGCGATCAGCTATCACTCCCGTACACAACTAGTGTTTGCACCGGGTACGTTAAACAGCACCTCCTACATCAACAACATCATTCAGCCCGTTGTTGTGCCATTTGTAAGGTCGGTTCATCGTGGTGTTTTCCAGTAAGATAACGCACGCCCACACGCGGCACGTGCAACGCAACACGTATTTCAGTGTGTGAGACAACTTCCATGGCCTGCACGTTCACCGGATTTGTCCCCCATTGAGCACGTGTGGGATTTTATGGGACAACCACTTATCCGGTCTCCAAGGCCAGCCACGACCATCCCCGATTTACGCGTCCAGGTTGAGGATGCTTGGAACTCAATACCCCAAACTTACATCCAACATCTGTACGACAGACTCCATGCCAGAATTGCACAGTGTGTTGCAGTTCATGGCGGTTCAACCTCGTACAACCATGTTACTTGGAAATGTTATTTTTCAGTTTACCAGCAAATACAGCTGCATTTTGCCATAATGTTTTGATCACGTTATCCTCTGTATTCCGTTATTATGCTGTATAAATTTCGTTGGTATTAGACGTCTCCTTCTTGGTGTTCTTTTTTCACCTTCCGCCAGTGCATATATATATATATATATATATATATATATATATATATATATATATATATATATATATATATATAATTATATATACTGAAAACCAAACAGAAGCCCCAAACAAGAAACCATTTTGAAATTCTAAAGCTTCCAAGGCAGCATAGAAGAAAGAGCAAAACATAATATTAAAAAGGCATCCAACCAGCAAGAAAACAACAAAACATTTTCAACAAGAAGAAAATGAACCCCCCGAAAAGACGAAAAAAAATTTTAACCAAAAAAACTGAGAACGCAACACAGAAAGAAAATAACAAAAACGATAAAACCTTACTCCCGAAGCAAAGAAGCCCCGGAGTAAGCAAAAAACAAAACAAACCAATTCGAAGGAAAACCACAAGAAAATGAGGAGTACGGATCAATGACTGATTCTCCCATGGCTTCGTCAGGGGCAAGCATGAGGAGATCCCCTCACCTATTTACACAGACCAAAGAAGTGTGATCTTCAGCTAGTTTACCTTGCTGCAAGGCCCAATTAAACCAGCAGAAAATCACACTTCTTTGGTCTGTGTAAATAGGTGAGGGGATCACCTCATGCTTGCACCTGACGAAGTCTTGGGAGAATCAGTCATTGATCCGTGCTCCCTATTTTCTTCTGCTTTTCCTTCGAATTGGTTTGTTTTGTTTTTTGCTTGCTCCGGGGCTTCTTTTGCTTCGGGAGTAGGGTTTTGTCATTTTCGTTTTTTTCTTCCTGTGTTGCGTTCCCAGTTTTTTTTTTTTTTTTTTTTTTTGGTTAAAATTTTTTTTTCGTTTCCACGGGTTAATTTTCTTCTTTTTTTTTAATTTTGTTTTTTCTTGGTGGTTAGTTGCATTTTTAGCATATATCATCATCATCATCATCATTGTCAACCATTATCAATCCACTGCTGGACGAAGGTCTCCCCAAGTTTCCTCCACAACGGTCTGTCTTGGGCCAGTCTCCTCCATGTCACTCCCGCATATTTACGAATTTCATCCACCCATCTCCCATGTGGTCTTTTTCTGGGTCTTTTCCTGTCCCTTGGAATCCAATCTAAAATGTCGGCTGTCCATCTATGGTCTGTCCTTCTGGCAGTATGTCCAGCCCATTGCCATTTCAGGGATTTAACTCTGATCATGATGTCTTCCACTCTCGTCATTTTTCGGATCCACGAGTTCCTCTTCTTATCTCTCCTGGTTATACCAAGCATGCACCTCTCCATGCTACATTGAGTTGTCTGCAGCCTTTGTATGTCTCTTTTAGTTGAGGTCCACGTCTCTGCACCATACGTAAGCACTGGAAGGATGCATTGATCAAACACTTTTCTTTTAAGACATAATGGCATATTGCTCTTGAAAATTATGCTGTTTCTTCCAAAAGCTCTCCAGGCAAGTTTTGTACGCCGATTAATTTCTTCATCAATGTGACCCTCACTTGATATCTGCTGTCAAAGATAAACATATGTATCTGTTATCTCCAGTTTTTCTCCATCAATCGATAAATCTTCATTTCTTGTAAAAGCATTGAACATCACTTTTGTCTTCTGAAAGTTCATTTTTAATCCCACTTCTTTACTCTTGTCAGCAAGTTCCTGGATCATACTCTGCAGCTCTGATGGGGTAGTTGCAAAAATGACTACGTCATCAGCAAAACGAAGGTGGGTTAGATAATCTCCATTAATCTTTATCCCTTTGTTTTCCCAGTTCAGTGATTGAAAGACATTTTCCAATGTGGCATTAAAGAGCTTCGGAGATATGGTGTCACCTTGTCTCACTCCCTTTCCAATTTTTATGTGTGTTGTATTTTCAAACAGCCGAATCTTTGCACTTGCATTTTCATAGATGTTATTAATAATATTAATGTATGCATCTTCAATACCGCAGGATTTCAGAGCCGTGGTAACTGCTGATGGTTTGACCGAATCAAAGGCTTTTTCATAATCGATAAAAGCCATGCACAATGGAAGTTCATATTCCCTCGCTCTTTCAATTAGTTCTCTCAGTACGTGGATATGATCTATTGTGCTGTAGCCACTCCTGAATCCAGCTTGTTTTCTCGGTTGAGCCATGTCCAGTGTTACCTTCAAGCGGTGTGAAAGAACTTTAGTGAAGATTTTATAAACCACTGATAGGAGGCTGATAGGTCTGTAGTTCCTGAGATCCTCAATGTCCCCTTTTTTATGTAGCAGGATCATTGTAGCGTTGTTCAAATCCTCAGGAATCTTCCCTTCATTAAAGCATCGAGTGAAAATTTGGGCGAGTACTGTTTCAATTTCTCCACTTGCTTCTTGTATGATGTCCATAGTAATTCCATCTTCTCCTGGAGTTTTCCCCGCTTCATGTTCTTGATTGCATGAGCAACTTCTGCTGGGAGGACTGGAAGAACTCTGGTACCTTTCATGATGTCTGGAGTACATGTATCATCCCTTTCATATAATTTGGAGTAGAAATCTTTCACTCTTGTCAAAATTTCGCCTCTATTTCTTGTTATAGAACCATCTTCTTTTCTCAGAGCCATAATCTGTTTTCTTCCCTTACTGAGATGTCCCTTTGCTATCTTAAGGCTTTGGTTGTTTTCAATTGCTTTCCTCACTAGCTCACAGTTGAATTTCCTTACGTCTTCAGTGATACTTTTCGTGTTGTCTTGCATAGCTCTATATATTCCACTTTGGAAGTCACATCTTCTTTAGTTGTCCTCATCTCTCTTCTTTGCATCAACATTTTGGTTTTCCTGATAATTTGTTCACATGCAACTTGTTCTTAGACCCAGCTAATTTTGTTGCTGTTTCCATTAGAGCTTTGGTTACTTTTCTGTTAACTTCCGAAATATCCACTTCTTCCGATGTTAGGCCTTCTAAAGCAGAGAATCTGTTCTTCAGTTCCAACTTGAAAGTATTATGGTGTTTTTTAAGGTTGGTTATGTCAATACATTTTGTTTGTCTTATGAGCTTGCCACGTTCCAGTTTAGTGTTGAGGTGCATCTTACATCTCACCAATCTATGGTCACTACCTGTGTTGAACTTGTTCAGCACACTGCAGTCTTCGATGACGAATTTTTTGTTACACATAATAAAATCAATTTCACTTGTCGTCCCAATTGGATGTCTCCATGTCCATTTCCTGTGTGGCTTTTTCTTGAAAAAGGAGTTCAAGATGAAAAATCCTTCTGCCTCTGCAAACTCAACGAGAGTATTTCCACGCTGGTTTCTGTTGCCGTGACCGAATTTACCTACTGAAGTTTCATTCTGTTGCCGTTGCCCTATTTTTGCATTGAAATCTTCCATAATTATCTTCAAGTGCTGCTTACCTTTATTATTTAGATGACGAATTTCCTCATAAAATTCTTCAATTTCTTCTTCAGGATGACTTGTGGTGGGTGCATAAGTTTGAATAATCTGAGCCTGGTATCTTCTCGATAGTTGGATAACGAGTCGTGCAGCTCTGTCAGAGGAACTTTCAACTTCTACCACTTTATCCTTCAGTTTCTTGTTTATTATAAATCCAACACCACTAGTTCTGCCAGTACCTGTCCCACGATAATAGAAGAGATGTCCACTTTTCAGTTCAATGAGATCTTCTCCTTTTCTCCTTACCTCACTTAGCCCGACAATGTCCCACTTGATCCTTTGTAGTTCCTCTTCCAATTCAAGAAGCCTTGAATCAGAAGATAGGGAGCGTCCGTTATAGGTAGCCAAGGTCAGCATCAAATGGCAGCCTAGTCCGGTTATCCGGGGATTCTTAGCACCCTCTGCCTTCATGTCGCACTGGCCGCTGCCTTGGCCAGGTACATTCCAGCTGCCGGAGACTGAGGGCCAAGATTTAAGTTGTAGAGTCATTTTGGAGGTGTTTGGCCATAACTCACCACGCTGGCCAAGCGGGTTGGTGAGTGGGGATAGCATTTCCTCTGATCCCGATGGTATAGTTATACCGCTATTTGCGGTCGTCAGAGCCCCTTTAGTGGGAACAGGATGCACCACGAGAAGGCGGGGTTGACATTTGTCAAGGAGAGGCTGTGATGTTACGCATCACCTGACCTTACATCCCTTAGCATATATATATATATATATATATATATATATGAAATGTAAGGTCAGGTGATGCGTAACATCACAGCCTCTCCTTGACAAATGGCAACCCCACCTTCTCGTGATGCATCCTGTTCCCACTAAAGAGGCTCTAACGACCGCCAATAGCGGTATAACTATACCATCGGCATCAGAGGAAATACTATCCCACACTCACCAACCCGCTTGGCCAGCGTGGTGAGTTATGGCCAAACCCCTCCAAAATGACTCTACAACTTAAATCTTGGCCCTCAGTCTCCGGCAGCTGTAATGTACCTGGCCAAGGCAGCGGCCAGTGCGACATGAAGGCAGAGGGTGCTAAGAATCCCCGGAGGACCGGGCTAGGCTGCCATCTGATGCTGACCTTGGCTACGTATAATGGACACTCCCTATCTTCTGATTCAAGGCTTCTTGAATTGGAAGAGGAACTACAAAGGATCAAGTGGGACATCGTCGGGCTAAGTGAGGTAATGAGAAAAGTAGAAGATCTCATTGAACTGAAAAGTGGACATCTCTTCTACTATCGTGGGACAGATACTGGCAGAACTAGTGGTGTTGGGTTTATGATAAACAAGAAACTGAAGGATAAAGTGGTAGAAGTTGAAAGTTCCTCTGACAGAGCTGCACGACTCGTTATCCAACTCTCGAAAAGATACCAGGCTCAGATTATTCAAACTTATGCACCCACCACAAGTCATCCTGAAGAAGAAATTGAAGAATTTTGTGAGGAAATTCGTTATCTAAATAATAAAGGTAAGAAGCACTTGAAGATAATTATGGGAGATTTCAATGCAAAAATAGGGCAACGGCAACAGAATGAAACTTCAGTAGGTAAATTCGGTCACGGCAACAGAAACCAGCGTGGAAATACTCTCGTTGAGTTTGCAGAGGCAGAAGGGTTTTTCATCTTGAACTCCTTTTTCAAGAAAAAGCCACGCAGGAAATGGACATGGAGACATCCAAATGGGACAACAAGTGAAATGGATTTTATTATGTGTAACAAGACATTTGTCATGGAAGACTGCAGTGTGCTAAACAAGTTCAACACAGGTAGTGACCATAGAATGGTAAGATGTAAGCTGCACCTCAATGCTAAACTCGAGCGTGACAAGCTCATAAAACAAACAAAGTGTATTGACGTGACCAACCTTAAAAAGCATAAGAATACCTTCAACTTGGAACTGAGGAACAGATTCTCTGCTCTAGAAGGTCTAACATCAGAAGAAGTGGACATCTCTGAAATTAACAGAAAAGTAACCAAAGCTCTTATGGAAACAGCATCAAGAGTAGCTGGGTCTAAGAACAAGTTGCATGTGAACAAATTATCAGGAAAAACCAAAATGTTGATGCAAAAAAGAAGAGAGATGAGGACAACTAAAGAAGATGTGACTTCCAAAGTGGAATATATAGAGCTATGCAAGGCAGTACGAAAAAGTATCACTGAAGACATAAGGAAATTCAACTGTGAACTAGTGAGAATAGCAATTGAAAACAACCAAAGCCTAAAGATAGCAAAGGGACATCGCAGTAAGGGAAGAAAACAGATTATGGCACTGAGAAAAGAAGATGGTTCTGTAACAAGAAATAGAGGCGAAATTTTGACAAGAGTAAAAGATTTCTACTCCAAATTAAATGAAAGGGATGATATATGTACTCCAGACATCATGAAATGTACCAGTACCAGAGTTCTTCCAGTCCTCCCAGCAGAAGTTGCACATGCAATTAAGAACCTGAAGCGGGGAAAAGCTCCAGGAGAAGATGGAATTACTGTAGACATCATACAAGAAGCAAGTGGAAAAGTCGAAACAGTACTCGCCCAAATTTTCACTCGATGCCTTAATGAAGGAAAGATTCCTGAGGATTGGAACACCGCTACAATGATCCTGCTACATAAAAAAGGTGACATTGAGGATCTCAGGAACTACAGACCTATCAGCCTCCTCTCAGTGGTTTATAAAATCTTCACTAAAGTTCTTTCGCACCCCTTGAAGGTAACACTGGGCATGGCTCAACCGAGAAAACAAGCTGGATTCAGGAGTGGCTACAGCACAATAGATCATATCCACGTACTGAGAGAACTAATTGAAAGAGCGAAGGAATATGAACTTCCATTGTGCATGGCTTTTATCGATTATGAAAAAGCCCTTGATTCGGTGAAATCATCAGCAGTTACAATGGCTCTGAAATCCTGCGGTATTGAAGATGCATACATTAATATTATTAATAACATCTATGAAAATGCAAGTGCAAAGATTCGGCTGTTTGAAACTACAACACACATAAAAATTGGGAAGGGAGTGAGACAAGGTGACACCATATCTCCGAAGTTCTTTAACGCCACATTGGAAAATGTCTTTCAATCACTGAACTCGGAAAACAAAGGGGTAAAGATTAATGGAGATTATCTAACCCACCTTCGTTTTGCTATTGATGTAGTCATTTTTGCAACTACCCCATCAGAGCTGCAGAGTACGATCCAGGAACTTGCTGACAAGAGTAAAGAAGTGAGATTAAAAATGAACTTTCAGAAGACAAAAGTGATGTTCAATGCTTTTACAAGAAATGAAGATTTATCGATTGATGGAGAAAAGCTGGAGATAACAGACACGTACGTTTATCTTGGACAGCAGATATCAAGTGAGGGTCACATTGATCAAGAAATTAATCGGCATACAAAACTTGCCTGGAGAGCTTTTGGAAGAAACAGCATAATTTTCAAGAGCAATATGCCATTATGTCTTAAAAGAAAAGTGTTTGATCAATGCATACTTCCAGTGCTTACATATGGTGCAGAGACGTGGACCTTCACTAAAAGAGACATACAAGATCTGCAGACAACTCAAAGTAGCATGGAGAGGTGCATGCTTGGTATAACCAGGAGAGATAAGAAGAGGAACTCGTGGATCCGAAAAATGACGAGAGTGGAAGACATCATCATGATCAGAGTTAAATCTCTGAAATGGCAATGGGCTGGACATACTGCCAGAAGGACAGACCATCGATGGACAGCCAAAATTTTAGATTGGATTCCAAGGAACAGGAAAAGACCCAAAAGAAGACTACATGGGAGATGGGTGGATGAAATTCGAAAGTATGCGGGATAGACATGGAGGAGACTGGCACAAGACTGACCGTTGTGGAGAAAACTTGGGGAGACCTTCGTCCAGCAGTGGATTGATAATGGTTGACAATGATGTTGATGATGATATATACTGTATATACATATACATACTGTATATACTTATACACACTATATTGACATAATCACCTGACACCTAGAAAAGAAACACAACATAGCATTTATTTATATATATTAGTACGGTGTCGGTTCACCTTTGGCCTTAATGCATGCACTGACCTTCCCAGACATGCTTTTGACAAGGTTTTGGAACACAGCGATAGGTATGCGCTTCCATTCAGTACATAATGCTGCCCCGAACTGTTGCTTAGCAGTAGGCCTTGGTTCCAAACTTCTTATGGTACGCTCTAATTGATCCCATGGGTGCTCTATGGGATTAAGATCAGGATTCTATGCTGGCCAGTCCACACACCATACGGAATTATCGTCAAACCACGCCGTACCAATCCTTGCTTTACTGCTCGGTGCATTATCCTGCTGGTGCCAACATTGCTAGGTTCCATTGTATTGCCAAAGAGTTGGTAGGGCATAATTGTCCAGAATATCGAGGTAGACGTACTGGTTAACAGGTTTGTCCACGATAACCAATGGGCCGGACCCCCACACGAGTACACTGCCAGCTCCAAACTTGACCGTAGGAACAGTACACTGTAGTAAACAGCGTTCCCCCAGCTGCCGCCATAACCACACACGGCCATCAGACTAATGCATCGTGTATCTGGATTCATCAGTCCATAGGACCCGTTTCTATTGATCTACGGTCTACGATAAATGTTCTTTACACCATGCTAAACGACGAGTAGCATTCCGAGTGGAGATGAAAGGCTTATGAGCAGCCGCCCGACCACGGTAACCCATGGAATGAAGTTCTCTGCGAATGGTACGTGTATATACCGAGCTTCCAGCAGTTTTATTCACCTGTACACTGAGATTTTGTGCAGTACTCCGTCGATTAGCTGTAATGACTCTCTTGAGGCTTTGACGTCTTCTATCCCTGATTTTCTTTAGTCTGCCGGTACGTTTTGCTGCTTCAGGCACGCCATGTGTCTCCCACTTCTTCAGTACATTCAAAACAGTTGACTTGGGTAGGTTTAAACGCATCTCGGTTTCTCTTATGGACAGCTCACTAATATAACGTCCAACAAACTTTCTTTTCTCAAAGTCAGTTCTCTCCCGTCGCGACATTTTCACTCAACCTCACAGTGCGATATGATCGCTGTCAGCTGAAGGCTTGTTTTTATACCATTTGCAGCTGCACCGCGCATCTGAACAACGCAGCGGATCCGTTCATTTGCTTTTGAAGGGGTGTCCGGTGACTTTTGTCAGTATAGTGTATATATATATATATAACTTACAAAGCAGAACTACAACAACAAAAAATTTAAAACTCCAAAGCCAACAAGCAGGGAGGAAAAAACAAAAAACAGGAATGCAGAAATTGTCGAAAATGCCGAGCCTTGGCTTTATCAAGGACCAGCAAAACTCTGCATTTACTCACTTCCACAAAGACCTTGTTGAAAATGGGTTTCTGCTATGTCTTAGATGCAAAAAGTATCAGTCACCAAAAAATACCAAATTAGCCGAACCGCCCTCAAAGGAACGGAAAACTTAAAAAAAAAGCAAATTTTTTTAAAATTTTAGCATACATCTAAGACATATCTGGTCCGACCCATATCTCATCATCGCCCACAAAAACGGGAAAACTACTGCACAGAGTTCACAAATATTGTGAGACAAGCAAAGCATTTTGGCCCAAGAAACATGGGGAATAACTGCAAAAAAATGTTTTTAGAGGTACAATGCAATGCTAATATTGCCCAACTTGTAAGAAAACAAAACAAACGTCAAACACAATTATTTTATTTTAAATCAGAAGTTCCAAATATTTTTTACTGCAGGACCACATGGCCAAACACGTGGTGAGCTACCCAAGGGAAAAACTCAACCAGGAACCATGGTAAAAAAGACAAATAAAATGTAACAACCCTTATGTTAAGAAACAAGAAAAAAATAACAATAAAATGCAGAAAGAATAGGAGCAAATAACAGAGAACTCTTTACAGACGGTTTCCATGAAACACTGAATGACTTTAGACAAAAACACGTAATATAAAACATTGGAAAGGTACTTAAAAAATTAAAGAATAAAAGTTGCAATATGTACACAGTATTATAGGAATGCTTTATACAGAGTACAACTACGCAAAAGTACCGCCAAACAACGAAATTTGACTCACAACCACGTGGCCAAAGACCGATGTATTTTCCCCAAATGGAGCTTTGCCCAAGAGCAAGTCAAAGTAAGGCCAACAGCAAAAAAAAAACGCAAGTAAAAGCAAAACCAAAAAATAAAAAAATTAATTTCAGCTAGCCCAGAAACGATAAAAAATATAAAACCCCTCCATAAGGATCAAAAGAAAGGGCCTACCTGCAAAGCCACCAACACGTTGCAGATCCACGAACAAAATGGCTGACTCAAATCTGGCGATCGAGGAAGTGACAGCATGAAAACTGTTCCGCACAAAAAATCACGCCCCATACAATATTCCACCAATTAAAAATTCCAAAGCGAGAAAGATGACCTGTTTGATTGGAAAAAGCTAAAAACTCACCTGAATACACGAAAAATATCATCAAATACACCTAATGTGTATTTAACAATTTTCATCTGTATTAAAATACCTTAGCGTACATCTACGGACAAAAGCAGTTTCTTATTTAGTTTTACAAAGGTTTTACCATTTTTATGTTAGTTATTCTTGAGATAGAATATCTAGTTTATGTTTTAAACTTTTTTCTGTTATTGGTTTAAGTTTGGTTTTAATATATATACGCTGTTGGCCACACAAAATGCAACACCAAGAAGGAAGCATCCGATTGGCCTGAAATTCGCAGCATGCATAGCCCGCGAGAGGACATGCAAACGATTAGCATTGCAGGGCATATGCAAATCATGTGCGCCCGGCATGCCACCGAGAAGCACTATAAGAAGGGTGCACAGAAGGCTCGGTGTAAGTAGTGGAACGGTGTTGTGCTGCCGGATCTGTGCGTGGGAAGCTTCCTGATGCCTCGTCGCAGAATATGACAGTCATTCCAGCACGTTTCGGAGTTCGACAGAGTACGAATAGAGGCTTATCACGACAGCGGTTTATTACACTGAGACATCGGCGCCCGTGTGGGACGACATCCAGCCGCAATGAGGCGAGTATGGAGTAAGTGGGTGCAGGAGGGACGGACGAACCGACGTGAGAGATTGCCGCAGCCGCGGCACACCACCGATCGAGAGGACCGGCATGTTGTGAGGCGGGCATTGACGGCTCGCACCGTCACATCACGAACGTTAACTCAGGAACTATGGTGTGTTGCGCAGCAACCTGTGTCAGCACGTACCGTTCGATGTCGTCTGCAGGAGCGTGGATTTGTCGCACGGCGCCTATTGCTCCGATTACCATTGACGTTACACCACCGGCGAGTGCAGAGGCAGTGGGCCGTTGAACGCCGTACCTGGACTACGAAATGGCACGACATTGTCTTCTCCGACGAATCCCGCTTTTGCCTGCAACACCACTATGGTCGGATCCGCATGTGGCGGCACCGCGGCGAGAGACTGTATTACACCTGCGTTATTCATCGCCATACCGGTCCGTTGCCTGGCGTTATGGTTTGGGGCGCAATTGGATATGACACCCGCACCCCTCTGGTAAGCATCGCCGGTACACTCAACAGCCACCGCTACACCTCTGACGTTTTGGAGCCTGTAGTCCTCCCTTACCTGCAGGACCTGCCAGTGACCACGTTTCAACAGGATAATGCGCGCCCGCCCATGGAACGCATCGTGCAAACAATTCTTCACGGCCCATCAGGTGTCACTGCTGCCGTGGCCCGCCTGTTCTCCCGATATGTCGCCCATCGAACACGTCTGGTCGCTGATCGGCAACCGAGTGGCCCGGCAAGCACCACCCGTGGCTACGCCTGATTAACTGTGGCAACGACATACCCCAAGCCCACATCCAAAGCCGCTTTCGTTCGATGCCGCGGCGTGTAGTGGCCGTTATTGCCAGCCATGGGGGCCACACGAACTATTGATTTCTGCGTGTTCCGCAAGTCGCACGGGCCTGTAAGCTCAATCGTTTCATCTTTGTATCTGTTGTTATGTGTCCAGTAAATCTGGCTTTGCTATCTCGTGTCCTTCTTGGTGTTGCATTTTGGGTGGCCAGCAGTGTATATATATATATTCAGGTTGAGTCAAAAGTCGCATTACATCCTGGAAGAAACGGGAGGAAAAATAAAATTTCTGAATACCCCAGCAAAGAATCGGTGAGGGGGCCTATCTTTTAGGCAAGTTCGGGAACATGGTCGCCATCTCAAAATCCGCCATGTTGGATCAAGGTCAAATTTTTCAAATGGTGAAGGGGGTCATGTTGCATATCAAACAAAACCAGAATTTTCTCAGAAATTAATTGCCGTAATCTGATTCGACATAAGTGTTGTGGTTTACAAGTTATCAACACAGAATGTTGAAATAACAACGTCTAAAGTGCCCTGTTGTGTACAGCTATTTGATGTGTTCAATGTATTGTCCCTTTTTCTGAACATAGAGTGAGTGATGGCGCTTGATCCAGCCGTTATGTAACCGCACGAAAAAATCGGGGGAAATGCGGTTACAAGCCTCCATGATGCGTTGCTGAAGGTGATGTTTGTCGCTGATTTTCTCAGCATACACAAGGTGTTTCAGATGACCCCGCAATTAAAAGTTGAGTAGTGTGAGGTCGGAGCATCTGGGTGGCCGTTCCACAGGACCACGCCGGCCAATCCAATGACCATCGAATTAAACATCTAGTCATTGACGAACAATTGCTCCGTAGTGTCTTGGAGCCGCATCGTGTTAGAAATAACAGGGGAAGCGGCCATTTTCATTCAGAAGGGAAAGGAACAGTTTCCTGTAGCATTTTCACGTAGCGCTGAGCATTTAGGTTATTATCGATGAAAATAGGTCTGATTACACGGGTGCCCCATCTTCCACACCACACCACAACCTTTACATTACCAACGACATTGGATGGTTCCGTCCAGTGAGGGTTCCTGTCACCCCAGTACTTGTGGTTGTGACGGTTAACCTCACCACTGACATACAAATTGGCCTCGTCACTGAACAAAATTTCCTGTGCGAATGACGGATGCCGTTGATGTTTTGTCTAAAGCCCAGGTGCAGAACTGGGCACGTCTATCAGGGTCATCCTCTGATAGTTACTGTTGCATCTGAATCTTGAACGGATGCCAGTGAAAGAGGTTTGAAAGAATCCGTACAATGGCTGACTGGCTTATACCACATTCTGCTGCGAGGCGTCGTGTGCCACGTTCTGGACTCTTTGAAAAGGAAGCCAAGACCGTTGTTGAGGTTCCCTCGTCGGTAGCAGTTTTCGTCCGACCACTACGTGGCTTATCGTCCGCAGTACCAGTTTCTCGGAATTTGGATATCAGGTATGCGACAGTGCTGTGTGAAATTGGTTGTGTTTCTGGGTGTCAGTTGTTGAAGTCTGCGGCTACAGACATTAGGATCACCTCATTTCTCTCCTTTTTTGTTACTGCCATCTTCAGTTACCTGCATTAAACAATGGTTATTTCAACTTCCTGTGTTGATAACTTGTGAACCACAACACGTATGTCAAATCTGATTGCGGCAATCAATTTCTGAGGAATTTTTTGTCTTTTTTATATGAAATATGGCCCCCTTACGATTTGAAAAATTTGACCTTCATCCAATATGGTGGACTTCAAGATGGCGCCCATGTTCCGAAAATAGCCTAAAAGATATGCCCCTTCACCTATTCTTTGCTGGAGTATTCAGATATTTCATTTTCCCTCCCGTTTCTAAAAACAAGAATGTCCTGCGACTTTTGACTCACGCTGTAGATATATGCATACACTGATATTCAAAATTAACGTGACAAACATAAAATCCTGAATAACGCAAAATCCACACGACAGAGTTTAATGATACTTGGTACAGACGTACATATATCGATAACACAGCAATATACAACAATATATCTTTGCTGGAGTATTCAGATATTTCATTTTCCCTCCCGTTTCTAAAACAAGAATGTCCTGCGACTTTTGACTCACGCTGTAGATATATGCATACACTGATATTCAAAATTAACGTGACAAACCTAAAATCCTGAATAACGCAAAATCCACACGACAGAGTTTAATGATACTTGGTACAGACGTACATATATCGATAACACAGCAATATACAGGATTGCGATCACCACATGAGAGGGAAGAATGCGCATGACAGCATGACAGTCCAGAAGTGATGCAGCAAGTGGAACTGATTTCGGGAGAAATATATGTTCAATGATTACCTTGAAGTGTGATACAGCTCACACAACGACACCTCATGCTGTTTACGAGACTATGAAAGAGAATTTGGGGCAGGAAGTGCCTCTCCTCTCCCAAGGCACATCGGAGTCCGACAATGGTTCTGGGAGGGTACTGCCGGCTTGCAATTGCTGTTTCCGGGGCATCCCAGACATGCTCAATCGGGTTCAGGTCTCGAGATTTTGCGGAATACACAATCCTGTGACTATCCTCACTCTCCAGGCATTCGTCGACTATCCGAATCGTATGAAGACAGGCTTTATCGTCCGTAAAAAAGAATTGGGGGCTAACAGCCGAACATATAACTCTAGGATATCATTCGTGTAGTGTGCAGCAGTCAAGGTGCCCTTGAAAACACGTACTGAGGCGCGCGTCCATCCAACATAATGCTAGCCCATACCAGGAGTCCTTTGCCACCATAGTGGTCAATTTCCCTAACGTTGGAGGGAAGATTTCGGCTTCCCGCCTCTCTCCAAATGTGAATACATCGAGAATGTACTCTACCGCAACTCGTTACTGATGACAACTCTGGCCCATTGACCAGGGGTCCAGGAGTGATGCTGTCTGGTCCAATTCAGACGTGCCGCTCTGTGCGATACGGCGAGTGGGATACAGACCATTAGCCTTCTTGCATACATTCCAGGCCCGTAGTCATACAAAGTAGTTCAGAGGGATGGATAATGATCGAAATCAAACAAAGGATATGAAGAAATTCGGGCAAAAGATATAAAAGAGCTCGGGTACTGGACTGTAGTGTAAGTCGCTAGGAAGGAGAGGAAACACAGATCGGGTAACGCCAGACCTATCACTACCCTGGCTATGGCCCAGATACAGACCTGTCTCGTGGAGACTTGTAAACTGTTTGCCTCGATATTGTGGTTCCCGTAGCAGAGGGGAGCTCCTGCAAAAGTTGCCTGACTGTAGACTCCCTACGGCGGCGAGATCTTAGAGACAAATACCAGTCGTCTTGACTTGTCATGTCTCGTGGGCGTCTTTTTCCTGGCCTTCTGTTTATTTTTCCGGTTTGGGGGAACTGTCTTCAGAGATTAGAGACCACTTCCCTTAACACATTCAACCATCTTGCTAAATCAGCAGTCGATTGCTCCCACTTCCAATCTACCGATCGTTCTTCCCCTTAAAGTCTTCCAAGCGGTGGTACGCAGCCATTCCTCCAATAACAGTCCAATTAAGCTTCAACTGCATGTCATCGAGCTGTCCCGCAATTAAGCTTCAACTGCATGTCATCGAGCTGTCACGCAATTAAGCTTCAACTGCATGTCAAAACTGCTTGGTAAACGTCAGAACAACGTTTACCAAGGTCGGTTGCGGGACAGCTCGATAACATGCGGTCGTCATTTACGCTTTCCAACCGTAAGTTGAAGAAGCGTATATGCTCCAGCTTTGACCGTCTGTCTGTCTGCACGATAACTCGCGTAAAAATAGTTCGATTTTGATGAAATTTTAGTATGTTGTAGGGAACAACCAGGGGACGAAATCTATTGAAAATGGGTGAAAAGGGGTCAAAGGTCAGGACATAGGAGCGGGATCCATTTCATCACCCTTATGCGTCAAAACTTACGTAAAAATGCTTCGATTGCGACAAAACTTTATCGTGCTGTTCCGGAGGTACACTGAACCGGTTCTGTTGAATATCATCGAAATGGGATCAAAAGTCACGGTACAGGAGCGAGATTTATTCCACAGCCATTATCCTAATAACTTGACTAAAATGCTTCAATTGAGAAAAAACTTTAGTGTGTTGTTCCGGAGGTATACTAAACCAATTCTGTTTAATATAATCGAAATTGGGTCAAAGGTCAGGGCACAGGAGCGAGATTAATTCCACAGCCATTATCCTCATAGTTTGAGTAATAACTTGAGTAATTATTTATGGTACGTTGGAAAGCGTATCATAATCAATGCATTGCATGATTTTACTAGTGTCAAAGGTAGTAATATTACTAAACATCAATATTACTACCTTTGACACAAATGACATCAACGATCTGTATCAGACACTTTCAGTTAAATGATGATATAAGACCAATGACAGCTTTTTTCAATTCTTTTTAAGTCAATACAAAACAAAGAAAAAGCAGCAGCACTGACCGAGTCCTGAACCGAAGTTCCAGCTCACCTCAAACGTTAAACTTGGCTTTACAAATGCTAAACTTAATGTCCTCGCCGTGCTCCGAAGTTCCGGTGCATTCCAGAGGGGATGGAGTAAGGCGTTTTGTTCCCGTCCTTTGATCCGACTTTACAAGTCATTTCAAAGAAGAGAATTCAGCTTCGCCTAGATCTAAACCTCTAGTTCATATCGAAGTAGGGAAATGTCTTTCCATGATCTGTTACTGGAGTTCATGTCAAATACGTTCTTTTGGATTTATTTAGAGACCTTTAGACATTTTATCAGTCCTGAACAGTGCAAAACCTGATTTGTCTCAATCCAGTGTGCTTACAAACCTTATTTCTGGGAAAAAGCTGCTCCCGCCATTTATGTGCTAAAAAAAGCAGGTGCATTTCCACAAATGAATCTACAAAATGTCGATTGATTCCAACAACACAATATGTGAGTGTAGGACACGAAATTAAGATTCTGGGCACTCCTACTGACAGACCCAGACTACTGTCTGTATTTTCGAGCAACATGCTTAAAACTTATCATTAATAATTGTTAAAATAATGTATTTTCTCGTTAAAATGGAAGTCTTTTCCTTAAGACTTGATGTGTAATAGCACAATCGTCTTTCATCAAATAATAACAGAAGAAAAGTTAAACTATGGCGCTGAAAATTCCAAGGAAAGAAAATGCACCGAATCTTAAAAAGGGTATGTATCAAATCTTGAAGCACAAAAATGAAGAACATGGAGAAGATTATATTAAACTTGAATTCTCTTGAACAATAAATAACAAAGAGCGACGGTTATAACATATGTTATGCTCAAATACCAGAACCATCAGAGCATGAAACCGAAAACTTAATGCGCCACTGAGTTAAACAATGCAAAACAGAAAAAAGAAAAATTGCTTCTGTGCAAAGTAGTTCAATAATAAATGTTGTGATGCAAATGTTGTAAATAAAAAAATAAAGAGCATAAAAAAGTCATGCATGTCGAAAAATGTGCTAAAATAACTTAACAAGCTTAATTATCCATGACTCACGATTCACTGAACAGGGGAATTGTAGATTTTCGTAATGAAACTGTACTACAACCCCTGCTTAGAATTCAACAGAACGTTGAATTTTCATCAAAATTTTGAGTGTACTGAAATTGTTAACGTGGAGAATCAAATTCAACTTAACGATTCTCTGGCCACCCTAGTGGCGTAGTGGTGTAAGTGCTGGCTTCCGACTTTCCGTCTAAGATGGATCCGGGTTCAAATTAAAGTAAGGAACGGATATTGTGCTTATCTTACAGCACTGGCTCTCTCCCTCCAGTGACCCTAAATTAGGGAAGGGCGACTGCGTATAGCCCATCGAGTTGCTCACAACGGTCCTTAAACCCCTAAACAAAAAATAAATATACGATTGTGTTTTCGTACTATGACTCCATCTTTCAACAGGACAACGCCACAACGCATCTCCCCGAGCGGCCACCAACTCACTTCAGGAGCTTTCATGTAAGCTTACGACACTCGAATTTCTCCCTCTATCGCAAGGCCTCAACCCCATTGAGAATTTGTGGGGCGAATTGGAAAGATATGTTTCCGTTTGAGCCCACCAACCCCAATAAGTAGCTGTAGAAGCTCTACGATAGACAAACCTCGCTTCATGTGTGGTTCGTTTATCTCTTCGCTTCATGTGTGTGTAGGCGGCAATAACACCTATGTGTTCAATACTTCATTGAGTGTTTACCATAACATCTGACTGTTGTGAGGTCAACAGTTGGAGCAACACCTTATTATATATGTGTATACAATAATTTGTCAAACAATCACTAAATCGTTACTCTGCATTATGTTACTGGATCATTTTCGTTTTGTTGTTCTTCTGTTTCAGGATTTAAAGACCACCATGAGCAACTCTTAGGGCTGTAAGTGGTCTCCCTCCCTAATTTGGGGCCAATGGTTCCAGAAAGGGGAGAGAGCCAACACCTCAGGACAGGCGCGCTACCCACACGTCATCCGATACACGTGCGTAATAAAACTCCTGGCTGGCTATGGACATTTGACCAACTAATACATGCAACAGTGCCCCAGATGTATGGAAACAGATGGAAGCGCTTCCTCCTAATACGAAGTCGCTAACTGTACATCAAGTGAGTGTTCCCAGTATCTGCAAGTAAGAAAATGAAATTCAGCTGGGCATTTTCCGTAGGATGAAAATAAGTATTATTCCAGAGAATGCCTCCAGTAACAAGTGAGAATGAACGCCTCTAACAACCATTAATAAAATAAATCTTAAGTAAACGTTTCCAGTACAAAGTAAGTGCGCCACAAGTGAATGTTCCCAGTAACAGCTGCTAAAAAGATCACTCGGTTGCATAAATTCGGCTGCTATAAACATTCCAGTACCTCTGCAGAAATTGTACGCTGAAGTAATACGATTTCCGCAGAGGTACCGAAATGTTTTTAGAAAACAAAACATATCGAGACGTGCAAAACACCATCAGTTTTGCAACATTTCGGCAGAAAGCATTCCCATAGTTTTTTCAAAGTTCTCTGTGGTTGTGGACAGCATATGTGAAGATCACTCCTATGTAATTTGTGACGCCGCATATGTTCGTGAACCATCTTAATAACTTTCAAATTATTACGCCACAAGTATGAAGAATTCATCCATGCAAAGAAAAAAATCATGATATTTGGTGTTAGAAAGTAAACAGAATTTAAATCAAATTGTCTGAGCCAAATGACTTTCTGAATCACAAAACACTCATCTTAGTATGGCACATAAACCAGTGCAATAAAAAGAAATTTACAAACTTTAAAATATGCAGAACAAATAGAATAACCCATATATATGAAAGTAGCAAAAAGCAGAAAAACTAGCGAAAATCAAAAACGATTCGTTTGTATTCCGGAAAAACCAACAACCTCAATTTGAATTTACTGCTGTGCAACACGAATTTCCGGATGGAGAATCGTGTTTGTTTCAGTACACAAATTCATGAAATGAAAACTATCGCGCTCCAACCTGAAACAAACAGATTCACAAAATTATGGCTCGGTGTTCGAATACTAAAAATTCCTATTATAATTCAGCAGCAATCATATATGATGGGTAAACTTTGAAAAAATCCGTGCTTAATAATCATAAAGAAATTAATGTTCTAGAGTATTTTTGCCTACATGGTAATAACCAAAGCAATCTTACAAGTGCACGTTTTAAAAGAATCATGTTTTCTTTTTAGTTTCCCAATTCCTGCAGTCCGGTCGAATGCAAACCACCACAACTACCTTTCTATGAGTGATAGGGATTCACAAAGATGAAGTACAGTACTGAAAAGACAATGAAGTGCAAATACTGTATTACTAAAGGAGTCTCTATCTCATGTTTAAGATATTTATTTGCTCCTATTTCGCGTCGAGTATGACTCCCATCCTTCTTTTTCTGAAGCAGTACGATTTCCGCAGAGGTACTGGATTGTTTACAGAAAAAACATATCAAGACGTGCAAAACACCGTCAGTTTTGCAACATTTCGGCAGAAAGCAGCACGCACACTCCCCATATTAGCTCAAAAACATTTCAATAGCAATGCTTGGCTATTTATTTTATCTTTATATGTAATACAGTGTCAGAATGTAGATGTCTTGGCCCGGAATGTCGTTTTTATTCATATACCAACCACTGTTCTGACAGCCAACACATTTCTCCCGTTTCCGTATATGCTATGAATTCGATGCCACCTCCGATTCTGTCAAATGATCATTGGATAGCTTTGTGGACAAACTACTTTCGACTTTCTGTCAACATGAAGCAATAAACCTTAGTCGTATCCTCAATAACACGCACGATTCACACGCGAGTGATTATTTACATGACGGTCTTTAATATTCATGATCCATATCTCTATCACGTGCAACACTTGTTCCTATGCGAGGTTAAGATCTTCAGCTCACAAACGAAGAGAGATTTATACAGTGTCGTAATGCTAAATGCGTGTCTGTCATTGTGTATCTGTTAAATCATTAATTCAATGTGTATTTTTTAAAATAATCGTTGAAGGAATTTTTTTTTACAGAGGTAAGAATTTCGGTGCAAAAAAAATACTTAATCAAAAATTAGTGCAGACCTGGTGGTGCATTGGTCTAAGCCCTGGATTCCGACCATTCATTCGAGATGGTCCAGGATCGAATCTCCGTGAGGCATATATATATATTGGTTTTGTGTTACAGCCCTGGCTCTTTTCCTTCCCTGGACCCAATGGCCCTAAATTAGGGAAGGGCGACTGCGTATAGCCATTTGACTTGCTCACAGTGGTCGTTAAACCCCTGAACAAATATACTTAGTCGTAAGGCTTAGAATATTTGTGCACATTTTGACTCACAAAATTGAACAACATGCCTCTCTTTTTTCCACTAACTTTTCAAGTATATACTGTATATATGTGGGTTTTCGGTTGTGACGTCATGATGGTGAAATGCCGAGATCGCTACGCGGAGGAACGATCGCTGGGTGGCGTGAGCGTCGGACGTCGCCGCGTCACTAAAACATGCTTCCAGAGACAAGACCTAAAGCTAGAGAGAGTTCTAAAGTGTAAACACCGAGACTGAGCTGTGTGCCGAAGTGTGTTCGATTAGTATTAGCCATGTTTGTATTTCTTAGCGAAACGAGTAGGTTCCGTTGTTATTTGTATTCTATATCAACTGTAAGAGTACAACAGATTAAATATGTGTGTGTTCAGAGGTCGTCCAGCCAGTCCATTATTTAAGTGTCGTGATTCGATGGAACTGTAGTGGGGAAGTTTCCCAATACCTCACAATTCTGGTGTCAGCAAGTGAGATTCGTTCCGAATCGCCTGTGGATTACGCAGTGGTAAAGACGGAGCTTTTATTTCACATCTTGAAGGTAAGCTTTCTGGTCAACTATGTATAAAAATTCTCGCAAAGAAAACTTGATTCAAGTAGCACAAGAAATTGGCGAAACGGTGACAACAGGAGCAACGATAGTTGATTTAAAACTAAAAATAGAGAGTACTGAAATCTATAAAAATTATCCAGATTTTGTAAAAGACGTCTTAAGTTCTATAATAGGAGAGAGGAAGGCGAAGGCTGAAAATGATCGAGACGTATTAGAGATGGAAAAAATCTAATTAGCGCAATTGAAGAAGTAAGTAGAACTGGAAAGTATTCGAAGCCGTCCGGCATTGCAGCTGAATGAGCGAAGTGACAATACGGGATATGAACAGCCTACGTTTAATCTTGAAAACTTGATTAAAAGTGTTCGTACACTGAGTATGACTATTCCAGTTAAACCAGAAAATCTCAATTTGTTTTTCCAATCTGTGGAACGAGCTCTTGTCATAAAAGGCACTGGACATGAGGTCAGAGATCTTGATAAACCTTCTCGGGGGAAAAGCTAGCAACGTATTGCTTTACATCGGGGAGGAAGAGATGAAAGATTATGATAAGCTTAAGTCGCTAATATTAAGAGAGTTTCAACCGACAGCGCAGGAATGCATGAATAATTTTCGTAAAGCTCGTCGACAGCCGAGTGAAACACATTCAATTCGTATCGAGATTAACAGCAAACTTTGAGTATTATTGTAAACTGCGTGAGGTTCGTTATTTTCACTCGTTACGCAAATTGATGATGGCGTACAAATTGTACCAAACCTTAGACAGAGACACGGCATCTCGCATCTCACATAGGGATTAAGCAAGGAGAAAGTTGGTTTGACCCTTAAGATTAGCGAAAGGGTGCGATGTTTATTTTGTGTCGAAAGGAAAATCGTTAAATGACGTTCAAGCAATTGAGTACAAATCGGTGGAGAATACGAGTAAAGGTGGAAGCGGAAATTTTAAGAATGTACATTGCGAAAGGTCCAACAAAAATAACTATATGCAAAATAAGGGAAAACTCAGCTGTTACGTTTTTGAAAGAACACATTTTGCAAAATTTTGTTCTAAACGTTTTCAAAGACAACCTGGAATCGGAACAGCCCGTTGAGAGAAAAGGTTTTACAAACGAACTGGAGTATGTTGACATCTTGATTGATGGTAAAGAAGTAACTGCTCTTATTGATTCAGGCGCCTACATTTCGGTAGTGAATAGCAATGTGGTCCCCGCCAAAAAATAACAGAGGGAAGAGTAATTCTTTCTAGTTGTTTTAATGATAAACATCAAGTTTCCCTGGCAAAGTTCCAGATCTCACTAAAGAGTTCTCACGTTGTTTTCGAAGTAACGGCAGCAGTTTCGAACAGCCTCAACGCTCAGTGTATAATCCCTGCAAACCTGTTTGCCAAGATGAAAGTGGGTTAAGGTCAGATACTGGCGTCGTGGGAGCCAAGCCTGTCAGAACAGCAGACTGTTATAACAGCTTCAGGAGAGCGAAATGAGAACGTATTTAACAGTTTCTTGCTGCACGTCGCGAGTGTAACGGAAGATTCGAGCATGTTGAATTTGGATCATATACGAGATTTGGAAATGCGCAGAAAAGTTTCGGATCTTGTGCATGGCTACAAGCCAAACAAAATCAAAAGTGGCAATTTAAAAAATTGTACGATTTCAAGAAGTACTAAATACACCCCATTTGAACTGATGACTGGCGTTATAATGAAGAATGCTGGAAATCTAAAAATTAGAAAACTGTTGGAAGAGGAACATTTAAACTGAACATTACGTGATAAAGACGATATGCGTGAAGACCCTAAGAGTAATAGCTTGAGACTACAACAGGAAAATAGCCGACAATTCAACTGGAAACGAAAACCACCTAAACTGTATAAAGTCAACGATCTAGTTGCAATTCAGAGGACGCAGTTTGGTGCGGGGTTAAAGCTGCGACCAAAGTTCTTTGGCCTTTATCGTATCAAGGCAGTGAAACCAAAGGATTGGTACGACGTCAAGAAAGTGGGAAACCACGAAGGACCAAACAACACATCTACTGCAGCGGACCATATGAAGCCATGGCCTACAGGGGGTCACTGAAGGACTTTCAATTCCTTTTTCAATGACTGTGAGTATGCGTTTTATTTAACTGTTTTCTTTTGTTGTTTAAATGCCCAGAACACTACTGGGTGCAGGAGCCGCTGAGGGCAGCGCCTAGTCAGCATGGCCGAGACTGTGGGTTTTTGGTATGTGACGTCATGATGGTGAAATGTCGAGATCACTACGCGGAGAAACGACCGCTGGGTGGCGAGAGCGTCGGACGTCGCCGCGTCACATGCTTCCAGAGACAAGAAGTAGAGCTAGAGAGAGTTCTGAAGTGTAAACACCGAGACTGAGCTGTGTGCCGAAGTGTGTTCGATTTGTGTTCGCCATGTTTGTATTTCTTAGCGGAACGAGTAGGTTCCGTTGTTATTGTATTCTATATCAATTGTAAGTGTACAACAGATTAAATATGTGTGTGTTCAGAGGTCGTCCAGCCCGTCCATTATTTAAGTGTCGTGATTCGATGGAACTATAGTGGAGAAGTTTCCCAATACCTCACATATATATACAGGGGGATTCAGCTAAGCGTGTACAAACTTCTGGGATGGGTAGGTTACACAAAGACAAATCGGTATCATATAGCAATGCTGGGTGGAAACGCCATCTTCATGTGCTAGTGTACAGAGAGGACGAGAAATGAAAGAACAGCACGTAAGAGAACAAAATGCTTTTTATTACTCACAAGACATTTGCGAAATGCATTGATGTTACAGAAGGTGTTCAAAGTTGAGACCATTACCTGTAACACACGCTTGACATCGTCGGCGAATGGAATCACGTACATGTTGGAAAATTCCTGGCGTGTCTTGGACTTCCGAAGGAACTACAAAGATGCGTGCTACAAGGTCCTCATCACTTTCAACGGAGGTGTCGTATCCCATTCCTTTGATGCAACCCCAGAAGAAGTAATCAAGGCATGTTCAGTCCGCCGATCTTGCACACAAATGAACAGGACCAACACGCCTGATCCACTGATGTCCAAATTTCATGTTTAAGTGATGACGAACGTCATTGCTGAAATGGGCGGGGCCCCATCGTGCTGTAACCACATTGCACGGCGCAGCGACTGAGGGACCTGTTGTTCGTTCAATAGCTCTGGCAAGATGTCCTCCAGAAATATCCGGTAACTCCTTCCGTTCAGACGAGGAGGCATGAGGTATGAGCAAATTAAGTGGTCCCCGACAATGCCGGCCCAAACATTAACAGCAAAACGGTTTTGTGCTGCACGTGCTCTTACAGCTTGGGGGTTCTCCACCGCCCTTACATGCACGTTATGTACATTGAAGCAACCTTCCCGTGTAAAGCACGCTTCGTCTGTGAACAGCACAGAAGCAGGAAATTGGGATTTGCCGCACTCTTCTGCAGGTACCATTGCGCAAATGCAATGTGCTGAGGGGTAATCCTCAGGGCTAAGTGTCTGAACGCGCTGCACATAATATGGATGCAATTGGTCTTCGTGCAGAACCCGCCATACGGTGGATTGGGACAGACCGAGCCGATGGGCAATTGCTCGTGTTCTGGTACTTGGAGTGTTTGCTGAATGACTTAACACATTCTCTTTGATGACAGAATTGCGTACCCATCGTTCCCGATACCTGGCAGGCTCCTGGAAAGAACCCGTGTCGCATAATCTCTGATGCAGCTGTGCAAACACTTGGTGGTTTGGCACTCGTCTCACCAGATACCGTTCCTGGTACAGTCGCACGGCGGCTTGTCCGTTGCAGTCCGCTGCTCCGTATGCGAGGTGCATATCAGCCATTTCCGAGTTCGTGAACTCAGCCATCCTACTACCTCTGCGGGCAGTTTACAAATGACGGTATCCTGAAAGAACGTATGAGAAGTCTCGCGGCCGAACGACGCCATCTGCCACATGAAGATGGCGTTTCCAATCCTGCATTGCTATGTGATTCTGTTTTGTCTTTGTGCAACCTACCCCTCCCAGAAGTTTGTACACGCTTAGCTGAATCACCCTGTATATTGCTGTTCCTCACCTAAAATTAAAGCAAAACGATGTTATTCAAATACTAGATGTAAAAATACGCACGTTCTTTTCAGATAGAGCTGCAATTTAGGAAGATATGTGTTACAGTTGCGTAGATGATAACTTCTGCACACAAAAAAATGGAAAAGCTTTGACATGTTATCAATTGAACGGAATAAAAAGAATATCTCTCTTTTTCTAAAAACGCAGTGGTGACTTAACAGTATGTTAGTATCATGAAGGATACTAACATACTGTTAAGTCACCACAGAAGAAACAATATGCACTAAAAAAAGCTCGGAAACTGTATCAAACTCTTGCGAATACTTATCTTCATTGAATCAAACGGAACGATTTCAGTGTTTCTGCTGACAACAATCATTTCATGGCAAATGCAGATTTACGTTTTCGCCACCTATAGAGAAAGTTATGCATCAGAAAAAGCTTAAGAGCATACACAAATAATTAATTACGAGTGTATTTTTTATATATATACACTGGTTTCCATAAATTAAGCAACAAACCGAAAAATCGCAATAATTGGGCGAAATATAGTTCAAATTGTACGAAATTTGCATATGTTACGGGCGAAGGATAACAGCATCGATGTACAGAAGGTAAATTAGTGGCGCTGGCAGCGTTTCATGCAAATGAGCAAGAGCTTAAAATCAGCTGTTTTGGAGGTAGTTGCCAGTTCATGTAAGGCGGTGAATGACAAGATTTCGAGATAACGATTTTGTTAACATGGCTTCAATACGTCATTTACCAGCGGAGTTACGTTACAGAGCGATAGGCCGACTCGAAGCAGGGCAACGGCAGGCTGACGGCGCAAGATGGCTCAACGTCAATTGTTCTGTGGTCAGCATGATGTGACAGCAGTTCCAAGCCACGGGTGCAGCTTCCCTAAGGTACAGCTGAGGTAGGCCAAGTGCGACGACCTCAGCAGATGGCCAGTATTTGCGGCATTCGGCATGGCGGTACAGGACGGCTACACTGACTCATCTCAGATCTGTGTTAGCGGCAGCCACCGGACGGACGGCATCAGCTTCGGCGGTACGCAGAAGGTTACATGCAAGAAGACTGTATGCTTGGCGACAGGTATTATGCGTGCCCCTCACCCTCCTCCACCGGAGGGAACGTTTCAATTGGGCACGAATACATGAGAATTGGACTCAAAGTCAGTGGAGGTCCGTTCTGTTCACTGATGAGTCGCGATACTGTTTACAGAGTGATTCTCGCCAAGTTTACATCTGGAGAGAGGCCAGTACTCGCTATCTTCCCTGTAATATCCACGAAAGAGACACCTATGGTGGTGATAGTGTTCTGGTGTTGCAGACATATCGTTAGGCGGCCGTATCGACCTCTATGTGTTGCTACATGAAAACCTCAATGCTCAGAGGTATAGAGACGACATAGTGAACCCTATTGTTCGTCCATAATCGGCGATACATTTGTGCTGCAGGCGGATAACGCCCGCCCTCCCACAGCTCGCTTCGTGCACCAGCACCTGGAACAAGAGACTGTATTCCGTATAGAGTGGCCAGCACGCTCTCCCGAACTGAATTCCATTGAGCATGTCTGGGATAGGCCAGATCGTAGCATGTGCCAGACATTTAGATATTAACAAAGAAAATTTTCTGAAATGCTGTCATGCTTAATTTCACTGACTGAACGTCCGAATGCAATGCATATTTATAAGATGATTAAAGAAGATCTGAAAAAATTAAATGTGCCAACAGATAACTTAATTGCAGTAACGAAGATTGGAAGGAATGGAGTATTAAGTTTATTTAACACCGACCAGAGGAAATATTTTGCCTGCACTGCATTGTTCACCAAGAAGTGATGGCCAGCAAAACGATTAATAAATGCATGGACGATGTGGAACTGACAATGGGAAAAGCTTTGAATTCAATCAACACTGCATATAACCGTATTGTCAAACAGTTTTAGCTCATTCTGTGTAACTACAGGTGAAAAACATAATGCAATACTCAATTACAATCACGTCCAATGGCTAAGTTTTTATGGTAGTGTTAAACGTCTTTGTGAACTATCTGTATGATAATATTTATCTGCTTTTACCACGAAACAAAACGATTTATCTGAAATGTTATAAAATTATTCCATGCGAAGTTGAGTTCTATTTCTGAAGGATTTTTAACTGAGGCTAAGCTTTATTACTGAATAACAACAAAATAGCAATTTAACAATTATTGCTTCATTGTTTCTGATTTATAAGCAGAAAAACATTACAAAGGACCTCATGCCGCGTGTTAAGAATGATGATAGCATATGTAGAATCTCGTCTACAAAAAATACTACATCACAGTTTCCCTGCCACCACAAAATTCTCTATGGCATTTGTCAACTGCGGATTACGCAGTTATTTTATCACCGTCCATAACTCTTTTTTTCTCCATTTCGCAGTTTCTCCACAAAATTACCTTAAAAAATAGACCTATAACATTGAATATTTGTACAATGACATAAAATAATATACACTGCCTGCAGAAAAAAATGCTGCATGCGGTATGAATGAGAGCGCTTTGTTAACGAACTGCTTAAAAATATTCGGACAGTCAGCCAAATTCAAATGAATTTTTCTAATTCTGCTTCCAATTGTTCTTTTTATTACTTTAAAATATGTCAATCAATGTAAAACTTCCACTTTCGCATTTTTGGATAATATGTTGGTGTCCCTACTCCAGCAGTAAAAACCGCTATAACTGTGGTATTTTTATTTCACTGGTTCGAATTGTCACCCATTACTGTTATCAAGTTGTTTTTGTCCCAAAGTGCGCACATTATTACATTAAGCGGCATCCACTAAGTGTGTGTGGGGGGGGGGGCACATCTGTGAAAACGTTTTAAAATGATTCACCAAATCAGAAAGCTACAACACACTAATTCTTTTCTACTAGAGGGTTGTTGTTGTTTACTTTTCTTTTTCTCAGCGCATTTATTCTTCTGCTAAAGGCTTGTTGTTATTCAAGATTTCACACTAATGCTCCTCCTTTTCAACTTCTCATCGTAAAATCTACTCCTTTTTCTGATTATCAAACAATAATAGCCAAAAGTTTGCCAAAAGAACAAACTCCAGGGCTTTGTGCAATCAGGCGAAAGCAAGACCCTATATGAACAGTGCCAACCGAATGCACAAGAAGTCATACGCTTTTGGACTTTGTATTTTAAAGTCTCCAATGATCATACCCATTATATCCCGTTTAAAGGCTTAACACTTACCCCAAAGCAATAAAAACATACCCTCCTCCTCCCCATTCTCATGTTACTGACTGTACATAAGAAGTCAACTTGGGAAATGCAAGATTTCTTTACCAGATTGGCATCACTTCGATAACAGTCGGTCTCAGACACTCTTCCAACAGCCATATGTAAGTACTATAAACCATGTACTTTCCTCCTAAGTATCCTAGAGAAACTGTTCATATTATTTTGGAATGCCAGAAATTTCATCTAAATTATGAAGACGCTGTTTTCTTCTGTGCTTTATCTTGGCTTGTTTAGTTATATTTGAGCTGGAAACCCGGCATGATCTCAAAAGCATTGGTGCTGAACGTGGCTAAATTTGGTAGTTGGCGTATTTATGTTACTTTCATTTAAGGCATATTTAAATGCTGTGTGCATGTATGCGAATGCAGGCATTTATTTGCCTATGGTATTTAAATATGACTCATTAAAGGCGTAATCTCATAGTAAACTTTAACTTTTGGATACAGTGCTTGCGACAACGAAAAAATCAAGTCAGCCGGGAAACTTTCATGTACGCGTATTAGTTATATGGTGCTGCTCATGCACTCTATAGTGCTAAGCGAGTCTCCATATTTTCCTAATGACAGACGGAAACCATACTCATTACGAGAGCAGCTCCTTTCCAGTTATCCATTTTTTACTAAGATCAAGATTCCAATTAACTGCACGCATTTTCTGACTTCTTTGAGCAGAACGACTCATAAAAGGAGCAAGTTCAAAAAATTGGTCGAATTCCAAAAGGTGATATTTATGAATGAAAAAACTAAAGGAAAGTTGAGTTCACGAGCTTCTAACGGATCATTTCAGTTTTAATTGAAAGAATGAAAGATGAATCATCTTTTGAAAAATATGGAAAGCATTCATGAAGATATGTGCGACTGCCGAAAGAAAGTTCGTGAGTCTTTATCACAACAAAAATTAACTACGGAGAGAGAGAGAGAGACAGCGAGAGACAGAGCCAGTGAATGTATACTGAAAGAATATTAATACACCTCCCTCTGCGCATAGAGAATAAAAGAAAGTTGTCAAAATGTAAGCGGGAACAGCGTTTTTAGGCATCTTTGCAAAGATACTGTAATTTTGCTGCTTGAGTAATGAACTCTTATATTCAAAGAAAAATATTTCAGCAAATAACAATGTGCTTCTTACACAGTTCGGGTTTTCTCTTTGATATTTGGGCAAATTAGAAGCATATTGTGATGAAATAAGTAAAACATAGATGATTAATGACAGCTTTATTAGTTGAAGTACGAAAAAAATATTAAAAACTCTAACAAAACATTTTACTTTTTATTTATTCGTTCGCGTTTATTCTTACAGAAAAAGTCAGCTGACAAACGCAAAACAGACACTGATTTTCTTTAAACTTTTCTGCATGATTCTACAATTATGAAGCACACTTTTTACAATTTTTGAGCACTTTTGGAAGAATTTACATAAGTTATTAAGTGTTTACCCATTATGGACAACACTCTGATGTTTATTTGTCCGTCCAGCAGCTGCACTTATGAGTTTGAAGGGGAATATGCGTTTAACTTAAATCACTGATAAAAAAGTTTTATTTGCACGTGAAATCAATTTTGTTATTATTATTATTTAGGAGAAACAGCACTTTCTTCCGATCAGTTTGGGTACAAACAAAACAGTCGTTTGAACGCGAACATTGGGTCAAGAAGAAATAATCAGTCATACTGAAAACAACAGAACAAAGCAACACTACTCACCTCCTGAGCAGTCACACTTCTAAAACATTCATGGCAAGTATTCGGGCAAACAGCTCCAAATCCTTGAGAAGCATTTTGGAAAAATGGCCTTCATAAGCTGAAAGCGCTTTCTTACTCCGTATATGCTAAGTGTGAATCATCGGTGTTATTGAGGATATGACTAAAGTTTATTGCTTCATGTTGACAGAAAGTCGAAAGTGGTTTATCCGTAAAACTATCCAGTGGTCATTTGACAGAATCGGAGGTGGCATCGAATTCATAGCATATACGGAAACGGGAGAGATGTGTTGGCTGTCAGAACAGCGGTTGGTATATGAATGAAAACGACATTCTGGGCCAAGATATCTACATTCTGGCACTGTATTACATATAAAGACAAAATAAACAGCTAAGCATACTATTGAAATGTTTTTGAACTTCAAAGAAAAAGAAGGATGGGAATCATACTTGACGCAAAATAGGAGCAAATAAATATCAGAAACATTAATAGGACACTTAATACGTATATCGTCAATTTAAATGGATATCAAATTTTTAATTGTATATTTAAATCAGTGCTCACAAGCACATCGACTCACATAGAGACGAAAAGTCGGAAAAACAGGAACTCCTAACAGAACGTTGAATTGTGTTGATGACTCCACGCTATTCCAAACGCAAACAACTATAACCAGGGGCAATTTTTAAGCCCGCACACCCTGCCTCTGCGTTGAAACCACAAGGAAATAAAAACATTACCTGTAGCGCCATCTAGAAAGCTTTGTATTACAGTTGCTTTAACGACCTGGGGTGTCAGCAGGTAAAAGAGCTTCTTGCAGCTGCAAATACTGTATTACTTACTACGTTTTGTTTACTGAAAGAAGCAACGAACCTTCTTGTCTTCACGAAAACATTGCACAAGCGAATTAATTTTTGCCACACACGCAAAGCCTTAGAACAAACTTCGGCGAGTTTTATTAGAAATACATAAAAAAATGTATAACAGCAACTCGTATTACAACGTTGAATTGCAGTGTTCCGTGAGACTATAAGCTGCGTTAATTTTGGCTAGCACACCCTGAGAGTTCCGCTGTTACGTTTGAAACCACAGGGAAATAAGAACGTGACCTCCAGCGCCATCTGGAGAACGCTTGTACCACAGTTGCTTGAACATTGTCAGATGTGCGGACGCGACACCGCACACCCGAGGATCTTAGCACGAAAGAGATATGCTTACTGAACGAACCTTTCCTTCTTAATGAAAACATTATATGGGGAAATTAATTTTAACCACCTTTTGAAGACTTAGGACGAACTCTGGCTGAGTTTTATTAGAAATAAATGTGAAGAAATAATATTGATAATATAGGTTAAATTGCGACTCTGTATGGGTGTGCGCTGCACACCTAGCACACCTCTAATATTCGCCCCTGATAGATAGACAGATAGAAAAAGAGAGAGGCTGTTTTTAGTTTATAACCTTGATAAGTTACAAACTAAAAACAGCCTTATGACAGCAAATATTACAAAAAAAACCGTAAATAAGCTACATTTGCAAAGTTTTAACTTTTTAAAGGTTATGGATGTTCGTATCTATGTTTCTTAGAGCTACATACGCTGAATGAATACTGCATTACAGTATGTACCTAAAAACGTCTTTTGTTTTAACTGGGATAACATTATCAGTGTCTGTTAAAATCTACAAGAACGGACATTTTTGGCAAAATTTCTGCCAAGCACTTCAAACTTTTACCCATCTCGTAGAATGTTTCAACTTCTGTCGTCACCACTGGTTCCAGCAGTCTTGAAAACAAGAAAATCTCATTCATTACAGAATATGAAAGTCTTCATTCTGTCCCTCAGCAAGAACCTGAGGTAACAAAAACGTTCATATTAAGACAGTCATGAATAGGAGCAAAGTTAGTGTTGGATATTCCTCTCCCAAAAAACTTTGATTTCCTATTCTTCTATAACAATCCACGCGGCATCCGTCCCACTTAAGGTGAACCTAAATAGTAAGCAAAATGTTCTTCAAAAACTTCTTTCGACGTTACAAAGAAGTGGCGTCTACCTCACTAGTATTTGTCGTCAAATGCAGCGTTTCCTTATAACGTGTTCGCTGAAAGTTGTACTAAAGAATGCTTCTCTCCTAGAATTTTGTCCATTTCTCCCTTTCACCCTCCAAGTGAACACTGCATTGGGGCAATTGGTGCTGTTTTTGCTTTATATGTGTTATGTAGTTAAACAGCGATCATCAGCCTCACGTGGCCGTCATGTTTACTATACCTGAATATAAGCGGATTCTATTGTACACTGATGTCCAAAATTAAGGTCACAAACACATATTATGTGATGTCTTCAAAACTAAATCGTTTATTGCAATGAAATTTGGTACATAGATGCTTTATACTATGAGATATGCAATAGCAACATAACAAAATGAACAGGAGGTAAATTGCGTGCGATATGAAAATTAGACCAAAAACGGTCCAAACATGACGCATCATATCTCGAGAACGGTCCAGCTAATAGGGAGTGTGGTCACCTCGCACAGCTTTACAAGTCGCACAACGAGCCCTCATACTGTAAATGAGGTTGTTGATAACAGCTAATGGCAACAAATCCCATTCTTCCAAAAGCGCGGATTTTAACTCCTGGAGGGTCCTGGAAGGAGGTTGACGTCGTGTAATTGCTCTTCCTAGAGCATCCCAAACGCGCTCTATAGGATTAAGGTCCGGCGACTTCGCTGGCTACACCATACGGCGAATATTCTCTCCCTCCAGAAAATCGTCGACAAGCTGAGCTCTGTGTGTCCTCGTGTTATCGTCCATAAAAATGAAATTCGGTCCGACAGCTCTCCGAAAAAGCCTCACATAACGATCAAGGACCCATCCTAAAGCGCTGTGCGGTCACAGTGCCACCATCGAAGACGTGCAGTTGTGTACGGCAGTCCAACATGATGCCTGCCCACCCAAGGATTCTACTTCCACCAAAGTGGTCGATTTCCCTTATGTTGGAGGGATGATAGCGGGCCCCACGCTGTCTCCAGATGAAGACTCGTCGAGAATCATTTTGTGTACTGAATCTCGACTAATCACAGAAAAGTACACGGCGCCAATCTTACTGTGTCCAAGAAAGATGTGTTTGGCCCCCACGAAAGACGGGCTTTCTTCTGCAATCTGGTGAAGGAGACACACAGCACTTGTCGCATGGCGTAAAGGGTCTTTTCTGCCAAGCGTCTCTGTACCGTTTGCCTCGAAATTGTTGTTCCAATCGCAGAAGCGAGGTCCTGAGAAAGGTATTTAGCCGTCATCCGTCTGTGGCGTTTGGCTGTTAATACCACGTAACGATCCTCAGCAGGTGTCGTGTCTCTTGGACGGCCTTGGCTGGGCTTACTGGTGATGGTACCCGTTGTTCGGAATTGGTGCCATAACCTGGATACCACTTTACGTGAATCCTGAAACCATCGAGCTACCTCCGCTTGAGACTAACCAGCTTCAAGCCTGCCGATGGCTCTTCACCTCAGTCCATCGTCTAAACGATTCCGAGCACTTGTTCCAACTAAAATCAGTCAATCTTGTGATTTTTCTTGCAAGAAGCGGAACTCTGAAGACGAAATTCGCAGATGCAGAAAACGGTCACTTTCACGTTCTCTTACCAAACTCATCCTGCTGACCGTTTAACAAACAGTGGATGCTTAGATTAGATTTAGATTAGATTCAGATTAGAACAGATCATATATAGAGGATTTTAGGAAGGGAGTGTCTGACCCCAGGTCTTAAACAACCCTTAGAAATAGGAAGCTAGGAGATTTGGGCTAGAGTGTCCGATAGGAAAGTGACACGGAAGCGAGGTAGAAAGGGGGAGGAAGACGCCCTTATTTATTATCGGGGGGGGGCAGTACCCGGGGTCCGACGGCTTAACATGCCCATCCGACGCACGGCGGATATTTAGTGGTTCAAGCGTTCGTACCTGCTGGGATCGAACCCGAGGTCTTCTTCGTGGCAGTCACGAACGCTGAGCACTAGGGCACCCGCGGCTCTTACATTAGTTTCGATACGATACGATATTTGAAGAAGTTTTAGGAAGAGAGTGTCTGGCCTCAGGTCAAAAACTACCCTTAGAAATAGGAAGCTAGGAGATCTGAGTAAGTGAACTCAATGGGAAAGACAAACAGAAAAACTGAGTGAAAGGAGAGGGTGATATATCTTTCAAACTGTGAACGGTGACACCAGTCCGGGGGAAAGGGGCAAGGGGAACCAAGCACCGCACAACATCACAGAGAACCACAACACCACCCGGCCGCCGACGCACCAGGTAGTCACTGCAACTGAATGAGACCAAATCCAAATCCCCGAGCAGAATCCATTTTCACCATATCGATGCCAATCTGAAAAAGAAGGGGTGGTGGTCTGCCTAACACCCACCAGTGTTCACATACTTACTCTCTTTGTCAAGGGGGTAAACGATCACCGCCTTAGTTCTGAGATACCTAAGGAATTCGCTGGGATAGCAATCAACCGCGTCCCTAACAAGTCCATTAGGGTGGGTTTCCGCTTTCTTGAAGAACTTCTTGGCGAGTCTGGTGGAAAACTCATGAACCTTCTCGATTCCAAGTCTGTTCCTCAGGTTCTGAAGTGGGGTCCAAGGGGGAGCCCCAGTGATCATACGAAGTGCTCGGCTCTGCACCCTCTCGATTCTCCCTCGCTGATTCCTACTAATACATATCCAGATGGGAGAGGCGTTGGTAAGCACCGGCCTGACAACCATCTTGTACAGCAGTACTTTGTGTAGTGTTGTAAGGAAGTTTCTCTGGTGGAATAGTGGAGCTAGCTGCCCAAGGCATTGTCTAGCTTTATTCGTGTGGTAGCTTGTGTTCGTCACCCACGAAAGTCTACAATCTAGTCGGAGCCCTAGGTACTTAGTGGAGGTAGCCCAGGGGATTGTCTCTTGAAACATAATGAGTTTCGGTACTTCTTGGAGAGATCCAAGAAATAGCAGGGCACTGCTCTTAGACGGATCGATCTTGATCCGCTAGTCAGTGTAGTATGTTTCCAGCTGAGAGAGAAAGTCCTGGAGGAGCTTCCCTGCTCTGCCTTTTTGTTCAGGGACCTAATGACAAGAGCTGTATCATATGCGTACATCATGACCTGCCCTTGTTTGGGTTTGGGTAAGTCGTGCAGATAAATGGAGAACGGCGTTGGTCCAAGAATCGAACCCTGAGGAACGGCAGTCCGAATCTTCTTTTCCGAAGAACGCTCACCGTTAATCTTAAAAGTGAAACTGCGGCTGTTGAGGTACGAGCCAATCAGCTCAACAAGTGGACGAGGGCATCGAAGCTTCTGCAACTTGTGCAGGAGACCATCCTACTAAACGCGGCCAAAAGTCTTTGCTGATGTAACGGAAAACAGCAGTGGAATACTCGCTCTTATCTCGTCCTTTAGAAACGAATTCCGTAAGTCTGATCAACTGGTGGGTCGTAGCATGCTTTTCCCGGAAACCACCCTGTTCTTCAGCAATCACACCATTAGCTTCACAGAACTCAAGAAGTCTAGATAGGATGACCCTCTCCAGGAGCTTACCCAGTACGGGCAAGAAAGATATTGGACGGTAGTTCTCAGGTAAGGTATGATTGGTTCCAGGGTTGGGCAACACCACTACTACTGCCTTTTTCTAATCCCTGTGGAAAAACTTCAGCCGGCGAGACCCGTTGAAAATCTTCACAAGTACCAGAATCCAGCTCTCAGGAAGCAGTTCAACAGCTCTTGCCGAAACCTCATCTCTTCCGGGAGCTTTCTTCACCTTTAGCTTTTTGATGTATCGAGTTACCTCGAGGTAACTAACAGGCAAGATGATCTCGTCTATATCATCAAGATCGTATGTAGCTGAAGCCTCCGTGACCCTATCCGTGTGACTAGGATTTTGGATGTCATGAGGTCGGAACTGCTCCTCCAGGGCACCAGCAAGGACCCCAGCCTTCTCGTCATCACCGTACACCAAACCCTGTGGAACGATGGGCGGTATGACAGTTTTACTACACCGGAGTTTTTGTAGGATGGTCCACACATCATCCTGACGAGGTTGACCCGCGTTGAGAAGGCACTTATTCCATTGGAGTTCCCTGAAAGCGCGGATTTCTGCCCTGACGAGATCGCTACATGAGTTATAACGAACCCTATCGTGAGCTGATCTCGGCCGCTGCCAGATCCTCCGGAACTTGTTCTTCTCCAGAATCATCTGGACAATACGTAGAAGAAGTGCATAAGGCTCTCGGGAAGGAGCTGAGGGCTTACTGCATCGATCCAAGATTGCCTGTATGCAACGAGTGTGTTCCTCCACCGCACTGTCGACGTTCGAGCGAGTGCTAGTGTCCACCGTAGGCGGGTCAATTTGAGCAATAATTTCCCGGAACAACTTCCAATCAGTATACACCATCGTCCGCCTGGTGGCTGCGACTCCGTTCAATCTCAGTAGCACTGAGTCATGATCAGAGTCAAGCCCAGAAACCACAGAGATCTGATGTAAGTGCCTTACAAACTGCAGTACAGAAAAATCAATGACATTTCCAACCCCGTGTGACGGGGTGCAAGTAGGATGGACCGGACTTGCAACTGTAAGATCCAGCTTGTCAGTGTATTGCGATAGTACCACCCCGACACTATTAGTCGTACGACTAAACCTGTCAGGATGTTCATCATTCTAGTCACCAGCCACTACAGTGGGGATATGGTCCTCAAAGAAGATGTCAAGATCGTCGTCAGAAGGTACCCTCCCTGGACTGTTATAAACGGAAGCTAATTTAATCAAGCCTGATCTTGTTTTTAGCTTAACAGCCAGTGCCTCAATATCCTTGAGATCCTTGGAGGATGCGATGCATGCACTTAATCCATTTCTGACTAAAATGACATTAATTCCTGCTGCGTTCCTGTAGAGGGCCGGATCTCTGTCCTGCCGGAACACCTGGTAGTTCGCAACACTGACTCGCTTGATCTTAGGTGTGAATTTGGACTCACAGATAAGAGCAATGTCGATGTCATGATCTTTAAGGAATCTTGCAAGTTCAGCACGTTTATTCCTGATGCCGTTCACATTCCAAAACATTATGTTAAGACTGTCCATAATGTGCTACTAGGCACAGGAGCTCAGGTTTAAGCCGCCAGGCAGGCAACCAGAACCCGTTTGAGGACAGCGGGATCAATGCGCTCCACAAGCTCTGAGAGCAACTTTTGATCCGTGATCTCGGTAGTAACAATGTGGGGAGCCACTTTTGTTACCGCCTGAGGGGCAGGCGTAACTTTTGCTGGTTGACCAGCAATTTTGTTTTTGTTATTTTTGCCTTTCCTTTTCCTCCTCTTACAGCTTGTAGCAGAGGTGGAAGGCATGGAAGCAGCTGGGGGACTCTCCTTTACCGGTTTGGGGTCAACAGCAGTAGGTTTAGTAGGGTCCCTCCTTTTTGTTGACATCTTCGTCCGCTTTGGCTCTGGTTTTTGCCTGTTATTCAGCAGCTTGTTGGCAAGCTGCTTGTAAATGGGGCAACCACGCCAGTTATTCCTATGTTCGTCACTGCAATTGACACAGAAGCGCTGTGTTTACTTTTCAGCAGTGCACTCCCTGCTGCAATGATCCTTGCCGCAGGGTACACATTTTGGCTTCGGTCTGCAGTTGGACATGGCATGACCAAAACCTTGCCAGTTAAAGCACTGCTGTATCCTGCCCTTAGTTCGGTAGGGTTCAACCGAGATTGAAACCCCAAGGAGAGATAGCAACCGAGAGATGTTCCTGCTTTTTCAGGGTTAACAAGCTGAACCATGACAGGTGGAAGGTCCTGTTTGCAGCTGTTTTGCATCCGACACACCTTTGTGACAGCAAATGAATCCTGCAACTGTTCCCTGAAGCTATCGACTGGGACACCCAATCGCAGTCCTTTAGTGACAACACGGAGCTATTTTTCTATTGGTGGGGTGAAAGTGAAGAACTCAACCTTGCAGTTTTCAAGGAGAGATGTCAACCGCCGATGATCGGAGATAGTCTTTACTTTTATGGTGGTACGCTCCCCCACCATTTTTACCGACGCCGTTTCCTCAAGCTATTTTTCTATCCTTTCATAGATCACAGGCCAGTTGCTAATTCCTTTGCAAACCGTTAGATGGACACGTTAGATGGCAAACATATCTTGGGGTCTTTGGTAACCTATACCTGTTTCGTGATCACGGAGTCGCTTGAGTTGACCTCTAGCATCTCTACGCATAGTGGATCAGACTAGTGTTCAACAACGGCCTCGGTTAGGTCAGCCCGTTTCCCATTTTCGATGAGTGAGGCAGACCTTTCCTTCCTTGGCCTCTTTGCGCCATCATTTCTTTCAGCAGGAGCATCAACGACCGAGGAGATCGGCTCAGTCAAAACTTAGGGCTTTGCTGTACAATTTCTTCCCAGCACCGTCAACCTGTTGGTAGGTTTTCCGGATGCTTTGGGTTGGGAAGAGGATTTAGCTGTAGCCTCAGCATAGGTTGGCCTATGCTCTGGACCAGAGACCTCCCTGCCAGTATTCGGCTCTTCTGAAGGATTACGGGAGACATCCTGTCCTGAGTCGTCACTGCCACTTGCAGGATCATTCGACTCTGAAGACTCCTGGGACCCACTTGGTCTTCCAGTTGTCCGAACATTCTCACGAACAGGGTGTTCCGAGCTGACGGCTGAATTCCACAGCAGGTCCTCTTCGATCATGGCATGTGCCATCTTGCCCTTAGGCTGAACTCCTTCTGCTAGAAGTCCAATAGCACCGCACAGGGAAGCCAGGGTGGCGCTCATCAGACCACGGCAGTCCGAGCTTTCATCCAGGGAGGAGAGGAGGTTGTGACGTGCCTGCTCCGCAGGACGCACACGACGTAAAGGCAGATAGCAGCGAGAACGATCGTCTGCGTAGCTCAGTTGGTAGAGCGACTTGTTCCGGAATAAGAGGACTCGGGTTCGATCCCCAGAGTGGACCAAAATGACGGAGAAATTTACTTCGTTATAAGGTCCTTAGCTTCATTCACCATAGCAAGGGCACTCGCTGCTCTCTGGCTGCAGACAGTTGAGATTTGCTCAAGTGCGGTCATCATCTCTGAGTTGTCTTGGGAAGCAGCCATTAGTGAGCAAAGTACAAAAGAAATCACAATTCAGAAAATAAAAGCACTGAAATACACCTAGACCCTAACAAAAGCTAAAATCTTTTGAACAGGCCTAACTCTAAACTAGAACTTTGAACACTACTCTAGAACCTAGTATCTGAAACCTAGCGCTAAGTCCTAACGCTGAACAAATAATACACTACTGCAAAATATACTACGGCATATAATGAACTACGACAAGATACACTACTGCCTAACTCCTATCTAATTGATGTAGAGAAGAACTGCACTGAGCACTAGTTTCTAACACTACAAATGACAACCTAACTCCTAGATCGAGATAGTTAACCAGCTGGAGAAGAACCTGAGTAACTGCCTATCAAAAACTGATTCCTATTACTGTACGAAAAACAGTCTAACTAGCTACTAAACAAAAATTCAGGAAACAACAAAAAGGTTTTTCAAAAAGCTTACCTCGCTGACGTCTTCTTCTTGACTTGCGATGTAAAACACAAATTAAATGAAGAAAACACAAAAGAATTTGGCTGGAGCGAGTCACAGTCCAAAAAATCACGAAAACACAAAATTTGGCTGGAACGAATCACAAGCCAAATAAACACGCACTAGATGATTTCACACACTAACTTGGACGCACGACGCACTGACCAAAGCACAAAACACACTTCACAAATCGATGACTTAAAACACTCCGAAGAATTGAAGAAGCACCGGAATTACACACAAAGAACTTGGAATCGCGAAACACTCACAAAACACACAAGAATCGATTCATTAGATTCATGATCATATGTAGAGGATTTTAGGAAGGGAGTGTCTGACCCCAGGTCTTAAACAACCCTTAGAAATAGGAAGCTATGAAATTTGGGTTAGAGTGTCCGATAGGAAAGTGACACGGAAGCGAAGTAGAAAGACGCCCTTATTTATTACCGGGGGCCAGTACCCGGGGTCCGACGGCTTAACGTGCCCATCCGACGCACGGCGGATATTTAATGGATCGAGCTTTCGTACCTGCTGGGATCGAACCTGAGGTCCTTTCCGTGGCAGTCACGAACGTTGCCCACTAGGCTACCCGCGGCCCCGATTCATTAGATTCACCGTTTCCCAAAGTATATATGACAGCAATTTTAAACATTTTACTGGTTGCTATTTTGAATTATTGTAAAAAATGCGTTTGTGACCTTAATTTCGGTCATCAGTGTTATTTATTAAATGATACGCTTCACACAGGTTTGAAGAAGTAAAGTACTTGCTTAAGTTGGTCCTCTTGTAGATGTAAGCATGGTTATTGCACTTTTTAATTTGCCCACTTTTGGTTTGTAACATGGTTACGATGCATTTCATATTTGCGCATTTTTTTCTATAATACTTTGTACGCCTGCTCACCTTGTATTTAAAGCATGATTAAAGGGGGTTTTTTCGGCCTGTGGTTCAAAACTGAGTCACAATAATTTTTAAATTCTTCCAAATCTGATTTTTACTTTGCTTGTCTAGCGTAAAACATTAAAATTTTTCCAAATTTGGTTTTAAACATAGTTATGATATTTTTTACCCATAAAACCAAAAACAATATTGTTACAACGTCTTTTGGGGGAAAAAATATCTCATAAGAATGAATTATAATAATCCCGTTAAAAATTATTTCTTGCAAAACCCCAAGGAAGGTGAAAACGAGGAAGACCAAGATTACGATGGGAAGATGCCTTTGAAAAGGATTTTCAGGCCATAAATGGAAAAAACTGGCGAACAAAGCCGGAAAGAAAGGTAGCTGGTGAAATCTTCAGAGGAAGGCCTTGGCCCATCCGGGGCTGTCGAGCCAATGATGATGATGATAATGTATTTGGAGCAAAATCTAAGCTGCTGAAAACACGATTGAAAAAAATCTTTTTCGGTCAGACACTACTAACTATGAAAACATTTCATATGTATTTTCTTCCCAAGATAATGCACAGTTTCGCCGCTAGGGATGCAAATGTTTAATGTATTTTTTTTCGATATCTCTGCTTCTAATGTCCACAAATTTAAATAATTCTTTTAACACCGGATACCATTACCTTGTGGAACACTTTAGGTGTGTACTTGAGGAGTTTTTTGTAGTTCACATTTCTGTAGCTAAGTGGTGTTTGTGTACTTCTGTTTGCAACTGTATCTCCGCTTCTAAAAACCATATTGAGAAATTTCTTCTTCCCCTCCCCCTTTTTTCCTTCTTTTTTTTTTTTTTTTCGTTATATACCATCGCTACAATAAAGATGGGGAATGTATTATATTTAAATAGTGCACAGTTTCTTCACTGGGGGCGTAAAGGTCAAAACGTTTATCTCGCTATCCCTGCTTCCGGGAGATGCATTTGAAAAGTTATTTTTCGTCAGCATAGCTTTTGCCATAAAGAACAGTTTTCGCCTAAGTTGCAAAAACAAAAAAAGGTTGATCATTGAAAAGTTAGTTGTTAATTGCAAAGTTGCAAAATTCTTCCAGCGAAAAATTTTTGCAACTTTTTCATTATACAAAATTCCTTCGCTAGAAAGCGTGGTGTTATATCATGTTTCTTTCTACACTGTTGGCCACCCAAAATGCAACACCAAGAAGGACACAAGATAGCAAAGCCAGATTTACTGGACACATAACAACAGATACAAAGATGAAACGATTGAGCTTATAGGCCCGTGCAATTTGCGGAACACGCAGACATCAATAGTTCGTGTGACCCCCATGGCTGGCAATAACGGCCGCTACACGTCGCGGCATCGAACGAAAGAGGCTTTGGATGTGGGTTATGTCGGTCCAGGCTGCTTCCACACGTTGCCACAGTTCATCAGGCGTAGCCGCGGGGTGTGTTTGCCGGTCCACTCGGTTGCCGATCAGCGACCAGACGTGTTCGATGGGCGACATATCAGGAGAACAGGCTGGCCACGGCAGTGGTGACACCTGGTGGACCGTGAAGAATTGTTGCACGATGCGTGCCACGTGCAGGCGCGCATTATCCTGTTGAAACGTGGCCGCTGGCTGGTCCTGCAAGTAAGGGAGGACTATAGGCTCCAAAACGTCGGAGATGTAGCGGTGGCTGTTGATTGTGCCGGCGATGCGTACCAGAGGAGTGCGGGTGTCATATGCAATTGCGCCCCAAACCATAACGCCAAGCTACGGACCGGTATGGCTATGCATAATGCCGGTGTCATACAGTCTCTCGCCGCGGTGACGCCACACGCAGATCCGACCATCGTGGTGTTGCAGGCAGAAGCGGGATTCGTCGGAGAAGACAATGTTGTGCCATTCCGTAGTTCAGGTGCGGCGTTCAACGGCCCACTGCCGCCGCACTCGCCGGTGATGTAACGTCAATGGTAATCGGAGCAACGGGCGCCGTGCGACAAGTCCCACTCCTGCAGACGACGTCGAATGGTACGTGCTAACACAGGTTGTTGCGCAACACACCCTAATTCCTGCACTAACGTTCGTGATGTGGCGGTGCGAGCCGTCAATGCCCGCCGCACAACATGCCGGTTCTCTCCTACGGTGGTGTGCCGCGGTTGCGGCAATCGCTCACATCGGTCCGTCCGTCCCTCCTGCACCCACCGAATCCATACTCGCCTCACTGTGGCTGGATGTCGTACCACGCGAGCGCCGATGTCTCGGTACGATAAACCGCTGTCGCGATAAGCCACTATTCGTCCTCTGTCGAACTCCGAAACGTGCTGGATTGACTGCCGTATTCTGCGACGAGGCATCAGGAAGCTTCCCACGCACAGGTCCGGCAGCAGAACCCACTTCCACTATTTACACCGCGCCTTCTGTGCACCCTTCTTATAGTGCTTCTCGGTGGCGTACCGGGCACACATGATTTGCATATGCCCTGCAATGTTAATCGTTTGCATGTCCTCTCGCGGGCGACGCATGCTGCGAATTTCAGGCCAATCTGGTGCTTCCTACTTGGTGTTGCATTTTCTGTGGCCAGTAGCGTATATTTCCTTTTTTTTTTTAACTGTTCAATTTGAAAATCTATTTATCTCTGATACTTCCTTCTGCTATGAGAAACTTTTTGTGCACCATTTGTTAATTTTCGTAGTATGCGTACTTTTAGCTGCTTGTGGAAGTAAATAGCTGTTTCTATTTTGGGGTGTTTCATCGATTGTAGATTTCGTCTGATTTTTTTTCTAACCCTTTTTTCTCTTTTATTTGTTTTTAATTTTATTTTTTTCGATTGAAGGTTTAACGACCACCGTCAGCAACTCGATCTAACCGATTGAATTGACGATGAATAACTGATAAATTTCATTCGCGTCCGAAAGGATTCAAAAGAAGTGCTCATTACGATGTGCACGGGCTCCTTTTAAGACCCTGGTCAATCCCGGGTCCTGCCCGGGCCCGTTATATCATTATTTATGACTGTCCAGGGCCCGGCCCGGGTTTGAACATTTGTGAAAATTTTTCGTATGTGTATGAGGGAAAAATGAAGCATATTGTTTCACTCCTACTTATATTTTCATCATCCGATAACAGTGTTAGCGCTTCCCGTTAATATCGATCCCCCGCCCTCTCCCAAAAAAAGAGATATAAAGAATTATTATTATGTGCATCATTTTCAGGTAACAAAATGTCAATTTTGTTTCCCAAATGTATCAAGTTAATTCATTAACCTCAGCACAACTTCATGTTTTCACTGAATGACTGAAAATTCCCATTTTTCATATTGCAGCTGGCAGAACTTCGAATTTTAGTCGTCAAAAAACTTTATACTATCATTCCTTATCGTATTTAGGAAATGATACATAGTTGTTACTTAAAACACTCAAAGACGTTTTTGAGTTACGAAATGCACGGGAAGCAACAAGAAACAATAATTAAGAAATAATTAGGAAAAGAACAAAAGAGAGACTATAGTCTCTCTTTGTTCCTTCCCATTGCATATTTCACTAAGCTGTTCTCTGGGATTCAGAGCTTAGCTCCACAAAGAAAAAATAAATTACAAGATAATTTTTAACTGATTATTTACTGTTGCCGTATCAAACTTCTCCAATGACAGCGATCTTGACACACAACTCGGTCTTCACTTACATCCATTACACGACGCACACAAGATCTTTTATACTTCATACTCATAATCTTTTTCTCATGCAGACACTCCTGAACCTCCGATGACTTCTTTGGCCTTCCTCTGCCTTTCCTTCCCACCACCTGGGCTAAAAAAAATGTTTTAGTAAGCATCTCATCACTCATTCTTCCTTGGGACGCTCCATGGGCAACAATAACCCACAGAACAGCAACATGGGCCTCTGTGAATCTTGGAGAGGTACCAGCTAGTTCTGTGTGGCATTGGCGAAAAGACCCCAACTCAGTGGATTTTGTTCTTTCCCATTGCATTAGTTAATTAGGTTAGCAGTGTTAAATAAAATTAGTAAAAAAGTGAAAGGGAAAATTAGCTTGAGTCCGGGCCCGGGGCGGGCTCGTATAAGTTTCTGGGCTTTTTGTCATAGTCAGGGCCCGTGCTCATCTCTGGTGTTCATTACAACCGAAAACTCGGTGTCATCTTTCTTGTTCTTTATGTCTCTGCTGCCATCAATCAGATCTGAAAAGCACTTACTTTGTTGGAAAGCGTTTTTGATAATAAAATGTTTTATATATAATTTTTAATTTTTCGTAATGTACAATTTTGCCAGTAGAGGGACAGTCAGTTCATATTTCTATTTACAACAAATGCGCAGCAATATTTACGTGATTAAAAACCCTATTGAAAATTTTCTTTTTCGGTCAGATACCACTAACTATGGAAATAAATGTATGCGTATTTTCAAATCAAAATAATGCACAATTTTCCCACTGTGGGGCGAAAATGTATAATATATTTTTCTCGATATCATTGCTTATAAAAGTCGTATTAAAAAATTATTTTATCCGCGAATACTGATAAAAGAATCTTGCGAAGGACTTGGCTTTTACTTTTTGGAATTTTTTTACTGCATAGTTTGTCGCTAGGTCGCGTTAGTGCGTTTTTCTATCGGCAACTGTGTATCCGGTTCTAAAAGTCCTATTGAAAAAAAAAACTTGTTTTGTACAATTCGCTATGAGAAAGATTGGGAACATTGCTCTCTTTAAACAATGTACAGTTTCCTTGCTACGGTTCGTAAATGCAAAACCTTTTTTTTTTTTTTTTTTTTGCTGTCTCGGCTTTTAGAAGCTGTAGTTGATATTTTCTTTTTCCGTCGTAGCTTTCGCTATGAAGAATATTTTTTGCGCATATTTTCTACCTTCCTATTACTCACAACTTTCAGGGAGAGTCAGCCTATATTTCCATTGTATGTGTGTGTGTGTGTGTGTGTGTGTGTGCGTGCGTGTGTGTAATATTTCCTTTACTTCTAAAGCTTCCTTGGAAAAATTCCTTTTTAATAGGATACTCTGCATATGAAGAGTATTTTGCACATTTTTTTTTCAAGTAACTCGCAGGTTTTCCGCTGGGGGTGTAAATTTATATCACGTTTATTTTCATATATATTTTAATTTTCCAGTTTGAAAAACTCCTTTGTCTCCGAAATCTTTCACTATGAGAATATTTTGTTAACAATTTGGGATTTTTTGTAACATAAATTTCAACCACAAGTTGGCGTTAGTTGCTATTTCTGTTTGTGAATGTTTTAGAAATCCGGTTGACATTTTATTCTCCGTAACTGGTTCTATTCACTGTGAAAAACAACTTGTGCATTAAAAATAATGCGCAGTTTTTCCCTAACGAGCAAACGTACATTCTCTTTTTTTTTTCGGTGAATTGTATTTTCATAACATGTGGTCTGAAAGATTTTTACAGTGTTGAAAAGCATTCGAAAGAAGTACTCCTTACATCGAAGAATTCAATGTCATCTTTCTTGTTTTCTGTGAATTTTCCCTATGCTACTTTAAAACAATGGTATAATATTTTTTAACTTGGCCACCTTAGGTTTAACATATTAAATTTAACATTTGTGATTCAAATTAATACATATAAAGTTTGTTTTTTCAAAGTTTTCCCACCGACGTCAGGAGATTCTCTCGCCACCCAGACCACGAGGCTATGCCTGGATGTTATCGTCAGCATAGTTGAAAAAAGCCATCTACTTCTAGGCAAAAATAGGAAGGACTGAGTTCAGGCATATGTAAATGGTTTCTGAGTGAGAAGTGCAGAGAGAGCTATATTTTTTTCAGTTTAGCAATTTTTGGCTAAAAATGTGTTAATGATAGTATTTTCAACTACATCTAGTTTAAAATGCTTATATTTTTAATATAATCTTGACAAATATGGTTTGAAACGCACGTAGTTATAACACTTTTTTTTAAGTTTCCCGTCTTTGCTTTGGACCGTTATTACGATTTTTAATAGCATGTTTTCATAGCAATAATGAATTATAAAATCGTAAATACATGCTTTCTAAAAATTGATTGGTGCCTACAACAAGGAAAAAAATATTTTTTATTAAGAAAAAACAGGAGTTATCCACAGTTAAGCGGAATCCTTAATCGATACCATCGTTATAAGATAAAACACAAATTAAATACATGAACTAAGTGGAAACCGAATTCTCTGAAAGCGTATAATTGGATCTGAGAAAGCACAAATCAACCCTCATTTAAAAATAATTATATCGGCAGTGATTAATTAAATGCATGAAAGAATTCGCCAATTGCTTTTTTAATATCTGATTCTGATGTCTTTGGAATATTTACATAAGAAACAGCGTACTCTTTATCAATTAAATACCTATGTCTCTTCCAGTTTCCAGCCATAATTTCTTAATTACGAGTAAATGAAGATGCGATAAACAGAATATTTCAAAATGACATTACGCAACTATTTGCGTAATACGAATGCATCATCACATTTTGCTAAGCACATCAACATGAAATAAAAATATTTTCCACAATCCACGCAGAAGTTAAACTAATTCGCTTACCATGTGCAGATGTGAAATTATTTCGAAAGTAATTTTGCAGTTTTACTTTTCGTTTTTCATTTTAAACTGTTTAAATTTAAATGAATTTTCTTTATGATTATATCGAAGGATGTGTTGTTCACTGCGAGCCTTTTGATGTCACTGCGCATTATGTGCAAATCTCTTAGCTCTTATTTGCAACCAAAAACATGTCACTTAGCCCCCTTCACATGTCCCTCAATGAGGCAAAATACGTGGAAAAATGTGTTTCTTAATTTAAGATCTTTCTAAGAAATGATGAATTAAATTTTATGTAAGTTATTATAGCCAAATTCTCTCGAGAATATGAATTTATGGTGTCCAGTCGTTCAGTATTCATTTCTGCACGAGAACTTCAAATCTCGCATTCGGTTTTACAGAAATCCTTCGAATCAAAGCCATCGGGATACACACAAACGCGCGCGCGCACAGAAAATTTTAATCACTGTTTTTTAACATTACTTGGCCGCCCCAGTGGGCCATTGGTCTAAGCGGTAGCTTCTGATCATTCGTCCGTGAAGGGTTCGGGTTCGAATCCCGGTGAGGCATGGATGTTGTGTTTGTCTTACGGTACTGGCCCTTCCTTAAGTTAGGGACGGGCGACTGCTTATAGCCTATTGAGTTACTCACGGTGGTCGTTAAACCTATAATAAAATAAACAAACATTACTTGTACGCACTGCAAGCGCCAGATGACCGCCTAATCGCCTCATTTAGCGGTCGAAATAAAAATAACTTCGCCATTAAATTAATATGGGATAAGTCCCGGAGGTAAAATAAATTTGAAATTTTGTGACCTAGACTCACTCATCCAGGTCCGATCCAAATTAGATTGCTTTAAATTTTAATTCCATAAACTAAATTGCGAATACGTCTTGAAACTGCATGGCGACTTTCTTAGAGAGTTAACCTATAGCGTAGTGAACCCTCGGTTGTTTAAAGAATTTTTGACGTTCAAAATGCAGTGTTTCATTTAACATACTGAATTCACACCTTTTATAAATCCGGATTATTTTGATAACACGGTTAAAATTAGTGAAACAGAAAATTACGCTTTTTTAATGAAAGCAAATAAATTACGAATTATCTCAAGGCTCCATACTAAATGAATATTTATATTGTTTTATGATTTTCGGGTACCCAAATGAACAAATTTAGTGTCATTTATTCATGTGCACATGAAACATTGTTGTTGTTATGTTATTAACAAATAAAACGAAGCTTCTCAAAGGAAGAAGGAAAAAAGTCGCTGATTAAACATGCGTCGTCGACCTAGTCACTGAGAAGTTTTGTTTCCCTGCGTGGCTCAAGAGAGATATTAATAGAGTACAGAACAATCTTGCCGAAGAAATAATACAGAGTTTTTTTCGTTTTAGCACGTCTTTTGTAAAAAAAAATCGCTTATGCTACCGGTTTGTCCGTCCGTCCGTCTGTACCCAAGCTATCTCTGCAACTATTAGTCCGATTCGAAAAATTCTTTTTGCATTGGGAAGCTTGAAATATGCGAATGATGATCCTTTATTTTGTTTTTTTTTACGCTGTACAATTTCGCCGCTAGAGGGCGTAAATGCAGATGATGTCGATTTCAAAAATACGTTTTATTCCGCATATTTGTGTCTAAACATCCGATTGAAAAAAATATTTTATCTTTCGATTCCATTTATGTCGAAGAGTATTTTAGATATAATTACTTTTACAAATTACGCATAGATTTTCCGCTAGGAGGCGTAAAAGTAAATTACATTTTTCCCGATAACTCTTCTTCTAAAACTCCGATTTGAAATTTTTTTGCTTCAGCGGATGCACCTCGTGATGGAAACTCTTTTGCATATAATTTTAAATTTTTGGTAAAGAATACTTTAGCCACCAGGGGACGTAATTGTTAATTTTTTGCTTCTGATGTATTTGCCATAAAATCTGAGCTTCTAAAATATCGATTGAAAAAATTCTTTCGTGGGCCGATGCCACTCACACCGGTAAACCTTTTTGGAATATTTTCTTCGTAAAATATTTCACAGTTTCTCTGCCAGGGGGCGTAGATGTATATTTTATTTTTGCCAATATCTCTACTTCTAGGAGTCCGATTTGAAAAATTCCTTCTTTGTTGGATAGTGTTTTCAGTGTGACACGATTTTGATATAATTTCAAAATTTTCAAGTGATTCATGGACTTTTCGCTAGGGGGCGTAGTGGTAAATTGGGTTTTCCCCTATATCTCTGCTTCTAAATCTTTGATTTAAAACATTCTTTCTGCACCGGATACAGCTCCTGATGGGAAATCGTTTGCACATAATTTCTAATTTTTGTAAAAAAATAGTTTGACCGCCAGGGGGCGAAGACCTTAATTTCCGCTTCTGATGTATTTGCAGCAAAATATGAGCTTTTAAATTTTCGATTGAAAAAAACGTCGTTTGTAGACCGATGGTGCTCATGTCGACAAACGTTTTAGTAACATTTTCTTCTTGAAATAATGCATGGTTTCTACGACAGGGGCGTAGATGTATATCATATTTTTGTCAATATCTCTACTTCTAGGAGACCGATTTGAAAAATTCCTTCTTTGTTGGATAGTGTTTCCGATGCGAAATGTTTTTCCTATAAATTAAAAATTTTCAAGTAACTCATAGACTTTCCGCTAGGGTGCACAAAGGTAAAGTGCAATTTCTGCGTTATTTCTGCTTCTAAAACTCCGATTAGAAAAATTATTCCTGTATCGCATACAAGACCTAATGGAAAATATTTTTCACATAATTTCTAATGTTTGGTAAAGAATGGTTTGGCCATCAGGGGGCATAAGTATTAATTTCTGCTTCTGATGTATTTGTAGCAAAATCTGGGCTCCTTAAAACTCGACTAAATTTTTTTTTCTGGGACCGATACCGCTCGTATGGGAAAACGTTTTGGAATACTTTCTTCTTAAAATAATGCATGGTTTTCCCACCAGGGGACGTAAAGTCAGACCTTATTTTTGTCGATATCTCTCTTTCTAAGAGTCCGATTTGAAAAATTCTTTCTATTTTGGAGAGCGTTTCCGGTGTGAAATGTTTCTCATATAAATTCATGTTTTTCTTAACGCACAAGTCTGCAACCATAGGGCGTAAGCTCACGATTCCGTTTACAGCAATATCTGAGAAATTAAAAACCCGATTGAAAAACTTCTTTCTTCCGTCAGATACTATTGTTTTCCATACCGGTTCCATTGACTTTGAATAGCTTTGATAAATTTAATTTGCGTCAGAACGGATTCAAAAGACGTGCTTATTACACCCGAAAATTCGGTGACATCTTTCTTGTTTGTTTTTTGAACAGAGTGTGTACTTTTTTAACCTTCCGTTTTAGTTGACCTTATGTAAATTTTGATTGCTTCTCGTTGTTTTCCATACTGAACATTAAGTCTGAACTCCCGTGAGTTTTTCTTCTAGATTATGACTGGCAGTTTTTCAAACAATATTAACAGGTTTGATCTGACTCCTTGCTAACGTCAGTATACTATGCTATGTCTGCGAATGTGTTATAGTCTGTGCTGTCAAATCTTCGATAATGGATTTGTTATTTGTGATACGTGTTCAAAACTACAATTATAGGTGTTACAAATCTTCTAGGTTATACGTGCTAAAAACTACATTTATAGTCTTTGACTGGGCTATTCAAAAATTAAATCCGTGACTCCGGAGATCTACTGTACCTTAAAGTTACTTTAGTGATTCTACTTTACTTTAGTGTATCTCGAACCATAATTCATCATAAGAGATTTCATTTATTTGTGATATAAAACACCAATTCAGGGAAAACATTAAAAGAAAAACTTGCCTGGTGGCTTTTGATCTGACCCATTTTACCCGAAAAGATATACAGTATTGGCCCGTTTTCATTTCTGATGAAGGCAAACCACTAAAGGATCCCCGGTGATGCAGTGGTTACAGCGCTGGCATCGGACCGCTCGCCAGAGCGGAACAGGGTCGAGTCCGGATGACACATGAGTGGCGTATTTGTCTTACAGCACTGTTCAGTGGCATCAAATTAGGGACAGACGACTGCTTATATACCTTAGAGTTGCTCATGGTGGCCGCTAAACCCGAAACAAAACAAGAAATCACGAAGCAGAAAAGGAGAGGTCTATGATAATGAAATTCTAAGGAGGCAGAGCACAGCTGCCCACAGACTGGAAATGCTGTCCTACCCACCGTATTCACTAGACGTGAATCCCTGTGATTGAACTTTTTGACCATTTTAAAAGAAAGGTGTGTGTGCTGCTCCTACAGCAACAAACAGGATTTGGAAATCCTAATTGCAGATATTTTCCACAGTCTTAATTGCACTTGTACTTTTAATGGTGTTCGTGAACTGCTCACAGTTTGGAAACGTGTTATTGATAATGAGGGGAATTACTAATAATTAGCCTTAAATACTGTCAGCATTGCTTTTCTATTTCAGAAATTATGGTATGTTGAAGGTGTTGCCTTAGTAGGGGAGAAATGAGAGAGCAAAATCCTACGATTCGGCGGACTAGGCGGCGTAGGAGAGGGGGGTGCAGAACGGCGAGGGGGGATCCTCACAGAGGGGGATCCGTAGAGAGGGGTCAGCGGAACAGAGACGGGTCAATGAGTGGATGGAGGTCTTTAGCTAGGGAGTTGCTTGGTAAACGAAACCATAAAAAAAAAAATCCTCCGATCCGGCGGACTAGGCGGCGTAGGGGGGGGTGCGGAACGACGAGGTGCGGGGATCCTTAAAGATGGGGGATCCGCAGGGAGGCGGTCAGCGGAGCAGAGACGGGTCAATGAGTGGATGGGGGTCGGTAGCTAGGGAGTTGCTTGGTGAATGAAACCAAAAAAAAAAAAAGATAAATAAATAAACAAAAAAAAAATCCTCCGATCCGGCGGACTAGACGATGTAGGGAGGTTTGTGTGGAACGGCGAGGAGGGGGATCCGCAGAGAGGGTCAATGCTGAAGAGTTGCTTGGTGAATGAAACCAAAAGAGTGACATCTTGATTAATTGGTTGTATCCGCTACTGCTAGGAGGTGTGGCAGCTTTAAACTTGAATCTACAACTTCGCAATAATAGTTTTTGTTATTTAACTACGTGAACGATTTTTCAAAATTCGGTTTCAAAAAAACCACGAAACTTCCATAGAATAACATGGGAAATGTAAATCTACTAAGACGAATTTCTGAAATGGAAGTTTTTACCACATATCCTTATTTTGAAACTTCATCTTCTGTAAAAGGTGAAATCTGACTCCTCTGAATTTTCGATTTGACCATTTTACATGAGATTAGTTTTGCTCATAGTAAATTTTGATAAGGACGAAAATTGATTTTGACGTTTTTAGAAAGAGGGCGATTTTTGGAAACTACAATTTCACAAATTTATGAAACTTCCATAGAATAACAAAGAAACAAAAATCTCACTAAGTCGATTTTCTTAAAGTAGAGTTCTGACTAAAGGTCATTATTTTGAAACTGCATTTTTCATAAAAGGCGAAATCCGATTTCATCAAGTTTTCATAGGGTTAGTATCTTAGTAATAATTTTAGACGAGGTTATTTTTTTTTATTTTTTGTCTTTGCAAAATATATGTAGATGTTCTAAGCTTACATTTACTGTGAGCATCATCACACGATCGTAAAAATCGGTCTGGACGTATTCCTCCAATGTGGGAGGGGAAAAAAGTTCTTTTGGATCTGAATGGATTCGATTTGATTTTGACGTCAATGGTATCAAAGGCAAGCGCCGTATCCACCGAACCAACAGAACTTTCTTCACTCTTTCAAATATTTTTTAATTTCATGAATTTAACAATTATCAGTTCCAGTTGTGTTTCCCCAAGAATTTAAATATATCAAGTTCCAAATTACGCCATTTCACAGTTTGTTTGTTTTTCTACACCCTGAGTGGTTAATTTTTTCAATCCATACCATTGTATGATTCTTTCTAACAATTTAAGTGTCTGAAATCCGTACATTCGAACTCCACACGTGACTGAACGAACATGAATTTTTCTGTCACGGTTGATTGTCTCACATTTACGTGTTGTAATGGAGAACGTGATGAAACAGGCGTAAGTAATATATAAGTGGGGATACGAGAACAGAAAGAGCCGGGAGCAGCGAAGCTGCTATCGGTTTCGCTGCTATAGGCTGGGGAGTGATGGACGGGAGGGGAGATAACACGAGAGTGAGAGAGAGCGCACTGTCGAAGTTGCTTGCGTGACGTCACGTGCCTCGTACAGTGGTGGACAGTGACTGTGGACTTTTTCGTTTGTGTGTTATTATTTTACATTAATAGGAATTCGAGAACAAATAGAGAGCCGAGAGGAAGGGATTTAGATTTGCGCCCTTGTTGGTAATGATAGAATTTCATTGAGCGTAGGGCCCAACTTTGATAAGTGTAAAGTGATTTTTGGAAACAAGGGTCCGCCGAAATTTCTAGATGCCGGAGAACGAATTGGGCATCGTGCTGTATTTTTGTTCTTTTTCTGTATATGTCATGTGTGAGAGACGGATTTTTTTTTTTTTTTCAGCGACATGTATCATTTGCCATTAAATTCCCATGTGACTTTTTTCCGTTTATGTTAATCTGATATTTCGATTTGTATAAATAACTGAAGTTGTAATTTCTTGACAATACAATTTCCCGAAAACATGAAAGTTTCATAAAACAGGGTGGAAAATGGAGAAGTGCTGAACTGAAGGCCACCTCTTCCGTAAGTTAAAACGATTTTAGGTTGAATTTTGAATTCTGTTACAATAATAATTCAAAGAGAATCGTGCTTATGTTTAAAGATGGATACGCGGAAATTTAACACATGTTAAAATTACTACAATATTTCGTTACTAACGATATGCTTACAGAATTGGGCCTACTTTCCTCAGAGGTTCGATAACTTCATGAATTTAACGATTTCCATTGATCAAAACTTTGCGTATAGTTCATTCACTCACTGACCAGTTCGAAAATCAGATATCACACGTACATGAGAAAACACCAGTGTCTGCTCTATTTCCTCTAGGCGTTAACTTTCGTTTCCTTTTACATTCGTTTTAAATAGACTATCTCTATCACATCTGTTTTCTGAGATACGATCACAGCATTTATTTAATTACTTCAGGAACATATTAGTCTTGAACATAGAGAACAGTCAATCGTATATTCTAAATATGCTTTCCCTTGATTCTTATAAACGAACAAACATCAAGAAGTCTCCACACTGAAACGAACATCATCAATTCCTTGCTTTCATGTCTTTGCCACATCAAATTCTATAGTCCCACAGCAATGATGTTCTTAACGCTTCACCTTGTATACAAACATTTTCCCTCTAATCTAAGGAGTTATTTTTCCAAAACAGTAACTAAACATCTTAGAACAATACAGTGAACAATGCACTAGTGAAGAATACAGTGAACAATTCATAAAGTCGTAACAAAATGAGTTTATACATACAAATGTTAATTTCGATCATATCCACTTCGAAGGTGAGAGCAAGCTAAGTCTTTCAGAAAACATTTACGAAATCATTATTATTTTTATAAAAGCTAGCACTGAAACGTTCATTTTTCTAAAAGACGAAATTTGAGTTCATAAATTTTTAGCAGATCAGTGTTTTCTTTCATGTAATTTCTTGGTGTTAGTTTTCTCTTACATAAAATTTCTTCGGGTCAGTTTCTTTCATGAAATTGTCAGGTAAATATTTGAAAAGTTCATTTTTCACAAAGTTCATTTTTGACTCGAATAAATTTCAGCAAGTCAAAAATGGTTTTGTTGTTTTTACAAAGAGGGCGATTTTTTAAATTTTCCTTTTTTTATAATCGCAAAAATCTCATAGAATAACATGGGAAATGCCATCCAACTAAAAGTCAATATTTGAATCGTTCATTTTTCCTTAAAGTAAAAAATTTTAAACGATCATTTCTCCAAAAGTCAATATCTGATTTCACAAATTTTTACCAGATCAGTTTTTCTTTCATAAATTTTCTTCAGTTTAGTTTTTACGATTAAATCTGATCTCGACAAGGAAATGAAAAAAAATTGTTAAGTAAAGAACCTGATGATCTGAAAATAAAATTGTATAATCAGGTTTTAAACAAGAAAATTCACACAACTTCTTTCAACTCCATAGTGCAGGAAGTTCTAATTCAAGCGGAGGAAATATCGTCGAAAATAGAGGGGTATCCAAAGAAAGAAGATATTTCCGAAGCGCGCAGAGAAGATTATGTTGAAGACTTCATCATTCAGTCTGTTCCTCAAAATTTAAAACGCTACTCTCGAAATGTTTTAGACCTGTTCAAAAAGAATTCTGACATCATATCTTGGACACCCAGAGCTGAACTCAAGTACAGAGGACACGTTGTGAAAAACTCCAATATTGTTGATCTTGTTGACTTCATTTTTCGAAGTAAAAGTTCTAAACTACATGTACCTTCTGAATTTACTAAAGCTTTAAAAGACAATAATTTACCATCTAAATATATAAAAAATAGAAGTTTAATAATAGGTTCTGTTCAAGAAGGAAAATCTATGTTGTGTGATGCTTTTCCTGAACGAACTAAACTGAAGAAATATGTAAGGCCTAAGAAAATCGAGAAACCTAAAACTTCAACTTCGCAATGGATATCATATTAAAGATATATTAAATCCGCTTCTACTTTTTTCGTTATTGTTCAAATAAGTTCATTGCTTTTTCTTTCTTTTTTCTTAACAAGATATTTCTAATTACAGATGAATACAGTGCTTTGAAACCGTAAGGTTTCAAAGAGGAAAGTAAAAAATGTGTAAAATAGGTAAAAAATAGCATGTGGATATTATTGTTTAATATCAGTATTATTAGCACACACGTTATAATGTAAAAAAATATTATTGTAATGCACATCCTGTCTGTCATTATCACCAGGAGCTGACACTTAAACGAATGTTGCTCGTGTTTGTACTTAAATTATTTGGTGTCTTTTTTTTACTCCGTTTCCACATCACCCAAGAGGTAGAAGTCCCTATGCGTTTTTTTATAGAGGTATCGCCATTAGCCCTATTATCCTCTTTCTTCTATATCACAAACATGTAAAATTTCGATTACATCATCTCATCAATTTTATAGTGGCCATAGGCTAATGTATTTTTACCATCATTCAATATATACCTTTTATCATCTAGTGGGGATAATGCTACTTTGCTAACAGTGACTGTTTTTATGTCATGCTGTCTGCTCTCAATTTTCGTTATTCTTTCTCTAGTTATACTTTGGTCAAAGAGACAGTTATTGTAATTTTCACGTTTGAGTTTTTTCGACCCCGTACTTCGCCACGCCTTTTGCTCTTTTCATCTCATCATCTCCTGTCTTTAAGCTATACATTTTAGGACGAAGCCCTACAAATTCATCTGCACATCTACCGTTCGCTCATCCTTCATCTTTCCCAGTTTTTTCTTATTTTCATTGCTATACAGTGGGTGATCAGGTGGATAATCAGAGGTATCATACAAATGCATGTTTGCAAGCATGTCTTGATAAATATCGTCTGTTAGAAATTCGTAGCAAAGAGCGTCCGTATCTGTAAACAGTAATTTTACTCTATCCCCATATGTTGGAATTATGTGTCGATAATGAAACTCATACACTAAAACCTTGCTGAGGTCTAAGATGGTGAAACCTGCAAAAATGGGACGATTCAGATACAAAGAAGTTTTTTTCATGTTAACTGCAACTAGACCTTCATCAAAACACATATAGGAATGAAAAGCTGGTGAAGCTACTAATTTTTCTGCACGGTCTTCATTTTGTACTAAGCACATGTTTGAACGATTTCTAAGATTTTCCATAGTTTTTCCAAAGCACGCATTGTTCATCAACTTGAAAAAGTCCTTTTGGAAGCTGTTTTTTGCCTGTTTTCTTTGTTCAGTGTTGAAATTTATATAGCCCTGCAACCATGCGCTCTGCTCAAATTTCAGGACTCGGTGAACCTTTTTAAGCTCGAAACCCAAATTCAAATACATTTGTAGATCTCGATAATGTACAATATATTTTTGCTTCGAATATAAATTTGGAGTTAATTTTCTAACGTTTCGATGGAGTGGCATGTTCTTCTCTTGAGCAGTGGTTTTTTACATATGGAGATATCATAGACGTTGACATCAGCAAATTTTCGGGAGCTAGGAGGTAATCGTTATGTAAATCATGAAGGTGGGATGGATAGTCCAAATCCACTTCCAAAATGTATCCCTCCGTGTCGTCAGCGCTCCAACTCATCACTTTCTCTTCTGTGATGTTCTCAACATCGCTCATCCACTGGAATTTTTTTATTGGTAATTTTTGGGACATCGCCCACCCATAAAGGTTATTAAAATCTAAGTGCATGATGTATTTACTTTGATGTGAAGGATTAAAATCGCTTAAATATCTATTATTGGCTTTTGAATATCTGTTAGATATCATTGATACTCCTCCTCGGATGCCTTTTTCAATGAAAATATGCATTTCCAGATCTGTTAACAGTTCTATCCGAACTTTACTGTATTTCAACATGGCCTGCCATGCAAGACCAGGGGCTGTATATATATGGCAGGGATCTATTTGGTAATACTCTAAGCACAAATCCCTAAAGTTGTGAAACACGTCGGCTAAGAGAAGTACATCAGTTTTGAGATAAATATCATGATATTCTCCCATGTTGCAAATGCAGAATGAATTCCACACATCTTGAGCGTGCTGATAATCCTCAAGCGAAACATGTTAATTGGTGAGGGAGCTAAAGAATGCGTCTCGGGGTGGTAACTGTGTATCTTGAAATTTTTGGAATGAATCCACATATTCATAAGGATACACTCCCTTTCTAAGTAGAAGATGAATCTTGTCAGATGGTATATGATCTCTCATAATTTTAAACTGGTCTTCAGTGAGGTATTCAACTAGCTTTTCTAAAGATGCATTTAAAAACTGGTAAGAATCCAAGAAGTGCAACCTCCCTGAAGAAAAAGTAATGTATTTCTCGGTGTTTGACGCAATGCATTCAATTCGACGATTTTTTATTTTTCCAATTCCCTGCATGATTAAATGTGTGTCATAAGATCGCGAGTTATGTAGAATTACAGGGATTTTATGTGACACTTTAAAATTCAAGTTACATGTCGAATGAGCTGCTCCACGATATGTGCCTGACATGTGGTCGTGATCTCTAACTCTATCACTTCCTAGAATTTCCCCGCAGATGTGGCACTTGACTTCGCTCACAAAAGATTCCTCTTCAGCTTCAGATAAGTGCATAGGCTGAATGTTTTTTAAAAGTGCTTCTACGTACTCCTCTTCTCTTAGCATGGAACTGAGAAAATGGTCTACAACATTTTCACCCCTATATATTTGAGGTGGTTTTATAGCTTCACCATGCGGACCAACCATTACATATCCATATCCGCATGCGATATGATTAGAAATAGCATTAGTGTGTGAGGTATCAGGATCTTGAGAGCAGCTATCAACTTTTGGTAAGATTGATTCAAAATCCGCATATATGACAAAGGGGATGCGCATTTGAAAACTGTACTTATCAAACTGCAAATACTTATCACCTTCTTTGGGCATCTTAATTTTCTGCTCTCCATGTGACATGCAGTCTGGTAAATGAGCGTCAAGCAGCTCCTTTTTGAAAACCGATGGAGGCAGTAGTCACAGTAAAATGACTTCCCATTGTGTTTGGTTAGATGAGATAATAACTTGCTCATATCTTTGATGAGACAATAATGTTGTTTATCCCCATCTGAAATCCAAAGTAAATCCACATGCATTTCCGATTTGTCTTTGGTGATGCGTCTTGGAAAAACTTCATTCTCGTAGCCAAAGACATTCACTGAAATGTTGTTATTTTTCTCGAAGACGGAAATTTTTTCTAGACTCATGGGAAAGTTGATGTCTTCAAACTTCAATTCTTTTTCAAAGGGGGTATGGTGACCCACATTTTCAGGATTTAAAGTTTGTTCAACAGTATGTGTGTGCGCCAACACTGACCAGAGAAAGCATTTCTGATCATCATTTCTAATATTTAGAACTGCATTTTTTCTGACTAACTTCTGCGGTAGAGGAATGTATGTCGAGGCAGCAAGCGGTACATATTTTGCAACCTTTAGTTCTAGCTGTATGATCTTATCAAGTACCCACCCACTACCTTGTCCTTCAAAATCTTTGCATGCAGTCTTAATTTTTAAGAACGCAACATTCACATTTTCTTCGATGGATTCGTCAGTTAGATTTGTAACACACATGCTTCGAAAAAAGGCGTGTGTGAATTCTACGTCATCTCCATCTTTCTTACGTGAAAACCGTATTTTACATACGGCATACCATTTGATAGGACCATCAGACGAAATTCTCTGCATCAAGGTGTTCATTAAATTTCTTCGAATACTGTTCAGAAATATAGTGAGATCGCCCTCTGTTCCGGTATCCGGATAAAACTGGTGGTCAAAAAATGTATCAAGTGCACCACAGTTGTTGTTTTCAGCGTTAACCTTTCTCTTTTTAGACACAAGAGAATGTTCAGAAGTATCCTTTCGCTTTTCTTGTTCTCCCCCATTCTGATTACAAATATTGGCAGCGCAATTCTTTGAATTCTTAACGTGGCGAGTTAGGTTGCTGTTCCTTGTAAAGCGAGTGTTGCATGTACTGCATTCGAAATTCTTTTCCCCGCTATGTGTCTTTTCATGTCGATTCAAATTACTTTTGGAGGAGAATGATTTCTTGCAAATAAAGCAAGTAAACCTGAACCGGTTATCAGCGTGTTCAACACTTGGACCTGCAACCGCTTCACAATTTACAACTGGAACTGTTTCAGACTGATGGTTTAAGCTATTCAAATGAATGGGTTCATCAGGTAAAAATTCCTCTGTAAGGTCTTGACTAGTTGGAAATTCACCAAATTCTTCAAAAAAAATTAAATTTCCTACAAGGAGATCAACATCTTCCTCCCACCAAGAACTGAATTCCTGAGAAAGAAAAAAACATAATTAAGTACCTTGAAGTCTCGATAAAAAAAGAAAAAAATTGCTTTAAATAACCCTTTCTAAATAAATCTTTCTGTCTGACCCACACATTTCATGAACATTTCATGAACTCTTACACGAACAAATAGCCTAACACACCACCCGAAAAGTGTGGACAACAAAACTCAAAATCAAAGGAGTAAAATGATTTAAAAAAAATAATAAAAAAAAATAAAAATAAAACTTACCGCCTCTAGATCAAATTCATCCAGATTATTCCTCGCTGCCATGTTAACATAGGGCACTCACAAAAAAAGAAGTACACAGTCGCCAGCAAAGTAACGGAGGACAATTCTCCCACGTGTATCCGCCACACGAGAATGTGGGATATCTGATGTCTCCAACAGTTTAACTTTCCACAAACTGAGGGATCCTGATTTGAACAAAGACCGGCTCACCCCATATAGTTATGTGACGTGGAACAACGCCTTCAGAAACTCGTCTTTGAATGAGCGCCTTGAGTGTTAGGAGACAGAATGAGCGTTGTCTTTAAACGTCGGGTTGTAACTAAGATTGACATTAGTTTGCTTGTTTTGATGATCGCCTTGAGTGTTAGGGGACAGAGGGAGCGTTGTCTTTAAACGTCGGGTTGTAAATAAGATTGACATTAGTTTGCTTGCTTTGAATGAGCGCCTTCAGTGTTAGGGGACAGAGGAAGCGTTGTCTTTGAACGTGGGGTTGTAAATAAGATAGACATCAATGAATGACCGCCTATAGTGTGAGAGGCAGAAGAAGCGTTGCCATTAAATATGAGGTTGTAACAAGATATGATGTCAGAATTCTTTTTGAACAGGTCTAAAACATTTCGAACGTAGCGTTTTAAATTTTGCGGAACAGATTGAATTATGAAGTCTTCCACATAATCTTCTCTCCGCGCTTCGGAAATATCTTCTTTCTTTGGATACCCCTCTATTTTCGACGATATTTCCTCCGCTTGAATTGGAACTTCCTGCACTATGGAGTTGAAAGAAGTTGTGTGAATTTTCTTGTTTAAAACCTGGTTATACAATTTTATTTTCAGATCATCAGGTTCTTTACTTAACAAAATTTTTTCATTTCCTTGTCGAGATCAGATTTAATCGTAAAAACTAAACTGAAGAAAATTTATGAAAGAAAAACTGATCTGGTAAAAATTTGTGAAATCAGATATTGACTTTTGGAGAAATGATCGTTCAAAAGTTTTTACTTTAAGGAAAAATGAACGATTCAAATATTGACTTTTAGTTGGATGACATTTCCCATGTTATTCTATGAGATTTTTGCGATTATAAAAAAAGGAAAATTTAAAAAATCGCCCTCTTTGTAAAAATAACAAACCCATTTTTGACTTGCTGAAATTTATTCGAGTCAAAAATGAACTTTGTGAAAAACGAACTTTTCAAATATTTACCTGACAATTTCATGAAAGAAACTGACCCGAAGAAATTTTATGTAAGAGAAAACTAACACCAAGAAATTACATGAAAGAAAAAACTGATCTGCTGAAAATTTATGAACTCAAATTTCGTCTTTTAGAAAAATGAACGTTTCAGTGCTAGCTTTTATAAAAATAATAATGATTTCGTAAATTTTTTCTGAAAGACTTAGCTTGCTCTCACCTTCGAAGTGGATATGATCGAAATTAACATTTGTATATATAAACTCATTTTGTTAAGACTTTATGAATTGTTCACTGTATTCTTTACTAGTGCATTGTTCACTGTATTGTTCTAAGATGTTTAGTTACTGTTTTGGAAAAATAACTTCTTAGATTAGAAGGAAAATGTTTGTATACAAGGTGAAGCGTTAAGAACATCATTGCTGTGGGACTATAGAATTTGATGTGGCAAAGACATGAAAGCAAGGAATTGATGATGTTCGTTTCAGTGTGGAGACTTCTTGATGTTTGTTCGTTTATAAGAATCAAGAGAAAGCATATTTAGAATATGCGATTGACTGTTCTCTATGTTCAAGACTAATATGTTCCTGAAGTAATTAAATAAATGGTGTGATCGTATCTCAGAAAACAGATGTGATAGAGATAGTCTATTTAAAACGAATGTAAAAGGAAACGAAAGTTAACGCCTAGAGGAAATAGAGCAGACACTGGTGTTTTCTCATGTACGTGTGATATCTGATGTTAGAACTGGTCAGTGAGTGAATGAAATATACGCAAAGTTTTGATCAATGGAAATCGTTAAATTCATGAAGTTATCGAACCTCTGAGGAAAGTGGGCCCAATTCTGTAAGCATATCGTTAGTAACGAAACATTGCAGTAATTTTAACATGTGTTAAATTTCCGCGTATCCATCTTTAAACATAAGCACGATTCTCTTTGAATTATTATGGTAACAGAATTCAAAATTCAACCTAAAATCGTTTCAACTTCCGGAAGAGGTGGCTTTCAGTTCAGTAGTGCTCCATTTTCCACCCTGTTTTATGAAACTTTCATGTTTTCGGGAAATTGTGTTATCAAGAAATTACAACTTCAGTTATTTATACAAATCGAAGTATCAGATTAACATAAACGGAAAAAGTCATATGGGAATTTAATGGCAAATGATACATGTCGCTGAAAAAAAAAAAAAAAAAGTATCCGTCTCTCACACATGACATATACAGAAAAAGAACAAAAATACAGCACGATGCCCAATTCGTTCTCCGGCATCTAGAAATTTCGGCGGACCCTTGTTTCCAAAAATCACTTTACACTTATCAAAGTTGGGCCCTACGCTCAATGAAATTCTATCATTACCAACAAGGGCGCAAATCTAAATCCCTTCCTCTCGGCTCTCTATTTGTTCCCGAATTCCAATTAATGTAAAATAATAACACACAAACGAAAAAGTCCACAGTCACTGTCCACCACTGTACGAGGCACGTGACGTCACGCAAGCAACTTCGACAGCGCGCTCTCTCTCACTCTCGTGTTATCTCCCCCTCCCGTCCATCACTCCCCAGAATATAGCAGCGAAGCCGATAGCAGCTTCGCTGCTCCCGGCTCTTTCTGTTCTCGTATCCCCACTTATATATTACTTACGCCTGTTTCATCACGTTCTCCATTACAACACGTAAATGTGAGACAATCAACCGTGACAGAAAAATTCATGTTCGTTCAGTCACGTGTGGAGTTCGAATGTACGGATTTCAGACACTTGAATTCTTAGAAAGAATCATACAATGGTATGGATTGAAAAAAAAATTTTTTAACCACTCAGGGTGTAGAAAAACAAACAAACTGTGAAATGGCGTAATTTGGAACTTGATATGTTTAAATTCTTGGGGAAACACAACTGGAACTGATAATTGTTAAATTCGTGAAATTAACAAATATTTGAAAGAGTGAAGAAAGTTCTGTTGGTTCGGTGGATACGGCGCTTGCCTTTGATACCATTGACGTCAAAATCAAATCGAATCCATTCAGATCCAAAAGAACTTTTTTCCCCTCCCACATTGGAGGAATACGTCCAGACCGATTTTTACGATCGTGTGATGATGCTCACAGTAAATGTAAGCTTAGAACATCTACATATATTTTGCAAAGACAAAAAATAAAAAAAAATAACCTCGTCTAAAATTACACTGGTCGGCATGAAAATCGGCCCTGACACCATTCCTGCTGATTCTTATGTAAAACGACCTCCTGAATCCGAATATGACCCCCGTTTTCTCCCATCACCCACCGCTTTCGGGGGAACCCCCCCCCCCTACTCCTAATTTCATCACTTTCCGATAATTTGGAGGGATGAAAAGAATTATTTCAGCCTTTACATTCCTTCTGAGGGGCTACAGAAGTGAAAAGTTATAAAACATGAAAATATGTATCAAGGAGGTAGATTTGGGGATCCCCCCCCCAATTGTAAAGAAATCATTACAAATGATTGATTTTTCCGTTTTTTGGCAATTTTTTCACTTATTTGCTACATATTCCAGCCCCTCTCCTCCTCCCCCAAAAAACCCGCAAATAATAAAAATATACAGCAAGAGTAATAAAAATATATAGCAACAGTTAGGAACATTCACTTTACCACGCTGGCTCTCTCAACACCTCGCGCGAACAGGTTTCCACAGGAATCGCGCACAGGTTAGGTCAAACTTGCAATGCTCTTATCACGATAATCCTGCACTGTAAGCATTATCTTCCCTCAGTTGATCTGTAGCGATCGTTGAGTCTAGTTGTCGGTGTTCTAGGCGGCGATTCTGTGTTTCCAAGTTGTTTAAATTGTGTCAAACGGTAGAAATTTGTTTACACCGGCCTTTTCCAAGTGAATTACAGTACGTGAGTGTAATTTGTGATTAATATAGAGCATAGCATTTATTTACTGTTTAATTATGTCACGCGAGTGTATAAATCATGCCGATAGATTCTGCTATGTTTGCGGGCAATTGACTTTTAAAGCGCAACGAAAACCCCTTTCTCCGCTTCTTAAAACTGCTTATAAATTTTACTTTGATTGCAAAGTTGGCGATCAGGACAAGAATTGGGCTCCCACAGTTTGCTGCACTACTTGTTACAGTAGCTTGACCAAATGGCTCAAAGGTACCCGTAAATCAATGCCATTTGCTGGGCCCATGGTTTAGCGCGAACCTCGCTGTCATCTCACAGATTGTTACTTTTGTATGACTTCCACCGTCGGGTTATCTAGCAACAAAAGTAAGCATACAATTCAGTATCCTAATACCCCTTCAGCTCTAAGACCAGTTCTTCACAACGAATCATTGCCAATCCCAGTGCCCCCAAAAACCTATACTGTAGAGCCAGAAACGGATGTGAGATACTTTGAGCGACAGCTTGGACCATCACATGATACGTCCACGGATGATGAAGAGTGTTCTGCTGATTCAGCTCATTGAAAACCTCACCTCGTTACTCAGTCGAAATTAAATGATCTCGTCAGGGATTTGGAGTTACCTAAGACTAAATCTCAACTTCTTGGATCTCGACTTCAGCAGTGGAATCTCTTAGAAAAGGGCGTAAAAATATCTTCTTACGGGACCAGACAGTCAACCTTACAATTACTTTTTCGGAAGATGAAGGCTTAGTGTTCTGTCCTAATTCAAATGCATTGATGATAGAACTGAAGATGATATGTGACCTAGACAAATGGCGACTGTTTATAGACTCATCAAAGACAAGCTTGAAAGTTGTTCTGTTGGCCAATGGGAATGAGTTACCATCATCAGTCTCGGTTGCATACTCTGTGGATATGAAGGAGACGTACGAAAACATCAGCCGAATCCTTGATAAAATCTGTTATCATGATTATAATTGGAAACTTTGCGCTGACTTAAAAGTTGTTGCTGTACTCGCGGGCGTGCAATCAGGCTTCACAAAATACTACTGCTTCCTATGCGAATGGAACAGCCGAGCACGAGACAAACATTACATCGTACGGAACTGGAATCTATCATTTTTAATGATTTCTTTACAATTGAGGGGGGGGCAAATCCCCCAAATCTACATCCTTGCTACAGATGTTCATGTTTTATAACTTTTCACCTCTGTAGCCTCTCAGAAGAAATGTAAAGGCTGAAATAATCCTTTTCATCCCTCCAAATTATCGGAAAGTGATAAAATTAGGTGGGGGGCTCCCCCGAAAACGGTGGGTGATGGGGGAAAACGGAGGTCATATTCAGATTCAAGAGGTCGTTTTACAGAAGAATCAGCAGGAATGGTGTCAGGGCTCGAAAAAAAAAATTGCCGACCAGTGTTATTACTAAGATACTAACCCTATGAAAACTTGATGAAATCGGATTTCGCCTTTTATGAAAAATGCAGTTTCAAAATAATGACCTTTAGTCAGAACTCTACTTTAAGAAAATCGACTTAGTGAGATTTTTGTTTCTTTGTTATTCTATGGAAGTTTCATAAATTTGTGAAATTGTAGTTTCCAAAAATCGCCCTCTTTCTAAAAACGTCAAAATCAATTTTCGTCCTTATCAAAATTTACTATGAGCAAAACTAATCTCATGTAAAATGGTCAAATCGAAAATTCAGAGGAGTCAGATTTCACCTTTTACAGAAGATGAAGTTTCAAAATAAGGATATGTGGTAAAAACTTCCATTTCAGAAATTCGTCTTAGTAGATTTACATTTCCCATGTTATTCTATGGAAGTTTCGTGGGTGTCCCGACAATTCGTCGCGTGCGTCAATTCGTCGACTACGTCAATTCGTCGCCTGCGTCAATTCGTCGCGCGTCAATTCGTCGACTACGACAATTCGTCGCGCGTCAATTCGTCGCATGCGTCAATTCGTCGCGCGTTAATTCGTCGACCACGACGATTCGTCGCGCGTCAATTCGTCGCGGACAAATTCGTCGACTACGTCAATTCGTCGACTACGTCAATTCGTCGCGTTTGCAGATTTTGGTTACATACAAAACGAATTCAGGAAAACGTGCGATTTCGAACGTCTTGCTCCCTGATCAAATTTATAAAATTTGGACACGCAGACAGGATAGGAATATTACGTTTTTCTTTGGCACTAAAAATATTAGACGGTAAACGGTTTTTGGAACGGGGCAGGGCCCGGTTGGTCAGAGCCCCCATATACAAAATTTTCGTAAAATCTACAGTTTTCAATTCAGAACCACCAAATCTGGTATACTATCTCGTGGTATTCTAACTTAGACTGTAGACGGTTTTGGGAAGCGGTTGCAGAGAGGAGGGGGGTTACAGCCCCCTACAGAATTGCCGTAAGATATAGTTTTCAATTTAGAACTACCAAATTTGGTATATTATCTCATAGCGCTCTAACTTAGACGGTAGACGGTTTTTGGAACGGGTCAGGGGCCCGGTTGGTCAGAGCCCCCCACACTACAGTTTTCAATTCAGAACCACCAAATCAGGTATCCTATCTCATAGTACTCTAACTTAGACGGTTGTCGGTTTTTGGAACGGGTCAAGGCCCGGGGAGTCGTAGCCCCCCCTCCCCCCATACATACAAAATTTTCGTAAAATCTAGTTTTCATTTCATAACCATCAAATTTGGTATCATGAAACTCTAACTTAGACGCTAGACGGTTTTTGGAAGGGGTTGGAGCCCGCGGGGTCGGACCCCCCTCTCATAAAAAATTTCGTAAAATCTACAGTTTTCATCTTAGAACCACCAAATTTGGTATACTATCTTATGGTACTCTAACTTAGACGCTAGACGGTTTTTGGAAGGGGTTGGAGCCCGGGGGTCAGACCCTACCCCGAAAAAAAACTTTTCGTAAAATCTACAGTTTTCAATTTAGAACCACCAAATTTGGTATACTATCTCATGGTACTCTAACTTAGACGCTAGAAGGTTTTTGAAAGGGGTTGGAGCCCGCGGGGTCGGCCCCCCCCCCTCATAAAAATTTCGTAAAATCTACAGTTTTCATCTTAGAACCACCAAATTTGGTGTACTATCTTATGGTACTCTAACTTAGACTGCAGACCGTTTTTGGAACGGGTCAAGGCCCGGGGGTCAGAGCCCCCACATACAAAATTTTCTTAAAAACTACAGTTTTCAATTTAGAACCACCTAATCTGGTATACTATCTCATGGTACTCTAACTTAGACGCTAGACGGTTTTTAGAAGGGGTTGGAGCCCGGGGGTCAGACCCCCCCCCGAATAAAAACTTTTTCCTAAAATCTACAGTTTTCAATTTAGAACCACCAAATTTGGTATACTATCTCATGGTACTCTAACTTAGACGCTAGACGGTTTTTGGAAGGGGTTGGAGCCGGGGGGTCAGACTCCCCCGAATAAAAACTTTTTCGTAAAATCTACAGTTTTCAATTTAGAACCACCAAATTTGGCATACTCTCTCATGGTACTCTAACTTAGACGGTAGACGGTTTTTGGAACGGGTCGGGCACGGGGTCAGAGACCCCCGCACATAAATTTTTTCATAAAAACTAAAGTTTTCAATTTAGAGCTACCAAATTGGGTATACTATATAATGGTGTTCTAAATTAAACGGTAGACGGTTTTCAGAACGGGTCGGGGCAAGGGTGGTTACCCCCTACACACAAACTTTTGTAAAATCTATAGTTTTCAATTTAGAACCACCAAATTTGGTATACCATATCATGGTACTCTAACTTAGACCGTAGACGATTTTCGGAACGGGTTGGGGCCCGGGGGTTAGATCGTTCCCCCATACAAAATTTTCGTAAAATCTACAGTTTTCAATTTGGAACAACCAAATTTGGTATACTATCTCATGGTACTCTAACTTAGATGGTAGACGGTTTTGGGAACGGGTCAGGCACGGGGTCAGAGCCCTCCCCATAAAAATTTTTCGTAAAATCTACAGTTTTCAATTTAAAACCACCAAATTTGGTATACTATGTCATGGTACTCTAACTGAGAATGCAGGCGATTTTTGGAAACGGTTGGAGACAGGGGTTCAGAGCCCTCCCCCCATGCCAATTTTTGTAAAACCTACAGTTTCGAATTTAGAACGACAAAATTTAGTACACTCCCTCATTGTATTGTAACTTAGACCGCAGACGGAAAGGGTCGGTGCCCGGTGTGAAGGGGGCCCATTCAAAATTTTCGTAAAAATTACAATTTTTACTCTTAAGAACTGCATCCCAATACAGCACTCCATTACCGCACCTACGGTCTAGGTTAGAGGCCGTAGATAACAATAAAGTGAAAAAATATCCGGTTCATGATGTATTAAAAACACAAATTAATAAACGTTAGCTTTCACCACCAACGGTTGCCTTATCAGGCAGAAATACAATGTACTGTAAATAATGTAAATTCTTTTTTGCTTCGTATAATTAAATTAACTAAATCAAAATATTTAAAATAAGTTTCCTGGAAATTTACGGAAATAGCTTTTTCATTCATTAACTTTCAACCGCTGAACTTGGTGATTTTAGAAATAGTAATATTTACCTGGGAAATACCGGGTACCCCTGCTAGTAAGAACTAAAGATAATGTTACACTTTTAGTCAGGTACAAAACAATAATTAGAAAACCCTAGGACTGGGCCTGTTTAGCAATTTTCAGTGTGCTGTGCTAATTTTCATAATGTTTTCATAGAAGTCCAAGATTTTTGCAATGCGCTTTTCTGAGGTTGGAACTATTAAGCAGACAATAGGCCTAGAGATTTTTGATAGTTTTCAGTCCTCCGAGCTGATATTTATGTAGTTTTCATAGAAAATAAAATGAATTCTGTTTAAATGTTACTCGAGCACAAAGCATTAATAGCTACGCCCGAGACCTAGGCATATGCATTTACAGTAATTTTTATAATGCTGTGATTATATGAGGTTTGCATGACAAATCAATTTAAGAGTGTTACGCTTATCAAAAATTATTTAAAAGGCCTAGGCCTAGCGGCCAATAATTAGCATTTGGTGCCTAAGTGAAAGCGCAACATTATTAACTTGATTTGTTATGCAAACCTTATAAATACGACCACAGCGATTAAAAGTTACTAAAGAGTCCTTGTAAGTAATATTTTTTGACCGAGTGCAAGTACAATTTACGAAATGTCAACAGGTCAAAATATCTAAAGTAACAATGAAATTTGGAATATTTCTTTTTTCTTTCTTTTTATTTCAGTTTTGACACTTGTATTAAGTTTTAAAAACATATATTTCTCCTATCGTATACCTTCATTGTGCTTTCAACAGAATTTCTTACCATGTTTTGGGTATTTTGTTTCGTGTGGTTGCAGTTTTTTTAATGTTTTGGGCATTTCATTTTGTGAAATCAATTTTACTAGAATATGCAGATTCTGTAGTTCAGTGGTTTGAGGAAAATTATGTTCTTGGAAAATTTTGTGGAAGCAGAAGAAACAATCCAAGCAGAATCCCTCCGCTGTTCCCGCCAACAATTTGGTCAGTTAGTGAAAACAATTTATTTGGCTTTCCCAGAACACAAAACGAACTTGAAAGATTAGACAGACGCTGGAATACAATTCTGGGAGAGAAAAAACTGTGACTGTACGAAATAATCAGCGAAATTGCGAAAGAGCAGAGAACAACTATGGCTAAAATCGAAAGAGTGATAGCACAGATTCCAACAAATCCACCCAGAAGAGAAACGCTGGCAAGATAAAAAGGAATTCGAACTTCTTTGGTGCACAGAGACAATGTTAACATGCTGGACATTTTAAGAGGAATTTCATATAATTCTACCCTTTACTAAAATGTGCTGGTATTTCTCACTAATTGAATTATACCTTTTACTAACTTGTATTTGAATTTTTCAAGAATGTAATTCCGCCGAAGATGCAAGAATGTAAAACCAACGCAAAATTAAAAAAGACAAAATTTTCAAAATAGCATGTCAAAAACATAAAATGTCAAAAAGTAATCCAAAATGTGAAACATATAAAAATTCAAAATGCAATCCAAAATGTGAAACAAATAAAAATTCAAAATGCAATCACAAGTCACAAGCATTACAAAAATGCGAAACGCTATGTAACAAGTACAACACAAAATTAAAACAAATGCCAAAAAAAAAATGCATACGCTTTGTAAAATGTACAAAATAAAATAAATGCCATATTCACAAGGATTTCATGACGAGTCGTGTTAAAAATGAGCTTTTATTTAGACTTCAAATAATAATTACTAGCCTCTACACCTTTTTAAGTCTTTAATAAGTGCAACATCATTAACCTGACTTGTCATCAAACATTATCAATATGACCATAGCATACAATCACTTAAAAGACTTGTTAATGGATGAATTGAGGAATCACCAAGTTCAGCGGGTGAAAGTTAATGGCTGTTTATAGTTTTGTACTCGAGTAAATGCGCAACACAGTAAACTTGACTTTCTCTGAAAATTTTATGTATATGAGCACGGTTGATTGAAAACTGATAAAAGGGCTTAAGGCCTGTTTATTAATTTTTGTGCCTCAGTCAAAACGCAGTACCATAACCTTGGCATGTTATCGAAACCTTATGAATACGTCGGACTAAAAATTCCTAAAAAAAGTTTACGCCTAAGGTCTTGTAACTAAAGTTTTGTGACAGGGTAAAACTGCAACATTAATAACTTGACATGTTATGTTAACGTTGTGAATATGAGCACGGCGGATTAAAGATTTCAACAAATAGCCTTCGGGATTAATGTGTTGTAGCTGAGTAAAAATGTAACATTATCTTGATTTTCTATATAAACCAAACTACGTGCTGAAATGGCCCAACTATATATACGTATACTTCAACCATATACCGAAGCGCTGACAAGGTGAAAACAAAAGTGCAATTTTGTACGGTCTCCTAACATTTTATGGCCAGCCTACATGGAAGTGGACACCTTGATATCAAAAACATACTTTTTGTACGGTCCACAACAAATAGCAATGGACACGTCGCAATCTTTGGGGGGGGGGGGGTTAACGACCTCCGTGATCAATTCAGTGGGCTATAAGCAGTCGGACATTCCCAATTTTGGGCCACTGGTTCCTGGGAAGGGGGACAGCCAGTGCCAGAAGTCAAGCACAACGTCCATGATTCACCGGGATTTGAACCAGGATCCTTCTCGACAAGTGGTCAGAAGCCAGCGCCTAGATCACTCCGTCGCCGTAGCGGCACACGTTGAAATGTATTTTTCATACGGCCCCTAACGCTCTTATGGACATACTAGATTGAACTGGACGCAAATAAATCATTAATATAATTTGTACTAGCAGGGATACCAGTTATTTGCCAGGTAAATATTACTATTTGTGGAATCACCAAGTTCAGCGGGTGAAAGTTAATGAATGAAAAAGATATTCCTGCAATTTTCCAGTAAACTTATTTTAAATTTTTTGATTTAGTTAATTTAATTTTGCGAAACAAAAAAGAAAGAAAAAGGAATGGGAATACTTACCTTCTAGGAGACATCTATAGAACTGCCGTACATCTGGCGTGTGCTTCTGTGAATCCCGCGACACAGAAATGCAATGTACCTATGTGATGTCGCATGCATACGACTTCACATTGGCATTGATCATCAAAGGAATGGGAGTACTTACCTTCTAGGAGACATCTATAGAACTGTCGTACATCTGGCGGGTGCTTCTGTGAATCCCGCGACACAGAAATGCAATGTACCTATGTGATGTCGCATGCATACGACTTCACATTGGCATTGATCATCTTTTTCTTACCGTTTTGAATTTTGAATATCTGGAACTCTCTGTTTACATTACATTATATTTCTTTCTGATAAGCCGTTCGTTGGTAGTGAAAGCTAAACTATATAGATTTGTGTTTTTAATACACCATTAAACGCATATTTTTGCACTTTATTGTTATCTACAGTCCCTAACTTAGACCGTAGGTTAGTTAGTTGGTTGGTTGGTTGATGGTTTATGGTGCAAGGCCCTCAAAGGGCCAAAGAGCGCCTTAGAACGTAAATAGGGTATTCTTAAGAGTAAAAAACGGAACTTTTTACGAAAATTTTGCATGGGGCTACCTTGACCCGGGCCCCGACCCCTTCCAAAAACCGTCTACCGTCTAAGTTAGATAACCATAAGTAGTATACCAAATCTGGTTGTCCTAAATTGAAAACTGTAGATTTTACGAAATTTTTATGAGGAGGGGAGGGGCTCTCACCCCGGGGTTCCAGCCCCTTCCAAAAACCGTCTAGCGTCTAAGTTAGAGTACCATGAGATAGTATGCCAAATTTGGTGGTTCTAAATTGAAAACTGTAGATTTTACGAAAAACTGTTTATTCGGGGGTAGGGTTTGACCCCCGGGCTCCAACCCCTTTCAAAAACCGTCTAGCGTCTAAGTTAGAGTACCATGAGATAGTATACCAGATTAGGTGGTTCTGAATTGAAAACTGTAGTTTTTAAGAAAATTTTGTATGTGGGGGCTCTCACCCCCGGGTCTTGACCCGTTCCAAAAACGGTCTGCTGTCTAAGTTAGAGTACCATAAGATAGTATACCAAATTTGGTGGTTCTAAATTGAAAACTGTAGATTTTACGAAAAAGTTTTTATTCGGGGGGAGTCTGACCCCCCGGCTCCAACCCTTCCCAAAACCGTCTAGCGTCTAAGTTAGAGTACCATGAGATAGTATACCAGATTAGGTGGTTCTGAATTGAAAACTGTAGTTTTTAAGAAAATTTTGTATGTGGGGGCTCTGACCCCCGGGCCTCGACCCGTTCCAAAAACGGTCTGCAGTCTAAGTTAGAGTACCATAAGATAGTATACCAAATTTGGTGGTTCTAAGATGAAAACTGTAGATTTTACGAAATTTTTATGAGGGGGGGGGCCCGACCCCGCGGGCTCCAAGCCCTTTCAAAAACCGTCTAGCGTCTAAGTTAGAGTACCATGAGATAGTATACCAAATTTGGTGGTTCTAAATTGAAAACTGTAGATTTTACGAAAAAGTTTTTTTCGGGGGGTCTGACCCCCGGGCTCCAACCCCTTCCAAAAACCGTCTAGCGTCTAAGTTAGAGTACCATGAGATAGTATACCAGATTAGGTGGTTCTGAGTTGAAAACCGTAGTTTTTAAGAAAATTTTGTATGGGGGCTCTGACCCCCCGGGCCTTGACCCGTTCCGAAAACGGTCTGCCGACTAAGTTAGAGTACCATAAGATAGTATACCAAATTTGGTGGTTCTAAGATGAAAACTGTAGATTTTACGAATTTTTTTATGAGAGGGGGGTCAGACCCCGCGGGCTCCAACCCCTTTCTAAAACCGTCTAGCGTCTAAGTTAGAGTACCATGAGATAGTATACCAAATTTGGTGGTTCTAAATTGAAAACTGTAGATTTTACGAAAACGTTTTTTTCCGGGGGGGGTCTGACCCCCGGGCTCCAACCCCTTTCAAAAACCGTCTAGCGTCTAAGTTAGAGTACCATGAGATAGTATACCAGATTAGGTGGTTCTGAATTGAAAACTGTAGTTTTTAAGAAAATTTTGTATGTGGGGGGCTCTGACCCCCGGGCCTTGACCCGTTCCGAAAACGGTCTGCCGACTAAGTTAGAGTACCATAAGATAGTATACCAAATTTGGTGGTTCTAAGATGAAAACTGTAGATTTTACGAAATTTTTTATGAGAGGGGGGGTCCGACCCCGCGGGCTCCAACCCCTTCCAAAAACCGTCTAGCGTCTAAGTTAGTTTCATGATACCAAATTTGATGGTTCTGAAATGAAAACTAGATTTTACGAAAACTTTGTATGTATGGGGGAGGGGGGGCTCTGACTCCCCGGGCCTTGACCCGTTCCAAAAACCGACAACCGTCTAAGTTAGAGTACTATGAGATAGGATACCTGATTTGGTGGTTCTGAATTGAAAACTGGCGAAATATTTTTTTATGATTTTAACAATATTTTGTTTTACGTTTCACTGGAACTTTCCAGCTGATGTATATACCGCTGTATTTATTGGCAGAATTCCATTGTCATGTACATAGAAATGTTATTTTACTGAAGAATAAAGGCAATTTTGAAATGTAGATCTTCTGAGTACATTTAGCGTTATTTCCCCTTGTCACTGAATACTTCTGTACATATGTTGTAAATTTTGAATGTAGCATCACTGATGCATTTCTGTGAATTAGTACCTAATGTTTAATCTTTAGTATGGTAGTAATGCTTAATTGGAATTTGTGCATAGTATAGAATCATGTCTTGCCCTGTCTACAATACTGTAGGTAAACATTTTCGTTTGTATCGCTCGTGCTTTATTGTCTGCCTCTCCTTCGCCCTACGTGGCGAAATAATTTTTTTTATGATTTTAACAATATTTTGTTTTACGTTTCACTGGAACCTTCCAGCTGATGTATATACCGCTGTATTTATTGGCAGAATTCCATTGTCATGTACATAGAAATGTTATTTTACTGAAGAATAAAGGCAATTTTGAAATGTAGTGTGGATGGCTCTGACCAACCGGGCCCCTGACCCTTTCCAAAAACCGTCTAAGTTAGAGTACCCTGAGATAACATACCAAATTTGGTAGTTCTAAATTGAAAACTATATCTTATGGCAATTCTGTAGGGGGGGGCTGTAACCCCCTTCCTCCTCTCTGCAACCGCTTCCCAAAACCGTCTACAGTCTAAGTTAGAATACCACGAGATAGTATACCAGATTTGGTGGTTCTGAATTGAAAACTGTAGATTTTACGAAAATTTTGTATATGGGGGGCTCTGTCCAACCGGGCCCTGCCCCGTTCCAAAAACCGTTTACCGTCTAATATTTTTAGTGCCAAAGAAAAACGTAATATTCCTATCCTGTCTGCGTGTCCAAATTTTATAAATTTGATCAGGGAGCAAGACGTTCGAAATCGCACGTTTTCCTGAATTCGTTTTGTATGTAACCAAAATCTGCAAACGCGACGAATTGACGTAGTCGACGAATTGACGTAGTCGACGAATTTGTCCGCGACGAATTGACGCAGTCGACGAATTGACGCGCGACGAATTAACGCGCGACGAATTGACGCAGTCGACGAATCGTCGCAGTCGACGAATTGACGCAGTCGACGAATTGACGCAAGCGACGAATTGACGTAGAACCAGTTTCGTGGTTTTTGTGAAACCGAAATTTGAAAAAACCGTTCTCGTAGTTAAATAACAAAAACTATTATTGCGAAGTTGTAGATTCAAGTTTAAAACTGCCACACCCCCTAGCAGTAGCAGATACAACCAATTAATCAAGATGTCACTCTTTTGGTTTCATTCACCAAGCAACTCTTCAGCATTGACCCTCTCTGCGGATCCCCCACCTCGCCGTTCCACACAAACCCCCTACATCATCTAGTCCGCCGGATCGGAGGATTTTTTCTTTGTTTAATTTTTTTTTTTTTTTTTTTTTTTTTGGTTTCATTCACCAAGCAACTCCCTAGGTACCGACCCCCATCTACTCATTGACCCGTCTCTGCTCCGCTGACCCCCTCTCTGCGGATCCCCCATCTTTGAGGATCCCCGCACCTCGTCGTTCCGCACTCCCCCCCCCCTCCCCTACGCCGCCTAGTCCGCCGGATCGGAGGATTTTTTTTTTTTATGGTTTCGTTTACCAAGCAACTCCCTAGCTAAAGACCCCCATCCACTCATTGACCCGTCTCTGCTCCGCTGACCCCCTCTCTGCGGATCCCCCTCTGTGAGGATCCCCCCACCTTGCCGTTCCGCACAACCCCCCCCCCTCCCCTACGCCGCCTAGTCCGCCGGATCGGAGGATTTTTTTTTGTTTATTTTTTTTTTTTTTTTTTTTTTTTTTTTTGGTTTCATTTACGAAGCAACTCTCTAGCTACCGACCCCCATCCACTTATTGACCCGTCTCTGCTGCGCTCTGCGGATCCCCCCTCTGTGAGGATCCGCCCCACCTCGCCGTTCCGCACAACCCCCCCCCCTCCCCTACGCCGGCTAGTCCGCCGGATCGGGTGATTTTTTTTTGTTTATTTATTTATTTATTTATTTTTTGGTTTCATTCACCAAGCAACTCCCTAGCTACCGACCCCCATCCACTCACTGACCCGTCTCTGCTCCGCTGACCCCCTCTCTGCGGATCCCCCTCCTCGCCGTTCCACACAAACCCCCCTACATAGTCTAGTCCGCCGGATCGGAGGATTTTTTTTGTTTATTTATTTATTTATTTATTTTTTTGGTTTCATTCACCAAGCAACTCCCTAGGTACCGACCCCCATCCACTCATTGACCCGTCTCTGCTCCGCTGACCCCCTCTCTGCGTATCCCCTCTCTGTGAGGATCTCCCCCACCTCGCCGTTCCGCACCCCCCCCTCCCCCTACGCCACCTAGTCCGCCGGATCAGAGGATTTTGCTCTCTCATTTCCCCCCTACTTGCCTTATTTCCCGAAAGACCTAATAGTCCATGAACCATTTTTACATTCTATGAAAATTGAAGGTATAGAAGAAATTAAGCTATGTACAGGACTTTGAGCTATATATAAATATAAAATATATAGCGTATCATCATGATCAGGATCGTCAACTATTATCAATCCTCTGCTGGATGAAGGTCTTCCCAAGTTTCTTCCACAACGTTTCGTCTTGAGCCAGTGTTCTTCATGTCATTCGTGCCGGCTTTCGAATTTCATCCACCCATCTCCCATGTGGTCTTCTTCTGGATCTTTTCTTGTTCCTTGGAATCCAGTCTAGAATTTCGGTTGTCCATCGGTGGTCCGCCCTTCTGGCAATACGTTCAACCCAGTGCCACTTCAGGGATTTTACTCTGGTCATGCTGTCTTCCCTTTTTGTCATTTTCCTTATCCACGAGTTCTTCTTCTTATCTTTCTTGGTTACACCGAGCCTGCATCTCTCCATGCTACTTTCAGTTGGCTGCAGTCTTCGTATGTCTTTTTTAGTTAAGGTCCATGTCTCCGCTCCATATGTAAGCACTGGAAGGATGCATTGATTCAGTACTTTTTTCAGACATAATGGCATATTGCTTTTAAAAAATGTACTGTTTCTTCCAAAAGCTCTCTAACCAAGTTTTATACGCCGATTAATTTCCTGATCAATGTGACCTTCGCTTAATATCTGCTGTCCAAGGTAAAAATGTAGGCATCGCTTATCTCCAGCTATTCTCCATCAATTGCAAAATTTTCATTTCTTGTAAAAGTATTATGCCTTCTGAAAGTACTTTTTGAATCCCACTTCTTTACCTAGTCAGCAGTTCCTGTATCATATTCTGTAGCTCTAAACGGGTAGTTTCAAAACTGACGACGCCGTCAGCAAAACTTAGGTGAGTTAAATATTCTCCATTAATATTGTTTTGACCCACCCCCGCCATTAATTTAGTAATTAATGGGCGTGGTGGATGTATGAAATTAATTAAGTATTAATTATGTTCGAGGTTTGATTGGAGTTTAAAAGTGTAAACAGCAGAGAAAGTTTTATCTGGGGGTTTGGACAGAAAAGAGGCGAAGAATTAATTCTCCCTCTGGCTGGGTGGTCTCAGAATAGCGCTGTTAGGTCATAAATGTTAGGGCGCAGCTGACGGCCAGTCTAAACAAGGAAAGAGGTATACGTATCGAAGAGGGAACACTTGAGTAGGAATGAATGAAGATAGGGAACAAAAGGTTTAGCGAATATTCGTAAATTCGTCGATTGTTTGGGGCATTTTTGAGAACAATTGCTCTCTGTGTGGTCCGTGCAGAAAAATAAGATTTCGCACTTAGCGTGAAATTAAGGAAGAAAGTCCAGTTGTCTGTACGTTCTCCGATGTGAAAGGCTGTGCTGGATGCCTTGGATCTGCTATATGAATTGGGCGATGAAGAGCGAAACTGCCTGCATTTGGTAAGAAATGGAGAGACAACTCGGGCAGCTGGAGATGCCAGTTTGCCATTAAGACAGCGGAATGCCTAAATCCGCGTGATATAGCAGCAATTTCTAGGCTGGGAGCCTAATGGAAATCAGCGACTGGTTGGCCCAATGAAAGCAAAGTTACAGAGGAATTAAGAAGTCTGCGAGTGGACAGTGGTCATTCCAATGAGAAGCGAAGCCAAGCGAGCTCGAGTTCGAGTCCAACTACGGCAGTGCGCAATCACCATCCTCTCCCTGAAGCGGCGAAGGAAGTCATCTGGTCATGCGAGGCGAAGCGAGGCTCCCTCAACAAACGCCTGGATGTGTGTGTGTGTGTATGAGTATGGTAGCGCTAGGGGACGCAGCTCCTGCAACAAAATCTTCCATGTAAAAAGGAAGGTGTGTTTTACTTTACTAGTGCAATCACAATTTGGATTTATTCTTGACAGCATCCATGTAAGTAGAAACATTTTGTTTTTATTGTTACATCTGCTACGCAATTAGTTGAGGAATTGAACTAATATATTGCAAGAACTGAACAGAGAAATAGTAAGACTGAACTGTGGAATTTAAGTTCATTAAAACTACCTCGCGAGAACTGATTTAGGTCAAAGTTGACCCAATACTTATGTTCAGAAGACAGCTAAATTTTATTCGTATGTGTGCCATTGTTATGTTTTTATAGCCAATTAAATATTTGTTTCGGCAATCAGCGCAGTCACAGAACACTTTATTTATGTGTACGCAGGTGATTGGTTCAAATTGTTTAAGTGTATGCCCATATAATACAGTTTTCGCGCCAAGAACTACGTCGAAAGAGATCAGTGAAGAAATATACTAATTGCTCGGCTACAGTTGTTAAATTTATTGACAGCGCTGGGATAATGACCCACTGTCGTACCATTTTAGTGCCAGCGGCGGTATCAATATTTATCCGTAGCAATGGAAAAATTATTTCCAATGCCTGTTCCTGTTTTAATGTGCTCTGCAAGAATGCTGTAAATTGTCTGTTTGCTATTAGCCTCTGCTGTACGTTTGTTTATTTCCTCCTTTTTTTTATCATTAACAACCTTAAATGAATTTGAGTACGGGAATTCATTTCAAGTTTTTTTATAATATTATAATATTTTAATTATAGTTTTGTTTACAAACTTAGATTTTGTACTTTACTCCAAATTGAAGAAATTTGTAACACTGATTTTTGTCATTTTCTTTTCTTTTTTTCTCTTTCCCCTCTCTTTTCACTTTCTTCGTGGTGTTAGAAGTTGACTTGTTTCAGTTAAAATGGAATTTTTCGACAGGTAAGAATAACCAAAAGATGACTTTTCCACTGGTAGAAATATATAAGAAAAAAATTGGTTTGTTTAATTGAAGGGCGATTAGCATAATTTAGGACAGTTGAGAAATTTATTGAAAATCATTCTTTGAACAGCATAACTTCCCAAAAAAAGATGAAATCCTTATAAAATAGTTAGAGTTTTTAACTCCATAAGAAAATTATTTTCAAATTGTAAACGCTTTTATGAGGACAGTTTGTGTGCGGTTCGGTCAGCGGTCAAATTCAAATAGTTTGTTTTTAACTAAAGGCAGCATTTTGCTACGAATCTTTGCGCAACGTTTTAAGCACTGTAAAGTTTTTTGCAAGTTAATTTTAGTCAAACTTTTTTTCCATCAAGAGTCAGTTAATAAATTCCATCTAAAAGTTTAAGTGATATGTGTTTCTCTCGCATGCTTATCTAATCTTCCGCTTCTAAGGACAGTGATAGATTATGATTCGATTGTGGTTACATGCTTTTTTGAACAGCATAAATGTGTGTGTGTGTGTGTGTGTGCGTGCGTGCAGAGCACGTTTATACGCTTATGCAATTTTGTCGATTATCACAAGATTCAGATTGTTCGTGCAACTGGATGTTTGCATATTTTTAGCATATTGACCGATGGCAATATTCCTCAAACTTAGTTACTTCCGTTTTACGCTTTTCAGCTTCTCTGGCAGTATAGTTTTAATTTAAAAATACCGTTTTTTCGTTAAACTAACCCTGAGATAATCAACAATGTCTTTTACATATGTCATTTAGCATTGGTATCTCCAGAGATGGAAAAAACAAACAGAATAGACGAACCAATGTCTCACAGTGTGCTCGAACCCAGATTCTCTACTTGTTGACAGACATCGTAAAGTCTATGCTACCACACAGTAAAGAAAATGCTTCTCAGAAAGTAAAAAGTTCTAGTTCATGCTTGCAAAGCATTGGTCTGCTTTCGTTTGGATGATCTTTACAAAGTTTCTATGCCACAAACAGATTAACCTAGAAACAAAAGGACCTGAATGAAACATTACCCTTTCTGTGGGTGAGTGATTAAGTCCACAAAAGTAAAAACTCCTGTCAAAAAAATTAGAAAAGATGCGCGGTTGGGAATTATTTTAGGTCTCTGGTTCATGAACGAAGAGTCCAAGTCCATTTATTAACAGGATAATATTGTTCGTTTTTCTTGATCTTCGTGAGATACTAAAAGAACGAGAATAATGCAACTCGTGAAACTGGCTTCTTGTCTCTAAGATATTTATTGTAAATCTATTCAAAACAGGAAAAAATAAAAATTCTTGTCTGGATCATTCTGTTCAGTGTTCCATAATTTCAAAAAATTATTTTTGTCCTTGAAATCGAAAGCACACAAGCGTCATTTTTTTGAAAGAGCAGCCCTATACATTTAGAGTTTTCACAAGTTCTGTACATATTCCTGCTGTTCCAAAATAAGTCAACGAATAAATAAAAAATCTACTTTTTCAGATTATGATAAGCTCATTGTTTTGAAGGCAGTTTTATCACGGAAAAAAAATTTTCAGCATATATAAGACAAGTCCTAAAACTTGCCTTTATGTTTAACTCCAACATTTCAACATAATACTGTATTACGTTTCCGTGCTAGTTTTTCAATCTTGCTGGTCATTGTTCTAAAAATATAATGCTGTAATACCTCACGAACCAGGTGATAATTAAGTGCGGCTGTTCTTTAAATATATTGTATAAGATTTTTTTTTCAAAAGCAAAACGCACTAAATGCTCAGTTGGTTTTTACAATTTCCTCAGTTTCCAAAATTATTTCGCCGTTTGAGTTGCATAAATTAAGTGTATAAACGAAGGTTTATTTTGTAAATATGTACAATTAAAAGAAATAGTTTGTATTCCTTAAGGCAACTATTGCTCCAAAACCGGAAAGCAAGTGAAACGAGATTGCAAATTATTAGCCACTTCATTTCGCGCGCTTTCCGAGGGGCAGTCCGCTGTATTGTTATTTCTTATTCATGAACCGAAACGTCGAGTAAGGCATAGTATGAAAAGAACAGAAAATGATTCTAGTGCCCAAACGCTATAAAAATTGTGTTACATTACTTTAGTTGTAAAAACCTTAACTCGAGAAATGCACTAAAATAAATCTTTTAAATACTGTACCTGCTATTCTTTGTTAACATCGCCAGAAACTTGGTTGCTGTACTTAGGTTTATGTAACTAAAATAAAGTATATGAAACTTCTTTCGAAAGACTAAAATCTCTACAAAATGTTGAAATCTGTGACTGAGAACACTGAAAATTAAGAGATCCATCACGCCTAGTTGTAATCAGCCAGAATGTTTCAGTTACATGCATTGCAGTAACAGTTTTCTTTTAAGCTTAGAATACAAAAAATAAGGAAGTCGTGGTCCGTCGCCATGTTTCTGTCGCGTAGGGTCAGAGTTCAATATCGGAATGGCGTGGGACTGACCACACCTTCCATCAACGCTAAATCAGATGTCTCCGCCACCGACAGAAGACGCAGCCACTATCAACACATCAGCCTAATGAATCAATCTTTCTTATGTAGCGTTCAGTAGACTGATAAGGTTCTTGGGAAACGAGGTCAGTTCTGCTTCCGAAAAACGTATGAAAGCAGTTTTAGAGAAGAACAATGAATGTGAATCATAGGTGCGTGCAGTGTTGAGTCAGTGGCGTGTTCGTAATGGGAGGTTCATTCGCACAAACGCGTTCCTTTGTTTTAGCACGAGAGCAACAGAGTCGTAAAATGTTTATATTAAATTCGTTATGATAATCCATCATGAAATGTTATTCAACGTCACCAGAACAGCGCTGAATTCGAGAACAAAGTTTGAACAGACAAAAAGTGACTACGCGCGCGCACATGCACACACACTATCGTTACTTTCGTAAAATAAGTAAGGATTACAAAGCAGTTTGTCTTTTATTGATTTCCGCAGTCACTCAGATTCTCTATGACATTCAAGAAGTATTACACAGGGCTGAAAAAGAATTCTGAAGTTGTAGAATAGTGGAAGTAAAAGAATTGCCACTGCACGTTTACCTGGAAAATATCATAGTTCTAGCACTGCAATTAATAGGAAAATCAACTTATTTCTGAATGTCTTCAGAAAGTTAAAACTTTACGAATGTCATCAGGAACTTTTATATCGAATGTCATCAGGAACATTTTTTATCGAATGTCATCAGGAACTTTTATATCGAATTTCGTCAGGAACTTTTATATCGAATGTCATGAGGAATTTGTATGAACGATATCGGATCATTTTCCAGCTGTGAGAACAACGCTTTCACAACTTCGAACAACGTTACGACAGAGTTGGGAATAACCTCTGAGTTCAAAAGCAATTTAAAGGAAATATCGCTCCCTTTTCGAAGAATCCTTTCTTCTTAGAAGCATTTACAACAATGCAAACAGTGTAGCTATGCTACAGCGTGTTGGAAGAAATATTTAGACTGAGAACCACTCCTAATCAAAAGTGCATTAGACTGTGTATATCAAAAGATATGGTGAGAGTAAGCCAACGCGTTTTTGAAATCAACACATACAGATACTAATTAATATAGACATTTGACGTGGACCAGGAACATCAAACAGAGGTCATCGCTCTTTCCACGTTTATAAGTAAGTCACGAAAAATTCTCGCCGCCCCGGTGGCGCAGTGGTCTAAGCGATGGCCTCTGATCATTCGTCCGTAAGGGGCCCGGGTTCGAATCCCGGTGAGGCATGGATGTTGTGTTTGTCTTACGGCACTGGCTCTCTCCCTTCCCTGGAACCAGTGACCCTAAATTAGGGACGGGCGACTGCTTATAGCCCATTGAGTTGCTCACGGTGGTCGTTAAACCTCCAATCAAAAAAAAAAAAATTCTCCTTGGCTGCCACCGGGAAACGAACCCAGGGCCTTCCAGTTACGCGCCGGATATGCTTCTACTGCACAACACCGGCCTCGAATACCTCCACACTCACACACACTAACTGCCAAGCGAATTTGACAGGTTGCTTCTTGGAGCCCCGCACAATGCTGGGGATTCACCAAAGATGGTAAGCAGCAACTGAACAAATAATTAGCAGGCGAATGATTAATAATTAATACAGACATTTGACGTGGACCAGGAACATCAAACAGAGGTCGTCGCTCTTTCCACGTTTATAAGTGAGTCACGAAAAATTCTTATTGGCCGCCACCGGGAGCTAAATTCTCATTGGCCGCCACTGACTCACCATTAAACGTGGAAAGAGCGATGACCTCTGTTTGATGTTTGATGTTGACATACAGATACAACGTTTGTGTGTGATTGTGATTGGAGGTTTAACGACTGCCGTGAGCAACTCAATGGGCGATAAGCAGTCGCTTGTCTCCAATTTTAAGGTTACTGGTTCCAGGGAAAGGAGAGAGCCAGTGCCGTAAGACAAACACAACATCCATGCCTTACGCGATTCGAACCCGTACCCCTTTCGGACGAATGATCAGAGGCCATCGCTTAGACCACTGCGTCACCAGGGCGGCTGCAACGTTTCGTTGCCGCCCCGCCGGTGGTGCAGTGATCTAAGCGATGGCTTCTGATCATTCGTCCAAGATGGGTCCGGGTTCGAATCCCGGTGAGGCATGGATGTTGTGTTTGTCTTACGGCACTATCTCTTTCCCTTCCCTGAAACCAGTGGCCGTAAATTAGGGACGGTTGACTGCTTATAGCCCATTGAGTTGCTCACGGTGGTCGTTAAACCTTCAATCCAAAAAAAAAAAAAAAAAAAAAAGTTTCGCTATCCGTGTGGCGTACCGATAAATCCCAATGTATATTTATAGAAAACATAGGAGGCCTACAAGGATATACTGTATATACACTGGTTTCTGAAAATTAAGGAAGAAACAGAAAAGTAATGATTATTCTGGAAGGTAGAGTTGAAAATGTGCAAAGCTTGGGTACATGACGTGAAATGTCATGGGGAGTCAGGCTATCATATGCAAATGAGTGGGATGGCACTGAGAATGAAAGGGGCTGTTGCGGAGAAGTGCGTTCTATCGTTTGTCGAGTGTAAAGGAAAGATTTTGAGATAGTAGACTTGCTGTAACGGATGCGAGACATCATTTAACAAGTGAACTGAGGTGGAAAGCGATAAGAAGACTAGAGGCTGGACAAAGTCAGGTGGAAGTTGCAAGATGACTGCATGTGAGTCCTTCTGTGGTCCACAGACTGATGAACCAATTTTACAGGGGCGTAGAGGTACAATATCCGTGGATGACCGATATCTTCGATTAACTGTGCGTAGAAACAGAAAGCTACCACGATATATCTGCCATTTGCCCTTGGTGCGGCTACAGGAAATGTGATATCGACTTCCACTGTGCAAAGAAGGCTTAGTGAAGGAGGTCTTTATGCTAGGTGATCAGCACTTTGCGGGGTAACATTTGAATTGAGCATGACTTCACAGCAATTGGATTGAAAACCAATGGAGGTAAGTGCTCTTCCCAGATGAGTCCAGATTTGCTTTACAGGGCGATTCCAGACGTGCACTGATCTGGGGAGAAGGAGGAATACGATATCATCCTCTGGGACCCGTGAAAGGGATACTTATGGTGGTGGTAGAGGGTTGGTTTAGGATGGCATCTCGCTAGGTGTGCGTACAGACATCAAAGTGTTTCCAAGAGGAACCATGAATGTTCGACGCTGTAGAGATGATGCTCTGGACCGCTATGTTTGTTCTTAGGCAGGTGCTATAGATGTATGTTTTTCTCCTATAAGACGATAACTCTCATTTCCGCCGAGCCAGCCTTGTCCGTATGAATTGACCAGCCAAGTCTCCCGACATTAGTCCGATTGAGCCTATCTAGGATGCTCTGGAGAGACGTGCTGTTACCCTCCTCCCCCTTCGCAAGACTGGAAGAGGCTTACCTACTGAGCACCTAGACACCATCATCAATAGCATGGAACATCGCTGTGAGGCCTACATTGCCGTGATGGGTGACCACACTCCCTATTGAGGTATCTTGGCTATTTCATTTTGACCCCTTATTTTTCACCTGAGTCTGTATGTGGTCACTTTTAACGGAATGAAGCGTTTATTGCGAAATACTTCATTGTCTTTCTCTCACGTACGATATGATACAGGTTTATCCCAAATTACATAACATTCATCGTGTATTTTTTTAGTTATCGCAATTTTTCAGTTTTTCCCTTTATTTGTGGAAATTTGTGAAAAATTTTCAGTTTTTTCCTTTATTTGTGGTATTTGGTATGGAAGTTCCGTTTCCTCCGCTGTCACCATGTCGACAATTTTTCCGAAGACTTGAAAACACATCGTACTGGAGCATGGACTGAACCTGTCTCGCAATTTCTGTTCAAGCATTCAAACCACAACGCCATATGATAATACGTAATACATTTGCATGTCTACCAGGAATTTGCGAGGATTTATTTTTCTTTGCCATCTGTGTTAGTGTTTGAAGAACAGATTATTTCTGGTTTTGATTATTTGCTAGACTAGAATGATCACTGTTACGAGGAGGGCCTGATGCCTCGACTAGCACACATTCAAATATTTTTTTCAGATTCGTATCCTTCATTTAGTTGAAAATGTATTGTCTTGGGTAGTATATGAATTAGCACATTCGGAGGGAAATCGCGTGACACTGGTTCGGTTCCCGCCCCAGTACAACAAAACTTCTCAAGCTTTCTGAGGAGTCGGTTGGTTACATGGTAACAGTTCAATTCCGCATTTCGACGTGAAAAAGTACTACATTACCAAAACAATAGCGACAATAATATTTCTGATGTCATTTTACCTTTTTCTTGAGACGTAGTCCAAAGAATTCATATTTTGCAGTGCATAGCCCTATGGTCATTATTTCAAAATATAAATATGTTCAATTGAAGTTGATATGCAGTTAAATAATTGAATGTTGTTAACTTCAGTAACAATTTCACGTGGTGAAGAACACCAAAATTTTTGTGCAGCGGGAAAAAGATTTACCAAAGCGAATACATCAATACTCAGTGGGGCACAATATCCATCTTGGATGGCTGTTGTTCTTGTCGTGCGGTAGAAAAGTGTGGGACATCTTCAGGCAATGACAGCTACTTAGAGCGATAGCCGCTCGTCAACAATGCGTTGAACTACCACTAACTTTTTGTTATGTGAATGGGAGTATTACATCTCTGGGCACCCGAAAGAAGTTTTGCAATTGATATAGGTGTCTACCTTAAGCGTAAGACACTACTACAGGGTTAGGAAATTTTGAAATTTACAGATTCAAAACGTGCAATAATAGCATGATGAGGCTTTGGAGCTGAAATTTCTACCACGCCATGTCATTTTTTTCACATTTTTCATGTTTTTGATGCTCTGTGGCGAATTCTGGCCCTTGAGAAATTTAATCCCCAACGCTAACTAATCCAAAAATCGGAAGTATGGTGTTGTCAGCTGCGAAAAAAGGTATCCTAGTTTGCTTGTTTTTCTTTTTCTTAGAGAAATTTCGAAATGAAAAGAATGCGTATTTTTTTTCAATGAAAAGTGAGCGTAAACATAAACAAGAACAGAGATATTACTTTTTAGCACGTCTTTTGTAAAAAGATCGTGCTTCTGTTATCGGTTTGTCCATCCGCCTGTACCCACGATATCTCAGCAACTATTAGTCCGATTTTAAAAATTCTTTTTGCATTGGGAAGCTTGAAATATGCAAATGATGATCCTTTATTTCGTTGTTTTTTTTACGATGTACAATTTCGCCGCTAGATGGAGTAAATGCAGATGATGTCGAATTCAAAAATACATTTTATTCCACATATTTGCTTCTAAACATCCGATTGAAAAAAAGTTTATATCTTTCGATTCCATTTATGTCTAACAGTATTTTGGATATAGTTACTTTTTCAAATTACGCATAAATTTTCCGCTAGGGGGCGTAAAATTAAATTACATTTTCCCCGATAACTCTTCTTCTAAAACTCCGATTTGAAAATTTTTTTCTTCAGCGGATACATCTCCTAATGGAACATCTTTTGCATATAATTTCAAATTTTTGGTAAAGAATACTTTGCCCACCAGGGGGCGTAAGTGTTAATGTTTGCTTCTGATGTGTTTTCCATAAAATCGTAGCTTCTAAAATATCGATTAAAAAATTCTTTCCTGGACTGATGCCACTCACATCGATAAACCTTTTCGGAATATTTTCTTTTTAAAACATTCCACAGTTTCTCCGCCAGCGGGAATAGATGTACATCTTATTTTTGTCAATATCTCTACTTCTAGGAGTCCGATTTGAAAAATTCCTTCTTTGTTGGATAGTGTTTTCCGTATGACATGTTTTTCATGTAATTTGAAAATTTTCAAGTTATTCATAGAATTTCTGCTAGGGGGCGTAGCGGTACATTGCGTTTCCCCCTATATCTCTGCTTCTAAATCTCCTATTTCAAAAGTTCTTTCTGCACCGGATACATTTCAAAATTGCCTTTATTCTTCAGTAAAATAACATTTCTATGTACATGACAATGGAATTCTGCCAATAAATACAGCGGTATATACATCAGCTGGAAAGTTCCAGTGAAACGTAAAACAAAATATTGTTAAAAAAAAAAAAAAAAAAAAAAAAAAAATTTTCAAGTTATTCATAGAATTTCTGCTAGGGGCGTAGCGGTACATTGCGTTTCCCCTATATCTCTGCTTCTAAATCTCCTATTTCAAAAGTTCTTTCTGCACCGGATACATTTCAAAATTGCCTTTATTCTTCAGTAAAATAACATTTCTATGTACATGACAATGGAATTCTGCCAATAAATACAGCGGTATATACATCAGCTGGAAAGTTCCAGTGAAACGTAAAACAAAATATTGTTAAAATCATAAAAAAAAAAAAAAAAAAAAAAAAAAAAAATTATTTCGCCACGTAGGGCGAAGAAGAGGCAGACAATAAAGCACGAGCGATACAAACGAAAATGTTTACCTACAGTATTGTAGACAGGGCAAGACATGATTCTATACTATGCACAAATTCCAATTAAGCATTACTACCATACTAAAGATTAAACATTAGGTACTAATTCACAGAAATGCAACAGTGATGCTACATTCAAAATTTACAACATATGTACAGAAGTATTCAGTGACAAGGGGAAATAACGCTAAATGTACTCAGAAGGGCATCTTGTTACATTATATTATACACACAGTGACTAATATTTTAAAAAAATATTCAACATAATGAAGGGGACATTGCGTGGGCAGTAAACTGTGCAGAAGGAAGAATTATATACAACAACATAAAACCCAACATCATCGAAGAGAACATGGGAAACATGGTGAGCTATCTTCAATGGCACATTAAAACAGAAAAATCACAAATAGCGAAGCACCAAAATTAATACGTAAAAACATGATTTGTTACAGTGAACGTGGGCGACAACAAAAATCCCACTTATAGGTTGAGATGTAACTGCAAATTGTGGATATGGAACCACCCAGCCGATTGGGCCCAAGTGGATTGAAAAACGCTATCGGTGTTTGTTGAGGCAGCACGAGAGTGCTCCATTTGGAGGCGAGTGGTTAACCGTGCTAGGAAGCGTCTCCGAATGATAGCACTTGCCTCCTGAGGAGGTGGAATAAGAGCAGGGAAGCGTTGTTGAAGATGGAAAGCATAGACAGTGAACTTCACAAGAAGAAAAATGTAACGGCACACAGGAGGCAAGTGAGTAGGTGGATGCTTAGTTTGGAGTAGCCAAGCATATGCAAGAAACGGTAACGATCGAGCACAAATTCGATCAGCAAGACGAAATGCTGTGTTTAGGACTGGCAGGAGAACGGGGCAGAATAGGTATTGATGTTGGACGTCGCTGACTTCAGGGCAAAGGAGCACTGCGGAGAGGTGAGAAGGGTCATGCGAAACAGTACTGATGGGGCGGGGAGACGAAGGTGAAGAAATTGCCAATGGACATTGAGTTCAAGAGGGGAGGAAAGGGCAGAGGTAGATGCTGTCCAGATGGCTGGGAGAAGAGAGAAGGAGGAGCAGAATGAACAGAAAGTGGAAGTGCGGGAGGGGAAAGAAGAAGCCAATAAAGAGAAGAGGAGGAGAGAGAAGTAACTAGAACCGGGAGCTACGAATGAGGAGAAAGAACGGTAGGGAAAGAGGAGCAGAGGGGACCGAGAAGAGACCATCAGGTAGAAGCGAGGAGTGGAAAGAGGCTCCAAAGCGCTGTGCGAAGAAGAAGATATTCGTTAGCAAGAGTAATGGTTGGAGATAGAAACAATGAAGAAAAGAGGTCTCCAGGTTAGATCAGAAGTTACGAGAGAACGGACAGTTATCACACCAGAGCGGATCCAATGAGGAAAGTAAAAGTAAGGGGAGGTTAGGAGGGTGAATAAGAGAAGAGAAGAAGAGAGGTTCATCTAGGAGATCAAGAGTTGAAGAAGGAAATGAACGGAGAAGAGGAAGCGAACGAAAGAGAGAAAGGCCCTCTACAGCTCCTGATGGGAAATCGTTTGCACATAATTTCTAATTTTTGTAAAAAAAAAAAAACAGTTTGGCCACCAGGGGGCGTAAATCTTAATTTTGGCTGCTGTTGTATTTGCAGCAAAAAAAAGGGCTTCTAATTTCTCCATTGAAAAAAAAACGTCGTTTGTTGACCGATACTACTCATGTCGACAAACCTTTTAGAAACATTTTCTTCTTAAAATAGTGCATGGTTTCTACGCCAGGGGGCGTAGATGTACATCTTATTTTTGTCAATATCTCTACTTCTAAGAGTACGATTTGAAAAATTCCTTCTTTGTTGGATAGTGTTTCCGATGCGAAATGTTTTTCCTATAAATTCAAAATTTTCAAGTAAATCATACACTTTCCACTAGGGAACACAAAGGTAAATTGCGTTTTCTGCGTTACTTCTGCACCTAAAGCTCTGATTTGAAAATTCTTCCTGTATCGCATACAAGACCTGATGGAAAATATTTTTCACATAATTTCTAATGCTTGGTAAAGAATAGAATGGTTTAGCCACCAGGGGTCATATGTGTTAATTTCTGCTTCTGAAGTATTTGTTGCAAAATCTGGGCTCCTGAAATCTCGACTAATTTTTTTTTCTTCGACCGATACCGCTTATACGGATAAACCTATTGAGAATACTTTCTTCCTAAAATAATGCATGGTTTTTCCACCAGGGGACGTAAAGTCACATCTTATTTTTGTCGTTATCTCTGTTTCTAAGAGTTCGTAAGCTCACGATTCCGTTTACAGCAATATCTGAGGGATTAAAAACCCGATTGAAAATCTTCTTTCTTTGGTCAGATCTATTGTTTTCCATACCGGTTCCACTGACTTTGAATAGCTTTGATAAATTTAATTTGCGTCAGAACAGATTTAAAAGACGTGCTTATTACGCTCGAAAATTCGGTGTCAATTTTTTTGTTTTTTTATCAAAGGGTTATTTGATTTACCTAAGTTAAAACTAAGGGCCCAGATTATTATTTTAAACGAAAGAATAAACTCGACTTTGTACAAATATAACTCAATAAGATAAATGAGTGACTTACGATGTTTTTATGGCACCAGAAAAACCAAATACAAGACTGATGGAATTAGCGGACAGCTCGGGCCTTGGCATATCAGTTTATTTACGCACACTTTGGGCAGAAAAGCGTGCTACTGTTCCAATACTAAATTTTATGAAGAAGCTATTGTCGCAGGATGACGTTCAGGTAAATCATCCAAGCAAATGAAACGTGAAAGGTGTTTCCATTAGTTAAATTGGGCCTTGGGTTAGTTCAAATGGAAATGAGTTCTCTGATATGCCAGAACAAGGCTGTTAATTTTTTTTAGTGTGAGCCAACGATACCCAAGATTCAAACTGACGCCAGCATTCTCAGAAGATAGAAGCCCGCGCTTTTGATCTATTATTCAGATGTTCCTTCATTAATGAAAATGAGGAACGGTATACACGAAATAGTGCCATTTACATAACATAGCAATAAGAAATGCTAAAATCCGCCGATGCAAAGATAAATTAATTGCGTGCTGTTGAAATTTACTTATGATGCTTTTGCGTCAGCATTTGCCAATAGGCTTTGAAATATCAAGTCATAATTAAAATATGGGCAACCTGTGTTAAAAAATCATACAAAAACCTGCTTTAAAAAAAGTTGTACTAATGTTGATCAACTAACTTACACCGAAGAACCAAAACATTATGACCACCTGCCTAATGTGATATTGTTCCTTCACATGCCTCCAAAACAGCTCTTATTCTGTGAGGTGTGGACGCAGTAAGATCTTTGAAGGCGTCTTGTGGCATCTGGTACCAACACTTTACCAGTAGATCTTTTAAATCTTTTAAGTTACATGGTTGCGCCGCCAGAAGATTCCAGAAGATTTTGGAATTTAATCGTGTCAAGCAATGTTTCTAATACAACGTACATGAAACTGTTAGCTTGTGTGAAATCCCGTCTCTTATTTTAAACAACAAAGGAGATAAATTTTGCTCCTCTTTCTACGCCAGGTGACCCTTTGCCAAGGATTATCTCTCTGGGCGTAATCTGAATTTCTTCTCGACTTGTCTTGGCATATGTCCATATGTTTTCTATATCTAATTCTGGTTTTTAAAAATGCCCTACAACTTTTTTTCACAATCCAAATACAGCAACTCTTTATACCTTTTTGTCAGAATTATGGATAGGATTGTGTGCTTAGCTCATGGGCCGAATCCAGCAGTTTTCCGCTGGGATAGGTGCAAAGTTGTCCAACACTCAACCCATGTTCACTGATTAAGACACGCGCTAATCGCTTTGCGAACTGATTCATTCCTGCTAACCCATAACTTTGCAATTCCTTATCTGTTAGATTGTCCCTGAAAATTTCAATCTTCAGATATTTGAAGCTAGGGCTAAGAGACATTTGTGCAGTTGCACGTTTTAAATTGAGAAAACAAAATTGATCGTGATGTTATGCACAATTGGTTTGGTTTCTGTCCTCCGTGAACTGTCCCTCCATAAAAAAATCTGTAACTACCTCTTTAATTTCTACACAAACTTCATGAGGGGAAATATGAAGTAAACAACTCTTAATATGTTGTTTTCCCAAAGCACATAAGATGAAGGGCGTTAAGCAACAATGCTTTTCTTTCCTAAACTGCCTTTGATAAGAGAACCTACGTATATGACGACGTGTTCATTTCAGATATTGCCTAGCCAATACTTTTTGCAGTTGACAGGAGCTAAACGAGGAGTAGATTATACTGGCATGCCTCCTCCCCTATAGCCTGCTCTCAGTCATTGAGCGTGTGCCTGAATGAAGAAAGGTGGCTGAAAGAAGTTTGTTTGGATTAGTCTCCATGGGGACCTTGCATACAAAATTCCCTGCGCTACAGACAGCGAGCGCGTCAGTCCACGCGTGACCAATGCAATTTTTAGTGGGAAGATATTCCTCTCCTCCACTGCGTTCCCTTCTATCCCCTCCCCCGTTTCTAGGTTTGTCAACGCAGTGCTTTTCAGTGGAAAGGTGCATTAGCCCCTGCAACAGGAAAACACTGGAAATAGTCAGATTTCATGGAATAAACGCTGTAGTTCTTACTAGGAAATGATGTATCTATCATGTCCAGATGGGTAGCAGATCTCAAGAATCCATGTCATCCGAACACCAGAACAACGATATAAACACATTTCGGAGTAGATTATGTCTCGTTTTGTCAAAGCCTTTGTACCACACGAAAGGTAAGCAAAATTTCCTTTAAGAAAGAAAAAAAAAAACAGTCGTCATTTTAAGCAGCATTTTTCCGTTAAGATGTAATAACACGTGTTGTGCATTGTACGAATAGAGAAGTACACTAAGTTTTAGATTAATTGAAATTTATTGCTTTTACTCGATGTGAGGCTAAAAATACGGTGTGCACTAGGTTGTTCCTCTGTCCACCTGCCTGCGCATTTCTAGATCTTTCTGGAATTTATACAAAAGATAACACTCGAAAGTCGTCAGACGGAAGTTTAAAGTATGCTGTGGGAGATTTACTCCAAGAAGATTAGAGATTTACTCCAAGAAGGACTCGGGTTCAATTTGAAACAAAACTCAAGATTCGTCTTCCAATCTAGAACCCTTACACGGTGAGACAGAAACTTTAATTGCTTTGAGTTCCGCTAGAAAAGAACAAAGACTGAATTGATTTTGTGCAAAACTGAGTGATGAGATTGCTTGAAAGAAATGTTACTTTAAGGTTTTATGCGGAAGGAGCTAGTACAATAATTGGGGATTTCTTGTTAGTCATCTCGGACCTTGGGGACCATGCATCCCCAGCAACAAACGGAAAATTAAAAAAAAAACATAGGAAAATCAGGTAGAGAATAGGACAAAGAACCGACTAACCGACTTGGCGCATGAGCACAATTTCAGTATCTTACAACTGAGGAAGTTATATGGCAAGAAATAGAACAGAGAGCAAAACTCGGACCTTCCGCAGGAAGTAAATGATGTAGTGCCCATTCAGTGGCTCGAAGAGGGTCAGTCACAACCTCAGATCGAGCGATACTACAACAACTTCCTAAAAGCTATATTGATGAACATCTACCTTGTATACCCTAAAATATGTCGAAAGCATGACAAATTTTCACCCACGAATGTTTCTGAGCCAAGGTAAATGTTTATCTTTTTTTTTAAATGCAGTACAGAAACCTTACTCTTAAATTTTTATCTGCATGGAAATGTCTGATCTGATTTTTTCGCCACATATGCAAACATATAATGTATCTTCCACCAGAAATATTTAAACTTCTGCGTGATGATTCTGGTAAGCGCTCTTCTAAAACTTCAATGTTCAATGATGAGTCGTGAAATATTATAGCTCCCTAAGTAAATTGACAGAAGCATTTCTGACGTACTACAGAGGTGAAGCACATATCAAGATGGCAAAGTTTCACTAATAAATTCCGTCGGTGTAGCGCAAATGGTAAAGCATTCCGCTCCGGAGCAGAAGGATGCGGATCTTCGTCACCGGAAAAGCTGTAATTTTAACAGTAATTTCTAAAGAAACACCTCTTTGAAGCAAAGTTAAATTATCAGGAAAAACTAAAACAATCTCCACTGACATTACATATTCTCCAAATGAAAGGACATGAAAACTTGTATATGCAAGATTAAATCTCTACTTTTGATGCAATATCCTAAAATTTCGTTAAAATGTTTAGGAAGTAGTGCTTTCTCTTTTTCACTCACACCCTATCAGAGAAAGTGTACTGAACATTTTTTTCTTTTTTGGTAATGTGTAAGTATTTTGGTTGTAATTAAAACCTTTCCTTTAAATTAAACAAATGAGAAAATGAGTGCAGAATCAGGAATTTTCACTCAATGAATTCCTCCTCAATCCATTAACAGAACCTCGTCCCTATTCTTTGTGTGTTCGGCGGGTAATGCTTCTGCTCGTGTAGCGGTCTGGGGATGGGGTCAGAGTAAGAGGCTCGGGAGAGGGCCTAATTTCAGGGACTCATTCTCGCATACGTGCATTACGTTCGGGGAAATCCCTGGAAGGCACCGAATTGGATGAGGGCCGGCGGGGAGTCGCGACTCCGGCTGTCGCCTACAGCACAGGCACTAGGCAGGCGATTAGCCAAATGCACTAATCCGGTGGTCCACAATGTTTTTGTTTAGTAAAAACTGTCTATGTGTGACTATGTTTTTATATAACACAAGTCATCCATTCAAGCAGCATCGTACAGTAATAAAAATAATATATATATATTAACTTGTAGGAAATTAGTGGATGAAATTCGAAAGCATGGTGGAGCAACATGGAGGGGACTGCCTCAAGATAGACAATTGCAGAAAAAACTTGGTGAGACCTTCGTCTAGTAGTGGATTGATAATGGTTAACAATGATGATGACGATATGAATATCTTACCTGCGGTGAAATTTTACCTATTCATATAAACTATATTGATAAAAGTCACAGGACACCCCTTCAAAAGCAAATGAATGGATCTGCTGCGTTGTTAAAATGCGCGCTACAGCTGCAAACGGCATAAAAACAAGCCAGCAGATGACCGCGATCATATCGCACTGTCAAGTTGAGTGAAAATGTCGCGGCGGGAGAGAACTGACTTTGAGAAAGTAAAGATTGTTGGGTGTTGTATCAGTGGGTTGTCTATAAGAGAAACGAGATGCGTTTAAACATACCCAGGTCAACTGTTTTGGATGTACTGAATAAGTGGAAGACACATGGCGTGCCTGAAGCAGCAAAACGTACCGGCAGACCAAAGATAATCAGTAATAGAGGACATCGAATCCTCAGGAGAGTCGTTACAGCTGATGGACGGAGTACTGCACAACACCCCAGTGTACAGGTACAGGTGAGTAAAAATGCTGGAACCCCTTTATGTACACTACCATTCGCAGAGAACTTTATTCCGTTGGTTACAGTGGTCGTACGGCTGCTCATAAGACTTTCATCTCCACTCGGAATGCTACTCGTAATTTGGCATGGTGAAAAGAACATTTATCGTGCACCGTAGATCACTGGAAACGGGTCCTATGGACTGATGAATCCAGATACACGATCCATCAGTCTGATGGTCGTGTGTGGGTATGACGGCAGTCGGGGAGCGCTATTTACCACAGTGTACTCTTCCTACGGTCAAGTTTGGAGCTAGTAATGTACTTGTGTGGGGGTGTCTTACGTGGTATGGTTTTGGCCCATTGGTTATCGTGTACAAACCTGTTAACCAGCACGTCTACCTCGATATTCTGGACAATTATGCCCTACCAACTCTGTGGCAATACTACGGAACCGAGTCTTGTTGGTACCAGCAAGATAATGTACCGAGCCATAAAGCAAGGACTGTTGCCGTGTGGTTTGACGATAATTCCGTATCGTGTGCGGACTGGCCAGCATAGATCCCTGATCTTAATCCCATAGAGCACCTATGGTATAAGTTAGAGCGCCGCATAAGAAGTTTGGAATCAAGGCCTGCTACTAAGCAACAGTTAGTGGCAGCATTACGTACTGAATGGAGGCACATACCTATCGCTGTGTTCCAAAACCTTGTCGAAAGCCTGTCTCCAAGGGTCAGTGCATGCATTAAGGCCAAAGGTGGACCGACACCTTACTAATGTATTCAATAAATGCTATGTTGTGTTTCTCTTTTAGGTGTACGGTGACTTTTGTCAATATTGTGTATGTTAACATTTTTGAAGAAGTTAAATGTTAACTTTGTTTGTGGCTCAATAACAAGGAATTTCATCTTTGTTGTTTTATTAGAATAATCATCTGAATTCTTACCAGCTTATAAGACACACGTCCCTGTTTGGGTAATATCTGGCATTTTGTCACCAATCTTCATAATGCTTCTCTAATATTTTTTATCTATCAAATACATAGTTGTTGTTTTTTTTATGCTGCATGATTAATTCACTTCCTCTATTCAGAACTAACAGACCTATTTCATTACACTGCTGGACATAATTAAGATAACATGAAGAAAATATTGTTTAATTATTTTAATTACTATGTCATCAAACCACAAATGTCTAGCAATGCACTGTGCTATAGCAGCAGTACATGTACACAGAAAAAATCCTGAGATCAGTATGAAGAACATCTGCTGTTGTTACGTCAAATTAAATAAGCAGTTCACATTACAGAAGTCAATGTAAGGCGCCCGGAAGATGCGCGATACGCCAAAGACATAAAAAAGGAGTTTGAAGGAGTTTGATCCCCTCGTACAGCTACACATATTTGACAGTGGTGAAACATGTTCAATATAAGAATGTTCAGAAAGACCTGAGGCAACAAATTCTATTTTGTCATTAAACCTGTCTTTTACTCACAGAACGACCAAACAGGTGCCTTCCAGATTACAGTGTGCCTTCGAAAGCGTCCCACATATGCTCGATATGATTTAAGTCTCGTGATCTGGCTGACTAGCTGTATATCTTCAATTTCTAAGTATTCCTCAAGCGAGTGAGCTGTGTGAAGATGAACAGAAAATCTGCGTCACCAACAGTTTCAAAATGTCGTGCATAGTGTTCGAGAATATGATTCGTGAATTTATGAGCAGTTCTGGCTCTCTTATATCAAGGACATGAAGTAGAGTGCGGATGTTCGTTATAATACAATCACTCGAGAAAATGTCGCCTCCACCACATATGTCCCCTTCTTTGGTATTGGAGAAATTAGTTTCAAAGCAGTTGATGAGTTTCTGCTTTTCTAGTGTTCTCCATGCCAAGTAACGTCTAAACTCCTATTGTATGCTGAAACGGAACCCGTCAGAAAACAAGTGCAGCCCATTGTTCAGTGTTCCGATACACACGTCGACAGCACCAATTTTAGAGCGCTCTTTTTCGACTGGAGACAGCGGGACACATATCATGAACCTCCTGGCATACAGTCCACTCGTATTTAGCTGTTGTAACACAGTTTCACTAGAAGTTCTTTTACCTGTATCCGGTGCAACCTCGAGAAACAGTTGCTGCGAGTTCATCATTTTACTTCCGTTCTTCTTTTGAGTCAGATAACTGTCGGTTTGGATTGATATAGTTCTCAGGTGGCACTGACGAGCTCTTCTTGTAGTGGTTCAATATTCCTGGAACTGCTTTAATAAGGTCAAAAGGATCTTTTTCGGCCCTCTGAACCATCGTGCTTCTTCCGCCTGAGACGAAGATCTGCTTTAAGTGGTCCAACAGCACCCATTCATTTACAGACGGTGATTTCAGTCCTAAAGAAAGCCTTACCTTTTGAGTACACAAAGATTCAGCAATGAAGAAATGTATGCAGTAGAAATCCTAGTTGTTAAACGAGTGAATAATTTGCATGTTGCATGCCATTATGTGGTCGTAGATATATGCTTTCATTAGAATTACTGATAGGCATGTTATTGTTATTATGCTTGCGTCGTTTTTAGTGCTGGAGAAATTGTATGTCATATATCCCTATTTAAAGTTTCTATTCTTATATAAATTCGTTACTTCTTCATTTTTTATTTTTTTTTTGCTGTTAACAGCACATTACCACACCTAATTTCTTTATACGACTTGGCAACACTCGTAGTAGGTCAAAGATAATAAAAACTACGTCGAGAGAAAAAAATAGTCTGGTGATATGTATGATCGTCAGAGAGCACTGACTGATGTACATCGGAATACACAGCTCAATAAGAAAATGCCGCACCCGAGAGCATTTGTCTCAGTATCATGCAAATTGGTAGGTACATGTCGACAGTTGGTTTGCGTAAATAAACGCACCAATCACGTGGTAGGTGAGAGAGGTAAAAGGGTAGAACAGCTGGACGAAAATAAGTTCGTTGGTCCTCACCTGGGTCTGTGGAACACTGCGTCAGAATGATCTCGATGGCAAAAACACGTGTAAGGAATGACAATGCAGGCGTGTTATCATCATACGGACAATTTAACCAGAGGCTTCATCACACCGCTACACTCGGCTGGTTCGTTCTTGCGTTACATCGCCGCTGAAACGCATCGAGATGCAACAACTGACTGCCCAATGTGGCGACAGTGGTTGGAGAAGGGTAACGTACTTCGCCGTAGTGGGACTGGTGCTCGCAGGTGGACTTTTGAACGCGTCGATCACCTTATTCGGCAGCAAGCCGCAGAAGTCTCACAATACACAGCAGACGACGGTCCGTGAGGAGTACAGGTAGCTACGGACATCCCCATATCTACATGGACTGTGAATCGAAGATTGGCTGAGGCAGATTTGAGCTCTCGTCAACCATTACAACGACTGCTACTCACTGCAGAATATCGTCGTTCAAGGTTGAAGTGTTGTTGTACCGGACATGAGTGGCGGAACGAATAGAATCACGTATTTAGCGATGGTTTTCCCTTCTGTCTCAGCGCCGGTGACCGCCGATTCACAGGTCTGGAGACAACGTGATAAGTTGACTGATCTTGCTGCTGTCCGTGAGCGTCATACGGCTCCTCGTCTTGGTGTCATGTCTTGGGGCGCTCTAAGTTTCAACAGCCGTTCACCGCTCGTACGCATAGTGGCTACAGTAACAACACGACAATACGTCGATAAGGTTCTGCAGCCTGTTTTGTTGCCGTATATCCATGGTATCGCTCATGCCCTGTTTCAACAAGAAAACGCCCTCTCGCACACTGCCAATATAAGCAAACAGTGCCTACAAGGTGTCCAAGGCCTGCCCTGGCACGATTCCTAGGCTTCTTCCCAGCAAAGAACGCATGGGTCGTCAATGGCAGACGACTGAACGCCTCTTCACGACCCCCTCTCAGTGTCGATGAATTATGGACGCAGGTCAACGACGCATGATCGGTGATATCTTAGGACACCATTCGGAGACTTTTCCAATCAATCCCATGCCGTGCTGCCGAACGTATAGGCCAGCATGGCGGTTATACGACCTACTGACTTGGGTCACATTATAATGTATCCTCGCCTATCACATTCATATAATCCTTCAGAAAAAATATTACTTCTTTCTCACCTACTTGTCAGCATGTGTGATCAGTTTCGTCTCATTTCATACATTCCTATGGTGTGGTGTTCTCTATGTCGAGCAGTGTATTATCTAAATACTACGGAAGTGTAAAGCTTTTATGTGGTTGCTGCTGCAGTTTATTGACGTTAAAGCAAACTTTCTACAATAGTATGATTTCTAAATTTAGAAGGAATAAAACACTTGGACTTTAATATAAGTTGTTATCATTCATCTGTCCGTTCTTTATTTTATTAGAGTTATTAAAAGCACATACGAATGAGAAACACCGTGTTATCTTATTTTTGTCCACCAGTGCAATCTACGTATACTGATATTTCAATCATAAAACTTTTTTTTACTGTTTGCTATCAGTTCGAGCAAAGAAAGATACAGCATGTTCTTTAGAGATAAACAGAATAACATGACCTTTGCACAAAAGCCCGGCATATATCCCCTTCATTTCCGAAACGCCAATCTGATAACCGACACGTAAGTGTCTTTTGAGCAAATAACTTAATGCATGGTTTTATTAAATGAGTTGTGCCAAGTTCAGCTTGTCTACCGCGGAACTGTTATTTAAATAAAATGGCATCAGGGCCCAGCGATGGTGCTAAAAAGGTAGGCGCATTGCGTAAATGCCGCCCTACACCGTTAAAAATTAGAGGAAAAAGTTTTCATGGTATATGAATTATAAAAAAATTTAGAGGTATAAAAATGTACAAAATTACTTATTTATTTTAATAAGTAGTTATATATCTACCACATATTTGTAGCATGAGAAAAATCCTACAAAAGTCATTTGAGAAAAAAAACGTAATCAAAACACACCATGATGTAACATGGAATGAAATACATGTCGAATATGCAATTCAATTTACAGATGAACTCGTCTCAAATTTCTGATTTGCGAATTCGTCGATAATGTGACTATAATATAAGGTATCTGTAACGTCAGCTTCGATTGGAAGAATTGCTAAATTTGAAAGTTTGTCATTCCCCAAGGTTGATCTCAAATACGTTTTAGCCGCCCGGCGGCACAATGGTCTAAGTGATTCCCTGTGACAATTCATCCGTGAAGGGTCCGGGTTTGAATCCCGGTGAGGCATGGATGTTGTGTTTGCCTTACGGCACTTCCTTCTGTGGAACCAGTGGCTCTTAATTAGGGAGGCGCGACTGCTTATAGCCCATTGAGTTGCTCACGGTGGTCGTTAAACTTCCAATTAAAAAAAAATACAAAAAGTGACGTTTCTTGCGACGTGGACGTATGGATTTAACAGATTCAAATTGAGGCTTGATCGCCAACTCTTCTGTCAATTCTCTTACTACTACCCTCATTTGTACGAATGCATCGCAAAAAGAAATTTTACATTCTCCATAATATTAGCGCATTTTGTGAAATCAAAATCTAAAGATTGCATCAATAAAGAAGTTTTGTTAACTTGAAAAGGGATATCGTTCCACAAAATAATACTGCAAATTAACTGGTAATATTTCATTTGTTTTGCTAATGCTCTAGCTTTGTTCTTAGTATCGGCATCTCGGTTGGTATCATCTACTATTACCAACAACGCACCACAGACATTGCATACCGCAACGGTTTTAGGGTATCTATTCTTCTTGACCAGCGTCTGAAACAAAGTCTTCAAAGTAATTTGAATCGAAAGCTCCTTCAATTCGGCCGTCAAAACACTCCATCTTTTTGGGGAGCCGGAAAAAAGTACATATAGTTCTTGAACTATTGAAAAACATTTAATACCTTTCCCAAAACAACCAGCAGCATCATTCACGACCAAACACAAAGAGTGGCAGGCACATGACCTGAAGAATGCTCTGGGATTCATTAATGAAATTTTATTTTGTACGCCTTTATGCATCCTTTCATGTTCGATGCATTATCATAACCTTGCCCTCAAATATTGGAAAGATCGAGGCCTAATTCGTCGAGTTTTTCAAGGACTGTGTCAGTGAGCCCTTCGCTGGTAGTTTCAGTTGCCTCAAAAACCTGATGAGATATTATTTAATTTCCTATTTTTGGTTGCTTTCATTCAATACCACACATCTTAAAATAAGAGATAACTGTTCTCGGTGGCTAATGTCCGGTGTATAGTCAACAATTACGGAAAAGTATTCAGACGGTTTAACATTGCTGATTATTTTGAACTGCACTTCATTGCCACGTAATGCTATCAATTCATCTTGAATCGTATTATTCAAATAAATTGTTGTCCATTATTTAAATTGCACTGGATTTTGAACCAGTCGAACACGTTCATCCATAATAGGGTCAAATTCTGTAAGTAATTCTAGGATTTTTCAAAAACTTGCTATTGCCTCCTTGAAATAGTTTTCCATTCGATCCTTGAAATGACAAACATTGAACGTACCATCATTTTTATCACCGGAATTATTTTTTCAATACACTGCGCTGATGTTGTATTTCCAGGTTGAATAATATTTGATGCTCTTTATCGAACGTTTTCCCGAGTTTCAACCTTCGATCAAATTCTGACCACTTTTGAAAAGAATTTCGATGGGGATTGACAATTTCGTGTAATGCAAGTGTCCTGGACAAATTCTTCCAATCCGAGCACCCAGTTTTACTCCAACTTTTTGACGAATCTAACATGCAACAAAAACAGGAAACTGCGCTGCTCTTGATAGAATAAATTAACAAGGACCACGTAGCTGGATCGGATGAAGGTAATAAATTGTCTTCCGATTGTGTTGTAGTCGATGATTCGTCACTGCTATCTGATTGTGAATCTACACTCACATTAGAATTGTCGGTACCTGCTTTGCGTAGTTCATTCCAAGCATTCGCACCTCGATCCGCACTATAAGTTTTATCAAAATTCTCACCTTCAACTGGCTATCTACTACTTCTTCTTCATCAAAAGCAGCATTTTTGCTTGAAGTTCACGGTTTATCCTTTAAAAGGTCCATCATAGTATTGCTCATTTGTTTTGTGGCTGCATAAGTTTTGAGTTTTTTTAAGTCTGTACTGATGGCCTGACAGTCTTTTTCACTTACGGCCCATAATTTTAAAAATCTGTATGAAAAACAATGGTGCATTCAGAACTTCTAAGTTAACAAAATTTTGATTATTTATAATAGAGTAACAGCCAACACAAATTTCTAAGCTTTTAACTTCAATCTGACACATAAAATAAAAGCCATCTAAATCTTCCCGAAATAAATAATAACAATAAATATCAGACCCTCCAAAATAAAGAAACTACTATAAAAAAAATAAGTGCTTACCTTTGCATTCTGACGTGCATCGACAACCTGCATGCGCTCGGTTAAAGAACAGTTCATTTTCCATTTTTTGCAATACAGAATGTTGTACAATAGGTGAGTTGTCCGGACAGTTTTGAAAGCAGTGCAGCTCAGGTAGCTATGTATCCGTGTGGAAGTATTCTTAGTTCATTCTTTAAGAATATCTTGATCTTTTTTTCAGATGTTCTAGTAAAACTGATTTATGGTTTCATTCCTTTCAGGTTAAAATCATGTGAACCGCTGTCTTTTCAAGGTGCTATCGAATGGGTTGCCAGCCCACCAAAGAAGTGAAGCGTAGAGGAGGTTCCAAACGGTACTTGCTGCAGACCATTCGAGATCACAAGGGCGGAATAAACTGCATGGTACTCAGTGATGATGGCTCCCTATTAATCACCGGTAGCGATGATCGAACTGCTCGTATGTGGAGTACCCTCTCCAACCCGAGCGAGTGTCTTGGAGTTCTGCAGGGCCACGAGGGCTACATCACGTGCTGTGCAGTTCACGAACAGTGCGTTATCACAGGGTCTTCCGACGCGACTCTGAGAAAGTGGCTCATTGCCACAGGAGACTGCGTGGCCGTCTATGTCGGTCACGAGGCAAGGGTCAGCAGGGTCATATGTGTTGGCCACTTCTTGTTCTCCACGTCCAGTGATCGGACAATCCGAGCTTGGCTCTTTGACCTCAGCGATGTCTCCGATGAACAAGGTGAATCCTGCATCAAGGTATTTCAGGTGGGTGAGTGAGTGCCACACTTCTCTACTAAAATGTCATTCTTGTTTTATACATTACATGTTACCAACAGTACACTATAGCATAAAACATAAAGCTCATATGGCCTTCATTTAGTGATCGTTAAACGTTTTGACTTACTAACAGTACAATCTAAATAGAATTTAGTTTTCGGAGTTCTTTTGGTAGGCTTCCTGAGACTTGGAATTAAGCACGACGTCTCATTTAAAACACTAGAACTTGGAGGGCCTCGCGGTAGAATGACAAATACGTGAGAGTTAGCATAGTTTTGTTTTTTTCCTATATCCTATAGAAGAAGAAATACCTTTCTAATATGCATAGATAGAAAAGCATTAATTCTTCTTTGTATTTATTCAGATAAAAACTGGTAAACCAACTCATAACATACTGTATATTCCTTAGGGAAGTATGATGAAATTGGATAAAAGTTATTGATGGAAATGTGTTTGTTGTACACACTAAAACCCTAGCTCGAATCTCCGTTTCTTTTTAGCATCACGTCAAAGTGATGAAGCGCTCAGTGTTCTTCTAGTTCCATGGTGTATTTTATTGACGAGTTTTGATTGCTGATAAGAAATTATTTAAAATATATTCAAAGTCTTATTAATTCCAGTGGAAGCTCTTGCCGATGGGCCCTAAGGATTCAGCTGCACATTCATGTGCATGTATTTACCGAGCGTCATCGACAATTCCGTATTCGATGTCGCGCTGGTGAACAGCTGCAGCCAGACTGCACTGCTGAAAAGGAGCAGACCGGCAGAGGTATCGTGGAATGGGAATTGTTCTCACAGACATCACTGGGTCCCCTTATTAACGATGAACCCAATCTCATAGCCAGATCCTACCTAAGCATTTTCCATACCAAGTACTACTACGTGGTGACCATGTTTCCGGATGGCGGTGAACTCTTTCAGCAAAAAACGCTCAATATCATAAGATCCGCATATTTCAGGTATGTTTCGAGGATCATGTACGAGCATTTCGTGTACTTTCCTGGCAGCCAAATTTCCCCGGCTAGAGTCCCTTCGAACATTTATGGGATGAAGTGGAACGTAACCTTTTTGGATTCACGCTATTGCCTCTTTCCATCGTCGGATTGTCATTCCGTCCAACTGGTACTGAATTTTGGAAGACACCTTCCGCGTTCCGGTGGAGCCGTTATATTTCGAGTCAGACCATCAAAATGAAAATGGCGGTGGTTCCAAAAAGAGCTAAGGCATTTTTACAGTAAAGTAAAGTTTCAAAATATTTTTCACTCATAGTAAATAGCGAAACACTTATTAGTTATTAAATATACAGAGTTATCGTAATGTCCCGAACTCTGAATTTTAAAAAAATATTGCGTATGCTGTCAGCAGAAGTTTAGCCAATCGATGTGGTAACACGAGTCAGCAACATGTCGAGGAATTAATTAATTAAAAGGTACAATAAACCAACTGTATTTAAATAGTATAACTATAATACTAGTGATACGAAATTTCTTGGCGTAGAATAGAAATAAAAGTTTCCAAGATTTCGCACATCAACCAAATGGCTTTTTCAACCTGTCTGATTTCCTTGAAAAGGGCCATCTGGTTGGTGTGTGAGAAAGCTTGGAAACTTTTATTTCTATTCTACGCCAAGAAATTTCGAATCACTAGTATTATAGTTATACTATTTTAAAAAACATGTCGAGGTCAAATATTGCGAGTGTCGAATACTTGAAGGAAATTAGCGCAGTAACAGAAATGAATAACTGCTTCACTTTAGCGTCTCCATTTGCACAGAGGCATGGATTCGACGAGGGAGCAGAGAATTTGTTTACTTGAAGCTTATTTACGAACGCAGTCTTTCAAACAGTGTATAGAAGATTTCGGAAAAAATTTCCGCAGTATACTGAGGTAAGTAAATCAACGATATACAGTTAATTCGTTCGATTTCGGAAAACTGGAAGAGTTGATGATATGCCTAGAAATGTCCGGGCAAGTGTGTTAACGCCAGAAGCGATTAACGACGTTGAAAAACGTTTGCAAAAGTCACCTAAAAATCCGCTTTGTCGCTTATCTCAGCAAGTGAAAATTTCTGACGGCGCAATACAGAAAGTGACTAAACGATTGCAACTTCATGCATACAAAATGAAAGTTGTCCAAGAACTGAAGGCACCTGGTATGCATAAGTGCCTGCTGTATTCCTGTTGGCTTCATAAATTTACTCGACACAACAAGGACTTATTGCGCAATGTTTTCTTTTCGGATGAAGCCTGGTTGAATTTGAACGGGTATGTCAATTCGCAAAATACATGATGTTGGTCGACTGAGGATCCTCATATCTTTCATCCAGTGCCTTTGCATTCCAAAACAATAGGTGTGTGTTGCGCCATATCTCGACGCAGAATAGTGGCCCCACTGTTTGTTTGTTTTTTATAATACAGTAGTACTCTAAATGAGGATATTTATCAAGATTTGATTTTTCAGTTGTGTTCCTATTGCAAGAAAACGAAAGTTTTGCCTGGCGTCAACAGGATGGAGTAATATGTCACGCAGCTACTGCGACAACGGAACTTTTGCGAACTTTCTTTGGTGACCGCATTATTTCTAAAGGACTTTGGCCTCCACGCTCACCGGATATCTCACCTCCTGATTTTTTCCCTATTGGGATATTTAAAGAACCGTGTTACAACCCGCATGACTTGTAGTCCTTGAAAACAAACATTATTCGGGCTATAGCAAAAATCACGCCATCTATGCTGAAACGCGTTACAAAAAATATGTGCCGTCGCATTGATATTTATCTCCAGCAACACGGATGTGATTTCCAGCGCCTTCTTTAGGTCAACATCAGTTGCTCAAAAGTCAATGGAAGATGTATCACAGTTGTAAGTAAACTTTATTTACCTGTATAACGCGAATAAAAATTGCTCAAACTAGAGTTCGGGAACTTCTCAATCACCCTGTCTAAATACATATTAGTTATTAAATGTCCTTTGCAAAGTCCAGTGGATGAAAATACAAATATTTTCTTTAAAATATCATAGTATTCTTGTAATGTAGAACCCAGTAAATTGCCATGAGAAGAGATAAATTCGCAGTATCAAATTGGGCATGAAAATATTTTTTGCTGTGATTGATATTTTACGTTCTATTCCTTGAACATCAGCCAAATGTGAAGCCTGAAATATGTGGGAAACAAAACAGACCGGCACTGAAACTATTTCCGACTTAATTAGAGCATTATTAGATTCCTCAGATATTTCACAAGTTGATCCACTTTCCGCAGCTGGATTCAGTCCGATAAAAAGACAAAAATAGTTGCAACTAAATCTTACCCTGGGAAATTACTAAATGAAGTTAAATGAACGAGGGTTTTACCAAAAATAATGCAAAAGTGGGCATAACTATTTTATTAACTGACAGAGGTCGTTTGAATTACACAAGTTGGTAGAGTAATTCCTTCTCTATACAAAAGTACTACTCAACATAGTCTCCATCACAAGCGATGCGTTTGCGCCATCGTTGAACCCAACTCTCTAATCCTCTTTGAAAATATTCAGGTGTGGATTGTTGTACCCACTTTTTTACACCACTTTCGCCTCGTCTGTGTCACCAAATCGTTGTTCCCGGAGACAAGTTGGTCCACTTTCCGCAGCTGGACTCAGTCCGATAAAAAGACAAAAATAGTTGCAACTAAATCTTACCTTGGTCATCATTGGACCAAACAAGTGGAAGTCGGAGCGTACCAGATCTGGGCTGTACGGAGGATGGACGATCACCGATCAACCTAATTTGCTGAAGTCCTGATTTGTTGCCAAAGATGTGTGTGGTCTCGCATTGTCATGGTGAATGTGAATCCGTTTCGGATTCTTGTTCGGTTTCTTCCTCCTTATGGCTTCTCTAAGCTTCTTGAGTGTCTCATTGCACCGCTCGCTGGTTACGGTACGGCCACGTTCCAGAAAATCAAGGAGAATGACACCCCTGTCATCCCAAAAAACAGTCACCATGACTTTCTGTGCTAATCGCTGGCTCTTGAACTTCTTAGACCTTGGTGAAGAGATGCGACGCCATTCCATGGGTTGATTCTTTGTTTCCGAATTGTAAAGATACGCCCACGTTTCATCCCCTGCACCAGATCGGAAAAAGCGTGCCTTCATTGGCTTCAAACGCTTCCAGCAGATCAGAGCAAACTTTCGCCCTTCTCTCCTTCAAAACGGGTGTCAACTGCCGAAGTACCCACTTCACGCGCACTTTCCGATACCCTAAGTCTTCCACCATCTTCTGTATGGCATTGGGACCACAGTCCAGTTGTGCAACAAGCTCACAGAGTGTGACTCATCTCTCCGCGCAAATCAGTTCATCCACACGCTGACGATTCGTATCAGTGGTTTGTCTTCAATGCTGGTTTGCCCTTCTTTAAAATTCTTCATCCATCTGTACACATTGCTCTTGTCAATGTTGACATCTACGTAAACATTCTATAGCCTTCTGTGGATGTCGCACAGCCTGACCCTTCCTTCGTCAAGAACTCAATGACGGCACGTTGCTTCTGCTTCAAATATATTATTTACCTACAGTGAAGAAGAAGGGTTTCTAGACAGGAAGGGTTACTCAACCAACGTGTGAATTTGAACGACCTCTGTCAATTAATAGGAACGTTATGCCCATATTTTTGCATTACTTTCGGTACAATCCTCGTAACTTGCATATTCATTAGTTGTACTATGTTATTTACTTAATCTTCTATTAAAGTTTATATTTCACTGTACCATGTCTTGAGGAAGTACAATTTGTGTATTAAATGTATTAATATTGTGTCCTTTGAGGACCAGTAAAAGTAGGTGTAGACCATCGACTTCTAGGACACACTGGTCCCCAGGTTCCGTGAAGTTGCTTTTTTTTATTCTACTATTGCTATTATTCTCCGATGATCATAACATTATGACTCATGAGTGTAGATGTGAAAACGCAAAATAAGTGCGAAACAAGGTAAATAGAACAAAACCTTAACCAGGGAGGTCCGTAATAACTCCGCAGTTTTCTTATGGAACGAAGTCAGAAGACTAACTCCATATTCCAACTTAAAAGGAACACCGATAAGAGAACTTAGAATTTCTTCTATGGAGCAAGTATGTAATGATTGTGAACTTCCCGATGTTTGGCGGGCTTTCTTTAAGAAATAGAAAGAAGTGTGTCGTACTAAATGAACTAGCATGGCGTAATATGCTGCGAGCGACAAGGGCGGGATATTTGCAGCACCGTGCTTCATGCATTTTCTTAATAGGTTTCAAATTCTTGTCATGTTGAAAGCCGTTCCGAAACTCTAACATTTCGAACTTTTAATTTTACTTTCCTCTTGAAAAGACCTCGCGTGCAGAGCGAAAGTTTAGTGTTTCTGTATATAAATCTACACCGATCAAATGTACTTATTTCATTTTGTGCAGGTAAGAATTTTCTTAAGTTTCAGGGATAGGTAGGTATTGGCTGTTTTCTGTTTCATAATCAGAAGAAAGTAACTGCAAAAATTATAATTTTCGCCTTCTTGTTATTTATTGAATTACTGGTGCCGAATGCATAAATAACCTATGAAATCTATTGTATAAATAACCTATCTAGTTTACCATCAGCTTACTAAAGTTTTCCCAGGAGAATATTATTTGAAGTGTTATACCCTTTGTGAGCATCATGCATAACATGAAACCTCTGATCGGTATTTTACTCTTTCAATGTAAATTTTTTCCACGGTTTTCTCCACTATATCCGCATATAAAACAGGATTTATCTCTTTGTATTATTCATCATATTAAATTGCACAGATATGATTAGAGTCATTTGTGTAACTCAATTTTTATCTGTTCCTTTTTCTAAGGACATTACAAAGAACATTGTTCCCCGATGGGAGTGAGAGAGTTAATGAAAGGTATTCTGTGAAATTTGTATTAAATTATTGCTCAACAGATATAAGTAAAACGGGAAATTTTGTTTGTAGTCATGGCTATAAGGCAGCATTCGACTTTATGGTTCCTTGGTCTATGTGATAATGATAGGAAAGTATCAATGAATGAGAATCCCGGTTGTTTCGACTAGCGATGGTTATATTAAAATTAATCGGAAACTTGAAACTCGTTCGTTCTAGATGGTGGTGTGGTTAGCATATACGGGTGCTATCCAGGAGACGCGGGTTCGACTCCCGCTCCAGGACGACGAAATTTTCACGTTTTCGGGTATTATCTGACTTAACATCCATGTCATATTTACACCAATAAACGGATTCACATCTTCCAAATTTGTATTGATAGGAAAGTAGCTAGGCATCGTGAACTGGGAAGCAAATAAAGGAATAACGGCAAGGATCTAAGCTGTTGCTTGGGACTTCATTGCATTGGGTGGCGTAACGGACAATATGATCGAACGGAAATCGGGAGATGAGGGCCCGCTCCGGAGTAATGTAATTTTCAAATTTTCTGAAGAAGTTGCTACGTGGAAACAGTAAAAATACGGCACATTTGTGTCAACAATTGCATTTGTAAGAGCAATTATGTTAAATATCATTGTATGTGGTAACCAACACTTCAAAATAATCGGACAAACCAGCGCTGTGAGTAAATATCAAAGCTCCAGGCTCTCACCTATATTTACTGCTTGCCGTTCCAGGTTACATCTTCCGTGCCGAATAGATCTCCCCCAGAGTCCCTTTATAGTTTTGATGAACTCTCATTAAGATTGCACATCGTGAGTTAGGCATCAAAATAATATCGACTGCCACCCTCCTCTTAATTACTGTACAGCAGAAGTAGATGGGGTATTTAGAGGAAATGAGGTCTTTGCTGTTTCTCACACAGGTACATCGCATTCATAAAAGCAAATAAGTTTCGTCCTAAAATCTTCATGTATGCATTACTGCTGTTTTGTGTTGTTGTTTTTTTATTTATTTATTTCCTTTTTCTTTCATTTCGGTTATGGGTTTAATATAGAAGAACGTTAGATTTTTACAAGAAATGAATGTCATTGAAAACCGGTGATGAATATCCAGGAAACCGGTGTTTGAGGCATTAAGAGGACTTCTTTGAAAAACGTGGGTGGATAAAAAACCCCATTCAAATTGTAACTAGTACTGTATACGACTCAATGATTTTCCCATTCGGCTGTCAAAAACTTTCTTCTCTCGGGCCAATTCATTCTTTTTATACTAAACATCCGTCCTAATAGCAAACCTTTGTCAGCAACAAATGCTTTTGCACTGCCTACATTGTTACTTGGAATTTTTTATACTTTCCGAAATAAGAAATGGTGCTTGCAAATATATTTTGTTATTTTACTGTTACAAACATTTCAGGATATTTTTTTTTTGATTGGAGGTTTAACGACCACCGTGAGCAACTCAATGGGGTATAAGCAGTCGCCCGTCCCTAATTTAGGGTCACTGGTTCCAGGGAAGGGAGAGAGCCAGTGCCGTAAGACAAACACAACATCCATGCCTCACCGGGATTCGAACCCGGACCCCGTTCGGACGAATGATCAGAAGCCATCGCTTAGACCACTGCGCCACCGGGGCTGTCAGGATATATGAACGAAACATAAATAGTACTGTATAGGACTTAATCTTTTTTCATTCGGCTGTTTTATATACTTTAATAAATCCTTTATATATTAGCTTGGGGAGCCTCCCATATGAAAGAATCAACGAACATAACGATAATTCGCACATGCCACGTTTCAAAAAAATAATTTGCAAAAAAATTCAATAGCACACTTAAAACTATATGTCGATCTTACTGAGAGGCACAGTGGTCTAAGCTCTGGCTTCTGACCATTCGTCCGAAATGGGTTCGGGTTCGAATCCCGGTGAGGCATGGATGTTGTGTTTGTCTTACGGAACTGGTTCTCTCACTCCCCTGGGACCAGTGGACCCGATTAGGGACGAGCGACTGGTTATATTATAACCCATCAAGTTGCTCACGGTGGTCATTAAACCCCCAAACAAAAGAAAATTCTTTTATATACTTTACATGTAATGGTTATGATGGGAAAGGAGTAGAACCTACATGTCTCAAACTTTTAGAGCCAACAGGAACGTGATGGAAAACAGATCGCTATTAGACATGTACTGTATTTCCAAACATCTGTAGCAGTACAAAAGCACGTTTTTCTGGAATAAATTAAATTCTGTGGTTTCCGGTTAATACAATTTTAATTTTATAGTTAATTTACTATTCACCGTATCAATATTAATCAGTGTTTTGTCTTCAGTCTTCCATGAATGATTTGTCCACTTAATCCTAGAACTGTATTTTTTGACGTTAACACTACATAAATGAAATTCGCTCGGAAATGACTGTCAGGAGTTGTATGACATCGAAATACCTTAACTAATGCCAGATTGCCAGTAATTATCGCATTTTACATGAAATCCGTATAGCAGTCAAGCTGACTGTTGCCGCAGTTCTAGGTTTCAGTGGTCATAAGTGAGTTTCCTTCCACAATTCTATCATGTTCGAAATGAAATTGGCAGATGATGGTTCGATTCCCGCTTCAGGGCGATTCAATTTTCAAGTTTTCTGATGTGATAATGGTACGTACTGAAAAATGAAACTGGCCATTTCTAAAACCCATCTTGTCAGATTTTTTTAAAATCGCTTAGCCTATAAGAAACAAGCAACTGTGTCGTATTATATAAAGGATATTTTTGTCGAATATCGATCAAATCGGCTGATAATTTTTATTTTAAACAAATCTTGGAAATATCAAATTTCGATATTTTATAAGGAGTATGTAAAAGTTTCCGCCACCCCCGCTAGCGGACGCTGTACGGGTCTAATCGGCCGGTGACCCGTACTGTCAGTTCGTACATGAAGCCAAGCATGGCGGTCGATAAAGTTCATTTGCGGCACTGTTTGTTATTCATGTTTAGTTTAGGAAAACGTGCGAGTGAAGCCTGCGGTTCAATATGTCAGGCGTATGGCAAAACGGTTATGGGTGAGCGGACGTGTCGAGAATGGTATCCAGGTTTAAGAAAGGTGATCAAAGTTTGGAAGACAAGCTACGTGCAGGTAGACTGCAGCAACTCGCAGACGAAGAGCTGGAATCGCTGTTGCAAGATGCCATACAATCGACGACGCAACTGATGAAACGTTTGAAAGTAGTTCAATCAAAAGTTAGTAAGTGTGTTCCGCATACTTAAACGGAGCCTAATATTGGTTAACGATTGGGAATCTGCATATCGTTGCTGAAGAGGTTTCAACGGAAGAATTTCTTGTTGTCACAGTGGATGAAAAATGGGTCTATTGCGATAACCCCGTACGCAAGCGATCTTAGCTCAACCCAAACCAGCCATAAATATCCACTGCAAAACAGGATATCCACGGGGAAAAGGTACTGTTGTGTGTGTGGTGGGATATGCACTGAGTTCTGTACTTCGAACTGTTGAAACCGGGCGAAACAATCACTGCTCAACGATATAGTGATCCGTTAATGAAACTGAACGCCGCAATCGAACAAAAACGCCCATGGACAGATAAAGAACGCCGTCCAGTCATGCTGTTACACGATAATGCCAGACCACATGTCGGAGGCACCACGAAATCAACCCTTGAATAGTTACACTGGGAGGTTTTACCTCACCCGGCTTACTCCCCAGACAATGCACCCTCAGACTTTCCTCTGTTTCGCTCTATGCAACATTCTCTAGCTCAACAGCAGTTCACCACAGTTCCAGAGGTGGAAAATTTAGTCACTGCGTTCTTCAGCTCAAAACCCAAGTCCTTCTATCAGAGGGGCATTCATTTGTTGCCTGAAAAATGGAAAAGGTCATTCATGCTAACGGCCAATATTTCATTGAAAAAATGTGTACTGGTTACCTAAGTCTTCCTGTCTCCTTTCTCCTTAAAACGGCGGAAACTTTTGCATACCTCTAATATTTATATCATTCAAACAGTTTTACAGATTTGAGTCATTTGATTCAAAAAAAAAAAAAGCCTTCCCGGGTGTACTTCCTGATTTGGTGCCATTAAGAGCACAAGAAGAGGAGGTACTCTCGCGGTGTATACGAATATATATATTAATTTATCGAAGTCACAAAATCTTTTCTGGCCTCCCCTATATTACTAGTAGCCTACCCTAGAATTTACCACTAGCTACGGACCAGGCAAAACTGCGTTTGAAATCTAAATGCGATGATGCGATCACGTGAGAAATATATTTCCATTTCTTACATTCATTTAACAACAGGCGACTAAGGACAATGCTGACGATCTCCAACTCTTTGTTGCTCCTCTGTAGTAGCCACAGACGTCCTTGACGTTATGTATGGAATGTCGCGATGAGTGCAGCGTTGCCACATGTCTGAAAAGGTAATTAACAAGAATTAAATGCTCACCTTTCATTTAAATATTCTAAAATATTCACAATAATATGTGCGTAATTTATTGTACTAAAAAGATTGACTGAAATGTCTTCTTTCGCCCTCGAATTTCTAAGGAAGGGTACGCATCAAATTTAAACACAAGTTTCCTAAAAAAAGTATTTCCGAAGATATGTCATATTTCGGAATGAGGTTTCACTAAGCGCTAATGTAAAATGCATTTCATTCTTTTAAATATTCTGCGAAGTCCATTTCCATTCCTCTCCTTGAGGTAACGTTCAGAATTTGCGTAGCAGTTACTCCGAAAAGCGTTAAACTCATTAGTGTTGAAAGATCAAGACTTCGAAATAAATGGATTGCGGAATGATCGAGACAGATCATGACAGAAACTTTAAAGAACCGCTTTCCGTTGCTATGACAAACTGTTGACTCGAAGTTGGGATATTGACCGGAGAGGAGTCAGTCGTGCAACAACACAGCAGTTGTTTTCCGAATTTATTAGGTTCACGGGTAATTACTACTTCGCGGTAAGTGGACGATAGCTAAATTTTTGCCGTCAAGTATTGAATGCTAATCTTACTAGAAAGGAGAAATGAAGTCCTGATGCTTTAATTTCTTTAAAGCAATATTTATTGTTTGTATTGTAAAAATTATTGGCCTTTCGGAAGTGAAAATCATTGTAAAGTTGTTTCGTATAATTAAGATCTAAATGAAGTGGTTATATGTCTCCTGTTGTTTTCGGATATACATATATTATCTACCTCCGACAGAAACTCTGAACGCGTTTAATGCAGCTGAGTTTCCCAATTCGTCCGGATAATTCATTATCCAACAATAACAGATTGCGGAATGCAATGAAATGGTGTGAAACATGATCACTATCATCTCAAATACCGAGAAAATGAGATTTCTTAACTTCCTACACATGCTAAATAAACCCTACGAAGGATTCAGTACTGTGATGAAAGCCAACACACATAGTTTTGTCAAAAATTTAAATTTAATTTCAAGAGTCCATATTTTACATATTTTTTTTTATTTTAGGGTGAATGCATTTTTGGACTGCAAAGAAATCAAACAGACTTAAGGAATAATAACCATGCTAGGGAAGCACTGTGCCAACATGTCTTTTTCTATTTTTGAAACCAGCCATGCTAGGGAAGCGTTGTGTCAAAGTATCTTTTTGCTATTTTTGAAACCAACAGAGTGAAGAATTGACACCCACGCTAGGGAAGCGCTGTGTCAGCGTGTCTCCTTACTATTTCTATAACCAACGGGCTTAAGAACTAACACACATGCTAGAAGAGCATTGTACCAAAGTGTCTGTTCACTATTTTTCCTAATCGTAGGCAACTGGGCGTATGTTCTTCAAACTTCAACGATATATATATATATACACTGACGGAAAAAAATCCCAACACCAAGAAGGCGTTGTGTTAGATAAACGACAGTTTGTAAGCGGTGAGAGTACATCTGTAACATGACGTCTATGCAAATTTCGCGCTCGGCGCATACGTGTGGCGCTAGTAGCGCCCCTCGGAACATGCAAAGCAGGTTTGCTGTAAATACGCGTTGTAACATTCGTGAGCGTTAGTTATCGTTGAGATTCGACGTAGGGTGTTGATGTTAGTCAATAATGCCTTTAAGAAGACGAAGAAGCCATTATCAACAGCTCGCGGAGTTTGAACGAGGTCGTGTAATAGGGCTACGGGAAGGTGGAGTTTCTTTCCGCAATATTGCAGAACGACTTGGCAGGAATGTAGCCAATGTGCATGATTGTTGGCAGCGGTTGTCAAGGGAAGGTACTGCCTCAAGAAAACCGGGTTCCAGTCGGCCACGTGGCACTACTGAGAGGAAAGACCGCCGTGTACGGTGTATGGCCGTGGCGCATATTACCGCGTCTGCGGCAGCAATTCGAGCTGCAGTTGCCACCACAGTGACACAACAAACTGTTACAAATCGGTTACTTAAAGGACAGCTCCGAGCCAGACGCTCTGTAGCGTGCATTCCACTTACTCCAAACCACTGCCCTTTGCGACGTCAGTGGTGTCAAGCTAGAACTCATTTGAGGACGGAGTGGAGATCTGTTGTGTTTTCTGATGAAAGCCGGTTCTGCCTGGGTGCCAGTGATGGCCGTGTGTTGGTTAGAAGGATGCCAGGTGAGCGCCTGCAACCAACCTGTCTGCGGCCGAGACACACTGGACCTGCATCTGAAGTTATGGTCTGGGGAGCAATTTCCTATGACAGCAGGAGCACTCTCGTGGTTATCCCAATTACCCTGACGGCACAGTTGTACGTCGGTCTGGTGATTCAACCTGTTGTGCTACCATTCATGAACAGCATTCCAGGGGTGTTTTCCAACAGGATAACGCTCGCCCGCTTACCGCTGTTGTAACCCAACATGCTCTACAGAGTGTCGACATGTTGCCGTGGCCTGCTAGATCACCAGATCTTTCACCAATCGAGCACGTATGGGACATCATTGGACGACAACTCCAGCGTCACCCCCAACCAGCATTAACCGTCCCTGTATTGACCGACCAAGTGAAACTCCATCCCACAAACTGACATCCAGCACCTGTACGACACAATGCATGAACGTTTGCGTGCTTGCATTCGGCATTCTGGCGGTTACACCAGTTATTAATGTACCAGCATTTCACATTTAAAATGGCTCTTCTCGCGCTTACAATAAGCTGTGATCTTGAAACCTTAATCGATTAAATATGTTACCTATACAAATGTATTGCCGCCATTTCATTCCTCTACAACTATTTTTTCGTGGTGTTGGGAATTTTTTTCCGTCAGTGTATATATGTTGGTTTTATTTTCTTGTTTCTCTACAAAAAAAATCAATTCTGGAACTTTACTGCAAGGTACAAATTTCTACGGTTCCCTACTGTATGTATGTGTAAAGGAATGGTTATACATAAAAATTTCATCAATATTTGATCTATTTTTTGTAACCAATGACAGGTGATACGTTATTAAATTTTAATATTTCTTTGTTTGCCACTTTTAAGGAACTATAAATATATTACATATTACTGGGACGTACTTAACTTCTGGTAATGAAGTAACCAAAGAGCCTGACTTTTGTTGAGACATCTGGCAGCACTTGTACATGTAAATGCCATTGTAAGTCCGCTATATTCGGAAATACAGTGGATCATTTAACTTGTTTTGTAGCAACAGTAAATTTTCCTCTACACTACTCTGCGCTAACCCGTTAGGAAGTGAGCAAAAGAACCAAACGAGAGTGAAGGAACCGTAAAATTAATTTTGACTCAAACTGTGAACATGGAAAAATTTCCATACTGAACTAATACAGAAAATTTCAGATGTCTCAAGCTTGTATGTAAAAATCATGAATTTATACCTCCTTATATAAAGCGTAGCTGTGTTTGAAGAAAAACAAGCACTAGTCCTCAAATACATACAATGGTGTCCCTAATTTGCCTCAAGTGAGTTTTTTTATATTCTCAAAACTGAAAAATTCTTGAAAACTTTAATTTGACTGCAATCATTTTGAGCAGTGTGGCTTAAGTGTTCAACAAAGATGAGAACAAATTTTTGATCAATTAGTTCAGTCATGAGTTTTTCAGCTCATCGCATTAACTCCTTACTTTTGAACTAGTTAAATATTTATCTTGTTTCTTTCATGACACTTTTTTCATGTGGTATGCGAACAATTACAACTCCAAGTGACCAAGTTTCAATTACACGCGTACCATGTTTATTAAATAGGGATAACATGTCTCTTCAGTGATTTTAAAGATGATTCAATTTACAGAATTATTTTGTCCTTAAATTGACATTTTGATCCTTCTGTAGTACTTCAAATAATGCAGGTGCTTGTTGACTGAACTTTTAACTAGTCCCTTTTTTATGGAATCATGCCTTTTAAAAGTTTTATTTTTAATATGTACAGGGTAGCCAAGATGTTACTTTGCCAACTGAACGGACTCCAGCGATGGCTGTAATGGATGGATGGAATGGAAATAGGTGTTATGCAGCATGCTCTCGCGATGTGCAAACGAAAAATTGTGCAAGCTGTCTCTGATGGCGGATATATTGAGCATTTGTAATTGTCAGTAAATCATCGAAATGGTTTTTGTTATTTCTTAGCTGTTTTCTTTGGTTTGTTTCTTCTCACATTTAAAGAGGCATCCCTATGCTATTCTTAGGTTAAACCGTATCGTTTGCCGTGCTAAATCCGTACTTCACAGGCTGCCCTTCTTCTGACGATATCGCGTTCACTTTTCGGTCTAGTGATACCATTTCACGCCATTTACCGTTTTTCATGTCGCTTGCTGCACTGACGTTAAGAAATCAGGTGTTGCCGTTCAAGCATTCCGAAAGTTGGTAACCGTAACCGTGACAGCTTGCACAATTTTTCGTTTGCGTAACATCTATTTCCATTCCATCCATCCATTACAGCCATCGCTGGTTTCCGTTCAGTTGGCAAAGTAAGATCTTGGCCACCCTGTACATATTAAAAATAAAACTTTTAAAAGGCATGATTCCATAAAAAAGGGACTAGTTAAAAGTTCAGTCAACAAGCACCTGCATTATTTGAAGTACTACAGCAGGATCAAAATGTCAATTTAAGGGCAAAATAATTCTGTAAATTGAATCATCTTTAAAATCACTGAAGAGACATGTTATCCCTATTTAATAAACATGGTACGCGTGTAATTGAAACTTCGTCACTTGGAGTTGTAAATGTTCGCATACCACATGAAAAAAGTGTCATGAAAGAAACAAGATAAATATTTAACTAGTTCAAAAGTAAGGAGTTAATGCGATGAGCTGAAAAGACTCATGACCGAACTAATTGATCAAAAATTTGTTCTCATCTTTGTTGAACACTTAAGCAACACTGCTCAAAATGATTGCAGTCGAATTAAAGTTTTCAAGAATTTTTCAATTTTGAGACCATAAAAAAACTCACTTGAGGCAAATTAGGGATACCATTGTATGTATTTGAAGACTAGTGCTTGTTTTTCTTCAAACACGGCTACGCTTTATATAAGGAGGTATAAATTAATGATTTTTACATACAAGCTTGAGACATCTGAAATTTTCTGTACTAGTTCAGTACGGAAATTTTTCCATGTTCACAGTTTGAGTCAAAATTAATTTTACGGTTCCTCCACTCTCGTTTGGTTCTTTTGCTAACTTCCTAACGGGTTAGCGCAGAGTAGTGTTGAGAAAGATTTACTGTTGCTACAGAACAAGTTAAATGATCCACTGTATTTCCGAATACAGCGGACTTACAATGGCATTTACATGTACAAGTGCTGCCAGATGTCTCAACAAAAGTCAGGCTCTTTGGTTACTTCATTACCAGACGTTAAGTACGTCCCAGTAATATGTAATATATTTATAGTTCCTTAAAAGTGGCAAACAAAGAAATATTAAAATTTAATAACGTATCACCTGTCATTGGTTACAAAAAATAGATCAAATATTGATGAAATTTTTATGTATAACCATTTACGACAGACTTAATAGCAGTATCTAGCCTATTCGGTGATAGGCTCGAAATGGTGCGTTGTATGGCTTCTTTCATTTCACTTAGTGTACAAGATTGGTCTCTGTAGACTTTGGACTTCATATTACCCCAGAACCGAAAATCCATCGGAGTTGAACCAGGAGAACGTGCAGGCCATGGGAAAGGAAATTGACGAGAGAGGATGGTCAGAGAAATGCTGTTGCAACACGCCTTTCGCGCTAGTAGTTACATGTGGGAGCATTATCTTGCATCCAAATAACATTCTCGAATGCATTCCGTTGTTGCAGATGCGGAATGGCATAGTGTATCAGCGATGCGGCATAGCGGGTGTCTGTTACAGTGCATGTTTGTAGTCCTTGAAAGGTAACTTCCTCAAAAAAAAAAAAGAAAAGTAAAGCCCCAAAACAAAATCGTAGGACACTTCACACCATGCGGTCACTTTCCGTTCCTGTACGGGAACGGGTGTAACCTCACGTGGATTAGTGCCCGACCAGTGCACACAGTTCTTTGAATTCACTCGCCCTGTTAACGTAAAATGCGCTTCATCTGTCCGAAGAATTCGCAGTGGCCCCAGCAGTCATCGGCATGGTGCCATATTAGAAATTCATTTGCGAAGTCTAAACAGTGTTTCACAGTCTCTGTTTTGTAACATGTGCAGGACTGACCGGAGAACCTTCTTCGCGGTACTATTGGGTATGTCCAGCATCCGTACAACAAACACTTCTTGCGCTTGCTCCTGAATCTTCATGGATGGCGTGGTGCATTTCAGACACAGCTTCCACAGGAGTTGCAGTTCATCCGGATCGAGATCTGTCACACGTGCATCCTGTATCTTCAAACTTCCGTGTCAGTCAATAACATGTCACCAGTTCTTTTTATTTGTGGCCTTATATTAGCTTTCCTGAGAGCGGCATTTCTAGTTTTTCTAGTTGTCGGTAGCACGCTGCATTTAAACAGTGTTTCAAGTGATAGCATCACATTTGTTTATCGTTGTTACGGTGCTGCTGACATGATCTCATTTGTTTATCGCTGCATACTGACGTCATCTCATGTGTGCATCCAATCGCAGTGCCGTTTGTCGTGCTAATTACTGTCTTTATTTGACGATATCTCGATCACTTTTCAGTCTAGTAATACCATTTCAACGTCATTTACCGTTTTTCATGGTGCTTGTTACAGTGACGTTAACAAATAAGGATGTTGCCTTTCAAACATTCCGAAAGTCGGTAACCATGACCGTAACTGTGACGGCTTGCACGAAATTTTGTTTGCGCATCGCGAGCGCATGCTGCGTAACATCTATATTTTGCATTTTCATTCCATCCATCCATTACTGCCATTCCTGAAGACCGTTCAATTGGCAAAGTAACTTTTTAGCCACTCTGTATTTTGACATACATAAAAAAAATAGCGTCACATTTATTATCAGACCATCCGTCCGTCTTTTGGTTACAGATCGAATCGAAAAAAAATTCGATTTGTATACTCTCCAAAAAAACGATATTCTCTGCGGCCTCGAATTTCTCTGAATCCAATCACACTTTTCCCGGTAGATGGCATTATTAAACACTTGTAATTGGTAGAATATTTTTTCTAGAAGTCGAACTGAAAAAACTTATTTCGCATCGGATAACTTTAGCCTCGACTAAAACGTTCTATGCATTTCGTGCTTTCCCTGGTGTATAACGACGTGAATGCATATCTTTTTTCGGCTGCCCGGTGGCTGAATGGTCTGAAGCGCGGGATTTCGCTCAGTCATCGGAAATAGGTCCTAGTTCGAGTACCAGATGAGGCGTGGGTGGTGTAATTGTCGGATGGAACTGGCTCAGTCTCCTTTTTGGAACCACTGGCCCCAAATTAGAGAAAGGTGATCTCCTATAGCCTTTAAGAGTTGTTCGTAGCTGTCGTTAATCCACGAAACATACGCGCATTTGTTCGAAGTGATCTTTATCCGGCATGACATCTCAGTTTCCGGTTATTGAATAGTTGAAATTATTTCTCAATCAGGTAACTGTAAGCACCTAACAGATTTCCTTAGCTTCCCTATCCGCAATTCCCCGCGCGAAATTCTGAGTTGGGCATGATGCCTGCGTTCTAGAATCTGAAAACAAACAATAAATTTTGCATAGCCTAACTGTAACTATACATATGATGAAACAAAACGTTTTACACCTCTCTTGATACACAGATTTCTGAAAGGAGCCATTAATTTTATTCTTTTAATCAGCAAGATGTAGTTGGTCCTGGAAGTGGGACGGCAGACATACTTAACGAAAGTATGATCAAGACTGCTCACTTGATTCCGAGTTTTCCTCACTATTTCCCGACTAAGTAACGTAAGTGTACATTTTTAATTGTATTGTGGCTTTACCTCCGCTGTGCTTGGGAAAATTCTTTTTGCATCGCATAGCTGTAGTCCCGCTCTTTTCCCTGTAGTAGGGTAAGTATATATCAACAAATATTGAAGACTCGTGCGGCATAAATCACTGAAACGATGAAAGTTTTCCGTCTTTAGCAAGATTTAATTATAAAAGATGAGAAATATATACAATTAAAACCATGAGCACTTTCGAGGCAGCGGCTGCCTCATCTTCAGATGTAATAAATAGAGACACATTTAATCTATATATAATATAGCTCATTGCATTGTGGGAAGCATAGTAAGTTATTAGCCAATAGTAATTTACATGCGCCGAATTGTTGCGTATACTGTTGACTCAATGGTCTGTGAAGAAATCATGGAAATATATTATAGAAATGAGAAATGGTGTAGGGTGAAGTAAACATTCAATTTTAAGTTTATATTACAATTTATAATTTAATGTTTTAATAAGTGATTTCCAAACGTTATGTATTTCATAGGGGGCATATTCATTACAACATTGCTCACCGGAAGCCTCTATATATACACTTTCTGCAATTAAAAGGCCACCAAGTTTACTAGGAGTATTAATTCTTGTATTACTCCAGTCGGGATTAAGATCATCTTGTATAACAGATTTGGTTAGGGATGTACAATACATGACTGTTTTAATATTGTATTTATGTTCTTTAATTCGTAATTCAATATTACGTTTTGTAGAACCCACATAATTAAAGACTGCTTGTCCTGTAGTTGCCTTAACCAACGGGATATTGTAAATACCCCACTGTCCTATTTTGCTGTTCTGTTCATGATCCTTACGAACTACTGAAAATAAGTTTGCGTTCGTGAACCAAATTTCAAGCCATATGGTTTAAATAGTTGTGTTGAGGTTCTCGTTAAATGTGGATTATATTGCATAGAGCCAACATATATGGAATTGCAGTTGGAGTTTCTTAACAGGGTAGTATGTAAGGCATATTTGACCTTGCCAAACACTTGCCTAATGGTTGCATGGCCCAACAACCGGGATGATTTATACTTATTCGCCAACGAACTATCATCCATGTTCCCAACTATCAGGCTCACGATAGAATTTGAAGTTAATAACTGCTTACTTTACTGGGATTTTCTTTTTCGTAAGGACTATAGCCTTAATTTCATTACCACTTGTGTATATAGAAAAACCTGTCATACACCTGTTTTAATACGTTATCATTCATCACGCCCTAAACAACATAAGTTGTCAGCAGTATTCTATTTGTTTAGAAGAGCTCACTCTCATTCATTAACTACTGAATCATTTCAGCAAGAACTTAACTACATTTTTGGTTTAGCTAAGCAATATGAGTTCCCTAAATATCTGATTAGGCAAGTGTTTGGCAAGGTCAAATGTGCACTACATACTACCCTGTTAAGAAACTCCAACTGCAATTCCATATATGTTGGCTCTATGCAAAATAATCCACATTTAACGAGAACCTCAACACAACTATTTAAACCATATGGCTTGAAATTTGGTTCACGAACAAACACTTATTTTCAGTAGTTCGTAAGGATCGTGAACAGAACAGCAAAATGGGACAGTGGGGTATTTGCAATATCCCGCTGGTTAAAGCAACTACAGGACAAGCAGCCTCTAATTATGTGGGTTCTATAAAACGTAATATTGAATTACGAATTATAGAACATAAATACAATATTAAAACAGGCATGGTACATCCCCAACCAAATCTGTTATACAAGATGATCTTAATCCCGACTGGAGTAATGCAAGAATAATTAATACTCCTAGTAAACCTGGTGACCTTTTAATTGCAGAAAGTGTATATATAGAGGCTTCCGGTGAGCAATGTTGTAATGAATATGCCCCCTATGAGTTACATAACGTTTGGAAATCACTTATTAAATCAGTAAATTATAAATTGTAATATAACTTTAAAATGGAATGTTTACCCCACCTTACACCATTTCTTATTTCTATAATATATTTCCATGATTTCTTCACAGGCCACTGGACCAACAGTATACCCAACAATCTGGCGCTTGTAGATTACTATTGGCTAATAACTTACCATGCTTCCCACAATGCAATGATCTATATTATATATAGATTAAATGTGTCTGTATTTATTACATCTGAAGAAAGTGCTCATGGTTTTAATTGTATATATTTCTCATCTTTTATCATTAAATCGTGCTAAAGACGGAAAACTTTCATCATTTCAGTAAGTATATATATTTTTTAATGATCACGTTATAGTTCTCAAAAGCGAAAGAGCAAAAAGAAGTCTTCCAAATCTTCAGTTTTTTTATATCATTTGAGCGCACAAAATTCCAGTAAGATGTACACGTCAACAAAAGACGTGTACGTCTAACTGAAATTTTGGTAACATCCTAATTGTTTTATATTTTTCCCTGTTTCATTTAATAAATCCATTTGATTGCCTAGCGTGATAGCTTTTATGGATTTCTCTTTCGACTATACCTTGGAAATTAATTTAATTATTGAATACTATATATTAATCAAATATTGGAAGGGCCCTCTTCATTTTGATTACGGATTCATAAACTTTCGAATTTATCTGATCAAAACATGACCACAGAAAAAGAAACTGATTCCGTTTAAAAAGGAATTTTCATCTGGACAAGAAATTTACATATATCGTGTACAAAAGGCAAGAAATAACATGGCGCATACAAATGACAAGGCCGTACGAATGCATCTCGTGGCGTCGCTGACATAAAGTTCAACCACGTATTAAAATGTCCGTCTAGAAAATTCCTATTTCTTTAAATCCTGTTCCTGATTTTGAAATGGAAATTTAGCAAGGAATACCGAATGCTATACAGAAGCCTTCGTTCAGACCCCAGAAAATGCGCAGGTCTTGATATTTTCTTCGGAAAGTGCAAAAGCCTTTTTTGTTTCTCATGTTTATGCATCGTGAGTTCAAAGCTTAACTTCAACTGCCACAATGAAGGAAGGATCAAGCATGTAATCTTCTTTGCTTGCTTTCTTGTATATGATTTAAATAGCGATGTCGGGGGCGCTCTTCGGATACTATACGTGTCTGAAGTCTTTCACAACTGCATTTATTTCTTAATTTAAAACACAAGTCTATTTCAACAAACACTGCTGCGATGTAGGAATATTATTAAGCATGCAATGCAATTTTCGTATATAAAAACTTAGGAAACATCCACTTGGAATGTTTTCTACAGTTTTTAGAGGAGGTGCAATGAGGAAATTTTTTCTGATCAGATTAACGGCGGTGAGCTGCTATAAGCGAATCGCATTCATAAATTTGATTTTTTTATTGGAAGTTATTACTTTTACAGCCACCAACACCCCACTGTTTTTATTGTTGCTTTACATCTTGCTGGCAGAAAGCTTGTGAACAATGAAATTCTGTTGAGATTTACGTACTTCAAATAAATATTCAGAACAAGTAGGTGATCGTTCCTAATATTAAAAAGGAATTAACAGTTGTCCTCAGACTATCTTCTACCCAGTACCTCTTACTAACTGTTTAAAGTACAGAAAAGTAAGAAAAATTATATACACAGAAACATGTATAATTTTTCAAAAGACTGCGGTGAGTCTAGATAGTTCGTTTATTATTTTGTTGGTACCATCACTCACCTTTCAATGTGTCACTTCGCAGATATCAACATTCATCTTCTTTTATTCCTTTGTTTTTGTTTTCTTTTATTCATGGTTTATCGATCACCATGGGCTATAAGCAATCGCCCGTCCCTAATTTAGGGCCACTGGTTCCAGTGAAGGGAGAAAGTCAGTGCCATAAGACAAACACACCACTCATTTCTCATCCGGGACTATTTCGGACGAATGGCCAGAAGCCAGAACTTAGACCACTGCGCCACCAGGGCGGCTTATTGGTTCGTTTATATATTCTCTTGTTTGACTTCTGGGCTCTTCATAGTGAAGCCTAACATTGTTTGTGTGATTCTGATGTTAACGAATCTTGTAGCTGAGTCTTCTTCTATGCCAGTAGTGTGCCTTTAATATACGTACTGCTTGATTCTCTTCAAATTTTCGAAGACAAACTTATTTTTAATCCAGCGGTTCCCAACTTTTTCCGACTCGCGAACCCCTTTCAACATTATATTATTATCACGAACATCTGCACTTATTTCTGTTCACATAGTAAGTAATATAACAGTTTTGTACGTATATATATTCTTAAATGCCTCCAGTACTTACGGTTTCTTTCACGGGTTCCATTTTTTTAAAGAAATTCTCATAACTTCATTACAAAACAAATATTTCAGGAATATATTCTGTAAAACTAAAAGGATTTTAACATCAAAAAGTATACCTACTCTATTATAAAATGCAAATTGATGGTTAAGTAACCACGAAATAAATAGGAAATATTCCTGAAACAGCTCTTAAATGATTTATAATGGTAACAAATAAATATAGCAAGCTAATTATATTGATATTAATACTTACAAATCAGAGTAAAACAGAAATTTAATGGTGTTTCTGGGCTTGTTTAGCAGAACAAAGTACATCAACATTCTGTTCGACAGAACACAGACATAGCCTTATTCAGGTTCTTCATTAAGTTTGTTTCGATATTTGGATTTCAGAGAGGTGTAGGTAAAGAAAGCTCTCTCGCACATGTAAGTAGTTGAAAATGATTCAGCCCGTTGTTGTGTCATTTGTAAGGTCGGTCCATCGTGGTGTTTTCCAGCAAGATAACACACGTCCACACACGGCACGTGCAACGCAACATGCACTTCAGGGTGTGAGACAACTTCCATGGCCTGCACGTTCACCGGATTTGTCCCCCATTGAGCACGTGTGGTATTTTATGGGATAACGACTTATCCGGTCTCCACGGCCAGCCACGACCATCACCGATTTACGCGTCCAGGTTGAGGATGCTTGGAACTCAATACCCCAAACTTACATCCAACATCTGTGCGACAGACTCCATGCCAGAATTGCACAGTATGACGCAGTTCATGGCGGTTCAACCTCGTACTAACCATGTTACATGGAAATGTTATTTTTCAGTTTACCAGCAAATACAGCTGTATTTTGCCATAATGTTTTGATCACGTTATCCTCTGTATTCCGTTATTATGCTGGTATCTTGGTGTTCTTTTTTCACTTTCCGCCAGTGTACAATTAGCATTGCTAGATTAGGAACGTTTGTGGTCTCATGTAACTGCAGAGCGAACATATTACTTTTCCGCACCTGTTCTATAATAACAGATTCAACATCCTCAGACATATCGTGGATTTAGCGAGAAACTGTGTTGTTAGAAAGGGTTATCGTGTCAATTTATTTGCCGAATCGTTACCAAACTTGCACCTGACTATTGCTTTCGCACACGATCAAACCAGATTTTCCGCAACAGTTTGGGCTTCCCCAGTTTTCCTATTTGGGAACTAACTTCCATGGCCTGCAAGTATGACGCTTTAATCGCTTTTGCACTATCTTGATTACGAAGTGAAATATACGAATTAATATTAGATACTTTGAGTTCTTTGGATTTCCGTTTGAAAAAATCAACTGGTTTATTTGCAAGACTTTGGTGCTTAGTTTCTAAATGACGAGACAAGAGTGAAGGTTTAAAGCTAACGTTTGCGAGGACTTCTCCGCAAATGACACATTACACGGTACAACACTGAAATTTGCCCCGACTCAAAACTTTTCTAATATTACGTTTTAGGATGTGCTAAAAGGGAAGATGAATTCATTATTTCCCTAGCTCCTAACCCTGTTGTGATAGGCTGAGTGTCATACCTCGCGAAATGGAAACATCTGGCACACACGTGCATTAAAACCCGCTGATATTCATCTAAAGGTCGAATGCACTCCTCCCATTGTATGACTCACTTCCGTTCAACCAGAGCTTACACTTGTTTTATTTGTAAGAACTAAAAGCAGTTACTTTTTTTTCTTCGTGGAACTGTTCGAGGAAAGGGTTAATTTGATAGATTAAATCACATCACGAGTATAGGATAGCTTCAAATTAAATTAGTAAGGAATTGATTATCTGATCCTCATTTCTTAGGTCTTCATTATAGTTGCTTTCTTAAATAAAAACAAGTTGCCCACCAATCCAGTAAATCTTATGCCAACAACTGAGGTTATACAAGAAAACTTTTTAATAAGATTTTTTTTCTAAATTTTTTGTTTTCACTACAGATATAAAACAGTGAAATCATTACATCTTTACTATAACTAACTTCACAGAAATTCAGCTTAGAATTTTGCGTACTACTCCTAAGCAGTTATAATGCGGCGGAAGCGCCAATGTGTCAACGACACGAATCTCTTTTGTTACGTGTGCAGTGAATTTACGGCGAAAATCCAAAGTGAAGTAATTTCTTCTGCGATTAAGAAGACATATGTGTGTTAATTTGATTACAAACTTGGTGATCAAGATAAGATTTCGGCGCATCATATACGTTGCAGCAAATGTTTGCAGTATTTAAGAGGGTGGGTAAACGGCACGCACTCTTCAATACAATTTTCTATCCCAATGAGTTGGAGTGAACCAAAGGACAATGTTTCAGATTGCTACTTCTATTTGACTAGCATCTCTGACTTTTCCTACAACCCCAAAGCTACCTTAACGATGCACAGACTTCCGATGCTCTGAGAGTTCCGGTGAATAAGAGCAGCACATGCGTACACTGCAAGGTCATCCCACAAGCTAAAACTAACAGGTTTCTTCCTATGACATAGTCAGTGGAACAAACTATTCCGTCGCCTTGTGATGTTACGGAGTAGTCTTTCCTTCGTTGCCGGTGTGGTTGCACACGAATGTTTTTGAAACGTAATACAGCACCGATCACCCTCTCATGCATACTGGCTATGTAAGGATGGGTGTCTCAAACATCTGCAAAAAATAAATAAACTGTTAGTGCATTTTAACTTACTTGCGGTTTAAAAATACCTTTTTTTGTGATTTTATGGAGACGCCATCACAGAATTTTTACCGCGGACCACCAAATGGGAACCGCTGTTCTAATCCATCTCTTGATTTAGAACTTTCAACTGTATGAGGTGTAGCCTACTTTTTTTTTTTTTTTTTTTTTGATTGGAGGTTTAACGACCACCGTGAGCAACTCAATGGGCTATAAGCAGTCGCCCGTCCCTAATTTAGGGTCACTGGTTCCAGGGAAGGGAGAGAGCCAGTGCCGTAAGACAAACACAACATCCATGCCTGACCGGGATTCGAACCCGGACCCCTTACGGACGAATGATCAGAGGCCAACGCCTTAGACCACTGCGCCACCGGGGCGGCGTAGCCTACTTTCACGCAAGTCTTTAGAATTAAAAAGTCCTACAAATGTCCAAAAAAATATCAGTAGTGTTTTACCATATATTCAACTAATCCACTGTCTTTGAAGTCTAGTTGCATATTTACAAACAAACAGGAATGTTAAACAGCCATATTGATAGTTCAGGGAACCAACTTTCTCTGGATTTTGGTGAAAGACCATTATCGCGCACACCGCAGAACGTGTAAAAAGTCATCTTATGTCAGAAAACTCGCCGACCTAGAGATTACATCGATTAGAGAAAGAATATCACCCCATGTTTACTAAAATTAATTCTTAGAAATACAGTAAGTTTCATGACAAAAAAAAACGGTCGGAAAAATTTGATTTCTCCGAAACCCACATTTGAAATCATTTTTCGAGTAGCCGCATTGATGTAAGAACTTAAGGAATCAAAAATTCCTTCTGCATTACATAATTTGTGTATCTAATTATAAATAGAGAAGAACTGAAGCACCTGTACAACTTAAGGCGTTTATTTAACCTGTGTCTATCTGCACTAGTGTCCAAAATTAAAATCCGGAAAGCATTCTCAGGTATAAAAAAGGAAACCCATAACACGAGGTAGAGACGTTTGACATGCAAAGAGATACAATCACAAGGATAAAAAACATTTTATAACAACAGACAAATATGTACACATTTTGAGTACACAGGGTCACATTTGCCAATGTCAACAAGATGAAATGTAAGAATATAATTCAAAAATGTCTTAATGAGGAATGTGATCACCTCGTACGAACAGACAACTCTCACAACGAAGATATGTACTTATCACCCGGTTGTTGATGTACTCTGGTGCCAAAGAATTCCATTCCTCGATGAGGGTGGTGTGTAGCTCTGTAAACATTCAGGGATGGGGCTGACGAGCTGCTACATGTCGTCCCAGAGCACCTCAGGCGTGCTCTATAGGGTTCAGGTCTTGAAGACCTGGCTGACCAGTCCATATGCAGAATATCCTCGCTCTGCAAGAAGTCATTTGCCAAGCTGAGCCCTGTGCGAGCGAGCGTTATCATCCATTAAAAGGAGCTGAGGGGTCAACAGCTCCACGAAAAAGTCTGACATAGGGTTCTAGGATTTCGTCCCTATAGCGCTCAGCATTCACATTGCCTCTTGCGAACATGTGAAGTGGTGTGCGGCTGTTGAACATAATACCAACCCACACCAGCAGACCACCGCTTCCGAAGGAGTTTTGTTCGCCGACGCTTAATGGATCATTTCGGGTTCCGTGTTCCCTCTAGATGAAATGCCGACAAAAATCCTTTTGTAGAATAAATCTCGACTCGTCTGTAGAATGAACACCGAATGATGTTGCCTGCGCTAGTTCAAACGAGCTCTTTTGTGAGATGCGGCTAACAGGACACAAGCCATGGGTTTTCTGGCACAAAGATCAATTGCATTAAGCCTTCGACATATCGTTTGCCTTGATACAGTAGTCTCAGGGGCAGCAGAGGTGCGTAAACAATTGCCCGGTTGTATAAGAATTATGACGCCGTGCGGTTAAAGTGACATAACTGTCCTCACGAGGTATCGTATGCTTTGGACGACCTTGGCTAGGCCTTCTTGACACCCACCGATGTTGTTGAATTGCTGCCATGACCATAAAATCATTCTGGGGCGCATATTCGAGTCCCTTGCCACCTGTACCTGAGATTGGCCTGCTTTTAGTCGCCCTATTGCCCGCCACCGTACAGCGTCGAATGCAAGAGATATAAGGAAAGCATTTGCAGCCACCCAACGCTTCTTACGCAATATTTTAACAAGAAATACCACTGCCGTCGGCTTTAAGTATGTTACTCAATTGGCATATTGGACAGCATTTTGCTCTCTGATATGTAAATTTCTTTCACTGCGGACATTTTGTCTCGTGCTCGTTTGCATATGTCCTGTGAACATCCTAACATTTCATTGAGAGCTTTGGATTACTTGCCTGCTATTGCCTCCGGATTTATTTATTTTTTGGACAAGAGTATATATATATTCGTAGTGTTCGGATTCGATTCAAATGAGGTTAAGATCCATACGTCGTGCTTTTTCTTACGACGCTGTACTTCCGTCTTTCATACCATCAGTGTTATGTAAATTAAGAATTGGAAGGAGGCTTTTTCGCTCGTGAGGATCATTAAGTAGAGAAATGGAAAAATATTCTTTAATGTTGGTGCTTGATTAGCTGATCACACCGAATATCTTCGGTGTATCACGTTATCATAGGGATTGCAACATTATTAATACATTTTAAGGATCATTTTGATTCGAGATGGAAGTATTATAAGTATCATATAAGCGAATTATGAAAATAAAATTGATAAAATGATATACTATTTTTTTATCCCAACTCCCTTTCTATTTTTCTTTCCCGCACTACATCGGTGAGGTTCACATATAACTAGACTCATTTGGTAAATATTCGTTTTTTTTCTTCTGAGTAAGAACAGATAAAACCAATTAAGTGATGATTTTTCTGAATAAGAGAGATAAAAACTAATTTATGTCATCACAAAGAAATGTTTTTAAACACGTTTTAGAGAGCTTTTAAAAAGGTCACATTTTACTTGTGCTTCTAAATTCGAAATAAAAAGAAGGGGCGGGCATTTTCCACAACATTTCCCCCTCCAGTCGGAGTAGCACGTCTTCAGTTATTTTCGACTTTCTTTTCAGTAACAAGAAACGGAATGTTCCTGGCACTTTAATCACTGCAGAAAAAAACTGGTAAAGGACAGACCGGTTACACATATCTCTGATTGGCTAATCCTTTCACTACCATTGTGGTATGTACAGTTTAATTGAATGAGGCAAAGAAGAGGATAAAGGGTGAGAAAAATTTGGCAGTGAAAGATTAAATGGCAGATTCTGCACGTGTCAGTGCTTCAGGTAGGCTATCTCCATTCACTGAGGGTGCGAAACCTCACTTTGGTTTAAATGCCAACAGAAAACCGAGCATTGTCTTGTTTTCAAGGAAACAAAAGAGGCAACAAATTTCCCTACTTTCAGTTTCGTTCATTCTAACACATTCTTTGGAATTTTACCATAAATTCACTTTTTTTCATCACTTTTCCTTTTGTTTCGGGGTTTCACGACCGCCGTGACAATGTTGAGAGCTATATGCAGTCCCTCGTCCCTAATTTAGGGCAACTGGTTCGAAGGAAGGAATAAAGCGAACGTTATCGGACTAGCACACCACCCATTCCTTCCTTCGGGACTCAACCAGGGCCCTTCTATGACGAATGATCAGAAGCCAGGACATCAGACAACTCATTTACTTCACAAAGGTTTATATGTTACAGCTGAAATACATACACTGAAGAGCAATTAAATTTGAGATACCTGTCTAGTAAAGTGTAGCACCACCTTTCGTCCTGATGACGGCGGCGATTCGTCTCGGCATGGACTCGACAAGACACCGGAAGCGTTGGGAAGCCATACGGATCCACGACCACTGAGCAAGCTCCCACAGTTCACGAAGATTTGATGGAGGGGGGCCAGAGCCTCGAACATCTCTCTCAATGGCATCCCAGATGTGCTGAATGGGATTGAGGTCTGGCGACCTAGCTGGCCAAGGAAGCGAGGTCACGTCGATGGATTGTTCATCCAACCATTCGGATACAATTCGAGAGCTACATTGTCTTGTTGCAGGATGAGGTCCCCAGTGGGATGTTGAAGATGCACAAACGGGAGCAAATGGTAGTCCAGGATATCCCGGTAACGTTGACCTGTGAGGGACGATGTCACACGTACCAGGGGTCCCATTTCAGTCCACGTAAACAGTCCCCAGACGAGAATGCCACCCCCACCAGCTTTAAGAGTACCCTGCTGGCAAGATGGATCCATCGCTTCATGTGGTTTGCGCCGTACTCGTATCCTGTCATCCGCATGTACCAACGTGAATCTCGACTCATCAGTCCAGGCAACATTTTCATACATGTCCAGGGTCCAGTGGCGATGTTCCCGCGCCCATGCTAATCTTTGCACCCTGTGGTGTGCGGTCAGCAGCGGTACCCTCATGGGACGATGGCTTCTGTACCCCATAGCGAGGAGATGGTTCTGGATGGTGTGGCTGGTTGCAGGTTTTTGTGCACCAGCGTTAAATTACCGAGTGATTTCTTGCACTGTGGCCCGTCTATCCGCTGTTAAAATCCGAGCTAGCAGACGATGACCCCACTCATCCACACGCTGTTGTCCACGGCAGTTGGCCCTTGCAGGGATGGTTTTACCGGATTCGATGTATTCACGGTGCACACATGACACAGTAGCTCGAAAATCCCAGTGCCTGCACGACTTCCAAGATGGAGTGACCCATTCGTTGGGCCCCGACAATTTGCCCACGATCAAATGCGCTCAGATCCTTCGTCTTTCCCATGCTGCGTCCAACTCTTACTAATTCCCGTCGCATCGCTCCTTATATTGTCGGATCGCTGCATACGTCATGTCGTTCCCGTTTACAGGGCCGCCCACAGCGCCACATTTGCATAACGCCAGCTGTCTCTAATTCAATTGCTCTTCAGTGTAGTCTTATAAAAAAAAGTAATAAGATTCACCTTGTTGCTCCTGCCATAAACATTAAACATGCTCTTTCTCAAAATACCCTTGTGTGCAAAAATTAAGGACGAAGAGGAGAAATTATCATAACAGCGGAACGAGCATTCAGAACGTACCGAAAGACCACTTAGGAGATAGACTAGGGTCCGGTACGGTAGGGCATGCGCATATATGCAGCATGACGTGGGGGGGGGGAGTGTCGGAAGTGTATAAAGCACACGGGCGGTGTACGCTCAGCAATTCGGTGAAAGCTATTGCACGGTGTACATCAGTTTGAACGACGTCGAGTTGCTGCCACCGTGTGATATGGCCAACGGGTAATCCAGTAGATGACATCTGGATGACTTTACCCGAGATCGCGTTATTGGGAAGTTGGAAGAAGGTCGAAGTGTGTCTAGTGTGGTCGAGGAGTTCGAGATCGCTTACAGCATCGTTTCACGAGCTTGGAGAGCATTTCAAACGACAGGAACAGTTGTCCGAGAGTTTAGCAGTGGTCGTCCACGAGCAACCACGGCGGCGAACGGCCAGTATATTTTCCTACAGGCGAGAAGAGACAGACGGCTGACAGCGGCAGAAATCGCAAGGCACATGCAACAGACAACTGGACGTCCATTATCGCGTTTTACCGTGGCCAAAATTCTGCACAAAGGTGGTCTATTTGCACGACGACCATTATGGCCATTAACGCCTGCTCATCGGAGACGGCGGTTCCTGTGGTGCCAGGAACACAAGAACTGGACACATCAGCAATGGGGTCGAGTTCCCTTTACAGATGAGAGCCGATTTAGTCTGACGAGCGATTCTGGACGTATACACATTTGGAGAGAGCAGGGAACACTCAATCACACCTCCAACATCATCTAAAGGTACCGGTTTGGAGGTGGCGGAGTTCTCGTTCGGGGCGGTATCATGCTTGGCAGCCGTACTGACCTCCACATCTTCCAAGGAGGTTCAGTCACTGGTGTCCGCTATTGTACCGAGGTTATCCTACCTCACGTGCGTCTGTTTAGAGGTGCTGTGGGTCCTGAGTTCGTCTTCATGGACGACAACGCTACCCCTCATCGTACAGTGGCTGTCGCAGAGCTGTTGGAGAGTGAAGATATTCAACGCACGGATTGGTCCACATGGTCCCCGGACCTAAACCCAATCGAACACGTGTGGGACCTTCTCGGGAGATGCTTGGCAGCACGTCACCAGCCGGCAGCAACGATTCCGCAGCTGCGATTGGCGCTACAAGAGGAATGGGCCGCGATGCCTTAACAGCTCCTTGACAACCTCGTCCTCAGCATGTACAGGCGTTGTAAATCCTGCAACGCAGTCAGGGGTGATCATATGCTTTACTAAAGACTGGATTTTTCTTGGCAGCCGCCTGTCACATGGACGTTTCTGTCTTCTGTCCAGTTGTGCTCGAAGTTACCTTTTCAATAAAGTGCCTTTGTATCCTTTGGAATCCTTGTTTGGAAAGTTTTGCTCATTTGTCCCATATTCTTACATCTTGCGGATCTTATGGTATGATTTGAGTCGATGTGGAGCACTTATGCACGACGTTACATTCGAAAAACCGTCTCCTCCTTAATTTTTGCACGTTTGTGTTTATCACCATTTTTTCTTTTCATCTTTCGTTTTCAACTTTATTTTTTTTCGTATCAGAACACATTTCAATTATGTCAGTCTGATCAACAAGTCATTCTGAACTTTTTTGCAAAAGGATGATAAAAAGCAACGACAAAGATAAGACATTTATTACTTCACCGACACCACAAATAACCGGACAAAAACTCCGTATTTACGAACTACAGTATTTCTAATGTTCATTTAATTAGTCATCTCGCCTACAATAAACAACGAAATTCTGAAAATGCCAAATTTTAAAGCTGCTCCGAGAATTAATTCATAAGGAGCGCTCATAATACCTGAGTGTAGGCTCCGTTTTTTTTTTTTTTTTTTTTTTTTTTTTTGTGAATCTAACGTATTTCAATACTACACTTTAATTACTAGGATTTCTATCCTGCATCAAGACTACTATTATATTTTCAATGTCCTGTTTAGCTTTATCGATGTACCTTTTGGTTTGGATATTTATGGGATTTCTATGAGCAATCTTTAATTTTTTGTCTCCACAGTCTTTAAGTTTTCCGCAAGTTTCTTGGAGAACTCTCAGTCGGTATCTTATAGAAGAACACAAAGCGTTCTAAAGAGCAAGAAAATATCCAATGGCCGAGGTACAACTTCTTCTGCCCTCTTAGCTCCAAAATAGGATCTCAGTATCTCAAATTTTGTCACGTGGTACGGATAGACTATCGTAAATTTATACTTGTTCACCGTATGGACTTCAGTCTATATCTCTTGAACTATTGTGCCCTTCCTTACATCCTTCCTTTTTCGTTGGAAAAGTTCATTAAAATTAAGAAACATTTTGATGCCGGACTGCTCAATATTCTGTAGCACCGGCTGAATTCTTTAACTATATATCCATAACTTCATGTCCAATAGGAGATGAGTGTAGTAAAGTGCATTATATAAAGCATTACTGGAGTCACATCAACATTTGAATGTTTCACTGCTGCAAATTATTTCTGACGTTCTTGTACCTCCAAGCACATCACAATGCTGCAGCAACCTAAAATCGTTTCCTCCCCTTTTTCGGCTTTCTTCGCCATTTTGGTCTCTCTTGTGTAGCTTAAATATTTCATATTCGAAAACCAATCGCTGTTTCTCTTTACAGCACGGCTGACAGTGAGATCTGGACTTTATTTTTATTGCTCTATTTCTATTTATAAAATTTACCACGACCGGAAAGTATATCATTAATACACAAAAATATACTGAAAACATGGAAAAGGTATTAAAAAAGTCTACAAACATCAGCAAGATATCAAGAGAGATACCAGAAAAAAGGATGCGTACAACTGAACAGGCCACACGCTAGTAACGGCCAGCATCTCAAGCATCAAGAGAATGGGTTTGATACGCACACAGTACTCGGCTGACTGTTTCACTCACTCGTGAAACTGTGGGTTCATTAAAAGTCATTTTTGCGTTTACTGTTGTTGGTTTGTTATAAGCAACAACTGGTTGAAAGGTGAAATGGTCCCTCACGAAATAATGAATTTCATACGAGGACTGGTCAAATAGTAATAACACTGCTTTTTCGTGTGGAATAAAAACTGAGTAGTGGTCACGTGTCGAACGTTAAACGGAAGGTAGGTATGCATTCTACGCGCACAGACACATCTGATCATGTTTCAACTCGTCAAAGAAGAGCTGCAGTATTTTTACTTGAATAGTTTTTATTACGCTTACGTATTGAAAGCATACTGTCAACTCTTGAAAGTTAGGTGATAAAATTTTTCTTCGCCACCTCAAATCGGGGAAACAAACATACGAAATACTTCAAGAAGTCTTCAGTGTTTAAGCGATGTGCAAGAGTGTTTCATCAGAATAAAAAATTTACGGAAGACGGACAAAATATAGGAGATTTGGCAAGAGAGGACGGACGCCCATCGGCTTCAGTTTCGGAGATTCTGATTAATACTGGAAGTGCAATTATCAGAAAGAAAGTCGAATCACAATAAGGTTGTTATCGGATGCACTACACAGTTTGTATGGAAGCACTTAGACCATCATGACTGAACACTTGAGCATGCGCCGTGTGTGCTTTCGTTGGATTTCACGACTACTCACAATAGAACAAAAGGCTTTTTAAGAGTGGTTATTTCCACTGAGTTGAAAGATCGTTACCAAAACAAAGGAGACAATTTTTTGAAATGGATTATGCGACTTAGAAAAGAAACTAGAGTTATCTTTAGAAAAGAAACTATTGCGAGTTCGCCGTTTAAAGTCTAGTTGGTATTGAAAAAAGTTGCGGGGGAGATTTTGAAGTCTTTATCCAAGGGCATTCTGCTGGACGCTTTTAAGAGCTGGGGTAACTGTATTAGGTGCAACGGATAGTATTTTGAGAAGAGCATGTAGTACACTGGCGTGCAAAAATTAAGGACGAGACAGTTTTTCGAATGTAACGTCGTGCAGAAGTGCTCCACATCGACTCAAATCATATCATAAGATCCCCAAGATGCAAGAATATGGTACAAGTCCGAAAAACCGTCCAAACAAAAAATCCAAAGGATACAAAGACACTTTATTGAAAAGATAGCTTCGAGCACAACTGGACAGAAGACAGAAACGTCCATGTGACAGGCAGCTGCCAAGAAAAATCCAGTCTTTAGTAGGGGATATGATCACCCCTGACTGCGTTGCAAGATTTACAACGTCTGTCCATGCTGAGGACGAGGTTGCCAAACAGCTGTTGAGGCATCGCGGCCCATTCCTCTTGTAGCGCCAATCGCAGTTGCGGATTCGTTGCTGTCAGCTGGTGACGTGCTGCCAAGCGTTTCCCGAGAAGGTCCCACATGTGTTCGATTGAATTCAGTTCCGGAGACAATATACCGATCGTCCGCCACCGTAGTTGCTCGTGGACGACCACTGCTAAACTCTCGGACAGCTGTTCCTATCGTTTGAAATGCTCTCCAAGCTTGTGAAACGATGCTGTGGGCAATCCCGAACTCCTCGGCCACACTAGTTACACTTCGACCTTCTTCCAACTTCCCAATGACGCGACCTCGGGTAAAGTCATCCAGATGTCGTCTACTGGATTGCCTGTTGGCCATATCACACGGTGGCAGCAACTCGACGTCGTTCAAACCGATGTAAATCCTGCAATAGCTTTCACCGAATTGCTGAGCGTACACCGCCCATGTGCTTTATACCCTTCCGACCCCCCCCCCCCCCGTCATGCTGCATATATGCGCATGCCCTACCGTACCGGACCCTAGTCTATCTCCTGAGTGGTCTTTCGGTCCGTTCTGCCTGCTTGTTCCGCTGTTAAGCTAATTTCTCCTCTTCGTCCTTACTTTTTGCACACCAGTGTATGATATATGGTAATTTTCTTTCTTTTCTTTTTTTTTCAAAAAAAAAAAAAAAAGAAGGAAAGAAAAAAATCACCATAGATTAGATAAAAAGATTAAATTGGCTTCTGAGAAGTCACCAGTTTTATGTGTATTGAGTTCCCTACTACGTCGAAAATGTTTGAGGGCGCCACAGTTCTTATAATACAGGAAGTCTAAAACGCAAGTGAATGCACCCGTTCGATCCTTGATATACTTTTGGAAAACACAAGAGAACATAAATTTATCGCCTTAAGTCAAGTAGTCTCCTACTGAAATAACTTATGCTCGATCACATTTGCGCGCGTGTCTGTGCGTGTGTGTGTGGGGGGAGGGGTGAAGAGATTTCTGACGGAATTCGTCTGCTAGCGTTGTTTAGAAAACAAACACTGATCAAGGATTTTTCTGGTGTTCATGTGGAAATAAACTACACCGGCCATGTAGGCGAGCTGCCTGAGACGTGAGATTTGGATCATTTGTCTGTCATGCGCATGGTTCGAGTCCCTGATGAGGAATAGGTGATGCGTTTGTCGGATGAAGTTTTCTCTACCTCTTTCCTGGAAACAATAGCCTTAAATTAGGGACAAACGGCTGCTTACAGTCCTTAAAGTTGCTCCTGGTGGACGTCAGAGCCAGCCTCCGCCTCCCCCCACCCCCCTCAATGCTAAATATGTATCAGTATTTAAACAAGAAAAATGACACCGAGTTTTCGATTTTAATGAGCACTCATTTTGAATACCTTCTGGAGCGAATTAAATTTATCAAAGTTATTCAAAATCAATGCTACCGGTTAGGAAAAAATCAGCCGAATTTCTACAACCGATAAAACATCCAGAAATAGAAACAGCTACTTGCTTTCACCAGCGACTAAAAAGTATGTTAAGAAAATTAACAAATGGCGCACAAAAAGTTTCTCCTAGCAGAAAGAATATCAGAGACAAAGGTATTTTCAAATCGAACAGTTAAAAGAAGAAATATAGAAGGAAACATCATATAACTCTACGCCTTTTAGCGGAAGAATTTTGCGTAATGCAAAAGTTGAAAATAGGCGAAAATTATTCCTCATGGAAAAAGCTATGCTAAGAAAAATGAACTTTTCAAATACATCTCCTAGAAACAGAGGTAGTGAGAAAAACGTTTTGACCTTTACGCCCCTAACGGGAAAACTGCGCATTATTAAAAGAGGATAATGCTCCATATCTCTATTGTAGCTAATGGCATACAGTAAGAAATAATTTTTTCAATATTGTTTTTAGAAGAGGAGATACAGCATTAAACAGAAGTACAAAAACACCACCTAGCGACAGAACTGTGAATTTATAAAACTCTTCAAGCACTAACCTAAAGTGTTCCACAAAGTAAATGGCATCCGCTGTTGAAAGAAATTTTAAAATCAAACATGTAAAATCAGATATTGAGAAAAACAGATTAAACATTGAAGCACATAGCGGCGAAATTGTGCATTATTTTGAAAAGAAAATACACAAAAAGAGTTTTCATAGTTAGTAGTATCTGACCGAAAAAGAATTTTTTCAATCAGGTTTTAAGTCCCGCAGATATTGCTGTAAACGAAAACGTGAACTTAGGCCGTCTAGTGGCAAACTTGTGCGTTAAGAAAAATTTGAAATTACATGAGGAACGTTTCGCACAGGAAACGCTCTCCATCAAAGAAAAAAGTTTTCAAATCGGATTCTTAGAACCATAGATATCGGCAAAAATAAGATATACATCTACACCCCGTGGCGGAAAACTAAGCATTGTTTTAAGAAGAAAAACAATGCTTAATTTTCTTTTTCTGAGGTTAGCGGAGTGGTCCATGAAATAATTAGATTTCGCTACAAATGCATCAGAGGCAGAAATAAACACTTACACCCTCTGGTGGTCAAAACATTCCATACCAAAAATTAGAAAGTATAAGCAAAACATTTCCCACCAGGAGTTGTATCCAATGCGGGAAAAAATTTTCAAATCGGAGTTTTAGAAGCAGAGATATCGAAGACAACGCAATTTGCCTTTACGCCCCCTAGCGAAAAGTCTATGCGTGACTTGAAAATTTTGAAATTATATATGAAACATTTCGCACCGGAAACGCCCTCCAACAAAGAAAGAATTTTTCAAATCGGACTCTGAAAAGCAGAGATATGGACAAAATTAAGATATACATCTACGCCTTCTAGCAGGAAAACTATGAGCTATTTTAAGCAGGGGATATTCTCAAAATGGTTTTCCGAGGTGAGCGGTATCGGTCCACCAAAGAAATTTTTCAAGCGAGTTTTCAGGAGCTCATATTTTGCTGCAAATACATCAGAAGCAGAAATAAACATTTACGCCTCATGGTGGCCAAATACCCTTTGCTTACCTTTGCTTACCAAAAATTAGAAATTAAATGAGAAACATTTCATATGAGGAGCTGTTTCCGAAACAGGAAGAAATTTTCTAATCGGAGTTTTAGAAGCAGAGATATCAGGGAAAACACAATTTGCCTTTACGTCCTCTACCGGAAAATCTATGCACTACTTGGAAAAAGGAACTGTGCCCAGGCCCGTATCCAGACAAGCAAGTTGGGAGAGGCGGCTGATTATTCAGATCGGGCGAAGGACATAAAGTGGTCGGGCAAAAGATGTGAAAGCGGTCGGGCACTATACAATTGTGTGAGTCGCTAGGACGGGCAAAAGGAAACGCAGGTCGGGCTCAGCCCGTACTGGCCCTCCCCTGAATACGGCCCTGACTGTGCCTAAAATATTCGTCGGTATACATGGCATTGAAAGGAAGAATTTTTCAATCGGAAGCACATATATGCAATAAAACGTATTCTGAATTCAATATCATCTGCATTTACGTCCTCCAGTGGCGAAATTGTGCATCGGGAAAAAGCCGAATTGCAAGGATCATCTTTCACATATTTGAAGCTTCTCAGTGCAAAAAGAATTTTTCAAATCGGACTAATAATTACAGAGATATGATGTCCACAGGCATACAAACAAGCCGATAACATAAGCACGATTTTTTTTACAGACGTGCTAAAACAGCAAATTCCAGTAAAAACAAACAACATAGTAACAAACCATGCAGCAAAAAAAAACAGTTTGGTAAAATCCCCCATTGGTTTAGAGTGAAATAATTTTAAGTTTCTGTTCATACGTATAAATGGTTAGGTTTGATTCTTGCTGGTGGTATGTATTGATTCAGCAACATTTATCAGCATGTTCGATACTCTTACTTCAAGAAACATATAACGATTTCATTACAGGAAGAAGTAGTGATTTTTACAGCTATTTTTGATACCTTAACTAAATGAAGGAAATAAAAAAGTTGAATCAACAATACAAACAGTTTTTTCTTTTAAAAATAGCTAATTAGTGTGATGCTCAGTTTATTTACCGAATAACTAGGTATTTCAGAAGAAATACCTTAATTACACTCTTAAAATAAGTTAAATCAACAATACAAACAGTTTTTCTCTTTTATTTCTTAAAAATAGCTAATTAGTGTGATGCTCAGTTTATTTACGAAATAACTAGGTATTTCTTCTGAAATACCTTAATTACACTCTTTAACGATACAAGAACATTCCACGCATGTCTTCGAAATGAGAATGAGGGTTTCTGACTTCTCGCACTGCTGGATTCGAATCCCTCAGAAGACATGGAAGTTGTGTTTGCTTTTCTGTAGATGGTTCTTTCCTTCATGGGGAGCTAGAGGGTCTAAATTAAGGATTTACAGCTCTGGAATGGAAGTCATTAAACCTCGAAGTTAAATATGAGAGGAAAAGAACTCAGTATACGCTTATTAATCTCAGTTATTGTTTCCACCCTAAAGGTTCGCAATAACTAAATTCGTTATAATAACTCTGTTATTGCTTCCATCAAAACGACGAAACGACACTTCGTCATAAATACATACTTACAGCATTATATGTTTGGTAACTTTAAATATTTGTGACTAATCGATCGCAATGTATTTTTCCTCCTCTAGTACCAGTGGTGATTAAATGAGAAGGCATACTATATTTTTTTATAATTTCCTTCTGTATTTCCCATATTTTGCTTTATGAGATCTGTGCTCATTGCGTTCCATGTAACACTTCTCAAACAGGGGCACACGAAAGGAACTTATCCTATAATCCATGTGGCGACAGATGAAGATGCTGGCCTCGACTTAGGTGCTGGAATTTTGGTAACTGGTTCTGCAGATTGCACAGCTAGATCTTGGTCCGTCGACTCGGGTCTCTGTCTCAAGGTAAGCTTTTCATCAAGCAACCCATGTCTATTATTTGCCATCCTTTTTTTTTTCGCATGTTGATACTTCAGAAGATGAGAAACCAATTTCTTTCATGACCTAAATGCTTAGGCATATATGAAATGGATATTAAACTTGTTTAAATTGATCTTAACGCTATTCTGGAAAGAAAAACTATGCATTGAAATGCTTTAAATGCAATTCTTGAACGCTCAGCATAAAATAACTAATTACTACGAAATACTTTTACATTAATCCATAGTATGGTGATGTAATTTTTTTCTGATTATACGAAACTTAAAGCTGAGTAGCCATAAGCCATTATTTTACGGAAAATTAAATAGTATAAGACTAAAACACAGATATACTTTTCCAACAATATTTTCTTTTTTTCAAATCTCAACCCGTTCAAGCTCAACTCTTTGGTTTCCTCCACGGATAATTTATTTTTCTTTTCTTTCAAATTTCAAGTTTCCTTTCTCAGCATGCTTAAAATCGGACAAATAATTTCCTTGTTCCTTATTTTTGAGAACATACTGTATGTTCAAAGGGCAAGTAATAGAAAGTGTTCTTTCCCCAAAACGCCAACAGCTGAGCCTGGAACGGTTTGCCAATCACCCCGACCTGTGCATTAGGAATATATTGTACTGCTCACGTGACCAGCTATTAGAGAATAGTTCTAATATAAATCTTCATAATAGTTCTAATATAAAAATCTTCATTTCACAGGTTTTCGATCCTGAAAACCTGTGTAACTATAATAGTTCTAATATAAAAATCTTCATTTCACAGGCTTTCGATCCTCAAAACATGTGTAACTATAAACAGGTTTTCACGGGTTTTCGAAAGTCATATATATTTCAAAAGCCGTTTATTTTCTAAATTTTATGTTTTATTATCTTTTCATTCCTACATATTTCTTAGTCACGTTATATTTCACAGGTTTTCGATCCCGAAAACCTGTGTAACTATAAATCTTCATTTCACAGGTTTTCGATCCTGAAAACCTGTGTAACTATAATAGTTCTAATATAAATCTTCATTCCATATGATCTAAGAACTATTAGAGAATAGTTTTTAGAGCATTAGCTGTGCATTAGGAATGTATTGTACTGGTGACCAAGCGCCTTGTACCGCTCGACCACCGGAACAGCTGGAAAGTTTTAAAAACACTCTAGAGAATGAATCTTCGAAAAAACTTGTAAACATAAAATACTCTTTAGAGAATGAGTCAAAAAACTGGTTTAACATAAACCGTTTATACATATAATCAATATTTTTCAACTCTAGAAGAAATGTTTTTTCATCAAAGAATGACGCTATGTCTTCACATACCTAAATTTTTCAATATATTCCACAACACCTAACCGTTTCTCTCTAGCTACATCTGAATCTGTTAAAATTATGTACGGGAAGATATCCTACAGGTTCCGTTGCTACAATCGACGCATAGTTGTTACAAAAAATATGCGATGTTTCTTTACGACAACAAACGGCAAAAAAAAACTAAAGGAGTCAATGATTTGCTACCAGAGTGAAAGTGGTACATTAAAGTTAAGTCTATAAGAACTCTCTAATTATAAATCGATCAGTCAGAATAAAATAAAACATGTGCCGCCAACACCACTTACCACGTTATTCTAATTTGTTTTTGTATTACTACATGACTCTCTGGAATCATGAATCCATTTTTCTGTTTAATAGTTCTTGCATTCAGGTATTCTAGCAGTTTATTCACCCTATGTTGTGGTTATCTGAATAATCCAACTGAAAATAAAAGCATTTTCAACTCATTAATGCTTACATTTTACTTTCTGGGGGACCTAACATTATCATAGTGGGTAATTTCGCAATCAATATCTGAAGCTCGTTATAATACATTATTCATTATATTGACAAGTAAATTACACAGGAGAAGAAAAAATACATTCTTTTTTTCGGTTTACTAGTGAAATTAGCTTTGAACCAAAGGACTGACAACGATGTCGCTGTTGAACTGAAAAATGTCCAGGTCGATCCAATAATCGCGCACATCGGCAGAGATGATTGCATAAATCATGTCAATGTCGTTCTAGTTCCGCACCCTACCAACAGATGGCAGGGCAAGACCACCCAAACCGAGTGGCTTGCCTACAAAGTAAATGGCTAACTGCACGCTCATATAATCCCCCTTCTATATTACAAAGGTCAACTGCATTGGGAGGGAAAAGTCCGTTAGAAGAAAGATAGGATTGTCTGCACGGGCCAGGTGTTATTGGAAGGAAAAGAGGACGGCAGTTTTCTAATTGTTTAACAGATACCTACTAGCTGAAGAATCAATTTTCATCGTTGTTATGGGTTGACTCTGGTACTTATGCTGAAAGAACAACAAATGCATGTGAAGTATTTCATGCACGATTCAGCAGTAACTTTTACCGTGCTCATCCAAATACACACCTTTGTCGAAATTATAAAGCAAATTCGAGTACAGGGTGTCCCACTCACTACGGAACCCGGCATTTCTTTAATAATATTAACAAAAATGAAGATATTGCAACGAAATTTGAAGTGAACTTACTTCATTTCGTGCGAAATGTGATGACATCACAACATGTGCTGGAAGTGACCACCATTTGAGACCCAGAGAGCGTTGAACCCTGCGCTATCCGCCAGCCAACCGAAGTGCTCCTTAGTGGCAGACACATTCCTAAGTGTGGCGCCATTGAGGAGCAGTCCGCTAGCCAGCCAGACGCTCCTCTCTACTGCTTTGTTATGCCATGTAGCTGAGCGTATCTACACAATAAGGTTGTTGATAGTGAGTACTCGGACTCGTGGCTGTTCGCGTACGTGTGAAAATATATCGGTATACTCTGGAGGAGCGAGTATTTATTGTTTGCACTTAATGGAAAACAGAATCGATAAAGCCTTGTCAACAGCAATTCCTGGGGGCGTTTGCAGGCAGACATCCGCCGAGCAAGTCCACCATTTGGGTATTGTGGAAGAAATTGGAAACCAAGAGGACTTTATTAAATGACCATGCAAGAGGATCGTTTCCTCGTCCACAAATGTCCAAGGAAACGATCCAGAATGTAAAAAGCCGAATACTTGAGTCTCCCAGGAAGTCACTTCGCCGACTGTCACAGGAAACAGGGTTGCCCAAAAGCACTTGTCGACGTGCTATGAAAAAAGCGAAGCTTCATGCGTACTGTGTCTCCGTGGTCTACGAACTGAAAGAGCCTGACCACGTGAAACGAGTGACATACTGTTGATGGTTTCAGACATTCCTTCAGGAAAATCCAGGCATTCTGGACTACACGTGGTTCTCGGACGAGACGTGGTTTCACCTGTCCGCATATGTCAATTCTCAAAATTCCCGTATTTGGGCCAAAGAAAATCCCAACGCGATACATGAACAGCCCCTCCATTCACAGAAAATTGGTGTGAGATGACCTGGCGCCGCATAATTGGTCCCATTTTCTTCGATAAAACCATCACGACAGCTGCATATATGGAAATCTTCAATACCTTTGTAAATCAATTGGAAGACGAAGAACTCTCCGTTGGATATTACCAGCTTGATGGAGCGACATCACACAGATCACACACTAGTATGGCCAAAATTCAGTCCTTTTTCGGCGACCGCGTCATTTCGAAGGGTCTATGGTCACGGCAGTCGCCCGCTCTGACGCCTCCTGATTACTTTTTATGATAATATCTAAAAGGAAGAGTTTACCAAAAGAAACCGCGAACCATAGAGGCCTTGAAAGCAAACATCACCGAAGAAATTCAAGCAGTGACGGCGGACGTACTGGCAAGGACTTTACACAATATGGTGCGCAGGGTTCAATGCTGTCTGGACACAAACGGTGGCCACTTCCAGCACATGTTGTGATGTCATAATATGTCGCAGGAAATGAGGTAAGTCCCCTTCAAATTTCTTTGCAATATCTTCATTGGTGTTAATATTATTAAAGAAATGTCGGGTTCAGTAGCAAGTGGGACACACAGTAGATGTTTACACATTAAAAAATAATGTTAAAGTGCAGAAAACAGTAACCAATGTAAAGTACAAAAAGAGGAAAGAAATTGGCGATAGTTTTGTAGAAAAGTATAAAAAGAAAGAAATTACAAAAATGGGCTTTCTAAAATGGGTCTCTTACTATTACAAAAAGCAAAAATGACTACTGGGGGACGTAGAGCCAGCCTCCTCGTGGTGTCCCCTGGGTAACGTCAAGAGGCCCTGAAAGGCGTACAGATCGGACCATCTCTGATTCCGCCTTTTTTTATCTTTCCCATGCAGTTAGCGTAGTTTTGCATTTCTTGCCGTGCAGTTGACCAACACCGTGGCTACGTGCTCAGTGACACGTATGGATTATCTTCAATGTATGGTTGTTCATGGAAGGAAAAGCATGTTTTACTCCCAGGAGCAGAGGATTTTAATTGTTGAGGAGTATTTCGCCAAGCGATCTTATATACATATTGATGAGAGTTTCCGTCGTAAGTACCCGGATGCTGCCGTTCTGAATAATTCAACTATTAAAACAATCCTAAACTTTTTTCGTGAAACATGAAGTGTGGGAGATAGGAAGAACAACAGAAGATGCAGTGTGTTGGCGGCAGTTCAACTGGGCGAAGTGGAAACTGGATTACAATATATTTTTACAAAGAGTCTAAGATAACTTGCATTGCGAGCATGGTATGATACCCCGCTTGCACTGCAAATTTTCGTATCTTCTGAGCACTGCCATAAGATACTACGGGTATCTTACGGCAGTGCTCAGAAGATACAAGGAAATTGCTCTTTCATGCATATTATGTTCAATGTGTCCAGGAACTGAAACAACCAGATGTTTGAAAACGTTATGAATACTGTGCATGGCTTCATTCATTTGTAGAACAGCCTGGAATGGCGACGTTAGATCTACTGTTTCTCAGTGATGAGGCGTGGTTTCATCTCAGCAGATACATAAACAATCAAACGAACAGGTATTGGTCCGCTGAATACCCATATGTGCTTCATGAAACACCTCTGCACTCTGATGAAGTTGATGTATGGTGTGAGATGTCACGTCGTCGTATTATTGGTACCATTTTTTTCGACATGACATTAAATAGTGAACGGTACCAGGACATAATCTCACAGTTTATTGCTCTACTTGAGGTTGAAGAATGTGACTTCTGGTTCAAACAAGATGGCGCCACATGCCACACGTCAAACACAATCATGACCTTTTTACGGAATTTTTTCTGGGAGCGTCTGATATCTCAAGGACTGTGGCATCCAAGGTCTCATGGCTTATTGCCGGCAGATTTTTTTATGAGGGTACTTGAAAGGTGTGGTGTACAAAAATAAAACGCCGCTCCGGTGACGCAGTGGTCTAAGCGATAGCTTCTGGTCATTCGTCCGAAAGGGGTCCGGGTTCGAATCCCGGTGAGGCATGGATGTTGTGCTTGTCTTACGGCACTGGCTCTATCCCTTTCCTGGAACCAGTGGCCCTGAATTAGGGACAGACGACTGCTTTTAGCCCAAAGAGTTGCTCACTGTGGTCGTTAAACCTCCAATCAAAAGAAAAAAATAATAAAACACGCACCCTGCAAGAACTGCAAAACAACATTACAACTGCTATTGCCGGCATCAATGTAGAGCTTTTACGCAAGGTGTCGTCCAGTAAAATGTGCTCGCACTTGTATTCAAGTTAAAGATGGACATTTCGAGCACTAGTTGCAGGAGTTTGCTACGCCAGATAAGTACTGTACATTAAACGTCCTTTCCTTATATGTATATTGAGTACATAGTACAACAGCACAACCGACTTTGATGTGCGTCCTAATTGGGCCACTTTGATGTGCGTCCTAATTGGGCCATTTTGATGTGCATCTTAATTGGATCACCCTGTAGAAAATCTATTTAACATTTTTTTTTTCAAATTTTGTCAGACATTTCCCAAAACATTCTTTAAACGTTCTGTAACACAAGACTACAAATTATTCTAGGAATTACATACCAATTGCATTCACTAATTTATTGAACACATCTCTTGGAGTCGAGAAAATGCAAATAGTCTCACCCTAATTCACAGCTCCAGTGGCAGAGCGGTTATAGGAGCTGGTTTCTAGCTAGTCGTCCGAATCCCGGATAAGGCGCCTGCGCACAATAATATGGCGCTTCCCCACAATGTTATGGCGCCTGCCCCAGTGTATTGGCATTAGACCAATCGTACAATCAATGATATTTTTTTTCTATTTTTAAAGAATGAACAATAAGTTAAGTTACTCTCCTTATACCGTTTCCAGATAAGATTTCCATCATCAGAATTTATGTTTAACCAGATATATTTTACTGTTTACAGCACATAAAGCAATTTAGTAAATATTCAAGGTTTAAAGTCTTGTAATTCATTTAATAATTAAACAGTTCAAATTTTTATAGCTTGAAGAATATTATAAATTTCATATTAAAAATTATTTACAAAACATTTATTGGCATACGAAATCCTACAGTAGACGATTTATGATATCTCTCAAAATTTTTAAACATAAAAAATAACTTCTGCTATAGTGGAAAATATATACATTTTATTTTTTTTATTTTCCCATTTGTCCACAATTACATAAATTGTATTTGGCACGTTGTTGAACACTTTGAAGGTCTGAATTTCATGGAAATTTGACAACCTCCTTAAGTTAAATGACAAAATTTCTCTCAAATCCAACACATTTTAAATGCTCTTAAATAGAAGAATACTTAACGTTGGCGTTAAACATGAAGACAGCATCTGGAAGGGTCGGGTTATTTTCGTTTCTGACACACAAGGAGGACACCATTGCCCTCCAGCAACACAACCCACTGCATTTAAACTAAGAAAGAAACCCCCTGAGGCATTTTAACATCCTGCATCCCCATTTCACTCAGAATCCGCTGTAAGTGAAATCGCGCCCATGCATTTGCTCATTCATGCCTGCTGTGAACACTAATTGTGGAAATAACCAATTTCTTCAACTGCAAGTTTCGATGGACGGAGTTTACGAAGAGCTTGAAGCCCGCATTCTAGACAGCTTAACCCAATGGGCGACAACACAGGTTCCAATTGCCAGCTCACAAGGCATAGTGTTCGAATGCTCTAGCATCTGCATTGGTAAGATCCAGCAGCTTTCAACACGAAATTAGAATTTTGTCTTTTATGAGTATATTACTTATCATATAAGAAGAACCTTACAAATTGTATTCAAGTTTTGAGGATCATCGATTAATCAAGTGCCGTCAATTTATTTATTTATTAAACTTATCTCCCACTCAGTAGTTTATTGGTTTTCTCCCGAATTCTAACTTCCAGCACTTCAAGGCAGCATTCCACTTCCGAGAAAGGCATTTCAGATGTCGTGTTAGTCCTTTCCCTTCCCAGTAACAAGGAAAGGCCCTATCAGTTGAGAGTACTAGGTCTGCTTTTCACAACAATTTCCCTTTATTCTCCAAAGCGTCGATCTACTAGGCTCTCACTCAAGCCAACCTGTCTTCAGACTCAGAGTAAAATAAAAAAACTCTCCTACAGTCTAGACGCTAAAATTTCACGGACTTGCTCAGATAAAACTCAAGTGTTCGTACTCTATCGAAAGGTAATTATCTGTGCATTTGTATTGTGGCATCGCCCACAGATCACTTGTCTAGTCCTGCTGGGAGTGAGTTTAAAAACTGACATTTTCTTTGTTCTTACGGTTCAAGTTTCCTCTCTTCCTCCGAACTACTAGCCCCAAATTTGTAACGGATGACTCTTTCTTGTCCTAGATGTTCAGAGCGGGCGTTCGACTCCCCACTCCTCCCCGAATAAATAAATATTTCCTCTAGCTTCAAAACAACGTAGTATAAAATCCTCCTCTGGCTTCCTTCCTAACAAGCCTAGAAGATTATAGCCTGTGCCTTCAGAACATGAAAGCGATGAAGAAATCACTGCGCATATTTCAAAAATTCTTGACCATTGTAACAACGGTTGCCTACTGTTTGGAATCACAAAACCGTTTTTAGATTTAAGGACATCATTAACAACACTTATGAAGAGGACATTATTTTTTTCTTGTGTTTTTGAACATCATAAAGTCTCCATAGAAATGCATTGCTAAACTTCCAACCATCCAACTAGCAAATGCAAACAAATTAAGAATCTACTTTGTGTACTTCGTCTCGTCTAAATGCAATGCTTGTAACCTTGATTGAGTATCACAAGTCCTCATCCAGTGTATGTTTCTTGTACTGATTTGGTTGTTTTTCTGAACCTTTCATGTAATTTCATCTCTTTACTTCACTTTTTGATAGATTTTCCGGGGACACACCGCACCTCTAAACTGCTTAGCGATGGACGACTCTAAAGAAACTTTGTACACCTCTGGCGGAGATGGAGTCATCCGCAGCTGGAACCTCATGAGCGGAGAGAGTTTAAGAGAGATGCGAGGACACGAGGGCCCAGTCTTCTGTCTGCTGGTCAGTGTGAATGATATGATGATGAAATTTTGCATAGTAAATTCGCTCACCATACTCAGCTTCTTTCATATCACGACAAAATCGCCAAACAAATCCTACCTCATGGGATACATCACTTGACTTTATTAGCAGTTAAGCTAGAAATTAGATGCTGTGATCTGTAGTAGTTGGCCACGTGACAGGGTGTCACAAGATCCGCCCAAAGATTATGTTGTAATCTGGGAGTTGTCCTAATAAAAACAGAAGAAATACTAGCAGCTAAGTGCATCAAGTACAACACTTAGGTCAATACATCAAAATAAGAAGATAGTGTGATACGCTGTTAAACTTCCTCAACAAGAAGTACAGCACAGATCCAATTTTTTTAGATTTTAAGAAACCACCACGATCAACCATAATGGCATAAATAGTCGCCCGTCCCTAATTTAGGACCACAGGTTCAAACGAAGGGACAGAGCCAGTACAGTATGACAAACACACCACCCATTCATCATCCAAGATCACGTAAGAATGGTTAGAAGCTTGCACTTCAGACCACTCGGCCAAAGGCTTGGCGAGTGTAAAATACATATTTTTCGATGAAAATGGTATGGATGACCCAGTAAAATTAAAAACAGTTTCTCGCTCAAAAAGGTTTTCTCCACACTAATACTCAGACTAGTAAATTGAAAAATCAGATGTCATCTTCTCTAACATGCATTCCACATTTTGATAAAAGTAGCTCTACAAATACTCATATATCTAAAACCAGTGACATAGACATAGTTATGGTATGCAAACGAACTTACGAACTTACGCTCTTCTTTCAAACTGAAGAGCGTAAGTTAGACTTACATCACACAGTTCCAGAGCACAACTTCTCCTGTTCTCAAGGACTCTTTGTGGCCTACACTTTGTTGTCCCGAACATTTCGGCCGAACAATAATAGATTACCGTTCTAACATACTGTTCATAGTACCAGTATTTTAAATTGGTAACCAGAATTTTCACCTCTGTATATACGAACTATGAATGGTCTACCGACTGATCATCCGAATTTCTCCCATGTTCCAGACCGACATGGTGAATCGGCGGTGTTTCTGTCATATAGCCCTGGTTCTATCCCTTCCCTGGAACAAGCGGTCTTAAATTCCTTGTCAGGGTTTCTTAACATTTTAGCTGCCCCGTACCCCGATACAGCAACTCCATACCTCACTAATATAAATTCATTGGTCATTGTCGTTAATTTGAGCTTTAAAAACTTAAATTTATAAATAGCTCCTGTACCACCAAGTGGTAAAGGAACCCAGGTTAATAATTCTAGCCTTGAATGTGCATGAGGTAATATTAAACCCTGAAATTTCGCCCCGGTGACCGAGTGGTCAGAGACGAAGGTTTCTCACAAGTCGGCTGAGCTGGACGCTGGTCGAGTCCGATGTGAGGAATAGGTGGTGTGTTTGCTTTGCCTCACTAGCTATCTCCCTTTTCTGAAACCCATAGCCCTAAATTAAGGACAGCCGACTGATTACATCTCTCAGAGATGCTCATGTTGGTCGTTAAAGCCCGGAACGAAAAAGATACATGAAACAAAGTAACAACTGAAGAAAATCCCCCGTACTTTTTATAATAATTATGCGGAGTCAATACAACTCCTCATAATTATTATAAAAAGTAAGAGACTTAATACACATGGCAGTGTTTATTACTCTTTTTTTCCGAAAACAAATCCTGTTGATCTGATATTGAATTTTTCTTCTGATTAACGGAGAGATGTTTCTACAAAACAAACCGAATCTCTCCAAAATTCATTTAAAATTGATCTCCCACCATTTCACTTCAAAAGTCATAATTAAGTTTGAATATTTTTTTTGAAACTATTTAAGGTAACTTGGGGGTACAGAATAAAAATTTGAAATATCACCGCATATCTGTGTGTTTGCTGAAGGCAAATTGATACTCATTGTAAGTTTACGGAAAAGCATTTTATTTCGACTGCGGCCCCTGCGTGATAAGAGATGCTTTAAATTGTGTTGAAGGTGCAAAATAGGAAGAAAACTAGTCTCTGTAATTGATACGGAATTTTCATAGGAGAGGAACACGAGGAAACATCGCGTAAAACACACAGGAGTGAGACAGTGTTGGACTGCTACGCTATGGGCGAATTTCTTTCTGCCTGACCAGCAATGTGCACAACGAACTGTTTGTAGGATGTTATTTCTCGCTGAACATTTTGCTATTGCACATACTCTTAAATAAAATGTTGACAATTTGGCAGCCGAATAGTGAGTTTGGAACTGATCGAAACACAGTGTTACGTATTTTCAACCGCTCACAAGATGTTGATAAAGCTCGGTTAAATCGTTTTGACGCTTTGCGTTGCTCCATTACAGGGTAACTGAGGAGGTTAAACGGCAAGCTTCGCAAGCCTGTTTTTTATCTGTTTTTGATTTTGCTGCAATTACAATAGAAAATCCTTGAGCATAAGCTTTGAATTTGATGTTTTGGGTGACTTGGTTTCTTTTAGATTCCATTAGATGACAAAGTTTTGAGACTACATGAAATATAGGGAAAACAAATGGCCAAATCGTTGCGACAATGCAACAAAATTAGCATGCTGATATAACCATGTGTCTACGGTATGTTTGGAATCACTCCAAGAGCATCTCTGGCTACAGGGAGTCACTAGTCCCTAATTTGGTGCCACTGGTTCTAGGAACGGCAGAAAACCGGTGCCATAGAACAATTATACCTCCCATGCGTCATCTAGGACTCAAGTCAGATCTCAGTTCGGACGATTAGCCAGAAGCCCACACCTGTGTCTTTCTGGACACCGGAGCATCTGAAAAATATTAAGCAAAAGGTGAGAATGAAAACTAATGAAGCTCTGTGCGCTTTCTGGTCACTGCTCTGCATTTTTTGTTCACTCAGCCAGATGTCCAACAATGTCAGTACGAATAAATGTCCTTAAATTAATGTACGCGGAATCCTGTATGTTCAACAAGTTTACTAGAATTTCCTACGAAGTGCAGTCCAAGCTGATGTTAGCACGTGATTTCTCCTCACCTAGCGGTAGGGTGATACTCAAACAATTCAGTACAGATTTTGTTATTTTTCTACTTTTCACCAAACCAGATTTCAGAATATTAAAGCCTTTGAATGCCTCATAACCCCATCAGAAAAGTCCAAACTGACGACATTTATTTCTGAAACCATTATTTCTTTCTTTCGCGGTAATCAGGCGTTTGATCAAATCATTACTTCTTGATCGGATTTTTCCTTTCGCAGAATATTATTTAAATACAAACACAGCATAGAAAGGATATGTAAGTTCGTCTAAAATATGTTTGCCAATATTCTTTATTGCATCAATAAATGTTTTCATAAGCTGACTTGAAAGATCCAAGTACACACTTCAAGAAACAGATATATGGAGCCATAAACCAAATGCGACATTATTAATATCCCTCTTCCCATCGATAAGACGTTCTTGTTTCTTAAAAATCTAGTAGGTGGCAATGTTGTTTCAAGGGGAACAATTTTTCTCACGAGTATTAGTGGAATAACAGAGCAAAGCAGTTTGAAAAGTAGTAAATCAATTCTTCCATATCATTCAGATAAAAGTAGAAAAGCACTCAGGGCCTTTTAAAGGTTCTGTCACATGCTCATGTGGATTTTTGATTACCCAGACTTTTATTGAAATTCAATCCTATTCCACAGAATAATCGCCACCGCATTCGGTGATCTTTTCTTAACGATCCGATGTGTCGTCAGTGCCCTCTTCGAAGAATATGCCGTGCAATTTAATGCCACAGCATCCTTTTATCTCTCGTCACTTCTGGGGATGGTCCAAAACGTACGCTGAGATTTTCTCAGGAGAGGAAGAATAATGAGAATCCTAATAATATGCGTTAAAAGATTATTATATTCGCTATTGAGGGAACGAAAACCACAGCGAAACTAATTTAAAATTATCATCATGCGAGGAACCGAATAGTTTTACTCATTGCAGCCGTAATTCGTTATGTATGTTCAAGGATATGACAGCTATAGAAACATTTACCTTTTTTTACTGCAACAAAATTTTTAAATGTATAAAGTGTGCTCTTGAGTTTTTTCATAAGGACCACATTTAAGGCGTTCAAAGCAAATCACAAAAAAAGTGCGAAAAATAAAAGACGTTTCAAAGTAAATCAGCGAATGAGAGACACAAATATTTCATTAATCAGCTAGATGCATTGCAGGAGACAAATCCCAAGGAAATGAGAGTAGTGAAAGAACTTAAAGGTTATGCCAAAACCCGCTACTGATGCGCACTCACACAGGTAAAGAAATAAATAAAATAAAACCCACGAGACGCACACGAACACCGGGTTTCTTTGAAAAGGGCGACAGTGAAAGAATTAAAAGTTTGAAAGACAATAATTTTTAAGTATTTTTGAGTCGAACGCTGCTGGATTTAGTTTATAATCTAAGGATTTGAGCAATAGGAATACCTTTCAAAATAAGATGCATTCCGTGAAATTTGGCTTACATATCTGCATTTTCGTGATTTAAATTCAGAATTTGTTCATTATGGTCATGACATCGTTATGCGCGCGCTCTTGGTAAATATGTTCTACTCTGGACATTTCTGAAATAGGAGGGAAAGAAACAGATGTAAATATTCTTTCAGAGTATTATAACATTCACGGAACACTTAAAAACGAATATGTTATTCAAAATTTAGCATTTTTTTTAATTGTCCGGCAGGGAAAGAATTTATATAATAATGCAAGGAACTGTACACAAACTATACATAAGATAGTAGTACTATACTAGTTATTTGAATTTATTGGAGTAGATAAAATCAAGGTTTCCAAGCTTTCGCACGTCAACCAGATGGCTTTTTCAAAGAAGGTCGACAGCAAACTGCTTTAACATCCGACTATGGTAAATAAAACCAAGAATTCAAAGGCACATAATCACTGGGCATTTTGGTGCATTGCTTTGGAAAAGGTGTTTCCACAAGGAACTTCATGAAAGCCATTGTGCAACATTACTCACATGTCTGAAGTTACTATCTGCAATATGACTTAAAATTTTGATATTTAAATATCAGACGAGTGAGTCCGACCGGGTAGTGAGAAATTTGTTTGCTAACCACCGGGTCACCATATTTAATATCGCTTTCCAAAATTCATTACTGCATGGTCGCTATGTGGTTTGCAGCTTTTTTAAAAAGTAAGCGATGTATTCTTTTACAGCAATCTTTATCAGCAAAGAAAACTCATGGCTGCGTTGTGTGTATTATCACATTAGTGACAGATCTGTATTTTTTACGTATTTCAGCGAAAAGCATGCCTTCGTACCACAAATTTCGAAAATTATTTGCTACTTAAATGAAACCTGGAAACAAAGTGGTTCTTACCTTTGTTCAAGGTATTGATGCAAAAATAATTTTTTGCCATTTCGATTTCACACCTCCTTGTTTGCTCCAAGATATGCCAACGCATATCTTTCTTTACAAATAATAGAACATTAAAGAAAGTGAATCGATGTACTTGGCATGTGGTGCTAGCAAAAATGTTGCTGATATCTTTTCTAGAGTGGAAAATAAATGAGAGAATTTTCAAGAAACCTTAAAAACAAATTAATTGCGAGAGAAATAAAAATCTGTGGGGGTTTTTTTTGTTGTTGTTGTATCACGGTACGGCACCGGGAGCAACTTTGAGAGCTACAAGCAACCGCTCGTTCCTAATTTAGGGCCACTGGTTCCAGGGAAGGGAGACAAATTCACTACCCATGCCTCATCTCGGAGGATTGCCCAGAAGCCAGCGCCTCAACCACTCAGCCACTGGGGTAGCAAAAAATTCTGTACAGCCGAACAATCATGCGGAAGGGCAGGATATCTATGGATTGCAATAGTTTCTAATATTTGACATGATTTTCAAAGACAAGTATATTCGAAGAATCTTGTCGTGCCAGAGCTATAGATAAAAAAGAAGTGTTTCATTAATTTCAATACATTGCGCACCTTCACCTACAATTGTTTTATATCATCTGTTTTGGGAATAGACTGCTCTTGGAAACGGTTTTTGCGAGTATTTTATTACAACCCCTTCACCTGCATTCGACTTGAGATGTAATCAAGGACAGTTAGTTCATATACTAGTTTGTACGATTCAGTTTGAGGCAGAAAAAAAGTGCTTGTATTCAGAAAGCTCAAATAAGCATATCACACCTTTATTATTGTACAGCCGTGAAAAAATAGTTGATGGAATCATTGGTGGAAGGGCTAGCTGTCCTCGCAAAGAGATCAGCTTGGCAGCATCGCCTACGAGATGCGGTACCAAATAGTTCGATTGCGATAACATACGAGAAGAGCTGTTCCCATCTGGCTCTCTGCCTGCTGGGGTATCTGAGGGTCAATGATTCGATTTTATAAACTCCACTTTCTCCCTCTATGGCACAAACAACTCGCGTCACAGAACAAAAGAGCTTCTTTGATATCAGAACAGCCGAGAGATAAGAACAGTTAAGAAAATCGATTGAAACATATCAAGATCTGTTAACATAAAATTACAGCATCATACCGGAGGAGAAAAAAATATTGATATCATATTATTATATCTTTCGAAATTTACAAGATGAAGTTATGAAAACCCATTCAAACGAGTCTATCGTAAACTGCGTACAAAACGGTTGAAGAAGATCCTAACCTATATAATCAAATAAAACTGACTTTCCAAATACAGTTTTTGGTGAAAACACCCCACTGAATAAAAATCATTTAAACATATCAAAAGGTCTAAATGTAAGGTCCGCTATGTATCGGCTTACAAGAATGTGAAAACTTGAACATTCGGCAATAGTTTGTGCAAAGCAAGCATTTGCTTTTAAATTTTATTATTTACCATATGAAAAAAAGGAACTTCAACCCGCGGCGTGATTTCATTTAGTTTGCAGTTAGCAGCAGGTATTATGATCTTAAATACAAAACGTTTCTAATCTGACACATGGGCGACAGAAATAATCACAAATTAAAGTTGTCCAAAAAATAATACTGGTTAGAATACGTACTTTTAATATATATACTGAATAGCTGTAAAACCCGTTGAGAAAAGAATACAACGGGTTCTAGAAATCACTTATTGCTATTCAAGCGTTTATTAACAACGTTGGAAAATATCTTTGTACACAATATGTTTTTTAATATTTTTCCAGAATCTGGGAGTAGTTCTCTTTGTTCTGGCCCATGGACTACTTTAACTGGGACATCATCAAATAGGCGAACTCTTAACAATGCAACATAGAGTTGTTCATGTCTAAGCACTGGTTCAGGAAGGTAGAGAGCTACTTTCTCCAGTGTTTGGCCTTGAGACTTATTAATGGTCATAGCAAAGTCGAGTTTTATAGGAAATTGTCATCGTCTTAATGTAAATGGGAGGTCTATAACAGAAGGTGCGAGGTCAATTCGCGGAATAAAAACAGTTTTACCACATGCTGAGCCTGCGAGTACTTCTGCAATGGCCAAATTGGGTTTTAGTTCTTTAATTATCAGTCTGGTTCCATTGTATAAACCTCATTGTGTATTGAGGTTTGTCAGGAGCATGATAATAGCTCCAATATTTGTTTTCTTTTTTTGATTGGAGGTTTAACGACCACCGTGAGTAAATAAATGCGCTATAAGCAGTCGCCCGTCCTTAATTTATAGCCACTGGTTCCAGGGAAGAGAGAGAGCCAAGGCTGTAAGACATACACAACATCACTGCCTCACCGGGATTCGAACCCGGACCCCTTTCGGACGAAAGATCAGAAGCCATCGCTGAAACCACTGAGCCACCGGAGCGGCCAGTCCAATCTTCAACTTCAGTGTGTGAAGTGACATTCCTGATGGAGTTTGCTCATTTAAAAACTCTATAGGATAATACCGTTCAGTATTTTCTTCGCTGTCGGCACCAATTAAATCACAGCTTAAGTATGGTCTATAATACAATATCAGCCTCATTAGATCTTGGAGCATTATAACGCCTTTGATCATTTCTACGATCTTGAATAATAGCCATTGATACATTAGAAGGAACAGCATTATTCATTTGAGTATCTTGTATACTCTCTTACTCGACTTCATGAAGCGTTTTACATTCTTCCACAAATGGATTATTTTCTGTCATGAATGTACTAAGAGTTTGTAACAGATCTTTATTGCCCTCACTATTTTCTCGAATTTTCACTCTTTGGGCAGCAGCCTCATCAGAATCCAATATGTATAATTGCTCGTACTTTTTCTGTTCACCATTATCAGGATGCAATGATCTTGCACGATGATTGAGTGATCTATTTATTGTAAAACAATAAGGCCTATAACCTGGTGGAGGAGCCATTTGTATTCCGATCGATGCAGATGCAAGATAACTATTAATTGGCCGTATGTTAGCCATAAAGTTTTTAGAATGCTTATGCTGATTTCATAAGTTGTTCAATTAATGGGGTAGTGCGAATAGGATCTAATTTTACTGCTCCTTTTGAGCAACATCTAGAAAATTTACTATCTAGAGGTCTTTCTCCGGCAAAGTTTCTGGCTTTACAAATTTCACAAATTTGCTCAAAAGTGCCACGTGAGTGTCTCACTACAGTCTTTTCATCACATGACGTGTAGCATTTGCTTTGTTGTTGTCTGTTTGTTAATGTCCTCTGAACCTCTCGAGCGCAGCTGTCATTCATTTGTTCGGCGGTCGTGTTTTGTGCCTCTGCAATATGTACATTTGTCATGCGCTAAGATTCAGTTTTAATTTGTTCCGGCGTCATATTATTAGTACGACGATCACGCAAACGTCGAACTTCAGAACTTCTTTCAACTGCACTGCATTTTTGTCTTTTTTTTTTCTGGCATGTTCGGCATTTCGGAAATTAACATCTTGTCTTTCGACTGCAGTGCGTTGTTCGCACCTTGCTTGATCGTAATAGGCTTTTTGTTTCTTATTGGTGGCTTAACGACCACCATGAGCAACTCAATAGGCTATAAGCAATCACCCGTACCTAATTTAGGGCCACTGGTTCTAGGGAAGGGAGAAACCCGGTGCCGTAAGACAAACACAACATCCATGCCTCACGGGATTCGAATTCGGACCCAGCTCGGACGAATAAGCAGAACACTGCGCATTCGCAGTGTTCTGCTCATTCGTCACTGAGGCACCACTGCGCCACCGGAGCGGCAAATCGGCTTTGCGGCGTTTGTCTTCAATCTCTTCATCTAATGAAGGAGGTAAATTTCTTTTTTGACGCGGCATAGGCGAGGTTTAAAACAACAGTGAAGTTCGCGAGGGACACTAACGTTCGTCCTTGCCTTACTTGAAATAAAAGTGATCCAGGTCGTCGCAAGTGCGTATTAAAATTAATAAATTTATAAGTATTAACGGCTATTAAATATTTTTAGAAGGAAAATACATGAAAAAATAATAATCTTGTATGTTTAGATAAATACATAATAAGCATCTTACAGCTTAGAACTGTATTCTTCCACTTCCACCTCACTCGAAAACAAAAAACAAAAAAAAAAAAACTCTAACTTCGAACGAAAGAAAAAAGATGTAATCAAAACGTTAAACAGGAACGGTTACAGATAACACGGTGTGAGCACCGGAATATAAACGTTCGTCTTTTCTGGATAAACAGCGTAATGAAGCACATCAAGAGTATGTAAAGTAGAACCAAAATTCCTGGCGTAGTTTTCCTATTTCTTAAGAGTTGACCGTGTGGCGTAACGCACCTGACGTCATTTAAGAATAATTTGGATGAGATGACGTCACACCATCAGCTGTGTTCTCTGTTGCTATGACAACAAAACAAAGTGATATACGTGTGAACTGTGCGTGTGTAGGTGATGACGTCACCTGCACGAAAACACGAAAGCTAATCGTGACGTCACAAACATTTGTTCCTCGGTTGTTGCTATGACGACTTAAAAAAGTGATCCATGTCGTCGGCAACGTAGCCTTTTATATATTAGTATGAGTAATTTAATACTTCAATAATATAATAGTACTTTAACATAATACTGGTGAGAATAAGCATTTTTAATGTATTTATGGATGCATGCATGCATGCGTGATGCCAAAATGGATAATACTGGTTTACACCGATGAGTCATTACTTTATGACCACCCCCACCTTAGAGAAATGAGCAAACCTGGAGACCGAGCGGTGGCGCAGGTGGAATTCACAGAGCATTACACAGTCATTTGCAAAAGTTTTAGACCACCTGTTGGTATTAGGAGATTTCTGCCGATTGCGTCAGCTACTGTCTGTATTACTCCACTTCCTGTCAGTGTTGCATCATCCTACAGCGGCAGTTGTTGGTAGAGTTGGGGTAACCGTACGAGCGTCAGTTTGCTTCTCGTTTTCATGCTGAGAGGTTTTGTACGTATTTTCTATGTAGCGAAAAATGGGCAAAAAAGCGTCATTAAGTGTTACTCAGAGGACATAAATAGTGACTTTATATTATGAAGGATACTCCGAACGTGACATAAGCAGAAAGGACAATGTGAGAAAGACAGATATTCATAATGCGATCATTAAATATCGAGATATGGGTGAATTTAGCGACCTGAAGAGAAGTGGAGGTCAAAGGAAAACAACCCCATATGATGACAATACCATAAGGCGAATAGCTATGCGTTCTCCGAGGAGTTCGTGCAAAAACGTCAAGGCCTTTCTACACTCAAAAGCGTCAGATATTAGTATCAGCACTGTTTCCAGATGTCTTGGCAAAGTGTTTGGATTAAAGTCTTAAAAACCTGCAGATAAATCTAGACTAACATCTGTCATGAAAAAGAAGAGACTCCAGTTTGAGAAGGGTCATCAATCGAGGACTGCTAAAAATTGGAGCCAAGTTCTTTTCTCCGACGAATCAACTGTGCGTCAATTTGAATAACGTAAAGCACATGTTCGACGACCAAAAGGCAAATGTTTGATGAAAATTACACCATTAGCATCGTGAGACATTCGCCTAGTCAGATGATATGGGGTGCTATGCCAGCATCCGGTACGGCTTCATTATCGTTTTTGCCGACAGGCACTACCATGACTGGTCCTTTTTATATGGAAATGTTACGTGAGAAGCTGTTAACTCACATTGTAGTTCACAGATGCACAATCTTTATGCATGATGGTACTCCATGCCACAGATCAAAGACAGTAAAGGACTACCTGCAGAGGAAAAACTGGCCCGGTAATAGTCCAGACCTTAACCCCATAGAAAATATGTGGACCATTTTATATAATTCCCAAGGTTTGATCGACGAGGTAAAGTACATATATATATCCAATGTATATATATCCCAAGGTTTGATTATATATCAAATGTATATATATCCCAAGGTTTGATTATATTCAAATGTATATATATCCCAAGGTTTGATTATATTCAAATGTATATATATCCCAAGGTTTAATCGACGAGGTAAAGTACGCGTGGTGCAAAGACATTTTAAGTGACTACTGCCAATCCCTCATTGAGAGTATGCCACATTGTGTTCCGTCCGTTATAAAAGCAAAGGTGGCCAGACAAAGTACTGATTTCGTTTTTTTTTTTTTTGTGTTCTAAAGAATTTAATTATTCATCTGTGGTTTCATTTCTTCAATTATCTCTCACTAGTAATTAGTTGTTTCTTTGAAAACCTTAATTTTCAATAAACTGATAGGTGGTCTTAAACTTTTGCAAATGGCTGCATATATACAACCCGACGACCGGCTTTCGGCTAGTAATCAGAGTTTGATAAAGGACAAACTGTGATGGCACGGCACCTCGGAACTACGATTTCGGAAACGGCGCAGCTTGTGGGTTGTTCACATGCCATGTTGTGAGTACGTATCAAAAGTGGTGCACATATGGCCAAATGACGAACCGTCGTCCAGCCGTGTGTTGACCGCAGCTCACTGATGCCGGAGGGGATCGGAGACTGTCGCGCATTGTTCACAGCTACCGCAGGGCCACACAGTGCGATAAACCACCAGCGGCTACAATAGTGGTGATCAAGGCAATGTATCACAGAACACAGTTCATCGTAGCCTTCTGCGAATGTGCCTTCGTAGCCGAAGACCCAGCGGGGTCCGCATGCTCACTGCACGTCATCGCCAACAACGCATGAAATGGGCCCAAGATCATCGAGATTGGACCTTGGATGAGTGGAAAAAACTGGCTTGGTCTAATGAATCAAGATTCCTGGTGCATCACGTAGACGGCCGAGCGTAGATACGATGATTACCAACGAAGACTATGGCAGCTGGATGCACTGTGTGACGGAAACAGGCCGGCGGAGACGGTGTTATGCTGTGGGAGATAGTTTCTTGGGACATTTTAGTCCCCAATAGCACAATCTCTGACAACTGTCAGATATCTGAACATAGTTGAGGACCAAATTCACCCATTCATGCTAACTGTGTTCCCTGCTGGTGATGGCCCTTACCAACAGGATAATGCGCCATGCCACACTGGCAGAGTCGTCAAGGGGTGATTCGAGGAACATGCTGGTGACTTTCCGTTAATGTCCTGGCCTCCAAATTTACTTGACATGAACCCAATCGAAAATTTGTGGTTCGACTTGGAAAAGCGTGTTCGCGCTAAATCATCACCACCCCGATCATACGGGAACTGGAGGACTTGCTGTTAACATTATGGTACCAGATACCCCAGGGTACCTATCGCCACCTCATCGAATCGATGCCTCGCCGAGTGTCCGATGTTTTGCAGGATAAAAGGGGTCCTACAGCTTATTAGGTATGTGGTCATAATGTAATAGCTCATCGGTGTATGTCTTGGTAATATGCGTGTGAGCAGATTGCTCTATGCTGATGGCACAGTCCTGTTGGGAGAGAGCAAAAGTGAGTTGCAGAGTATGTTGTCCCGGATGTACGAAGTTTGTATGAAATCCAAACTGAGTATGAATAAGGGAAAAACCAAAGTTATGGTTTTTGAGCGAGGAACTGTTCGTACTGAGTGCAAGATAAGTCTTAATGGCACATATATTGGCCAGGTGAATGAGTTTGTATGTTTAGGAAGTATGTTTGACAGAGAGAACAAATTAGATGGCGAAATTAGTAGGCGAGTGAATTCTTCATTGAAAGTCATAACTGCCTTAGGAGAATTTCACAGAAATAATGGAATCTCAAGAAAGTCCCGAATGGCTGTGTATGACAGTGTAATTGTTCCTACAGTAATGTAATGCAGTGAAACGTGGGCACTGCAGAAAAGATATAAATCTTGATTACAAACTGTTCACTAAAATCCTCTCTCGCCGCCTAAATCAAGTTCTTCCGTATCTTCTCTCTTCCGACCAGTCCTACACGGTACCTGGTCGTTCTATCGCTACTAACCTTCACCTCCTTCGTGATCTTCTGTATCTTGCCCGAACTAATTCTGAATCTCTTGCTCTACTAAATTTAGACCAACGTGCAGCTTTTGATAATATCTCCCATTCATTTCTCTCAACTACTTTACACGCTTTTGGCTTTCCTTCTGTCTTCGTTACCACTATTCTTGCTCTCTATCGCGACGCCGTCTTTCAGGTCAAGACAGCCGCCTTTCTGACAGCACCCATTTCTTTCCGTCGTGAAATACGACAGGGGTGTCCACTTTCTTGGCAATTATTTGCTCTGGCGTTTGAGCCTTTCCTACGCACAGTACATCGTGCATTTCTTGCGGCTCTTCCTCCTCCCACGGCAAGCACCAGGCACTTCTCTATAACCTACTCCGCCTACGCCGACGACGCAACTTTCTGCATTCGGATGGAATCGCAATTTAATACCCTCGTTCATGTATATACACTCTACTCTTCTTGCTCCTCAGCGATGCTCAACACTACCAAGAGAGCCGGCCTGTGGTGAGGTGCCTGGGAGTCCAGGACGGACTCCCCATGGGGCGCCTCCTGGACTGCCTCTTCTCAGAAATTTCTTGGTGTACACCTGGGAGCTCCCATAGCTGCCTGAAACAACACGTGGGCTGCTCTTCGTAATCGCTTTGCTCGATCGGCTGCCTTCTGGCGGAAAGCTCAGTTCAGCGCCTCTTACGTCACCCGGGCACGCCTTGCTCGTACATATCTTCTGTCTCCTTGTCTTCATGTGTGAGCAGCTGCTCGCATGCCAGCTTACTATCTTGCTGAAGTCACACGGATCATTTCTACTATGATCTGGTCAGCTCATCATTGGATACAAGTCTCAACTCTAAGTCGTCCGATCTCCACTGGTGGTATTGCACTCCTGGATGTCCGCCAGTTCTACAAAGCACACCGGATAGTATCCCTTCTGTGTCTACTCTGCGAACCAAGATCCGCAGCCTCTCTTCTCCGAGACGTGATGATTTCTCCCCGGAACCCCCGCTTCAAATTCACAACTTTTCTACTGATGGATCGCTTTTCTCTCCTCCGCTCCCGTCTTTCCCCCGTTTATTCAGAGGCGCTTTCCTTTCTTCGCTCTCTGCCATTACTCCGTGCCCCACCCGCTAGCACCTGAGAACTTCTAACTGAACCCCTCTTCTATTCCTCCATCCTCCTAACGCACCGTATTTCACTGACCTTTCCTGACTCCCCGCTGGGATCGTATCCGTCCGAGACTTACTTTCCTCTGATCTAACATGAAACCCTTTTCAGACCTCTCTCCTTTCCTTCCAGGCACCTCTGCCTCTCTTGCACTCTACAATTCTCTCCGATCCTCGATCATTACTCTTTTTCCTGCTCTCGCTTCTCCGTCTGGCCTCTTTCTCGTTTCTTCTGCTTCTCTTCCCCTTCCTTTTTTTCTTCCTGTTCGTGGCTCTTTTCTTCCGATCTCCAGTTTCACTGTCCGTACTCTCTATCGTTTTCTCCTTCTGGATCCAACGCCACCAGCACCCCAGCTCATTTCAGGAGTGCCGCCCGCCGCTCTTCTGAGTGTGTGGTCAGCAACAGCTTCACCCATCTCGACACCAGAAGAAAGGAATATTCACTGGCTCTTCCTTCACCGCCGCCTGCCAGTGCCGGCCACGTTATTTCGGATGACGCTGGCAGCCGCACCCACCTGCATCTTCTGTTCTGAGCATGCTGATGTTCTACACATCTACCAGTACTGCCCGGCGATCCTTCCTTTACTACATCTAGCCTTTACCGTTGCCAAATGTCTCTGTGCCAAAGAGCTGCCTTTTTCTTCATACAGTACGCTGCTGGTTTCTTGTTCGCCACCGGTGCCTTTATCTGAGCCATGCGCATACATCTTTGTACTCGCAAAGCATGTGATTTACTGCTTCTATCTGCAACTCCGTCATACCTCCAATGTGCCTACGCTCCTACAAGCAGGAGACACCCTCTGTGCGCAATTCCGCAACCGGCTGACCTCCAGGCTCCGATTGGCGTTTACCGCTGCCAGGGCCGCTGACCAGAGCCTACAGTTCCTGAGTGTATGGGCACCATTACACCGCTGGTTTTCCGGGCCTTCTGCAGACCTACATCTTCTGATTTGACTTCCATCCTCTACGTCGGGACCTTCCCCGCTTTGATCTTTGTGATGAACCCTGGACTGGCTCACCGGATCCGGAGAGTGCCTCCCTAAGCTTGTCAGACTTAGTTCTTCTGTACATTATTCTTATTCTCATCTCCAGTTTATCTTTTTACTGTTAGTGTTTGCAGGTTATTCACGTGCACTTACTTTGTGGTGCCCTCTTCTGAATAAGTGATTTTTGTAGTGATTTTTTTTTCTGTGTGCCTCACATTGTACCTGTATACTCAATGTTTTTATTTCGTCATATATCTTCTGCTCATTCGTTCGTCATATTGCTCATATAAATTGTACATACACATCCTGTATATTTCGCTGTTCATTCTGTACATATACATATTCCTTGGTACTGTGTATGCTCCGTTTTGGAGCCGTCCTACAAGCTCATTCTTTACTGTCTTCATCTTACATATCTCAGTCATGCACTTTTTGTACACATCTGTATATTGTACACGTTTCAATTGCATCATTATGTTCTGCGTCATTTGTATTTATATTTTCATTGCATTGTATGTATATCTCACTTGCTGCACATAGTTCGTTCCCTGTTCCTATATGGCTTCACGCACATCTGTATATACTTCGCCTAAATTGTACATTTATTCGGTCTTACGTATATCTTTTCCATTATCACACCCTGCACTGTTGCACTTATGTTGTATCATCGCTCATCTATCTCACTAGCACTGTATTATATATATACATCCCTTATACTGTAACTTGCGCATTCGCTGTATATATATATACACCTCTCATACTGTAAATAGCGCACTTCTTGAATATATACTACGGTAATTTTGTTTTGTAGTCCGCTCATCTATTTCACTTGCATTGTATATACCCCTTGCATAATGTCAATTGCACACACGTTGTATACATCTGACTCCTGTTATTATGATTTCAGGCATTGTAAAGGCACATGCCGCCTACCGCCTTCGTTCCCTGTACATTTCGCTCAGAATAAAACATTTTGAAAGTTTGTGTGCTGGAGAGATGCGTTACTTACGAAGGGATTTGTGGTAAGACACAAGCTGATCATGTGAGGAATGAGATGTGTTGCAGATGTGTAATGTGAAGCTAAATGTTGTTAGTAGGGTGGAGACTAATATTCCTAGGTACACCTCATCACTCATTCTTTCAACATGGTTTAGCCATGTTGAAAGAATGAGTGATGAGGTGCTGACTAAGAAAATGTTTTCAGCCCAAGGTGCAGGAAAGAAAGGTAGAGAAGGCCAAGGAAATCATGGGAGGACCATTTTCAGGAATGGCTGCTTGAAAAAAAGATTGAGTATAAAGCACAAAAGTTTTTGTGTGCAGCATGTGGTGAATGTTAATGAAGCGGAGATCATTGTAAATGGAGAGATTTGATACACCAACAGTAAATAAATTCTAGTTCTGTCAGTTAAATGTGTACTTGGCAGATGGCCTTTCTTTGAGGAGCCAACCTCTGAACCTCAGAGAACAGCTTAATTATATGGGATCAAAATACATTTAATTACATGTCATTGTATCTAGTATGTATGTATGCATGAGAATAAGTACTGGCAGAAGCGTTTCTAATGAGATTTAGGAGGATGAAAATACTACGAATAAAATGTATTTATCCGCTTTCTGTTTTAAAACCCTTTTAAATAGAAATTTGGGTAGACCAAATACGATAAACATTTACAGTGCTGCTACGTGACAGTCAATAAAAGTAAAATTTGCATATGTCACTTTTGCAGTGTTAAGTTGCTGTTTTTATAGTTTTTGTCTTGACAATCATCGTTTCTAAGTGATATATTTTCTTCAGTTGATTTCCCGGGATTTTTTGGCACAACTTTGGAAAGAAAGAACGGTGCTTATGTTGTCACTGTATTTTTATGTCCGTCCGTCGGTTAGTGGTCATTAATATCTCTACTCCATATAGTTTGATTTGAAAAATTATGTTTTCATTGGGAAGCCTGAACTGTGAGAACAACCCTTTTGGTCTTTTCCGATGTATAACTTCGTCGCTAGTGGGCGTAAATGCAAATGTTATCAAATTCAAAACACATTTAATTCCATGTCATTGCTTCTAAAAGTCTGATTGAAACAATTCTTTCTTTTTCGTTTACAACGAAGAAATTTTGCGTACAATTTATTCTTCAAATGATACACAGTTTCCCTCTACAGACCATAAATCTGTAACTTATATTTTCCGAAATCTGTGCTTCTAAAAGTCCAACTAGATATTTTGTTTTCGTCAGATAGGGTTCGTGTAATATGTTGCATGTAATTTCAAATTTTTTTGTAGCGAACAATTCAGCAAGCAGCATTTTCTGTGCATTTTCTGTATTTTTTGTTCATTTTCTGTTTTTTATTTTCACTTTTTAGTATTTTGTAAGGGCATTTTTTCTGTTTCCGATATGTTTAAGGTAGTATCTGTGTTGCTGAAAACTCGACTGAAAACGTTCTTTTTCGGTCAGATATATTTTTGCGCGTGTTTCTTGCTCAAAACAACACACAATTTTTCCACTGGGGGCATAAGGATATGTATTGATTTAATCCATACCCTGCTTCTAGTCGACCGATGCAAAAAATTATTTTACTCCGATGAAGTTCATGGAGAAGAATATTTTGCGTCTAATTTCTAATTTTTCTTAACGGGCAATAATGTCACTAGAGCGCGTAAGTGCATATTTCTATTTACAGCCGCATAGATGCATCTGAAAGTACGACTGAAAAGCTTCCGTTTCTGTTACGTACTGTTCACCACGAAACAGTTGTATGCAGATTTTCAGCGCAAAACAATGCAAAATTTACCGGCTAGGGGTGCAAAGGTAATATATATTTTTCTTGATATCTCTAGTTCTAAAAAACTAATTTGAAGAATTTTTCTAACATCGTATGGCATTCACTCTGGGCAATATTTTGCATATACTCTTGGAATTTTCCGAAATGAACACTTCTCACGCTAGGTGATGTCATCGTGTGTTCCTCTTTGTAAATGAATCTCAACTTCTGAAAATTCAACTGAAAAAAAAATTTCGTACTGTTGTTTGCTGTTCACAATAACACAGATTGCGAACATTATCTTGTTTAAATAATACACAGTATTTCCTCTGGGGAGTGTATATGAAAAAGCGTTTCACGTGCTATCTTTGGTTTCACAAGTCGTATTTGCAAAATTTTGTTTCCCTGCTTCCCTTATAAAGAAAATTTGGAGTGTTTTTTCACCAATTTCTACTTTTTCATAACTCATAGATCTGCCGCTAGGCTGCTGTCATCATACAGTATATTACTGTTTGAAAGAGTATCTGCTGTTTTATATCCCTTGGAAAAATCATTTCTAGACTGGATGCTCTTCACTACGAAGAATATTTTGCACCTATTTCTTTCTTTAAGTAACGCACAGCTCCCCCGCTAGGGTGCGTGAGCTTAAATCGTGTTTTACATCATATCTCTTCGACTAATTATTTGATTTGAAAGCTTCCTTTTGCCTCGAATATCTTTCACAAATTTTACCTTTTATGTACAGTTTGTGTTTTTTGTTAAACACGTTTCTCTGCAAGTGGGCATAAATAGCTGGAACTAAAGAAAGGAAAAGTACAGGGTGACTCGAAAGTCGCAAGACACCCTTGTATTTCAGAAACGGGAGGGAAAATGAAATATCTGAATATCCCAGCAAAGAATGAGGGAGGCCTATCTTTTAGGCTATTTCCGGAACATGGCCGCAATCATGAAATCCTCCAACAAGACCAGAAGTTTCTCAGAAATTGATTACCGTAATCAGATTTGCCATATGTGCTGTGGTTCATAAGTTATCAACACAGAAAGTTGAAATAACAACCCTTTAAGTACTCTGTGATGCGCAGCTATTTGATGTATTCAGTGTGTTGTCCCTGTTGCTGAAAACAGAGCTGAAGGCAGTAGATCCAGTCAGAACACTTTCAAAATAAAATTCGAGCACTGCTTCCAGGAAGTAAGTCAAAAACCTTGGAACATGTTTAGTAAATACATCAGAAAATTACTTTGTAGGTGGTCAGATTCACAAAATGTCAGTGATGAAAACGCACGTTTTGTTTTACCAAATCAGTTTTATTGCTTTGTTGACTGACATTCCTGCTATGTTTTAAAGGAAAGGCTGTCTCTGTTTCACCGAATAAATCTTGCTGTGCGCCTCCATTGTTTTTTCTGTGCAAAATATTTAAACCATAGTTCTGAACGAGATTGGTAAGCCAATGAATTAATTCAGCTCATAGTCCCAGTGCACAAATATACCTCCTGAATAAAACAAAATAAGTGTTTTGCTTGCTGTCTAGACGGGAAAAAAGAATTTCACCTTGAGATTTTTCCAGGATGTGCAAAAGCAATAACAAACCGACCTTAGTGAAACCAACCTCATCTTCCACACTTTCAAGGCATCTGGAATTTATAATATTTTCTATTAGCTTAAATGAGATAGTAATTACGCTCCCAAAATCCCTATGGGAAGCATTTAACACTTAAAAGAAAATCATCAGGAGAGATGTGAAATAAGTCAGAGATCAAATCGTACGGAATATAAAGGGCATTATTTTGAGGGACAGAAGTGCCTTCACCAACTGTCATCCATCTAAAAAACTTCTCAGATAATTTGAAATGTTTCTCTTCCCAGAATGTCGTTCCCTATTTCTGAGTACGTCAGCCATTATGTTGGAGAGTTTTATAGAATGAAAGCTCCCTTGTGCGCACAGAATAATGCTTTTCGAAAAACCATGTGCCTGAAAAATTTAACATTAATTGATTTCCCCGATACTTTACCTATGAGATGCATTACTCACTTTTCGAAATTCAAACGGTAGTGTCTTGCTTTTTCTATTTTTTGCTTCCTTTAGTTCCAGTGCCAAACTTAACTGCAGTCCCAGTGGGCGGCTGAGTGGTCAGAGGCGCAGGCTTCTATCTTATTATCCCAGTTATGCCCCGATTCGCGTTAGACATCAGTGGCAAACACACTCAGAAAATTTTTGCGTCCCTACCCAGAAATCATCGGGATTAAATTAGGTATACAGAACTACTCATAGACTGGATGGCTATGTGGTCCCTGAAACCCAAAACAAAGCTTAAACATTCCTTCTTTTTTCATTTTACAATTCGGTACGATGTTCAGGAGTTAACACTGCTTTCCAACGCAGCCGTTCTTAATTGGAGCCAATGCACCACACTGGTGTTGTGCCTATCAGAGTTGCAAAGAAGTATAAAAATTCAGCACCCAAAATGCTTACAGTTCGTGACTTGGAAAAAGAAATAAGAATGCCACAGCACAGAAGGTGAAAGTGACACAGTGTTTTTGTAAGAATTATCTAAATTTATGGAGGCAAGACATTTACGTCCGTCCAGGTGGACGAGTGTTCCGAGGCGCTAGCTTCTGACCAACAGTCAGAAATGGACCATTGCTAAAGCCCCGGGTGAGATGCAGGCCTTGTGCCTGTATGATGGCTCTGCTCCCCCTGCAGGAAACACGACCCCAAATTAGGGATGGACGATCCCGCATATCCCTAAGAATTTCTCATAGTGATAGTTAAACTCAGAAACATTTCTTTGTATTGCTGTTATTATGTTCTCAATGCTACATAACAAAAAAAAGTGTGTTTTTAATAATATATTACTTTTTTGCGTATAAGTGATACACTAGTTCATGCTGTCAAAAAGTCATTCTTTAGCTGAAAAATGAGAAAAGAAATTTACAGAATTTTGACCGAGCTTTTACGAAGCTAAGCCAGTAGCACAGAGGGAAAACTCCGTGATTTTGAAAGAAGCTTACTGCTACTAAAGAAAAAAACCTGAAGGAAAAAAGGAAAAACTTGTATTAACAGGTTTTTCCTTGTCTTCCTTGAAAAGAAAAGACAAATTCATGTGATTCGCTTTCGAAACACAGAATGTCTTTCACTGTAAGAAATAAAAATGAGATATATTGTAGGATTGTTAAGTTTCGTCTGTAACAACCTTGTTCCGATGAAATAAAAAAAGAATATACGTGACTTGTTAAAAGCCGAAGATAAGTTAATTTCAGTGCTTATGTTTTTCAATTACGAGTATACCAGAATCAAACGAGATTCTCGTAAAATTAATTTGTACTTTCAACAGCAAAGTGTCACGTTACAGGTACTTAGAGAAAAACATTTATTGAAATCTAAAGGCCTCAGGGCACTTTTCCTTGGGTACCTCTTCCTGGCTCGTTTTGAATGTGAATTTGCATATCCTTGGAACGCGCGTTCCTTGGTCTATTGTTGAAAAGTAAGATAGCCGCCCCGGTGGCGCAGTGGTCTAAGGCGCTGGCCTTTGATCATTCGTCCGTAAGGGGTCCGGGTTCGAATCCCGGTCAGGCATGGATGTTGTGTTTGTCTTACGGCACTGGCTCTCTCCCTTCCCTGGAACCAGTGTCCCTAAATTAGGGATGGGATGGTGGTCGTTAAACCTCCAATCAAAAAAAAGTAAGATAAAAGAGCATGAAAGGAAGGACGTCTTTCTCTCAGTGCCCGGGTACTGGCTTCCCGGTAATAAATAAGGGCGTCTTCCTAACCCTTTCTACCTCGCTTCCGTGTCACTGTCCTATCGGGCATTCTAGCCCAAATCTCCTAGCTTCCCATTTCTAAGGGTTGTTTAAGACCTGGAGTCACGACACTCCATTCCTAAAATCCTCTACATATGATCTGATCTGACGTCTTTCTCTTGTTAGCACGTCTTTTGTAAAAAAAGATCGTGCTTCTGTTATCGGTTTGTCCGTCCGTCCGTCCGTCTGTACCCACGGTATCTCTGCAACTATTAGTCTGATTTTAAAAAAAAATTTTGCATTCGGAAGCTTGAAATATGCGAATGATGATCCTTAATTCCTTTTTTTTTTTTTTTTTACGATGTACAATTTCGCCGCTAGGGGGCGTAAATGCAGATGATGTCGAATTCAAAAGTACGTTTTAATTCCCATATTTGCTTCTAAACATCCGATTGAAAAAATTCTTTAATCTTTCAATTCCATTTATGTCGAAGAGTGTTTTAGATATAGTTTCATTTTCAAATTACGCATATATTTTCCGCTAGGGGGCGGCGTAAAAGTAAATTACATTTTTTCCGATAACTCTTCTCCTAAAACTCCTATTTGAAAAATCTTTTTTCAGCGGATACATCTCCTAATGGAAAATCTTTTGCATATAATTTCGAATTTTTGGTAAAGAATACTTTGGCCACCAGGGGGCGTAAGTGTTAATTTTTGCTTCTGATGTATTTGCCATTAAATCTGAGCTTCTAAAATATCGATTGAAAAACTTCTTTCGTGGACTGATGCCGCTCACACCAATAAATCTTTTCGGAATATTTTCTTCATAAAATACCTCACAGTTTATCCGCCAGGGGGCGTAGATGTATATCTTATTTTTGTCAATATCTCTACTTCTAGGAGTCCGATTTGAAAAATTCCTTCTTTGTTGGATAGTGTTTTCGGTGTGACATGTTTTTCATATAATTTTAAAATTTTCAAGTAATTCATAGACTTTTCGCTAGGGGACGTAAAGGTAAATTGCGTTTCGCCCTATATCTCTGCTTCTAAATCTCCGATTTGAAAAATTCTTTCTGCACCGGATACAGCTCCTGATGGGAAATCGTTGGCACATAATTTCTAAATTTTGTAAAAAAATTGTTTGGTCACCAGGGGGCGTAAATCTTAATTTCAGCTTCTGATGTATTTGCAGCAAAATATGAGCTTCTAAATTCTCGATTAAAAAAAAACGTCGTTTGTAGACCGATACTACTCATGTCGACAGACCTTTTAGGAACATTTTGTTCTTAAAATAGTGCATGGTTTCTACGCCAGGAGGCGTAGATGTATATCTTATTTTTGTCAATATCTCTACTTCTAGGGGTTCGATTTGAAAAATTCCTTTTTTGTTGGATAGTGTTTCCAGTATGACATGTGATTCCTATAATTTTAAAATTTTCAAGTAATTCATAGACTTTCCGCTAGGGGGCGTAAAGCTGAATTGCGTTCCTCCCTATATCTCTGCTTCTAAATCTCCGATTTGAAAAATTCTTTCTGCACCGGATACAGCTCCTCATGGGAAATCGTTTGCACATAATTTCTAATTTTTGTAAAAAAAAATGGTTTGGCCACCAGGGGGCGTAAACCGTAATTTCCGCTTCTGATGTATTTGCAGCAAAATATGAGCTTCTAAAATCTCGATTGAAAAAAAGTCTTTTGTTGACCGATGCTACTCGTGTCGACAAACCTTTTAGAAACATTTTCTTCTTAAAATAGTGCACGGTTTCTGCGCCAGGGGGCGTAGACGCATATCTTATTTCTGTCAATATCTCGACTTCTAGGAGCCCGATTTAAAAACATCCTTCTTTGTTGGATAGTGTTTCTAATGTGACATGTTTTTCCTAAAAATTCAAAGTTTTCAAGTAATTCATAGACTTTTCGCTAGGGGGCGTAAATGTAAATTGCGTTTCCCACTATTTTTCTGCTTCTAAACCTCCGATTTGAAAAATTCCTTCTGCGCCGGATACAGCTCCTGATGGGAAATCCTTTGCACATAATTTCTAATTTTTGTAAAAAAAAATGGTATGGCCACCAGGTGGCGTAAGTCTTAATTTCCACTTCTGGTGTATTTGCAGGAAAATATGAGCTTCTAAAATCTCGATTGAAAAAAAGGCCTTTTGTTGACCGATGCTACTCATGTCGACAAACCTTTTAGGAACACTTTCTTCTTGAAATAATGCATGGTTTCTACACCAGGGGGCGTAGATGTATATCTTATTTTTGTCAATATCTCTACTTCTAAAAGTTCAATTTGAAAGATTCCTTCGTTGTTGGATAGTGTTTCCTATGCGAAATTTTTTTTCCTATAAATTAAAAATTTTCACGTAAATCATTTAAGACTTTCCGCTATGGCGCATAAAGGTAAATTGCGTTTTCTGCTCCTAAAACTCCGATTTGAAAAATTCTTCGTGCATCGTGTACAAGACCTGATGGAAAATATTTTTCACATAATTTCTAATGTTTTGTAAAGAATGGTTTGGTCACCAGGGGGTCATAACTGTTAATTTCTGATTCTGATGTATTTGTTGCAAAATCTGGGTTCCTGAAAACTCGACTAATTTTTTTTCTTCGACCGATACCGCTTATATGGATAAACCTTTGAGAATACTTTCTTCCTAAAATAATGAATGGTTTTCCCACCAGGGGACGTAAAGTCACATCTTATTTTTGTCGATATCTCTGTTTCTAAGAGTTCGTAAGCTCACGATTCCGTTTACAGCAATATCTGAGGGATTAAAAACCCGATTGAAAATATTTCTTTCGTCAGATCTATTGTTTTCGATACCGGTTCCATTGACTTTCAATAGCTTTGATAAATTTAATTTGCGTCAGAACAGATTCAAAAGACGTGCTTATTACACCCGAAAATTCGGTGTCATCTTTCTTGTTTTTCTTTCAGAGCACATCACCGCTGCGAGTTTGACCTTGTTCAATTCTGATTCCCTCCAATAGTTAACGTGGATTAACTTAGCAATTTCTGTAAGATAACTTCTATACCATTTCACTCCGCTTTGTTTCTGTGAATGTTGATGGCTTGTTTTAATGGCGACAGCAATAATTATGTCGTCCTGCTGGCCGAGTGGTCAAAGCTGTAGGTTTATGACTAGTCCCCTGAGCTGGGGTTCGAGTGCCATGAAACGTGGGTGTTGTTTTCATCTTACGGAACTGGCACTGTTCCTTTCCTGGAACTAGTGGTCCCAAATAAGGGATGGCGATTTTTTTCTTTCCTTCGTTTGAGCAAAGTGTTTGTGAAAGGGGAAAGGAAATTTCACCATTTCTACAAGCTACTAGTTTTCCAGGAGGTCGAAGGTCAAGATCAATAAACCCTACAAAACCAGGTCATTAGAAGAGGTGAGCCTGTTTTGTTCCATCACCTGGATATAAAGGTGTATGCGTCGAACATATGATCAGCTTTGTAGTGATTGATGAATTATTGTTTTCACGCGGGACGTTTTGGTGCAGCTTTGCACAAGCATTTGTTTTCGTGTGTCATCTAGGTGGGATCCCTGATTTGACGAAAAGCGCTGAGAACGAATTAACGGAGATTCAGTGCATCTTTTATGTAAGCCACTTGGAAATTATTCCTATATTTTCTCGTCTTTATTCAGGTTTTTATTTTTCGCTTTTGTTTACGTCGGAAAAAATCATCCATCATACAAAGCTTCAACTATCAAACTTTTCTGAAAGCAACTTTTATTGACTGGCATAACTAATCCCGCTCTTCAGTTCTTCAACTTTAACTGGTAATTTATTCACCCACAAAAGAGTTATAGCTAACTGATGCTCAATATTCTGCTGAGACATATAATTCTGATATTCTCTTATGGATTTTCCTCCATTACCTGTCCTGATTTTTGGCTCCCTTTTGAAATTTGTCGGTTGTGCGTGAAAGACTTCTCTGGCCCATCTGATCTACCAGCTGTTTTGGTCCACAGACTCATCGATTGCTAGACGTTTTTTGCGTGTCTCACAATTCATGGTAAATCCTTGCTACGGTTTGTGCGTGGCAAGCCCAGGATGGCGGCTGTTTGAAAGGTGCTCGAACCGGCACGCCTGGCGTCAACTATCATGGAACGCTCAAAGTTACTCAGATCACTCCTTTTGCTCATTCTGACTCTGATACAAGCGCTAACTAACGTAGGAGCAAGAAGTCATGGCCCAATTCTCGTAAGGTTTGCAAACAGAAGAAGGGTTTACACGCAACTACTTATTATTTGCATTAGACTGAGCAACCAATTGAGCCTAAAGGCTCACATGTGACAGATCGTACACAGATCGGAGAAGCAGAAGGGCCAGATTGAAGGTGCGAGTTGGGACTTTGATGTCAAAATGAGCAATTCCAAGGAGACAGAACAAGGGCTAGGGAAAAGAACAGATGACCTTATTTGTAGCAGTGGATCCAATGCCCTCGGTCCGTCGGCTGAGCGTGTCCATCCGACCCACGGTAGATATTTTGTGGTTCACAGCAACACAACCTACTGGGATCGAGCCGACGACTGTTGCTCTAACCACAAGACCATCCGCAGCACAACTAATGTTGGATGAGCTGGTCGTCTGATTTATACAGCACACAGCGCTTGCGTGTCGTCTTACGTGTTAGAGTGAGTCATTTATATGACGTGTGCATGTGTGTCTAATATACTGGCATCTTAGTGTTTGTTAAGCATAGACTTACTGAATGCACTCTTATTTGCAAACAATAATAACTGTCTTGTAAATCTTTTAAATTCGTATTTTAGTGTTTTTTTACAATAGTATTTTTTTCATTTTATCATGCATTAAAAAATCCAAAGTTTTGTTAAAATTATGCTGAACTGTACTCAGAACTTCGCGTTTTTTATATTCACTCTACAAATAAAGATGCGCAAACTTTTTTCTTTATATTTCAGGTTCATAAAAGAATGCTATACTCTGGAAGTTCAGACAAAACTGCAAGATCTTGGGTCCTCGAGTTTGGAGAATGCACGAGAATATACCGTGGTCACAGGCACACGGTCTCATCTATCCGCCTCTTTGATGGAATGCGTAAGGATATCTAATTACTAGAATTCAAATAGAAAATTAATACATACTTCGTTACCACCAACATCCATTAATACTTCATTTCCACCAGCGTCCTCATTAAACCGACTCCATGTCCGTGTGGCAGGCCACTGCTGTGGATTGTAATCCCACTACCGACCATCCAGTTTGTGGTTTTCCAGGGTTTCTACGTATGCGTGGATGTATCTCTAAAATTGGTCCTGGGCGTGCTGAGCCAATTTTGGTTATTACACAGGAAACTACCGCATCGTGGTCCCTGTTCCCCAGAATATTCGTCCCCATGACTATGCGCAACTTCCTAGTTTTATATTCACTCATGGTGGTCAATTGCCTACGACATTGTCTGGACATGGCACTTGAGAAAGAACACTTCATTTTAACGTCGGAAATTAGAATTTCTTTATTTTTTCCATAAATGTAAGATGCTGTTTTGTTATTTGTACCGTTGATTTACTAAATATATGCATATAATATTGGGTAAAAATAACTGCCATACCGAAAGAGTTATCTTCTTTTTTTTCTGAAATAAAATTTTTTGCTGCAACATTGGTACTCGAAAGCATGTTTTTTTTTTTTTTGGAAGAAGGAAGTTTAAGGATCATTATCAGTAGCTCTTAACCCTTTAACGGCCATAACGCCCAAAACGCCCGTACGTACACACGGTCATTGCCACCCGAAACGCCTGTCTAGGGTGAGTCAGATTCCTACCCTTACATGTTCTTCAAATTTCCTCGACCTATGAGGGATCAGCAAGAGTCACCCTCAGTCACTATTGTTGTTATTAAACAAAGAAGTGAAACAACAGACAGTTTCGTGTGCTATGGTATTTAGAGTGATACAAGATTTTGGGGTCATTGTCGTTAAAGAGTTAAGGATATAGGCCATTTCTAGTTCCTAATTTAGTGCCACTCACTCCAGAAAGGGAAAAACAGCGACGTGAGATGCACGCACTACCTATGCCTCATTCGGAGTTTAGGGCCAACTCGGACAACTGCCCAGAAACCAGCGCCTCTCTCCACTCGGTTACCGAGGCGGTACGTGTTTTTGTTTTGTTTTTCTCTTCATAACTTATATTCGTACTGATATTACTATGCAACGAAAATTATTACCTCCTTTCCGAACTTCTATGAAGCTTTTGTCTGACAATTTTCATCACTCATCAAAACAAGATGAAATTAAAAAGGTTAACGTTTGGAAAATTAATATTTTTATTTTCAAAAAAATTGGTACTTAAATTTCCAAACCAAGATGAAATTAGAAAAGGTTAATGTTTGAGAATTTAAACGCCAAACATTTTTTTTTTAATTTTCAGTTCAATGGGCTAGCAGTAGCTTGTCCCTAACTTAGGTCTACAAACTCCAGGAAAGTGAATGAGCGTGTGCCGTAACACAAACACAACATCCATGCCTTATCAGTATTTGAAACTGGACCCATGTTCGACGAATGGTCAGATGCCAGCGCTTAGACCACAGGGTCACCGGAGGAGTGGCAGTAAATTAAAAAAAAAAAGAAAACCGTCATAATTACACCCTGTGACTCTAATCATTGCGCACTACTGCATGAGATACAAAGCTAAAATGCTTCACAATGACCTTCGTGACTCATAAGGAAAGTAAATATTAAGCAATCTTCAAGTTTTAATTTTTTCCAAAAAACAACGTCGGAGAAATTTCCTCGTAAAAATGACGTCTTTCGGCGAGATGACGTCGTGACTTAAACCGATGGCATATCTGAGATGAAGTCATGTTCTGAAAATATTACCACACCTGTAAGTAAAGTTATAACTTGTGATGATGTGAATAAGTACTAACAAGACAAACACCGAGGGAGAAATAAAACCAAAACATGTTTAACAACAAAAAAAAAAGACGAATTCTCAGCATCTTGTCTATGTACTGATTACTTTTTTACTGTACGTGTAAAAATATTAGGAGACGATAAAATATATATCTTTTAAACTTTACAACTTTGTTTGTACTGCCTACATGAAAAATATTTTTATTGAGACAAAATATTGTTTTCATACTGAGATATATGAAAATATTTTGTTGCCAGCCACATGTCACATGGAATACTGATATTCAGTTCCACTTGATTTATTTAAAAATCTGTTTCGAAGAATTTGTTATACAGAACGGTTTGTGGTGCAGTGTGCGAGTATTGGACATCTTGCGACAGCTCAAGACACATTTTGTGTGAAGCCTTTGTCTCTTCCAGCAACATTATAGCCCAAAAGTAATGCAATCCTCTAAGAAATTATGTTTCGAAGAGCCGATGGAGATGGAGTGATTTCCTCATGCAAGGACGAAAGTCGCACACGGAAAAGAAAACCGAATATCAAACATTTGATAAGCACAAAACTATGCACATTTAAAAATAAATCGCTCATCGAAATGTTCCTATTTCCCATTCATATGAGAAATTCGTGGAGGAGGTTTGCTGAATAATAATGCAAATTAACAATCCAAAGTTTACCAAACTACATGTTTGGGAAAAATTAATATTAAATAGAGACTGATTAAGCCGAGAAGAAAAATAAATTATATCACGTGAAACAAGATGAGATAATTCTTCCCCAGATGGTGCATGCCGTGATAAATCATTCATAAAAAATCGCTGCAAGCGTCCGAATGAGTAAAGGACATGTACAACAAATCAGTTGGCCCGAAATAATTAGAAGCTGACTTGAAGGAAAACAGTGCAGTAGTTAAAATGGTGAAGATAGACGAGACTAAAGACCCTACACACACTGATTATTGTGCTCGCTACTAATGAAAAAGAGTTCTCCAGTGGCATGAGAAAAAAGGATATGGTAAATGGATAATTCTCGAATACTAAAACTAACCGAGTCTAAAGTCCCCCTCGCGGTTTGGAGCAGTGAACAGGGAGTAGCCGTGTCCTTCCTTTGCGCGTATTCCTTCAAAAGAAGTAAAAAATATCTGGGGGAGTGGTGGGCCGTCAATTCGTATGCAGAATCAGTAGACGCAACAACTGAACCACGAAAAACACAGTATAAGAGTGAGGCAAATGACGAATACGGAGGCTAGTGCATATATTCAGCCGAAAGACGTGGTATTCAAGTGAAACTAATCAAGGTTGCTGGTTCGGTCCGTTTGCGCGAACAGTTAGTTATTATTCTGACGGTTCGCCAGAACTGTTTGTTAAATTAAACGTTCAGATGAAAACTTTGAAGGCAAATATTTGCTTGGGTTTTTTTTTTCTGAGTTTCTCGTCTTTTTTATTTCTTTCTATTTCTCCCCATGTCGAATAAGTCGGCCTTAAACATGAGGAGCAGTTGGGCCTACGTACAATCGGGTATCTTACATTTTACCGAACCACATAAAACATTATGCTTTTGTCCGACACAATGCACTTTAAAAAAATGTTGGGGTTCCCTAAAAATGGTCCACAGGGCTTGAGCCCTGTGGGCCCGTGCATAAAGCAGGCTTGTCTAGAGCCAGAACTAAATAAAAGGATTCAGTTAATGACAAAGCATGTAATTCTTTATGAACAATGTGTTGGTAAATGTCGCCTGTTTTTCTTTTGATAAATGTCGCTTACTCTGTCACACTTATCTTCTACCAAATTCCTTCATGGTGTTGCTCATGTGAACCAGTTGTCATAAATTTCTAGTAGCCTGCCAAGGGAGAAAATAATAAGCTTGGCAAAGGAAACAGGTCTGATAAACAGGAAATGGGTTCATACAGAATAATTCGCAACTGGGAAAATCAAGTTTTTGTTGTTTTTTGTTTTGTTTTTAATTGGAATTTTAACGACCACCGTGAGCAACTCAGTGGGTTATAAGCAATCGCCTGTCCCTAATTTAGAGCCACTGGTTCCAGGAAAGGGAGAAAGCCAGAGCCGTAAGACAAACACAACATCCATGCCTCACCGCGATTCGAACCCGTACCCATCTCGGACGAATAACCAGATGCCATCACTTAGACCACTGGGCCACCGTGGCGGCAAAATCAAGTATCACTAAATCGCCGCGAAACTATCATATAAAGAAATGGAGTGAGAAAAAGAGCAAATTATACATAATTGCTTTTTCGATTGATATATGCACACATACGAGTACATGCAGTATATGTATGTATAATCGTTAAGCTATTTTCCAGGACTCAGAGAGTAGCTCTTGAAAAAGATCATCTTCCAATCAAAATTACAGATGGTATTAAATTTTATTTACTGCAATGTCTCCATTTTCAGCAATATTTGCACAGAACCCGAGATTCACTGGTATCCGTCGTACGTCTCACACAATACTTTTTGTACCGTATACTCATTATCTTTTCACTTGCAGGCATTTCTGAATCTGGTCTTTCTATGATATCCTCGGCCTTCTGACTTCCTTTCCTGCCAATCGGGGCGGAATAAATTCTCTTAGCCCTTCATTACTGTTTCTAGTCAATATGGCCAAATCACCTCAAAATATTTTTCTCCCCTCTCCTAAAAACAGTGTGCTTCACATTACACTTTTGCAAAACATCTACGTTACGTACGCGATCAGGACGAGTCTCGCAGCAAACCTTCCTGTGAGTAACGCTTCTGCAGCACACAAATTGCACTGCCGTACATCAATCACAGTAGGAACAATCACATTTTTATATCCAGCCATTCGGGACCATTTTGAATACTCGTCAGTCCCGTAAAATCCGGCAAATGCAGCTATGACTTTCAAATATGAATTCACTTGCTCACTAATTTCACCATCTAATCTGTTTCTCGGTCAAACATGCTACCTAGATAAGCAGATTCATTCATCTCTGTATAATTTAGACTGATCTTGTATTGAGTACTAACATTTCTATCCATACTCAAAAACCATGACATCGGTTTTTGCTTCATTTATATTCAGTTTGAATTTTATACTTACTTCGTTCATCCTGGACAACATATTCTACAACTCTCTTCTGCTCTTACACAACAGGACTGTGTCTTCAGCATATAACACCTTGCACAAATAACAATTCCCAAGATGTAAACAGGTTCTGTCTATTCCGGCGTCACGCATGCATTAATTCATAAAAATATCGAACAGCCATGACGACAATAAACAATCTTGTCTGATGCCTCACTATTAGAAATTCAGTTCAATAAGATTTCATTTACAGGTACGTCCACTCTGCTTCCAGAATACACAGCTTTCGCACACTCGTGTGCATTTTCAATTACATCATAAGTTTTCAAGACCTTCTTTCTACAGAAACTCTTCAAATCTGAATAGGCAGCAGAAATGTTCTTAACAACTGACACGTTCTTTTCAATCAACATACATAACACAAAACTTTGATAAATACACAGTTGACGTGGATTAGGAACATTAAATAGAAGACATCGCTCTTTCCACGTTTTATAATTGAGTCACGGAAAAATTCTATTTAATGTATGTACCTAATCCACGTCAACTGTGTATTTATCATTCATTCGCCTTCTAGTTATTTGTTCAGTTGCTGCTGTTCATCTTTAGTGAATCCCCAGCATTGCGCAGGGCTCCAAAGAAGCCACCTGCCATGTGTGGTTCGGCAGTTTCTCGTATGTGAGTCTGGATAATTTCGAGGTCGCTGTGTTGCAGTGAAAGCATATCCGGCGCGTAACTGGAAGACCCTGCGTTCGATTCCCGGTGGCAGCCGATGAAAATTTTTCCGTGACTCACTTATAAAACAAAAGCTTGGTTAGTACAGATTTTACCAGGCATGAAATACCTCTGCACATTCCAGAATTTATCTGATGTCAATACCCATACTTCATAAACAACTTCATAACCTTCCAAAACATTTTCTCTATAACACGAAGGTTCAGCATTTACATTTAGTCTGATCTTCTCTTCCCTTTTACGGAAGAAAAATGATAACATCCTTTTTAGTCCTGAAAGATAACTTCTAACTCCCGAAACAACTAATAAATTTCAGCTAAAAGTTCAATAGCAGAGTCATCACGATATTTTAGCATCTCATATGTTGTGCCATCTACTGTTCGGTTTGAAGAAATGTATGCCTCGTCGTTCTGAAGAAATTTTATAACCAAGTGTGGAAACATTCTGAAGAGTTTATTAAAATACAGTTCTAAACATTCTGAAAAGTTTATTAAAATGCAGTTCTGCGAAGATTGAAAAACTCGGTATTGACAATGTGTTTGCCAGAGAGTGAGTGAAAAAAGAAAAGATAACATTGAGAACTATTATTCTTATACCACTTATATTGAAACAAATCGTACCGGAAAAAAAATAATGGATGACATCTAGTGCATTTTATCCCAAATGAGGGCACCAAGTATTTCCCACAAAGTCGACAGGAATGATGGCAATGCCACAATGTTTTTAAATCTGGATGTCGCCATTAATAGGTGTAAAAATCGACATCAACATGTTGACTATCGAACTTAAACTATCCAGCGCAGAAGTGCAATGGAATTGGTGGCATTATTAGTCATAATCAAAGTAGCACTAAGGAATTTTAATCCAATTTATGGTCAATACACGGCAGACTAACGAGGATCTTGCATAATACTGCGGTTTGCTTATCCTGGCGTCAGATAAGCTCAGACATAGACGCATGAAACAAAGAGGTTATCAGCATGAGCAGATCAAAAATATTTATGATGGATAAATGTTTCGTAAGAAACGGAAATTAGTATATTTTGTGAGTTTTCAATCGTAGCACAGAAGCATTGGCGCTAGCGTGAGAAAAATGAATTTATTGAGAGGGAGCATCGATGATTACATTCTCGTAAAGGCTCTACTATTATGTAAACATACAGATATAGGATTCGATAAACTGAGACACCAGCAATCCCTTTGTCGAAACGCTTTTCTTGATCAAAAATTAAAATAAAAACAACTTCATAATGAGAATTAATTGGAAATAGTTAATAAAAATTACGTAGCAAACGTTGCTCCCAGAAACACCATGAGTGATCGCCATGAAAAACGGGCGGCAACTCCTTTTTCGTATCGTCCAGGAAACTGCGTTTCATACACCTTGCAATGTGTATTAAAATGGCTCTATCCAGTCTGCTACATAGAAATAGCCGTTGTATTTAATCAGAAGTCGAAGAGCAAGCAGCTATAGGATAAGTCTGTTAAGCAGCTGAAAAGAATTGGACAGTGAGAGGTAAAAAGGCTAACAAAATGTGAGATTAAGTCCATCAACGTCAAATAACCTTTTTCATCAAACAGAGGTCATCGCTCCTTCCACGTTTATAAGTGAGTCGCTGAAAAATTCTCATCGGCCGCCACTGGGAATCGAACTCAGGGTTTCCAGTTACGCGCCGGATATGCTACCACTGCACCACAGCGGCCTCGAATTCTCCAGACTCACATACGACTAACTGCCAAACCACATGGCAGAGCGATGACTTCTGTTTGATGTTTCTGCTCCACGTCAATTGTGTGTATTAATTATTCATTCGCCTCCTAGTTATTTGTTCAGTTGCTGCTTTCCATCTTTAGTGAATCCCCAGCATTGTGCAGGGCTCCAAGAAGCAACCTGCCATGTGGTTTGGCAGTTAGTCGTGTGTGAGTCCGTGGAACTCTAGGCCGTTGTGGTGCAGTGGTAGTATGTCCGGCGCGTAACTGGAAGACCCTGTGTTCAAATCCCGGTGGCGGCCAATGGGAATTTTTTCGTGACTCACTTATAAACGTGGAAAGAGCGATGATTTCTGTTTGATGTTCCTAGTCCCCGTCAATTGTGTGTATTAATTAATCTTTTTTCGTTGTTTATAGTATAATACGCACTTTTTACTTCACAAAGCGTGAACTCATTTTTGAATGAACCTGTTAGGGACCTAGAAAATTGAAGCCCATCAAAAGCCTAATAGTATTTATACAACATAACGTCAGACCTGGCGAAACGTTGTACGAAAAACACACATAGTTACAGATAACTAGAGAACTCTTAAGAAACATAGCGGTTTTCAATACAGTACAGTTGTTATCGGCACATTAATTTCTTCCTAAACAAGAAAAATATTTCTAAAAGCAATTAACATAGTGAATATGTGAACTTTTGAATCTTGCATGGCCTCAGATGATTCAATGTCATTGGTTAGGAATTCTTGGGTGAAACCTGTGGAGCCAGAAGCATATTCCTGCTAGGCAGACTTCATGCCACCTTTCATCTGGTTACACTATCGAGAAATTGCTTGTGAGAGTAAGCAGGAAGGAAATGCTATCCTTAATTTTTCGTAGGAAACTAAAAGCAGGTGTGCGTAAATTTAAGAGCGTTCAATATTTTGTATAGAATATACAGGTAATCCACTATGCAATATCTCAATCGGAATAGACTCAAACGATAGCGTGAGAAGAGTGTAAACGAATATATTAGAGGCAGACAAAACGAGCTACAGAGTAGAAAGATGTTAAAGAAGAGTACCAAAAAAAGAACCCTGAATCTGATAAATGTACTTTAGTTCCATTTTCCGACTCAGGGCTCTAAATTTGCATTTATCTGATTTATTTTATCGATATCTCACCTACATTCATTAATTACATTTGTCCCAAGCGAGTGAATGTAGTTAAAGAATGTGAGTAATGTAAGTAAAGAAGAGAACAAAGATTTTCAATTACACGAGGAGATACCTAATGATTCTACTGTGTAAGACGCATTTCAAGTTTTCGTGCATCAGAAAAAAATTCGTCGAGGGAAAATACATCAAGATGCTACGAAAGTTTGTGGAGTACGGTCAAACCCATGTCTTCATCTTATGGTTAAACGAGGGTGTGATACGTCAATTCGTCGCGTGCGTCAATTCGTCGACTGCGTCAATTCGTCGACTGCGACGATTCGTCGCGCGTCAATTCGTCACGCGTCAATTCGCGACTGTGACAATTCGTCGACTACGACGATTCGTCGAGCGTCAATTCGTCGCAGGCAAATTCGTCGACTACGTCAATTCGTCGCGGACCAATTCGTCGCGTTTACAGATTTTGGTTACATGCAAAACGAATGCAGGAAAACGTACGATTTCGAACGTCTTTCGCCCTGATCAAATTTATAAGGTTTGGACACTCAGACAAGATAGGAATATCACGCTTTTTCTTTGGCACTAAAAATATTAGACGGTAGACGGTTTTTGGAACGGGTCAGGACCCGGTTGGTCCGACCCCCATATACAAAATTTTCGTAAAATCTACAGTTTTCAATTCATAACCACCAAATCTGGTATACTATCTCATGGTACTCTAACTTAGACAGTTGTAGGTTTTTGGAACGGGTCAAGGCCCGGGGGTCGGATCCCCCCCCTCCACACACACACACACATGCAAAATTTTCGTAAAATCTAGTTTTCATTTCAGAACCATCAAATTTGATATCATATAACTCTAACATAGACGCTAGACGGTATTTGGAAGGGTTTGGAGCCCGGGGGTCGGAGCTCTTCCCCTTATAAAAAAATTCGTAAAATCTACAGTTTTCATTTTAAAACCATCAAATTTGGTATACTATCTCATGGTTATCTAACTTAGACGGTAGACGGTAGACGGTTTTTGGAAAGGGTCGGAGCCCGGGGTCAAGGGGGCCCCATACAAAATTTTCGTAAAAAGTTCGGTTTTTTACTCTTAAGATCTGTAACACAATTCAGCACTCCAATACCCTATCTACGTTCTAAGGCGCTCTTTGGCCCTCTGAGTGCCTTGCACCATAAACCATCAACCAACCAACTAACCCGCCTACGGTCGAAGTTAGAGACTGTAGATAACAATAAAGTGCAAAAATATGCGTTTAATTGTGTATTAAAAACACAAATCAATATAGTTTAGCTTTCACTACTAACGAGCGGTTTATCAGGAAGAAATATAATGTAATGCAAAGAGAGAGTCCAGATCTTCAAAATTCAAAACGGTAAGAAAAATATGATCAATGCCAATATGAAGTCGTACGCATGCGACATCACATAGGTACATTGCATTTCTGTGTCGCGGGATTCACAGAAGTACACGCCAGATGTACTGCAGTTCTATAGATGTCTCCTAGAAAGTAAGTATTCCCATTCCTTTTTCTTTCTTTTTTGTTTCGCAAAATTAAATTAACTAAATCAAAAAATTTAAAATAAGTTTACTGGAAAATTGCAGGGATATCTTTTTCATTCATTAACTTTCACCCGCTGAACTTGGTGATTCCACAAATAGTAATATGTACCTGGCAAATAACTGGTATCCCTGCTAGTACAAACTATATTAATGATTTCTTTGCGTCCAGTTCAATCCAGTATGTCCATAAAAGCATTTGGGGCCGTATGAAAAATACATTTCAGCGTGTGCCGCTACGGCTGGGGAGTGATCAAGGCGCTGGCTCCTGACCACTTGTCGAGAAGGATCCTGGTTCAAATCCCGGTGAAACATGGACATTGTGATTGACTTTTGGCACTGGCTGTCCCCCTTCCCAGGAACCAAAGGCCCAAAATTAGGAACGTCCGACTGCTTATAGCCCACTGAATTGATCACGGTGGTCGCTAAACCCCAACTAAAAAAAAAAAAAGATTGCGGCGTGTCCATTGCTATTTGTTATGGACCGTACAAAAAGTATGTTTTTGATATCAACGTGTCCACTTCCATGTCGGCTGGCCATAAAATGTTAGGGGACCGTACAAAATTGCACTTTTGTTTTCACCTTGTCAGCGCTTCGGTATATGGTTGAAGTATACGTATATATAGTTGGGCCATTTCAGCACGTAGTTTGGTTTATATAGAAAATAAAGATAATGTTACATTTTTACTCAGCTACAACACATTAATCCCAAAGGCTATTTCTTGAAATCTTTAATCCGCCGTGCTCATATTCACAACGTTAACATAACATGTCAAGTTATTAATGTTGCAGTTTTACTGTCACAAAACTTTAGTTACAAGACCTTAGTCGTAACCTTTTTTAGGAATTTTTAGTCGGACGTATTCATAAGGTTTCGATAACATGCCAAGGTTATGGTACTGCGTTTTGACTGAGGCACAAAAATTAATAAACAGGCCTTAAGCCTTTTTATCAGTTTTCAATCAACCGTGCTCATATACATAAAATTTTCAGAGAAAGTCAAGTTTATTGTGTTGCGCTTTTACTCGAGTACAAAACTATTAACAGCCATTTACTTTCACCCTCTGAACTTGGTGATTCCTCAATTCATCCATTAACAAGTCTTTTAAGTGATTGTTAGCTGGGTCTAAGAACAAATTGCATGTGAACAAATTATCAGGAAAAACCAAAATGTTGATGCAAAAAAGAAGAGAGATGAGGACAACTAAAAAAGATGTGACTTCCAAAGTGGAATATATAGAGCTATGCAAGACAGTACGAAAAAGTATCACTGAAGACGTAATTAAATTCAACTGTGAACTAGTAAGGAAAGCAATTGAAAACAACCAAAGCCTAAAGATAGCAAAGGGACATCTCAGTAAGGGAAAAAAGCAGATTATGGCACTGAGAAAAGCAGATGATTCTGTAACAAGAAATAGAGGCGAAATTTTGACAAGAGTGAAAGATTTCTACTCCAAATTATATGAAAGGGATGATACATGTACTCCAGACATCATGAAAGGTACCAGTACCAGAGTTCTTCCAGTCCTTCCAGCAGAAGTTGCACATGCAGTCAAGAACATGAAGCTGGGAAAAGCTCCAGGAGAAGATGGAATTACTGTAGACATCATACAAGAAGCAAGTGGAGAAATCGAAACAGTACTCGCCCAAATTTTCACTCGATGCCTTAATGAAGGGAAAATCCTGAGGATTGGAACAACGCTACAATGATCTTGCTACATAAAAAAGGTGACATTGAGGATCTCAGGAACTACAGACCTATCAGCCTCCTATCAGTGGTTTATAAAATCTTCACTAAAGTTCTTTCACACCGCTTGAAGGTGACACTGGACATGGCTCAACCGAGAGAACAAGCTGGATTCAGGAGTGGCTACAGCACAATAGATCATATCCACGTACTGAGAGAACTAATTGAAAGAGCGAGGGAATATGAACTTCCATTGTGCATGGCTTTTATCGATTATGAAAAAGCCTTTGATTCGGTGAAACCATCAGCAGTTGCAATGGCTCTGAAATCCTGCGGTATTGAAGATGCATACATTAATATTATTAATAACATCTATGAAAATGCAAGTGCAAAGATTCGGCTGTTTGAAAATACAACACACATAAAAATTGGAAAAGGAGTGAGACAAGGTGACATCATATCTCCGAAGCTCTTTAATGCCACATTGGAAAATGTCTTTCAATCACTGAACTGGGAAAACAAAGGGATAAAGATTAATGGAGATTATCTAACCCACCTTCGTTTTGCTGATGACATAGTCATTTTTGCAACTACCCCATCAGAGCTACAGAGTATGATCCAGGAACTTGCTGACAATAGTAAAGAAGTGGGATTAAAAATGAACTTTCAGAAGACAAAAGTGATGTACAATGCTTTTACAAGAAATGAAGATTTATCGATTGATGGAGAAAAGCTGGAGATAACAGACACGTACGTTTATCTTGGACAGCAGATATCAAGTGAGGGTCGCATTGGTGAAGAAATTAATCGGCGTACGAAACTTGCCTGGAGAGCTTTTGGAAGAAACAGCATAATTTTCAAGAGCAATATGCCACTATGTCTTAAAAGAAAAGTGTTTGATCAATGCATCCTTCCAGTGCTTACGTATGGTGCAGAGACGTGGACCTTAGCTAAAAGAGACATACAAAGGCTGCAGACAACTCAAAGCAGCATGGAGAGGTGCATGCTTGGTGTAACCAGGAGAGATAAGAAGAGGAACACGTGGATCCGAAAAATGACAAGAGTGGAAGACATCATGATCAGAGTTAAATCCCTGAAATGGCAATGGGCTGGACATACTGCCAGAAGGACAGACCATCGATGGACAGCCGAAATTTTAGATTGGATTCCAAGGGACAGGAAAAGACCCAGAAGAAGACCACATGGAAGATGGGTGGATGAAATTCGAAAGTATGCGGGAGTGACATGGAGGAGACTGGCACAAGACAGACCGTTGTGGAGGAAACTTGGGGAGACCTTCGTCCAGCAGTGGATTGATAATGGTTGACAATGATGGTGATGATGATGATGCCATGGTCATATTGATAATGTTTGATGACAAGTCAGGTTAATGATGTTGCACTTATTAAAGACTTAAAAAGGTATAGGGGCTAATAATTATTGTTTGAAGCCTAAGTAAAAGCTCATTTTTAACTTGACTTGTTATGAAATCCTTATGAATATGGCATTTATTTTATTTTGTACATTTTACATAGCGTGTGCATTTTTTTTTATGTTTTGGCATTTGTTTTATTTTGTGTTGTACTTGTTACATAGCGTTTCGCATTTTTGTAATGCTTGTGACTTGTGATTGCATTTTGAATTTTTATTTGTTTCACATTTTGGATGACTTTTTGACATTTTTTTGTTTTTAACATGCTATTTTGAAAATTTTGTCTTTTTTAATTTTGCGTTGTGTTTTACATTCTTGCATTTTTGGCGGAATTACATTCTTGAAAAATTCAAATACAAGTTAGTAAAAGGTATAATTCAATTAGTGAAAAATACCAGCACATTTTAGTAAAGGGTAGAATTATAAGAAATTCCTCTTAAAAAGTCCAGCACGTTAACATTGTCTCTGTGCGCCAAAGAAGTTCGAATTCCTTTTTTATCTTGCCAGCGTTTCTCTTCTGGGTAGATTTGTTGAAATCTCTGCTATCACTCTTTCGATTTTAGCCATAGTTGTTCTCTGCTCTTTCGCAATTTCACTGATTATTCTGTACAGTCACAGTTTGTTTTTTCTTCCAGAATTGTATTCCAGCGTCTGTCCAATCATTCAAGTTTGTTTTGTGTTCTGGGAAAGCCAAGTAAATTATTTTCACTTACTGACCAAATTATTGGTGGGAAAAGCGGAGGGCTCCTGCTCGGATTGTTTCTTCTGCTTCCACGAAATTTTCCAAGAACATAATTTTTCTCAAACCACTAAACCACAGAATCTGCATATTCTAGTAAAATTGATTTCACTTCTTCAAAAGCTGCTGGAATTTCATCAGATGAAAAAAATGCGAGTGCTTGCAAATGTCTGACTTTGAGAGCAAATTCACTGTTTTCCCTATATTCCGAGGCTATGCCAGAGGATGGACATTCCTCAGCATATTTTTTTCGAGATGAAACCAACAACATTTGTGTGTGCTGCTTCCAAATTCCTTTTTAGCAGCATTATAACGGTAGCTATTTCAAAATCTATCATTATGCGTATATTGTGGTGCAAGCTGAATATCATAGTCTGATGCATAGTCTTGTAAATCCTACAAAAATACTGTATAATAGTATAATATTCTTTATACTTGCTGTAAAGCAACCCATAAACTAGTGGGACAAGTCTGTGCATCTCTGGATTCGTTTCAACCGTAGTATGAATGGTATATAATTACCTAAAAAGGGTTGGACAAATTTTAAATGTCCCATCCATAATCCAGAGGGGTGCTTCTTTAAGCTTTCGTAAATTATTATCTGTTAAAAATAAAATAATTCTTTGATCTCCAAATGCACTATCTCTGCCAAAAAATGTTGCACCATCTCTTTCCTGTAAATTTATTGGGGCATCGATCCCTTCTGATGTCGTAGGCTCCGCAGGCATGTCTTCTCTTCGTATTCGTTTTACAACTTGCCTTAGTGCATCCATATTAGGCATGTAAGCTGCATTTACTGTAGCCATTGACGTTGTCACGGTTTGAATAATTTGTGCAGGGGCTTCGTCCGTATTTCTCGCTCGTTCTTTTACTTGCGCTCTTGCAACAGCAACATCACTTTTCTCCGATCTTGGAGCATGATTATGTGGTTTCTCATTGCGCATCCTGTGTTCATCTCCAATAAGAATAGTACTAGCAAGCCAGTACAATTTCCATAATTTCTTTCAATACAGTGCCAATACCGTAAATCACCCAGCCCGCAGTTATGGCAAAATAAATACCCTTTCCATTTCAGCAAATCATTTTTTTATTGTGGGTTAGCTATTTATGTTGCATTCTTCATCTGCATAGTGCCTCCGGAAAACAATGCACTTTCTCTTTCCAAAATATTTAGAATGATATAATACCACTATTATCACTTGACAATGCACAACAAAGGTTTTAACAAGCACATTCCCTGTTCGCCAGTCAACTACGAACTGATGAGCAATCATTAAATAAAACACTCAGAATACAGACGATCACGTGAAGCTTGTTCCTCTAGTAAGGGTTTAGGCGAAGTTCAAGATTTTCGTACCTGAGGTCACAAGAAGTGGTTAATTTTAAGGATCGGCATCTTATCTTTTGTTTTTCCAAAACGCAGAGGTACATGTATTTTACAGCAGGGACGCTCCAAGCGGAGTATCAACGGATGCGAAGAACCCGGGCGCCAGGTTCCGGAGTCGGCAGCAGGTGCGGACTGGGCCGCTGTACTCTCGGCCATTAGGCTTCATGCTAATTCTCAAAAATAAATTCAAATTTTTTTCTGTGCTGCACCATGCGTATGAAAGAAAATTGTTATACTGAAAAGACAATTTTTTACCCCGTAACGTATTTAAAAAAACCCTACGTCCCTACGTGCCAAGTGGTCTGTAAGCCAAACACAGTTTTTCATGAAACACATTCCCCCGACTTTCTAAGTTCAGGTCTGTCTCGTTCGACTTATTTCATTTACCACCCCTCTCTTTCGCTAATTGTAGTTAATTGCCGTGAAATTGGTGTTTTATGTTAGGGCGTATTCCCGTGTGTTCTGAAGACTATACTGAAAGCGGTGAACCCCAGGGGAAACGTATTTCATCAAAAGCAACAGAAATCCAATGCCAGAGCAAAACTTTGTTCGTTGGCATTACATCCAAGCAATTTAGGCGAAGTAGGAAGTGTGTTTTTCTACTACGACACCAGAAGATTGTCGCGAATTCTCAGGCAATTACGATACAGATGTGTCCTTAAGACTTCTCTTTCAAGACGTCCAAAGGCCGGCACTAGGGGATGGATAGGGATACAGTGCGGATGATCTTTTTGTTGCAGTTAGAAATTCCTAAGCTCATTCTTCCTTAAAACTTTGCCTGGTTACTAGTAAGTACTGTCTCATGCCTCAACCATTGCACAGATTTGTTGTTTTTGTTTTCATTCTTTGAGTTAACAGCGGGAAAATATCTGAACTGCTTTGTTTCAGTTGGAAATATTTTTTTTTACTTCAGAAACAGGGCTTCACGTATAACTGCAAAATACTTCGATAGAATAGACATACCTTACATAAAGAGTTTGCATGAGAAAATAGATTCATAATAAGGAAAATATTCTAAAACCAAGAAAAGAAATTGCGGAGCCAAAAAAGCTAGGTAGAGGAAACAAAAGGCTCTAAGAAAAAGTTCATATTTAAAGAAACCTGTAGTCGCTTAATGAGTAAGTGGTATAAATCAATAAAATATCATGTGCTGTATTTGAAAAAAATATATAATCAAGTAGGCATCGTGACTGTCCGCAGTTTCCCCTTTTCATCCTGTCGACATTAAACCACCACAGAAAATAAAATAACCAAAACATAACAAAAATACCCATACGAAGTAAAATGCCCAAAACATAAAAACAAGTAGACACACAAAATAAAATGCCCAAAACATGATAAGAAATACTGTTAAGAGCACAATGAAGGTAAACAATAGGAGAAATATATGTTTTTAAAACTTAATACAAGTGTCAAAACTGAAATAAAAAGAAAGAAAAAAGAAATATTCCAAATTTCATTGTTAGTTTAGATATTTTGACCTGTTGACAATTCGTAAATTGCACTTGCACTTGGTCAACAAATATTACTTACAAGGACTCTTTAGTAGCTTTTAATCGATGTGGTCATATTTATAAGGTTTGCATAACAAATCAAGTTAATAATGTTGGGCTTTCACTTAGGCACCAAATACTAATTATTGGCCGCTAGGCCTAGGCCTTTTAAATAATTTTTAATAAGCGTAACACTCTTAAATTGATTTGTCATGCAAACCTCATATGATCACAGCATTATAAAAATTACTAAAAATGCATATGCCTAGGTCTCGGGCGTATCTATTAATGCTTTGTACTCGAGTAACATTTCAACATAATTAATTTAATTTTCTATGAAAACTATATAAACATCAGCTCGGAAGATTGAAAACTATCAAAAAGCCCTAGGCCTAGGGTCTGCTTAATAGTTTTAACCTCAGTAAAGCGCACTGCTAAAATCTTGGACTTCTATGCAAACCTGATGAAAATTAGCACGGCGAACTGAAAATTGCTAAACAGGCCCAGGCCTAGGGCTTTCTAATTATTTTTTTGTACCTGACTAAAAGTGTAACATTATCTTTAGTTCTTACTAGCAGGAGTACCCGGTATTTCCCGGGTAAATATTACTATTTGTAAAATCACCAAGTTCAGCAGGTGAAAGTTAATGAATGAAAAAGGTATTTCCGTAAATTTCCAGTAAACTTATTTTAAATTTTTTGATTTAGTTAATTTAATTATACGAGACAAAAAGGAATTTACATTATTTACATTACATTGTATTTCTGCCTGATAAGGCACCCGTTGGTGGTGAAAGCTAACGTTTATTAATTTGTGTTTTTAATACACCATTAACCGGATATTTTTTCACTTTATTGTTATCTACGGCCTCTAACTTAGACCGTAGGTGGGGTAATGGAGTGCTGTATTGGGATGCAGTTCTTAAGAGTAAAAAATGTAATTTTTACAAAAATTTTGAATGGGCCCCCTTCACACCGGGCACCGACCCTTTCTGTCGGCGATCTAAGTTAGAATACATTGAAGTAGTGTACCAAATTTGGTCGTTCTAAATTGGAAACTGTAGATTTTACAAATATTGGTATGGGGGGCTCTGACCCCCTGGCTCCAACTGCTTCCGCAAACCGTCTACAGTCTACGTTAGAGTACCGTGAGAAAGTATACCAAATTTGGTGGTTTTAAATTGAAAACTGTAGCTTTTGCGAATTTTTTTTAGGGGGTTCTGAACCCCCGGGCTCCAACTTCTTCCAAAAACCGTCTAGCGTCTAAGTTAGAATTTCATGATACCAAATTTGGTAGTTCTGAATTCAAAACTGTAGATTTTACGAAAATTTTATATGTGGAAGCTCTGCCCCCCCCGGTCCCTACCCGGTCCAAAAACCGTCTACCGTCCATGAGATAGTATACCAAATTTGGTGGTTCTAAATTGAAAACTGTAGATTTTACGAAAATTTTGTATGGGGAGGGCTCTGACCCCGTACTCCGACCCGTTCCAAAAACCGTCTACCGTCTATGTTAGAGTACCATGAGATAGTACACCAAATTCGGTGGTCCTAAATTGAAAACTGTAGATTTTACGAAATTTTTGTATAGGGGGCTGTAACCCCCGGGCCCCGACCCGTTCTGAAAACGGACTACCGTCTAAGTTAGAGCACCATGATATAGTATACCAAATTTGGTGGTTCGGAATTGAAAACTAGATTTTACAATATTTTGTAGGGGACGGGGGGGGAGCTCTGAACTCCGGACACCGACCCTTTCCAAAAACCGTCTACAGTCTAAGTTAGAATACCATGAGATAGTATACCAAATTTGGTGGTTCTAAATTGAAAACTGTAGATTTTGCGAAAATTTTGTATGGGGGTGGGGGTGGCTCTGACCCCCTGGCTCCAACCGCTTCCAAAAACCGTCTACAGTCTAAGTTAGAGTTTCTTGAGATAGTATACCAAATTTGGTGGTTCTATATTGAAAACTGTAGATTTTACGATAATTTTGTAGGGGGGGGGGGGGTGGCTCTAACTCCCAGGCCCCGGCCCGTTCCGAAAACCGTCTACCGTCTAAGTTAGAGTACCATGATATAGTATTCCAAATTTGGTGGTTCTAAATCGAAAACTGTAGATTTTACGATAATTTTGTAGGGGGCGGGCTCTGACCCCCGGGCTCCGACCCGTTCCAAAAACCGTCTTCCGCTAAGTTAGTTTCATGACACCAAATTTGGTGGTTCTGAATTGAAAATTATAGATTTTACGAAAATTTTGTATGTGGGGGCTTTTACCCCCGGGCCTGGACCCGTACCAAAAACTGTCTACCGTCTAAGTTAGAGTACCATGATATATATAGTTTACCAAATTTGGTGGTTCTAAATTGAAAACTCGATTTTACGGCAATTTTGTAGGGGGTGGTGGGGGGAGGCTCTGACCCATCGGGCTACAACCGCTTCCGAAACCCGTGTACAGTCTAAGTTAGAATACCACGAGATAGTATACCAGATTTTGTGGTTCTGAATTGAAATTTGTAGATTTTACGAAAATCTTGTATGTGGGGGGCTCTGAGAAGCCGGGCCCCGACCCGTTCCAAAAACCGTCTACCGTCTAATATTTTTAGTGCCAAAGAAAAAGCGCAATATTCCTATCCTGTCTGAGTGTCCAAACTTTATAAATTTGATCAGGGAGGAAGACGTTCGAAATCGTACGTTTTCCTGCATTCGCTTAGTATGTAACCAAAATTTGTAAACGCGACGAATTGGTCTGCGACGAATTGACGAAGTCGACGAATTTTTCCGCGACGAATTGACGCTCGACGAATTGACGCAGGCGACGAATTGTCGTAGTCGACGAATTGACGCAGGCGACGAATTGACGTAGTCGACGAATTGACGCTGGCGACGAATTGACGTGACACGAAACGAGGATTGACAACTTTCCGCGGAATGCATATAAAGATAAAGCCTGATATTCCTATCCTGAAAAAGCGTAATATTCCTGTCCTGTCTGAGTGTCCAAACTTTATAAATTTGATCAGGGAGGAAGACGTTCGAAATCATACGTTTTCCTGCATTCGTTTTGTATGTAACCAAAATTTGTAAGCGCGACGAATTGGTCCGCGACGAATTGACGGTCGACGAATTTGTCCGCGACGAATTGACGGTCGACGAATTTGTCCGCGACGAATTGACGGTCGACGAATTTGTCCGCGACGAATTGACGAAGTCGACGAATTTGTCCGCGACGAATTGACGCTGGCGACGAATTGTCGTAGTCGACGAATTGACGCTGGCGACGAACTGACGTGACACCAAACAAAGATTGATAACTTTCCGCGGAATGCATATAAAGATACCATGAGAACATTCACGAGCGTCGACAAAAGAAAGATAGCACAGACGTCGATGATATGTTTTTATTTATTTTTAAATAGTGTAGGAGAGATATATTATAATAACTGTAATCAGTTTTCTCAACTAAGACAGACCTACGATCACATGTTTCTGCTCCAATACATCTGACTGTGAGCTGTATATTTTTATATAGCTTTGAATTCAAAATACCAAAACCCATTCAAGCAAGCAAATTGCCGGTGGTTCATAAAAGCTAACTCTCATTTACAGTGAGGCATTTTTCAGATAACTACCTGGTGATTTAAAAAGAAGCCCTTCACATTTCTTCCATTTTTACAACCTCGTAATCTTCTTTTTTTTTTTTTTTTTTTTTTTTGTGTGTAGATGGACTTATATTTTTTTAAGGTCACTGGATCTTTATGGAGGAAATCTCATTTATTTACAGTTGTTTTCTAGTCTGAACCGTAACTTTTAGATATCACTTTCTGTACGGACATAGCTCTGCTCTTCAGTTATGTGTAATATTTTGTTATAGCTGTGTGAACTAATGTGTCCTTTAAACTCAAGTTTATTACGTCATTTAAAAACCGATTCGAAGGTCAGAAGCTACTGCGTTTGTGAACTAACATATCAGGTGAAATCTTTGGTTTCTCCACCCCTTTTCGGTGACTCTGCTGGGAAAGGAGCATTAAAAAGACTAAAGCCTGCTTTTGTTTCCAGCACAGCCATTACTTAGTCCAAACAATAGCTCTCCAGCCCATTTCAAGCCAATAAGAACAAATTACAGTTAAAATTACTGGCAGCCAATAAATTTTAATATGTCATACACTGGTGTGCAAAAATTAAAGACGAAGAGGAGAAATGAGCATAACAGCGGAACGAGCAGGCAGAACGGACCGAAATACCATTCAGGAGATAGACTAGGGTCCGGTATGTTATGGCATGCATAAATTTGCAGCATGACGTAGGGGGAGGGAGTGTCGGAAGGGTATAATGCACACGGGCGGTGTACGTTCAGCAATTCGGTGAAAACTATTGCACGGTGTACGTCGGTTTGAACGACGTCGGGTTGCTGCCACAGTGTGATATGGCCAACAGGCAATCCAGTTGACGACATCTGAATGACTTTTCCCTAGGTCGCGTCATTGGGAACTTGGAAGAAAGTCGAAATGTGACTAGTATGGCAGAGGAGTTCGGGATCGCTCACAGCATCGTTTCACGAGCTTGTAGAGCATTTCAAACGACAGGAACAGCTGTCCGAAAGTTAAGCAGTGGTCTTCCACAAGCAACCACGACGGCGGACGACCGGTATATTGTCCTAAAGGCGAGAAGAGACAGACGGCAGACAGCGGGAGAAATCGCATGGCACAAGCAACAGACAACTGGACGTCCGTTAACGCGTTTTGCCGTGGCCAGGAGGCTGCAGAAAGGTGGTCTATTTGCACGACGACCAGTACGGTGCGTGCCAGTAACACCTGCTCATCGGAGACGGCAGTTTCTGTGGTGCCAGGAAGACAAGAACTGGACACATCAGCAATGGGGTCGAGTTCTCTTTACGGATGAGAGCCGGCTTAGTCTGACGAGCGATTCTGGACGTATACACATCTGGAGAGAGCAGGGAACACTCAATCGCACCTCCAACATCATCGAAAAGGACCGGTTTGGAGGTGACGGAGTTCTTGTTTGGGGCGGTATCGTGCTTGGTAGCCGTACTGACCTCCACATCTTCCAAGGAGGTTCAGTCACTGGTGTCCGCTATTGTACCGAGGTTTTCCTGCCTCACGTGCGTCTGTTTAGAGGTGCTGTGGGTCCTGAGTTCCTCTTTATGGACGACAATGCTACACCTCATCGTACAGTGGCTGTCTCAGAGCTGTTGGAGAGTGCAGATATTCAACGCATGGATTAGCACGCAAGGTCCCCGGACCTAAATCCAATCGAACACGCGTGGGACCTTCTCGGAAGACGCTTGGCAGCACGTCACCAGCCGCCAGCAACGATTCCGCAGCTGCGATTGGCGCTACAAGAGGAATGGGCCGCGATGCCTCAACAGCTCCTTGACAACCTCGTCCTCAGCATGGACAGACGCTGTAAATCCTGCAACGCAGTCAGGGGCGATCATATCCCCTACTAAAGACTGGATTTTTCTTGGCAGCCGCCTGTCACATGAACGTTTCTGTCTTCTGTCCAGTTGTGCTCGAAGCTGCCTTTCCGATAAAGTACCTTTGTATCCTTTGGATTCCATGTTTGGGCGGTTTTGCTCACTTGTCCCATATTTTTATATCTTGGGGATCTTATAGTATGACTTGAGTCGATGTGGAGTACTTCTGCACGACGCTACATTCGAAAAACCGTCTCGTCCTTTAATTTTTGCACGCCAGTGTATTAGGAATATATCCATTGACATATTAATTGTATGATTGAAAGATATAACTAAATGATTGCAACCTAACAGCTCTTTTTTTACTGGTAATTTTTCAGAATGGCTGTCAAATTATCCTTTCATGCCTTTTTTATTCTCAGTTCGTTAGAAAAATTATATTTTACTAAATTTGTGTAAAACTCAAATTCAATAGTATGTATTTATTAATTCTTATTTCGTAAGTTAGAAAAATATTTATAAATACTGGACAGCGACCACTGCTGCTTCAGCACAGGTGGCGCAAGTTTTCCTGCTGCGATATTTCAGAGTGCATTAAGAAGCTCTTTAAGCTTTTGCTTAGTTTCCTTGGATGCTGAAATAGTTTTTAAAAAGTTTGATTTACCGAATCTGTACGAAATTTTATAATAACGATAACAGTTAATTAATTCAAATTTTTCAAATTAGTAAAGTTAGATTTCATAAATGCATTAAAACAGAAACGAAATATCTAGAGAAAACCTTTTGCCTAAGGCTGCTTTAGTAAGAAATAGAAGTGACGCCAACACTCTCATTTTTCTCCTTTTCTTTTAAAACAGATAAAGAAGCATTTTATACTAAAGTTTGTATCAACTATTCGGGCATAATTTACTTATATCATGAATGCTAAAGGAAAGCTTTCTGTTTCTTTAAGTAGGTTTTTATTACTCAAGTTTTTGACAAATTCTCTTAAAAACTGAAAACCAATCGTCATGACAAATGAAATGTAGCACAAGGCAAGCAAATTAATCTTTTTTATTCATGTTTAGCGATTCAGTTAATTCTTGAGCTGCAAACTGTTATTTATCTCGTAATTATTGATTTCTTTCAAGGTATGTTCGCATAAAAAAGTGTTTTCCTTTAAAAGCTGACTTTGAGCTGCAGGTGAAATCGAAAAGTTTTGTTTGAATAAGTGGGAAAAATACGAGAGTTTAATCCATTCAACGAAATATCAAGAGAGCCATTTACTTTAGTAAGTGAAATTACAGTGACAACTGGAAATAACATTAAAATCAATTTACAGAAAAAAAAAGCAAGTAATCCTGTCTCAAACATATCACCAGCTAAAGTTTATCGCATTCATCCATGAAACGAATTTTGTTCCAGAAATATTTAATCCAATAAAAGATGTTTGCTGATGCATCTCGGTATTATGAAAATTTCAAATGCTTCTCTTTCCAGTGAAATTAAAGTTAAAGTTTTCCATCTTAGTTCCTCTTAGGACTAACATCAGGTTTCTATTGTAACAAGCTTTACAAAATATCCACCGCACATGTATGCATCATTTCCATTTCTGAAAGTATGTGATCCTTTTCGATAGCAAGTTTTCATTCTGACAAAGTGATTACTATCCTTGGTCTATTTTATTTCCGTTTCCTTTTCTTCTTCATTTTATGAATCTAGGAGAAGTATTGTAATAGTGAATGTCTCGCCAAAAGTACAGGATATAGATTCGAAGAAAACGAAAAACATAATTTTCGTCTGTCTGCATGTAAATCTAATCTGTCAATCCTGATCTATCTAATTTGTTTTAATGCATGAAGTTCCGCGAACAGATGGATCAAGAAACTTAAAAACATTGTGTCTTTAACTTAATGCCAAAGAGAAAGAATTTTTGGTTCTGAGCAAAATAAGAAATCTGTTAATCTTTCTGTGCTTGTCATACATATACACAAGGAAATAGTTGTTAATAACCACTCTGCAAAACATTTTACGCTCTGAACGGTGAGTAGGAAAGGCCGGGAGGTGGCATGAAAATTATAAAAACCAATCACTACACTAAACTCTTTTTTGGTTTTGTTTCGTTGGGGGTTAACCCCCCCCCCCCCCCCCTAACGAAACAAACCCATTTACTAAATGGTTTTGTTTCGTTTAGTGATTGGTTTTGTTTTAGTGATTGCACTATGAGCAGCTCGATGGGCTATAAGCGGTCGCCCGTCCCTAATTTAGGGTCACTGCTTCCAGGGAAGGGACAGAGCAAGTGCAGTAAGACGAACACTACTTCCATGCCTCGCCGAGATTCAAACCCAACCTGGAAGAATGGTCAAAAGCCAACGCTTTGACCACTGTATCACCCTGTCAGAGCTTCAAGGATTATGCGTAGGACTGTCACGTTGTGATAGCTTCAAATCGTGAACGTGTTTTGCACGTCGTAACTGTTATTCGAAACAAAAAGATGGCCATACTCTGAAAGGGTGGAACCATTCAAAAGAACTACAATAAGTGCAAGGCCGTAGCTAGTGGTAAATTCTAGGGGAGGCTAGAAAAGGTTTTGCTATTTGATTAATTTTTATACGATGAATAGTTAATGAAGTATTAAATTAAAATTACATTAAATGGAAACTACAGAACTTAATTTATTCCAGAAAAGCGTGTTTTTGAATTGATACCGGTGCCTGGAAATACAGTACATGTCGAATAATGATCTGTATTGCATCATGTTTCTGTTACGTCTAAGCTTTTGAAACATGTAGATTCTACTCCTTTCACCATGTAAAATGCATTACATGTATTGGCCATCGAGCTTATACTAGATGAAGACACCACTGAATCTGCCGCCATAGGTCACAGTTAATCTTTGACGTGATGTCACATACAGGCAAAAAAGAACTAAATTATACAGTTGATAAAACAGTAAGCTTGTGTAAAATTGATAAAGATTATTGAATTCCTCATTTTATCTGTTTATACGCCTAGAAGCTTTTATTCCATTGGTTTCAAAGCAGCTTCTCGTCTGCGGCTGCGTCGTGCCCTGATGTGACGTCACTTGCAGTACGGACGGTGACTTGTGGCGGCCAGTGCTGCGTGGATAGGAGTGGTGTCTCCACCTAATACAAGCTCGACGGTATTGGCTTCCCATTGCGTAGTGTGTCACAGCTTGAAATGTTTCACTTGCTTTTTAAAATTTGTGTTCCTTTGTTTTGAAATTTTTATATTTTTGCGTCGATATTTATTTGTGCCTAAACTTTTGCGACGGACCTCACTAAATGCAAAGCATTTCAAAAATAAGTAATCATAATGTGTACGAGGAAATGGAAGTTTATTCGGTGTACGACTGCAGCAGTTTATCATGTAAGTTATGATAAACTGCTACAGTCGACAATTGATCTGCATTCCTGTGCCTCTGTAGAAACACTTCACTGTTTAAAAACTTCCAATTTCTATATTGATGGCTGGACAAACGTGATTTTTGTCAGATGATTTATGAGCTTTATCTCTCAGTCAGATCGATACATAGTGCTTTAAGAGCGACATAGAAATTTGTTTGTTGATTATTTTTTTAAATACCGCATGTACGAATTATCATTATGTTCGTTGATTCTTTCATAGGGAATGCTCAACCTCTCCCGGCGTCCCCAAGCTACGGCTTTGAGTGAGTGTCGTGGCTCACTTTTACATACATTTTATATCAACTTGGGCAGACTTCATATCCCTATTAATGTGTCATATAAGTCTATCAATGAACAATACAGTTTTCCCATTTCCTACATAAAAAAATATTCCAGTCGCATGCTTTACTTTGTTTTACAATTTGGTTCGTGGTACCATTCCCTGCTCCTGTATTCCTCAATGTATTAGTTGTTCTCCTTTAACGGATTAAATTTGGTTAATATTCCGCACGGCATTATCAATTCACAAACTTCTTCTGCCAGTCTAATGCTTACTTCTCACTTGCTTGAACTCAGCATTAAATGCTTTCTTTTTGCACAATCATGATACTAACAGGAATTAGGTAGGAATTTGATTTAACAAAGCATGAGCTCTTATAAGGACAACTCTTGGTTAAACGAAACCTGAGCTCTGAAAAACAAAGCCTTCCTCCAATCAAAATGAGAATATACTTCTAACTTAGGATCTGTCCCTGTTAAAACCTACAAAAATTTGAAAGTGTTTTGATGTTTTAAATTTGTTTGTTTGTTATTAGATTTGCTATAAATCAGTCACTTGAATTCTAACGAGCACTTAAATAATCAGGATATCAACACACTGACTGGCAAGGTTCTATCGACAGACAATCTGCTTACTGAAAACTTCAAAGTCCTCTTTATTCTTCTTCAGTTGTCGATATACAGTTCGATGCGTAACGCCTTTCTGAACAAAATCCCCTTGACAACACTCGCCATTACATATGGTAACAAACCAACAAGTTATCACATACCATAGAATAGTAATTAGCCTTCGTTAACTATCAGGTAAGTGTGCACCAACTATGTAAATTTCAAAAGCTTACAGCGTAGTAAAAATCCGTTTATTCAGAGGTGTAATACAATATACAGAAGTAATCAAGCCTTCGTTCCCCACTGGGAGACTTTTCAAGTAAGTAATCTAACATAAACGTAAATGTATACTTCGTTGTCTAATAATGGATTCGCCGCCCCGGTGGCACAGTGGTCTAAGCGATGGCTTCTGATCATTCGTCCGAAAGGGGTCCGGGTTCGAATCCCGGTGAGGCATGGATATTGTGTTTGTCTTACGGCACTGGTTCTCTCAATTCGCTGGAACCAGTGACCCTAGATTAGGGACGGGCGGCTACTTAAAGCCAGCCCACTGAGTTGCTCACTGTGGTCGTTAAACCTCCAATCAAAAAAAAAAGTCGATTCTCACTCTGAAAACATACTTCTTTTTTCGGCGCCTGATTTGTGAACTTTCCGCTGGTGAAAATTTAAATAATATTTTCGAATTTCAGACATGCATTTGGTCGTCGTCCCTTCCCTCCCCAAGTTTGAGATAAGGTGTCTTATCTCAAACCTATCTGGGCCGTTAAGAAAGCAAGATGAATTGTTAGATAAATTAAACAGGACGAAAAATATTGGACAGGCACTTATCCCTTCGTAAAATTATTCGGTGGACAAGATTCACCTATCCCCTTCTCCCCGTTTGGCTCCCTTGATGCTGCTCTCTACTCAGAATGATCCCATATCCCAGGCACAGATCAAAAGGGAGTAAAAAAGGAACTTCCTGAAATTTTTAGAAAGCAAAATGTTGCGACACCGTTACCCACAACGTCAAGCAGCTGTTTCATTTGATTGATGTGAAATTCTGCAATGGGAAACGAATGAATAGCTGGTGAAGAAAGGGAAAAGATGATTCATGCAAATAAATGATGTTTCCTTTCCTCTGGAAATGAATTGGAAGGGTGAGATTTGTTGATAGAGGCGGCAAGCAAAATAGCCTGTGGTCAAAGAGAAATGCAGAAAAAATTTGTCAGTATTGCTTTTGGGTAGAAAAAAAACTACCTAAAAAGCGTTCTTCCCGGCTGCAAAACGAAATAAGGTAACAGGAGCCCCAGAAATAATTTTTCCTACATATGTCATTCAACGTGTAAACTTTACAAGAGTTATGTTGTTAAGAGGTCCCTTTAGAGAAGTCGCCCGATGCCTTGCTTACCTTTGAGCCAGCCCTGTCTTTTATTTACCTTTTGAGTAGCTGCCAATTTTTGCCAAAACGTACGTAGAAACTTGGAAGTTCTGATAAGCCGTTAAGAAAGAAAATGTAATTAAAGATTTGCATAATAAAAAGAAACTAAAAAAAGTGGGTTACTTAGAGATGTATGCAATAAGTGATTAGATACCTCAAAATTTTAACAAATTAGCAAGATAGAGTTAGAATCGTAATTACGTCAGACAAAGCCGCTGTGGGTGTTTTTCTAACAGATTACATCCTTTCCAAAATAGCAGCACTTCATTTTAGTCATTTTTCAGAAATGTTGACCATAACACCTGATCTTTTATTCCCCCGCCTTATCTATTGAGATTGATTTATAGAAAGTACCATAGAAAAAGAAAAGGCAATATATTTTTTACTCAGTTTTTCTGAGAACTAAGCTCTGGATTAGACAGATAAATTTCATAGAATCTTAACTAGTATTAACTTTTTTTATTGGGGATTTAATGACTACCGTAAGCAACTCAGTGAGCTATAAGCAGTCGCTCGTCCCTAATTTAGGTCCACTGGTTCCAGGGAAGGGAGAGAGACAGTGCCGTAAGACAAACACAACATCCATAAACAAAGACATCGCTCTTTCCACGTTTAGCAACGCACAGCAACCGAAAAATTGTTATTCGGCCGCCGCCGGGGAGTTGAATCCCGGATCTCTCGATATCTAGCCGAGCGCGTTAGCACTACACCGCGGTGGCCAACAATCCATGGCGCTATGTGCGTTTTTCTGTCAGCATCCGACATTATAAATCCGTAAGATAATCTCAGCTACTGAGATGTTTCCTCCTGGGGGGGCATTAACGGCACTGGCTATATATTAATTATAGCAGTTAAATCCAAAGGGCGAGATCCAAAGTGAAAATCCTCCAAATAAGTCAGTGAATAAACGGATTTATAATGTCAGATGTTGACAGAAAAACGCACATAGCGCCGTGGATTGTTGGCCACCGTGGTGTAGGGCTAACGCGCTCGGCTAGATATCGAGAGATCCGGGATTCAACGCCCCGGCGGCGGCCGAACAATAATTTTTCGGTTGCTGTGCGTTGCTAAATGTGGAAAGAGCGATGTCTTTGTTTATTCACTGACGCCACGTATTTGGAGGATTTTCACGACATACATGCCTCAGCGGGATTCGAACCCGGACCCCTCTCGGGCGAATGATCAGAAGCAATCGCTCAGACCACTGCGCCGTCGGGGCGGAAGTTTTTTTGTTTGTGTTTATCCAGTAAAACCATCATATCTTTTATTGTTCGAAGTAGTAAAACCTCTACTCGAGGTGATACAAATACTGCTATCTAAAATCATGCGTATCTGAACTGACACACAATTTCTCTTGTCTTTTATTTTAGTTCTCAATTTCAAGCGGCATCATGTTAAGAACCCTCTCATTCATATATCTATTATTCGTGCTTGGAAAATATCAACACCCGTAGAACGTTCAGATACTCAAGATTTTGGACAGCAGGATTTGCATCACCTCGAGCAGAGGTTTATATCTGGTACAATGGCTGCAGAAGGGTAGGCGGGAGAAGAATTTTAATAGAAACATATGATATATGATTGCCTTCATTAAATGGCTTTTATCAAATTTTGGGCACAGTTCAGGAATGTTCAAGGTAAACAATTACAAAATACCTAGCTCCATATCTGGAAGCAATGAATTCACTGTAAAACGATTCAAGAACTTCTGGTCATTCCCAGTTTTTGAGTTTTTCTCATCTAAATAATGCTAATCACATCCATAAAATCAATTTGTCCAGCAAAATTAGCCTCGATATTCAAACCTGTCAAATCAATCAACCTCCCCTGTGACACAGTTAGTCGTAATTAAATCTTAATCAACCTCATTCTGCTGAAAATTCTGTCAGATGTGGCAGTAGTAATGGGAATTCTGTAAAACATCTGTACAGAAATATTTGAAATATGTCACAAAATTATTTCGAGTGATTTGGTTTAAGTCAATTGGTCTGAGTTTTCGTTTTGAAAACTTGCTGATTAGAATTTTTCCGACTTTTATTTCATCAATCAGTTCAATATCCAATGATCACCGCCGTAAAATACAGCAAATTTCTGGGAACAGCAGCCAGCAAGTTTTCTTATCTAGATATTTCCGAAGGAAATTTAAAATTTCACATATTAAAATATTAGGAATAGTAGCCAGTAAGTTTTCCATATCTGGATATTTCCGAAGAATTCAAAATTTCACATATTTCTTCAGCAACTTTGTACCTGTCAGCTAATCCTTCCGTGATAGAGATAATAGGGGCAAAAAAATTATTTCGAAATAATGTGTCCCAGACCCCATCAAGAAATTGTAATGACAGAATTACCTCCTGCTCAGGCTTTCATTCTGCTGGAAATGCGGGCTCAATTCCCATAATGTAAACCAGGGATAAGAAAAAGAATGTTTGAGATTTCAACATCTGTGGCAGTTCCTTATTTGAATGATTTGGTCCTAGTTGTCAACGGTAAGTGGTACCTTGAAAGAAATTGTAACTTTTTTCAGCAAACCAAAAGAAATCGCAGTATCTTGCTCTCAAAAATACGAGGGAATTCACAACCTGCAGTTCTCACCATTTTCCAATTATGGATGCATAGCACAGTTGCGTGCAAAAATAAAGGACGAGACGGTTTTTCGAATGTAACGTCATGCAGAAGGGCTCCACATCGACTCAAATCATACCATAAGATCCAAAAGATGTAAGAATATGGGACAAGTGAGCAAAACCGTCCAAACAAGGAATCCAAAGGATACAAAGGCACTTTATTGAAAAGGTAGCTTCGAGCACAACTGGACAGAAGACAGAAACGTCCATGTGACAGGCGGCTCCCAAAAAAATCAAGTCTTTAGTAAAGGGGATATGATCACCCCTGACTGCGTTGCAGGATTTACAACGTCTGTCCATGCCGAGGACGAGGTTGTCAAGGAGCTATTGAGGCATCGCGGCCCATTCCTCTTGTAGCGCCAATCGCAGCTGCGGAATCGTTGCTGGCGGCTGGTGACGTAATGCCAAGCGTCTCCCGAGAAGGTCCCACACGTGTTCGATTGGATTTAGATCCAGGGACCTTGCAGGCCAATCCATGCATTGAATATCTTCACTCTCCAACAGCTCTGCGACAGCCACTGTACGATGAGGTGTAGCGTTGTCGTCCATGAAGAGGAACACAGGACCCACAGCACCTCTAAACAGACGCACGTGAGGCAGGAAAACCTCGGTACAATAGCGGACACCAGTGACTGAACCGCCTTGGAAGATGTGGAGGTCAGTACGGCTACCAAGTATGACACCACCACAAACGAGAACTCCGCCACCTCCAAACTGGTCCTTTTCGATGATGTTGGAGGTGTGATTGCGTGTTCCCTGCTCTCTCCAGATGTGTATACGTCCAGAAACGCTCGTCAGACTAAATCAGTTCTCATCCGTAAAGAGAACTCGACCCCATTGCTGATGTGTCAAGTTCTTGTGTTCCTGGCACCACAGTTACCGCCGTCACCGATGAGCAGGCGTTAATGGCACACATCGTACTGGTCGTCGTGCAAATAGACCACCTTTGTGCAGCCTCCTGGCTACGGTAAAACGCGATAACGGACGTCCAGTTGTCTGTTGCATATGCCTTGCTATTTCTCAAACTGTCTACCGTCTGTCTCTTCTCGCCTGTAGGACAATATACCGGTCGTCCGCCGCCGTGGTTGCTCGTGGACGATCACTGCTAAACTCTCGGACAGCTGTTCCTGTCGTTTGAAATGTTCTCCAAGCTCGTGAAACAAATCTGTGAGTGATCCCGAACTCCTCGGCCACACTAGTCACACTTCGACCTTCTTCCAACTTCCCAATGACGCGACCTCGGGTAAAGTCATCCAGATGTCGTCTACTGGATTGCTTTTGACCACATCACATGGTGGCAGCAACTCGACGTCGTTCAAACCGATGTAAACCGTGCAATAGCTTTCACCGAATTGCTGAGCGTACACCGCCCGTGTGCTTTATACCCTTCCGACCCCCCCCCCCCCACGTCATGCTGCATATATGCGTATGCCCTACCGTACCGGACCCTAGTCTATCTCCTGAGTGGTCTTTTGGTCCGTTCTGCTTGCTCGTTCCGCTGTTATGCTAATTTCTCCTCTTCGCTCTTAATTTTTTCACACCAGTGTATAAGTGAAGAACAAAAAAATAACTGTTTACTGCACATTGAAAAAATTTTAAATATTAAAATGATTATGCTTGACCAAGAGAACTCAAAAATAAGACCTGAAAAAGACACTATGCCACTCATATTAATGCTTTGAATACACAAAACGTACGGAACACTTTGAATAAACATTAAAACTGAATTCCAGAAAAAGCAAGCTGATTTTTATGTAATTCCTTCAAGGAGTGCACTACATTAAGAACGTTGGGAAAGGGGCCTGAACACTGCTTAATTTTTGAACATCGGTGAGTGAGGGGGGGGGTAACCCCTTAAGCGGCCGATGCACCTAAACCAAATAGCACCCAAAATTTTCTACTCTCCTCAAACAGAAATGCTCACATAACGGTCGAGTTTTACGAAAGCTACTTCTATTCTTCACTTTCTGATCTCAGCCGTACCAACCATAAATCTGACACGGGTAGTAAAGTATTCTCTGCTCCACAGCACTTCCAATCCACGGTTAGATGGGGATGGGCTAGTTCCTCTGACACCAAGGAATGATGGGGAAGGGCTAGAGCCCTTGACATGAACATCATGCCACTGTGTAGAAACTAGCGACTCGAACATCTCTCTCCTTTCTTAGGTTTGTCGCCACTGTTATAGCCCCTTTTAGCAGATAATCTGTCAAAGAGGATTAGGGTCAATCATCCTCTAAATGAACACTGGAATAACAAAACTAACAGGATAACAACGCTTTTTGATGCGCAGGTTCAGCACTCGTCCTAGCCGCGTTCGGCACATTTCTCAGATAGCGATTATATTCGTTCGAGCTGATTTCAGCCCATTTTGCTAACCACGAGTTAATTCGTTCCAGCCGGTTAGAGGGTATTTTAACAGGGCTAAAAACATTTTCACTACCATGTACTCACCCCTTCCTTAGTCTGCGTAATAAGAAAAAAGAATAAAACTGCAGAATTTAAAAATTGATAGTCACTTTTAATTTAATTGCGTTTTTAATTTAAACTAATTAAATTATAATTTCATTTATAACCTATGTACCCCTGAGAACTTTAGTTTTCGGATTAATTTTAGCCCAGTAATATTACTATTTAAATGCTGATCTTTTTTCCATCTAAGGTGGGATTTTTGAGAATATGGCGATGGTCCCTAGTCGCTTTGCTGCGGTGATGAGTATTGCGCAGTGCTGCAGTGGAGTTAAGGGCAATTAAGAGCAATAACAAGAAAGAGAGACTTACCACAGGGTAAGTTACCAAATTCAGCGTACGAGACTCAAAATCTCTGAAAGTCCAATGGTCTCCACGTCCACCAGCACCAGAGACGCAACCAGAATAAGGTTTTTTAAGGGTTGAAACGTTTGGTTTTTTAGTTTCTTTTTTTTTTTTTCCCTTTTTTTTTTTTTTTTTTTTGAGGATTCGCCTTAACATTGCTGTTTTGCTATCTCTTATGCCTGGCCTGTGTGTCTCAGTGTGATTCAGTTTTCCTCTTCACTTTGGCCTTCCTAAGACAAAATTGCAAACGTTCTGCGTTCCCAAATTGTCAGGCCCTATAGCACAGACCACACAATTACTACCGCCCCGGTGACGCAGTTGTCTAAGCGCTGGCCTCTGATCATTCGTCCATGATAGGTCTGGTTTCAAATCCCGATAAGGCATGAATGTTGTGTTTGTCTTACGACCCTTCCCTGGAACGAGTGACTCGAAATTAGGAACGGGCGACTGCTTAAAGCCCATCGAGTTGCTCACGATGGTCATTAAACCCTCAAACCAACAAACAAAAAGAACAATTACTCTACTTTTTCAACTGCTCATATATATCCATTGAGACCGTGGGATAAAGTTGTCCCTTTGGAGCCGCCTGAACAGGTTTGAGATTGAAATAGTTCCTTAGGGTATGGCTAGCTGTTACCCTAGCTGTTTTAATCCCTTAAGGTTAAGTAGATGAAGGGATTTTACGATTTTCTGTTACCGGCCACTTGGCACTGAATTTCGTTCAGCAAAGTGGATGTCTGTGGTCAAGCTTCCACGTCCATGTCCAGCTCTTTTTCTGAAAGTAATTGTGAGCATGCAATGAAATATACTGTGAAAATAAAGCCTAATTTGCCGGTGATGAGATTCGAAACCATGGCTCCTCGCTCAGGAGCCACTTATTCTCCCGACTAAACTACCCCGATCCTGGTTTATTGCTGTTTTGTCCCTTGCGTCACCTCAGTGGTATGTCACATATATATATATATATATATATATATCCCTCCCGAAAAAGGAAACGGTACGAAATAGCAGGTTTTGGGGCAGCCGCAAACCATACTTGAAGGATTACTCACTCCAGAAGAAAGAGTTTTCATTGATTCCAGACGATGTGTGGAATAAACATCATACATTTTTCTCGAACCCCACAGTCAGGATTTCTAGTTTTACATTCGGGCACAATGTGAAAATAAGGCCTCATTTTGCCGATGGGGAATTCCAACACACATCTCCTTTCTCCTGATTCAGATATTTTATCGCTTGAGCTACATCGTCGAAGCTTATCACTACAACTCTGCCGTCTTGACACGTACGTCACCAGTGAGATAGTTATGTCACAGCACAGGTAGCACAGCTTTGTAATTTAACGTAGGCCCAACACTGAGCCACCGTCTTCTATACCTAAAAAACGGTGGCTTTGTGCTGGGCCTACGTTAAATTGCAAGGCTCTGCTACCTTGAAATACACCAGAACAATAAAAATAAAACACTTTCGCTGTTGTTCGTTTAGACAGGAGAATTCCAGAAAGAAGACAGACTTTTCTTCAGAGTGTATTGCCTTTATATAAGAATTACATATATGTTTAGTTTAAAGTATTTCCATAATTTTCAATCTGATTATCCCTAATGGAATTTATTATTTAATCTTTTCTGTTAAAAATTATTTTGTTAATTTCTGTACTTCACTTAGCTCAATAAGGTTACTTACAGTATTTTGAGGATACCGATTAAACATCTAGTAATACAAATTAGTGCAGAAATTTTTTCCCAAAGATATCAATAAAATATCGATATTTCATCCAAATAATGCACTGGCGTACCAAACTTAAGAACGAGACGGTTTTTCGAATGTAACGTCGTGCAGAAGTGCTCCACATCGACTCAAATCATACCATAAGATCCCCAAGATGTAAGAATATGGGACAAGTAGCAAAACCGTCAAAACAAGGAATCCAAAGGATACAAAGGCACTTTATTGAAAAGGTAGCTTCGAGCACAACTGGACAGAAGACAGAAACGTCCATGTGACAGGCGGCTCCCAAAAAAATCAAGTCTTTAGTAGGGGATATGATCACCCCTGACTGCGTTGCAGGATTTACAACGTCTGTCCATGCTGAGGACGAGGTTGTCAAGGAGCTGTTGAGGCATCGCGGCCCATTCCTCTTGTAGCGCCAATCGCAGCTGCGGAATCGTTGCTGGCGGCTGGTGACGTGCTGCCAAGCGTCTCCCGAGAAGGTCCCACGCGTGTTCGATTGGATTTAGGTCCGGGGACCTTGCGTGCCAATCCATGCGTTGAATATCTTCACTCTCCAACAGATCTGCGACAGCCACTGTACGATGAGGTGTAGCGTTGTCGCCCATGAATAGGAACTCAGAACCCACAGCACCTCTAAACAGACGCACTTGAGGCAGGAGAACCTCAGTACAATAGCGGACACCAGTGACTGAACCTCCTTGGAATATGTGGAGGTCAGTACGGCTACCAAGCATGATACCGCCCGAAACGAGAACTCCGCCACCTCCAAACCGGCCCCTTTCTATGATGTTGGAGGTGTGATTCCGTGTCCCCTGCTCTCTCCAGATGTGTATACGTCTAGATTCGCTCGTCAGACTAAATCGGCTCTCATCCGTAAAGAGAACTCGACCCCATTGCTGATGTGTCCAGTTCTTGTGTTCCTGGCACCACAGAAACAGCCGTCTCCGATGAGCAGTCGTTAATAGCACCACACATCGTACTGGTCGTCGTGCAAATAGACCACCTTTGTGCAGCCTCCTAACCACGGTAAAACGCGTTAACGGACGTCCAGTTGTCTGTTGCATGTGCCTTGCGATTTCTCCCGCTGTCTGCCGTCTGTCTCTTCTCGCCTTTAGGACAATATACCGGTCGTCGGCCGCCGTGGTTGCTCGTGGACGATCACTGCTAAACTCTCGGACATCTGTTCCTGTCGTTTGAAATGCTCTCCAAGCTCGTGAAACGATGCTGTAAGCGATCCCGAACTCCTCGACCACACTAGTCACACTTCGACCTTCTTCCAACTTCACAATGACGCGACCTCGGGTAACGTCATCCAGATGTGGTCTACCGGATTGCCTGTTGGCCATATCACACGGTGGCAACAACTCGACGTCGTTCAAACCGATATATACCGTGCAATATGTTTCACCGAATTGCTGAGGGTACACCGCCCGTGTGCATTATACCTTTCCGACATCCCCCCAGCCTCCCACCCCCAACCCCTACGTCATGCTGCATATATGCGCATGCCCTACCACACCGGACCCTAGTCTATCTCCTGAGTGGTCTTTCGGTACGTTCTGCCTGCTCGTTTCGCTGTTATGCTAATTTCTCCTCTTCGTCCTTAATTTTTGCACATCAGTGTAATTACCGTGATGTTCACATAGCTTTTACCAATATCATAACCACCCTCAGAAAAACAATTCCAGTTGCGTGCATGTCTAGGCCGCGTACAGTTTTACTAAGTGTTGAAAAGTGTTATATATATATATCATCATCATCATCATCATCATCATTGTCAACCATTATCAATCCACTGCTGGACGAAGGTCTCCCCAAGTTTCCTCCACAACGGTCTGTCTTGTGCCAGTCTCCTCCATGTCACCCCTGCATACTTTCGAATTTCATCCACCCATCTCCCATGTGGTCTTCTTCTGGGTCTTTTCCTGTCCCTTGGAATCCAATCTAAAATTTCGGCTGTCCATCGATGATCTGTCCTTCTGGCAGTATGTCCAGCCCATTGCCATTTCAGGGATTTAACTCTGATCATGATGTCTTCCACTCTTGTCATTTTTCGGATCCACGAGTTCCTCTTCTTATCTCTCCTGGTTACACGAAGCATGCACCTCTCCATGCTACTTTGAGTTGTCTGCAGTCTTTGTATATCTCTTTTAGTTAAGGTCCACGTCTCTGCACCATACGTAAGCACTGGAAGGATGCAATGATCAAACACTTTTCTTTTAAGACATAGTGGCATATTGCTCTTGAAAATTATGCTGTTTCTTCCAAAAGCTCTCCAGGCAAGTTTCGTACGCCGATTAATTTCTTCATCAATGTGACCCTCACTTGATATCTGCTGTCTAAGATAAACGTACGTGTCTGTTATCTCCAGCTTTTCTCCATCAATCAATAAATCTTCATTTCTTGTAAAAGCATTGAACATCACCTTTGTCTTCTGAAAGTTCATTTTTAATCCCACTACTTTACTCTTGTCAGCAAGTTCCTGGATCATACTCTGCAGCTCTGATGGGGTAGTTGCAAAAATGACTACGTCATCAGCAAAACGAAGGTGGGTTAGATAATCTACATTAATCTTTATCCCTTTGTTTTCGCAGCTCAGCGACTGAAAAACACCCTCCAATGTGGCATTAAAGAGCTTCGGAGATATGGTGTCACCTTGTCTCACTCCCTTTCCAATTTTTATGTGTGTTGTATTTTCAAACAGCCGAATCTTTGCACTTGCATTTTCATAGATGTTATTAATAATATTAATGTATGCATCTTCAATACCGCAGGTTTTCAGAGCCATTGTAACTGCTGATGGTTTCACCGAATCAAAGGCTTTTTCATAATCGATAAAAGCCATGCACGATGGAAGTTCATATTCCCTCGCTCTTTCAATTAGTTCTCTCAGTACGTGGATATGATCTATTGTGCTGTAGCCACTCCTGAATCCAGCTTGTTCTCTCGGTTGAGCCATGTCCAGTGTTACCTTCAAGCGGTGTGAAAGAACTTTGGTGAAGATTTTATAAACCACTGATAAGAGGCTGATAGGTCTGTAGTTCCTGAGATCCTCAATGTCACCTTTTTTATGTAGCAGAATCATTGTAGCGTTGTTCCAATCCTCAGGAATCTTCCCTTCATTAAGGCATCGAGTGAAAATTTGGGCGAGTACTTGTAACGTACCAGGAGATGTGACGTACCTGCCAGAAGGACGTACACGACATAAAGGCAGATAGGAATCAGAATAAAACGTCCGCGTAGCTTAATTGGTAGAGCAACTTATTCCGGAATGAGTGGACCCGGGTTCGAACCCCGGCGCGGATAAAAATGACGGAGAAATTTACTTCGTTATAATGGCGCCCGAACTATCCGGATGACCCGACCGTTCAAAATCTTGCATTGGTGTGATGTTATTTCCACACCGCGAGATAGGAAAAATATGAGCAGCACTTCGAAAAAAAGAAAAATAAGGGGGAGATGATGTAACGTACCAGGAGATGTGACGTACCTGCCAGAAGGACGCACACGACATAAAAGGCAGATAGGAATCAGAACAAATGTCCGCGTAGCTTAATTGGTAGAGCAACTTATTCCGGAATGAGTGGACCCGGGTTCGAACCCCGGCGCGGATAAAAATGACGGAGAAATTTACTTCGTTATATACTGTTTCAATTTCTCCACTTGCTTCTTGTATGATGTCTACAGTAATTCCATCTTCTCCTGGAGCTTTTACCCGCTTCATGTTCTTGATTGCATGTGCAACTTCTGCTGGAAGGACTGGAGGAACTCTGGTACTGGTATTTTCATGATGTCTGGAGTGCATGTATCATCCCTTTCATATAATTTGGAGTAGAAATCTTTCACTCTTGTCAAAATTTCGCCTCTATTTCTTGTTACAGAACCATCTTCTTTTCTCAGTGCCATAATCTGTTTTCTTCCCTTACTGAGATGTCCCTTTTGCTATCTTTAGGCTTTGGTTGTTTTCAATTGCTTTCCTCACTAGTTCACAGTTGAATTTTCTTACGTCTTCAGTGATACTTTTTCTTACTGTCTTGCATAGCTCTATATATTCCACTTTGGAAGTCACATCTTCTTTAGTTGTCCTCATCTCTCTTCTTTTTTGCATCAACATTTTCGTTTATCCTGATAATTTCTTTACATGCAACTTGTTCTTAGACCCAGCTAATTTTGTTGCTGTTTCCATAAGAGCTTTGGTTACTTTTCTGTTAACTTCAGAGATGTCCACTTCTTCCGATGTTAGGCCTTCTAAAGCAGAGAACCTGTTCTTCAGTTCCAACTTGAAGGTATTATGGTGTTTTTTAAGGTTGGTTATGTCAATAGATTTTGTTTGTCTTATGAGCTTGCCACGTTCAAGTTTGGTGTTGAGGTGCATCTTACATCTCACCAATCTATGGTCACTACCTGTGTTGAACTTGTTTAGCACACTGCAGTCTTCTATGACGAATTTTTTGTTACACATAATAAAATCAATTTCACTTGTCGTCCCATTTGGATGTCTCCATGTCCATTTCCTGTGTGGCTTTTTCTTGAAGAAGGAGTTCAAGATGAAAAACCCTTCTGCCTCTGCAAACTCAACGAAAGTATTTCCACGCTGGTTTCTGTTGCCGTGACCGAATTTACCTACTGAAGTTTCATTCTGTTGCCGTTGCCCTATTTTTGCATTGAAATCTCCCATAATTATTTTCAAGTGCTGCTTACCTTTATTATTTAGATGACAAATTTCCTCATAAAATTCTTCAATTTCTTCTTCAGGATGACTTGTGGTGGGTGCATAAGTTTGAATAATCTGAGCCTGGTATCTTTTCGAGAGTTGGATAACAAGTCGTGCAGCTCTGTCAGAGGAACTTTCAACTTCTACAACTTTATCCTTCAGTTTCTTGTTTATTATAAATCCAACACCACTAGTTCTGCCAGTATCTGTCCCACGATAGTAGAAGAGATGTCCACTTTTCAGTTCGATGAGATCTTCTCCTTTTCTCCTTACCTCACTTAGCCCCACGATGTCCCACTTGATCCTTTGTAGTTCCTCTTCCAATTCAAGAAGCCTTGAATCAGAAGATAGGGAGGGTCCGTTGTACGTAGCCAAGGTCAGTATCAGATGGCAGCCTAGTCCGGTCCTCCGGGGATTCTTAGCACCCTCTGCCTTCATGTCGCACTGGCCGCTGCCTTGGCCAGGTACATTCCAGCTGCCGGAGACTGAGGGCCAAGATTTAAGTTGTGGAGTCATTTTGGAGGAGTTTGGCCATAACTCACCACGCTGGCCAAGCGGGTTGGTGAGTGTGGGATAGAATTTCCTCTAATCCCGATGGTATAGTTATACTGCTATTGGCGGTCGTCAGAGCCCCTTTAGTGGGAACAGGATGTACCACGAGAAGGCGGGGTTGACATTTGTCAAGGAGAGGCTGTGATGTTACGCATCACCTGACCTTACATCCCATATATATATATATATATATACTGCTGGCCACCCAAAATGCAACACCAAGAAGGACACGAGATAGCAAAGCCAGATTTACTGGACACATAACAACAGATACAAAGATGAAACGATTGAGCTTACAGGCCCGTGCGACTTGCGTAACACGCAGACATCAATAGTTCGTGTGGCCCCCATGGCTGGAAATAACGGCCGCTACACGCCGCGGCATCGAACGAAAGAGGCTTTGGATGTGGGCTTGGGGTATGTCAGTTCTGGCTGCTTCCACACGTTGTCATAGTTCATCAGGCGTAACCGGGGGTGGTGCTTGCCGGGCCACTCCGTTGCCGATCAGCGACCAGACGTGTTCGATGGGCGACATATCGGGAGAACAATTGGGCCACGGCAGCAGTGGCACCTGGTGGGCCCTTAATAATTGTTGCACGATGCGTGTCACGTGCGGGATCGCATTATCCTGTAGAAACGTGGCCGCTGGAAGGTCCTGCAGGTAAGGGAGGACTACAGGCTCCAAAACGTCTGAGATGGAGCGGTGGCTGTTGAGTTCACCGGCGATGCGTACCAGAGGGGTGCGGGTGTCATATCCAATTGCGCCCCAAACCATAACGCCAGGCGACGGACTGGTATAGCGATGCATAATGCAGGCGTCATACAGTGTCTCGCCGCAGTGCCGCCACACGCGGATCCGACCATCGTGGTGTTGCAGGCAGAAGCGGCATTCGTCGGAGAAGACAATGTCGTGCCATTCCGTAGTCCAGGTGCAGCGTTCAACGGCCCACTGCCACCGCACTCGCTGGTGGTGTAACTTCAATGGTAATCGGAGCAATGGTCGCCGTGCAACAAGTCCCCGCTCCTGCAGACGACGTCGAACGATACGTGCTGACACAGGTTGTTGCGCAACACACCCAAATTCCTGTCCTAACGTTCGTGATGTGGCGATGCGAGCCGTCAATGCCCGCCGCACAACATGCCTGTCTTCTCGTTCGGTGGTGTGCCGCGGCTGCGGCAATCGCTCAATTCCGTCCGTCCGTCCCTCTTGCATCCACCGAATCCATACTCGTCTCACTGTGGCTGGATGTCGTCCCACACGGGCGCCGATGTCTCGGAAGGATAAACCGCTGTCGCGATAAGCCACTATTCGTCCTCTGTCAAATCCGAAATGTGCTGGAATGACTGCCGTATTCTACGACGACGCATCAGGAAGTTTCCCACGCACAGGTCCGGCAGCACAACACACTTTCACTACTTACTTCTCGCCTGTAGGACACCGTTCTTATAGTCTTCTGTTCACCGTTCTTATAGTCTTCTGTTCACCGTTCTTATAGTCTTCTGTTCACCGTTCTTATAGTGCTTCTTGGACATGATTTGCATATGTCCTGCAATGCTAATCGTTTGCATGTCCTCTCGCGGGCGACGCATGCTGCGAATTTCAGGTCAATCGGATGCTTCCTTCTTGGTGTTACATTTTAAGGTGGCCAGCAGTGTATGTGCAATTTAAGTTGTCTGAAGAGACAACTTGAATTGAGTGACGAAAAGCGCACACTCTCTCTAGTGGTAGTTCGATAAGTTGAGAATTCTGCGGGCAAAATGTATATATATCATCATCAATTATGATGATGATGATATTATATACAGGTTGATACAGAAATGTTGGTCATAAATGAAAATATAGGTAGCACACATCGAAACAAACAAAAAAGTCTGACTCAACATAGGTCCGGAAACGAACCGTTTCCGAGATAATTGACATTTTGTCGCAGGGTATCCAGAGGTAATGTGAAGTTGTTTTTCCCCAGCTGTCAACTATTTCGAAAGCTTTTGCACTCCTGAGGAAGAAATCAGGAGGGCTGAATTGCTTGAGAGACCAGTTAGACCCTAATTGTTTGAGGGAACGGTAAGACCCCAAACTTGTTCCCTCCCCGAAAGTACTCCCTCGACTTCCCCCCAAGGTAAAAACAAACCTCCCCAGTTCTTGAAGTAAAACACCACACACGGGGAATACTTTGAGCTGCTGAGGGACGGTGAAGGGGGTAATTTTTGGGAGAGGGAGGGTTGAGGGTCTCAACTTTCAGCCCAAGAACAAATGATTCTGAGATGTCTCCCGCAGTAGCTCCCCAAATACAACAAATACAATACAAATAAACTGTGGGGGAAACCAACGTTGCATCTGGTAACTCTGCATGATGTTAAAACGGCAAACAAAAAACAAATGCCTGAGTTTTCTCCCGCGGGAGCTTGAAAAATCAATGGGACACCCAGGTGCATGGAAGTCTCTGACGGGCGACACACAGCGACCTGTTATAAAACATTAATGGTTTTCACGCAAAAACTTCCTCATCAGTACAGCGAGCACCTCCTAACATATGACAGAAGACATGCAAACACTGCCGTGATGGACTCGCGGTTCGGCGAACGCACCAGGTCTGCAGGGCATCAGTTAGCACGTGGAGGTTCAAACGTGTATTGTATGTTACAGGCAATATCGAACTAGCTGACATGTATTTCAGAGTTAGCTGACATGTATTTCATGTATGGTCGGACACATGGAAATGCAGCTCTCGCTGCGCGTATTACACTGAGGCCTATCCAAATCGAAGGCATACCGATCGTCGCATATTTGTACGCATCCACCAGTGCCTAACAGAGAATGGGTCATTTCAAGTTGCTGCACCAGCGGAGAGGCCAGGAACGGCCGGAGATCTTGGATTGGACGAGAGACTGTTACGAAGAACATAACAAGACCCGGCAAAGAGCTGTAGAAGGATTACTCTGCGGAGAATAAGAGTCAAACCATCTGGAGAGCTATGCATGACAATCGCCTACACCCTTACCTCATCCAGCGAGTTCAAGTCTTAGGTGTGAGGGGCTTTTCACCGAGAGTTGCATTCTGCCGGTGGCTGCTAAATCGATGCGCGCGTAATCCGCGCTTTCTCGCTAATGTTTTATTCACTGAAAAGGCCTCATTCATCAGACATGGCTATTTCAACTTCCATAACTGACACCAGTGGGCAGCCGAAAATCTCCACGCCATCCAGCAATCACGTCACTAGGTTCGATTCGCAATTAGCGTGTAGGCTGATGTTTTAGGTGATGGTCTCATAGGACCATTTGTGCTTTCCAACAGGCTTACAGGTGATTTGTTACTGCACTTTCTGCAGCATGACCTACCGCAGCTACTGGAAGATGCCCCTCTTCGTACACGTGTAACAATGTGGTTCATGCATGATGGTTCACCAGTTCACTTTCGTCGCACGGTGAGGCAGCATCTCATTGCAACGTTTGGAGAGTGATGGATAGGTCGGGGCGGCCCCGCTCGTGGCCTCCCCGCTCACCTGACCTCAATCCATTGGATTTCTGCATCTGGGGCTATTTGAAATAAATAGTGTATGCAGTCCCCGTGGGCAACGTCGACGAATTGTGGATAAGAGCGGAAACTGCATGTGCAGAAATCCGGCACAATCCAGGTATGTTTGAACGAATGCGCGTCTCGCCGAGAAGGAGACTGGATGCCTGTATTGAAGCAAACGGAGGACAGTTTGAACATTTGTTGTGAAGTAAGCACTCTACATGACACTTCTATCCGTATTTCTACGTGTTGTTTGCCGTTTTAACATCATGCAGGGTTACCAGATGTAACGTTGGTTTCTCCCCACAGTTTATTTTTGTTTTATTTGTGGAGCTCCTGGGGGAGACATCTCAAAATCATTTGTTCTTGGGCTGAAAGTTGGGACCCTCAACCCACCCCCTCCCAAAAATCATCCCCTTCACCGTCCCCCAGGAGCTCAAAGTATTCCCCGTGTGTGGTGTTTTACTCCAAGAACTGGGGTGGTTTGTTTTTACAAAACACAGGTTAAACTGAACAAACCACCTCAGTTCTTGGACCATTTTTACCTTGGGCCGTAGGTGGCCTAGTGGGCAACGTTCGTGACTGCCATGGAGGACCTCAGGTTCGATCCCAGGCAGGTACGAACGCTCGATCCACTGAATATCCGCCGTGCGTCGGATGGGCACGTTAAACCGTCGGACTCCGGGTACTGGCCCCCCGGTAATAACTAAGGGCGTCTTCCTCCCCCTTTCTACTTCGCTTGCGTGTCACTTTCCTATCGGGCACTCTAGCCCAAATCTCCTAGCTTCCTATTTCTAAGGGTTGTTTAAGACTTTCCTAAAATCATCTACATATGATCATGATCATTTTTACCTTGGGGGAAGTCGAGGGGGTACTTTCAGGGAGAGGGAAAGTTTGGGGTCTAACCGTTCCCTCAAACAATCGGAGTCTAACCGGTCCCTCAAACAATCGAAGTCTAACCGGTCCCTCAAAAAATTCAGCCCTCCCGATTTCTTCTTCAGAAGTGCAAAAACTATCGATATATCTGACAGCTGGAGAAAAAACAACTTTACATTACCTCTAGAAGCCCTGAAATTAAATGTCAATTTTCTCGGAAACGGTTTGTTTCCGGACTTATGTTGACTAAGACTTTTTTGTTTGTTTCGATTAGTACTACCTATATTTTCATTTATGACCAACACTTCTGAATCACCCTGTATACTCGCATATATATATTCAAATACGGATGGTGGGGCGTTATCCCTCCCTGAAATGGTCTACTGACACCCCTGAATTCCTTCAAACCATGAGGAAATGGTATCTTGCTCGTGGAACCCTCAACTTATCGAATCACCACTAGAGAGGCTGCCCTCTTCGTCACCCAATTCAAGTTCTCTTCAGACCAGGCCCCTTGCCTCAACGTGGCATGTTCCGTGCTTTCTCCTGCTCTTACGTTTAAAAGATCGCAAAATCATCGTCGTAACAATAGGTAACATAACGAAAACTTTAGTCCTTTGTTAAACATTTTTTCATTTTAGTAAAACCATGACAATGTGGGACTCGCGCTTATCATTTCCGCGTTTTTTGCGTCATATACACCATGCACCACATTTGTACAACTAGACATGAGAATATTTCGTGCATTTTGAGTTACACTTCAAGTTTCTCCATCACAATAGTGACATATGTTTGATTTGAATTGAATCAATAACGCTTAATCTGGTTTTAAAGTACAATCATCAGTAAGAATTCAACCCGAACCAGGAAATATTATGAACTAGATTGTAAATACAGTTGACCCCCCCCCCTCTCTCTCTCTCTCCCTTTCTCGCGATTGCGATTAATTGATCAATAGAATAGTCCCAAAAACAGTGGTTAGTCAATCAGCAGAATAGTCCGAAAATAAGTGCACCTAGAAATCTGTTTATTAAGGTGGTTCCACCTTATATCTCTGCCTTATGTTTCCAATGGTAAAATTTCTGTACATATTTTCTTCGCAATTAATGTATTCCCATGGATGCAAATTTGTACTTCGATAAAACTAAGTTTAAGTTATAGCATGGGATACTTAATACGTACTTTCTAAAACATAGCCATAATTAAGCAATCCAACATTTGTTTGTCCACTGACGTCATCAATGTATAGGTCGCGTCATCTATTAACAGGTCTGAACATTACTCAAAGAAAAATGATTGATTTTTAATGTAAATATGGTTATGTTTTAGCAGGTGTGTATCCCATGCTATAACTTAAAGTTAGTTTTATCGATATGCAAATTTTCATCCTTGGGAATACATTAATTGCGAAGAAAATATGTAAAGAAGTTTTTTCATTGGAAACATAAGGAAGAGATTTTAAGTGGAACCACCTTAAAAACGTCTAGCATAAGCGAAATATACAGTTACAAATCGTAGACTACAAGCATTGGGAATCATATAGGAAGAAAGAAATCAACATTTAGTCACAATGAATTTTATTTTATTGACCACAGTTTCCCTGTGCCTTTGTCCCAGCTTAGAATAGAGGATGAATAGAACGTAAATACAAATTTGGAAAAGGTGAATGCATTTATTGATGTAAATATGACATTGATAATACCCGAAACCTTGAAAATTTTATATATAACGTAACTATCCCAATAACGTAAAATATTCCAATTGTTGTGACATCAGCGGCGTTGACCGTCACAATTTTTGTCAGTTGCTTTCACGCTCTTGTTAAAAACGATGTGGATGTATGCCGTCCGTTGATAAATTGCGAAGAATTTTGTTGTAAAAATATGAAAAGCTTTCAAATTATTTTGAAAGCTTTTCACTCTAGTGGAAGCAACTGAGAGAAATCCACGGCCGTCGACACCGTTAATGATATCACAACAGTTTGAATATTTGCGTGCCGTTCGTCCTCTAATGAAGCTTGGCCAAAGTACAGAGAAACTTTGAACGACAATAAAATAAAACACTATGGGATTAAACATTTATTTATTCCTGTAAAATATACAGTTTTCTTAATGCAATTAATCATTTTTACTAAGCAAAATATCTGGCGATGCATAACATTTTAAGCGTGTTGTTATTTAAAAAGTTTTCTTTTTCGTTTCTCCTCAACATTTTTATAAAGTGCATCTTCCGAAATTATTACTTATAAGAAAACATTCTACTTCTTTAGTTTACACCGGAAGTGGTGATTCCGTCGCTCGAATGTTTGAAGCCAAATCAGGAACCCTTAAAAGGTCTTTCAGAGGTCACGAGAACGCTATTGTCAGCGTCGAGGTAAGTATTGCACATGTGTTTATTTCTTGTGGTTTTTTGAGTGAAAACGGGGATAACTGACGACTACCGTGAGCAACTCAATATGCTATGGGTTGTCGGAAAAGTCATGACGCATTTTAGCCATTGTTTTGCAAAGGTCATTTCATTTATTGATAGAAAGAACAAAGATCAATCAATGATGTAATGCCCGTTTTGTTCGATAATCTTTTGCCATCTGTCAGTGAGCTGCAGAATGCCTCGTTCATAGAAGGACCTGTCTTTCGTGGCGAAAAACTGTACAAGGTGCTGATTTACAGCCTCATCTGAATTGAGCATTATACCACGCAAGGACTGTTGAAGAGAGCGAAACAAGTGGAAGTCTGACGGCGCAAGGTCAGGCGAGTATGCTCGGTGTGGCAACACATCCCACCTCCAATAATTTTTGGCGGGTGATCAAACTTGTGTGTGGTCTCGCGTTGTCGTGACGGAACACAACACCTTTACGATGAACGAGCTCTGGACGTTTCTGGATGATGGATTCGTTCAAACTGTCCAATTGCCGACAATACACATTCAAATTGATTGTTTGGTGCCGTGGTAGGAGCTCGAAAAACACGGCACCCTTAAAATCCCACCACACTGAGACCAGAACCTTCCGCTGATGAATGTCTGCTTTAGATGTCGTTTGAGGCGAAGCAGCACGTCGGGACCAAGACCGTTTATGCAGCACATTTCTGTACACAATCCCCTTTTCGTCACCAGTTATCAGTCGCTTCAAAAAAGGATCGTTTTCCTCACGTTTAATGAACATATCGCAGATGTTTATATGCGCCGTCAATTGAGCTTCTTTGAGTTCATGAGGAACCCACACATCAAGCTTGCTTAAGTATACCTGCTTCTTCAGGTGGTCGTGAACGCTTGAATGATGGATGTGCAATGTGTCTGCAATCTCTCGTGTCGTGTAACGTAGGTTTGACTCTATCAATGCCTTGATTTGGTCCTCATCATCCTCGGTGGGCCTCCCGGACCAAGGAGCATCGTTGAGATCAAAATCACCAGCACGGAATTTGGCGAGCCACCGCTGGCACTGACGTTCTTGTAGAGCATTATCACCGTACACTTTACCCAACTTTTCCCAAGCTTGACGCGCATTCTTCCCTTTACGGAAGTAAAAGAGTAAAATATGGCGAAAATGCACAGTTTGGTCTTCCATCTTCAACTTGATGTCAAATCTCCGCAAATCAACCAAATCGCTCACTATTCCTTTTACACTGCAGCTAGAACTAGAACCTGTCGAATGCCATAGAGATAACAGAGTTGCGCTTGCCTCTAGTACTTCCAAAACCACATTAACCGCCATCGGGTGCCAAAATACATCATGCCTTTTCCGACAACCCAATATAAGTACTGACCAAGGAGGTTATATTACTGGAGACACCACTCCTATCCACGCAGTATTGGCCGCCATAAGTCACCGTCCGTGCTGCAAATGACGTCATGAGCAGGCACGACACAGCCGCAGAAGAGAAGCTGCTTGGAAACTAATGGAACAAAAGCTTCTAAGCGTATAAATAGATAAAATGTGGAATTCAATAATCTTTATCAATCATACACAAGCTTACTGTTTCATCAACGGTATAATTTAGTTCATTTTTGCCTGCTTGTGACGTCACACCACAGATTAGCTGTGACCTATGGCGGCAGAGCCAGTGGTGTCTCCAGTAATATAACCTCCTTGGTACTGACCGTCCTAAAATGAGCGCCATTGGTTACAAGAACGGGAGAGTATGGGCCGCGAGATAAACACGCCATCCATGCCTCACCCGTGATCCGACGATCTCGGACGAATGATTACATGCTAATGCTTCTCATCACTTGGCCAGCAGGACGGCAAGTAAATGCTCAGTTGCGAAATAAAACTTGACAAACCTAACCGAGTACCGCTATCGAAGTGTGCATTTTCTCGATGGAACGACAAACCTTTTTAAATGTTAAGGAATTTCAATTACTTATGGGAGAAAAACAGTTCAACTGACATAGCATGTTGGAAATTCCTTGACACCCTGGTGGACGAGTGGAGTGGTACGAAGCGTTTGTTTCGAATAATTTGTCTGAGATGGGTCTGGGTTCAAATCCCAGGTGAGGCATGGATGGTGTGATTGTTTTACGGCTCTCTCTTCCTTCCCTGGAACCAGTAGCCCTAAATTAGGGACAGCGACTGCTTATAGGTAACTGGCCCTAAATTAGGGACAGCGACTGCTTATAGGTCAAACAGGAAAAAAATTTCTGAATAGGTGTTCTAGACCTTTTTCCCAGAAAAGTTCTAGAACACAAGTATGTCAAGTACGTTCTAGACCTTTTTACCAGAAAAGTTAATGACAAATACATTAAATAGTACTGTTTTTTTATCAGTCTGCTTTCGAATTTCGCCTACCAACGTGCGCACGCAGACTTCGAATTACGCACGGTTTGGAGATAACGGGTATCCGTACCCTGGCTTCAGTTGTTTTGTTGTTGCTTTATTTGTTGAGGGGAGGGGGAGTAACCACCACCGTGAGCAACTCGATGGGCTATAAGCAGTGCCCCGTTCCCTAATCTAGGGCCACTGGTTCTAGAGAAGGGAAAGAGCCAGTGCTGTAAGACAAACACTGCATCCATGCCTCACGGGATTCAAACCCAGACCCATCTCGAACGAATGGTCAGAAGCCAGCATTTAAACCACTGCGCCACCGGGCTGCCAGTTTTTATGGGATAAACGTTATCACTTAAACACATGAAAAGGATGATCTATGTATGCATTTTGAAATTTCTATGAAGCACAGTTCCTCCGTTGAGTGGCTCTAATATATATATTTTTTTTATTGGAGGTTTAACGGCCACCGTGAGCAACTCAATGGGCTATAAACAGTCGCCCGTCCCTAATTTAGGGTCGCTGGTTCCAGGGAAGGGAGAGAGCCACTGCCGTAAGAAAAACACAACATCCATGCTTCACCGGGATTCGAACCCGGACCCCCTTTTGGACGAATAATCAGAGGCCATCGTTTAGACCACTGCCTCACCGGGGTGGCTATTTATATTTGGCACGACTTCTAGAATTCAGACTGGCATGATTCATTTTAGCACCTGATAACTGTAAACATGACCTAGATTTTCAACTCATTTTATGCTTCTCCTGGCTGAAATTTTTTCCGAAAGGTGGCATAAATGCAGAGGCGTAACGAGGGCGGGACAGACTTGGCAACTGCCCCGGGCGAGCGCAGGAGAGGGAACAAATATCATTACTTACGATCTGATTAAATTTGGAATTGAAACTTTTCCACCAGCTAATGGCGTGGTCTTTTCGCCTCACACTTTGTTATTTGTCGATAAATAGAATCTGCTTATCAAAAAGTTCAGCGGATGTAAGTCGCTCGCGTTTATATATGAAGGCGAGGCTCAACAAACGTTGCAAGATAAGGAGGCCGTCCACATTGTTATAAGGATGTTTTTAAGGATGCTGTACACATTGTTATATAATGTATATGTACCTGATTTTTGACTCATATATATAAAAATTAGTAATATAGAGATCGGTAGACAGGGGGCGCAATATTTTATGGTTTGCCAGGGGTACAGAAATACCTAGTTACGCCTCTGAGTAAATGTATGTATTTATTTATGGCTCGATACTTCAATTTGCAAAAATCATCATCAGGAGTTTCCACTGCCAAGTGGATTTCCTTGACCATATAGTTCAGCCAGGGTCTTCTTTATGAAAAATGTGCAAAAAAGCGTAATACAAAATTATACAACGGTCATTTATCACTTCATCCAGTCCATTATTTTTTAAACTTGATTTAATCTCCTCCATCCACTTTCTCCTTGGTCTTCCTCTTCCCCTCTTTTCCGCAGCCTCCCACTCCAACAGAATTTTTGAAAGTCTTTTTGATGGCATTCTCCTTACATGGCCAAACCATTGCAATACTACATCTCAATAGTTTGAATAATGTCTACTTTAACACTCATAATATCTCGATTTTTTGTATTACGCTCTTTTTTACATCTGGATTCTCTTGCAGAACGCCCCCAAAAGTCCATTTCTGTAGCCAATAATCTTTGTTGATGTCTTTTATTCAATGTCCACGTCTCCTCACCCTATAAAATGCTCTGTACAATCGCAGAAAAAATGTGTCTTTTTACTCTTAGAAATACATTGCTGCTCCAAAGATTCAAAACAGAAATCGCTTTCCTGCCCTCCGCAATTCTCCGATCAATGTCATGATGACATGTACCATCCTGATGTATTATGGATCCGAGGTATTTAAATTCTTCAACTGTTCTCAACATAACATTATCAGATATTTCAATGAAATCTCTGGGATCATAGGACAAGGGCTCAGTTTTATTTTCGTTAATTTTAAGTCCCCAACAATCATATTCAGAGATCAGTTCACGGAACATATAAACTACGTCATCCCTATTTTCTGCCAAGATGACTTGATCATCCGAAAACAGCAAATGGCACACGAAATCCTTCTGAATCCGTAATCCCAAATTTTTGCACTTCGCTGACCATTCTCTGGGACAAACCTCAATATAGATCTTCAATAACATAGGGGACATACAGCATCCCTGCAACAGACCTTTACTACTCACAAAAACCTCGGGCAGTTGTTGTCTACACTTAATAATACATTTATTGTCACTATACACTATATTTGCCAAAAGTTATCGGACACCTCTTCAAAAGCATATGAACGGATCCTCTGCGTTGTTAAGATGCGCGGTACAGCTGCAAACGGTATAAAAACAAGCCTGCAGCTGACCGCGATCATATCGCACTGTGAGGTTGAGTGAAAATGTCGCTGCGGGAGAGAACTGACTTTGAGAAAGTAAAGATTGTTGGGTGTTATATTAGTGGGTTGTCCATAAGAGAAACCGAGAGGCGTTTAAACATACCCAAGTCAACTATTTTGGACGTACGGAATAAGTGGAAGACTAATGGCGTGCCTGAAGTAGAAAAACGTACCGGCAGACCAAAGAAAATCAGCGATAGAGGACGTCGAAGCCTCAGAAGAGTCGTTGCAGCTAATCGACGGAGTGCTGCACAAGACCTCGGTGTACAGGTGAGTACAAATGCTGGAACGTCGGTATGTACACGTATCATTCGCACAGAATTTCATTCCATGGGTTACCGCGGTCGTGCGGCTGCTCATAAGCCTTTCATCTCTACTCAGAATGCTACTCGTCGTTTAGCATGGTGTAAAGAACATTTATCGTGAACCGTAGATCAATGGAAACGGGTCCTATGGACTGATGAATCCATATACACGATTCATCAGTCTGATGGCCGTGTGTGGGTATGGCGGCAGCTGGGGGAACGCTATTAACCGCAGTGTACTGTTCCTACGATCAAGTTTCGAGCTGGCAGTGTACTCGTGTAGGGGTGTTTTTCATCGTATGTTCCCGGCCCTTTAGTTATCTTAGACAAACCTGTTAACCAGTACGTCTACCTCGATATTCTGGACAATTATGCTGTACCAACTGTGTGGCAATACAATGGAACCGAGCCTTGTTAGTACCAGCAGGATAATGCACTGAGCCATTAAGCAAGGACTGTTACGGCGTGGTATGACGATAATTCCGTATCATGTATGGACTGGCCAGCACAGAGCCTTGATCTTAATCCCATAGAGCACCTATGGGATGAATTGAAGCACCGCATAAGAATTTTGAAACCAAGGCCTACTACTAAGCAACAGTTAGCGGCAGCATTATGTACTGAATGGAAGCGCATACCTATCGCTGTGTTCCAAAAGCTTGTCGAAAGCATGTATCGAAGGGTCAGTGACTGGATTAAGGCCAAAGGTGGACCGACATCGTACTAATGTATGTCAATAAATGTTATGTTGTGTTTCTTTTCTAGGTGACCGGTGACATTTGTCAATATAGTGTATATCTCTTGGCTAACACTGATTATTTCTTTTCCAATGTTTGCCATCCTCAAAGCCTTCCAAAGTAGTTTTCGAGGAACCCCCCCCCCGATGGTGCCTTAACTCAGGGGCGCACCAAAGGCACTTGCCGCCAGGGTGCAAGCCCAGATTTCCCGTTCTTGTACGATAATATTTTTCAATTTTTATTCATTTTTACATGAAATAAATATATTTAGCAACAACATTTTCAATTTCTCACAAGTTAAGAGTTTTAATAAAACACAAATGTGTCATATAAAAGTGAAGGAAAAAAAATCTGTAAAACTCAAGTTCAGATGACGCTGCGAATAATCCAAGCATTCAGCTTCCTCTCTGTCAATTTACACAAAATTCCACATTACCGGTAAAAAAAATTTCGTCGTGTACGATGATAAACACATTACAGCTTCCCCCATGGAGAGGGAGGGGAACAATTGTGATAAAAATAGCAAAGGGACATCTCAGTAACGGAAGAAAACAGATGGTTCTGTAACAAGGAATAGAGGCGAAATTTTGACAAGAGTGAAAGATTTCTATTCCAAATTATACACTGCTGGATAATTGCTAAGGACGGATCATAAATGGCTATATAGCGCATAAAAAAATAAGTGTGGTTGGATGCCAAGTGAAATAAAATAATGTCAGAATGCCAGGACATTACAAGAAAGACAATTTATTGTGCTCTGAAATCCAGAAGGCTTTGGAACGTGTTCAAGGGACAAACAGGCCATTTTGTGCAGAATACGTAAACGTGAAAAAAATGTGATTACCGTCCGCAGGCGTTCCGGCGTAAGATGTCAATACGGGATATGGCCACCATGGAGGGCGATGCAAGATTCCACACGTCGTGTCATGCTTTGCACAACATTATCAAGCAGCTGTTGGGGTAATTTATCCCATTCCTCTGTCAGTGCACGGATGAGGGTGTCCTTGTTTATTGGAGGGCATTGGCGACCAGCAAGACTCCTACTCAAAGCATCCCACACATTTTCAATGGGATTCAGATCTGGAGAACGTGCTGGCCATACGAGGCGTTGAATATCCTCGCTCTCAAGACACTCCTGGACAGCGACTGTTCGATGACATGTTGCGTTGTCGTCCATGAAAATGAATCTATCACCGACAGCACCACGGAACATGCGAACATGAGGTAGCAGAACATCATTAATGTATCGTTGGCCAGCCATAGTCCCACTTGGAAGCACATAGAGGGACGTACGGCCATTGATCATGATGCCAGACCATACCATCATACCATGACACTACATGTCGGATATCGGTCCCTTTCCTGTATGTTTGCTAGACAATATGCAGTACCACTATCACGCCAGATCAGTTGTCGTCGACAATCAGACGATAGACTGTATCTACTCTCATCTGAGAAGAGGACAGCAGACCAGTCGTTATCAGTCCAATTGCGATGTTGATGGCACCATTGCAAACGGGCGGTACGGTGACGCCTGGACAATGGGATGCACACAACAGGACGGCGGGCGTATAGTCCTCCTTCATGCAAACGTCTGGCGACAGTTTTTCGGGAGATCCGCTTGCCAGTAGCAGCCATAAACTGATTTGCTACCTCACTAGCTGTGCTGCGCCTGTGTCTTTTTGTTGATAGCACTATGTACCGATCTTCTGCAGGTGTCTTACTGCAAACACGACCTCCCCCGTGACGTTTGCTACACTCTCCATTTGTTTGAAATGATTTCCAAAGCCTTGAAACAACACTGTGGGTGACGTCGAACTCCCTGGCAACATCTGTTATTTTACGCCCTTCTTCAATCTTTCCAATAATACGGCCAAGCGTAAAATCATCTAGGTGATGTCGGGAAGACATACTGAAAATTGCAAGTTCGTCAATTGATTCTTTCCCTTTCAACTTTGCGTTTGAACAACAACGGTCAATACGCGTCAAATCCTTTATATCTCTTATCAGCGCTATGACGTCACGAACAAGTTCGGCAATCCAAAATTTGCATACGCACAACACGTCTTACTCTATCCCACACTTATATTAATTTCCACATTTTCCTGCCTTCCATTTTATGGTTGCTATCGTTGCTATTGTCATCTGTCCTTAGCAATTGTCCGGCAGTGTATGAAAGGGATGATACATGTACTCCAGACGTCATGAAAGGTACCAGTACCAGAGTTCTTCCAGTCCTCCCAGCAGAAGTTGCACATGCAATCAAGAACATGAAGCCGGGAAAACCTCCAGGAGAAGATGGAATTACTGTAGACATCATACAAGAAGCAAGTGGAGAAATTGAAACAATGATCGCCCAAGTTTTCGCTCGATGCTTTAATGAAGGGAAGATTCCTGAGGATTGGAACAACGCTACAATGATCCTGCTACATAAAAAAGGTGACATTGAGGATCTCAGGAACTACAGACCTATCAGCCTCCTATCAGTGGGTTATAAAATCTTCACTAAAGTTCTTTCAGGTAACACTGGACATGGCTCAACCGAGAGAACAAGCTGGATTCAGGAGTGGCTATAGCAATATAGATCATATTCACGTACTAAGAGAGCTAATTGAAAGAGCGAGGGAATATGAACTTCCATTGCGCATGGCTTTTGTCGATTATGAAAAGGCCTTTGATTCAGTGAAACCATCAGCAGTTACAATGGCTTTGAAATTCTGCGGTGTTGAAGATACATACATTAATATTATTAATAACATCTATGAAAATGCAAGTGCGCAAATTCGGCTGTTTGAGAATACAGTACACCTAAAAATTGAAAAATGAGTAAGACAAGGTGACACCATATCTCCAAAGCTCTTTAATGCCACATTGGAAAATGTCTTTCAATCACTGAACTGGGAAAACAAAGGGATAAAGGTTAATGGAGATTATCTAACCCACCTTCGTTTTGCTGATGACATAGTCATTTTTGCAAACTACCCCATCAGAGCTGCAGAGTATGATCCAGGAACTTGCTGACAAGAGTAAAGAAGTGGGATTAAAAATGAACTTTCAGAAGACAAAAGTGATCTTCAATGCTTTTACAAGAAATGAAGATTTATCGATTGATGGAGAAAAGCTGGAGATAACAGACACGTACGTTTATCTTGGATAGCAGATATCAAGTGAGGGTCACATTGATGAAGAAATTAATCGGCGTATAAAACTTGCCTGGAGAGCTTTTGGAAGAAACAGTATAATTTTCAAGAGCAATATGCCATTATGTCTTAAAAGAAAAGTGTTTGATCAATGTATCCTTCCAGTGCTTACGTACGGTGCAGAGACGTGGACCTTAACAAAAAGAGACATACAAAGGCTGCAGACAACTCAAAGAGCCATGGAGAGAAATCTCTCATATGGGTACACACATACAAAAATAAGTTTTATAAAACTAAAAGCAGAATTCAAAATAACTGGTTTTCCTATTAAATAAAAAAAAATCCCTATAAACTAAAAACTGAAGCTTCAAGAAAGCACACAGGCATACGTAGTTTCAGCTAAAATAAACTTTTATAGCTTTTTTTTTGTGTGTGTGTGTGTGTGTGTAACAAGCTTTTTAACAGTGTATAAATTGTCTACGTCCCTAGCAATTTTGTCTTCAATACTGACGATACTTATATTTGAAAGCCGTTCTTGTTTCATATTTAATCAAAAGTAACTTTTACTGATTTTAAGTTTGGCAAACGATCTTTCCCGGTAAGTGACTGTTACAGACAGTAAAAATTTGAAAAGAGGGTTTTGAGCACCTTATTACCGCTATCAATTCTATGGAATGGAAAAGGGGACATTGTAACTTGAAGACCTTTTTGGATTTCAAGCTTAACAGTAAGAAAAAGGAAGATGTTTATTTTTAGGCAGTGTACAAATCCACAAAGCGTTTCGTTTAAATTACCATGGGACACTTACCTCCCCTTCCAACCGTATTATGCTACAGGCATCATCAAAAATATTCTTAAAGCTACTGAACTGTTTGGGAAACATATTAATGAGTCATGTGAAAATATGTATTCTAGAGCATTTTATGGGTTCATGTGTTGCTTAACATAAGTCCAAAGAATTTCAGTTTTAGTCACACAAATCTGAAGCAATTATATCATTCTTTTTTTTTTTTTTTTTTTTTGTGCAATGAAAGTCTCGTTATGCCTGGTTAGGTGTTCGAACCGTTTTTATCGTTGTATCAAAAAAATAGGAAAGTTCTTTTTTTAGCACGTCTTTTGTAAAAAAAGATCGTGCTTATGTTATCGGTTTGTCCGAAAAGATAAATATGACGGTCATGACGGTCATGTTAGTTACATACATGACGGTCTGTCCGTCCGCCTGTAAACACCATATCTCTGTAACTATTAGTCCGATTTCAAAAATTCTTTTTGCGTTGGGAAGCTTGAAATATGGAATGATGATCCTTTATTTCGTTGTTGTTTTTTTTACGATGTACACTTTCGCCGCTAGAGGGCGTAAATGCAGATGATATCGAATTCAAAATACATTTTATTCCATACATTTGCTTCTAAGCATCCGACTGAAAAAATTATTTTATCTTTCGATTCCATTTATGTCGAAGAGTATTTTAGGTATAGTTAATTTTTCAAGTTACGCACAGATTTTCCGCTCGGGGGCGTAAAAGTAAATTACGTTTTCCCCGATATTTCTTCTTCCAAAACTCCGATTTGAAATTTTTTTTTTCTTCAGCGGATACAGCTCCCGGTGGAAAATCTTTTTGCATATAATTTCTAATTTTTGGTAAAAAATACTTTGACCACCAGGGGTGTAAGTGTTCATTTTTTTCTTCTGATGTATTTGCCATAAAATCTGAGCTTCTAGAATCTCGATTGAAAAAATTCGTACGTGGACCGATGCCACTCACATCGATAAACCTTTTTGAAATATTTTCTTCTTAAAATATTTCACGGTTTCTCCCCAGGAGGCTTAGATGTATATCTTATTTTTGTTAATATCTCTTCTTCTAATGGTCCTATTTGAAAAATTCTTTCTTTATTGAATATTTTCCCGTGTGACATGTTTTTCATATAATTTCAAAATTTTCAAGTAAATCATAGACTTTGCTCTAGGGGGCGTAAATGTAAATTGCGTTTTCCCCGATATCTCTGCTTCTAAAACTCCGATTTGAAAAATTCTTTCTGCAGCAGATACAGCTCCTGATTAGAAATCCTTTGCATACAATTTCTAATTTTTGGTAAAAATGGTTTGGCCACCAGGTGGCGTAAGTCTTAATTTCCGCTTTTGATGAATTTGCAGAAAAATCTGAGCTTTTAAAATCTCGATTGAAAAAATTCGTTTGTGGGGCCGGTACTACTCACGTCGACAAACCTTTTAGGAATATTTTCTTCTCAAAATAATGCATGTTTTCTACGTTAGGGGGTGTAGATGTATATCTTATTTTTGTCAATATCTCTCCTTCTAGGAGTCCGATTTTAAAAATTCTTTCTTTGTCGATAGTGTTTCTAATGCGAAATGTTTTTCATATAAATTCAAAATTTTCAAGTAAATCATAGACTTTCCGCCAGAGAGCGCAGAGGTAAATTGCGTTTTTCTTGATATTTCTGCCTCTAAAACTCCGATTTGAAAAATTCTTCCTGTATCGCATACAGCTCCTGATGGAAAATTTTTTTCATATAATTTCTAATATTTGATAAAGAATGGTTTAGCCACAAGGGAGCATAAGCGTTAATTTCTGCTTCTGATGTACTTGCGGCAAAATCTGAGCTCTTGAAACTCGACTAATTTTTTTCTTGGACCGATACTGCTCACATCGAAAAACCTTTTGAGAATACTTTCTTCCTAAAATAATGCATGGTTTTCCCGCCAGGGGGCATAGATGCATATCTTATATTTGTCCATATCTCTGCTTCGAAGAGTCCGATTTGAAAAATTCGTTCGGTGTTGGAAAGCGTTTCCGTTGCGAAATGTTTCTCATATAAGTTTAGATTTTTCTTAACGCACAAGTCTGCCACCATAGGGCGTAAATTCAGGATTTTTTTTTTTTTTTTTTTTGATTGAAAGTTTAACGACCACCGTGAGCAACTCAATGGGCTATAAGCAGTCGCCCGTCCCTAATTTAGGGTCACTAGTTCCAGGGAAGGGAGAGAGCCAGTGCCGTAAGACAAACACAACATCCATGCCTCACCCGGATCCGAACCCGGACCCGTTTCGGACGAATGATCAGAGGCCATCGCTTAGACCACTGCGCCACCGAGGCGGCAAATTCAGGATTCCGTTCAGAGCAATTTTCTAAGGGATTAAAATACCCGATTGAAAAACTTTTTTCTTCGGTCAGATACTATTGTTTTCCATACCAGTTCCATTGACTTTGAATAGCTTTGATAAATTTAATTTGCGTCAGAACGGATTCAAAAGACGTGCTCATTACACCCGAACCTTCGGTGTCATCTTTCTTGTTCTTATTTCTTTTTAGCAGATCAATATTTCATTCGTATTTTGGTGCCAAAAATTCGTTTTTTTTTTTTTGTTGTTTTTTTCGTCTTTTGTCTTACGTGGTCTAACCAATTCAACAGTTGGAAATTCTATTTCGCAATCTTTTTCTTCGGCAATTGTTTTATCTACAGCAAATATGCCTTTAAAACCCCCACGTGTCTTACATTCTTTTAAATAGCCATTTACTTATTTTAACATTACTATTATGGTTAGTATAACTACAACAGATTTTGGTATTGATTTGCTACTAACATTCATTTTTTGAAGAAAGGGTGTACCAAATCATTTTGAAACAAATAAACTTGTATGTTTTTTTTTTTTTTTTTTTTTTGTTATTCTTTTTTCTAAGAAGGATTGGTTGAATTTCGTGTATCACTGTCTCTAAAAGACGGTAATACACGAGTGCATAAAATACATAAAGGTTTTAGGATGAAAAATTACGTTTTTTGAAGTTCCTTGTATTTTTCCTTCATATTGCCCCCAGTGTCATAGCGCTGTTCACGCACATCATGAATGCTGAAATCTTCAAGATTTAAAAAAAAAAAATGTCAGTCCTTTGCTCGTGGTATCCGTACTAAACAAAACCATGAACATTTTTCTCTGATTTCAAGTCGTTTTCTATTGAATTATACAAAAATTAATATTTTTACTAAAAAAATAAGCGTACCACGCAGCATTACGTTATTTCAAACAGTAAAACGTTTTCTTAACTTATCTCACGTCACTAACATTGATTTGTCAACTGTAAAATTTGATTGAGGCGAACTGGCGATCCATAAATGGCCCTGGAAGCGGTTTTTACGGCCCACTATAGAGGGAGAATTATCAAGGAATCCAAATCCTAAAGTTAACGATATATTACCATCGTCATTTCGTCTTTAAAAGTCTTCTCAGCACAAGTCTACGAATTACTGTAGCGTTAGTGTTCAAGCAATTATTAGTTAATAAAATTTGATCATTTTCTCTGGAGTACAATATTTATTAGGTATCCCTCGTAAACTGTAATATTTAAAAATAATACCTTATTTATGTTGATGAAGCAATAGACATAGAACGTTCCCTAAGAAAGTTTGTTGAGAATTTTGTTCCATTGTGAATTTTCATGCAACCTGAATTCAGAACTGTAAAAGTTTCTTCAACTTTAGTGGAGGAAAATTAATTTGTGGCAAATTAAGCCTTTTCGAGACGTATCTATCATAAACAAAATTATTAGGAGAAGCATCTCTTTAACAAATACAAAACTTTTTGCACTGAAAGAATTTAAAAGCAAATTTGCAAGGTGAAAGAAATTCAAGAACATGAAAATTAATATATATTTAACAAATGAAAAATGCATTTTTGCTGTAGCTGCGACTTTTGACAACGGTAATGCAATTCAAGAAGCCACACACACTTTAGGAGGCCGAATAAAAATTGTCCTATCTTGGCCACTTCGCTTACCTGCACAGCAAAACAAATATGTTTAGCTCAGTCTTTCCACTCTTGTTAAGGTTTTTGTGGTTAGCCTATATATATAGGAAGTGAACACGAAGAAATCTAAAACAAATTTTTTATTCAGCCCTCTAACACATTTGTGACCAGTTGTCTGCCTTGTCTTTTAACCAGAAAAATCACAAATATGTCTTAATTTCTTAATTATAGTAAAGGACGAAAAATATATTTTGTGCACAATAATTACTCATGTTGGAGGAAATATAACAACGCAACATTCTTTTTATGCAGAACAACTTCATGTCTCTCAAATTGAATTTATTCAGTTTTTCGTGTGGCCAATTATCCGAAGCCAGTAATTCGAATATACATATACAGTAAATCTATGGAAAAATGCTTAAGGAATATATAAATAAAGCAACATAAAGTTTTACCATAGGTGAACCCATAGGCACCCATAGCTTAGTTTTCAGGAGACCACAAACAGGAATTGTAACTACGAAAAACATATGCAAATTTCCACTATGCCATCTTGTCACCGAGCTGTTTCTACGATACTTTCAATACAAATTTAATTGAAAACTGAAAAGCGAAAAACACTACTTAAAAAAGATGGGTGAATAAAATTAGACAGCATGTAAGGAAAATAAAGAAATGTTTTGGTCGTTCTTTTGATCCTTTCGGCCAGTAAACACTGCGCCACGAAAGCCCAGATATCGCTCAGTTGGTCACAAAGAATGGAAAAATTTCCTTAAGACATATTTCTGGGAAATATTTTCAGAGATCTTGTTAGCAGTGAATAGCTGCTACAGAGGATGCTATATTTTTAATTTCTTCGCCTTTTATACAGGAACCGACTTAGACTGTTTGGGGGCCTGGGCAAGAGGCATTCTGGTAGAGGGGGCGTCATCCCGTGTGAATCAGTTTGATGCAAAGCAAGTAATGTATAACTTAATCTTAAGGAGGCCCTCAAAAGGTCTAGGCCCTGGGCACGTGCCCCGAATACCCTCCCGTAAATTATGTCCTGCTTTCATACTTTCCATACTGTATGTACGCTGTTCTCAAACAACAATAGGAAATTTCATTAATTCCTACTGTAAATTTTTGCTTCTTCTATTGGAAATTCCTAATGTTTATCTTATTTTTACACATGCATCAGTACGTTCCACAGAAAAAAATAGCAATCAGTGTTATCCTGAAAATCTCAAATACTTTCAAACGACAAAAAGATTTCCAAGGGAGGACAAATGCCCCCTCCCCTACATGGACATCCATGGGTGAACCTTAATTACTTACTTATACAACAACAAATTTCGAGTTCTCTGTCACAGATTAAAAAAATACATTTTTGCGATTACAAAAGAAAAATTGTGTGTTATTGATTTCATGCTGTTGTATTGATCTATACCACTTACTTATTTAACGACTACAGGTTTCTTTAAATAGGATCTTTTTCTCAAAGCCTTCTGTTTTCTCTACCTGGCATTTTCGGCTCCGCCCTTTCTTTTCTTGGTTTTAGAATATTTTCCTTAATGTTAATCCATTTTCTCATGTAAATTCTTCATGTGGTATGTCTATTCCAACGAAGGATTCTGCAATTATACATGAAGCCCTGTTGCTGAAGTAAAAAAAATATTTCCACGTGAAACCGCGCAGTTCAGATATTTTCCCGCTTTTAACTGAAACAATGAAAAAAAAAACAAATCTGGGCAATGGCTGAGGCATGATACAGTACTTACTAGTGATCAGGCAAAGTTTTGAGAGGTGGCGCAGTGGTCTAAGGCGCTGGCCTCTGATCATTCATCCGTCAGGGGTCCGGGTTCGAATCCCGGTGAGGCATGGATATTGTGTTTGTCTTACGGCTCTGGCTCTCTCCCTTCCCTGGAACCAGTGGCCCTAAATTAGGGACGGGCGACTGCTTATAGTCCATTGAGTTGCTCACGGTGGTCGTTACACCTCCAAACAAAAAAAAACAACAAAAAAAGTTTTGAGAAATAATGAGCTTAGGAATTTTAAACACCATCAACAAAAAAAAAACAAAAAAAACACTACACCCTTCCAATCCCTTAGTGCCATACTTTGGACGTACTAAAAGAGAACTCCAAGGGACACATCTGTATCCTAATTGCCTGAGGATCAGTGACAATCTTCTGGTGTCGTAGTAGAGAAACACACTTCCTACTTAGCCTAAATTGCTAGCATGGTAACGCCAACGAACAAAGTTTTGCTCTGGCATTGGAGTTCTGCTGCTTTTTATGAGATACTTTTACCCCTTGTGTGCCGCTTTCAGAAGTCTCCAGAACATATGCACCAGCGGAAAACACCCGTTTTATGGCAATTAACTACAATTAACGAAAGTGAGGTGCGATACAGGAAATAAGTCGAACGGAACGGATCTTAACTTAGGAAGTCGGGAGAAGGGGTTGCATGAAAAACTGTGTTTGGCTTACAGACGATTTGGCACGTGGGTCATTTTTTTTTAAGACCAAACGTCTTTAAAAAAATGACCTACGTGCCCAATCGTCTGTAAGCCAAACATGGGGTAAATAAATTGTTCTTTCAGTACAACAATTTTCTTTCATACGCATGGTGCAGCACAGAATTTTTTTTTTCAGAATTAGCATGGAGTTTACCGGTCCAGAGTACAGCGGCCCAGTCCGCGCCTGCTACCGCCCCTGGAGCCTGGCGCCCGCTGAACCCCCGCTTGGCGCGTCCCTGCCTTCACCTTGTCGGGGGGGGGTGACTTGTGTACTACGATGAATCTGGAAGCTATACCGGCGGGAGCATTTGTTCCTGATAGAACCACCCAAGCCGGGCAGGTTTAAGGAGAGTTGTTTACTAAGAAGGGTACCCTGGTCCTCCAGGTTGGGGGTTGGTCAACGGGCCAGCTCCTCGTTCACCTTCAAAATTTTACAAATGCTAAAAGACCAAATAGTAATAATGCCAGACTTAATTCATGGAAACTATCTCGGAAACGGATACGGACATTGAATTTTGGATGCTGGAATATACAAGGATTGACATCTAAGATAGACTTGCTGCCTGGCGACTTGCAGGAGTTCGGAGTATTTTTTTTTTTTATTATTGGAGGTTTAACGACTACCCTGAGCAACTCAATGGGCTATAACCAGTCTCCCGTCCCTAATTTAGGGCCACTGATTCTAGGGGAGGGAGAGAGAGCAAGTGTCGTAAGGCAGACGCAACATCCATGCTTCACCGGGATTCGAACTCCGACACCTTTCGGACGAATGATCAGAAGCCATCGCTTAGACCACTGCACCACCGGGGCGGCATTGCAGGAGTTTGGAGTTGATATCGCAGTACTATCTGAGACAAAAAGGAAGGGTTGCAGCGTGAAGCGTGTTGTTGGTTATTTACATATTTGGAGTGGAGTTGAGAAGCGCCTACATGCTGGGGCTGGAGTTTTTGCAAAAATCACGACGGGAGAATTTATGCTGCTCGAATAGACAGACTTAACTGTGCATCAGATATTTCATTAATGGTGCACAGTTTTCTTACTATTTATAGATAGCTTAAATGTTTCTTCGTATTTGATGAGTACACCACTACCATAAATTAGATTGAAAAATTATTTTCGTATCGGATAGCTGTTACTGTTCTTTTTTATTTTCTTTTAGCATATCTCCCCGATATGTAGGTATGCATTTCTTGCTATCTTCGCTTTTTTCAGCAAGATTGATGTTTTTGATTTCATTTTTAGAATATAGCAGTAACCATGATCGAAATTGCTCATGTTTTCCGATTTTTCCGTTGCACAAGTGGCGCAAGCTATGTGTGCTGGGAAACATAATACCGAAAAAAAAATTTTTAAAAAATCTAATACATCTTAAATTTATCACTTATCACAACCTGTTAAACATACACTAAAGCACATAGTATGTTGTTAAATTATAAACTTTTTGACAAGAGGCTGTTTTTACACTTGAGAATTCAGTTGCATTTTTCTAGTTTTCTTATTTATTAAGGCAATCAGATCATACGTTTATGATGACGTATTTTCTGGCAATTAAAGCGACATCTAACATTGAAAATATCAATTTGCTACGTTTCCCAAAGAGCATCAGGACATTTAAGAGCTAACTAAGCAAACGAAAAAGGTTAGGAAGCTATCTATATACCAACAAAACGAAATTGACTCAGTGGAGGTAATAAACATGATTCTTCATATGTGGAGGACGGCGTTGTTTCTGTGCCTATAAACCTCCATGGTGGGTCATTCTTTATGCCCTTGGAGAGCTAAATGGGCCTTTACGGGTAAATATCTATTTGCGTGACTCTTCATACTCCTAGACAACTGAGCTGAAACGGTACAGGTACACAGCTATGTGGGGAATCGGTAAACTATTGTACACCTAGAAAACATAACTCGACAAGAAATTTGTGGACTGTGACATATAAACCTTGTGTAAATATCTAATTAAATAGGCCAGTTTTTCTTAATACTTCATAGGAAATTTGTTTGCTATGACTTGTATCTTTTCTAACATAAATGTCAAACGGGATATAAATGACATAACATACATATATCGTACCCAAAAGTTAAGGTTCAAATCCATCGATGAAAACTAGAACGTGGGAAATATGGGTTGATAAACATATCTGTTAATGAAAAAGAATCAAAATCAGAGCAAAGTATTAGTAAGACCACTATGGGGAAACAGTACCGATCTGTAAACGTCATAATACGAGCTAAGGTAAGTCTTGACTTACATGAAAAAGTAAAAAGTCATTTAGTATTTTGCTGCTGGATTCAAGAAAAAACATATTGGCTGGAAATGGGGATTGACTTGTGACACTAGTTGCTCTTAATATTCCTTCCCTGTACTACTAATTCCAATTAGCAAATAAAATGAAAACAAATGGGCGCAAAATATTTTTTATAGTATGCTGCTAAGAGAGGCGGGTAAATATTTAGAATCGGAGATGCTCTTCCAAATAGCTACACATTCTGACGCTCCATGGCAGCAAGATTTTGAATTATGAAAAAGTAGGAAATATGCGCAAATGCACACCCTGAAAAAAAGCACCCAGAGGTATTATCCAATTGAAATGAAAATTGGTATTTGCAATGTAGATGTATAGGAAAGGAAATAACTGCAATTCCAGAGTAGTTATAAATGTCAAACGGCCATTTATTCGGATAAAACAGCCACACGAGTGGAACAAGTCAGTACGTTGTTCCGCCACTTCCGGCTCGGATAAAAGCGGTTACCCGGCGTGGCATAGACGCATACAGTTCACGGATACTGTCCTGATGTATAGCAACCCAGATGGTGTCCAAATTGTGGGCCAGTTCGCCGACATTTCGGGTTAGACGTATCGAACATATTTGGGCCGCATCATGTCCCAAATATGTTCGAACGGTGAGAGCTCGGGCGATTGGGCTGACTCTAGAAGAGTGTCGAGATTATGGAGGAAGGCCTGAGAGATCCGTCCCGTGTGTGTTCTGGCATTATCCTGTTGAAAAATTGCTCAGTGATGCGACAGGAATGGCAACACAACAGGTCGTAGAATGTCGTCGACGTGCTGTTGAGCCGTGTGCCGTTCCACGGCTCCGCTCCAGACACGAATGCGGTGGTCATCGGCACCAAGTGCGAGCAAGCCCTGACTCATCACAGAAGACAACACGAAGTCACTGGACACTATCCCACGTTGATCGGCCGCGACACCAGTGCAAGCGGTGCCGGCGCTTTTCGTTGGTCAGTGGTAGGTGGTGGAGTGACCTCCTCGAATGTATTCCCCGTGCCGCATGTCGTCTAACAACGGTCCGGGTGGCCTCTTCCATACCAGCACACGATGCAACATGGCCACGGATGGTTGAGAGCAATGAATTTGGTTCTGTTCGTTGGCAACGGTCTGGATGGCCACTTCCATACCAGTACACGATGCAATATGGCCACGGATGGTTGAGGGCAACGAATTCGGTTCTGTTCGTGCGATTCTTACAATCGTTCGATCGTCGCGTTCTGTCGTTGTCCTCGGCCGACCACTGCCCGTGCGCCTCTGGGTTGGGTCTTCTTTGTCGTTAACATCGTCCGATTTCCACGTCGCTCCGACCCAAATGCGTAGCGATACGGCGACGTAACCGAAACCGGCCTCTCTCAGCCCATGTTATATGTCCTCTCTCAAACTCGCTCAAATGCTCGTATTGTGCACGGATCCGACGTCGATCCATCCTCTCAGTCCGTGGAGGTAAATGCAACCGCAATCCTTTGACACAATTATCCCTGCGTGCGAGCTTTGCTCTTAATGTACCCTCCTCGATTCGCGGTTCCCATGCGCTGTGTGTGGTGGACGACTATTTAGTCATTGGTCGTTATTTTTTAATCATTTGCATATTCGGCCTTGAGATACTTGTGTGCGGAGTTCCATCAGGATCGAACGACTTTCTGAGTGTACACCGTTTCTTTCTTTCTTTCCTTCTTTTTTTATTTATTTTTTTTTTATTTTGCGGTTTGTGTTCTCCATCTCTAGAGCTCTGCGAAGGAAAAATAATTTCTTGAAATACCACTTCCGGAGGCAGTGGTAGAGAGAAATCGGAAAGAAGCAAATGATATGGAATAAAATATATGTCGAATTCGATGGCATCTGCATTAACGCCTCCTAGAGGCGAAGTTGTGCATCCAGAAAAAACTAAAAGGCAAGGATCACCGTTCTTACAGTTTAATCTTCTCAAGGCAAAAACATTCTTCAAATCGGAGCAATAGGTGCAGAGATATGGTACCCATACGGACGGACATAGAAGTAATTTAAGCACGTTCTTTTCTAAAAAAGACGTTCTGAAAGTAGAAGTACAGTAAAACCACACAAATTCTGAATTCCCGATAAATCGGGGACCACTGCAAACAAGCCACATTCAGAAACACATAGCTGAACATTTAGTGAATATATATATATATATATATATATATATATATATAAACGGGATGTAAGGTCAGGTGATGCGTAACATCACAGCCTCTCCTTGACAAATGTCAACCCCGCCTTCTCGTGGTGCATCCTGTTCCCACTAAAGGGGCTCTGACGACCGCCAATAGCGGTATAACTATACCATCGGGATCAGAGGAAATGCTATCCCACACTCACCAACCCGCTTGGCCAGCGTGGTGAGTTATGGCCAAACACCTCCAAAATGACTCTACAACTTAAATCTTGGCCCTCAGTCTCCGGCAGCTGGAATGTACCTGGCCAAGGCAGCGGCCAGTGCGACATGAAGGCAGAGGGTGCTAAGAATCCCCGGAGGACCGGACTAGGCTGCCATTTGATGCTGACCTTGGCTACCTATAACGGACGCTCCCTATCTTCTGATTCAAGGCTTCTTGAATTGGAAGAGGAACTACAAAGGATCAAGTGGGACATCGTCGGGCTAAGTGAGGTAAGGAGAAAAGGAGAAGATCTCATTGAACTGAAAAGTGGACATCTCTTCTATTATCGTGGGACAGATACTGGCAGAACTAGTGGTGTTGGATTTATAATAAACAAGAAACTGAAGGATAAAGTGGTAGAAGTTGAAAGTTCCTCTGACAGAGCTGCACGACTCGTTATCCAACTATCGAGAAGATACCAGGCTCAGATTATTCAAACTTATGCACCCACCACAAGTCATGCTGAAGAAGAAATTGAAGAATTTTATGAGGAAATTCGTCATCTAAATAATAAAGGTAAGCAGCACTTAAAGATAATTATGGGTGATTTCAATGCAAAAATAGGGCAACGACAACAGAATGAAACTTCAGTAGGTAAATTCGGTCACGGCAACAGAAACCAGCGTGGAAATACTCTCGTTGAGTTTGCAGAGGCAGAAGGATTTTTCATCTTGAACTCCTTTTTCAAGAAAAAGCCACACAGGAAATGGACATGGAGACATCCAATTGGGACGACAAGTGAAATTGATTTTATTATGTGTAACAAGAAATTCGTCATCGAAGACTGCAGTGTGCTGAACAAGTTCAACACATTTAGTGACCATAGATTGGTGAGATGTAAGATGCACCTCAACACTAAACTGGAACGTGGCAAGCTCATAAGACAAACAAAATGTATTGACATAACCAACCTTAAAAAACACCATAATACTTTCAAGTTGGAACTGAAGAACAGATTCTCTGCTTTAGAAGGCCTAACATCGGAAGAAGTGGATATTTCGGAAGTTAACAGAAAAGTAACCAAAGCTCTAATGGAAACAGCAACAAAATTAGCTGGGTCTAAGAACAAGTTGCATGTGAACAAATTATCAGGAAAAACCAAAATGTTGATGCAAAAAAGAAGAGAGATGAGGACAACTAAAGAAGATGTGACTTCCAAAGTGGAATATATAGAGCTATGCAAGACAACACGAAAAAGTATCACTGAAGACGTAAGGAAATTCAACTGTGAGCTAGTGAGGAAAGCAATTGAAAACAACCAAAGCCTTAAGATAGCAAAGGGACATCTCAGTAAGGGAAGAAAACAGATTATGGCTCTGAGAAAAGAAGATGGTTCTATAACAAGAAATAGAGGCGAAATTTTGACAAGAGTGAAAGATTTCTACTCCAAATTATATGAAAGGGATGATACATGTACTCCAGACATCATGAAAGGTACCAGAGTTCTTCCAGTACTCCCAGCAGAAGTTGCTCATGCAATCAAGAACATGAAGCGGGGGAAAGCTCCAGGAGAAGATTGAATTACTATAGACATCATACAAGAAGCAAGTGGAGAAATTGAAACAGTACTCGCCCAAATTTTCACTCGATGCCTTAATGAAGGGAAGATTCCTGAGGATTGGAACAACGCTACAATGATCCTGCTACATAAGAAAGGTGGCATTGAGGATCTCGGAAACTACAGACCTATCAGCCTCCTATCAGTAGTTTATAAAATCTTCACTAAAGTTCTTTCACACCGCTTGAAGGTAACACTGGACATGGCTCAACCGAGAGAACAAGCTGGATTCAGGAGTGGCTACAGCACAATAGATCATATCCACGTATTGAGAGAACTAATTGAAAGAGCGAGGGAATATGAACTTCCATTGTGCATGGCTTTTATCGATTATGAAAAAGCCTTTGATTCGGTGAAACCATCAGCAGTTACCACGGCTCTGAAATCCTGCGGTATTGAAGATGCATACATTAATATTATTAATAACATCTATGAAAATGCAAGTGCAAAGATTCGGCTGTTTGAAAATACAACACACATAAAAATTGGAAAGGGAGTGAGACAAGGTGACACCATATCTCCGAAGCTCTTTAATGCCACATTGGAAAATGTCTTTCAATCACTGAACTGGGAAAACAAAGGGATAAAGATTAATGGAGATTATCTAACCCACCTTCGTTTTGCTGATGATGTAGTCATTTTTGCAACTACCCCATCAGAGCAGCAGAGTATGATCCAGGAACTTGCTGACAAGAGTAAAGAAGTGGGATTAAAAATGAACTTTCAGAAGACAAAAGTGATGTTCAATGCTTTTACACGAAATGAAGATTTATCGATTGATGGAGAAAAACTGGAGATAACAGATACGTATGTTTATCTTGGACAGCAGATATCAAGTGAGGGTCACATTGATGAAGAAATTAATCGGCGTACAAAACTTGCCTGGAGAGCTTTTGGAAGAAACAGCATAATTTTCAAGAGCAATATGCCATTATGTCTTAAAAGAAAAGTGTTTGATCAATGCATCCTTCCAGTGCTTACGTATGGTGCAGAGACGTGGACCTTAACTAAAAGAGACATAAAAAGGCTGCAGACAACTCAAAGTAGCATGGAGAGGTGCATGCTTGGTATAACCAGGAGAGATAAGAAGAGGAACTCGTGGATCCGAAAAATGACGAGAGTGGAAGACATCATGATCAGAGTTAAATCCCTGAAATGGCAATGGGCTGGACATACTGCCAGAAGGACAGACCATAGATGGACAGCCGAAATTTTAGATTGGATTCCAAGGGACAGGAAAAGACCCAGAAAAAGACCACATGGGAGATGGGTGGATGAAATTCGTAAATATGCGGGAGTGACATGGAGGAGACTGGCACAAGACAGACCGTTGTGGAGGAAACTTGGGGAGACCTTCGTCCTGCAGTGGATTGATAATGGTTGACAATGATGATGATGATGATATATAAACCAATTTTCAACGCGGTGTCATAGTTGGCGCTCGTGAGATGGGCCATAGTATTTCTGAGGTAGAAACGAAGTTCGGATTTTTACGGACGACCATTGCAAGGGTGTACCGTGACTACAAGAATTCCGGCAAAACCTGCAACCTACTATACACGTGTGGCCGTAAAAAAACATTGGGTGAAAGTGACCATCGTCGGCTGTCAAAAATCGTTTCACGCGATAGGCGTGCAACACTCTCGCAGGTATCATCGGAATTCAATGCTGGACCCACAACAAGCATCAGCGTCCGGACTGTGCAACATACCCTGCACGATATGGGCTTTGGGAGCCGACGCCCAACTCGAGTCCCCTTGATGGGTGCACGAAACAGAGCTATGCTCCTCGCTTGGGTATGGCAACACCGCCACTGGACACTTGATGACTGGAAACAAATAGCCTGGCCTGACGAGTCATGTTTCCAACTGTATCGGGCAGATGGAAGGATTCGTGTGTGGCGCAAACCCCATAAAGCCATGGATCTTCCCTGTCAACAGGGAACTGTACGGGCTGGTGGGGGGTCCGTAATGGTACGAGGTGTGTTTAGCTGGACTTCACTGGGACCCCTGGTACGTCTACAAACGTCTGTGACCGGCCAACGCTATGTGCGCATCCTTTCTGACGAGGTACACCCGTTCATATCCTGCATTCATGCTGATGGGTTGGGCCTGTTCTAACAGGACAATGCACCTCCACACAAGTGTCGGGATGCCACATTATAGTTAGAGGAGCATTCATCTTAGTTTGGGGTGTTGCCAACCCACACAAGTCCCCAGATCTGAACGTGATAGAATACGTTTGGGATGCCATGCAACGCGCTATCGAACACAGGAATCCGAGACCTCGGAATACACCCGAATTGTGGAATGCTCTGCTGGAAGTATGATGTTCATTGCCTACAGCATATTTCCAGAAGCTAGTGGAGTCCATGCCCCGTCGTATTTCTGCAGTCCTGCGCTCCCGTGGGGGACCTACCAAGTATTAGACTGGTGTACCAGTTTTTCTGGAACTTCAGTGTATATACAATGTTGACCAAAATTGTGGACACTTATTTGAAAATTTCATGTTTTGCAACTTTGCAGGCTTATGGGAAATGTTATGTTTCACTAAATGCAAATATTTATATAACAATTAAAGAGAATTTAATGCTGAATTCAATACAAAACAGAATTCAAATATCTGCAGTACAAAGAAAGTTACGTTGCAATGAAATCATGATAAATCTAAACTACAATCTGATAAAATGATATCAGATACATACGATTGCTGTTCGCTATCAGTATTTAGTAGAATAGTCTTCATTGTTTAAAACAGCGGCACAGCGACGTCTCATTTAGCCAACAAGTGTTTGAAGCTCTGTGATACCTATTACGTGGTGCCAAGAAGCAATTATAGGTTCAATTAAAGCCTTTTATTTGATGGAAGCTTCATTCGTACAAGGTTTTTCAAACGGTGCCACAAATTTTCTACCGGGTTCAGGTCAGGGCTGCGTCCTGATCAGGTCAACAATGGAATGCCCTTTGCTATAAGCCACTTTTTGCATATCCTGCTGAAAATAAAATGGTGTATTGCTGGGAAAGTGATCCCAGATGGAAGGTAGCAGTTTTGGTTCCAGAATGTTGCAGTGTATTTTCGTGAGTTCAGCGTCCCGTCGATTACATGAAGGCGGCTAACACCATCTGCTGCCATACGTGTCCAAATCATAACGCTTGTTGGGTCGTCGAGTGGGAGAAGAGCTGCATCCTCCATGCACTCAGAATGTAGCTCTTCTCCCACTCTAGGTCTCACATATTTTCTCCCATCACTACCAAATAAGGATATCTTACTTTCGTTATTCCAAATAACTTGCTTCCACTGATCTTTCCTGCTTTAGGTTTCAGTGACTTTGTTTCCAAACACAAGTTTCGTACTCCAGATGTCGTCACTGTCCCACCTATTTGCCTTGCAATTTCAGCATAGGAAAGACCCTATTCACCTAATGCAACGATCCTGCTTCTTTTCGTGGGTATCCAATCAACTCTTTTTCTTGGTGCCATTGCTCACTTTATTAACTTCACTTTAAATTTCAAGAAATGCTAAAAGTATGCACACAATCTCCAATTGCGTTTCACTTACACCGACTGGTCTCCAGAAGGGCTGTGATTGGCCATTAGGGTTTGCACTCCCATTCCTCTTCTTAAATAAACCACACCTGTGTTTGTTTTTTAAACTAAAGTAAATATAACTTTTTCGTATTCCAGATATTTGAATTCTGTTTTTCGTATTAAATCCAATATTAAATTCTCTTTCAGTTGATATACAAAGATTTGCATTTAGTGAAACACAACATTTCCTATAATCCTGCAAAGTTGCAAAACATGAAATTTTCAAAACGTGTCCACAATTTTGGCCACCACTGTGCATGTGTGTGTGTGTGTGTGTGTGTGTGTGTGTAGGGGTTGTCCAAAATAATGGAAACACCTAAAAAAAACGGTGTTACGCACCTAATATGGTGTGAGACCACTCTTGGCATTTAAAACTGCTTAGATCAACCTTGAAATGGACGTATACAAGTCCTGGATGGTGGTAAGTGGTATGTTGTACCACTCGTTTTGCAGAAACTGCTCCAATTCCTTGAGAGACGCCGCAGGAGGATAATGGGATCGCACTTTGTTTTCCAACACAGACCAAAAGGGCTCAATGGTGTTTAATTCCGGTGATTGTGCAGGCCAGGGAAGGTGTGCAACTTCATCCTCATGTTCCTCAAACCATGACTGAACAGTTCGACTTCTGTGAATCGGGGCATTATCATGTTGAAAGGTACAATCCCCTGACGGAAACAATGTCTGCGCCATTGAATGCAAATGGTTGGCCAAAAGAGTGACATAATCACCGCTAGTGATCCGTCCGTGTAAGGTGATAATGGAATCTGCTGAAAAACACGAAATCATGGCCCAAACAATTACGGAACCGCCCCCATGCTTCACTGTAGAAAGGAGACAGTTTGGGTTGTAGGCTTCTGCGGGAGTTCTCCACACGTAAACCCGTTCTGTGATGCGGAATAGTGAGAAACTTGATTCATCGGAAAACAAGACATGTTTCCAGTGATCCGCAGTCCACGTGTTATGTTCCTGGCACCACTGTAGTCTCCGTTTCATATTCACCTGTGACACCAGGGGTTTTGCAATCGCAGCTCTGCTGTAAATATTGCGCTAATGCAATTCACTTTGCACGGTGTGGGTCAACAGTGGGTTTTGGAGATGTGCATTAAGCTCAGCAGTCACTTTCGTCGCCGTGGTCTTCCTCCTTGCGGTCACAATCGTCTTTAATGTCCTTCTGTCTCTCGCAGTGAGTTTGGTTTGTATTCCACAGTTGTGTCTCGCAGATGATCTTGTGCCGTGAACATTGTATGCTGTCATGACCTTCGGCACGGTATCTCTTGATACCCCCAGTACCTGTGCCACTTTGGTTACCGACGCACCAACCAGACGGGCTCCTACAATATGCCGTCTTTGGAACTCCGACAGGTCACTCATTGTGCCTTCACCTGGAAGGAAATTATGCAAACACCGATTTACAATGCAATCACACAGACCCTTGAGACTATAAGCAACACTTTCTTTCAAAAAATATTGTAGCTACATGTTCATTTTACTCAAAAAGCAGCACATACCAAAGTCACTGTTTTCAGCGAGGTGTTTCCATTATTTTGGACAACCCCTGTATATATATACTTTTAAGATATACATACAGGGTTCTTAGGAAAGTCCGTTTACCTCTCCCCCCCCCCTCTCTAAATTTTAAACCGCGTATCGTACCGTCCCGGAAGTAACGTGTACCTATAGGAAAGTGACCATGCTCAATCGATTGGAAGTGCTTGTAGCGCCTCTAGTGGCAAAATACGGAACTTAGCAAAACTAACTCAGAAACCAAGAGAGATACGCAAAAGAGTCCAATTACAAAATGAAAGAGCTGTCTTTAATTAGTACAAAACGACTCTTAGTTCAACATAAACGCTTACAAAAGAGACAAGAAAATGCGAACAAAGCGTCAGATGTCCGGCTGCTAGTACGCGACAGCAACAGAAAAGTGGTTACGTGATATAACACGTAGTTATGCTAATTTCAAGTTTGACGTTTAATGACATCAGACATCCGAAGGGCTATAAATGTTGGGTGGGAATTGAGAGTAAATCAGAGTACGAGAACGGCAAGTAGATGGCTATCTTCACGAATTATGAGTACTGTGTTATGGTCTTGCTGTACGGCGAATGTCAGCAGAATACAAGAAAGGCTGCGAGGTTGTATAGAGTACGGTTTCCCACCTCTCAGCATCCAGCTGCACAGACAATTGCCAAAGTTGTCCGGCTCCTGCGAGAAACAGGAAGCGTTACTGAACGTCATCGTTCCGGTCGTCCCATTGGTTCCGGTGTGCGAGTACATCCTGCGGTTTTTTGGGGATATGTTCTTGCAAATCCACGAAGTAGTACGACGCAGTGAGCCGTGCGTGGGGATTATCGACATCACGGGTGTGGAAAATCTTGAACGAACATGGTGCGCATCCTTACCGTGATGCTGTCGTGCAAAACCTGATGCCTGGAGACCTTCAAAGATGGTATGACTTTCGTAACTTCGTCTAGAACACCTTACAGGAAAAGCCGTGGTTTGTGGGACAACACCCTATGGACTGACGAGTCAACATTTACAAGGAGAGAGATCATCAATCACCAGAAGTTCCACTACTGGGATGTGAGAAATCCACACATAACGATACAAGCACGCCATAAAGTACGCTGGTGACTTAATGTGTGGTGGGGAATGTGGCAAACATCCGTAATTGGACCTGTGTTCATTGAGGGAAATTTAACAGGTCAGTGTTACTTGCAGCTGTTATGTGGTCCAGTAAGCAATTGGTTGGATGATGTTCCTTTGAATACGTTACCACGCATATGGTTTCAACATGACGGCTGTCCTTCCCACAAAACCTTTCCAGTTCGCTCGTTCTTATCTCGCACGTTCGGCAACAATATTATTGGGTATGGAGGTTGTACGGGATGGCCGCCACTGTCACCCGACCTAACACCGATGGACTTCTTCTTTTGGGGATACCTGAAGGATCAAGTGTACTCTACGGAACCTTCCAGCATGGCAGATTTAAAGGAACGCATCGTCAGGACCGGTAATTCTGTAACCCCTGCGATGCTGCATGCTGTTCGAGATCCATTTCTGTCCCGAGTCCAGATATGCATCATCGCTGATGGTGCAAACTTCGAACAATGTGTACGGTAGACTACTCGCCAGGTTAGTTGCACCTGTACTACACGAACTGTGTTTTGCGTCAATGTTGTTTTGTGTGTAATTTAAAGGTGTTTCTGTTAAACCAAGTGTTGTTTTGTACTAATTAAACACTGCCCTTTCATTTGTAATTATTTTGTAATTGGACTTTTTTGCATATCTCTCTTGGTTTCTGAGTTAATTTTGCTAAGCTCCGTATTTCGCCAGTAGGGGCGCTACAAGCACGTCCAATAAATTGATCCTGGTAACTTTCCTATAGGTACACGTTACTTCCGTGGCGGTATGATACGCGGTTTAAAAGTTAGAGGGGGGGGGGTAAACGGACTTTCCTAAGAACCCTGTATATATCTTTCACTTTTCTGAGTGAAGACCAAAAAGGTACCATACTCCCAAACGTCAAACCGGAATTCAAAGCAAAGAGGCCAGTGGTCAAGTATATATAAGCAAAATTATAACAGCTTGTAAACAGAACACCTTTAGAATTGCAAATAGTAAAATTGAAACGAATCAGAACGGAACACATGGGAAAAGGTCGGAGGCCATGTGTTCCATGTGTTTCGTTCTGATTCATTTCAATTTTAGTATTTGCAATTCTAAAGGTGTTCTGTTTATTAGGTGTTATAATTTTCCTTATACAGTATATACTTGACCACTGGGCTCTTTGCTTTGAATTCCGGTTTGACGTTTGGTAGTATGGTACCTTTTTGGTCTTTACTTAGAAAAGTGAAAGAGATTTACTTTTAAATTGGTGTTGTGCATGGAATTGGTTTGTGTTTGTTTGGAAGAATGCAATGAAATATATACCGTCCTTGATTCCTGCAGCTTGCACCGAATTGGGTCGAGTTTCAAGCACATTCAATAATATGATTTCTATATTATATATACATTTAACTAATTCACAATAAACTATATTTAACTATTCAGAATAAGCTTTTTAACTAATTCATAATAAGCTATGCTGAAATAAATACAGGATTACACCATGTAATACAAATTTTTGAAGATGACAATCCGATTTTTGGTGTAAATGTGACAAGGATGTTAAGTCAGATAATATCCGAAAACTTGAAAATTTCATCGTCCTGGAGCGGCACTCGAACCCGCGTCTCCCAGATAGCGCCCGGGAATGCTAACCACTACACCACCCAGAACGACCAAGTCTCAAGTTTCCGATTAATTTGATTTTCAAGTTTTCGGATATTATCTGACTTAATATCCCTGTCACATTTACACCAAAAATCGGATTGTCATCTTCAAAATTTGTGTCACATGGTGTAATCCCGTATTTATTTCATGATTTATCTGCTTCTCCGGGCAATCACGGGATAGGATACTTAACCTCCAGATTCGCTAAACATGAATGCCGGTTGCTTCGACTAACGAATCTTGGGATGGTTACATTCAAATTAATCGGAAACTTGAGACTCGGTCGTTCTAAGTGGTGTAGTGGTTAGCATACCCGGGCGCTATCTGGGAGACGCGGTTTCGAGTCCCGCTATAGGACGATGAAATTTTCAAGTTTTCGGATATTATCTGATTTAACATCCTTATCACATTTACACCAAAACTCGGACTGCCATCTTCAAAAATTTGTAAGCTATGCTGATTTACAAGGAGATTATTTTGCCCCGCGAACTTGAAAATTGCATGAAACAAGTTCTGGTAAGTACATTGAATGTGCCAACGTTGGCACTTGTATTTTATCAAAAAAATTATTGCATCAAAAAAGAAAAACTGTGTGGAAAACTATGTGCTGCCTTGATTTGGGACATCTAAAAGTTTCGCGGACAGCCTTTTTCTCATGAAGCAGATTGCCTTTTGAAATGGATCTTACAATTTCTCTTTTACTAATTTTCGAACTATCAATGGCACTAATTCTCTCCCACGATTTCAGTCATTTTCCCTTACGTTTGGATTAGATACTGAAATCTCCAAATGACTGGGCGGGATATTCGTTTTTAACACATCATCATCTGTTCCATCCTGAAGTCTTTTAACAAACACGAGGATCTATGATCTGAACAAAGTTCGCCAAACTTGTAGAACTTATTAAATATCAATTCTATTTCTCCACCATTTCACTTAGTATTTAACATTGATATTTTCGTTCAAACAATCTATTTATCATCTTTTCTTCTTGAAAGGATGATAAGTACATAAGTACTTTGTGAAGTGTTTTCAGTGAAACGCTTGAAAAAAAGCATAAAACTGAAGCAGGACGCTGTCAGCTTCAGTGTGTACCTTCTTTATTTTCTGGAGTCGCAAAAACAAATCTTCTCGGTAAACGACGGCTGATCAAAACTATTCTGAACTGAAGAAGCCGGAAGTAACGGTCTTCATAATTTTCTCAAGTTTGTGGAATAAAATTAGTTATCTACGTGATCGAAGTCCGCATTCAGAAGTCTTTTAATACTTCTTCTGAGTAAAAGAATGAACATCAACTTTCTGGACAATCGTTTGGTTTCACTTCAATGTCTAAGAGGTATCGCGGCAATATATTTGAATAAAGCGATTTCAAACAGATGGTCACTTTTAGAATGCTTTCGGGATTATAAAAGTAACTATTGAATGCTAAAGTAAAAATAAATCATTCAAAAAAACTGAGATTTATTCTTTTCCGCCAAGGAACCTCCGAGAATAACTGTAGTCAACTAACTACGGCATGATTACCGCAATAACGCAATCAATTTTTTTTGCGCACAACTCCGAAGCTTTACAGAAACAATATTTCTATAATGATTGCTTATGTTTCAGACGTTTTTGATAAGCTCCAGTACTGTGCTGGACCTTATATACTCTAGATGGCACAAACACTTTCACCAGAATACATTTCGCCACTTCACATCTTGTCACGTAGTGCTGAACAAGAAACAAAATGTCATGCTAATTCGCAGTGTTGTATCAAAACGGGAATCACCCTGTGGTCAAGATTATAGAAGGCTATTTTTTCGCTGCGATGACCTACGTGTGACATGGGCGCTGCATCCATTCTTCTATTCTGGTTCTGTCCTTTACCTGGAGCCTGTAGCAATAATTTAAGGATTAGAGGTTCCTCGTCACTTCTGCAAAATTCGCTCAAGTTTCACAATATTTCCTCTCACGCGAATAATAACTCAAGAATGTACGAGATACAGCCACTCCCTTTTTTTTTAACGACTTTCATGAAAAATGAAGCCTAAGACATTGTTTATCCTCAATTTAAAATAAATAGCTCCAGAAGAGGAACGAAATCAGTACCACTGGAAAAACGAGGTATCCGAATCTCTTGTTTTCTTTTCAATAAAAATTTGATGGTAGTATACTTGTTATAGAAATTATTAAGTGGATTACAAGCTATATATTTATTTCAGGCCGTTCCTGGAAAATTATTCACCGCCTCATATGATGGAAGTATAAGGGTGTGGAACACATCAGGAGTAAAAGACGAGACTGTGTTTGGTGCCGAAATCGAAAGCAGGGAACCCAGAGATGATGAAATTGAGGAAGATAGCGAAGACGTACAGAAAGCTGTAAAATCGTTAGACCCATATCTTCAGTACTGAAACTGCATCATGCAAGGACTTTATTTAATGATCGCAAGCGAATGAAGAAAAAAGGGTTATCTTGGAACAACAGAACCACAACATATTTTGTTCTATTCGCTGGCAAAGTAACTGAAATGAAATCTGGCCCTTAATCATTGGCTGAATCCATCAGCTTCACCTATTTTTTTTGTTTCATAAAAGACTGCAGGTGGGTTATAAAGTTGAAAAAGAGTTAAGCAGAAAACGGGAAGAAAAAATAAAAATGGAAGACAGCCCTAAATTAATGAAGGAAAGTTTAGCTCTCATCAGTGCCTAAATACAGTCAAGATTAAATTTGATATTGGGAACTCAGAGCTTCGCTTTGTATTCAAAATGGACAAAATTTTGAACCATATTCGTTTTGTTACATTAGCAAGTAGCCGCATTGACTTTTGTGCCTGTTCTTAAAAAGTAAGCCAATTTGTATTCATTATGACTGCTCCTCCTTACTTTTACATTTAGTCATTCTTTAAATATATGTATTACTGATCTCCCTAACAGGATGTTGTGCTTGAGAGCAGTTTATTTTATAATGACAATACAAAGATGTAAAACAAGAAAAGATTTTGTGCTACATATATTTGCTTAAAATTCTTCTAAAACAGTATCATCAGTTTCTTTTATTTATCATTTAAAAACCAAAGAAAATTAATAACATTATTTTTGTTGTTGTTTTTAGTTGGTGTTTTTTATTTTGATCAGGAGTGTTCGAACTGCGATGTATGAATTTATAAATACGCCTAAAGCTATACATTAAATTAAAAAAAAAATTTTTCATGCTGTAGTACTGCTTTCCGCAGTTTTCATTTAATCAGTTTTCATTCCATCAGTTTTGATGTCTTATAGGGCATGCAGTGTCTTAGCCAGAATTTTCTCAAGGGGAGGTGTCCATGGATTTGGTTCATTGGTGAAAGCTTCATATACATATCATCATCATCATCATCATCATTGTCAACCATTATCAATCCACTGCTGGACGAAGGACTCCCCAAGTTTTCTCCACAACGGTCTGTCTTGTGCCAGTCTCCTCCATGTCACTCCCGCATACTTTCGAATTTCATCCACCCATCTCCCATGTGGTCTTCTTCTGGGTCTTTTCCTGTCCCTTGGAATCCAATCTAAAATTTCAGCTGTCCATCGATGGTCTGTCCTTCTGGCAGTATGCCCAGCCCATTGCCATTTCAGGGATTTAACTCTGATCATGACGTCTTCCACTCTTGTCATTTTTCGGATCCACGAGTTCCTCTTCTTATCTCTCCTGGTTACACCAAGCATGCACCTCTCCATGCTACTTTGAGTTGTCTGCAGCCTTTGTATGTCTCTTTTAGTTAAGATCCACGTCTCTGCACCATACGTAAGCACTGGAAGGATGCATTGATCAAACACTTTTCTTTTAAGACATAATGGCATATTGCTCTTGAAAATTATGCTGTTTCTTCCAAAAGCTCTCCAGGCAAGTTTTGTAAGCCGATTAATTTCTTCATCAATGTGACCCTCACTTGATATCTGCTGTCCAAGATAAACGTACGTGTCTGTTATCTCCAGCTTTTCTCCATCATTTAAATTCGTACTCAATCTCCCTCAAGGGGTAGGGGGAGTCCGAATCCGAAAATTCCCCTTGGCAATGCCTCTGAGGGCATGTACAATAATTATGTCCTATAAGAACGTCAAAATTGATGACATATGTTGTTCATGTCATCCCTTTTTAGCAGTACGTACATTTCTAAATTTTCCACGGGATAGGGAACAGGAAATTCAAGAAAAGAAATTGACTCCGGAAAGATTTCTTGGAGAATTCTCGGGATTTGCTTTATGGCCGATTTAGGTAGGTATCGGATCCCTAGTGAAACAGGAAGTTTGTCTGATTTTGCATTGATATATCAAAAAAAAAAAGAAAATCTAATACCTTGACTCTGATGATTTTTTTATTCATGCTCTACGTTAAATATGGCCCGTCATTGACAAACGTGAAACCAAAAGTGACTAAACCAAATATACGCATGAAAAACATATTAGCATCATCAGTTATTATCAACACACTGCCGAATGAAGGTCTTTCCCAAGTTTCTTCCACAACAATCTGTCTTGAGCCAGTATCCTCCATGTCGCTCCAGCCTGCTTTTGCATTTCATCCACTCATCTCCCGCGTGATCTTCTGGGTCTTTTTTTCTCTCCCTTCGTATAAAGTCTAATATTTCAGTTGCCAATCGGTGGTCAGTTCTTCTAGCAATATACATTGCCATTTCAGGAATTTTACCTTGATCATGACGTCTTTCACTCCCATCATTTTCCTGATCCACGAGCTCCTCTTCTTATCTTTCCTGGTAATACCAAGCATGAAGCTCTCCATGCTTCTTTCAGTTTCCTGCAGCATCTTTATATCTAATACAAGGTCCATGTTTCTGTTCCATAAGTAAAAGCTAGAAGAGAATGCATTGATTAAACACTTTGCTTAAAGACATAGTGTTAAATTGCTCTTGAACATTGCACTTTTCTTCCAAATGGTCTCCAAGCATGTATTATATGCCGATTAATTTCTTCAAGAGTGTGGTCCTTATTTGATACCTGTTGGCCAAGGTAAATGTAATTAACGCTTACCTATAGATTTTCCTCATCAATCGTTAAATCTTCAGTTCTTGTAAAAACATTGTACATCTGTTTTGTATACACTGAAGAGCAATTGAATTAGAGATACCTGTCTAGTAACGTGTAGCACCACCTTTCACCCTGATGGCGGCGGCGATTTGTCTCGGTATGGACTCGACAAGACACCTGAAGCGTTGGGAAGCCATACGGATCCACGACCCCTCAACAAGCTCCCACAGTTCACGAAGATTTGATGGAGGGGGAGGGGAGAGTCAGAGCCTCGAACATCTCTCTCGATGGCATCCCAGTAGATGTGCGCGATGGGATTGAGGTCAGGCGACCTAGCTGGCCAAGAAAGCGAGGTCACGTCGGTGGTGTTCATCCAACAAATCGGATACAATTCGGGAGCTGCATTGTCTTGTTGCAGGATGAGGTCCCCAGTAGGATGTTGAAGACGCACAAACGGGAGCAAAGGGTCGTCCAGGATATCCCGGTAACGTTGACCTGTGAGGAACGATGCCACGCGTACCAGGGGTCCCATTTCAGTTAACGTAAACAGCCCCCAGACGAGAATGCCACCTCCCACCAGCTTGAAGAGTACCCTACTGGCAAGAAGGATCCATCGCTTCATGTGGTTTGCGCCGTACTCTTATCCTGCCATTCGCATGTATTAACGTGAATCTCGACTTATCAGTCCAGGCAACATTTTTCCACATGTCAAGTGTCCAGTGGAGATGTTCCCGCGCCCATGCTAATCTTTGCACCCTGTGACCCACCATGGCTTCTGTACCGCATAGAGAGGAGATGGTTCTGGATGGTGTGGCTGCTTACACGTTTTTGTGCACCAGCGTTAAATTGCCGAGTGATTTTTTGCACTGTGGCCCGTCTATCCGCTGTTACAATGCGAGCCAGCGGACAATGACCCCGCTCATCCACACGCTGTTGTGCACAGCAGTTGGCCCTTGCAGGGATGGTTTTACGGGATTTGATGTACTCACGGTGAACCCGTGACACAGTGGCTCGTGAAAATTCCAGTGCCTGCACGACTTCCGAGATGGAGTGACCCATTCGTCAGGCCCCGACAAATTGCCCACGATCAAATGCGCTTAGATCCTTCGTCTTACCCATACTGCGTCTGACTCTTACTGATTCCCGTCGCATCCCTCATATTATCGGATCGCTGTATACGTCATGTCGTTTCCGTTTGCAGGGCCGCCCACAGCGCCACATTTGCATAACGCCAGCTGTCTCTAATTCAAATGCTCTTCGGTGTATATATGTACATAATGATATACAGTATATACAGTTTGTAAAACGGTGTTTGAGTTTTGTATGTACATAAAAATAAGGCATAAAAGTATATGCCTAAGCTACACCTGACGACTTTTTTTCTATTTTCAAAGCAAAGGGTTTTGCTTCTAACATGAAAGTGTTAGGGTCATAACTCTTTCACGTTCGAGGGGAGGACAGACATTTTGCATTAATAAACTGTGCAACCCTTTTCTTTAACCCACCGCGCCGCTACGGTGGCCGCGTGGTCTGAAACGCTGGCTTATCGTTTAAACTGGGCCTGAGTTCGAGTCCTACATGAGCCAAGGGTGGTGTGGTTGTCCGATGGCACTAGTTCTTTTTCTTTCCTGGAACCAGTGGCCCTCAAATTAGGGACGGGCGGCAACTTATAATTCAAAGAGTTGCTCAGGACGGCCGATAAACCGTGAAAAAACTGCTAGAAATCATTTCAGCAACTCAAAAAGGGACAGATGGACACCGTCATCTCTTTTAAATATCATACATATTACGTCTTATAAACATCGTGAAAAGTTTCAGCTATATTAATACGGCTGTTATCTGCCATTAAATGACAAAAAGGTTCTAAAAGTTTCTTTCCTCTGGTAAAAAACTAAAAATATCAATAAAAATGCCTAGATCGATTGTGAACAACTTTTTGTTCAAGTAATTATATTAGATCTATGCATAAATTTCTAGAGTTTTATGGTCGAATAGATGTAGTTACACAAAAGTGGGACACATGCAATCATCGTCGAAGTATGTGCTCACGTGAGCTATTATTGCTTTGAGCCATCTATCCAGTAGCTGACGATTGTCGTCGTGAAAGAACGACGCCGGTTTTTATGCGATGAAGTCGGCGATGCATTTTTGGAGATCCTCAAGTTTGGATAACCGCTGGGCGGCCAAGAACTGTTGAATCGAGTGAAAGCCCGATGGGGCTAAGTTTGAGGAGTAAGCCTCATGAGAAAGAACCTCCTACCCAAGCTGCATGATGGTTTCTTGAGTCGCTGCAGTGACATGGCGTCTAGCGTTGTCATGCAACAGAATGATCTTTGACCCCTATGTGCCGAAAATGGTCGTTTCCAATGCAGTTCCTCGTTTCAAAATAGCAGTTGACGACTGTAGCGTTCGCAGTAACTGTTAGACCTGGTAGCACGAGCTTATAAACACATCACACCTTTCATGACCCATCACATAAAGATACTTTCTTAACGTGGATCTTGGGTTTCGGTTTTGATGTCGTTGGCAGGTTGAGTTCTGCTCATGACCTTCTGCGTTGTTATTTGTAATATGTGAACCCATTTTTCCTCAACCGTAATTATTTTCCTAAGGAAGTCATTTTTCCGATGTCTGGCAAGCAATGAAATACATGTGTTCAGCGTCTGACCAATGATGTGCTCGAGAGACTGGTTCGCGAAATTGAAAAACTCTACGCTAATTTGCACGATTACATAGACCCAAAACATGATGTTTTTTGGTTTTGTGTTTTCAACTGATTTTAATTTTTTTATACTCTTCAGCTTATTTTTAGCTTTTGCACCTTCCCCAGTTCATTTTGAGAAATAATTAATCGATGTTTTAGATACTGCAAATACTCCTTGGCACCACCTCTTAATATTAACTTTTTTTTAAATCGCCATTCACAATTCTATAAAGAAGTTTGCATCTAGGGTGAAAACGCAGTTCTTTGCTTTCTTCGCTATGCACGAACATTTCTACGGTTAGCAATTGTTACAGATGGCAGTACAAACTAAACTTCAGAGCAAACACTATTAAACCTACTTATAGCACGTTTTTAACATTATTTAGACTTCACAATATAGCCCGGAAGTATTACAATGCCGTACCTACTGATAGCACGTTTTTTAGCATTATTTAGCCTTCACAATACAGCCCGGAAGTATTACAATGCCGTACCTTAACGTGCCTATTCATACAACGCGGATGCCATTACCCGATTCTCCCGATTCTTAATGATTATAGTAACCTCCCTTCCATCTCCCAGACTCAATTTAACTTCAGCCTGTTGACAATACCACACGGTTCACAATATCGTGTACATGATTATTGACTATATGGATATTTTTTTAATACTTACAACAGTTTTAATGTTAATTTTTAGTGAAATATTGGGGTTATTAGATGTACATCGACTCTACCAGACCACAGAAGGTGTCCTCATGTATCCCATACCAGTTCCGGAGTTCGGCTATGGAGCTAGTCACCGGCGAATGCTGCGTTCCACTTAATCCCTCAATTATTTCATGGAGTTCAAGTCGGAGAAATTTGGAGGCCAGGGAACACACGAAATGTTTTGGCATGATCCTCGAACTAATGCTGCATAATGCGTGCCATGTGACACGGGGCATCATTGTCTTTCTGAAAGAGTCCAGTGCCATTCGGATAGACAATCACCATGTGGGGCAACACTTGGTCCCAAACATTGCCTACGTATGATCTGGAGGTGAGAGTGTGCTCAGTGAGGATGAGCAGACCGAACGATGATATAAAAACAAACTCATACCATGATACCTCTCTCGCCGACCTGTTCTTGTCCGAAGTCTAGTTGTAGCTGTACATCCGCGTGGTATCAAATATGAGCCCACCCATCGGAATGTTCGAGAAAGAACCTGAACTTGTCGGACCAGATGACTCTTTTCAAGTCTTTCAATATCCAATCATGGTGCTTCCGAACCAACTGCAGGAGGAGCTGTCGATGACAGTAGGTCAACATAGGCACGTTAGCAGTCAATTGACTCCTTCGGCCTATCCGCAAAAACGTCCGCTGGATTCTATGCTTGAAAACGTTCTCTATGCGGCTTGGTTATAATGTTCCATTAACTGAAAATCCATGACTCGTCTGTTGTTCTGAACAGCACATGACAACCGGGTTTACTTCGACTATCATCCAGTGGTGATCTCTTTCTGACACATTGGGTGGATGCGTGTCCCTCGTCGGACCATTCTCGCCATAACTTCACTATAGCAATCTTCGAACAGCAGATAGTGCCTGTGATTGCTGAGATGCTGACCCCTCCTTCCTCGCCCTTATGATAAATACTCATTCATTTTACTACAAGATTTTCCCTTTCCCCAGTACATGGGCTTCGTACTAGCGAACCGACACGTATGTCCGTGCTGTTACATATACACTATCTACCAACAAGTAATTGGACACCCCTGCAATCAACGATATCTGCGGTCCTGATAAACGTCACGGCCGCCGCCCTTACATATCTTGTGGGAAACAACAACGCAACCAGTCGCATGCAAGATGCCATGCAGTTCGGAGCTCTCCGATTTCGAGAAAGGTGTAATCGTCGGGTATCACAGAAATGGCCGATCCATACGTGACATATCCAGCGAGTTCAAGTACCAAAAATCGACAGTGGCCTACGTGATTGGCAAGTGGAAGATGAGAGGTGACTGTCGGAATGTGCCCCGACCCGGAAGACCCACAAAACTGGGAGTTAGAGACCGACTGGTGCTGGCCAGAGGAAATTCGGAAGAACCGCACCAAATCGATGGGCCACATCCGCTAGGAGTTTCAACAGGCATCCGGGAGTGTTCTTTCGATGAATACCATCCGTAAGGAAGCCCATCTGCTCGGTTATCATGGACGTGCTGCCGCCCACAAGCCTTTGATCACCAAGTCCAATAGCGTTGCTCGGCTAACGTGGTACAAAGATCGTCGACAGTGCACCGTTGAACAGTGGAAACAGGTTTTCTGGCGCGGCGAATCAAGGTTCACCCTCTACCGTTCGGATGGCAGGGTCTGGGTTTGGCGTCTGCCTGGAGAAAGCCTCCTGCCGGAATGTATTGTGCCAACTGTGAAGTTCGGCGGCGGTGGAATTATGCTATGGGGGTGTTTCTCCTGGTATGGCACGGGGCTCTCGGTCGCAATTCCTGGTAGACTCAACGCCGAGACCTACTGCACCATTTTGGATGACCATGCGCTTCCTACGTTGTGGCAGTTTTACGGGGTGGACCCATGTTACTTTCAGGATGACAATGCCACCTGTCATGTTGCCAGGTCCACCATGGCTTGGTATGGTGACAATGGGGTTAATCGAATGGACTGGCCTGCGCAGAGCCCGGACCTTTAACCCTATCGAGCACCTCTGGGACGAGTTGGACCGTCGACTTAAGGGATGCCCCCACCGTCCAAAATCGGTGAAGGAACTGACCTGTCTTCTCCAAGCCGAGTGGAAGAAAATACCGCTAGCCGTCGTACAACGCCTGGTTGAGAGTATGCCGCGGAGGGTCGCAGCTGTAATCGCCGCTCGTGGAGGCTCCACCAACTATTGAAGGTGAATAAACTTCGTTTTCCTTTGCTATCACAGGTGTTCAATTACTTGTTGGTAGATCGTGTACATTCCGTGCCTGTTGATGGTGTCACTGCTACGTGCGTGAAATGTGTTCACCCGTAGAGACAAGGAAAGTCATGATGATCTGGTCCATGAGTGTACGTCTACTTCGATGCCTCAACTCGAGTTCTCACACCGTCTACAATCTTTCGTACTTGTGAGGATGAAAATGTCACAAAATGTGAGAACTGTATGAGTATGTACAGGTGATACTTGATCGCAACGTTTTTTACTGAATCTAGCTGTGTCTGTCGCTTACCTGGACGAGCATTCAGCTTTAAACACACGCCGGGTGCGATGAACACTTCATGTTAGATAATTTCTGAATAAAAAAATTATGGCACCAAAAGTACTTTGCTGGTTGCTTTTGTTCTTTAAACGTTACTTTCAGATAACGTTCTGGTTCTCCATTAAGCATATTCTCCTCGAAGGCAGAAATCTAAAATTTTTAAACATGACCTGTTGAAGGTCATTACTTTCTTTCTTTTATGCGATTTTGTATTGTTTAAAAACAAAAGAGACAAAGAAATAACATAAAGTTGTTTTTTTCGAAATTTTCTGAGCTATTTTTATTTCGTAAAATTTAAAATGCAGAAGTTTATATTCCACGTTTTGGAAAATAGTATCAACCGTTTTCAACAGTTTGGACTTTTATGTAATCTATCATTACTGAAAGCCAGTTGTGATGTTCTACTTGCGGTCAGTATCGAAAGAATGAAATACCGTAGAGATCTCGCTAGTGCTGTTTCTAATTCAAGCTCTCTTCGATAACCACCTAGCATGAAAGTATTCGTGGTGCTTTTCCAATTTCTATTTTTATTATGGCGCATTTTGTTTCATGATCTTAGGAAAAGTCTGCATGTTCTCTAATCGTAAAGTTCTGGTTTTTTTTAAGAACCACAACACTGACTTTTAACTGCAAAATAAAAGTCTATAAACATCAAACAGAAATTATTGATCTGAACTGTTGGCTCAGAATCTAAAAATCTTTCAGACTCAAGCTTTATCAAACGCTTTGCTAATTAGAGGCTGTTGGAACTCATCAAATTAAATTGCTAGTGCAACCTTTCCTATTCACGACTCAGGCGTATATTAAGAAATGAACAAGTTTCATACTTTTTTCTCTTCCTGGTTCCATGTGGTCAAGATATTGCCTTGTAGTCGAGAGAAGCGAGTTTGAAATGCGGGAATTGTTTCCACTCTTTGGTTCTGGTTCCTGTCCTTTATCTGAATCGGTAACCCTCGATAAGGATCCGCGAGTGTTTTCATGTCTTAATGCTCAACGAAGAACTTGAACTACAAAATCGTAATGAGACAAAAATAAACAAACTGCTACGAATTTTTTCATTTAGTGAAGCATTAGAGACTTTCATGCTCAAGAAATCGATAATTCCATCTTTCTTGACAGATAAACATGATAACTTCATCCATGTGTGATCGCCATTCTTCTTGACTACTTTTCCATTATAATACACGTTTCGTTTTAGTACAACTCTTTAAAAAAATATATAGAGGCACTTATAGCACCACGAATATCACTATTTTATTTCGTCCGTCAGTTTATGAACGCTATATCTCTGTGCTTATCAATCCGATATAAAAGTCTTTCTCCGTTTGAAAGAACTATGGAAACAATGATTAACTACTTTTCCAAACGAAAGATTTTCTCGCTTAGGGGCGTAAAGGCAAATGCGCTGTTGACTTCAGTATGTATTTTATTCCACATCAATGCTTCGTTAAAAACCGATTGAAAAAAGTCATTTTTCTGCCGGATACCTTTTACAGAAAAAAAAACTGTTTTGTGAGCACTTAAGTTAAATTTCTACCTTAACGCTCAGTTCTCTTATTAGGAAGCGTAAATGTACACAATATTGACAAAAGTCACCGGACACCTAGAAGAGAAACACAACATAGTATTTATTGGCATACATTAGTACGGTGTCGTCCCACCTTTCGACTTAATGCATGCACTGACCCTTCGAGACATGCTTTCCACAAGGTTTTGGAACACAGCGATAGTATGCGCTTCCATTCAGTACATAATGCTGCCGCTAACTGTTGCTTAGTAGTAAGCCTTGGTTCCAAACTTCTTATGCAGCGCTCTAATTCATCCCATAGGTGCTCTATGGGATTAAGATCAAAGCTCTGTGCTGTCTAGTACACACACGATACGGAATTATCATCAAACCACGCCGTAACAGTCCTTGCTTTATGGCTCGGTGCATTATCTTTCTGGTAACAACAAGGCTCGGTTCCATAGTATTGCCATAGAATTGGTTGGGCATAATTGTCAAGAATAACGAGGTACATGTGCTGATTAGCAGGTTTGTCCACAATAACCAATGGTCCGGGACCATACCACGAAAAACACCCCCACACGAGTACACCGCCAGCTTCAAACTTGACCGTAGGAACAGTACACTGTGCTAAATAGCGTTCCCCAGGCCGCCGCCATACCCACACATGGCCATCAGAAAGATGGATTGTTAATCAGGATTCATCAGTCCATAGGACCCGTTCCATTGATCTACGGTACACGATAAATGTTCGTTACACCATGCTAAACAACGACTATCATTCCGAGTGGAGATCAAAGACTTACGAGCCGCCGCACGACTACGGTAATGCATGGAATGAAAGTTCTCTGCGAATGGTACGTGAACATACCGAAGTTCCAGCATTTTTACTCACCTATACGCTGAGTTCTTGTGCAGTACTCCGTCGATTAGCTATAACGACTCTCCTGTGGCTTCGACGTCCTCTATCACTGATTTTCTTTGGTCTGCCGGTACGTTTTGTTGCTTCGGGCACGTCATGTGTCTTCCACTTATTCAGTACATCCAAAACAGTTGATTTGGGTATGCTTAAACGCCTCTCGGTTCCTGTTATGGACAACCCACTAATATATCACCCAACAATATTTCCTTTCCATAATCAGTTCTCTCCCGCTGCGACATTTTCACTCAACCTCACAGTGCGATATGATCGCGGTCAGCTGCAGGCTTGTTTTTATACTGTTTGCAGCTGTACCGTGCATCGTAACAACGTAGCGGATCCGTTCATTTTCTTTTGAAGAGGTGTCCGGTGACTTTTGTCAATATAGTGAATATTCCATTTTTCTCGCTATTTCTGCTTCCAAATTACCTATGTGAAACATTCTTCTTGCGTAACATAGCACCCCCTGTAGGGAACACTTTGTAAACGTTTCCTACTTTTCATATTGAACAGTTTTGCCATTAGTAATTTAGTAAGTACATATTTTTATTTGAAAAGGTATCTCCGCTTTAAAAAGCTCGATTTAAAAAAATCTATTTTGATCAAAAATCCTCACGAAGACAACATTTTAAGCATATTGTTGCTACACCCCGGGACGCCAGATTATCGAATAAAAATAAGCTTTAAGAATTTAGATGTCAGGATGTCAGGCAATGGTTGACGGCCCGGATGTAGACATTATAATTTAGAATAATTACTTGTGAGCTCTTTTTATCGCCGAAATCTTATGTACAGGTGAAAAGAATTTATCCTGCAATTTAGCCAAATAAAACCAAGAAATTCTGACACTCATTAATTGGTCATGCAACTTCAGGAATGGCACGAGACAACAGACATTTAATCAATTAACAATAAAATATGAAGATAATGATAAAGGCGTCTATGTACAGAGGATTGTGAAGGAGGGGCGTCAAATAGACTCGCCCCTTTTGGGATAGCTCTGAGGCGGAATTTATCATTAAAGTCAATGATTATTTGTTGGCCTATACAGTCCGGCTTTAAAAACAGTTCTCAGCCGACGAGAGTCTATTGGTTGACCGGAGCCAATCTAATCACAACTGGCATGCATACATAAGTTCCGTACTTACAGATATACTCTTTCCTCGGGTATCCATGTTTAATGTATTTATATTCGAAGCGCCCCTGTGTGATGACACGCCCATTTCAGAGCGCGCACTTTAACCAATGGAGAGGGGAGTCGAACCCCATCTCCCACTTTCTCTCGTGCACGGAATTCACATGCATGAAATCAGGGACGCATTTATGCGCAAAAATGTCGTGGTGGAACGAAGCCGCTGACGTGTAGAAGGATGCGTTCATCTCTCCAAAGGTGATTCTCGCATACATCACCGGTTGCCATCTCCATCATTCGGGGCTGTAATTCCATCACATCGTGTGACCTCCGGGATGCTGGCTTCTCTTACGTGCAATCTAGCACCAGGAAAAGAGGTATCGTCCTCCCTCCTATTTCCTCGCGGTAATATCAACCGCTCGGCCACTCTTTGGTTAGCTGGCCGGCATCTGTCCTTCTCCGCATCCCCGAGACTCGTTCCCTTCACGGCTCGGAACCAGACTACTCTTTTTCGCTTGTTTACATCGTTTACAGATTCCTTGCTCTACTTCTTAGGGATCTGTTTAAACTCTCTTGTCAGCCTGAAAGCATTCGGCGCGGTGAAGTGGTAAGAAATACATGCCTCTGCATTCGGGATATGTGGTGGGTCCACTTCCCGAAAGTACAGAAAACACATAACTTAACTAACACTCTTTTGTCCTGCCAAGGTTCGGATTAGCAAATTCCATAAGTTTCCTGATCTGTTGACACTTAATGGTCACCCGACTTGATCGCCACGCACTTAGGGGGCGACGCATCGCGTTTCCCACACCAGGCTAAGATTACTCCCTTCCAAGAATAGGGACCCTTATCTCTTCTCCTCTTTTGCAATGTGGGAAACCACTAGCTGTTAATTTTCACCCAATAATTAATGCTGTTCCCGCCTATTGCAAAACTTGCTAATCGAATTCATTTCGGTACATAAAAGTCGTAACACTGCCCCCAACGAAACAAATGAATTTCCCCATTCGGCCCATAGGTCTATCTCTGACCACTCAGGTGCCAACCACTGGGTGCTACCTTCTGAAAGGGTGGAGCCTGTTAATTCAATCCACACGGCTCGACCAATCCCTACATTTTATTCCTCACAGCATTCCATCACTTTCACTTTGGGTACCTGCGACTCCTCCCAAATAGTTTTCGTAACTTGGGGAACGCCCCTTAAATTCCTTCCAATGCTATCAAGATCTAATCACAACTTCCACCTCCAACTGACGTTGAAGTAGTATTACACCATAAAACATAGCACTACACTACCACTACACAAACACTATACAAGCACTACACCAGCGCTATACAAACACTGAAAGCAAATACCCCACTAGGCCAAGTTCATATCACGTCACAGCAAAAGAAACGCTTTCCTTTTTGCTTGGGATTCCTCATCTCAACGCCCTCACCTCCGGAGCCATCAGGGAAAAATGCAAGCATTCGGGTCTCCACAATACCCATACTGAACCACTGGCGCGACAGCTACGTTTCCAACACCTGGCAAACCACATCGCCAACCCAAGGAAATCAACCCAATTTCCTTAACAGCCTAATACCAGGATGCTTCCGACATCCAAAATTTACGCAGGGCTCACTCCCTCTAAACACCCATGCACAACAAACACATTGCTAGGTACGTTTCAGACGCAACGTCTACGGCTGAACAAAATTTAGCAGTGCGGTAGATACGGCATCAACATCCGTTGACTTCGCTCGCATCGAAATTTTGACAGCTTACCGAGAATACCTGTCTCCTTCCGACCCAGCCACTGTACCACGCTCACGAGGGAAACCTCTACCTCATCCATCCGTGTACAGAATTTCCTTGCTGCAGGTCCAAGCGTCCGCCATTCTGACACAGAGAAAAGTCTTGACCAATTCAGGATTGGCTGGATAGGTCGATGTCGATCAGTAATACACACGACGCCATTTCCAGCGCATGGAAATTTCTTTCGTCCGAGCATTCAACAGTCGGCGTGTGCGCAGCACATCGAGATTGGCCAACACCACAGCTCAGAGACAAACACCTGTTGCGTCGAATTAGCCGAAACCATAACTTCGCCATAACCGCTATGCCTTCACATACTTCGCAATACACTTCGGGTTACACTGACCCATTCCCTCTTTACATAACTCATACACATTAGGCTTACAACACATTCTGATTCAGTACATCTCCTAGTACTACCGGGATTATATCCTGAAAAATTACAGTCCGAACTCCTGCGCCATCTTTTCCGAATTTAACCCTTTGCCTACGCTCCGCGACAGACGTGAGATACTTGCCTACAACAGCAACGAAATACAAATCACAAATATTTATAAAAGCAAATATTTACACACGAAGCCTAACACACAAGCTTCATTCGATGCAATTCGATATTCCAAAATCGTAATCCTTTTCCCGGTCCGCATCAGTTCCGAATGATAAACCCTTTATCAGTCATTAGTTTCTTCGTTTGAAACATTTCTTCAGACGGACCCTCCTCACGTTCCATCGCATGAACTGATCGAACCCTAACCTCGTTTCATCACCCTCGCGGTGTTTATTAACACCAACGCGACAAGAAAAACAGCCAACTGAATTTTTGTTTTTCTTTTTCGTCTACCCCTCTCCCAAAAGTCACTTTCATTGGTTGGGGCTCCGCTGAAGTCACTACTACCGCCCATCTCATCTTCACAGGTTGAATCCTTCAACACGGGGAGCACACCTTCAATTATGACTGCTTCTCCCTCATCCCCCTTTATACTCGGGATGCTTTCTTCCCAGCTGAGTTCAGAAACTCCTTCACAGGTAACTTTCCCATTCCTTTGAGGACTTCCCAATCTAGATTCTAGCCCTGCGCCCGTCAGTAAGATCGCATTCTCATTCCTTTCCAAATTCTTATCTTCAGTGAATTCTCTTTTCACTGTGGATCCCTGCACCGCAAATTCCTCACGCAGAGTGTGACATGCATCGTGCATTTCAGCATTCAATTTAACTTCATTTTCATTGGCATATTTATTATCTACACTGAGCTCAGAATTTGCTTCTTCTCTGGCCTGCAATATCTCTGTAGTGAGCTCAACCTGCTGCACCTCTTGTAACACTTCAGCATTTTTAGTCTGTGTCTCAGTCTGAAGTGCCAAGTCCAGTTTCATAGCCGAAATTACTTTGCCCGTGGCATCAAAGGCATCACGCAATTCGCTCAGCATGAATTTTAGTTCTTCAATTTCTGATTCTGTAAGTTCTGCCATTATCCTTTTTTTCTTTTTTTTCTCTTCTACTGCGGTTAGAATACAGTGCCAGGAATTTCAGCTCATGAATTTTGATACCAAACAAATATTTCTTTCACCTAAAATTTCTATCGGCGTTGCTACCAAATTAATTTTGAAGAAGCCTAGCGATATCCAAATGTTAGTTATCAATTTACGTAACACACACCTAGCGAAATCCCACTTCTGACACCAATTGGTGCTACACCTCGGGACGCCAGATTATCGAATAAAAATAAGCTTTAAGAATTTAGAAGTCAGGATGTCAGGCAATGGTTGACGGCCCGGATGTAGACATTATAATTTAGAATAATTACTTGTGAGCTATTTTTATCCCCGAAATCTTATGTACAGGTGAAAAGAATTTATCCTGCAATTTAGCCAATTAAAACCAAGAAATTCTGACACTCATTAATTAGTCATGCAACTTCAGGACTGGCACGAGACAACAGACATTTAATCAATTAACAATAAAATATGAAGATAATGATACAGGCGTCTATGTACAGAGGATTGTGAAGGAGGGGCATCAAATAGACTTGCCCCTTTTGGGATAGCTCTGAGGCTGAATTTATCATTAAAGTCAATGATTATTTGTTGGCCTATACAGTCCGGCTTTAAAACAGTTCTCAGCCGACGAGAGTCTATTGGTTGACCGGAGCCAATCTAATCACAACTGGCATGCATACATAAGTTCCGTACTTACAGATATGCTGTTTCCTCGGGTATCCATGTTTAATGTATTTATATTCGAAGCGCCCCTGTGTGATGACACGCCCATTTCAGAGCGCGCACTTTAACCAATGGAGAGGGGAGTCGAACCCCATCTCCCACTTTCTCTCGTGCACGGAATTCACATGCATGAAATCAGGGACGCATTTATGCGCAAAAATGTCGTGGTGGAACGAAGCCGCTGACGTGTAGAAGGATGCGTTCATCTCTCCAAAGGTGATTCTCGCATACATCACCGGTTGCCATCTCCATCATTCGGGGCTGTAATTCCATCACATCGTGTGACCTCCGGGATGCTGGCTTCTCTTACGTGCAATCTAGCAAAGGGAAAAGAGGTATCGTCCTCCCTCTATTTCCTCGCGGTAATATCAACCGCTCGGCCACTATTTGGTTAGCTGGCCGGCATCTATCCCGGTCCGCTTCCCCGAGACTCGTTCCCTTCGCGGCTCGGAACCAGACTACTCTTTTTCGCTTGTTTGCATCGTTCACAGATTCCTTGCTCTCCTTCTTAGGGGTCTGTTTAAACTCTCTTGTCAGCCTGAAAGCATTCGGCGCGGTGAAGTGGTAAGAAATGCATGCCTCTGCATTCGGAATATGTGGTGGGTCCACTTTCCGAAAGTACGGAAAACACATAACTTAACTAACACTCTTTTGTCCTGCCAAGGTTCGGATTAGCAAATCCCATAAGTTTCCTGATCTGTTGACACTTAATGGCCACCCGACTTGACCGCTACGCGCTTAGGGGGCGACGCATCGCGTTCCCCACACCAGGCTGAGATTTCTCCCTTCCAAGAATAGGGACCCTTATCTCTTCTCCTCTTTTGCAATGTGGGAAACCACTAGCTGTTAATTTTCACCCAATAATTAATGCTGTTCCCGCCTATTGCAAAACCTGCTAATCGAAATCATTTCCGTACCCAAAAGTCGTACGTAACAATATTTTCTGCTCGAAATAAGGCACAGGTTTCTCGTTATGTCGCAACGTACATTCCAATTTCCACAATATCCCTACTTCTAAAAGCCGGATTTAAAAAATTCTTTTTGTGTAGGATACCATTCGGTACAAAAAACATTTTGGACACAATTTCTGATTATTAATAATAATATGTAGTTGGAGTAAGTATGCATTTCTATTCTCACCCCTATCTCGCTTTTGAAAATCCGAAACAAAAAAATTCATTTTGCGCGCAGTTTTCCCGTTCTAGCCCACTTTCTTCAATTTCCCTCTAGTAGGCGTAAATATTATAACAGACGTATTCTGTTTCCTTTGCTATCTCTGCTTCTAAAACACGTATCAGAAACATTCTTTTTCTGTCGAGGAGCTTCCACAATGAGCAACATTTTGCATATATTTATGCTCTTTCATAATTCACTGTTCTACAGGAGCACAAGGGCATATTTCAATTTGCTATGGAATCTTTTCTCCAAAAAGTTCGATTGAAATGGAGAAAAAAATTGAGGGGGGGTAAATACCCTTGACTATGTTGAAAGTTTTAGGCACATTAACTACTTCAAATAAGACAGTTTCGCCGTTGGAAGTGCAAAGGTATCTTATGTTTTCCACCATATCTCTGCTTCTAAAAGTAGGATTTGAAAAATTCTTTTTGCGACGGATATCTTGTACTATTACGTGGAACATTTTTTAGCATGTCTTTTGCAAAAAAAAGATCGTGCTTATGTTACCGGTTTGTCCGTCCGTCTGTACCCACGAAATCTCTGCAACTATTAGTCCGATCTGAATTTTTTTTTTCATTAGCAAGCTTGAAATATGCGAATGATGATCCTTTATTTCGTTTGTTTTTTTTACGATGTACAATTTCGCCGCTAGAGGGCGTAAATGCAGATGATATCGAATTCAAAAATACGTTTTATTCCACATATTTGCTTTTAAACATCCGATTCAAAAAATCTTTTATCTTTCGATTCCATTTACGTCGAAGAGTATTTTAGATATAGTTACTTTTTCAAATTACGCATACATTTTCCGCTAGGGGGCGTAAAAGTAAATTACATTTTTCCTGATAACTCTTCTTTTAAAACTCCGATTTGAAAAAAAATATCTTCAGAGGATACACCTCCTGATGGAACTGTTTCGCATTTAATTTCAAATTTTTAGTAAAGAATACTTTGGACACCAGGGGGCGTAAGCGTTAATTTTCCTTCTAATGTATTTTCCATAAAATCTGAGCTTCTAAAATTTGGATTGAAAAAATTCTTTCTTGAACTGATGCCACTCACATCGATAAACCTTTTCGGAATATTTTCCTCTTAAAATATTCCAGTTTCTCCGCCAGGGGGCGTAGGTGTATATCTTATTTTTGTCAATATCTCTACTTCTAGGAGTCCGATTTGAAAAATTCCTTCTTTGTCGGATGATAGTGGTTTCAGTTTGACATGTTTTTCATATAATTTCAAAATTTTCAAGTAATTCACAGACTTTCCGCTAGGGGTCGTAAAGGTAAATTGCGTTCCCTCCTATATCTCTTCTTCTAAATCTCCGATTTGAAAAATTCTTTCTGCACCGGATACAGCTCCTGATGGGAAATCGTTTGCACATAATTTCTAATTTTTCTAAAAAAATGGTTTGGCCACCAGGGGGTGTAAATCTTAATTTCCACTTCTGATGTATTTGCAGCAAAATATGAGCGTCTAAATTCTCGATTGAAAAAAACGTCGTTTGTTGACTGATACTACTCATGTCGACAAACCTTTTAGGAACATTTTCTTCTTGAAATAATGCATGGTTTCTACGACAGGGGGCGTAGATGTATATCTTATTTTTGTCAATATCTCTACTTCTAGGACTTCGATTTGGAAAATGCCTTCTTTGTTGGATAGTGTTTCTAGTGTGACATGTTTTTCATATAGTTTCAAAATTTTCAAGTAATTCGTGGACTTTCCGCTAAAGGCGTAAAGGTAAATTACCTTTTCCCCTATATCTACTATGCTTCTAAATCTCCGATTTAAAAAATTCTTTCTGCACTGGATATAGCTCCTGATGGGAAATCATTTGCACGTAATTTCTAATTTTTGTAAAAAATGGTTTGGCAACCAGGTGGCTTAAGTCTTAATTTCCGCTTCTGATGTATTTGCAGCAAAATGTGAGCTTCTAAAATCTCGATTGCAAAAAAAGTCGTTTGTTGACTGATTCTACTCATGTCGACAAACCTTTTAGGAACATTTTCTTCTTGAAATAATGCATGGTTTCTACGCCAGGGGCGTAGTTGTAGATCTTATCTTTGTCAATATCTCTACTTCTAGAAGTCCGATTTGAAAAATTCCTTCTTTGTTGGATAGTGTTTCCGATGCAAAATGTTTTTCCTATAAATTCAAAATTTTCAAGTAATTCATAGATTTTCCGCTAGGGGGCACAAAGGTAAATTGCGTTTTCTGCGTTATTTCTGCTTCTAAAACTCCGATTTGAAAAATTCTTCCTTTATCACATACAAGACCTGGTGGAAAATATTTTTCACATAATTTCTAATGTTTGGTAAACAACGGTTTGGCCACCAGGGGGCATTAGTGTTAATTTCTGCTTCTGATGTATTTGTCGCAAAAACTGGGCTTCTGAAAACTCGACTAATTTTTTTTTTTCTTGGACCGATACCGATCATATGGAGAAACCTTTTGAGAATACTTTGTTCCTAAAATAATGCATGGTTTTCCCACCAGGGGGCGTAAAGTCACATCATATTTTTGTCGATATCTGTTTCTAAGAGTCCGATTTGAAAAATTCTTTCGGTGTTGGAGAGCGTTTTCGGTGCGAAATGTTTCTCATATAAATTCCTGTTTTTCTTAACGCACAAGTCTGCAACCAGAGGGCGTAAGCTCACGATTCTGTTTACAGCAATATCTGAGGGATTAAAACCCCGATTTAAAAACTTCTTTCTTCCATCAGATACTATTGTTTTCCATACCGGTTCCATTGACTTTGAATAGCTTTGATAAATTTAATTTGCGTCAGAACGGATTCAAAAGACGTGCTTATTACATCCAAAAATTCGGTGTTATGTTTCTTGTTATTTTCTTTTTCGGATTTTTCATAACGCATAGTTCTTCCGCATGTGGTCATAATTGCGTGCTTCTACGTACAAATGTATTTCTGCTTCTAAAATTCTAGTTGAAAACATTTGTTTTGTTCCGGGCATCATTCACTATGAAGATTCCTGCACACATCGTGTATTTGAAACAGTGCGTGGTTTTCATACTAGCGGGAGACTAAAACGTATATTCCTTTTCTTTGATTAACTCCTTTTCTAAAAATCTGATTTGAACGATTATTTTTGCTTCGGAAAGCGTCATTCAGGAAAAGGATTTGCGCATCCTGCTATTTGCGTGATGTAGAAGGAACCTTGATTCGTCTATCCAGGTGACATTTTTCCGTCTTTATGGTCCAGAGTCTATGGCTCCGGCGCTTAGTGGGGGCGCTTTCTTATTCTGCGCTGAGAACATCGACACTTGACATGACCATCAGCTGTTGCAGCCCATTAGCGACATGGTCCGACCGTGGTGCGTTCGGAGCTGACCCTCGGCGTACCAATGTTGAATTCTGCAGATGCTTCCAGAGTTGCCGCATGCCTGTGCGTTTGCAAGATTCTCGCCAGTCTCCTTTGATTCCTCCTATCCACCAGGCTCTTCTCGTCTATAGGTTCACCGGTGACTGGAAGCTTTTTGCGTACCACACCATCACGTTAACCCTTGTTACGGTTGTGCGTGAAAACCCTAGGAAGACGGCCGTTTGGGAGACACTGGAAGCGGCATACCTGACAGGAACTATTATGCCACGTTCAAAGACGCTCACATCACCCGTGTTGCCCATTCAGACCCTCAATCGAAAGCTAACTGATGCTTAACGAGCTGGTCTGCCTGATTTTACCGCACACCGCAGTCTCATGCGATCTTACATGTTGGAGTCATCAGGGAGGGCTCCTGCTATGGGGCTGTGGGGCTGCAGGCCCCCCCCCCCTCTACCCAAAGCAGTTGTTTTTTTAATGCCGTACCAAGAAAGAGAAGTTTTATGAACTCAACTGGAAGTTTTCCCTGCATAACACCACTGGGAGCGGAAGGAATGTTAACGGACTGCGCTACTTGCAGCCCTGACGGGTATTGAAACCAACTCATGTGGGAAACTCTGCCTATTCCCATATCAGTTCATTTCCTTTTAATAAAACTTCCCTGGGGACTGCATTGACGGCAGGTTCGCTAGCGGGGTTGCTCGCGAATGCAGTCTCTCGTTCGGTGGGAATGCATCGCATGGCCTGTGTGCTTTGTTGATTAATACAGTTCTTGTGCTTCCGAATAAGAAATAAAATAGGGGAATGAATTAAAAATAATGACGAATGTTGAAATAAAGTATTAAATAAAGTATGTTTGAATGTATTACTCAACCTGCTTTTTTTTATTTTTTCCTTCCAATTTTTGGTTTGTTCCTGCTTTTATTCAACGTAATAATTCTAATAGCAATGTTACTCTCATCGAAATGTAGAATATTTGTGTTTGCTAATAACAAATACTCAGTTGCCGGGACTTTTGCAAAAAAGTTTTACTTATATTTTCTCTTCTGGTCAAAATGGGCATGCGAACAAATTGCGATTAAGAATGAGTTCAGTATCGAATAAATTGAAAAAAAAATTAGAGAGAGAGAGAGACTAATTTCTGCAGCGAAATACTTGCACAAAATTTATTTCTTCATTTATCAAACACAGTGAAATTTTCGCTTTTAAACTCACGTAAATTTTTATTCACCAAAAACCATTGAAGTCACTCCACTGGGTAAATTTTATTTTTCTGCTGCACCCCCCCCTCCCTCCCAAAAATAAGCTGCGCATTTCAATTGAGGTAGTGCATTATACTTAATTACTTTGAAAAGAACATTTAATCAGATATCATTGTTTAGAAAATTTACGAAGCTGGTAATTTTGGAAAACAAATTTTTCTACACTAAATTGTTATCATGGCTTCAAAATTAAAACTCGACTGAATATGTTTACAATCCGTTTTTATTTAAGAGAATGCCGGTGTGTGAGTATCGCAATAACAACTCATCGCGAAATTCTGGCAGCCCCTTCAAAATTGCCCAAAATGTTTTTCATCGCCGTCCAAGTTGCAGTGGTCGGTATCAAGTCGAAGTTTCAAAGGGAGTGTATCAGAAGAAAAAATATTTATTGTCATATTTCTAGGGGTCACAATGAGACACTTGAGAACGCGTACATGACCTTGAGTGTGTGTCTCCGATGCCACACGCATTAAATTTTTTGCATATTTTGTCCTTATAAACTTGTATATATATATACATACACTATCTACCAACAAGTAATTGGACACCTGTGATAGCAAAGGAAAACGAAGTTTATTCACCTTCAATAGTTGGTGGAGCCTCCACGAGCGGCTATTACAGCTGCGACCCTCCGCGGCATACTCTCAACCAGGCGTTGTACGACGGCTAGCGGTATTTTCTTCCACTCGGCTTGGAGAAGACAGGTCAGTTCCTTCACCGATTTCGGACGGTGGGGGCACCCCTTAAGTCGACGATCGAACTCGTCCCAAAGGTGATCGATAGGGTTAAGGTCCGGGCTCTGCTCAGGCCAGTCTATTCGATAAACCGCATTGTCACCATACCAAGCCATGGTGGACATCGCAACATGACAGGTGGCATTGTCATTCTGAAAGTAACATGGATCCACCCCGTAAAACTGCCGCAACGTAGGAAGCGCATGGTCATCCAAAATGGTGCAGTAGGTCTCGGCGTTGAGTCTACCAGGAATTGCGACCAAGGGTCCCGTGCCATACGAGGAGAAACACCCCCATAGCATAATTCCACCGCCGCCGAACTTCACAGTTGGCACAATACATTCCGGCAGGAGGCATTCTCCAGGCAGACGCCAAACCCAGACCCTGTCATCCGAACGGTAGAGGGTGAACCTTGATTCGTCGCGCCAGAAAACCTGTTTCCACTGTTCAACGGTGCACTGTCGACGTTTTTGCACCACGGTAGCCGAGTAACGCTATTGGACTTGGTGATCAAAGGCTTGTGGGTGGCAGCACGTCCATGATAACCGAGCAGACGGGCTTCCTTACGGATGGTATTCATCGAAAGAACACTCCCGGATGCCTGTTGAAACTCCTCGCGGATGTGGCCCATCGATTTGGTGCGGTTCTTCCGAATTTCTCTGGCCAGCACCCGTCGGTCTCTAACTCCCAGTTTTGTGGGTCTTCCGGGTCGGGGCACATTCCGACCGTCACCTCTCATCTTCCACTTGCCAATCACGTAGGCCACTGTCGATTTTGGGTACTTCAACTTGCTGGATATGTCACGTATGGATCGGCGATTTCTGTGATACCCGACTATTACACCTTTCTCGAAATCAGAAAGCTCCGAACTGCGTGGCATCTTGCATGCGACTGGTTGCGTTGTTGATTCCCACACGATATTTAACGGCGGCGGCCGTGACGTGTATCTGGACCGCAGATATCGTCGACTGCAGGGGTGTGCAATTACTTGTTGGTAGATAGTGTATATACGTATATGCATGTATATAAAATTTGCAACCACTATCAATCCACTGCTGGATGAGGGTCTCCAAGTTTCTTCTTCCCCAACAGTCTGCCTTGAGCCAGTTTCTTTCATGCTTTCGAATTTCATGCACCCATCTCCCCCTTGTCATTTTCCCCCCTTGCTATCCAGTTCAATATTTCAACTCTCCGTCAGTGGCTCTGTCTTCTAACAATATATCCATCTCATTGCAATTTCAGGAATTCTAATCATAATGTTTTCCACTTTTGTCATTTTCCTGATCCACGAGTTTCTATTTGTATCTTTCCTGGTAACATCAAACATTGATCTCTACATGCTGCTTTCAGTTGTCTGCAACATCTGTATGTCAATTTTAGTTGAGGTCCATGTCTGTGCTCCATGCGTAAGAACTGGAAGGATGCACTGATTAACCAGTTTCTTTTTAAGAAATAATGCATCCGACCAAGTTTTATAGGTCGATTATTTTCTTCATAAATGTGGCAATGTGGCCATCGCTTAATATCTGTTGCCTAATTTTGGTATCGGCACCTCTACATTTTCCCTATCAATCGCTAAATATAAAATCTAAATATTCATTTCTTGTAAAAAAAAGCACTTTCGATATCTCTCTCTCTCTCTCTCTCTATATATATATATATATATATATATATATATATATATTGTATATCATCATCATCATCATCATTGTCAACCATTATCAATCCACTACTGGACGAAGGTCTCCCCAAGTTTCTTCCACAACGGTCTGTCTTGTGCCAGTCTCCACCATGTCACTCCCACATACTTTCGAATTTCATCCACCCATGTTCCATGTGGTCTTCTTCTGGGTCTTTTCCTGTCCCTTGGAATCCAATCTAAAATTTCGGCTGTCCATCGATGGTCTGTCCTTCTGGCAGTATGTCCAACGCATTGCGCTTTCAAGGATTTAACTCTGATCTTGATGTCTTCCACTCTTGTCATGTTTCGGATCCACGAGTTCCTCTTCTTATCTCTCCTGGTTACACCAAGCATGCTACTTTGAGTTGTCTTTGAGTTGTCGGATTCACGAGTTCCTCTTCTTATCTCTCCTGGTTACTCCATGCTACTTTGAGTTGTCTGCAACCTTTGTATGTCTCTTTTAGTTAATGTCCACGTCTCTGCACCATACGTAAGCACTGGAAGGATGCATTGATCAAACACTTTTCTTTTAAGACATAATGGCATATTGCTCTTGAAAATTATGCTGTTTCTTCCAAAAGCTCTCTAGGCAAGTTTTGTACGCCGATTAATTTCTTAATCGGTGTACAAAACTTGCCATACTGTATATATATTATTATTATTATTATTATTATTATTATTATTATTATTATTATTAAACGGACAGCATCAGCACAGGCTCAGTAACTTAGCTTATTCGAAGTGATATCTTCAAAATTGAGATGCAGCCCCCACCCTCCCATCTCAGCTTATCACGAGCCGCCACTGGGAGTCATGTAACTACAGCGGTGCATCTAATAAATTGGCATCTCAGTGCATATCCATAAAATTTTAACTAGATCTACTTTAGAATATTTAATAGGGGCAACCCATATGAAAACTGCTGGATCAAGATATCCTAATTTAGTTCCTTTTATAAGATTTGTAGCCTTCATAATTCTTCTTCCGAACTTTACTTTATACACATACTTTATTTCATATTATTTTGAAAGAGATAAAATTCACCTCTCGAATCAAGCAACTACGACCTTACTTCTGCAATCACTTCATACAGCTCCATTTCATCAATAATAATTTTATTTAATCAGTTTGTTTGAAGCTAATTTTTTTATAATTTACTTTAATCAATTTGTTTGAAGCTTCAAGAATAATTAGATATTTATAACCTATTTTAGTTTACTTATTGATTTTTCTAACACCCTTTAGTGGGTCCTGCTGAGGATAAGTTCAGGGACTCAGATGAAAGATATCTTTGGTGATTTCATTAGTTTAGAATAGATTTCCCCAGTGTTCTTCCCATCAATTTTTTATCATGTCACCATCTTTTAAATCACTGTCCATTCTGCTCTTGATTACATTTAGTTATGCACTCGGTTGTTTTGAAACTCCAGTTACACCATATCCCCTAAGTTGTATTATACAAACTCTTTGCAATTTTAAATAGCATAATCTTACTCTTTCCTTCTAAAGTAGAATTTTCCTACACCAGTTTTTGTTTTTCTTTCCTTCTGCATACTCCTCCCTCAGGAAAAAACATTTGTGATGGTCATTTTTTCCATGATCTTGGAAGTATTTCACTAATTCACGATTCTTTGTCTGTTTTCCTTTCTTGAAAAACTCAACTGTCTCTTTAATGGTCTTCGTTACATTTTCCGAAATTTCTTTAGACTACAATAAGACACCCAACTTTGCTTTTTAATGCCATTATGTATTTCCTCTTAGCTGTTTGAGGATCCTAGTATGCATCGAAGGCTTGGAAGTAGTAAGAAATGTTACGTTTCAGGTCCATTCACGTAACATTGTGCACCTCACGACGGCACCTAACGGGTGCCGCAGGGGCCGTCACAGGAAGGGGGAAGCACCTGACGGTTGCTCTTCACGAGAGTTCCCCTAGCGGAAATGGCGGAGATAAGAACGTTGACACTTATCGTGCTGATTATAACTTAGGAAATATTTATTTATTTATTAGAACCTAGGAATTATTTCCGAGCTCCTTATTTTTTTAATCAACTTAGAATTTTTCTTCTCTTTATAAAACGTATATTTTTAGAACTTGTGTGAGATGTTATAAGCATTGCATTATTTTTTACTCATGTCTATAAAAACGATTCGCACCCTTTCTCAAGAAATTTCATTAATTATTATAACTTGGTTCTTTATTTTATTCTGGCTTGTTGATTTTTTCAACGTTGTTCCGGGTACTTCTTGAAAATTAATTTTCCCCTTCTTTTGCATGATAAACGAATCTTATTTTGTTTTCCCTAAGTTTAGATATATTTCCGAAGACAGATTTATTCACCCCGTCAGTGTACATTGCGATCACTTCCCGCCTGCAATGCTATCAGAACGACCTTTGAGTTGTTATCTTTGCTTGTTTCCGGCCTGATAAACCCAATCTGTTCTCTCTAGTCGCAGAATTTCTTTGTGTAGGTAAAACAGATGTTTTTGATTATTGTACCCCAACGTTCTTATCTCCCGACATTTCAGCTTTCAATACTATTCCTATAAATGTGATAAATAAAAACAAAATGCCCAGCTCATGTAGATAAGTACTTCTTCCTGTGATATCCTAGTTCACGTGGACTACATTATCTTGTGCCTTGTTATAGATAAGATCACTTCCCCTTAAGTTCATCGTGTCCAGATGTTTTTGATTAACGTCTAATCTGTTTTGAGAGCGATTTCCGCAGTGTTAAATGGTGCATCTTCCTGTGATAACATATGTTTGCCCTAAGTTTCCCGCATGTTTGTCATGAAAAAGATAACGTTCCCACCATGCGTTTTAACAACAAAAGATAGTGTTCAAAGTATTTCTTTCACTCTGATATTGTTACTAAAAACATATGTTTCTAATTCTTAGAATTTCTCTGTAAACAGATAAGATTGTCAGATTTTACTTTTCCTGTGATCTGGAGTGTTTGCATTTACAAAGGAAATTCATGAACTAGATCCAGACATTTCAACAAAATTCGAGAAGAATGTAGACTAACTTTCAAGATACCGTAGTAAAGTTGAAGAAGCTATGGGAATTTCTGATCTCACATGGCCCTTTTATACCTGGAGAAAGACTCATAACGGGGGATCTCGTGATGCAAGCATGGAATCGATTAAAATGTCCAAGTTTGACTCCCCCAGAAATTTTTCCGAAAATGATAGTTTCTCTTTTTTTAATAAAAAAATTTCCAGAATAAGAATCCCTTCACTGAAACAAGAAATTCCTATTCAAAACATTCCATCCCTCTTTCTACTTCAAATACTCTATTTGTAAATCTAAGGAACTGTTGTTTTTTAATATTCATGTATTTTTCCCTCTAAATTTAGAAGACATTTTTTTCAAAATGTATGTAGATATTACGATAGTAAAACCTCTTACAACTGCTTGATGTTCAATTCGCTTCAGACTGTCTTAAGGAAATTCGTACATTTTCTCATAACACATCGACATGTTATTTTTTTCCCATTCACTTCAAAGACTGGAGATCAACTTAATGCAGTCCTTTGAGAAAGGGGAAATATATGTATACATTAATTCATGTTCAGTTAAGGGAGATGCATGCATATATTTCAATATGAAAAAAGAAGCCCTATAAGTGAAAGCTCAACCTAAAGACGGATAGATTGCTCACGCTCTCTCTACTCTATGACATTTCTTTACTGAATGAACAATGGCCTTTTTTTTTCATGAACCGCTTTAAAATCTTCGTTCTCCCTTTACTATTGTCATATTCCATGTCCCTCCAGTTCTTTACTGAGAAACAGAAGCATTTATTCAATTTTAATTTTTTAAGAGAGTAGAACTCTTTTAGGCTATCCAAGTACTTTCAGGTCTTTCATTACGAAAATTTTCATTGTCATGAAAGCAGGCATAATCGAGATGATTTACTATCGTTTCAATGAAATTGTTTACGTATTCATTGCTCTGATGCCAGATTTCATTTTCTTATACTTCGAACAAAAATGAGTTTGAATCATTCGTCGAGAAAACATTTTTTTCATATGTATATATATTTTTTGCCTCCGAATCAAACGAACTCAAAAAAGAAGAGACGCACTTTAATGTTTTTTCCTCTTATCAGTGGAATACGAGAATATGATACCAAAATTAAAGTGCATGGGGTCAAAAACGATTTTGTTGATTTTACTAACAGGACCGTTTTCGGATTTCTTATGATAGAAAATTCGGTGAATTTCCCATTGAATAACATGGGAAACTGCGAAATTTAAGAAGCACGTTTTCGTTCAAGTAAAATATTTTAAAAGGTCTATTTTCGATTCAGTTGAAAACAGACAGGGTGCGTTTCTGAACAGTTCATTTTTTCCTACGATCAAAACGAATCACTTCGTTTTTCTTAAGGTGCGTTTCTGAAAGAAATAAAAATAGATCAGGGAGAAAATTGGAAAGAATTTTTTTATGAAACCCAGAGTGTTTATTTTCTTATAGCTAGAGGGGTCGTCAGTGAGAGCACTTATTCTCTTCAAACTAAGAGAAGTGTAGCCAGTTTGAAAAAAAAATTTCAAACTCCCCAAAGTTTAGCCTTTTGTCTGGTTTCGACTCAGTACTGTAAAGCATTGCTCTCAGACCAGTTGAATTCCTGGCCCTTAATGAAATACATTAAGCCTTTCCCTTAAAAATAACAAATCACTTCTTCAATACCAGATCCCCAATAAATTTCTTTAAGATTTATGCATTCACACTTTTACTTTTAAAATTTGAAATTCATTATTATTTAACTCCTTACAAAAATGAAAAAACATTCACACTTTTATTTTTAAAACTTGAAATTCATTATTATTTAACTCCTTACAAAAAAAAACAAAAAAACATTCACACTTTTACTTTTAAAAACTTGAAATTTATTATTATTTAACTCCTTACAAAAATGAAACACATTCACACTTTTACTTTTAAAATTATAGAAAAATAGATGCATTCTCACACTATAAATTTTTTCCCTACCTCCCTCCCCATTCCCTTAACCCAAAAATTTAGGTTATTCTAAAATGACGGTAGACACTATAATTCGTGCATGATTACTAGTATTAAAAGAAATCCGTCTTGTTGCACGATGATATTTATTCAGCTAAAAAATGAAATCTATATACAGTCATGCTGAAGAAGAAATTGAAGAATTTTATGAGGAAATTCGTGATCTAAATAATAAAGGTAAGCAGCACTTGAAGATAATTATGGGAGATTTCAATGCAAAAATAGGGCAACGGCAACAGAATGAAACTTCAGTAGGTAAATTCGGTCACGGCAACAGAAACCAGCGTGGAAATACTCTCGTAGAGTTTGCAGAGGCAGAAGGGTTTTTCATCTTGAACTCCTTTTTCAAGAAAAAGCCACACAGGAAATGGACATGGAGACATCCAAATGGGACGACAAGTGAAATTGATTTTATTATGTGTAACAAAAAATTCGTCATAGAAGACTGCAGTGTGCTAAACAAGTTCAACACAGGCAGTAACCATAGATTGGTGAGATGTAAGATGCACCTCAACACTAAACTCGAACGTAGCAAGCTCATAAGACAAACAAAATGTATTGACATAACCAACCTTAAAAAACACCATAATACCTTCAAATTGGAACTGAAGAACAGATTCTCTGCTTTAGAAGGCCTAACATCGGAAGAAGTGGATATTTCTGAAGTTAACAGAAAAGTAACCAAAGCTCTTATGGAAACAGCAACAAAATTAGCTGGGTCTAAGAACAAATTGCATGTGAACAAATTATCAGGAAAAAACCAAAATGTTGATGCAAAAAAGAAGAGAGATGAGGACAACTAAAGAAGATGTGACTTCCAAAGTGGAATATATAGAGCTATGCAAGACAGTACGAAAAAGTATCACTGAAGACGTAAGGAAATTCAACTGTGAACTAGTAAGGAAAGCAATTGAAAACAACCAAAGCCTAAAGATAGCAAAGGGACATCTCAGTAAGGGGAAAAAACAGATTATGGCACTGAGAAAAGAAGATGGTTCTGTAACAAGAAATAGAGGCAGAAATTTTGACAAGAGTGAAAGATTTCTACTCCAAATTATATGAAAGGGATGATACATGTACTCCAGACATCATGAAAGGTACCAGTACCAGAGTTCTTCCAGTCCTTCCAGCAGAAGTTGCACATGCAATCAAGAACATGAAGCGGGGGAAAGCTCCAGGAGAAGATGGAATTACTGTAGACATCATACAAGAAGCAAGTGGAGAAATCGAAACAGTACTCGCCCAAATTTTCACTCGATGCCTTAATGAAGGGAAAATTCCTGAGGATTAGAACAACGCTACAATGATCTTGCTACATAAAAAAGGTGACATTGAGGATCTCAGGAACTACAGACCTATCAGCCTCCTATCAGTGGTTTATAAAATCTTCACTAAAGTTCTTTCACACCGCTTGAAGGTGACACTGGACATGGCTCAACCGAGAGAACAAGCTGGATTCAGGAGTGGCTACAGCACAATAGATCATATCCACGTACTGAGAGAACTAATTGAAAGAGCGAGGGAATATGAACTTCCATTGTGCATGGCTTTTATCGATTATGAAAAAGCCTTTGATTCGGTGAAACAATCAGCAGTTGCAATGGCTCTGAAAACCTGCGGTATTGAAGATGCATACATTAATATTATTAATAACATCTATGAAAATGCAAGTGCAAAGATTCGGCTGTTTGAAAATACAACACACATAAAAATTGGAAAAGGAGTGAGACAAGGTGACACCATATCTCCGAAGCTCTTTAATGCCACATTGGAAAATGTCTTTCAATCACTGAACTGGGAAAACAAAGGGATAAAGATTAATGGAGATTATCTAACCCACCTTCGTTTTGCTGATTACATAGTCATTTTTGCAACTACCCCATCAGAGCTACAGAGTATGATCCAGGAACTTGCTGACAAGAGTAAAGAAGTGGGATTAAAAATGAACTTTCAGAAGACAAAAGTGATGTACAATGCTTTTACAAGAAATGAAGATTTATCGATTGATGGAGAAAAGCTGGAGATAACAGACACGTACGTTTATCTTGGACAGCAGATATCAAGTGAGGGTCACATTGGTGAAGAAATTAATCGGCGTACAAAACTTGCCTGGAGAGCTTTTGGAAGAAACAGCATAATTTTCAAGAGCAATATGCCATTATGTCTTAAAAGAAAAGTGTTTGATCAATGCATCCTTCCAGTGCTTACGTATGGTGCAGAGACGTGGACCTTAGCTAAAAGAGACATACAAAGGCTGCAGACAACTCAAAGTGGCATGGAGAGGTGCATGCTTGGTGTAACCAGGAGAGATAAGAAGAGGAACACGTGGATCCGAAAAATGACAAGAGTGGAAGACATCATGATCAGAGTTAAATCCCTGAAATGGCAATGGGCTGGACATACTGCCAGAAGAACAGACCATCGATGGACAGCCGAAATTTTAGATTGGATTCCAAGGGACAGGAAAAGACCCAGAAGAAGACCACATGGAAGATGGGTGGATGAAATTCGAAAGTATGCGGGAGTGACATGGAGGAGACTGGCACAAGACAGACCGTTGTGGAAGAAACTTGGGGAGACCTTCGTCCAGCAGTGGATTGATAATGGTTGACAATGATGATGATGATGATGATGATATACAGTTTAAAAACACATGAGCACTTTCGGTGTCACATTGACACCTTCATCAGATGTAATTTCACCATGTGGCTACATGCTGGTCTTAAGTACGTGGAGTAGATGCATCATGGGAAAGGTAATGTCAATGTCACATGATATACCAGATAACAAGACAATCAAAAAAAGGCATAGTTAGCCAATGATCACTTAACAGAAGCGATTGCTATTGTGCTGTCCTTCCCAACAAGATTGCTCCAAGGTTCAGGTAAAACATAAGGATAATAGTCATTACAGCAACGTGTATTACACTGCTGGACAATTGCTAAGGACCGATCATAAACGGCTATATAGCGCATAAAAAAGTAAGTGTGGTTGGATAACAAGTGAAATAAAATAATGTCAGAATGCCAGGACATTACAAGAAAGACAATTCATTGTGCTCTGAAATCCAGAAGGCTTTGGAACGTGTTCAAGGGACAAACAGGCCATTTTGTGCAGAATACGTAAACGTGAAAAAATGCAATTACCGGCCGCAGGCGTTCCGGCGTAAGATGTCAATACGGGATATGGCCACCATACAGAGCGATGCAAGATTCCACAAGTCGTGTCATGCTTTGCACAAGATTATCAAGCAGTTGTTGGGGTAATTTATCCCATTTCTCTGTCAGTGCACGGATGAGGGTGACCTTGTTTATTGGAGGGCATTGGCGACCAGCAAGACTCCTTCCCAAAACAACCCACACATTTTCAATGGGATTCAGATCTGGAGAACGTGCTGGCCATACGAGGCGTTGAATATCCTCGCTCTCAAAACACTCCTGGACAGCGACTGTTCGATGACATGTTGCGTTGTCGTCCATGGAAATGAATCTATCAGCGACAGCACCACGGAACATGCGAACATGAGGTAGCAGAACTTCATTAATGTATCGTTGGCCAGTCATAGTTCCAGTTGGAAGCACATAGAGGGACGTACGGCCATTGATCATGATGCCAGCCCATACCATGACACTACATGTCGGATATCGGTCCCTTTCCTGTATGTTTGCTGGACAATATGCAGTACCACTAACACGCCAGATCAGTTGTCGTCGACAATCAAACGATAGACTGTATCTACTCTCATCTGAGAAGAGGACAGCAGACCAGTCGTTATTAGTCCAATTGCGATGTTGATGGCACCATTGCAAAAGGGCAGTACGGTGACGTCTGGACAATGGGATGCACACAACAGGACGGCGGGCGTATAGTCCTCCTTCATGCAAACGTCTGGCGACAGCTTTTCGGGAGATCCGCTTGCCAGTAGCAGCCATAAACTGATTTGCTACCTCACTAGCTGTGCTGCGCCGGTGTCTTTTTGTTGAAAGCACTATGTACCGTTCTTCTGCGGGTGTCGTATTGCGAACACAACCTCCCGCGTGACGTTTGCTACACTCTCCATTTGTTTGAAATGATTTCCAAAGCCTTGAAACAACACTGTGGCTGACGTCGAACTCTCTGGCAACATCTGTTATTTTTCGCCCTTCTTCAACCTTGCCAATAATACGGCCACGCGTAAAATCATCTAGGTGATGTCGGGAAGACATACTGAAAATTGCAAGTTCGTCAATTGATTCTTTCCCTTTCAACTTTGCGTTTAAACAACAACGGTTAATACGCGTCTAATCCTTTATATCTCTTATCAGCGCTATGACGTCACGAAAAAGTTCGGCAATCCAAAATTTGCATACGCACAACACGTCTTACTGTATCCCGCACTCATGCTAATTTCCACATTTTCCTGCCTTCCATTTTATGGTTGCTATCGTTGCTATTGTCATCCGTCCTTAGCAATTGTCCGGCAGTGTATAAGCCGAAATATAGAGGCTTACACCTAACTCTGTTTATTCCTTGTTATTTGCAGAAAGCCTCTATATTTCGGCTTATAATACACGTTGCTGTAGTGCCTATTATCCTTATGTTTTACCTGAACCTTGGAGCAATCATGTTGGGAAGGACAGCACAATAGCAATTGCTTCTGTTAAGTGATCATTGGCTAACTATGCCTTTTTTTTACTGTCTTGCTATCTGGTATATCATGTGACATTGACATTACCTTTCCCATGATGCATCTACTCCACGTACTTAAGACCAGCATGTAGCCACATGGTGAAATTACATCTGATGAAGGTGTCAATGTGACACCGAAAGTGCTCATGTGTTTTTAAACTGTATATAGATTTCATTTTTTAGCTGAATAAATATCATCGTGCAACAAGACGGATTTCTTTTAATACTAGTTCTAAAATGAACCTTTTTTTAGTTCTAAAAAGAACTTTTTTTCTCTGCTACCTCCTCAATACATGTTTTTCACAGAACGCAACAAGTCCTTTCCATATATTCCTTTCAAGAAGGCTTTGGATGGGATATTCTCCCCAACGGTTTCAGCGAAAGATTCCGCTAAAGTCTTGGGGTCTAGCATTGCTACGACATCCTTGAAGTGTTCTTTAAACTTAGATTGGGGGGTGGCATCAGTACATCTGTGACCCATGATGTTTTCAATCATGCGATCTGGATTAAGGTGACACTGAATACAATATAATAATTTTTTCAGCATGCCCCTGAACGAGATCCAACACCACTTCAATAAGCATGAAGTAATTCTCTTCGGTCATTAGTGGGGAGGAAAGAACGGATGTTGGAATCCTCTGATGAAGCAAAACGGTCTTTGTAAAAACTGGACCAAATAGTAGAATAGTAATGCTGGTCCAAATCTTCTCACATTGATCAGCGAGAGCTTCAAATTGTTCACCATTCAGTTTAATGGAATTAGGGTTCAGTCGACGAAATCCATTGATCCGAAGGGAAAGCACCTCAAATATATAACTGTGAGGTCCGTCCAAAGAAGGAGAGGCAGAAATAATTAGTTGTCTGTTGATTAACATATCTTCATTTTTTCCATGCAACCAACGGACTTTTCTCATAAACTGAAGGAAGGTCAGAGCTGTCATGGTGATTCCATTCTTGGTGGGGAAAAAGATTCTTGTTCATTCCTGTATCTTCTTACATGAACTCTGATTGTGTTTTGGAAATCAGACACTTTCACGAATGCGTTACCCCCTGAATGGAAATGATGAGGGGGGATATCATTCAAAGAAATTCCCAATTCAACACATGACTTGGAAGCTTCAGTACATACCTTCTTTGCTACAGCATCGGAAACTTCAGTAGAGGAAGATGATCGCTTCATGTTGAAAGTTGGAGGAATAGAATCGAAGGAATTTGATGGAAGCGGTGTGGTCGACAACGAAGCGTGCTGACAGTTCGAAGACAGGGAACAGAATAAGTTAGCTTTGAATTGTTCGGGCAAAACTGATAAGAGGTTGGAGTTCGTCACTTGTTTACTGCTTGAGAGTGAAAGAGCAGAGTCATGGGACAAAGAACATTCGATTATCATCTTTCTAAAGGTCAAATTCAATCTAATGTTTGGAGAATCCTTTGGTCGAGGCAGACCATGACTCCAATACGAATTAGTTGGTGGCAGGATCTGGAGTAAAGTTCCTGATCTCAAAGATAAGGAAACTGGTTTAAACCCGTTTCGCTTGAAAATAAAGTCTCTTTCCTGTCCGAAACATACTGAGGCAATACAAGACAAAGGATCTAATTCAGCTTCGTAATCACGGTGATCGCTGATTCTGTCATTCCCATTTCGATATTTATTAATTAAAACAAAGTTGAAAGATTCACCACATTCTTTCTCAACATAAAGCTTGATTTCTTGAAGTAATGGAGTCCAAGGGCGAGGTTCTAAGATCAAACCGCTAGAAGTGTATTTCAGATTGAGGTCTCCGAAGGCAACATGTTGTCTGGGAATGGAATATGATTTTCCATAAATTTTGATCTTTGAGAATTCTCCACTTAAATATTCCACTTCTTCTTCCAGGCGAGAAAAGTAATGAATCGCTTGAGTTGAGGAGAACAGCTGAGAATAATGGAAATGAAGTCTTTTCTTGTTATGTCGAAGAGGCAGCATTTTTTTCTCAGGAAGGGGAACAACTGAAGTCCGTCCACTAGAAGAACTGAATTGAGAATGAAGAAGGAGAGCTTGAGATAGGCTGACGAGTGACGTCATGACTCTCAAGGTGAAATTCATTATAGTTCTGATAAGAACTTTTTCCCCCATGAGCTCCAATACGATCTGTCAGAAGAACCTTCTCTTTGGGAAAACTATGAAATCATTTTTTTTCTGCCGCCCCGGTGGCGCAGTGGTCTAAGCGATGGCCTCTGATCATTCGTCCGAACGGGGTCCGGGTTCGAATCCCGTGAGGCATGGATGTTATGTTTGTCTTACGGCACTGGCTCTTTCCCTTCCCTGGAACCAGTGACCCTAAATTAGGGACGGGCGACTGCTTATAGCCCATTGAGTTGCTCACGGTGGTCGTTAAACCTCCAATCAAAAAAAAATCATTTTCCATAAGTTTATTTTGAATCGAGTAAAATTTTGTAAACGGTCGTTTTTGAAATCGTTTAAATTATAACAGGACGAAAATGGTTTGATTGAAAACGTGCCAGGGCAAGTTTCGGAAAAGTACATTCTCTTTTAGGGTTAAAAATGGAAATTTTCGTTTTCTTATAATTGCAAAATTCCCCTAGGATAACATGGGAAAACTAGCATGAATAAAAGACGGTTTTGGATCGAGTAAAAATCTGTAAACGGTCATTTTTGAATTCGTTTAAATTATAACAGGACGAAAATGGTTTGATTGAAAACGTGCCAGGGCAAGTTTCGGAAAAGTACATTCTCTTTTAGGGTTAAAAATGGAAATTTTCGTTTTCTTATAATTGCAAAATTCCCCTAGGATAACATGGGAAAACTAGCATGAATAAAAGACGGTTTTGGATCGAGTAAAAATCTGTAAACGGTCGTTTTTGAATTCGTTTAAATTATAACAGGACGAAAATGGTTTGATTGAAAACGTGCCAGGGCAAGTTTCGGAAAAGTACATTCTCTTTTAGGGTTAAAAATGGAAATTTTCGTTTTCTTATAATTGCAAAATTCCCCTAGGATAACATGGGAAAACTAGCATGAATAAAAGACGGTTTTGGATCGAGTAAAAATCTGTAAACGGTCATTTTTGAATTCGTTTAAATTATAACAGGACGAAAATGGTTTGATTGAAAACGTGCCGGGCTGTGGTAGCTCTTTACCAAAGGATTTTCCTTTATCTTGAAACTGAAATAAACACATCTGGTCTAGAGGTGACCTTTCCAACAATCCTGATATGATATGTTTGTATAGATTGTGACGTACCTGCCAGCAGGACGCACACGACATTAAAGGCAGATAGGAATCAGAATAATCGTCGGCGTAGCTCAGTTGGTAGAGCGACTTGTTCCGGAATAAGCGGCCTCGGGTTCGAATCCCGGCGCAGACCGAAAATGACGGAAAAATTTACTTCGTTATAATGGCGCCCGAACTATCCGGATGACCCGGCAGTTCAAAATCTCGCATTGGTGTGATGTTATTTCCACACCGCGAGACAGGAAAAATCAGAGAATTCCTTCTCCAGCGCTTCGAAAAATGAAAATGTGTGATGTTGCATTCCACACAGCAGATTGACTGGGAGTTCTCAAGTGCACGTTCTACAGTGGATGGCTGCCTGCAACGATTCATGGTCACGGCTGACCCGTGGGCCATGCCCCCGGCCCTCTTTCGGGGGGAGATGTGACGTACCTGCCAGCAGGACGCACACGACATTAAAGGCAGATAGGAATCAGAATAATCGTCTGCGTAGCTCAGTTGGTAGAGCGACTTGTTCCGGAATAAGCGGCCGCGGGTTCGAATCCCGGCGCAGACCGAAAATGACGGAGAAATTTACTTCGTTATAAGATAAGTGGAAAGGCATGGGAATCATTATGTTTTCTTAAACTCAAGACCGAAATACGTATCACCCACTGACCAGTTCAGTGAAAATCTCTGAGATGTGTTTACTCAGATAACATTTGACCCTGTTAATCAAGACGCTTCTTTTATACTTAAGACTGAAAACAAAGGATTTCCTTTATCTTGAAACTGAAGTATACACATCTGGTTGAGAGGTAACCTTTCCAACAACCATGATATGATGTGTTTGTATATATATTAACGAAAAATGATCGTAGGGCAAAGAATGAATATTGTCTGAGGATACGACTCGCTTGTTGTCATATGGGGAAAGAGACGTTTAGTTTATAACATTCGAAGTTTGAAACATTCTGTTTAATGCATTCTTGCTTTTAATCCTGATTTATTCATTATAACTTTTTTCCGACTCCCCAACTTAGAATATATATATTTTTCCCTTATGTAATACGGCTTTTTTACTCGTAATTTGTTTGTGTATTATTTCTTCTCTATTTTATTCTTTCTATATCATTTACGCTAATTCTTCATGTTATTTAGTTCAAGGTTTATTTATTCTTAACAACAGCCTATGTCTATTAAGATTGAATTTTCTATCAAAACAACTGGATCACATGACTAAATGAGACGTAGTCCGAAGGAGCCGAAGTACAAGGGGGTGTGACAGGGAGGGAGCTCCTTCGGGCTACGTCTCATTTAGTCATGTGATCCAGTTGTTTTGATAGAAAATTCAATCTTAATAGACATAGGCTGTTGTTAAGAATAAATAAACCTTGAACTAAATAACATGAAGAATTAGCGTAAATGATATAGAAAGAATAAAATAGAGAAGAAATAATACACGAACAAATTACGAGTAAAAAAGCCGTATTGCATAAGGGAAAAAATATATATTCTAAGTTGCGGAGTCGGAAAAAAGTTGTAATGAATAAATCAGGATTAAAAGCAAGAATGCATAAACAGAATGTTTCAAACTTCGAATGTTATAAACAAAACATCTCTTTCCCCATATGACAACAAGCGAGTCGTATACTCAGACAATATTCATTCTTTGCCCTACGATCATTTTTCATTAATATATATATACAAACACATCATATCATGGTTGTTGGAAAGGTTACCTCTCAACCAGATGTGTATACTTCAGTTTCAAGATAAAGGAAATCCTTTGTTTTCAGTCTTAAGTATAAAAGCAGCGTCTTGATTAACAGGGTCAAATGTTATCTGAGTAAACACATCTTATCAGAGATTTTCTCTGAACTGGTCAGTTGGGTGATAGGTATTTCGGTGTTGAGTTTAAGAAAATGTAATGATTCCCCGACCTTTCCACTTATCTATACAAACACATCATATCATGGTTGTTGGAAAGGTCACCTCTAGACCAGATGTGTTTATTTCAGTTTCAAGATAAAGGAAAATCCTTTGGTAAAGAGCTACCACAGCCCGGCACGTTTTCAATCAAACCATTTTCGTCCTGTTATAATTTAAACGAATTCAAAAACGACCGTTTACAGATTTTTACTCGATCCAAAACCGTCTTTTATTCATGCTAGTTTTCCCATGTTATTCTATGGGAATTTTGCAATTATAAGAAAACAAAAATTTCCATTTTTAACCCTAAAAGAGAATGTACTTTTCCAAAACTTGCCCTGGCACGTTTTCAATCAACCATTTTCGTCCTGTTATAATTTAAACGATTTCAAAAACGACCGTTTACAGAATTTTACTCGATTCAAAATAAACTTATGGAAAATGATTTCATAGTTTTCCCAAAGAGAATGTTCTTCTGACAGATCTCTTAGCTCATGGGGGAAAAAGTTCTTATCAGAACTATAATGAATTTCACCTTGAGAGTCATGACGTCACTCGTCAGCCTATCTCAAGCTCTCCTTCATTCTCAATTCAGTTCTTCTAGTGGACGGACTTCAGTTGTTCCCCTTCCTGAGAAAAAAAAATGCTGCCTCTTCGACATAACAAGGAAAGACTTCATATCCATTATTCTCAGCTGTTCTCCTCAACTCAAGCGATTCATTACTTTTCTCGCCTGGAAGAAGAAGTGGAATATTTAAGTGGAGAATTCTCAAAGAACAATTTTTATGGAAAATCATATTCCATTCGCAGACAACATGTTGCCTTCGGGGACCTCAATCTGAAATACACTTTTAGCGGTTTTATCTTAGAACCTCGCTCTTGGACTCCATTACTTCAAGAAATCAAGCTTTATGTTGAGAAAGAATGTGGTGAATCTTTCAACTTTGTTTTAATTAATAAATATCGAAATGGGAATGACAGAATCAGCGATCACCGTGATGACGAAGCTGAATTAGATCCTTTGTCTTGTATTGCCTCAGTATCTCTCGGACAGGAAAGAGACTTTGTTTTCAAGCGAAACGGGTTTAAACCAGTTTCCTTATCTTTGAGATCAGGAACTTTACTCCAGATCCTGCCACCAACTAATTCGTATTGGAGTCATGGTCTGCCTCGACAAAAGGATGCTCCAAACATTAGATTGAATTTGACCTTTAGAAAGATGATAACCGAGTGTTCTTTGTCCCATGATTCTGCTCTTTCACTCTCAAGCAGTAAACAAGTGACGAACTCCAACCTCTTATCAGTTTTGCCCGAACAATTCAAAGCTAACTCATTCTGTTCCCTGTCTTCGAACTGTCAGCACACTTCGTTGTCGACCACACCGCTTCCATCAAATTCCTTCGATTCTATTCCTCCAGCTTTCAACATGAAGCGATCATCTTCCTCTACTGAAGTTTCCGATGCTGTAGCAAAGAAGGTATGTACTGAAGCTTCCAAGTCATGTGTTGAATTGGGAATTTCTTTGAATGATATCCCCCCTCATCATTTCCATTTAGGGGGTAACGCATTCGTGAAAGTGTCTGATTTCCATAACACAATCAGAGTTCATGTAAGAAGATACAGGAATGAACAAGAATCTTTTTCCCCACCAAGAATGGAATCACCATGACAGCTCTGACCTTCCTTCAGTTTATGAGAAAAGTCCGTTGGTTGCATGGAGAAAATGAAGATATGTTAATTAACAGAGAACTAATTATTTCTGCCTCTCCTTCTTTGGACGGACCTCACAGTTATATATTTGAGGTGCTTTCCCTTCGGATCAATGGATTTCGTCGACTGAACCCTAATTCCATTAAACTGAATGGTGAACAATTTGAAGCTCTCGCTGATCAATGTGAGAAGATTTGGACCAGCATTACTATTCTATTATTTGGTCCAGTTTTTACAAAGACCGTTTTGCTTCATCAGAGGATTCCAACCCCCGTTCCTTCCTCTCCACTAACGAACAAAGAGTATTACTTCATGCTTATTGAAGTGGTGTTGGATCTCGTTCAGGGGCATGCTGAAAAATTATTATATTGTATTCAGTGTCACCTTAATCCAGATCGCATGCTTGAAAACATCATGGGTCACAGATGTACTGATGCCACCCCCAATCTAAGTTTAAAGAACACTTCAAGGATGCCGTAGCAATGCTAGACCCAAAGACTTTAGCGGAATCTTTCGCTGAAACCGTTGGGGAGAATATCCCATCCAAAGCCTTCTTGGAAGGAATATATGGAAAGGACTTGTTGCGTTCTGTGAAAAACATGTATTGAGGAGGTAGCAGAGAAAAAAACGTTCTTTTTAGAACTCAAAAAAAAGTTATTTTTAGAACTAAAAAAAAAAGTTATTTTTAGAACTACCTTAAATTGTTAGTTTAAGGGAATGGGGAGGAATTAGGGGAAAAATTTATAGTGTGAGAATGCATCTATTTTTCTATAATTTTAAAAGTAAAAGTGTGAATGTGTTTCATTTTTTGTAAGGAGTTAAATAATAATAAATTTCAAGTTTTAAAAGTAAAAGTGTGAATGTTTTTTCATTTTTGTAAAGAGTTAAATAATAATGAATTTCAAGTTTTAAAAGTAAAAGTGTGAATGCATAAATCTTAAAGAAATTTATTGGGGATCTGGTATTGAAGAAGTGATTTGTTATTTTTAAGGGAAAGGCTTAATGTATTTCATTAAGGGCCAGGAATTCAACTGGTCTGAGAGCAATGCTTTACAGTATTGAGTCGAAACCAGACCAAAGGCTAAACTTTGGGGAGTTTGAAATTTTTTTTTCAAACTGGCTACACTTCATTCTCTTAGTTTGAAGAGAATAAGTGCTCTCACTGACGACCCCTCTAGCTATAAGAAAATAAACACTCTGGGTTTCATAAAAAAAATTCTTTCCAATTTTCTCCCTGATCTATTTTTACTTCTTTCAGAAACGCACCTTAAGAAAAACGAAGTGATTCGTTTTGATCGTAGGAAAAAATGAACTGTTCAGAAACGCACCTGTCTGTTTTCAACTGAATCGAAAATAGACCTTTTAAAATATTTTACTTGAACGAAAACGTGCTTCTTAAATTTCGCAGTTTCCCATGTTATTCAATGGGAAATTCACGGAATTTTCTATCATAAGAAATCCGAAAACGGTCCTCTTAGTAAAATCAACAAAATCGTTTTTGACCCCATGCACTTTAATTTTGGTATCATATTCTCGTATTCCATTCATAAGAGGAAAAAACATTAAAGTGCGTCTCTTCTTTTTAGTTCGTTTGATTCGGAGGCAAAATATATATATATACATATGAAAGAAATGTTTTCTCGACGAATGATTCAAACTCATTTCTGTTCGAAGTATAAGAAAATGAAATCTGGCATCAGAGCAATGAATACGTAAACAATTTCATTGAAACGATAGTAAATCATTTCGATTATGCCTGCTTTCATGACAATGAAAATTTTCGTAATGAAAGACCTGAAAGTACTTGGATAGCCTAAAAGAGTTCTACTCTCTTAAAAAATTAAAATTGAATAAATGCTTCTGTTTCTCAGTAAAGAACTGGAGGGACATGGAATCTGACAATAGTAAAGGGAGAACGAAGATTTTAAAGCGGTTCATGAAAAAAAAAAAAGGCCATGGTTCATTCAGTAAAGAAATGTCATAGAGTAGAGAGAGCGTGAGCAATCTATCCGTCTTTAGGTTGAGCTTTCACTTATAGGGCTTCTTTTTTCATATTGAAATATATGCATGCATCTCCCTTAACTAAACATGAACTAATATATACATATATTTCCCCTTTCTCAAAGGACTCCATTAAGTTGATCTCCAGTCTTTGAAGTGAATGGGAAGAAAAATAACATGTCGATGTGTTATGAGAAAATGTACGAATTTCCTTAAGACAGTCTGAAGCGAATTGAACATCAAGCAGTTGTAAGAGGTTTTACTATCGTAATATCTACATACATTTTGAAAAAAATATCTTCTAAAGTTAGAGGGAAAAATACATGAATATTAAAAAACAACAGTTCCTTAGATTTACAAATAGAGTATTTGAAGTAGAAAGAGGGATGGAATGCTTTGAATAGGAATTTCTTGTGTCAGTGAAGGGATTCTTATTCTCGAAAATTTTTTTTTTAAAAAGAGAAACTATCATTTTCAGAAAAATTTCTGGGGGAGTCGAACTTGGACATTTTAATCGATTCCATGCATGCATCACGTGATCACCCCTTATCAGTCCTTCTCCAGGTATAAAAGGGCCATGTTAGATTAGAAATTCCCATAGCTTCTTCAACTTTACTACGGTATCTTGAAAGTTAGTCTACATTCTTCTCGAATTTTGTTGAAATGTCTGAATCTAGTTCATGAATTTCTTTTGTAAATGCAAACACTCCAGATCACAGGAAAAGTAAAATCTGACAATCTTATCTGTTTACAGAGAAATTCTAAGAATTAGAAACTTATGTTTTTAGTAACAATATCAGAGTGAAGGAAATACTTTGAACACTATCTTTTGTTGTTAAAACGCATGGTGGGAACGTTATCTTTTTAATGACAAACATGCCGGAAACTTAGGGCAAACATATGTTATCACAGGAAGATGCACCATTTAACACTGCGGAAATCGCTCTCAAAACAGATTAGACGTTAATCAAAAACATCTGGACACGATGAACTTAAGGGGAAGTGATCTTATCTATAACAAGGCACAAGATAATGTAGTCCGCGTGAACTAGGATATTACAGGAAGAAGTACTTATATACATGAGCTGGGCAATGTGTTTTCATTTATCACATTTATAGGAATAGTATTGAAGGCTGAAATGTCGGGAGATAAGAACGTTGGGGTACAATAATCAAAAACATATGTTTTACCTACACAAAGAAATTCTGGGACTAGAGAAAACAGATTGGGTTTATCAGGCCGGAAACAAACAAAGATAACAACTCAAAGGTCGTTCTGATAGCATTGCAGACGGGAAGTGATCGTAATGTACACTGACAGGGTGAATAAATCTGTCTTCGGAAATATATCTAAACTTAGGGAAAACAAAATAAGATTCGTTTATCATGCAAAAGAAGGGGAAAATTAATTTTCAAGAAGTATCCGGAACAATGTTGAAAAAATCAACAAGCCAGAATAAAATAAAGAACCAAGTTATAATAATTAATGAAATTTCTTGAGAAAGGGTGCGAATCGTTTTAATAGACATGAGCTAAAAAATAATGCAACGCTTATAACACCTCACACAAGTTCTAAAAATATACGTTTTATAAAGAGAAGAAAAATTCTAAGTTAATTAAAAAAATCAGAAGCACGAAAATAATTCCTAAGTTCTAATAATTAAATAAATATTTCCTAAGTTATAATCAGCACGATAAGAGTAAACGTTCTTATCTCCCGCCATTTCCGGTAGGGGAACTCTCGTGAGGAACAACCGTCAGGTGCTTCCCCCTTCCTGTGACGGCCCCCTGCGGCACCCGTGAGGTGCCGTCGTGAGGTGCACAATGTTAAGTGAAGGGACCTGAAACGTAGCATTTCTTACTACTCTTGGAGGAATTTACCATCCCTAATTTTGATTGCAGGTAGTAGTACGGAATTGGTACTAAAGAAAAAAGGACCACGCTTATTCCTTCTCCTGGACTCAAACACCGTTTCCGCAGTTACTTTTTTTGCGTGAAATATTCACCCAGGACACTTCCTATGTTTTGCCATCTAAATAATAATAAAATAATATTTATAATGATCTCGACGATATTCAACAGTCTTTGGTGTGGTAAAGCACAAATGTTATCTTTTATCATAAATGATGTAATTAGTCTGATTCTTTATTTCAGTATTTGTGAATTTCTGCGGAAATGGTAATTTGAAGTGCACTGTAAAGCAGGTGCCACACAAAACCAACTTGTTACAGAACATTTTTTCGCCGGTTTTAATTCCCTATTTCCCGGTGTAAAGAGTGAACATATCATATTTTGTACTAGAAGTACAGGACCAGAGAAATTGATTTTAATTCATTTCCAGAGGCGACCCACGAAAACTATCATTTCTTTTTAACTTAGGCCGTACGCACTTCCATCCTTCCACCGACAATAGTCTAAAACTATTAGGAGGAATTCTAGAAATAGTTTCCTAAAAGGGCAACACTTTCTAGTGGTCTTTAAGCGACAAAATACCAGGAACCAGTGCTGCTCAGAAGAATCCATTTCTACCAGTGTTTGAATTGAGATCACCCATTGGAACCAAGACCTGCTTCTCTACATCCTGATGCAGGAGTTCTTGAAGGTTTTCGCAATAAGTGCTTCTGTATTTGGCTATGCAATTTCACACATGAAAATAAGAGTAACATTTACGGTTCGCATTTCGTAATCACTACAGAACCCACTGCACGAGTATCGTTTCAATATATACTACAAGATTGAACAAACGGGTGCCCATAATTTAGTTTTCAGGTAGGGGCAAACAGAAATTGCAATTACGAATAACACACACAAACACCATATTGCAACTTTCCCTGTGCCTTCTTATCTAACAGTTTTTACCATGCACTCTTAACGCATAAATTTAATTGCAAACCCGAAGACCCTAAAAACTTATCATCCGCTATTTTTTTAAAGCAAAATAGCCAAATTTTCTGCCCCTCCAAATAATGAAACTGCATAAAAAAAGATGAATAAATGACATTAGACAGCATGTTAGGACAATACGAAAATTTCTTTGCTGTTCTTTTGATCCTTTAGACCAGTTGTGTCACATGCACCACGAAACCCCAGAGATCACTCGACTGGTCATCAAGAATGAAAAAATATTCTCAAGACAAATTTCATGGAAAATTTTCAAGATATATTTGTCCAGCAGTGAATAGCTGCTGCAGAGGATGGTATATTCTTCATTTTTCACCTTTCGTACTTTTTCATACTGTACGTATGAACGCTGTTCTCCAACATGCAATGGGAAATTTCATCGTTACTATCCACTGTAAATTTCAGCTTTTCTACTGGGAACTCGCACCGTTTTTATTTTTCCTCAATACACATACGTCCAGAAGTTCAAAAGAAAAATTACCGATCAGAATCAGTGTCATCGTAAAATCCTCTGCACTACCTTCCCAATATAGAAAGGACGTAGCCCGATTTCCAGGGAAAGGCAAATGCCCCTCTATGGGCGCACATGAGTGCACAAAACAATAACGCGGTATTTGACGTAGAATTCTAAACGAAAAAAATTCTTAAGAACGTGAACTAAGACAAAAAGAAGAGAGAAATAAATAAGTTATGCTTAGTTTGAAGTTTTCTGACCTTCCAAATAATGAAGGAATTCGTACGAAGTCGAGTTTCGATTTACAAAAAAAAAAAAAAAAAAAGTCTATACTGTCTTTCACATTAATTGCCCTTATTAGAAACACGTGACATCTCTTTCCTTGATCCTTAAAAATTTCTGTCATCGGCAAAAAAACAAGCCTTTCATCAGTCACAAAAATACCTGCGATGCTATTTTGTAGTAATGACCGAAGAAGTACTATGTGAGACACCGAAACTATTTAGCACCAAGTCGGAGAAAAGTAAACATGGTGTACATTTAGAGATCAAATAGTTTAATAGCATTATACGGAATGCACATAATATAATTACAATACTTTTTGAACCAAAATTTCCATTAAAAAATTGCGAAATTCATGAATTAGAAAAAAAAAACAAAAAAACTCGAACACAAGATCAGTTCGAGTGCTTAGTGAGAGTATCTAGGCCTTGAGCTACAAAAGCATCGTCAGCACTAACTTGATTTCCTTCACCAAAAACAAGAAACCTAAATTTTTACACGTACCACCTCGTACATTAAAATTTCAGAAGCCGAGAATCGAACTGCTCCTTCACCTACTCCAGGATCATCTCGAATTTTCTGGCTATATTTTAAAGCAACCGAGAAAAGGACCGGTGGCTCTTTAAATCAGTGCTTTCAAAAGGGGAAATACAAATTACTCTGCTTCATTATATAGATTAGAGAAATAACTTTCGTACAGAAACACCCTTGTCATCTGTTTGCCTATCCCATCGACACCAAGTGGTCAACGCATTTTCATCTTTCAGACCCTGTAAAAGTTAACTGTTCAATCAATACTGCACTACAGAAACCAACCAACAGGACGGCGTTGTTTCTTGGTTACGCAAATTTATGTTTTAACAGATAAACTACTTTCAGTGGCGTAGCCGGGATTAGGGGGGGCTCGGGTCCGGAACTTCCCTTGGGGGTGGATTGAGCACGAATTTAAAGCGATATATATGTATGAGGCTCAATGGCGGTTTCACGGGGGGAGGGGTAATAGGGGTAAATAACCCCACCACCACCACCACCACTTGTGAAAATGAAGGTAAAAATGTATTTTTGTTGGATAGAAAAAATATATAAGCCATGCGGAACGACTCTGATATAAAGGATAGCCGCGGGTGGCCTAGTGGTCAACGTTCGTGACTGACACGGAGAAGACCTCGGGTTCGATCCCAGGCAGGTACGAACGTTCAAACCACTAAATATCTGCCGTCCTTCGGATGGGCACGTTAAGCCATCGGACCCCGGGTACTGGCCCTCCGGTAATAAATAAGGGCGTCTTCCTCGCCCTTTCTATTTCGCCTCCGTGTCGCTTTCCTATTGGACACTCTAGCCCAAACCTCCAAACTTCCTGTTTCTAAGGGTTGTTTAAGACCTGGGGTCAGACACACCCTTCCTAAAATCCTCTACATATGATCTGATCTGATGATCTGATATAAGGGAAAATTTTTGACAGTTTTCCTAATTCAACTTACTGTATATTTTTTAAACCAAAAGATGGCAGCACAATATGCTTTTTATCTAATGGGTGAGTTGGGTAACTGGAGCAAAGAATCTATAAGGGGTTTAAAAAAAGGTTCCAATCAGCTCCATAGGGAATAGGGCTAATGTAAAACGCACGACAGCAGCGCCGCCATACTTGACGGTCCAATTGGCATGTTCGGAAAGACTGCATTACAGGATGAAAACAAAAAACCAACGGCATTCCCACCCTTTCCGTGTGTTTTAAAAGAGTGCAGATCTCTGCTGTTTATGATATGAGTCAGCTTCGCGCTGCTCCCAATGTTTTCTTTGGTTTCAAGTACATAAATGTTGTCGCTTTCGCGGACGTTAATTATGGAGTTAATTCAAAAAAATACATTCTTTGTTCAAAATAAGCACACAATGAGACTTGCAACTGCCGAACAAGAACATGCATTACGCACGCGCTGTCCCTTTACTGTGGGCTTCTCAGTACTACCATTTGGAACGCCAAGTGAAATTTATCGACAGAGGTCGCTCTTTACGCAGCAGCGAAGCTTCCCTTCTTGATCGCGTGTGTCATATTACCTTCGACTTCATTCCAGTGCTTCCACTTTTAGGGTAATTACCCTTTTTTAGGGTAATTTGTGGTCCTCTTGGGGTAAAAAATTTTTTTGTAGGGTTTTAGGGTATTTTAGGGTAATTTGAATGTTTTTGGCCGCCCCGGTGGATCAGTGGTCTAAGGCGTTGGCCTTTGATCATTCGTCCGAAGGGGTCCGAGTTCGAATCTCGGTGAGGCATGGATGCTGTGTTTGTCTTACGGCACTGGTTTTCTCCCTTCCCTGGAACCAGTGACCCTAAATTAGGGACGGGCGACTGCTTATAGCCCATTGAGTTGCTCACGGTGGTCGTTAAACCTCCAATCAAAAAAAAAAAAAGAATGTTTTTGAGAATGTGGGTTTTTGGTTTTAGTAACTAAACTTAACTGCATAGTTGGATAAAGCAAAAAGTAGTATTTTCACCTGGCAACTGTTGCATCAGCCAATAGGTACAACTTTAAGAAGCAAGACTGTAACACGTATCACTGACACACGCCATTAGTCCATTACGCACGGCTTGGTACAAGATATTGGTAGGGTAGAGTTAGGCATCTAATAGAGTTGAGAGTTCAGGCTAAGTCGGTGGTAACGTGTCTGTTTTTCTATATTTCCAAAGCTGAGTTTTAGGCAGTTATTAATCACTCTATATCATTTGTTTTAACTGAAGATAATTGAAGCAGGTGCTTTTCAATATGGATGAAGTGCACTCCAATATATTGATGAATAAATGTGGGAAGAGAAAAAGTTACTATTTTCAAGATTCAGAATCTGAATGTGAAAGAGATGGGGACATCCATTCCACTCCACTTAAAATGAAATGTCTGGGTATCTCTAGCAACCAGTACACGCAAAAATTTTGAAGCAGCTGGTTGCAAGAACCTAAATTTAAATCCTGGTTACAGAAATCGAGTAAGAGTCAATCTGGGTATTGTAATAAAGATCTGGCTTATTGTAAAGTCTGTGATGTGCATTTAACTTGTGGAAAATCAGAATTAGAGAGACATGGAGCAAGCAAAAAGCATTGCAAATTAATGAATGAGATACAACGAAACCAGTCAGTTTCTTCAATGATTTCTGTTAACCCTAATCACCAGCAGAAAGTAAAAACAATGGAAATAAAAATGTGCGGGTTTCTGGCAAAACATGACTTGCCGATCTCCCTTATTGATGATTTTGTGCCCTTTTTAAAAGATTTGTGCCCTGAATCAAAAGTGCTAGAAGATGTTTATCTTGGAAAACAGAAGGCAACAAACATCATCAGACAGGTAACAGGTCATACCTACAAACAACAACTGATTGATGTATTGAAAACGACAAGATTCAGTGTAATTGTTGATGAAACAACTGACAGATCTGCTTCAAAACAACTGGCTATTGTAGTTGTTTTTTATGATGTTGTGAGTAAGGCAGTTCAAGTGAGATTTTTCGACTTAGTAAAATGTACAGATGGAAGTGCTCAAGGAATCTATGAAATTTTTAAAAATGCTTTTGAAGGTGTCGTAATATCTCTAAGTAACAGAATAGGCTTTTCGTCTGACACAACAAATGTTATGATGGGTGTTAATCACTCTGTTAAAGCGCTTTTGAAAGCAGATGTGCCTCATATTGTTGTCATTGGCTGTTCTTGCCACTTAATAAACCTTGCTGTGTCTTATGCGTGTCGCAAGCTACCAAGAAATTTGGAAGACTTGTGCAGGAACATCCCTTCCTACTTTCACATGAATGCCAAACGAGCAGAGGCTCTGGAAGAGTTCCAAACATTTGTTAATGCTGCTCACCATAAAATGCTTTCTCCTGGACAGACAAAATGGCTGTCACTACAAGCATGTGTAGACAGAATTTTGGAGCAATATGATGCCCTAAAGCCTTTTTTTATTAGTGCAGTTATTGATGATCCGTCGAAAACAAATAATGCAATCATTTCTAGCTTAAAAAATACATTCAATAAAGCCTATTTGCAGTTTATGAGTCACATTTTCCAAGCTACAAATGATTTTAACAAACTATTTCAATCAGAAACACGCCGCCCCGGTGGCGCAGTGGTCTAAGCGATGGCCTCTGATCATTCGTCCGAAAGGGGTCCGGGTTCGAATCCCGGTGAGGCATGGATGTTGTGTTTGTCTTACGGCACTGGCTCTTTACCTTCCCTGGAACCAGTGACCCTAAATTAGGGACGGGCGACTGCTTATAGCCCATTGAGTTGCTCGCGGTGGTCGTTAAACCTCCAATCAAAAAAAAAAAAAAAAAAAAAAAAATCGCCGCCCCGGTGGCGCAGTGGTCTAAGCGATGGCCTCTGATCATTCGTCCGAACGGGGTCCGGGTTCGAATCCCGGTGAGGCATGGATGTTGTGTTTGTCTTACGGCACTGGCTCTCTCCCTTCCCTGGAACCAGTGACCCTAAATTAGGGACGGGCGACTGCTTATAGCCCATTGAGTTGCTCACGGTGGTCGTTAAATCTCCAATCAAAAAAAAAAAAAAAAAAAAAATCAGAAACACCATGCTTATTTAAACTTCCAAAACAAGTTAGTAAACTTCTTCAGAATCTGTTTTTAAATTTTATTAAAAAGCAACATATTAGCTCAAATCTATCACAGTTAGTTAAAATAAGTCCTAGAAATGAAGCACATTATGTAGAATTGAAGGATACTTACATTGGAGTGGCTGCATATGACACTATGCAAGATCTGGAAAAGGACCCCATGGCTTCTTCTACAGAAATCATTGTTTTTTACAAGACATGCCGTAATTTTTATGTTGAATTGATCGAACAGATACAGGCTCGCTACAAAACAAACGTTCAGCGATCTATATGTGGAAATTACTAAGCTACATGAAAAGTTGGATATATCCGTTTCCCTCCCTAGAAGAGTCAAAAATCAAAAACATAGGTGCAACGTCATCACTGATAGTGCCGAAGATTACTTCAGAATCACCATTTACATCCCTTTGTTAGAAAATGTGATTCAAGAAATTGATTTCAGATTCCCCTCTACTATTTTCAATTCTTCAGCATCTAATTCCCTATTACCATCAGAAATCGTGAAAAAGTCAAGATCGGAAATATCGACAATTGGGGAAGACATTTCTAAGTATTTGGCGCCTATTGTTGCATAAAAAGAAGAAATTCTAGCAGAGTCCATTTAGAAGAGGGCTAGGGGGGCTGCAGCCCCGGGCCCCACATTTTCAAGGGTCTCCAGAATCACGCAGGATGTTTGAAGAATTGACAGAGTTCTACAGGGTGTTTTTTTCTTTTTTTTTTTTGCAGATAGCACAGCGGAAACTATAAGAAACTGCCTTGTGAAAAAAAAAATTACTACTTTCCGCTTTCTTAGGAAGAGACCGCAAAAAGTAAAGTCGCCACCAGTCTATCGTCAAACCTTTTGAAAGTATTGCAGATGCTCTTTTCTTTTGTATGCATCCACTACAGCATTATTCCGGTACTGCCCCCACCCCTTAAGATATTTCTGGCTACACCACTGACTACATTTATCATAATGTACACTTAATATCTCTTAAACAGCAAGTACCAAATGTAATCCAATAATGTTCCGGCTGTAATATAGTGTTACAGCTGTAAATATAATCTAACGTCTTATCAACGATAATTTTAGAAAATCAGCTAAATCAATTATGATAAATTTTATCAAAGGAAACATAAATTTTACTCAGAAGTGGAGGGAAAAAAGGAGCACAGGATGATGCTAAATTTTTATTCATTAATACTTAACAATACAAATAAACTCTGGTACACACAAAATACTATCAACTTTTTTCTTTTTTGCTCAGAGTAACGCTCATTTTTTGCGAAACATAAATACTTAACTCATATGACACTACAATTTAATAAGTATATAGAGAAAACAAGACAAGATTTAAACATCTCTATGATTCATACAATAGGGCAGCATTAAGAACTTTGCGTGGAAATAATAGATCAGAAACCAGCTCCGTACTTTACCTTGAGGCTGGAAAATGCAAGAATAAATTAAGAACTGCATGCCAATACACAGCAGTACATGTCATTCACTCTTCGCTTCACGGGAAAAACGGCTCCCACGGGTAGAATCGGCTAGCCGTTCGATTGTCTGCTTAATTCTACCAGTAAATGATCCAGTTTTAGAAGCTCATGAAGGTACATGTACCGTTGTAGTGCAAAAAAATAACCGAAATAACCGCATATTTACTCTGCGTAGAACTTATGTGGTAAGGATTTACTTTACAACGCTGCGATGCCTGAAAGATAAATATCTTGTTGCGTCATTCAATTTCGTCGTGTGCTTACCTGTAGATTTTTTTTTATCTGAGGTTTAACGACCACCGTGAGCAACTTAATGGGCTATAAGCAGTCGCCCGTCCCTAATTTAGGGTCACTGGTTCCAGGGAAGGGAAAGAGCCAGTGCCGTAAGACAAACACAACATCCATGCCTCACTGGGATTCGAACCCGGACCCTTTTCGGACGAATATTCTTAGACCATCGCTTAGACCACTGCGCACCTGTAGATTGTCACAATGACTAATTGAGCTGGCAGTCAGTACTGCTGCCAAAATGGGCCGTTCACTGGACAAATGAATCGGATGATCTAACACCTATCACTCCCGTGGTGGGGACTCTCGTTCTTCGCGTGAAGCGACGAGTGAGTGAAACGTTCTAAAATGTACTAGTTTCCAATTCATTCATTTATTTATTATTAATTTTCAGACTTCATGGCTAGATACTGGTTTCGCATCTATTAATTATTATTTTTGTTCATAACGCTCTTTTATGCTTAACGCTAATTTATGTTACGAGTTCATGAAAAAGAAGTGTTTAAATTATGTCCAGTTTCCCTATGTAATCACGCACAACTTTTCTCAAATACCTACACTTCGTATTTTATTTCTCTTAGTTACATTCTTCTTCACTGTCACAATAAATAACTGCATCGCTGAGATAACAGGCACAGATACAAGAGGCGAGGACATGACATTTTCTTGACACTTTACTGAATTAAACATTAATATACTTATGCAATCGGGATGACTCTTATACTTTTTGTTTTGTAATGACAAATTTTATGTTTTGTTGCAGGTTCTTAGACTTAAGTCATTATATTTACAAACATTTTCTTATTCATATGAATAAGAATAAATTATTCTTCTATAATACAATACATTATTATTCTTTAATTTATTCTTATTAGTTATGTTAACGTCATTTTTATTTTTAGGGCCTCTCTCCCTATCCTCTGCAAATTTTCTGGATCTGCTTCTGGATCCAAAAATTTACAAACTTATTTGCTGGAAGTACGACTATTTCCAGCAAATAAGTTCTTTATTCACATTTTACAGATAAAAATCATTGTATCACAGCATAAACAACTATTTTATCACAGCATTTTATCACAGCATAAACTCACTGCTTATCATATCAGTAATTATTACAAATAAAATATGAAATGAAATACCTTTTAAGGTATGGTAGGAATCCATGAGCCCCTTATTCTCACAACACTGGTGTTTCATTCAATATAATCCTTGGACAGATCAGGTCACAAACCAAATGAAAAAATCGTTGTGTAATTAAAACGTAGAAAAACCCTCTTGCTTCTGAATAAAGTGAATGTAATCACATATAAACCAAGATTAATAAAGAAAAAAAATGCTGAGAAAGGCTTATTTAAAACATAAACATATTTTTTTGAGAGGGGATTTCTTAGATGGTGAGGAAGTGAAAAAAGGTTTACCAAAAAATTTCCCTTCTCAGCAAAGTTACTGCTTTAAGGAAAGAACTTTCAATCCACAAAATTTCAGTACACATGTTAACATATATTTCGCAGTGAGTCTAAATATTTTTTTCTTAAACCAAAAGTACATAACTGACTCAGAAGTTAAAGACACAATGAAAATTGCTTTCAATGATAACAAAATAGATCAATTAACTAAGAGGTTTAACAATTGTTGGGGAGATACAAAGTGTAGATAATTTCAAAATCGGAACAAAAACTCATAAAGTGATTAAACATGAACATTAAAAAATGCTTAGGAAAATATGACAAAAAAAGATAAGGAAATGACAATTAAATGATTAAAGAGCCATAAAAATACAAGGTAAACACCTCCTGGATGGCAAGTGCAAGAGGAGCTTATTACAGAAATAGTATGAAACTTCTCTGCAGTTTGATACAAGATCAAACAAGATACATATATAACTGCTCCTAATATAAAAAATAAACTATATAAAAGATTTTATGACTAACACAAATCGCAATATTATAGTATCTACCATTATGGGTGTGAACTTTTACTTTGTGTCCCACAAAACAGAAAATATGTAAGTAAAATTATTTCAGCTCAAAAGAAAATGCTAAATTATTCAAGGCCTTAAAAAGTGAATGACTTGCTTGGCAGCCTTGATTCAAAAGAAAGAAAAATCGAAAACCTATGACGAGCAACTTAACACAAGTTAACGCTTATGAACATGAATACAAACATTAAAGATTTGTCCAACGATGACTAGTCCAATGCTGATTCATCCAATAGTACGATTGGTCTAATGGCAATTTGTCCAATGGTACGACCGGTACAATACCGATTTGTCTGAAGGGCTACTGGTGCAAAAAAGCTCATCTGTTCGAATGTGGTCCTTGCTGTCATATGAAAGTACCACAGTAACACAAAGAATGTAAAATAATGTTACATTCCACATGTAATATTGCAGTTATAGATTTTTTTTATTGAATTCATTTTTTTATTTTATTTTCAAGAAAGAAAAATACGCCTATACTGTTCTGGCTGATGTATGAAAGTAATGATATGCGAACCATTCAAACGCTACCGATGTTTCTTTTTTTGTATTAAATAATGAAAAGACAAGTTTTCTATTTTTGTTTGTCACTGCATGCAGTATCTTTGGAACTAATTAAAAACATTTATTTTGTAATTTTTTCAGAGAATGGCAGAAAAGAGTCTGGTTTTTTCCATGTCATACTTTGAATTCCTAAGCTCCAGCAACAAGGTAGGGAAGGAGGTTCCACAAAAAAAAACTGCTATAACTTCAGTTAGGATAAATTGGAGTAAAATACTTAAAAAAAATGGGTTTTTTCATTCGCCCTGAATCCGGATTTTTTTTTTTTTTTTTTTTAAATCTTCACACCCATTTGTTGCTATTTATTGCACAAAAAAAAAATTCAGTTTCCTTATAAGGTTTATTCACAGTTTATTGTAATGGGGATATTTCATCAAAATGCAAATAAACTTTTGAATATCCATTGCAGTGTTAATACAAGAAATGAATGAACTACACAATTCCATACTTCAGAATAGAAAAAAAAAGAAGGGAAAAAAACAATCAAGCAGCATTTATTCATGTGCCACAAGATAATACAATTTGCTGCATCCACAAGCAAACCAGTGACGACAGTTCCACTTGCAAAGCACGCAAAACAATTTTTGCTGGATGTCTGTTTCTATGCTTTTTCATTACTTACAAAAAATAGGTCTGATATTTTTTAATCTATTAACAAATTCCATTTTATATCAGATACAATTAGCTACTACAAAAAATGTGCACATAAAAAAATATGCAATGTAACGAAAGTAATTTTTATGACAAAAATGTTGATAGATATCATAAACCTTTACTATAAGATTTCACATGCCAATAAATGTTTAATTATTACTACTAGTTTACACCATCACACTTTCTGTGGTTCAAAACAAGTGATCATCCTACTCGAAAATTATACTCTATCATTCTTATTTATGTGCATTTTTGCCATTGTCTTGAAAGATTTTGTTAATCAATGGAGTATTTTTGAAGTGGACTAGTGAGGTAAAAACAAGTAAAAAATAAAGGAAGTAAATGAACAATAATGAATCTTTGCTTAAAATCTATAAATCTGTATTTAGGTTTCATTCTAACTCCAATATCCCAGTATGTACAAAGTAGTCTTTACAACTTCACAATATAATTACAAAATTGGCAACCGAAATGCAGAAATACTTTTGAATACTGAGCTATTTAACCTCTGTTTTCATTATTTCCCTGTGTTTTTTTGTTTAACATTTTACAGTATATGGAAGACCTAGAGAGGTTCAATGGTAGAAATGAGTGAAAAATACAGTTATAAAATAGTAGATGAGAGTAGCAACTGTTAGCAAGAACTGGAAAAGCTCCTAATACCAGTAAAAATATGTTTCTCATATTAAAGCCTTAATATTATAGAAAGCACTAAGAGTATCTCAAAAGGAAAGGTTTTTGCTATTTTTATATACTTTCACATTTGGTAAAAGGTTGTTTTTTTTTTTTTTGTATATATAAAGGGCTGTTTAATGTTTTCCAAAAATTAAAATATCTTTCAAGTATTGAAATTTTGAACTGTTTGTTAATTAAACATATGAGGTATTAGAAAAGTTCAAACCCCTTGAATATTTACTAAATTATGTACAGTCTGTAAAATCTGGTTGAAACAAAAATTCTGCGGATGGAAATAATTTTGGGAAGCACTGCAAAGAGGAATAACTTATTATTCATTTTACAAAAATAAAAAAAATAGCCATTTGGCAGATGATACCATTGGATGAATCAACACTGAACTACTCATGCCACTGAACGAATTGACATTGGACCAATTATCCCCTCTAGACGAACTAATACTGAACCAATTGGCATTGGATCAACTGTCCCCTTTGGATGAACCAGTATTGGACCAATTGGCATTGGGTCAATTGTCCCCTTCAGATGAATCAGCATTAGACAAATAATCATTGGATGAATCGTCAGGAACCAAACATTAAACTAACGGTCTGAGAATTAAAAATCAGCCTATATAACAGACATAACAATTTTTGTCCAGTATTATGTAACACACAGTGACAAAATAAATGTAAAACAAAATCATAAACTGTCATTTAAAACGAAAAAAACTAACCAGTGCACAGAAATAAGTAATAACAGCAACAACGGCATCATGTTCATGACACCATATTTTCACAGATGGAATGCATCAACACCCCTGTCACAAAGTTTTAAAATGCCTGTCAAAGCAATTATTCCAGGAAATATTTGGTGCCATATTTATTGGTAAAACAAAAGGAACACAGATTTACTACTGTACTCGTTTTTGTAGTAAAGCTTACTTTCTGAATGGTTTTAATGGAAGACTAGTTTTTACATCCTAGTTTACATTCCAACAACATTTTCCTCTTAGAACATTTTCCAGGTAATCAATATGCTATACATAAAAGTAAAACAGGTGTACAACCGTATAACACTGAGGTAGGAACTTACAGAAAAAGAAATGATTTTATAAAACAATTGGTCAAAAAGGAGAATGGTAAACAATGGCCATACAGAAATAAGGGGCAACATCTCATAATTACTATTATTACTTTATTCCAGCAAGTTTTTAGTTATTCTCTCTGGCTTTCACATTTTCCAAAAATTCTAGAAGTTCATAGTAACATTTTAATTCAAAACCATTTTATCTTCCCTAGACAGCAACATCAGTTTTGACAATCAGAACCTGTTGTAGAAAAATTTTTTGAAACAGGCGTTTTGATCATATGATCATTGTCATCGTTATTCTGATTTAAAAACACATCAGTTTTATCGGATGTCTGCTTTCCACCACACTGAATGATTTCCCAGTTGGTTTTGGCTGCCTTCTTGTGTGTTTTTTGTGATATCTGAGAATCTAATGGGTAATTGGAACTTAACATATTTATGGCATAATCTTTATGTTTCTGAGGACTGTCCATAATTGTTCCAATTTCACTGCCACCAAAAATGGGTGCCTCTCCATGTGCCTTTTCATCTGCCTTATTTTCTACAAGCCTGTTCTTCACAGCATTTGCTTTTTCCAGAGTAATGCCACCAGTTCCGTTTAGTGCCTTCTTATCGTTAATAGCAAGTTTCCCACAATTCTCACCATACTCAGAAGATTGCCATACTTTATTATTACTGTATGTATCTTTTATCTCAGAAGGTTTTCGTGATCTGTTCTAGAAAACAAGTCAAGCATGGGGGAAGTTTTTAGAACAGACTCCTTAATTGAGAATTCAGGTCTCCTAAGATCGCTTATACTTGGAGAGATTCCACCAGACAATTGATTTTCCCCAAACAGAACACTTTCCAAATTGGCTTCTACAACATGCCTTTTTGTTGTTATGTTAGTCTCAATTGTTGCAGTGGAACTGATGCTTATATTAAGCATACCTGTTGTGCAGCTAGAGATGTTTTGTGCAGAAGAAATTTCTTCTAAAATGGAATCACGCTGCAAATCTTCATTGGTGTTAAAAATGTGCTCATCATCTATATCTGATTCTTTTGCATCTGAAATACAAATGCTGCTCCTAATTCTTGTTTCCTCTTCTGAGACAGCAGTGTGTTTACTTGTGTCCTGGGAATCAATCACAGAATTAATACATTTGTCACTGATTGCATTATGTTTCTCTGCTTCAAAGAACTGACAAACTTTGCTCGCATTAGAAACATTTCTTACCTGTGTAGTCCATTTATCATTTTCAGTAATGGAGTTCACTGCAGATGAATGTTTTAAAGTAAGTATCTTAGGAAGACAACCACTGCTTTTCACATTACTGCTGAATTCATGAACTTCATTTTCACAAGATACCTGTTTTCTGTTCAAATGAATGGCTTGCTCACCACTTCCACCCAAGAAATCTTTTGCAGCTCCAGAGTTCTTTGTAACAATCAATTTCATATTTACCTTATTTCTAACATAATTATCATGCTCTTTAGAGTTGTATGCAATTTCATCAACTTCAGTGAGTATTGAAATTTCACCACCTTCATTGATGAGATCTTTGTCACTAGGACTTGGTTTTTCAATAGTTTCACAAAGGTTCTCCTCCTCTACTTCCTGTACATTTAAAACAGCAGAATGGTTTCTTCCATCTATTTTATTCTGCATCCCATCAGCAGATTTTTCAAGATTTCTTGTAAGTTTTTTAATATCAGTGACATGAGCAGATCCACTTTTATTCAGAATATCCTTTTTCTCATGTGTGCTGTATACATTCTTCCCAGTTTCAGAAAACTTACCATACAAGGAAGAATATTTCAAAAGTAGTTTTTTACAAAGGGAATTTGAACCTGTTTTACTGAAAAAATGAGCCTGGGATTCCTCTAGCATGAATTTCCTGCTATAATCAACAGCATTTCCTTGGGGGTCAACAAAATTCTGATTTGTATTTCTAAACTCAGCCTGAGTAGTGGAATTGATACTTGACATATTTCCAGGAGCAGAATGACTAAATATTGCAGAATTTTTTGATGGCTGAATTTTTGGATGGTTTTTGAACTTTTCAACAGAAATCTGCTCTTCACCATGTATAACTGTTTCAGAACTGATTGGACAAAGATCTTTTTCTGGGGCTTTTTGTTTACTAAAAACTGCAAGGTTTGTATTTGCATATAGAGTATTTTTCTGATTTCCAACAGATGTTTTGCAGCTGTTGACAAATTTCTCAACATCATTACCCTGCAAAACTTTGGCTTCAAGTAAATTGTCCTTTCTTTCACCAAGAGCATGTTCACCAGACTCAGAAATTATGTCTTTTACAGCAGTACATATGGATGTACTAACCTCTGAAAGACAATTATCACTCCCTATATTACCATTTGGTGGAACAGAAACAGTTTCACTGTATATACGTTTTTGGCCATTATGTATTAACCCAGAACTCGATTTGATAGCATGCCCTGTTAGTACCACAGTATCAGTTATACATGTTGCACTGGCATTTGTGTTATGTTTCTCAGGTTTACAGGCTTGTTCTATAATGTTGCTTTGAGTGATAAGCTCACTTTCATCTAAATTGTGATCTTTGTCTCTAAATTCGGTTTTCTCACTTATTTCAGCACATTTTTCCTCCATTCTCTTTGGTTCATGCTGCACTGCAGAACAGCTGGTCCTATTTAGTTCATCTTTCATTCCATCAACTTTTTCATAACTCTTTTTCTGTTTCTTACAGTCACTGACCTTGTTTATTTTTCTTTCATCAAAGGTATCCAATTTTTCAAAGAAAGATTTTTCATCAAGATTAATAAAGGCACCTGCAGCAGAACAAAATTTAAACATAGGTATTTTAGATCCAATAAGAGTGGCTCGATTACATGCTTGGTTTGGTGCAGTCTGAACAGTTTTCTCGTTCACTTCATCAAAATATTGTTTTGTAACTTCAGGCTCAGCTGTGGCCACTGAACTAACACTAACACTAACATTTACAGGCATTTCAGAAGAAGCATTAATGATATCAGAATGTGTTTCTCCCATTTCATCACCAATGTGTTTTTTGCCATAATCTGGAGAATCTGGGTCAGTTGCAATGAAACACCTTTTAACTGCTTTTTGCTGACCTATTTTTGAATCCTGTGAACTTTCCATGTTGTCAGTAGATATTTTGGAGGGGTCACTGATAATTTCATTTTCATCAGAAATGCCCTTTTTTCAGTGGAAGACCCTTTTTCATGTTCTGAAAATTTGTTTGATACAATGGCTTGCTTTAAAATAGTTAACTTAGGAAGTGAATAAGTGTTCACGTTATAACTGGAAACCCTGGGTTCATCTCTTTTGTGTTTTTCATCACACTGTTCCATTTCTCTTGTTCCAAAATTATGGCTTTTTGCAACTTGATGTTGTGACACATCAAAGGAACTTGTATTCAAACTGCTTCCCACATGATCAGTATGTTTTTCAAAAGAAGAAACATGTTGAACAGTATCATCATGCCAGGAAATATCAAAACTTAACTTTTCACCATAAGCAGCTGTTTCCTCTACAACTTCATCAAGTTTATTGTTCACTTCTTTTTTCTCCTCTATGCCTACTGTAGAACAACTGCTTGCATTTTGAGTATTTCCCACAAGTTCAGTATGTTTGTTATACATGTCACTATGCTTTTCACTAATATGAACAAGATTGCAGTCACTAAACATTTTTGTTTTCTTGCATGGAATTCCTTTATCAATATCTGAAATAATACTTGTTGTAGTGGCATGTTCAACAATGGATAAATTTAAAAGAGAGTCACACTGTCTTTCATGGCAACTGGCAAGAAGAATCTCAGTTTCATCATTAAATGAGCGTTTTTGCCACAGTGAACGATTTGTTCACCATTTTGAACAAAGTGCCCCTTAACATTTTTTGGTTCTTTTGCACTTACAGGGCTTATATCATTTTCTGCAGGTGTAAAGAAACAATCACTCATCTCAAAGACGTGTTTTCTCTGGCAAAGAATTGGTGCTACGTCAGTTTCATTGTGGTGTCTTTTCACTGATTTTGGTGCATCTGTGGTGATAGTTCTATCATGACTACTAATCAATGCATCTTGCTGACTATTAACAAATTTCTCACAAGTCTCATTATGGTTTTCAATATCACTGCACTGATTGGTTTCACTTTCACTGCAATTGCTTTTCGTTTCACTAAGTGTCCATTTTTTAGTGTCAACAGCAGAATCATCAAAAGCTGAGAAATGAGTCTTTTGATTTAAGGGACATTGTCTATGGATAATGCTGGTCTTATGACCAGTTAAAAAACTGTTGCCTTGAATTTGCATGGCATCTTCATTAGTTACTGATTTCTGAAGGTAATCAAAACCAGTCAGTGAAGTGGAAATTTCAAGATTTGGATTTCCTGCAAATGTTTTCACCATAAAATTTGATGAATGGTCATTATGAGTTTTAAACACTGTTTCTCCATCAACTGTGAGAGGAACCAAAAAATTGTCCATCTCTGTAGAAGTTCCAATACATACATCCTTCTTTTCTGCATCATTTAATGAAAAAACACCTGTACAATCAGTTTGAGCAGAAGCATCTTCAAGGTACTTTATTTCAGAATTTTTTTCAGTCACAGCCCTACTTTGCCTGTTTCTGAGTAAATCAGAAGAAACATTTTCCCATTCCATTCTTTTGTCCACATCACTGTGTGTTTCCGCATGAAGTTGATCCTCCATAAATGTTTCCTAGAAAAAAAATTTTACTTGAGAATTAAAAACATGACTATTTTATGCATCAAATTACTTACAAATGACATTACTAGCAATAAGGCTAATAGGTTCAGTCCTCAATGATATCATTGTGAAGCAGAACTACAAACCATGATACTGCTAATAACCTTTTGGAGGTGAAATGATTAGAAGGCTAATTTCATGCACATATGAAATTGCATGCAAATATAAAACAGTGAACCCAATCAAAATGTAAGATGTCTTTCCACATGAGAAAGCTAAAAGTTTTCATATCGAACTGCTTTATCTACTTAACTTCAGTGGTCATAAACCAACAACATTAGGCAGCTGAACTAGAAGGTAGAGAATTTGGAATGGGCAGATACTATCCAGGACAGTGTGTAAGTGCAGTGATACCTTATTCCTATACTCATAAAGACATCAAAAGAAAATCCTCATAACGTGTACACCACCTCCCACTCACATCATTGTTAAAGCTCTGTCTAAAATTACGAAATCACACTCGAAGCACTACATTCATTTTTAGTCCTAATAATTTCCAAGAAATTAGGTGGAACATTCGTAATATAAGATCTCGTTTTCTTTTTAACATACACATTTTAATGGACACTATACTTTGCTGTAAACATTTCTCAGATGTAGCAGTACAACAGGCACCACAATTCTATTACAGCACTCACAGTGCTATAATATATTCTTTTCAATACATAGTGAAACAACACTGAGATTGTTCTGTATCCACTAAGCTTAACAGATCTTGTACCAAAAGATTTTTTGTCCTCTAAAGTGAAAGAGATGAATTCTGTAACACGAAATTTGTCATGTCAAAAAGCAGATTTCCCTACCATTTATTGTACTAATAGGCTAACCACACCTCTTAAGAATTCCTCACTATAGTTTTCACAGCTTGGAAAAATAAAAATGCATAGAACTCCTAAGAGGCTAAGTCCAGAAAAGGGACCTTCATTCTTATACACTGCTGGACAATTGCTAAGGACGGATCATAAACGGCTATATAGCACATAAAAAAGTAAGTGTGGTTGGATGCCAAGTGAAATAAAATAATGTCAGAATGCCAGGACATTTCAAGAAAGACAATTTATTGTGCTCTGAAATCCAGAAGGCTTTGGAACGTGTTCAAGGGACAAACAGGCCATTTTCTCCTGAAAACGTAAACGTGAAAAAATGCAATTACCGTCAGCAGGCGTTCCGGCGTAAGATGTCAATACGGGATATGGCCACCATGGAGGGCGATGCAAGATTCCACACGTCGTGTCATGCTTTGCACAACATTATCAAGCAGCTGTTGGGGTAATTTATCCCATTCCTCTGTCAGTGCACGGATGAGGGTGTCCTTGTATATTGGAGGGCATTGGCAACCAGCAAGACTCCTCCCCAAAGCATCCCACACATTTTCAATGGGATTCAGATCTGAAGAACATGCTGGCCATACGAGACGTTGAATATTCTCGCTCTCAAGACACTCCTGGACAGCGACTGTTCGATGACATGTTGCGTTGTCGTCCATGAAAATGAATCTATCACCGACAGCACCACGGAACATGCAAACATGAGGTAGCAGAACATCATTAATGTATCGTTGGCCAGTCATAGTCCCAGTTGGAAGCACATAGAGGAACGTACGGCCATTGATCATGATGCCAGCCCATACCATGACACTACATGTCGGATATCGGTCCCTTTCCTGTATGTTTGCTGGACAATATGCAGTACCACTATCACGCCAGATCAGTTGTCGTCGACAATCAGACGATAGACTGTATCTACTCTCATCTGAGAAGTGGACAGCAGACCAGTCGTTATCAGTCCAATTGCGATGTTGATGGTACCATTGCATACGGGCGGTACGGAGACGTCTGGACAATGGGATGCACACAACAGGACGGCGGGCGTATAGTCCTCCTTCATGCAAACGTCTGGCGACAGTTTTTCGGGAGATCCGCTTGCCAGTAGCAGCCATAAACTCATTTGCTACCTCACTAGCTGTGCTGCGCCGGTGTCTTTTTGTTGATAGCACTATGTACCGATCTTCTGAAGGTGTCGTACTGCGAACACGACCTGCCCCGTGACGTTTGCTACACTCTCCATTTGTTTGAAATGATTTCCAAAGCCTTGAAACAACACTGTGGCTGACGTCGAACTCCCTGGCAACATCTGTTATTTTCCGCCCTTCTTCAATCTTGCCAATAATACGGCCACGCGTAAAATCCTCTAGGTGATGTCGGGAAGACATACTGAAAATTGCAAGTTCGTCAATTGATTCTTTCCCTTTTAACTTTGCGTTTGAACAACAACGATCAATACACGTCAAATCCTTTATATCTCTTATCAGCGCTATGACGTCACGAACAAGTTCGGCAATCCAAAATTTGCATACGCATAACAAATCTTACTGTATCCCGCACTTATGCTAATTTCCACATTTTCCTGCCTTCCATTTTATGGTTGCTATCTTTGCTATTGTCATCCGTCCATAGCAATTGTCCGGCAGTGTACCATTAATAATTTATAAGAAAAAATTATAACTTGCAATTTAGATGCACCTCGCACAATCTCCCTCAAATCATTTATCTAATTTGAATAAGGTGTGTTAATGACAAAAGTTATGTTCATCAACTCTTCATCCATGAAGATCATGTTCCTTACCTAAAGTACTAAAATTCTGATTAAGTAAGGTTAGGTGACATGTACATGGAGAATGCAATGCACTATGCTGGTGGGGAAATTGTTGGCTTTCAAACCATAACTTAAAACACAGATATTTTGCAACAAAATTGAAATTTACTAAAGTGTGAAACAAATTATAGTAGATTATCTAAATTAATATAATTCCAATCTCATATATGAAGAGATTAGGATCATGCAACTACCTAAAGTTGAAATTTTTACTTTTCATTATTATGCTTTCAGGCAGTTGTTTCTTGAGCAGGTAGAGTTCCATGGCCCAAGTCTTAGAATTACAATGGAGTTGAGTTTCATAAACTAAGTGTTATGAATCACTGATCACTTCACTGCTGCTAATATAAATTAATTTTAGTAAGAAGAATTGGCAGGAAAACACGTAACACACAAAACATTAAAAGAATTCTTGAAATCGTCATCACACGCGTAAGTTACGTTGAAAATTTATGAGTGGGACGTTTCGGTGGCGACTTCTACCTTTCATCAGCCATGGAATGAGACACGTGGTAAAAGCGTCAGTTGTTGCCAGATTTCAAAATCGCTTTCAAATTAATAGGGATGTTAAAAGGTGCATCAGTATTGCATGGTGTTAGGGGTAAGGTAGATTTCAATGCTTTCGCAGTATCTGAGGGCATGCCGATTGCTGAACGGGACGATTCGCTTAACATTGTGCCAATCGGGAGCCGCATACGTATCCCTGATGGTTAAAATTGAAAGGGAGGTGGAAGGGCTACCTTTCTTAACATCAGCGATATGCTCCATCAAACGCCGGTTTATGCTGCGGTAAGTACTACCAATATAGTGGGTAACGCCTGTAGAAATGTTGATAGGGATAGAGTAGACAACTTGTAAATCTAGGGGTTTATTGAGATCTCTGTCCTTAAGGATGAGTTTGAGGAGATGTGGAGGTGGTTTGACTGCAATCCTGTAGCCAAAAGACTTGAAAATAGAGCAAACTTTATGAGTGAAGGACAGGCTAAAGAGCAAAGTGCCAACAAACTGATGGGTGTTGGAAGGTTCGGGCAGTAAACTAGATCTATTCTGTGATTCAAACCTCTTGATTAGTCTATGTAATAAGAGTGGTGGAAAACCATGCAATTTTCCAATATTGATGATGTTCTGATATTCTAGTTGAAGAGCAGAATGGCTGTTGTAAATAAGGTTGGCCCGGTGAATGTATGACTTTAGAGCAGATAGTTTGTATTTTCCAAAAGTGCGAGAATGGTAAGGGATGATATTATGGGTGGCAGAAGGTTTCCTGTGAACAGAGAGGCCAAGTGAGAAGTCTGGGTTGATGTTGATGTTAACATCCAGAAAACTAATATTATTTCAATTACTAATCTAAAGCAAATATTATGGGAATTTTACTAGGAAATTTTTTCATTAATAGCAAATTTTTGGAGAAAACTCTTCTCCTTCTTCAGGCTGTCTTGTTGTTGTCACTTTTTCTTGTCACTATCACGGTTACGGTTAACCTTGACGGTTTAGGTTATTTTTCAACAAATCCTGCCAGATGTTAGGCAGGGAAAATCCTTTGAAAAATAACCTAAACCGTCAAGGTTAACCGTAACCGTGATAGTGACAACAACAAGACAGCCTGAAGAAGGAGAAGAGTTTTCTCCGAAAATTTGCTATTAATAAAAAAATTTCCTAGTAAAATTCCCATAATATTTGCTTTAGATTAGTAATAATATTATTGTTGATCTGTTCTTGAGAGGAAATTTTGATATGTGGGAATTTTGAAGTTATGGAGGACATGAGTTCAAACAGAGAGTGTTTTTGGTTTGGCCAAATATTGAAGATGTCGTCCACATACCTTAACCAAATGGTAGGTTTTAAGAGGGATGGGGCAACAATTAATGTTTCAATATTCTGCAAATAAATTTCAGCAAGTAAGGGGAAAGAGGAGAGCCCATAGGTACACCTTGTTTTTGTATACAATGGTATCTACTACCAACAAAAACAAGGTGTGCCTATGGGCTCTCCTCTTTCCCCCTTACTTGCTGAAATTTATTTGCAGAATATTGAAACATTAATTGTTGCCCCATCCCTCTTAACATGAAGGAAGGAAATGCCTTATAACCAGTTCAAAACTTATATTTTGTTATTCTCCATGCTTCATACCAAACATTTTCAAAATAGTGACATTCAAAAAAATTGCTGTTTAATCTGAAAAATTTCTGATTATCAAATAAAGAACAATTATTCAATTGAAAATTACTAGAGGTGAAAAATGAATTCTAGATCATTTTAAAAGGAAAAATTCACTGTCATAGCAAAAAGCACATGCAAAACAATTAATTAATTCTTCAATTTGCATTTCTTGGAAAACATGGCAGTAATTAAGATAAGAAGCTGTTTACTTCATATGTATTATGTATGTTTAAAAGTTCAGCGGTTAAGTATAATCCATATAAATAGTAGTTATAACAGGAAGATTTCCATACTGACTTTTGTGTGAGAAGGAAATGGCTAACAGACAAGTGTAAAGTAACAAAACAAAACAACAACAACAACAACAAAAACATTTTCATGCAGTACATATATGAGTATGGCCATTGCATAATAAGTGCCCAAAATTAAATACAATAGTAATATTAGTTATTTCTGCATCTGTGCCAATAACGGCCTTTATATTTGCCTTCCATGTATTTGTGAAGAATTATTTCTTCAGGGGAATTGTTTCCCATTGACATATATGATGTTCTCTGAAATACTGGAACTTGTGACCTATATTCACACCTGGATAAGGTATAGGCCATTGATGCTATAAGGAAGCATCAGATTGCTTCGACTAGCAGAAATTTCAATGTAATTCAGATTCCTAAGCCACATGTGCTTAGCTTCAGTTGCTTGGACTTTCAATGTCTTGGGTGGTGTAATGATCACATGCTCGAATGGAAATTGGGAGATTCATGTTCAATTCCCATTCCAGGGTGATGCAATTTTCAAGTTTTCTGAAGAAATGACTATATGGGAAACAGTGAAACTATGGCACCTTTGTGTGCTGTTAAACATTTGCAGTTTGCATTGACCACAACATGGATGATGGTCACTGTGGGAAGAGGGGGGCAGGCCACTTGCGTTTGTGTTGATTTAACTTCAAATTTCATATTGGCATATGACTCTTTATGCGCTGAATGTTAATAATAAGGAAGGCAATCAGGTTATGTATTGATTATTAAACATGCTTGGATATAAGCAAGTTTGTTAATACGGAGTATGATCCAAAAGTTCGGGGACAGCACCTACCCATGACAACGCAAGCATGCAGTTAAAGTTACAGCATCTGAAATACATCCCGCCATCCCTTTCCTCCAGAGGCAGAATGTTTTGGCCCACAGAAAGCGATTGGAATGCACACGCAAATGTTTGCTGCCGTGGCTAGTCGTCTGTCTTCACCGATGTGAGAAACATGGCTTTTGGAGAGCAACGTTTTAACATTAAATTTTGTCAGCGTTTGATTAAAACGGCTGCAGAGACCTTAGAAATGCTTTCGAAGGTGTACGGTCACTCTACGATGGCGAGATCGAAAGTGTGCGAGTAGTATCGTATTTCAAAGAGGTCCGAGAATCCATTGCAGATAATGAGCGCTGTAGTTGACCTGTGTCTGCATGGAGTGAGGAAAACATTATGCTGGTGGCGCAGTTTGTTCCTCAGGATATTCGCCGAACCATTGAGGAAATCGCTAATGCACCTAACTTACTAGAGACCACATGCTTGGGCAGTTTGATGGATGATCTTTACATGTACCACGTGTGTCAGCACATTGTCCCTTGCCTTTTGACCTCCGAACAAAACAATGAACGGATGCGGACATCAGGCGAATTGATCAACAAAGCATAAATCAATCCTACGTTTTGGGATAACATCATCACAGGTGATGAAACATTGTGCTACTTGCTTGATATTTAGCCAAAGCATGCTTATTCAACATGGAAATCACCATCTTCACCATGATCAACGAAATTCAGGCAGGATCACAACAAAGGGAAAGTCATGCTGGAGGTGTTTTTTGATTCTCATGGTATTGTCCATTCCGAATTTATTCCTGAGGGCACAACAGTTAACAAGGAACGTTATCTGGAAATTTTACATCGCTTACGGGAGTCAATCCGTCGTAAACAGCCAGAGATGTGGCGAAGTGGACAATGGTACCTTCTCCATGACAACGCACTTGCACATCGGTCCCTACTGGTCAGAGAGTTCCTCGCCAGAAATCATACTAATGCGCTTCCACATCCCGCCTATTCACCCGATTTAGCCACCTGCGATTTTTATCTCTTTGCACTGAGAAACAAAATCAGCAGGGATGTCATGATTGAGGTAAAAACAGCAATGTAGGAGGCATTATGAGGGGTTGCAAAACATGGCTTTCAGCAATGCTTCCAGAAGCTTTATGAGCGCTGGCAAAAGTGAATCATTGCCCAAGGGATTATTTTGAAGATGGTTGTGCATTGGTGTTTTAAAGTATTCAAGTTAAGGAACTATACACCAAATTCCCGAACTTTTGGATCCTACCTTGTATAAGCACTTCAAAGTAATTTTAACTAACCTATTGCACGCTCTGACAAATTACCTTGTAAACTGGTGTTTTTATTTGTTTTCAAAAAGTTTACTCCACTGGTTACAATATCTAACAAAATACTCAAATTTTATTGAAATAAAATAAAATTATGGGAGCAGAGATGAAAGTAAACAGAATTACCACAAAAAAAAAAAAAAAAAAAACATATCTCTCTGATGCTCAAAATACTGCTTTGATTTCAATTATTTTCAACAGGATAAATTTCCTGGCTTCCTGGAACACAATGTTAATATTGCATCCCAATGAAACGATGTAGAAAAAAAAGATGAAAACACTGCACTGATTTAGCGAACATCTGTTATGGTGCTTTTCAGAAAATGTCAAATCTAACAAACAGTTCCATCAAACCATTGTAATTTTAAAGGCTGGTTCATGTGAACTGAACTGGACCAAACAAGCTGCATAACACCCCTGAGTTTTGATATCTCCTGATAAAGAATTGAGGTGAATGAATAGTCAATCCAAACTGTGAAAGAGAAATTTGATGGGGGAGAATGAATTTGAATTTTTAAGATAAGGATTGGTACAGCACATAAGTTTTCCATCATATGCCCCAATGGCAGATCTTTAGTAACCATGACTTTGGATATGGAAAACTTGGGGTATTTTTCATAAACTTTACTGATTCTATGTTTCCATGAAATTCTATAGTGGATGAAGCTGACTTATCTGTCAAACACGTAACTGATGTTTATGAATGCCTCTATGCAATATTTCTCCCCCTTTTTTTTTTTTTTTAGGAGAAAAGTGCCAGTGCTTATTTCTGATTTCTGACTAGCTGAAGAAGTTAATTGTTGGTATCACTGTTTCACAGTGTGACAACATTTATGAAACAAAAGCAACATGTAAAATATGTTAACATGTCATTTGTGGAATAAATGCAGAAACAAGATGCGTCAACATACCATTTATAATCCATAAATTTTTCCACAAGGATTTAAAATACAACACAATAATTACTTGGTTTCACATTGAAAGTTTTATAGAGTCACAAATTTTCGAGTTCTCATCCACCACAATATCACACTTTGTTCCTTGCTGCTTGCATATATGGCTGAATAACATTTTAAAAGCAGCCAAAAATTCATATATTTTGTAGGTCAAAGTGTATCAAATATATACCCAAAATTTGCTCATTGAATTGCATTAAATCATAATCATAATTACAGAAAATGATCTACTAAAAACATTGGGGATTCATTTTAGAAATATAACAGAACTTGGCACAAAAGAAGAGTAAACAAGAAAGATGACACCTAATTTTCAGATGTAAAAAGCACGTCTTTTGAATCCGTTCAGATGTGAATTAAATTCATCAAAGGTATTCAAAATCAATGGGACCTGTTTGGAAAATAATCAACTGGTTCCAACAATCGATAAAGCATCAAGAAATAGAAACATCTACTTAGTTCCACCAGCGGCTAAAAAGTATGTTACGAAAATTAACAAATGGCGAACAAAAAGTTTCTCATACTACAAAAAAGGTACCAGAGACAAAGAGATTTTCAAATCGAACCGTTAAAAAAAAAAAAAAAACATGATATAAGTTTACGTCTGCTCATGGAAAAGTTGAAAATAGGCGAAAATTATTCTTCATGGAAAAAGCGTTTGACCTTTACGCAGCTAGTGAGAAATCTTTGCGTTACTTAAAGAGAATAATCTCTGTTTTAGCGAATGGCATACAGTGAAGAAGAAATTTCTCAATAGCGTTTTTAGAAGCAGCGATACAGCTGCAAACTGCCGAAACACCACCTACCGACAGAACTATGAACTACAAAATTCCTCATATACTAGCCTTAAGTGTTTTACAAGGTAAACGGCAGCCGGTGTTGAAAGAATTTTTTAAATCGCACACGTAAAAGCAGTGCTATTGAGAAAAACAGTATAAGTATATGCGCCCCTAGCAGTGAAATTGTCCATTATTTTGGAAAGAAAATACACACACAGTTTGCATAGTTAATAGTATCAGACCAAAGAAAGAATTTTTTCAATCAGGTGTTTAGTCCCATAGATATTGCTGTAAACGGAAACGTGAACTTACACCCTCTGGTGGCAGACTTGTGCGCTACAAAAAATGTTAATTATATGAGAAACATTTCCCCACAGAAACGCTCTCCAACAAAGAATTTTTCAAATCGGACTTTTAGAAGCAGAGATATCGACAAAAATAAAATATGCGTTTACGCCCCCTGACAGAAAAACCATGCATTATTTTAAGAAGAAAGTATTCTCAAAAGATCGTTCGATGTGAGCGGTATCGGTCAACGAAAGAACTTTTTCAATCACGTTTTCAAAAGCTCAGATTTTGCTACAAATACATCAGACGCGGAAATTAACTCTTACGCCCCTGGTGGCCAAACCATTCTTTATCAAATATTAGAAATTATAGACAAATCATTTTCTATCAGCTGCTGAATCCGGTGCGGAAAGAAGTTTTCTAATCGGAATTTTAGAAGCAGAGATATCGGGGAAAATGCAGTTTACCTTAACGCCCCTAGTGGAAACTCTATGTATTACTTCAAAATTTTGAAATTTTGTGAGAGCATATTACACTGGAACCGCTATCTAACAAAGAAGGAATTTTCCAAATCTGACTCTTAGAAGCAGAGATATTGACAGAAATAGGATATACATCTACGCCCCCTGGCGGAGAAATCATACCTGATTTTAAGAAGAAAATATAAGATATATATCTACACAAATAAGATATATATCTACACCCCTGGCGGAGAAACCATGTATTATTTTAAGAAGGAAATATTCCAAAAAGGTTTGTCGACGTGAGTAGTATCGGTCCACGAAATAGTTTTTCAATCCAGATTTTAGAAGCTCAGATTTTGTTGCAAATACATCAGAAGCAGAAATTAACACACACACATCCTGGTGGCCAACTGTTTTATACCAAAAATTATAAATTATGTGTGAAAGATTTCCCATGAGGAGCTGTATCTGCTGCAGAAAAAATTTTTCAAATTGAGGTTTTAGAAGCAGAGATATCAGTTTACTTTTAGGCCCTCAAGCGGAGAATCTATGCGTAACTTGAAAAAGTGACTATACCTAAAATAATTTTCGCCATGAGTAGAATCAAAAGCCAAAGGAATTTTTTGAATTGGATGTTTAGAAGCAAATGTATGGAATAAAATGTATTTTTGAATTCGATACCATCTGCATTTACGCCCTCTAGCGGCGAAATTGTTCATCGAAAAAAATCAAAATAAAGGGTCATCATTCGTACATTTCAAGCTTCCTAATGCAAAACGAATTTTTAAAATCAGATTATTAGTTGCAGAGATATCGTGTTTATAGGCGGACGGACAAACCGATAACATAAGCACAATCTTTTTTTACAAAAGACATGCTAAAAGAAAAGCAACAAATCCATACAGTTTGCCAGGAAATCATGGACCTAAATGGGTACTGCCCCTATACATCTGATGCACCCCTATCAGAAAAGATACTACAAAAATCATTAAAAGAAAATAGTTATTTCATTTGCAATCGTTTTCCTACCAAGTTCATTGTATACCAGTGGCTGCAAAACTTTTCTCCATCTCTGCCTTAAACATTTTTTCTACATATTGAAAACACCTTGATAAAAATGTACCAGCTGTAGTTAAACTTAGGGTAGGGTTGTATCAGTAATGTGTATGAAATCTGGCTTCCATGGCATCAAAGATCTGCAGGAAAGTGCTAAATTAATCTCTACAAAGTTCCCAGCCTTTATATTTTCCATCAGCAAATAAATCAACAATGTCATCAATTTCTACAATTTCACAATAGAGATGGAAAATCATAAGCTGTGCAGATTATTCTAAAGAAAACTCACAAAGCTCCCACCATTCAAATGCAGCTTGTGTCCAGGGGCGGATTTCCGACTAGGCGCGAGCCTAGGGCCCCAGAAACGTATAAATGGATTGCCAGTTTTGTTTTGCTTTTCACCGACTGAAACACATGGATCCTTAAACCGACCATATTGTATTGCCAATTGGTGTTTCACTTTCTGATATGAGTAACATACAGTCATGGCCAATGAAATTTGCGCAACTAGAAGAAAACATGCTACAACCACGAAGCTTTTGCAAATAGCTAGAGTGCATGCTGGTATCCAAATGTTCCACGTTTAGTGCGACTGCGCGTGACGGCACACTCTGTGGTGGCGGCGCAAGCACAACCCAGCAACCTTATAAACCGGCATGTAGTCAATGCCCCATGAAAGCGAAAAGCACCGGCCGACGCAAGCAAGGGTACAGAGTGAAAAGAATGACGGGTAGATGCCAGAGCCATCGATTTACACAACTTACGGACTTTGAGAGAGGCCTGATCGTCGGGCTGATATCAGAGTGTGGTCGGCCCGCCGTATAGCCCGCCACGTGGACTGTTCTGACCATACCTTCCGACTGTGTTGAGAGCAGTGGACACGTGACGGCATTGCCACACGACGGAGCGGCTCCAGACGGACCAGGAGGACCACCGGTAGAGAGGATCGATAGATCGTGCGCCAGGCACGAACGGATCGATCCCATGAGGACCCACAAGGTCCACTATGCAGCAGATGTAGCGGCTCCTGTGTGCCCATGAACCATTTCTTGACACCTCGCAGAAGCGAGTCTCCGATCCCAGTGCCCCTTACGTGTGCTGCCACTAACACCGGAACATCGCCGGCTCCTTGTACAGTGGTGCTAGTCCAGAGCAACGTGGAACGCCACAGACTGGCAACATTTGGTGTTTAGCGATGAGTACCGCTTCGTTTTGGAGACAGATGATCATCGCGTCCGAGTCTGTAGGTCCCTGGGGTCAATGGTACAATCCCAACCTCACTATCGAGAGCCACACCTCCCCCACTACAAGCATTATGGTCTGGGGTGCCATAGCATACGATAGCCGATCAGCTCTAGTAGTGGTACGTAGATCATTGACGAGCCAGCGGTATGTGAATGAGATCCTATGGCCCCATGTGCTCCTATTCCTGGCCGGGATTCCAGGTGCGCTGTACCATCAGGATAGTCCCCGCCCGCACACGGCTCAGATTCCCAGGACTGCCTACGTCATGTCCAGACACTTCCATGGCTCTCCCACTTCCCGGACATGTACCCTATCGAGCATGTGTGGAACCAGTTGAAACGCCAGCTGCTGCCGTGCCGCACTATCCGAGATTCGGAGTACACCGTCCAACACGTGTGGGCCAGTCTGCCACAGGTCAATATCAGGCGTCTGTTTGCCTCTATGTCGGGCCGTATTGCAGCATGCATCTCCACACGAGGTGGTGCGACGCTCTGTTGAAGATGACCGGACTGTGTGCCACAGATCCATCTGCAATTGTTCTGCAGCTCTGTTTTCACCATCATGTGTATCATGCATCTGTATCATTACGTCCAGAAAATTTCAGTTCAATCCGATGCTTCCTTGGTGCGCAAATTTCATCTTCCGTGAGTGTACATTTTTCTTGCTTTGTTGATACTCCAAATTTTCGAGTTCTTATCGGTGAACTTGTTTTGAAAGGAGCAGTTAAAATAATTTAGCCTTCCTTTTAGTGATAGGTGAAGGGAGGGTTCACGTTTCCCACACTCTTCATTGTTTAAGGCGAATACTTAACTGACCCGCTGTTATATAAATTACTTTCATGCTACTTCCAGATAAAGGCAAACATATGTGTTGGAACCTTCCCCCACCCCACTGAGTTGCGATGAGGAGTGCTTGTAGATACTGTCATGATGATCGGGGTGTTTGCTCTTAATTTTTTTTTTCTTTGGGGGTAGGATAATAAAGTTCTTACCCTTTAACCAGGCTAAACCAAAGGAGTTAATACGTATTTAGGTCTGCATTTCTGGAAAAATAAAGAAATTCGAGATCACACAATGTTTTCCAGATTTAATAGTGTTAAAAGAAATTTCTATTGTCTCCCCTGGTTTAATACTGATAATTATCAAGCATTCTCACCTTCTCTATTCCTTAAATAGAGATAAAACTAACTTTTGAAAAAGCAATAAAAAGTTTCAATGATACTCTTACTCGAAAAGCTGTGGTCCCTACTACTCCATTTTTTTCAAACCGGATCTTCTGTATTTAATTCTTATGCTTCTGTTTCTGATAACTGCAGTGCAGGTATAAAAAAATCTCATGCATCTTTTTGACAGAATAAAAGAAAATGCAGACCTCAATCTCTTCGATTTAGGGAATTGTCTGCCACAGAAAAACTCTGCCACGAAAAGTTATCCACCCTTTTCAAGTGAAGTACTGGGCACAAATTGCATTTACCCGAATTTTCTAATGTGGAGTACTTTTCCGGTAGCCAATGTCTTCAAGTACTTCATTTTTGCTTGATACTATTCTCGTTGCTAACTAATTTATTCAAAACATAAAAGCAAGATGATTTTCCAAAGCTGAAGCAATGGAAAGAGCATGTTTCGTAATTGAAATGCATTCCAATTTTATGACAATTTAAACGCAATGTACTAATAAATTTAGAGAAATTCCATTTTCAGCGCCCATATCGTTAAATTTGCCAAGTAACTTGCAACCGAAAAGGTGCTAAAGTAATCAAAAGAACTTTTGTTATAACTGAAATGGTCTCTTTGTAGGGTAAAGTTAAAATTTATTGAATTTCCACTTTGAGAACTCCTAGCGGGAAATTTATGAACTAATTTAAAATGGGCAAAATTTAATGCATGTTTATGTCCTATCATTCGCAAAAAAAAAAAAAAATTTAATCTGTGAAAACCAAATTCTTTGGACTTAGTGCCTCTAACAGGAAATTAATGAACTAACTGCAAAATTTAAATATTTGAGAAGGAACAATTAAGCCTAATATCAGAGGCACAAAAATAATTTTTCCTCTAAGTTGAATACTTTCTTTACAATGGAACTTTAATCTTTTGAATTTTTGAGTTTAACAGCCCTTAGCGGTAAATTCCATGAAGTATATGGGATATTTAAAGTGCCAAACTTAATATCATTTGACTTCCCACTAACCGCAAAAATAATTTTTGAAACATCTCTAAAAACAAAAAGTTCAATGAGCACTGACAGGCCAAGTGATCACCAGAGGCGTAACCAGGGCTGGGCAAGCGGGGCTGATGCTAAAACCACTGCTTATACATACAGTACATACATATCACTAAGTCATTCTCTGTGATTCAGAAGTTAGCTTCTCAAAGAAAGACAATCTGCCAAAATAAATGTTTAACTGATAGAACTGATAGAAAGGGGGTCCTACAGCTTATTAGGTAGGTGGTCATAATGTAATGGGTCATCGGTTTATGTCTGCATGTGAAAAAGATTATGAGCATGAAGAACAAAAGTTCTTTTGCGCATCGTGTGATTGATGTCAGTGAAGCTTGAGCTGTGTGCAGAGATCGCTGTAAGCGGAGACGTTTGATACAGCAACAATAAGTAAATCTAGTTCTATCAGTTAAACATTTATTTTGGCAGATTGTCTTTCTTTGAGAAGCTAACTTCTGAATCACAGAGAATGACTTAGTGATATGTATGTACTGTATGTATAAGCAGTGGTTTTAGCATCAGCCCCGCTTGCCCAGCCCTGGTTACGCCTCTGGTGATCACTTGGCCTGTCAGTGCTCATTGAACTTTTTGTTTTTAGAGATGTTTCAAAAACATCTCTAAAATCTCTCCCCTTTAGCCCACAAAACAGCAGCCACTCGGCGAGCCATCGTTTCGATGAGGTGGCGATAGGTATCCTGGGGTATCTGTTACCATAATGTCAACAGCAGGTCCTCCAGTTCCTGTACATTTCGAGGTGGGGGGGGATTTAGAGCGAACACGCTTTTCCAAGTCGAACCAAAAATGTTCCATTGGGTTCATGTCAGGTGAATTTGGAGGCCAGAGCATTAACAGAAAGTTACCAGCATGTTCCTCGAACCACTCCTTGACGATTCTGGGGCAATGTGGCATGGCACACCATCCTGTTAGAAATGGCCATCACCAGCAGGGAATGCAGTTGCCATGAATGGGTGAACTTGGTCCGCAACGATGTTCAGATACCTGACAGCTGTTAGAGATTGTGCTATTGACATAATGGGGCCTAAAGCGTCCCAAAAAAACATTGCCCATAGCATAACACCGCCGCCGCCTGTTTCTGCCCAACAATGCATTCAGGTGTCATAGCCTCCGTTGACAATCGGTGTATTTGTGTCGGGCCATCTACGTGATGCACCAGTAATCTTGATTCACCAGACCAGGCCACTTTCTTCCAATTATCCACTACGCCACCTCGATGATCTTGGGCCCATTTAATGCATTGTTGGCGATGACGTGCAGTGAGTGTGGGGACCCGGATGGGTCTTTGGCTACACAGGCTCATGCGCAGTTGGCTGCAGTGAACTGTGTGCTGTGACACATTGCCCTGATCACCACTGTTGTAGCTGTGAGTGATTTGTCACACTGAGGCCCTGCTGTCGCTGTGAACAATGCACAACAGTCTCCGCTCCCCTCTGGCATCAATGAGCTGCGGATGACACGCGGCTGGATGACGGTTCGTCGTTTGGGCATCTGTGTACCACTTTTGATATGTACTCACTACAGCGGCACGTGAACAACCCACCAGCCGCGTCGTTTCCGAGATGGTAGTTCCAAGGTGCCATGCCCTCACAATTTGTCCTTTATCAAACTCCGATAAATCGGCAGTTCTCCCATTCTGACTCTGAACACTTTACTAATCGAAAGCCAGTTCTTGGGCTGCATACATACGGCTCTGTGAACTTCACCTGCGCCACCGTTCGGTCTCCAGCACACACATTTCTCTAGGCTGGGGGTGGTCACAACAGAACGGCTCATCGGTGTATCTAAATGTGGTCCTCCCATGAGTTCCTTGGCCTTCCTCTACCTCTCTTTCTCACCACTTGAACTGAAAATGTTTTCCTAGTAAGGTTCTCATCACTCATTCTTTCAACATGGCCTAACCACCTAAAAATATTAGTCTCTATCTTACTGACAACATTTTGCCTCACATTACACAACTGCAACACATATTCATTCCTCACATGATTAGAGGCTAGTCTTGCCACAAATCCCCTGTATCTAAGACATCTCTCAAGCATACAAATGACTCATATGTCTCTTCTGCAGTATCCAGGTTTCACTGCCATACATCAGAATAGAAACAGTTACAGTTTTGCTTACAATCTGATTAAAATTGGAATTGAAACTTTTCCACCAATTTCATGGTCAATTTTTTTTTCGCCCCATACTTTGTCATTTGTCCATTAACAGAATTTGCTTATGTTTTGCTAGTTCCCCCTTGGCAACCTGAATTCGTATTTGCCATCCCCCTGGAAACCTAAATTCACATTAGCTGTTCCCCTTGGAAATCTGATTTCATACTGGCAGCTCCCTTGGCATCCTAAATTCACATTTCTTGTTCAAAATGTTCAGTGGATCTCAGTTGCTTGCATTCAGAAATGAAACTCAGCCGTACGTGCGGTGCAAAATACAGAGTGTTGTTCATTTTTGTTGAAGGTTCTATGTGGGCTATTTCATTTGTGTGGGCCATGACTGCCAACTGCAGATTCGAACTCAGAAGTATTTGGGAGTTCGGATCTTCAGTTTAGTATTTTGTATAAACAGTCATAGTTTTATTGTGCCTCCCATGTAGAGATAACATTTGGGTGTGAAAATTGATTTTGTCAAGCAGTGCGTATGTATATGTGGATGTGTACAAGATAGAAAGACAAAAAGGGCGTAATATTTTATGGATTGCCCCAGGCGCAAGAAATAACTAGTTACTCCTCTGATGATTACACTAGCACTATTTCTTACAAAACATTCTGATAATAGGAAGATAGAATGGCATTTTAAAAAGTGAAAAAACCTTCTTGACTTTAATTGTTTTTTATTAATCTGACAGATGAAAATTTCTGAGGTGGTAAGAAGGGAAAGGGGGCCCCTGAATCTTTTAGCGCCTAGGACCCCAAAAGATCTAAATTCGCCTCTGCTTGTGTCTACAAAATTGTTGCTTTAAAATCTTTTATTCTCCATGCAATCCTGTTCTGCGGTCACAGTTCTTCTCTTAAGAATAAATACAATGTTCAAGAGATTTCTGTCTAGGCAACATTACCTGTTCTCTTGAGAAGTGGTAGGAAGGCAGTGAGGAAATCTAAAACTGAAGTATTTTCTTTTGCTTTCTGTCTACATTTGTCCCTGGAGCATAACATACATACATACGTCAGTCAGCGAGTGAGTGAGAGTGTGTGCGTGTGTGTGTTGTTTTGTTTTGTTTTGTTTTGTTTTTGTTTTTGTTTTCTGTCCCTATCTTAACAGCCACAGAGGGAACATGGTATATGGAAGCACCACCAGTTCTGTTAAATAACCCTGTCTACTGGTCTGTATATTAATGGGTCATTTCACATGAAATCACAAAATATATCATAGAAAATCTGCCTTCATGTCTCGGATTTTTATTATGTTTTCTCCTGTGATATTACTACCAAAACATGTGTAGTATTTTTTAACTAATTTTGCAATAATAATAGTCAGGAGTCAATTGAAAGTTATACTTTATGAACTAATTTTTACATGATATTGATTCCCATTTTATTTCAAAAATATACTCTCTATTAATTAATTAAAATGATTTTGGCATCAAAGATACAAAAATCTACTTTTTAAATATTTAACAAAACTGTGCCTTTAAAAAACCTGCTAACTGACATAAAAACATATTCGATAAATTTATTTTACCAAATGGCCTAGTATTCACCATTTTTTTTTTTAAGTTTTACTTTTGAGAAAACTGGTGAATATTTACACCAGTTTTTTAACCAACTATTTTCTACAAGTTTCACTAGATCCCACAGGTTTCACTTCTTCCATCTTGTCATATTTTTTATGAGTTCTTTTGGGTGAAAAACTCAAGATGGTATTTTAAGTCCTTCAAAAATTATATAATTTAATTTTAGAATTCATATCTCAGAACATAAACATCTTGCCAGCTAATGATAAATTAACTGTTAGATTTACAAAAACAGCATATCTCATAAATCAACTGTTAGATTTACAAAACAGCATATCTCATAAATCATTACTTACACTGCTTGAAATCTAAAACAACTAATACAAAGAAATTGTTGGTGGACAGATTCATATTATTTGTTTAAAATCATTCTAATGTTCAAAACTATGCTTTATAGGACTAGAAGAATGCTAAATGTATTGTTATCTTTGTTGATAAAATGGTAGTTAGCTGTTGGAAAATCACCCAAATTTTATCCTCATCCGCAATGTCTGTGATACAAATGTACCTTACAATAGCCCCACCATTTAAAAATTTCTTCTAGCCATTGGCAAGAAAGATTGCATCAAGAGAACTTTAAGTGATTAGTGTATTGTCAGTGTAGTGAATTCTGTTTGTAGCTAAGTCTCACTCATTCCTGTAACTCCACGAATAAAATGCAAGCATGAACTTAATATTTTTTGCATCTCTAAAAAGCTTTAGGGTTGGTCTGGGTGTACAACCCCAAATGTAGAAATACTCCAGGGTTGGAGGAATTTGAGGTTAATACATACCAAAAGAATTGTTGAAAAGAAAAGTATTGCCTATCACACAAGACAAATTCTCAGTTTCTTAGAACAGATCTGGCTACGGAAGACATGCCGCCGTACCAAGATAAGTTGGAGGAAACATTCAGACCAAGAATGGACAGTGAGAATTCCTTATTCAAGATTAACTGGTATGGAAACAGAATGAAACATTTTTTTATCGCTTTTGATGCTGTCAGTGAAAGTTCATATTTTTCACAAGTTAAACTTCACAAGGTTATTCTTTTCACCCTGGTGACACAATTTGGCTCAATACTTAATCCCATGAGAAAGCAATCACTGATGATCAGAAGTTCAATAGCACCATATGAATGACCTCAATCACAAGATACATGGAGAGTGCTTTAATGAGCAGGAATGATTAGTTTAGCTGTAATGGGAAGATGGTAATTGATGCATGAATGAATTAGAAACTAGCTCTGAGGTATATGTGCATACTACAAGTAGAATGAACCATACACCTATACTACAACCAGAAATGAACTAAAATGTCAGTGATACAGCAGAAGATAAGGACCACACAGCAGATGATTAGACTAATTTACAAAGTCTCAATACCACCCTTAGTGAAAAGCCTTTGTAAAAAATATCAAGTAACTTATATTTACTTAACTTTTTTTGCAGTCATATTACAAACACAACCAGGATATTTTGAAATATCACCTGTTGGTTGATTTGAAAAGAAAGCTAAACTGATTGCCAATAATGAGTTTGGAAAACTTCATATAGCTGTTTAGTGATTGCATTCTCTGTAACTTTGACTGAAAAAAAATGGAGAAATAAAAAAAGAAGCAAAGCAAGTTCTTTTTTTTTTAAGAAATAGGTATGAACTTTGCACTATCTTATATTTGCTAGCTAGAATAAGTAAAACTTTTCATGCAGGTCCTGCTTCTTGCTGATATCTCCACATCCAATTGTCAATTGGAAAAATTATTTTAACATCAGAACCTTAACCCTCACAGAAGTAAAGACTGTTGAAAATCTGATGTAGAGGTGCACCTCAAAAAATAATTTAAAATAGTACAAGAACTTTAATAAAATTTCATGAAAAGTTTCTGGTATAATGAAACAAATAAATCACCTGATTTATTTAGGGCAAATAAACCAACCTTCCAACCTTTAATACTCAAGCTGACCTAGAGTCCTTTCTAAGCAAGGCCAAATACAATAACTTTCAAATTCAATCATTTACAATATATATGAGAAATCCTCTGAAAGCATTGGGATGTCAAAAAGTGGTTAGGTATATGGCATGCTGACTTTAAGGATTTTTGAAGTACTCATCTCCCACTTCAACAAACTTAAGCAAGCAAATTTTCTACAACATTGTTAACAGTGCCATACAGCACCAGAAGAAAATTCTGCACATGTAAAAAAATATTACAGTTGGTATCACATGATATTAATATTTCATGTGAACTGGAATGATACAGAAATTTGCAAGTATCTGTGAGCAGGAAAAAATTAATAAAATTTTAGGGCATCTAAAATTCCAATGCAAACTGCAGTCAACCCTTGATGTACCACCACCATTTGTTCCACTATATTGTGGTGTTATATCAAATTTGCCAATTATTTTTAAGTAACCCAAATTCTATTAATTATGATTCCTCAGAAATCATAATCAGCATTAAATTAAAAATATGTCACTTAGAAAAAAAGCAATTATACAGGGTGTCCGAGAATTATTGAACACATTACAAAATTATATAAAACAAATTAACCAGATAGAAAGAAACTGACTGTACTAACTTACAATGTAACTACACAAGTTAATAAATTTCGATGTGAGATCCCTTGGTTGCTCGTAGTACATCCAAGCAATACTTGATTTCATGCAATGTATTGGCAAGCATCTGAGGAGTTAGGGAATTAATAGCAGCTGTGATACGCTGCTTCAGTTCCTGCAAATCAATGCAAGGCGTCTGACAGACACGATCCTTCACATAACCCCACATGAAATAATCCAATGGAGTTAGATCTGGAGAGTGAGGAGGCCATGGAATGGGACCACCACACCCAATCCATTCGTTGGGAAAATGCTCATTTAGGCACTTACATACACACGTTGACCAATGCGGAGGCACGCCTTTTTTTTTTTTTTTTTTTTGGAAAATGATGTCGTCATATTTTTTTATCTGGGGTATAGCAAAATTTACTAGCATATCCAAGTAAATGTCACCATTTATGGTTTTTGGCAGAAGAAAGAGCCAATCACTTATTTTTTTGATAGGGCGCACCACACATTAACTTTTGGAGAATCACATTCCAGTTCAATAGCAGCATGAGACGGTCCACTGCCCCATATCCTACAGTTGTGACGATTCACAATACCTGATACATGATATGTGGATTCATTACTAAAAATTACAATACTGAGAAAATTTTCGTCGTTTTCCACTTGATTCAGCATATCCACAGCGAAACTGTATCGCAGAGTGTGATCATTTAAACGCATCTTTTGCACTATTTGAGTTTTATAAGCATGAAACTTTAATTTCTTGTGCAAGATATCATGAACTGTTGATTTCAGAATGCACAGTTCTCTGCTTGCTTTACGAACGGATTTCTTGGGGCTTCGTCGGAAACTTTCATTAACTTGGTTAACCGTCTCACCGCTGACGCTAGACCTACGGGCTCCTCCACAATGTTCCCCATTGCCAGTTTCTTTAAACTGTTTCATCCACCGCTTAATTGAGTTTATTGACGGTGGATTACAACCATACTCTAAATGGTACCGTCTTTTAACTTTAATGACAGATTTTAATTCCGCAAGCCATAACACACACATCGCCTTCTGCTGTACGGATGACATGACTACTGATTGTGCATTTCTCATACATTCCTCATCAGGCCACACTTAGCGCCATCTATCGGATTTTGGGAACAACAATTCTGGAAAACAAAAATATAGAAACCGTGTTAGTAATACGTGACATAGAAAAACAGACAATGCTCATAGGTTTTTTTTTTTTTTTTGTACATAGTTTTATAATGCATCCAATAATTCTCGAACACTCTGTATATTGTGTACCTTATGGGCATTGTAGTCTGGAGTGTCTGTTTTGATCTTGGAAGCTCTAGTAAGCATTAAATGCAAAAATTTACTTTGTATAGTAGAAAGAAAAAATTAACATTTCAATAAAACTTTAATGCTGCTTCACAAAAGAAAATCCCAAAAGAGAAAAAAAGAAACAAGAAATAATAAAAACACAAACCTGAAGATCAGTTAATGAATAATCAACAGCCAATTGTACAAAGGGTGAGTTGAAAATTTTGCAATATTTGGATCACTTCATACGTACCTTTATGAAGAAAGCTGACTAGCATTCAAAGTATAGGCCATCGTGTTGCACCGTCTTTAGCCATCTGTCTGCGAGTTCTTCAATTCTGCGGCGGTACCAGATTTTGTTCTTTGAGGCAAATAACTCTTTCACCCCAGCTGCCACCTCCAGCTGGTTGTTGAAGTGCCACTCCCAAAGGAAGTGGGCCATGGACCAGAACAAGTAATAATTCGATGGGGCAAGGTCCAGACTATATGCTGGGTGTAGCATCAGTTTAATACCCTCAAGTTCCTGGAATTTTGCCCGGGTCGTTCGTGTGGTATGAGGCCGAGCATTGTCCTGCTGTAGGACAGCGTGCTTTCTGTTCATCAGTGCCAGGTGCTTCTCCTCCAAAATGGCATACATCCACTCCAGCTGTTCAGAGTAGAAGTTGGCACTGAAGGTCGGACCATCTGGAACAAATTCGTAATGGATTATCCCCTCGATATTCCGCCAGATGCAGAGCATCACTTTGTGCTCAAAGCACCTACGTTTGGCAAGAGATTCGGGAAGCTGGCCCGGGCTCAACCACTGCTGTTGTATGTTAGGATTACAGAAATAGACCCTTTTTTCATCGCATGTAACAATTCTCTTGATGAAACGTACATTGCGTGGGCTTTCTAGGAGTTTAATGCACACTTCCACTCGACAGTTTGCTTGCTTCAGCTGGCATCAGTTCATGAGAGAAAATGCGGCAGCTTCTGTAAACCTCACTGAGGTCCTGAAGGTGACAAACCATGATGGTCTGTGATATGCCTAGCTCACCTGATAATCTCTGAATGCTGGTTGTCAGATTTGCCTCCACGGCCTGGTGCACGGCCTCTGACTTCTGAATCCACGGTTCACAGCCTATCTGACCTTGGCTGATCGTCGAGGTTTCTGTTTCTGTCACTTGAGTGAAATTTCTTAAACCATCTGGTTGTTCTCCTTTCGCATGACAAATGTTTCGTGTTGCTTGAGCAGCGTTATGGCCGAGTTCAAACTCATAAAGCAAAAGTTCCCTAATTAGCCGGTTGTGGCTGTTCATCTTTTAGGCGTCCCAACCACAGACAGAACAACAACATGCAGTGCTTCTCACTGCAATAATTACCACTTTATATCCTTTTCAACTGACTGCACTGCACAACTTGAACTAGTTTAAACACATGACATACCCACCACAGCACATGCATTTATGCAAATATTGAAAAACTTTTGACTCACCCTCTGTATTAATATTATATAATGCAAAATACTGACACAAAATTTGCAGTTTTGAAAAATATTTCAAAATGGATACTGAAAAAAAAAAAGGGCATTTCAAATTCATTAAATTTTCTGTAAATACCTCTTTTCTTATTATAATTACCTTTGCATATTCTTTTTCAGTTTGCTTCTGTTGTTTTGTACAGGACTCTAGTTCATGTTCCAATGACTGGATTTTCCTATTACACTCATCAAGAAGGAGCAAAGAATCATCCTTAACCTTCTCAGATTCCCCATAACGAGTCACATAGTGGTTAAGTAGTTCCGATGATTCCACTAGATTCTGTAAAATTTGCTGTAAAAAAATCAAAATCACATTCACAAACTTACATATTATAACAGTTAATTTATTGGAATTAAAAATTCGGGATTTTTACACGTTTTGAAAAAACCGAGAATTCACTTTTATTACTGAGAATTAGTTGAAAAAAACAGTGTCAGTTTAAATTTGATACTGGGCAACTTCAGAAATTAGTACACCTATAAGTTTTAACTGAATTTAACTTCCTAATAATTTTTTAATAGTGCTTTAGGGAACATGGGGCTTTGCTCATGTTTCAGAATAATGCAATTTTTAATAATGCTCATTTGACACCCCCTGTGCTTCATAATATTAAAATAAAATTTGACTAAAACATGTGGATATGTATATATATATATATATATATATATATATATATATATGGGATGTACGGTCAGGTGATGCGAAACATCACAGCCTCTCCTTGACAAATGTCAACCCCGCCTTCTCGTGGTGCATCCTGTTCCCACTAAAGGGGCTCTGACGACCGCCAAGAGCGGTATAACTATACCATCGGGATTAGAGGAAATTCTATCCCACACTCACCAACCCGCTTGGCCAGCGTGGTGAGTTATGGCCAAACCCCTCCAAAATGATTCCACAACTTAAATCTTGGCCCTCAGTCTCCGGCAGCTGGAATGTACCTGGCCAAGGCAGCGGCCAGTGCGACATGAAGGCAGAGGGTGCTAAGAATCCCCGGAGGACCGGACTAGGCTGCCATCTGATGCTGACCTTGGCTACGTATAACGGACGCTCCCTATCTTCTGATTCAAGGCTTCTTGAATTGGAAGAGGAACTACAAAGGATCAAGTGGGACATCGTGGGGCTAAGTGAGGTAAGGAGAAAAGGAGAAGATCTCATCGAACTGAAAAGTGGACATCTCTTCTACTATCGTGGGACAGATACTGGCAGAACTAGTGGTGTTGGATTTATAATAAACAAGAAACTGAAAGATAAAGTTGTAGAAGTTGAAAGTTCCTCTGACAGAGCTGCACGACTTGTTATCCAACTCTCGAAAAGATACCAGGCTCAGATTATTCAAACTTATGCACACACCACAAGTCATCCTGAAGAAGAAATTGAAGAATTTTATGAGGAAATTTGTCATCTAAATAATAAAGGTAAAGCAGCACTTGAAAATAATTATAGGAGATTTCAATGCAAAAATAGGGCAACGGCAACAGAATGAAACTTCAGTAGGTAAATTCGGTCACGGCAACAGAAATCAGCATGGAAATACTCTCGTTGAGTTTGCAGAGGCAGAAGGGTTTTTCATCTTGAACTAATTCTTCAAGAAAAAGCCACACAGGAAATGGACATGGAGACATCCAATTGGGACGACAAGTGAAATTGATTTTATTATGTGTAACAAAAAATTCGTCATAGAAGACTGCAGTGTGCTAAACAAGTTCAGCACAGGTAGTGCCATAGATTGGTGAGATGTAAGATGCACCTCAACACTAAACTTGAACGTGGCAAGCTCATAAGACAAACAAAATCTATTGACATAACCAACCTTAAAAAACACCATAATACCTTCAAGTTGGAACTGAAGAACAGGTTCTCTGCTTTAGAAGGCCTAACATCGGAAGAAGTGGACATCTCTGAAGTTAACAGAAAAGTAACCAAAGCTCTTATGGAAACAGCAACAAAATTAGCTGGGTCTAAGAACAAGTTGCATGTAAACAAATTATCAGGAAAAACCAAAATGTTGATGCAAAAAGAAGAGAGATGAGGACAACTAAAGAAGATGTGACTTCCAAAGTGGAATATATAGAGCTATGCAAGACAGTAAGAAAAAGTATAACTGAAGACGTAAGGAAATTCAACTGTGAACTAGTGAGGAAAGCAATTGAAAACAACCAAAGCCTAAAGATAGCAAAGGGACATCTCAGTAAGGGAAGAAAACAGATTATGGCACTGAGAAAAGAAGATGGTTCTGTAACAAGAAATAGAGGCGAAATTTTGACAAGTGTAGAAGATTTCTACTCCAAATTATATGAAAGGGATGATACATGCACTCCAGACATCATGAAAGATACCAGTACCAGAGTTCCTCCAGTCCTTCCAGCAGAAGTTGCACATGCAATCAAGAACATGAAGCGGGCAAAAGCTCCAGGAGAAGATGGAATTACTGTAGATATCATACAAGAAGCAAGTGGAGAAATCGAAACAGTACTCGCCCAAATTTTCACTCGATGCCTTAATGAAGGAAAGATTCCTGAGGATTGGAACACCGCTACAATGATCCTGCTACATAAGAAAGGTGACATTGAGGATCTCGGAAACTACAGACCTATCAGCCTCCTATCAGTAGTTTATAATATCTTCACTAAAGTTCTTTCACACCGCTTGAAGGTAACACTGGACATGGCTCAACCGAGAGAACAAGCTGGATTCAGGAGTGGCTACAGCACAATAGATCATATCCACGTACTGAGAGAACTAATTGAAAGAGCGAGGGATTATGAACTACCATTGTGCATGGCTTTTATCGATTATGAAAAAGCCTTTGATTCGGTGAAACCATCAACAGTTATAATGGCTCTGAAAACCTGCGGTATTGAAGATGCATACATTAATATTATTAATAACATCTATGAAAATGCAAGTGCAAAGATTCGGCTGTTTGAAAATACAACACACGTAAAAATTGGAAAGGGAGTGAGACAAGGTGACACCATATCTCCGAAGCTCTTTAATGACACATTGGAGGGTGTTTTTCAGTTGCTGAGCTGGGAAAACAAAGGGATAAAGATTAATGGAGATTATCTAACACACCTTCATTTTGCTGATGACGTAATCATTTTTGCAACTACCCCATCAGAGCTGCAGAGTATGATCCAGGAACTTGCTGACAAGAGTAAAGAAGTGGGATTAAAAATGAACTTTTAGAAGACAAAAGTGATGTTCAATGTTTTTACAAGAAATGAAGATTTATCGATTGATGGAGAAAAGCTGGAGATAACAGACACGTACGTTTATCTTGGACAGCAGATATCAAAAGTGAGGGTCACATTGATGAAGAAATTAATCGGCGTACAAAACTTGCCTGGAGAGCTTTTGGAAGAAACAGCATAATTTTCAAGAGCAATATGCCATTATGTCTTAAAAGAAAAGTGTTTGATCAATGCATCCTTCCAGTGCTTACGTATGGTGCAGAGACGTGGACCTTAACTAAAAGAGACATACAAAGGCTGCAGACAACTCAAAGTAGCATGGAGAGGTGCATGCTTGGCGTAACCAGGAGAGATAAGAAGAGGAACTCGTGGATCCGAAAGATGACAAGAGTGGAAGACATCATGATCAGAGTTAAATCCCTGAAATGGCAATGGGCTGGACATACTGCCAGAAGGACAGATCATCAATGGACAGCAGAAATTTAAGATTGGATTCCAAGGGACAGGAAAAGGCCCAGAAGAAGACCACATGGGAGATGAGTGGATGAAATTCGAAAGTATGCTGGGGTGACATGGAGGAGATTGGCACAAGACAGACCGTTGTGGAGGAAACTTGGGGAGACCTTCGTCCAGCAGTGGATTGATAATGGTTGACGATGATGATGATATATATATACATACACTACATTGACAAAAGTCACCGGACACCTAGAAGAGAAACACAACATCGCATTTATTGACATACATTAGTACGGCATCGGTCCACCTTTGGCTTTAATACATGCACTGACCCTTCGAGACATGCTTTCGACAAGGTTTTGGAACACAGCAATAGGTATGCACTTCCATTCAGTACATAATGCTGCCACTAACTGTTGCTTAGTAGTAGGCCATGGTATGGAACTTCTTATGCAGTGCTCCAATTCATCCTGTAGGTGCTCTATGGGATTAAAATCAAAGCTCTGTGCTGGCCAGTTCACACACGATACGGAATTATCATCGAACCACGCTGTAACAGTCCTTGCTTTATGGCTGGGTGCATTATCCTGCTGGTACCAACAAGGCTCGATTCCATAGTATTACCACAGAGTTGGTAGGGCATAATTGTCCAGAATATCGAGGTAGACATGCTGGTTAACAGGTTTGTCCACGATAATCAACGGGAAAACACCATAGAACAAAACACCATACAATGAAAAACACCCATATACGAGTACACTGCCAGCTCCAAACTTGACTGTACGAACAGTACACTGTGGTAAATAGCGTTCCCCCGGCTGCCGCAATACCCACACATGGCCATCAGACTGATTGATCATGTATCTGGATTCATCAGTTAATAGGACCTGGTTCCATTGATCTATGGTCCACGATAAATGTTCTTTACACCATGCTAAATGACCAATAGCATTCTGAGTGGATATTAAAGGCTTATGAGCAGCCGCACAACCATGGTAACCCATGGAATGAAGTTTTCTGTGAATTGTACGTGTACATACCAAGGTTCCAGCATTTTTAATCACTTGTACACTGAGGTCTTGTGCAGTACTCCGTCAATTAGCTGTAACGACTCTCCTGAGGCTTTGACGTCCGCTATCAGTGATTTTCTTTGGTCTGCTGGTACGTTTTGCTGCTTCAGGCATGCCATGTGTCTTCCACTTATTCAGTACATCCAAAACAGTTGACTTGAGTATGTTTAAATGCCTCTCGGTTTCTCTTATGGACAACCCACTAATATAACACCCAACAATCTTTCCTTTCTCAAAGTCAGTTCTCTCCCACCGCAACATTTCCACTCACCCTCACAGTGCGATATGATTGCAGTCAGCTGCATGCTTGTTTTTATATCATTTGCAGCTGTATTGCGCATCTTAACAATGCAGCGGATCCATTCATTTGCTTTTGAAGAGGCGTCAGGTGACTTTTATCAATATAGTGTATATGCACACACATTAAATACACCAAATCCAAAAGCATTTCAAAAATGTAGTTCAAATATCTTTACAGCAGTGGTTTGATTAGGTAGGCAACCAATGTTCTTATTTGCTGGAATGGTAGGTTGGTTCAAGAGATACATGGAGGGATGAATTAAGTGATTGGATGTACATGTCAAGGGGGGGGGAGATTCAAAAGTAAAGCATACACACTTTGGATAAAAAAGTCACACATACACACAGAGTAAGAATAGCTATATGAATGCTTTCAGTCGCTCTATTTATACAGAGAGTTCAAAAAATTAAAACTGTGCCTCCCTGTAAGAGGAATCAAACCTGCATCCTCAGATTTCTACCCACATGTGCTATTCCTTGAACCACTCATGACAATGCACCTCAGTGTTTATTTTAAGCTCATCCAATAAGACAAAATGTACTAATGAAGGCTCTACTCATGCCAAGATAGTCACCATGCATCCTGGAATCATTAGTTACCAACACTCAACTCCATAATAGTGATAATCCAATCTGACAGTAGATAAACCAATCTGAAATTATAGTTTGTGCAGCTGGTAGGTAGATACAAATATATGAGGCATATTCAGAAAGTAAGTGCACCATTTGGCTACATAAGTTAAATGAGAATGCATTTGCAAAAAATGTTATTTTTATCTGATTTGTCATACCTTAAACTACTTCTTTTACATAGTTTCCGCTATTATTGAGGCATTTATCATAACAAGACACCAGTTTTTGTATTCCCTAATCATAAAATGAGGCAGCTTGTGAAGAAATGCCAACCAGTCAGGATCTTCTTCAGATGCAAGAACAGGCACGATAATCACATGGCACTTGGTCTGGGCTGTGGGCTGTGTGTGTGGGGGGGGGGGAGGGGGATCCATTTGTTTCCAGCCAAATGATGTGATGAGTACTTGAGTATGTGCAGAAATGTGAGCTGAGCATTGTCATGAAACAAGACAATGCCACGAGTAAGCATGCCACACGTTTTGTTCTGGATCATGCGACATAGTTTCTCCAGGTCTCAATAGGCTGATGAGTTTACTGGTCTGCCTTTAGGCAAGAATTCAACAAGAAAAACTTCTTACCTGTTCCAAAAGACTGTGCACATAATCTTACAGCTTGAAATTGTCTGCTTGAATTTCTTTCTTTTCTGCGATGAGGTGTGCCACCACTCGATGGACTGCTTCTTCGATTTTGGAGTCACATGGGACACTCATGTCTCATCACTGCGACAATATGGCTCACGAACCGATCACCTTGCTCACTGTATTGTGTGATAAATGTCAACATACTGCCAGCCTGCTTGCTTTTGTGCTACTTGGAGAGCACCTTCAGTACCTAGTGTGAGCATAATTTCCAAAACCCCACATGATCTGTCTCTATTTCAAACAGAATAATCGTTGAAATTTGCCAGAAATGCAAAGAAAGGGCCGAAATTATGAAACGTCTGTCCTCACAAACTTTTGTGTCAACCGAACTAACCAAATCATCATTGATCACATATGAACGGCCTCTCTGCTTCTTGTCGTTCATATTCTCACAACCTTCATCGTTGTGAGAATATGAACGACATCATCACTACGACAATATGTCATGACGTATTTTAGTCATGTTTTGCCAAGGTCATTTATTCATAGAAAGAACAAAGATCAATCAATGATGTAATGCCCATTTTGTTCGATAACCTTTTGCCATCTGTCAGTGAGCTGCAGAATTCCTCGTTCATAGAAGGACCTGTCTTTCGTGGCGAAAAACTGTACAAGGTGCTGATTTACAGCCTCATCTGAATTGAACGTTATACCACGCAAGGACTGTTGAAGAGAGCGAAACAAGTGGAAGTCTGATGGCACAAGGTCAGGTGAGTATGCTGGGTGGGGCAACACATCCCACCCAAGCTCCAATAATTTTTGGCAGGTAATCGAACTTGTGTGTGGTCTCGCGTTGTCGTGATGGAACACAACACCTTTACGATGAACGAGCTCTGGACGTTTCTGGATGATGGATTCGTTCAAACTGTCCAATTGCCGACAGTACACATTCGAATTGATTGTTTGGTTCCGTGGTAGGAGCTCGAAAAACCACGACACCTTTAAAATCCCACCACACTGAGACCAGAACCTTCCGCTGATGAATGTCTGCTTTCGATGTCGTTTGAGGCGAAGCAGCACGTCGGGACCAAGACCGTTTGCGCAGCACATTGCTGTACACAATCCACTTTTCGTCACCAATTATCAGTCGCTTCAAAAAAGGATCGTTTTCCTCACGTTTAATGAGCATATCGCAGATGCTTATATGCGCCGTCAATTGAGTTTCTTTGAGTTCATGAGGAACCCACACATCGAGCTTGCTTACGTATCCCAGCTTCTTCAGGTGGTCATGAATGCTTGCATTATGGATCTGCAATGTGTCTGCAATCTCTCGTGTCGTGTAACGAGGGTTTGACTCTATCAATGTCTTGATTTGGTCGTCATCAGCCTCGGTGGGCCTCCCGGACCGAGGAGCATCGTTGAGGTCAAAATCACCAGCACGGAATTTTGCGAACCACCAATGGCACTGACGTTCTTGTAGAGCATTATCACAGTACACTTTATGCAACTTTTCACAAGCTTGACGCGCGTTCTTCCCTTTACGGAAGTAAAACAGTAAAATATGGCGAAAATGCCCAATTTGGTCTTCCATCTTCAACTTGATGTCAAATCTCCGCAAATCAACCAAATCGCTCACTATTCCTTTTAAACTGCAGCTAGAACTGGCACCTGTCGAATGCCATAGCGATAACAGAGCTGCGCACAAGGTAGAGGAGAGGTAGATCCAATCGCCTTTGTTTCCGTGCCGGACGGTGGGCTGTATCCCTACGAACTGGAGTGTGACGTCACAGTGGCCATAAACGAGCATTTGGAGTCATTCGGAGCTTGTGCTGTAGTGTCGATTACTTGCTGCATGTCTTGGCAAATTTTAAACATGCTTTGTCCTTTTCATTCATTTTTTTTTCTTCATTTGTTTTCTGTGTAACGAACAACTATCTTGAAAATGCCTGGATACGCTGTTGCCCTTTGTCTTAATCACAGTTCAAAGAAAAGGAAGTTAGATGTTACATACCATGGTTTCCCATCGGATAGAGATTTATTGAAACAATGGGTAGAGAAATGCTGTCAAAAGGATGTATTCAATGCAAAGAAAGCTCGAATGTGTTCAGAACATTTTGATGCCTCGAACTACGAACTACGAGCGAGATCTTAGAAATTAATTGCTGAACTTGCCTTCCAGAAAAAAACTGAGAAAAGATGCTATGCCTACAAAAAATATACCTTATCATATGGAGGAGCAACTTTCTGTTCGAAGTGAATGGTTTAAGACCAGAGAGGTCCGAAAAAATGCATTAGATCGGATTGAAAGTATATCTCCAATAAAATGTAAAATCACATCAGGTCACAATGAAAGTGATAGCATTCCTGACCAACATTTATCACTGTCAACGTTATGTGAGAAGTGCGAATGTCTTAACAAAAATATAATGCAACTGAAGAGTGAAAATAATTCACTACGGGAAGAATTATCAAACGTGGTAAAACAATGCTCTTGCCTCAAGAAAAGAAGCCTGAAAACGAAAATTAATATTTTGAAACGCAAAAGCAAGAATAGAAATTTGCTGAGCAAGGTGGCTAGCTATCATAAATTTATTTTGCCATTGTTTCACTGATGTGAAAATTCAAACTCTTGTGTCAGAAAAGAGACCAGCAAAATGGAATAAAGAAAATATAAGTCAAGCACTTATTTTGCATTCTATTTCTCGAAAAGCATATCTTTTTATCAAAAATAAAATGCACATACTGCTTCCAAGCATTTCCTCTCTGAAACGGTGGTGTGGTAAATTTGTATTTACCAACGGTTTAATTGAGCCCATTTTAAAGGTGATGAAAATGAATGCTATACAGCTAACAGAATTCGACATAGTTTCAGTTTTATCTTTTGATGAAATGAACGTTGATTCCTGATATTGTTATGAAGCTGCTGCAGATAAAATTTTAGGACCGCGTAGTAACGTTTCAGTAGTTATGCTGAGAGGCTTATGGAAAGCTTGGCAACAATCCATATATTATTCCTTTGATAAGCAGATAGATCAAAAGTTGTTAAGGGACATGATTTGAGGCATTGAGCAATCGAGTTATTTAGTGCATGGAGTGGTACCTGATCTTGGAGGGGAAGGGGGGAGGGGGTATCAAGGTTTGGCGGCAGCTTGGAATAGCCCCAATATTGTCTTCTTTTTTAAATCCAGTAAATGAAAATCGAAAAATATGGATGTTTGCCGATGGGCCCCATCTAATTAAACTTCTCCAAAATCATATATTAGATCGTGAAACATGCTGTAGTGTGGAACCATCACTCTCCAAATATTTGACCTTTGGCTGGAACGTAATAGCTCGGAATTAAAGGTGTTTTATAAAATTAAATGGATCCACACAAATGTAAGAGGCCCTATGAGGCAGAGATTTAATTTTAGCGGCCCAGATGCTATATAACAACGTAAGCAAAGCTGTAGAGTATTTTTTTTCCTGAAAGAAAACAAATTGCCAATTTTATAAAATTGGTAAATGACTGATTTGACATAATGAACTACAGATTACCCAGCTCCAAAAGCCATTGCAGTGTGCTTTCGGAAAAAAAAAAAAAGATATTCAGTAAAAATTCATATCATATTCCCGTTTTTGCCCAATATATATTTTTACTCTATTTTGAAAAATAGTTGGATGTTTGTACAATTTTTACTTAAAAATGATCTACTCAAAACTGGCTTGTTATTTCGATTAAAAATTCTTCACAAAGCATACGAAACTTTTTAGTTTTGGCTCCACGCGCATTACAGCTTCACTTATGGCCGCCGTGATGTCACAGCACAGCCAAGAGAAGCAAAAAGATACTCGTTTGCAATGGACCTACCCTGCTTCTAAGTACCTTGGTTGCATATGCCTCTAGTACTTCCAAAACCGCCCAACCGCCATCAGGTGTCAAAATATGTCATGACTTTTCCGACAACCCAATATCTTACCTATTTCCCAACCATTCCATCACTCATGGCAGTTTGACTGTAGACCTCACAAATCTGATGATGAATGTCATCCGGCTTCACATTTCTTGCATTCAAAAATTGAATTACGTACCTTATCTCACAGTTGGTGGGCTGCATGATCTTCTTATGTCAAACATACAGAACATGCAAACACAATCTGATGTTCTCATAATGACATCTGTGGCTGGCCCACAAATGAGAGAAGTCAGCATGCATGCACAATATCATCACTGCAGCAAAAATATTTGCAAATGGTACTTACTTTCCAAATATGCCTTGTATATGCACACAAATGACCAAGGTGTGCTCTTATTGATTGCAATGTTCACATACAATTAAGGCCTCAAAGACATCCATCACACATCTCACACAAGAACTTTTGTACTTCATACTCATCACCCTTTTCACTTACAGGCATTCTTGAATCTAGTTCTCTCATTATTTCCTTAGCTTTTCTTCCCTACCACTTGGGATAGATGAATTCTCTTAATCCCTTATCACTCACTCCTTCAATATGACCAGACTGTCTCAAAATATTTATCTTCATCCTACTAACAATATCCATAAATATTACTTTTAAAAGCACAAAGTAAGATATAAATGGAAGAAGTAAATATCAATTAATACAAATAATTATCTTTCACACATTTCAAAAGATATAGGCCTGAAATTGCTGGATAACTGCTATAGCTAACAAACTTCATCCCTGCCTACCTGACTAGAATGGATGGTAGATGTAACAGATATGATACCTTTATTAGTGCATTCTAACTGATAAGATTATCTTAAATTATGTTTGTTGGTTAGAAACCCTTTGTTCTTTACAATAAAATGGGTAGCACGCTTAGATAAATAATAGGACACTGCTCAGTCAAATTAAGTGATATTTGAACTACCACATATTTTGTGAAAATCAAATAATTTTCATCATACTTCTAAAATAGAAAACCAATTCTACATAGAACTGCTGATGGTGCACAAAGCTGATCACATATACTGTATTAAGAGTGGACAGAAATCTCTTTGAATATGCATAATTGTCAATCTTATGCAGTGGCAAAGGAAGAGGCACAAAAATATTAAAAACATAAGCAATTAATTATTTCACAAAATCATAAAACATGAAATACATATTTACAAATAAGAATGTACAAAGTATCAGAAGTAATCACTTCTATCTTGTACAGAAGTATTCAAAAGTGTTGCATCACATGATCACAAATGTTTAATTTTCAGTGCACACTTTAACCCTATATATTAGCATTTATATGTAATTTTGTTAGAAATTTAATGAGAATATCAAACCTTCAAAAAGATTTTAGATATGTTCTTGGATTAAAAGAAGAAATAAGACAATTAAAGAAAAAATGTCTTCTATAAAACTTGGATGTTTTGAATAGCTGATCACAATATAGTAACATAACCAATCTACAAGCAATTATTTTGAAGTAGGAATCCAACTATAAAAATGTAAATACAATATGCTATAGAACACTGAAAAACATTTCACATTGAAAGGGTAATTGCCTTTACTGAAAGGAGCAAGTCCAATCAAATTACTGATAGTAAAATAAAATGGAATCAGTCAACAGCTGTTTAAATATTAGATGCTGTAAAGTTACCAGTATTTTTCAAGATAGATAAATACAGTGCATTTGTAGTGGCAAAATTTTGAAGAGGCCTTTACATAACAGGAAGCTAACATCTCTCCAGATATTAAAAGAGTAGGCTGACAGTGTGTAACTTATTCAAGTTTTACTGCACACTGGTGGCTGCTGAACTTTGGACTTTGGGTCTGCAAAGATCATATAACTCTAAACTTGCAATTATTGATTGAACTTTAATCTACTTAGGGTCTGTTATCTCAAATTCCCAGAAATAGGCAACTTTAGTACTCTAAGCCAACAATGGGACAAGTTGATGCCAACAAAGGGACAATGTATTTCAGAAGACATTCCAGAGAATTCTGGAAAGAGAGACAAGCAGACACCCAAAGTCTATGATTTGGATTTGCATGTCTTCTGCCAGAGCTCAGGTATTCAAAAGAATACCTCAGCTCTGGCAGAAGCTAAAACTTGGCTTTTTAAAGAGATGATCACATTTGTAGCAAAGCAACAAATCTATAGGCATTTATTTTTAATTAGGCATCTATCTATAAAAATATCAAAGCAGTGTGCTACAGCACACTGAAAAACATTTCATGTTGAAAGGGTAATTTAAGCTGTTAGATAAAATTACTGCTCTGTCACTCATTGATACCCAGTAGTGTTGCATTGATATTAAAAACATGGACAGCCAATTAAATACGTATGAGACACATCCAGCAAGTACGTATTGATTGGGCAATTTTACTTTACTGGAATGAGTTTCCACATACCTTAACCTACTACTCAACATAATTGCCCTCTACATTTGGTTATTTGTTGCATCGGAGCACAAGTGTTTGTATATCCTCATCGAAAAAGTCTGCTGCCAACATTTTGGTTAAATTGTGCAATCCGTGGAGCAGGTGTTTTAGGACATAAAAGGTGCTTTGCTCACTGATTTCATGGCTTAAAAAATTACAGTAAACTTTGATGTTTAATAAACACCCTGTGGTTTCCATCTTTTTTCACTTGAACAGCCTTTTTGTGGCAGAGCAGTTCAACAACAATGCTAACGTGAAGCAGCTGTGCAGGATCAGATCAATACATTGGCGGCAGATTTCTGCAACAAGGGAAAACAAAAACTTGAGCCCAATATATATGTATAGACATGGGATAGTTATATATATATATCATCATCATCATCATTGTCAACCATTATCAATCCACTGCTGGACGACTGGCACAAGACAGACCTCTTCCCCAACGGTCTGTCTTGTGCCAGTCTCCTCCATGTTACTCCCGCATACTTTCGAATTTCATCCACCCATCTCCCATGTGGTCTTTTTCTAGGTCTTTTCCTGTCCTTTGGAATCCAATCTAAAATTTTGGATGTCCATTGATGGTCTGTCCTTCTGGCAGTATGCCCGGCCAAATCCCTGAAGTTCGAAATTTCAGGGATTTAACTCTGATCATGATGTCTTCCATTCTTGTCATTTTTCTGATCCACGAGTTCCTCTTCTTATCTCTCCTGGTTACACCAAGCATGCATCCATCCATGCTTCTTTAAGTTGTCTGCAGCCTTTGTACATATGTCTCTTTTAGTTAAGGTCCACATCTCTGCACTATACATAAGCACTGGAAGGATGCATTGATCAAACACTTTTCTTTTAAGACATAATGGCATATTACTCTTGAAAATTATGCTGTTTCTTCCAAAAGCTCTCCAGGCAAGTTTTATATGCCGATTAATTTATTCAGCAATGTGACCCTCACTTGATATCTGCTGTCAAAGATAAACATATGTATCTGTTATCTCCAGCTTTTCTCCATCAATCGATAAATCTTCATTTCTTGTAAAAGCATTGTATATCACTTTCGTCTTCTATATATATATATATATACACACACACAATCAAGTCACATTATTGTGACCACTTCCTACTTTTGACATCAACAGCGTGTCGCCAATGAAAGAAGGCACGTGTTGTGAGCTGGCTGGGAGAGTAGGCGTATATAAGGTGTGCTGTAGGCAATCTGAAAACATATCACTCGTTGCTGTTATGGATAAAAGGAGCAATTTATCAGATTTGCAAAAAGGGATGATTATCGGCTTTCTGGCCAAGGTTAGCAGTATTTCTGAAACAGTGCAGTTTGTAAAATGTTTGCGTGCTGCTGTGGTTAAAGTGTATCGTCATTGGAGAAATGGCACCATTGCGAATTAGCGATGTGGAAACTGCGGAGCACTATGTACCATTGATGTGAGAGGTGAACGTTGGCTGCAAAGGTGAGTGAGGGCCCATCGACATGCTACAGTGGAGCAACTCACTGGCTGAATGAACCAGGAGGCTACCGGAAGTGTGCCTAAAACGACAGTTCAGTGAACCCTGCTGCGTATGGGGCTCCGATGCAGAAGGATGGTTGCTGCACCTATGCTAACAAAGGTGCATTAACAGAAAAGGCTTACATTTGCATGGCAGTATCGGGAATTGGACCTCCGCTGATTGGCAAAGAATTGCTTTCTCCAATGAGTCAGATTTTCTGCTTCATCGAACGGATGGACGTTGGCGTATAAGGCAAGAAACATCGGAGAGCAAACCCTCTTCAACCATTGCTGAAAGAACACAAGCTGGTGGGGGCAGCATTATGGTCTAGAGAATGTTTTCGTGGCATTCTCTGTGTCCACTCATACCTGTGGAAGGCACTATCGACCGAATTGGTTATGAATCCATCCTTGCAGACCACATACACCCATACAATGCTGATCGGCGTCCCTGGGGTGGATGGGATCTTCCAGCATGACAATGCGATGTGTCACACAGCTAGAAATGTCTGAGACTGGTTGGAAGAGTGCGATGAAGACTTCAAAGTACATCCCTGGCCCCCTAATTCCCCAGACTTAAACCCAATTGAGCATCTGTGGGACCACCTCGATCATGTTGTTCACTCTATGAATCCTCCACCTCGCACCATCCAGCAGCTGCCAAATGCACTGCAGTCAGCATGGCTCCTTATACCTATGAACACCTTCCAGCACCTTATTGAGTCACTCCTAACCCGTCTAGCTGCTGTCTGCACTCCACACAGTGGTTACTCTGGATGGTGGTCACAATAATGTGACTTGACCGTATATATATATATATACACACTATATTGACAAAAGTCACCGGATACCCCTTCAAAAGCAAACGAACGGATCTGCAGTGTTGCTAAGATGTGCGGTAAAACTGCAAACAGTATAAAAACAAGCCTGCAGCTGACAGCGATCATATTGCCCTGTGAGGCTCAGTGAAAGTGTTGCAGTGGGAGAGAACTTACTTTGAGAAAGGAAAGATTGTTGGGTGTTATATTAGTGGGTTGTCCATAAGAGAAACTGAGAGGCATTAAAACATACCCAAGTCAACTGTTTTGGATGTACTGAAAAAATGGAAGACACATGGATGCCTGAAGCAGCAAAACATACCGGCAGACCAAAGAAAATCAGTGATAGAGGACATTGAAGCCTCAGGAGAGTCGTTACAGCTAACCGATGGAGTACTTACTGCACAAGACCTCAGTGTACAGGTTAGTAACAATGCTGCAACATCAATATGTACATGTACCAATCGTAGAAAACTTCATTCCATGGGTTACCATGGTTGTGCGGCTGCTCATAAGCCTTTCATCTCCACTCAGAATGCTACTCGTCATTTAGCATGGTGTAAAGAACATTTATCGTGGACTGTAGATCAATGGAACCAGGTCCTATGGACTGATGAATTCATATATATGACCCATCAGTCTGATGGCTGTGTGTGGGTATGGCGGCAGCCGGGGGAACGCTACTTACTACAGTGTACTGTTACTAAGATCAAGTTTGGAGCTGGCGGCGTACTCATGTGGGGGTGTTTTTCATGGTATGGTCCAGGACCATTGGTTATCGTGGACAAACCTGTGAACCAGCACATCTACCTCGATATTCTGGACAATTACACCCTACCAACTCTGTGGCAATACTATGGAACCGAGCCTTGTTTTGTTGGTACCAGCAGGATAATGCACTGAGCCATAAAGCAAGGACTGTTACGGTATAGTTTAGCAATAATTCCGTATCGTGTGTGGACTGGACAGCACAGAGCCCTGATCTTAATCCCATACAGCACCTATGGGATGAATTAGAATGTTGCATAAGAAGTTTGGAACCAAGGCCTACAACTAAGCAACAGTTGTATCAGCATTATGTACTGAATGAAAGCGCATACCTATCGTTGTGTTCCGAAACCTTGTCAAAAGCATGTCTCGAAGGGTCAGTACATGCATTAAGCCCAAAGGTGGAACGAAACCGTAATAATGTATGTCAATAAATGCGATGTTATGTTTCTCTTCTAGGTATCTAGTGGCTTTAGTCAATATATTAGATATATTATCATCATCACTGTCAAACATTATCAATCCACTGCTGAATGATGGTCTCTCCAAGTTTCTTCCACAATGGTCTGTCTCCTCCATGCTACTCCTACGTACTTTTGAATCTATCTATATATCTGTCTGTCTGTCTGTCTGTCTGTCTGTCTATCTATCTATCTATCTATCTATCTATCTATCTATCTCATTCACTCACTCACTGTTACTAAGATCACTCACTCTCTCTCTCTCTCTTTCTCTTTCTCTCTCTCTCTCTCTCTCTCTCTCTCTCTCTCTCTCTATCTATCTATCTACCTGTCTATATATCATCATCATTGTCAACCATTATCAATCCACTGCTGGACGAAGGTCTCCCCAAGTTTCCTATACAACGGTCTGTCTTGTGCCAGTCTCCTCCATATCACTCCCACATATTTTCGAATTTCATCCACCCATCTCCCATGTGGTCTTCTTCTGGGTCTTTTCCTGTCCCTTGGAATCCAATCTAAAATTTCAGCTGCCCATCGATCGTCTCTCCTTCTGGCAGTATGTCCAGCCCATTGTCATTTCAGGGATTTAACTCTGATCATGATGTCATCCACTCTCGTCATTTTTCGGATCCACGAGTTCCTCTTCTTATCTCTCCTAGTTACACCAAGCATGCACCCCTCCATGCTTCTCTGAGTTGTCTGCAGCCTTTGTATGTCTCTTTTAGTTAAGGTCCACGTCTCTGCACCATACGTAAGCACTGGAAGGATGCAATGATCAAACACTTTTCTTTTAAGACATAATAGCATATTGCTTTTGAAAATTATACTGTTTCTTCCAAAAGCTCTCCTGGCAAGTTTTGTACGCCGATTAATTTCTTCATCAATGTGACCTTCACTTGATATCTGCTGTCCAAGATAAACTTACGTGTCTGTTATGTCCAGTTTTTCTCCATCAATCGATAAATCTTCATTTCTTGTAAAAGCATTGAACATCACTTTTGTCTTCTGAAAGTTCACTTTTAATACCACTTCTTTACTCTTGTCAGCAAGTTCCTGGATCATACTCTGCAGCTCTGGTGGGGTAGTTGCAAAAATGACTAAGTCATCAGCAAAACGAAGGTGGGTTAGATAATCTCCATTAATCTTTATCCCTTTGTTTTCCCAGTTCAGTGATTGGAAGACATTTTCCAATGTGGCATTATAAAGCTTCGGAGATATGGTGTCACCTTGTCTCACTCCCTTTCCAATTTTTATGTGTGTTGTATTTTCAAACAGCTGAATCTTTGCACTTGCATTTTCATAGATGTTATTAATAATATTAATGTATGCATCTTCAATACCGCAGGATTTCAGAGCCATTGTAACTGCTGATGGTTTCACCGAATCAAAGGCTTTTTCATAATCGATAAAAGCCATGCACAATGAAAGTTCATATTCCCTCGCTCTTTCAATTAGTTCCCTCAGTACGTGGATATGATCTATTGTGCTGTAGCCACTCCTGAATCCAGCTTGTTCTCTCGGTTGAGCCATGTCCAGTGTTACCTTCAGTTGTGTGAAAGAACTTTAGTGAAGATTTTATAAACCACTGATAGGAGGCTGATAGGTCTGTAGTTCCTGAGATCCTCAATGTCACCTTTTTTATGTAGCAGGATCATTGTAGCGTTGTTCAAATCCTCAGGAATCTTCACTTCATTAAGGCATTGATTGAAAATTTGGGCGAGTACTGTTTCGATTTCTCCACTTGCTTCTTGTATAATGTCTACAATAATTCCATCTTCTCCTGCAGCTTTCCCCCACTTCATGTTCTTGATTGCATGTGCAAGTTCTGCTGGGAGGACTGGAAGAACTCTGGTACAAGTACCTTTCATGATGTCTGGAGTACATGTATCATCCCTTTCATATAATTTGGAGTAGAAATCTTTCACTCTTGTCAAAATTTCACCTCTATTTCTTGTTACAGAACCATCTTCTTTTCTCAGTGCCATAATCTGTTTTCTTCCCTTACTGAGATGTCCCTTTGCTATCTTTAGGCTTTGGTTGTTTTCAATTGCTTTCCTCACTAGCTCACAGTTGAATTTCCTTACATTTTCAGTGATACTTTTTCGTACTGTCTTCCATAGCTCTATATATTCCACTTTGGAAGTCACATCTTCTTTAGTTGTCCTCATCTCTCTTCTTTTTTGCATCAACATTTTAGTTTTTCCTGATAATTTGTTCACATGCAACTTGTTCTTAGACCCAGCTAATTTTGTTGCTGTTTCCATAAGAGCTTTGGTTACTTTTCTGTTAACTTCAGAAATATCCACATCTTCCGATGTTAAGCCTTCTAAAGCAGAGAATCTGTTCTTCAGTTCCAACTTGAAAGTATTATGGTGCTTTTTAAGGTTGGTTATGTCAATACATTTTGTTTCTCTTATGAGCTTGCCATGTTCAAGTTTAGTGTTGAGGTGCATCTTACATCTCACCAATCTATGGTCACTACCTGTGTTGAACTTGTTCAGCACACTGCAGTCTTGGACGACGAATTTTTTGTTACACATAAAATCAATTTCACTTGTCGTCCCAATTGGATGTCTCCATGTCCATTTCCTGTGTGGCTTTTTCTTGAAAAATGAGTTCAAGATGAAAAATCCTTCTGCCTCTGCAAACTCAACGAGAGTATTTCCACGCTGGTTTCTGTTGCCGTGACCGAATTTACCTACTGAAGTTTCATTCTGTTGCCGTTGCCCTATTTTTGCATTGAAATTACCCATAATTATTTTCAAGTGCTGCTTACCTTTATTATTTAGATGACAAATTTCCTCATAAAATTCTTCAATTTCTTCTTCAGGATGACTTGTGGTGGGTGCATAAGTTTGAATAATCTGAGCCTGGTATCTTCTCGAGAGTTGGATAACGAGTCGTGCAGCTCTGTCAGAGGAACTTTCAACTTCTACAACTTTATCCTTCAGTTTCTTGTTTATTATAAATCCAACACCACTAGTTCTGCCAGTATCTGTCCCACGATAGTAGAAGAGATGTCCACTTTTCAGTTCAATGAGATCTTCTCCTTTTCTCCTTACCTCACTTAGCCCAACGATGTCCCACTTGATCCTTTGTAGTTCCTCTTCCAATTCAAGAAGCCTTGAATCAGAAGATAGGGAGCGTCCATTATATGTAGCCAAGGTCAGCATCAGATGGCAGCCTAGTCCGGTCCTCCGGGGATTCTTAGCACCCTCTGCCTTAATGTCGCACTGGCCGCTGCCTTGGCCAGGTACATTCCAGCTGCCGGAGACTGAGGGCCAAGATTTAAGTTGTAGAGTCATTTTGGAGGTGTTTGGCCATAACTCACCACGCTGGCCAAGCGGGATGGTGAGTGTGGGATAGCATTTCCTCTGATCCCGATGGTATAGTTATACCGCTATTAGCGGTCGTCAGAGCCTCTTTAGTGGGAACAGGATGCACCACGAGAAGGCGGGGTTGACATTTGTCAAGGAGAGGCTGTGATGTTACGCATCACCTGACCTTACATCCCTATCTAACTCTATATATATATATATATCATCATCATCATTATCATTGTCAACCATTATCAATTAACTGCTGGACGAAGGTCTCCCCAAGTTTCCTCCACAACGGTCTGTCTTGTGCCAGTCTCCTCCATTTCACTCCTGCATACTTTCGAATTTCATCCACCCATCTCCCATGTGGTCTTTTTCTACGTCTTTTCCTGTCCCTTGGAATCCAATGCAAAATTTTGGCTGTCCATTGATGGTCTGTCCTTCTGGCAGTATGTCCAGCCCAGTGCCATTTCAGGGATTTAACTCTGATCATGATGTCTTCCACTCTTGTCATTTTTCGGATCCACGAGTTCCTCTTCTTATCTCTCCTGGTTACACCAAGCATGCACCTCTCCATGCTACTTTGAGTTGTCTGAAGCCTTTGTATGTCTCTTTTAGTTTAGTTAAGGTCCACGTCTCTGCACCATACATAAGCACTGGAAGGATGCATTGATCAAACACTTTTCTTTTAAGACATAATGGCATATTGCTCTTGAAAATTATGCTGTTTCTTCCAAAAGCTCTCCAGGCAAGTTTCGTACGCCGATTAATTCTTCATCAATGTGACCCTCACTTGATATCTGCTGTCCAAGATAAATGTACGTGTCTGTTATCTCCAGCTTTCCTCCATCAATCGATAAATCTTCATATCTTGAAAAAGCATTGAACATCACTTTTGTCTTCGGAAAGTTCATTTTTAATCCTACTTCTTTACTCTTGTCAGCAAGTTCCTGGATCATACTCTGCAGCTCTGACGGGGTAGCTGCAAAAATGACTACGTCATCAGCAAAATGAAGGTGAGTTAGATAATCTCCATTAATCTTTATCCCCTTGTTTTCCCAGCTCAGCAACTGAAAGACACCCTCCAATGTAGCATTAAAGAGCTTCGGAGATATGGTGTCACCTTGTCTCATTCATTTTCCTACTTTTATGTGTGCTGTGTTCTCAAACAGCCGAATCTTCGCACTTGCATTTTCATAGATGTTATTAATAATATTAGTGTATGCATCTTCAATACCGCAGGATTTCAGAGCCATTGTAACTGCTGATGGTTTCACCGAATCCAAGGCTTTTTCATAACTGATAAAAGCCATGCACAATGGAAGTTCATATTCCCTCGCTCTTTCAATCAGTTCTCTCAGTACGTGGATATGATCTATTGTGCTGTAGCTACTCCTGAATACAGCTTGTTCTCTCGGTTGAGCCATGTCCAGTGTTACCTTCAGTTGTGTGAAAGAACTTTAGTGAAGATTTTATAAACCACTGATAGGAGGCTGATAGGTCTGTAGTTCCTGAGATCCTCAATGTCACCTTTTTTATGTAGCAGGATCATTGTAGCGTTGTTCCAATCCTCAGGAATCTTCCCTTCATTAAGGCATTGATTGAAAATTTGGGCGAGTACTGTTTCAATTTCTCCACTTGCTTCTTGTATGATGTCTACAGTAATTCCATCTTCTCCTGGAGCTTTTCACCACTTCATGTTCTTGATTGCATGTGCAACTTCTGCTGGGAGGACTGGAAGAACTCTGGTACCTTTCATAATGTCTGGAGTACATGTATCATCCCTTTCATATAATTTGGAGCAGAAATCTTTCACTCTTGTCAAAATTTCACCTCTATTTCTTGTTACAGAACCATCTTCTTTTCTCAGTGCCATAATCTGTTTTCTTCCCTTACTGAGATGTCCCTTTGCTATCTTTAGGCTTTGGTTGTTTTCAATTGCTTTCCTCACTAGTTCACAGTTGAATTTCCTTAGTCTTCAGTGATACTTTGTCGTACTGTCTTGCATAGCTCTATATATTCCACTTTGGAAGTCACATCTTCTTTAGTTGCGTCCTCATCTCTTTTCTTTTTTGCCTCAACATTTTGGTTTTTCCTGATAATTTGTTCACATGCAACTTGTTCTTAGACCCTGCTAATTTCGTTGCTGTTTCCATAAGAGCTTTGGCTACTTTTTTGTTAACTTCAGAAATATCCTCTTCTTCCAATGTTAGGCCTTCTAAAGCAGAGAATCTGTTCTTCAGTTCCAACTTGAAGGTATTATGGTGTTTTTTAAGGTTGGTTATGTCAATACATTTTGTTTCTCTTATGAGCTTGCCATGTTCAAGTTTAGTGTTGAGGTGCATCTTACATCTCACCAATCTATGGTCACTACCTGTGTTGAACTTGTTTAGCACACTGCAGTCTTCTATGATGAATTTTTTGTTACACATAATAAAATCAATTTCACTTGTTGTCCCATTTGGATGTCTCCATGTCCATTTCCTGTGTGGCTTTTTCTTGAAAAAGAAGTTCAAGATGAAAAACCCTTCTGCCTCTGCAAACTCAACGAGGGTATTTCCACGCTGGTTTCTGTTGCCGTGACCGAATTTACCTACTGAAGTTTCATTCTGTTGCAGTTGCCCTATTTTTGCATTGAAATCTCCCATAATTATCTTCAAGTGCTGCTTACCTTTATTATTTAGATGACTAATTTCCTCATAAAATTCTTCAATTTCTTCTTCAGGATGACTTGTGGTGGGTGCATAAGTTTGAATTATCTGAGCCTGGTATCTTCTCGAGAGTTGGATAACGAGTCGTGCAACTCTGTCAGAGGAACTTTCAACTTCTACAACTTTATCCTTCAGTTTCTTGTTTATTATAAATCCAACACCACTAGTTCTGCCAGTATCTGTCCCACGATAGTAGAAGAGATGTCCACTTTTCAGTTCAATGAGATCTTCTCCTTTTCTCCTCACCTCACTTAGCCCAACGATGTCCCACTTGATCCTTTGTAGTACCTCTTCCAATTCAAGAAGCCTTGAATCAGAAGATAGGGAGCGTCCATTATATGTAGCCAAGGTCAGCATCAGATGGCAGCCTAGTCCGGTCCTCCGAGGATTCTTAGCACCCTCTGCCTTAATGTCACACTGGCCACTGGCTTGGCCAGGTACATTCCAGCTGCCGGAGACTGAGAGCCAAGATTTAAGTTGTGGAGTCATTTTGGAGGGGTTTGGCCATAACTCACCATGCTGTCCAAGCGGGTTGGTGAGTGTGGGATAGCATTTCCTCTAATCCTGATGGTATAGTTATACCTCTTTGGTGGTCATCAGAGCCCCTTTAGTGGGAACAGGATGCACCACGAGAAGGCGAGGTTGACATTTGTTAAGGAGAGGCTGGGATGTTACGCATCACCTGACCTTACATCCCTATATATATATATAAATATATCAGTGGTGTATATTCGAGGCTAGCTAGGGCTGTGAAGCCCAGAAAATGCACAAATAAAAGTTAATTAAATATACACAAATAAAAGTCACTCACCAATGGTATTAAGATGTGTCGATGCTTTCAGTGTGAAAAAAACGCGAGCGGATTCGCTTCTTTCGATTATGAGAATCAGTCTGGCGAGCGATGATCAATGGCATCAACGTAAGGTAAGTAGGTCTTCAAGAGACTTCACTGTTCTGATGTGAAGAGCTTCAATCCTAATCTCCTGCTAGCGTTTCCATGACAACATGAATGAGCTACAGAGCTTGTGAGTGGCCATTGCTTTGGCCAAGGGTTTGCTCCAAAAAAAAAAAAAGAAGACTTCGGACTACCTCAATCCCTCCATGCTTCCAACGCGTGTTTCTCGAGAGTTGTTTCAGTTTGTGTGAAGTGTCAATGAATTAAAATCAGTGATATTATATCTTAAATTCGTGGCTTTGTTGGATTCGAACTGTTTTGACAAATTTTGTGAAAACTTCCCTGAACATCTACTATCAGAGCTTAAAGAACTCTATGATTCAAATTTTGATACAGTTCGATTAAAAAATGAACTGAAGGTATTTAATTCCCTTGATGAATACAAAACAAATCAGTATGAGACATTACTTGTTACATAAAGTTGAATAATTGGACATAGTGTTTATTGAGGTGTACAAATTAGCAGATCTAATATTAAACTGTTCATCAACAACTGTAACTGCCAAAAGAAGTTTTTCCGTATTAGAAAGAATCAAGATACATCTTAGAGCCACACAAGGACATGCACATTTGAGCAACTTGTCTGGTTTGTTAATAGAGAAAAAACAATATTTTTAAATATGAAAAAGTACTCGGAAGAAACATTTTTATGAAAACGTAACACTCAAATCCATGCGAAAGGAAAGAATGGAGTTTGTGTACAAATAAGCGTTCAAATCCTAATCCTCATAGTTATTTGGTATCATGTTAGCAATAGCATGTACCTAAAATTTAGAAAAAAATGTTACTTCTATTACTTAACAATTAAAAAATAAGCTTCGCGTATATATATACACTAGCGGAAAGTGAAAAAAGAACACCAAGAAGGAATTGGCAGACGATCATGAAATTTACATATGCTAATGGGGTCGAGTTTACGTAGGTTTGATGTTAATTTTGGGACCAAACGGTGAGCTCTTCCGCCACAGCACGGCATAATATGCAAATTATTGTCGGTGGTATTTAAGGAGTATGGCGAAGTGAATGTAATCAGTCGTCGGCGTACGGACACGTGCGAAGACCCTGAAGAAGCTGCAATGCCTGGACATGGAAGACGTGTACTATTTCAGCAGTTATCAGACTTTGAGCGAGGTCGTCTAGTCGGACTCTGCGAGGCCGGGTGGTCGTATCATCGTATTGAGGAGCGAATTGGATGGGAAGTATCAGTGGTGATACGATGGTGGCGTAGATGGTCAGAGGAACATTCCCACACGAGAAGACGTCGAACCGGGAGTCACAGACGGACTGATGAGCGGACCGATGGACACATAAGAAGAGCGGCGTTGTCAAGCAGAACATCCACTGTGACACAAATCCGAGCTGCCGTTGCACCTGAGGTGACTGTGCGAACAATCCGCAACCGTCTACTGGATGCAGGACTACGTGCACGTGTGCCTCTGGCATGTGTACCTCTGATTCCAGCCCACCGTCAGGAACGGCTGCAGTGGTGTCGCCAACGTCTGCACTGGAGAATGCAATGGCGATCTGTCGTGTTCAGCGATGAAAGCAGATTCTGCTTGGGAGCCTCCGATGGCCGTATGCGTGTTCGCAGATGCACAGGGGAGCGTCTCCACCCTTCTTGCATCCGCCAGTGACACACAGGGCCTACACCTGGTCTCCTGGTGTGGGGAGCGATCAGCTATCACTCCCGTACACAACTAGTGTTTGTACCGGGTACGTTAAACAGCACCGCCTACATCAACAACATAATTCAGCCCGTTGTTGTGCCATTTGTAAGGTCGGTCCATCATGGTGTTTTCCAGCAAGATAATGCATGCCCACACACGGCATGTGCAACACAACATGCACTTCAGGGTGTGAGACAACTTCCATGGCCTGCACGTTCACCGGATTTGTCCTCCATTGAGCATGTGTGGGATTTTATGGAACAATGACTTATCCGGTCTCCACAGCCAGCCACGACCATCCCCGATTTACGCGTCCAGGTTGAGGATGCTTGGAACTCAATACCCTAAACTTACATCCAACATCTGTACGACAGACTCCATGCCAGAATTGCACAGTGTGACGCAGTTGATGGCGATTCAGCCTCGTACTAACCATGTTACATGGAAATGTTATTTTTCAGTTTACCAGCAAATACAGCTGTATTTTGCCATAATGTTTTGATCACGTTATCCTCTGTATTCCGTTATTATGCTGCATAAATTTCGTTTGTATCGGACGTCTCCTTCTTGGTGTTCTTTTTTTACTTTCCGCCAGTGTATATATCATCATCATAGTCATCCATTATCAATCCACTGCTGGATGGTCTCCCCAAGTTTCTTCCTTAATGGTCTGTCTTGAGCCAGTCTCCACCATGTCACTCCCATACGCTTTCAAATTTCATCCACACACATCCCATGTGTCTTCTTTTGGGTTTTTTCCTGTCCCTTGGAATCCAGCCTAAAATTTCGATTGTCTGTAGGTGGTCCGTCCTTCTGGCAATATGTCCAGCCAATTGCTATTTCAAAGATTTTACTTTGATCATGATGTCTTCCACTTTTCTCATTTTCCTTATCCATGAGTTCCTCTTCTTATCTTTCTTGGCTACACCAATCATGCATCTCACCCTGCTTCTTTAAGTTGTATGCAGTATTTGTATGTCTTTTTAGTTAAGGTCCACGTCTCTGCTCTGTATGTAAGCACAGGAAGGATGCATTGATTAAACACTTTTCTATAAAGACTTAATGGCATATTGCTCTTTAAAATTTTACTGTTTCTCCCAAAAGTTACCCAACCAAGTTTTATACACTGATTAATTTCTTCATCAATGGGACCCTTGCTTGATACCTGCTGTTAAAGGTAAATATCAGTATTGGTGATCTCCAACTTTTCTCCATCAATTGATAAATCTTCATTTCTTGTAAAACCATTGCACATCAGTTTTATTTTGTTTCACTTCTGTCAGCAAGTTCCTGGATCATACTCAGGAGTTTTGAAGGGGCATTTGCAAAAATGACTGTCATCAGTAAATGGAAGGTGAGTTAAATAATCTCCATTAATCTTTATCCCTTTGTTTTTCCAGTTCAATGATTGAAAGATATTTTGCAATATCACATTCAAGAGTTTGGGAGATATGGTGTCACCTTGTATCACTCCTTTTCCAATTTTTATTGTTGCTCTACCATCAAATAGTTGAACTTTTGCATTTTCATTTTCATAGATGTTATTCATAATGCTAATGTAGGGATCTTCAACACTGCAGGATTTCAAAGTCATTGTAACTGCTGATGGTTTCACAGAATCAAAGACTTCATAATCAATAAAAGCCATGCGTAATGGGAGCTCATATTCCCTTGTTCTTACAATTAGTTCCCTTAGCACGTGAATATGATCTATAGTGCTGTAGCCACTCCTAAATTCAGCATGTTCTCTCAATTTAGCCATGTCTAGTGTTATCCTCAAGTGATGTGAAAGAACTTTAGTGAAGATTTCATAAACCACTGATAGGAAGCCGATGGGCCTGTAGTTCCTGAGATTGTCAATGTCAACTTTTTTAGATAGCAGGATTATTGTAGCATTGTTCCAATCCTCAGGAATCTTTTCTTCATTAAGACAGTCTAGTTTCAATTTCTCCACTTGCTTCTTGTATAATGCCCACATAATGTTCCATGAGTTATAACTTAAGGCTCATTATAGTAATGTGAAAACATGATAATATACAAATTTTACTTCCATAAACTCCCTTATGTATTGATAACTATTGATACCCATGAGTATTATTACCAAAGAGTATTACAGATTTGTTTAAAATAAAAGAATTCTTATCTATAATAGAGTTACAGATTTTTTTGCGTGTTTTTTTTTTTAATCACCATGAGAAACTCTCAGGGTTATATAAGCAGTAGCCTATCCCTAATTTAGGGCAATTGATTCCACGGAGGGGAGTGAAAACTAGCAGCATATAACACACACACACCACCTATTCCTCATCTGGAACTCGAGCTTGGGCTCTATCTCAGATGACTAGCCAGGAACCAGCGCCTCTGACCACTTGGCAAACTAAGGTGGCAACACCAATATGAAGTATCCACTAAATTTCCAATAAAATGACAAGTTTTTTGTTTTAATAGATGCTTTTTTTCTCTACATTTATTTTCAACCAAAATTCTTTCACACAGTCTTGAAATTTATAAATCCATAATCAGGCCCATTGTGATGTATGGAGCTTAAACTTGGAGTGCAACAGTCCATGATGAGGAAGCATTGCTTGAAAACAGGATTCTTCGAAAAATATTTGGGTTCATAAATTGCAGCAAAATAAGTAAATGTAGACAAAGATGTAATGATGAAATTTATCATAGATGTGGTTCTTTGTTATTAATAGGCAAAATTAAATCTTACAGATTTAGATTAGTTGGGCATACGGAACATATGGGAGATGACAAACTGCTTTGACAGATACTTAAATTAAATACTTGCAAATTGGAACACAAAGACCATGTAGACATTAGGAAGACAATATTCAGAACTTTGAATAATTGGGAAACCTAGACTGGAGGAAGAAAGTGCAGAATAGAGTAGAGTGGGTAGAATAGTGCTAGCAGATAACAGCTTATTAGTTCAAAAAGCTGGTGAAGAAGAAGTTTATGCATGCACTGAAATTTCCTCATTTCAGTTGTGCAAATAAGTGATGAAGAGCTCTTGAAATACCTCTTGTGGCACAAGCATGCAGGTTTTCATAACTTGCAATATTGTAAAACAAAAATACTCCCACTGCTGGCTAATACGATATTTTGTTAGTTGTTGTAGGGTCTTTAGGATTGTTCATGTATATTGATTCCTCAACAGTATGTGTAACCAATTTCAAAATTCCTATGTTTATTAAGGAATGAACTACAATTACCTTTGACTTTTAAATGAGAATTGCTAAAAATGTAGTTAAAAGTTCATAATTTCTTATTTGATCTATTTGTTTGTCCCTTTGGGGCATACTTGATGTACATTTGGAAAAAGAAAACCTAAGTATTCCTATAGAACAACCTAAACAAAAAGTGGCTTTCTTTTATTAGTCTGAAATTGCGGAGGAAACCCAAATTTCTGGTTCACAAATTTTATGTTCATTCACTTTTTTTTTCAAAATATACATACATACATATCACTAAGCTGTTCTCTGGGATTCAGAGGTTAGCTCCACAAAGAAAAACAAATTACCAGATCATTTTTAATTAACAACAGCATATATACAGATTTCCACTCAGCTTTTTGAAGCATTATATGAAGCTCCAGGTTTACTGGAAAGGATTGTTACTGTGGACGAGACTTGGGTGAACCAATTTGACCATGAAAGCAAGGGACAAAGAACACCTATTGTTTCTAGCAAAAATGAAGTTCGAAAATGTCCTCTATGACAAATAAAATCTTGCTAACCATGTCTTGGGATATGCATGCGCATATTTTGGAACATTCTCAGAAACATATACAAACTGCTAACAAAGCAACACACTGTATTCAGCAATGCTTCAAGACAAGCTGAAACCTGTAATTCACAACAAAAAAAGAGTCAACTGTTGTCAAAGCTGTTCTTTTGTACAATGACAACTAGCCCCAGTGGATGAAGAAGAATCTCTGAGAAATTGTAAAATACAGCATGATAGAGTAAAAATAACCTGTTGGTGATAAAGACAAAAGTGTCATGTGATGAAATGAAGGTTGACTCACCGCTGCTCCTAATGAATGTGAGCAGTGTTGTAGCAAAAACTTATTTGCGAGTTAGGAAACTATTTCACATTCTGTATCTCTCATATAGTAGCTATGACATCAAATTTGTTACATAATTGCAAAGTGAATTTTATTAGGAGACTCTGTGTATTACAGGTGTAATGGAATAAAACTGTAACTGTAATATGGGCTCGTCTCACTAAATTTCTATTATTTGGAAATCCATTTTGATGAGGTGAGTCCATATTATAGTAAGTAATTTGATGAGATGAGTCTGTATTACAAGTATACAGGTAGCAATACCTGTAGAGCGAATTCACCATAATACCTGTAATGTGGGCACACCCTATCAAATTCCTATTATTTAGAAATCTGTTTAAACATATGGCAACATATGATACACTACATGTTATCTTCATTCATGGCATGGCTGAAGAAGGTAGAAGTTGCTACTGAAACCTCCTAATTTTATAACTTTATTCAGTGGCATTGGGACTGTTTTTTGACAATGGGGGCAAGATACAGGATAGGCATTTTTTGGTCTGTTCATAAAACACATTGCAAACGATGACATCATTTGAACATGCTACAGATGAAATGATTATATCGATAAAATCTAAATTAATATAAACCTGGAATTTTATATTTATATTTTACAGTTTTTCGTTATAAAATGTTTTACTAATATTACAAGCAATGCCAAATTGTATTAATTTGAACATATCTACATTAGTATGAATTCCACAAGAACCGTAGCCCTTACGTTTTACATCAAACAAAGTAAAAACAGAAACATATCTTATTCCCTTCCCCTCTCCTCCTACCAGTTTCTTTCTTAAAGAAAGACTGATTTTATTACACTAAAATGAAATAGAAAACGCCCCTGCTCTTTTTGTAAAAACACAGTCATTTTCAGAAATTTCAGGGTAACTGTTTTTTTAATAGGGCTAGCACGTCGTAAAACTTTTTTCTTTTCATACTGGACTAGCGAGGATAGTTTAATCCATGCCAAGTGCCTCTGAAATTTAACGATCTAGATATTTAATAATTAAAGTCAAAAATAAAATACTGTATTTCATCACAAGGAATTTTAAATGAGTATTAATCTAGTTTCTGATTATGGACGTAATTAAAGATAAAGAAAAGTGAAAAGCAAATGTGATGATTTTACCCCTGCATGCAAATGAGCGTGTAGGCACTTGCTCCCTCTGCCCCCACAGTTCCAATGCAGCCGACTTCTTTTTACATAACTTAAGCATTGTTTCATTAGAAATACTTCATGTTTCTGTCAATACTTTCATTTGTAGTCATAGTCTTCAAAAATCATAGTTGAGAAACAAATTGTTTTATGTTATTGAATTGTTTAACACTTAATTTTAATCATTTGGAATCAATTTTAAATATTTGCAGTTGATAAGAAATTTCAGTTTAATCTCTTCCTGACAGTGTGATGCACTGTTTTCTGAAATTTAAAAATTATTTAGATTTCTACAGGCTTTCTGTCATATTCGATAATTTAATGATACAGTTTTTAATTATTATTTTCAGTTGGGTTTTTTTCTAAAATAAAGTTTCCTGGTACTCTCTCATCCCATCTCCTTACACAGCTCCATTGTTTTCACTGGTACAATGTAAACGATAAAAATAATAATCATCTTAATGAATAACAAATTTGAATTATTTACTAACAATAATAATAATAACCCCACCGAGGGTGCCACCTTGTCGCGGTGGTGGGGCTTGTGTGTCCCGATGAGGTTGAGAGCTATGCTGGCGGTAGCATAGCTACCAGCAGGGCCACCCAAGCCAGACAGGTCTTGACTGAGGAGCCAGACTAAGAGTAACCAACAACCATCAATCATGATGAGACGAAAGAAAAAGAATTCCATACCGGATCGGCCGTCGCCCGGGTCAACAAGGACCGCGTCAGGTGCTTTGGTTCCTGGACACCTGTCGACAAATGGGCTTCAGGGCTCAGCAGATCCTGTTGAGAAACCAGGACAGGCTGCTGCAATGCTACTGGAACAAAAGAAACGGAAAACTTGGACAGTTGCTGAAAATCGAGAAATCATGAAATGCTTTTACCAGGCAAATCCATCAGCCCGCGGTTTTCAAAAAGAATGATGCAAATTTGGAAAGGAAAACATCCAGACAGTGGAATAACAGAACAAAGAATAATGAATCAAAGAAGGTTTATTATCAGGAACAAGGTATTTACAGAACTGGAATTGCAAAAGATGGAGAAATTGACAAAAGAAGGACCAACACAAAATAAGGACCACGTCGTGGAAAACTTTGTGCTGGTAAATCCTAAAGATCAAGTAGCAGAAAATATTTTACCTGAAGAACAATCTGTGAAACAACATGACAACCATGAATTGACACAACAGCAAAATCTCCTGAAAGAGAAAATTTTAATCCATATGATGCAAGGTGAGGAACTACAAAGACTTCCTGTAATTCGCCAAATACGAAGCAAACAAGTGAAACATTTGTTAAAAACTGCAAATGATTTCGTGGACAAAATTCGAACTCATACTTTAAAGGAAACAAACCAGCTCATGTACAGTACAGCTGCCATAGTAACCATGGAACTTGGTTACAAGATGCCAAAGAAAAAAATGCCTGGCACTCCTAAGTGGAAAATTTGGCTAGAAAATAAAATAAATAAACTCTGTAGTGACATTAGTAACTTAAAATGCCTGAAAGATGAGAAGCTTAAAAGTAGAAAAATAAAAGATGGACTCTGCAAAAAATACGACCTGAAAAGAAAAAGAATTGTTGAAATTATGGAAGAATTAAAACAACGAGTAACAGCTACTGCAAAGAAAATTGAAAGATATGACGGACTCATAAAACAGTACAAAGAAAATGCGCAATTTCGGAATCAGCAACAAGTATTTTATAAATCATTGAGACAAAAGGCAATCCAAATAAACATCAGCCCATGCAAGAAAGATGCCTTGACATTTTGGAAAGGAATTTGGGAAAGCCCAGTTGAACATAATAAAAATGCCTTGTGGATCAAAGATGTTTGTAAAGATTTGAAAGGAATACACATGGATAATCTGATGATAACAACTGATATGATTACACAGTAAGTAAAGAATGTGAAAGCCTGGAGCGTTCCTGGGCCAGATGAATTGCATGGATTTTGGTTGAAGTATCTTACAAGTCTTCATCAACGAATAGCTATGCAATTCAATATAATGCTACAGAATTCTGCCACAGAAGATTGGATGACAACAGGTCGCACATTCCTTATAATGAAAGATCAAGATAAAGGCAATGAACCTACTAACTATCGTCCAAGTACATGCCTCCCAACAACATTCAAACTTTTCACAAAAGTACTAGCAAGATCAATATATGACTACCTATGGGGAAACAATTTGTACCCAATAGAACAAAAGGGGAACTTCAAAAGGTCAAGAGGCACAAAAGACCAGCTGCTAATTGACAAAATTGTACTAAAAAACTCCAAAAGAAGAAAAACGAATTTGAATATGGCATGGATAGATTATAAAAAGGCCTTTGACTCATTGCCCCACAGCTGGATTAACACTTGTTTGGAACTATTTGGAGTTAGCAAAAACATCTGCCGATTCCTCAAAGAAAATATGAAAAACTGGAAAACAGTGTTACATGCATATGGTGAAGAACTCGGAGAAGTTAATATCAAGAGAGGCATATTTCAAGGGGATTCTTTGTCGCCTTTATTGTTTAATATCTCTTTAATTCCATTGTCAATGATTTTGAACAAAACAAAAATGGGCTACCACATTTCGGACCAACATGGAAAAATAAACCATCTGCTGTACATGGATGACCTTAAATTGTATGCAAAAAGTTCCGCCGAACTTGAAACATTGCTGCATACAGTGCAAATATTTAGTGATGATATACAGATGGAATTTGGACTGGAAAAATGTGCAGTACTATCCATGCGCCGGGGAAAAGTCCAGAATATAGATGGAATAGAACTAGAAAATGGTAATATAATGAAATCATTGTCAGATAATGAAAATTATAAATACCTTGGAATTCTTGAATCAGATAACATCTTACATACAAAAGTCAAAGGTCTGACTCAGAGTGAATATATCAAGAGAGTAAGAAAAATATTGAAATCAAAACTAAATGGTGGAAATACAACCAAAGCCATAAATACATGGGCCATTCCAGTAATTAGATACTCAGCTGGAATAATTGATTGGACCCAAAGTGAATTAGAAATACTGGATCGGAAAACTCGAAAGTTATTGAACATGCATCACGCACTCCATCCAAAAAGTGATGTTGACAGATTGTATTTACCTCAGAAGATTGGAGGCAGAGGGCTACTACAAGTACAACAGGTAGTAGAGGAAGAAAAAAGAAGCCTGAATGATTACATCAACAGAAGCAGAGAAAAGCTACTTCAGGCAGTGAATAATGAAAACATCTTTAAAACAACAGAAAACAAGGCTGAATACAAGAGGAAACAGTTTGAAAGCAGATTAGACGGCTGGAAGAACAAACCACTGCATGGACAATTTCTAAAGAATATTGATGGTAAAAGTGACAACTTGACTTGGGCATGGCTAAAATTAGGTTCCATCAAGAAAGAAACAGAAGGTCTGATTTTTGCTGCACAAGAACAGGCATTGCAAACAAATGTTATGAAGGCTAAAATCCAGAAAGTCAGTGATAATCCAAAGTGTCGACTTTGTCAAAGAAAAAGATTAAACTGTGTCTCATCTAATATGTGAATGTAGCAAAATTGCACAGACAGATTACAAAGTTAGACATGACAGGGTTGCACAATTGATTCATTGGTCATTATGCAGAAAGCACAATCTGCCAGCATCGAAAAACTCATGGGAACACAAGGCTGAGAAAATCACAGAAAATAATGAAGTTAAGATCTTGTGGGATTTCAGAATTCAAACCGATCGACACATAGAACATAATACACCAGACATAACAGTAATAGAAAATCGGAAAGTCTGGCTAATTGATATAGCGACCCCTGGAGATGCCAGAGTCAATGAAAAAGAATTGGAAAAAATGACTAAATATAGAGACCTGGCCATAGAAGTTACCTGGTTATGGACTAAACACACAACGGTAGTCCCCATTGTCATCGGGGCACTTGGAACAATGTCAAAAAAATTTATGAATCATTTTGAAAAATTGCAGCTTTCTGATATGCCACCTACAGAACTGCAGAAGACAGCTTTACTTGGGACATCATATATTTTACGCCAATTCTTGACTGATACCTAGGTCTCTGGTGGAAACTCGTATCAGTTCAACAATACCAGTCAATGATAATTTGCTGTTTATTTTGTTTGTCATAGGCTGTGATTCATATATTTCGAATAAAGAAAATAATAATAATAACAACAACAACAACAAATATAAGTACCTTATATCGAAACAGATTCCAAAAACCATCAATGCATTGTTACTGCAATTTTCATGTGTCCTTGCACTTAGTGTTAGTTGTTAGATGTCTACTTTTCGGGAACCAGTAATTTACGTAATATAAAGGTCAAAACACACGTAGAAGAGAACCAACCAGCTTAATGAACACCAGTGAACTTACAGTCTTCAGGTGTATTGATGCCCTTGTTGGTGTTACAATCAAAGTCATTTGCGAAAAACCATGTTCACACTCGCTAGTAGAAATTGGTATGCTGTTTATTATGTTTATAAGAGGCAACAGGGGATAGGTGATAATTTCTTGTCGACTAAGTAGTCATGATAGCTTCTTAGGATCTGCCTTTCTGGAAGCCCCTAAGTAGTCATGATAGCTTCTTAGGATCTGCCTTTCTGGAAGCCCAAGTTGCTTACATAAATTCGCTACGTCCATTTCACCGAATGTTACGTTTTCCTCAATGTTGTGTGGCCAACATTTAGGATCTAAGACTTTCGTCCATTCAGGTATTTGTGTGTCATCGTTTGACAAAAGACAGTTGTCCATGTGTTGTTTTAGACTGTCTCAAAACTTTGCAGGGTCAAGAGAGCAATTTACACTAGCTGGTCAGTTATCTCTCTCTTGTCAGGCTTTCTAGAGAACCAATAAGAATAGGACAGCATGATGACGCGATTTACGTCTTTCCAGAGTTGATTGGCTCAGTTGGTGTAGAACTGCATGCCGTGCTAACTTTCAGCTGCTTAGAGCTAGCCTTGATAAATTTCAGAATTTTTAATGATTTCCTTGAAAAAGTTTACCGGCATGCGCCGGTACACATACTGGCTGGAAAAAGAAAAAAGCCCTGATTATTGTGAATTTAATAATAAACATGTTTGTTGTTTTCCATAACTTGGCGCAGTTGAGTCACTTTAATAATGCCCATCAATGCTGAAGTCTAGGAGCACTTACTCATTCCTCATTAAAGCCATTGTCTCCAGGAAAGTATGATAACCAAAAACAATGAACAAATATCATGTCTATGCCTCAGTACTCACACATAGTCCCTCTGCACAAGGATATAATCCATGAGCATAACACAATCCATGAACAGATAAACAAAGACATGAGTTTTGACAGAAGCCTTAAAATGCTTTTGTTTTATGTGAACATTATACGATTTAAAATACATGTTCAAACTTTAACTTTCATTCAGCCACATTTCCATTGCCATGAGCAGCACATATACAGTGGAATTTATGCTTTGTTAGATTGCTTAAGGAAATGGCATCAACCTTATAAAATGGCAAATTTTCTCAAAGAAGTTGATCTCAAAAAGTAAGTATGTATCATTTTCCCCCTTTCAATTTGAGTACTCAAATAACATTGCAATACCTTGTTTTGTTCCAGTGATTGTTTCAGCATTTCTTCAACAGCTAAAACATTATGAAGACCCTGAAAGACATTGTCATGTATTGCATTAAAAATATTATGTTTCAAACATACAAACATAACTGAATTAGCAATATATATAAGCATATTATATTTTGAAAATGGAAGACAAAACAATGAGGGAAAGGCTAGATTGACATTATTAACTGCACATATTGAGTGATGGCAGGAAAACCAGTTTAAGACATAACTCACAATATTCACAAAATATGATTTATCACTAAATACAAAACTTTGAAAAATAAAAAGTTAATCAGAATACTGGTATATAAAATGAGCAACTTTTCAGCCTGTTTGCACAACTAAAACATTCCTTTCTTGGAGAAAAGTTCAAATGATATGGAAGTGAAAAAAAGTACAAGACATGGATGAACAAACAACTGCTCCTCTGCAGTGGTGAAAGTAGATGGTTTGTTTTGGGGGAATGAAATGTTTAAAATCTGCATGCATGCACGCATGCACACACACACACACTTTCTCTCTCTCTCTCTCTCTCTCTCTCTCTCACACACACACACACATTTTAAACACCTGTGTTATTTTACATGCACAAATACAAAAAATTATAATAAATAAAAACTAAACCCCAATAAACTTATAATTCAGCTTAAAATGTCCATATCACAAAGTGCAGGTTACGCATCAGCTGAGGAAGTTTCATTTTTCTTAATTGTGCAGTTGAAAAATAGTGAAAACATTTGAAATCTATTATTTGTTTTCCTACCTAAGTCCACATAGTATTTATCATAATAAATGAGCATATTCAGTTCATTGACATTATGCAGTATCAAAAGGACAAAAACTATACACCCCAGTAATTTAAACTTAGAGAGAAACACCTCAGAGAATGTCCATTTCTAAATTTAAGTTATCAAAGGAACCGCTGCTGTTAGACACCACTTCAAACAATTAAAGGATGGTGCCTCTTTCTGAAGCCAGCACAGTTTGGGTCAGCTGCTATGTACCAAATTGTTACTGTGAATGAATTTCAGTTCAGTATTCTAAAGCCAAAGTCTGCAGACTCTATTAATCATGTTCTAAATCAAGCCTACAACATTTTTACTAGTTCAACATTCAGCTCTGTGGGATAACAAGCTAAATGATATGAAAGCAAAACAGTCAAATGCAAGCATCCCCTCTGATTAAGGGCTTTTAGCTAAGAGCCTGAAGGACAAATTTATTGTCTTAGGTCAAAGCTTTGAAAACTGCAAAATCAGAGAAAAAATTTCAAACTTAAAAATCTTACGCTAAGTACAAATAGATATAAATTAGACTGTGAGCCAAAACTTCCACAGTACAGTTATGCAGCATATTTTTTTTTTCAGATATTGTGTACTTTTAATTCACTGCTATTTAGGGTTACATTGTTCACCTTACCAATTTCTTAAGGGAATGCCATTCTCACCCACTTTCACCCTTGCTTCTCTATGAGAAACTGATGAGCTTATATAAAGTGATAAAAATGCTTCTCTTCAAAATTTGAAGAGAACATATGTTATTAAACAACAAGAAAAAAAAACAATAAAAATTCAAGAGGTAACCCCATGGAGCATGATGTAAGAGAGAATGATAGCAAACTTGCCAAAATGGTTATAAATAAGAAAAACCACAAAAAAGGGAAAGAAATTTATCTGTACTCTTCAGTTAAGTTTTCTTTTGAACCACAAGTAGTGGCCATATTATTGAAATATAAGTAATATTTTTTCAGGATATTGTGTAAATAATATTTCATGCTCTTATTAATATCATATTTTTAATATCATCATCAACAACCATTCTCAATTCACTGTGGGATGATCTTCCCAAGTCTCTTCCATAACTCTATGTCTTGAGCAATTCTCTTCCATATTATTTTGGCATGCTCTTGAATTTCATCCACTCATCTTCCATGTGGTCTTCTTTTGGGGTTTTCCCTGTCCCTTGGTATCCAGTCTAGTATTTCAGTTGTCCAACAGTGATCAGTTCTGGTGGAAATATGTCCATCCCATTGATACTTGAGGGTCTTACTTTGATCATGATGTCCTCAGCTCTTACCATTTTCCTGATCCATGAGTTCCTTTTTCTTATCTTTCTTGCTCCCACCAAGCAAGCACCTCTCCATGTTTCTTTGAGTTGTCCACAGCCATTGTTAAGTCTTTTTTTAGTTAAGGTCCATGTCTCTGATTCATAAGTAAAAACTGGATAGATGTGTTGATTAAACATTTTTTTTAAACAATAGTAAATAGTTCTAGAAAACTGCACTTTTTCTTCCAAATGCACTCCAGCCAAGTTTTATATGTCTATTAATTTCTTCTTCGATGTGGTCCTTACTTGACACCTGTTTTTAAAGGCAGATGCAAGCATCACTTACTTTTTGTTTTATGTCAGTTAATCAACATGCTGGCCATGCAGGTTGGTGATGTGAGATAGCATTTGCTCTCATCCTAGTGGTACAGTTGTGCTGCTATTGATCTGTTGACACAGCCCCTTCAGTGAAAACATGATGTACCACAAGAAGGAAGGGTTGATATTTTTCTGGGAGAGAATACATGTTGCACATCAATAGACTTTACATCTAAGAATAGTTTGTGTAAATCATGATAAATGCATTTACACGAGCTATCGTGTGTGTGTGTGTGTGTGTGTGTGTGTGCGCTGTTTTTTTCAGAGACTGGTCATTTTCTTCACTTAAGCTCTGCATATATGATTTAACTAATGACATAACTAATAACATTTCATTGTTTACACATTTTTACTTTTCCCTGAAGACTTGTGTGGGCAGGTCCTTCAGAATGTCTGGTGAATAGGATTGCCTGTAGTGTTGAGCAATTCGATTTTCCTTAAAGGCACTTTTCAGAATTCTTTAGAGAAATATTTTAACCTTTAAAATGGATTTATCCTTAAATACTTTGACTTACAATTATTAATCAAGCAATATGATTCGGCTTTTTTTTAGTGATTTTCCTTTCCACACATTTAAAAACATGATTTCAACATACATATATACATACATATCTCTATGCTGTTCTCTGATATTCAGAGGTTAGCTTTACAAAGAAATACAAACTACCAGATAATTTTTACTTATTGTTGCCATATCAAACTTCTCCATTTACAGCGATCTTGACATACAACTTGGGCTTCATTGATATCTGCCACACAACGTACACAAGATCTTCTATACTTCATACTCATAATATTTTTCTCATGGAGACACTCCTGAATCTGATCCTTTCATGACTTCCTTGACCTTCCTCTACCTTTGCTTCCTGCCACTTGGGCTAAAAGATTTTCTTAGTAAGCATCTCATCACTCATTCTTTCAACATGGCCAAACCACTAAAGCATATTAGTCTCCACCTTGCTAACAACATTTTGCTTCACATTACACAACTGCAACACATCTTCATTCCTCACATAATCAGAACATGTCTTGCCACAAACCCCACATAAGTAGCATATTTCTCCAGTATACAAACAACTTCTATGTTTCTTCTGTAGTACCCATACAAACAACTTCTATGTCATTCTACTGTCATACATCAGAGTAGGAACAATTACACTTTCATATACAGCCATGTGGGACTCTCTTGAGAACCCATCATTCCTGTGAAACCCTTCCAAAGCAGCCATGTGGGACTCTCTTGAAAACCCATCATTCCTGTGAAACCCTCCCAAAGCAGCCATGATTTTCAATGAAGAATTCACTCACCAACTAATTTCACCATCCAATTTGTTCTCTCTGTCAAACATGCTTCCTAAATACACAAACTAATTCACCTGCTCAATCACTGTGGCATTTAGACATATGTTACATTCAATACTACCAGTTCCTCTCTCAAAAACCATAACTTTTTGTTTTCCCCTGACTTACACTCAGTTTGAATTTCATGCAAACTTTGTACATCCATGACAACATACTCTGCAACTCACTTTTGCTCTCTGCCAACAGGACAGTGTCATTAACATACAGCAATCTGCACACATGGATATCACCGAGACTTAAACCAGTATTATCTATTTTGGCATCACGCATGCACACATCCATAAATATATTAAACTGCCATGGTGACATTACACAACCTTGTCTGACTCGGCCGACCAATAGAAAACCATTTTGATAAAACACCATTTACTCGTACACAAGCGCTACTGCCAGCATACATGGCTTTTACACTGTTAAGTAGATTCTCAGTAACACCATATTCATTCAATACCTTCCACAAAAGTGCCCTATTTACTCAGTCATAAGTTTTTTTCTAAATCTGTGAAGGCAGCAAAACCTTTCTTACCAACAGCCAGATAATTTGCAATCATTATGTGTAATGCAAAAATTTGGTTAGTGCAGCCTTTACCAGGCATAAAACCACTCTGAACATCCCACACTTCCACTGATGTAAGACCTCCTACTTATTCAATAACGACCTTACCAAACACTTTCCCTGGCACACTCAGTAAGCTAATACCACGATAGTTCTTGCAGTCAGTCTGATCACCTTTTCCCTTATGCAAGAAAACAATGATAGCATCCCTCCAATCCCGAGGGGCCATTCCTAACTCCCAGCACAACTGGCAAATTTCAGTTAACCAGTCAATTACAGAGTCACCACCATATTTCAACATCTCAGCAGTTATGCTATCAACTCACGGAGCCTTACCATTTTAAGAGATTTTAGAGCTTTACACGCCTCTTCTCTTGAGATCCTTCCTGTACTTCCATCCTTCACTGTGACGTCATGCTTCTGCCTCTGAATCACCTTTGCTTTCCTGATCTAATAATTCACAAAAGTATTCACCCCATCTTAAAAAAGATCGTGCTTATGTTATCGGTTTGTCCGTCCGTCCGTCTGTACCCACGGTATCTCTGCAACTATTAGTCCAATTTGAAAAATTCTTTTTGCATTCGAAAGCTTGAAATATGCGAATGATGATCCTTTATTTCATTTTTCTTACGATGTACAATTTCGTCGCTAGAGGGCGTAAATGCAGACGATGTCGAATTCAAAAATACGTTTTATTCCACATATTTACCTCTAAACATCCGATTGAAAAAAAAACTTTTACCTTTCGATTCCATTTACGTCAAAGAGTATTTTGGATATAGTTTCTTTTTCAAATCACGCATAGATTTTCCGCTAGGGTGCGTAAAATTAAATTTCATTTTTTCCGATAACTCTTCTTCTAAAACTCCGATTTGAATTTTTTTTTTTCAGCGGATACATCTCCTGATGCACAACCTTTTGAATATAATTTCAAATTTTTGGTAAAGAATACTTTGGCCACCAGGGGGCGTAAGTGTTGATTTTCGCTTCTGATGTATTTGCCATAAAATCTGAGCTTCTAAAATATTGATTGAAAACATTCTTTCGTGGACTGATGCCATTCACATCGATAAACCTTTTGGAAATATTTTCTTCCTAAAATATTTCACACTTTCTCTGCCAGGGGGCATAGATGAATATCTTATTTTTGTCAATATCTCAACTTCTAGGAGTCCGATTTGAAAAATTCCTTCTTTGTTGGATAGTGTTTTCCGTGTGACATGTTTTTCATATAATTTCAAAATTTTCAAGCAATTCATAGACTTTCCGCTAGGGGGTTGTAAAGGTAAATTGCGTTTTCCCCTATATCTCTGCTTCTAAATCTCCGATCTGAAAAATTCTTTCTGCACCGGATACAGCTCCTGATGGGAAATCGTTTGCACATAATTTCTAATTTTTGTAATAAAAAATGGTTTGGCCACCAGGTGGCGTAAGTCCTAATTTCCACTTCTGGTGTATTTGCAGCAAAATATGAGCTTCTAAAATCTCGATTGAAAAAAAGTCTTTTGTGGACCGATACTACTAATGTCGACAAACATTTTAGGAACATTTTCTTCTTGAAATAATGCATGGTTTCTACGCCAGGGCGTAGATGTATATCTTATTTTTGTCAATATCTATGCTTCTAAAAGTCCGATTTGAAAAATTCCTTCTTTGTTGGATAGTTTCCGACGCGAAATGTTTTTCCTATAAATTTAAAATTTTTAAGTAAATCATAGACTTTCCGCTACGGCGCACAATGGTAAATTGCGTTTTCTGCTCCTAAAACTCCAATTTGAAAAATTCTTCCTGTATCGCATACAAGACCTGATGGAAAATATTTTTCACGTAATTTCTAATGTTTGGTAAAGAATGGTTTGGCCACCAGGGGTCATAAGTGTTAATTTCTACTTCTGATGTATTTGTAGCAAAATCTGGGCTCCTGCAAACTCGACTAAAATTTTTTCTCTTGGACCGATACCGCTTATATGGATAAACTTTTTGTGAATACTTTCTTCCTAAAATAATGCATGGTTTTCCCACCAAGCGACGTAAAGACACATCTTATTTTTGTCGATAACTCTGTTTCTAAGAGTTTGTAAGCTCACGATTCTATTTACAGCAATATCTGAGGGATTAAAGACCCAATTGAAAAACTTCTTTCTTCCGTCAGATACTATTGTTTTCCATACCGGTTCCATTGACTTTGAATAGCTTTGATAAATTTTATTTGCGTCAGAATGGATTCAAAAAACGTGCTTATTACACCCGGAAATTCGGTGTCATCTTTCTTGTTAAAATTGTACGGACGGCTTTTTGATTAACACCCAGTTCTTAAGCGATCATTAGCACAGTCGTAGACGATCATTCGCTATGAGCTCACACACTTTTTCAGTGTTCTCAGGATTTTTGGAGGTGGCGGGCCTTCCAACCCAGCGGAGTGTTTCCACAGAGTCTCTTCCTTTGCAGAAACCCTTGAACGACTCGAAAACATATTTCAAGATTATTGACCCCTAGGGACGAATGTAAAATTTAAAAGGTAATGTAAACTATAGAAGAAAAAAATAAAGCATTTTTTCTAGTATAGGGGGATGCATTTTTATTAAAACATTTTTTTCCAATGTAAGTCGCATTTCAACCAAAAATATAAAATAATGAAACAATTTCGGGGGGGCAGGGAATTCGCCCCTCCCAGTAAACTTCTTCCAGCATTGTAAGTGTTTTCCAGTGCGTACTTTCTCAATTTGAAGCAGAATTGGTTATTTGAACTTATTACTCCATTTTTGACATCTAACAACGTGCATGTTCATCAGCTGCCGAAACAGGCTATATGACCCTTTTAACAACTTTCTGATATTTACGGACATGTTCATTCATGTGCTTGACTGCATCGTAGAAGTTGCAGCACCTTTCACATTTCCCTTCACGCGTTACGACAACATTCACTGAACGTGATTGACACTGTTCGTATACACTCGTATATATATACAGATAAAATGCTGTGAACTTTGCTATCCCGCAGACTTAACAGAACTTGATAAAACATTTTATCTTCTTCAAGCTTTTTATCAACTTGACGAAAAATCTAGGTTACCCGAGCCTGTAGCAAGGCTAATCAAGCTAGAAGAAGCTGTAGCTTATTTAAGCCTGGAACCGAGGCCCGAATTTTTGGCTTGAGCCGCACATTGGAAAATTTGCTCTCATTTAAAGGGAGGAATTCTAATGAGCGCCTCCAGAAAAAATTGAGGGGGAGGGGAGGTTTGTCTTACTTCTCCCAAAAGCGGCGCCTATGCTTTTTATGTAAAATTTATGAACATGAGCACAGCGTATTAAAAAATCCGGAAAAGGTTTCATGATTACTAATTTTAGCCTGAGCAGAAGTAGAACTTTATCAACCTGACTTATTACATAAACTTTCTTAATGTGGAAACGGAAGATTGAAACAATGTTGAAAAGCCCTAGAACTGCGAACTTTCGGTTCCTTCCTGAATAAAGGTGGAACATTACCTTTTGACTTGACTTGCTTTGTAAATTTTATGAATATGAATACGACAGACTAAAAATTGTTGAAAAGGTGCAGGACTAGGGCTTTATAATTTATGTTTTTTGAATGAGAACAAGTGGAACATTATCAACTTGACTTGTTATGTAAACCTTGTAAATATGAACACATGGACTAAAAATTGTTTAAAAGGCCTACGTCTATGGTTGTAAATTTTTTGTTTGGGGATGGAGTAAAGGTAGCGTATAATTGACTCGAACTGCTATCAAACTTTTTTAATATGAGCACGGTAGACATAAGCTTGCTAAAAAAGCGCCGGCCGAGGCCTTTATAATTAATGTTTTTGAAACAGTACAAGTGGAACATTATCATTTTGACTTGTTATGTAAATCTTATAAATATTAGCACAACAAATTAAAATTGCTAAAAAGATCTAGGTTTAGGCTTATGGCCGTATTTAATCTATTTTATTTTATTTATTTCTTTTTATTTATTTTTTTTTTTTTTGGAATTGAGTAAAGGTGGAGTATAATTTACTTGAATTTTCATTGTGGAATAACTTTTTTACGGGTCTTATAGAGGTTATTTTTAATGAAAGTTGGTTGTCAAATTTTCGAACTAAAGCCTAGTTCGTCATCAGGACTATGTCACTGGAGTAGTTGCTGCCACTCAATTGGAAGAGTCCATCCGCAATTATCGTTAATTGTGGTACTTCTTCTTCTTCTTGCTATTTCGATCCCTTCTTCTAGTTTCCTCTTTACTAAGTTTGACTGGTGGGCGATTATTTTCACTGAGTCCCAATTTATGGAGTGTCCACTTGCTTGTATATGTCTGTCTAGCCCTGTTTTGTTCCCAATGTTCCTAATAGCTGCTTGGTGTTCTTTCATTCGGACCTTAATACTTCTCCCTGTTTCTCCTATATAGCTGAGTCCGCAGTTACAGTCGATGCAGTAAATTACTCCTTCCTGCAATTGGATGTCCAATTCTTTCTGCTTTAAAGCTGGCAGGAATTTCTTTATTTTGTTATTAAGATCTGGAGCTAGCCTGATATTATATTTTGTTCCGATCCTTTTCAGTTTCTCGAAAAGTCCCTTGTGGTATGTAATTTTGCTGGTGAATTTGAAGTTGGTTTTTTCCTGCTTCTTTTTTGGCACTTGTTTAAATATTTTCTCAACATATGGGGAGGGGTAATTGTTTTCTGCCAATATTTCCTTTAATTCTTCTTTGTGAAGATCTTTTTGAGTAGCTGAAGAGACCAGGATTTCAATTTTTTCCAAAAATTGTCTCGCCTTATTCGATTTAATATAATCAGGGTGGAATGAGCAGAAGTCTAACATCTTCCCTGTGTTGGTGGGTTTTCTAAAAAGCTGAGTGAATATTTTCCCTTCTCATGAGGTCAAGGTTAAATCTAGGTAATTGATGCTATGGTCTTTTTCCTGTTCCAGGGTGTACTGCAAGGTATTCTCTAGTAAGTTAAATTCTTCCAGAATCTGAGAGGGTAGAGATTGGTCCACAGTATCTACTATAATTAGGACATCATCCATGTACCTTACATAGAGAGCAAACAAGGAGGGTTGTATAAGGATTTTTGCCTCTAGTTTACTTATATAATAATTTGCTAGCAGAGGTGCTAGTGGAGAACCCATTGCAAGTCCTGAAGTTTGCCTGTAATATTTCTTTCCAAACTGGAAGAAATTATTCTTGAAGGAAAATAGGAGCAGTTCATATATGCCAAGTAGTATTTCTCTATTGTGATTATGGAATACTATTTTTTCCGCAAGGTCATCTGCAATGAATTCCAGTAGGAGGTCCAGGTTAATGTTGGTATACATAGAGACTATATCCAGGCTTGCCATTACTGGATGAATTAATTCTGGCAAGTTGTCCAGTTTTCCTTTTCGCTGCATGGAATTTTTTAGTAGGTAGGGAGGAGAAGGGAAAATATCTCTGAGGTGACCAAGCAAATAATAATTAATGTTGGAGAGTGGCGAATTTCTAGTGTCTATTACAGGTCTTACTGGATGGCCTTCTTTGTGAACTTTTATCGTACCATAGATCTGTGGAATTCTTGACTGGATTTTGGAGAAGTTTTTGAAGAGTTCATTAAGCTGTTTTTTATTTCTTAAAGAGCTGATTAATTTCTTTGTTGGAGAGTGGCGAGTAAAGAGGAAACTAGAAGAAGGGATCTAAATAGCAAAAAGAAGAAGTACCACAATTAACGATAATTGCGGATGGACTCTTCCAATTGAGTGGCAGCAACTACTCCAGTGACATAGTCCTGATGACGAACTAGGCTTTAGTTCGAAAATTTGACAACCAACTTTCATTAAAAATAACCTCTATAAGACCCGTAAAAAAGTTATTCCACAATCACTATGAATAGAGGTGCCATAAATGCATTTACAACTTGAATTTTCATGTAAAATTTTAGAATATGAGCACAATAGACTAAAATTCGCTAAAAAGGCGCCGGCATAGGAATTATAAATGATGTTTTTGAACAAATACAAGTGGAACATTTTCATCTCGATTTACTATGTAAACTTGATAAATATGAGCATGCCGCCCCGGTGGCGCAGTGGTCTAAGCGATGGCCTCTGATCATTCGTCCGAACGGGGTCCGGGTTCTAATCCCGGTGAGGCATGGATGTTGTGTTTGTCTTACGGCACTGGCTCTCCCCCTTCCCTGGAACCAGTGACCCTAAATTAGGGACAGGCGACTGCTTATAGCCCATTGACTTGCTCACGGTGGTCGTTAAACCTCCAATCAAAAAAAAAAAAAAAAATATGAGCACAACAGATTGCAAATTACTGAAAAGGCATAAGCCTAAGGCAGCTTTTTTTTTTTTTTTTTTACGTAAAGGTAGAGTATAATTGACATGAATTGTCATGTAAACTTTTAGAATATGTGCACAGTAGACTAAAAAATCGCTGAAAAGATGTTGACCTAGGCCTAATAATTAATGGTTTTTGAATTAGTACAAATGGTACATTCCTCCCTTTACTTGTTATGTAAACCTTATAAATATGAGCTTAACGAATTAAAGCTTTCTAAAAAGGCCTAGGCCTAAGGCTGTTACATTTCCGTTTTGTGATTGATTAAAGGTGGAGCATAAATGATTTAAATTGTCATGTAATGTTTTTCAATATCAGCACGGTAGATTAAAAGTTGCTAAAAAGGCGCCAGCTTAGGCCTCATAATTACTGTGTTTTGAATAAGTACAAGTGGAACATTAGCACTTTGACTTGTTATGTAAACCTTATAACTATGAACACGGTAGACAAAGTTTTTTTAAAGGCCTTGGCCTAGGGCCGTAAAATTTTTGTTCTTGATTTGCGTTAAGGTGCAATATAATTTACTTGAGTTGTTATGCAAACTTTTTGAATGTGAGCTCGGCAGCATAAAAACTTCTAAAAAGACGCCCGCCTAGGCCTTATAATTACTGTTTTTTTAAAGGCACCGGCTGACATAAGGCTTTGACACCTTCCAAATACTGTTTTCGGTGTAATTTAGAGCACCATGAGATAGTATACCAAATTTGGTGGTTCTAAATTGAAAACTGTAGATTTTACGAAAATTTTGTATGGGACCCTGAACCCCGACCGCTTCTTCAAACCGTCTACGGTTTAACTTACAACACCAGTTTTCAATTTAGTATACCAAATTTGGTGGTTCTAAATTGAAAACTGTAGATTTTACGAAAATTTTGTATGGGCCTTGACCCCGGGCCCCGACCGCTTCCTCAAACCGTCTACGGTTTAACTTAGAAGCACACCAGTTTTCAATTTAGTATACCAAATTTGGTGGTTCTAAATTGAAAACTGTAGATTTTATGAAAATTTTGTATTGGGGCCCCTTGACCCCGGGCCCCGATCCCTTCCAAAAAGGGTTTACGGTCTAACTTAGAGTACCATGAGGTAGTATACCAAATTTGGTGGTTCTCAATTGAAAACTGTAGATTTTACGAAAATGTTGTATGGGGCCCCCTTGACCTCAGGCCCCGATCCCTTCCAAAGAGGGTTTACGGTCTAACTTAGAGTACCATGAGGTAGTGTACTAAATTTGGTGGTTCTAAATTGAAAACTGTAGATTTTACGAAAGTTTTGTATGAGGGCCCCTTGACCCCAGGCCCTGACTGCTTCCTCAAACTGTCTACGGTTTAACTTACAGCACCAGTTTTCAATTTAGTATATCAAATTTAGTGGTTCTAAATTGAAAACTGTAGATTTTATGAAAATTTTGTATTGGGGCCCCTTGACCCCGGGCCCCGATCCCTTCCAAAAAGGGTTTACGGTCTAACTTAGAGTACCATGAGGTAGTGTACTAAATTTGGTGGTTTTAAATTGAAAACTGTAGATTTTACAAAAATTTTGTATGGGGGGCCTCTTTGACCTCGGCCTCGAGACTTTCCTCAAACCGTCTATGGGCTAACTTAGAGCATCATGAGATAGTATACCAAATTTGGTGGTTCTTAATTGAAAACTGTAGAATTTATGAAAATTTTGTATGGGGCTCCCTTGACCCCGTGTCCCGATCGCTTCCAAAAATCATCTACAGTCTAACTTAGTGTACCATGTCGTAGTACATCAAATTTGGTTCTAAACTGAAAACTGTAGATTTTACGAAAATTTTGTATGTGGGCCCCTTGACCCCGGGTCTCGACCTCTTCCAAAATCTGTCTACGGTCTAACTTAGAGTACTATGAGACTGTACACCAAATTTGGTGGTTCTAAACTGAAAACTGTAATGCCGCACAATTTTTGTTTTTCTGCCGTTAAAAACCGTCGTACAAACTTTCTGATATTACTTGATCCTTGACATACAGCGCCGACTGCTGATGGGGAAACAAAATAGAAACGAGATGTCGGTGTTTTGTCCTGTCGGTGTTTTGTCTTGTCGGTGTTTTGTCCTGTCGGTATTTTGTCCTGTCAGTGTTTTGTCCTGTCAGTGTTTTGGTTGTCAATTTTGGTTGTCAGTGTTTTAGTTGTCAGTGTTTTGGGTGTCGGTGTTTTGACCGGCACCCTACTCAAGGGTCATTCCATCAAACATTTACCCAATGTACGAGATCCGATCAAAAAATTATAAGACTAGGCCGATATACCACAAAGTACTTATGTTATTTAAGTCTAGCTATGATCTCCCTCAAAGTAGTCTCCTTGGGCAATAACACACCGCTGCCAGCATTTTTGCCACTGTTGGAACGCTCCCTGGAAGTCCTGTTCGTGAATCGTGTCAAGCACTGTCTGCGATTCACGCTGGATCTTGTCCACGGTTTCAAAACAGCGATCCTTGAGCTTCAGCTTCATCTTCAGGAACAGAAAGATGTCACAGGGGGACAAATCCGGTGAGTAAGGCAGGTGAGGAAAGGTAGTCATGCTGTTCCAGCTGCAAAACTGGTGTGTTGCTAACGGTCTGTGTGCTGCTGCATTGTCGTGATGGAGCAGGAAATCGTTCCTATGCCACATTTCAGGTCGTTTGCGGCAAATGTTCTCCCTAAGATGCCACAGAACATCGCAGTAATAAAAGGGTGGTGACAGTCTGGCCTGGGGGATGAATTCACGGTACACAACCCCATGAATGTCGAAGAACACAATGAGCATGCTTTTGGTTGCACTATGGACCTGTCGGGCCTTCTTTGGTCGTGGAGATGCAAGGTTCTTTCACTATGACGACTGTTGTTTGGTCTCCAGGTCGTAACCGTAGACCCAAGTCTCGTCCCCAGTGATGAATCGCGACAGGAACGTTGGTTCATTCACCACCTGCTGACGAAGATCTTGACAGAGTTCGACACAGAGCACCTTCTGCTCGGGGTTAAGAATCTTTGCAGCAATGTGGTGCATGTTCAGAACCAACATCAGAATTTCTTGTACTGTTCTGTATGACACATTTTTTTTTTTTTTTTTTTGATTCGAGGTTTAACGACCACCATGAGCAACTCAATGGGCTATAAGCAGTCACCCGTCCCTAATTTAGGGTCACTGGTTCCAGGGAAGGGAGAGAGCCAGTGCCGTAAGACAAACACAACATCCATGCCTCACCGGGATTCGAACCCGGACTCCTTTCGGACGACACATTGGCAATGGTAGCAATGTGTTGAATGGTTCTCCGACGATCCTCATGCACCAGTTCCCTAATTTTGTCCACATTTTTGGGGGTTTTGCTCGTGGACCGTCGCCCTGACCTCTCACCATCTTCCAGTGCTGTTCTGCCACTCTTGAAGCACGAGTGTCACTCAAAACACCTCGCACGACTCATTGCTATCCTGCCGCAACATTTCATGCGTCTCCGTTCCCGATTTGCCGAGTTTGACGCAGAATTTGGTGTTCGCTCGCTGCTCTAGTTTGCAGACCATACCGAAATCGCAGCTATGTTCTGCACGTGGTTACCAAATATCGTGTAGCACAGCTCCCGATGCTCAAAGAATGACACCACTCGGCACAAGGACTCATGAAGGTAACTGCCCTCAACCACTGCTCGCACATCCTCGTACTGCCATCTGTTGGCGCGCTACGTACCTAGTCTCGGAACTTTTTGATCGCACTACATATGGCAGTCAAAAAGAAAAGCCGGGATTACAGTAACTGTATCTGAATCTCACTTTACTAATGAACTCCATCATGAACTGATGGCTGACCATGAAAGTATAAATATGCCCTTTAAAATGGTTATCCTCCTCTTTGATAATGCCTCTGGGCACCAAATATGCATCATCATGTTTTTTGATGAAAACATGAATGTCATGTTCCTGCCACCATGCACAATGTCCATTAACCAGCATATGAATCAGGATGTCATTGTAACTTTTGAAAATTTTATCTCCAGAGAACATTTACTCAGATGATTAATGATACAATGACAAACAACAACTTCATGTTTAAAAAATTTGCAAGAACTTTAATATAAAAAAAATTATTGACAACATTTCCAATGCCGTCAATAATATATTAGTATTATGTTTCAGTATTTCAATACTAAAACTTCTGTTTTATTATTGCATGGAGGGAGCTTGGGAAAAGATCTGGCCTCAAGCCACTGACTCTTAGGACTTTAGATCCTGAAGCTGAGCTTTCAAATTTAAGACATAGCACTGTTCACATTTGGATTTGAAGACATAGATGAGGCCAATGTGAATGTGTGAGAGGGGGAGCTCACCCATGAAGATCTCAAACTAAAGGAAGACTTCAATGAAGAAGCCCATGATCCCTCTGCTAGCGAATCTGTTAAACAATTTTCAACAAAGAAAATGGATGAATTTCCTTTTTAAGCACATTAACACTGTCATTAGCATCATTGGCAATAATTACCCTCACAGCAAGAGAAGTGCCACAGTTGCTAGAGAGACTCAGGAGTCTTTGGCTTGTTACAAAGAATCCCAGCGGTGAGAAAATATGCTGCCTATCAATTTTCTTTTCACCATTTTTCTTCAACAGAGCTGAAAATTGTGTCCACCAAACGTGGGTCTCAAGGGAGTGAGAAAATGATGATTCAGACTCACCTGTACCAATTGATTAAATCAATTGCCATATCAATGTACTAATTGAAGAAAAAAATGAGCAGATGCATTTCTTTACAAATTTTGGATATACCTTTTTCTTTTTTTTTTTAATTCGTCCCTATTTTACACATGTTAGAAAAACACATACTTAGACTTTACTCACAAATCAAAATGACATTCAGTTGAAAAATTCTTATTTTCCTTTTTCTCTGAGTTCAGTTTATTTGCAGATGCTTTTCGCCACTTTTTGACTGTCAAGGCTTGTTCTCAACACTTTGAATTCAGTTCATAAGTTCTAGTGATCTATTATTTGACTTATGAACTGAACTCAAAGCATCAAGAACAGATGTTAACAGACAATGAAAGGCCACAAGCCTGTGCTAATTGAAATAAGTTTCATTGTGAAGTTTAAAATAAGTCTTGTAACAAATTTTGTTGACCCTTAAGGGTCAATAAAACTTATGAACTGAATTCAAAGCATTAAAAAGCTTACACCGTCTTTGCACGATATGTTTAATTTAAAAAACAACAAATATTTACATACAAATTTTGAAGATGACAAGGATGGTGAGTCAGATAAAATCCGAAAACTTGAAATTTTTCATCGTCCTGGAGCGGGACTCGAACCCGCGTCTCCCAGAAAACGCCCGGGTATGCATACACGGGCGTTTTCTGGGAGACGCGGGTTCGAGTCCCGCTCCAGGACGATGAAAAATTTCAAGTTTTCGGATTTTATCTGACTCACCATCCTTGTTGTCACATTTACGCCAAAAATTGGATTGTCATCTTCAAAATTTGTATTATATGGCGTAATCCCATATTTCTTTCATGATCTTTCACGAAATATTTACATATTTAAAAGATTAAAAGACCCATTAGTAGCAACTATGTGTAGATCCCACATAGTTGCTTACGTGTTCACCACTGGAAACATCTATTAATGGTATATTACACTGAAGAGCAACTGAATTAGAGATACCTGTCTAGCAACGTTTAGCACCATACTCGTTGCATATAACCAAAAGTTTATACATCGAAGCCTTCGAAGACGGATGCTGTAACGATAATTCCCCAACTGAATTACATAGGATTTGGAAAACTCATTTCAGCTACAAACTTACATAACATTTCTTGTTAAATATGCGAATTATAACAAATACATGTATTTCGTATGTTTCACACCCTGTTTATCATATTCCCACATGGACCTCATCTGATTTGTGATTTAGCAATGAAATGATGGCAACAGAGTGACACCCTTGTGACGCTAGTCCATACCTTGTACGTCATTATATTCGGACATATATATAGGAGCACATGTGCAGCAGCAGCTCTCCTCCATCTGAAGACGGGTCGATTGTCGACCCGAAAGTACTAATGGGTCTTTTAATCTTTTAAATATGTAAATATTTGTCGTTTTTTAAATTAAACATATCGTGCAAAGATGGTGTAAGCTTTTTAATGTATTGTATGTGCACGACATCTTCATTTATACTATGAATTCAAAGCATTGAGAACAGGCTTTGACAGTCAACAAAAGGCCAGAAACTTTGCAAATAAACAAAAAGAGAAAAAGACGATTTCTTCAGCATAATATAATTATCCAAATTAAAATTAAAAAATCAACTCACTTTACACAGAAATTTCTCAGAACCAATTAACTGCATAATATGAGGGCAGATATGTAATGAAAAGTTTATTTAATTTCTCTTTCTTAAGCTTAGAATATTTTTTAGTTCTTTACAAAAGATAGTCTTTTTTTTCCTTAATTATGTGTTTTTCCTCCTCACTTCCCAGGGCAGACTGGAAACTTGTGTGGCAGACTCTCAAAAATGTTGGGAGAACATCAGACAATTTTATTTTAATTTTAGTGTATCTTTCATTTTCTGTGATTTCATTTTATTCTATTTTATTTTACTTTACTTTATTTTATTTTATTTTATTTTATTTTATTTTATTTTATTTATGTGGTCTTATTCCTTATCATGTTTGATGCTTTTCATTAGGGAGCTTGCTCCCTTTTTCTTGACTTCTTTTTTTCATTCTTTTCTGCCTTGTGCACTGAGTTAGCATTCCAATTTCAAGTTTGTGCATGCCAAGCTATATGCCTGCCAGTTCTTTTTCGTGTTTTTCGTTGCTAGAATTAACATTTTTCTTGAGTGTCTTGTGTACTCCCAAGACTATTCTATGTGTAGATTAATAAGGTATTTTTACTGAGTTGCTGGTCAATCTGAATGGCCAGTCAGTCACTTCAGGTTAATGTGAGCATATGGTCTTCGGAATTCACCTTTGGCTAGACTTCTTACGGTATGGCCTGTTTAACACTAACTTTGAAGTCAACAGCAACGTTTATCAGAAAACTCTAAAGTCATACCACCCATTGATACATCATTTAGATTAAGTGCGATTGTCTCATCATATCACTTATATTATGACTACACTCATGGACAATGAAATTTGCACACCTAGAAGAAAACACGCTATAACCACGAAACTTTGCAAATAGCTAGAGCGCGTACTAGTATGCAAAAGATCCACGTTTGGTGCGAGTGCGCCTGACCACACACCCTGTGGTGGCGCTACAAGCACGAACCGGTAGCCTTATAAACCGGCATGTAGTCGATGCCCCATGAAAGCGAAAAGCACCGGCTGACGCAAGCAAGAGTACAGAGTGACAAGAATGCTGGGTAGATGCCAGAGACGTCAATTTACACAACTTACAGACTTTGAGGGAGGACTGATCATAGGGCTGAATACCGCAGGGTGGTCGGCGTGCCGTATAGCTCACCACATGGATCGTTCTGACCATACCGTCTGACTGTGTTGGGAGTAGCGAACACGTGACGGCACTGCCACATGGCGGGACAGCTCTGGACGGACCAGGGGAACCACTGGTACAGAGAGAATCGACGGATCGTGCACCAGCATGAACAGATCTCACGAGGACCCGGTCCACTATACAAGCAGATGTAGCAGCTCCTGTGTGCCCATGAACCATTTCCCGATGCTTCGCAGAAGCGAATTTGCGATTCCAGAGCCCTTTACCCACGTGGGCTGCCATTAACACCAGAACATCGCCAGCTCCATGCGCTGTGGTACCAGGCCAGAGTGACATGAAATGCCACAGACTGGTGACGTGTGGTGTTTAGCAATGAGGGCCGCTTCATTTTGGTGACAGATGATCATCGTGTCCAAGTGTGAAGGTCCCTGGGTCAACGGCATAATCCCAACCTCCCTATCGAGCGCCATACTTCCCCAACTGCAGGCACTATGGTCTGAGAAGCCATTGCCTACAATAGCTGATCAGCTCTAGTAGTGGTACAAGGATCATTGGCAGGCCAGCGATATGTGGATGAGATCCTATGGCTCCATGTGCTCCAATTCCTGGCCGGGATTCTAGGTGCGCTATACCAGCAGGATAATGCGTGCCCGCACACAGCTCGGGTTGCCCAGGACTGCATACATCATGTCCAGATACTTCCATGGCCTGCCCGCTCCCCAGACATGTCCCCTATCAAGCATGTGTGGGAGCAGTTGAAATGTCGGCTACTGCCGTGCCGCACTATCCGGGATTTGGAGCACACCATCCAACACATGTGGGCCAGCCTGCCACAGGACAACATCAGGCCTCTGTTCGCCTCCATGCCGGACCGTATTGCATCATGCATCGCCACACAAGGTGGTGCAACGCGCTATTGAAGATGACCAGACTGTGTGCCACATATCCCTCTGTAATTGTCCTGCAGCTCTGTTTTTACCATCATGTGTATCATTCATCTGTATCATTACGTCAATAAAATTTCAGTTGAATCCTATGCTTCCTTCTTGGTGTGCAAACTTCATTGTCCACGAGTGTATTTATTATAAAATGCAACAAAGTAGGAAAAATTAATTAAACTCATTGCACTTTGCTACATACCTTCTCTAAGTCAGTCATCTATACAAAATAATACAACCCAAAACATAAATGGTAAAGAGCTAACTAAGTAAATATGAGGGAAATCTTACCTTCAGTGGTTCTGAGTTTTGTGCAGATGACATCACATCTTTCCCATAAGTTTGCTCCTTCTGCAACAGCAACTGGGTTCTAAAAACAACCTTGAGTTACTCAAAATAAAATCAATTATCATTATTCACATATAATAGTGTCAGTAAGAAGTGGTTAATTCATTTATGGGGGAAATAAACAAAAACAGTGAAATTTTTCAGCATATCAGTACTTAGTGCTTTGTTTTTCAAGAGAAAAAGTGCTGTAACTCTTAAACATAAGTTGTTGTAAAAGGGGTAGGGATTGTTGACATAATGAAAAAGCAATTCAATTTCTTGAACATTGTTCTTTTTTTTTTTTTTTTAGTCTTATTTTTGCATGGTACAAAGTGCAAAGACAATTTTTATGATCATACTATTCTAAATTGTTATATTAAAAATATAATGTTCTGTAGCAGTTTTATAATATGAGGGCTGTACCAAAAGTAATGCAAAAGTGGGCATAACTTTTTTATTAACTGAGAGGTTGTTAAAATGCACATACAGGTAGAGCAACTCTTCCTCTATAGTAACCCTTCTTCTTCATTGTGGGTAAATAAATGGATTCCAAGAAGAAGTAATGTGCCGTCATTGAGTTCTTGATGAAGGAAGTGTGAAGGCCGTCCGACATCCACAGAAAGCTGCAGAATGTTTACGGAGATAACACCATTCACAGGCGCCAACTACGGGGGTGCTCAGGGGCTTGAGCACCCCTTGAAATCATTTAGGAGTGCTCCGCACCCCTCCGATTTTTTGTTATATGTACTGGATTCATACTTAAATATTTAGTTCCACTTTACATAAAATTAAATAAGATAATCGGAATATCGCACAAATATTTGGTTTCTATAAAAAAAACAATAACTTCAAAAAATCGATGTTTTAACTACCGATACCGAATAAACACTTAAGAAATAAGACAGCCAAGCAAGCGAGAAATTGGGGGTGTGGGATGTGGTTTGTATCCTACCTTCCTAATTGTTTAAAGCTACCAATTTTTTTTTTCACAATCATGTTCCTTGCACATGAGTAAGTTTTCAGCAGCTCACCATGCACGCATTGAGCTTTGGTAGGGTCATAAAGCCATAAATGTCAGAGCGGGTATAAAGAATGACCATCCGAGAGCACAAGACACACAGTGAGACTGTGAATGAGCTTTTCTTGCTCAAAGGATAATTTTTTTTTATTTTTGCTGTTGTTGTTGCAGTTATTGTTTGTTTGTTTGACATAATTACATAATTCTGTTAAGGCTTTTTTTTTCTCTCTAGCTTTATAAAACATAAAATGTATAAGCAGTCACCAATAGTAACAATCCACGAAGGGGCAATATGCCAAATCGATAACAACCAGTTCACATGGACTGCAAGATGAATGATGGCGAGGTGGGGGTGGAGATTTCCAAGATACACTTGTTGATCAAAGCAAAAATTTCACTGTTATATACGCTGTGTTATACGCTAATTGCTAACAATAACAAGTAAGGAAAATGATACAGTGCAATGATTATGAAGTGTGTTCCATTCCAACACTGAACATGTCAGTTTGTTTGCTACAGCTAGAGCGAGCTCCTCAAAGGTATTGCTATTAGCCTACTGTCTCTTTTGACTAATGATATTATACTGCCAATCTCAGACTTTTTCAACAGGTTTGGTTTTCTGGTAGTAGTTCCCAACAAAATGCTCAAATTTTGTCCAAAAGCAAAACATTTATAGGAGCTCTTGTGCGCACATTACAGAAAATTAAATCGGAAGAATTAAAACGGGGTTCAAGAATTTGGTTGTTATAAAAAAATGTAATATCTTTATCATGAAATCATGTATGGGTTTGTTTGCATTTACACTGAAGACAAGGTCCATTTAAACATCTAAAATTTCAACACCGGAAACGGTGCCTGCCTTTTGAATTTCAGCACCCCTCGAAATTTTCAGAAGTCAGTGCCTATGACACCATTGACAAGAGCAATGTGCACAGATGGATGAAGAAGTTTAAAGAAGAGGAAACCTGCATTGAAGACAAACCAAGCCGTGGGAGACCATATTTGCGACCACTGATAGGAATCATCAGAGAGTGGATGAATTGATTCACGTGGAGAGATGAGCTACAATCTGTGAGCTTGTAGCACAAATGTACTGTGATCACAATGTCATACGGAAGATGGTGGAAGACTTAGGGTACTGGAAAGTGTGTGCAAAGTGGATACCTTGGCAGTTGACACCCAATTTGAATGAGAGAAGGGTGGAAGTCTGCTCTGATCTGCTGGAAGCATTTAAAGCTAAAGAAGACACATTTTTTTTTCCAACCTGGTGACAGGAAATGAAACATGGGCATACCTTTATGATGCAGAAATTAAGAATCAATCCATGGAATGGCGTCACACCTTTTCACCAAGGACTAAGAAATTCAAGAGCCAGCAATCAGCACAGAAAGTCGTGGTGACTGTATTTTTGGAAGACAGGGGTGTCATTCTTCTTGATTTTCTGGAACGTGGCAGTACCGTGACCAGCGAGCAGCACCTTGAAACACTCAAGAAACTTAGAGAAGCCATAAGGAGGGAGAAACCGAACAAGAATCTGAAAAGGATCCCATTCACCATGACAATGCGAGACCACACACATCTGTGTAAAAAAATCAGGCGATCAGCAAATTAGGCTGGTTGGTGGTCCCCCATTCACCCTACAGCCCAGATCTGGTGCCCTCAGACTTCCACTTGTTCGGTCCAATGAAGGACAGTCTCCGGGGACAACAATTTGATGACACAAATGAGGTCAAAGTGGCTGTGAAGAAGTGGGTACAACAGTCCACACCTGAATTTTTTCAAAGAGGATTCAAGAGTTGGGTTCAACGATGGCGCAAATGCAATGCTTACGATGGAGACTATGTTGAGTAGTACCTTTGTATAGGGAAGGAACTACTCTACCAACAAGTGCAAGTTGAATGACCTCTATCAGTTAATAAAAAGTTATGCCCACTTTCGCATTACTTTTGGTACAACCCTCATACATCGTAAATGCCGAAATTAAAATTTCTCTCAAGCTTATACAAAAATAAGAGTTAAATTTGCCCTAAGGATTACATTACATTGAGGAACAGAACATAAGTGCATTTTGATCGTAAAATATAGCCCAAATATTTTTCAACTTGCTTTTGCATCCACAGCTGAATGGTGTCCTCACAGTATTAGTTGGATCAGGTGACACTTTTTTGTAAGATCAAACTAGAATGGAGGAGGCGAAACAATTTTTATGAATAATAATGATGTTACTGTTGTGATTGAAGAAGACGACCCAGCGGGATTTAACATCAATTTCATCTGAGAAAATCGCTTTTTACATTCACTAGAAGATACAGCAATGGTTCGCAAAGTTTGCTTCAACTGTAAAAGTTGCTTTGGTTTTTCTGTTCCTTGAAGTAGCAGGCATTCTCTAAAATCTTGCACATTGAGTTGAAACCTATTAGAAAATTTCCTGCTTTCTTCTTCACTATATACTATAGTATATTTATTTCCCTTCACATTTTTTGTGTCTAACAATTTGGAACAGCTTGGCAGATCAACATCTCTACTGGAAAGCATCCTATTCTCAGTAGAGCTTTTGAAACTCGTAAAACGCATTTGGGCAGATTTGTGGTTCATCTATCCTATTTTTTCTATGTAAAGAAACATCTACAAACAGAAGACTATCAGCTTCTCAGGTGATTTTCGATAAAATGGACCTGAAGTACGAGTATTTCACCTCGATTCAAAATTGTTTACAAGGCCGATAGTTTTGTCAGATGCTTTGTTTAACTGAATGCTCCTTCCTGGTAGATCTAAGCTCAATTCAGATAATTCTTGGGGGAATCACACATTAGTCCAAAATCTAAAATGAACTCTACAGATTTAATTTTTCCAAGCAATTTTTTGTAAATGCACCTCTCTTTTTGGGGCACCAACGATTTACACTACTTGAAGCACCAATGATATGCATTGCTTGAAGCACCAGTGATTTACATTGCTTGAAGCACCAATGATTTACACTGCTTGACTTACAAAATTGCCAGGCATTGAGATGACTGCTACTCACTGCAGCACATCACTGTGTAAGGTTGAAGTGGTGCTGCACCAGATATGTATGGTGGAATGAATGGAACCACATTATATTCAGTGAAAATCTCACTCCTGTCTCAGTGCAAACAATCACCGATTGAGCGTGGAGTTGACATGGTCACCGCACTGATCTTGCTGCCATTCGTGAGCATCATATATCTCCTCAGCCTGGTGCTATGGTTAGAGCACAATCAGTTTCAAAAGACATTCACAGCTAGTAATCATGGTAAGTAAGATGACAATATGACGATACATCAATGAAGTGATTCAGCCTGTTTTGTTGCCATACCTCAGTGGTATCCCCAATGCCCAATTTTAATAAGATAATGCCCATCCACACACTGAAAACATCAACAGACAGTGCCTGCAAGATGTCCAAGTACTCCGCCCTGAGCAGCACAATTCCCGGACGTCTCCCCAATACAAAACATGTGGAACATCATTGGCAGACAACTTAATGCTTCTGCACAACCACTTCATAATGTCGATGAATTGTGGAAACACATGGTCAGTTATATCTCAGGACACCATCCAGTGACTTTTCTACTTGATGTCACACTATGTTGGTGAATGTACAGCCCAGCATGCAGAAACAAGACCTACTGACTCAGGCCACATTAATTGTCTACTCGCTCATTGCATCCATGTAATCCCTCAGAAATTAAATAACTTCTTTCCCATCTACTTGTCTACATATGTGGTAAGTTTCATCTCATTTGGTGCATCCCTTCATAGTGTAGCATTTTGTACATCAACAGTTTATAATCATGCAAACACAGTAACAGACCAGAAGCTAGATTCAACCCATTTTATACACATAATTCTCCCATTTTTGTTAAATCTGCATGTCGAGTATAGTTGCACACAATTGCAGCGCTTGCAGTTTTTGCAGCACAACATATGAGTACAGTTTGTTTAGAAAACTTCTGAATCTGTTAGATCCTGCTATGTCTTTTATGGAATCATGTACTGCCAACTCTAGTCTGTCATTAGCACAGAGTTACACAATAACAAAAGCAATTTTATCTTACACAAATACCACAGCTGCTCCATCACAAGTTAGTGATATTAAATTCACTGTGAAAAATTATTCTGTCACCCCAAGAGTTTCAAGATGTGAAATCAAAACAGTGAATATTCCATTGGCTGTATGAACATCTAAGTCTATTGAGTCAATGAATTAGTTTATAAGTTCTGTTTGAGTGAACTGTTAAAGAGACATTTTAGCAATCACTGTTAGTGTTAATTTTTTGCTGAGCATAGTGGATTCATCAACTATCAATGATATTTTACTTCTTTGAATCAACAATTTTTTTTAGCATTATACAGTATTTCTCATTTCATTTCTGATGTAGTTCACTATATTGATTCAAGCATCTTTTTTTTAAATGTAGAATGCAGCCTATATGTCAACTTCATTTATTTGAATTTAATTTTTTTTTTTTTTTTTGCCATCTTCTAAGCTGTGCAAAATGTTTTAGCAGTTACATCCTTTTGATGAGACATTGATTTCAGGAGTTTCCATTTCCTCTTTCTTTGCCTCTTCAGTAAATTTTACTGCAGCTTTAAGGTATGAGCTTTCTTTGTGATCAAAGATGTTTTTAATGGTAAGCTGTTGCTTTTCAGCTTTAAGGTATGAGCTTTCTTTGTGATCAAAGATGTTTTTAATGGTAAGCTGTTGCTTTTCAGCTTTAAGGCATGAGCTTTCTTTATGATCAAATATTTTTTTATAATGGGGTTAGCTGTTGCTTTTCATTTTCACCATAAAATGTTATGATGCAATTTTCCCACTCTTTATAATTTTCATTCCCACACTTTTTTGACACCTAAGTAGCTTTCTTGCAGGTTGAACAGCCAAGTTTTCTATCTTTGATGAAATGCCAGTCATTTTTTTAAAGAAATTCAGAGTTTTTTTGTTGTTCTTGAGGGAGGTGGGGAGGTTGAAGACTAATAACTAGGTCACTTACTTCTCTCTTAGTAGTGAAGTTCAGAGTTGAAGAATCTAATGATAGGGTAGGAACAAAATCTTTTTCACTACACAGGCTTACCAGAATTTTGCTGCTTTCAAAAACTGATTAAGAATGAAAAATAGAACTTGAGTGGCTTGCATTCTATTTTTTAACAGTGTTGGCTGTGTGACATTATTAGTCAGATCTTCATTTAACTCAAAACAATAATTTGTAAAAGTGTTGATATGCTTGCAACTAAATGAGGCAGTAATTCAATTTCATCTTTAGTTGTCTCTTTTTTTCTTTTTTTTTTTTTTTGAGCTGCATGTGCACTATTGCTATGGGTTATGTTCAGTAAAAGTAACATGGGTCATAAACATTTTGCTCCTGTCATGTACAATATTTTTGAAATGCTATTTTCACTGACTTTCCCATTACATTTAACTTCTTCCATCTCTCCCTCTCACACACATTATGGTTATTACATTGTAGTAGAACTCACATATAATGAGCCAATGTTTAGCAAGATTTAATGAGCAAAATAGGAGCTTTTGTTTGGCATAATATAATGCTTACTGAAAGCTAATTTGATAGTTTTTTAACGAACAAAATTTAATGAAATACCCGGACTAAACATGGGAGAAAAACTATATGATAGCTTTTAACAAGCAAAGTAACAAAATTTAATGAAATTCCATAATTAAAGAGGAAAAGAAAACATGCTGGGTTCTGCCCTGGAATTAAGGAATAGAAATGGAGGCATACAGGACGATATTGCAATAGTGCAGTGGAATTTTGGTGTGATAGTGGAATAATAAGATAGAAAAGCAATGGAAAACGAGTACATCAAATGTTTCAAAAGCGAGCTGTGTAAAATAATATCTGCTTCCCACTCCTTGGTAGTATTGCATCAGCAGAGTTGAAAGTTGGTGCCTTAAACCTAGGCGAAAAGAGAATGGATGGAGTTCATGCACATGTATTGAGTGGATTTCTGGGCAACGATTGGAAAGGGAGGAATAGGGCATGGATGTAATGGGAATATAGCCTGAGAAGAAACAGAAGATAAAAATTTCTGAAATTCTGTTCATTGCCCTTTTCACCCAAGACAACACTGCATTAGGAAGATCATTGATGTTTTCACATCATGTGTGTTGTTAAATAGCAGTCAATCTCACATAACTGTCAACTAGAAAATCCTAAACTTCAAACTTTTATAAATGAAAAAAGGTCAAAGAGAAAAGTGTTTTCTGTCATGTAAAAAATGTTGCCATATGTTATGATACATACACAGTCAAGTCACATTATTTTGACCACCTCCGACTTTTGACGTCAACAGCGCGTAGCCAATGAAAGAAGGCACCTGTCTTGAGCTGGCTTGGAGGGCATATAAGGTGTGCTGTAGTAGACATTCTGAAAACATATCACTCGTTGCTGCCATGGATAAAAGGAGTGATTTATCAGATTTGCAAAACGGGATGATTATAGGTTATGGAGCCAAGGGTGGCAGTATTTTTGAAACAGTGCAGTTTGTGAACTGTTCACATGCTGCTGTGGTTAAAGTGTATCGTGATTGGAGAAATGGCACCATTGCAAATAAGCGATGTGGAAACTGCAGAGAACCACGTTCCACTGTTTCAAGAGGTGAACGTCGGCTTCGAAGGTGCATGAGGGCCAATCGACATGCTACAGTGGAGCAACACACTGGCCGAATGAACCAGGGGCTACCGGAAGTATGTCTAAAACAACAGTTCAGCGACCCTGTTGCATATGGAGCTCCAATGCAGACAGATGGTCACTGCACCTATGCTAATGAAGGTGCATTAACAGAAAAGGCTTACATTTGCACAGTAGTATTGGAATTGGACCTCCGCTGATTGGTAAAAGAATTGCCTTCTCTAATGAGTCACGTTTTCTGCTTCATCGAACGGATGGACGTTGGTGTATAAGGCGAGAAACATCTGAGAACAAACACTCTTCAACAATTTCTGGAAGAACACAAGCTGGTGGGGGCAGTGTTATGGTTTGCGGAATGTTTTCGTGGCATTCCCTAGGTCCACTCATACCTGTGGAAGGCACTATGGATCAAATTCATTATGAACCCATCTTTGCAGATCACATACACCCATACATGCTGATTTTCTTCCCTGGGGAGGATAGGATCTTCCAGCACAACAATGCAACGTGACACACAGCTAGAAATGTCCGAGAGTGGTTGGAAGAGCACGATGAAGATTTCAAAGTACTTCCCTGGCCTCCTAATTCCCCAGACTTAAACCCAATTGAGCATCTGTGGGACCACTTTGATCATGTTTATTGTTCTGCTCTCCACCACACACCCTCCAGCAGCTGTCAGATGTACTGCAGTCAGCATGACTCCACATACCTGTGAACACCTTCCAGCACCTTATTGAGTCACTCCCAGCCCATCTAGCTGCTGTCTGCACTGCACATTTCGGTAACTCTGGATATTAGAGCTGGTGGTCACAATAATGTGGCTCGACCATTTATACGGATATTAACATAAACATCTATGCATATTTTTTTACATGATGGGATTTTTTACCACAAAATGGATTTAGAGAGAGCCTAGATTCAGTGAGAATTTCCGTCAGTCCCAAGCTCCTAATTATAAGCAGGTTCTACTGTATTTTAAGTTTTAGTGTTAATTACAAGTTAAGTTTATTGTTCTGTTTTAATTAAATAAATACTCAAAAACTCAAAACCAAACAATTTTGTATTAAATAAATGGTCCTTCTACATTTCTCTCTCTCTCTCTCTCTCTCTCTCTCTCTCTCTCTCTCTCTCTCTCTCTCTCTCTCTCTCTCTCTCTCTCTCTCTCTCTATATATATATATATATATACACACACACACACACACACACACACACACAGCTATAGCAACATTTCCCAAACACTGTCTCAACACAAGATGATAGGTAACACATGCACTTTTATCAAGTCATTATGGTCAGTTACATCACACTGTGCATAAGAATCTCTATTACCGGCTCCTTGGTAGTATCAATACATCACACTGTGCATAAGAATCTCTATTACTCGCTCCTTGGTAGTATCAATAGTATCATATAGAGGTCACAGAGTCATTAATTGGTGATACATATTGGTGTGGGCCACCCCGGTGGCGCAGTGGTCTAAGCGATGGCTTCTGATCATTCATTTGAGACAGGTCCGGTTTGAATCCCAGTGTGGCATGGATGTTGTGTTTGTCTTACAGCACTGGCTCTCTCCCTTCCCTGGAACCAGTGGCCCAAAATTAGAAATGGGCGATTGCTTATAGCCCACCGAGTTGCTCACGGTGGTCGTTAAACCTCCAAACACAAACATAAACACACATATTGGTGTGGTTACAAATCATGTAGTACCATGCTGGACCTCACCATCTGCAAAATTAGCATTGGACTTTGCATCCAAGAATTACCCAGTATGGGTGTCCCTCCATACAGAACAAAAAGTCTACTCCAGAATATTGAAAAAGCTGCTGATTCCATAAAAGCGCATTTTAGGCATCATGTTTACAGGATCGTTTTTATCTGTTTTATGATCTACTGATGTTTCCCAATTCATGAGAAACTATAGTGTCATACTTTTTTCTTTTAAATAACTTTTAAAAAAAAGAAAAAAAGCATACTTGTTTTTTGAAATAACAAGAAACCTGCAGGCAAGAATGAATAGGAAGTGGACATAAAGAGCAGAGGAAGTAAATAATCAGCTGTAACAATAGTAAGTACTTATATAATGGATTAAATTGTGCATTACCAATTGCTCCTTTTAAAATATCATGTTAAAAGACCCAGTAAGGGCATGTTACAAATTAAACAATTCTTTCTTTTGAGGTGCTCACCTTTGAATCTGATAGTATAACAAATGTGTATAACAGAAGACATGATAGTAAGATGATTGTGCTATTGTACGATATATAAAACACATAATTTAGTATGCTCAGCATGATATTGTGAATGAGTGAACTTAAATCACTGTCATACTGCTGATCAAAAAATTAAATAAGTTATTTTTTTGTATTATGTTTTAACAATATGGTACTAATTATTCCATTACCATAATGTCTTCAATATCCTTGCTCTAAAGTGCTTCCGACCTTAATGATTTTTATAATTACAATTTTAAAATTCTTTAGCTTTATTCACAAGGAAATTCTTCATTGTATGTAACGCAGTTCAAAAATTCACATTTTTTCATCGCTATTGTGAACACTAAAAATTAAAAAAAAAACTGTACAAATTGTTTTGAGTTTTGGGGCAATGACTTTTTCCAGGGGTCTTCTAGTCACAAGCTCATCAGGTTTATTATCTCACTACTTCTGCATATAATCAAGTTCACCAGTTGATATCTTTTATTAAAAAGTGTTTAACATATCAAAAATATTTTCAATATGAATTGATGTCTTCAGGTTAAAATTCTTAAAACTACAATGAAGGTATCCCTAATTATTCAAATATACCCACTGCATTTCAAAAACCTATGTTTTTCAATCTCAGGAAGTACAGGGTGTTCGGAAAGTAACTGTGCACCTAGGCTACCGTTTTGTTTTCGCAGTTATCAAGTGCAGTATGTGCCACCGCAACGTAATAAAGTTGATTTTCCCAGTCGCAGCCGATCGCGGGAACCCATGGGGCTCACTGCGCATGCGCAGCAAGCTGCTCGAAGCGTCTGTTGCCGCATTGCGGCAGTTGAGTTCCAGAGGTCAACAGAGACGAGTCGTTGTTACTGTAAGTATTGAAGTTATCGTGTGTGCTGTTGTTGTTCAGTTTTTCGCACTATGGTTCTTTCAATTGCGGAACGTGTGTTTCTGGTTGAATACGTCTTTCAAGACGGCAATGAATACACCGATTTAGTGCGGTAGCAATTTGCTGCCAAATTCCCAGACATACCTGTACCTCATCATAATGCAGTCTGTCGACTTATTGAGAAATTTCGTGAGACAGGCTCAGTGTTCTATGCCGAACGAAGCGGGAGACCAACTAAACTTATCGATGGGAAGTTGATGGACATCTCTGACTCCCTGCTGCGGAGTCCATCAAAATCATTGCGCAAGTTGGCGCAAGAGGAAAATATCGGGCTTGCGACAGCGCATAAAGCGGTGAGAGAATCATTGCACCTCTACCCATACAAAGTAATAGCGGTACAACAATTGCAACCGGCGGATCACGTAAAACGACTCCGGTACTGTGAATGGTTTAACAATTTTATTCAAACGAAAACTGTTGCTGTTCTTGATGTCACCTTCTTTACAGATGAGGCGTGGTTCCACCTTTATGGGTATGTTAACGCACAAAACACACGATTGTGGTCCACAGAGATTCCTCATACTGTGTCGGAACGACCCTTGCATGACCAGAAAATCAGAGTGTGGGTTGCGCTAACCCGACCGCGCATTGTCGGGCCGTTATTCTTTCAGGACACCTACAGCTGGTTTCAACAAGATGGCGCTACTGCGCACACAGCTCACACCTCTATGAAACTTCTGAATGAGGTTTTCGGCGAACGTGTCATCTCAAAAACCTATGGCCCCCTCGCTCCCCAGACCTTACTCCACCAGACTTTTTTCTGTGGGGCGCAGCAAAATCTGCTGTGTATCGTGATCGCCCACGCGCTCTTGATCAATTACAAACTGCGATAACTACGTTCATCAGAAACATCTCACAAGCAGAGCTGCAGCAAGTGTTTGCAAATAAACTGAAACGGGTTCAGCGCTGTATCAACGCTCGTGGAGATCACTTCGAACATTTTTTCTAAGTGCATAGCTGAAGTGCACAGTGACTTTCCGAACACCCTGTATTTCATAAGTTCCCCAATAATCCTCTTTGACACTGATAAGCCTTGATTTTAATCTCGTATCCACTGATATGGCAACAAACAGCTTTTTCTTTCAACATCCTTGTGATGTGTACATTCCCTCTTTTTAACTGGTTCTTCTCTGTTGTAATTATTTCATCCATGATGCCCTTCTGACACCCTCTCTGCAACAAGTATCTGTGCATTGTTTTTTTGTTTTTTTTTACTTCCTTTTCAATTTCCTCATGCTAATCTCTCCTTGTATCAGATATTTCCAAGAGTATGCCAGGTTTACAGGATTATTATACTGTAGAATGAACTTTTTTACGGGTCTTATAGAGGTTATATTCAAAAAAGTTGGTGGTCAAATTTTCGAAATAAAGCCTAGTTCGTCATCAGGACTACGTCACTGGCTAGGATTATTATTATTATTATTATTATTATTACAATTGTGGTTTTTAAATCTCTCAATATATGCTACTCCTGTTATTCTTAAGGCATTTTCATTTCATGTTTGTTTTAAGATTTTGATATTTTCAAACCCTGGTTCTCTGTCATTGGTTATGCAATATTATATTATGTAATAAGGTTTGAGAATTGCTTAAATTCCAGTTGTCAATATGTTGACATATTTTGTTTCAACCTCATTAGGCTGATATAATATTACTTACAATGTGCAGTTTCTTAACTAAACTTTCTTGTATGAGATTCTTCCAAAAAGGTATGCCAGGTTTACATGATTATTATTATCACAGATGTGGTTTTTAGTACTATCAATATATAGTGCTGCTGTTACTCTATTATTTCATTCTCATTTTATCTTTGTTTTAAGATTTTGATATTTTCAAACAAAACACATCTCAAATCTATATTAATAGTTATGAAAAGCTGCATGTATTTATGTCCACAACAAGGGGTTCTAACTTAATGCATAAAAATGGTTGACTCACATTACCGAACTCCCAGAAGGAAATGAAATGAGTACATCCAAAGACAAAGAGTACAATCTACATTGGTGACTTTTCTACCAGCAACAGAACGCATACTATATGTCTCCTATGATTGGTGAGTCCACAGCATGGAAGCCATTATAAACAATTAATAAAAACTCAGAATGAACTATTGCTCATAAACATATTACTGCAGACAACTGGACACTTATTTTTTAATGAATCCTTTTAGAATTTATTTTGAAATCCATTGCATTAGTAATGAAATTAACTTTTCATCGCTGATGCAATATATAGTTTATGCTACACATGAATGAAATTACAGGTACAAATCTGATCCACATACCCCATGAAGTCCCAGTTGAAATAAACCTCAAAACAAGTCTGAAATTCTGCATAATTGTTCCTACTTTCTGCAGCACTAGTATAAATTTGTAAAACAACTCTAGCAAGAGGGTTGAAATTTACCAAAAGTAGCAGTTTATCCCAATTAATGATTAAATATGTAGTTATGCTGTAATAAGTATTTTGTCATGACCAAATAATAATTACACATACAAAAAACAATTTTCTATCTTGAATAAGCGCAATTTTTTTCCAGAACGTCTCCTTGAACTAAATTTGCAAATTTCAGCACTCCTGAAAAAAATTTAGAAACTGAAGAATTTAGAGGTGCCAACACATTTTTGAAACTCACGTTGGAGCTTTTTTTTTTTTTAAGCAAGTTGAAAATTCACCCTACTAGGAAATTTATGATGTAAGGTGTGTTCTTGAAGATCTACAAACCTTCCTTGAAGGTCTGCAAAGGAGAAGCAGAAAGGAAAAAGTTTGGAGGTTTTTTTATTTATTTTTTTATTTTACAATATTAGAGCAAAATCTCTGTGACTACAGACCCCCTGAACAAAAATTTACAAAATAACTGTGAAAATACAGGGATAAAGTTAATATATAATTTCTGTCTTCAAAATTTAATAAACAAAAGAATTCTTTTTAAATTGCTCTTATCAAAATTTTAGTAGAAGTTGTGCAATGTTTTGATTTCAAAATGGGAAACATACAAACAGAAAACCGTATACTCTTGATGATTAAAACCGATAATAATGTAACTTTAACTCTTGATTATTAGAACCGATATTAACGTGTGATACAGTAAATTAAATCGATATTAATGTAACTTTGATTCTTGATGATTAAAACCAATATTAACGCTGATGATCTTCAGGGAGCCTTTCAACCTTTATTCTTTCCATCTTGGGCCTCTTCCTATTATTCCAACCAAATTTCAATTTCCCTCATGACACTACCAAGCAATGATCAGAACCAACATTCGCACCTCTCATCACACAGGTGTCAACAACTAAGTGTTTCAGATGCTGATCATAGACAACAAAATCTATCACACTCTTTTGACCAAGAGTACGATTTTTCCAAGTACATGTGTGGATATTCTTGTGGTTGAAAAATGTATTAGATACACGCAAACCATTCTCAAGGCAGAGTTCAATTAATCTTTCACCATTATCATTCACACAAGGATCAATAAACTTACCCAGAACATTGTCAGAAATTGTATTCTGCACACCTACTCTAGCATTTAAATTCCCTGCTATTATATCTTTATCTTTAGCAACAAACTGGCTCAAAACAGCTTTTAGTTCATTCCAGAAATCTTCCTTCCTAACAGAAGGTTCCAAGTCACAAGGAGCATACACTACAACAATTACTATTCTCAGAAGTTTAACTTTCAGATGTATCCAAAGACACCAGCCTGTTCTCTCACATTATCCAGTACCTCAGACCATACACTCACTGTTCCATTCATTTCTACTATCCCAATTTCCTTCTTTTTGGTTTCACTTACACACAGCACATCCAATCTATGCTTATTCATCTCTTCAATTACCTCGTTCATCTTGCCATTTATACCTCTAGTATTCCAAACACCAATCTTACACTCACTCAGCCAAGATCTCTTTCTGATTTTCCTTTTTCCAGTTCCAGGTCGATTCCATGGTGGACTGTCCTTCTCAAGCGTGGTAGATGCACCATATCCCACACTAGAGTCTGGATACACAAATCAATAACTCATGATGCAAGCATCACTCTGATTTGGCACACTTGTGTGGCCTTGTTTTTTGCTTTTCTTTTTCCTTCCTGCCTTCATGCAGTGGCTTTTGTTGGTCGGTCAGAAAGAATAAATATGGTAGCATCATTTCGTAAGAAAAAAAAAAAGCTTACAAAACTAAACTTTTTGCTGAAAAGAAAATAAGGAAATTATCTCATTTTCTATTGCATTTAATAATTATTGAAACATTAAGAATATAGTTACGGAGTTTTGAAACACTAACTGTGTCTGTTCTAGCTTCATCTTATAAACTCAGGATCAACTTTTCTATGAAAGAAGATAAGAAATTAACCCATTCGACTTATAAGCCAAGAAACCGTATTTAAATACAAATTTTCAACTGCTAAACAGTATTAAAAGTATCAAAGCAAACGTACTTAAGTGAAATAATTTCTTGCTTCATAGAGGAATTCTTTTTCTTCATGATGGATATGACTTGTGACAAGTGGTCATTCGATATTTGATATTTTGCAACCATTGAACCAGCATAATGAACTACAAATAAAAGTCACAGGACTTTTAACACTGATATAAATATTCCAACCCGTTACATAAAAAAGGACACATTGCATTTTTAAGTCACAATTAAAAAAAAAGAAAAAAAGCATGTAAGTATACTGCCATCTTTAAAAAAAAATACAAAATCACTAAATGGAATTCTGTGTTTTCATACAACTCCAGCTACATACACCTTAACAAATGCCTTTCTTACCTTTTGTGATACCATAGGATATAGACATTGACATTTATTCCAATATCCTAGATGTGTATCCTCCCTTCCCCAATCCATTCAGTTATGGACTAATAAATGGAATACAACAAATAATGCAGTTGATGCTGTAACAGAAAAACTATTTAAAGGTAGCTACGGATTTTGCATAAGATCTATCCCATTGATGCATTTCATTTGAAGGAAGGGCAGCTCATTTCAAAGCTATTCTTGCATACTTTCCAATACATACAAAAAAAATTAGAGCACAATTAATAAAGTGTTTGAAAAGATCAATTTATTAACTACCTGTTATAAAAAGTAATGAGATGCCAATTATAATCACCTACCTAAACATCTAAAAATATATAGCAAAATAAGAAACAAAAGTCTCAAATACTATGAAGCTGCAACTAATGACACATGCGCTGCCATCACCAACAAAAACTGCTGTAACTTATCTTCTTGGAGTAGGCATGTTATATATCCTTAAGTCTAAATTTGGATCTTTCATAAAAATTATTCTAATTTTTACTGTTGAATTAGATTTTGGTATCCAATGTATCTGATTGTAAGTCAGAACGTGGAATTTTCAACATTGAATCTAATTTCTCCATTGAACTGTCGTAAACAGTCTCGATTATTACATATGCTTTTGCCTCACCTGAATCAAAAATACACAGCTGTCCATGCCCAGGTTTATTCTGTTTGTTCACATACAGTGGAGAAATTTTATGCAAATTTGTTCATGAATAGAAAAACAGTAATGTGCCATTCCTGGAGATGTTTTGGTTTTGGCTACCACTAAAATGAAAGTTAAAGCAGCATTGAATTTTTCAATACAATCTGTGTAATTTTTAACTTTAGGTGAGTTAGTTATTAGTAATTCTTTCAGCAAATCAAGTATTCCCGATAAATCTTTTCTGTTAGAACAGTATCTGTTGTATTTTTAGAAACACTGATTTCATTTGGCAAATACAACACACCGCAGTAATTGTAAATCTGAGTTATATTTTTGTAATATTTAATCCCACATTCATTTAATCTACAAAGTTTATCTTATCTTATATTGGCTTAGTTGATTTTATGTTGATTCTAAATTCTGATCAGCTCATCTCCATCTTTGTTTTTTATTATGTTCTTCTCTTTGTTATACATATTCATTACCTCTTTGGTCTCTGTCTGCTTCATTGCTTTCAATTCTTCTATTTGCTTCTTCAACAAATTGATTTGCTTGTTCAGCTCATCTTATGACATTATAACCAACATAGCTTGTTGTTTTTGAAGCCATTAATTTTATGAGCGAAAAAAATGATTTGATATAAACTTCAAGTAGTCATTGGAATATATAAAATCACGGTCACCTTGTTTCTAAAAATGAAAAGGAAGTAGCCATAGTAATGCTACGTGTAAATCATAAATTCTGACTCATATTTGTCAGGCACAAGACACACTGTGATATATATTACTTTAGCATTTGATATATCTAAATGATATTTTATTTAGGAAAAGGCAAATAAGCTGGGAGATAAAAGCTAAGACTAAGTGCAGTTGTTTAGTAAAAATACATACATGCATGCATACACATGCAAGGCATCTTATGTCATTACAATACAGTAAAAAAAAGTCATCTGAACAATACATGGTAAAATTTTAATATACAGTAACATTATTTTTCATATACCAATAACAGCACAGCATGGATTAGAATTCCCTTAAAGTCATCAGTTTCCACAGCAATTTTCAAATAAGAAAGCTAAAAGAAGGAATAGAATTGAGAAAAATCAAAATTCCGTCATCAACAACTGCAAAGGATTTTCCCTGCCTAACATCTGGCAGGATTTGATGAAAAATAACCGTAACCGCGATAGTGACGGGAATAAGTGACAACAAACAGACAGCCTGAAGAAGAAGAAGAGTTTTCTCAAAAAATTTGCAATTTAAATAAAAAAAAATTCCTAGTAAAATGCCCATAATAGTTGTTTTTTATTAGTAATTGAATTAAGAAACTAGGAAGCCAATTCTCAACATAAGCTTTATTCAAAGCTTTTAATGTTAGTGAAATGGAGTTAATTACAACATAACTAAATAAAAGACCAGTATTACATCCATAGAATTTACATACTTGCACCACAACACTGCCCAATAAGAAACTTGTTATAGGTTATTTCAACAGCCACTATTGAGCAGGGATATGATATGGCGTACAACGAAATATGATGGAGACAAAGTGGAGTCTTGTACTAAAAATGAATCACTAGGCCAGATCCATGGCCACAAACAGGCAACTGTAGCAGATGGAAAAGAGGATACAATCCAGACCTGATAATTTATTAGCTACAAATTAAGTCAACTTGTATTATACCTTACAAGCAGCCATTAAACCTTCAAAAGTACCATTTCAGCAGAGATTAAATCTCAAGAAAGAAGATTAGAAGATATGTCATAATGAACTAGATGAGAAACTGGAAAACATTAATCCTAGTGTAAGAAAATTATGACTTATTCATAAAAAAAGAATAGGTAAGACCTCTCATAAACACAAAACTAGGGGCTACAGATCTGCCTACAGTCTAGGTCAGGGAGGGCAAACCTTTCCCAACTAGTGTGCTGCTTAAAGTTTGCTTTACTGCTTTCAAGTGTCTGGTGTGCCACCTCTTGTTTGCTGTTTTTTAACTAACAACTTGTCATGAAACTTTTTCTGTGAATACCATAAAAATGGCATTAACAGAATAGGTAAGGGAGTGAGTTTTAAAACTAAGACAATTTTAGTTTGAACCTGATTTAATTCGTAAGAAGATAATTGAAAAATCATACTTACATTAGTGTGAAACTTGTTGCTGAATGCTACTACATAAGGCATTTATGTTCGGCTCATAACCTATCTTCAACATCACGTAAGATGCACTTAAGTCTGAACCAAGATGGTTTCTGACTATTAAATTAACATAAAAATGTTACCACTGCTGTACTTCACATTATTTTCTGGTTCAATATATAGTTCTTTCTGGCGTGACCCTATGCATAATAAGAATTGCATTATAAAAGAATATATCATACAATTCATGAAAAGTAAAATAATAGGGCTACTCACAATGTTTCCACCACGTTATGTACATAGGAGTGGCTTCTTGGCTCTTGTGCCACAACTCCGCCCGTCGTCCTAATTCCGAAAAAACATTTGCAAAAACTTTTGCGTCATTAGGTTATCAATTAAAATATTTAACATGTATTGGTAACACAAGTTGCAATCACAAGAATGGACCAAAGTCAAACGTACAGAACATCTTGAATGACAAAAAAACCTGCTAACCAAAGTCAAATGTACAGACATCACGAACGACAAAGTCAAACGTACAGAACATCCCGAATGACAAACAGACCAACTAACCAAGGTCAAACGTACAGAACACCACGAACGACAAAGACCAGCTAACCCAGGTCAAACGTACAGACATCACGAACAACAAAAAGATTAGATAACATGAATCATGATAGTAAAAAGGTATTCATTTCACTTATATATCTTTTACTATCATGATTCATGTTGTTATCTAATCTTTTTTGTCGTTCATGATGTCTGTACATTTGACCTTGGTTAGCAGGTCTTTTTGTTGTTCGTGATGTTCTGTACGTTTGACTTTGGTCCATCCTTGGGATTGCAACTTGTGTTACCTATACATGTTAAATATTTTAATTGATAACCTGATAACGCAAAAGTTTTTGCAAAGGATTTTTCAGAATTATGACGACGAGCGGAGTTGTGGTACAAAAGCTAAGAAGTCACTCCTATATACATAACATGTGGAAACATTGTGAGTAGCCCTATTATTTTATTTTTCATGAATTGTATGATATATTCTTTTATAATGCAATTCTTATTATGCATAGGGTCATGCCAGAAAGAACTATATATTGAACCAAAAAATAATGTAAAGTACAGTAGTGGTAACGTTTTTACGTTAATTTAATAGTACTTTATGTCACGTAATAAATACATGCAATATAGCGTAGTAATACACAAATGTAAATGTTGTTGAATATATCATGAAACTGGTTTCTGACTGTTGACTTTACAAAGTTCATGGTAGAAAACAGCTGCTCATAGCTGTATCATGATCCAAGTAAAGTAATTATGCACGTATTTCTCGATGTATCGAGATTTAAAAAAACATGTTTTTCATACGTTATTTTTTTCAGGTAGAACCATTTAATGGTGGTTTTTAACTGCTGTAACTTTTTACATGTTATTATTTTTTTATTTTTTTCCTTTGAGGGGAAAACAATTTCTCAGTTGGAAGTTATTAATTATTTGCTGCGAATATATATCATGGTAATCGAATGCGATCAAGGAAAAATCTTTCACGTACCTCTCAGTTGTAGTTGGTCAATATTCAAATCTTTGGACTGTTGTTCTCATCAGGTTCTTGGGTGTAGGCTTTTTTTGATTAACTTAAAAAAATCCGCACATTTCTTGAGTAGGATATACTTTTTAGTTGAACTACGGGAGGCACATTCCAATGTAATTTTCACATCCCCTTTGTCTTCATGTGCCTCCCGTAATTCAACTAAAAAGTATATCCTACTCAAGAAACGTGCGGACTTTTTGTAGTTAATCAAAAAAAGTCTACACCCAAAAACCTGATGAGAACAACAGTGCAAAGATTTGAACATCGACCAACTACAACCGAGAGGTACGTGAAAGATTTTTCCTTGAATCGCATTCGATTACCGTGATATATATTCGCAGTGAATATTAATAACTTTCAACCAAGAAATTGCTTTCCACTCAAAGGAAAAATAACATGTAAAAAGTTACAGTAGTTAAAACCACCATTAAATGGTTCTACCTGAAAAAATAACAAATAAAGTAAGTAGCATTGTAGCAAGTCCTCATAGCCAAACATTTCTGTGGGAGGCTTTCCCATTGTTCAAGTATCAAGTTCTCTGGCTTCTGGATAGAGAACTCAGTATCAACAGCACATTCGATTTCCTCCAATGCCTCACCAAGTTTGACAAGTTTGTTCATCCACGTAGAGCTCTCTTAAAATTCGATCAACTCCATTTCCAAATTGTCAATTCCAATGACTCAAAAAAAGTCAAATTAAGGTACCTCATTTTTGCAACATGAGGCATTGTGATATACTACAATATTTTCTCCAAATCTCAAAACTCAGAGAATCGTACCAAGATTGTTTTGAATTTTCTAAAACGTCTAAATAGCTCTTAACAATGTTTTCTGTGTCTTCCAGAGTGAGGTTATCAGTGAAACATGGCAGTAATTCAAGTTGCGCTCTAAGTGAAGGAAAGTACTTCTACTTCTTTGTTTTAACATCTCTGACAAATACTTCAAGTTTGTGCTTAAATTATTTTATGATCTCAAACAATCCACTTGCATTGCATTGTATCCCATTCCTTGAAGTTTCTTATTCAAATTGTTGTATAGTGCTATAAAATCACTGAAAAACACTAAATTGCACAGCCAAATTCGATCTGTGTGTTCTGGGAATTCTTGCTGCTTTTCTGTTAAAAATAAGCGAATTTCATCCAAAGGCTCAACAAACCTGTGGAGTACTTGTCCACGACTCAACCAGTGAACACTGTTGTACATAAGAAGTTTGCCATGTTGTGACTCCAGCTCATCTAACATCATAGAGAAATGGTGATTATTCAGAGCATGAGCACATATGAAGTTCACAACTTTAGTTACCACTGAGAGTACACTTTCAAAGGATTTCAGACTTGCTTTTGCACACAGTGCTTCCTAGTACAAAATGCAATAGAACTGCATAATAGGGTGCTGAACTTCTTATAAACCCATTATGTTCACCCATTATCTTTGGGGCACCATCATTAGTCAGAGAAAGACATATTTTATTTAAGCCAATCCCCATTTTTACAATAAATTCTTGCTTCACTTCACACATTATATATTTTTCTGTGATCATAGTTGGCAAATTCAGCAATTAATTAATTATTCTCTCATTACATTTCCAAAAGGAAATCTAACAAAAACAGCTGACCTTGCTTGTGATGTCAGATCTGTGCTTTCATCAAGTCATATTGAAAACTATCACCGTTGTTCAAAACATGATTTAATTTGGTCCAAAGCATCTTCACTCATTCTTGTTATTCTATACTGTGTTCCTGCTGGCTGACATTTCCTTAATTCTATTCACAATTTCTTGCTTGTTGGGAAAATTTTCAAATAATGTGTTGGTCATGAAAGCTGCCTTCAAAAATCACCATCACAAAGCAGTTTCCCATTCTGTGCTACAGAGCGAGATGGATGAAAACTAGCAAAAGTGACATTATTCCTTGGCCTGAAAGAAGAGGTGAAACAATTTGATTGCTTTTCATATTGTTTCACTTTTTGTAAACTGTACTCCCTTCTTTCTTCATTTTACATGGAATTAACATTTTTATGATTATTCTCAAAATGACGCTTTACAATAAAAGTGCGGGACACTACTGTTTTCGTACACTTGCAACAGAAAGCTTTACTGTTTTATTCAATCACTTCGAGCTCCAGCGTCCTTGTTCTTGAAATACTCTGTCACTATCTTTGTTAAGTTTCTGTATTTTTGGCACCAAAAACATGTTTGCATGGTCTGGATACAAAAACACCAGCAAAGAAACAATTCCAATGCACAAGAGGAATAAGCAGCAGCTACAAACAAATCAACTTTCACTGACCAACTGAAGTTCTGGACTGGTTCTGCAGTGTTGCCAAGTTATAAATCTGAAATCTCTCCCTTTCATTGTTCAAGGTTCCTTTTAGTTCTCATGGTAACTCGCCGTCTCATGCGTGTCTTCCTGTCTGATTGGTTTTCTCTCCCTCCCACAATGGGGGGGAGTTGGAGAGAGAGAGGCTTGAAATGAAGCAGGTGTGGACATCTCGTGGTGGTGGAAATCTATAGGAGCAGAATGATAAAAAGAAAAATAATAATTGCATGTGCGTGGTGCTTGTCTTTTGGGAATCAATGCCTAAGGTGATTGAATAAAGGGAGGTTGATTTACCCCTTTGGAGGACATTTCTTGGCTAGGTTAATTTTCTTATCAGAGCTCGGTTATTTGCAAGAACACTTTACAGATATGCTGTCGAAAAACTATTGTTTTCAAAAAACTAAATTTTTATTTAATGTTTTCATACCAGCATGCCACCCAAATCGTGTTCATGTGCCACCCAGTGACATACATGTCATAAGTTCGCCATCCCTGATCTACGGTTTTACCAAAGTGTGAGAAAGAAATCTTCAAAAAATACATTGCATTGGAAGATTTATTCCATTTCTTTGAGGATATTGTATCTGCCAGTTTAAAACCCTAATAAAGTAATTGAAGAATAGCACAGAGACTACTGGGAGAAACTAATAGAGATCACAGATATGACACATAATAGCAGAAAGGCATGGAGAACAATTAACCTGGTAAGCACAGATCCTAAATAATGTGCAGTACAGCCTACAAGTAACGCTAACAAAATATCTCACCACTTGCTACTGAATGGAAATGCCTTAAAAGAAACAAAAGAAATGTGATAATACAAAGAGACTAACTCAAACACTACTATATATTCATCCAACATTATGACACAAGAACTGAATAATGCAATGAATGAAATACAGGATTATATAATTGTACAATACAAATTCTGAAGTTGTGAATCCATTTATTGGTGTAAATATGACATGAATGATAAGTCAGATATTATCTGAAAACTTGAAAATTTCATCATCGTGGAGTGGGAATCGAACCTGCATCTCCCAGCTAGCGCCCGAGTATGCTAACCACTACACCACCCAGAATGACCAAGTCTCAAGTTTCCAATTAATTTAAATATAACTATCACATAATTCGCTAGTCGAAGCAACCAGTGTTCATATATAGCGAATCTGAGAATCAGGACGATGAAATTTTCAAGTTTTCGGATATTATCTGACTTACCATTCATGTCATATTTACATCAATAAACGGATTCACAACTTCAAAATTTGTATTAAATAATGCAATTTTGTCATTAAAGAACAATAAAGCCAATGGCCCTATTGGGAATTGGAATGAACATATCAAGCACTTGGCTCTTTAACTAAAAAGTAGTTATTCAATTTCTTCAATCACTGTTTATCCTCCAAAAACATTTCAAGATTCTGAAGAAAGGCAAAGATCATTGCTTTACCTTAACCAAGTAAGCCATATACTGAACCCAAAATTTTAAAACTAATATCACTTTTATGATTCTTTAAAAGCCATATGAGAGAATCATAATCATCTCCTGGAATTGAAGAATTATTTACACTACAGAAGGCTGGATTTCAATCATGCAAATCTTGCACTGGGAGGTTACTAAACCTTCCTTCTATATATATATATATATATATATATATATATATATATATATATATATATATATATATCGAGGATAGTTTTGAAAAAGGACTTGCAACTTGAGTTATTTTAATGAACCTCTTAGTACCTTATGACACTGTGAATAACCAGATACTGATAAATATTTACAGAATAATACACAACTATCATCTTGTGGAAATCTTATGATCTTTGTTGTATTACAAACATTTCAATGTACAGCTTAATAGTAAAACCAAAAGGTAGCGAAAACAAAAGAATGGACTCCCTCAAGGTAGTATTTTGTCCCCAACATTGTTTAATGTATGCTAATGACCAATCTATTAAGGTACAAACCAGAAGTTATATATGCAGATGACTTAGTTATGGCTGCACAAGATAAAAGCTACAGGACAACTGAACACCAACTAAAAATTACTTTGGATGATGTGACAATATTGACAAGATTAGCTATGCCCAAATAATTTATCACTGAAAAGCTTGTTTCATTTTTGTAACAGAGGTGAAAATAAATGATTAATGATTTCTTGGAGTGGCCAAAAGCAAAACTATTGCAAATTCCCTGTTTATCTTGGAGTTACATTAACTCATCTCATATTGAATGCACATACAATAGATCAAATCAAAAATTAATACAAGGAATGTTATTCTTCAAAAGCTAACTAAGACAAAATGGGGAGCAAGTACTGTGTTACTCAGTTGCAGAATATGCATGCCCAGTGTGAGGTAGATCTTGTTGCATCCAAGAACATGACTCGACCCTTAATCAGCTTTGCAGACAGATTATTGGATGATTGGAACTAAATTATATCAACAGTCTTCATGCACATTCAGTTAAAAGGGCAGTGTATCCAGCATTATTGATATTTTCATACAAATAATAACAACATACACATGTGTATACACACAGAAGATAATGACATCTTTCCTTTAACAACCTAGAGAGTGGACAGCATCGATGCTGCTCATACATGTAGCAAATAATCATCTGAGTAATATGACAACCCTGATGCATGTGTTAGTGTTCTTATCAAATCAAGAATTATACAAAACATCATTCACATTCTTTAAGAGAATTATTTTTTTCCTTTGAGTTTAATGACAACTGTGACCATCTAAAGCTATAAACAGTCACTCATTTCTAATCTAGAGCTACTGGTTCTATGGAAGGAAAAAAAATCTTTGCTGTAGCACAAACACACCACCCATGCCTCATTTGGGTCATGAATCCCAACCCAACTTGGACTATTAGCTAGAAGTCTATGCCTCTCACCACCTAGATCAGCATATTGCAAACAAAAAGTCTGAAAATACCATTTAGGATACTATTAGAAAAATTTTGTTCATTTCATCATATCTAAAATCAGATATTTATATATTACGAAATATCTTATACATTACAAAATATCTTTCTCTTTTCATCAATTTTTTACCTTAACTTCCATCTTTGATGAAATTTCTGCACAGATATGGTAACATTTTTATCATTATCATGTTCTTTAGTTTTCCCAATGTAGATGGCTGTTGCTATGCAGAGTTAATTTCAATTTGTTTTTGATTTAAAATTTCTAAATTTTCAATACCTGGTTTTCTTTTATTCTCTACACAATATTACAATAAGGATGTTTTTGTTTTTCAATTATTCCAATCTTCTATGTATTAATTCGGTCTTCCCAAAAGTCTGTTTTTGTACTGCTAACATATTCATTTTGTTTTTTGACATTCTTCATTTTTTCTTTTTGATGTGCCATAAATTCCTGATGTTCCAGCACTAAGTAAAAACCTGTCTGAAAAGAGTCTTTATTAACTAAGTATAGTACAATACCAATATGAATACTACAAAAATTAATAAGCACTTATTTATGAAGGTAAGCATAAACAAACAAAAATAAAGAAAATAATCATAGGAAGTTCCTCACATGTACTCATAAAAATGGTACCATATGTACTCATAAAAAACTATCACTACTTTTTCAAAATAACATTAGCACTTGCCAGATAGTTAAAACACAAGAAGTGCCACTGATTAAAACAATAAAATACAACCAATGAAGGCAAAACTTACATCACGTCTAGCATTTCACATAAGAATGTACCCCCTCACACATACACACACATACACACACACAACATGGTGTAATGCTAAAAGTACACCTTCCTCTGGAAACATACCATTTTTTCTAAGTTCATCCTGGGCTTTAAATAGATCATGGCATTGCTGTGTCAAGGATTTTGTCTGCTGCTGAACTTCATTAATTTGATGAACAGTTGATTCTTGAAAGCTGTTAAAAAACTTTAGCTTTCCTTCCAGATCTTGAACCTTTTTTTCTTGATTTAACTTCTCTGCCTGAAACAAAATTAAACCTTTTGAAATTTACTCTTCATAAGAGGAGGAGGCTGCAAAATACATAAAAGTGTGTATGAACTTATACACTAATGAGTCATTCGATTATGATCACCTCCAGCCTAGGGAAATGAGCGCACCTGGAGACCGAACGGTGGTGCAGGTGAAGTTTACAGTGCAGTATACAGTATATACAACCTTAGTACCGGCTTTCAGTTAGTAGAGAGTTCAGAGTCAGAATGAGAAAAGCTGCCGATTTATCGGAGTTTGATAAAAGACAAATTGTGACGGCACGGCGCCTCAGAGCTACGATCTCAGAAACGCGTGGCTTTTTGAGTTGTTCACGTGCTGCTGTAGTGAGTACATATCAAAAGTGGGGCACAGATAGCCAAACAATGAACCGACATCCAGCCATGTGTTGTCCGCAGCTCATTGATGCCAGAGGGGAGCGGAGACTGTTGCGCATTGTTCACAGCGACCACAAGGCAACTGCAGCTACAACAGTGGTGATCAGGGCAATGTTTCACAGCAAACAGTTCATCACAGCCTTTTGTGCATGAGCCTACATAGCCGAAGACCCAGCAGGGTCCCCATGCTCACTGCAGGTCATCGCCAACAATGCATGAAATGAGCCCAAGATCATCGAGATTGGACCATTGATGAAAAAAAAGTGGCCTGGTCTGACGAATCAAGATTCCTGTTGCACACATAGACACCCGAGCACAGATACGCTGATTACCAATCGAGGCTATGGCACCTGGATGCACTGTTGGGCGGAAACAGGCCGACAGTGGCGATGTTATGCTGCGAGCGACATTTTCTTGGGACACTTAAGGCTTCATTATCCCAATAGCATAATCCCTGACAGCTGTCAGATATCTGAACATCGTAGACCAAGTTCACCCATTCATGGAAACTGTGTTCCCTGCTGATGATGGCCATTACCAGGATAATGCGTCATGCCACATAGCCAGAATCATCAAGGAGTGGCTCATGGAACATGCTGACTTTCTGTTAATGGCCTGGCCTCCAAATTTCCCTGACATGAACCCAATCGAGCATTTGTGGTTTGACTTGGAAAAGCGGGTTCACACTAAATCATCCCACCCCCTCCCGAAATGTGCGAGAACTGGAGGACCTGCTGTTGACATTATGGTACCAGATACCCCAGGATACCTACTGCCACCTCATCGAATCGATGCCTTGCAGAGCGGCCACTGTTTCAAGGGGCTAAAGTGGGTCCTACAGCTTATTAGGCAAATGGTCGTAATGTAATGGCTCATCGGTGTATATCATCAAGTATTAATTAATATTCTTCTGTAAGGAAAATTGAGGATATAACAGGAAAGTGATTGCTTTGTTCTTTACATTTTAGATACCCATTCTTGCACAAATATACATGTATGTACAATGTACATTCACTACCTATCAAAAGTTAAGCATAAACACATGGTATAAATAACAAAAGAAGCAGCTGAACCTGCAAAATTTTCACTGTGCTGCTATGTTAAAACATGTCAAAACAAGTTTTGGATTTAGTAATAAATGAAGTCATGGCTTTCCTAGATGATCATATGATAGTTATATTAGACAGATTATGGGAATTACTTAGGAATAAGGATGTTAATTCTTAGCATCAAATTTTGGGGTAATAACCCTACCCTTCATCAGGACGAACACTACAGTAAGTGTAGCCAACCTTGGGTAAAACTCCAGCCTTTAAAATCATTTAAAGTAGTTCCTCTTCTTCTCCCAATCTCAAGACCTTCCAACAGCTTTCTATTGAAGAAATGCTTTTGGTGGGTCAGAATTTCTACTGAGTCCCATAGGATTTTATGTCCAGTAGATTGAGCATGTCTGTCAAGGCCAGTTTTATTTGTCATATTTTTTATGGCTGCTTTATGTTCTTTCAGCCTGGTCTTAAGCTGTTTGCCTATTTCTCCTACATAGCTAAGACCACATTCACACTTGATATTGTAGACTAGTCCTTCTTTTAACAAGATGTTAGTTTCTTGCTGCTCTGCTTTAATTTAGGAAGGTAGTTATTGATCTTATTTCCTAAACCTGGAGCTAGTCTGATTTGAAATTTTTTGCTAATCCTTTGAAGTTTTTCGAAAAGGCCCTTATGGTAGGTGATTTTTAATCCTAAATCAACTTTTTTTATGGTGACTCACACAGAAAGTAACAAACAAATCAGAATGCCCGACGAAAGGAGTGCTTTCCACTGGAATATCAGTACAATGTGAAATGTTCTAGCATAAACTAAGAACAGCCATTTTCCTCGTAATGTAGCAAAGAAGATGTGTAGAAGATTCCAAATAATAAAGAGCCATTTGAAAGTTAAAAGTATCCAAATTTGTAAGGCAGCTTCCTCCTAGCCTGTTGAACTCACAAATCATTAAAGAAATCAGCATTTAAAGTTATACAAAAATAGATGCAATGGTGGTGGTGATGATGATGATGATGATGGCTTATCACAGCATGGGCATAGCAAGATATGTACTTATAACCTCTTTCTGGAACAGGGATGATCTTCCACTTTTGATCCTGATCTTTTTTTTTTCCCTGATCTTTCCAGTTTTGTTAAAGCAATAGCTTTCTTTTGATATACCATTTAGGCTCATAGCCAGACTGAGAAGTTGGAAGGGGAGGCTGATGATTAAGGTCGGGCAAAGGATATAAAGAAGGTCAGGCAAAAGATATAAAAGAGGTCAGGCACTGGACTACAGTGCGACATGCTAGGGTGAGCAAAACGAAATGCAGGTCGAGAGCAGCCTGGTCTGTCTGGCCCTTGCCTGGCTAACCATAAAAAAAAGCCCTGATACCATTTGAAATTTCTCAAAGTTCTCAATATCATTTCAATCAAGAGAAATGAACATAGTATCAATTCTTCAACAATGCACCCTATGGCATGGTCACCCAGGATCATTAGTTCTCATCCACCATAAAATATGGGCATGAATGAGATATGCAATAAAAATGTAAAACCTTTAATGGTACAATGAAGAATGAGTAGTCATCAGTGACGGCTTTTCAGGTGAAGTAGGTGAAGTGCCTCTTCACCTATTTTACTCAAAATAAAATTTTATTCAGTATTTTTTATAATATATTCTTTTTGCCTTTATTCAGTACCAAAATACCCAAAATTTTGAATAGATATTAATTCACATGGCGCGCTCAATACCGAAAACAAATCCTTATACGCAAAACAGTGCAAGTGAAGAGCCGAAATGAGAATGCTTGGAAGTCTGCAGTTTTCCGCCGAGTTGTCATGGTAACCGTGACGTCACCCTCCCAAATCTGCTCGCTCAAGTGAAGTGTTTCAGCTTCAGGCGCCTTACTTCTGCATCTTTCAGTTTTTGAGCGTAAAGTCGTGAGAGATCACGGTGGAGCGGGCGGACTACTAGGGTACCTTGCAATCTGCAAGGGCTTTTTCCTTGTGATGCTTTGGTACATTATTTTTCGAAAGGAATTTGTTCTTTCATGCTTTGCGATTATTTGTTGAAAGCATTAACTGATATTTTAGGTTTGTGTACAATTTAACTTATAGTGATAGTTTTTAGTATGCATCCTGTGGATGACATTGTTTGTAATTTATTGCAAACTTCATTTAATCTGTGGAAAGATGAAAATAAAAGAGACATTAAGCTTCAAGGACGACCGAAGGATTCACTGACAACTGTTGCCAAGAACGAAATCAAGAAGAGTGGTAAATCTAACAATATTAATCTTAAAAATTGTTGGTTTACTGAATATAAATGGATTTGCAGCCCGTCTGTGTTAATTTTTTTTTTTTTTTTTTTTTTGGCCCTGCTTACTTTTTAGTAATAAACATGCGGCGTGGAATAAAGACGGATTCTCAGATTTATTAAGCATAACACGGTCACTTCATAAACATCGTGATTCTAGCGAACACCTGAAATGCGGATTAATGTTAAGGAATTTTGAAAAATTCAAAACACCATTGCCGATGCCCTGTGGAAGAATGCTAGGCTTTTGAAAACGCATTTTAATGAAAACGTTCATTTAAATAGACTTTTCCTGCAGACAGTGATTGATGCAGTATTTGTCTATACTGTATTTGAGCAAACAAGGACTAGCATTCCATGGCCATGACGAAAGAATGGGCTCAATAAATCGTGGAAATTTCATTGAATTACTTTCATTGTTCATATGAAGAAGTTCTTTAGAAATTGAAAATCAATACGAAAGGATAAAAAACTATTCAAAATGAATTAATTGAATGTATTTCTGAATATATAAACGATCATGTCAAAAATTAAATAATTTTTTATTGTTGATTCGGAAGGTGTATTGGTTGAGGGATTTTTGGGTTTCCATGATGTGAATGAAGATAGAACGTCAGGAGCTTTATACAAAATGCTAGACAAAATTTTGGAACAGTCTGATTACCAACACAAATAAATAGGACAATGTTATGATGGGGCAAGTATAATGTCTTGACACTTAAATGGGCTACAGAAAAAAAAGTCAAGGATAAAGCTTCTCAAACTGTTTTTGTTCATTGCTTAGTTCGTCATTTGAATCTTGTATTACACCAGAGTTTTTCTAAAATCTCTAAGTGTCGAATACTTTTTGCAAGCCTCAGTGTAATTGCTTCATTTGATCACCATTCCGCGAAGCGGTTATATACACTTATATCAACAACCGCAAGATGCAGACCAACCATAACAGAAACTCGATGGTCCTCAACTTCGAAATTAGTAAGTGTAGTTGTTGAAGATTGGGATAAATTGAAGGAAGTGTTCGGATTTCTGACGAATAGCGAATAATCAGACAAAAAATCAATTCATCTTGCCAAGGAGTTTTTGAATGATATGAACACTTTCGAATTTACATTTTTGGCTCCACCGATCTATTATTCGAACTTTTGAAGAAAAAATAACTAAGCATGAACTACTGTATAACTCAAATTAAAAAAAAGCAAAAAAACCTCGTGAAATTTTGAGCCATAAAAAGAACGATGAGTTATTTGAAACACAGTTTGGAAAAGCTAGTAAAATCACAGAAATAAGCATGGGAATATGCTGCTCTTACACAGGAAACAATTTTTCAAAATTATAAACAATTGTATTTTGAAATTTTGGACCACATTCTTATGGAAATGGATATAAGATTTCAAGACTAAGAAAATTTCAATTTGTCTGATTGCTGACACAACCAAATTCAAATAATTTAATGCATGCTTTCCCTCTCGCACTCTTGAAAATCTTAATTTTTACAGAAACATATTTACTAAACACCAGCGCCTTAAAAATGAACTGAGTCTTGTATATGCCGATGACAAATTAAGGAATATATTGACTCAAGAACTCCTTCGAGTGTTTCACGGAAACAAAGACATTTTTACAGAAGATTATAAATTGGTTTTCCTCAGTTTAACAATTCCATCTACAAGTGTGCCAGTGAAAAGAAGTTTTCTTAAAAGAATACAAACTTGCTCAAGAAACACTAGTTCCCGGGATAGACTTGCTTCTTGGCAAATATTTCTATTCAGGAAGACATTTTATTGATGCTCACAAAGAAACAACCATCTAACCATCTTATGACGACATAATCGACAAATTTGCAGCTTTAAAAGGAAGAAAAATTGATTTAATATACAAAAAAATAGGTAAGTCCTCGTTAAGGGATTTTCATTGTAGACAGTAGAAATCTTTTCATACTGCTCTTGAACCTCTTCACCTATTTTTCCAACCACGAGCCGCCACTGGTAGTCATAAACAAAAACAAAACAAAAAGACACCTAAACCATAAGCATTAAAGAAGGCAAAATACAAAGTTTTCTTGGAATTCTTGTATGTCTGCCATTAAAAAAAGAAATATAACAGGAGTCCCAAAGCCATGTTTCATTATAAAGCAATGATCCACGTTTCATTATGATGCAATCCTAAATCAACTTTTTTTTCTCTGGTGCAAGAGAATAACAAAAATAAAAAACTGCACAACTAATGGAGTTTGTTTCTCTTTCAAGAAAATGGAAATTACAATATCTCATATTCAGTATTAAAATGCCTCTCTAAACTTGTCTTTGATCCTTCTACATGATGACTTTATTCTTAGCATATTATTCTTTTCAAACATATACAGTATTTAAAAAGATTTATGAAATTGTTTTTAAACTGCTTTAATGTCATCAATACTGAACCAAAAAATTTTGTTCATTTGATTTTGCAGTGCAAACATTCAGTTTAATAGGGCAATATCAATATAGTGCAAACATTCAGTCAATACTTTTTCCATAGGTGTAATAACAACTTTGCTACCTAAATAGCTGCCTAAGTTGTTATATGCTTTATTCATCAACTTTTCAGTAATGATCAAGGTATTAAAAATCTGCTAACTGGAATATAATGAAAGTACATGATACTTTCCATAGTATCAGCATGAGTCAATAAAACAGAATGTTTGTCTCCAAAATTAAGTAGCATTGTGATTTTATTTTCATTATTTTTATTTGTTTACTTTTATGCAGTGTTTTTTTTTAATTTTAGTTTTATGATTGCATTAACCAAAAACAAAACAAAACAAGAAAGATGACACCAAATTTTCAGTTATAATGAGCACATCTTTTGAACCAGCTACTTACTTTCATTAGCAGCTAAAAAGAATGTTACAGAAATTAACAAATGGTGCACAAAAAGTTTCTCATAACAGAAGGAAGATATCAGAGACAAACAGATTTTCAAATCGAACAGTTAAAAGAAGAAATATAGAAGGAAACATGATATAACTCTACACTTTCAAGTGGAAGAATTTTGCATAATGGAAAAGTTGAAAAATAGGTGCAAAATATCCTTCATGGAAATGGCTATGCTAAGGAAAAAGAACTTTTCCGATACATCTATAGAAGTGGAGATGGCAAGAAAAAGGTTTTGTTCATTTTATTTTGCAGTGCAAACATTCAGTTTTATGCCCCTAGCAGGAAACCTGTGCATTGTTTAAAGAAGATAATGGTCTCTATTGTAGCAAATGGCATACTGTAAAAAAGCAATTTCTATATAGGGTTTTTAGAAGCAGAAATACAGCTGCAAACAGAGTACCGAATACCACCTAGCGACAGAACTGTGCACCACAAAACTTTGGTTAAATACTGATGTTAAAGTGTTCCACAAGGTTAATGGCATCCAGTGTTGCAGAAATTTCAAATTTCACATTTAGAAACAGAGATATTAAGTAAAAGAGGTTAAAAGTTGGTGCTCCCTAGTGGCGAAATTGTGCATTATTTTTGGAAGAAAATACATACAAAGAGTTTTCATGGTCAGTAGTATCTGACCAAAAAAGATTTTTTTTAATCGAGTTTTTAGTCCCGTAGATATTGCTGTAAACTCGAACATGAACTTACGCCCTCTAGTGACAAAATGTGTGTTAAGAAAAATTTGAAATTATATGAGAAAACTGTTGGAAATCAGTCCTTATTTGTTATTTATTCTCATGTATGAACTTAATTCATTCATCTGTTATTGTATAATGTAATTCAAGTCAAGTGAGATATATATGTATTATGTCACGCATTGTTTTCATGACAAGCATTTTCAAATGTGCGTGCTGTAACAACAAAAGTATAATCAGAGCTGTTCTTGCCTTCTCAGCGCAAGGTTATGTTTGAACGTCGTTGCTGAATTCTATTCTTTTAATTGTTTATGTTTAATAGATTTTTATTATCGCAATAAATAATCAAGTTACATCTATTTTAAATCATGTCTTACTAGGAGTAATTTTCACTGCTCTACCTGCGGCATTTTCATGCATTCTCACCCCACAAAAACCTTCACGGCCGAAACACTCCAACAAAGAAAGAATTTTTCAGATCGGACACTTACAAGCAGAAATATCAACAAAAATAAAATATGCATCTACATCCCCTGGTGGAAAAACAGTGTATTATATAAAGAATAAAGTACTCTGAAAAGAATTTTTGAGGTGAATGGTACCAGTCCATGAAAGAATTTTTTTCAATCGAGTTTTCAGAAACTCAGATTTTACTGCAAATATATCAGAAGTAGAAATAAACACTTACGCCCCCTGGTGACAAAACTATTCCTTATCAAAAATTGGAAATTATAATCACAAACATTTCCCATCAGGAGCTGTATCTGATGCAGGAAGGATTTTTCAAATTGGAGTTTTAGAAACAGAGATATCGGGGAAAATGCAATTTACCTTTACACCCCCGAGCAGAAAATCTATATGAATTACTTGAAAAATTTGAAACTGCATGAAAAATATTGGGTTGGTGTGAATGAAATGTCCAGCGTGAACGAGCAATGGATACAGTCCCCCACCACAGCAGAATGACCCCCCCACACACACACACACACACACACACACAAGTGTTGCGGATATTCAGATCAGATCATATGTAGAGAATTTTAGGAAGGGAGTGTCTGACACCAGGTCTTAAACAACTCTTAGAAATAGGAAGCTAGGAGATTTGGGCTAGAATGCCCGATAGGAAAGTGACACGGAAGCGAGGTAGAAAGGGGGAGGAAGACGCCCTTATTTATTACTGGGGGGCCAGTCAGTACCTGGGGTCCGACGGCTTAAGGTGCCCATCCGACGTACAGTAGGTATTTAGTGGTTCGAACATTCATACCTGCCCAGGATCGAACCTGAGGTTATCTCCATAGCAGTCACGAACGCTGACCACTAGGTCACCCACGGCCCTACGTGTTGCGGATATTACATCACAGAGCTACTATAAATAGCTAGCACGTGTGTGAAGAACAAGGTTCAGGCATGGTTTGTTTGGACATAACGTTGCTTGCAAAGGAAACATGTAGACGCTGGATTTGAGAGTCATCTTCCTGTATGAATTCTGCAAGAATTGCCACTCGAAACGTTAACAAAGCATTTGGGGAGAATACAGCCAATGAACAAACCATTTTGTGATGGTTTGTAAAGTTGCAAAGCAGAGATACGGACCTGCAAAACGAAGCATGTGGTCAACGACCTGTTGCTGTTTCTGACGATGTTCTATTATGTGTGGTTGAAGCGGACCCCTAAAAAACATGTCGTGAGATAGCGGCAGAGGTAGGTGTCCACCACACGACAGTTGTTCGGCATCTGGCTGCACTGGGTAAAGTCAAAATGCTGAACATGTGGCTGCCACATGAGTTCACAACTGCCAACAAGACTAGGCGTTTGGAAGTCTGCACGTCGCTGCTTGCCAGGAATAAACAGGAACCTCTACCAGTGGCGGCTCGTGGTAGGAAGAATAGGTCAAGAACTACAAGAGCAATATGAAAAGATATCTACTGTCTTCAATAAAAATCAGTTAATGAGAACTTACCTATTTTTTTTATATATTAGATCAATTCTTCTTCCCTTTAAAGCTGGAACTTTGTCGATTATGTCGTCATAAAATGGCTGTTTCTTCGTGACATCAAGAAAATGAATGTCTTTCTGAATAGAAATATTTGCCAAAGAAGCAAGTTTATCTGGAGAAATAGTGTTTCTTGAGTAAGTTTGTATTCTTTTAAGGCAAGAAAAACTTCTTTCTACTGAAACACTTGCAGATGCAATTGTTAAAATCCGGGAAACCAATTTATAAGCTTCTGTAAAAATGCCTTTATCTCCATGAAGCACTTGAAAAAGTTCATGAGTCGATATACTCCTTAATTTTTCATCAGCATATACAAGACTCAGTTCATTTTTAAGGCTGTGGTGTTTAGTAAATATTTTTCCGTGAAATGTTGTAGATTTTCAAAAGCGTGAGAGGGAAAGCATGAACTAAATTGGTCGAATTTGGTTGTAACAGCAAGACAGGGAAATTGAAGTTTAAGTTTCTCACTGTCTTGAAATATTATATCCATTTCCATAAGAATGTGGTACAAAATTTCAAAGTACAATTGTTTATATTTTTTAAAAATTGTTTCTTGTGTAAGAGCAGCATATTCCCGTTTAGATCTGCTTATTTCTGTGATTTTGCTAGCTTTTCCAAACAGTGTTTCAAATACCTCATTGTTCCTTTTATGGCTGAAAATTTCATAAGTTTTTTTTTAATTTGAGTAACACAGTATATGTCTAGTGATTTTTTCTGCAAAATTTCGAATAATAGATCGGTGAACCAAATATTTCATTAAATACTATTTCCAAAAATGTAAATTCAAAAGTGTTCATATCATTTAAAAACCCTTGGGCAAGTTGAATTGATTTTTTGTCTGATTGCTCACTATTTGTGAGAAATTCCAATACAGTCGAACTTGGTTAAGACGAGCTCAGGTATAACGAGGGCCCGGCTATAGCGAGTAAATGCCAGAAGAAGTTTGGTTTCGTATGCAATTAGTGTTAAATTATCCCGCTTGTTACGAGTATAAACTCTGTTATAGCGAGCAAATTTCCAAGACTTTCAGATTTTTTTTACACCCAGTAAAGATATCGCAGCATTGAAAGGTGGCGTCAATTAGCCACCTGCTACCCAAAAAGACCGTCTTTATGTCACCTGCTCCGAGAGAAAGGCGAGGAGTGTTTTATGACATCTTGAATTTCAGCCCAAGGGTAGGTGGGGGCGGCATTTTGTGGGAGAAATCTTCCCAGCCTTTCTGTTGCCACTGTTTACGAGAGGGTTCCTGGAATTCAATAGAATAATAGCTATATGCTATATGCACTACTGTTTCACATGTTATATACGTTCCATGCGTTGTGTGCATATTTGCAGCAAAATCATCTTGGCATTTATATATCATATACGACTAGGAACACTACTACAAGTTTCAATTACTATATCATCAAGGACTCACCTTGCAACAGTATTCCAAATAAGTAAGCTTCATCCTGTATCTTGAAATAAAATATGTATCTAGCGTGTTATTAGCCACGTAGAATCTTCCTATTGCAAATAGGCCCAATTGAAATTTGCGACCAATGTTTAAACTCAAATAAAACACGACTATGGATATCATACAAAGAGAGTGTGAAAGAATTATATACAATGCAATTAAAAAAGCGTTTACCATCAACAGGTGTCGTCAATCTTTAAAAGAAGGAATGGACATAATCAATGACAATCCAAACAGACATTAAATAAAATTTCATCAATTATTGAACAATGCCAGACAACCTCTGCAACACGCACACGACTCCACATAAACCACTGGACATGTTTCGGCAGGACTGACTTTCAGCCATTATCAACGGTATGCATCCTGGATCAATGTTCAAAGTTGTTATATATCTAGGTCACCTCGACATCACCTTCGCTACAGTTGCTCCACGTCGACGTCTTCCGTCATCGTTACATATACGTGTATTCACGTGTGAGTCACATCCACGCCATCTATTGGGTTAATTTCGGAATTGCTGCAGCTGTTCTTATTTCGTAAGTATATGTTATTTCTTTTATTTTCCTTTTTGTTGTTATATTTCGTATTATTTTCTTGTTGTATTAGATATTTCCACGGATATGGGATATCTTTCGGAGTAGACGTATTGCAATTGGAGCATTGGGTTTTCTCAATTGTTATAGCCTCAGACCACAAAATTTGATTATGTTTATTGTGGGAAGTTAAGATTTTACTATTTTTCCAATCGGGTATTAACTCATTTATCATACAATGTTGTATAAGTGATGTTTTCCCTTCCTTTTTAATCCAATTACTATAGTGCTCATTCAACCTCGTTTTAAACCTTCTTTTAGTACTACCAATGTAATATTTGTCTTGCTTATTTTCCTTTGGATCTATTGTAGGAATCATGTACACACCTGCCTTATTTAGTGGATTTTTATTGTAACCACTATTTGTCAGTAATTTAGAATTCATCATCATCATCATTGTCAACCATTATCAATCCACTGCTGGACGAAGGTCTCCCCAAGTTTCCTCCACGACGGTCTGTCTTGTGCCAGTCTCCTCCATGTCACTCCCGCATATTTACGAATTTCATCCACCCATCTCCCATGTGGTCTTTTTCTGGGTCTTTTCCTGTCCCTTGGAATCCAATCTAAAATTTCGGCTGTCCATCTATGGTCTGTCCTTCTGGCAGTATGTCCAGCCCATTGCCATTTCAGGGATTTAACTCTGATCATGATGTCTTCCACTCTCGTCATTTTTCGAATCCACGAGTTCCTCTTCTTATCTCTCCTGGTTATACCAAGCATGCACCTCTCCATGCTTCTTTGAGTTGTCTGCAGCCTTTGTATGTCTCTTTTAGTTAAGGTCCACGTCTCTGCACCATACGTAAGCACTGGAAGGATGCATTGATCAAACACTTTTCTTTTTAAGACATAATGGCATATTGCTCTTGAAAATTATGCTGTTTCTTCCAAAAGCTCTCCAGGCAAGTTTTGTACGCCGATTAATTTCTTCATCAATGTGACCCTCACTTGATATCTGCTGTCAAGATAAACATACGTATCTGTTATCTCCAGTTTTCTCCATCAATCGATAAATCTTCATTTCTTGTAAAAGCATTGAACATCACTTTTGTCTTCTGAAAGTTCATTTTTAATCCCACTTCTTTACTCTTGTCAGCAAGTTCCTGGATCATACTCTGCAGCTCTGATGGGGTAGTTGCAAAAATGACTACGTCATCAGCAAAACGAAGGTGGGTTAGATAATCTCCATTAATCTTTATCCCTTTGTTTTCCCAGTTCAGTGATTGAAAGACATTTTCCAATGTGGCATTAAAGAGCTTCGGAGATATGGTGTCACCTTGTCTCACTCCCTTTCCAATTTTTATGTGTGTTGTATTTTCAAACAGCCGAATCTTTGCACTTGCATTTTCATAGATGTTATTAATAATATTAATGTATGCATCTTCAATACCGCAGGATTTCAGAGCCGTGGTAACTGCTGATGGTTTCACCGAATCAAAGGCTTTTTCATAATCGATAAAAGCCATGCACAATGGAAGTTCATATTCCCTCGCTCTTTCAATCAGTTCTCTCAGTACGTGGATATGATCTATTGTGCTGTAGCCACTCCTGAATCCAGCTTGTTCTCTCGGTTGAGCCATGTCCAGTGTTACCTTCAAGTGGTGTGAAAGAACTTTAGTGAAGATTTTATAAACCACTGATAGGAGGCTGATAGGTCTGTAGTTCCTGAGATCCTCAATGTCACCTTTTTTATGTAGCAGGATCATTGTAGCATTGTTCCAATCCTCAGAATCTTCCTTCATTAAGGCATCGAGTGAAAATTTGGGCGAGTACTGTTTCAATTTCTCCACTTGCTTCTTGTATGATGTCTATAGTAATTCCATCTTCTCCTGGAGCTTTCCCTCGCTTCATGTTCTTGATTGCATGAGCAACTTCTGCTGGGAGGACTGGAAGAACTCTGGTACCTTTCATGATGTCTGGAGTACATGTATCATCCCTTTCATATAGTTTGGAGTAGAAATCTTTCACTCTTGTCAAAATTTCGCCTCTATTTCTTGTTATAGAACCATCTTCTTTTCTCAGAGCCATAATCTGTTTTCTTCCCTTACTGAGATGTCCCTTTGCTATCTTTAGGCTTTCGTTGTTTTCAATTGCTTTCCTCACTAGCTCACAGTTGAATTTCCTTACGTCTTCAGTGATACTTTTTCATGTTGTCTTGCATAGCTCTATATATTCCACTTTGGAAGTCACATCTACTTTAGTTGTCCTCATCTCTCTTCTTTTTTGCATCAACATTTTGGTTTTTCCTGATAATTTGTTCACATGCAACTTGTTCTTAGATCCAGCTAATTTTGTTGCTGTTTCCATTAGAGCTTTGGTTACTTTTCTGTTAACTTCCGAAATATCCACTTCTTCCGATGTTAGGCCTTCTAAAGCAGAGAATCTGTTCTTCAGTTCCAACTTGAAAGTATTATGGTGTTTTTTAAGGTTGGTTATGTCAATACATTTTGTTTGTCTTATGAGCTTGCCACGTTCCAGTTTAGTGTTGAGGTGCATCTTACATCTCACCAATCTATGGTCACTACCTGTGTTGAACTTGTTCAGCACACTGCAGTCTTCGATGACGAATTTTTTTGTTACACATAATAAAATCAATTTCACTTGTCGTCCCAATTGGATGTCTCCATGTCCATTTCCTGTGTGGCTTTTTCTTGAAAAAGGAGTTCAAGATGAAAAATCCTTCTGCCTCTGCAAACTCAACGAGAGTATTTCCACGCTGGTTTCTGTTGCCGTGACCGAATTTACCTACTGAAGTTTCATTCTGTTGCCGTTGCCCTATTTTTGCATTGAAATCTCCCATAATTATCTTCAAGTGCTGCTTACCTTTATTATTTAGATGACGAATTTCCTCATAAAATTCTTCAATTTCTTCTTCAGCATGACTTGTGGTGGGTGCATAAGTTTGAATAATCTGAGCCTGGTATCTTCTCGATAGTTGGATAACGAGTCGTGCAGCTCTGTCAGAGGAACTTTCAACTTCTACCACTTTATCCTTCAGTTTCTTGTTTATTATAAATCCAACACCACTAGTTCTGCCAGTATCTGTCCCACGATAATAGAAGAGATGTCCACTTTTCAGTTCAATGAGATCTTCTCCTTTTCTCCTTACCTCACTTAGCCCGACGATGTCCCACTTGATCCTTTGTAGTTCCTCTTCCAATTCAAGAAGCCTTGAATCAGAAGATAGGGAGCGTCCGTTATAGGTAGCCAAGGTCAGCATCAAATGGCAGCCTAGTCCGGTCCTCCGGGGATTCTTTCAGCAATTTCAATATCGCAATCCTGGCATTCTTTTCTTATAATATTGCTTAGTGGAGGTAAATATGGGATACTTCCGTAAAATAACGTATTTCGTTTTGTTAAACTATTGTTGTGCCTCAGTATATCAGCTCTTCTTATTTTGTGATATAATGAATCTATCAAGCCAACAGGATATCCAAAATATTTAGCAGTGTCTTTAATCCATTTTATTTCCTCTATAAGTGCAATTTTAGTTGATGAATGTGTTATAGCTCTATTTATGAATGATCTGAACACTGAAATTTTATACCTCCATGGGTGACAGGATTCTTTGGGAATTATAGCAGGAATGTAAGTAGGTTTTCGGTATACACTGAATTCAATTTTATTTTGATACTTAAATAAAGAAATGTCAAGAAAGTTAAGTTTGTTGTCGATTTCTTTTTCATACCTTACTTGAATAGTTGTGTACATACTATTGAAGTTGTTTATGAAGATCTCCATATCATTTTCCAAGTGCGACCAGAATATCAATACATCATCAACATATCGTAAATATAGTATAGGTAAGTTACTACTAGATCTGTTGTTGAATATTTTCTTTTCTATGTCTTGCATAATAACCTTGGCAAGCAAACCAGATATTGGTGATCCCATTGGTGCGCCATATAATTGTTTATAAATTGTATCATTGTAAGTGAAGTAATTATTTTCGGTTATGAGCTTGAGTGCACATACAAATGCTTTCAATTTTCAAAAATTCGATCTTTTCTTCTTCTAATCTTTCTTCAACTAGTTTAATAGCATCCGTTGTGGGAGTGTTTGGGTACAATGAGATGACATCCATACTGTACATCAAATATTCGGCACCGTCAATAGCTATTCCTTTGGATCTATACATCAAATATACAAGCTATACATCAAATATTCGGCACCGTCAATAAGCTTTAATTAAAGCTATTGACGGTGCTGAATATTTGATGTATAGTATGGATGTCATCTCATTGTACCGAAACACTCCCACAACGGATGCTATTAAACTAATTAAAGAAAGATTAGAAGAAGAAAAGATCGAATTTTTGAAAATTGAAAGCATTGTATGTGGACTCAAGCTCATAACCGAAAATAAATACTTCACTTACAATGATACAATTTATAAACAATTATATAGCGCACCAATGGGATCACCAATATCTGGTTTGCTTGCCAAGGTTATTATGCAAGACATAGAAAAGAAAATATTCAACAACAGATCTAGTAGTAACTTACCTATACTATATTTACGATATGCTGATGATGTATTGATATTCTGGCCGCACTCGGAAAATGATATGGAGATCTTCATAAACAACTTCAATAGTATGTACACAACTATTCAAGTAACGTATGAAAAAGAAATCGACAACAAACTTAACTTTCTTGACATTTCTTTATTTAAGTATCAAAATAAAATTGAATTCAGTGTATACCGAAAACCTACTTACATTCCTGCTATAATTCCCAAAGAATCCTGTCACCCATGGAGGTATAAAATTTCAGCGTTCAGATTATTCATAAATAGAGCTATAACACATTCATCAACTAAAATTGCACTTATAGAGGAAATAAAATGGATTAAAGACACTGCTAAATATTTTGGATATCCTGTTGGCTTGATAGATTCATTATATCACAAAATAAGAAGAGCTGATATACTGAGGCACAACAATAGTTTAATAAAAAGAAATACGTTATTTTACGGAAGTATCCCATATTTACCTCCACTAAGCAATATTATAAGAAAAGAATGCCAGGATTGCGATATTGAAATTGCTGAAATAGTTACTGATAATTCTAAATTACTGACAAATAGTGGTTACAATAAAAATCCACTAAATGAGGCAGGTGTGTACATGATTCCTACAATAGATCCAAAGGAAAATAAGCAAGACAAATATTACATTGGTAGTACTAATAGAAGGTTTAAAACGAGGTTGAATGAGCACTATAGTAATTGGATTAAAAAGGAAGGGAAAACATCACTTATACAACATTGTATGATAAATGAGTTAATACCCGATTGGGAAAATAGTAAAATCTTAACTTCCCACAATAAACATAATCAAATTTTGTGGTCTGAGGCTATAACAATTGAGAAAACCCAAAGCTCCAATTGCAATACGTCTACTCCGAAAGATATCCCATATCCGTGGAAATATCTAATACAACAAGAAAATAATACGAAATATAACAACAAAAAGGAAAATAAAAGAAATAACATATACTTATGAAATAAGAACAGCTGCAGCAATTCCGAAATTAACCCAATAGATGGCGTGGATGTGACTCACACGTGAATACACGTATATGTAACGATGACGGAAGACGTCGACGTGGAGCAACTGTAGCGAAGGTGATGCCGAGGTGACCTAGATATATAACAACTTTGAACATTGATCCAGGATGCATACCATTGATAATGGCTGAAAGTCAGTCCTGCCGAAACATGTCCGGTGGTTTATGTGGAGTCATGTGCGTGTTGCAGAGGTTGTCTGGCATTGTTCAATAATTGATGAAATTTTATTTAATATCTGTTTAGATTGTCATTGATTATGTCCATTCCTTCTTTTAAAGATTGAAGACACCTGCTGATGGTAAACGGTTGTTTAATTGCATTGTATATAATTCTTTCACACTCTCTTTGTATGATATCCATAGTCGTGTTTTATTTGAGTTTAAACCCTGGTCGCAAATTTCAATTGGGCCTATTTGCAATACGATGATTCTACGTGGTGACACGCTAGATACATATTTTATTTCAAGATACAGGATGAAGCTTACTTATTTGGAATACTGTTGCAAGGTGAGTCCTTGATGATATAGTAATTGAAACTTGTATAGTGTTCCTAGTCGTATATGATATATAAATGCCAAGATGATTTTGCTGCAAATATGCACACAATGCATGGAACGTATATAATGTGTGAAACAGTAGTGCATATAGTATATAGCTATTATTCTATTATATAATACCACGTATTTTTATTTTTGGTTGTTTTTACTAACCAAAATCAATTATTCCTGGAATTCACTTTCTCTCATTGGCTGCTATGGTCTAACCAAACGCATGTTTTCTTAGTGCATTCGGTATTTCAACTTCGCTCGGGACATATCGTAATTTTTTTTTAATCAGAAAGTCGCACACAGCCCTACTCTTGCGACATCACTTATGCTTTCCCTTCCCCTTTTTTATTAAGTGTGATATTGTGAGCAAAATGGTTGGTGTTAAAAGAAAGGCTATCTCCATCAGGGAGAAAATGTATATTATTCAGGAACTGCAAGACGGCGAGAAAAATTCAGCTGTTTGCAAAAAGTGGGCTTTCGTCATCTACCGTATCTACATTGTGGAAGAACAAAGATTCAGTTTTGTCAGCATTTGAAAACAATCTTACAGATTGCAAAAAAATGAAAAAGTGTGAAAAAAATTACATTGATGAAGCTTTACTTTGTTGGTTTAAAGTTCAACGTGATGCTGGTTTTCCTATCAATGGACCGATTTTAAAAGTGCAAGCGGAAAAATTTGCAGTACAGTTCGGTCATGAGAGTTTTATATGCAGTAATGGGTGGCTTGATCACTTCAAGAACAGACACAATATTGTTTACGCAAAAATGTCAGGGAAATCACTGTCCGCGGATACGGAATCTGTAAGTCAATGGCTAAAAAGCTTTTGCCCCAGCTTCATTTCTGAATTCAGTGAGCAGAACATATTCAATGCTGATGAAATGGGCATTTTTTACAAGGTAACCTTGGCATGACTTTAACTTTTAAAGGCGAGAAATGCATTGTAGGTAAATTGGCAAAGGATTGACTAACCGTTCTAATTTGTGCGAACATGGCAGAAAATGAAAAAAGAAAATTATTGGTGATTGGCAAATCGTTAAAGTCTCAATGTTTTAATAATGTTCAGCATCTCCGGGTTGATTATAAAGCAAACAGAAAGGCGTGGATGACATCAGATATTTTTACGGGAGAACTTCATAAACGGGATCGTGAACTACGAAAGAAAAACAGTAACACATTTTGCTGTTAATAGACAACTGCCCAGCACATCCCAAAGTAGAAAACTTGACAAATATCAAACTTGTGTTCCTACCACCAAACACAACATCAATTCTACAGCCTATGGACCAAGGGATTATTAGGAGCTTTAAGTGCCATTTTCAGCGATTTCTAACCGTACAATTAATCCAAAAAATGGAGAAGAAGCTAGAAATTAAAATTTCCGTATTGGATGCTGTTCGTCTCATGAGAGAAGCTTGGGATAGTGTCACTCCGACAACCATTAAAAATTGTTATAGGAAGGTTGGTCTTCTAAAGGAGACTTTAGAAGAAAGCACTGAAGTGATTGATGACGATGATCTCCCCTTATCAGAATGGTTAAAAAGTAGAGATTTAAGCACCTTTAACAGTTGCAATTCTCTTGATGATTTTATCGACTGTGACGCTGCGGTCCTAACAACTGGAATTTTAACGGAGGAACAAATTGTGCAAGAAGTCATTGCGGTGAATGAAGAAACTGAAACCGACAGTGAACGCGAAAACATTACAGAAACACAAGAAGTTGTGACTTACAATCAAGCACAAGATGCCTTGGATGTTTTGACTAGATTTTATGAAACTAATTCTGGCAATGAGTGTGTGTTCAGTGTATTATCAGTTGTTAAGCGTAATCTGATGGATTTTCGGTTGAAGTCAAGGACAACGCAGCTAAAATTAACCAAATTTTTTCATACGAAATAAAAAGGATATGTGCTTTGAGCAGATAGTACTGTACCTGTGCACTCTAGGTAGATAGTACTGTATGGTACAAAAATTACAATACTTTATAGTACATATCGTATTTCATACAGTACGTATGTAGTATACATGTCCGTTATTCAAGAATTTTAACTTAATGTGCATCACATTGTACGTACTTACATATGTATGTACTACAGTATGTATAATGGTACGTATAGTTCTGTGTGTATGTAGTACTGTACGTATGCATTTTTCAAGAATTCCAGAACTAACCGAAATATTGTACGGTTTTTTCAATTAAACGTAAGTACTATGTATTTCTCAACATTAAATATTGTATGTACTATATTTGATAACGAAATTTATTTTTTGAACGATTTCCTTGATATTTTGGTTCTTTCCCGGATTACACGAGTAACGGCTATAATGAGCAATTTGTTCGATCCCGAACAGCTCGTCTTAACAGAGTTCGACTGTACTTCCTTCAATTTATCCCAATCTTCAACTATTACACTTACTTCGAAGTGGAGGACCATCGAGTTTCTGCTATGGTTGGCATGCGCTCTTGTGGTTGTTGATGTGAGTGTATTTTTTTCATCACTCAGGGAAGCGATCGCTTCGCTGAGTGGTGAAAAAAACAAGGGAATTACACTGAGGCTTGCAAAAAATATTCGACACTTAGAAGTTTTAGAAAAACTCTGCTGTAATACAAGGTTCAAACGATGTACTAAGCAATAACGAAAACAGATTGAGAAGCTTTATGCTTAATTTTTTCGGGAGCCCAGTCAAGTGTTCAGACATTACGCTTGCCCCATCGTAACATTGTCCTATTGACTTGTGTTTATAATCAAACTGTTCCAAAATTTTGTCTATCATTTTGTATAAAGATTCTGATGTTCTATCTTCACTCACACCATGGAAACCCAAAAATCGCTCAACCAATACACCTTCCGAATCAACAGATCTTATTATTAAAGAGCACTCGGAAGTCTGGTTATGTCTTTCCATCTACTTGAATATAAAAGCATTGAACTTCATTTATTTCATTTTTGACGTGATCGTTTATATATTCAGAAATACATTCAATTAATTCATTTTGAATAGTTTTTGAGTCCCCTGTGAAGACATTTTTTATCGTTTCGTATTGATTTTGAATTTTAAAGGACTTCTTGATATCAACAGTGAAAGCAATTGCGTGAATTTCTATGATTTATTGAGTCAATGCCTTCGTCATGGTCACGGAATGCTAGTTCTTGTTTACTCAAATACAGCATTGCATCAATCATTCTCTGCAGGAAAAGTCTATTTAAACGAACGCTTTCATTGAAATGCATTTTCAAAAGCCTAGCATTCTCCCTCAGGGCATCGGCAATGGTGTTCTGATTCTTTTCAAAATTATTTAGCATTAATTCGCATTTCAGGTGTTCGTTAGAATCACCAAATTTGTAAAGTGACCGTTTTATATTTAAGAAATCTGAAAATTGTCTTTATTCCACGCCGAATTTTATTACTAAAATATAAGCAGGGCCAACAAAATATTTTTTGTAACACAGAAGGGCTACAAAGCCATTTATATTCAGTAAACCAATAATTTTTTTAATTATTATTGTAAGATTTACTGCTCTTCTTGATTTCTTTCTTAGTGACAATTGTCAGTGAATCCGTCGGTCATCCTTGAAGTAAAATGTCTCTTTTATTTTCAACTTTCCACCGATTGAACGGAGTTTGCAATAAATTACAGACAATGTTGTTCACAGGATACATACTGAAAACTAAAACTATAATTATTAGTTAAAATGTACACGAAACTAAAGTAACTAATGAAGTTTTTAACAAACAATCACAAAACACGAAAAACATATCTCTTTCAGAAAGTATGTAGCAAAACACCGCAAGAAAAAATCCCTAGTGGATTGCAAAGAACCCTTGGCAATCCATCCCGTTCCACTGCAATCTCTTTGAAGGTCACGACTCCAGGTGCAGAGCCTTAACATCTCATGATAAAACACTTCACTTGCCCGGCAGATAGGGGAGGGTGACATCACAGTTACCATGGCAACTTGGACGAAAACTGCAGACTTCCAAGCATTCTCATTTCAGCTCTTCACATGAACTGTTTTGCGTATAAGGACTTGTTTTCCGTATTGAACGAGCCTTGTGAAGTGATATCTAATCAAAATTTTGGGTATTTTGGCACTCAATAAAGGCAAAAAAAGAATATATTATACGAAACTATTAAATAAAATCTTATTTCAAATAAAATAGGTGAAGAGGCACTTCACCTACTTCACCTGAAAAGCCGCCACTGACCTCTACTGCATCGAATCATCACCTGCGATGAGAAGTGGGTCCTTTATGATAATCGGAAACAATCTGCACAATGGTTAAGCAAGGCACAGCCTGCTGGACAGCATCCTAAGCCACCTTTACACACCAAGAAGATCATGCTCCTTGTCTGCTGGTCCACAGCCGCGATAATTCATCGGAGTTTCTTGGCAAGAGGCTAAACCATCACTGCAGAATGTTATTGTGCTGAATTACACCAGATGCACCAGAAATTGCTGCAGATACAAGTGGCTTTGGTCAACAGACATGGTGTTCTTCTGCTACAGGACAACGCTTGCCCTCATGTCGCACAACGAATGATGCTGACACTAACTGCCTTAGGCAATGAAGCTCTGCCTCATCCTGCCAATTACCCGGACTTGTCTCTGACAGACTATCATCTGTTTCGTCGCCTGGATCTCTTTCTGTTCGGGAAAGAGTTCGCAATAGAAGAGGTTCAATGTGCAGTTGATGACTTCTTTGGGTCCCAGCCACAAGACTTTTTTCTGCAGGGTCATGGCCTTGACGGACAGATGGCAACTATGTGTTGATGCCGAGGGGGATTGTTTTGCCTAGGTAAGTTGTCCTACTTTTCCGTTCTCGGCGTCCATGTGTGCTGGTCCTTTGCTGGACATTTCATTCACACCAGCCCAATATTTCACACTGGAAATGCTCTCCAACAAGGAACAATTTTTCAAATCAGAGTTTTAGGAGCAGAGATATCAAGATAAACACGATTTACCTTTATGCTCCCTAGCAGAAAATTTATGAATTTCTTGAAAATTTTTAAACTGTATGAAAAACATTTTGCACCAGAAATGCTCTCTAACACAGAAATAACTTTTCAAATCAGACTCTTAGAAGCAGATATATCGACAAAAATAAGATATACATCCATGCCCCTTGTGGGAAAACTATGCACTATTTTAAGCAGAAGGTAATCTCAAACGTTTTCCGAGGTGAGCAGTATTGGTCCACGAAATAATTTTTTCAATGGAGTTCCCAGAAGCTTAGATTTTGCTGCAAATACATCAAAAGCAAAAATAGACACTTACGTCCCCTGGTGGCCAAACCATTCCTTACCAAAAATTAGAAATTATATGCAGAACATTTCTCATCAGGAGCTGTATCCAATGCAAGAAAGAAAGTTTCAAATTGGTCATTTAGAAGCAGAGATATTGGAGAAAATGCAATTTACCTTTATGCCCCTAGCGGAAAATCTATGCATTACATGAAAAGTTAATTGTGTCCAAAAGAATCTTCATTATAAATGGCATCGAATGGAGGAAAGAGTTTTTTCAATCGGATATTTAGAAGCAAATATATGCAATGAAATGTACAATGGCGTGCAAAAATTTAGGATGAGATGGTTTTTTGAATGTAATGTCATGCAGAAGTGCTCCACATCGACTCAAATCATACCATAGGATCCCTAAGATATAAGAATATGGGACAAGTGAACAAAACCGTCCAAACAAGGAATCCAAAGGATACAAAGGCACTTTATTGAAAAGGTAGCTTCGAGCACAACTGGACAGAAGACAGAAACGTCCATGTGACAGGCGGCTGCCAAGAAAAATTCAGTCTTTAGTAAGGGATATGATCACCCCTGACTGCATTGTAGGATTTACAACGTCTGTCCATGCTGAGGACGAGATCATCAAGGAGCTGTTGAGGCATCGCTGCCCATTCCTCTTGTAGCGTCAATCACAGCTGCGGAATCGTTGCTGGCGGCTGGTGACGTGCTGCCAAGCATCTCCCGAGAAGGTTCCACACGTGTTCGATTGGATTTAGGTCCGGGGACCTTGCGGGCCAATCCATGCGTTGAATATCTTCACTCTCCAACAGCTCTGCGACAGCCACTGTACGATGAGGTATAGCGTTGTCGGCCATGAAAAGGAACTCAGGACCCACAGCACCTCTAAACAGATGCACGTGAGGCAGGAGAACCTCGGTACAATAGTGGACACCAGTGACTGAACCTCCTTGGAATGTGGAAGTCAGTATGGCTAACAAGCATGATACCGCCCCAAACGAGAACTCCGCCACCTCCAAACCGGTCCCTTTCGATGATGTTGGAGGTGTGATTGCGTGTTCCCTTCTCTCTCCAGATGTGTATACGTCCAGAATCGCTCATCAGACTAAATCGGCTCTCATCTGTAAAGAGAACTCGACCCCATTGCTGATGTGTCCAGTTCTTGTGTTCCTGACGCCACAGAAACCGCCGTCTCCGATGAGCAGGTGTTAATGGCACACACTGTACTGGTCATCATGCAAATAGAAAAACACGATAATGGACGTCCAGTTGTCTGCTGCATGTGCCTTGCGATTTCTCCTTCTGTCTGCCGTCTGTCTCTTCTCGCCTGTAGGACAATATACCGGTCGTCCACCGCCATGGTTGCTCATGGACGACCACTGTTCCTGTCGTTTAAAATGCTCTCCAAGCTCATGAAACGATGCTGTGAGCGATCCTGAATTCCTCGGCCACACTAGTCACACTTCAAACTTCTTCCAACTTCCCAATGACGCGACCTCGGGTAAAGTCATGCAGATGTCGTCTACTGGATTGCCTGTTGGCCATATCATATGGTGGCAGCAACTCGACGTCGTTCAAACCGATGTACACCGTGAAATAGCTTTCACCGAATTGCTGAGCGTACACCGCCCGTATGCTTTATACCCTTCAGACCCCCCCCCCACCACCACCACCACCACCTCCACGTCATTCTGCATATATACGCACGCCCTACCGTACCGGACCCTAGTCTATCTTCTGAGTGGTCTTTCGGTCCGTTCTGCCAGTCCGTTCCACTGTTATGCTAATTTCTCCTCTTCGTCCTTAATTTTTAGACACCAGTGTATATTGAATTCTACATCATCTGCGTTTATGCCCTCAAGCGGTGTACTTTTGCACAAATAAAAAAAACAAGAAGGCAAGGATCATAATTTGTACATTTCAAGCTTCCCAATGCAAAAAGAATTTTTCAAATTGGACTAATAGTTCAGAAATATGCTGTCCACAGACGGACGGACAAACAAACCGATATCATAAGCACGATATTTTTTACAAAACACATGCTAAAAAAAGGAAAAATAGGAAGAAACAGAAAGAAAGAAAACAAATAGTATGAACACTAAATATCAAGGTGATTTCTAAAGAATTTTCACAATGTAGTTATGGCATTACCATACCATTCCAAACACAAGACCATCTTTTTTGCCACAAAATATGGAATCAAGAATAAAAATTCATCTTATAATCACAGTCTGCAAATTTTGTCTCTAAATCAGGCAGAGCGCTATGCAATTATATCTTGTTTTGCGAAAGTTTTACTCAATATTGGTCTCATATTTTATTTGCTGCTTTGTGTTACATGAATCTAACCAGTACTTCCATTGTGCTTCTCTGAGAATGCATGAACTTCCTGAGAAAGTTTCTGTTTCTCAGAACTCCTTAGTGGACAACAGAAGTGAGTACAGTGGTGGCGTAACTAGCAGAACATGCCCCACTTCTGAGCAAGATTTACTTCAGCACCCTTACTCCAGTAATTTTCCCAGGATTTCAAACACAAAGGGGAAAGATGTATGTTTTGCTGGGTGGGGGAAAGGGAATCAGGAAATCAGAGTGTCTGGAAAAGTAAGGGGGGGGTACCTAGGTACCTAGAGCCCTATAGTTTAAACTTTTTCAGTAATTTTTGAAATAAAAGTACATAATGCAAGGTTATCAATCAGCCAATTAAGATTAACACAGTGCTCAGACCAATACATGAACATACATTTTGTTGCAAGAAACAAATTTGGTAAAATATGTATTTAAATGGTTAAGGTTAATAAGACTTCATAATCAACCATTTCACTTTCACTTGTTTCTGACGTGCTTGGTTTTTGTAAAATGTCTGCTTCTAAACTTTGAATAGATGATGTGCTAAACAAATCATCATTCAGAACTTGAACTTAATTGACTCTGCGGCAAAAAGGACAGGTAGAGTTTTAGAAGCTTCTTCCCATGCTCTCCTTTCGTCAATACTGTGCTCCACATGAACACTTTTGTGGCATTTTGCAAATGGATGTTGTTTGCTTGTATATTAGAGTTTCCACACAGTGAATGAGATAGACATACTTACTAGTATAAGGAAGAACTAAAAGCAATAGCAATGTGCAATTCTTTTGTCCAAAACTAAAATAAATCACTTGAAGAAATCACTCTGTAGTAGATCCATGGCTGTTGTTCATAAATGTTGGTGCCTATCATGTACGTAATCCCAAGTGACTGACAGTTTCCCCACATTCTCCATTGGAAATCCTTACATGGCCTCACACTTTTCCTCAGCAGCACAGAGAGAGGGTGATTGGGAAAAGATCGTATTATTTGCAACCCATTGCAGAGTAATCATATTACAACCCGGAGCCAAAGGGTCAAATAGCTTTAATCTGTAGGGCATCGAGTGTTTTAATAAGTGAATTTCAACATTTATTTCAGCAAAGCTAAGTATATCATAAAGGAAAATATGAATCTTTGGGTTAATTATTCGTTTGTTTTTGTGTGTTTTCAGATTCTTTCATAAAACTATAACTAGGAGCTGCAATACTTTGTCACCTGCAACCCCTTCCCCCGCAGCTGTGGGGATTGCGTCGGTGGTAGTTACATAACTGGAGTACAGCCATAAAAGAAGAGACAAAATCTAGCAGAAAATACTTAAACTACAATTTGCAGTCTGAGCTGCCTATAAAATGAAGTCCAAAGGTAAACCATCAGATGAAAAACTGAAGTGTGTGTACACTTAGGGGACTATGTTGAGAAGAATTTGCAAAAATCCCTAAAAGGAGTCTTGTTGAGTCCAGGTGGCCACTCTACATAAATTTAAAAAGAACTTGAATTTTTCAGGTTTACCAGCTCAAACTTAAAAATTTCCAAAAAAATTTTCAAACATGTAGACATGTACATTTTTATATATGCATGCATGTTTTTATACATACACTCATATCTTACTCATCAACAAACCTACCCTACCCCACCATAATAATGCAAGCCAAAACCCTTTGTAGGCTATAAATAGGTCAGACACCTACCTGTTGTATAGAGTACCTGCAACTGTGATGATGGGTAAACATGACGACCAGATAGCATTCAATCATGGGCAAATAGTAGGTTCAAAGAAGATGGGGTGCTCCGGCTTTGCAACTGCAGAATGTCTGTGATTTCCACATGTGACCATTGTACACGTTCATCAGCATTGCATGAAAACCAGCAGCTACCAAGGTAAATGTGGCTGTAAACAGGCTATTATGATGTTCAAGGTAAGCTCTGCCTTTCCCATATTGTAATTTCAGAATGGGGGACCACAATGTACACACCCACATCAAGTACCCATGTTCACAGCATGTCACTGGGCTATAAGGCTGGAATGGATAAAGGAGCAATGCCATTGGACCGTTGAAGACTGAAAACAAGTAGCTTGGTCCAACAAATTGAGATTCAAACTGCAACACGCTGACAGGAGGGTGTGTGTGTGTGTGTGTATAGCATAGACCACAACACAAGACTGTGGACCACAACCAACAAGTCAGGGTGTTTGCGGCTGGTGGTGGTGGTGTAAATGTTCTGAGGTATGTTTACAAGTGCCCCCTTGGGGTTTTGTACTTGCAGAGGCCATGACTTCATCCCCATGCAAGGTGATGGTGTCACCTTGTATGGTGATACGATCCGTGCATGTTTTTCAGTTCACACAAAGATTATGCATTTTGACTGCATATTTATGCATTTTCTTTTTTCAGAACTACTTTTAGGGCACTTGTAAACCCTGTGACCAAATGTCATACAACAGGATAGCAATCTGAACTTCAACAAAAAAGAAGCAATCAAAATTGCTCCGAATTGAACAAGATGAGAGTAAAATAGAAAGCATAATTCTGAAACAGAATTCAGATATTGATGTTAGTTGGAAAATACTTCACAATTACAGAATTTTGCATATTTGGCTGAAATTAAGAACAGTCTGAAAAGGGTCTCAAGGTCAAGACCAGAATTGTGGCCAATTCCTCACTGACTAGGAATTAATAATGGAAACTGAAGTCCAGCACATAGGTCACATTTCAGATTATGCCAAACATTGAGCAAGTAAATGAAACTGTATTATCATGGACATTCTAAAATTCTAATGGATGAAATATGGTAATCTTAGTCTTTGAGGAATAACCATAAAATTTTAAAATATGAAGTACTTAATAAAATCATCAGCATATTATCATAAAAGAAAGAATCATTACTGTAGCATACATGGAGCATTCTTGCCTCATCTTTCAAAGCTCTTATTTCTTGTTGAAAGGACTGAGCAATTGATTGTTGTTTTGCCTAAAAGAAAGAAAGAAAGAGAGAAATTACCATCCCATGACAGAGATACATTTGATTCCTCATACAGAAAATATAAATTGAATTATGAACATTCACTTGTTTGCTTAATAATGCTAAGTGAAATGTACAACAGATTTTAATCTAAATAAGCATATTAAATCTTTCAACTAGAATTTCTAAATGTGATAATGGTGAAAAAATATGGGTAATTAAGGTGGTAAAAGGTAAAAAGATATAAATAATTAAGATGGGAAAATATCAAGGCTGAAAACATTATTTTTACAACAAAAGACCATCTTTGACTAAAATCCATACAGTGTTTCAGAAAACTTGAAAACCGTACTTTTCTGGAGTGAAAATCAAATCCACATTCCCCTATTTCCATCCGAATATGCTGCAGTTATAAAGCCTAGGACAATGCATTTATAAACAACTTATGTATGTGAATCTGAATAAGATCAACAATGTGATAAGACATCCTCATATCAGTGAATCTTCTACCTATAGAAATTAATGAAGAGCACACATAATGCTTGAGATCATTATTTTAGGGAAAGAAATTCCATCACTAAATACAATCTATGTCATCAAGTTTTCAGAGAGCTTTAAATTCCTTCTGAAGATTATATATTTTTGAAGCACATGGATTACAGTTAATTACCACATTTATGTCAAAAATAATGTTCATAATTTTACCATGTGTTTCAAAAATTAATTCCTCAATAATTTTTACACCATGGATGTTCACATCAGAGGTGTATTTAGAGGAGGGGGGGGGACAAGGCTCCCCAAAAATATTAAAAATTTTTGTTAAAATGTGACTTACATTTGAAAAAAAAATTTTATTTAATAAAAATGCATCAACTTACATTAGAAACTAATGCTTTAATTTTTTCTTCTATTTTTCATTAACTTTTATTTTGTCCAGGTGGATTTCAAAAACTTCCATTTTTGGTCATCACCACCCTTCCCCAGTGAAAAAAGATTCTATAAATGCCCCTGGTTCACACCAACACGCATAAGTAAAATGTAATTCAAATTCTTATAGAGTTACTTAAAACAATGCCTATAAATAAAAAATGCTGTGACTGCTTATTATTATTTACTACATGGAAAATGAATTTACATATATATGTAGCTGTATCTTTGCTGCAATGTCAAATAACTTGTAACAAAATAACCTAATACAGTTTAATAATTCAAAAAAATATTACTCTCATTGTTTTCTTCAGAAGCACTGAAAAATGCCACACAAAAACAAATTCCTCATTCTTATTTATGTAATTTCATGAATTATAAAAACTAAGGTGCTTTCTGAAAAAAAAGAAAACAAACAAAAAAAAAACTTTTTCTAGAACTGAAGTGATAGTTGAGTTCCCCTAAAAAAAGTTTATACCTCAAAATATCTTCAGCTTTCAGACATCTTCCAACTTCAGCACTAGGCATTTTGCTCACTGTTTGTATAAAATAATTATACTGAAATTCCACAGGGACCAAAATGTATCACAAATACTTTAAAAGTAATGCCATTGGTGAAATGTATTTTTGGGTGCTCCAGTAACATCAAGAACTTAAACGAGATATGGAATTTCCAGCTTGTTCCCAATGGACAAAAATACAAAGTGCATTCAGGTTATAAGATCTCCAATTCTCTTTTGCAAATTATTCATGGTACAAGAAAGAAGCATACATCATTTTGCAAGATCTTCTTTAAAACATTCCACACATTCTTAGCATCTTATTTTTCAAACCTGAAAGTTTACAAAGGATCATTCTTTGGAAATTTGTTCAATGCAACTGATAAATTCCGCCTCAAAAGGTACATACTTCCTAATTAGAAATAACCGAGATCAATTAGCACATAAATCTGACAACTATTGCAAATGAGGGATAAGCTGCCCAGTTTTATTTTCATTAAAAAATTCTTGCAACTGAGCAATATGATGAAAAGTGTAGAATCAAAGGTGATTCTGGAATATAGACATTGAAAAGCTGGAAGTAACTCCTTCCTCGTAACTGCTGGATAGGTGTTACCTGTAACTATAGTGCCCTTAGTAATTCTGCGAAACTATGATGTCATCAACATCCCCAAAACTGATCTATCATTTTTTACACACTTGGCAACTTTTTTTTTTTAATTTTAAGACTGATACTCAGTTTTAGAACTGAAACACACAATTCACATCCACTATAACAAGGAAATAAAACCATTTATTGTAGAATAAACCATGCCCCTGCCTGACTAAAGTCTAGAAGATTCTCTTGTTCTTGGGAAAGCTGTCTTACACACATCTGCGTGAGTTACTTTTCATTTTAAGATCTTCATGCAGAACTATATATACACAGAGCCCACATCCGTGTCCTACAATACTACAGTTTCATCTATCAGCACTCTTCTATCATCAATAACCATAACCTCAATCTGGAAAATGTTAACCTCAGAATGGCATCTACATAGCTTTATTTCACACAACGTTGTTTCACGTGTGTCTGGTGACACCCGTACATCTCTTGTCCTTCACAAAACTTACTCAGCTGAGCACATTTTTCAGTTATGAGATCCTTAAAACACACTTCCACCATTTTGCAATGAATTTCAATACAAATTTCCCTAGGGAAATGGAAATATTAGATAACATGTTTTTGATGACAATGATGTCATTTGCAGTAAGAGAAATGTGGTAAAGTTATAAGCCATGCTACAATTGATATGAGATATTTTGATACAATTGCTATGAGGTATATACATTTTAAAAGTAGTGTCAGTAATGTTCATTAAGACATATGTGAAAACAAATTAAGAGCCCTTATAATGTGAACACACTAAGATTATTAAAAGCCATTAATATTCAAAATAAAAAACACTGAGCAACCTGAAATAAATTTATTTCAAGTATCTCTGAAAACTTATTACAGACTGTGCAAAGAACAAAGCTTTTTACATCAAAACTCACACATAGTCAATTTTTGAGATAAAAGATACTGATAAAGAACATATCTCTAAAATAGACTAAGAGTTTACTGCTCATATTATTAAGTCAATATTTTTATATGTTCTACCACATAAGAGTTTTTACTATCACCAGGTATCCTCTGCACTTCATTTACAGATTCTTCAACAAAAATAAACCTGTGCCACCACTATGGAACATATCTTAAATTTTATATTAGCACAGCACATACATCATAGAAACATGAAGTTCTTCCAAAACATAATACAGGAAACTTCCCTAGTTTAGAATGCCAGTCACAAATCAAAGAATAAATTACACTGCTGGACAATTGCTAAGGACGGATCATAAACGGCTATATAGCGCATAAAAAAGTAAGTGTGGTTGGATGCCAAGTGAAATAAAATAATGTCAGAATGCCAGGACATTACAAGAAAGACAATTTATTGTGCTCTGAAATCCAGAAGGCTTTGGAACGTGTTCAAAGGACAAACAGGCCCTTTTGTGCAGAATACGTAAACGTGAAAAAAATGCAATTACCGTCCGCAGGCGTTCCGGCGTAAGATACGGGATATGACCACCATGGAGGGTGATGCAAAATTCCACACGTCGTGTCATGCTTTTCACAACATTATGAAGCAGCTGTTGTGGTAATTTATCCCATTCCTCTGTCAGCGCACGGATGAGGGTGTCCTTGTTTATTGGAGGGCATTGGCGACCAGCAAGACTCCTCCCCAAAGCATCCCATACATTTTCAATGGGATTCAGATCTGGAGAACGTGCTGGCCATACGAGGCGTTGAATATCCTCGCTCTCAAGACATTCCTGGACAGCAACTGTTCGATGACATGTTGCGTTGTCGTCCATGAAAATGAATCTATCACCGACAGCACCACAGAACATGCGAACATGAGGTAGCAGAACATCATTAATGTATCATTGGCCAGTCATAATCTCAGTTGGAAGCACATAGATGGATATACGGCCATTGATCACGATGCCAGCCCATACCATGACACTACATGTCGGATATTGGTCCCTTTCCTGTATGTTTGCTGGACAATATGCAGTACCACTATCACGCCAGATCAGTTGTCGTCAACAATCAGATGATAGACTGTATCTAGTCTCATCTGAGAATAGGACAGCAGACCAGTCGTTATCAGTCCAATTGCGATGTTGATGGCACCATTGCAAACGGGCGGTATGGTGACGTCTGGACAATGGGATGCACACAACAGGACGGCGGACGTATAGTCCTCCTTCATGCAAACGTCTGGCAACAGTTTTTTGGGAGATCCGATTGCCAGTAGCAGCCATAAACTGATGTGCTACCTCACTAGCTGTGCTGCGCCGGTGTCTTTTTGTTGATAGCACTATGTACCGATCTTCTGCAGGTATCGTACTGCGAACACGACCTCCCCGTGACGTTTGCTACGCTCTCCATTTGTTTGAAATGATTTCCAAAGCCTTGAAACAACACTGTGGCTGACGTCGAACTCCCTGGCAACATCTGTTATTTTTCGTCCTTCTTCAATCTTGCCAATAATACGCCCATACGTAAAATCATCTAGGTGATTTTGGGAAGACATACTGAAAATTGCAAGTTCGTCAATTGATTCTTTCATTTTCAACTTTGCGTTTGAACAACAACGGTCAATACGCGTCAAATCCTTTATATCTCTTATCAGCGCTATGACGTCACGAACAAGTATGGCAATCCAAAATTTGCATACGCACAACACGTCTTACTGTATCCCGCACTTATGCTAATTTCCACATTTTCCTGCCTTCCATTTTATGGTTGCTATCGTTGCTATTGTCATCCGTCCTTAGCAATTGTCCGGCAGTGTATAAGATACTGCAATACAAAAGAACAAAGTGGCTGATCATTACTAACAAATATGAAAGTAGAAAAAGAAACCATAGCAGTTAATCATACAGTCAATTTAGGCTAAAACATATCATCCCTAACTGGTTACCTAATTGTTTTCAAGCCAGGTGGAACACATTTTTTTATTGTACTAAGAATGAAAATAGCCAATATGAAACTGCCCACAAACTATATTAAAAAGTACCATATATAAAAAAACTAAAAAATGGGATTTGAATTAAACTTCTGATATAAGTTTTTCTCTGGGAATTATTTATTTTAAATCGCAATTTTTTTGACAAAACTCTTCTCCTTCGTCAGACAGTCCCTTGTTGTCACTCTTTCTCCATCACTATTGCAGTTACAGTTCTCACTATCCTGGTTACCGAATCTGAAATCTGACCATAAATTAAAATGTATGAAAGATATAAAAGCAATAAGAAATGGTCAAGACCAATGGTGTCAGGTCATTATGAGCATCAGGGTCTAAACCCCACAAGAAAACGAGAATTTTTTTCTTTTAATTCAAAAAATTCTGAAAGAAAATCCATATTAGTAACCAGTTCCCAGTTTTTCTGAATGCAAATATGAGCCGCTGCAATAGTTGAGTAACTGGGTAACACAGTCTTCCATATCCATTCACTAAAGTGCAATGAATACCACATGTTGGTGTCCCCTCGTTGCCTTGGCTGCTGTGATGAAGCTTCAGAGTTACCAGTAATGAATGAGCAGATGCACACTGTACTGCGCATGCGTAACACTGTCTTTTGGGGCTGGTCACCTTTCTGTTTAACAGTGGCAATTTTGCTTTCACGTCGTTGGACAGTGAGTGGCTGATTTTTGTTTGTGGAGTTAAGCAAGCTGCTGTTAAGGTTCGCTCATGTAAGTAAAATGAACAAAGGGACTTTTTATTGGAACACCCTTTTAGTTTACTAAGGGATGAAAGAAAAAAACGTTTTAAAGATTTTGGCCCACAATGACCAAATATTTGCTTGGTGCAAAAACATAAGAATCAGTCTAGAACTTTAATGTGGAGTTATAGCAAAATATCCTGGTTAACTGGAAGCAAAAGCAAACATACTTTACTTTGTTTCTACTGTTTACTACTGTTTTGTTCCTACTGTTAGTGTTTTTTTTTATGTTATATAATACTGCATATATATAAATGAAATTTCTACTGCATTCTATGTGGTTAAGTATAATTTCTGGAAGTGGCATTTGGAAACTTCACAATCCACTGAAATTATATTTCACAGAATGGAAGAAGGTTGATAGCAATTTTTAAAATGTTCAACTCCGGATAAACTTTAGTCACCCTACACCAATAGTCAAGACCTTACTGAGTACTCCATGATATAGACATAAAACAAAAACTGGGGAAAAATCAAGAAAAAAATGGTGTAAAACAAAATTTTGCTGGACACAGGGAAAAATTTATTTAAATAAACAATAAAAAACTGTATTTACAACACACTACATCAGTATAAAAACCATGAATAAATTAATTAGAAAAATACTGATTAATAATACACTAACAATACATGGGAAAATCAGTTATAATGAAAATGCCTTAAATGAAAACTATGTATGAGTTACCAAACAAGAATTGCTACTATGATTTTTTTTTTTTTTTTTTTCTTTCAGCTCTTGTTAACAGATTTGCTGATTCTAGGGATGGGAAAGAACTGAACTGCAAAACCAACACAACACTCATATCTCAACAGGATTCAAACCCAAGTGTTATCCTAGGTAGGTATGTTGACCTCCAAATAACTTAAGACACCAGTCAGCAACTTTTATCTCATAATAAACTATCTAAAAAAAGAATAAATATGCATGAAAAAATAATAATTTGGTATTTCATCCGGTAGGTATAATGCATTATCAGGTTAACTTTACAGAGGCATCAAGCCAGCAACTAAATTATGAACCTATACAACACAGAAATCAGCTAAAATACAAATCACTAGATATGACACTAGAGGAGCACAAACTGCAGAAAGCAGGTACTTTGGTATGGTTAATAGGCAGCTTCAACAAAACAGCCTTTGTCATTTTGCTTTTGTCTCTACATCAAATGTGACAAGCATGCCTTGAGTAAAAATCTGTGAATATAAGTACAACTTTAGCATATTTTAAGTCTGTACAAATGTGCTAATTGTTCATAGAACAGATGAATCAGATGATATTAGGGTCATTCTTCCCATAAAGCAACAGATAAATATGATACCAGCAACTTTATATAAGCCAATCCCAATTAATAACTACAGCAAAATAAATACTAAACAAAACACAAAAGAAATAAAATGATTTATCATTAAGCTGCTATCCGATATCTCTAGCCATCCAATACAGCTCTGCCTGGGTTCAAATTCCATGTGAAACATGCAGGTGGTGTCTGTTCCTATGGTACAGGTTCTTCTCCTCTCCTGGAACCACTGGTACCAAATCAGAAATGAACAACTCCTTCTAGTCTTACACACATACAAGGAGTTCATTAAAACCCCAAAATAAAGAACACTGTTGTTCAAAATAGTATGACTATACTAATAATCCAAATTTCTTGGCGTAGAATAGAAAATCAAAATTTCCAAGCTTTTGCACCTCAACCAGATGGCTTTCTCAAGGAAGGTAGCCATCTGGTTGATGTGCGAAAGCTTAGAAACTTTTATTTTCTATTCTATGCCAAGAAATTCGGATTACTAGTATAGTTATGCCATTTTGAGTATAGTTGGTGTATGGTTACTGTTTGTTAACAATTTTGTTGCCTAAGGATGAAAAAATTGTTTTCACTAAGGATGAAAATTGTATGTTGCCTATCCGATATCTCAAGCCATCCAATAGCAACTCATGATAAGCTGAGATGGAGGCATGCTTATCCCAGTTCCATAAGTACCACTTCTAAAAGTGTTTGGTAAGGTCATTATTGAAAAAGTATGAGGCCTTACATCAGAGAAAGTGTGGGATGTTCAGAGTGGTTTTATGCTTAGTAAAGGCTGCACTAATCAAATATTTGCATTATGCATGATGATTGAAAAGTATCTGGTTGTTGGTAAGAAAGTTTTTGCTTCCTTAATAGATTAAGAGAAAGCTTACAACCGAGTAAATAGGATACTTTTGTGGAAAGTATTGAATAAATATGGTGTTACTGGGAATCTACTTAATAGTGTAAAAGCCATGTATGCCGGCAGTAGAGCTTATGTACGAGTGAATGGTGTGTTATCAAAATGGTTTTCTATTGGAGCAGGAGTCAGACAAGGTTGTGCAATGTCACCATGGCTGTTTAATATATTTATGGATGCATGCATGTGTGATGTCAAGTTGGACGATACTGGTTTATGTCTTGGTGATATCCATGTGGGCAGATTGCTGTATGATGATGACACAGTTCTGTTGCCGGAGAGCAAAAATGAGTTGCAGAGTATGTTGTCCCAGATGTATGAAGTTTGTATGAATTCAAACTGAGTATAAATAAGGGAAAACCCAAAGTTATGGTATTTGAGTGAGGAACTGTTAGCACTGAATGTAATATAAGTCTAAATGGCACAGTGATTGACCAGATGAATGAGTTTGTGTATTTAGAAAGCATGTTCAACAGAGAGAACAAATTAGATGGTGAAATTAGTAGGCAAGTGAATTCTTCATTGAAAGTCATAGCTGCTTTAGGAGGTTTTCACAGGAATGATGAGTTCTCAAGAGAGACTCGTATGGCTGTGTATGAAACTGTAATTGATTGTTCCTACTCTGATGTATGGCAATGAAATCTGTGTATTACAGAAGAAACATAGAAGTGGTTTGTGTGCTGGAGAAATGTGTTACTTACAGGGAGGTTGTGGTAAGACACATTCTCATCATGAGAGGAATGAAGATGTGTTGCAGTTGTGTAATGTGAAGCAAAATGTTGTTAGCAAGGTGGAGACTAATATTCTTTGGTGGTTTGGGCATGTTGAAAGAATGAGTGATGAAATGCTTACTAAGAAATTTTTTTAGCCCAAGTGGCAGGATGGAAAGGCAGAGGAAGGCCAAGAATGTCATGGTAGGACTAGATTCAGGGGTGTCTGCATGAGAAAAAGATTATGAGTATGAAGTACAGAAGTTCTGTGTACGTCATGTGATGGATGTCAGTGAAGCCCAAGTTGTGTGTCAAGATCGCTGTAAATGGCAAAGTTTGATATGGCAACAGTAAGTAAATAATCAGTTAGAAATTTATCTGGTAGTCTGTATTTCTTTGTGGAGCTAACCTAAATCTCAGAGAACAGCTTAGTGATATATAGTGATATATACATATCAAATATGAAAAAGATGCTAGTTGTCTGTTAGTTCCTGTGTCTCTGATTAACTGTTGTTCATTAAGACATTAAGTGTAGTTCACTACCTGAAACAAAATGATTTATGAAGAAAAAGCAGCAAAAAAGAAAAAACATTTCAAAATGAAATGTACCAAATGGAGTAACTTCGGTGATTTTCAATGAATATAATTTAAATGAGCTGGGAAGAGAAAATTTTGTTCTGCTATACTGTATAAGCAAAGAAAAAAATTCGATTTTATGCAAGTAATTTTTGAACAAACTGGTTAATTTTGTTTTGTTTCCATTTTATGAATTACCAAACTTTATTCTTAATTGTTATTTATCTGTATGTCCATTTTTACTCAAAGAGAAAACCAAAACTTTTCACAAAAATTATGGCAACTGAGATCTTTTTTTATTGGCAAACATGGATAATTTTTTCCAGTTTCATGGGAGTCACAGCACTGTTAGAAATATGAAGTTCAATAAATGCAAAAATTAAAAAAACAGCAAAATTATCAAATTATACATTTGACATCACTCCTTTTGTTTTTTAATTGATTTCACCATTTTATTTCATACTTGGCAACGAAGTAATTGTATTTATCAACAGAGTTCAAAGTCCGGGGCAAAGCTAAAAAATGTGGTTTCTAACAAACTGCTGTAAGAACACCCCTTGTTACTAAACACTGTGTCACAAAGGCTGTCACCAAAACTGCTGCATGTGAAGTTTTATCCCATGGAAACTAAACCATGCAGCTAACTGATGTAGGAATAGGCTGAGATTTCCACATGAACTTGTTTTAATATACTATACTTCAGTGCTGTGATCAGTTCAACTTCCAGTGGATAGGGGACTACAGAGACAATATATTGTGTTTTGTGCACGAAAAACTTCAAGCTGAGTTCAGAAAATTTCAGTACAGCACAAATAAAAACAACTGCTTAGGGTGTTGACTTCCTGGCTGCACCCCCATAGCACCAGCCACCACTGTAGCCACCCATTTCTAATTTGGGATTCCAGAAAGAGAGAGAACCAAATCCAGATAGCCAACATAACACTCATGCATCACCCAGGACTTGAACTAAGGTCTTCAGCATGAAAAGTTAGCACCATAACCACTTGATGAATAGGTGGACTTGTAGTCTTTTTTACACCTTTTCAAGGTTAGTCAATAGGTGGGATCAATTATTACAAGAGACTGAAAAAATTGTGCAGAAATGAACACAGTTTAATGATTCAGAAATGAACAGAGATTAATGACTCAGAAATGACAACAGGAGAAGCAGTGTCAGAATGAGAATACAAAAAGGAAAAATCAGCTGAAAAAATCAAGTGGAAGAATAATATCTGAAACTGAAGAAAGACTGGTATACATGGTGAATCACTAAAATTTTCTACATACAACTTGTGGACTATCAATGTGCTGATGGAAATGTACAACACAGATTTTGATCTCCTAACAGTAACCTTAATTTTTAAGCAAAACTTAAGCCCTGTACTGCTTTTATTCAAATCTGGAGTGCCCTGTGGTGAAAACCAGGATGGCATTTTATTTTTCATTTTACTTTTGATCTAATATCAAATCCATCAGATTTTAAATCAAATTGAGAACAGAAGAACAATTAATATAATTCATAAAAAATGTATATAAATTAAATGCACAGTTACTAATTCACAAAAAAATCATATAAATCAAAACACAATTCGTAATTCACAAAGCATTTTTATATTCATTACACAGATCAACAAAAAAAAAACCAGTTGTGCAGGATTTTTTAATTTTAAACCAAAGAAAAATTTAACATAAATCACAAAACATCAAAATTATACCTTTTCATTATCACTTATGCAATGACTATCACCAACAATTTTCTTTAACTGCACTACCTCTTCTTCCAACATAGCTTTCTCATTTTGATGTATTCTTTGCTGTTCATCCTATAATTACAAAAATATATTTTTTCAAAGTACTCTTCATGATTATGTAACATGAACTTCTAATTGGGTAATTATGCTTTTTACAGAGGAATAATTATGAATTAGAATTTTTTTTTTATAATTTTGCATAATACCACCTCTTTATCGTGCAATTTTTTAAATATTTAAATGCGTAAAAATTTGTTAAAAAGAACAATCAAAATGTTTTACCAATTTCCTTTCTACCCCGTACTTTTCTTCTAAGAGGCTTTTGATAGTATTTTCATTTTCTTCTTCAAGTCTCTGGAAATTAATAAATAAATATATTTAGAAAGAATGAATCGGAATTTCAAAACAGATAAGTGTAATGAAATTAAGTAACACAACGTATAGAGTTCAAAAAATGTATCCACATAAATATTATATAAAACTTTTCATATTATTATTGTCACAGTTTAATTGACGTAACAAATGCCCTCATGCAGAACTTCATTACTATGACTAGCAAATGGAACTGGTATTTCCTGGGTTTAACAAACAGTATGTGAATCAACTTTTGGATCAGTGTTACACTCAACTTTTCCTGAAATCACAAATAAGATATATTACATTCCAGTAGTCAACAGAAAGAAAGAAATAAAATAAAATCTATACTTATGCTAGCAGAATTCACTAAAACCAGCAATCTTTACAGGTTGTGAATACAGGAAATTTTAAATACTTGAAACATTTATAATTTTCTAGTGTATTATAATCTGTGTAATGCACATTTCTTCCAAAGTCAATGTAAGTTTATCCCTGAAGAGCCTCTGGGTAAACGATGTTGAGTGTTCTTCCATTTGGAGGCAAGGTGAAGGCATTTTGATTGCTGCCAACTTTGGAATAACAAACATCAAGCTGGCCATGAGAAAAACATGTTGGGAAATGGTAGATGTTTAAACTGAAATGGAAGGTCAGGTAGGACAATTGAAATGTATTGAGTGTATAATTATATAATGTGAAGCATGGTCTCCTGCAGCATGCTGTGTGTGTGTGTGTGTGTGTGTGTGTGTGTGTGTGTGTGTGTGTGTGTGTGTGTGTGTGTGTGCGTGTGTGCGTGTGTGTGTGTGTGGTGCAAAACCATTGATTAATAGCCCCCTTCCCACGAGGAAAAAAAAATCTCATAGATAAAAATTCTTTACACCTACAATCACAAGTTGAATATTTATTCTGCTTATTAGCCAATTGAATATGCAACATAATCAACTACTATTTCATGAATACATAGTTTATTTTGTTTTATAGATACATAATTGTTATTATGGATCAAAAATTAATGCAACACTCCATTACCCAAGCATCCATTGATTGCTCATCAGTTATCACATAAAAATTTTGAAATTATTCAAATGACAGAGTAATAATAATAAAAGAGAATATGTTGCCTGCTGGTCATTCAAGAGTTATAATATTTCAACCTTAATGAAATTTCAAAGCAAATTGCAATTGTTTGGACTAAAAATCAAGGTATAGATGCAGTGCTTCTTCAAAAATAGAAATAAATAAATGCAACTGTCACTGTTGCACAGAAATATGAAAAAAAAAACTGATAATCAATTTCAGTATTTATTTTTGGATATTTTTTTTTTTTTTTTTTTTTGTAAATTCGCATCTATAAATTTCTCTCTTACTTTATTTTGGATCAATTTCTTTATTATGGAACTAAAATCTCACTTCTTTTTTTCTTCACTTTCTTTACTTAATATTGCCAAAAATGAAAAATGATCTTTGGTCATGGCTAATCTTAAATATTTTTAATCATTTTTTGCCTGCTAATTGATTATTTGGAACTTGCATAAAGTAAAAAATAGTCATAAAGTGATCATCAAGTTTAGGAAAACATCACTTCACTTGCACTCAATTATGTGCTGAAGAAGCTTTTCAAAGGATGTTAATTTTTTTGTCATCCTCCAGAAGATTTTTTATAATTCATAACTCATCTAAAAGATCACCTGATATATCAGCACTAATTTCAATGAAGTCTTTAGCTGATGTTAATATAGCTCACTGGTGTATAAAATGTTCACATTTTTCAAGAAAATACAAATCTGCTATGCATTGATTTAAACAAACTGAAATGTGTTATCTATCTGAGCAAGTACTAGTTCAAAATTTAAAAGGATAGTTCAGTTGTTTAAATTTTGTTTAAACACTAACTCATAACAACTAAAATTTTACAGTTTTGGTCAAAACCCACTTGTGTTTCTCTGCTACCCTTCTTTTTTAATATAAAAGTTCTAATGTTTCTATAGATAATTTTGATGACATTTCAGAATTTTTAGGCCTTCTTAGCAGTGAAGCTCCAATGCACTGCACCATCTCCATCCCTCCTTCCACCTCCCCTGTGTATATGTGTGTGTGAGAGAGAGCAAGCAGTGCATTACTACTGATTTATAAGATGTTTGGTGCTGCAAAAATCATTGAGTGATTAAAATATATTTAGTGTACCATAAAGAAATGGGGAAAAATATTGTATTAGGTGTACAAATAAATTTTAAAGCATTTCCTGTGTGACGTATACTGCTAATTTACATATCTGACACTCCCCAGCATTGTTGTCATGTGACCATAACTGGTCCAGAGTATAAAATGTGACACAGAAGTTTGCCCAACAGTCAAACGAACTTGCACATCAGTAGGTGAAAGATGGCAAGCAAAACTGCATTTATTCGGCACTGCATTAGTTACAAATTTCATCAAGGAAAAAGAGCTGCAAAAGCATGTGCATCGATCTGTTCTGTTCTGGGGTAGAATATTGTATCAAAAAGCATGTGTGAGTTTTGGTTTAGATGGTTTAAAGCAGGTACCATATATACTTGCGTATAAGTTGAGAAATTTGGGACAAAATGAGAGCTTCAAAGTAATGGGGTCGACTAATACGCGGGGTCTAAAAAAATCGTAAGTCCAAAAGTTCTTTCCGTGAGGCAAAAGGCAATCCATCTCAAAAAAAAAAAAATGCTGATGCGGTATTAATTACGAAATCGCAACCCTCTGAAAGAAAAAAAGAAAGAAAGAAAGAAAGAAAGAAAAAACGCTGATGTGGTAGAATTACGAAATCGCAAACCTAAGAATTTCTCCGCGCTTTGAGAAGTCTCTCTCCTGGCTTTGCGTATCCACAGCGTAGTCACAGCCGCGCATAGAAAGCTCCGCCCTTCCGACTACCAGTTGATTGCACTGATCTTCGACGTAACGGCAAAGAATATCGCGCAAAGCATTTTTCTTTGGTAACGGAGCCATGGGACAGCCAGTGTTAGGTGCTGCTTGTTCTTAATCGCACGTGTCTCGCTTCTCCTATTATGGGTGACACTGATTGTGTAAAGAAACAGATGTCCTATAACGCAGGATTCAAGTTGAAAGTGGTTTCTTTTGCAGAAAATACTAACAACTGTGCTGCTTCACGTCAATTTGGCATTAACGAAAAACTGATTCGAGATTGGCGTAAAAAAAAACCGGACTTGGTGAAAATCCCAAAATCGCAAAAGGCGCTGCGCCGTGGAACGACATCTTTCCCAGAGCTGGAAAGTGTCTTGAATGATTGGATTGTGGGCTGCAGACAAAATTGTTACATTGTAACGCGAACTGGTATATGTTTGCGAGCAATGAAGCTCGCAAAAGATGAAAAGTTTGCAGCCGCAAATAACACTTTTCGTGCCTCACCAGGTTGGTGCACAAGGTTCATGAACCGCTATGGGTTGTGTCTACGCCAGCGCACCAAAATTGCACAAAAGTTACCTCGTGACCTCGAAGCAAAGATAATGGAATTTCAAAAGTACGTAATTCAAAAGAGAAAAGAGAGACTGCTTTTGAACTTTCCCAAATAGGGAACATGGATGAAACCGCCATGTGTTTCGACCTTCCTGGAAATAAGACAGTGAACCAAAAGGGCGAAAAAAATATCTTGATCAAAACGACTGGCCACGAAAAATCCAGTTTCACGGTTGTTCTTTCCTGTTTGGCAGATGACAGTAAGCTACCTCCGGTAATTATTTTTAAACGCAAAACTCTGCCGAAAAGCGTTGTCTTTCCGTCTCGTGTGCTCGTTCGTGCCCATGAAAAAGGATGGATGAACGAATCCGGAACAATTGACTGGTTACAGAATGTGTGGAACAAAAGGCCAGGTGCACTTTTGAGGAAACCTTCTCTTTTGGTGTGGAATATGTTTGTTGCACACCGTTGTGCAGAAGTGAAAAAAACTGCAGAAAATTCAAAAACAACTCTTGCTGTCATCCCAGGTGGGTTGACATCTGTTCTTCAACCACTAGATGTCTGCCTTAATAAGCCCTTCAAGGACAATGTGCGGAGGTATTGGGCAGATTGGATAAGTTCCGATTTGCCGACTGAAACCAAGGGCGGAAATCTAAGGAAGACAGATATTGTTTTGATTGCGCGATGGGTCAATGATGCTTGGGATGCGATACCTGAGGAAATGGTCGTGAAATCATTCAAGAAATGTTGCATTAGTAACAAACTTGATGGCACAGAGGATGATGAGATTTTTATGAGTGATGATGACAGTGATTCTGATCACACAGGCATAGATGGGAATACTGATGTTTATGATGACGCGCCGATGACGGAGAAAGACTTTTTTGAACTGTTTTGCGAGTCTGACTCAGAATCGGATTTTGCAGGGTTCCAATGAAGTTTTGGGGTATGCAAATTAAATTTAGTATTATATATATAATTTTTTTCGTTTTCAAATGTTTTTGAATAAATTCATTGAAATTTTTTTTTTTTCTCATTCCAGGATTGACTTATACGCGAGTTTCCGATTTCTTACGATTTTTTCCTCTGAAAGTGGGGGATCGACTTATACGGGAGTTTCCGATTTCTTACAATTTTTTCCTCTGAAAGTTGGGGGGTCGACTTATACGCGAGTTTCCGATTTCTTACAATTTTTTCCTCTGAAAGTGGGGGGTCGACTTATACGCGAGTATATACGGTAATTTTTATGTTGGTGATCGAGAACATAGCAGCACCCTGCAGAAGTGTGCACATGAATAACTGCAAGCATTGCTGGATGAAGATTTGTCTCATATGAAAAAAGAACTAGTTGAACAACTGGGGGTAACTCAACAAATCATTTCCAATCATTTACGCGCAATGGGAAAGATTCAGAATGAAGGAAAATGGGTGTCACGTGACCTGAGCCAGAGGAATAAGGATGAACGTGTCATGAAGTGTTTGAATCTGTTGAATAAACAACGCAGAAAGTCTTTCCTGTGGAAAATTGTCATGGGTGATGAAAAGTGGATATGGTGTGACAATCCCAAACGCAAAAAACACTGGGTAGACCCCGATGAAGCAACGACTTCAACACCAAAATGCAATATTCACTCCAAGAAAGTTCTGCTGTGCATCTGGTGGGATATGAAGGGTGTGCTCTATTATGAACTATTGGAACAGGGTCAAACTCTTACTTCTGATCACTACAAGCAACAATTGCTGTGATTAAACTACGAAATATGTCGGAAATGTCCATTCACAGGCAAAGGATTGTGTCCTGTGAAATTACTGCATGACAACGCTAGGCCGCATGTTGTGAAATCGGTCAAGGAAACATTATTGATGCTTGGCTAGGAAGTTTTGGAGCACCCAGCGTATAGTCCCAACATAGCGCCTTCAGACTATCATTTGTTTTGATCGATGCAACATGGTTTGTCTGCTGTATAGTTTCAGACATGTGATTAAGCGCAAAAATGGGTTGACGATTTCACCGCGTCACACGACGAAATATTCTCCATGGCTGGAATCCATCAGCTGCCCGACTGATGGCAGAAAGTGATAGATAATAGTGGTGCATATTTTGATTTGTAAAGATATTGTTGTTTTTTCTCAAATTACATGTTGCATTGTCTTAAAATGCTTTAAAACTTATTTGTACACCTAATATAAAATAGTAGGGATAAAGTTGTAAAGAAGTGGAAGTTGGTTGGAAATTTTTGACTTATGCCAGAAATTCTTAGACTAATGAACCCAAGAAAATCTTAAACTAATTAATTATTTTATGAAGACTGTGAATTCTACTGGGTATTGTTTTTGAACAAGGCACGCACCCTGAACTTTAGTTCACTTAACTAATTAGGTGATTAATTTTCACTTTCAACACTAAAGACATATATTAAAAAGAGATACAGGGTATTTAGGATGTAGACAGTAGTGGCACCAAGAGGTGGCTTGTTTGCTTTAGCCCCTAGCGCCATGATCTCCAATCCTACTTCCACCCCTAATAATAATAATAATAACACATGAAAAGAAAAATCTACAAAGTAAGATAAGAACAAAGCCACCAGTCCATATTTGACATCAGTTCAAAAATCTAGATAACAATCACAAGTGGTAGTACTTGGAGAAGATGAGCAACAACAACAACAACAAAAAAAACCTTCACATTCACATGTGGCAGTATTATATGTTTTAAGTTTTTTGCAACATATGGAAACTTTAAATGTACAGTAACAGGTTAAAGCTATTTGGCAGCAGCATTTTGTCATGAACATAACCTCAACAACTCCCATTTACAGACTTTCTGATTCAATGAACAAACATTTCATGGATAATTTTAATCAGTGAAACTGGACATTAACTATTGATCACTGCATATCACTGTGACTTACCCTTTTAAGTCTTAGTTCTTCAACAATAGCAATAAGTTGATTTTGGAATTCAAAGCTGTTAAAAGGACTGCTGGTCAAATTTTCCTTTTCACCTGAAAGTTTAAATTTACGATGATTCATATGAGTGAAATACATTAAAATTGGTTACAAGACATAAATGACATAATAACCACCAATTAAAAAGCTAATACGTAAATATACAGCTAAGAATTGATATGACAGAATTTACATACACCACATGACCTTACATTATTTCACTAGCAGACAAAATGTACATATATACATTATGTGGACAAAAGTGATTGGACATCGCAAGTGAATAGAAAAACAGTATTGTATTTACATCAGTAGCGGGTAGTTTTTCTATTTGCAGAGATTACAGCAACCACCCATAGAGGTAAACTGTCCACAAGTCCATTGAGTATGGAAAGCAGGATGTTCCTCTATTCTGCCTTGAGTACATCAACCAACTCTGTCAGTGAAGAAGACTGTGTTGATCTAGACCTCACCAATAGTTCAAGTTCATCACATAAGTATTCAATGGGATTGAGGTCCAGGCTGTGAGCAGGCCAGTGTATCCATGAAACCTGATTTTCCTCATATCACTCCACTGTAGTCCTGGAAACATGACAAGAGGCATTGTTATCCTGGAAGAAACAATCGTCATGTCCGTAGAACTGCCACAACACTGGGAGCATTGAGTTATCCAGGATATCTCTATACAGCACGGAGTTCATGTTGCGATGAATATCAGCCAGTGGTCCTACACTGTACCAGCTGAAACAGCCCCATACCATAGCTCCACCACCTCCATGCTTCACAGTCGGCACTGCAGACTCTGGAAGCAGAAGTTCTCCGGGTAACTGCAAAACCCAGGCATGTCCATCCAATCCAAATAATGTGAACAGGCCTTGATTTCTTTTTTATCAATAGCAACACTGCTAGTGGCCTTATTTTTTACTAGCAAATTGCATTATCTACTAGCAAAAGTTTATTAACATAATACAAAAAAAACTTTAACATCTGCCCCTCTTTAGGCAATCATGACAAATTTTGATTTCACCCCTGCAACTGTCACATTGTAATGCTGAAAATATAAATATTTAGATATAACACCTTTTCATGACCTGATAGATTAATTCTAACAATTTAATTCCAATGAAAACATTTAAACTTTTTTATTTAACTTTTATTCACAAAATTCAAGAACACTATTCAAAATCTTAAATTATTTTTCATATGGTTTATGATCTGGGTTTCGGATCTTTTAATCATACCACATTGAAACAGCAGGCCTGGGGTCAAACTTGTCTTTGGGAGGACCTTCAACCTCAATACTCATGAGAGCATTCAATGTTTGTAAGTTTAAACTGTCTCTCCAATCACCCTGGATTCTCTTCGTGAAACTGAAACCCAACCTCACATGCAGAAGTAGATAAGGGAAATATGCTGGATATTTCTACTAGTCCCAAAATATTTTTATAATGCTTGTTCTTTCCTTTTTGTATGTTTCTAAAATATTCCACACGCACAATGCAGTGGCGCTTTGCAGTTCACACTAAAACATTCAAAATTTTTCCACTAGCAACTTTTGCTAGAACTACTTTGTATCACTAGCTAAATGCATTTGCTTGCTAGCAATTTGCTACTAACTACCGGTCAAAATTTAGCCCTGAATGTGAAGCAGAATTTGTCACTCCATAACACTTGCTGCCATTGCTCCAATGTCTAATTTTTGTGCTATTGACCCCATGGTAACAGTGTGGTTTTATTGGTCATTGTGATGACAGGTTTATGGGTGGCAGTGGCGTGATTACCACCCCCACAGCTGCGGGGGAGGGGCGCAGGTAACAAAGGAGCATACTGCAGCTGTCAGTTATAGTTTTATGAAAAAATTCAAACATGCACATTAATTAACCCAAAGATTCATATTTTGCTTTAAGATATATTTAGCTTTGCCTAAATAAATGCCTTGTTTCACTTTTAAAAAAATAAATGTCCTACAGATTGAAAGTGTTTGGCTCTTTGACTTCGGGCTGTAATACGATTGCTCTGCAATGGGTTATAAATAATACAATCGCTCTCTCTGTGCTGCTGAGGAAAAGCGCGAGGCAACAGTGGGATTCCCCGTGGAGGAAAAGGGAGAACAGTCAGTTACCTAGGATTACGTGCACAACAGGCACCAACATTTATTCACAGCAGCCGCAGATCTGCCACGTGTAAGAGGGCGATTTCTTCAAGTGATTTATTTTAGTTTTGGACAAAGCAATTGCACGTATTGTCAAATCTATTACTTAAATAGTTGAAACTACAGGGCTCTATATACCACCATTACTTTTGCAGACAATCTCCCTGAACCCCTCCCCCCCCCCCCCCCACCACCACCACCACATACACACACACCGCGAAAAATGCATCCTCCCTTGTGTTCAAAATCCTGGGAAAATTACTGTGATTAGGGGTGCTTAAGTAAATCTTGCATGGGGGCACATGTTGTGCTAGTTACGCCACTGGTGGGCGGCTGCTTGGCCATGATACCCAAGTGCATGGGCCTCTCTTCAAAGTGTCTTGGTGGACACCATAACATCTGTAGCCATCTGGAACTCATGTGCTATAACCTGGTTTCCCCTCTGCAGAACCCTCTGGTCCCTGGTTGCAGTTTTGTGGGTCTTCCAGGGCAAGATGAATTCCTGCAGTGTCCTGTCTTCTTCCACTAGTTGGTGACAGAGGCCACAGTCGATTAAGCAACCTGTCTGACATCAGCAATGCTTTATGTGCTCATACCTTCAATTAAGCTGTCTATTATAACGCCCTTTTCAAACTCACAGAGCTCTCTCCTGCTAGCCATTTTGTCAGCGACTGATCTGAGTGTACTTTGCCCTTTCTATACCTTACTCCTGTTGCCATTTTTATACCTTATCAACCATGTCTGTGCTGTGGGAGTATACCATTGTGCTTGAGTGGGGATGCCCAATCATTTTTACACACTAGAGCCCGCACACACACGCACACACGCACATCACTAACCTGTTCTCTGAAATTCAGAGGTTAGCTCCTCAAAGAAGGCTCATCTGGCCCAGGGCCGGATTGAACTTTTGTGGGGCCCAGAGCAAAATTTCATATACTTAAAGTTTTGTCGCAATAGAAGCATTTTTAAAGTTATTACTCAAGTTATGAGGATAATGGCTGTGAAATAAATCTTGCTCATGTGCCATGACCTTTGATCCCATTTCGATGATATTAAAAATGATTGGTTCAGTATACCTTTGGACCAACATATTAAAGTTTTGTTGCGATAGAAGCATTTTTACTCAAGTTATGAAGATAATGGCTGTGGAATAAATCTTGCTCCTGTGCCCTGACATTTGATCCCATTTTGATGACATTCAACATGACCTCTTCAGTTTACTTCTGGAACAACATGATAAAGTTTTGTCGCATTCGAAGCATATTTACGAAAGTTATGACGCATAAGGGCGATGGAATGGATCCCGCTCCTATGTCCTGACCTTTGACCCTATTTCGTTTATTTTCAATAGGGTTTGTCCCCAGGTTGTCCCCTACCACATACTAAAATTTAATTGAAATTGAATCATTTTTACGCGAGTTATCGGGTGGACAGACAGTATATGCTCCAGCTTATACACTTCTTAACCGTAGGTTAAGAAGTATATAAGCTGGAGCATATACACTTCTTCAACCTACTGTTAGAAAACGTAAAAATATATTTTTGAGGGCCTTGCGCCCCAAAACTTAAAAAAAATAATAATAAATATTGAGAATTATAGCAAAAACAATTTTGTTTTTGTTTTGTAAAGTGTGGGGCCCCGCAAAGACATGGGGCCCGGGGCGACCGCCTGGTTGCCCCTATGGTCCAGCTGGCCCTGTTTGCCCCCATCAAAATTTAAAACTTATGGGACTAGATTTTACTCAGGTTGGTATATCAAACATCTCCATTTATAGTGGTCTCCAGCACACAACTCGAACTTCACTGACATCTATCATACATCTTGCACAAGACCTTTTGTACTTCATACTCATTACCTTTTCTTATGCAGACCTTCTTGAATCTGGTCCTGCCATATTTTCTTTGGCTTTCCTCTACCATTCTTTCCTGCCACTTGGGCTGAATAAATTATCTTTGTAAGTATCTCATCGCTTCTTCTTTTAACTTGGCCAAACCACATAAGAATATTTGTCACAATCTTACTAACAACATTTTGTTTCACATTACACATCTGCAACATATCTTTGTTCGTCACATGACCAGATCCCCCTTCCCCCCCCCACACACACACATAAGTAACGCATCTCTCTAGCACAAAAATGTCTCCTATGCCTCTTCTGCAGTATCCAGGTTTCACTACTGTACACAAGAATAGGAACTATTACATTTTCGTGCACAGCCATTGTTTGGACTTTTTGAGAACCCATAAGTCCTGTGAAATCCTCTTAAAGAAGCCATGGCTTTCAAAGATGAATTCACTCGCTTACAAATTTTACCATTGTTTTCTATATCAAACATGCTTCCTAAATATGCAAATTCATTCACCTAGTCTATCTCTATGCATTTAGACTGAAAGACCAAAGTTATGGCTCAAAATCCATAACTTTGGTTTTCCCCTTATTTATACTCAGTTCATCATACATCCAGGACAACATATTCTGCAACTAACTTTTGTTCTCTGCCAACAGAATTGTGATATCAGCATACAACAATTAGCACACACAGATATTACCAATACATAAACTTGTATTGTCTATTTTGGCATCATGCATTCATAAATATATTAAACAACCATGGTGACATTACACAACCTTGTCTGACTCCTGTATCAATAGTTAAAATAAACACCATTCACTTGTACACATGCTCTACTGCCAACACACATAATATTTATGCTATTAAGCAGATTCTCAGTTACAAAATATTTATTCAAGACCTTCTACAGATATATCCTGTTTACTAGTTTTCTCTAAATCTATGAAGGCGGCAAAAACTTTCTTACCAACAGGCAGATACTTTTCGATCATCACACGTAATGCAAAAATTTGGTTAGAGGGCAGCCCTTACCAGGCATAAAAACCACCCTGTGAATTCCACACCATCACAGATGTAAAACCTCACACCTTATCGATAATGATGTTTCCAAACACATTCACTGGCACACTGAAATATATTTCTTCTGTAATTTATTTACTGAGAAAAGCATTTTGCTTGAAAAAATATTATATAGTCCCAGGTACATTTTTGTTGCTTGGAATTACATTATACCCAGGGTGGAGTAATTAACAGAATACTTAAACAGAAATCAAGATATTTCTGCTCCAGGGTGCATCAGAGAAATGACTTCAACGAAAAAAGAAAAACAAAGGAAAAATTATATTCCACTTTTTATACGAACTTGATGATTGAACATGTTATTTGAATGGACACTTACTCCCAACGATTCCACCAATTTTGATGGCAATAGAAATGATTCTCACTTTTCCAGTGATGTTAATATTGAACATGTCTGTGTGTTATTGTGCTATGCTTCCATACTTACACTAATCCTGTGTAACTGTAGAATTCAACCATATGAGTTATTAATACTCATCCACAGCTATATTGAATCATTCTGGTAACAAATCACATAGCTATCTCCATTAATAATTCAACATTAATTACAAAATACCTAGAATTTTCACCAGAATGAATTTTCTTTTTCAATTCATTTTTAAAAATTTTAACACAATGCATTTATTCCATCTAACTTTTACCTCTGGAATTTGCTGACTCTATAATGACTAAGGTTAAACACTCGTGACCACTCTTCCAGTAATATTAAACCATTTAAAGTGATCACCAATATAATGTCTTTTTTGTCAATATCAAGCTCTTTTGATTTTATTTTTATGATGACTTGTTGATGTCCAGAATTTAATGATAAAATTTTTGTAGTGAATCCCAGTTCACTGCATGATTTATTTCTCTTGTATCTTCACCTAATCCAGTTCTGCTAGACATGTTTTAAGGATTGATTAATGCTCCACCATACAAGTGTTCCAAAAATACTACACATGTTTATTTATTAATGATTTGGGATCCATACCACTAGTATTTACAACAACAAAGTACATATGCTACCCCCTAAAGGAGACACAAATTGAATGGTGAAATATATCAGGGATTTTTTTCCAATTTTGAATGGATTTGGGAGGTACTGTACTAAATCATTTTGAATCCTTCCTTCAACAGGCAGCTGTTTTTATCAAAGTTCTATATTAATCAACAGTAAATGGTAAAGCAATGTATTTTCAAACCTTGTGTCAATAATGGAATTTGTGATACATGTGAAGCAATCAAGTTGGACAATTTATTAACAATAAAAAAACATGCACCTTTTTTTCTGAAAGCAAATTCAAAAAACAGCAATTGCCTTCTCCTCCAAGCATGCCATTCATGAGTGGGCCAAACTATCTGGAAAATAGAAACTTTTCCAAAAACAGGAACTGTGAAGAGATGTGCCTTGTCTTCTTACATAAGTCTAGGGTTTTGTTAGTGCTGCCTGATTCCCCATTGTGCGTGGACCCTTTCCAAGGGTATTGAGTTCACACGAGCACCACGAGAAAGTCCGTGCAACATAACGATCGCAGGGCCAAATGACCTAGTGTCGCTCCAGTACTCTCAAGTTCTACTACATTCACAAAGACTACTAGACTACCTTTCTGTTATATCTCCATGGGTTCTGCTATTAAATAGCAACTAGAACTTTAGTGTTGATAATAATTAATAATGCATTTGCTTTTCCTGGTTTTCTTTCCACATTTCTCCTAGCTGCACTTCTTTATTTTTATTTTTTTGTTGTTGTTGTTTTAAACATAGGTTTACTACACCTCACTGATGAACATATTGAGAAAACATCATCTGTGTGTTCACATCACACAACTATACTGCTGAAGATATAACCTAAAAAAATGCAATGGTCAGCTGACAGTCATCCACTGAATGGTTGCATTTGGTTTGGATCACTGCATTAGTTCAAGTTATTATGATTATTATTAATCTCACTGACAATTTTCTCCAAATCTAATTTTGAATGAATAAGGTTTAGATGCAGGCCCATAGTTAGACAGAGATGTTAGGAGGGGCTGCTAATGATTGAAAAAAATAATATACAGTAGGTGAGGGAAAAGATATAAAGGAGGTTGAGCACTGGACTGTAATCAGTGGTGGATTTCCGACTAGGTGCATTAGGCATGTGCCCATAGCACCAGAACTTGAAGGGCTCCGAAAAATGTATAATTGAATTACCAGTATTGTTTTGGTTTTCAAAGACTGAAAAAAATAAATCCTTAAGGCGAACACTTTATTTGTATTGTCAATTGATATTTTATTTTCTCATATTAGTAGCATATATTTTTAGCACATCTTTTGTAAAAAAAGATCATGCTTATGTTGCTGGTTTGTCCGTCCGTCTGTACCCACGATAACTCTGCAACTATTAGTCCAATTTGAAAAATTCTTTTTGCATTGGGAAGCTTGAAATATGCGAATGGTGATCCTTCATTTTGTTTTGTTTTTTTACGATGTACAATTTCACTGCTAAAGGGCGTAAATGCAGATGATGCCGAATTCAAAAATACATTTTATTTCACATATTTTCTTCTAAACATCTGATTGAAAAAATTATTTTATCTTTCGATTCCATTTATATCAAAGAGTATTTTAGATATAGTTACTTTTTCAAATTATGCATAGATTTTCTGCTAGGGGGCGTAAAAGTAAATTACATTTTTCCCGATAACTCTTCTTCTAAAACTCTGATTTGAAATTATATGCAAAAGATTTTCCTCTTGATGGAAAATCTTTTGCATATAATTTCAAATTTTTGGTAAAGAATACTTTGGCCACCAGGGGGCCTAAGTGTTAATTTTTGCTTCTGATGTATTTGCCATAAAATCTGAGCTTCAAAATTATCGATTAAAAAAATTCTTTCGTGGACTGATGCCACTCACATCTATAAACATTTTTGAAATAATTCTTCTTAGAATACTCCAGTTTCTCCACCAGGGGGCGTAGATGTATATCTTATTTTTGTCAATATCTGTATTTCTAGGAGTCCGATTTGAAAAATTCCTTCTTTGTTGGATAGTGTTTTCAGTGTGACATGTTTTTCATATAATTTCAAAATGTTCAAGTAATTCATAGAGACTTTCCGCTAGGGGCGTAGAGGTAAATTGTGTTTTCCCCTATATCTCTGCTTCTAAATCTCCGATTTGGGAAAATCTTTCTGCACCGGATACAGCTCCTGGTGGGAAATTGTTTGCACATAATTTCTAATTTTTGTAAAAAAATGGTTTGGCCACCAGGTGGCATAAGTCTTAATTTCCGCTTCTGATGTATTTGCAGCAAAATATGAGCTTCTAAAACTCGATTGAAAAAAAAAGTAGTTTGTTCACTGATACTTACTCATGTCGACAAACCTTTTAGGAACATTTTCTTCTTGAAATAATACATGGTTTCTACGTCCGGAGGCGTAGATGTATATCTAATTTTTGTCAATATCTCTACTTCTAGGAGTTCGATTTGAAAAATTCCTTCTTTGCTGGATAGTGTTTCTGATGCGAAATGTTTTTCCTATAAATTCAATATTTTCAAGCAAATTATAGACTTTCTGCTAGGGGGCACAAAGGTAAATTATGTTTTCTGCATTATTTCTGCTTCTAAAACTCCGATTTGAAAAATTCTTCCTGAATCGCATACAAGACCTGATGGAAAATATTTTTCACATAATTTCTATGTCTGGTAAAGAATGGTTTGGCCACCAGGGGCATAAGTTTTAATTTCTGCTTCTGATGTATTTGTAGCAAGGGCTCCTGAAAACTCGACTAATTTTTTTTTTCTTGGCTCATATGGGAAAACCCTTTGAGAATACTTTCTTCCTAAAATAATGCATGGCTTTCCCACCAGGGGATGTAAAGTCACATCTTATTTTTGTCGATATCTCTGTTTCTAAGAGTCCGATTTGAAAAATTCTTTCAGTGTTGAAGAGCGTTTCCAGTGCAAAATGTTTCTCATATAAATTCGTGTTTTTTTTAATGCACAAGTCTGCAACCATAGGGCGTAAGCTCACAACTCCGTTTACAGCGATATCTGAAGGATTAAAAACCCGATTGAAAAACTTCTTACTTCCATCAGATACTATTGTTTTCCATACCGGTTCCATTGACTTTGAATAGCTTTGATAAATTTAATTTGCGTCAGAACAAATTCAAAAGATGTACTTATTATACCCGAAAATTTGGTGTCATCTTTCTTGTTTCCTGCTGCTGTAGATATTCCAAAATTTTGAGTTCTTATCAATGTCCTGGTTTTGAAGGGAACAGTTAAAATAATTTAGCCTTCCATTTAGTGGAAGGTGAAAGAATTCACACTTCCTACACTAATAAGGTGAATACTTAACTGGTCTGCTGTTATATATTATAAATTACTTTCATGCTGCTTCCAGTCACAGGAAAACATCTGTGTTGGAACCTCTTACTTCCCTGAGTTGAAATGAGGAGTACTTCTGGAAACTGTCTTGATGATTGGGGGGGGGGTTTGCTGTTTATTACCCTTTCTCTTTGGGGTAGGGTAATCAAGTTCTTCCTCAGCCCTAATCCCCCTAAAGCAGCCTACACAAAAGAGCTAATATTTAAGCTGGAAAAATAAAGAAATTTGAGAATGTCACACTATTTATCTTTTTCTTATTTAATAGTGTTAAAAGAAATTTCAATTGTATTGCAACAAAATTTTCTTATTGCTTTCTCCTCCCCTGAGTTAATATTTATTTTTATGCCCTATCATTCACAAAAATAATTTTTGAAAAATCTATGAAAGCCCAATTTTTTTTACCTTCAGCACCTCAAGCAGGAAATTAACGAAATAACTAGAAAATTTAAATATTTGAGAAGGAACAATTAAGCCTAATCTGAAAGACACAAAAGTAATTTTTCCTCTAAGTCAGACATGCACAACCCTCGGCCCAGGGGCCACATGCGGCTCTTAGCCTGATTGTATATGGCCTGCACGCACAAAATCCCAGGAGAGGGCAAAACAGAAGTTAATCAAACATTTATAAAAAAAATGAAAAATTATAAGAATATGAACATTTTACGTGGGACTGGCGGTACATAAAAATATATATAAAGGTATGAATTTTTTTCAGGGAACACTCAAATACACGCCATGTTTTCAAAACCTTTTGCAACTAATATTGAAATGGCTGCCGTCAATTTTCAGACTTGCTGATCATCAAAATAACTCCAAATTGAAGGCTAAATTGCAGAAGTTTCTTTACTAGAATTTCACATAAACTATTTGCCTTGTGAAATGAAGGGATTGAAAATCCACTCTAAAAAATCGGCAACATTATTTGGAACCACCTATTTATGCGAACAACCATTTTCTGTAATGAAACAGGTGAAATCAAGAGCTTGCTCTCGTCCAACGGCTGAAAACTTGGAAGGAAACCTGAGGATTGCTGTGCACGTACAACATTCAACCAGTCATTGAAAGACTAATAAAAAACAAACAATGTCAAATACCTCACTAGAGACCTACAAAAAAAAAAGTTTTGGTGACGCCTGTATAATTTTTAAGCAAGAAATTCAAATTAATCGGAAACTTGAGACTTGCTCGTTCTGGGTCTGGGTGGTGTAGTGGTTAGCATACCCCGGCGCTATCTGGGAGACTCGGATTCGATTCCCGCTCCAGGATGGCGAAATTTTTAAGTTTTCAGATATTATCTGACTTACCATCCTTGTCATATTTACGCCAAAAAACGGATTGTCATCTTCGAAATTTGTATTAAATTGTTTTGTTTAACTGATTTCTATGCACTTTTTTCAGCTTTTTTTTTAATATTTTGTTTTTGGGATTTTTTTTTTTAACCTTTTGCTGGGAGGTGGGTATCCCCTGCGGCCTGTCATTGTTCAATCAATGTGAAATTGGCCGGTAGGTGTTTAAAAGTTGTGCACCCCTGCTCTAAGTTGAACAGTTTCTTCAAAACAGAACTTTAATTTTTTTTTAATTTTCGATTCCGACAGCCATTAGCTCTAAATTTATGAAAGTATATAAGATATTTAAAGTGACAAGCTTAATATACTTTGATTTCATACTAGCCACAAAAATAATTTTTAAAATATCACTAAAAACTAAAACGTTCGGTGTGCACAGACAGACATAATGATCACATTTAGCTCTGTTTCTTACAAAATGTTCTAATAATAGAAAGATAGAATGGTATTTTAAAAAGCGTAAAAACTTTTTTTTGACTTTACTTTTTTTCTGTTAATCTAACGAATGAAAATTATTGAGGCAATAAAAAGGTGAGAGGAAAGGGACCTCAATATTTTAGCGCCTAAGGCCCCAAAAGATCTAAAGTCACCTCAGACTGTAATGTGAGTTGTAATGACAGGCAAAAGGAAATGCAGGTCAGGCACTGTCTGGCCTGGAACTCTCCTGGCTATAGCCCTGTTTAGATGACCTAATTTGTTCAATACTATCATTATGGACTCTGCAAAAAAAAGATAGCCAAACTAAAAATTACTTTTTTTGGCCTAACGTATAGTGCAAAATATAACACATGACTCATGACTCATGTGAGTGAAATATAACACATGACTCATGTAAGCTCTCCTTTAATGGCATAAATGAAAACACTCAATAATCACCAAGCTTTTGTGATCAGCTAGGAGTCTTCATCTGGGCTAGATTATCACAGCCTTAGAACAATAACAGACAATGTTGAAACCATTCAAAAAATTTTGACATTTTAAAACAAACATTTGGTCAGTTCACATGGAAGTCCATGTCTGAGACATGCTGACATAGCATAGAGGGACATTATCCGTTGTTTCTTCAGTGTTTGTTTAGATGATTTCTTCATGCATCTGACAGTTCCATGGACAAGTTTTCACTGCACTGCCTTTTATCCAGTGGCGGCTTTTCAGGTGAAGTAGGTGAAGTGCCTTTTCACCTATTTCATTTAAAATAAAATTTTATTCAGTAATTTTGTGTATATATTCTTCTTCGCCTTTATTGAGTGCCAAAATGCTCAAAATTCTTATTAGATCAATTCACAATGGGCGTTCAATACGGAAACCAAGTCTCTCTATGCAAAACAGTTCAAGTGAAGAGCCAAAATGAGAATGCTTGGAAGTCTGCAGTTATCGGCCAAGTTACCATGGTAACCGTGACGTGACCCTCTGCTATCTGCCGGGCAAGTGAAGAGTTTTAGCTTGAGACACTCAGGCTCTGCACCTGGAGTCGTGACCTTTGGAAGAGATCGCGGAGGAGCAGGACGGATTGCCCATGGTACCTTGCAATCCACTAGGGTTTTCTCGTTGCGGTACATGCTTTCCGAAAGAGATTTGTTTTTTCGTGCTTTGTGATTGTTTATCAAAAACTTCACCTGATACTTAAATTTCATGTACAGTTTAACTGATAGTTTAAGTTTTTAGTATGTATTCTGTGAACGGCATTGTCTGTAATTTATTGCAAACTCCATTTGATCGATGGAAAGATGAAGATAAAAGAGACATTTTACTTCAAGGAAAAATGTCTCTTTCATCTTCACGGATTCACTGACAATTGTCGCCAAGAAAGAAATCAGGAAGAGCGGTAAATGTTACAATTTTAATTGTAAAAACTGTCGGTTTACTGAATATCTCTTCTTTCTCATGACAGAAAATGGCTTTGTAGAACTTCTGTGTTACAAAAATGATTTTCTTGGCCGTGTTACTTTATAGTAAAAAACATTCGGCGTGGAATAAAGACGGTTTCTCAGATTTATTAAATATAACACGGTCACTTCATAAACACTCGGTCATTTCATAAATGGTGATTCTAGCAAACACCTGAAATGCGAATAAAAGTTAAGGAATTTTCAAAAAAATCAGAGCTTAAGGGAGAGTGCTAGGCTTTTGAAAAAGCATTTCAATGGAAACGTTCATTTAAATAGACTTTTCCTGCAGACAGTGATTGATTCAGTACTGTATTTGAGCAAACAAGAACTAGCATTCCGTGACCATGACGAAAGCATCGACTGAAATTTCACGGAATTACTTTCATTGTTGATATCAAGAATTCCTTTAGAAATTCAAAATCAATACGAAAAGATAAAAAATGTCTTCACAGGTGACTCAAAAACTATTCAAAATGAATTAAGTGAATGTATTTCTGAATATATAAATGATCACGTTAAAAAAGAAATAAATGAAGTTGAATGCTTTTCTATTCAAGTAGATGGCACCACAGACATAAATTAGACTTCTCAGTGCTCTTTAATAATAAGATTTGTTGTTCGGAAGGTGTATTGGCTGAGCGATTTTTGGGTTTCCACGAAATTTTGGAACAGTTTGATTATCAACACAAATTAATAGGACAATGTAACGACGATGGGGCAAAGTTATGTAATGTCTGGATATTTGAATGGACTCCAGAAAAAAATCAAAGATAAAGCTTCTCAAGCTGTTTTTGTTCATTGCTTAGCGCATCGTTTGAAACTTGTATTACAGCAGAGTTTTTCTAAAATTTCTAAGTGTCGAATATTTTATGCACGTCTCAGTGGAATTCCTTCGTTTTTTCACCACTCAGCGAAGCGATCTTATACACTCGCATCAACAACCGCAGGATGCATATTAACCATAACAGAAACTCTATAGTCCTCCACTTCGAAGTTGGCAAGTGTAATTGTTGAAGACTGCCATAAATTGGAGAAAGCATTAGAATTTCTCACAAACAGTGAACAATCTGACAAGAAATCAGTTCAACTTGCCGAGGGGTTTTTAAATGGTATGAACACTTTTGAATTTACATTTTTGGCAATAGTATTTAATGAAATTTTTGGCTCCACCGATCTATAATTCAAAATTTTGCAAAAACATCACTAGACATAAAGTACTGATGTGTAACTCAAATTAAAACAACTCGTGAAATTTTGAGCCATAAAAGGAACGATGAGTAAGGCAACCCACTTTGTGCAAATAAAGTTTAAGAGGATTTAGTACTTAATTTGAATAAGTAATACATATATACAGTATATATGTTTCCTCATCATTGATGAGGAAATATATATACTTATATATATATTACTTATTCAAATTAAGTACTAAATGCTCTTACAGAAGAAACAATTTTTCAAAATTATATTGTATTTTGAAATTCGGACCACATTCTTATGGAAATGGATATAAGATTTGAAGACTGTGAGAAACTTCAATTTGTCTGTCTTGCTGACACAACCAAGTTCGACCAATTTAATTCATGTTTTCCCTCCGACGCTTTTGAAAATCTACAACATTTTTACGGGAAAATATTTACTAAACTCCAGCGCCTTAAAAATGAACTGAGTCTTGTATATGCCGATGAAAAATTAAGGAATATATCGACTAAAGAACTTCTTCGAGTGCTTCATGGAGATAAAGACATTTTTGCAGAAGCTTGTAAATTGGTTTCCCTCATTTTAACAATTTTATCTACAAATGTGTCAGTGGAAAGAAGTTTTTCTTACCTTTAAAGAATACAAACTTACTCAAGAAACACTATTTCTCAAGATAGACTTGCTTCTTTGGCAAATATTTCTATTCAGAAAGATATTTTATTGATGCTCACGAAGAAACAACCATTCTATGATGACATAATTGACAAATTTGCAGCTTTAAAAGAAAGAAGAATTGACCTAATATACATAAAATAGGTCAGTCCTCATATAGTAATTTTCATTGAAACAGTAGATATCTTTTCATATTGCACTTGTAGCTCTTCACCTATTTTTCCAACCACGAGCCGCCACTGCTTTTATCTATAGTCTGGTCCTTTTATTTGGGACCCAGAAACATATATAATGCATAAATAACTTGGAACGATCAAAAAGGATTTACTTTTTGCTTCTGTTTTAGAATTGTAATGTGTTAGACTGAGGGAACTTTGATATAGTTCATCTCAGTGGTGTACAATCAAAAGACATACAACATTTAATACAGTTTAAAAAATATACAAGCAGCTTCTTTATTTATTTTTTTATTTTTCTTAAAATATTATGTATAAGGTTTAAGGTGCTTTTTTTTCACCCTAGTGCAGTTTTAACAACTTTGAAGAATGATGAACTTTAATCCTGTACAGTCAGGTAAACTCACTGAACTGAAGATTCTACTAGTTATTATTTCTGATATATAGGAGTTACTCCACATCAAAAGTATCATTTTTAAGCACACCCCCATGGATTTTATGAAACTTGACAGTTTCATTGGCATGCACCAGAAATAAACGTGCATGTATGCCAAAGGTTTAGCACCATGCCATTTAAATTGTTAAAGATGTAAGGCAATTAAATTTTTGGCTGCCAACATTTTGGTTTATTTATATGATGGTTCAAGCATAAAATGATGAAAACCCACAATTTGTTTTCATTTACTTGAGACACGTATTTAAGGAGTCAGTATGTAAAACCTATTAGCAGGAGTGAAGAGGTCTAATCATATATACAAATATTCATAAAATGGAATGTGTGAGCATGTCATAGCTGGATGAAAGTGAACTTCGAAAAATTAGTTTGCCATGTACTCAGCAGAATATGTTCTTTGTGAACACTTTGGTGCTCTTTCATAAGACAAACAAAGAAATGCATAACTTTGATAGTTCATACTGAACTAATGCCTTTACAAACCAAATGTGAAAATTATGGTCGTTGGTAATCAGTTCTAGAGCTGAGCTTTATGCACATTACAGGACACAAGAAGATAGCAAATTATAATGATAGGAAGTATCAAGGTCATTGAAGTATATTTCACTCCTTGTATGACATCACAATTATTTGAGTATGAGGAAGGAAATAGAACTTGTTTATATAATAATAAGAACAAACCAACATTCTGTCAATCTCAAAAAGGCATTTGTGCAAAAAATAATATAATATACCTAGATGGTAAGATACTGAAATAATATGCACACATCAAAGGCATATCAAATGATACTTTTAGCTGAAACAGTGGCAATAGAGAAAACTAAAAACTCTAATTACAACAGTAACTCACCAGCAGAATTATCCTATATGTGGAGACATTTGATTCATGAAGAAGAAAGCAATGACTAACAAAAAAGGAAAAGATACAAGACTTCATGTACTTGAATCAGAGAACTATAGATGGCATTGGCAACTCTATCTGCAATGCAGATAACAAGATGACACGATGAGAAAAACATGGCACAATGAAGTATTCCAGCAACTAGTCAGCATTCAGCTTCCAATGAAGATGGTTGAGAAATATTAGACTAAAATGCATATGGCACAGTTGAAGGAGTGTAGATCATGTTTTTAATTTTTTAACAACCAACTTTTACCTAATTATTCTCATTTTTATTGTTTCTGTTCTATTACTTTACATTTAACCTCTTATACTCTCACACTGTTCTTAAAACATTTACATTGATAATTTTAATCAAAAATCAAGAAATAACTACAGGAAACTGAAGCCAATGAAGAACTACATAAAAGTACATTATGCTATTAAATTTTATGAGAAAATCACCTTGAGAAATAAGTTTGTGACACAAATCATGTAACTCAGATGGTATATCAGTAAAAATAACATGAAGAACAGAAGTGCTATGAACTGATTTATAGTTCAAACACTCAATGGCATTTTTCTTGATTTAATTTGTGCAAAATCATGTTATTAAGTCATAGGAATCCATTGATTTCACCAAATCATTTTCAAAGACCATTCACACCAATAACCTTGACCAATCACTTACAATTAACTTTCCATGCATGCTCTATCCTTTTTCAATATTGATTTCTGTGTTTGGTACTTGAATACATGCTAGATTTCTAGCAGACAACATTACAATTTTAAAATACTAATTAGGCATAGCTCAAATGTAATCAAGCACAGCAAAAACTACTGACCAGTGACAGCAGATAATTTTAACAATAAGCTGGGGCTGGGCTAAATAAATCCAGCCATACACTTATCAGCACCTCTAAAGTGCTTCATAGTAAGAAATTTAAAACCATCTCGCTGATGCCACGGCACATATACCTCCACAAAACGTGCACCTTGAGTCACTACCTCGAAATCTGTTTGTTTTATATATTGCCTCTGCTTGTAATAGTGGAAAACATATGAGACAAAAAGCAAGAACCCTGATGGGCAAACCAAACAATACAATCATAATCCACGAATATCAAATAAAATCAGAGAACTTGTAAGTATATATATACAGGGTGTCCATAAAGTCTTTCTCACATTACAAAAATTAATAAAAAAAATCTATGTAAGTTAAAATAAAATGGTTGGCAACATAATATAGTAGCACTCAAAGTTCTTTTTCTGTCTTTTAGGTGAGCACTACTGCCCAATAAGAGGAGCATTTCATTGATAATGGCTTCCATGCAAGATAAAGTAGTGTGCATGTTGTGGTTCCATGAGACCAAATTGGCAGATTTACTTTCCAGCATCATTTCAGAAAAGAGTACAAACTATCACCACCAGACCATAAAAGCATAAAAGCTTGGTATGAAAAGTTTAACATGATGGGTAGTGTTGGTGCTTTCCCCGAGCGGGTCGACCACTGGTTATGCTCATAAGGTACAGATCATTCAAGCTCTGCAGCCTGATGACCAACCTTGCCATGCTGCATTTGCGATGAAAATATTGCAGCACATAGCTCATGATAGTGATTATCTGCACCAAGTCTGTTTCTCAGATGAAGTCACATTCGACGTCTCCGGTACAGTAAATAAGCACAATGTGCGAATCTGGGGATCAAAAAATCCCCATTATGTCATCGAACAACAGAAAAGCCTGAAAGTGAACGTATGGTGCGGTCTGATGCATGACAGAATCATTGGAGCCTTCTTTTTTACAGAGCCGATGGTAACATGTAACATGTACCTGGACATGCTGAAACTTTTTGTAGTGCCTCAGTTGCATGCGCTCCAACCTTCAGTTGATTTCCAACACAAACCATTGGTCAATAATGGTTCGTGAATTCCTGAATTCCACATTTCTGGACAGATGGATTGGCTGCGACAGTCCCATGACACAGTCATCTCGATCACGTGCCATAACCCCTCTGGGTCATTCCATATTAAATCAACAAATTTTACGGAAAAGTTTTGCCTCACCATTTTTTATTTTGATGAAACTTCGTAGGGGATATGTACCAGTCTTCTGGACCACAAAACGTTGTTTTTTTTTTTTTTGTTTTTTTTATATTCCAAAAAAAAATTAATTCCTCTCCCATGATATAGACAATCGTTTACACATGGGCAGGCAAAAAATGTCATTTTAGAAGTATTTTCTAAAGGTGAATTTTATTTGAAATAGCAGGAAGATCAGGTACAACTGATAGGAAAGCTCAAAGAACACACTTTTATTTGTGCAGTCTGAATTACTTTTAAGATAAGGCTTAAACAGAGATTTTGGGGCTTAAATTTTCATTTATGAACAGTTGATTTTTTGTTTTTAAGCTTAAAAAATACAGTGAAGAACTTTGAGTAACAGGCCATTTTTTTCTTGTTACACTTGTGTATGAGTAGTATGTGCAAAAAAAAAAAAAAAAAACGATTACTGGTGATCCGTCACCATTGAAAAGATGCTTAAACTTTGAAAATTTTGAAAACTGTGTTTTTCCGAAATCTAAAAAGTCATGTGGGACAGGTGATAAAAATTTGGAAATGCCAGAATGAAAAGCCCTTACAGTATACTTTAAACAAAACAAAAATCATCATCAAATACTCCAAGGGATGTCCGAAGAACAAGCCTTTGAAGTAACAAAAAAACAATTAAATCGCTACTGAAAATGAGGTAAGCAGACCAGATAATTGCCAACAAAATATACTTAAACGTACATAGTGTTTATTAGATACTGCTTAAAATAATTATATTATACATTGAAATTATATGTTTATATTGTTAAGACATAATTATAAATATTTTATATTAAATCAGGTATGATCATAATACATTGTCCTAAATTTAATCTTTTTAAATGGTATTCAATCTACTTAATGTTATTTGTTTATTTTTTATTGACATTTTTACTTTATATTTATATTTATTATATATTATTTTATTTATGTTATTCACATTATTTTTATTTATATTTATTTTTTATTTATTATGGACCTTACAGAGTAACATTCAGAAAAGATAAATCTTATGTAACCTAAACTTAGAGCTTTACGCAGCTTTAAAAAAAAGTACCCACTCATCAAAATAGGGTTTTCAAAGTTTTCAGATCGCAGATCCAAATTCTATGTCTTAACTTGTGTGTTAGGCACTCATTCTGTCTGCGTGTGCATCATACACCAAAATGTAATTTCACTGATGCTTGCAGGCATAAAAGTAGGCATAAACCACAAACATCTTCTTGCCTGTATGGTCTCCAATATTGATAATAGCTTGTGTATGCTGTCAAAATGTAGTGAATGCCCAGGGAGTTATGGGCTGTGCACAGTACCTGAAGAAGGATGGGAAGGTTTTGAAAAAACTGAGACAGAGATAAAATTCAAACACTAGGTTTTGACAAACTGTTGTGAGCTGTCTACTTGTGTTCTTCTATTCAAAGAGTAACTGGAGAGGCTAGTGGAAAAGTATGAGCAGCTTCAAGTCCAGCATTTTATTGCAAAGAAACAAGCAAAATTCCTTAAAACCAAAAAGATGAGTCTGCAAGAGGATGAATGCATGCTATTTGGAGACTTTTTAGAAAAAAACTTCTTTTGTTGTACAAGATGAGGTGCAATCATACCATTTGTCAAGTAACCAGGCAACAGTACACCCCTTTGTGTTGCACTTCAAAGAAAATGGAGAATATTAAGAAACTGTTGCTTTTGTGTAATCAACGATTCATTGGATCACACCACCTTTGTTTGCCTTTCAAAAATTACCCATTGGCAGTTTAAAATCATCTCTTCCTCAACTAAAAAAAAGGTGATTTGCTTTTCTGATGGTTCAGCTGCCCAATAAAAAATAAAGAAAAAAAATAACTCTTAAATCTATGTCACCATGAACAAGATTTTAGAGTTCAGTCTGAGTGGCATTTTTTTTCTACATGTCATGGAAAAGGGCCGTGTGATGGAATTGGTGGAACAGTAAAAAGAATAGTCAGAAGGGCAAGTCTTCAGAGGCCAGCAGAAAATCACATCACTCTTGTAGACATGTTCAAGTATTACACAGAAAATATACAAAATAGTTTTTTTTTTTTTGTTCATGCCAAGACATTGAAGAGGTTGGACAACAATTGCAGACAAGGTACAGACTTGCCATTCCTACACCACATACTTAAGGTGGTTCCACCTAAAATCTCTGCCTTATGTTTCCAATGGTAAAACTTCTTTACATATTTTCTTCGCCTTTCAAGTATTCCCAAGAATAAAAATTTGCACATCGATAAAACCAACTTTAAGTTATAGCATGGGATACTTAAAACTTGCTAAAACATAACCATAATTAAGCAATCCAACATTTCTTTTTGTCTACTGACATCATCAATGTACAGGTCACGCCATCTATTAACAGGTCTGAACATTACTCAAAGAAAAATTATTGATTTTTAATATAATTATGGTTATGTTTTAGCAAGTATTAAGTATCCCATGCTATAACTTCAAGTTAGTTTTTATCGATGAGCAATTTTTCATCCTTGAGAATACATTAATTGCGAAGAAAATATGTAAGAAGTTTTACCACTGGAAACATAAGGCAGAGATTTTACGTGGAACCACGTTAAACATTACGCATTTGTACTCCGGCCGGCTTAAGTGTTCTTCAAGTCCATGAAACATCCCTTTTGGAGAAATTCGTGATAGTTACAGTCAATAAGGAAGTTCAGGTTCAATACCAGATTGAACTACAATTAAAAATAAAGGATTATATCTGCTGTGTGTATAAATAAGGATTGGTGGTAGAGTGAGGTTCTTGAACTCCAAGTTCATGATAATGCAGAACAATATCAGATTCATGATATATTATTAAAATAACCAATCACTTACCCGAAAGATCATGGTCACATTATTCCTTTAACACTTCCAGCATGTCCATCGTCATCATGCAAATCCGCTGGCCTTCAAAATTTGAAAAGATGAGATTCATTCTTTCGGGGATGAAATATCGTATTTTCCTTTTTTTTTTCCCTTTTTTTTTTTTTTTTTTGTTATTTACTGGATAAAAAATGCAGGTTTCCTTCTGCCATATATGATACGTAACCATAGCTCGTCATCTCCATAAAAACCTCACAAACATACACACCATACTACTCATTCATACATTCAGTTAAAAACACTATGTACATAATTACACTATTTACATTCCCAGGCAGTTAAACCTTTGTCAACAGTGATTAAAAAAGTGCTCCATCCGTTTCAAAACTTCATGCTAACCCTACTGCAAGTGTCAACCTTATTCAGCCCGTCATACACGATCCTCTAGCGCTTTCAACAGTCAACTGTCATCATCAGGAGGCAGATGTGTCTCACCTGCCTACCACAGCTCAAGTGAGCAGAGCTATTGAGGTTCGGGCTCTAGTCGCAATCTCTGCATCTTTGTGTCTCTGGCGCCATCTATTGTCATTGCTGCTCTCTTTTCTTATTTTCCCTCTTAGCTGTTGTTCAATTTTTATTAAGGCCTTCCATTGTTCGTTTAAGTTGCTAGGCTCATTAATGTTGCATAATCTTGATCTGTTTTTTTTCAATTAACACTGATTCTGCAATTCTCAACTGCCTTTCGTTTTTACAGCTCTTAATAATTTTAATATCTTCAAACCTTGGACATTGGTGATTTTCCAGACAGTATTGGGTTAATGCAGTCTTAGCTTCTTTTTATTCCAATTATTTATATGCTGGTTCAATCTATACTTTAATTTGTTCTTGGTGCTGCCTATATATGACAAAGGTGGTTTCTGGTTTATAGGAATTTCATATATTCCTGCTCTTTCCAATTGGCTGATTTTTTCATTTTTTATTACTAAATTTTTTATAGTAAGTACCTGATTTCCTACCTGTCTGTCATATCTGCCACACACTTTATTAATTTCAGCTGAAACACTTTTAACATATGGGACTGCCCCTACATATTTTAAAAGTTTTTTTATTAATCATGGCCTTATTATTTGCTTGAGTTACTTCATAAATCAATTTCTTTAATACCTGTTTAGGGTAACCAAAATCATGTACATTTTTTTCAATATATTCAATTTCTTCTTTTTTATATTGTTCAATTGATGAGAGAGCAGCAATGACAATATATGGTGCCAGAGACACAAAGATGCAGAGATTGCGACTGGAGCCCGAACCTCAATAGCTCTGCTCACTTCAGCTGTGGTAGGCAGGTGGGACACATCTGCCTCCTGATGATGACAGCTGAGTGTTGAAAGCGCTAGGGGATCGTGTATGATGGGCTGAATGAGGTTGACACTTGCAGTAGGGTTATCATGGAGTTTTGAAACGGATGGAGCACTTTTTTAATCACTGTTGACAAAGGTTTAACTGCCTGGGAATGTAAATAGTGTAATTATGTACATAGTGTTTTTAACTGAATGTATGAATGAGTGGTATGGTGTGTATGATTGTGAGGTTTTTATGGAGATGACGAAGAGCTATGGTTACGTATCATATGGCAGAGGGAAACCTGCATTTTTTGTCCAGTAAATAACAAAAAAAAAAAAAAAAGGAAAATACGATGTTTCATCCCTAAAATAATGAATCTCATCTTTTCAACCTTTAAAGGCCAGCAGATTTGCATGATGATGATGGACATGCTGGAAGTGTTAAAGGAATAATGTGACCATGATCTTTCAGGTAAGTGATTGGTTATTTTAATAATATATCATCAATGAATTGCACGTAAATATACGCACATTGCTGGTGTTTTAATACCTTGAAAGTGCAAATATTACAATATCATATTCATTTTTTCCATCTTTGAGGTCCTGGCACATCCTTTAAAAAGTTATCCATTGACTACACCTCCAGAAGAAAAATATTTTGAGGATTCTGACTCCTCTTTAGTTGTTCTTGGCAGCTACTGGGAGATGACACAACTTCACACTGCAAATGAATGTGCATGTTAATGTTGCTGAATGAGCACATGTCAACTTTGCTGCATCAAAACATGACAACATGATAAACTTAAGAAACTAAAGGAAGCCTAAAGAAAAAGTAAGCTTTGTTACTTTTTGATCTTACTATATTTTTGTAAATTATTTGACTAGAAATTAAATATATCAGCCTCATACAGAATTTCATCTGGCTATTATCTTATCTCCTCACCCTTATATCAGTAGCGACCGAGTGTTGTTTTCTTGTTACTTCAACTCTTTGAGTAGCAAGATGACTTTCATTTTGTTTAAAAGTATACTACAAGGGCTTTTCATCCTGGAATTTAAAATTTTTATCATCTGTCCCACAAAACTTTTCAGAGCTCTGAAAAAACACATTTTTGAAAATTTTCAAAGTTCAAGCAATTTTTTCATGGTAAAGGACTACTAATAACAAGTACATTTTTTCTTTCACATACTTCCCATACACAAGTGTAACAAGGAAAAAAATTGGCCTGTTACACAAAATCCTTCATTGTATTTTTAAGCTTAAAAATTAAAAAATCAACTGTTCATAAATGAAAATTTAAGCCCCGAAATCTCTGTTTAAGCCTTATCCCAAAAGTAATTCAGACTGCATAAATAAAAGTGTGTTCTTTGAGCTTTCCAATGAGTTCTACCTGATCTTCTTGCTATTTTAAATAAAAATTATATGGCCTTCAGGAAATAATTCTAAAATGGCATTTTTTGCCTACCTGTGTAGTAAACAACTGCCTATATCTCAGGAGAGAATTTTTTTTAAATATAGAAAAAATTGTTTTGTGGTCCAAAAGATTGGTACATATCACCTACGAAATTTCATCAAAATAAAAAATGGTGAGGCAAAATTTTTCTTAAAATTTGTTGATTTAACATGGAAAGACCTTTTCAGACTTTTTTCCTGTGGGTTATGTGAAAGACCGAGTTTATACTCTAGAAGTGTTCTGGACGTTGAGATGTTGAAGTGCAGAATAACGGACATCATTGGTTCCGTCTCTGCTGAGATGTTAAACAAAACATGGTGTCAAATCGAATATCGCTTAGATGTCCTCCAGGCCACAAATGGCGCCCATGTGGGGGTGTACTGACACTGGGGAAAAAAACTTTACTTGTGCACCATCATTATCATGAAATCCCTTTCTTCTACTTATAATAATTTTTTTATATTAATTGTAATGTGGGAAAGACTTTATGGACACTATATATCAGGTCATTCAGAAAATAATGGCTGACTTTCTGAGGCACCATATTCAACTTCCAAGCCTGCAATACTTGCAGATCAACCTGCTTGCAGTGCAATTCATGTGAGCTAAAGGGCAACTCAAACACCATGCACACACCATAATTGGTTCAGCTGCACTCATTTCTACTTGTATGAGAGTGATCTGTACAATATTTTAGGAAGGAGCGAGTTGTGGGCAATTCTGCTTCATAAGTTTCAAATTGGGTCATGATGTGGCACAAACCTACCATAATGTGGTCAGGGCATGGGGCAAGGAGGCAACATCTGAACGTACTGTTCATTGGGTGGTTTGAAAAGTTCTGTTGTGGTAACACAAACCTACAAGATGAGGAGAGCTGAGGACGACATTTGGCCATTGATAATGACACTCTGAAGGCAAATGTGGAGGTGAATCCTCATGTCATACATAGTCAGAGAACTCACCAAACAGTACAAGGTATCAGTGTCTACCATTTCTGAACATCTCCACCAAATTAGTAATATCAAGAAGCTCAATACGTGAGTCCCATACAAACTGATGAAGAATCAGAAACAACAATGGTTTGAGATGTGCAGTAATCTTCTGCTTCAGGACGAAAAAGGGCCCCTACTTGATCACACTGTAATCTGTGATGAAAAGTGAGTGCTATACAACAACCATAAGTGATCTGGACAGTGGCTGAACCATGAAGAACCATCGAAATAACATCCTAAACCAAGCTTGACGCCAAAGAAGGTTTTGTTGACAGTGTGGTGGACTGTTCACTGTGTCATACACTACAGGTTTTTGAATACTGTTGAAAGCATTACCTCACAAGAAAGCATTACCACACTGAAAAGCATTACCACACTGTGAAGAAATTGACTGAATGCACCAGAAATTGTGTTCCAAACAGCCAACTTTGGTGAACAGGAAGGGTTCTGTTCTCCTCCATGATAATGCGAGACCACACGTCACAAATAACGGAACAGAAACTACACGAACTGAGGTTTGAAATCCTCCCACATCTAGCCTACTCACCTCACTTGGCATCTACCAATTTCAACCTGTTCCTGCCTTTTAGCAATTACCTCAAGGATAGGACCTTCAGAGATCAAGAGGAGGCTGAAATTGCATTACGGGACTTTCTTGGGTACAGGGAGCCAGATTTCTTCCAGACTAGCACTGAAGCACTTGTCACTTGCTGGCAGAGGTGTGTCGCTGCTGAAGGTGCCTATTTCAAATTAAACAAAGTTGTGTGCTATGAGGCATGTCTCTTTCATTTTTACAATCCAAATCGGCCATTATTTTTCAAACGACCTGGTATAAGCTGTGTATTGTTGTGTAACAACATATCACCTGAGCCCTTGATAATAGTTGGCCCCTAGGCTATAAGCCCCATTAGTCCCTACCTTAATCTGGCTCTGTTCTTGAATATCCAAGCCCCTTTTTTTTTTTTTTTTTTTTTAATGTAATCCAATGATTATTGTGCAGAATATGCACAATAACCACAGGATTACCCTCTTTATTTTACTTCAAAAGAAAAGTATTTTAAATAAATTTTGACATTTCACTTTGATTTTTGCCCACAGAAATGATTTTTCAATATGCATATATATATATTTTAATAGCACAAGTTAATTATAATAATAAAGCTCTGCATGATAAAAAAAGCAAAGAGAAAATTATTTAATATGTAATTTTTATTTTATCTGTTATAATTTATTAAATTGTTAAACTAAACACTTCCTTTAATGGCAGCATAAAACTAATACATGGGTTAAGTCAAGCTTTTGTGCTCCATCAAGAGGCTTTGTCTGGGGTTATCAGAGCCTTCTTAGAAAATAGTAATGCATAATGTTGCTTTGATAACCTAGCCCATATGATGCCTCTTGATGGAGTAAGAAAGCTCAGCTTAAATTCTGTATTAGTTTTAGGCTATTAAAAGAAGTGTTTTAGTTTATAAATGGTGTAGAGTCTTTGGTAATTATTAGTGTTTTTTAGCAATAAAAACATGTGTAACCTACAGTATTTTCTGAAAAGTGTTAACATTTAATCATGCTAAGTAGGATAACAACAATCAGTTGCTTGCAGAGTGTCTGCTGATTTTTAAATTTCTGATATCAAGAAAAACCACACCAAAGAATTTAACCTTAAAGTGAAACTGATAGCACTATAAGGTATTTGAATAACATTTTATATTTGTTCCAATGAAACTAGACACTTTCATTTTTTTTTTTTTTACTACTACTGCTTCACTATTGAGAACAAATGAAGCATTAGATTAGTAAAACTCCTTTTTTGTTTTTTCATATTTTTTACTGAGTTTCTGTTACATTAAAATCAGATGATTTTTTTGTTTGAATTATCTCCCTTGAAATTCTCAGAAAAGGCATCATCCATTATGTATTATCTTTGTATTCTTATAATGAAACAACTTCATTTTAACCAATTATTCTTATGGAAGGTATAACAAAATCAACAAAACACATCAGTGTTCTTTTTTTTTTTTATTGGAGGTTTAACGACCACCGTGAGCAACTCAATGGGCTATAAGCAGTCGCCCGTCCCTAATTTAGGCTCATTGGTTCCAGAGAAGGGAGAGAGCCAGTGCCATAAGACAAACACAACATCCATGCCTCACCGGGATTCGAACCCGGACCCCGTTCAGACGAATCATCAGAGGCCATCGCTTAGACCACTGCGCCACCGAGGCGGCCATCAGTGTTCAACTCAAGAAATCCAATAGCAATTGTGAAGAATAGACTATTTTTCTTCAAATCGCTTTGAATAATAAATTTTGAGATTTCGATTTGATTTTTGCCTATAAAAACTGGTTTTTGATACATTTGTGCGAGTTTTAATGGAATAAATTAAATGCTATTATTAAGCTCTACGTGATGAAAACAAAGAGATAATTACTAAATGTGCATTCATTATTTAATCTATCACAATTCATTACAGGATTTTTTTTATCAATGGAAATGAGTGTAACCCTCTTTTCAATAGTTTAACATTGAACTGAACTAATTAGGATAACAACAATCAGTTATGGGTCATCCCACAGAATTTTTTTCTTTTTTTTTGGTTGGAGGTTTAACGACCATTGTGAGCAACTCAATGGGCTATAAGCAGTCGCTCGTCCCTAATTTAGGGCAACTGGTTCTAGGGAAGAGAGAGAGCCAGTGCCATAAGACAAACACAACATCCATGCTTCGCCGGAATTTGAACCCGGACCCCTTTCAGATGCCACAGAATTTCAACAAGTGATGGTTGCTCAACCATTTTTGAAAATTTTCATACTTTATACATTGAAACCTATATACATGAGAAGTTAAAAACCATTTTTTAAAAAAAATTATTTTGGAAAGTTTTTTTTTACTGTAGTGTGTAAAAAAACGTGATTTTGCGAGATTTTGTGAAACGCAAGTGATTACAAAATTTCTTTTATTTCATTAACCAATAAAGATATTTGAAAAATTCAAAAAGATTTGAAATCTGTATATCTTATAGCATTAGATAAAGAAAAATTAATACCTTTTAATCAGAAAAAAGTTTCAGCAGAATGATGTGAAAATAATCAAAATATCCCTAAAAATGCCACTTTGGGGAATTTTTTTCTCTTTGAAGGAAAAGTGATAACAGTTTTTTCTTTTTTGTATGCGCTACTACTGTTTCCAAGGTGCTACCAAAACACTTTCAAGTTGTTATTTTCTTTCTTTCTTATTAGGAGAATTCGAATTCGTGCAGAAATAGTCCAAAGTAATCGAGGTAGTTGCCTTCAATGCACGATCTTAAAAAACAAGAGTCACTCACAATACAAATTTAAATTCGTTGGCGGAATTTAAAGATTTTATTGTATATAAGAACTTTCGGGTTTCCCTAGAACCCATCATCAGATACAGGAGAAGGAATAAATTTAAATAAAGTGTTACGTGAACATAATATAGATATTATGTTCACGTAACACTTTCTTTCTTAATTTATGAGAATTCAAATTTCAAAAATTTTCAAAAATGACCATTTTTGAAAGCTTATAACTGAAAAGGGGACAGAGGTAGGTGAACCAAATCTGGCAGGGAAACACCTCTCTGCATGTTGTTGATAGCCTGAAAATTTCATTTTGTTATTGTTACCCCAAGGTGAGGTACAGCACCTTGAATCTGGAAAATTGCTAATTGTTTTACTACAGCTGATAGGCCTAATAGTGAGTGCCAAATATGTTCTATTTTCTAACAGAGGTATTTTTGTAATCCAGAACTATTGATACAACCTTAATCTACATATCATCATCATCATCATTGTCAACCATTATCAATCCACTGCTGGACGAAGGTCTCCCCAAGTTTCCTCCACAACGGTCTGTCTTGTGCCAGTCTCCTCCATGTCACCCCTGCATACTTTCGAATTTCATCCACCCATCTCCCATGTGGTCTTCTTCTGGGTCTTTTCCTGTCCCTTGGAATCCAATCTAAAATTTCGGCTGTCCATCGATGATCTGTCCTTCTGGCAGTATGTCCAGCCCATTGCCATTTCAGGGATTTAACTCTGATCATGATGTCTTCCACTCTTGTCATTTTTTGGATCCACGAGTTCCTCTTCTTATCTCTCCTGGTTACACCAAGTATGCACCTCTCCATGCTTCTTTGAGTTGTCTGCAGCCTTTGTATGTCTCTTTTAGTTAAGGTCCACGTCTCTGCACCATACGTAAGCACTGGAAGGATGCATTGATCAAACACTTTTCTTTTAAGACATAATGGCATGTTGCTCTTGAAAATTATGCTGTTTCTTCCAAAAGCTCTCCAGGCAAGTTTTGTACGCCGATTAATTTCTTCATCAATGTGACCCTCACTTGATATCTGCTGTCCAAGATAAACATACGTGTCTGTTATCTCCAGCTTTTCTCCATCAATCGATAAATCTTCATTTCCTGTAAAAGCATTGAACATCACTTTTGTCTTCTGAAAGTTCATTTTTAATCCCACTTCTTTACTCTTGTCAGCAAGTTCCTGGATCATACTCTGCAGCTCTGATGGGGTAGTTACAAAAATGACTACGTCATCAGCAAAACGAAGGTGGGTTAGATAATCTCCATTAATCTTTATCCCCTTGTTTTCCCAGCTCAGCGACTGAAAAACACCCTCCAATGTGGCATTAAAGAGCTTCGGAGATATGGTGTCACCTTGTCTCACTCCCTTTCCAATTTTTACGTGTGTTGTATTTTCAAACAGCCTAATCTTTGCACTTGCATTTTCATAGATGTTATTAATAATATTAATGTATGCATCTTCAATACCGCAGGTTTTCAGAGCCATTGTAACTGCTGATGGTTTCACCGAATCAAAGGCTTTTTCATAATCGATAAAAGCCATGCACAATGGAAGCTCATATTCCCTCGCTCTTTCAATTAGTTCTCTCAGCACGTGGATATGATCTATTGTGCTGTAGCCACTCCTGAATCCAATCTACATATATAAAAGTGAAAGTTTGTACATTTCTTTGTTTGTTTGTCTGCTATGCAAATCTACAGTTTTCAACTTAGAACCACCAAATTTGATATACTATCTCATGGTACCCTAACTTAGACCACAGAAGGGCTTTGGAAGAGATCAGAGCCGGGAAGGTGGGGGGGGGGTCCCCATACAAAATTTTCTTTATTTTAGTTAAAATTTCTACAGTTTTCAATTTAGACCCACTAAATTTTGTATACTATCTCATGGTACTGTGACTGTTAGACCGTAGATAGTTTTGGGAAGGGGTCGGAGCCTGGGAGTCAAAGGGCCCCCATACAAAATTTTTGTTCTTTTAGTTAAAATGTCTACAGTTTTCCATTTAGAACCACCAAATTTGGTATACTATCTCATGGTACTCTGATTTAGACCATAGATGATTTTGGGAAGGGGTCAAAGGCCCCCCATACAAAATTTTCATAAAAAGTTCTACAGTTTTTAATTTACAACCACCAAATTTGGTATATTATCTCATGATACTCTGACGTAGACCATAGACAGTTTTGGGAAGGGGTCGGAACCGAGGGTCAAGGAGCCCCCACACAAAATTTTCGTAAAAAGTTCTACAGTTTTCAATTTATTTAGAACAACTAAATTTGGTATATTATCTCACTGAACTCTAACTTAGACCGTAGATGGTTTGTAGAAGGGGTCGGTGCTCAGGGTCAAGGGGTCTAATTTGCTTCTCAAAAGAGAGGGCACCAATCCTGCTGCAGAGGAACTTAGACCCACCAAGACTTTGCAATGGGACCAGGCTTTGCATCAAGAATTTGTTCACACACATCATCAAAGCAACTTTTCTGACTGGCTGTGCAAAAGGGGAAGATGTCTTCATTCCGAGGATTCCACTGATTCCCACAGATATGCCGTTTGACTTCAAGCGTCTGCAATTCACGATTCGTCTGGCCTTCGTCATGTCCATCAACAAAGTGCAAGGCCAGTCATTAGCAGTGGCTGGCATTAATTTGGAGGAACCCTGCTTTTCACATGAACAACTCTATGTCTCCTGCTCAAGGGTTGGCAATCCTAAAATCTCTATATTTTTGCTCCCAATGGGAAAACCAAGAACATTGTTTACCAAAAAGCAATAACCTAAACGAATTAAAATAAATTTACTGGAAAATTACAAGAATATATTTTTCATTCAAAAAATTTCATACGCTGAACTTGGTGATTCCACAAATATTTACCCGGGAAACACAGGGTACCCCTGCTAGTTTTCTATATAAAATTTATTGCAATTTATAATTATTTATAATTTTATAAAGTCTACTAAATAATAGTAAAAGAGGGGGGGGTGTTCTTGGTCTGCTGGTTGTCAATCCTTTAGGTGCAGATAGAACCACACATTTTTTCCTGTTCTTACATGTTCAAACTTGCTATTAAGCAAAGCAAGTTTCCTTGTAGTATGTACGCTACAGCAACATAGCATGTCCTGACATGTTATGACTGGTTTTGAGGCTCACTAGATTTCCTACCAGTTCATCTTGGTGACACGTAAGTTCATTTCTGTAATTTTTCACTGTGCTTATTATTTTGTGTTGTCCCATAAATGTGGAAGTGGTGAGTTCTTAATGTACAGTAGTTGAATAACTGTCTTTTTCTTTTCTTTTTTGTCACTTGGTAAAGTGTGATATTTCCAGATTTTCAAATAAAATGAAGTAAGAAAGTAAAAAAGTAAAAAATGCAATGTTCTATTGGAGAAGAGAGGCGTTTTTCTGCCAGATTTGGTTCACCTACCTCTGTCCCTCTTTCAGTTATAAGCCTTCAAATATGCTCATTTTTGAAAAATTTTGAAATTAAAATTCTCATATATTAAGAAGGGAAGGAAATAACAACGTGAAAAATTGTTTGGTAGCACCTTGGAAACAGTAATAGTGCATAAAAAAAATTGTTATCTCTTTCTCTTCAAAGAGGAAAAATTCCCAAAACTGGCATTTTTAGCAAGACTTTGTTTATTTTCACATCACTCCGCTGCATTTTTTTTTCTGATTAAAAGCCATTAATCTTACTTTACCTAATACTATAAAATGTGCAGATTTTAAATCTTTTTAAATTTTTCAAATATCGTTATTGGTTAGTGAAATAAAAGATATTTTGCAATCACTTGCGTTTCGCAAAATCTCGTAAAATCACGTTTATTTACACCCTGTAGTGAAAAAAACTTTTTAAAATAAAAAAATTTAAAAATATTTTTTAACTTCTCATGTATATAGGTTTCAATGTATAAGGTATGAAAAAAATCAAAACTGGTCAAGCAACTAAAAAATAAAAATTTGATGAAATTCTATGGAATGACTTATGTAAAAAGTGGATGTTGATTGTAAATCTCTTTTCTCAATTTCAACCAAATCTATCATCTTCACTAATTCTCAACAGATTTGGTTAAAATTCTGAATGTTTTTTAACACAAACATTTTGGAGTACAAGCTAATGCTTGTACTCCAAAAATCCTGAATTTCTGTATGGATGATTTTCAGTATTATGCCACTTCTTTTTGTTACAAGCATGATGCAAAAACAGACTAATACAAAAAACAGGTCATGTTATTATAGTATTATTAAAATAGTGCAAAACTTACAACTGTTCTCCCACATCAATATAACTAAAAATATATTATGTGCAAATCTTTTAATTTTAAATACTGTGTAAAGTTTTTTATTGCAGTTGCTTCATGCCAAAGTAGTTAAAACTTCTTTCTACACTCAAAAATTGGGCTGAGAAATTAAATAGATACAATATTCAAAACACTTTCTAATTAAAGAAAAAAAGAAAGAAAAGTAAAAAATTATAATAATCATTAAAATTGCATAAACCTCTCTTTTACTCATAAAAAAATCTATAAGACTGAAAAAGATTTGAATACTATTTTTCTGTTGAATGGAACTGATTTATGGAAAACTATGGTAGGTTTTTGCTGTAGCCAAAAAACTCAATAAAATGTCAAAATCTGACTTTGAAGACACCTTACTGCATGAAAACCCTAGAACTAATCTTGAGCTGAAAGGAAGAAAACACAAATGATAGAAATACTTTTTATGCACTTTGTTTTTTCTTTTGGCATTCTTACTAAATTATACAGATTATTTTCTCATGAATTAATATTAAGACCCATTTTTCAAATTTTCAGTTTACATCCACATTTAATTGCTACACTAAAGCATGGAATTTATTAATTGAAAAGTAATTTTCGAAACATTAACTGTATAATGCTCGCCGTTTACCCTCAGAATAGCACAAAAATATTTTTTTCTGTTCAACAGATTTACTGGAATTTCCATCACGAAATGAGTTGCTGTATATTTAACTCTAGTTTTATAAGCTTGTGAATAACATTACGATTTACTTCAAAGTTTGTCCTTCAAAAAGAGTGGTCCCTGAATACTGACAATATAGTTTTCTGTTTTTAAATGGGAAAATTCACTAGTTAGAATACAAGAGAAATTTAGTTTTGTTGGGAAGCACAGAATTCCAAAAAAAAAAAAAGAACAAAAAACGCTAATTTATATCAAAATATAACACTTACTAAGATCGCTTTCGTCAACGCAATCAACCTCATTTTGGTTTTTGTGTTGAACACTCATGACTCTGAATTATTTAGTGCTAGTTTCAAAGATAAAATAGAAGTTAGACTGTAAACAAAAGCATTTAACAGACATCTCTAAACTTTATGCTTTGGGTAGTTACATAGCAGACGCTTTTGACGCTCACAACAACCATAAACCGGTTACAGTTTCCGAAACCGTGAGAACATACAACTACATGAAAAGTTCGTACGGCTTACCAGTTCAACGCGAATAGTGTGTGATAACTTAACCTGGAAAACCCATAGAATTTATCAAACAGGCATTCAATATCTGCTGAAATTTCGAACTCAGTTATCGAACTACAGCGCGGAAAGCTTTTATTTTATTTTCATAAATTTACATATTTTGTTCTCGTTCTCGTGTGGATACCTTGCTGTTTTAAAATATATTTTAGGTAGGTGTGTTCGAAAATTTTTATGTAGAAATCTTTATATATTGTCCACAGGGCACGGTGTATGATAAATCAGGTGATACGACTCTCCATGCTGTCAATCAGTTTGAAAAACGAACTGCTAATGTCACAGCTCGCCAGAGGGCGTTTAGGAGTTGTGGGCCGATCGTTCACGCTAACCATAATAGGCTTATATTGTGTTTATGAATTCATCAGTGCTAAATCGGTATTTATCTTGAATATTTTTTGTTTACTACTTTGTGTAATTATATTGTATGGAGTTCCAGAAAATTTAAAGTTTATATACAGAGGGTAAAGTATGTCAATTCTGTTTTTACAGTACTTAACGGGAGATAAATTTATAGTGTAGCTAAATGTCGGACTAGAATCTGTTCAGTTCTGTTTTAAGTGTAGGCGAAAGGTTTCGTACCGAACTATAGGTTATCGGACAGGTTATGCAGCATATAAAGAACTTGTCTCAACCTTTACTGACCCAACTGTAACATAATAAAGAATTACTAGGGACGTTTTATTATTTTTTATTATTGGAGGTTTAACGACCACCGTGAGCAACTCAATGGGCTATAAGCAGTCGCCCGTCCCTAATTTAGGGTCACTGGTTCCAGGGAAGGGAGAGATCCAGTGCCGTAAGACAAACACAACATCCATGCCTGACCGGGATTCGAACCCGGACCCCTTACGGACGAATGATCAGAGGCCAACGCCTTAGACCACTGCGCCACCGGGGCGGCACTAGGGACGTTGGCGGTTGTGGCAAGGATGTATGTATGGTAATGGTGGAGTTGTTATGAAATAAAAGATTATGTTCTCGAATGGAGTTCGCTACTGCTTAAAAGTAATTTCGTGTCTCTTATTAAGGCTTAATACACATGTAACACCAACAGAGTTGGAAAAATGGCGGCAAGCATTAGGATGTGATGCATTTTTCCACAGCATACAATGTGGAAACATTTTGCGTTAAGAGCATTAACCGTTGTTTAAATGTGGGATCACAAATTTTATCCCTTGATATGAAATATGTTCATCGTACTATATGCACGCAGGTCGGGGAAATCTCCGCTGAGAAAAAGCAGCCATTTTTCCACGATGCACTTTCTCTGCCATTATCCCAAGCACAGATGGAGGAAACGCTTTATTCATTAGTATGATTAGGTACAAAAATAAAACAAATGTGTAAGATATATTGTTTATTACTGAATGAAACATCAATAGTGAATGATTTCTCGAGCTAAAGATTAATCAAAATTATTTTTTGCGAAAATGTCGGTATGTTTTCAAAACCAGCAATTTCCGTTAACGATGCTTCAATGACTTACGTAAAAACTAATATTCCATGTGAAAATTGCTCCTACGAATATACAGCACCATCTCCTTTTACAAGAAGTAAAATTTGTTTGACGATAAAGGGGATATATATACACTGCTGGACAATTGCTAAGGACGGATCATAAACGGCTATATAGCGCATAAAAAAGTAAGTGTGGTTGGATGCCAAGTGAAATAAAATAATGTCAGAATGCCAGGACATTACAAGAAAGACAATTTATTCTGCTCTGAAATCCAGAAGGCTTTGGAACGTGTTCAAGGGACAAACAGGCCATTTTGTGCAGAATACGTAAACGTGAAAAAAATGCAATTACCGTCCGCAGGCGTTACGGCGTAAGATATCAATACGGGATATGGCCACCATGGAGGGCGATGCAAGATTCCACACGTCGTGTCATACTTTGCACAACATTATAAAGCAGCTGTTGGGGTAATTTATCCCATTCCTCTGTCAGTGCACGGATGAGGGTGTCCTTGTTTATTGGAGGGCATTGGCGACCCACAAGACTCCTCCCCAAAGCATACCACACATTTTCAATGGGATTCAGATCTGTAGAACGTGCTGGCCATACGAGGCGTTGAATATCTTCGCTCTCAATACACTCCTGGACAGCGACTGTTCGATGACATGTTGCGTTGTCGTCCATGAAAATGAATCTATCACCGACAGCACCACGGAACATGCGAACAGGTGGTAGCAGAACATAATTAATGTATCGTTGGCCAGTCATAGTCCCAGTTGGAAGCACATAGAGGGACGTACGGCCATTGATCATGATGCCAGCCCATACCATGACACTACATGTCGGATATCGGTCCCTTTCCTGTATGTTTGCTGGACAATATGCAGTACCACTATCTCGCCAGATCAGTTGTCATCGACAATCAGACGATAGACTGTATCTACTCTCATCTGAGAAGAGGACAGCAGACCAGTCGTTATCAGTCCAATTGCGATGTTGAGGGAACCATTGCAAACGGGCGGTACGGTGACGTCTGGACAATGGGATGCACACAACAGGACGGCGGGCGTATAGTCCTTTTCATGCAAACGTCTGGCGACAGTTTTTCGGGAGATCCGCTTGCCAGTAGTAGCTATAAACAGATTTGCTACCTAACTAGCTGTGCTGCGCCGGTGTCTTTTTGTTGATAGCACTATGTACCGATCTTCTGCAGGTGTCGTACTGCGAACACGACCTCCCCCGTGACGTTTGCTACACTCTCCATTTGTTTGAAATGATTTCCAAAGCCTTGAAACAACACTGTGGCTGACGTCGAACTCCCTGGCAACATCTGTTATTTTTCGCCCTTCTTCAATCTTGCCAATAATACGGCCACTCGTAAAATCATCTAGGTGATGTCGGGAAGACATACTAAAAATTGCAAGTTCGTCGATTGATTCTTTCCCTTTCAACTTTGCGTTTGAACAACAACGTTCAATACGCGTCAAATCCTTTATATCTCTTATCAGCGCTATGACGTCACGAACAAGTTCAGCAATCCAAAATTTGCATACGCAAAACACGTCTTTTTGTATCCCGCGCTTATGCTAATTTCCACATTTTCCTGCCTTCCATTTTATGGTTGCTATCGTTGCTATTGTCATCCGTCCTTAGCAATTGTCCGGCAGTGTATATATTCTATTAAGAAGATACCTAAGCAAAAAAATACATATATAATTTTGACTCACACCTAGTACAACATGGAAAAGGTTATGTATCTACCTGTGTGAGTAAAAGGAGAAAAGATACAAAAATAAAACAATTGAATGTAGAAGGTGTCGAGAATACTGAGCCTTGGCTTTATCAAGGACCAGCAAAAACTCTGCATTTTCTCACTTCCACAAAGACCTAGTTGGAAATGGGTTTCTGCAAGGCCATAGATGCAAGTAACATTCCCACCTAAAATAGTTTAAAAAATATATATATGTCATGTCCTCCGTAGAGTTGCATGACCTAGCACTAGTTAACAATTTCGCTTGCATCCATTAACCTTCCTGGCCCGACCCATGCTCTTCATCTGTTACTATTAAACAGAGAGAAGAAGATTAAAAGAACTCAAGCTGTGAGAGTGACATAATAATTAGAAATGATTTTCAGCCATAACGAAATGCCAAGTTCGTTTGAGAGAGAATTTAAACCTGAAAATCAATGCAAAAGAAATCCAAATTTTTACATTGCAATTAAAAAAGAAATATTAATTTTTAACAAACAGATTTTTGAAAGAAAACTTGAGTCTAAAACCCCCTACTCTACAACTTATGACAGCACGAAAACGAGAATAAGTAAAAGACAATAATTAACTAAAGAAAACTTTGTGAAAGTTATATACCTTAAACAGTTAGTTGCAATATGTACAAAGTATTTCAGCAGTGCTTTAAGTGCATAATTAATTAGTTATTAAGAACTTAACTACTTTGAAAATACAGCGCATAGAAAAGGAACAAGCTTAGCCATCTTCTGTTCCTAGGTACCCCAAAAGACGCGCAAAGTTACAAAGAAAAGAAAGAGTTAAAACCCGCAAAAATGTTAACAGACAAGCCAGTGCCTAAAAGCTGAAAAGCTAAAAAACAACAGAGAAAAAGTACAAGAAGTACAAACATTGAACTTATAAAACCTAGAACCCAAAAACAAGGAAGAGAGCTTACCTCTTGTGTGACAAAACCTTTCTCCTCACAAGAGAAGAACATGGCTGACCCTCTTCCGCCACTCCCTAGTCGCTGGGGGGCAGTGAGGGTGGGGCTGATGGCCTCCTCATACAGCAAGAAACCAACACGCGGAGATTTTAACCAGAGAAAAAAATATATAAACTTAAGACTGTGGATCTGTATGATCAGAAAGAGCAGAATTAACTCTCCAGAATACATGAGAAATATTATAAAATACACGAGTAGTGTATTTAATAATCTTTGCATGTATTAAATCACCTTAGTGAGCTTCTATAGATTAATCAGAATCTTATTAATTTTAATGTTGGTTTTACTATTTTTAGTATAGCTATCCTAGTGATGAATAACTAGTTTTCTTTTTTATTTGTTTTTATTTTCTTTTATAAACAGATTTTTAAGCTTTTTTTGTGATTTTGTTTATATTATTTAATTTTTTGTTTTAATAGGACCGTCATATCCATAGCACTAAGGTTCCTTTAGGTAGTTAATAGGCATCCTCTAGCCAACTTCCTTACGGCTTTGATTGGTCAGAATCATATTATTAACTGTGTAGAAAATTAAAGCAGATCTGCCAACCTTACTCTATTATTCAGAATAATTTTTCTTAAAGTTCTTTTGATGAAAGAAGAAGGAATTTCGTTCTCTAGAAAATTTTCTAATAGTATATTAATGTGGTAATTGAAGTCCAAATTGTTGCTGCAAATTCTTGAAATTCTTAGGACCTGAGAAATTAGTACATTCTCAATTACTTTGGTTGAAATGTTATTATTCCAGTGTAGATATTTAATTACTTTGAAAGGAAAATTAACTCTTTTATCAAAGAGGCTAATAGATGGGTTACCTCTGTTGAGCTTAATGCTTAATGATATATATTGTTTTTTTAATTCCGAGCAAAACAGCTTCGTAAAATACGAATGTTTCTGCCAGTTCCTCTCATAAGAAAGCATAGGTTGTATCAAATCATCGGCCCACACGTTCGTCGCGCCATCTATTGACAAGTGACATTAATGGGCGAATTTTGCTTCCAGAGTCGTATCACCTGACTATCATACACCGTGCCACAGGGTAATGTTAAATGCTTTAATTATGATATCTGACGTCATATTTCGTTTATCACATGGGCTAGGAACAAGGAAGTTAGAATAGATGGGGTAAGGAGACCTCACAACTTCAAGCCTTATTATTATTTATTATTTATTGGAGGTTTAACGACCACAGTGAGCAACTCAATGGGCTATAAGCAGTCGCCCGTCCCTAATTTGGGGTCACTGGTTCCAGGGAAAGGAGAGAACCAGTGTCGTAAGACAAACACAACATCCATGCCTCACCAGGATTCGAACCCGGACCCCTTTCGACGAATGATCAGAGGCCATCACTTAGACCACTGCGCTACCGGGGCGGCCTTCAAGCCTTAGCCCACTGGAGAGAAGAGGCCGATGAAAAAGGCCCTGAAATTCATCATAAATGATCATATGTAGAGGATTTCAGAAAGGGAGTATCTGACCCCAGGTCTTAAACAACCCTTAGAAATAGGAAGCCAGGAGATTTGAGCTAGAGTATCCGATAGGAAAGTAATACGGAAGCGAAGTAGAAAGGGGGAGGAAGACGCCCTTATTTATTACCGGGGAGCCAGTACCCGGGGTCAGACGGCTTAACGTGCCCATCCAACGCACGGCGGATATTTAGTGGATCGAGAGTTCCTACCTGCCTGGGATCGAGCCTCAGGTCATTTCCTTGGCAGTGACGAACGTTGCCTACCAGGCCACTCGCGGCCCAGGCAATGAAATTAACAGCTGTCACAGAGGTCATGTGATCCCAGCTACCGTGTCTGCACGGGGCTTGACGGCCCCAGTGTGCATCGTCTCAGCCAGAGCAGCGGAAGAATTTCATAAAACGTGAGCTAATTTAAACTTCGAAGGTTGTGTTGCAATATCAATGAAATGTGCTAATATTTACTTCCCAAATTACTATGAAAGTTTTGCACAAAATGAAGAAAATGCTAATGTTAAAACGAAACTGATAAAGTATTGGCGAAGTTTTCGCTTAAAATTCCAGCTGATGGGATCTTTGAAATTTGCCGCACAAAATAAATGAAATGTGCTGTTGTTTTGTTGTTAAATTACTTAAAAAGTTGTAGCATAAAATGCAAATCTTTTAATGTTTTTGATTGCATATTGGATATTTGCATCGATTCAAAGATGGCGACTTGTATACAATTCCTCTTTCCCTCCTGGTGAACTCTCTGTTCTATTTTTGCTGAACTTTTTTCAATTTCCTTCTATTTTTATTGAAGGACTTAGTTTCGTCGCCATTCCGGAGGTGCCGGCGTAGGTATTTTTGGTTCTGGCCTATACACGTAATGTTAACATTACCGGTGTGCGGTGTCAGTGTTTTCCTTATTCATGGATTTTTCAAGGAAAAAAAACTCGTCTTTTTCTTTTCTTCTCTTTTTTTTTATTGGAGGTTTAACGACCACCGTGAGCAACTCAATGGGCTAAAAGCAGTCGCCTGTCCCTAATTTTGGACCATTGGTTCCAGGGAAGCAAAAGAGCCAGGGCAGTAAAACAAACACAACACCTAAGCCTCCCTAGGATTCGAACCCGAACCTCTTTCTGACGAATGATCAGAAGCCATCGCTTTGACCACTGCGCCTCTTCAGAGAAAAGTTATTCCTTCCTTTATATAATTTAGGTGGCAGAATTTATTAGCACAACCATACGATGAGCAAAAGATAGACATGCCGTTAATAAATTTAGGAAAATTGCGATTTTCCTGAACACCTGCAACGTAACGCCATGCTAATCAATGGGGAAACGCACGTAAACGAGCCGACGTTGGTCCGCGGCAACGGAAACGCTTTCCCATGATGCAATGCGAGGTGAATAATGTCCATAGCTTTGAAAACCTCTGATGGTGATTTTGGGCCATTGGGTTGCGTACATTACAAGTTTGATTTTCGAAATTTGAAGTTATTTTTTTTGGAAATGGTGTGTTGTTGCGCTTACGGATGTCATAACAATTCTTGGCGACCACCTCATGGAGTTACTTTTCACACGTAAGCAAAGGAGAAACATTTAATATAAAATATTTTAATTTCCGAAGAGCATTTAGTAGTAAAGCGCGTATATGAAGTCAATTTAGATATGACCAGCTTAATTTCCCAATTTGATTGACAGAATGGCACTGAACAGTATGACATTTTGTTGTGCTAACAGAGGAAAAAATATTCTTATAGAAACTCAGAAAAGTTATCTTTCGGAGCATATGCTTATGCACACAGGTAAAAAGCCTTACCAACGTGATGTATGTTCCAAGCAATTTACTTTAAAAAGTGATATTTCGAAGCATTTACTCATTCACAAGGGTAAAAGCTGCACCAATGTGATTTATGCTCTAAACGATGTGTTCGAAAAAGTTATCTTTTCAAGCATTAACTCATTTAGACGGGGGAAAAGCCTCACCAATGTGATGTATGCTCTAAAGGATTTATTCGAAAAAGTGAACATTTGAAACATTTACTCCATCACACGAGGGAGGGGGGACTTCACCAATGTGATGTATGCTCCAAATGATTTGCTCGAAAAAGTGATCTTTAGAAGCATTTACTCATCCACACGAGGGAAACGCTTCACCAATATGATGTATGCTCTAAGCAATTTGCTCAGAAAAGTAATCTTTTAAGGCATATGCTTGTTCATTCACATGAAAAGCCTTACCAATGGGATGTATGTTCCGAGCAATTTCCTCGGAAAAGTAATATTTCACGGCATGTGCTTGTTCACAGGTGAAAAGGCAACATCATAATATATCTAATATAAAGTAATATTGGAGTATTACAGTTAACATTAATTTGCGTGTATTATCATATTCTCTTCATTTTAACAGAGCAGATCTCTGTAAAACATCACTAAACTTAGATTAAAACTCGTCAGTAAACTTAGATTAAAACTCGTCAGTAAACTTAGATTAAAACTCGTCACTAAACTTAGATTATCATACACACAACTTTAAAAACTATGAAATTACACGGCGGTTTTACCTACAGAATGAAAAAAACACTTGTATTTACGCTGATGCCCCAGAAGCCCGCCGAAATGTTTCCTAAATTCTAAATACTTGGAAGTAGCCGTAACGCCATAAACATTGATAAATCAAATAATCGTATCCTTAAAAACAGTATATCAACGATAAATATAATAAAGATGGGCGAATTTATTAATATTAAAAGCAAATTGCCAACTTCATGCCCAGCACAGCACTGACAGCTATTAGGATGTAGCAGACACGTGACTTTCAGCATGGCAACGAGCCTGTGTAACGTAAGTGAAGGACAGCCAGTCCTCATTGAAATGATGGCGTCTTACTATGAAAGTTTAACTTCCGAGCACAAAATGCGGCATTTGGAAAAAATTTAAGATTGAAGGAAAAGATCATTATGTGCTGAATGCAAGCATCGTCAAACGTGACGCGAAAAGTTTTCCGAAAGTGCAAATAGTAAATATTTTTTATTACTTTGTCTTTGGTCGAAGCGCCTTTACTGCAGAACAATTCGAAGCACATAAAATTCTCGAAGCATACAATAATTTCTCAGCGTCTATTATTTTACATGATAATTTAGTTAGATCACTAATTCGTGAATATAATCAGTAATTTAGTGAGAAAATAGGCGTGCTGGCATAATAAGTTAGGTTCTTTTCCCTCCCAGGTGCGGATCGCTGGATAAAAAAGTTAGGTTCTCTGCCTTTCCAGGAATCCCTGATTTTTGCATAAAACTGACACTTGAAAGGTTCTCTGCCTATTGAAAAGCTGAACTCTTCAATAAAGAGTATTTTCTAAGCTCTGGGAAGAGATTTCAAAGGACAGAAAAATTTAGAGCAAATTCTGGTTTTCCACACAAAGTTGTGGTGAAAAAACACAGTAATTTTGGTGGGATTTGGGCCCTAATTTATTTGCCAGTAAATAAATCTAGCAGCATAATCCCGGTCTGTAAACAGACACAGACACCGATAATATTTTTTTTATTTGGACCATAATTTTAGGCATTACTTGCTTTTTCCCGCCAAAGTGTGTTTCAGCTCCAAATAAAAGTACAGGTGTACTAAAAATAAAATCAGCAATGGTTTGGGGAGGAAATTTCTTATAGAACAAACTAGTAAAGTAAAAACACCCCCAAACTGACAGCCAAATAACCTTAAAAGTTGAAATACTAAGTAAAAAGGCCGAAAACTGGCAAAATAATTAAGTCAGGGGGACTTTGTGATCGAGCTCTCCTAAAAAAACCAGAAGGGCCAAAGAGATTTGATTTTCACTAGAAGTCAGTTTGGCTAAGAAATGAACTTTTAGCCCATTAAAAAAATGTTAACCCCTCACCCCTACCCACTAGCACAAATTGGTCAATTCAACGTCGGAAAGTTGATGACACGTTTTGTTCAAACAACGTTGATAAAAGAGGTGAAAGATACTTCGAAAATGTCCGGTGATTAACCGTACTAGCATGAAAAAATACATCTTTTGAACGTTAGATAATCAAATTTCGAACCAAAATGAACGTTTTGTGAACGTAAAGAAACCGGTTTACCACGTAGCAAAAGGTCAAATAATTAGAAACTGGTTGATATGGAAATGTGGATTTTACGTCGAAAAAACGTTTCTTTAAAACACTCTCCTCATCCGCATTTGTTCATCCGGTTGTTTAATCGCCTTTTCAACGTAAGATCATTGTATTTCAAACCGAAATGAACGTTTTGTAAACGTAAAGAAACCGGTTTTCCACGTAGCAAAATGTCAAAAAATAAAAAACGGGTTGATATGGAAATGTGGACTTTATGTCGAAAAAACGTTATTTTAAAATCATTTTCTCATCTGCGTTTTTTTATCAGGTTGTTTAACCGTCTTTAACACGTTAATTCATCGTGTATATAAAACCTTATACGTGTGAATAACATTTATTCAACGTCTAAAAAAATCTATTCTACGTGTAAATGCAGTTTATTTAACGTTCATAAAAAAACCACTGTAGTGTAAATATTGTTTATTATACGCCTATGAAACACCGTTTATTGACTTAAAAGCATTGGCGTTAATTTGCTCATGTGCGTTACCAGCCAGCTTATGAGAAAAAAAGGAGACAGAAGCAAAACAATAGATCCCCCCCTCCCACCCACCCGCCAGCAATTTTATACACCTTTAATAAATGTACATTTATTAAAGGTCTGCCATAGCTGGTTGCGCACATGAACAAATTAAATAAGATTTCATCACTGTATGTATGCAGCTATCAAGCAAAACAAAATTAATTCATGCCATAAAATATTCATCCCAAAATGGCTTCAAGATGTGTAACATTACCCAAAAGGAAATATCACACTCCAATTTTATTTAAAGTAAGTGCAGTTGCTAATTGTGTAACAATCTGTTATATTAATCTCTGCGAATACACAACATACTTAGCTACCTTTGAGGAAACACTGTTCACTTTTCGATGCAACACCTATTAATCTTTAGCAGTGAAGATCGGACTCCACAAATTGGAAGTAAAGACTCTTGAAATAAAAACCCAGAGAAAAAAATTGTGAGGAATTATTTCCAGACAATAAAATTTATAAAAGCCATACTGATGACCAGGGGCGGCTCCTGCTATGGGGCTGTGGGGCTGCAGCCCTCCCCCCCTACCGAAAGCAGTTTTATTTTCATGCCGTACTGAGGGAAAAATAATTTTTTCCCTCAGTACGGCATGAAAATTAATTTTCTGAACTCAACTGGACGTTTTCCCTGCATAACACCACTGGGGGCGCAAGGAACGTTGGCGGACTGCGCCAGACTGCGTTGCTTGCAGCCCTGACGGGTGTTGAAACCAACTCATGTGGGAAACTCTGCCTATTCTCATATCAGTTCGTTTTCTTTGAATAAAACTTCCCTGGAGACTGCATTGATGACAGTCTCGCTAGCACGGGTTGCTCGCGAATGCAGTCTCTCGTTGGGTGGGAATGCATCGAAGGGCCTGTGTGCTTTGTTGATTAATACGGTTCTTGTGCTTCCGAATAAGAAATAAAATAGAGGAATGAATTAAAATAATGACGAATGTTAAAGTAAAGTATTAAATAAGGTATGTTTGAATGTATTACTCAACCTGGTTTGTTTTTTTTTGTTGTTTTTTTCCTTCCAATTTTTGTTTTGTTCCTGCTTTTTTTTTTATTGGTGGTTTAACGATCACCGTGAGCAACTCAATGGGCTATAAGCAGTCACCCGTCCCTAATTTAGGGTCACTGGTTCCAGGGAAGGGAGAGAGCCAGTGCCGTAAGACAAACACAACATCCATGCCTGACCGGGATTCGAACCCGGACCCCTTACGGACGAATGATCAGAGGCCAACGCCTTAGACCACTGCGCCACCGGGGCGGCATTCCTGCTTTTATTCAACGTAATAATTCTAACACCATCGAACTGTAAAATATTTGTGTTTGCTAATGACAAATACTCAGCTGCCGGGACTTTTGCAAAAATGTTTTACTTATATTTTCTCTTCTGGTCAAAATGGACATGTGAACAAATTGCGATGAAGAATAGAATTCAGTATTGGATAAGTTGAAAAAAAGAGAGAGAGAGAGATTAATTTCTGCAGCGAAATACTTGCAGAAAATTCATTTCTTCACTTACCAAGCACAACGAAATTTCCGCTTTTAAACTCACGTAAATTTATTCACCAAAAATCATTGAAGTCACTCCACTGGGTACAATTTTTTTCTGCTGCATCCCCCTCCCTCCCCAAAATAAGCTGCGCATTTAAACTGAGGTAGTGCAGTATAATTAATTACTTTGAAAAGAACATTTAATCAGATATCACGCTTAGAAAATTTACGAAGTTGGTAAATTTTGGAAAACAAATTTTTCTACACTAAATTGTTATCATGGCTTCAAAATTAAAACTGGACTGAATATGTTTCCAATCCGTTTTTATTAAAGAAAATGCCGGTGTGTGAGTATCGCAATAACAACTCATCGCAAAATTCTGGCAGACTCTTCAAAATTCTACAAAACGTTTTTCATCGCCGTCCAAGTTGCAGTGGATGGTATCAAGTCGAAGTTTGAAAGGGAGTATATCAGAAGCAAAAATATTTATTGTCATATTTCTAGGGGTCACAATGAGACACTTGAGAATGCGTACATGACCTTGAGCGTGTGGCTCCGCTCCTACTGCCACACGCATTAATTTTTTTACATTTTACATATCATCATCATTGTCAACCATTATCAATCCACTGCTGGACGAAGGTCTCCCCAAGTTTCCTCCACAACGGTCTGTCTTGTGCCAGTCTCCTCCATGTCACTCCCGCATACTTTCGAATTTCATCCACCCATCTTCCATGTGGTCTTCTTCTGGGTCTTTTCCTGTCCCTTGGAATCCAATCTAAAATTTCGGCTGTCCATCGATGGTCTGTTCTTCTGGCAGTATGTCCAGCCCATTGCCATTTCAGGGATTTAACTCTGATCATGATGTCTTCCACTCTTGTCATTTTTCGGATCCACGTGTTCCTCTTCTTATCTCTCCTGGTTACACCAAGCATGCACCTCTCCATGCTGCTTTGCATTGTCTGCAGCCTTTGTATGTCTCTTTTAGTTAAGGTCCACGTCTCTGCACCATACGTAAGCACTGGAAGGATGCATTGATCAAACACTTTTCTTTTAAGACATAATGGCATATTGCTCTTGAAAATTATGCTGTTTCTTCCAAAAGCTCTCCAGGCAAGTTTTGTACGCCGATTAATTTCTTCACTAATGTGACCCTCACTTGATATCTGCTGTCCAAGATAAACGTACGTGTCTGTTATCTCCAGCTTTTCTCCATCAATCGATGAATCTTCATTTCTTGTAAAAGCATTGAACATCACTTTTGTCTTCTAAAAGTTCATTTTTAATCCCACTTCTTTACTTTTGTCAGCAAGTTCCTGCATCATACTCTGTAGCTCCGATGGGGTAGTTGCAAAAATGACTATGCCATCAGCGAAACGAAGGTGGGTTAGATAATCTCCATTAATCTTTATCCCTTTGTTTTCCCAGTTCAGTGATTGAAAGACATTTTCCAATGTAGCATTAAAGAGCTTCGGAGATATGGTGTCACCTTGTCTCACTCCCTTTCCAATTTTTATGTGTGTTGTATTTTCAAACAGCCGGATCTTTGCACTTGCATTTTCGTAGATGTTATTAATAATATTAATGTATGCATCTTCAATACCGCAGGATTTCAGAGCCATTGCAACTGCTGATGGTTTCACTGAATCAAAGGCTTTTTCATAATCGATAAAAGCCATGCACAATGGAAGTTCATATTCCCTCGCTCTTTCAATTAGTTCTCTCAGTACGTGGATATGATCTATTGTGCTGTAGCCACTCCTGAATCCAGCTTGTTCTCTCGGTTGAGCCATGTCCAGTGTTACCTTCAAGCGGTGTGAAAGAACTTTAGTGAAGATTTTATAAACCACTGATAGGAGACTGATAGGTCTGTAGTTCCTGAGATCCTCAATGTCACCTTTTTTATGTAGCAAGATCATTGTAGCGTTGTTCCAATCCTCAGGAATTTTCCCTTCATTAAGGCATCGAGTGAAAATTTGGGCGAGTACTGTTTCGATTTCTCCACTTGCTTCTTGTATGATGTCTACAGTAATTCCATCTTCTCCTGGAGCTTTTCCCCGCTTCATGTTCTTGATTGCATGTGCAACTTCTGCTGGAAAGACTGGAAGAACTCTGGTACCTTTCATGATGCCTGGAGTACATGTATCATCCCTTTCATATAATTTGGAGTAGAAATCTTTCACTCTTGTCAAAATTTCGCCTCTATTTCTTGTTACAGAACCATCTTCTTTTCTCAGTGCCATAATCTGTTTTCTTCCCTTACTGAGATGTCCCTTTGCTATCTTTAGGCTTTGGTTGTTTTCAATTGCTTTCCTTACTAGTTCACAGTTGAATTTCCTTACGTCTTCAGTGATACTTTTTCGTACTGTCTTGCATAGCTCTATATATTCCACTTTGGAAGTCACATCTTCTTTAGTTGTCCTCATCTCTCTTCTTTTTTGCATCAAAATTTTGGTTTTTCCTGATAATTTGTTCACATGCAATTTGTTCTTAGTCCCAGCTAATTTTGTTGCTGTTTCCATAAGAGCTTTGGTTACTTTTCTGTTAACTTCAGAAATATCCACTTCTTCCGATGTTAGGCCTTCTAAAGCAGAGAATCTGTTCTTCAGTTCCAATTTGAAGGTATTATGGTGTTTTTTAAGGTTGGTTATGTCAATACATTTTGTTTGTCTTATGAGCTTGCTACGTTCGAGTTTAGTGTTGAAGTATATCTTACATCTCACCAATCTATGGTCACTGCCTGTGTTGAACTTGTTTAGCACACTGCAGTCTTCTATGACGAATATTTTGTTACACATAATAAAATCAATTTCACTTGTCGTCCCATTTGGATGTCTCCATGTCCGTTTTTCCCCGCACGGGGATAACTGGTTATCCAGTTATTTGGGGAGCAGCGCCCCCACGGCCCGAGCTGACCTTGTGACTGGTCAACTTCTGATGTCATGCCACCGCTTGTTTTTTATTTTGGTGCTGTTAGTGTTTGCAGGGACGGCTGTTCATCCAGCTGTTGGGGAGTCGCGGCCCCACGATCCCGAGCTGGTCTTGTGTCTCGCTTTTTCGTTTTTATTTATTTTCTCCACTGGCTAGTTGCCCGTGTTGTGTTCTCTACCTAATCTCTACCACGTTATGTACTAACACCCCGGTCTTGTGGTTTTGTTACCCTCCACCACTAACTGTTTTATATTAACCGCTCAGTTCGTAGGTTGCTGAGATTCCGTTTAGGTTCCCTTCCAGGATTTGTCTTCTTTGGATTTCTTTTTTTCCTTTTAACTGGTTTGGGTGCTAGATATACCTGCATGTTTGCCGCGTGCGGAGACCAGTGAGGCGGAAATGGGATGTCTGGCGGCTGAGGTCGCAGGAGACCGGATAAGTGCCTCCTGTGTACCAACACTCCTCTTCGACCCCGACTTCGCTGTAAACGGGAGGCTAGAGACTAACCCACCTCTAGTCAGAAGTCTTGTACCAAGGTGTGTACAGGGCTTTAGCGGCTTTGTCGTATAGCACGGCAGGGTAAGCCCGGGGGTTGTGGGATCATGCCAAAGGCGTTGGCATGACGGTACTCTGGAGGCCGAAGTGTCCGCCGAGTGCATGTGAACACAACCATTAGACTATATTTGCAACTAAGCTCTAGAACTGTGTCTTGCGTCATGTGTTTGGCTTGCGGACCTCCAGTTCTCCCCTGTTGGGCTCGATTGTGGGCGGAGTACGTTGCAGATGAATTCTTTCTTACTCCCATGGGGAAACATAAACCCTCCTCAAAATTTAAAAAACAACAGGATATGGTGATTGATCAGGCGCCAAATTTGCCTCAACCACCTCCCAAACATAACACACTGAAGAGAACTTTCGTTGAAAAACGACATCACCGCGACGTATCTTTAGATCCAGGTGTTGAGCCGTCAGCTCAGAAACGTCGCATTACACTTGCAGATTCGATACCTCAAGCTACTTTTCTCGTCATTTCTTCTACTGACCAGATGTTGAAACTTTCCTCAAAGTCTCCTTTTTTTCATCTCGAAGGCACTTGCGGGTGTTGCTGGCTCTTTGAAGTCAGTAAAGAAGCTACGCTCTGGAGACCTGCTTGTGGAAACTTGCACTCTCTCTCAGAGCAAATCTCTTCTGCAGTTGACCAGACTTCAGGATATTCCAGTTCAAGTGACGGCACATCCGTATCTCAACACCTCCAAGGGAGTCATTTCTGAGCCCGACTTGTTGGTCTGCGATGAAGATGAACTTGTGTGTGAACTTGCTGATCAGGGTGTCATAGCTGCCAGACGCATGACTTTCAGGCGCGATGGCGCGCTGATCAAATCACGAAATGTTATTTTGACTTTTAACAGCCCGAAGGTACCTACTGAAATAAAGGCTGGTTACTTGTTACGTGCAGTTCGTCCTTATATACCAAATCCTCTACGCTGTTTTAAGTGCCAGAGGTATGGACATTCCCAGCGGTCCTGTAACAGTGCTGCGAGGTGCGCCAATTGTGGATCCCGAGACCACGAAGGGACTGGATGCACTTCAGAGCCCTGCTGTGTAAACTGTGGTGACTCCCACGCTGCTTATGCCCGGTCCTGTTCGAAGTGGAACGACGAGAAGGCGATCCAGCGCCTCAAGACCCTGGAGGGCCTCTCGTACCCTGCTGCCAAGACCAAGTTGGGTATTCCCAACAACCGACAGCCTACTTTTGCCGCAGTGGTTCAGTCTCTGCCGCAACCCGTGCAGCCCTTTGTTCCGCGCCCTGTAGCTCTCGCCGCACTTGCCAAGCGATCTACAGTTGAACAAGCGACACAGGTGGATTTCACCGAGCTCCAGCTTATTCAACCAGCTGAGTCTGCGCCTTCTCTTTTGAAGACGACCGACTCTTCCGGTTCCCAGCAGACAGCCTGCACGTGCGGAAGACCCGGCCCTCAATCCGCAAAGGTGTGCCGTGTCCATCCAACTGCCGCGGTCCACCTGACCAATATTGCAACTGTCTCGGACTCAGCGAGGTCCCCACCCTCACCCAACATTATAGAGGAACATCGGGGGAGGAGAGTGACAGTTCGTCCCCAGCCTCAACTAACATTGCAGAGGAACATGAGGGGGAGGATAGTGACAGTTCGTCCTCGCCCTCGGTTGGTTGGTTGGTTGGTTAGTGGATTTTAGTGGCGCAAGGGCCAGGTTTGGCCAAAGAGCGCCAGACAAAGAACTATCAGCCACAGATTTTTTAAAAGCGTGGAAAATGAGTAAGAGCAGACAGGCTTGGTAAAAGTTGAAAAAGAGCATGATGAAAGCTGTGAAGACAAGGTAGTTAATTAGGTTTATATAAAAATTTACTAATTGAGGGGGACGAACCGTCACTCTCCCCCCCACACTCCTCTGCAATGCTGGCAGAGGGCGGGGACGAACTGTCACTCTCCTCCCCCCATGTTCCTCTATAATGTTGGTTGAGGGTGGGGACCTCGCTGAGGCCGAGACAGTTGGATGGACACTGCACACCTTTGCGGATTGAGGGCCGGGTCTTCCGCACGTGCAGGCTTTCGGCTGGAAACTGGAAGAGACGGTCGGCTGCAAAAGAGAAGGCCCAGAATCAGGTATTCGAAAAATCTGGAGCTCGGGGAAAAACACCTGTGTCGCTTGGTCAGCTGTAGATCGCTTGGCAAGCGCGGCGAGAGCTACAGGGCGCGGAACAAAGGGATGCACGGGTTGTGGCAGAGACTGAACCACTGCGGCAAAAGTACGCTGTCGATTGGTGGGTATACCCAACTTGGCCTTTGCAGCAGGGTACGAGAGGCCTTCCAGGGTCTTGAGGCGCTGGATCGCCATCTCGTCCTTCCATTTCATACAGTTGCGGGAGTAAGCAGCATGGGCCTCACCACAGTTAACACAGCAGGCCGCAGAAGTGCAACCTTCCCCGTCATGTTCACCGGAGCCACAATTAGCGCAACAAGCGAAACTCTTACAGAATCGTTGTGAATGCCCGTACCTCTGGCACCTGAAACAGCGCAGAGGACTGGGAATGTACGGGCGAACTCCACAGACCAAGTAGCCAGCCTTGATTTCGGTCGGAACTTTCGGGGAGTTAAAAGTCAAGATTACATTTTTAGATTTAATCAAAGAGCCATCACGCCGGAACATCATACGACGTGCAGCAAGAACACCCTGATCCGCAAGTTCAGTCACCAATTCGTCCTCACTGCATGGCAAGAGATCAAACTCCGAAATAACACCCCGAGAGGTGTTAAGAAACGGGTGAGGTGTCACTTTGACAGGAATGCCTTGAAGACTAGTGAGGTGCAGAAAAGTCTTACTCTGAGAAACACTGCAAGTTTGGACAAGCAGGTCCCCAGAGCGAAGCTTCCTCACAGACTTCAAGGGGCCAACTGCAGCGTCCAAAGCTTTAGAAATGAAAAAGGGAGATCTGGTGGACAGTCTCTCATTCGGATCGATGGATTCTACAAGTAAGTGTGTAGCATGCGTAGTCACAGCAATCGAGGGGAGACGACGCTTCGGAGCGACTGGTACAGCTGCCGAAGAAGAAGTTCCACATTCTTGGTCCAGGTCAAGGTCTAAAGATCGTTTAAGGTTATGATACTTGGTAGGTTGAGAAGAGGAAGGAGAGTCATTGTCAATAATAATTTTTTCAGGTGACTTAAATTTGGAGCGTTTGTTTTTGGGTTTACCCATGGAAAAAAAGAAGGAAGATTCGTCTGCAGACTACTCCACCCACCACCGAGCCCTACAAGGGAGAACTGGAGGTCCGCAAGCCAAGAAAATGACGCTGGACACAGTTCTGGAGCTTATACGTTGCAGATATAGTCCGTTGGCTGTGATCACACGCACTCGGCGGACACTTCGGCCTCCTGGTACCGTCATGCCAACGCCTTTGGCATGATCCCACAGCCCCCGGGCTTACCCTGCCGTGCTATACGACAAAAAAGCCGCTAAAGCCCTGTACACAACTTGGTACAAGACTTCTGACTAGAGGTGGGTTAGTCTCTAGCCTCCCGTTTACAGCGAAGCCGGGGTCGAAGAGGAGTGTTTGTACACAGGAGGCACTGAACCGGTCTCCTGCGACCTCAGCCGCCAGACATCCCATTTCCGCCTCACGGGTCTCCGCACGCGGCAAACATGCAGGTAGGTCTAGCACCCAAACCAGCTAAAAGGAAAAAAAGAAATCCAAAGAAGAGAAATCCTGGAAGGGAACCTAAACGGAATCTCAGCAACCTACGAACTGAGCGGTTAATATAAAACAGTTAGTGGTGGGGGGTAACAAAACCACAAGACCGGGGTGTTAGTACATAACGTGGTAGCGATTAGGTAGAATACAACACGGGCAACTAGCCAGTGGAGAAAATAAATAAAAACAAAAAAGCGAGACACAAGACCAGCTCGGGATCGTGGGGTCGCGACTCCCCAACAGCTGGATGAACAGCCGTCCCTGCAAACACCAACAGTGCCAAAATAAAAAACAAGCGGAGGCATGACATCAGATGTTGACCAGTCACAAGGTCAGCTCGGGCCGTGGGGGCGCCGCTCCCTAAATAACTGGTAAACCAGTTATCCCCGTGCGGGACCTCGCCCTCGGCCAGCATTATATTGGAGTGTGTGGAGGAGGAGAGTGACTCATCCTATGTGTAGTTGTGTTCGATTTCGTAATGTGTTTTATCATTCTCATTCCTCAGTTTTACTTAATCGGCTTGTTTCTCACCATTGTACCATGTTTTTCATACTGTTTGTTTCATTGTCTTTTTTGGCCCTTCCTTTGTACTCATGGTTCGGTTTTACTTGGTCAGCCAGATTTTGCGATTTATGCCCCGTTTTTTTAATTTTGTCTGTTTATCTTGTGTCTGGCGCTCTTTGGCCAACCATGGCCCTTGCGCCAATAAAATCTAATAACCAACCAACCAACCATGTCCGTTTCCTGTGTGGCTTTTTCTTGAAAAAGGAGTTTAAGATGAAAAACCCTTCTGCCTCTGCAAACTCTACGAGAGTATTTCCACACTGGTTTCTGTTGCCGTGACCGAATTTACCTACTGAAGTTTCATTCTGTTGCCGTTGCCCTATTTTTGCATTGAAATCTCCCATAATTATCTTCAAGTGCTGCTTACCTTTATTATTTAGATCACGAATTTCCTCATAAAATTCTTCAATTTCTTCTTCAGCATGACTTGTGGTGGGTGCATAAGTTTGAATAATCTGAGCCTGGTATCTTCTCGAGAGTTGGATAACGAGTCGTGCAGCTCTGTCAGAGGAACTTTCAACTTCTACAACTTTATCCTTCAGTTTCTTGTTTATTATAAATCCAACACCACTAGTTCTGCCAGTATCTGTCCCACGATAGTAGAAGAGATGTCCACTTTTCAGTTCAACGAGATCTTCTATTTTTCTCCTTACCTCACTTAGCCCGACGATGTCCCACTTGATCCTTTGTAGTTCCTCTTCCAATTCAAGAAGCCTTGAATCAGAAGATAGGGAGCGTCCGTTGTACGTAGCCAAGGTCAGCGTCAGATGGCAGCCTAGTCCGGTCCTCCGGGGATTCTTAGCACCCTCTGCCTTCATGTCGCACTGGCCGCTGCCTTGGCCAGGTACATTCCAGCTGCCGGAGACTGAGGGCCAAGATTTAAGTTGTGGAGTCATTTTGGAGGGGTTTGGCCATTACTCACCACGCTGGACAAGCGGGTTGGTGAGTGTGGGATAGCATTTCCTCTAATCCCGATGGTACAGTTATACCGCTATTGGCGGTCGTCAGAGCCCCTTTAGTGGGAACAGGATGTACCACGAGAAGGCGGGGTTGACATTTGTCAAGGAGAGGCTGTGATGTTACGCATCACCTGACCTTACATCCCATTTTACACACACATATATATATATATATATATATATATATATATATATATATATATATATACCCGCTTGGCCAGCGTGGTGAGTTATGGCCAAACCACTCCAAAATGATTCCACAACTTAAATCTTGGCCCTCAGTCTCCAGCAGCTGGAATGTACCTGGCCAAGGCAGCGGCCAGTGCGACATGACGGCAGAGGGTGCTAAGAATCCCCGGAGGACCGGACTAGGCTGCCATCTGATGCTGACCTTGGCTACTTACAATGGACGCTCCCTATCTTTTGATTCAAGGCTTCTTGAATTGGAAGAGGAACTACAAAGGATCAAGTGGGACATCGTGGGGCTAAGTGAGGTAAGGAGAAAAGGAGAAGATCTCATCGAACTGAAAAGTGGACATCTCTTCTACTATCGTGGGACAGATACTCGCAGAACTAGTGGTGTTGGATTTATAATAAACAAGAAACTGAAGGATAAAGTTGTAGAAGTTGAAAGTTCCTCTGACAGAGCTGCACGACTTGTTATCCAACTCTCGAAAAGATACCAGGCTCAGATTATTCAAACTTATGCACCCACCACAAGTCATCCTGAAGAAGAAATTGAAGAATTTTATGAGGAAATTTGTCATCTAAATAATAAAGGTAAGCAGCACTTGAAAATAATTATGGGAGATTTCAATGCAAAAATAGGGCAACGGCAACAGAATGAAACTTCAGTAGGTAAATTCGGTCACGGCAACAGAAACCAGCGTGGAAATACTCTCGTTGAGTTTGCAGAGGCAGAAGGGTTTTTCATCTTGAACTCCTTCTTCAAGAAAAAGCCACACAGGAAATGGACATGGAGACATCCAAATGGGACGACAAGTGAAATTGATTTTATTATGTGTAACAAAAAATTCGTCATAGAAGACTGCAGTGTGCTAAACAAGTTCAACACAGGTAGTGACCATAGATTGGTGAGATGTAAGATGCACCTCAACACTAAACTTGAACGTGGCAAGCTCATAAGACAAACAAAATCTATTGACATAACCAACCTTAAAAAACACCATAATACCTTCAAGTTAGAACTGAAGAACAGGTTCTCTGCTTTAGAAGGCCTAACATCGGAAGAAGTGGACATCTCTGAAGTTAACAGAAAAGTAACCAAAGCTCTTATGGAAACAGCAACAAAATTAGCTGGGTCTAAGAACAAGTTGCATGTGAACCAATTATCAGGAAAAACCAAAATGTTGATGCAAAAAAGAAGAGAGATGAGGACAACTAAAGAAGATGTGACTTCCAAAGTGGAATATATAGAGCTATGCAAGACAGTAAGAAAAAGTATCACTGAAGACGTAAGAAAATTCAACTGTGAACTAGTGAGGAAAGCAATTGAAAACAACCAAAGCCTAAAGATAGCAAAGGGACATCTCAGCAAGGGAAGAAAACAGATTATGGCACTGAGAAAAGAAGATGGTTCTGTAACAAGAAATAGAGGCGAAATTTTGACAAGAGTGAAAGATTTCTACTCCAAATTATATGAAAGGGATGATATATGCACTCCAGACATCATGAAAGATACCAGTACCAGAGTTCCTCCAGTCCTTCCAGCAGAAGTTGCACATGCAATCAAGAACATGAAGCGAGGAAAAGCTCCAGGAGAAGATGGAATTACTGTAGACATCATACAAGAAGCAAGTGGAGAAATCGAAACAGTACTCGCCCAAATTTTCACTCGATGCCTTAATGAAGGAAAGATTCCTGAGGATTGGAACACCGCTACAATGATCCTGCTACATAAGAAAGGTGACATTGAGGATCTCGGAAACTACAGACCTATCAGCCTCTTATCAGTAGTTTATAAAATCTTCACTAAAGTTCTTTCACACCGCTTGAAGGTAACACTGGACATGGCTCAACCGAGAGAACAAGCTGGATTCAGGAGTGGCTACAGCACAATAGATCATATCCACGTGCTGAGAGAACTAATTGAAAGAGCGAGGGATTATGAGCTTCCATTGTGCATGGCTTTTATCGATTATGAAAAAGCCTTTGATTCGGTGAAACCATCAGCAGTTACAATGGCTCTGAAAACCTGCGGTATTGAAGATGTATACATTAATATTATTAATAACATCTATGAAAATGCAAGTGCAAAGATTAGGCTGTTTGAAAATACAACACACGTAAAAATTGGAAAGGGAGTGAGACAAGGTGACACCATATCTCCGAAGCTCTTTAATGCCACATTGGAGGGTGTTTTTCAGTCGCTGAGCTGGGAAAACAAGGGGATAAAGATTAATGGAGATTATCTAACCCACCTTCGTTTTGCTGATGACGTAGTCATTTTTGCAACTACCCCGTCAGAGCTGCAGAGTATGATCCAGGAACTTGCTGACAAGAGTAAAGAAGTGGGATTAAAAATGAACTTTCAGAAGACAAAAGTGATGTTCAATGCTTTTACAAGAAATGAAGATTTATCGATTGATGGAGAAAAGCTGGAGATAACAGACACGTATGTTTATCTTGGACAGCAGATATCAAGTGAGGGTCACATTGATGAAGAAATTAATCGGCGTACAAAACTTGCCTGGAGAGCTTTTGGAAGAAACAGCATAATTTTCAAGAGCAATTTCCCATTATGTCTTAAAAAAAGTGTTTGATCAATGCATCCTTCCAGTGCTTACGTATGGTGCAGAGACGTGGACCTTAACTAAAAGAGACATACAAAGACTGCAGACAACTCAAAGAAGCATGGAGAGGTGCATACTTGGTGTAACCAGGAGAGATAAGAAGATGAACTCGTGGATCCGAAAAATGACAAGAGTGGAAGACATCATGATCAGAGTTAAATCCCTGAAATGGCAATGGGCTGGACATACTGCCAGAAGGACAGATCATCGATGGACAGCCGAAATTTTAGATTGGATTCCAAGGGACAGGAAAAGACCCAGAAGAAGACCACATGGGAGATGGGTGGATGAAATTCGAAAGTATGCAGGGGTGACATGGAGGAGACTGGCACAAGACAGACCGTTGTGGAGGAAACTTGGGGAGACCTTCGTCCAGCAGTGGATTGATAATGGTTGACAATGATGATGATGATATATATATATATATATATATATATATATATATCAGCATCAGATGGCAGCCTAGTCCGGTCCTCCGGGGATTCTTAGAACCCTCTGACTTCATGTCACACTGGCCGCTGCCTTGGCCAAGTACATTCCAGCTGCCGGAGACTGAGGGCCGAGATTTAAGTTGTGGAGTCATGCTGACCTTGGCTACGTATAATGGACGCTCGCTATCTTTTGATTCAAGGCTTCTTGAATTGGAAGAGGAACTACATAGGATCAAGTGGGACATCGTCGGGCTAAGTGAGCAAAGGAGAAAAGGAGAAGATCTCATTGAACTGAAAAGTAGACATCTCTTCTACTATCGTGGGACAGATACTGGCAGAACTAGTGGTGTTGGAAACAAGAAACTGAAGGATAAAGTTGTAGAAGTTGAAAGTTCCTCTGACAGAGCTGCACGACTCGTTATCCAACTCTCGAGAAGATACCAGGCTCAGATTATTCAAACTTATGCAGCCACTACAAGTCATCCTGAAGAAGAAATTGAAGAATTGTTTGAGGAAATTCGTCATCTAAATAATAAAGGTAAGCAGCACTTGAAGATAATTATGGGAGATTTCAATGCAAAAGTAGGGCAACGGCAACAGAATGAAACTTCAGTAGGAAAATTCGGTCACAGCAACAGAAACCAGCGTGGAAATACTCTCGTAGAGTTTGCAGAGGCAGAAGGGTTTTTCATCTTGAACTCCTTTTTCAAGAAAAAGCCACACAGGAAATGGACATGGAGACATCCAAATGGGACGACAAGTGAAATTGATTTTATTATGTGTAACAAAAAATTCGTCATAGAAGACTGCAGTGTGCTAAACAAGTTCAACACAGGTAGTGACCACAGATTGGTGAGATGTAAGATGCACCTCAACACTAAACTCGAACGTGACAAGCTCATAAGGCAAACAAAATGTATTGACATAACCAATCTTAAAAAACACCATAATGCCTTCAAGTTGGAACTGAAGAAAAGATTTTCTGCTTTAAAAGGCCTAACATCGGAAGAAGTGGCTATTTCTGAAGTTAACAAAAAGTAACCAAAGCTCTCATGGAAACAGCAACAAAATTAGCTGGGTCTAAGAACAAGTTGCATGTGAACAAATTATCAGGAAAAACCAAAATGTTGATGCAAAAAAGAAGAGAGATGAGGACAACTAAAGAAGATGTGACTTCCAAAGTGGAATATATAGAGCTATACAAGACAGTACGAAAAAGTAACACTGAAGACGTAAGGAAATTCAACTGTGAACTAGTGAGGAAAGCAATTGAAAACAACCAAAGCCTAAAGATAGCAAAGGGACATCTCAGTAAGGGAAGAAAACAGACTAAAGCACTGAGAAAAGATGGTTCTGTAACACGAAATAGAGGCTAAAATTTGACAAGAGTGAAAGAATTCTACTCCAAATTATATGAAAGGGTTGATTCATTTACTCCAGACATCATGAAAGGTACCATTACCAGAGTTCTTCCAGTCCTCCCAGCAGAAGTTGCACATGCAATCAAGAACATGAAGCGGGGAAAAGCTCCAGGAGAAGATTGAATTACTGTAAACATCATACAAGAAGCAAGTGGAAAAATCGAAAACGTACCCGCACAAATTTTCACTCGATGTCTTAATGAAGGGAAGATTCCTGAGGATTGGAACAACGCTATAATGATCCTGCTACATAAAAAAGGTGACATTGAGGATCTCAGGAACTACGGACCTATCAGCCTCCTGTCAGTGGTTTATAAAATCTTCACTAAAGTTCTTTCACACCGTTTGAAGGTAACACTGGACATGGCTCAACCGAGAGAACAAGCTGGATTCAGGAGTGGCTAAAGCACAATAGATCATATCCACGTACTGAGAGAACTAATTGAAAGAGCGAGGGAATATGAACTTCCATTGTGCATGGCTTTTATCGATTATGAAAAAGCCTTTGATTCGGTGAAACCATCAGCAATTACAATGGCTCTGAAATCCTGCGGTATTGAAGATGCATACATTAATATTATTAATAACATCTATGAAAATGCAAGTGCAAAGATTCGGCTGTTTGAGAATGCAACACACATAAAAATTGGAAAGGGAGTGAGACAAGGTGACACCATATCTCTGAAGCTCTTTAATGCCACATTGGAAAATGTCTTTCAATCACTGAACTGGGAAAACAAAGGAATAAAGATTAATGGAGATTATCTAACCCACCTTCGTTTTGCTGATGACGTAGTCATTTTTGCAACTACCCCGTCAGAGCTGCAGAGTATGATTCAGGAACTTGCTGACAAGAGTAAAGAAGTGGGATTAAAAATGAACTTTCAGAAGACAAAAGTTATGTTCAATGCTTTTTCAAGAAATGAAGATTTATCGATTGATGGAGAAAAGCTGGAGATAACAGACACCTACTTTTATCTTGGACAGCAGATATCAAGTGAGGGTCACGTTGATGAAGAAATTAATCGGCGTACAAAACTCGCCTGGAGAGCTTTTGGCAGAAACAGCATAATTTTCAAGAGCAATATGCCATTATGTCTTAAAAGAAAAGTGTTTGATCAATGCATCCTTCCAGTGCTTACGTATGGTGCAGAGACGTGGACCTTAACTAAAAGAGACATACAAAGGCTGCAGACAATGCAAAGTAGCATGGAGAGGTGCATGCTTGGTGTAACCAGGAGAGATAAGAAGAGGAACTCGTGGATCCGAAAAATGACGAGAGTGGAAGACATCATGATCAGAGTTAAATCCCTGAAATGGCAATGGGCTGGACATACTGCCAGAAGGACAGACCATTGATGGACAGCTGAAATTTAAGATTGGATTCCAAGGGTCTGAAAAAGACCCAGAAAAAGACCACATGGGAGATGAGTGGATGAAATTCGAAAGTATGCGGAAGTGACATGGAGGAGACTAGCACAAGACAGACCGTTGTTGAAGAAACTTGGGGAGACCTTCGTCCAGCAGTGGATTGATAATGGTTGACAATGATGATGATGATGATGATGTATATATATATATATATATATATATATATATATATATATATATATATTCTATTAAGAAGAGACCTAAGCAAAAAAAAATATTTTGGACTCATACCAAGTTCAACATAGAAAAAGTTATGTATCTACCGGTGTGAGTAAAAAGAGAAGAAAATAAAAATAAAATAAAACAACTGAATGTGGAAAGTGTCGAGAATACTGAGCCTTGGCTTTATCAAGGACCAGCAAAAACTCTGCATTTTCTCACTTCCACAAAGACCTAGTTGGAAATGGGTTTCTGCAAAGCCATAGATGCAAGTAATTAGCCCACCAAAAATTTTTTTAAAATATAGATATATATAAGTCATGACCTCCGCAGAGTTGTATGACCTAGCTCTAGTTTACAATTTAGCTTGCATCCATAACTTTTCTGGCCCGACCCATGCTCTTCATCTGTTACGATTAAACAGAAAGAAGAAGATTAAAGAAAACTCAAGTTGTGAGAGTGACATAATAATTAGAAATAATGTTCAGCAATAACGAAATGCCAAGTTCGCCTGAGAGAGAATTTAAACCTGAATAGCAATGCAAAAGTTTTCCAAATTCTTACATTGCAATTAAAAAAGGAAATATTAATTATTTAAAACTCAGATTCTTGAAAGAAAACTTGATTCTAAAACCCCCTACTCCACAACTTCTGACAACACAAAAACGAGAATAAATTAAAGACAATAATTAACTAAAGAAATGCTTTGTGAAGGTTATATGACATAAACAATTAGTTGCAATATGTACAAAGTATTTCAGAAGTGCTTTAAGTGCATAATTAAGTAGTTATTAAGAACTTAACTACTTTGAAAACACAGCGCAAAGTACAAGAACTATGAAAGGCCAGCTGCTATCAATACACTGCTGGATGAGAGTCTCCAAGTTTCTTCTTCCACAACAGTCTGCCTTGAGCTTTATTCTTTCATGCTTTCGAATTTCATGCACCCATCTCCTTCTTGTCATCTTTTGGGTATTGTTTTTCCCTTGCTATCCAGTTCAATATTTTAACTCTCCGTCAGTGGCTCGTTCTTCTAGCAATATGTCCATCTCATTGCAATTTCAGGAATACTGATCATAATGTCTTCCACTCTAGTCATTTTTCCGATCCACGAGTTTCTACACTGCTGGCCACCCAAAATGCAACACCAAGAACGGCAAGAGATAGCAAAGCCAGATTTACTGGACACATAACAACAGATACAAAGATGAAACGATTGAGCTTACAGGCCCGTGCGACTTGCGGAACACGCAGACATCAATAGTTCATGTGGCCCCCACGACTGGCAATAACGGCAGCTACACGCCGCGGCATCGAACGAAAGAGGCTTTGGATGTGGGCTTGGGTTATGTCGGCCCAGGCTGCTTCCACACGTTCCCACAGTTCATCAGGCTGCCATGTTATCACAGTTCATCAAGGTCATGTACGCAGCGGGTGGTGCTTGCCAGGCCACTCGGTTGCCGATCAGCGAGCAGACGTGTTTGATGCGGGCGACATATCGGGATAACAGGTGGGCCACGGCAACAGTGACACCTGGTGTGCCGTGAAGAATTATTGCACGACGCGTGCCACGTGCGGGCGCGCATTGTCCTGTTGAAACGTGGTCGCTGGCAGGTCCTTCAGGAAAGGGAGGACTACGGGCTCCAAAACGTCGAAGATGAAGCGGTGGCTGTTGAATGTACCGGCGATACGTACCAGAGGGGTGCGGGTGTCATAACCAATTGCGCCCCAAACCATAACGCCAGGCGACGGACCGATATGGCGATGCATAATGCAGGCGTCATACAGTCTCTCGCCGCAGTGCCGCCACACGCGGATTCGACCATCGTAGTGTTGCAGGCAGAAGCGGGATTAGTCGGAGAAGACAATGTCATGCCATTCCGTAGTCCAGTTGCGTCGTTCAACTGCCCACTGCCGCCGCACTCACCGGTGGTGTAACGTCAATGGTAATCGGAACAATGGGCGCCGTGCTATAAGTCCCCACTCCTGCAGACGACGTCGAACGGTACGTGCTGACACAAGTTGCTGCGCAGTACACCCTAATTCCTGCGCAGTACACCTAATTCCTGCGCTAACGTTCGTGATGTGGCGGTGCGAGCCGACAATGCCCGCCGCACAACATGCCGGTCCTCTCGCTCGGCGGTGTGCCGCGGCTGCGGCAATCGCTCACGTCGGTCCATCCGTCCCTCCTGCACCCACCGAATCCATACTCGTCTCACTGTGGCTGGATGTCGTCCCACATGGGCGCCGATATCTCGGTAGTATAAATCGCTGTCGCGATAAGCCACTATTCGTTCTCTGTCGAACTCCGAAACGTGCTGGAATGACTGCCGTATTCTGCGACGAGGCATCAGGAAGCTTCCCACGCACAGGTCCGGCAGCACAACACACTTCCACTACTTACAGCCCGCCTTCTGTGCACCCTTCTTATAGTGCTTCTTGGTGGCGTGCCGGGCGCACATGATTTGCATATGCCCTGCAATGCTAATCGTTTGCATGTCCTCTCGCGGGCGACGCATGCTGCGAATTTCAGGCCAATCGGATGCTTCCTTCTTGGTGTTACATTTTGGGTGGCCAGCAGTGTATTTGTATCTTTCCTAGTAACATCAAACATGCATCTCTACATCCTTCTTTCAGTTGTCTGCAATATCTGTATGTCCATTTTAGTTCAGGTCCGTGTCCTCCATGCGTAAGGATGCACTGATTAATCAGTTTCTTTTTAAGAAATAATGCATCTGACCAAGTTTTATAGTTCGATTATTTTCTTTATAAATGTGGCAATGTGGTCATCGCTTAATATCTGTTGCCTAATTTAGGTATCGGTACCTCTACATTTTCCCTATCAATCGCTAAACATAAAATCTAAATATTCATTTCTTGTAAAAAAAACCACTTTCGATCAATATATATATATATATCATCATCATCATCATTGTCAACCATTATCAATCCACTGCTGGACGAAGGTCTCCCCAAGTTTCCTCCACAACGGTCTGTCTTGTGCCAGTCTCCTCCATGTCACTCCCGCATATTTACGAATTTCATCCACCCATATATATATATATATATATATATATATATATATATATATATATATATTATTATTATTATTATTAAATGGACAACATCAGCACAGGCTCAGTAACTTAACTTATTCGAAGCGATATCTACAAAATTGAGATGCAGCCCCCCTCCCCCCCCACCTTCCCATCTCAGCTTATCACGAGCCGCCACTGCTGATGGCCAATTCTTTGTCAATTTGCTCAAAATGAACCAGGGTTAATCTTTGCTCAATGGCATTGGTTGCTCTTTTCCTGGAACCAGCGATACTAAATTAAGTACAAACGACTACATTTAAAAGTTGCTGAAGGTGGCCACACACACAATTAAGAATGTGCAAATATTTCTTTCTGTAGATGTAAATTAAATAAAAATTATTCGGGAAAGTTCAAAGTCAATAGTTTTACTCGACAATCAACAGGATAGAACAAGGTATTACTAACAAAAACTTTTATTCAGACATACACATATGCATACCAAATTTGATGGTTTTTATTGGTACAAAAACATATATTCAGTTACTAGAAGAATTCACTGTTTCTTTTCCAGAATGCCGGAATCCTGCATATTTTAGCCATGCTTTAATAACATCTTCTACTTCTTTGCCTGAACAATTTTTGGTACAAGGATTAAGACGAACAGCACCTGTACAACACAAACAAAAAACCACGTTTTTATTAATTGCTACATACATATGCATATGACTCAGGTGAATGATAAAAAATATTTTGAAAGAAAACTATCAACCTAGCACAAGCAACTGCTACAACTTGAATTAAGTATTCCAGTTCGACCCATAACTTTTAAGAAATCATAAATAAATAAAACTTGAATAAAAGTTATATAGGAAACAAAATTTCTACCACAAAGTTCCAAGGACATTTTTTAAAGTGTGAATCAACAATCATTATTCTGATACTAAAAGGTATTGGTCTAATAGAAATTTTTGGCATGTCTGATGTAAAATGATCCTCACAGAAAAGTCTTGGTGAAGTTTCCCCTCAAAATTCATGAAATAATTAATTTTATTTCAATAAAATGCTTTGGACATAAGTTTGCAGTGAGCTACACAGTAAAACAAGATTTGTTTCTCATAATCTTATAAATCTGAAACAATAAAGGCAGTTTTACTAATTTTGTTTAATAGTGCTGATTGGAAAATAATGTTTTAACTTTTCTGTAGGGTTCAGGCATAAATGATTATTGTCCATATGAAACTAGTTTAGTGATATGGGTAATACATGTAGGGTGCCCACTTAAGGTTTTATGGGGCCCTAGGCACAGTAAGCATTACGGGGCACCTACAGCAAAATGATAATTCCATTCTCAATAGTACCTCTATATTTTTCTGGACAGTTTTCTGCCTGCACTTTTTTTATCATATAATGTTCTATATGTTGCTGTCGTTTTTACTGAAAATTTAATTACCCTACACTTCTACCTGAGGTTCCGTTATACGACTTCGCACGCTTACCTGGGGTTTTTTTTTTGGCTTTTTTTTTTTTTTTTTGGTCCTCAATTACTATCTACTTTTTATCCATGTATATATCTGTTGGCCTTATGTTGGGCCAGTTCTATGTTGTTGTTTTTTAAGAATTTTTGAAGTTGGAAGTTCATCTTCTTCCGATTTTACTTCTACGAATGGATGGCGGCTTGATACTATACTTTCCGTTATCTTTTTTGTTTACTCTTTTCAATTTCTCACTCTGTTAAACGTACGTATATGCGTTTCATATGGACTATCGCTATACCGAGAAATACCCCTTCCCCCTATTCCTATTTTGTTTTCAAACGGGAATTATGGACACCGGCAGAGAAGTTTTTCTATCCCGCGTGTGGTTTAAATATAACTCCCAAAAAAATCAAAAGCTGGGATTTTGGGGGACCCGAAAATTGGGGGCCCTAGGCCCGTGCTTTATGGGCCTAGTTGGTAATCAGGGCCTGAATACATGGTATTTAGCCTTTAGAAGTCAAACTACATTCATAGATAGTTAATAAGAAAAAATAAATTTTGTTATGACAGATTAAGGGGACTAGAAATAACTCCCACAACTAAATGCAAATCTATAGCTGGAATAGAAGTAGAATGCAATAGATCTGTTCTGCTTGAAAACCTAGTTCTAAAAAACACACACTTTAAATTACAGGTGAGATATTATCTTGTTAAGAATCCAGTACATAAAGCTATACGGCAAATATATTTTGTTCTACACAATCCAGAAACCCTTTGAAACATTCACCCATGTACAACAACCTTAACTTCAAAACACTCTCCAACCCTGTTACCTTGATAAATATACAGCAAAACCAAAGCTTACATACACACACACATCTGAGTATATACAGTAGAACCTCTGTTATATGCTTTTCATTTTTATACATAATTCTGCATCAGTATTTTACTGTAGTTTTTAATGCTTTTTTAAACTTGGTTATATGCGGTTCTTTACTTTTTGTGTGGTTATACATTAAATTTAGAATTTTAGATTATTAAAAACACTGTTCTTCAATTCTTTTATATGTAACGCGGTACGATACAGCTTTGAGAGAACTGAGATAGTGTTGTTCTGTTCCTTCTTCGTGCAGCCAAAGTTCAACCTTGCTTCCATCAGAGGAGGGTTATGTTGTTTACTTTGTCTAGATGAAAAATTGGTTTTTACATTTCATGGCTACACATTCACTATTAAAAAATTTATAAATGTCTGGGATGTAACGTTGTGTCTCCGTTATTTTGTGGTGTAGTATAATAGAATTCTAACTGTATAATCAATATTCAGGTTTCAAATGGATACTGAGAATCCACAAAAAAAAGCTGTTAATTCATGAGTTCTATACTAAAGCACTGGTCTCAGATTCATAGTTGTGAGGATTTCACTTAAGGCTGTCTTTGAATGAGTGTAACAGAAATTCTGTCCTATATCTGTAATGCAAATTTTTTGTACACATTTTCTCAAAAACTATTACTTTGTAGAATTTGAAATTTTGAGCACAAATAAAAACGACCCATAGCTAATACATGTTGCAGTTATTTTTCCGAAAAATTTGTTAGAAATTTTTTAAAAATTCAATTTATCTGACTCGAAAGTATTCCAATTTGGCGCTAGATGGAGCCAGAAGTTAGTTTGGCAGTGTTTCTGTGTGGAAGAAACGAAATCTCTCATTTCTGTCTGAATTTTTTCAATTATCTAGGCCAAATAGAAATCAAATAATGGGCACAGAAATGAGATTGGAATCTTGTCTGCTATAGATCATCTTACATTCTACTGTACATTCATTTTCTGAAGAGAAAATGTGTACATTACCAGAAAACACTTGAATTTGAGACACTACGCCTACCTACTAAGCCTCCACCCCCAAACAATGTCATTGGTTAAAACGTAACAGCGCGTATTTTGTCTTTTTATTGTGGAGCCAACGAGAGACCGCTGCCATTCTGAATATGGTAAGGTCTTCAGTCATTCGCTGACGGCAACTTCTGGGATAATCCCTCAAGACGCAAAAGCTACGCCCAAGGAGTGATATTTTGCGCCATCTGTCGCAGAAGATGAAGCCTAACACTCATTTAAAGACAGCCTTAATCTGGGATCAGGATATTTATAGACAGCGGCATCAAAAGAGAACTTTGATTTTCATAAGCTTTGCAGTTTTTGCAATGCGGTAAAATATGTTATTTGAAATTTTTTGTTTCTTTCACAGCAAATTTGACTTTAAATAAATCACTACTGAGAACATCTTATACATATACATATACAGGGGCGTCTCCTGCTGGAGGGCTGCGGGGCTGCAGCCCCCCCCCTCGATATTACGAAGCACATGTTATAATTTTTTCTCTCCTTCCAGCCGTTCATAGTTCCCTGACGGCCTAACCTTATTTAGTTTCCGTGTACATTGTACAATTGCAATATACGCAATGCGCGAGACTGCAAAATTCGAAGCTCTTTATCTAAAGAGCGTGGCGAGGGGCTGAAATTCCCGTATGTAACATCTGTGTGTTTAAACTTACAAGGGGCCGCCCCGGTGGCGCAGTGGTCTAAGGCGCTGGCCTCTGATCATTCGTCCGTAAGGGGTCCGGGTTCGAATCCCGGTCAGGCATGGATGTTGTGTTTGTCTTACGGCACTGGCTCTCTCCCTTCCCTGGAACCAGTGACCCTAAATTAGGGACGGGCGACTGCTTATAGCCCATTGAGTTGCTCACGGTGGTCGTTAAACCTCCAATCAAAAAAAAAACAAAACTTACAAGGTGGGATACAACTTCACCGGGACTGGTATCTCTGCAGCCCTCGCTTCGAAATATCTTTTCATTGGCTGCCGTTAAAACAAACTTCGTGGCTCGTGATGTCGATCGCCTAGGGGTGGGGATAACTTGTGCAGGGATCAGAAAATCTAATGAAGAGAAACGTACCTCTCTGAACCCCCACTGCAATTCCCGTTCCCCAAAAGCTTTGGAAGACTGAACGGTGTGGGGGGCGGAGGTCACTCGAATGCATTTCTTGTTTTTCATCAGAGACTGCAGTTCCTGCAGCCCTTAGTACTAAATCCGTTTTCACTTGCTGCCGTAAAAACAGTCCTCGTGGTGACGATCGCCTAGGGGTAAGCTGGACTGTTAGGGCGCATAGGGCGAGGGTGGTGAATAAAGAAATTTCCCGCTCAGAACCCGTTCTGCGATTTGTCTTAAGCTTTGGGAACATGAAAGAGAAGGGAAGGAGGGTCACTCCAATATATTCCTTTCCGTGTTTCTCCGGAGAAAAAATGTTGATTATTTGACATTCGCATTAGCGGTCAGTTTGCTTTTGCTGTTCGAGAGTTCAGTTCGAAACGTTATTGTCCCTTGCGTGTCATCAAATTCTGTAGTTAGTATGGCGCAAACTGTGGAATATCTGAAGCGGATTCAGTTCAGCAATTTGACATTTCAAGAAAAATTAGACTTGAAAAACTTTGGTAGACCGATGCCTGATTTGAAAATGACGTAGATAGCACGTAGCCGAAATAAAAGTTATCAGCGTAATTTTAACACTAAGATGTACATGGAAAATGACTGGATTTGTGGATGCGAAGTCTCAAACTTCCTGTTTTGCTTTCCATGTCTGTTGTATGGTGCAGCCTCTGTGTGGACCAAAACAGGTGTGAACGACTTAAAAAAACTCCGTGAAAAAATGAAAAAGCGTGAAAATTCTACGAAGCACATAGAAAGTTTAGTGGATTTCGCGATTTTGGGGAGTATCAATATTGCTACGCAAATGGATAGTGCGTACAAATTGAGCACTGAACGCCAGAATAAGGAAGTCGAGAAAAACAGGTCAGTGTTTTCAAAAATTATTGATTGCATCAAATTTGGTGGAAATCACGAGCTTGCACTAAGGGGGCATGATGAAACATCGGAATCCTCTAATTCCGGAATATTTCGAGGTTTACTCGATTTTGCTAGTCAGTTAGACCCAACAGTCAGGGAACATTTGGAGAATTCAACAGTCTTCAAGGACACATCAAAAACAATCCAAAATGAGCTCTTGGATTGTATGTTAGAAATTTCACGCCAACAAATAAAACAGGAAATTGATTCTGCACAGTTTTTGTCCATTATGGCAGATGAAACCACAGATGTATCGGAAATAACACAAATAGCAATTGTATTCCGATATGAGTTAGAAGGTTGCGCTGTCGAGCGTTTCTGGGGCTTTTATAATCCTTCTGGGCAGGATGTTGCTTCCATTTCAGGATGTCTTCTAAAAGTGTTGGAAGAAATAATTCCCAATGAATCTCAGAAATTAATAGCACAGAGCTATGATAGTGCAGCTGTGATGAGCGGTGTAACTTCAGGTGTCCAGGCCAGGGTGAGACAGATATATCCTAATGCTTTTTATATTCATCGCTATGCTCATCAGCTAAATTTAGAGATGGAGAAAGCCACATCACAAAACACTAAAGCCAGGATTTTTTTTTCAAACTTATCTAGAATACCTACATTTTTTTCACGTTCACCACAAAGATTAGCAGCTCTTAACACCGTAGTTGGAAAGAAAATTCCACACTCGGTGACGACCAGCTGGAATTTTAATATTCGTACTGTGAATTCTGTTTTCGAACAACGAGTCAATCTATTGGAATGTTTTCGATCACTCAAGGAAAGTAATACATCTCCAGCAGTTACAATAAATGCTGCAAGTGGGCTTGAACGGCTATTGAAAGATCTGGAATTTAAATTCTGGTTGACATTTTTACATAATCTTATGCCTCACGTAGACATATTACACCACCAATTGCAGAATCGTCAAACGGATGCAGTGAAGACAAAACATTGTGTTTCAGCTTTCATTAACGCTGTGCAGAACATAAGGGCTCATATGCCGACTGACAATACAGACTGTTCTGAGGACGAAACTCCGGATCAGCCTTCCCCTCCAAAAAAGAGACGGGTCGAGCAGAACAACACTATTAGAATAGTTGCCGCAAAAGAAGTATGTGATCTAATTACCACTCAAGACACTGAACGGTTTCATTACACAGATTATCTTGAAGCTGCCAAACTTTTTTTACCTGAAGATTTTGCCAGTTACGCTAAGCAGTTTCCAAACCATGAGATGGACATTGCAGTAAAACGTTTTGGAGTGCTACGAAGAGGAAAAGCTGTATTCGGAGCTCAGCGTGTTGTATAACCAAAGCGATTTCCACAATATTACAAGTGCGACTCAGCTGTTACAGTTTATGCTGAAAAATAATTTGGAAGCATCCTTTTCGGAAACTGTGAAACTTCTTCGCATCTTAGTTACTATCCCAATGACCACATCAGAGCCAGAACGTTGTTTCTCGTCCCTCAAGAGAATAAAGATTTTTTAAGGAACAGTATGGGACAAGATCGACTGACAGCACTTGCAATGTTGTCAATAGAAAAAAACATTATTTCTAGCACCAAGAAATTCAACGAACAAGTTATTGATATGTTTGCTACTCGTCGAGATTGGCGCATGGAATTTATTTACAAGTGACAGGTATGTATGTTATCACTGCTAAAAAAAATTTGCACGCTTTGCTAAAAACTGCTAACATTTTTATTTTGTGTGTATTTTTTGATCCTATGTGGTGCCCTGTTTGGTGTTGATCACTATAAAATATTTTTAATATCTTATATCTCAAACAGAATAACTTTTTTTTCCAAAATTTAGAAACATTCTTTTGTGACCGATAACATTTAAAAATCGTAATGTTTAGGTACAATTAAATTTGCAACATATTTCATAAAGGAAATTATAAAATTTTTAAGTCACATTGGAACAGGTATTTTAGGTGAAGCCAAATTTATCGGTATGATTGATCCTGAAGCACAATAACAGTTTGTTTGATACGGTAACATTTCAAGTAGTTCTTAAGCCCCCCTCCCCTAGTAGTGATGAAAGTCCTGCATACTCGTATCTTTAAACTTACGTTTCTAAACAGTCTTCGCTGCTTTAAAAGTTCGTTAACATCTAACATGCACTTCGTAAAACATAAATTTACTAATTTAAGCAGTACTGAAGTTTTAATTACGGTGAAATTCCTTTGTATCTTATTTATTAATCAATTTAAAAAATATATTTTGATCTCTCTATCACTGCAAGTCATTTCTCAATTTTAACGCTAGGAAGTAAATTTTTTATTACTTTAATTAAAATTAAGAACCGTTTAAAAATTATTAAAGCACTTGAAGGAAGTCAGAAACTGTTAAATTTGACATTATTGACATTTTCCGCTTGCACTGCAAATTTTTCGCGGCTTCGGCTAAATATCAGTAAATTACGCAAACCATGTGTTTTTGTTACAAAATGTATTCTTGATATTCCTTGAGCAGCGGAAAGTTACATAACTGCCAGTATTCCAATACGGAGTGCGCTGGGCCGAGGTAGCTCAGTGACAGCATTCTCGCCTCCCGACTTGAAGTGTTCGAGTCTCGTTGCCGCTGAAGACCCGTCGTGGTTCGGAAGTGATGTTAAGCCGGCGGTACCGGGGTAATGACTCCTCGTTATAAATAAACCTAACTCCCATCCTCCGATGTTTGGCCCGGGCCGTTTAGCCCTCAGTGTAGCATAAATAATCACCGGTGGGGGTCAGCTAATAATGTTTTATATATATAATGGAAAATAAACCAGCAGGCAACCGGTGAAAGAAAACATCAAAGTGATTTACTTGCATTTGGAAAATAAGTGTATAAGTGCAAACTGGATATCTTTTGCTTGTTAAACTTTTAATTAATCATCTCTGTTAGTGTAAGTATCGGGAGGGAAAAAAGCTGAAGTGTATCTGTGAATTAAGCTCTAAGCATATAATATTTTTTATTCATTTCAACTGTATCACACAAAAAATTTGGCTGTATGTGTACACAACACAGCAATAAATAACCCTTACCAAAGCACGAACAGACGCAAAAAAGTTATCTTTGAGAAAGATATCCATAAAATTCGGATGCAGCCCCCTTATCAACTAGGCACGAGCCGCCACTGTACATATATATATATATATATAATATGCCAAATTCTTTCAGCGCAGTTGAATAACAGAAGTGCATTCACATGAGTTTAATAAGTGTTTATTTATTTTAACATATAAAGGACTACTGTAACTATTACAGTATTGAATAGTAAGATCGAGAAAGAGTAAAGCTAATGTACCACTTTTCTGGTTCAACGCAAAATATATGTACTTACATGAAATCAGTGATGAAGCTCTTAGATCCTTAAACGCTTTATTTTTACCTCGTCCAGCCCAGTGATATTGGATGGCTAAACCATTGGACATTACTTCACTCATAATACGACGCGTTGTCTGGCAAACAGTTGTGCCACCTTTACACCTGAAAGTAAATTAAAAATCAACACACATAAATACATCATGTGCAAGTACACTCTAAACCTGTAAGAAGTTAATAAAGAAAGACACAACCAGAAAATACATACATATTCCCGAATATTGTTATTTTAAGCGCAAATTGCACTTAACTTCATTAATGGAAACTCACTTAAAAGGTTTTTGTTCCTTTTGCAACGTTTACCGCACGTATATTTCCGGCTGACTTGTCATAATGCGTGATGGGCATTTCGTGGTCGTCATATCTCTTTCCTGTGTCTTCGCATATACTCTTGCAAGTTGTTTTTGAGCCAACACATTACAGTTGCATTCATATTTTCATCACATACGCACAACTTTCATTGTCTTCAACATATATTTAAAAAGGCTAAAAACACTATACCGAACTTCCATTCCATTCATCAAAGACTTGAACCTAATTCTCTTGATCGTTAATTGCCGCCCACGTCCTTATATTCACAAATTTATACATATATTCGTATTACAAATGCTATCTATATACACTATTTACAGAAGCCTTACTCCATCAACTCAGTTCATTTATACAATGGCTCAACCTTCCTCCTCCAACCCTACTTAGTTTTCCAACGGGAAACACGATATGCTTAAAAACCCATACTGTAAGCCTCACCCCCAGGACTTCGTCCGCCTCTAAAACTTTCTGCCATACCCTGGCCGTCTTTAGGAGATGATGGCCAGGGTCCGGCAGAAAGTGTAGATGGTGCGCCACAGGCAAACATCATGAGATACAGTGAGAGAGCAGAGAACCGGAGACTATTGCATTACTTGCTCTGCGGCTGCGGAGGGGAACGGGTGTTTTTCGACAAGTCGCCTGAAGACGGCCAGGGTCTGGCAGAAAGTGCTAGAGGCGGACGAAGTCATGGGAGTGACGCTTACAGTATATCGGTGGTTAAGTGTATTGTGTTTCCTGTTGGAAAACTAAGTAGGGTTGGAGGAGGAAGGTTGAGCCATTGTATAAATGAATTGAGTTGATGGAGTAAAGCTTCTGTAAATAGTATATATAGATAGCATTTTTAATATGAATATATGTATAAATTTGTGAATATAAGGATGTAGGCGGCAGTTAACGACCAAGAGAATGAGCGTTAAAGTCTTTGATGAATGGAATGGAATGGAAGTTAGGTATAGTGTTTTTAGCCTTTTTAAATATATGTTGAAGATAATGAAAGTTGTGTGTATGTGATGAAAATATGAATTTAATTGTAATGTGTTGGCTCAAAAACAACTTGCAAGAGTATATGTGAAGACACAGGAAAGAGATACGACGACCACGAAATGTCCATCCCGTATTATGACAAGTCAGCCGGAAATATACGTGCGGTAAATGTTACAAAAGGAACAAAAACCTTTTAGGTGAGTTTCCATTAATGAAGTTAAACTGTAAGAAGTTGTTACACTTAGAGTTAAGCTAGCCCAGTCATTGTTTACTAGCAACACCATATTATACAAGGGTAGACTAAGGCCCAAAATTTTCAGGCACCAGCTCCATTTTTTCAAGAGATATGAGGAGAAAACCCATGAACAATTTGAACACAAACTACGCATGCAAAACTGTAACCAACAATCGAAACTGATGTATGTATTATTTCTCAGACTAAGTGAAAGTCCGTCAATAACCACCGGGAAAAATAAGATATGTGCAGTACTTTTTAAATCACTTATTTATTGAGTATTTCTTTGATCACAACATTTTTGTGAACATTCGTTCATTATTGTGAATCTTACTTTGATATGGAATGTCACAAACATACATGAAACAATATTTCGTCAAAATGAAAGAGATATGTTCCAAATCAGAATGTTTCATGAACATTTCACAATACTAAAAGGACATTGGTTATGGCAGGGATTTGACAATTAAAACAGGCAATTGCTCTTTCCACAGCGCAACCAAAGTGGGACAAATATTCAGACAAAGGAAAGTATATTGTTTTACATATTGTTCAATAATTCAGTGCAAAATCCACAACTAAAAGTAGGTAATACTCTGTATACTTGCATTTCTAAATAGGTTTTTATTCTAGCTGTTATCTTTTGGGTTATCATGTTTAAGGATCAATCACAATAACAGCACCCAGCTAAACGACTCCTGTAGATTACATGCAGTCATAGTGATTGCTCATCTACAAGTCCCCTTGTTGGTAGCTAAGGATTGGATTTTTTAAAATTAGCTTTTAATGTCTGTAGATACTTTTTTTGTCACTGGCCTCTTTGTTAATAATGATAGAATAAGTTTATGGCATTTGCTGACTATTCTCAGTATCCTCAGATTGCAGCATCAGTACCTAGTGACTATTAAACAAACAAAATGCGCGAATCCAGAAGTGTCAGTGATGAAGAGATGTTTACGATCGGCAATCATGTACATTCTAGTTGCAGTGGCTGAAAGCTTTTAGCTGGCCCCAGCACGATTCTGAAGCAAGACAATACTTCACTCTGATAAAATTCTGAACTTACTGATAAACAGACTGCATTTATTACTGTAAGTGATAATTATAAAACTAATTTCATCCTTGAGCATGCACCAAGTACTCCCCGTAAGGTAATAAATTGCAACACGGCCAAGTGTAAATGGGGTTTCAAAAAAAAAAATGGGGAAATCAAAGCACTAAAACAGAACACTGAAGCTGTTTTAGACTTAATTAGATACTCCTGATATTACATAATATGAACCACTTATGACCATGTCAGTATGGATTCAATCAGGTGAAAATACAAAGAAAAAGGTTATTAAACTTTAAACCCTTTAATAACAATAATAACTAAAGTCAATTGTAACTTACACGTTCATTAGTTAGCTTACAAGTTCTAATCAGTCTGAAAATATTTTGTAAAACTTATTCTCTATTTTAAGTTAATATGATATTAAAGTTTATATTTCTGTACCCCAGTTTGAAGAAGAGCAATAAAACTAATACAACATGCATATTAAACACATGCTATAATTACATGTATGTCATTTGCAAACCAATAAAAATGGGCATGGACTATCAAACTTATGATATACACTGGTCGCCAGGACCTGTGAAGTTCTTTTTACCATTCTGCCATTTCTTTTAAGCAATGGTAGCTGTTGGAATTGGCTATACAATTTCCTATTTTATTTTTTCCCTAACAGTTGCAAATTCATGGGGTTTATTTCTAAATTTCCTTGCATTATTAAGAGATAAAGTATCTATTACTTCTAGCTCAAACAATGAGATAAAACCTTCGCTTATGGTGAGTAGAACTGAATCATTAGGGTACTCAAGGACAACTTGAAAAGTCAAAATAAACTCCATATATATATACGTACATTTTTTGCAGAAAGCCAAAAATGCAGATACCTCAAATTATTAGCAACATCAGTAACTGATGTTACTGCTGAATTGTGTGCAGTTTCAAAATGAAGACATCCTGCTTTTATGATTCATTACACACTGATTAAAATTATGTTTTACTAAAACACATTAGTAAAAATGAGAAATACAACTTTCTTTCGTAACACAAAAACAGTACATAACAGAATTTTTTTAAATTTATTTCCTGTGTTTTGATATCCTTTGTAAGTTCAATACTATGAGTGATTTTTAAAGAAACAACTATAATCTACAATTAAGTGATAAGTCTGTTCTAATTTTTCGATACAGCAATGAGCTATCACATTATCCGCCGAAACAAGATGACTAAACCAACACTTCTTAAGTACTGTTCAGCTGGACACATGCTTTAATAGCTTGGTAGTGGGAATACACAAAGCACTGCACCAGCATGGCAGTAGTACATCACTCCATCGATGCAGCACTGAGTGTGGTTAAAAGGGAGGAGGAGGAGGGGCATGCATGCACAATATCATTATAGTCAAGCCAATGGCTTGATTACAATGATTATGACAGAGCATACTGCTTGGAGGCAGCACACAATTCATGTCCTCTTCTTGGTCATGAATTGCCTGACCAAAAGAACATGGTTTACCTTCTAGGAATCAAAAACCAAAGGCTTTTTTTTTTGCCGCTGGTTTTCATGTAAAAACTCTATGGTAAAGCAGATTACCATTTAAAAAAATTAAGCTTATAATTTTTCACTTGAAATAATGTGACCACAATCTTAAAAAGTATGGAGGGCCAGCAGCCTTCAGGCTGTCCTCTTCTTACAGTCGAATTGCATCACGCAAGGATGCTTCCAGCAATAATGGCTCCTCTTGGACACCATTATATGTGCTCATTCTGTTCACACACATTTTAACTTCATATAAATGAAACTGCACAAGAACGTCCTCTAACAAAGATGATGGGCATTTCACTATAATGCACAAAATGTTTTTTTTATTTACTCAAATTGTTTTGCAATTTACCTGCCTGCATGTACTTTTTAGTGCACCAAGGAGTTGCACATCACACTGGTTTCAGAGAATGGGCAGAACAAGAACTACAGTACAAACACCACCCATGCCTCATCTGGAACTCGAGCCTAAGCACAAGTCTGTTAACTAAAACTGCCAAGGATGCAGGTAATATGCATGCGTGCACTCACTCTGTGTGCACTCACCCTTCCATAAGAAAAAAACTAAGGATTATGGAATAGATATAATAGCATACAACATACAGTGGCATCAAAATTTTATTCCTCTTGAAGAAATTTTTCCCACTGTTGTAATTCTTCTTTTGTTTTGACTGGCAGCATAGAAGAAACCTTTTACGGGGTACAAAAATTTTCTTTTTGTTTCATATTTGTGACCAGTTTTATGGCATGATTTAGAGTGTTTACTGCTCGATTCAGGGTATTCACTGCATGTCCTTAATTCCTTCTAGGAGATGCAACAGTTTTTTCTGCACAGCTGAAAAACAATAAGAATAAAAAGATATAGAGAGCACATATCACACACAGTGCAAAGCCAAACACTGTTCAATCATTCTACACAAAGAATAAATGAACTTTACATTGCATTTTTCGTTAGCTCAAATGAAAATTGATCAAACTTTGTGGTCATTTCTTACTTTTTGCATCTGAACGTTTGTATTACTTTGTACAGTGCCTACTTAATTAAATGCAGACTTAAATGAATGTGATGCTGCCATCTCACTACACCTCTTTTTTCACCTTACAAACCTATAAATTAAGGAAATAAATGCAAAACTGGCAGCATGTTTAGAAATGTGCTCCCCTCCCATTGTACACGCATAGTTAACACAGAATAATTTGCTGACACTAAAGGATTGAAACAGAACAAAAGGGTATAAAAGGGAAAAAATGCACTGTGAAAACATGTTGATCATACAAGCCAAAACTTATTGTCATTATGCAATTGTGGTTACCAAGAATTAAGTTTAAAATCAAATTTGAAGCATGTGGGAAATTTTTCTTCAAATCAATGAATTGATATACAGTGAAACCTGTGTTAGCAGTAACTTGCTTTTTGTGATCACTGTTAAAGGGGTAGTTTTGTCTGGCATGAATATTATCACAAATGGAAACAATGCATACGAAACTCTCATTTGGCTGCCACCTGTTTTGTTTCAAAATCATTTGAAACAAAATACGAAACATTCCCTTTTGAAATACATAAGAGAATACAACACCTGCACTTTATGGTCACCAACATGCAGAACTTATAGAAAAATCTTGTTAGGAAGTTTTGGAAAGATAATGATTTAAAAATATGAAACACCTGTTTCTTTTTCTAACACTATCACAATTTTTCATGAGACTGTGAATGGTAGGTGATCCTTGGGGTCTGTCAAGTTCTTTGAGTTTTGTTTCCACATGGTATGGTCTGCTATAAATAGGGTATGCATGTTCAATCTTTAATTGTCCCAAAATTAGAGCTTATCCTCATCCCAATGAACCGAGTGAAAAAACCTTCTTACATAGCACCCATATTGTTTGAGCAGGCTCAGTAGTCTAGTCCAGATGGCAAAAGAACATGTCGCTAACTCTTCAAGAAGAGAATGGAGGAGGGAAAGGGTACCAGTGGCTTCAAAGCTCAACTGCACTAAATCTGCTACTGCACATTCTGCATCTCCTTACCCTCCATTTCTGCAGGCAGAACATGCTGTATGAGCGCTTATTTGCGACAACGTACATATATGTTCCTTATCACATTACTCGGTCTTACTTCTAGCTCTTAGTGCAAAATTTAGTGAACAATCTTAAACTTTTGGAAATGTTTGCTGTATTAATGATACATTTAGAATTACAGATAATAAATGTCACTCAAAGTGTAACTAGGTTTAATTTCTACAAAATTTTTAGGTACAGTGCATTATAATGATTTTGAAAAAAAATTTCCCTACTTGGGCTTTACTTTAGTTACTGAAGCAAATTATAGAATAAAAACCTTAAAACTCAAAAATATATAGGTATAAAATTTAAAGTTCAACCTGCTTTCATATACTAAAATCAATATATAAACTAAATAATGTTTACATTTAAATATTTTGAAATAATAAATTTTGGAATTTTAAGGATGAGGAAAGGTTGAACATATCTACGCATTTTTTCTATTATGTCATTAGCGAACCAGTAAAAATGGGTACAGAGCATGAATTTGTAGTATACACTGGTTTGCAGGACCATGGAAGTTTTTTTCAAAATTCTACCACTGGTACAAACATATGACTTACATAATTTATAAATTCCCAACGCTTAAAATTACAATGTACTTCCCTCAACTTCTTCACAAGGCATACATCTTTAAATGTGTGTATAAACAAAAATGAGTACAGACAAAAGAAAAAAAAACAGAAAAATTTGTTATAAATGGGGTAATGGAAAATTAAAACAATTTCACATGATATAGTAATAAGATACTACTGGAAACTATGTTGCATAATATTAGAAGTGTACAGAAGTGCATATAAACAGGAAAATATCTTAAATACAGCTAAGAAAGGGTCATATACATAACCATTTCTGGTTATACATTTATATAAAAAAAGAGAAAAAAGAACTCATTTATATAAGAGTTATGGATATATTATTATTATTTTAAACTGTTTCAGGACCACTGTCTGGTTATTCAAACAAGACCATTTTAAATCACATTAAGTCTTCAAGACTGGTCACAACGGAATTTTTTTTTAAAAGTATGCTACTCCATAGGTACATAAAGCTCAAAAAAGAAAAAAAAATGCAACATAACTATTACATGCCCAGAATCTGTTCTAGGCCAGGACTTTATGACATGGTGGTAAGTTGTATCATACATGAGACCGACCAAGGAACAAAAAAGCTGAACTTTTTAACCGAGTGAAAAAATCAGAACGTGCGGTGAGAAAGTGTAAATATAATGAAGCACAAGCAAGATGGAATTGTTCACTGTAATTTATGTATGAAAATATTTAGAGCACACCACTGTATTCACAATATAAAATTACTGAATTCAGAACAAAAAAAATAAAAAATATTGCTTCAAACACAGTTCTTTTTCGTTTTTTTTTGTACTTGCTAGAACATCAGTGCAATTTTCTCTTGTGGTGCTTTCTTCCCAGCAAGTTCCGTGGCCATATTTGTCTTTTGTTAACTCTGCAGTTGCACAGCAGTCTTTGCTTAGTTTTTCTTTTTGCTGATATCATTCCCTTTCCATTTCTTCAGGCCGCCCCGGTGGCGCAGTGGTCTAAGGCGTTGGCCTCTGATCATTCGTCCGTAAGGGATCCGGGTTCGAATCCCGGTCAGGCATGGATGTTGTGTTTGTCTTACGGCACTGGCTCTCTCCCTTCCCTGGAACCAGTGATCCTAAATTAGGGACGGGCGACTGCTTATAGCCCATTGAGTTGCTCACGGTGGTCGTTAAAACTCCAATAAAAAAAAAAAAAATAAATAAAAAAAAAAAAAATTCTTCAGTCTCTTTTCTGATTCTTTTTCCCACTTTTTATTCCCTCAGATACATACATACATGCATATCACTAAGGTTCTCTGAGATTCAAAGGTTAGCTCTAAAATGAAATAAAAACTACCAGATAATTTTTACTTACTGTTGTTGTATCAAACTTCTCCATTTACAGCGATATTTCCTCAGATGACAATGGTTTATCCATCACGCTGAAAGTACTTTCATCCTGAGGACCATGAGTGTATGATACCAAAGCTTTCAGTACTTTAGATAAATGGTGTAACTTTCAGAATATGAATACTTTTGAACACCATGCATTAATTCTAACAAATTTCCAAACTTCATCACTACCGTTTTTGGAAAATTTCCCCTCCCTTATCACGCCTAAGTGCAGACATTTATGGGGGAAAGTAATATTTAACAACAATACAGGATAGAGGACATCGCAGAAAGAAAAAAATATGATTATGGGAGAAATCTTCGCTTCGACCGACTTCTGCTTTCGTAAACATTTTCCTCTATTTTTAAGCGGAAATGCAGTATTTGTGGAATAAAATGATGTTTAAGAGCAATACTGGGCAGAAGAAACATCGCGAAAGAAGCTGGGAAAAAAATTATTACAGGAGAAATCTTCACTGCGTCTAACTATCTTACTATCGTTTTTTTTTTTTTTTTTTTTTTTTTTTTGATTGGAGGTTTAACGACCACCGTGAGCAACTCAATGGGCTATAAGCAGTCGCCCGTCCCTAATTTAGGGTCACTGGTTCCAGGGAAGGGAGAGAGCCAGTGCCGTAAGACAAACACAACATCCATGCCTCACCGGGATTCGAACCCGGACCCCGTTCGGACGAATGATCAGAGGCCATCGCTTAGACCACTGCGCCACCGGGGCGGCACTATCGTTTTCAAAAGTTTTGAAGGACAGAATTCCGTCTCAAACGGGAAATGAATCCCCCTCCTCACCCCCTAAATATCTCTTCAGTTCTGCACCGATCTTGAGAGAAGTAACATTTTTTCTAAATTTTAGGAACATGCTATTGCTAACATGATACCAAATAATTATGAGGATTAGGATTTGAACACTTATTCGTACATGAACTCCATTCTTCTTTCCTTTTGTGTGAACTTGAGTGTTACGTTTTCACAAAAATGTTTCTTCCGGGTACTTTTTCATATTTAAAAATACTGTTTTTCTCTATTAATAAACCAGCCAAGTTGCTCGAATATACATGTACTTGTGTGGCTCTAAGATATACCTTGATTCTTTTTAATACAGAAAAACTTTTTGGCAGTTGCAGTTGTTGATGAAAAGTTTAATATTAGATCTGCTAATTTGTACACATCAATAAATATTATTAAACTTTATGCAACAAGTAATATTTCTTACTGATTTGTTTTGTATTCATCAAGAGAATAAAACACCTTCAGCTCTGATAGTAGATGTTCAGGGAAGCTTTCACAAAATTTATCAAAACAGTTTGAATCCAACAAAGCCATGAATTTAAGATATATTACTGATTTTAATTCATTGACACTTCACACAAACTGAAACAACCTCGTGAAACATTCGCCGTTAAAGGCGAAAGCATGCAGAGACTGAGATAGTACGAAGTCTTCCCTTTTCTGAGCGAACCGTTGCGCAAGGCAATGGTCCGCTCACCTCCATACGCTCATTCATGTTGTCATGGAAAAGATAGAATGGAAGTTCTTAGCATCAGAACAGCGAAGACTCTCAAAGACCTGCTTGCGTTATTCCGTTGGACCGCGCGTCAGACTGATTCTCATAATCGAATCCACTAGTGGTTTTTTCGCACCGAAAGCATCGACATATCTTAATACCGTTGATAATTGACTTTTATTTGTGCATTCTCTGGGTCTACAGTTAGCCTCGAATATACGCCACTGGTCCCAATCATGATGAATTAGTGATGTTCAGATTGGCAACCTAATCACAGAATATATTTACTGTTATTTGAGGAAAGAAGTTACTCTCTTAAGATTTTCATTCGGTGTCCTAAATTTTTTGACGAAATGGGAAATTATAGTAACAAAGCACTCTTCTGGGCTTACAGATATCTGTCACATAAAATTTAGTCATAAATAAATGTTAATGATGTCATATGCTGGCCTTAGTTCTCTAAAGGAGTAAATTTTGCGTGATATGACTTTGGTGTAAGTGTTTTGTAGTATTTTGATACAGCATAAAACAAGGGAAAGCTTTTTAATTATGGTGTACAAATTTGTGTTTCATATAATAATTTTGATTTTGCAAAATATACTCATAGGTTCCAAAGAATTTGATGTATTAAAATGGCCATAAAGCCTAGTTAAAAATGCAGAAGTTAAAATTTTCAGAAATTGGAAAGCTAATAGATTTTAGGGAAAGGGCCTTGAAACTATTTCTTAGGGCTCGACTTTTTCCAGTACTCCACTAACTGCAATATACACAACATGTAAATGTCGATTGTAGGAAAAACATGTTATTATTAGAAGCACGGCAGCTTTTTGCCGTAGCCTAGGTCTTGATCAAACAGGTGATCAAGACCTAAGCCAAGTCAAAAGGCTTCTGCTTCAGAAAGTTTAGACATAACATGCCTTTCTTACAGCCTAGACTATTGGCTTTGTTGATTAACAAAACAAAGTGATTTAATAGCATTTACCATCATGCATCACTTCTTATACTTTGTTTCGTATAACATTATTGAAATGATCACTCCTTGTTACTGCTGTTATAGCGTCTAGAAGGGAAAGTGTGCCGAGCGCCTAGCGTACGTAATGATTGGCGTGGATACCGAAATTTGTCCCCTTCGTAGATGGCGCTTCGATCGCCTTCCCTTCCCTCTTTCTTACTGTGATGGGAGCGGGAAACTAAATTCGTGTTGCTTACTGTGAAAAGAACGGTAATTTAGACGAAAACGTGTTATGTTTTAGGTTTTAGAAGGAATGTGGATTACCTAAATATTGTATATAAGTTATACTTAGCTCATTATGCGGAAGAGAAATAACCATAGTTTTGTGCCAGGTTGCAATACTCAGTACAAAAACAGTAAGCCGTCACTCTTTGGAATACCCAAAAATGATAAACTTTTACAGCAGTGGCAAAGATTGATTCCAGTGCAGATGTGCAGATAAAAACTTACGACAAATTTAGTGCTGTATGTGAACTGCACTTTGAGAGATTTGTGGTTCGAAATTTTGTGCATAAAATAAATGAGGAGACTGTGTTAATACCCAGAGATCGGCCCATCTTGACACCAGATGCAATTCCAACAATATTTCCAAACCTTCCCCATTATTTGTCAAAAACTCTGGCAAAATACAGGAAAGTTAGGGAAACCGATGATAAGCCTGATGGTAATTTAAATAGCTTGGAATTCACTTCCCAAAGAGTTACACGGAACTGCCTTCTGAATATCACAGCCTTCAGTATTTTGGGGTAAGCAAATTCCTGCAAATAATTCAAAGTGCATAATTTTCCATGTTCATTCATTCAAATGTGAATTGTCAAATTCATTGACAACAGAAAAACTGGTTGTTGTTACCAAAAGTTAACCAGAGGTTACCTGTAAAGTGTATTTACGTGGAATAAAAATTAACTCAGTTTCTAATATTACTTCTAAAGATGAATCAAAATCCATTATTCGAGACACTGATAGGCTAACAGTATGTCATGGCACAGGCTCCATTTCAGAATTTGAAAATAACATGAAGTACCTTGAAAGTGGAGTTATTTTTTAGAATAATTTGTACAGCAAAAATTGTGTAACGAAAGGAACAACAAAGACTTGCCTCAGATGTAAGTATCTGCAGGGCTTACTTTTGCACAAAATAGCTTATCATAGAAGAAAGGCTACATTTAAAAATAAGTATCAAAATACAGTTCGGAAAATCAACAGGCTGAAGAAACTAGTTATTTCGCTCTCTAATTAAACTTAAAAAAAAAAAAAATAAAAAAAAAAGGAATTTTACAGAACTTTCCATTAATGAAAAAATAGCAGAATTACGCATTAAGCAGCAGCAAATGGTTATTCATTGTTATAAGGCAGCAAAAAGAAATCTGCAAGAGGTATGTCATATACCAAAGAATGGTTACTTGAATGCTTACTAATGCACATAAAAAGTCCAAAATTGTACGAGCACATACGGAAACACAAAATCATGATCCTACCTAATAGAACAACTATTAGAAAGTATATTTCAAATTACAACAGCAGTTTTGGATTCAATGCACTGACGTTTGAAACTATTTCAAAGAAAACAAGTGAAATGGAGCCTTTTGCAAGACATGGTGGTATATTAATAGATGAAGTGAAGCTTACAGAAAAACTGCATGCAAAATCATCTGGTGAAATATTAGGGTTTGTTCATATTGGGCCATACACTTCAAAAACTGTTAAGTATACCCCATGTAATCACGGACTGGTAATGGTGTTTCAGCCATTAAATGGAGATTGGACCCAAATAATTGGTGTTTTTGCCACAAGTAACAATATAAGTGGAACTTTGCTAGCAAAATTAATTATTAAAGCTGTTATTCTCACTGAAAATGCAGGTCTGTTTGTTAATTTCATTACGTGTGATGGGGCTTCTTGGACCAGGAATATGTGGAAGACATTTGGTATATCAGCAGACTGTTCTGGAACTAAATACAGCATTATGCATCCTACAGATTGTTCTAGTTTACATTTCATATCAGATTTTCGCCAGTCAAAGCGAGCCTTGCTTCATCGTAGCTCAGCTATTTAGAGTCAGGTCGATGCTTAGCAAATTCCCAGTTATACAGGTAAACACTGGGGAAGAAATATTTCTTCTTATTATACGTGGGAAATATATCTCTATAAGCAATCTGAAATCACATATTTACTGTTACGTAACTGAAATCAAACGATCGTCCATGGAATGGAAACATGTCACCTCCCCAACAAGGAAGACGTGAAAAGTCCAACTGTCTCTGTCTGCGGGAGTGGTCATGATGACTGTGAATCTGTTGTTTACACAGAATTTCTGTCAAAAGAGACAACCATCAAGTGACTCATATTGCCAAACACCATTAAATTTGCGAAATTCAATTAAGGACAGATGCCGGGGTAAGTTGAGCGAAGGTGTCACACTGATGTCCAAGAACATTACACAGCACGGAAAACTAAGGGAATTGCTGCATTAATTCAAGTCGGAATTGTGGCAGCATCCACCTTACAGCCCCAACTTATCCCCATGCGGCTACCATTTGTTCGGTAAAATGAAACAGGAGCTTAGTGGACAATGATTCCCAACGGATGAGGCTGTGAAAAGTGCGGTCCTTAACTAGTTGCACCAAACTGGACTTTTCTTGTACAGGTATGGGAAAGTTAATCGCACGTTCCGATAAATGTTTACAGTCCTTAGGCGACTATGTCGAAAAATGAATTAATGTTGTAAACCAACATACATCCCCTGAGTATATCCTTGATTTTTTTATTCAACAGTGTAACTAACTTTTTGATCCACCCTCATATTATTAAAGCACTTTGCTACAATTCAGAAATTAATTTTTAGTTTGTTTTAAAAATTAGCATAAATACTACATTTGGATAAAGTATCAACTTACCTATTGACTATGAATTTGTCTTGTATCTTCAAGCGGAACAAAGTAAAAAATACTATTAAAAATAAACAAATGGGTCCATTCTTTTACATAAATGTACCTCAAATGTCTGTTTCAAATAGTTTGAAAGAAGGAAGTCATCACAAGCTAAACAGTATTCAGCTTCAGATTGTTACCCAAACTTCCTTTATGTGATAGCATCTGCAACAAAGTTATAGATACACACAACAAAATAAAAAAAGAATTCTTGCTAACCAATGGCAGAAATTAAGACATCTGTTTCAAATAGTTTGAATCATCACAAGTTACATCAAAATTATCTCAGCTTTAGATCCTCCAGTGTGTGTTACCATCTGAATATTTTATGTATGAGTTATGTCAATTATTTTCTTTACCTAAAATCTACTCTTGTAATGTTCATACCTGTGATCTACTTTTTTATAAAACATATTTGATATCACTTTTTAGATTAGACAACATTTTAACAGTATAAATAAATATTTCCCACACATTTCTAAAGGAATTAAGCAGAATTGGTTAGTAGTTTTTCATAACACTAGGGAATTTATACATTTTACTAACATTCTTTACTAGAAGCCAAATTTGCTCATTATAGTAAAATTAAATTTTTACTTTCAATATACCTACTATAAATGTCAAGCTAAGCACTAGTACACACACACACCAGTGCTGAGACGGGCCGAGCCCGAACCGGGCGCTGGCTGTGTAATACTTACTGGAGTTCGGGCTTGGAGAGAGGGAAGAATTTTCTTCCTTTTTTCTTTTAATGTGATTTTATATAATTTAGCACACGAGACTTTTTTTACACTTTCTAGTTGTGAAAGAGAATTCTTCAGCAACTGGGTCAAATGGGGAGTAGGAATTCTGCAGGGCTATCCATTCCGGGCTTGGATAACAAAATACCAGGCCATGAATTACAGGATTTCTGCCAAGGATAAGTTTTAAGAAGCATAGATAGTAGATAGCAAGCTGACGGAATTTTGCTCCCTACCTCAAAGGGGCAGCTCCCTGCTAATTCTATTGAGCAACATACGACATAGTTTGTTGTGCCTCCAGATGTCCCCCCTCCCCCAAAAAAACATTTCGGGAATAAATGAATGGTTAAAGGTAACTATAGAAATAGATAGACATCCCTTCTCCACTCCGCAGTTGAGAAAGACATCAGTTAATTGCATGGGTAGGAAAGAGTGGAAGTCTGGAAGACTTTTTCAATGCTTAACAGGTTAATCATAGTTTTCGGGCTCGTTCGAGCTGACATACTTCAGGCTCAGGATCTTGAAATTCAGCCCGAACTCAGCTCTGACACACACACACACACAGTAACACTTCAGTTAATTTCTCACAGGTGTTTTTATCAAAAATTTTATGGCAATGAAGTCATAGTGGTAAGTATGAAAAATAAGAAATTTCCTGGAATTTTTTGGTACAGTATTGAAACATAAACAAAAATGCTACAATATTACTGCTAACATTTATTAATCTGAAAATAAGTGACATGGAACTCGTACGGGTATGGTGTCGTTGAGGGACTAGCCGGACCCCATGACCAGCGAAGGAGTACAGCATCATCTTCCACGGAAAGAAAATAGTCCATAGATTTTCAAATGAATTTTGACAGATGAAATCAAACCTGCTAGTAAATGAGGACCTCTGGTCCATTTTGAAGACGGCAACCACTGCACAAACAGTATTAGTTCCAATTTGAAAAAAAAAAAGACACCACCAAATATTAAATACAAATCTTCAGTACAGAATGCCACCAACCACTCCGCATCACTGTGTGAATATGTGATGAAGCAGAAAAAAGATTGGAAATATGTTACGAGAAGCTAACTGAAGTACTGCTTCCTGGTATACAAGTTTCAAATAAAATTAAACCAAATATGACGGATCTTTACTTTCCAGTTTCAAAGATAACTTTTCAGAAATGTTATCTTCATTTATTACAGAAGAAAAATACATTTCAATACTTTAACCAACCTGGCTATACACTTTGCATATAAAATATTTGATAAGTTTGAACTCTTTTCCTATCTCAGGACTTACTCTGTGCACACTATGCACTAAGGAGAGGCACACAAAACTAAGCGTTCAGACTTTCAACTTCTTAATTTTCCTTTCACGTGATTTCAAATAATTTCAGTTGTCATGTTTGGCTTTCACTAAGTTGTTCAAGAGTATTTTCCAGCTGAGGAGAGTTATGTTTTCCTATTTAGTTTTCAAGCTACTCATACACAAACATTCCACGGAAAATGAACAAGGAAATCTAAAATCAGAACTTTGTCTGTTTAAATGTATGCAGCAGATTTTGTATAAGACAATTGGTATGGCAAAAGTTGTAAGTCTCCTTTGACTTCTATAATTTAACTAGCAGCCACTAACACTGCAACACTGTGGCATGGCAAATTTTGGCAATTCCTGTAAAAAGAATTACACCTTTTAATACAAGTGAAGAACTAGATATGAAATTTTTAATCGAAAGTAGTTCCCTATGTTTTGTACAGTTAGAATAAAGTTGATCATGCAAGTTTTTCAACATAATCTGTCCACACTGTTCAGACAGCTTTAGTAAATTCAATCAGACAAATGCTATATCACAGTTGCATTAAGTTACGAAATTAAAAAATGTACTCTTTAATTCAGAGACACATTACAATGCAACAACAGTTCAAGCATTAATTTCGTAAAGAAAGGGCTAACGATTGTTGGAGATGCAAATGTTATACAAATTACGAAGGCTAATTTCCTGAAAAGTTGCCCTGATTTCTGGTAATATTCAAGCTCTATGTGAATCGGCATTGGCAAAAATATATTAATTATTCTATTTGAAATAAGAATTCAACACTACAGAATAACTCACTTCTTTATACTTCACTATTCACGAGACATGAACAGATTTCAACACGTGTGAAACTAAGATCTACTCATTAAACCTATAATTATTACTAAAACTAAATAAAACGTTTACTAAGAATTAACCTTACCTTAGAAATATAATAATACCTACCTTACAAAACTATACGTGTATCCAAATGGCAATAAACGGAACACTCACTCAATACAAACAAATGTGAACCAACAATGAAACGCAATGGCTGTTCAACCGATTGACTTGGCGACAGCACTAAGTTGTGCACGTGACTATTTCGCACCGTAGCCTGTCTTTTTCGTCAGATTCGACTCAGCTTACCACTAGCCGCTACTAAGTGACATACATTTAAATTTTCCAAACAGCACTTCTTTACTTGGCACATACAAGCCATTTGTTAGCCTTTTGGTAGGCATTCTTCGAGGAGGTAGCATATCAATTTAAATCACGCATAATTATACTTTCAATTACATTTGCCGACGCTGCACTCTGCGCCAGACGTAGACATTTCACTGAACCATAAAATGTGTTTCCATAATCACACACTTAAGAAAATCGTACATATCCTAATCCAACCCCTGTTGTTTGGTTCACATTGCACAACAGTACACACAATCTTTGACACAGACGCCGTCTACGCCGCGATGCGGCGTGGGACATATTTCGAACGCAGATTTTGAGTTCGCACGGCACACTTCCCTTTTAGACGCTATACTGCTGTTATGAAATTTTCTACTTTAGGTTGACCAATTTTAGCTAACTTCAGCTGTGTAAGATACTTAATATGGTGGCTCTCATGTAGGGTTACTTTCTACTTTTCAAAGTTGAAAAATGTAAAGCAGTTATATTGAAATTTTTTGTTGAAAACCTGATTGTACAGAATTAAATTGTAATAATTTTTGCCAAAATACACAAGAGGGAGAAGAAAAGTAAATTTACTTTGTTAGCCATGTGGTTCAAGATAATAACACTCAAATTATTATTATTTTTTAATTTGATTAAAGGTTTGATTAAAGGTTTAACAACCACAATGTGCAACTCAACGGGCTATAAGCAGTCGCCTGTCCCTAATTTAGGGTCACTGGCTCCAGGGAAAAGAGACAGCCAGTGACACAAGACAAACACATCCATGGCTCACTGGGATTCGAACCTGAACCCTTTATGTACGAATCACTGCGCCATACACATAACCACTGGGGCGACAGCACCATCCTGACTCTGTGATACTCATGTATAAAATGTGATTGGACCCCTCAGATTTTGAAACATGGTTACGCCACTGCACTGCGCCACCGGGGCAGCTCAAATTATTACAAAACCAATCATGGTCAAATATAGTTCAGCACACCATGACTAAGAACAACATGGGTCTCAATCATGACTTTTTAATGCTGACGAAGAAGTCAAACAACAGCAATCATCCTTCCTCCAAAGCATCTCCACATTTCTTGGAAATAGCTTTTATGCAAGTTTCAAAGATTTTAATAAAAAAAAGAGAAACACCTCTTTTCACCATAAATTTCTTTTGAGGGGAAGGAAAATTGGTAATTCCAATCTCATATATCTGCGCAGGCATCCTAGATGCTGTGACTAAGAATGCTATTTAGGCCCCTACAATTAACAAAGCATGACATATTTCATTAAATTATTTTTCAGGTTAGGTTGACATTCTGATCTCTCTGTTGAGGGCTAGCATAACTTGAATACTAATACTCAATAAAACGTTGGAGAAAACAATCTCAAACGCAACCAACCCAAGAAATTAAGTTAGCACAGTGAATATTTTTGATTAGTATAAATTTGGTCGACTTTAACATATACCAAAATGGATTACAGCTACATGATCAGTACAGACTACAGAGGCACGCTTCGAAATAAACAAATTCGTAGAACAAATTGAACTTTGGGGCAGAAATCGATCCTATTAATAACGAACAGTCATAGGCGCCAACTTTCCAGAAATCCAATGGGTGCTCAAGTCGATAACAATGTTATGGAGTACAAGCAATGAAAAGAGGGGGTCGGGGGGGCATGAAAATTTAATGCAGATTAACTTTTTTCAAAAAGTGTCTATTTAACTTAAATTCTGATGCTGTTAAATAAATGGCTTTCCCAAATGCGACAACCTGTTGTCGAAGACCATAGCATTTTCGGCAGTTATCCCCCCCCCCCCATGAATTTTGGAAAACCAGTGGGTTTTCGAAACACCTGTACATGAAGATCAAAATTTTTGATTTTTTTTTTCTGAATTATTTGCGTTTTCCAATCCCAGGGTAGTTCAAATTTGTAAAAATAATGCGAACAAAAAATTCTTGTAAAAAACGCAAAACATTTTTTTTTCTTTTAATTTTAACACCCCTTAAAAATTTGCACTGATGCACGTCTTGGGTACTTTCGAGTCCCCCCCCTCACACACACACGAATAAAAAAAACGGTTTATTTACTCCTATAGTGTCTAATATGTTCGTATACATAGTATGGTCAAAAGTAAAATTACTATAATTTGACTCCCTGGATTTTCCTGTGGAACCACAGCAGTTCTCATTTTCAGTTTGCGCCGAAATGGGACTCGAACGCTGGATGAATTAAAAGAGAACATCCGCAGTAAATGTTGCAAGGTAACGCTGTCTAACATTCAGGGCTCCCTAACATTTAATTTTTAGCCGCCCCCCCCCGGTGGCGCAGTGGTCTAAGCGATGGCCTCTGATCATTCGTCCGAACGGGATCCGGGTTCGAATCCCGTGAGGCATGGATGTTGTGTTTGTCTTACGGCACTGGCTTTCTCCCTTCCCTGGAACCAGTGACCCTAAATTAGGGACGGGCGACTGCTTATAGCCCATTGAGTTGCTCACGGTGGTCGTTAAACCTCCAACCAAAAAAAAAACCATTTAATTTTCCCTAAATTCAAGTATTTGTGTTAAACATATAGGGCATTTAATGTAAAACACATTAATAAAAAGGTGAAAGAACTGAAAAAAAAAGGCGTTTTTCTCTCAAAGAACTTTGTACTGCCGCCCCGGTGGCGCAGTGGTCTAAGGCGTTGGCCTCTGATCATTCGTCCGTAAGGGGTCCGGGTTCAAATCCCGGTCAGGCATGGATGTTGTGTTTGTCTTACGGCACTGGCTCTCTCCCTTCCCTGGAACCAGTGACCCTAAATTAGGGACGGGCGACTGCTTATAGCCCATTGAGTTGCTCACGGTGGTCGTTAAACCTCCAATCAAAAAAAAAAAAAAACTTTGTACAGAAAGCATTAAATAATGCTTTTCTCTCAAAGTCTTAGAACACTGTATTAAGTGTTTGAGCAATTTATTGGTACAACATATAACTAAAAAGCTCAATTTGGTCGTAACTTCTTTATGATGTATTACAGGAATATGGGAGCTCAAAGTTACCAGACTCAATCAAAAAGTAATAAATTTCTATAAAAATGTTTCACTGCATCATTTGACGCTTATGTTGGCTGGTTTCTAAACACTGAAACTGAACAGTGAGGTATCATTTACACGGAAGTACTGATTTCTTTAAACACCCTTCGTACGGTTGAGCTTTCCCATTCCAGTAATAAGTTACGAAAAAATTGTCTGCTTTAAAAATTTGCTGAACTGTACACTTTTACTCCTGTGGGGCATTTTCATTAAATCGTTCTTTCCTCCAGATACAAAGCTTCTAGTGACGTCCCCTGTTGACTTTACCCAGGTTTATGCGCTTTTTAAGATATTTCCTATTATTGTTTCAGTAACCAAAAAAGAATGGCGATCAAAGTGTTAAATCATTTTTTATGACAGCTCAATAAATTCCTCCCGGACAAACTTCAAACTATCATTGGACACCTTAAAAATAATAAGAGATTAACTTTTAGGTTAATTAAGAATAAGTGACAAATGAAAAAATGAAGACATATTTTTCCCTAGATTTTAAAAAACTGAACAAGAAAATAGGGTTGCTAAGAAATAGTGTGAAAACAAAAATATTACCTTGCCAGGAGAAATCCGTTCACTTATTGATGTAAAATATGTTTGCCAGTGATGCAGTTCTAAATAAAAAAGTGCCTTAGGGGTGAACGGACCAGGAAAAGTTACCCTCAAAATTTCTAAATCTGATTCATTGTTTTCATTATTTATTATTTTTTAAATTTCATTACAAATTAACAATATCAATTTATATTAAAACTGCGTAATCTGAGCAATTTTAAAGAACAGGAAGAATGTAACGTGAGAGACATGTGCTAAGATTATAAAATTTTTATTTAAATACGGCTCTGTGTCGTTCTATACGATTTTAAATATTTGGGAATATTTGTGAACTAACAGAGCAACATCAATTCAATATGACTAATGTGCCGTTTTTACTAAGATTATGTGGTACATACGCAAGATTTTTGTGTTGCCCGTAAGGTAAGCTGACCAGAAGTCCCTTATTCTTGAGGACAGTCCTCGAATTTAGTTTACTGTCCCCAAAAACGCCTGATGCCTTTGGGGACGCAAATTGTCCTCAAATTTTGATATTTGTCCTCAAGTGTCCTCGAATTTACACTTCCTCATTAGCTCGTTAGATTTCTAATGAAAAAAATTCTTAAAAATAGTTTTTGTTGTACTAGTTTTCCTACATGCTTCTTCTGAAAACAAATTTTGCCTATTTTTGTTTTTCTTCTTTCAGAGTTTAACGACCACCGCGAGCAACTCAAAGGACTATAAGTAGTCGCCGGTCTCTAATTTAGAGACATTCGTTCTAGGGAAGGGAGAGAGCAAGTGCTGTAAGACAAACACACCCCACATGCCTCATTCGGGACTCGAACCCATGCCAACTTGTACGAATCATCGTCAGTGACCAGCACTAAGACACTGCACCACTGGCACAGTCAAATTTCGATTGCACCTGTTTTGAGTTCCTCGAAGAACTTTGGCAAAATGAAAAATTCGCCATGCAATTACTTTAGTGTGCAGCTTCATTTTAATTCGGCACATATACCTAAGGTAAAGCATTTTACTTTTGCTAATATGCTCTCATCCACATAGTTCTACTTTGTCAATAAAAATTACCCACATTCTATAAGATATATCCTTTTAAGACACAAATTTTCATATGCAAATCACACTTATTGAAGCAATGCAGTTTTGTGACAAAAAGATTTGCATATTTATATTGGATACGTATGTGTTCCCCAGATGAACTGTTGATTTGGGAACGCCACGCTCTTTTGTCCTCAAATGAGTGTTCCAATATCTGGTCGCCTTACCGCAAGAAGGCAGAGAATGAGCTCAAGGAATTACTTTTACTGGAACCGATATCAGTGGCGAATTGTATAATATCAATGTCCATCAGTACCCTTTTCTCTCCGAGCACTGCAATCTTAACCCCACCAAGTAGCCATCTCCTGCAAATTTATTTTGACTGCCGTCTGGAGAAAGGAGTTCACATTCTCTTTGTGATAGAATCTTATGATTTGTGAGACACCATACTGCGTGATCCAACTGTGTAGATCCATCTGCACAGTATTTTTTGTTTGTTTATTTTTTGGGTTTAACAACTACCATGGGCAACTCGTATACCTATAAGCAGCCGCCCGTCCCAAAGTTCGGGTCACTTATTCCAGGGAAGAGAGAGATACAGCACGTTTGGCCATGCACTCCACCCATGATTCATCCGGGGTTGAGACTCAGTTCGAAAAAATGGTCAGACTTCAGACCACTGTTCCACCAGGGCGGCCATTTCTGTAGTGTGAACATTCGGCTAAGATACGAGTATGTTTGCATACAAAATACAGTTTCCCTATTTTTAAATACATGATTATTTTAGAAGTTGCCATGAAACCGCGAAAAGTGACTTAATGGCGCTATGCCTAGAAACAAAGTGCCTTAGCGCCGCTAAGGTGCGCTAAGCCCCTTCTATATCACTGTGTTTTGCCTACAATGGCTCTCTGAATAAATTCTTTTGCGACGTTGACGAGGTCTAAATCACAAGTTATAGCTCCTTGTTTACGTGTAAAGAAGCCAAATTATTTAGTTGTTGTTGCCCTATTGTTGATCTCAAAAATGTTCTCAAGCGCCGAAAATATCGTTCTGCGGAACATGTGAATACGGGAACAGTTAGAATCAGTTTTACAAACTTCACGTACTCCGAAAGCAAAAGACGGAGAGGAGCACGGTCATCACTGCTGAAGAGGTTTACAACATCTTTGGTAGTGTGCATTGACATATTTTCAGTCTTGAACACGTCTAAAAACATATCCCGATGCAGAATCAATTTATCTTCATCGAAATCAGATCTATAAAAGGCTATAATGTCCTTAGTGCTATTTTTAACCATAGCAAATGGCTCCGTCTTGGCGAGATGACTTATCACTTGTTTTTGAAACCTGCTCTGCAACGAGTTTACAGTAATGCCAATAGTTTCGAAGAACAGCTTCCTGTATTTTTTTGGGGGAGACTGGAAAACTTGGGGTTCAATTCAATCATCAATGCGTCGTGGTAACTTTGGCTCATCTATGTCTAGTTCTTTTGCCTTTTTATTGAATCGTTCCCTAGCAAATCAAACCCAGTCTCTCTTTGAGCTATAAGAGAACTCGTCAGAGCCTCTATACTTGATTTTGCTTCCTGAAGGTGGAGAGATGTTTTCTGAATTGCTGAATTAAATTATTCAATTCTCTGAAAAATGACAGTTACCATTTCAAGTTGAAAAAATAATTGAAATTCCTGTAATTTGTGGAGACACCCGCTCGTCTTTGCGCCCACTTCATTTCTTTCTGTTGAGAGATCTCCCAGAAAAAGTAATATGGTGTCATAATTTGCTTCAAGGGGTTTCAGCGAATTTACTCGTAGATACCACCTTGTGGAGCAAAAAGGCCTCAAAGACGTCTCACTTGCATGTTGAAGTGACTTGAATATTACAAGTCGTTTAGGCGAATTTCCGATAAAAGATACGAGTTCAAGTAAAAGAGCTAGAAAATCTCGAATACAATCGATGTTCTGCATGGCATCTTATACAGCCAAATTTAACATGTGGGCTACGCGTGTACAAATATGGCCTTTGATTCTATTTTCAACAGCCGACTTTGCAAACTTATCAAGTGTCCACTTACATTAGCTGATCCATCGTAACATTGCCCACAACAGTTCCATATATCAAGATCAATTCGCGCTATAATATATCCTGAATAACATAAAATAGAACATCTGCGGTCGTGTTTGGTGTTTCTTAAAATCCAAAAAAAAAGTTATTTCACTTTTAACCTGGTGTCCTCTATACGAAAACAAATGGATACCTGTTCTTTAGTTGAAATACCACAAGTTTCGTCGATGACCAAATAATAAATGGCAGCATTTTTTATCTCTAGCAGCCGCTTTTTGGGGGCATGATTCGACATAAGGCAAAGAATTTCAGTGGTGATGTGCGATATCCATTTAAATTTAGCACAAGATTTGAACTTGCGTCATCATGACCACGAATGGCTAAACCTTGCTGAGCCAGAAATTTCAGAGATGAAATAATTTTCATGAGTGCCTGCCTTGCGTCTTTCATTTCGTTTAGCTTAATGTTTGACAGGGACGCCGCAATGTTTACTCTTATTTCCACGGAAGAGCACAGTAAAGCTGCTGTTTTATGTAGTGAACTTTTCTCCTGAATCTTGAACTGTTCGATTGCTTTTTGCCAAGCGGAAATCCACCAGTAACGAAGGCGCGAAGTACATTTTGATCTTTTGCTGACACTGGAAGACTCATCTTTTGTTCAACAGCGAGCGTACAAACAGAGCAAAACACTCTGTCTACGTCTGAATTTTAAGCAATCCATGCATATATAACCTTCCACTTTTGTTGAAAACATCTTCCTTTTTGTCTTTCCATTTGTTTTTCGCTGAGCAAAGAATTAGGCAATGTACTCGTGGCTGGGAAAGTTGTGCTTGTAATATTACTCCTCCCTCCATTACTTTCGGCAAAAACAAGCGTACTACATTTGGGTAACTTTATAACAAATTTCTACATTTTCAACACTTTTAAAAATGGGAAAGGGAAATCACGGAGCGTTGATTGAATGTCTAGAGCTCCTAGTCAACTACGTAACAGCATAAAGCAATGAACAATGCTAAATGTTCATCAAAACTACTTTTCTCTTTCAGATCTCCCGTCCCATACACTCTCTCCCCTAATAAAAAGCCGCATTAGTAACAGTTGACCCTCCACCTAAGTACCTCTCCTCCTCCCCCACAACCTTCGAAGAAAGATGTGCTGTATAAGTCTGCCCTGACCGGACTGCTTTGAACAAGCCCGAACCCGGACGGACAGTGCGGCTCGGTTCCGACTTGGAGCCACTAATCAAACCCCTGTTCGAGACGAAATGGGAGGTCCGCAGTAGACTGTCCTTTCACCCCACAGACTTACTGACACGACAACGTTAACTAGTAACAGGCTGTTTTTAGTTTGTCCCTCTCGGTCACCCTTGCTAATGGTTCCTTGAGGCGATTAGTGAGAGACTTAGCCGCCTAAAATCGTTTCCCTGTCATTTCTAGTTTCCGACCATCAGCGGGGTAAAAGAAATGAAGCAATAATTTTTTCCTACTGGCAGCCCAAACATGACATTTTGCTACTCCTTTGTTCATAGTCAGCTCCCCCAATGTTTTCCATTAACAAGAAAAAAAATTATAATATATAAAATAAATAAATAAAAAAAAGGAGAAAAAACATAATTTTCAATGGGTGCGAGGCACCCGTTGAAAACATTCATTGGGCGCTCAGGCCCCGGAGCACCCACACAGTCGGCACCCCTGCGAACAGGAATTTATGAAATTGATCACACACACAACAGAGCTCTAATATTTATGACTAGAAATAATTTACAACTTACGTTAAATTTTCCTCTACGCCACCAGCTTCCGGTTCCCAAGAGGGTGGAGGATTGCAATTTAAAAAATAATTGAAAAGATATGTACATCAAAAATTTTAGTCAGGAAATCTAATGTAGCGCTTACCTAAAAATAGTTTAAACCGTTCAACACCTAACCGACTTTTTGAAAAAAATATTTTGTTACATGGGTGTGGGTTGTAATATTTTAACTTTTCTTTTTATTGATACATATAGATGGCGCTGTTGGGTGAGCCCAATTTTTAACGATGAAAAAACGCTTCAAAAGTTCTATGGTTTCAGCGTATTACTACTAACTGTATTTCCACGTCGAAAACACGGTTCAAATGAACCATAAACCAATAATCAACAGAATGAACCTGATTTCAACGTTGAAAAAACGACCGTATTCTACGTGGGTAGATCAACCAGGAATCTTCTGAATAGAAGTCACTGGAGGTGAAAAACCCACGTGCACAGAAGTGCCGATTGGGTACGGAAGCGTTGATTTAAGAAAAATGTTGACTAAGAGTTCCATAAAATGTACCATAAACGCTTGGCCCAATAAGTGCAAGCATTGGACTCCAACGGCATTTGAACAAGTAAAAGGTAAATTCCCTGCCTTACCAGAAACCAGTAATTTCTGGATAAAACTGACCTTTAAAAGTTTATCAGCCTTTGAAGAGCGAACTCTTTAATGAAAAGTGTTTTCTAAGCTTTGGGAAGTGCTCTCCCTTCATTTGGCAGATAAGCGAATCTTTTCGGTACTGCCTTTAAGAGACATCAGCTGCCAGCCTAAGAAAAGACTTTCGATCTCGATTTCCTCTACTACCGCAATTAATAATGCCACAAAATCAACGTATTCTGGCTTCAAATTTTTTATAAAAACCGACCGTTAATGATCGCATTTTAGACATTAAGTGCAAAACAACCAGCTATGTTTGTCCTTCAGTAACTGGTAGGGATTCTGCTCACTTCACATAAACTTCTCGATAACATCACGTGTTACATCCTCATTGCATAGTCTGCTCCAAGGAGGTTAGAATAGATGGAGTAAGGAAGACGTCACAAGCTTGAAGTACTTTGAGCAGACTACGCAGAGCTGATGGCCAAGCCCAGTGAGACGTTACTAGTACTTTTTTACCATTGCGGGAATAAGGAATAGACCGTTTTTATCAAAAAAGTTATACTCTTTTTAAAATGAGATCGTGCTGTGCCTTTGCGTGTGTCAACTCATTAACTAAAGCACCTGCTGGTGTAACTTCCATAGGAAATTGTACATAGATTATAAATTTTTCTCTAAATTTAAACTTTTTTTTGCAAAGCATTATAGTTTGATTAGGAACTGACGGTTCTGAAACTGACCAAATTTTAAGCAAATCAGAATTTAGATGACTCTCCCCTCGAGAAATTGTCCACAGTAATGTTTTCATTTACTAATAATTGATATACCTTACACATTTGTGTTATTTTTATACTAAATCATACTAATTTATGGGATCTCAATCTGTGCTGACGGCGGGGGAGAGTCGTCGCGGCAAAAAAAGAGGAAATTTCTCAGCGGAGCTTTCTTAGACATGCGTGCATATAATACGATGAACGCATGTTTCACATAAAGCGATAAATTCGCGATTTTACTTTTTGTGCTCTTTATGTTAATAAGTTCCAGCAGGGTACCTAGGATTTGTTTACAGGGGTGGCTTAAATTATTGAAGATGCAAATTAAAACACTGCAGAAAACATTTCCCAAAGTAATTGGGAAGCGATAAAAATATCTCCGCCATATTAAAGTAAAAATATATATTCAGAAACATAAACAAATATATTTAAAATTCCCATTGTTGGTGAAATATATATTCAAAAAAACATAAAATTATATTTAAAAATAAGCAGCCAATACAAAGAACGAATGATCAAGTGATACCTCATGGGGAGGACCGGGACACTGGGTCACTCCCATTGAATTACAATAAACGTTTAAACGAAATTTTCATTATGAAAATTTTAAAATGAAAAAAAATTCATTCGACTCTTTTTTTTTCATTCTAAGCGCTGTAGCTCATACTTTCTTAAGAGTTCGATTTTGCAAAGGTAGGGTCCATAAACTGATACGTAAAAAATATTCTCAGGGGTAATTTACGCGTATCTGATGATATGAGGAAATTGTTCACGCACACACACACACCCACACACAAATAATTTTAACTATAATGTTAAGTACTTGTGTCAAGAGGAACTCGTAAAAATAATGTGCTGTTGTTTATAATAAGTGCGTTAAGTTTGCGAGTAAATAGGAACTTCAAAGAGCTCGTAGAATTGAGTTTCTAACAATATTAATTGATTTAGTTTGATACAGAGATTTCTATAAAACACAATAAGTAGAAAATGTTAGGTTAGCTATTTATGACCTTGGTAACAAAAGCACATACTCTTCTGCACTTGTTAGAAAACTAAAACAGATTTCAAGAAACATCAATAAAAATGTATCACAGCCAGCTTAAAATGTTTATGGTATGTTACCTAATAATCGCGCCCGCGCACCGATTTGTGACGTCACTAGAGTAGTCCGTAGTCGCGGAGAGGTGCATTACGGCGATATGCGAACGAACGTGTCTTTACGTACACCAACTAACCAGGTCGTGCGTTCTTTCAGAGTTTCACTGCATTTAAATAAGAACCTGTGTGTTAGTTTTCAAATACCTGCAGAGTTAACAAGTTTGTTTAATAATCTTTTAAAATACAGAAGAAAAAGAAATTACAGCGTAAAATTTAGCGCAGCAATAATTTCGACTTGAAAGGGTAAGCAACACAGATTCGTCAACTTAATGAACACATCCCTGTCATTTCACTGGAAATGATAAACCATTCCTATAATCGAAATTATAAACTGTTGTCGTAGTTTCACTTGAAGTTATAGTGTCTTTATAGTTAGCCGAACGATTCCTGTACTTGTGAACAAATCGTTCTTGTACTTGAAAGATTAGTTTGAGGGTCCATTACGAAGTATCGCCGTCGTTTCAAAAGATGTCGATTGACATATTTAAGGAATCAGATTTTTCATTCATTGCAAACTTATGACTATGAAAATTTTAGTAATGAAATAATTCCTTTAGTGAAAATGTATTTTATATGCAATCCGTGATCACTAATATATAAAAAAAGGTCAAGAAAAACTGAATTTTTTTCTGTGTTTTTTAATTATTACCAAAGGCTCAATAAAACACGTTTTAACATACATACAGTGAATTGCTGCTTGATCCACTGATTGCATCAAATAAATTAAGATTTCAAGAAAATTATGCAGTTGCTACATTATTAAACGTACAATAATGACATAACAAGTTTTCCTAATTCTAGTACCATCTAGTTACGTGTTTGGACAACTTCATTTTGATAAGCAAATATAAAGTTTATAATTTTTGTCTTCCAGAGCACTATTTCAAAAAAGTTACCTTGTCAAAGTTCAACACATCTGTATTAAGTATATTAGTAGCATTAAGCAAAACTATTTGGATCCACAATATAAGCATTTCTTTTTATCTGGAAAAATACAAGTAACTTATTGGCAGAAATTTCCTGAAATTTGATTTTCAAGAAGTATTCAGCAAAACTGCCAATGTACATATAATTATGGTTGTGTAGTTCTTTGTGTATCACAAGCACAATTTGATTATGTGTCCGTTAGCTGTTCCTTGAAGAATTTCAAAGACACATTTCTAAAAAAATCTGAAATTTGTTCCAATAATTTCTTAAAGTATTTTTTCAGATAATTATTATATTTTTTGAGAACCTGACAAATGCACATGCAGTTATTGTACTGAATAAATCTAAACGATTGTTTTGGTACTATAGGATGTATTTTAAAAGATGTACATGTTTCATTATAAATTGACTAACTTGATGTACCATTTTCTCAGAAACTATAAAAAGCAATGGTATAAAATTTTGTACAAATGTTTTGTCATTGCTAAAGTTATTGAAAAACATTGCTTTTTCCTTTTTTTATGATTTTGGTTTCAAAATAAATTCTATAAAGGATTGAAGAAGTTTTTCCCCATACAAAAATTGACACCCACCCTCACGTTTGGAAGCACACTTTCCAGTAGTTATCGGATAATATGAGATATATTAGTTCCAGTTATTATTGCTGTAGCTTGTGAAGACACAGTACAGGAAGTCTGGAAACAGATAAGTCTAGATAAATGAATAAAAAGTTGATCTCTCATTTTAAGCAAATGTTTCCAAAAAAAAAAAAAAAAAAAAAAAGAAGCGAGTATATATTTCTACTTGTATTTTAAAAATCTTGTTTGTTTAGAACATAGTTTCCACAATATGGGGATTCATGTCGATCCACGTACTTTTTTTCTCTTAAAAATAACAGTATCCAAGGCTTAAAAATACCATGCCCGAAATGCCCAGAGCATGTAAATCATTCGTCTGGGCAGGTAAATAAAACATCTAATTGCCTGTGCATGGTAACTAAATTTTAAAATAAAAAAGTTTGTAATAAAATTTCCTACTACACAAGAAAAAAAAGACAGTCATCACATAACGTGTTTCATGTCATTGTTAATTAATGGAAGTTGTATTATTGTTACGAAGTACCAAGGAAAGAGTAATATCACATCTTTAATTATGTTATGCTCTACTCCCAGAAATCGGAAACCTAGTTTTGCTCCAAATTTTGTTTATAATCAACAACAGTATGCATGCCTCTGATGTAACTGGCTCCTCATGTTTAGTGACAAAGGGAGAAAACTTTAACAAAAGGAATATGGCATAACCACTAAATTTCCGAAACACCAGTTTCATCATCGTACCATTTCATACCAATTTTAGCATCAGCATCTTAAAAATTTATATACTTACGTTTGTGCATTGAGCATTTGTAATACAGACCCTTAAAATGGAAGTGCAAACATGTTAAAACAGTTCATATTTTTAACTTAAAAAAAAATAGGGTTCTGGTTTGTTATCTTAAAAGATACATTTTTCTGCGCATCCAGCTTTTACTAATTGGGCAAGTAAATAATTTCTTGCCCAGGTAGTACTGATATATTTCACCTAATTTTTAAGAAATTGAATGGTTCTGATAAATTCCCATCCTACCACAGATAGAGCATACACTGCTCACACGAGAGTTCTTCAATGTGTTGGTTTGTAGAAAAAGTTTCAAGATCTTTAAACGGACATTTTAAAAGCAAACTTACTCCTGATATATGTGTGAACTTCTGTTTTTGTGCATTCATATCTGATTTTTGCTGTCTATACTTGATTCAGTGTTTGTGTTCCTTTAGTAATAAATATTAAAAATGATAATTCAATGCAATTCTCTAAGTCTGCAAACACAAAAGATGTATTTCACATGGCAACAAGGCCTTAGCATTTATATAAAGGACATAGGCATGTTAGATGTGTACATGACATACATATATTTCGTATAGGATATAAGTATTTTACAAGCACTTGTGCCCAGAAATAGGGACCCCAAAAAAGTTAATCTGGCGCTGCCTAAACACTTAAATAACTAAGTACGAATGTATCAACATATTACTCTTGGGATCAAAAACATGCAACCCTTATTATTCTGTGTCCATAATAAAGTTTAAAATCCCTTTCTAAATATACATATTTTACTTTGAACTTATTTGATACATTGGCAAAAACATGTTATGGGTTACTATAACAACACAAGTAATCTATTCTTTCCATTACAAACATAAATTTCATTTTTCAAAAATCTTTTCAGTACTTTGACTTCCTGCTGTGAGATGCATTAGATTATAAAATTAGCCAAATTTAAATTTTCTAGTTCAAAATTTTTATTTTACGAGTAGTTTAAAATAAGGTTAACAAAAAGTTTCCACGTACCTTAGAGTTGAAAATTTTCACGCTTTATTGCTGTAATCCATTTTCTGAGAACCTCCCCATTAGTAGGGAATTTGAATACTTTTAATATTCCTCTATGAAAATAAATTTAGTTGACAATTTGACAACAACAACCACGCACATCCGTAGTCACGCTTACACAGAGTGAGCAAGCTCATGCATGCTCGACCACCCACCACGGACATCAGCCTACTCTCCCCTACGTCACGCAGCTTCCGGCGTTCGGTGCGCGGGCCTGCTAAGCTATTAGGGGGTGATGGCCAGCGGAGGCTGTGACGTCAGAATCGTGACGTTTCGCTGGCTTCATTTGATCACATGAGGGGAACGGCGTGCCCTTACTCCATCTATTCTAACCTCCTTGGTCTCTTCTAATCTCGTTGGTCTGCCCATGTCAGACTTAAGATGGCTGCGGTGACGTCACAGGTGTGACGTTTTGCTGACTTCAATTGGATTGCGTTGAGCCAACGGAGAGTGCTTTCTCTCCTTACTCCATGGCTTTTCCACACTTTAACGGCTGTTGCGCGCAAGGAGGTTAGAAGAAGAGGAGGTGAAAGGACCCGTTTTGAGTGAAGCCGAAACAGATCAGTTGAGGTGGGGCGAGTTTGCGGGAGGTCAGAAACGTGACGTCACTTCCTGTGTTGAAGCAGTTACGCTTAGCGCATGCAAACCATGCAAAACAAGGATGCAAACAAGGAATATTTCGGACTTCGCATTTCTCAACATTAGAGTTTTGATAATATTTTAAACATGGCTACTTGCACAAGCGCAGTATGCAAGTAACCATACGCAGTATGCACTTCCGCTCAAATAATCATTATTTTGTTCAATTTTTTAAAGAAATATCAACATATATTTTCCTATTTTTTCTGGAATTTTATTATTGTGGGAATGAATATTTCAGCCTCAATTTTTTCATGACTGTATGGGTAGAATAAGGGTCCGAAAAAACCGTTCAAATTCGCGATTTACCCATAGAGATATACAGGAGATTCTCGGATTGGGCGCATTGGCGTAGCCGTTACCTTCGAGATTCTTGAAGGTAACGAGTAAGCTGATCAGAAGCACGGTGAGAGAGCCTGTTGCCACCTCCTCCTTCTGCTTACCTCCTTGGTTGCGCGCGGTCACCAACCTCCTTGGCGGTTTGTGAAACGCAAAGTGGTACTGCTCAATTAACAACGCCATCTTCAGATCTTATTCTAACCTCCTTCGGTGTAACTCGCCCGAACCTAGCGCGGACGATTTCCTGAAGTCTAAACTTTAATGCCGCCCCGGTGGCGCAGTGATCTAAGCTCTGGCTTTTTTTTTTTTTTTTGATTGGAGGTTTAACGACCACCGTGAGCAACTCAATGGGCTATAAGCAGTCGCCCGTCCCTAATTTAGGGTCACTGGTTCCAGGGAAGGGAGAGAGCCAGTGCCGTAAGACAAACACAACATCCATGCCTCACCGGGATTCGAACCCGGACCCCGTTCGGACGATTGATCAGAGGCCATCGCTTAGACCACTGCGCCACCGGGGCGGCGTTTGGGAGTTGGATTTGGATTGGATTGGAGGTTTAACGACCACCGTGAGCAACTCAATGGGCTATAAGCAGTCGCCCGTCCCTAATTTAGGGTCACTGGTTCCAGGGAAGGGAGAGAGCCAGTGTCGTAAGACAAACACAACATCCATGCCTCACCGGGATTCGAACCCGGACCCCGTTCGGACGAGTGATCAGAGGCCATCGCTTAGACCACTGCGCCACCGGGGCGGCCGTTTGGGAGTTTAACGACCTTCGTGAGCAACTCAACGGGCTATAAGCAGTTACCCGTTCCTAATTTAGATCTATTGGTTCCAGGGAAGGAATAGAGACAGTGCCTTGAGACAAACACAACATCGCCATGCCTCACCGGGATTCAAACCCGGACCCGTCATGGACGAAAACGCCAGCGCTTGTCTTAGACCACTGCGCCATTGGGGCGGTCTTTTTACAGTAGTGAGTACTCAAATTCAATCGTTTTTTTTTTTTTTTTTTTATTGGAGGTTTAACGACCACCGTGAGCAACTCAATGGGCTATAAGCAGTCGCCCGTCCCTAATTTAGGGTCACTGGTTCCAGGAAAGGGATAGAGCCAGTGCCGTAAGACAAACATAACATCCATGCCTCACGGGATTCGAACCCGGACCCCGTTCGGACGAATGATCAGAGGCTATCGCTTAGACCACTGCGCCACCGGGGCGGCTCAGACGGGTTGAAAGCAAGGAGATTAGAATAATGTTCAAAGCACGTATAGGTAGGAGTTAACTGAGTTTGGCCCCAGAAGGTTAGAATAAGCTATAGAATAAGATACCTTATTTTAACCACTTTGGTTTGGCCGTAGATGTTCAAATCATTTAGAAGAAGGACAAAATGAAAATGCTACTTCTTCTCGCTTTTTCGTTCTTTCTTTTAGAAATAAACTGCTTTTTCAGAAATAAAATTGAGTTTTACTTTGTCCTTATAATTTTATGTATCACAAGCTGCCCACTAATAGGAATTCTTTATCTTTACAGCTGTGTTTCACGACGGCGTTGGTTGGTTTCTGGGTTTCACGGAGATAATCTCCAGCCATTGATAGGGCTTCACGTTTGGCGATAGGCTTTTGGTGCGTTCCGGTTTGGAACTTCAGGCGTTAGCGAATTGGTAGCAGACAGCTTAGCGGATTTAAATTTTGTATCGTGGTAGCACGTTTGACTTCTACTGAAATCATTGCAGTTTTATATATATATATATATATATATATATATTGTTATTACTGTTATTTAAATTTGGAAGCCTTCTTCAGAACGAAATTGTTTCTGAATTTGCATCACTATTTATAAATATGCTCAACTGCGTAAAACTGATCATGGCACGTGGGAATGCAGCTGTTTTGATGTACCTTTTTCTCTCGACTACTGCAGCGATGGGAGATGAAGAAGGGGGCAAAACGATAGAAGAAGAAAAATATGGTGTAAAATATGCAGAGGAATGTGAAGGTATACCTTTTTTTGAACTTGTCATAAGTCACTGATTTGTAACACTAGTCCTTACTAACTGCTTCTGGAAAAACATATGGGGGTACTTACACCTGAAAAGCTGCATTGCATCAAATGAAAAATATTTCATTTGCTCAAAAATGCAAATGTATTGCAGTGAGTACGTATTTCAGTAATCAGGCTTAGTCTGGTGATGTAAACAAATAAAAATGAGGCCAACTGTATTCTGTTTTTTTTGTTTTTTTTTTTAATTTTTTGCAGTAATTTTATATGTGAATGCAGACTTTCTGTTGAAGTCAGCTTTAGCGTCAGCGATCATTCATTAGAATATAGTTCTAAGGGCAGTGAAATACAGGTATATGCATCTGTGATTGTTGTAACAGTGAATATAACTGTATATTGCATTTCTACAATCAGAAAGACATAGACCTATAGCATGATAGGAGTAAAATAATTGAAAAAATATGTAACATCTTCATTATGCAGTTATTTGCAGTTGCCAATCATGATGGCTGCTCAAAAACTAGAAATGATTTTTTTTTTTGAATTCTGATCTATGCTACTATGTGTGAATTCATCCTTTGAAAAGGGATTTCATCATATAAAAATAGCTCTTAATAAATGAATATCATATGAAATTAACCTTACCCTTAGATTGTGATGTTTTGTAAACAGAAATAACTTTCAGAAATTACTTTTTTTCCTTTTTAGTAGCCGTGCACATGGCAATTAGTGATCACCCAAGTTGCATTTTGATTTCTTTATTTTGTCTACAGAAAAAAGTTTCAGAAATTCTGTAGTACTGTTTAGTCATTTAGTACTGTTTAATAAGTTATTCAGTGTATGAAGAGTGTTTCTTGCTAACAGGAACAGTTGTACACAATTTAGGAGCAAATCCCTTTGGAATATCTTATATCTGTAGTAGGAGTAGCTACTGTAATTTTTTGGAACAAATCTAAGGGGGTCAACTGACACATGATGGTATTCTCTGCCTGAATTGAGATGGAATGGGCCTTTATTACTTATTTCAGTAGTTTTTAATAAGCTATATTTATGTTAGATCAAGCAGTTATCCAACAGTAGATGGTTTAAGCATTGAAATGTTAAGCATTTTCTTTTTGTTTTGAAGACGCAGGCTAAAAACAAAAAAATCATGACTAGATATGTGTACACTCGCATGCTTCAAACCATCAACTGTGATTAGTGTGCTGCTAAATATGTTTCCCCAAGTTGCTCCCACAGCTTTGTCTTCAGCACTTTTTTTCAAGTGGTTCACACATATGTTTTAATTTCATGTGTTTGAAGTACTTATGAAGCATTACATGCGTCCTCTTGCTACATTTACTAGCAGATTTATTTCCATTTGAGATTGCAGCCCTCTGTGTGCCATTGTGTGATATAAATAGTTCCACAATGAAATGCAAAACAGGGTTGGATTTTTGTAAGGATACATATATATAATTCAAAAAAATCTGTGAAATTGTAATTTTCTTCTTCGGTGTAAAATCAATGTCTCCTATGCTGCATGTACTCCATTGGCTAATGAAAGGAGTGGCATTTCTCTATGATTTCTTGAGAGCAGAATAATTCAGTTCTTATCCATAGCTGCGCCAACTTCTCCTAATGGGGGACACAGCTATGTTATGTTACATGTCATTGGCATAGGAAAGGGAGGGGCTCAGGGGGCTCAAGCCCCTCTCATTGGATATCAAGGTACATTTTTCTCTAGAACGTCGAATCACATGATTTATTTTTCTCTTTTAAAGCCAAATTTTGAATCTTGTTCATTAAAAATATCAAGATGAATCTGCAAAACCGATAAAAAACGGACTCAGATCGCATTTTGTTCCAACGAAGTCGCTGATTTTTTCCAACCCCTTTGAATTCGTTTCATTGGAGCATTTTTCCACGTGCAAGAAACACACCCACAGGGTTCATTCACTGTTGCTCACACTCCTAAAAGATGCCTTTATTAACAATAAGACAAGAGGAAAGGCCAACCACTGCAATAGAATCCTTATCGAGTTGTGAAGCTCCTGTTTTTTTATTTTATTTGTTGTTGTTGTTTTTTCGTACCACAATATCAAGAAATTACTAAAAATTCTATCAATGCTTCCTGTGTCAACTGCCACTCCGGAAAGTACATTTTCTACTCTCAGGTGCAAGAAAATGTATCTTCGAAACACAATTTCTAATTCTCGACTTTCTGGACTTGCATTGCTGAACATTCAACAAAAAGTAGAAGTAAATACAGGATCCACATTTTGAAGGCAATGGTGGCGATGTTACCATGTACAGTGATGCTAAGATATGTAAGTAATTTTATTAAAGTATTAGCAAAACTTTACATTTTCAATATTCTGCACTATTATTTATTTCACAAAAAGCTAATTTTAGAATTGCACTTTTATAAATAACTCCCAGAAATTGAATACTGAGAGAGAAGTACTCTATTTTACATTAACCACATTTAATAAATAATATAGTCCTCCACATTATATAAGGCTTTGTAACAAAATTTTGTAAATCAATATTTTAATTATCAATAAAATTGTTAATTTATTAATGAATTTATGAAATTATTATAAATAATGAATTATTGATAAATACTGCTTAATTATTAATTTATTATCGTAGATTAGTCATTATTTTCGGTGTTTGGATATAAAACCACTTGACCCCCCCCCCTAATTTTTGAATTACTATGCCCCTGTTACATGTGTCTTTTCACTGACAACTGCAGTGAAAGGACACATGTAATGTAAATCCAGCCCATGCGTCCATCTCTGATTATGTTTCCTAGGACTGTCAAATGTTTGTAACAGTTTTTATGCTAAGACTGGGTAATATATAAAAAGAGAAACTTTGTTTGTGTGTTTGAGGTGATCTCAAAAACCAGTGAACCGATTTGGATAATTCTTTCACCTTTGGGAAGCTCATTTCTTTCTGGTGGACATCGGCTAATTCGTTTATTTTTTATTATTTTTGGCTGTAATAAGGATTCTTCGTGCGCTAAACAATATTTTAATTCGAAAAGCCTTTCAGCACGATAAGATATATTTAATAGTACAGTCTGTACTAAAAAATAGACATTTATAAGGCACAACAACTTACAAGATCTTTCAAAGCACCATGTGCTCCATCGTCAGGTATTTCAATATACATAAACAAAACAACGGATGAAAGCAAGAAGCATTTTCAAATTACGCGAGCATGTGATAACAATAACGATGTTTACATTAAATATAGTAGAAGTTTTGTCATGCGTTAAAGGGTTTCAACAAATGATACTATGAATTGCTATTACATATGCAAAGAAAATATATACACAGAGGATAATTAATAAGTTGACATTATTCGTCAAACTGTAAATGAATTATTAGGAATTAAGTGTTGCTGGATAGGAGTATGCTGTTCTGGCCGCATTAACATGGCCCAAGGCACTGGAACGAAACGTGGAGTTTCTTCATTACAGCAGTCAGAGTTGTGCGATAATATACATAAACTTTCAGCGAAAGTGCTCTAGCAAAATTCCCCAAACCATTAACTACAGGTTCCTCCTACTCAGTTAATAGCTCTGTTAAGGCTATTGACAACATTAAGCCATTCTTACGAAAGGGAAAGCCGTTTGCTATGGCATCACTCGATGTTGTCTCTTTGTACTCCAATGTGCCGATTGGAGAAGTACACTCCATTATTGAGAACCGTCTATTGGCTTTGAATTCTTATACTATTAATGAAATCCAAGCAATTATAAATGCTCTACGTTTTGTACAGAAACACACATTCTTCCGGTATGAAGGAACCATTTACCGCCAGACTGGAGGTGCGCCGATGGGTTCCCCACTTTCAGGGGTGCTCGCTGAATTGTTAATGCAAGACCTAGAAAACAATGTTTTACAATATTTCCAACTTAAGCCTGATCTCTACATTAGATATGTAGACGACATACTTGTTTTCTGGCCGCATCATAAAAACAAAATTGAAGAGTTTGCTAAAGAGCTCTCAAAACATTACAGTTCCATAAATTTTACCATTGAGCATGAAAATGATAATACTCTTCCATTCTTGGACATATTACTAAAAAGACACCCAGATACCAATTGTTTATCCTATTCAGTGTACAGAAAGCCTGAAACACAATCTGCTATTATTCCGCATAATTCATCGCACCCAAGAAAACAAAAACTAGGAGCTATAGAGTACATGGTCCGAAGAGCCTTCACTCACTCCTCCAATATCCAGGCTAGAAGAAATGAGTTAAATCATATCCAGATGATTACGATGGCGCATGGCTACCATAAAACGATCGTTGAAAAAATTGCTCGATCAGTGAAATGTCTACACAAAAGTACCTTACAAAGGGAAACCAGAATTACAAAATATGTTGGCACTATGGACTATATACCTGAAGTCACTACAATACTAAAGAACATATGCAAAAAACACCACATTGCGTTTGGTGAAAGTACGAAAAGTATTCGAGCCATCGTGCAAAAAGACTGTGACCAAGTTTCCACACTCAACAGACATGGGGTTTACAAAATACCCTTAATTCCTATTGACCCAGAAGATCCAGCAATTGCATATATTGGATCCACTGCACGCCCATTGCGAACAAGAATATATGAGCACAAGTACTCAATTACTAATAACTCTGATGCTACCTCTCTTGCACGATTAGTTAATAGAGGTATCTACCGACCAGACTGGACCAATGCCAGTGTGCTGAGCTCAAATCGTACAAAGCGATCTCTTCGATTCGCTGAAAGTTTATGTATATTATCGCACAACTCTGACTGCTGTAATGAAGAAACTCCACGTTTCGTTCCAGTGCCTTGGGCCATGTTAATGCGGCCAGAACAGCATACTCCTATCCAGCAACACTTAATTCCTAATAATTCATTTACAGTTTGACAAATAATGTCAACTTATTAATTATCCTCTGTGTATATATTTTCTTTGCATATGTAATAGCAATTCATAGTATCATTTGTTGAAACCCTTTAACGCATGACAAAACTTCTACTATATTTAATGTAAACATCGTTATTGTTATCACGTGCTCGCGTAATTTGAAAATGCTTCTTGCTTTTATCCGTTGTTTTGTTTATGTATATTGAAATACCTGACGATGGAGCACATGGTGCTTTGAAAGATCTTGTAAGTTGTTGTGCCTTATAAATGTCTATTTTTTAGTACAGACTGTACTATTAAATATATCTTATCGTGCTGAAAGGCTTTTCGAATTAAAATATTTTTGGTTGTACTACCAAATAAGATCGCTTTCAAGTAATTTCCAATTTCCCGTATATCGTTCTGCTTTGTTTACATAAACCTGAACACACCGAACGTGAAAGAAAGTAGTTCACGATAATATGCAGAATTTTTTTACTAATCTCGAAAACTACTGAACTGATTTGGATAATTACAACTACGTAGTTGATAGCAGAGGGCTTAGTTCCAAGTCGACCACCGCAAAAACGTAGATGGCACTGCAAGTACTGAAGCAAGAATAAATGGCACAATAACAAACGACAGATTGTACAAAGAAAATGCCATGGTAACAAAAAAAAAAAGAAAATTATTTATGACAAAAATTAGCTATGACAAATCTGTGGGTCAGTAGCTTTCATTGTAAAAAAAAATCATGAAAATCGCTCCAGTGGGTGGTGCTGGCAGATTGTGGAAAGGGACGACCTTGAGTTTTAAATATATATATGAGAAGGAAAGCATTACTTTGCCAGAAAATTCAAAATGCTGAAAACCATGGAATGTTTCCATCCCCACTAGAACTGTGATCTACAATTTTAATTCCATGACTTTCCTCATTTTGCTACCTTTTCATAATCTGGTAGACACCCTAAAATTTTAAAGCAAAAAGAGAATTTTAAATTACATTTTTTAATTTTTTTAAAAATCTTTAGACAAAAAAGCTATCTGCAAAGTCTAATAATACTAGTTAGCAAGTTTTTGCCACATTGAAAGAAATATGCGTCTATATATGTGCTGATAATGAATATTGCCTTCAAAATGACCCATCGCACACCATTTTGTAAAAAAAAAAAAAGGAAAATAACATTACAAAAGCCAAAAATCTGAATATTTACGTAACTTGGTTATCAACTGAAAAGCCTCTGCAGGAAGTGCTTCTCAGTGTGTTGACAACTTTCCCCATGCTCATTTCCACTTTATGATAATTTTTTATGGTAGGACTTGAAGAAATTTTGAATCACTCTTCCCTGTGATGCGCGTGCACATGCCTTTGTTTACGTTCAGGATTTCCCATCCATTGATTTACCATTTGTAGGTGTCAGACCAATGGTAGCTGAGAGGGTTTTGTGTCATGGTGAAATGTGTTCTATCCGGTTTAGCTGAAGGGATTTTGTGCTTGCGACAGGTTGCAGTGATCATTGTATAATGTGTATGTGCATTTAGTTTCTGCTTAATAGATACCGGCGCAAATGTGTAAATCCATCGGACGGGTTTTGTTACATCTGTGGACAGTTCACAGTGAAAAAACAACATCAGTCTTTAACAACTAAGGTTAAACAAGCTTATTATTATTATTATTTTGGGTGTCACATTGGTGATCAAGACAAAAAATGGTCTCACATATCTTGTGTAACAAGTTATGCAAGCTGACTAGCCATGCAGAAGACTGTTATTTTTGCTTCATTAAAATCAAGGGATTTTCAAAGAAAATAAAATGTAAAGTATTGGGTTGTCGAAAAAGTTATGACGTATTTTGGCACCCGATGGCGGTTGGGCGGTTTTGGAAGTACTAGAGGCATGTGCAGCTCTGTTATCACTATGGCATTTGACAAGTGCCAGTTCTAGCTGCAGTCTAAAAGAAATAGTGAGCAATTTGGTTGATTTGTGGAGATTTGATATCAAGTAGAAGATGGAAAACAAAACTGTGCATTTTCGCCATATTTTACTGTTTTATTTCTGTAAACGGAAGAACGCGCGTCAAGCTTTTGAAAAGTTGTGTAAAGTGTATGGTGATGATGCTCTACAAGAACGTTAGTGCCAGCGGTGATTCGCAAAATTCTGTGCCGGTGATTTTGACCTCAACGATGATCCTCGGTTCAGGAGGCCAACTGATGTTGATGACAACCAAATCAAGGCATTGATCGAGTCAAACCCACGTTACACAACACGAGGGAATGCAGACACATTGCACATCCATCATTCAAGCATTCACGACCACCTGAAGAAGCTGCGATACGTAAGCAAGCTCGATGTGTGGGTTCCTCATGAACTCAATGAAGCTCAGTTGATGGCGCATATAAACATCTGCGATATGCTCATTAAATGTGAGGAAAACGATCCTTTTTTGAAGCGACTGATAACTGGTGACGAAAAGTGGATTGTGTACAACAATGTGCTGTGCAAACGGTCTTGGTCTCGACGTGCTGCTTTGCCTCAAACGACATCCAAAGCAGACATTCATCAGCGAAAGGTTCTGGTCTCAGTGTGGTGGGATTTAAAAGGTCTCATGTTTTTCGAGCTTCTACTACAGAACCAAACAATCAATTCGAATGTGTACTGTCGGCAATTGGACAGTTTGAACGAATCCATCATCCAGAAATGTCCAGAGCTCGTTCATCGTAAAGGTGTTGTGTTCACAACGCGAGACCACACACAAGTTTGATCATCCGCCAAAAATTATTGGAGTTTAGGTGGGATGTGTTGCCACACCTAGCATACTCGCCTGACCTTGCGCCCTCAGACTTCCACTTGTTTCGCTCTCTTCAACAGTCCTTGCATGGTATAACGTTCAATTCAAATGAGGCTATAAATCAGCACCTTGTACAGTTTTTCACCACGAAAGACAGGTCCTTCTATGAACAAGGCATTCTGCAGCTCATTGAAAGATGGCAAAAGGTTATCAAACAAAACGGGCATTATATCATTGATTGATCTTTGTTCTTTCTATCAATAAATTACCTTTGCAAAACATGGCTAAAATATGTCATGACTTTTCTGACAACCCAATAGAATACCCTACTGTTCCATCTGCAATACGTCCTATACCCAACAGACTTGAACTGCCCATTCCTTAGCCTCCTTTGGAATTGAAAGAATTACCCCTTCCAGAAGAAGAAGAAACAGGAGAGAGTGAACCATCAATGTCCTTTGATCCATCCTACTCTCTTGGACTTAACATGACACCACATCTGATTCAGCAAAAGGAACTAAACGACTTAGTCAGAGACCTTAATCATAGCAAACATCAAGCCAAACTTTTAGGGTCTAGGCTGCAGCAGTGGGACTTACTGGCCTTAAGCTTTAGAATTTCATTGTACAGAGAAAGAGGCATGGACAACATTCAGGGTATTTTACAATATACAAAATTCCATGTGCGCGCTCATGTGTGTGCATGCAAATATTGACGGATTAATGGCTGAACCTGGTTTCGAGCATATCCCTCAGGAATGGATGCATTTCATAGACCTCAAAAACAAGTATGAAAGCAATGTTGCTTCACAATGGCAGCACTAAACAATCAGTACCAGTGGCACATTCAGTGGACATGAAAGAAAATTACAAGAGTATGTCGCTGTTGCTAAGTGCAATCCAATACAACAAGTATTACTGGCAAGTGTGTGGAGATTTGGAAATCGCCTTGCTGCTCAGACTTCAGGGTGGATTTAGGAAATAATGTTGTTTTCTTTGTCTGTGGAACAGTAGGGCAACCAACAAACACTATACTGTAAAAGACTGGTCTCACAGAGAGAATTATGTCCCAGGGCAAAACAATGTTACGTACGCCTCATTGTTAGACCGAAACAAGGTATTACTTCCCCCTTCACATATAAAGTTGCGTTTGATAAAAAACATTGCAAAAGCTTTAGTCGAGAGTCGAGAAGGTTTCACATATGTCAGGAGGCAATTCACAAGTGTAAGTGATGCAAAAGTGAAAGAGGTAATATTCTTTGAACCTCAAATCAGCCAACTTTTGAAAGACTAGAATTTCGAGAAAAAGTTAAATGCTGTGAAACTCGCTGCCTGGAAGGCCTTTGTGTCAGTGGTTAAAGGTTTTCTGGGCAATAAAAAAGCTGACAACTATCGAGAGTTAGTGAAAGGACTCTTGCGCAGTTACCAGAATCTAGTGGTTGGATGTCACTCAAAGCACACTTCTTGGATTCCCATTTGGACTTTTCTCCAGAAAACTTAGGGGCTGTAAGTGATGAACTAGAAGAAAGATTCCATCAAGACATTCACAGAATGGGAAAATAATACCAAGGAAGATGGGATCTGAACATGATAGGTGACTATTGCTAGTTACTGGTAAGAGAGGATGAAACACAGCATAAGAGGAGGAAGTAAAGGTAAGTGATGAGTGTTAAGGCAGTTTGTACAAAATTCTTAACATCATCCTTCCACATGCTTATTTTTCACTGAACGGTTTGTTGGCCATTTGGTTTGTCCTTTTAATCCACAAATGATTCATTTCTTCTTAAAATACGTGAATATAAATTTCATAAGAAAAAACGGGGTATTCTTGTAATGAAATGTGAACTAAGGATAATTTCTCTAACATCATGACATTTGCTGATATCTATTGTGATTTTCTTTTTTATAATACTCCATTTTGTGCACAATTCAATACCTTCATACTTTATTTCATATTTCGAAAAGTGGAGGATGTTGCTCATCCTCCACTTTGGTCCCTGTCACACAAAAGTGCTGCATGTTATGCATTTTTTACTGCCATTTTCGTAATCAGCAGGGTCGATTTAGTAACCACCCAAAATAACTCATGTGGCATAAAAAAGTTAAAATTTGTTGACTAGTGTAATTTGGAAACCATCTTGGTATGACATACATCAACATTGTACAGCTGTAGGTACATACTGTATATATGTATTAGGTGTGCAACTTAATTCTTGGCCACAGGCACGACACATTGACAGCAAATTATAAGAAATTGAATACGTACCTAATCAGGAAAATAATCCCTATCGTGTTGGATACATTTGAGCCATCGGCCAGGGAGCTGCCAAATGCCACTGCGGAAAAAAGATGGCTGTTTCGATTTGATAAAGTCATCAATACTTGTGTGGACCTCCTCGACCAGAAGTGAAGTGCGTATCACTCAGGTGATGTTGCAGAGAGTAAAAGAGGTGATAATCCAACGGGTCGAAGTCTGGACAATACGCCGGGTGGGACAAAATCTCCCATCCCAGGTTGGTGATCGTGTTTAAAGTTGTTTTTGCAGTGTGAGGACACGCATTATCCTGAAGCAACAGGACCGACTTTCTGCCCTTGCCGGTGTATGGCCTTTTCGCCTCCATTGTGTCACTCACAAGAATGAGTTACTGACAATAACGTTCAGCATTGACAGTTTCACTAGGTTTGAGCAACTCATAGTGTACGACACCGCCCTGATTCCACCATATGCAAAGCAACAACTTCCTGGCATGGATATTGTTTGGTGGTAGGCCGGCCTGGATGAGCCCACGATTTGCGCTGCTTAGTATTATCGTAGAGGATCTACTTCTCATTACATGTCAAAATCTTGTGGAGAAAATCCATTTTCTTCAATCTGGGGAGCAAGAACACAGCAACATTATAGCGCCTAGACTTTTTCGCAGCTGTGAGTTGGTGGGGCACCCAACAGCCCTCCTTGTGAATCCGTCCAAGCTTGTGCAGGTGTTTTGTAATGGCTTGCCGTGTTACTCCGAGTTCCTGGGCGAGCTTTGACTGTGTGCGACAGGGATCCGCGTCCAACAGTTGTTCCAGTTCCTCATCATCAACTTTCTGTGGCTGTTCCGGATGTTCTGCATCACGGAGATTGAAATTTCCCTGCTTAAACTGCTGGAACCACTTTTTACACGTTCTTTAGGACACAGCAGCTTCACCCAAAGCAGCACAGATCATTTGCTGGGCTTCCGCGACACTTTTTTTCAGCTGAAACGCGAACAGGAGGCAGTACCTCAAATGTTGCTTCTCGAACGACATTGCTTTCACTGTCAACTTTTGTCCCTTCTGTCACTACAGCTGTGAGCTGTTATGGTTGCCTGGAAAGCTGTTGGATGGTGCTGTAATCAGCCATTATCACATGCAGCTATTTGCATTTGCAGATGTTCTATGATCACTTGCGGTTAGGGCCGAGAATAGCTATTTATAGTAACTCTGTGACGTAATACCCGCAACACCTGTGGGTGGTTCTACTCCTCTGTGATGGGGGCCTGTCTCCACTGCTCATTCGTGCCGGACATTTCATTTGCACCAACCCAATATTTATAGCCATGCATGCAAATGCCTGTTATTCACGTATGCCATTACAGGGTGAGATGCAACGTCTGCACTTTACGGGCTTGGAAAACAAAAGGCAGTTAATAAAAAATTCTCAGGAGGCTCAGAGTTGCAAGCAAAGGTTTTCAACAACATTAAAGCTTCAAAAGAAGAAATCTGTCAAAATGGAGAAAGCTTCCTTTTGGATTTATATGGTTTGAGAAGATGCAGTAATTTATATGCCAGATACTTTTATTACAAAAAATCAATTGTGAAACTATCACTGAGATCAAACTTCAAATTGGGAAAACTTCCACCTACAGTAGCAGCAGCTCGACATCATGTATTGTGGGTATACTTTCAAGTTCAAATGTGGTCAGGGAACAAACTTGACCCCACCAACTGGGGTTGGAAGTTAGAGGGAGGAAGATTAAAAAAGACAATTATGACTACTTTATCAGGGGCACCAGATGAACTTTTATATTTAATTTCATGAAACTGTAAGAAAGAATGTGGGATTCTCATGTTCTCCTATGCGTGGACATACATGCACAAACAAACCTGATATGAGTGACTACATTGATATTGACTTATGATAATTCTGCCGCAACTGTGTGATATTCAGAAGAACCACAGAAGCAATGTAAGACAAAATGTATATCATTTTAAAAGTTATAAATTTAATCATTGCTTTTGTTTGCAGCCTTTTCCTTCTTTAATTACAGTTCTGTGCAATTTTAATCTCAGTTCATTTAGAAAATTTGAAAATGAAATTTTTTTTTTTTTTTTTGAATTATTTTGAAATTGTAGAAGCAGCAGCAGTGCATAGAACTAAATTCATACAAATGACATTGTCATATTTTAATTCAACTCTTTGTTTGCACGTAATAATCATTAGTCCCACTCCTCCAGGGGAGGGGGTGAGTTGGGTCTGAAGCAAACAGGCAAGAGTCGGTTCCTTTTTTTTGCAGGTGCAAAGCTAATTTAGTTTTTTTTTTTTTACCTTACGTTGAAAACTATACTCCCCACAAAATTATTGCATTTTTTATCCGATTTTTTATCATTTTATGGCTACAATGCATTAGCAGTTTCGGTACAAAAGAAGGTAAACTATAAAGTGTATTAAGACAAATAATATATCATTGTAAATGTTATAAAATTTGCTACAACTTTTATTTGGAACCTTTTTGAAAATTTTGGCTCTGTGAAGTGGTAATTGCAATTAATCGGTAAAATGTCAAAAAAAAAAAAGGGTGCTATTTTGTGGATTTTTGCAAATTGCAGCAAAAATATAGGAGATATAGTAAAAATGAATATATAAATTTATAGATCATACCAAGAGGAATAAATTAAAAAAAATTATTGCTGCACGTTAATCATTTCATGAGTTATGAGTGGATTAGTATTGGTCCTAATTTTCCCCCTTTATGGTGGTGTAGGGGGGGTTGTGAAAATGTTAAGCCTAATGAGTTCTACCAGCCTGCAAAAATTCAGCTTTTACCTAGTTTGTTCTGGGTCAAGTCCTGTATTTACTGGGCTAAAAGTTTGCCCTAAGGCTTCGTGTGGTGGCTAAAATTAATTCCTTTATACAATGTTTTTGTAAAGTGGAGAAGGTTCATTGCTTCATTGAGTAAACAAAACATAGTAAGTAATATTTGCATTCGTAGGTGTGCTGCTTGGTCAGCAGATACCTAAGGCGTGTAAAGCAACTGTGATACAAAGCTCTCCAGATGTCACTGCAGGTCACATTTTTATTTCCTCGTGGTTTCAATGCAGTGACTAAAGTCCCCAGGGTGTGTGCGCCTAAAAAAAGCACTACTGGTCATACGTTTGTGTTTGGAATCACATGGAGTCATAAATACAATTCAACGTTCTGCCACGAATCACAGTTTTTCTGTCTTTTTGTCACAGTGTGAATCGATTTGTTTATGAGCACAGATTTAAAAACCTAATTTGAATTTTTGTTATCCATTATACGATGGGAAAACAAAAATTTATTCTTGTTTTTTTATTAAGACCACTAAATAAAACAAATGCTTCCGTATGTTCAAAATAAATGCGTGAATTCTTCAGCTCGGGATACATAATAAAATTTTTGCATCTTTTTTTCCCCCATTACAGCGCACACCCAATCTAAATGGGCATGCAACACCAACACCACTGTAATATATATAAACATATACTGAATATTAATATATATATCATCATCATCATTTTCAACCATTATCAATCCACTGCTGGACGAAGGTCTCCCCAAGCCTCCTCCACAACGGCCTGTCCCGCGCCAGTCTCCTCAATGTCGCTCCCGCATACTTTCGAATTTCATCCACTCATCTCCCATGTGGTCTTCTGGGTCTTTTCCTGTCCCTTGGAATCCAATCTAAAATTTCGCCTGTCCATCGCTGGTCTGTCCTTCTGGCAGTATGCCCAGCCAATTGCCATTTCAGGGATTTAACTCTGATCATGATGTCTTCCACTCTTGTCATTTTTCGGATCCATGAGTTCCTCTTCTTATCTCTCCTGGTTACACCAAGCACGCACCTCTCCATGCTTATTTGAGTTGTCTGCAGCCTTTGTATGTCTCTTTTAGTTAAGGTCCACGTCTCTGCACCATACCTAAGCACTGGAAGGATGCATTGATCAAACACTTTCCTTTTAATACATAATGGCATATTGCTCTTGAAAATTATGCTGTTTCTTCCAAAAGCTCTCCAGGCAAGTTTTGTACGCCAATTAATTTCTTCATCAATGTGACCCTCACTTGATATCTGCTGTCCAAGATAAACGTACGTGTCTGTTATCTCCAGCTTTTCTCCATCAATCGATAAATCTTCATTTCGTGTAAAAGCATTGAACATAACTTTTGTCTTCTGAAAGTTCATTTTTAATCCCACTTCTTTACTCTTGTCAGCAAGTTCTTGGATCATACTCTGAAGCTCTGATGGGGTAGTTGCAAAAATGACTACGTCATCAGCAAAACGAAGGTGGGTTAGATAATCTCCATTAATCTTTATCCCTTTGTTTTCCCAGTTCAGTGATTGAAAGACATTTTCCAATGTGGCATTAAAGAGCTTCGGAGATATGGTGTCACTTTGTCTCACTCCCTTTCCAATTTTTATGTGTGTTGTATCTTCAAACGGCCGAATCTTTGCACTTGCATTTTCATAGATGTTATTAATAATATTAATGTATGCATCTTCAATACCGCAGGATTTCAGAGCCATTGTAACTGCTGATGGTTTCACCGAATCAAAGGCTTTTTCATAATCGATAAAAGCCATGCACAATGGAAGTTCATATTCCCTCGCTCTTTCAATTAGTTCTCTCAGTACGTGGATATGATCTATTGTGCTGTAGCCACTCCTAAATCCAGCTTGTTCTCTCGGTTGAGCCATGTCCAGTGTTACCTTCAAACAGTGTGAAAGAACTTTAGTGAAGATTTTATAAACCACTGATAGGAGGCTGATAGGTCTGTAGTTCCTGAGATCCTCAATGTCACCTTTTTTATGTAGCAGGATCATTATAGCGTTGTTCCAATCCTCAGGAATCTTCCCATCATTAAGGCATCGAGTGAAAATTTGGGCGAGTACTGTTTCGATTTCTCCACTTGCTTCTAGTATGATGTCTATAGTAATTCCATCTTCTCCTGGAGCTTTCCCCCGCTTCATGTTCTTGATTGCATGTGCAACTTCTGCTAGGAGGACTGGAAGAACTCTTGCACTGGTACCTTCCATGATGTCTGGAGTACATGCATCATCCCTTTCATATAACTTGGAGTAGAAATCTTTCACTCTTGTCAAAATTTTGCCTCTATTTCTTGTTACAGAACCATCTTCTTTTCTCAGTGCCATAATCTGTTTTCTTCCCTTACTGAGATGTCCCTTTGCTATCTTTAGGCTTTGGTTGTTTTCAATTGCTTTCCTCACTAGTTCACAGTTGAATTTCCTTACGTCTTCAGTGATACTTTTTCGTACTGTCTTGCATAGCTCTATATATTCCACTTTGGAAGTCACATCTTCTTTAGTTGTCCTCATCTCTCTTCTTTTTTGCATCAACATTTTAGTTTTTCCTGATAATTTGTTCACATGCAACTTGTTCTTAGACCCTGCTAATTTTGTTGCTGTTTCCATAAGAGCTTTGGTTACTTTTCTGTTAATTTCAGAAATATCCACTTCTTCCGACGTTAGGCCTTGTAAAGCAGAGAATCTGTTCTACAGTTCCAACTTGAACATATTATGGTGTTTTTTAAGGTTGGTTATGTCAATACATTTTGTTTGTCTTATGAGCTTGCAACGTTCGAGTTTAGTGTTGAGGTGCATCTTACATCTCACCAATCTATGGTCACTACCTGTGTTGAACTTGTTTAGCACACTGCAGTCTTCTATGACAAATTTTTTGTTACACATAATAAAATAAATTTCACTTGTCATCCCATTTGGATGTCTCCATGTCCATTTCCTGTGCGGCTTTTTCTTGAAAAAGGAGTTCAAGATGAAAAACCCTTCTGCCTCTGCAAACTCGACGAGAGTATTTCCACGCTGGTTTCTGTTGCAGTGACCGAATTTACCTACTGAAGTTTCATTCTGTTGCCGTTGCCCTATTTTTTGCATTGAAATTACCCATTATTATCTTCAAGTGCTGCTTACCTTTATTATTTAGATGACGAATTTCTTCATAAAATTCTTCAATTTCTTCTTCAGGATGACTTGTGGTGGGTGCATAAGTTTGAATATTCTGAGCCTGGTATCTTCTCGAGAGTTGGATAACGAGTCGTGCAGCTCTGTCAGAGGAACTTTCAACTTCTACAACTTTATCCTTCAGTTTCTTGTTTATTATAAATCCAACACCACTAGTTCTGCCAGTATCTGTCTCACGATAGTAGAAGAGATGTCCACTTTTCAGTTCAATGAGATCTTCTTTTCTCCTTACCTCACTTAGTCCGACAATGTCCCACTTGATCCTTTGTAGTTCCTCTTCCAATTCAAGAAGCCTTGAATCAGAAGATAGTGAGCGTCCATTATACGTAGCCAAGATCAGCATCAGATGGCAGCCTAGTCCGGTCCTCCGGGGATTCTTAGCACCCTCTGCCTTCATGTCGCCCTGGCCGCTTCCTTGGCCAGGTACATTCCAGCTGCCGGAGACTGAGGGCCAAGATTTAAGTTGTGGAGTCATTTTAGAGGGGTTTGGCCATAACTCACCACGCTGGTGGCCAAGCGGGTTGTTGAGTGTGGGATAGCATTTCCTCTAATCCCGATGGTATAGTTATACCGCTATTGGTGGTCGTCAGAGCCCCTTTAGTGGGAACAAGATGCACCACGAGAAGGTGGGGTTGACATTTGTCAAGGAGAGGCTGTGATGTTACGCATCACCTGACCTTACATCCCAATATATATATAAATGTATATACATATTTATATACACTATATTGACAAAAATCACTGGAAACCTAGAAGAGAAACTCAACATAGCATTTATTGACATACATTAGTATGGTGTCAGTCCACCTTTGGCCTTAATGCATGCACTGACTCTTCGAGACATGCTTTTGACAAGGTTTTGGAACACAATGCTGTAGGTGGTTTGGGCCTAAACCTTCTCTGTGGATGAAAGTCCTACATGAAATGGGCTTGCTGGAATGAATGAATGATCTTGCTTAGTAGTAGGCCTTGGTTCCAAACTTCTTATGCGACACTCTAATTCCTCCCATAGGTACTCTATGGGATTAAGATCAGGGCTCTGTGCTGGCTAGTCCATACACAATATACAAAATTATCGTCAAACCACACCATAACAGTCCTTGCTTTATGGCTCGGTGCATTATCCTGCTGGTACCAACAAGGCGTGGTTCCATTGTATTGCCACAGAGTTGGTAGGTTATAATTGTCCAGAAAATTGAGGTAGACATGCTGGTTAACAGGTTTGTCCATGATAACCAATGAATGGGCTGGGACCATACCACGAAAAACACCCCCACTTGAGTCCACTGCCAGTTCCAAATTTGACCATAGGAACAGTACACTGTGGTAAATAGCGTTCTCCCGTCTGCCGCCATATCCACACACAGCCATTAGACTAATGGATCGTGTATATGGATTCATCAGTTCATAGGACTTGTTTCTATTGATGTACAGTCCACGATAAATGTTCTTTACATCATGCTAAACGATGAAGTAGCATTGCGAGTGGAGATGAAAGGCTTATGAGCAGCCGCATTCCATGGGTTGCCATGGTCATCATGGCAACCCATGGAATGAAGTTCTCTGCGAATGGTATGTGTACATACTGAGGTTCCAGCATTTTCACTCACCTGTACACCGAGATCTTGTGCAGTACTCCGTCGATTAGCTGTAACTACTCTCCTGAGGCTTTGACATCCTCTATCACTGATTTTCTTCGGTCTGTCGGTACGTTTTGCTGCTTCAGGCATGCCATGTGTCTTCCACTTATTCAGTACATCCAAAACAGTTGACTTGGGTATGTTTAAACGCCTCTCGGTTTCTCTTATGGACAACCCATTAATATAACACCCAACGATCTTTCCTTTCTCAAAGTCAGTTCTCTCCCACCGCAACATTTTCACTCAACCTCACAGTGCGCTATGATCGTGGTCAGCTGCAGGCTTGTTTTTATACCATTTGCAGCTGTATCTCACATCTTAACACAGTGGATCCGTTCATTTGGTTTTGAAGGGGTGTCCGGTGACTTTTGTCAATATAGTGTATATACAGCATTTGCTCTTATGTTTTTAAAGTTTTCACCAAATTCAATTTTTTTTTTCTGCCAAACTGTTATAATAGTACAAAAAGGTAATCGGCAAAACGATTTTTTTTTGTTTTTTTGTGCAAATTGCGAAGAATTATATTTGCTGCGTCATCCCTGTATATATATAAATATGTTGGAGGCATATGTCTTCACACAAAAAATTTAAGCTAGGCAGTGCTGTTATAATGTCTTTGAAATCCTATATTGTTGAAGATTTGTACGTTAACATGTACGAAAATGTATGTGTAAAGATTCAGTTGTTTGAGGATACAGCACATATATAGAAATTGGAAAGGACAAGGTGACTCCCATACCTCCTCCAAGCTCTTCATATTCTATGTGTGATAACTGATAAAAGAAAAAAAAAAAAAAAGAAAAACTTCAACTTTCTGTGCTTTGTTTCAGAATCCATAGGTAAAATGACCAACTAAAACTATGTTGACTATGGGCTGATCCCCCACAATGATGTACAGTATTTTTATAATTTGCAAGACTCAAAGTAATTGATACTTATCCACATTATAATGTATTTATACAGGGGGTGCGCTGCTGACCACATTCTTTGCAATTTGTGAAAAAAAGGAATCGTTTTGTCGATGGATAAAAATTTTTGGCAAAAATATTGGCTTCTGAATACATTTGGCAAAAAAAAAAAAAAAAAAAAAATTGCATTTGGCGAATGTATTGGCTAAAACTTAAAAAAAAAAAAAAAGCCAGAGCAATCACTGTGTATACAAGTGTATATTAATGCACCAACAGCAGACTGAAATTTCATACTTGGAGTCATTAAAATTTGTTAATGTATTTACACAAATAATAAAAATGTGAAACTGTGAGTGCAAAGGTTCCAAATTAATGCTGTGGTAAGTATATGGATAAAAGGCTGAAACCGAAAGGTGTTGCAATAACATTGCTACTTTTAAGCTATACACTTCATAATTACTATTGCTGCTGTTTGTTTTTGAAATCTGAACTATGATGAATCAGTAGATACTGACCAATAGTCAGGCAACTTGGCCATTTATTATTTCCACTGACAATTACGCGTAATACTGTTAATAATAATGAAAAGTAAGAAATAAAGGTAAAGTAATGCATACATTCTGGCTGGCTCTGAAGGCTGGAATTTCTGACCTTAGTGGAAAGTGGCACCATCTGTAGTATTTTGACATTTCTCAAATCTACACTGGAAATTTTGCAGGAAAAATAAACTGCTCATTTTATCTATAGAATTCTGTTTCACAAATCCTGTCTGTTATGCAAAAATTTTCAATATTTTGGATCAAAATTTTATTAGTGCATGTTTGTTATTTGAAATCATGCCAAAAAATATATGGTAAAAACAAAGGTTTTTTTCTCACATGAATAGTTTTCTTTTTTTGATGAAATAGGCATTAATCGTACTTTTATTTTTTTTAAATATTGCACACAATTTTATTATAGAATATTTCTATGATAACTGCTAATGCAGTAAATAAGTAATAGCAAGCATAATAAAAAATGTGAGTTTTGTAAAATGTGTATGGTTTTTTATGTATTCAACCTATAACATTACAATCATTTTGAACACTTTTATTTTCCTGCAGTGTGTAAATACTTTGTAGTTGAATTAGAAGAACGATTAAAACAGACTGGGAAATCGCATGAAGTAATCGAGACAGGATATGAGTTGGACCAAACTAGAAGAAGAAAGAAAAAATATAAACATTCGTAAGTAACATCTCCGTTATTGTCAATGTTTGCAATTTTTTGTGAATGTGCATATGGTGTGTTACTCAAACTATGTGTTTAAACTATATGTTAACTATATTTTTAAACTATATGTTAAGCAGCCTTGTAATTATTATATGTTTCCTTAGCATATTATGTAGAAGCAGAGTGTGGAATCATTATGTTCATGCTTTGGTTGTTTCAAAATTTTACAGATTTTTATATGTTTATTTTCTGCTTGGTACATAATTGAAATTTGAAGTGTGACATGTTTTGCTAAAATGAGTATTATCAACCTGATAGCACAAGCTGACCTTTTGACTGATCAACATGCTTCTTTTCCATATTTTTTGTGCTTTTCATTCAGTATGTGGAACAAGGCATATTTATTTATTTATTAGTGTTAAGGAACTACACCCAATTAGTTTGTCTATTATTTCATGAATAACATCCAGCTAGCTGACTAGCAGTAACTATGGAGTTTCTCAGCATTTAAGCTACCATATGTATCTGGACTGAAAAGTATTGCCTTTACTTGAATCAAAATTAATTGTAAAAGTTTTTCAATGAAACAAAACAAAAGTTATCTTTTATTTAAAAGTCTCCATAATTACTTCTCTATGTAATTGCCTCCTACTTCAATACATTTCTTCCAACATGTCAATAGTTTTTGAAGTTCATCCTTAAAAAATTCAGGATTTTGTTTCTGAAACCACTGGCATACTGCTAACTTCACTTCTTCATCAGATATGAAGTGATCATCCTTCAAGTACTGCTTTAGTTTAAGAAAGAAGTGAAAATCACTTGGAATGAGATCCAGGCTATACTGAGAATGTAACTGCACAGTCAACCCAGGGTGTGCTGGATGATGGCAGATGTGGCAGCACTGGCATAAGGCCCAAAGTTATCATGTTGAAAAAGTGTTAAACAACTATGCCCTGCTTTACTTTGAAAACAAGTTTTATGTGTTTCTAGAGTTTAAGTGGCTCCTTTTTCGTGGAAATCAACAAGCACAAGTCCTCACATTTCCAAAATGCAAACATGACCTTTCCAGCGGGCTGGTGTTCTGAGTTTTTTAGGTTGTGGTGATTCTTTATGGCGATATTTTCGAAGGGCTGTCTTTTGTGCTCTGGGTAATAATGGTAAACTCATGTTCCATCTCCTGTCATAATGTGGTCCAGAAAAGTGTCACCATTTTTGAAATGGTCAAAAAGCTCACATGAAATTTCCACTAGTTCAGACATGTGCAGTACCTACCTGGTACAAACTTTTTGAAATTCAAGAACTCCAATAATATATCCTGCTCTTTCTCTTTAAATGCCTATTTCAAAGGCAGTTTCTTTTTGCTTTATGTGACAGTTTCTTTGGATCATTTATTCAATATGCTGTTGATGAAACTGGTCCATTGCAGGTGCAGGTCTCCCTGACCTTGGTTACACACATACATACATATCACTAAGTTCTTTGATATTCAGAAGTTAGCTTCTCACTGAAAGAACTTACTGTTGCTGTATCAGACGTCTCCATTTACAGCAATCTTGGCACACAGCTCTAGCTTCATTACATCCATCACACACCGCACGCAAGACCTTTTGTACTTCATACACATTATCTTTTTCTCATGCAGACATTCCTGAATTTGGTCCTGCCATGATTTCCTTGGCTGTCTACCTAGCTTTCTTTCCTGCCACTCGGGCTGAGTAAGCATCTCATCCCTCATTCTTTCAACATGGCCAAACCACGTAAGAATATTAATCTCCAGCTTATTAACAACATTTTGCCTCACATTACTCATCTGCAACACATCTTTATTCCTCACATGATCAGAGCTTGTCTTACCACAAACTCCCTATAGGTAACGCATCTCCCCAGCACACAAATGACTCCTATGTCTTTCTGCAGTACCCAGGTTTCACTGCCATATATTAGAGTAGGAACAATTACACTTTCATATACAGCCATTTGGGACTTTCTTGAGAACCTATCATTCCTGTGAAATCCTTCTAAAGCAGCTATGACTTTCAATGAAGAATTCACTCTCCTATTAATTTTGCCATCTAATTTGTTCTCTCTGTCAAAAATGCTTCCCAAATATAGACCTGGTCAATAATGGTGCTATTTAGATTTCTCCCACATGCAGTACTAACAGTTACTCACTCAAAAACCATAACTTTGGTTTTTCCTTTATTTATACTCAGTTTGAAATTCATACAAACTTCGTACATCTGGGCCAGCATATTCTGCAACTCACTTTTGCTCTCTCCTAACAGGACTGTGTCATCAGCATATAGCAATCTACACACATGGACATTACCAAGACATAAACCAGTATTGTCTGTTTTAGCATCACGCATCCATAAATATCAGGGGCAAATATTTGGGGTGTGCAGTATACACCCACACAGAGTTGCAATTTAACCTACATTATCAATTATTTTTTCGGATTTATTTCTAATAAAACTCACTGGAGTTTGTCCTAAGGCTTCGAGTGGTGGTGAAAATTAATTTCCTCATATAATGTTTTAATTAAGAGGAGAAGGTTCGTTCAATAAGTATATCGCATTCCCGCTAAGATCTTTGGATGTGCGGTTCGGTGAGCGCACATCCGACGATGTCAAGCAACTGTGATACAAGAGCTCCCAGATGGTGCTGCAGGTCACATTCTTATATCCCCGTGGTTTCAAACATAGCTGAACTCTCAGGGTGTGCTAGCCAAAATCAACACTGTTTGCAGTGCCATGCAGCAGTGCAGTTCAACATTGTTATATGAGTTGCTATTATATTGCTGTTTTTTTTTTTTTTTGGGGGGGGGGAGTATAATAAAACTCGCCAAAGTTTGTCCTAAGGCTTTTAAGGCTTTGCGTGTGTCACTAAAATTAATTCTCTTGTACAATATTTTCATGAAGAGAAGACGGGTTCGTTGCTTCGTTCAGTAAACAAAACATTGTAAGTAATATTTGCAGCTGTAGGAGTGCTATTTTACCTGTGGACACCTCAGGTTGTTAAAGCAGCTGTAATACAAAGCTCTCCAGATGTTTTTATTTCCTTGTGGTTTCAACGCAGGTGCTAAACTTTCTCGGGTGTGCACCCTTAAAAAAGCATCACTGGTCATATTTGTTTGCGTTTGGAATAGTGTGGCATCATAAACAAAATTCAATGTTCTGCTATAAGTAACTGTTTTTCTGTTTTTTCATCGCTGTAGGAATAGATGTGTTTATGATCACAGATTTTTTATATATACAGTTTGAATTTTGATATCCATTTAGGATGGGAAACAGTCCTGATGATGTATTAAGTGTCCCATTTTCTGCCAGAAGTTTTGCAGATTGTTTAAATATAGTTAAGGAAAGTAAGCCTCATCCTAAATTTAAAAATCATGAAAAAAATACAGAAAATTCGTTCATCACTCTAGTATATACACTGGAAATTCAGATTTTTCTTACAATGGAGTATATGTAAAGATCTTTACCATAAGTAATTAGACAACAACTAAATAAAAAAAATGCTTTTGATGGGAGCTTTCAAAATCAGTGGGTGAATTTCGCAGCTCGAGATACATATTAAAATTTTTGTGTGTTTCTTTCCTGTAACAGCGTGCACCCAATTTAAATGGACATGCGACGTATATTAAACAGCCATGGTGACATTACACAACCCTGTCTGACTCCTGCTCCAATAGAAAACCATTTCAATACAACACCATTTACTCATACACATGCTCTACTGCCAACATGCATGGCTTTCACACTATTGAGTAGATTCCCAGTGATATCATATTTATTCAGTGCCTTCCACAGAAGAGTCCTTTTACTTGATCATAAGCTTTCTATAAATCCACAAAAGCAGCAAAAACTTTCTTACCGACAGACAGATACTTTTCAATCGTAAAACTTAAAAGAATGGTAAACTTAAAAAAGGTTCTCAAAAATAAGAATTTTTGCTGTCATGTTATGCGGGTGATGTGGTCATGCTCATAGAGCCAAAATTTGTTTCCCTATGGCCATTGGGAGCTAAGTAAACAGCCGACAAAGTTTCTGGTGATGACGTCACACTAGACAAGTGGTCAGTCAGACCACTTCTCGCACCAGCAGCATCTGTGTACTCAGCACGGTAGGGGTTGCGAGGGAAAGTACGAGGTAAATAGGGTCAGGAATTTCTCTCCTTGTGTTTGTTGCACATGCCCTGTTCATTAGTCATCAAACTTTCTGCTGTAATTTACACAACTGGAATAGATTTTAAGCAGCTTATGGATTTTGCTGAAACTCTTGGTTTACAATCACTCAATAGCACTACTTTTTTTACCAAGTGGTGAAATTTTTAGTTGGGCCAATAATCAAGTTTACGTGGCACAGTATGAAAACAATTACTGATTATTTAAAATTATGTGACTCTGAAATTTGGGTGATCAGAGATGGACAGTTTGATTCGCCAGGTTTTTGCGCCAAATACTGTACATATTCCATTATGGATATTCGCAAGGGAAATATTGTTTGTAGTGTCGTCCAAAAAGGTGTTTTTGACGGGGACTTCGAAAAAGAATGCGTGAGATTTATTACTCTCAGGCCTCCGTGATGAAATAAAGATATCAGTTTTTTTCATCAGATAGACATAGAAGCATTCGTGCTGTCATGAAGAAAATATATCCCCAAACTGATCATCAGTTTGATGTGTGGTGCATGGCCAAAAGTTTGACTAAAAAATCTAAAAGCTGCTGAAAAGAAAGCTCCTTCGCTAGAAGCATGGCGGTCCAGTGTAGCCAACCATTTATGGTGGTAAGCTCAAATGTGTAATGGAGATGCTGAACTGCTGGTAGAAAAAATTCCATCTGTGACTAACCTGCCATACAGTAATAACAGTAAAAATAACAGTTAGATAAACTGCCTTTTATCTAACTGTTATTTCTAGAGCTATATGTCATGTTCAACTAATGCAGTATTTTTATTTTCCGTGGGGGGGTCATTAATGACTTTGCACTTGCTACGAGAAATACTCATAAGTTGTCTCTCCCATGACAATAGGAGAAACTAAACATAAATCAATAAAATAAGCACTTAGTTCAATGGAAAATACCTTTATATACTAGTATATAGACAGCAGCTGACAAATCTTTAGTGACAGTGGAAGTTAATCGAAATAGTCTCGGTCATTTCCACGGCAGCAAACAAAACCTGAATACTGTTAATTAGATTCAGGAAAACATTCTCTAATTTTACTCACAACACAGGAAGGGATTACTTTTCTGATTTTTTGCCCTACAAGTATACAGGCATTCACCCCAATATACGAATTGTTTGTATGCAACGTGTCTCCACAGTTTGTTACATACAAGTTCATATTTTTTTTCTCATTTTTTTCTGCCAGAAGAATCATTTGATAACAACTTGCCTGTAAGGTGTGGATGTTTAAAACAACACTGTCAAATGATTCGTGGTTTATTATACATTGGGCACTACCTTTTATTTTCATTATCTGATCACTCTCGTTGCAGCACAAACACTCAACGTCTGTTAACATTCTCTCGCAGTTATCACATTGGCACCAGTCAAGATTACCTTTCTGCCTTCGAATTTGTTTTCACATTCCTTGTTAAACATTCGTACTGTACCGGCAGAATATCATGGTTCAAATGAATGAGGATTTACACTAACTATTTTACAGATTGATGGGATCGACTGCACTGCACAGAACGGTAAACAGCAGCAGCTGGAGCCCTCTGCACGCTAAGCGTCCAGTCTCTTGTCTAGTGTGACGTCACTGCTGGCTTTAAAAAACGTTCTAGCGGGAGAACTACATACGATAAAGCATTTCTGATTGCGCCATTTTTCATTTCGCTTTCGACATTACATTTTCTCGCGGGAAAAAAATATATATGCCCGAAATGAGTTTACTGTTCCTTTAATGTGAAAATTTGGTTAGGGCAGCCGTTACCAGGCATAAAGCCACTCTTCACATCCCACGCTTTTCCTGATGTAAGACCCTGTACCTTATCTATAACAACCTTCCCAAATAATTTCCCTGGCACTCAGCAAACTGATACCACGAAAGTTCTTGCATCCAGTCTGATCACCTTTTCCCTTATACAAGGGAACAATGATAGCATCCCTCCAATCCTGAGGGACTATTCCTAACTCCCAGCACAACTGACAAATTTCAGTTAACCAGTCAATTATAGAGTCATCACCATATTTTAGCATCTCAGCAGTTATGCCATTCACTCCTGGAGCCTTGCCATTCTGAAGATATTTTAGAGCTTTACACACCTCTTCTTTTGAGATCTCTCCTGTACTTCCATCACTCACTGTGACATCATCTGCTTCTGCCTCAGAAGCACCTCTGCTTTCATGCTCTAATAATTCACAGAAGTATTCACCTCATCTTTCACTTAACTTATTGGGCTCCCGTATCATTTCTCCAATCCTATTCTTCACACAACTTGGAATTTTATTTCTCCTATTTTTCCTATGCCTTATGTACTTCCAGAAAGATTTCTGTCTTTCCCAAAAGCCGATTCATGCCTTTTTATGTTTTCCTTGCTATCTTTCACCTTATTCTGGCGAACCAGCTTGGCTGCCTCACACTTCTTACTGCAATATTCATCCTCAGAAACCCTACCGTGCAACATTTCCAAATATACTTCCTTCTTTCCCTTAACTGCTTCTTTAATCTCACTGTTCCACCAAGCATCACCTCTGTTCCCCATTATTGCAGTACCATAGACCTCTTCAGTGGCAGCGACAACACAGTTCTTAAAAAATGTCCACATTTTTTTACATCTCTCTCATAGGACTTCAACTCATTCAGTCATTTCCTGAGTCTTCTTCTTCTAATGCTGCCTTATGGGGCTTGTGACTATCAGTTTGTATCGCTCATTCTATCATGCACTGCATGTAGAATTTGTGCAGTTGTCAGACCAAGCCAACTTTTAATATTGTCCATCCACATAGTTTTTTTTCCTGCCAGGTCTTCTTTTCCCTTCTACTTTACCTTCCAAAATGATTTGTAGCAAGTTGTATTTGTTGTTATTCCTTGCTATGTGTCCTAGCTATTTACACTTCCGATCAATGATTATTTTAAAAAGCTCTTGGGCAGTGTTCATATCACGCAGGACTTAGATGTTTGTTATCCTGTCAGTCCAAGAGATTCTCATCATTCGTCGGTATAGCCACATTTCAAATGCTTGTAACTTCTTGATTGCTGTTGATGTTAATATCCACGCTTCTGCTCCATATAGCAGTATTGGCCATATGTAGCATTTAAGTGTTCTCAACTTAAGCTCGTTTCTTAAGCTCCTGTCAGCTAAGAGTGACTTCCATTTCATAAATGCACTTCTAGCTTGTTCAATACAACTTTTTCTTTCTACCTTGTGTTTTAGCTGTTCATTGATTATTCTTAATCATCATCATCATTGTCAACCATTATCAATCCACTGCTGGACGAAGGTCTCCCCAAGTTTCCTCCACAACGGTCTGTCTTGTGCCAGTCTCTTCCATGTCACTCCTGCATACTTTCGAATTTCTTCCACCCATCTCCCATGTGGTCTTCTTCTGGGTCTTTTCCTGTCCCTTGGAATCCAATCTTAAATTTCTGCTGTCCATTGATGATCTGTCCTTCTGGCAGTATGTCCAGCCCATTGCCATTTCAGTCATTTAACTCTGATCATGATGTCTTCCACTCTTGTCATCTTTCGGATCCACGAGTTCCTCTTCTTATCTCTCCTGGTTACACCAAGCACGCACCTCTCCATGCTTCTTTGAGTTGTTTGCAGCCTTTGTATATCTCTTTTAGTTAAGGTCCACGTCTCTGCACCATACGTAAGCACTGGAAGGATGCATTGATCAAACACTTTTCTTTTAAGACATAATGGCATATTGCTCTTGAAAATTATGCTGTTTCTTCCAAAAGCTCTCCAGGCATGTTTTGTACGCCAATTAATTTCTTCATCAATGTGACCTTCACTTGATATCTGCTGTCCAAGATAAACGTACGTGTTTGTTATCTCCAGCTTTTCTCCATCAATCGATAAATCTTCATTTCTTGAAAAAGCATTGAACATAACTTTTGTCTTCTGAAAGTTCATTTTTAATCCCACTTCTTTACTCTTGTCAGCAAGTTCCTGAATCATACTCTGCAGCTCTGACGGGGTAGTTGCAAAAATGACTACGTCATCAGCAAAACAAAGGTGGGTTAAATAATCTCCATTAATCTTTATTCCCTTGTTTTCCCAGCTCAGAGACTGAAAGACACCCTCCAATGTGGCATTAAAGAGTTTCAGAGATATGGTGTCACCTTGTCTCACTACCTTTCAAATTTTTATGTGTGTTGTTTTCTCAAACAGCCGAATCTTTGCACTTGCATTTTCATAGATGTTATTAATAATATTAATGTATGCATCTTCAATACCGCAGGATTTCAGAGCCATTGTAACTGCTGATGGTTTCACCGAATCAAAGGCTTTTTCATAATCGATAAAAGCCATGCACAATGGAAGTTCATATTCCCTTGCTCTTTCAATTAGTTCTCTCAGTACGTGGATATGATCTATTGTGCTGTAGCCACTCCTGAATCCAGCTTGTTCTCTCGGTTGAGCCATGTCCAGTGTTACCTTCAAGCGGTGTGAAAGAACTTTAGTGACAATTTTATAAACCGCTGATAGGAGGCTGATAGGTCTGTAGTTTCCTGAGATCCTCAATGTCACCTTTTTTATGTAGCAGGATCACTGTAGCATTGTTTCAATCCTCAGGAATCTTTCCCTTCATTAAGATATCGAGTGAAAATTTGGGCGAGTACTGTTTCGATTTCTCCTTGCTTCTTGTATGATGTCTACAGTAATTCCATCTTCTCCTGGAGCTTTCCCCTGCTTCATGTTCTTGGTTGCATGTGCAACTTCTGCTGGGAGGACTGGAAGAACTCTGGTACTGGTACCTTTCACAATGTCTGGAGTACATGTATCATCCCTTTCATGTAATTTGGAGTAGAAATCTTTCACTCTTGTCAAAATTTCACCTCTATTTCTTGTTACAGAACCATCTTTTCTCAGTGCCATAATCTGTTTTCTTCCCTTACTGAGATGTCCCTTTGCTATCTTTAGGCTTTGGTTGTTTCCAATTGCTTTCCTTACTAGTTCACAGTTGAATTTACGTACGTCTTCAGCGATACTTTTTCATACTGTCTTGCATAGCTCTATATATTCCACTTTGGAAGTCACATCTTCTTCAGTTGTCCTCATCTCTCTTCTTTTTTGCATCAACATTTTGGTTTTTCCTGATAATTTGTTCACATGCAACTTGTTCTTAGACCCAGCTAATTTTGTTGCTGTTTCCATAAGAGCTTTGGTTACTTTTCTGTTAACTTCAGAAATATCCACTTCTTCCGATGTTAGGCCTTCTAAAGCAGAGAATCTGTTCTACAGTTCCAACTTGAACGTATTATGGTGTTTTTTAAGGTTGGTTATGTCAATACATTTTGTTTGTCTTATGAGCTTACCACGTTCAAGTTTGGTATTGAGGTGCATCTTACATCTCACCAATCTATGGTCACTACCTGTGTTAAACTTGTTTAGCACACTGCAGTCCTCTATGACGAATTTTTTGTTACACATAATAAAATCAATTTCACTTGTCATCCCATTTGAATGTCTCCATGTCCATTTCCTGTGTGGCTTTTTCTTGAAAAAGGAGTTCAAGATGAAAAACCCTTCTGCCTCTGCAAACTCAACGAGAGTATTTCCACGCTGGTTTTTGTTGCCGTGACCGAATTTACCTACTGAAGTTTCATTCTGTTGCCATTGCCCTATTTTTGCATTGAAATCTCCCATAATTATCTTCAAATGCTGCTTACCTTTATTATTCAGATGACGAATTTCCTCATAAAATTCTTCAATTTCTTCTTCAGGATGACTTGTGGTGGGTGCATAAGTTTGAATAATCTGAGCCTGGTATCTTCTCGAGAGTTGGATAACGAGTCGTGCAGCTCTGTCAGAGGAACTTTCAACTTCTACAACTTTATCCTTCAGTTTCTTGTTTATTATAAATCCAACACCACTAGTTCTGCCAGTATCTGTCCCACGATAGTAGAAGAGATGTCCACTTTTCAGTTCAATGAGATCTTCTCCTTACCTCACTTAGCCCAACGATGTCCCACTTGATCCTTTGTAGTTCCTCTTCCAATTCAAGAAGTCTTGAATCAGAAGATAGGGAGCGTCCATTATACATAGCCAAGGTCAGCATCAGATGGCAGCCTAGTCCGGTCATCCTGGGATACTTAGCACCCTCTGCCTTCATGTCACACTGGCCCCTGCCTTGGCCAGGTACAATCCAGCTGCCGGAGACTGAGGGCCAAGATTTAAGTTGTGGAGTAATTTTGGAGGGGTTTGGCCATAACTCACCATGCTGACCAAGCGGGTTGTTGAGTGTGGGATAGCATTTCCTCTAATCCCGATGGTATAGTTATTGGTGGTCGTCAGAGCCCCTTTAGTGGGAACAGGATGCACCACGAGAAGGTGGGGTTGACATTTGTCAAGGAGAGGCTGTGATGTTACGCATCACCTGACCGTACATCCCATTGATTATTACTCCGAGGTATTTGAAGTTCTGAACTTGTTCAAATTTTTCGTCATTTAGCTTGATGGTAATTTTACTTGGGGTTCGGCTAACTTTCATTGCTTTCATTTTCTTTTTGTTTATTTTTAATCCCCAGATTTGGCTTTTGGCACTTATCTCATCCAGTATTCTCGGTAGATCTTGTTCCGAGCTGGTAATTAGTGCCGTATCATCTGCATAATGCAAGTTATTCATGTAATGTCCATTCATTTGAATGCCAATATTCTTTTCAGCTTTTGTCAAAGATTTCTTCTAGGTATATGTTGAATAGAATTGGTGATAGCGGGCATCCTTGTCTGATGCCTTTTTTTATTGGGATTTCTTTTGTCGTTTGATTTTTATATTTAAGTATTGCGGTTTGATTCCAATATGGAGTTGTGATGAAATTGACATCTTTACTTCCTAGCCCGATTTTCTTTAGTTGAAAAACTAATTAATCATGATTTACGGAATCAAAGGCTTTCTCATGGTCAATAAAGCAGATGTACACATCTTTTTGATGTTCATAGCAGCGCTGTAGTAGAGTTTGTAAGCAAAAAATTGCTTCTCTTGTGCCTAATGCCTAATCCTTTCCTGAGTAATTTGGAGTAATGCTGTTGTTTGTCATGGAGCCTTTCAACCTTTATTCTTTTAATCTCAGGCCTCTTCCTATTCCTCTTTCTCCAGCCAACATTCAGTTTCACTCGTGACACTAACAAGTAATGATCAGAGTCAACATCCGCACCTCTCATCACATGAGTGTCAACAACTAAGTGTTTCAGATGTTGATCGTAGACAACAAAATCTATTACACTCTTTTGTCCCAGAGTACGATTTTCTCAAGTGTATGTGTGTATATACTGGTGGTTGAAAAATGTTTTGGATACCCACAATCCATTTTCAATGCAGAGCTCAACTAATCTTTCACCATTATCATTCACACTAGGATCATTGAACGGGTCTAGTTCATTTGCCCGACATTTACTTCGCCGAAGGGTCACTTGACCAAAAATCACTTCACCGAAAAGATTGTTTCACTGAAAGATCACTTGATTGAAAAGTTCATTTTACCGAAGGGTCACTTGATCGAAAGGTACATTTCACCGAAGGGTCACTTGATCGAAAAGTTAATTTCACCGAAAGGTCTCTTTACCTAAAAGTTCATTTCATCGAAAGGTCATTGCACCGAAGGATCAGTTTATGGAAAACTTTGGATTTCATTACAGGTTCTGTTGAAGCATGGTGCAAGTTCGGCAGACCAACAACCGAAACGTTAGGGGATTATACTCAAATCGCACTTTTGATTTCTCCGTGTCACAGAGAACGCAAAGATTTAGTTTTAAGACGAATCTTTTTTTTTTTTTTTTGAGACAATAGGCTTAGGCCTTTTTAGCAACTTTTAATCATGTTCATAAGCAGGGGTTGGGAATTCCGGGAAAATCTTACCAGCCAGGGATTTTTACCACTAGCCAAGAAAACGTGTTATAGGCACATTACGACAACAGTGTACAGGGATGGGATATGACATAAATTTTGAATTTTGCCCCTATGTAATACAAATACATATATAAGCTATACCAGATTAAAAAAAATTCCCATGAAACCTTTGATTTATAATAGAGATGCATGACACCAATTTATTATTATTTTATAATTAAATATTTCATACCTAATTAATAATGATTGTTCAGCTTTGTTTATTTTCAATTTTTACATCAATTATTCAGCATCACAAAATTTTCTTTTATGTCCTTGTACATGCTTTGTTCCACCACCAAAGTACCACTTATCTATAGTCTGCTGGATCAAAATTTTCCAATGATGTTCCATTAATGCATATATTTTGGAAACTGTTCATACTTCTGTTGAGTAATGAGGTCCTCAAGTGATTTTTGATAAGATTCATCTGGTTGAAGCCATATTCGCAGGTTGATGTTGATGCTGGTATTACACAAAAAAATGAAAACAACTGGCTTATGTAAAAAAACTTCTCCTTATGGTCAGTAATCTTTAAAAGTAGTTCATCAACTTTCAAGTCCTGGCTACTTATTTTGAAGTTGAACCATTCGTCTACCACCCTTTTTTTCAATATCTTTCTCATTGTTTTTATGTTTAATTACTTCCTTAAAATGATGCAACATAATTTTGATTTCATTGTCTCCAAAGTCACTCAAATCTTTTCCAGTGGGCAAAGTGAATGTGTCAAAATCATATGTTGAAGTGATTACAGGGGAATTAATGTCACAAAATCTTTCCAATAAATATTTTTTTGCAAAGTCTATCTAGTATTTCTGTCATATTTGAAGAACTTCTTCCCATTTGCAACATTTGTCAGAACTACATTTTTGTAAGTTTCTCTATTATAGGAGCTAAAAAATTGTTCTTCATATTTTCCTCTTTTTTTTTCTGCAAATTTTATAATTTATTTTTTACTTTCAAAACTTTGTTGTTGACTTGACTAAAAGCAAATGATGTTTTTGGAAAACGAGGGACAAGTCTTTGAAGATTTGAAGAAAATCTAGGAGAAAACTGAGGGTTGCCAGAAATAGGCAATCTTTTATTTTTTTTACTATGCCTCCTGCATTTTTGCGACCTTGTTTTTCATTAGCTTCATTTTCTAAATGCAACACAGCTGGCTGGTAGTCCTACTTTAGATGCCACTCCTCTAATTTGGTTCGATTTCTTAATTTTTAAAAATTTTTGTGCTAAGTTGGCTATTTTTTCCAGATGCTTGATTTTTTTATGGAATGTCCATAAAATTTTTAAATTAAAATAAGAATAGAGACAATAGCAGAAAAATAGGACCCATATATGATATTTTCTAATTCCAGAAGCCCCAGAAAACATTCTTCAATTTTACTGCTTTTCAAATATCTTGCATACACCATCAATTCCTCTATTGTGCCCTTGTCTGTAGAGGCATCGAAAATAATGCTAATGAACTGGGACTACTTTAGTTTCTTCAATACCGATTCTGTTATAACCTCTGATATGCAAGAAATAAATTCCCTGTAAGCATTTCTGTTTGCATACTTGGTTTTGTACATCAACCTCTTACTTTCTGGATAACATGATGAGTGATTCAATGTCAGAAAATGGCTTATTGTTTTTCGCAATATAGTAGCTCAGATTGAATAATACTTTGAGCTGCTTAAATATTTTTTCATCCATCTTTTTAATGCATTTGGCCAATGGGGTGCTAACGAGAAGCTGTGATGAATTTTCAATAAAATCAACATTTCTTCTATGCTGCACAGATTTATCAAGAAATTTAAAAGTTTCATGTTTGAAAGGGCCACTAAATCCCTGTGAAAACTTACATAATGTATTGACTTTCACATCTGCTTCGTAGCAAAATCCACATTTTGCAAGATCTGTGTGACATTGGCGAAAAGACCCCAACTCACTGGGTTTTGTTCCAGAATCCTTAGGTTGAATGACCAACTGGAACCCTCAGCTGTGGGCTAATCCCCCACACTGATGTACTTACCTGATTAAAAAGACAAAAAGAAATATTAAGAATGACTCAAGTGTAGGATATGGTGGACCTACCACACTTGAGAAGGACGGTCCACCACGGAATCGACCTGGACTTTCTAAACAGCGTATGAGAAAGCGATCTCGGCTGAGTGAATGTAAGATTGGTGTATGGAATACTAGAGGTATAAATGGCAAGATGAGTGAGGTGATTGAGGAGATGAATAAGTATAGACTGGATGTGCTGTGTGTAAGTGAAACCGAAAAGAAGGAAATTTGGGTAGAAGAAGTGAATGGCATGGTGAGTGTGTGGTCTGGAGTATTGGATAATATGAGAGGACAGGCTGGTGTAGGTGTGATTTTAAGTGAAAAGATGAAGAACAACTTGATTCACTATAGTTGCATAAGTGAGAGAATTTTCTGGATTCGTTTGAAAGTGAAACTTCAGAGAATTGTAATTGTTGTAGTGTATGCTTCTTGTGACTCGGAACCTTCTGATAAGAAAGAAGATTTCTGGAATGAGCCAAAAGCTGTTTTGAGCCAGTTTGGTGCTAAAGAAAAAGTTATAATAGCAGGGGATTTCAATGCTAGAGTAGGTGTGCAGAATGCAATTTCTGACAATGTTCTGGGTAAGTTTAATGATCCTTGTGTGAATGATAATGGTGAAAGATTAATTGAACTCTGCATTGAGAATGGTTTGTGTGTATCTAATACATTTTCAACCACAAGTATATACACACATATACTTGGGAAAATCGTACTCTAGGTCAAAAGAGTGTAATAGATTTTGTTGTTTACGATCAGCGTTTGAAACACTTAGTTGTTGACACCCGTGTGATGAGAGGTGCGGATGTTGGTTCTGATCATTACTTGGTAGTGTCACGAGTGAAACTTAATGTTGGTTGGAGGAAAAGGAATAGGCAGAGACCCAGGATAGAAAGAATAAAGGTTGATAGGCTCCTTGAAGATCATCAGCGGTATTCTGACTTACTCAGAGAACGACTGAAGGATCTGAAATCTTGTGAGAGGGATGTAGAAAAGAAGTGGGAATGTTTTAAGAACTGTGTTGTCACTGCTGCTAAAGAGGTCTGTGGCACCACAATAGTGGGTAACAATAGAGGTGATGCTTGGTGGAATAGTGAGATTGATGAGGCAGTAATGAAAAAGAAGGAAGCCTATTTGGGGATGTTGCAAGGTAGGGTCTCTGTGGATGAATATCGCTGTAAGAAGCGTGAAGCTGCTAAGCTGGTTCGCCACAGTAAGGCAAAAGATAGGAAAGAGAAAGGGGAAAGGCATGAACTGGCTTTTTGGAAAGATGGAAAGTCCTTCTGGAAGTACATGAGACTCAGGAAAAATAGGGGAAACATAGTTGTAAGTTGTGTGAAGAATGAGATTGGGGAAATGATATGGGAGCCCAATGAGTTAAGTGACAGATGGGGTGAATACTTCTGTGAGTTATTAGATCAGGAGAGCAAAAATGATTCTGAGACAGATGCAGATGTCACAATGAGGGATGAAAGCACAGGAGGAATCTCAAGAGAAGAAGTGTGTAAAGCTCTAAAATCTCTTCAGAATGGTAAGGCTCCAGGAGTTGATGGCATAACTGCAGAGATATTGAAGTATGGTGGTGACTCTATAATTGACTGGTTAACTGAAATTTGCCAGTTGTGCTGGGAGTTAGGAATGGTCCCTCGGGATTGGAAGGATGCTATTGTTCCTTTGTATAAGGGAAAAGGTGATCAGACTGAATGTAAGAACTATCGTGGTATTAGCCTACTGAGTGTGCCAGGGAAAATGTTTGGTAAGGTTGTTATTGAAAAAGTATGGGGTCTTACATCAGAGAAAGTGTGGGATGTTCAGAGTGGTTTTATGCCTGGTAAAGGCTGCACTAACCAGATTTTTGCATTACGCATGATGATTGAAAAGTATCTGGCTGTTGGGAAGAAAGTTTTTACTGCCTTCATAGATTTAGAGAAAGCTTACGACCGAGTCAATAGGACACTTTTGTGGAAGGTATTGAATGAATATGGTGTTACTGGGAATCTGCTTAATAGTGTAAAAGCCATGTATGCTGGTAGTAGAGCTTGTGTACGAGTGAATGGTGTTTTATCAAAATGGTTTTCCATTGGTGCAGGAGTTAGACAAGGTTGTGTAATGTCACCATGGCTGTTTAATATATTTATGGACGCATGCATGCGTGAGGCCAAAATAGATAATAGTGGTTTATGTCTTGGTGATATCCGTGTGTGCAGATTGCTGTATGCTGACGACACTGTCCTGTTGGCAGATAGCAAAAGTGAGTTGCAGAGTATGTTGACTCGGATGCACGAAGTTTGCATGCAATTCAAACTGAGTATAAATAAGGGAAAAACCAAAGTTATGGTGTTTGAGAGAGGAATGGGTAGCACTGAATGTAATGTAAGTATAAATGGCACTGTGATTGACCAGGTGAGTGAGTTTGTGTATTTAGGAAGCATGTTTGACAGAGAGAACAAGTTGGATGGTGAAATCAGTAGGCGAGTGAATTCTTCTTTGAAAGTCATAGCTGCTCTGGGAGGTTTTCACAGGAATGATGGGTTCCCTAGAGAGTCCCGCATGGCTGTGTATGAAACTGTAATTGTTCCTACTCTGATGTATGGCAGTGAAACCTGGGTACTGCAGAAGAAACATAGGAGTCATTTGTGTGCTGGAGAAGTGCGTTACTTACATGGGGTTTGTGGCAAGACACGATCTGATTGTGTGAGGAATGAAGATGTATTGCAGTTGTGTGATGTAAAGCAAAATGTTGTTAGCAAGGTGGAGACCAATATGCTTCGGTGGTTTGGCCATGTTGAAAGAATGAGTGATGAAATGCTTACTAAGAAAATATTTTCAACCCAAGTGGCAGGAAGAAAAGGCAGAGGAAGGCCAAGGAAGACATGGGTGGATCAGATTCAGGAGTGTCTGCATGAGAAAAAGATTATGAGTATGAAGTATAAAAGATCTTGTGTACGGCGTGTAATGGATATCAGTGAAGCACGAGTTGTATGTCAAGATCGCTGTAAATGGCAAAGTTTGATACGACAACAATAAGTAAAAATATCTGGAAGTTTGTATTTCTTTTTGGAGCTAACCTCTGAATCTCAGAGAACAGCTTAGTGATATGTATGTATGTATGTATCTTCATAAACAATCCAGGGGAATTCTTCTATCCATTTCTCCCAAAATTTCCTGTTCTGTGCCTTTTCACAATTTTTTGCATCATTTTTATCTTTAAGTTAAATATTTTCAGAACCACAGTGAAGTTGTATCACATTGCTATCAACCAAAACACGTGGCGTAGAGGATGAATCACATGGCACTGCTATATTGCTACCGGACTAATTACGTTGGAAAAATGCAAGTAAAGTTGATTGTTTGGAATTAAATATATTGAGATCACACATTGATTTTCAATTATACTGCAATTTTTTATGTTGCAGAAGCCCTTTGTCCACCAAAACCTTGTTGTTTATGTTTCCATCGTGCATTCAGGCAAGACGACAGAGTGAAGATAATTTAGTTGGAGCTCCAAAAAGAGAGCGGTAGGTACCACGTGATCGGACAGGCGAGACGTCAGCAGCGCTTCCCGGTGGTTACACACAGGGCTTTAGTTACACAGTGTTCTCCAGTGGGAAAACGGTTTATTCCACCAGTAGGAGGAGCGACTCAGCTTGGACCTGAGCGACTGCTAAGCATCCATGAGTGCAGCTCCGCTCTTTTGCACATTCTTTTGTGCGATTGAACACTGGGGTCGGTCTGAAAAAGTAGAATGCTTCTGTGCTTAGCGAGGTATGACTTCAGAGTTCGGGTTTCGGATTAGAATATACATGAAGAAGCTTAAGGTGTAAAAAAAATATTGAAAGCCTTCAATATTATTATTTTATATATTTTATAAGCTGCAATTTTTAAGAGGTCTAAAATCTAGGAAATCCACTCGCCACTCCAGAAAATTCACTCGCTGATGGCGAGTGGGTGAGCATAATTCCCCACCCCTGTTCATAAGGTTTACATAGTTAAAGGGAGAGGGAGTGAGACAATGTATAAAAATTGGAGAGGGAGTGAGACAATGTAAGGTGACTCTCATATCTCCCAAGCTATTTAATGCCACATTGCAGAATGTCTTTCATTTGTTGAACTCAGAAGATGATGTGAAGATGATTAATGGAGACAATTTTACCTGCCGTCATTTTGCAGATAGCGTAGGCATTTTTGCAAGTACTTCCTCAGAGCTGCAGAGTATGATTTAGAACTTGCTACAAGAATAAATAAATGGGATTAAGAATGAACTTACAGAAAAGAAAATTGATGTACAATGCTTTTAAGAAAAATAAAGATGTAGAGGTTGATAGGGCGAATTTAGAAGTAGCTTATGCCTACATGTACATTGGACAACAGATAGTATGTGAGGTCCAGATCAGAGAAAAGCATTAACTCTAGAACGGTAGCGCTAATCACAATGTTATTGGTAACGCTTCGTCAGGGCGAGACTATTTAGCGTGGCATATTTTTCATGCGTTCCATTGTTGTTTTTCATTGTTAGACATTAAAGTCTAACAGTTAAATCATTGTTAGAGTCCACTTTTAAGACAATATCAAGTATATATTTTAGTATCTATTCATTTTATACTACTTAATAAAAACTACAACTTATGTACACAATAGAGTTAGTCAGAAATAGGATTTTAAAAGCAGCATATCAAATTACTGAGTAAGATTTTGTATGAAATTATGAATCTTGCCACATGATATACTATTTAATTTTCTGATACATGAATAAAAGTTCTAAAGAAAACTTCAATTCAACTTGAAAAAATGTTCTTAGTACACAATTTTGCTGTTTCTAAAGACATTACTCCCAAACACGAAATTTACGTTGCAGTATCCTCATTGCATTTTAGCTTCAATGGTTTCCAATGCATTGTATCAGGCTGTCACTCTTAGCTGAAAACAAAAATAAAATTGTAAATGCTAAAGGTATAAAAAGTAATTGAAATGGAATGACAAAAATATACTATAAAAAATTAGAACTTAACAGTTTTCATACCATTTTATTTAGCAACACTAGACACTTCATTGTGTGATCAGTGCGAATAACTTTACCACACTCATAATATGACTTTGTTATCCTTCTTTTGTGGGAAGGCCAAAACAAACACATTTTCCTTGCACCTAGTTGCTTTTCATTTAGCTGTGCTTCTGGTGATGTCTCCTCTTGTTCTAAGGAGTAGCAGATAGACCTCCTTGCAGTCATGCTTAGAAATCGATTTGTATTCAGCCTTGTTGTTTGCCAGACTTTTGTAAGCTGCCTATGGAGATTCAGTATAAAGTTCAGTCAGTTTAGTGGTTTCATTTGTTTCAGTCTGTAGAAGTTGTGTGCATAGACAATGTACGAATTAGAAAAAAACATAGAGGCTATCTCTTTGTTTTACTACTACAGAGCATGTTTTAACACTTTTTAACTATATGTCAACAAAATAGTTTCCATATCATCTACTGTTTCGCACATTACTAGAAATTCGAGCACGGGAAAACGTCAATATAATAAAAATTTTATTTCAACTTGTCACTAATATTCCTTTTTGATGTTCGTTATGATAGTTTAGAATTTTATTATATGATTACAAATTTATATGAAAAAATGTTTTTATATGTACAGTCATATGCATCATAAGTTGTCAAAGTCCTCCAATATGTAGAGACAATATGTATTAAATGATTAACATTATTCCAGTTTTTTAACTCATGATTCACGAAATTAATACAATAGAAAAGAACTTTCGAACCTCTTGATTATGATGCGTTGAATCAGCAATAAGCCATCTTGTTATCGAAGAAGGCACGATTTTTCGTTTCCTGTGGTATCAGCTTCCAAGTTGAACTTCGATCTTATAATTTCTTATTATAGATGATGGTTACATGTTCCGTTTAACGTGGCTCGATATCCCAAACTAGTTTCAATTCCTTCTTTTTGGAATCGTCTTCAGTGGGTATTATGATCTACTTCTCATACAAGTTGTATCTCGGCCACTTACATCAATTTTACTGGCGGCGTCCGACATTCCACGGCAGTTGTACTCTTGCGCATGCTATTTTGGTATTAATGCTCATTCTTAGTTGTGTTTTAATATAATTGGATGATATGAATTTCTGATTCTAAATTATCTGGTGTTGCCATTCGTTTGTTGAAAACAATTAATAAGGTCTTTTATATTTTTTAGCGTTATTTTCTTTTTCGATAAAATATTTCCAAGCATACATACGGTAGACTCATTGGATCATTATTGTTACTATTTATTTCTTTAGTTTTTTCAATCATTACTGCTTCTGAGGTTAATATTTGATTTTTAGTTTTATGTGAGGTTATTAATTTTGCATCATACCAATCAGGATAAGCTTCATTTTCAATACAATGATTTATTAATGATGTTTTGTTTTCTTTTTTATTCCAATTGGATATATGTTCTTTTAATCTGGTCTTAAACCTTCTTTTTGTACTTCCTATGTATACTTTATTTCTTTCATTTCTTTCTATTTCTGTATAATATTTTGTTGGTATATAATATACTCCGGCTTTATCAAGCATTGATCTTCTTTCATTTCCTGTAGTTAACATAGTTTCGTTATCTATGACGGTTTTCAATACAAATCATTGTATTGAAAATGAAGCTTATCCTGATTGGTATGATGCAAAATTAATAACCTTACATAAAACTAAAAATCAAATATTAACCTCAGAAGCAGTAATGATTGAAAAAACTAAAGAAATAAATTGTAATAATAATGATCCAACGAGTCTACCGTACGCTTGGAAATATTTTATCGAAAAAGAAAATAACGCTAAAAAATATAAAAGACCTTATTAATTGTTTTCAACAAACGAATGGCAGGACCAAATAATTTGGAATCAGAAATTTATATCATCCAATTATATTAAAACACGACTAAGAATGAGCATTAATACCAAAATAGCATGCGCAAGAGTACAACTGCCGTGGAATGTCGGACGCCGCCAGTAAAATCGATGTAAGTGGCCGGGATACAACTTGTATGAGAAGTAGATCATAATACCCACTGAAGATGATTCCAAAAAGAAGGAATTGAAAGTTTGGGATATCGAGCCACGGAAAACGGAATATGCAACCATCATCTATAATAAGAAATTATAAGATCGAAGTTCAACTTGGAAGCTGATACCACAAGAAACGAAAAATTGTGCCTTCTTCGATAACAGGATGGCTTATTGCTGATTCAATGCATCATAATCAAGAGGTTCGAAAGTTCTTTTCTATTGTATTAATTTCGTGAATCATGAGTTAAAAAACTGGAATAATGTTAATCATTTAATACATATTGTCTCTACATATTGGAGGACTTTGACAACTTATGATGCATATGACTGTACATATAAAAACATTTTTTCATATAAATTTGTAATCTTCATATAATAAAATTCTAAACTATTATAAGGAACATCAAAAAGGAATATTAGTGACAAGTTGAAATAAAATTTTTTATTATATGGACATTTTTCCTGTGCTCGAATTTCTAGTAACGTGCGAAACAGTAGATGATATGGAAACTATTTTGTTGACATATAGTTAATAATTTCTGAAACCACGTAATGATTTCGACAAATGTTGAATTAATATAATGTTCTAACACATTTGATCCAACGAATCAACTCGCCCTTTTGTAGTGTTGTTTACGTGTATTATTTCTGGCTTTTTTGTTACTTTGTTGAGGGCAGCAGCATTATGCATGGATGACATTAAGGCAACAAATTTGTTTTCTTAGTTTAGAAAGAAACCACAGTCATATTTTCTCAAAACATAAATAAGGATGATTGCACTTTCCTATTTTTGAATTTTAGATCAGTGACTTGTTTCTTTTTTGGTTCCAACCAAAGTCAAGCTCTTTTTTTTTTCATCTTTCAACTAAAAGGATGCTGGTAAACCAATTGCCAACCGTGATATCACAATTTGAGCCTTTTATGCTTTCCACTAGAGGTGTGTCATTTGCAAACGATTCTTTCAAAAAAAAAAAAAAAAAAAAACGAATCAGTGAACCAAGTCATTGGCAAATGAATCTTTCCTGAAAAGAATCAATTCTGTAAAATAGCTGATTTCCTGCATGAATCAGTCAGAATTATCTTTTACTAGACATAAACAATTTTCCACAGTGTCTCGGTGAGTCAAAAAATCATACTTTATTCAGAAGTGTACAAATGCAATAAATTAGGTGAACATATTGAAACAAACTTATAAGAAAACTGAAGAACACATTTTCTGTAAGAATTCAAAACAAATTTGAACTTAAAAATTGCCCACTAAACAGGAAACTGTCAACAAATAAATGGATCAGACTTGGAATTGATTCCCTAGACACAAACCATTCTCTAAACCAGAAGAATCAATGACCGATCTGAATAAATCGAACAGTAAGTTGAATTTAAAGAATCAGTTTGCCCATCTCTACTTTCCACCAATTCATCCACAAAATAGTGTGCTGCTACCAACTGGTACTGTATTTTTTCCCAGATATGGTCTTGCATCAACCATGTATTTTGTGTCACTATCAACCATCATAAATATTTTTATCCCATACTTATTGGGCTCGGATGGGATATACATCTTGAATGGATTTTTTCCGTGAAAACCAACCAACTGTTCATTGATTGTGACATACGATCCTGGTTTGTAGTTCTCCCAATAATTTATTAAAAGTATTTTTCAAATTTCTGACACAGGAGTTAGTTTTGTTTCTTCTTTTCATTGTTCTCAGGTCATATCATCAAATCTAATACAGTTGACAAGAAAAGCAAATCTTCATTTGGACATTGTAGGTCAGTATTTTTCTCCTGAATAGGGAGTATCAGGTGATTATCTGTAAGAGTTGCTGCTAGACTAAAGATTCCAAGCAGAGCATTTAGTTTTTCATAGGTGACATCCTGAAATGTGCCATCATTATTCCTTTTATATTTCTGCCTTTGCCTAGCTATTTCTTCATTGGTGTGCACAAGGATTGTATGAATAATACTATCCGAACAGAAATAACTGAAACATTATTTTGGCTCTAATGCATTTTTTCAAGTTTGTGTAGGACTTGAGCGAATCTGAATTACATTTTTAGCAGCAGTTTTCTCATCGGACTGATGATATTCCTGAGTTTTCCATCCGAATCCATATCTCCCTTTGATTTTTCATTATTCTCTGGTACCACAATATATTTCAAAAGTTCTTCATTCCCCTGGTCTTTCACACTTTCTTATGGTGAATATTTCTTTTTGAGCCATTCTTCTTTTTCCTGCAGGCTCAGTATCTTCCTTTTTCCTTTGAAGTTTCTTCTCTTTAGATCTTCCCTCACTGTCAATGAAATTTAGATGTACTTCTATTTCAGGCGATCTAATTTTGGGCATAATGATGTTATATTTATCTTTGTCTATATCTTCACGCTGTCTGCTGGGTAGAAAGTCTGGATCTAAGTCACTATCAAAATCATCATCATACTCAACTCCTTCAAAATCATTCTCTTGCTCAACACAATTGACTTCTCCCTCATCATCATAAGGTTCAATGAGGATATTCTGGATATCTTCTTCCATGAGATTTTCTCCATCCGTTTCAGTTTATTGATCATAAATCTAAGAAATATAGATACAGAGTTCCACTGTATTTCTGCACTGGTATTGAATGAACCATTTAGCTTTCTGTAACTAAAGACATACTATATGGCGATTGGGAATAGTGCTTCATTTTGGAGGCAGACCAAAAAAAAAACCAAAAAAACTTATAGTTTTAGTGCTTTGTATCAGCAACAACTACGATCTTTGAAGCTGTTTATAAACACCACTTACCTCAATTTTCCATCCACTGCCTTGGCTAGCAGGGAGGAACCAAAGTGTTTTACAAGTTCATCACAGAGATGAGTGCTACTGTTCTGTAGTTATTAATCATGTAAAATTTGTCTGAAGTGCATTTGAAAAAACAAAAAAAAAACAAAAAAAAAAAAAAAAACAGTAAAATTTTCTACAGCAGTTGGCCATTATTTCTTAAAAGAAATGTGTTTCATGAATGCATTCTTTCTGTTCTTACTTCTGTATCAGAGACATGGACCTTAACTAAAAAAGACACACAGAGGCTGTGGACAACTCAAAGAAGCATGGACATATTCATGTAGTTTTCGTAATTTTAGATTGCATTAATTTATAATGTCACACACACATATATACACACATGAATACTTTGTTTGCTATCTTAAGCCTGTGTCTATTTTGACTTTTGTATTAATTTTTTGTTTCAGATTTCATTATAAAAATCAGGTTAAGAAATTCTGCACAATTTGATATTTTCCATATATGAATATATGAAAAAAAAAAAAAAACTTTTGAGATACTAGGTTGAAAATCTGAACATGCTTTTGTTTTATATTCAATATCCCTATTTCACATTATTTGCATTTATGCATTGCTATTTTGTAAGCAGTTTGTCCACTACTTGATTTAGCATTAGTCCTGAATGAAATATTCATTAATCTTTGCTTGTTTGAGATTTGTTGAATTCAGAGAAAATAGAGAACTCTGTATGTTATTTTATAAATTTTTTGTTGTGTCACCTATTTTGTGGTTGCAAAAAGATATTGTCTCTGGTTTTATTAGTGTTATGGCTCAAAGTTTGAGCCATAAACAACACTAATAAAACCAGAGATAAATTCTCACAAGAAAGAATAAAATACAAAAGGCAAGCATTACTTGACTTACAAAATAATCCAAGATAGCTTGTATAATGGTCAACAAATCTAAGCAATTAATAATAACCAATCAAGAAGAATTAAATGACAAAATGAATGAAGCAATTGACAAACTTAACATGGAAATGATTGACAGTGATCCTACAGAGAACATCATTAGAAAGCTATCGGACTTAAGAAATCACAGCAGTTTACCAATTGATATTATAAAAAAAATACCTACCTACCTGTAGGCACAACTTTCCCCAAAATATTTGGTAAGTTAAAAATACATAAAGAAAATAGCCTCGTTAGACCAGTAGTTGCAAAAGATTTGTCCCCAACTATTAACCTACAAAGAGCCATATATCAATACTTAAATCAGTTTTATAACAATCATATTATGTCAAAAATTCAAGGAAGTCATAGGAGAATAAATAAGAATAGACTCCTTGAAGGTAACAGAATGTTTAGTTTAGATATAGTATTATATCCAAATACCCCTACTGAATCAGCAATAGCCCTTATCAAAAGCAAGTTTTTAGAAAATAATATTCCACTATTGGAAATCGATAGTATAATATCAGCATTAAAGTTTTTTAACAAGAATAATTACTTCCAACACAACAAGGCAGTTCATTAACAGAAGACAGGAGCACCTATGGGATCACCAACAAACCTGACAATTTATCAGGTTGACTGAAACTGTATTACCGTACAAGATGTTGAGAATAAAGTATTAGTGCAACAGAGTAATGAAAAATTGCCTTATTCATATTTAAGGTATGTCAGTATTTTGATATTCTGGAAGCATTCTGACTCATATTTACAAAATTTTATCAATAAATTCACTATATTATATCCAACAGTTAAGTTTACCATAGAACAAGAGAGTAAAACACAGCTCCCCTTTCTTGATATCAGATTAATAAATAATAATTCAATTGTTGATTATGAAGTATACTGGATACCAAGTCATGTACCTTCCATAATTCCTAGACAGTCACATCACATACATGCATTCATATCACTAAGTTGTTCTCTGCGATTCAGAGGTTAGCTCCACAAAGGAATACAAACACTACCAGATAAATTTTTAACTTATTATTTACTTACTGTTGCCGGATCAAACCTCCATTTACAGTGATCTTGACACATGACTTACACAAGACCTTCTGTACTTCATACTCAAAATCTTTTTCTTATGCAGACACCCCAGAATCTGCTCCTCCCATGACTTCCTTGGCCTTCCTCTGCCTTTCCTTCCTGCCACTTGAACTAAAAAATATTCTTACTAAGCATCTCATCACTCACTCTTTCAACATGGCCAAACCACCTAAGAATATTAGTGAAACAATATTTTGCTTCACATTACACAACTGCAACACATCTTCATTCCTCACATGATCAGAATGTGTCTTGCCACAAACTCCCTATAAGTAACGCATTTCTCCAGCACACAAACAACTCCTATGTTTCTTCTGCAGCACCCAAGTTTCACTGCCGTACATCAGAGTAGGAACAATTACACTTTCATACACAGCCATGCGAACCTCTCTTGAGAACTCATCATTTCTGCAATGAAGAATTCACTCACCTACTAATTTCACCATCCAATTTGTTTTCTCTGTCAAACATGCTTCCTAAATACACAAACTCATTCACCTGGTCAATCACTGTGTCATTTAGACTTATATTACATTCAGTACTACCAGTTCCTTGCTCAAAAACCATAACTTTGATTTTTCCCTTATTTATACTCAGTTTGAATTTCATGCAAACTTCGTACATCCGGGACAACATACTCTGCTACTCACTTTTGCTCTCTGCCAACAGAACTGTATCATCAGCATACAGCACTCTGCACACACAGATATTACCAAGACATAAACCAGTATTGTCCACCTTGGCATCACCTATGCACACATCCATAAATATATTAAACATCCATGGTGACATTGCACAACCTTGTGTGATTCCTACACCAACAGAAAACCATTTTGATAAAGCACCATTCACTCATACACAGGCTCTACTGCCAGCATATAAGGATTTTACACTATTAAGTAGATTCCCAGTAATGCGATTTATTCAGTTTCTTCTACAAAAGTATCCTATTTACTCGGTCATAAGCTTCCTCTAAATCTATGAAGGGAGCAAAAATTTTCTTACCAACAGCCAGATACTTTTCAATCATCGTGTGTAATGCAAAAATTTGGTTAGTGCAGCCTTTACCAGGCGTAAAACCACCCTGAACATCCCACACTTTCTCTGATGCAAGACCTCATACTTTTTCGATAATGAGCTTACCAAACACTTTCCCTGGCACACTCAGTAGGCTGATACCATGATAGTTCTTGCAGTCAATCTAATCACCTTTTTCCTTATACAAGGGAACAATGATAGCAACCCTCCAATCCTGGGGGACCATTCCTAACTCCCAGCACAACTGGCAAATTTCAGTTAACCAGTTAATTACAGTCACCACCATATTTCAACATCTCGACAGTTATGCCATCAACTCCCGGAGCCTTACCATTTTGAAGAGATTTTAGAGCTTTACGCACCTCTTCTCTTGAGATCCTTCCTGTACTTCCATCCTTCACTGTGACATCATCTGCTTCTGCCTCTGAATCACCTTTGCTTTCCTAATCTAATAATTCACAGAAGTATTCATCCCATCTTTCGTTTAACTCATTGGGCTACCATATCATTTCCCCAATCCTATTCTTTACACAGCTTACAACTTTGTTTCCCCTATTTTTCTTGATTCTCATATACTTCCAGAAAGTTTTTCTACCTTTACAAAAAGCCAATTTATGCCTTTCCACCTGCGCCTTACTATCTTTTGCTTTACTGTGGTGAACCAGCTTAGCTGCCTCATGCTTCTTGCAGTGATAATCATCCTCAGAACCACTACCTTGCAACATCCCCAAATACGCTTGCTTCTTTCTCTTTACTGCCTGTTCAATCTCTATTCCACCAAGCATCATCTTTATTGTTACCCACTATTGTGGTGCCACAGATCTCTTCAGCAGCAGTGATAACACAGTTCTTAAAACATTCCCTCTTCTTTTCTACATTCCTCTCACATTACTTCAGCTCTTTCAGTCACTCTCTGAGTCAGTTAGAGAAATGCTGAGGGTCTTCATGGAACCCTTCAACATTTATTCTTTCCATCCTAGTCCTCTTCTTATTCCTTTTCCTCCAACCAACATTCAGTTTGACTCGTGACACTACCAAGTAATGATCAGAGCCAGCATCCGCACCTCTCATCAAGTGAGTGTCAACAACTGTTTCAGACGGTGGTTGTAAACAACAGAATCTATAACACTCTTTTGACCAAGAGTACGGTTTTCCCAAGTGTATGTGTGGATATACTGTATATGTGGTTGAAAAACGTATTAGATACACACAAACCATTCTCAATGCAGAGTTTAATTAATCTTTCACCATTATCATTCACACAAAGATCATCAAACTTACTCAGAACATTCTCAGAAATTGCATTCTCCACACCTACTCTAGCATTGAAATCCCCTGCTATTATAACTTTCTCTTTAGCACCAAACTGGCTTAAAATAGAATTTAACTCATTCGAGAAATCTTCCTTTCTATCAGAAAGTTCCAAGTCACAAGGAGCATACACTACAAGAATTAGTATTCTCTGAAGTTTCACTTTCAAATGACTCCAAAGAATTCTTTCACTAATGTAGCTGTAATGAAAATCAAGTTGTTCTTCATCTTTTCACTTAAAATCACACCTACACCAGCCTGTCCTCTCACATTATCCAATACTCCAAATTACATACTCACCGTACCATTCACTTCTTCCTAATTAAAAAGACACAAAGAAATCACATCCCCCCATGGAAATATAAAACAGCAGCTTTTTGTTATATTCAAAGAGCAGTAACCCACTCTTGTAACTGCTCTGCTGAATCCAAAGAATTAAATTAGATTATAAATCTTGCAGCTAATTTTGGTTATAATAAACCCCTCATCTTCAAACTCATGTATCTTCACATTATACAATGAATGTAAACAAAAAGTTATATTTAACCAATAATAATTAAACTATCTGAAATTCATACATATTGTGCCATATTGTCCAAGCATTACCAGAATTATTAAAACTGAATGTCATAAAACATACTTGAGAATCACTGAAACTGGTTGCAATAACAGCTAAAACAAAATCACTAACTGAAAGAGAAAATAAATTAATAAATAAATAAATAGAAATCAATGCAGGTTTGAGACAACATTTCTCCATCTGTTTTGATCCATTGCAAAATTTTCTGTTTGCAACATATTGCTACTTCTGTTGCTTATTGCCGGTTTTACACCTACAACACATGTTGCCCTAAGTTTCCGTTATAGCATGCTAAACCGTAAACCGGGGGGATTGGTAATCCAGCCGGGATGAATGGGAACTAGCAGGCAATAATTTTTATTTGTGATTGAAGTGAAAAGGGCAGGTGGTGCGGTTAGGCTCCCATGCCTGACTTGCCTGCAGAGAGAAAAGTTCGTCCACGAAGGAAAATAGCTCTTGTCAGAGCTATCTGCTCCCAACCAATCCATGAACCCCACCACATCGACGTTGCACCGGTCTCCCCCCCCTTCACCATGAGCGGGCCAAGTGCAGGGTCAGACAAGCAAATACCATCTTGCTCAGGCCATCTGTATCCAGAAAGGGGGACGGAGGCACAGAGAAGTGTCTGTGGACAGGCACAGAGGGAGTCATTGGGTTGTTCGTGCAGCTTAACGCATTAATGGACAACCCGAACACTACTCTGAGATTTCTCATAACGTAAGGGGCCTGATCCGGCCGATCCTAGACTGGATTCAAGAGGCCTACACTAAGCAGTTAATGGAGATTGAGTACTTAAAGGGACATCTGGAGGAACGGAGGAGTGAAAAGACTGTCCAGCAGCCAAGACTGCGAACCTATGCAGATGTAGTTAGTGAGAAGACCAAGGCAAGTGATCTGAACCAACCTCGGGCAAAGCACACTCTCCTAATCTATCTCAAAGATCCGGAGATTTCTCCCAGCGAGGTCATGCAGGAGTTCCAGAAAGATGTGGACCCAGGCATCCTCTGAATTGGAGTACGCAGAGTCAAAAAAGTGAACAAGGGTATCCTCATCAAATGAAGTGATGCAGAAACTTAAAAAGACATACGAGGAGCGGGAGGACCTGGTCAAAGTGTACCAGGTTAAAAAACCCCTAAAGAGACTGCCCAGACTGATGATAGTGTACGACACTAATGCGAACACTGAGGTGGAATGGGTGCAGGATGACTTTCCTCACCAGAATCTGCTGAGGAAATTTGAGATGTGCAGGGTTCTCTTCCATCAAGAGAAAGGAGAAATCAGTCCACTGGGGTGATTGAACTGGCCCAGTGAACTTTCGATCCCTGCTCAAAAAGGGCAAGGTCAACCTTGCTTGGAGAGTTCTCTCCTGCAAAGAATTCTTAAGGGAAACTTGTTGCTTCAAGTGCAATGAGTTTGGACACCATAAAGTCCGGTGTCCCACAGCTTTTGAGACTTGTGCTCGCTGTGGGCAGGCTGGGCACAAGCACAGGGGATGTCCAATAATGCACGGTGCCCCAGCTGTCACAGTGCTAACAAGAAGTACTGCTTGAAGCTGAACACTGGACACTCTAGCCTGGACTCTGCTTGTCCGAATCTCAGGCGAGAAGTAGAGCTTCCTAAGGAATAGAGTCAATTACGGTTAACAGCCATCAACTGATGAATGACAGTGAGACTGCGTTCCCAAACAAATGTAATAACACAGATTGCGTGTTCTCTGTGTCAGCGATCTATTTTCCTAAAAATGTGTCATTATACCAATGTGTGTGTCAATTTTGTCTTTATTGTTTTGTATCTGACTAATGGATTAAAGGCCGAAGTGCCCTAAAAAAGATTGTTTGCGACAAACCCCCAGGAGGCTCTCAATAGCTTTCACAGTGTTGTGGTGCAATTCCTGGTTCTCACCACCCATACGTGGGTCCGAATCTTCAGCTCCTTGAACGGGAGTATTATCGTAACGTTTACAGAAGTAAATGTGAATTGAGAGATCTGTCTATCCCTGCAGAGTTTGCAATTGAATGGAGCAGGCAGATGTCTCGTCATGGCTTATAGTTTGCTACCTTAGTATGTAATGTCCATTAAATTGTTCGTATACCATACAGCACACATACACGGTAACCATCTCAGAATGTTTTAATTAACATTGATTTGCATAATTGCCCAACTCTGTACTAAAATTTTTATTAGTGATCTTATGTCACTGATTCCATATAATTTTTTCTGTGTTAAAACATGTTTATATATGTATATGTATTTTAATTTATTTAAACATGATTCTGGTTTTTAAAATAACAATTTTGAAAAACTATAATATATTTACAAAGTGATGTTCCAGTTTTTTTTTTTTTTTTAAGGGAGTTACGTCTTGTAGAGTCTCTTGATGGAATTTGTGACAATCTACTTAACTACAATATTCACAAAGAAAGGAAAGACAGTACTCGGTTTGCCAAAGGAATGAGTACTACTTTCAAAGTTCTGCATGATTTAGTGTAGGTATAGAAAAAATTTTTTCTAGTATTTGAATGTTATGCATTTGGTGTTGCAGTAGATCTAACAACACTTTTGTAGTATGTAAAAACTCGAGCCTTTTTTCATTAAGAGAAGAAAGTCTGAATATGTGACACCTTTATGAAGCCTTTTTTTTTTTTTTTTAAGATCTTACAGAAGGTATAAAAGAAAATCGTAAGTGAATGTTAATATTTAGACCTGGTATTGATGTTGTAATGCTGATCTTTTGGATTAATTTTCCTGGCTAATGAAATTACTGATAAATTTTGTTGATTTTAGAAATAGCTTTTCTGAAGATATTGTGACTCAAGGATATTGAAACGGCCATAATTATAGAAACCAATGGAAAGTGAATTTGCCAGAAGAATATGTTCTTCACTAATATATGAAAGGCATACTTAGCTTCATATTCGTGGAATTTAGTGTAGCATGCTTGAACATAAATTAGAAAATGTGGGTTATCTAATTTTCAAGTTTTCTGAAGGATGGCCACATAGAAACCAGTAAAAAGCATGGCATTTGTGTGTTGGAAGTTATATGCAGGTGCATATATGTTGGTTTAAGTGGAAAGGAATCACAAAATATTCTAGTTTGAACTAACATTTTGTAATTCTAATAAAATAGTCTAGAGTTCTAAAAATTGGTGAACTCTTCTCCTTTTAAATGGTATGGAGCAGATAAGCCTTCACTCCTTTTTAGTGATATGGTGCAGATAAACTATCAAAATCAAATCAGATATAGCTAAAACATCTGTTAAAAGTTTGCATGATGGAACCAGATGCTATGAATAAAACTTATATAATTATTGCCTGTATTAAGAAACATCAATGATGAAGAGAACTGATTAAATATATTTACTGATGGTAGTTCAGACTGAATGACACAAGGTTTGTTCCATTGCATTAACAAACTGCAAATGATGTATAGATATAGTTATACACAGATTGTTCAGAAAACGTATAGTGCAAACTTTTGGTGCAGCATCTGTTATGGCAATGCATGTGTCTATCTTCAGCTCGTAGCAGAAAATTGATTTTAGGGATCATATGTCACTGCAATATCTTATTACTATATCCTTTACAGTGGAATGTGAAGAAAACCACACCTTGCCATTTTTGGATTTTAGCTTAATACCCAACCCTGATACCCATCAACTTAGCTTTACAGTTTATTGTAAGCCAACCTCTTCACCTACGATGATACCTAAGGATTCTTTTCACCCAAATAACTATAGTATAAGCTAGCCTCAATCTCGTTTATGGTTAGATGAGCAATAACTTATTTCTCAAATGATGATCTAAGATGTTCTGAACTTTTAAAGATCAAAGAACTGGCCTCCTTGTTTGTTTTCCATAATACTACTGTAGACAAACTCTACAATAAAATCCTGTTTTTACGGGAATGCTCATTAATTCATGATACACCACAAAGGAGATTTGTTGGTTCACTTGACTACCACCCAAGTTTAACTCCGGTGTTAAAGAACCTGTGCAGATGTCATAACATTGACTTTGGTTCAAAGGCTTTTAATCTCTTACATCTGATTAGGAGTGATCGTGATAAGGTGCATGAGGAAAGCATGCATGGAATTTATTTCATTCCTCTATTTCCCCATGACCCATTGCAAACCAAAAAATTATACATCGGTTCCACTAGGAGGACATTAAAGACTAGAATAAGTGAACACAAGTATGATCTCAAAAATGGTAAGTTAAATACTGCTTTAGCCCGTTGTGTTCAGGAAGGACAATATTACCCACAATGGAAGGAAGTAGCTATTCTGCAAAGAACATTTAATTATTATTCCTTACTCTTATGTGAAAATTTACATATTATAACTAATACTCCCTTTTGCTGTAATGATAATTTGCCTAATTATGTATCACAAATTTGGAGGTCACTGATCCCTCTAGGACAAAACTCAGCTATTGATGTTATGAATAATTAATACAGACATTTGACGTGGACCAGGAACATCAAACAAAGGTCCAGACTCGCACACACTTACTGCCAAGCCAATTTGGCAGGTTGCTTCTTGGAGCCCGGAACAATGCTGGGGATTCACCAAAGATGGTAAGCAGCAACTGAAGAAATAATTAGAAGGCGAATGAATAATTAATACAGACATTTGACGTGGACCAGGAACATCAAACAAAGGTCCAGACTCGCACACACTTACTGCCAAGCCAATTTGGCAGGTTGCTTCTTGGAGCCCGGAACAATGCTGGGGATTCACCAAAGATGGTAAGCAGCAACTGAAGAAATAATTAGAAGGCGAATGAATAATTAATACAGACATTTGACGTGGACCAGGAACATCAAACAAAGGAGAATCCCCAGCATTGTTCCGGGCTCCAAGAAGCAACCTGCCAAATTGGCTTGGCAGTTCGTGTGTGTGAGTCTGGAGGAATTTGAGGCCGCTGTGGTGTAGTGGAAGCATATCCGGCGCGTAACTGGAAGACCCAGGGTTCGATTCCCGGTGGCGGCCAATGAAAATTTTTCCGTGACTCACTTATAAACGTGGAAAGAGTGAAGACCTTTGTTTGATAATGTTATGAATGTTTGACTCTCTATGTAAATTATTTTACGCAATTGTATTGGTCACATGTTACATACTTACTCTATTTAATGCTGGTCTCCGTTCCACTCTTTTGTCAGACATCTGATGATGACACCAAAGTGGTGGTCGAAAGATCTTGTGTGGTCATTTTATTCATTTCTTTTAATTGTAAATAAATGGTTTTAAATTTATCCATTGCTGACCGCTTGTCTTCATATTTCGTGCAACGATGGCTTGCTCCTCATTTATTTTTAAAGTATAAAGTGCACGAATATGTCTCAAGTCACAGAAAAAGTATTTAATAGAAACTTTCATTAACTGCCATAGTCATTGCATGAATTTGGTTTTCTAAAATCTTGCAACTTAGATAAGGGACTCCAATCCATTTTAAATTACACTAAGCAGAGTACCTGATTGTTTTTCCTCATTCTGTTGTCTGAACTGCTTTGAAAACTTGAGGAAGAGAAAACTTTGAAAAGTGTCACTAAGATGGAACCTTTTGTCAACATTTATCAGTGCTGTTAAATTTTACAGAGATCACCTTAATATTTTTATCATCAGTCGAAGATGAATCTGGCGACTAGACAAGTGAAGAGCTGAGTGTTGCCTCAAGAGTTTTTCTAAGTTTGGCATTAAACATTTTATCATTATTTTTCACAAAATATTTACATTTTCTGGCATTTTGTTTGGCATGTTGCAAAATAAATGCATTGATATTTCCTACTGTTCCAATAAAGGTAATATGTTTTATCGCAGTAAAAAATTATGGGAATGAAGTTTTGATCAAATGTGGACAGAAGATAGAAGTTATGGTAAAGATGAACCAAGATGAAAAGGGCATGGTAATGGCACTAATAATTCCAAATGCCTATGTATTTTTTATGAGATTGTGGACACTAATAGTTCAAATAAAACTCAGTTTTAAGTCTCAAAAATATCTTAAATTCGTGCCTTTATTGGATTTGAACTATCTTGGTGGTTCTATGAAAGCTTTCCTGAGTATTATAGAACCTTATATTTCAAATTTTGCAGTTCGTCTGAAAAATGAACTGAAGATGGTTTATTTTCTTGATGAATACAGGAGACTTACTTGTTACATAAAGTAAGATATATTGTTACTTATTGCATAAACTAGAATAAGTTGGATTTCGTGTTTAGTGAAGTATACAAACTGGTAGAACTAATGTTAACCAACATTTCCATCAACAATTGAAATTTCCAAAAGGATTTCTCTGTGTTACAAAGGATCAAAACTTATCTCAAAATCAGAAAATGAAGAATCCACTTATTTTAAAATTGGTTATTCTATCTGTGGGGAAAATAATTGTTTTGAATATGAAAAAGTATTCAGAAGGCACTAAAGAAGAATGAAGTTCATTTAAAAATAAAGTTTTCAGAGATAGTTTAAAATTGTACACATGGTTTTCTTTTATGTGATGTTAGCATTGTGTGTGTGTCAAAAATATTATTTCTCTTAATTACTCAAAAACTTTGCTACTGAAGTTAAAACAAGAAAGATGGCATTGAGTCCGCGGCTCGTCCAATCTATTGGTAAGGAAGTTGTTCATCGAGGCAATCTCGCACGTCACCTAACCAGTGTGGTGGTGCACCATCTAATTGGAGAATTAAGTTGTTACTGTCGTCCTGCAACTGTGGCATCAACCAAAGACTTAACATATCCAGAAAAGAGCCTCCCGTAACAGTTTTCTTGTGAAAAAAGAAGGGGCCGTTCACTTTCTTTTTGGACACAGCACAGAACACATTTACCTTAGTGGAATCTTGCACATGTTGCACTGTAAATCTGGTATTCTCCGTTCCCCAAAAGCGAACATTATGCTTGTTTACCTGACCACTCACGTGAAATGTAGCTTCATCGGTGAAAACTAGGTGATTGGCGAAATCGTCATTTTCAAAACGGAGCTGCATTTCAGCACAAAATTCAAAGCGCCTTGTCTTGTCAAGGTCGGTGAGATTTTGCAACATCTGCACTTTGTATGGAATCATTTTCAGCTTCTTTCTCAAAATTATCCAGACAGTGGGCTGTGAAATCTGCACTTCACAACTCACCCTCCGCGTTGGTTTTCCCGGCTTCGTTGAATAGCAGTGCAAACACTATCAACGACTTCTTCTGATACACGCGGTCATCCAGGACTTTTAAATTTACACAAACAGCCCGTAGTTTCAAAATTTTTATGCCAATCATAGATAGATTTTCTGGTTGGAGGTTCTTTTCCAAATCGTGATCGAAAATGCCGTTGCACAACAGTTACAAATTCCGTTTTGCTCAAGAACACAAAATGCCTTCTCCACTGCAGATGCTGCCATTTTGACTGACTAGTCACGTGACGCGAGCTATCGCCTACAACATTTCCCTCAGTAGCGGGACACAAACTTTATGAGTACATCTACCTAACGGTTCGCAGTTGTGGTCCGTGTCTTCAACTGTTACTGTTTTACAGCATCTGAAAACTGTATACTTCTTTATGAATCAGGGTGTATAGGTGGGTTTTGTCTATAAAACTTGTGTATGAAAAGTTCTTTCTATAAAGAGAAAGTTCTTTTATAAAGAACTTTTCAAATACAGCTTCTAAATGCAAGGGCAGGGCTGTAGCTAGGAATAAATTCTATAGGAAGCTACTAGTAATGTTAGGGGAAGGAGGCTAGAAACGTTTTTTTTTTTTTGTTATTTTGATAAATTAATATATATTGCAAGAATACCTCTTTTTGTGCTTTTAATGGCACCAAATCTGGATATATATATATATATATATACATACCCTCATGATGTTTTCTTTTTTTTTTCTTTTTTTTTTTTTTTTTAGAGTGAAATTACTTAAACCTGTTTTACCGATGAAGACAAAATTTCATGTTTCCAAGCTTGGTTTAAAAAAATAAATAGCTGATTTGGTTGAAATTCGACATAAGCACCCTTTATTTAAAGCAACACAGTTGTTTGTTTCCTTTAGACTAGACCTTTTTTTAAAAAAAAACAATTTGGACAAAATGTACACTATCTACCAACAAGTAATTGGAGACACTCCTGCAATCAACGATATCTGCTGTCCTGATACACGTCACGGCCGCCACCGTTAAATATCGTGTGGGGAACAACAACGCAACCAGTCACATGCAAGATGCCACGCAGTTCAGAGCTCTCTGATTATGAGAAAGGTGTAATCGTCGGGTATCACAGAAATGGCCGATCCATACGTGACATATCCAGCGAGTTGAAGTACCCAAAATCGACAGTGGCCTACGTTATTGGCAAGTGGAATATGAGAGGTGACTGTCGGGATGTGTCCCGACCCAGCAGACCCACAAAACTGGGAGTTAGAGCCCGACGGGTGCTGGCCAGAGAAACTCGGAAGAACCGCACCAAATCGATGGGCCACATCCGCGAAGAGTTTCAACAGGCATCCGGGAGTGTTCTTTCGATGAATACCATCCGTAAGGAAGCCCATCTGCTCGGTTTTCATGGACGTGCTGCCGCCCACAAGCCTTTGATCACCAAGTCCAATAGCGCTGCTTGGCTAAAGTGGTACAAAGAACGTCGACATTGGACCGTTGAACAGTAGAAACAGGTTCTCTGGAGCGAGGAATCAAGGTTCACCCTCTACCGTTTGGATGGCAGGGTCTGGGTTTGCCGTCTGCTTGGAGAACGCCTCCTGCCGGAATATATTGTGCCAACTGTGAAGTTCGGCGGTGGTGGAATTATGCTATGGGGGTGTTTCTCCTGGTATGGCATGGGACCCTTGGTCGCAATTCCTGGTAGACTCAACGCTAAGACCTACTGCACCATTTTGGATGACCATGCGCTTCCTACGTTGTGGCAGTTTTACGAGGTGGACCCATGTTACTTTCAGGAGGACAATGCCACCTGTCATGTTGCGAGGTCCACCATGGCTATCGAGCAACTCTGGGACGAGTTGGAGCGTCGACTTAAGGGGTGCCCCCACCGTCCGAAATTAGTGAAGGAACTGACCTTTCTTCTCCAAGCTGAGTGGAAGAAAATACCACTAGCCGTTGTACAACGTCTGGTTGAGAGTATGCCTCGGAGGGTCGCAGCTTTAATCGCCGCTCGTGGAGGCTCCACCAACTATTGAAGCTGAATAAACTTCTGTTTTCCTTTGCTATCACAGGTGTCCAATTACTTGTTGGTAGATAGTGTATTTTAGCAATCAGATATGCTTGAATTGCCAGTTTTATTGTTCAATATGTACCATTGTTGCATCAGAAAACTTGAAAATTACATAGTCCTGGAATGGGAATCGAACCCTAATCTCCTGGTTTCAGTTTGAGCATGCTGTAATTTGGGAAGGAAACTCACTTATGACCACCCAAACCTAGAATTGTGGCAGCAGTCAGCTTGACTGCTATAAAGATTTTATGTAAAATGTGATAATTACTGGGGATTTGAGATTAGTCAAGATCTTTCAGTGTCATACAACATCTGACTGTCTTATAAAAACCATCTTCACAATGCTGTCGTTACACGATTTAAAAAAAAAAGGGGGGAGGTCTCAGTTGCAGTTAAAAAAGGAACTTTATTTGAGAATACTCCAAATACGTGGCGACAAGTAAATAAATAAATAAATCGCTCTTAACCATGTTCTAGAAACATACAGCAACCAAAAAATTGTTTTTCAGCCGCCGCTGTGGAATTGAACCAACAGAACTCTCGATATCTAGCCGAGTGCATTACGTAACGCACTCGGCTAGATAGAGTGCGTTACGTAACACACTCGGCTAGATATCGAGAGTTCTGTTGGTTCAATTCCACAGCGGCGGCTGAAAAACAATTTTTCGGTTGCTGTATGTTTCTAGAACGTGGTTAAGAGCGATGTATTTATTTAGGAACTTTATTTACATCTAAAACCATCACAGGAAACATGCTAGTACTTTCGGACCCACACTGGGTCCATCATCAGGCAACAAATTAGGCCAAACTCCTGTTTATAAGGAGATGGTCCGTCACCAAAGTCACTGGTTGGATGACGTAGTTCCAGTTAACGCAAGCGCACTTCAGCATGATATACACATACACAAATGAAAATCACTACAGGTTAATATAATGGTATAAGTTATGAATTGTGATAAAATGTACAATGATTAAAAATGAAATGTCTCCATGACGGCAGTAATATACATGGTGAGCCATCGTTACAGCATTGGTTGGAGAACAAGTTAATAAAAATTCTCTCCATAAAAAGTAAATTAGTTTTGTTGGATGCTGTTGCTAAATATTTAACATTGCTCCAATCTGCTATATGGCAGCCCTGATTAACCAGTCTAGATAATGCTGTAGCGCATGAGCCTTTCCTTACATTGTAGGCATGTTCAGAAATCCTAGTCGAAATATTTCAAAGGGTGGATCCTATATATCTGGAATCGTGCACATTAGGGAGAGTAGCCTTTAGAGGTATAGAGTACACTCCGTGTCTATGTAAAGGGTTGACTTTGTCACGATCTCTTTTGACCAAAGAAAGTAATTTTTGAGTCTGAATTCCAATATCCATATTTTGCTTGGCACACCCTTTTTCAGGATCTGCACAACATCGGGGATGTAATCAATGGAACCTACATAGGTATTAGCTTCACCACTTCTTTGTAACATAGAGAGTTTAGAATGTTGGCATTTATGAAGTTGTTTTAACACGTAATGGTGAGGATAGCCAAACTGGTTAGCCAAATAAAAAATATATTGAATTTCACGAGTTCTTAGGGTGGTAGAAGATGAGTGAGTATAAGCTCGGTTAAACAGGAATGCAAAAGCGGCATTCTTGTGTTGTGGAGGACTGAATAAAGAAAAAGGTATCAAAAATGGGGGGGGGGGCTGAAGGTTTACGAAAAACTTGAAAAGAGAACAATCGAGTGGAGGGAAACCGGGTTAATAACAGATCCAAGAAAGGTAAAGCACCCCAATCCTCCAATTCAACAGTAAAATTGATGGTTGGAAAGGGGGCAGGTAAAAGGGGCGAACACATGTAAATCATCAACAGAGTGTGGCCATGCCACCAAAATGTCCTCAACATATCTCATATAAAATAAAGGTTTAAGAGGGCACCGTTGAAGGACATTATTCTCAAGGTGCTGTAAAACTATCTCGGCTAATAGTGGTGAGAGGGGGAACCCATGGGAGTACTGGCAGTCTGACGAAACATAGTGTTATTGAATCGAAAAAATGTTCACCGAGCAACTAATTTTAAAGCTTCAATGATCGCCATACTCTCAGTAGGGGGTTACACCTAAAGTCGAGAGCAAATCTTCAATACTAGAATGGGCAGAATCAAGAGGGATACTAGGAAAAAGTGATACCACATCCAACGATGCTAGGATGAAAGGAAAAGAGAATGCTGTAGCGCATGACTATCTTTTCTGAGCGATGGTTAGTTATGCAGAGTTAAAGTTAAAACATGCAGTTCTAGGATTAAGTGGATGAAATTTTTTTTTGAGAAACTCCAAAGAAAAATCACTCCATTAAGACCAAAGACAGCACACTGATTAGTTTTTGTACGATGAATAGTTAATTAACTGTTAAATTAAAATCATATTAACTTGAACTATGGAATTTAGTTTATTTCAGAAAAATGTGTTTTTGAACTGATACAGGTGTCTGGAAATATAAGACATGCCTAATAATGATCTGTTTTGCATCATATTTCTGTTGTGTCTAAACTTTTGAGACATGTGGATTCTACTCTTTTCACACCATAACTATGTATGTATAATTATATCCATCACATCTATTGCTTCCTAATTGTGTAGTGCAGTACATGTCCTTGTAAAAACATAATCACATTTATTCTTGTTTTGAAACTCTAAATGAACAGTTATTGGGGATTCTGTATCCAGGTACCACCGAGTTGTACTGATGATGTATAATGAGCAAGTTTGTTGTGTACCCATCTGCAGTGGAGCTATAATTTGTTTTGATGAGATCATCTAACTGTTATGCTCCTTTAAAAGAATGGTAAATTGACTGAAACACTGTGTTGTAGCTTATGTCATACACTTATGCAAACCCTGCATCAGGTTCTCATATGCTTTGAGTAGTTTATTCAACTTTAATGTTCACATGAGTTTTTGCATTTGATAGTGTTGTGTTCATACTTTACTTTTTAGCACACTGAAGCTAAAAAGTAAAAGAGGTATAGTGCAACACAAGTTTGAAAGTTTGTTTTTATTTTTTGTCTTCATTTAATAGGAAGCTAGCTAGCTTTCTACTGTAATGCCTAAATACACTGCTGGACAATTGCTAAGGACGGATCATAAACGGCTATATAGCTCATAAAAAAGTAAGTGTGGTAGGATTCCAAGTGAAATAAAATAATGTCAAAATGCCAGGACATTACAAGAAAGACAATTTATTGTGCTCTGAAATCCAGAAGGCTTTGGAACGTGTTCAAGGGACAAACAGGCCATTTTGTGCAAAACACGTAAATGTGAAAAAAATGCAATTACCGTCCGCAGGCGTTCCGGCGTAAGATGTCAATACGAGATATGGCCACCATGGAGGGCGATGCAAGATTCCACACGTCATGTCATGCTTTGCACAACATTATCAAGCAGCTGTTGAGGTAATTTATCCCATTCCTCTGTCAGTGCATGGATGAGGGTGTCCTTGTTTATTGGAGGGCATTGGCGACCAGCAAGACTCCTCCCCAAAGCATACCACACATTTTCAATGGGATTCAGATCTGGAGAACGTGCTGGCCATACGAGGCGTTGAATATCCTCGCTCTCAAGACACTCCTGGACAGCGACTGTTCGATGGCATGTTGCGTTGTTGTCCATGAAAATGAATCTATCACCGACAGCACCACGGAACATGCGAACATGAGGTAGCAGAACATCATTAATGTACCGTTGGCCAGTCATAGTCCCAGTTGGAAGCACATAGAGGGACGTACGGCCATTGATCATGATGCCAGCCCATACCATGACACTACATGTCGGATATTGGTCCCTTTCCTGTATGTTTGCTGGACAATATGCAGTACCACTATCACGCCAGATCAGTTGTCGTCGACAATCAGACGATAGACTGTATCTACTCTCATCTGAGAAGAGGACAGCAGACCAGTCGTTATCAGTCCAATTGCGATGTTGATGGCACCATTGCAAATGGGCGGTACGGTGACGTCTAGACAATGGGATGCACGCAACAGGACGGCGGGCGTATAGTCCTCCTTTTTCATGCAAATGTCTGGCGACAGTTTTTCAGGAGATCCGATTGCCAGTAGCAGCCATAAACTGATTTGCTACCTCACTAGCTGTGCTGCGCCGGTGTCTTTTTGTTGATAGCACTATGTACCGATCTTCTGCAGGTGTCGTACTGCGAACACAACCTCCCCCGTGACGTTTGCTACACTCTCCATTTGTTTGAAATGATTTCCAAAGCTGTGAAACAACACTGTGGCTGACGTCGAACTCCCTGGCAACATCTGTTCCTTTTCGCCCTTTTTCAATCTTGCCAATAATATGGCCACGCGTTAAACCATCTAGGTGATGTGGGGAAGACATACTGAAAATTGCAAGTTCGTCAATTGATTCTTTCCCTTTCAACTTTGCGTTTGAACAAAAACGATCAATACGCGTCAGATCCTTTATATATCTTATCAGCGCTATGACGTCACGAACAAGTTCGACAATCCAAAATTTGCATACGCACAACACGTCTTACTGTCTCCCGCACTTATGCTAATTTCCACATTTTCCTGCCTTCCATTTTATGGTTGCTATCATTGCTATTGTCATCCGTCCTTAGCAATTGTCCAGCAGTGTAGATTTATACTGAAACAAACTTCTCTCATTTTGACATTGTTATCACCGATACCAGAATGATAAAAAGTTTACCTCCATAATCCATGCACTACATGAAAAATCAGAATGTTGGCTTTCTAATTGGATGTGTTAATGAAGTTATGTAACAATAAATTTGCAATTCCAATTCTTTTCTAGAGATAAAGGTGTGAAAGTTGATCTTGGTATACCATTTGAACTGTGGGATAAACCTTCAGCAGAAGTTACAAATTTAAAATCACAGGTAAAACATGCAGATTTCTTTCTATTTTTTGTTTTTATATTTTGAAATATTGTCACAGTTAGACATGTTTGCCAAACCTTTAGTAGTAATTTATATTCTTTTTCAAAAATGTTTTAAATGAAAAAATGCCAAGATCTGAATAATTTAAGAGAAGTTAAACCACAAATTGAAGTGTACGTGGAATTTAACTTTTGATTATTAATTCTGATTTGAAACACCTGGATGACAAAACTGGTTTTCAGCTATTACTTAACATCTTACAATGTTATGTAATCACCATCGGTATATACACCGATGAGCCATTACATTGTGACCACCTCCAGCCCAGAGAAATGAGCTTGCCTGGAGACCAAACGGTGGTGCAGGTGAAGTTCACAGAGCAGTATATATACAATCCGAGAACCGGCTTTCAGTTAGTAGAGTGTTCGAAGTCAGAATAGGAAAAGCTGCTGATTTATCAGAGTTTGATAAAAGACAAACTGTGATGGCATGGCGCCTTGGAACTACAATCACCGAAATGGCATGGCTTGTGGGTTGTTTGCATGCCGCTGTAGTGAGTATGTATCAAAAGTGGTGCACAGATGGCCAAACGACGAAACATCGTCCAGCCATGTGTCGTCCGCAGCTCATTGATGCCAGAGGGGAATGGAGGCTGTCGCACATTGTTCACAGTGACCGCAGGGCCACAATGTGACAAATCACCCACAACTACAACAGTGGTGATCAGGACAATGTGTCACAGCAAACAGTTCATCACAGCATTCTGCACATGTGCCTGCATAGCCAAAGACACAGCCGGATCGTGCTCACTGCATGTCATCGCCAACAGCACATGAAATGAGCCCAAGATCATCGAGATTGGACTGTGGATGATTGTTGGAAAGTGCTATCATCTGACAAATCAAGATTCCTGATGCATCATGTAGATGACCGAGTGCGGAGATGTCGATTACCAATGGAGGCTATGGCACCTGGATGCACTGTTGGGCAGAAACAGGTTGGCGGTGGCGGTGTTATGCTGTAGGCGAGGTTTTCTTGGGGCACTTTAGGGCCCATTATCCCAATAACATAATCCCTGACAGCTGTCAGGTATCTGAACATCATTGGGGACCAATTTCACCCATTCATGCAACTGTGTTCCCTGCTGGTGATGGCCATTACCAACAAGGTAATGTGCCATGCCACACTGCCAGAATCGTCAAGGAGTGGTTCAAGGAACATGCTGGTGACTTTCTGATAATGTTCTGGCCTCCAAATTCACCTGACATGAGACTTGGAAAAGCGGGTTCCTGCTAAATCACCACCAAACCAAATTGTACAGGAACTGGAGAACCTGCTGTTGACATTATAGTACCAGAGACTCCAGGATACCTATCACTACCTCATTTAATCGATGCTTTTGGGTCCTACAACTAAACGGGGTCCTACAACTTATTAGGTAGGTGGTCATAAAGTAATGGCTCATCAGTGTGTAAGTACCTGGCTGAAAATAATGCAGATAATAAATGTCTGCTAGGCACTCTGTTGACATCATCTTGTACCCAAATAGTATTTTCATCTAGTGAAACAAGTCATCATTGCTACCTGTAAAACTTACTATCTGAAAATGATGAGGTGTCTGATATGTGGGTTAAACAGAAAAGTGAAGCAAACAATCAGTATTTGTGAAAGAAAGAAATTGACAAGGCAGCTATGAAAAATATAGCAGCAGTGTAGAGTAAAATTACTTAAAAAATGACAAATGTTTGTAAAAAAAATTATTTCAAAATATGGTAATTTTTATGGTTAAAAGTAAACTGGGAAGCATTAAGTACAACTGAAAATCTTTAGCTACACTCTTTGATAGCTGCCCTGTTGGTACAATGGTGTAAGCGCTGGTTTCTGACCGTTTGTCCAAGGTAGGTCTGGATTCGAATTTTGGATGAGGCATGGGTGTTGCATTTGTCTTATGGCACTGGCTCTCTTCCTTCCCTGAAACCAGTAGCCCTAAATTAAGGATAGACGACTGCTTATAGCCCTTATAATTCCTCATAGTGGTCGTTAAACTGCAAAACTAAAGAAAGAGACTCTGACAATGAAATTGCACCACCCAAAAGAAGTGGTCTGATTTTTATGAACATAAGGTGAGTGGGCACAACAGTGGTTTATGCAGATAATTTCCTTTGCAGACAAACCAGGCAGGAAAGGTTACATTACAAGGCAAGATGTGTAATTGCCCCAAATAAATGTTGCATGACTTTGTAACCCAAAGAACTCTAAGAGGTCTCACAGAATGAAACTTGTAGAAACTTATTAATAACGAGGAATTGTACACCATATAGACGTGGAGAAAAAAATATTCTTTTTTCTACAAGAAAATAGTGAAACTATTTTCTTGTATTAATAGAAACTGTTATGTACAGAATACTAAGATAATGGTGTATTCATATTCTACCATATTGTCAGCTCATGGTATTTAAAAAATGAACAGATCATTGAACAGATTTGTCAAGTTAGCATATAGTAGAACAAGTCATCCACAAATATACAGCAGTTATTCAGTGGTGGAAATCAGAGGCGGTTCATCATTATAGGGGCCAGAGGGGTCGGGCTCCACCAAAAAATTTCTATATATATATATATATATATATATTTTTTTTTTTGCCCTGATTCTTATTCTCACTCTTAACTGAATGGTGATAAACCTTCCCCTTCAAAAACCATTTCCCAAGGGGGGAAAAGTTCCCTTCAAAAATGAAAAACTATTCCCTGAGGAAAGAGATCACATTCAGAGTGTGAGGTTATTGGGACCAGCTCCAACAGGCCCCAGTAATATCCCCATGCAAGCAAGAGGAGACAATATTTTCCTCCCCGTCTCATTCAGTATGATGACCTACATACAACACTGCCTTAACCGCGTGTGCAAAAAAAAGCTGTGGGGCAGGTCTATCTGGCCCCGCACTAATTTGATTGGCTGGGAGAGTGTCCATTTCCTTACTGCTGTGGGCTCAAGGGTGGTGGGGAGGTTTCAAATGTTTTTTTTTTTTTTTTTTTGGTTGGAGGTTTAACGACCGCCGTGAGCAACTCAATGGGCTATAAGCAGTCGCCCGTCCCTAATTTAGGGTCACTGGTTCCAGGGAAGGGAGAGAGCCAGTGCCGTAAGACAAACACAACATCCATGCCTGACCGGGATTCGAACCCGGACCCCTTACGGACGAATGATCAGAGGCTAACGCCTTAGACCACTGTGCCACCGGGGCGGCGTTTCAAATGTTGCAGCAAAGTTCAGTTAGTTGTTTTTTCCGTGTGTATCTTGGTGATGCGTTGTTCCTTTGTGTCGTGACTTTTTTGCTTGTCGTGTACAATGAATAGAGTGGATGTTTTGCTAAAATCTCTGTTCTGTGCTTTAAATCTGGAAGAAAAGCTTCACTTAAAAAAACTCGGTGCTTATCAACCCAAGAATTTCCAGGTAAGCCAGAAAGAAGGAACAAAACTTCGAACATTTTCTGTTTAGTGGTTTGAAAAAAAGGCTTGGCTAACTGCTAGCGATGAAAAAAAATCGTTATTTTGTTTTTATTCTTTGCTATTTGGTGGAGAACCACTGTGAACCAAAATTGGCTGCAAAGATATGAAACTTTTGTCCGAAATGTATTAAAAAACATGAATGCAGTACAGTGCATATTGATAGTGCTTTAAAATTCAAAACTTTTGGTAATGTCAATATTATGTCACAATTAGATGACGGTTATCGCTCTGCGGTTAGAAAGCACAATGAACTAGTTGATAAAAATAGACACGTTCTAACATGCATTATAGACTGCATAAAATTTTGTGGTGTACACGAACTGCCTTTATGTGGACATGATGAAACACAGTCTTCATATAACAAAGGAGTGTTTCTGGATATGATCTCATATATAGCTAATTTGGACAGTGTCTTACAAGACCATCTGGACGAATCTAAAGTTGCAAAAAATACATCAAAAATAACTAAAAATGAAATTTTGGATTGCATGTATAAGGTATACCTGGATGAAGTTAAAAGCGAAATTGAAAAGGCCAATTACACATCTGTGCAAGCGGACGAAACAACCGACATATCCTGCTGTTCGCAATTTGTTATCATATTGCGATATATGATTAACAGCCATGTCGTGGAAAGATTTTTATCGTTTGTTGAAATCGAAAACGGAACAGCAGACGGTCTTGCATCTGTACTCAAAAATGAGTTGGAAAAGTTTGGTTTGCAAAACAAACTTGCTGCTCAGACACATGATGGGGCAGCTGTCATGAACGGATTTCATGGCGGTGTGCAAATACGCATGAAAGAGCATTTTCCGCATGCTCAGTATGTGCACTGTTATGCTCATCAGTTGAATTTAGTATTAAAGAAGGTGTGCTCAACAATCAAAAGGGTAAGAATATTTTTGCAAATATCAGTGGAATCGGCTCCTTTTTCACAGTATCACCTAAACGTAGTGGTTTATTGCGAGATATTTATCAAAAACGAGTACCTACAGTTTCAGAAACAAGATGGAATTTTCAATCCAGGACCATAAATTGTGTTTCAGGAAACAAAAGTGAACTCTTGGAGTGCTTTGACAGAATTATAAACGAAAGTGGTTTGGATGACAAGAGTATATGTGAATCAACTGGATTTGTGAATTTGTTACGAAATGAGGAATTCCTTTTCTTATTGTCTTTCTTTTCCCACATATTCCAACATGTTGATATTTTGTACAATATACTACAGTCCAGAAAATCAACCAGTTTTGATTGTAATCAAGCTCTAAAGAAGTTTGAATCAGCTGTAAATTATGTTCGGGAAAGTACAAAACACAATGATCAAAATGGAAGTGATGAATGTCAACCTTTGCGAAAAAGAGCTAAAGTTGACTGCAGTATGGTAGAAAATGATGCAAAAGAAGCATGCGACATCATCATCAATCAAATAAGAGACAGGTTTGAAAAATCTGCCTTATTTCACTCATTCACTGTTGTAGATCCAGAGGAGTTCAAGAATCATAAGCAGCATTTTCCGTCACACCACGCAAATTTATTAGCAACTACATATGTAATGCTGAATAAAGAAAAACTTGAAAATGAATTATCAGTACTTTATGCTAAAGAAACCTTCGATGGCATACCGAACGTAAGTGCGTTAATGTCATTTCTCCATTCTAATGAATTTTTAGATGCATTTTCTGAAGTCTCTAAATTATTAGAAATAGTTTTAGTGACACCAGTAACTACTGCTGAAGCAGAACATTGTTTCAGCACCTTGAATCGCATAAAAACATTTTTAAGAAACACTATGACACAAAAATGGTTAAACACACTTGCTGTTCTCTCTGTACATAAAGATTGTATTCAAGAAATTCCACTTTTAAATCAAAATGTCATAGAAAAATTTGCCACTCTCAAACATAGAAGAGGAGAATATCTGTACAAAAAGTTATGACTCTTCTTCATAATATTTCCATGTATTACATTTTAATACTATGGTACGAAGTGAAAAATTCAATTGATTTTTCTTTCATATTGTTTGAAGTTTACAATGCGCTTTGCAGAACTAATTTCAGTTTTAACTGTAAGTATAATTTGCACATGAGTACATATATGTTTTTAGGCTTCACAAGTTCTTAAAAAAAAGGTTAAACCTTTCAAATAATGCAAATGGTAGTATGGGACGAAATTCATGAAACATTTCCTCTCTGCATATATTTGGAGTTATTATTTTTTCACTATACTTTTTTATCCTGTGATTATTCCACAGTTGAGAAATCTAAAGAAACACAAAGCACAACTAACATATATATAATGCTCATATGTTTTAAGCTAAAATTTTATTTAAGGAATTTTAACATTTTTCTGTTAATAGATATGCATACTATTGTGAGGAAATTTTGTCGTGTGCAATACAATAGTTGACACATTCCTGAACGATTTGAGCATTATTGTGAGTCAAGGGGGTAAACAGAGGCAGAATAAATTAATCTTGGGGTGGGAGGGTCTGAATGGTTGGCCTAATAATGACAGTTTTTTTTTAATTTCATTGTTTGACTTCAGCTACTGGCCCCACCTGTTTCAGTTGCCACGAGCTGCCACTGGTGGAAATAGTGAATGCTAGAGCCACACACTGTTATTAGCAAAGTTCTGCTACATACAAAGGACAGCACCACAGTAAGACCAACTCATTTCATGAAAACTGTCCACTCCACCAATGGTCATGTGAGCCATCATCAACAGAGCAGTTACAACAGCCTTATGCAATCCCATAGCAACATGAACTATTTCTCTATAATTTGCAAAGGTCGGAGGATTGCATACACATCATCTATGGGACCATCCATAAAGTATGTCTGTGATTTTTTACTATTTTTAGACTCCCCTCCCCCAGTGACATTTTGTCTGATTGTTGACACCTCCCCCTCTAAAAAGTACTCCTAATTCCCGCAACTCCCCTTATTTTTGATGACTGCTTTTAGAAGTCTGTTGTGAAACAGAAAGAAAACATGTAATTATTTAAAGGAATCTTCCATATATTTACACGTTTGCTTCAGAAAATATTTATTATTTAGGCATTAATTTCATCCCAAATACATACACATGCATACATATCACTAAGCTGTTCTCTGAGATTCAGAGGTTAGCTCCAAAAAGAAATACAAACTTCCAGATATTTTTACTTATTGTTGTCGTATCAAACTTCGTCATTTACAGCGATCTTGACATACAACTCGTGCTTCACTGATATCCATTACACGCCGTACACAAGATCTTTTATACTTCATACTCATAATCTTTTTCTCATGCAGACACTCCTGAATCTGATCCACCCATGTCTTCCTTGGCCTTCCTCTGCCTTTCCTTCCTGCCACTTGGGTTGAAAATATTTTCTTAGTAAGCATTTCATCACTCATTCTTTCAACATGGCCAAACCACCGAAGCATATTGGTCTCCACCTTGCTAACAACATTTTGCTTTACATCACACAACTGCAATACATCTTCATTCCTCACACAATCAGATCGTGTCTTGCCACAAACCCCATGTAAGTAATGCACTTCTCCAGCACACAAATGACTCCTATGTTTCTTCTGCAGTACCCAGGTTTCACTGCCATACATCAGAGTAGGAACAATTACAGTTTCATACACAGCCATGCGGGACTCTCTAGGGAACCCATCATTCCTGTGAAAACCTCCTAGAGCAGCTATGACTTTCAAAGAAGAATTCACTCGCCTACTGATTTCACCATCCAACTTGTTCTCTCTGTCAAACATGCTTCCTAAATACACAAACTCACTCACCTGGTCAATCACAGTGCCATTTATACTTACATTACATTCAGTGCTACCCATTCCTCTCTCAAACACCATAACTTTGGTTTTTCCCTTATTTATACTCAGTTTGAATTTCATGCAAACTTCGTGCATCCGAGTCAACATACTCTGCAACTCACTTTTGCTATCTGCCAACAGGACAGTGTCGTCAGCATACAGCAATCTGCACACACGGATATCACCAAGACATAAACCACTATTATCTATTTTGGCCTCACGCATGCATGCATAAATATATTAAACAGCCATGGTGACATTACACAACCTTTTCTAACTCCTTCACCAATGGAAAGCCATTTTAATAAAACACCATTCACTGGTACACAAGCTCTACTACCAGCATACATGGCTTTTACACTATTAAGTAGATTCCCAGTAACACCATATTCATTCAATACCTTCCACAAAAGTGTCCTATTGACTCGGTCGTAAGCTTTCTCTAAATCTATGAAGGCAGTAAAAACTTTCTTCCCAACAGCCAGATACTTTTCAATCATCATGCGTAATGCAAAAATCTGGTTAGTGCAGCCTTTACCAGGCATGAAACCACTCTGAACATCCCACACTTTCTCTAATGTAAGACCCCATACTTTTTCAATAACAACCTTACCAAACACTTTCCCTGGCACACTCAGTAGGCTAATACCACGATAGTTCTTACATTCAGTCTGATCACCTTTTCCCTTATACAAAGGAACAATAGCATCCTTCCAATCCCGAGGGACCATTCCTAACTCCCAGCACAACTGGCAAATTTCAGTTAACCAGTCAATTATAGAGTCACCTCCATACTTCAATATCTCTGCAGTTATGCCATCAACTCCTGGAGCCTTACCATTCTGAAGAGATTTTAGAGCTTTACACACTTCTTCTCTTGAGATCCCTCCTGTGCTTTCATCCCTCATTGTGACATCATCTGCATCTGTCTCAGAATCATTTTTGCTCTCCTGATCTAATAACTCACAGAAGTATTCACCCCATCTTTCACTTAACTCATTGGGCTCCCATATCATTTCCCCGATCTCATTCTTCACACAACTTACAACTTTGTTTCCCTATTTTTCCTGAGTCTCATGTACTTCCAGAAGGACTTTCTATCTTTCCAAAAAGCCAGTTCATGCCTTTCCACTTTCTCCTTCCTATCTTTTGCTTTACTGTGGCGAACCAGCTTAGCAGCTTCACGCTTCTTACAGCGATATTCATCCACAGAGACTCTACCTTGCAACATCCCCAAATAGGCTTCCTTCTTTTTCTTTACTGCCTCATCAATCTCACTATTCCACCAAGCATCACCTCTATTGTTACCCACTATTGTGGTGCCACAGACCTCTTTAGCAGCAGTGACAACACAGTTCTTAAAACATTCCCACTTCTTTTCTACATCCCTCTCACAAGATTTCAGATCCTTCAGTCATTCTCTGAGTAAGTCAGAGTACCGCTGATGATCTTCAAGGAGCCTATCAACCTTTATTCTTTTTATCCTGGGTCTCTTCCTACTCTTTTTCCTCCAACCAACATTAAGTTTTACTCGTGACACTACCAAGTAATGATCAGACCCAACATCCGCACCTCTCATCACACGGGTGTCAACAACTAAGTGTTTCAAACGCTGATCATAGACAACAAAATCTAGCACACTCTTTTGACCAAGAGTACGATTTTCCCAAGTATATGTGTATATACGTATGGTTGAAAAATGTATTGGATACACACAAACCATTGTCAATGCAGAGTTCAATTAATCTTTCACCATTATCATTCACACAAGGATCATTAAACTTACCCAGAACATTTTCAGAAATTGCATTCTGCACACGTACTCTAGCATTGAAATCCCCTGCTATTATAACTTTTTCTTTAGCACCAAACTGGCTCAAAACAGCTTTTAGCTCATTCCAGAAATCTTCTTTCTTATCAGGGTATTCCGAGTCACAAGGAGCATACACTACAACAATTACAATTCTCTGAAGTTTCACTTTCAAACAAATCCAGAGAATTCCCTCACTTATGCAACTATAATGAATCAAGTTGTTCTTCATCTTTTCACTTAAAATCACACCTACACCAGCCTGTCCTCTCATATTATCCAATACTCCAGACCACACACTCACCGTGCCATTCACTTCTTCTACCCCAATTTCCTTCTTTTGGTTTCACTTACACACAGCACATCCAGTCTATACTTATTCATCTCCTGAATCACCTCACTCATCTTGCCATTTATACCTCTAGTATTCCATACACCAATCTTACATTCACTCAGCCGAAATCTCTTTCTCATACGCCGTTTAGAAAGTCCAGGTCGATTCCGTGGTGGACCATCCTTCTCAGCTAAATCAGAATATTAATATTAAGTTCTCGTATTTGTACTACCAAATCTGTCGTGTTTTGTAGATGGTATAATCGGGAGTGTTGCAACCTTGAATGCGTGCGTTCATTTGTAGATCTTTATTTCAGAATGAGGGATGTAAGGTCAGGTGATGCGTAACATCACAGCCTCTCCTTGACAAATGTCAACCCCGCCTTCTCGTGGTACATCCTGTTCCCACTAAAGGGCTCTGACGACCGCCAATAGCGGTATAACTATACCATCGGGATTAGAGGAAATGCTATCCCACACTCACCAACCCGCTTGGCCAGCGTGGTGAGTTATGGCCAAACCCCTCCAAAATGACTCCACAACTTAAATTTTGGCCCTCAGTCTCCGGCAGCTGGAATGTACCTGGCCAAGGCAGCGGCCAGTGCGACATGAAGGCAGAGGGTGCTAAGAATCCCCGGAGGACCGGACTAGGCTGCCATCTGATACCACATGGAAGATGGGTGGATGAAATTCGAAAGTATGCGGGAGTGACATGGAGGAGACTGGCACAAGACAGACCGTTGTGGAGGAAACTTGGGGAGACCTTCGTCCAGCAGTGGATTGATAATGGTTGACAATGATGATGATGATTTCAGAATGATATAGCTCGGTTAGCATTTGGGCATCCCACCGCGCTGCCCAAATGCTAACCGAGCTATATCATTCTGAAATAAAGATCTACAAATGAACGCACGCATTCAAGGTTGCAACACTCCCGATTATACCATCTACAAAACACGACAGATTTGGTTGTACAAATACGAGAACTTAATATTAATATTCTGATTTAGCTAAATGTCATCAGAAATCTGAAATATTTTATACTTTTTGTAACTATTAAAAGGAGCAAAAGAAAACAAAATGAAGAAATACCATAAAGTAAATTTTCTCATTTTGCTCAAATTCTTATAAAAAGCAGTCCCATTTTACATAAAATATGATCATCAATTTGGTTCTTACAAGTTGAGTTGCAATAATTACTAAAGTGTTACTCAAATGTTGCAATAATTACTTTACAATCTGCGGTAATTATTTAAATGTTTAATTTTTTATGTCGTGTGTGTAAAGTATTCTCAGTAAATATTTTAGCAAATTTCATAGAATGATACAAAACAAAAATTTTCACATTCAACAAATACTTCTTTTTTATTGCACTAGATGCATTTTTAGCCCTAAATGTGGCTAATTTAAAACTGTTTTTATTGCATTCTAATTTTCAGTGTGGTTATACATATAAGTTGACGTACACCCCTGTTCCCAGTTCTCAATTTATTCAAATAAACTCCGAAAGGTGTTAAAAATCTGAAAATGAAAGCCACCTAAAGTTTATTATGTTTACATGAAATTTTCACATTGCAAATTAGCTCAACAATGCAGTACAATAAACTGCATTTTATTTTTTATAGAGCTCTTCTTTAAAAATATGTTTTATATTAATAAGTAATACTTTAAAATATTTAGTAAACAAATGCCTTTTTGAGGAATTGCGAATTTATCTTCGCTTGCCACTTTTCTAATTTAAATATACAAGATTGTTTTTTCAGTTGAATAGATACATTACCTTCCACCTGTCTCTTGTTCTTTCCTCTTCCATGACTATGACTGTGGTATATACAGTTAAGCATTTCTGTTCTTTGAATTTGAAAAGCAACCTAACCATCTGAATTATATTTAAACCGTCTGTTTTAATGTCCTCCCAAATGGGATCTAGATGCTGGCCAACATCCGTTATGGGCAATCCACCAGAAATCAAACTTCCTACTTTAGGAACGTTAATGTCAGTTAGATCCAAGTCATCATCGATCCATTCAGCACCAGTGATATTCATGTTGTATGGCAAAATTGCCATAAGCTCACTTTGTCGGCGTGCAACAGCTCGAACAGGATGTTCATTTAGTTTTGCTTTAGCTTGACCACACTGAGTAGTATGCAATTTTGCATGAGCCTTCATGTTGCTGATTGAAGCAAAATACTTTCTGCAAACCTTTCAAATATGGGAGAAAAGTTGGTATTGCATTGATGGATAGTAGTGGTCATATGATGTTGGCCTGAAAGCTCGGCAGGAGCTTAGTAGCATTTCTGAAACATTCAGAGAAAGATTTTCAAAGAGTGATCCTTATTGATGTCCACCTATTTCTCTCCTAGGTCTGCAAACTTTAGGCCATCTGGTGTTTGAGCCAAAGGAACAGATGGTGGCAAAATGTGATTTTGAAGGATGAGGAAGAGTGAACTTCGACACGGCAGACAACATTTTGTGTCCTGATATTTTACTATTTTCGAAAAATAATGGGTTTCACCAACATGTTTGTTTCTCCATGAAGTATCTTTTTCAAGAAGGGGTTCCACTAGCTCAGAGTCCGTAGGATCTACATACGTACTCCGTGATTGTTGAATCTTTGACCAGGAGCATTGCGGGCAACAAAGACAGCATCCAAATTTCTTGTTGAAAAATTATGTGTACTTATTTTGATAACTTTTCCGTTGCATGGATTTTCATCAGGGCCACCATCAACAGTGATTATGAGCACTGGGTTTGGTAAATCTCCTGGTACATTTCTCACGATGTTCCTAAACTCTGGAAGATCGTACATCTTGTTGAGATCATGTGTGTGAGATGATGCGGTGGATGATGAATGTTTTCTCGACCTTATTGCTATGAATGTTGGACCAGAGTAGCTAACAGCTTCTCGTTCTCCAAACAGGCCACCTTTAATAACAATGCCTGCATGCACTGTTGGAATTAGTTTATGGCGATTTGCAATTACCCAGTCATGATCAGGCAAAGTAACTCAGTATTCCACATGCATCAGTATTGGTGCTTGCTTACTGGCTGCTGTTATCCCTAGAGGTATGCATGCTTTATCATCTTAGCTCAGAAAAGACACTTCCTGTGACTCCAATAAAGAAGCAAGCTGCTCAAGAAATGATATTATTGCCATTGCAAAACCGGCATCTATATCAACATCAAATCTATATGTTTTGCAGGTGATTTAGCTGCTGCTATATGTTTATCATACTATATCAAACATCAAATCTATTATCTGCTGCTATATCAAACATCAAACCTATATGTTTTGCATGTGATTCAGGTGCTGCTCAAATTAATTTTACAGGTACGTACAAACATGGCATTTCCCTTCTGATGACAAGCTTCATCATGGAAGGAGCCGTAAATAAACAGAGCTCCTACTAATGTCATATCCAGCCTCCTTCAGCTTTTCCATTAACTGGGATAACGTCTTTACTGAATGATATGATTATTCACAGCGCTTCTCGTGGGCAGCGGATCCAAATATAGCTATATCCGTAATTTCTTTCAAAAGCATTGGCTGGTCATATTCTAAAGAAGGGCGACCTGTTGTTTCCCAGATTTTAAGCATGGGTTTGAGTTCAGGATGTTTTTCACAAAGTTCACATAGCTTACTTTTTTTTTGTACCATGCTTTTTTCTTTTTCTCTGCATTTCACATTTTTTTACCCATAGTCTTTTTTTCAAGTTCTTTTTTAGCTTCTGCTTTTTTACAGTTATTTCTTTCGTCTCTACTTCCGTTAACATTCCACTTTGTTTCCTTTTCAGTAGTCCAACTACATCTGCGTTTAAAACATCGATATCATAATTCAGAACTTGTTGCACTGGTGCTAATCGAGTGGGTATTCCTGGCTTAATTTTTGATGAACATGGATTTTGTTCTTCATTATTTTATTTTTTTATCAGAAGAAACAATAGCAGTTTTTGTCGTTAAAGATGTTCCCGGAGAACAATTGGCTTCAATTCTCGAAAATGCAGTTTTCATAGCAGCTTGTTGGGATCATTTTCCCCAGAATGACAGCAGTGAAGTTTTTCTCTGTAGCTGTTTGATTTCCACTCACTTAAGTACTTTTCTACTAATTCAGGTAAATTTAAATCTATCTGGATGGAGTTCCAAATGGATACAATGTCATTCTGTTGTTGTTTCCCTGTTTTATTTGGGTGTGCTGTTTTGTATCCTGCCTGCCTGCAGCTGCTGAAATAACTTCTGCTTATCCATTCGGAATTAAGAAGCCGCAGATATATGCAACCGTACTAACCCAGCACTGAATTCACTTTGACTGTGAACTTTATTGAACATACTCTGCTGAAGTGAAATGACATGTAAATCGCCTTGAGTGAACGGTTCTGTCATACTGGTGCCAGTCGTTTGTTTTCATTCCACCATGGCAATGATCAAGTTTCATTGATGTTTAAGCTATCCCATGAAATCCAAAAATTTTTGTGGCTCATTTACCTTTGTTCAGTGCTGTTTCTACACTGCTACCCTAGGGTGCACAGCCCTTATCAAAACAGCTCGGTCAACAATGCATTACCATTAGTTTTTTTCTTTTCTCTTTTTTTTTTTTTTTTTTTTTTTTTGTAACATTAAACAACTGACATTTTAGTCATAAGACACAGTGTGGGTCCCGGAGATGCCTCCCACCCTGAAAACAAATACACATTGCAGACGTATATTTCAGGTAAAATATAATTAAACAATTAATATTGCATTCTCTCAGTAAATTAAGTTGAAAGAGCTTAATTCTGAGAAGCATAAAAATACTGCAGACTGTCGTAAAGGACTGCAGGAAAAAAAAAAAACACTATCCCTCCATGATGATATAAACACATCTACAAACATATTTAAATTCCAATGTGAACAAGCTGGAAGTTTTTTAATATTACGATGCTGCTGGAAGTCCAAATTACTAAACCGCTCCCCTCCCCCATGTCACAGTTGGTCCAGTTGTCGGAAACCCCTCCTCCCCCTGTAATCTCAGACGTACTTTATGGACTGCCCCTATGGAATTGCCTCTCTCTTACCACCTGGCATTGTCATCCAAACCAGTAAGACAAGTAGTGTGTGTTATGCTGTGTTATCTTTAGCAATGAGTCCACTCTTGTCTGGGAGTTGATGACTGCCATATATACATGGGGAGATGATGCAATCACTTCCAATATCAAGCAACACACTGCTCAAACAACCTATGTTTTATAGGGTACGATACAGTGATTTCTAGAAAATCATTTATGGATTTGAAACATATAATGACTGTTTTAATCAATTTCAAACTTTAAGCATGTTATTTCCTGGAGACCATGAAGCAAGAATGAGGTTTTACAAAAAAAAAAAAAAAAAAAATGAACGGGGAAACAGTGCCAATAAAATTTAGTGCTTACTTTTTACCAAAATAGCTTTGGTGACACTGTACCAAGTACTTCAAGCAAAAGCATACTTTACGAGAATGTGTACTTCTTTTTTTAAACCAAAGCTTCTGTAATATGGACTAAAATATCTGTAAAAGCTTTATATTAAAAATGCCATCATAAGTTTTCAGGCTCTGAAAAAGTATGGAAATTAAAATTGTAATGATGAGGTAAAAACACTCATGAAATAAAAATTTGGATGACCAGTGTTTTTAAAATGCCGTTATAATAGCTCAGGGTCTGAAAAACCATGGAAGCTAAAAACAAAGAAACATAAAAACATTCAGGAAAATAAAACCTAAAAAAAAAAAAAAAAAAAAACAAGGTGGAATACTTTAAGCGGGAACATGAAAATGCCAAAAAAAAAAAAAAAAAAAACAGAAAAAAACCTGACAAACAATTTCCTTCAATACATTGAATCATGAACATTGTTTATGTCCAATGCATTTCGAGACCATGAATACATTGTTTCAAATCTTCAGAGACAGAAAGTTCCAGTTGTATTTTCTGCAGTCACACCACCAGAAACTCTGCTTCTCGTCTTTGACCTGTCAAATTTCTTGATCTTGGGATTCAAGGTCATAGGCACTAGTTGTTGCCATTTCCTGTGCATGTGTTTGTAAAGACATTTGTGATAGAAAGTTGTTTACATCATTGCATTGCGCTGTTTTTTTTTTGTTTTTTTTTGGTCTTCGCCTTCTTTTCTGGACATTTTTTTCATCTATCAGCATTTCCATGGCAAAGGAAGTTCAGCACCGCAATTGATACTACAACTCGTTTCTTTATATTTCTCAGTTAACAACGACTCAGCATATTGAATTGATTTTTCAGTGGAATGTATGAAAAGTAGTTTAATATCGTCAAAAATGGGAGTGCCTTTTTTTTTTTTTTTTTTTTTTTTTTTTGTGTGTAATACTGTTTTTTCTTCACTCCTGTTCCAGCTGCTAATGTGTTGCCTGAGTCAATGTTGTAGCCTATTTTTTGAACTTCATATATACAATTTTTTAATTGTGGATTATAAGCTGTTGTTATTGGAATGCTGTATAGTCCTGCATTGTCAAGGAGATTCGTTTTTCTTTATTTTTTACAAGAAGTTTTTTCTAGTCATTAATGGAAATTCCGATGTGTTTGACATACTTTTGGCATTTTTTTTTAATTATTCTAATGAAATCTTTAACAAATGGAAATTTACCTCAATATCATTTCATTGTTTTCCTTTTCTGCCGTGGATGTTTAATGTCATAAATCAATTTTTTACCAACTGAAGAGCTGAAACCATATAATTTAGCAGTGTTTATAAAACCCAAGTGATCTTGTTTGCTCTAAATGAATTGCAACTTGAATGTGTGAATGCATGCTGAATAAAGGACTGAATTGCTGCTGTCTTATGTGTCCATGGATGAGAAGAGTTACATGGAATAAGTACGGGTAAGTATATAGGTTTTCTGTATTATTAACTATATGTCAACAAAATAGTTTCCATATCATCTACTGTTTCGCACGTTACTAGAACTTCGAGCACGGGAAAAACGTCCATATAATAAAAATTTTATTTCAACTTGTCACTAATATTCCTTTTTGATGTTCCTTATAATAGTTTAGAATTTTATTATATGAAGATTACAAATTTATATGACAAAATGTTTTTATATGTACAGTCATATGCATCATAAGTTGTCAAAGTCCTCCAATACATAGAGACAATATGTATTAAATGATTAACATTATTCCAGTTTTTTAACTCATGATTCACGAAATTAATACAATAGAAAAAAACTTTCGAACTTCTTGATTATGACAAAGAAAGGTGACTTGATCACGCTAGTTACGTTAACTAAAACTTTTACAAAAAGTTCGTAAGTTAGAAGCTTTCGACCTTATCTTAGGTCTTCATCACGCCAATGGAGGACTGAGATTGTTGCCAGATTCTACATTTGAATTTTTCCTATTTTTGTTGCCAAAACTTAGAATTGATCTCCAGATCAACGGAATGTAGAGAGGAGATTCGGAGTTGCAAGTCATTGAGTTGAAAATAATTTCTATGCTTTCACGGTAACGGAGGGCAAAACGATTGTCAAACGAAGCAATTCGTTTTGCTTCGTTCCAGTGGGGAACTGCAGATGTGTCTTCCATTGTCAAAATAGACAAGGCAGTGTTGGGATTGCCTTTCGAAACATCTTTTCTATGTTCTAAAATTCTATGGCTAATGCTCCTGTATGTGCTTCCAATGTATAAGTTATCCCCAGTAGAAGAAGAGATAGGAATGCAGTAAACTCCTGGGAGGTTCAGGCTTTCAACTTTGTCCCTATCCCTTTGTAGAAGTTTCAAGATGTTTGGGGTAGATTTAATGGCAAGATGGTAACCAAAACTTCTAAAAGAATCTGTAACTTATAAGCATAGGAAGGATGGTAAGGAACAGAACCACAGAATTTCAGGTCTTCTTTCTTGTGAGGAAGGAGGCATTCGATTTTAGAATGGTTTTCATATTTCTTTATGAGGGAGTTGACTGTAACAGCAGGGAAACCATGAGAGAGGGCTATTGTAGAAATTTTGGAGAGTTCTTCTTGAAGAGAGAGTTGGCTGTTGCAAATGATATGAGCCCTGTGGATGTAGGACTTCAATGCTGCAAGCTTGTAGAGATGCAGGGTGCAAGATTTGTAGGGAATGATGTTAGTGGCTGCAGAAGGTTTTCGATAGACGGAACGAGTAATGGAGAGATCAGCGTTTCTGCAGATAGATACATCCAGGAAATCAATTTTGTGATTTACTTCCTTAGATATAGTGAGCTTAATGGAAGGAAATTTTTCTGTAATGGAGTTGATCAGTATCTGTAGCTCAGACTCGGAATGTGGCCAGCTAATGAAAATGTCGTCTACATATCTTAACCATAGGGAAGATTGAAAAGGGTGTAGAGGAATTATGGAAACTTCAATATGTTGCATGTAGATTTCAGCAAGCAGAGGGGAAAGAGGTGAGCCCATGGGGAGACCAGATTGTTGCCTATACACAATTTTGTTGAAAACAAAACAACTATGTTGATGAATAGTGTGGAAACAATCGTAAAGATCTTTGATAAGAGGACCGGGGGGTTCAAAATGAAGAATCAATTTCTTCATGAGGAGCATGTAGGAATCAAAATATGGTACAGAGGGAAACAAAGATTCTACATCAAGAGTATACAGATTATCACAAGGAGGAAAGGAATTAGGAAGGTTGTGGATGAAGTTTGAAGTAGAGACAACTGTATGAGGATGGTTGGCTGCCAGGGATTTGCATTTGAGGACCAATCTCTTTTCAAGGTTTACTGCTGGAGAAAAAGAATATTCCACTAAAGGTCTGAGCTACAGATACTGATCAACTCCATTACAGAAAAATTTCCTTCCATTAAGCTCACTATATCTAAGGAAGTAAATCACAAAATTGATTTCCTGGATGTATCTATCTGCAGAAACGCTGATCTCTCCATTACTCGTTCCGTCTATCGAAAACCTTCTGCAGCCACTAACATCATTCCCTACAAATCTTGCACCCTGCATCTCTACAAGCTTGCAGCATTGAAGTCCTACATCCACAGGGCTCATATCATTTGCAACAGCCAACTCTCTCTTCAAGAAGAACTCTCCAAAATTTCTACAATAGCCCTCTCTCATGGTTTCCCTGCTGTTACAGTCAACTCCCTCATAAAGAAATATGAAAACCATTCTAAAATCGAATGCCTCCTTCCTCACAAGAAAGAAGACCTGAAATTCTGTGGTTCTGTTCCTTACCATCCTTCCTATGCTTATAAGTTACAGATTCTTTTTAGAAGTTTTGGTTACCATCTTGCCATTAAATCTACCCCAAACATCTTGAAACTTCTACAAAGGGATAGGGACAAAGTTGAAAGCCTGAAAATCCCAGGAGTTTACTGCATTCCTATCTCTTCTTCTACTGGGGATAACTTATACATTGGAAGCACATACAGGAGCATTAGCCATAGAATTTTAGAACATAGAAAAGATGTTTCGAAAGGCAATCCCAACACTGCCTTGTCTATTTTGACAATGGAAGACACATCTGCAGTTCCCCACTGGAACGAAGCAAAACGAATTGCTTCGTTTGACAATCGTTTTGCCCTCCGTTACCGTGAAAGCATAGAAATTATTTTCAACTCAATGACTTGCAACTCCGAATCTCCTCTCTACATTCCGTTGATCTGGAGATCAATTCTAAGTTTTGGCAACAAAAATAGGAAAAATTCAAATGTAGAATCTGGCAACAATCTCAGTCCTCCATTGGCGTGATGAAGACCTAAGATAAGGTCGAAAGCTTCCAACTTACGAACTTTTTGTAAAAGTTTTAGTTAACGTAACTAGCGTGATCAAGTCACCTTTCTTTGTTAATATTGTTACGTGTTTTGCCCATAATCGTCATTCTTGATTATGATGCGTTGAATCAGCAATAAGCCATCTTGTTATCGAAGAAGGCACGATTTTTCTTTCCTGTGATATCAGCTTCCAAGTTGAACTTCGATCTTATAATTTCTTATTATAGATGATGGTTGCATGTTTCGTTTTCCGTGGCTTGATATCCCAAACTAGTTTCAATTCCTTCTTTTTGGAATCATCTTCAGTGGGTATTATGATCTACTTCTCATGCACGTTGTATTTCGGCCACTTACATCGATTTTACTGGCGGTGTCCGACATTCCACTGCAGTTGTACTCTTGCGCATGCTATTTTTGGTATTAATGCTCATTCTTAGTCGTGTTTTGATATAATTGGATGATATGAATTTCTGATTCTAAATTAATTGGTGTTGCCATTCGTTTATTGAAAACAATTAATAAGGTCTTTTATTATATCTTTTAGCGTTATTTTCTTTTTCGATAAAATATTTCCAAGCATACGGTAGACTCATTGGATCATTATTATTACAATTTATTTCTTTAGTTTTCTTAATCATTACTGCTTCTGAGGTTAATATTTGATTTTTAGTTTTATGTGAGGTTATTAATTTTGCATCATACCAATCAGGATAAGCTTCATTTTCAATACAATGATTTATTAATGATGTTTTGTTTTCTTTTTTATTCTAGTTGGATATATGTTCTTTTAATCTGGTCTTAAACCTTCTTTTTGTACTTCCTATGTATACTTTATTTCTTTCATTTCTTTCTATTTCTGTATAATATTTTGTTGGTATATAATATACTCCGGCTTTATCAAGCATTGATCTTCTTTCATTTCCTGTAGTTAATATAGTTTTGTTATCTATGACGGTTTCTGCTAATATCATTTTTTTTAACGCATTCCTTCTTTAGGATATTTGTTATTGGAGGAATGTAGGGAATTTTACCAGCAAATTTTATTTCATTTTTTTGTTTATTTTTACTTTCATTTAAAGATTTCTTTGTATTTTCAAGTATATCATCTATGATCTTTTTCTTGTATCCAAATTTCATAGCAGTTCTTTTTATCCAGTTAATCTATCTTTTCTTGGTGTTTATTACAGGAATGGGTTAATGCTCTTCTTATGTAAAATTGAAGTGCTGCCCTTTTATATTTCCAAGGATGATTTGAATCAATCAGAATTATCGTTGGAGTATAAGTTGGTTTTCGATATACTTCGTATTCAATCATATTATTTCGCCTGAATAAAGAAATGTCTAAATAGTGTAGTTGTCTGTAACTTCTTTTTCCATAGTAACTTGTATTGTAGGATAAAAACTATTGTATTTTTTTACAAATGTTTCAAGTTCTTTTTCAGATTGCTTCCAGAAGATAAGGATGTCGTCAACGTATCTTACGTATAGTATTAGTTGTTTTTGATTGAATGAATCCAAGAGTTTATTTTCTATGTCTTGTAATATTATTTCAGCAAGAAGTCCCGAAATTGGTGATCCCATTGGTGCACCTTGTTTTTGTCGGTATATTAACTACAGGAAATGAAAGAAGATCAATGCTTAATAAAGCCGGAGTATATTATATACCAACAAAATATTATACAGAAATAGAAAGAAATGAAAGAAATAAAGTATACATAGGAAGTACAAAAAGAAGGTTTAAGACCAGATTAAAAGAACATATATCCAACTGGAATAAAAAAGAAAACAAAACATCATTAATAAATCATTGTATTGAAAATGAAGCTTATCCTGATTGGTATGATGCAAAATTAATAACCTCACATAAAACTAAAAATCAAATATTAACCTCAGAAGCAGTAATGATTGAGAAAACTAAAGAAATAAATTGTAATAATAATGATCCAATGAGTCTACCGTACGCTTGGAAATATTTTATCAAAAAAGAAAATAACGCTAAAAAATATAATAAAAGACCTTATTAATTGTTTTCAACAAACGAATGGCAACATCAATTAATTTAGAATCAGAAATTCATATCATCCAATTATATCAAAGCACGACTAAGAATGAGCATTAATACCAAAAATAGCATGCGCAAGAGTACAACTGCTGTGGAATGTCGGACGCCGCCAGTAAAATCGATGTAAGTGGCCAAAATACAAAGTGCATGAGAAGTAGATCATAATACCCACTGAAGATGATTCCAAAAAGAAGGAATTGAAACTAGTTTGGGATATCGAGCCACAGAAAACGAAACATGCAACCATCATCTATAATAAGAAATTATAAGATCGAAGTTCAACTTGGAAGCTGATACCACAGGAAAAAAAATCGTGCCTTCTTCGATAACAAGATGGCTTAATACTGATTCAACGCATCATAGTCAAGAGGTTCGAAAGTTCTTTTCTATTGTATTAATTTCGTAAATCATGAGTTAAAAAACTGGAATAATGTTAATCATTTAATACATATTGTCTTTACGTATTGGAGGACTTTGACAACTTATGATGCATATGACTGTACATATAAAAACATTTTTTCATATAAATTTGTAATCTTCATATAATAAAATTCTAAACTATTATAAGGAACATCAAAAAGGAATATTAGTGACAAGTTGAAATAAAAATTATTATTATATGGACGTTTTTCCCGTGCTCGAATTTCTAGTAACGTGCGAAACAGTAGATGATATGGAAACTATTTTGTTGACATATAGTTAATAATTTCTGAAACCACGTAATGATTTCGACAAATGTTGAATTAATATAGGTCTTCTGTATACTTGGTAATCAAGTTGGGATTGATTTTTTTATGAATTTTACATTTAAGAAGAGAAGTTCTTCATTTTTTTTAAGTTCCATGATGAATTGAATGGTTGGAAACAAATTTGATAATTTATCTCTTAGAACTTGGACCATACCATTTTCAAAAGGTTGTATAGCTTTACAAGCCTCCTCTCTCTATCTTTCTCTCTCTCTCAAATGATCTTTGCTTTCATGTTCTAATAACTCACAGAAGTATTCACCCCATCTCTCTTCGTTAAGCTTCCAAATCGGTTCTCCATTCTTATTCTTCACACAACTGGGAAACTTGTTTTCCCTGTTCTTTCTGTCTTTTGTACATCCAGAAAAATTTCATATATTTCCAAAATGCTGATTCTTGCATGTCTGTCTCATCTTTCCTATATTTTGCCTTACTCTGTTGAACCATTGGACCAGCTTTGCCACTTCATGCTTTTTATAGCAATATTCAGACTCAGTAACTCTACCTTGCAAACATCCAGATATACTTCCATCTTTTTATTTACTGCTTCTTTAATCTTGCTGTTCTACAAAGCATCACATTTAATGCTATCTCACTGTTTCAGTTCCACATACCTTTTCAACAGCAGTGACAACACAGTTTTCAAAACTCTTTTCCATATCCTTCTCACATGCCTTCAACTAATTCAGTCATTTACTGAGAATTTCAGAGTAACTGTGATGCTCTTCAGGAAGCTGTTTGACCTTTATTCTTTTCATCACAGGTATGCTCATATTACTTTTTCTCCAATCAGTATTTAGCCTCACTCATGACACTAACAGGTAATGAATGATCAGGGCCAACATATGTATCATTCATCACACGAGTGTCATCAACTAAATGTTTGAGACACTGATCATAAACAACAAAATAAAATTTCTTACGTTTTTATGCCCCAGAGTACGATTCTCCCTTGTGGATATGCTTGTGGTTGAAAAACGTGTTAGATACACACCACCATTAACATTGCCAGAAATCTCATTTTGAATACCTATGCAGTCAAATCCCTTGCTAAAATAACTTCCACTTTAGCATCGGGCTGGATCAAAACAGCTTTTAGTTCATTCCAGAGATCATGTTTGGTGTGAAAAGGTTCAGAACCACAAGGAACATACATTACCATAATTACTGTACTATGAAGTTTCACTTTTAAACATGTTTGGAGAATTCTCTAACTTATGAAATTACAGTTAATCAAGTTCTTTATCTTTTCACATAAAATCATTCCTACAGCAGCTTATCCTTTTACATTGTCCACCACTCCAGTCCATTCCATTTGCTTCTTCTATACCAACCGTTTTCTTTTTAGTTAAACACAGCATATCCAATTTACTTATTCATTTCTTCAATCGCCTCATTCGTCTTTCCATTCATTCCTCTACTGTTTTATACACCAATCTTTACTCATTATGCTGAGGTCTCTTTCTCATAACATTGTTTATTAGTTCCAGGACTTTTCTGCTGTGGGCCAGCCTTCTCAAGTGTGGTAGATTCACCATAACCACACTTGAGTCCAGAGTCCTGTATCTTTTTTGAGTCTTGAAAATCATAAAATAAATCAGTGTGGAGGTCAGCCTACAGCCAATGGTTCTAGTTGTTCATTCCAAATACAGGTCTTGTAACAAAACCCAATTAGTTGGAGTCTTAGCCTATTTCATGCAGAACTGGCTGGTTATCTCAAAACTTTTTATACTAAAGCTTAACTTTGTGTCAGGTTCAAAGAGGCCCTTATTGCTGTTATGTGTGTGATTGTTGCCCAGTGGAACACCCCTTGGAAGAAAACCCATCCCTCAATTTTTGTTTTTTAATACACATTATATTTTTAAATCTTTTTCAGATTTTAGAGCAAAATGAATGTTTTGTTTCTTTTTATTTCTAGGATGTTACTGTACACATGTAACTACTATGTGTATGATATAGACAGAAATATTGTTCAATTACTTGACAGACATGGAAAAGTTTTAGCATTTATACTTTCAAAATCGCTGTTTTTAGAAGTTAGCAGGATTTCTGAAGTAAACCTTCATTGGTGTTTTTAAATGAAAAGTAGCCACAACGTGATGAAAAACTTTTATGAACAACAGCATTAATATTCTTATTAACTGTCTGTTTAGTAGACCCCCCATCACATATATATTTTTGAATAAAATCGATGCCATGTAACAGATGATGGGCTGCATGACTTGAAATGGAATGGCCCAATATATATTTACAATATTTTTTTCTCAGTGTTATAAATGTGTGTGTGTTAAAGTAAATTCCATTTCATGCATTGCATAAATATCATTACATCTTTTAGAGCATGCGGCCTTCCTCTTGTTGTGTGTAGTTTCTGACTACATGAGTTTTCCAAGGATTTGGCACCTACTGAAGTTTTCCAGTGGGTGCAAGTACTCATTGTAAATCATTAGAATAATGCTCTTTAAAAAAAAAAACACCCCAAGAAAGTCATTCAATCCTGATGAAACTCTGCATGCAGTTACCTAAGGTCCATGAATATCCATATGATAAAAAGATAAAGACCAGGGCCTCTTCTCCCCTCCGCAAATGCTCCCCTCACCGAGAAGGATATATCATGAGCAAAGCTCGCACGCAGGGACAATTGTGACAGTGGATTGCAGTTGCATTAACCTACACAGGCTGTGAGGATAACTTGACGCCGGACATGTGCACAATTTGAGCAGTTGAGTAAGTTTGAAAGAGGACATATAATTGGGCTGAGAGAGGCCGGTTGGTCAAGTTGCCATATCTTCAGGCATTTGGGTCAGAGCAACGCTGCAAGCAGACGATGTTGGCGCCAATGGGTCAAGGAGGGAACAGCCCAGTGGCATGTGAGTGGTGGATGGCTAACAGCAACGACAGAAGGCAAGGATCGAGTGATTGTGAGAGTCACACGAACAGAACTGAATTTGTCACTGTCAACTATCGGTGGCCACCTTGTGTCGCTGTCAACTATTGGTGGCCATCTTGTGTCGCTGTCAGCTATCAGTGACCACCATCCTGACCATTGCCAAATGACTTGTGGCATTCAGACTACATTCAAGGACGCCGCTCTTCCACCTACCACTAGTTGCATTGGTGTCAGGCCCGATCAATGTGGGATAGTGTCAGGTGGTGTCATGTTGTCTTCAATGATGAGTCATGTTTAACAGTTGGCGTCGATGACCAGTGCATACGTGTCTGAAAACGAGCTGGCCAGCGCACAGATCTTGACTTTACTGTTCAACAGCACATGGTTTGCACACTGGGAGTGACTGAATGGGAAACCATTTCCTATGATACCAGGGCACTCGTAGCCATCCGTACCACCTGCCTGGCTCAACAGTACGTTGACAACATTCTGTGACCTGTTGTATTGCCATTCCTGTCGCAACATCACCGAGTAATTTTTCAACAGGAAAATGCCCAACCACACATGGCATGGCTCTCCCAGGCCTGCCTCCATAATGTTGACACCCTTCCATGGCCATCCCGATCGCCCGACCCCGTACTGATCAAACATGTTTGGGACATGATGGGATGTCACCTACGCCCATCCTGGTATATCGGCAAATTGGCCCACAATTTGGACATCATCTGGCATGCTGTGCCTCATGACAGTATCTGTGAACTATATGTGTCTATGCTGTGCAGGGTAACTGCTTCTTATATCCAAGCCAGAGGTGGCGCTACAACGTATGGGCTTGTTCCTCTTGCATAGCTGTTTTTTATCCGAATAAATGGCCAAACTGCTCTGGAGTTTCATTTATTTCCTTTCCTTTACATATACATTGTACATACCAATTTTCATCTCAATTGGATGATTCCTTCTTCTAGATGCTTCAATTATTTTAGCAAAGAGTGTATAAGTTTAAAAAAAGAAAAATTCTGTAAACATTAAACTTACAAAATCCAGTTCAGTTTAGAGTTATACACTGTATGATGAAGAAAGAAGTGGAAATAATTTGATTAAAAATTACTCTTAAGAAACATACCATATATATCCACACACAAATTAATGAATATGTACTGTATATGTGTGCATGTGTGGAGCACCAAATAGATTTCTAGAAAGTCAGTATCTATGATGTACTGATGTGATATGCTATAACAGCACCTTTTCATAAGGGTTGAATATTTTCAATTAGGCTTGATTAAAAACAATTAAATGATTGATTTTTGAACTAAATGAAAGATGCACTTCATGCATTTCTTCAAAACCTATTTGAAGAATGTTTTAGAAGTATTGAAGCATTTGAAGAATGTTTCAGAAGTACTGAAGCATTTGAAAAATGCTATGATTGTAGTATAAGTTTCTGCAAGTGAATGAGAATTTTCAAAATATGATTTTGATTCTCAGCCCCAACTTGGGGTTAATTTATTACAAAAACAGTTTCTTCACTACTTTCTTAAAGAAAGTTGTACATCCACCTCTGATGCACTTGGGGCAGCCCCACAAAAACAAAGGAATTCATGGTTACTTTGAAAATTTCTGAGTTTTCCCACAGTTTGAAAAAAGGGATTTCTTAAAAGTCCTTAAAAAGGGCTTGCTGCCCCCCCCCAGGTGCCTAGATGTCCTTGTTTGTGTCCAGAAATATCAGAAAAGTACTTAAAATTTTATAGCTTTCTTGCTAGCTGGTTGCACTTAACCCAGTAGTTGTAATTTAGTGCCTGACACTTCTGCAGTGTAGCAGTATTTACAATGATGTCTCGTGACATGAGCTGAAATCATAAGAATAATTTATTACAATCAGGCACTTAAATTGTATACAAAATGTTATTGCAAATTCCATCATCATACTCTATTTATATGTAGAAGTTATTTGTGGAAAGTATATTTGTTCATGCAATTGAGTAGGTTCTTAAAAAAATGTGGACAATGCTTGAAAGTCTTTAAAATTTTCTTTTCTTTTTTTAAATTATAAGAGAAAAAAGAGTAGGAACCCTGTTGTCATTCAGCCATAGACACAAACACTAAGAAGCAAAGTTGGAAGTTCACACAAGATTTATTAAAAATGGAATGTTCTACAAAATAAACATGATTTTGTTATGAAATTACTTGGTTACCTAACAAAATTTTATAAAAAATGTGAAATTTATGTGTGATAAATGGCATGTTATATCTCATTTGTTATTTTTCTTCTAACATAACAATGTCAGGGGTTGGAGTTTTCCTGAAATTCCTGATTTTTATTTTTTGTCCTGAAATGTCCTTATTTTTGTTCTATATCCTCAAAATTTGAGTGTAATCCTGAAATTTTAAGAATAAATGGTAAACTATATATATTGATTCATGATCTAGCGTTTACAAGTACCACATAAATAAAAAAATTGAATGAGAAAAAGAGTGAGAGTACTCTATCCATAGCCCACTGGAAACAAGAGGCCCTGAAACGAACGGCTGCTACTGAGGTCATGTGACCAACTTAGTCCCAGCTACCATGTGTGCGTCGTCTCAGCTATCAGTAATGTACTAATGGGCTGACAGAGTAGCGGGAGAATTTCATAAAACGTGAGCTGATGGAAACTTTGAAGGTTGTGTTGCAATATGAATAAAATGTGCTAATATTTAGTTCGCAAATTACTTTGAAAGTTTTACACAAAATGAAGGAAATGCTAATGTTTAAATGAAACTGACAAAGCATTTGCAAAGTTTTTGCTTAGAATTCCAGCTGATGGGAACTTTGAAATTGGCCGCCCAAAATAAATGAAATGTGCTGTTGTTTTGTTGACAAATTACTTAAAAAGTTGTGACACGAAATGCAAATATTTTAATGTTTTTGATGGCATATTGGAAGTCTGCATCAATTCCAAAATGCTGGCTTGTTTACAATTTCTGTTTCTCTCCTGGTGAACTCCCTGTTGGATTTTTGCAGAACTTTTTTCAATTTCTTCTATTTTTATTGAAGTACTTTGCTCTGCCGCCATTCCAGAAGTTCCAGTACCAGTATTTTTGGTTCTAACCTATACCTGTAATGTTACCATTACCGGTGTGCAGTGTCAGTGTCTTCTTTATTCATGGATTACTCAAGAAAGAAGACTTGCAAGTACTTTCACATTTCTTTTGCTTGACTTGAACATATTTTCTGAGTTTTTTCTACTGTCGTTATTTTTTGGAAGGGCGGACTTTTGTCATTTGAACTTATGGCACTTAGTAATGCTACCACTAAGGAAAATAAAAGCGGTGAAAAAAACATATCCGTAAGATGCATACATCTTATGGAAATGTTAAACGTTAAACAACTGAGATAGTTTTACCAACAAAACATATGCATAATATATTCTTTTTTCAGTGTTTATATAAATAACTAAACTTCACACGTTATATTACTTAAGACAGAAAAGAAATCTTACTTGTGTATCAGTAAAAACATAAACCAGCGGGGATAGAAGTAAATAATCCTTTTCTTTTTTTTTTTCAAAATGCTCTAATATTTTCTTCTGTTGCAATGGTAAATGAACATTATATGTTATTATGAGTGTTAATTCATTTCTTTTTGGAACAGAAATCACAATAATGAACAAAAATAATAAAATATGAACAACTTCAAAGCAAGACACTAATGGATTATTGGTGTTCACGACTTCATGTGCAGCCGTTCAGATCAGGGAAGCCAAGACTCTTTTGGTCACATGACTAAATTGTTTCAGGGCCTCTTCTTTCCAGTGGGCTATATGACTCTATCATTGGGCCTTTTCGCCAAGAACTCTCGCGCTTGTTATTCGCGATGCACGCAAATGCATTCCCGCTTTTGTGAGATCATTCGGCAATCGAAGCTGCCATGAAGCCGCTTCCTATGGAGGACTTGCAGAGATGCCAAGCATTACGGAATCTCCGTAATTATTACAGATTTCCAGCGAAATTACGGATGACTAACGAAAAATTACGGATATTCAGATTTTCTCTGTTATTAAAAAAGTTTTACTGGTTTTGTAATTAATCAATGTAAAAGCCTCTGAATAAAGTTCGTAACACAGCTCAGCGTTTGTTTTTGTTTTCTGAGGAGGAGGAATTTGTTTTGCTTATTTGAAAGAGTGCATTAAAAAAAAAAAAAAAAACCTGCGCCGAGTCAGAATTACGTAGGCCCGAGATTACGTCAGACCGAAACCTCTTAATGAAGTTCCTGACGCAGCTCTTTGTTTCTTTTTCTTTCTTCTTTTTTTTTTCCCGAGGAGAAGGAATGTTTTTTGTTTGTTTGGAAGGTAAGTGGAAAGAAAGCATGGTACCGTGCCAAGATTTCATAGGCCCGGCGTGCTTCTTTCGCTGCGGCCCAGGATTGCATTGGCCCCAGCATGCTACTTTCGCTGCGGCCCAGGATTGCATTGGCCCCAGCATGCTACTTTCGCTGTGGTCCAGGATTGCGTCAGCCCGATGCTTCTGAACCAAGTTCGTGATGCACTTCTGTGTTAATTTTTTTCTTCTGAGGAGGAGGAATGTGTTTTGCTTGTTTGAAAACTAAGTGGAAAGAAAGCATGGCGCAGGGCCACGATAGCGTCTGCCCGAAGCCTCTGAACAAAGTTTGTGATGCAGCTTTCTGTTTCTTTCTTATTTTTTTTTTCTTTCTTTCTGAGGAGGAATTTGTTTTGCTCGTTTAAAAGCTAAGTGGAAAGAATGCACGCAGCCAGGCCCCGGGATTGCCTTAGCCGTTTTCATTTGAGGCTTTCTCGTGATGGATGCTTAAACTGAACAGAAACCTTGAGGGCATGGGGGAAGGGGTCATTTTCTGTTTGAGAACGAATTCCACCTTCCATAAACCAAAGTTAGACGGAGTGAAGATTTCTCCCGTAAGTGTAATATTTTCTCTCAATGCTCCTTCTGCCCAGTATTTTTTCTTAAATATCCATTTGTTCCATAAATACTTACATTTCAGCTTAAAAATGGAGGAAAGAGTTTCCCAAAACGGAAGATGGTTGAAGCAAAGATTTCTCCTGTAATCATTATTTTTTTCTTTCTGTGATGCTCTGACTATCCTGTGTTGTTAAGTGTTAATATGTGACTATATTTTGAAGAAATTCTGACCAAAAAGTGAATTTCTGCTGCACACAGAAGTTGCTGATATAAGAATTAGGATGGAAGAAGCTTCCTTTTCTTCAGTAATGTACTTGGCAAATATTTTCCCAGCTGCTGTTGTTAGTGACAGTGATCTGGACAAGTTGGAATTGGAGTTTGCCTTTTATCAAATTGATGAATTGGAAGAAGGTGTTTCAAATAGTCCTACAATTGATACCGCATGGTCAAACATTTTGAAAAAAACTGGTGCAATTGGTGCTAAGAAGTAAGATGTTTTACCACACCTGATACATGCTATTCTTGTTGTGCCATACAGTAATGCAACTGCATAATTTTTAGCATTGTCCGTAAGGGTCGAACAGAATTTAGGCCAAACCCAGCCATCAGAACTTTAGGAGTTTGTTAGCCTTAAAAGTGAAGAAATTCCTGCTAACAAATGGGCCATAATTTAGATAGCTTTTTAGTAAAAGAATAACATTTCTGCATTTGTGCCAACAGTGGTGGAAATGGGCCGGAACGCACCGGAACGCCGATCCAGGAGCGAAACCCCGCGTTCCGGGAGCAAAACCCTGCGTTCTGGAAGCAAAACCCTGCGTTCCGGCGTTCCGTTATCAACACCAAAAGAAAGGGAGCACTAGATTTTTATAAAACATTTTGTAATGCATTATACATTTCAATTAATGACACCATCTTGTATTAATTGTTCGTCGTTTCAATTTTTTTTTTTTTTTTGTTTTATTTTCCTCTAATAAAGCTCACTTGCCATTTGTGTAGGTACTATCGGAGTTGTAGCTGTAGTTCTCAAAATTTTTTCTCTTCGCTGTCTGGCGTCCTTCCTTTGCGATTTCCCGCCAGGGTGACGACTGAAACGCCGTTTAATTCGACGATGAGTGCGAAGTGTTTGCATGAGAGCGAAGGTCATGACAGGAGCTGATTGCTCGATGACCTTGCAACCTCTCTCCGCTCTTGGCATAAAATGACTTCGCAGTTCCTGTAACCTGGCAACGAACTTAATTACTACACTCTACACATGCTGTCAATTCAACTCCAGCTCCTGTCGTGGTAGGACGTGACTTTTTGACTGATATTATAGTTGTTGTAAGTTTTAATTTGTTCTTGTGTGAGAAAAGAAAACAACTGAAAATAATGAAAAGAACACTAACAGATTTCTTTGGGAAAAGAGATGAGTCAAAAGGAAAAAACAGAACTCAGAAATTTGGACACACCCCCCCCCCCCCCTGTTCAAGCTCGGACTCCGTGTGAAGTATCACCAAGAAAATCACCGAAAATACAACAGTCAAAGTAAATCACTGCATCAGGAAGTTCACTAGAAGAATCTGAATCTCGGCAAAGCTCAACAAATGGTAAACCCAAGTGTTGGACTGAGGATCAAAGTAAGTATTTTTTGAAAGTGTACTCTTGGCTTGTTTTAAAAAATGGGTGTTTAGGATGTGCCATCTGTAAAACCGCCGGGAATATGAACGTTTCACAATTTTTAACTGGTGCAAGGCTTTCTAAGGAGTGGATAGATTGCAAAGTTAGATCTACGGCTGATGATAAGAAGAAGCAAAATACGGCTCTAAGGGAAAAAATAAAGGAGCACAGAGAAAGTCACGCTCATAAAGAAGCTTCTAAAATGAACGCAACACATTTTGGAGGCGTCTTTGAAAATATTGTTAAAAAAATAAATAAAAATAAAGTGGACAATACGTACAAAATATTCAATACCGCATATTTCATTGCGAAGAACAATAGACCTTTTGCCGATTTTCCTGGTTTGATTGATCTTCAAAAGAAAAACGGCACTGAGATGGGGAGGATGTTGCAGTCTGGGAAGACATGTACGGATTTTTGCGATTCTATAGGAAATGACATGCGTGAAAAGCTCTGTGAAGAAATCATCTCCCAAAATATAAAATTTGCTTGGTTGATGAGTGTACAACTGTAAGCCGACTCTCATTACTCATAATCTGCATAAGAATGTCCATAGATCCGGATCCGGATGATATTAATGCCCAAGCTCTATTTTTTTACTTGATTGAATTACACGATTTGAAAGCAACAGCAATAACTGAGTCAATTATGAACTGCTTGGTGAAGTACTTTCCAATAGAGCTTATTAAAAATAATCTGATATCTTTCACTTCCAACGGAGCTGCAAACTTTACAGGTTCCATATCTGGTGTGACTCAACAGCTTAAAAAAAATTCCCAAACTTATTATATGGCACTGCACAAATCATAAGTTAGAACTTGCTGTCGGGGACGTAATTAAAAAGGTTTACAGCATACAGAGTTTTAAATCGTTTTGTGATAAATTATACTCTTTGTGTCACGCTTCACCAAAGAATTCCCGCGAGTTGCATCACTGTGCTGAAGAAATTGCAGTTCTGTTTTCTTCAGTCAGGAGAGTTCTTGGAACAAGATGTGTCGCATCTAGTGAGCGAACAGTATCTGCTGTCTGGAATATGTTTTCAGCCCTGGCTTTGCATTTTAAAGCTGCATCTGCTGATGCTTCAAGGGATAATAAAAAAAGAAGCATGTTTTCTGGCTTACTAAAAAGACATACGAGCACATGCTTCCTGAAAAATTTGACACTAATGAAAATCGCCTTAAAGGAACTTAGTTCATTGTCACTGCATCTTCAAGGAAATTCTGTACCGTTACCAGAAGCACATTCGCATATTTCCCTTACAGTGAAAGTTTTCCAAGGTTTAGCTGATGGTGGTTTTGACGAGTTTTATTTAGTAGCATCAGATGCCGTAAAAAATATGATGGTGTTCAAAGGGGTGGACTTACATTCAAGGGGATATAAATCTGACGGGAAAATAAACCGTGTTCAGTTTTTTCGGAGTGTTGCCAACAATTTATCTGCCAGATTATTCAGCAGCGAGGACATTGTAAAACAACCTCAGGTTTTGTATCCTTCTTTTTGGCCGACCGACATAGATATTTTATATGGAGAAGGAGAGGTTCTAAGTTTATGCCGAATATTCGGATTGGAGGAAGAAAGGAAAATCATGGAAGAGTTCAGACATTTCAAGGAAACCAAAAAAGTTTCACATCATTTAAAAGTCTTATTAAAATCTGTTGCTGCGGTTGCTATATCAACAGCTGAGTGTGAAAGTAGTTTTAGCACCATGAATTTGATAATAACTGATTTAAGAAACGCTTTAAATATTACACACATCATCAACTTCATGTTCATAAAAATAAACGGACCTCCTTCAAAGATCTTCAATCCCAAGCCATACGTACGGAAATGGTTGAGTGACGGAAGGAGAAATGCAGATTTTTTGGCTTGCAGAGAACGTGAAGAAAAGATGCAAGAAGACTTGTTTAAAAAAAAATTTTGGAGATTATTTCAGGAGATGATTTTTTTTTTCAAATTGAAGTTATAATAGATATTGTAGCTAAATAAATGGATATTTCAGACAAAGCCAAATTTCTTTACTTTGCCACCCCATATACAGTAGCCATTATGTCTTAAAAGAAAAGTGTTTGATCAATGCATCCTTCCAGTGCTTACGTATGGTGCTGAGACGTGGACCTTAACTAAAAGAGACATACAAAGGCTGCAGACAATGCAAAGTAGCATGGAGAAGTGCATGCTTGGTGTAACCAGGAGAGATAAGAAGAGAAACTCGTGGATCCGAAAAATGACAGAGTGGAAGACATCATGATCAGAGTTAAATCCCTGAAATGGCAATGGGCTGGACATACTGCCAGAAGGACAGACCATCGATGGGCAGCCGAAATTTTAGATTGGATTTCAAGTGACAGGAAAAGACCCAGAAGAAGACCACATGGGAGATGGGTGGATGAAATTCAAAAGTGTGCGGGAGTGACATGGAGGAGACTGGCACAAGACAGACCGTTGTGGAGGAAACTTGGGGAGACCTTCGTCCAACAATGGATTGATAATGGTTGACAATGATGATGATACAGTAGTTACTTACATATCTCTGCCTCAAATAGGAGCTGACATTTTTTCTCTGATGTTTGTTATTTGAGGACACCTCCAAAAAGGGTGATACCATTAATTGCACCGGCACACATTCGCGTGGTCTTTCTAATAAGAAACGTACTTCTGAATAAAGAAAACAGCTCTGACTTTAGCTAAATGTGACTATTTAATTTTAAAGTTTAATAACAAAATTTCCTTATATGGTTTTATGTGTACAGCAAATGGTTTTGTGAATATTCAATTTTTAATGCATTCACTTGTACCGTTGTAGTGTTGTCGCCAGAACCCGTCAAAACTGCGTTAAGCCTTTTTGACGAATTCTGACTAATAAGTCAGAAATAGACAAAACGTTGCAACGTCATTTTGACGGGTTTTGATGACAACACTACAAGTTGTACGTTGCGTCCATTTCCACCACTGTGTACTAATATTCGATTTAATTATTTAATTTACCTGCCAGGCCTACCAAAATATGTCCTGAAATTTAAGAAAAATTGTGTTCTGATTTTTTTTTCACTCCTACCCCTGCAAAGTGAAACAACGGTATCATTGTTTTTTTTTTTTATTATGAAGATTAGATTCATCCTTGCTTTTCCTGCTAGCAAGAAATCAGAACTAGTATCTCTTTTCTTGAAAAAAAAAAAAACTATATTTTTCAGACATATTCATATATGTAACATAAGTTGGAGTAAGGATAGGAAGGGTGCTGATATGTGTTTGTGTTTTAGCTGAGTGTTCTCTAGTTATGCCGCTGGTATGATGTGTGATCAGGACTGCATTGCCAGTTCAGTATTTTAGACACATGGATTTTCTACCTGATAATAAAACCTGTCTTACTAACTTTTTTTAATATTGTGGTGGAACACTTGATGTGATACTGCTGGGATCATTGCTTTTGTTCTTTTGCATAATGCATGTGCTAATATTTGTGGATATGATCTTCACAGTCAGATAATCAGTAGTAAGCTTTTTACAATTCACATATTTACTGTAAAGCTTTTATACATTTTGCATAATTTATATTAAGAAGAATCAATAGCTTGCAGATTTATATACTTAGTTATTGCTTGAAATTTGCATATTTTGCATCATATTTTCAGTGCGAAAATCTGTTAGAAAAGTACGAATCGGATATAGAAGATTGGTATTTTAAACATCAAGACATTCCATTAAGAAATTTTCTGTGTATTGAACGAGCTCTTCTGAAAGGTGATACTGGTAATGTACACTTCTGTTTTCATTCCTTTGTTCTTAAAATATTGCATTCCTTGCTGTCACACAGTTTTAGCACACTTTTTCTTTGTGTGTGTGTGGGGGGGGGGGGATTAACAGAAAAATGTAAATTGCTTTTTTGCTTTTTCTTGAAAGAAATGTAAAAACTGTAAAGTGTGTTTCTTTTTTTTTTTTGGTAACAGTTGTGCTTTGAACTGATTTAAATTTTTAAAAAAATTATTAATACTGGGAAATGTTAAGAAATATCATTTAGTTAAAAGAAAGCCACTACTTGCTATACCAGGTAGGGGGGCATTTTTTCTTTAGTTTAAAGCAAAATTTATGTTTTTAAATGCTTCTGTGTGCTAACTGTCAAAGAAAACGACTTTACAGGGAATGGAAACGTAATTCCAATTTTGAATTTTAAATTTTTAGGAAGCAAAAGAAAAAAATGCTTGCTGTTTTTATCTGTAGATATAGAAAAAGTTCACTAAGCAATGAGAAACCATGCTTTTTCAGAGAAATTAAACTTTAAGAAACAATAATGCCTTTTTGATGGTAAAACCAAATATGAAAGGTCCACACAGTGATAAAAAAAAGATCTGCAACTATGTGGTTGAAAACTCAGGCTTCACCTAACAATATCACATAAACACAGAAAAAATTGAGTGAGAAACACAGTCATGTATAGCATGAAGTTTGTTAAGCAGTAGCTTTCAGCTGTTCTATGGCCTTGATTGCCCACAATCAACTGAATCTGAGGACTGGTTGCCAGAACTATAATGTGAATTTGAGGTGCAGTACATCTGTGGAAAGAAACAAAAAAGTTGCCTCATTTATCAACAAAGCATCTCTACGTTTCCAAAAAAGCATTGAAATTTTATTTACCAAGAATCGCAATTCAGAGACCCCTCACCAAATCCTATTTATATGGATATCTATGCTAAATTCTGGCAACAGTTCCTACACCTCAAATTCACTTTATAGTTTTGGCAACTAGTCCTCAGATTCAGTTGATCGCGGGTAATCAAGGCCACAGAACGGACGAAAATAACCGCTTAACGAACTTCATTACTATACATGATTCTGTGTGTGTGTTTTCACTTAATTTCTCTGTTTACCTGCAACTACATTGGCTCTCAACAAAACCACACAACAAATCAGTGTTTGTAAATATATTCAGAAAATCACTGTTTCTTATATGCAATTCAGAAAACTTAATTTAAAAAATCAGAAAGATATGCCATTTTTAAACCACAGCATAAAATTGGATTGATAATGGTTGGTGATATATATATATATCATCATCATCATTGTCAACCATTATCAATCCACTGCTGGACGAAGGTCTCCCCAAGTTTCCTCCACAACGGTCTGTCTTGTGCCAGTCTCCTCCATGTCACCCCTGCATACTTTCGAATTTCATCCACCCATCTCCCATGTGGTCTTCTTCTGGGTCTTTTCCTGTCCCTTGGAATCCAATCTAAAATTTCGGCTGTCCATCGATGATCTGTCCTTCTGGCAGTATGTCCAGCCCATTGCCATTTCAGGGATTTAACTCTGATCATGATGTCCTCCACTCTTGTCATTTTTCGGATCCACGAGTTCCTCTTCTTATCTCTCCTGGTTACACCAAGTATGCACCTCTCCATGCTTCTTTGAGTTGTCTGCAGCCTTTGTATGTCTCTTTTAGTTAAGGTCCACGTCTCTGCACCATACGTAAGCACTGGAAGGATGCATTGATCAAACACTTTTCTTTTAAGACATAATGGCATATTGCTCTTGAAAATTATGCTGTTTCTTCCAAAAGCTCTCCAGGCAAGTTTTGTACGCCGATTAATTTCTTCATGAATGTGACCCTCACTTGATATCTGCTGTCCAAGATAAACGTACGTGTCTGTTATCTCCAGCTTTTCTCCATCAATCGATAAATCTTCATTTCTTGTAAAAGCATTGAACATCACTTTTGTCTTCTGAAAGTTCATTTTTAATCCCACTTCTTTACTCTTGTCAGCAAGTTCCTGGATCATACTCTGCAGCTCTGATGGGCTAGTTGCAAAAATGACTACGTCATCAGCAAAACGAAGGTGGGTTAGATAATCTCCATTAATCTTTATCCCCTTGTTTTCCCAGCTCAGTGACTGAAAAACACCCTCCAATGTGGCATTAAAGAGCTTCGGAGATATGGTGTCACCTTGCCTCACTCCCTTTCCAATTTTTATGTGTGTTGTATTTTCAAACAGCCTAATCTTTGCACTTGCATTTTCATAGATGTTATTAATAATATTAATGTATGCATCTTCAATACTGCAGGTTTTCAGAGCCATTGTAACTGCTGATGGTTTCACCGAATCAAAGGCTTTTTCATAATCGATAAAAGCCATGCACAATGGAAGTTCATATTCCCTCGCTCTTTCAATTAGTTCTCTCAGCACATGGATATGATCTATTGTGCTGTAGCCACTCCTGAATCCAGCTTGTTCTCTCGGTTGAGCCATGTCCAGTGTTACCTTCAAGCGGTGTGAAAGAACATTAGTGAATATTTTATAAACTACTGATAGGAGGCTGATAGGTCTGTAGTTTCCGAGATCCTCAATGTCACCTTTCTTATGTAGCAGGATCATTGTAGCGGTGTTCCAATCCTCAGGAATCTTTCCTTCATTAAGGCATCGAGTGAAAATTTGGGCGAGTACTGTTTCGATTTCTCCACTTGCTTCTTGTATGATGTCTACAGTAATTCCATCTTCTCCTGGAGCTTTTCCCCGCTTCATGTTCTTGATTGCATGTGCAACCTCTGCTGGAAGGACTGGAGGAACTCTGGTACTGGTATCTTTCATGATGTCTGGAGTGCATGTATCATCCCTTTCATATAATTTGGAGTAGAAATCTTTCACTCTTGTCAAAATTTCGCCTCTATTTCTTGTTACAGAACCATCTTCTTTTCTCAGTGCCATAATCTGTTTTCTTCCCTTACTGAGATGTCCCTTTGCTATCTTTAGGCTTTGGTTATTTTCAATTGCTTTCCTCACTAGTTCACAGTTGAAATTTCTTACGTCTTCAGTGATACTTTTTCGTACTGTCTTGCATAGCTCTATATATTCCACTTTGGAAGTCACATCTTCTTCAGTTGTCCTCATCTCTCTTCTTTTTTGCATCAACATTTTCGTTTTTCCTGATAATTTATTTACATGCAACTTGTTCTTAGACCCAGCTAATTTTGTTGCTGTTTCCATAAGAGCTTTGGTTACTTTTCTGTTAACTTCAGAGATGTCCACTTCTTCCGATGTTAGGCCTTCTAAAGTTCAGTAGGTAAATTCGGTCACGGCAACAGAAACCAGCGTGGAAATACTCTCGTTGAGTTTGCAGAGGCAGAAGGGTTTTTCATCTTGAACTCCTTCTTCAAGAAAAAGCCACACAGGAAATGGACATGGAGACATCCAAATGGGACGACAAGTGAAATTGATTTTATTATGTGTAACAAAAAATTCGTCATAGAAGACTGCAGTGTGCTAAACAAGTTCAACACAGGTAGTGACCATAGATTGGTGAGATGTAAGATGCACCTCAACACTAAACTTGAACGTGGCAAGCTCATAAGACAAACAAAATCTATTGACATAACCAACCTTAAAAAACACCATAATACCTTCAAGTTGGAACTGAAGAACAGGTTCTCTGCTTTAGAAGGCCTAACATATATATATATATATATATATATGTATATAAATCTTTGTTGACAAGAGTAAAGAAGTGGGATTAAAAGTGAACTTTCAGAAGACAAAAGTGATGTACAATGCTTTTACAAGAAATGAAGATTTATCGATTGATGGAGAAAAACTGGAGATAACGGATGCGTACGTTTATCTTGGACAGCAGATATCAAGTGAGGGTCACATTGATGAAATTAATCGGCGCATAAAACTTGCCTGGAGAGCTTTTGGAAGAAACAGCATAATTTTCAAGAGCAATATGCCATTATGTCTTAAAAGAAAAGTGTTTGATCAATGCATCCTTCCAGTGCTTACGTATGGTGCAGAGACATGGACCTTAACTAAAAGAGACATACAAAGGCTGCAGACAACTCAAAGAGCATGGAGAGGTGCATGCTTGGTGTGTAACCATGAGAGATAAGAAGAGGAACTTGTGGATCAGAAAAATGACAAGAGTAAAATCCCTGAAATGGCAATGGGCTGGACATACTGCCAGAAGTACAGACCATTGATGGACAGTCAAAATTTTAGATTGGATTCCAAGGGACAGGAAAATGCACAGAAGAAGACTACATGGGAGATTAGTGGATGAAATTCGAAAGTATGCGGGAGTGACATGGAGGAGACTGGCACAAGACAGACCGTTGTGGAAGAGGCTTGGAGAGACCTTCGTCCAGCAGTGGATTGATAATGGTTGACAATGATGATGATATAAATCTTATTATCGAATGCACCTGGAATCCGACCCAATTCCGCAAAATGCTACAGGAACCAAGGACGGTATAAATTTCACTACATTCTTCCAGAACAAATACATACCAGTTCCATGTACAATATAAATATAGTGCAAATATCTTTCAAAATATGAATTTCTAAGTAAAGACTAATAAGATACCATACTGTCAAATGTCAGACCAAATTTCAAAACATAGAGGAATGTGGTCAAATAGTTTTATACAAAAATTAAGACAATATTCAGAAAGCCATAAAAATTAAAAGTGCAAAAATCAAAATGGAATACATGGGAAACAGTCGGAAGCACTCATCAGGGAAAGACCCTTCCCCCCCCCCTGACCATCTCCCATAAGCCTAACCAAGAATCCGATTTTGTGTGGGTGCAAAAGCCGAAGAGCCAAATATATAATTATTTTCAAGAAATTTCATCCCTGCACCTAGTCTTTCCAACCTGAAATGAAGTAAGGCCAACATAATAACAGAATAAAATTCAGTATCCCAAAACAAGGTGAAACATAATAATAAACAGAATGAAATTGATAACTTACTTCCTGACATGCAACTGAAACCAAACTTTTCACACATCCTAAAGTTCAAGAACTGAAAGAATTACCTATTTGCTCCACTCATAAAGATTCAAAAAATACCAATCCAAGTGAATACAGAACAAACTAAGGCCAATTATATATATATATATCATCATCATCATCATTGTCAACCATTATCAATCCACTGCTGGACGAAGGTCTCCCCAAGTTTCCTCCACAACGGTCTGTCTTGTGCCAGTCTCCTCCATGTCACCCCTGCATACTTTCGAATTTCATCCACCCATCTCCCATGTGGTCTTCTTCTGGGTCTTTTCCTGTCCCTTGGAATCCAATCTAAAATTTCGGCTGTCCATCTATGGTCTGTCCTTCTGGCAGTATGTCCAGCCCATTGCCATTTCAGGGATTTAACTCTGATCATGATGTCTTCCACTCTTGTCATTTTTCGGATCCACGAGTTCCTCTTCTTATCTCTCCTGGTTACACCAAGCATGCACCTCTCCATGCTCCTTTGAGTTGTCTGCAGCCTTTGTATGTCTCTTTTAGTTAAGGTCCACGTCTCTGCACCATACGTAAGCACTGGAAGGATGCATTGATCAAACACTTTTCTTTTAAGACATAATGGCATATTGCTCTTGAAAATTATGCTGTTTCTTCCAAAAGCTCTCCAGGCAAGTTTTGTACGCCGATTAATTTCTTCATCAATGTGACCCTCACTTGATATCTGCTGTCCAAGATAAACGTACGTGTCTGTTATCTCCAGCTTTTCTCCATCAATCGATAAATCTTCATTTCTTGTAAAAGCATTGAACATCACTTTTGTCTTCTGAAAGTTCATTTTTAATCCCACTTCTTTACTCTTGTCAGCAAGTTCCTGGATCATACTCTGCAGCTCTGATGGGGTAGTTGCAAAAATGACTATGTCATCAGCAAAACGAAGGTGGGTTAGATAATCTCCATTAATCTTTATCCCCTTGTTTTCCCAGCTCAGCGACTGAAAAACACCCTCCAATGTGGCATTAAAGAGCTTCGGAGATATATATATATATATATATAATCATTGGGATGTAAGGTCAGGTGATGCGTAACATCACAGCCTCTCCTTGACAAATGTCAACCCCGCCTTCTCGTGGTGCATCCTGTTCCCACTAAAGGGGCTCTGACGACCGCCAATAGCGGTATAACTATACCATCGGGATCAGAGGAAATGCTATCCCACACTCACCAACCCGCTTGGCCAGCGTGGTGAGTTATGGCCAAACACCTCCAAAATGACTCTACAACTTAAATCTTGGCCCTCAGTCTCCGGCAGCTGGAATGTACCTGGCCAAGGCAGCGGCCAGTGCGACATGAAGGCAGAGGGTGCTAAGAATCCCCGGAGGACCGGACTAGGCTGCCATTTGATGCTGACCTTGGCTACCTATAACGGACGCTCCCTATCTTCTGATTCAAGGCTTCTTGAATTGGAAGAGGAACTACAAAGGATCAAGTGGGACATCGTCGGGCTAAGTGAGGTAAGGAGAAAAGGAGAAGATCTCATTGAACTGAAAAGTGGACATCTCTTCTATTATCGTGGGACAGATACTGGCAGAACTAGTGGTGTTGGATTTATAATAAACAAGAAACTGAAGGATAAAGTTGTAGAAGTTGAAAGTTCCTCTGACAGAGCTGCACGACTCGTTATCCAACTATCAAGAAGATACCAGGCTCAGATTATTCAAACTTATGCACCCACCACAAGTCATCCTGAAGAAGAAATTGAAGAATTTTATGAGGAAATTCGTGATCTAAATAATAAAGGTAAACAGCACTTGAAGATAATTATGGGAGATTTCAATGCAAAAATAGGGCAACGGCAACAGAATGAAACTTCAGTAGGTAAATTCGGTCACGGCAACAGAAACCAGCGTGGAAATACTCTCGTTGAGTTTGCAGAGGCAGAAGGATTTTTCATCTTGAACTCCTTTTTCAAGAAAAAGCCACACAGGAAATGGACATGGAGACATCCAATTGGAACGACAAGTGAAATTGATTTTATTATGTGTAACAAAAAATTCGTCATCGAAGACTGCAGTGTGCTGAACAAGTTCAACACAGGTAGTGACCATAGATTGGTGAGATGTAAGATGCACCTCAACACTAAACTGGAACGTGGCAAGCTCATAAGACAAACAAAATGTATTGACATAACCAACCTTAAAAAACACCATAATACTTTCAAGTTGGAACTGAAGAACAGATTCTCTGCTTTAGAAGGCCTAACATCGGAAGAAGTGGATATTTCGGAAGTTAACAGAAAAGTAACCAAAGCTCTAATGGAAACAGCAACAAAATTAGCTGGGTCTAAGAACAAGTTGCATGTGAACAAATTATCAGGAAAAACCAAAATGTTGATGCAAAAAAGAAGAGAGATGAGGACAACTAAAGAAGATGTGACTTCCAAAGTGGAATATATAGAGCTATGCAAGACAACACGAAAAAGTATCACTGAAGACGTAAGGAAATTCAACTGTGAGCTAGTGAGGAAAGCAATTGAAAACAACCAAAGCCTTAAGATAGCAAAGGGACATCTAGTAAGGGAAGAAAACAGATTATGGCTCTGAGAAAAGAAGATGGTTCTATAACAAGAAATAGAGGCGAAATTTTGACAAGAGTGAAAGATTTCTACTTCAAATTATATGAAAGGGATGATACATGTACTCCAGACATCATGAAAGGTACCAGAGTTCTTCCAGTCCTCCCAGCAGAAGTTGCTCATGCAATCAAGAACATGAAGCTGGGGAAAGCTCCAGGAGAAGATGGAATTACTATAGACATCATACAAGAAGCAAGTGGAGAAATCGAAACAGTACTCGCCCAAATTTTCACTCGATGCCTTAATGAAGGGAAGATTCCTGAGGATTGGAACAATGCTACAATGATCCTGCTACATAAAAAAGGTGACATTGAGGATCTCAGGAACTACAGACCTATCAGCCTCCTATCAGTGGTTTATAAAATCTTCACTAAAGTTCTTTCACACCGCTTGAAGGTAACACTGGACATGGCTCAACCGAGAGAACAAGCTGGATTCAGGAGTGGCTACAGCACAATAGATCATATCCACGTACTGAGAGAACTAATTGAAAGAGCGAGGGAATATGAACTTCCATTGTGCATGGCTTTTATCGATTATGAAAAAGCCTTTGATTCGGTGAAACCATCAGCAGTTACCACGGCTCTGAAATCCTGCGGTATTGAAGATGCATACATTAATATTATTAATAACATCTATGAAAATGCAAGTGCAAAGATTCGGCTGTTTGAAAATACAACACACATAAAAATTGGAAAGGGAGTGAGACAAGGTGACACCATATCTCCGAAGCTCTTTAATGCCACATTGGAAAATGTCTTTCAATCACTGAACTGGGAAAACAAAGGGATAAAGATTAATGGAGATTATCTAACCCACCTTCGTTTTGCTGATGACGTAGTCATTTTTGCAACTACCCCATCAGAGCTGCAGAGTATGATCCAGGAACTTGCTGACAAGAGTAAAGAAGTGGGATTAAAAATGAACTTTCAGAAGACAAAAGTGATGTTCAATGCTTTTACAAGAAATGAAGATTTATCGATTGATGGAGAAAAGCTGGAGATAACAGACACGTACGTTTATCTTGGACAGCAGATATCAAGTGAGGGTCACATTGATGAAGAAATTAATCGGCGTACAAAACTTGCCTGGAGAGCTTTTGGAAGAAACAGCATAATTTTCAAGAGCAATATGCCATTATGTCTTAAAAGAAAAGTGTTTGATCAATGCATCCTTCCAGTGCTTACGTATGGTGCAGAGACGTGGACCTTAACTAAAAGAGACATACAAAGGCTGCAGACAACTCAAAGTAGCATGGAGAGGTGCATGCTTGGTATAACCAGGAGATATAAGAAGAGAAACTCGTGGATCCGAAAAATGACGAGAGTGGAAGACATCATGATCAGGGTTAAATCCCTGAAATGGCAATGGGCTGGACATACTGCCAGAAGGACAGACCATCGATGGACAGCCGAAATTTTAGATTGGATTTCAAGGGACAGGAAAAGACCCAGAAGAAGACCACATGGGAGATGGGTGGATGAAATTCGAAAGTATGCTGGAGTAACATGGAGGAGACTGGCACAAGACAGACCGTTGTGGAGGAAACTTGGGGAGACCTTCGTCCAGCAGTGGATTGATAATGGTTGACAATGATGATGATGATGATGATATAATCATTGTCAACCATTATCAATCCACTGCTGGATGAAGGTCTCCCAAGTTTCTTCCACAATTGTCTGTCTTGAGCCTGTGTGCTCCATGTCACTGCAGCATACTTTTGAATTTCATCCATCCATCTCCCACAGGGTTTTTTTTTTTTTGGGTCTTTTCCTGTCCTTCAGAATCGATCTAAAATTTCAGTTGTCCATCGGTGATCCGTTCTTCTCACAAATATGTATATATGTATATACCTATATAAAGAGAGAGAGAGTACTACATAATAATGCACATAGTAATTTATTATTTATATTACTTTAAATGGGCACCTTTTTTAATTTGATTTCAACATTTCATATATTTCCTGGCTTTTCGTGTTCCTGATTTTTTGTTCACCATCACAATCACCCCTGGTGCTAGCTCGTGTAATACAGGTGAGGGAGAAATTTTATGACCCTACTGAGAGAGCAAGCTGGATAGTGGGGAGAGTCGTTGGTGACAACTGTTCTGCAAGGAATTTTGGGGAAGGGAGCTTTATTTTGGCAAAAAAAAAAGAAAAAGAAAAAAGAAAAAAAGTGCAGTGTATTTGCCACTGAAAGAGTGGCTGTTGAAAGTAGTCTTCTCCCTTCTGGCCTTAGTGGCTGATTCTGTAGCCTATTGTGCAAGATATTGTGAGATCTTTAATTTATTTTTTTGTTGGTTGTTTGATGGTTTTTCACTTCAGACATTTAAAATGTCAGTGCATCAAGCAAAATTTCATGAAGAATGACTGGAACTTGTGAATAAAAACAACATAAACTTCCTCAAATGGTGCCAAATGGGCAGCAATGATTTCCATGTACATTGTTTGTACTGTAAAAGGGAAGCGTCTATTGCCAATAGTTGCAAGCTACAACTTATATAGCATTCTACTACAATAAAGCACAGAAGTATGTTGGCAGCAAATAAAGATAACTCTCAATGCAAGTTGAAAATGATTCTTACAAATAATGGCAAAAAAGTGTTAGTTTAGATCAGGATGCATCAGCTGTGGCAATTTGGAGTTTGAAAGAAGATGAGGAAATAGCTCCTTCAGAAATTCTGTGGATTATTCACATGGCATTAAACAACTACTCATTTAGCTTGTGAGATGGATTTAGTGTCTTATTTCCCCAGATATTTCCAGAAAGCCCATTAACTAAAAGAATGCAGTTATCACCTAGAAAGATAGCCTATATGATATTTCATAATTAGGACCATATTTCCTATAGCTGGTTATATAAAAATAGGGCACCCTTCTTTACTGCTGTATATAATGAGACAAGAAATCAGTCTAATGTCAAACAGTTAGAACTTTGTGTTCGAAATTGGAGCAATACGAGTAATTGCATTCAAGAGCATTATATTGGAAGTAAACTTATGTGTCACACAACAGCTGTTAACATCTTTTCAGCTATTAAGTCTTGTTTAAATTCCTGCAACTTGCACCTGAAAAATATGTTAACGTTAGGTTCAGATGAGCCCAATGTAAATAAGTCTGTGTTCAAAATTTTAAATAAGCAAGTAAAAGATCTGAGGCCTCATGGATTAATTAGCATTGAAGTGTACAATCTATCCACATTATTATTCATAATGGATTTGGTCAAGGTTTGAAGCTTCAGCAGTGTCACTGACATTTTGGAAGATGTACATTCTTGGTTTTGAAAGTATCCTTCATGACAGGAAGATTTGAAAAATGCTTTAGAAAACTTGGAGAAAGATTATGTTACAATACTTAGATATGTCAGCAATTAGTAGCTCTCCATTTCAGTTTGTGAATGTAAGTTAGTGCTATTAAAGACATCATCATCATCAACCATTATCAATCCACTGCTGGACGAAGGTCTTCCCGAATTTCCTCCACAGCGGTCTGTCTTGTGCCAGTCTCCTCCATGTCACTCCTGCATATTTTCGAATTTCATCCACCCTTCTCCCATGTGGTCTTTTTCTGGGTCTTTTCCTGTCCCTTGGAATCCAATCTACAAGTTTATGAAAAATGTCAGTTCCTTCCGTAACAAATGAATGGGTGAAAAGGTTATCACCTTATCAGAAAATAAAAATATTCTATTGTGTACGTGCACAAAATACCGTTAGCCAGGTTTATTTAGCAAAAATTATTAGTTAGCCAGAGGGCCTCGCGGGGAGAGTTCACACAGATCCTTGCGTAAGCTTGTGGCGACACTGATGGACAGAAGAGGGAGAGCTGACAGCCAGTCTTGGGTCATGGTGTTCCTTAGGTAGGTCTTGATGAGCTTCAACTTAGAAAAGCTCCTCTCAGCAGATGCAACAGTAACAGGAATGGTGGCTATTATTGCGGGGCCCCTATGGGCGTGGGACCCTGGGTGGTTCCCTGGTATGGCTGTACCCGGGGCCACCACTGGCTGTTTCCGATGATGTTCTGTTATGTGTGGTTGAAGCGGACCCCTGAAAAACATGTTTTGCGATAGCAGCAGAGGTAGGTGTCCACCAAACGACATTTGTTCGGTGTCTGGCTGTTCTGGGTGAGGTCAAAAAGCCTGTGTGGCTGCAGCATGAGTTGACAACTGCCAACAAGACTAAGCATTTGGAAATCTGCACGTCGCTGCTTGCCAGGAATAAACAGGAACCTCTACTGCATTGAATCATCACCTGCGACAAGAAGTGGGTCCTTTATGATAATTGGAAACAATCTGCACAATGGTAAAGCAAGGCGCAGCTTGCAAGACGGCATCCTAAGCCACCCCTACACACCAAGAAGATGATGCTCCTTGTCTGGTGGTCCACAGTCGGGATAATTCATTGGAATTTCTTGCCAAGAGGCCCAACCGTCGCTGCAGAACGTTATTGTGCTGAATTACACCAAATGCACTGGAAATTGCTGCAGAAACAACTGACTTTGGTCAACAGACATGGTGTTCTTCTGCTCCAGGACAACGCCGCCCTCATGTCGCACACCAATGCTGACACTAAGTGCCTTGAGCTATGCAGCACTGCCTCATCCTGCCTATTTCCCAGACCTGTCTTCAACAGACTATCATCTATTTCTTGTATCACTTCCTGTCCAGGAAACAGTTCACGACAGGCAACGAGGTTCAATGTGCAGTTGATGACTTCTTCAGGTCCCAGCCACAAGACTTTTTACGTTCTGAGATCATGGCCACAGATGACAACTATATGTCGATGCAGTAGGGGATTATTTTGCCTAGGTAAGTTGTCCTACTTTTCTGTTCTCACTGTCCACGTGTGCTGGTCCTTTGCCGGACATTTCATTCGCACCAACCCAATAAATAGCAATATATTACAGCAGAGATGTCTGATATTTCATTCTAAACTCAGTGGAATTTCAGCAAAGAAGCTTAATATTTAAAAATAGTAAATTGTATGCGACAGAGAAGTTTGGCACTACTGTGGAGTGGTTTAAAAGAGAGAGATATTTCTCAGGTTTCTTATTAAATATGAGATATTGTTGTTGTTTTTTTTTTTTTTTTACCCGTTGGGAAGTCAAAACAAAATAGTGATTTTTGAGTACCACAACAAATAAAAAAAAATCTGTTTTAAGACTTGTGTGTGTAGAATGGCCCTTGTACTCCATGTAATCATAATAAAAAGTTTTGAAAAATGCACTGACAATACAGAACATAATTTCTTCTACGAATTTGCATATCAGGAGAATCGGCTGTAGTTGACTTGTAATGTGCAAAGCTAGTTGACTCAAATAAATGCAAGAGATTAATTTGAGATCCAGTATTTTAAACACTGAATTCTATATGGTGTGCATTTGCTGAGGCAATGCCTTCAAGGTTTTCCAGCGATATTTAAAGAAGTGCGCTGATGATGTGACTCCTAATATTGTTTCATCATCATCATCATCAACCATTATCAATCCACTACTGGACGAAGGTCTCCCCAAGTTTCCTCCACAATGGTCTGTTTTGTGCCAGTCTCCTCCATGTCACTCCCGCATACTTTCGAATTTCATCCACCCATCTCTCATGTGGTCTTCTTCTGGGTCTTTTCCTGTCCCTTGGAATCCAATCTAAAATTTTGGCTGTCCATCGATGGTCTGTCCTTCTGGCAGTATGTCCAGCCCATTGCCATTTCAGAGATTTTACTCTGATCATGATGTCTTCCACTCTTGTCATTTTTCGGATCCATGAGTTCCTCTTCTTATCTCTCCTGGTCACACCAAGCATGCACCTCTCCATGCTACTTTGAGTTGTCTGCAGCCTTTGTATGTCTCTTTTAGTTAAGGTCCACGTCTCTGCACCATACGTAAGCACTGGAAGGATGCATTGATCAAACACTTTTCTTTTAAGACATAATGGCATATTGCTCTTGAAAATTATGCTGTTTCTTTCAAAAGCTCTCCAGGCAAGTTTTGTACGCCGATTAATTTCTTCATCAATGTGACCCTCACTTGATATCTGCTGTCCAAGATAAACGTACGTGCCTGTTATCTCCAGCTTTTCTCCATCAATTGATAAATCTTCATTTCTTGTAAAACCATTGAACATCACTTTCATCTTCTGAAAGTTCATTTTTAATCCTACTTCTTTACTGTTGTCAGCAAGTTCCTGTATCATACTCTGCAGCTCTGATGGGGTAGTTGCAAAAATGACTATGTCATCAGCAAAACGACGGTGGGTTAGATAATCTCCATTAATCTTTATCCCCTTGTTTTCCCAGCTCAGCGACTGAAAGACACCCTCCAATGTGGCATCAAAGAGCTTCGGAGATATGGTGTCACCTTGTCTCACTCCCTTTCCAATTTTTATGTGTGTTGTATTTTCAAACAGTCGAATCTTTGCACTTGCATTTTCATAGATGTTATTAATAATATTAATGTATGCATCTTCAATACCGCAGGATTTCAGAGCCATTGTAACTGCTGATGGTTTCACGGAATCAAAGGCTTTTTCATAATTGATAAAAGCCATGCACAATGGAAGTTCATATTCCCTCGCTCTTTCAGTTAGTTCTCTCAGTACGTGGATATGATCTATTGTGCTGTAGCCACTCCTGAATCCAGCTTGTTCTCTCGGTTGAGCTATGTCCAGTGTTACCTTCAAGCGGTTGTGAAAGAACTTTTGTGAAGATTTTATAAACCACTGATAGGAGGCTGATAGGTCTGTAGTTCCTGAGATCCTCAATGTCACCTTTTTTATGTAGCAGGATAATTGTAGCGGGGTTCCAATCCTCAAGAATCTTCCCTTCATTAAGGCATCGAGTGAAAATTTGGGCGAGTACTGTTTCAATATCTCCACTTGCTTCTTGTATGATGTCTACAGTAATTCCATCTTCTCCTGGAGCTTTTCCCCGCTTCATGCTCTTGATTGCATGTGCAACTTCTGCTGGGAGGACTGGAGAAACTCTAGTACTCGTACTTTTCATGATGTCTGGAGTACATGTATCATCCATTTCATACAATTTGGAGTAGAAATCTTTCACTCTTGTCAAAATTTCGCCTCTATTTCTTGTTACAGAACTATCTTCTTTTCTTAGTGCCATAATCTGTTTTCTTCCCTTACTGAAATGTCCCTTTGCTATCTTTAGGCTTTGGTTGTTTTCAATTGCTTTCCTCACTAGTTCACAGTTGAATTTTCTTACGTCTTCAGTGATACTTTTTCTTACTGTCTTGCATAGCTCTATATATTCCACTTTGGAAGTCACATCTTCTTTAGTTGTCCTCATCTCTCTTCTTTTTTGCATCAACATTTTGGTTTTTCCTGATAATTTGTTCACATGCAACTTGTTCTTAGACCCAGCTAATTTTGTTGCTGTTTCCATAAGAGCTTTGGTTACTTTTCTGTTAACTTCAGAAATATCCACTTCTTCCGATGTTAGGCCTTTTAAAGCAGAGAATCTGTTCTTCAGTTCCAACTTGAAGGTAGTATGGTGTTTTTTAAGGTTGGTTATGTCAATAGATTTTGTTTGTCTTATGAGCTTGCCACGTTCAAGTTTAGTGTTGAGGTGCATCTTACATCTCATCAATCTATGGTCACTACCTGTGATGAACTTCTTTAGCACACTGCGGTCTTCTATGACGAATTTTTTGTTACACATAATAAAATCAATTTCACTTGTCGTCCCATTTGGATGTCTCCGTGTCCATTTCCTGTGTGGCTTTTTCTTGAAAAAGGAGTTCAAGATGAAAAACCCTTCTGCCTCTGCAAACTCAACGAGAGTATTTCCACGCTGGTTTCTGTTGCCGTGACCGAATTTACCTATTTACCTACTGAAGTTTCATTCTGTTGCCGTTGCCCTATTTTTGCATTGAAATCTCCCATAATTATCTTCAAGTGCTGGCTTACCTTTATTATTTAGATGACGAATTTCCTCATAAAATTCTTCAATTTCTTCTTCAGGATGACTTGTGGTGGGTGCATAAGCTTGAATAATCTGAGCCTGGTATCTTCTCGAGAGTTGGATAACGAGTCGTGCAGCTCTGTCAGAGGAACTTTCAACTTCTACAACTTTATCCTTCAGTTTCTTGTTTATTATAAATCCAACACCACTAGTTCTGCCAGTATCTGCCCCACGATAGTAGAAGAGATGTCCACTTTTCAGTTCAATGAGATCTTCTCCTTTTCTCCTTACCTCACTTAGCCCGAGGATGTCCCACTTGATCCTTTGTAGTTCCTCTTCCAATTCAAGAAGCCTTGAATCAGAAGATAGGGAGCGTCCGTTATACGTAGCCAAGGTCAGCATCAGATGGCAGCCTAGTCCGGTCCTCCGGGGATTCTTAGCACCCTCTGCCTTCATGTCGCACTGGCCGCTGCCTTGGCCAGGTACATTCCAGCTGCCGGAGACTGAGGGCCAAGATTTAAGTTGTGGAATCATTTTGGAGGTGTTTGGCCATAACTCGCCACGGTGGCCAAGTGGGTTGTTGAGTGTGGGATAGCATTTCCTCTAATCCCGATGGTATAGTTATACCGCTATTGGCGGTCGTCAGAGCCCCTTTAGTGGGAACAGGATTTGATTGCATGCTTACTCACTTGTGTTACATATGCAATATTTACATATTTTAGTACTTACATCATTATGTCACATGCATGTATATACAAAGAGAGAGAGAGAGAGAGAGAGAGAGAGAGAGAGCTGGTATCCATCCGTCTTTAAAAGAAACTGACCAGTTGTTACATATTACATATAAGATCTGCTGCCATGCAGGAACTCGCGTTAAGCAGTTTTCATGGGGAGTTGCTAGAGTAAATGTATACATGTATACCTTAAGAATTGTGTATTATTTGTATAACTGTACCATTTCTGTTAACTTTCACTGCCCTTTATTTAACTGTAAGTTCACTATCCTCACTGGCTTTCATATAACTGTAACTCTAATATTTTCATAACCTACTACTTATAGGAAATCTTATTGTTTAATCTATGTTATTCGTATTAACTTGGGTATTTATATTTGGGTATTTTACATTGTTTATCCATTTTTACAACTGTTTAAAAATACTGTAGGTTGTCTTGAAGAAGAGTTCGTAGATGATTCAAAGAAAAAGAAAGGTGAAAAACGTGCCAAGAAGAAAAGCAAGAAAAGTTCTGTTGAAGAAAATGCAGAGAAAGAAGGAAGCTTAATTTCAGAAAAAGAACCAAGTGATCCAAATGTTAAAGTGGAGTTATAGCGATTCTTGAAGATTAAGTAAGTTTTAGAAGTTTGGATGAGAGAGCACATTTACCATTTGATGAAACAGATTTATGTTTACTCAGTACAGCAGTAGATCTTATGATGAAATAATATTTGTTACATGCAGCCAGTTTTTTGAGTTCATTTCCAGAATTATATAAATTAGGTGTCATGATTTAAGTTGCTTGTCATGATTGAGAAATTTTTTTAATTTTAAAATTTAAATTTTTCAAAAAGTTATATTTAATTTTTTTTCAAAACATTATATGTTGAACTTCTTGATACCCTTGATATATCATAAAATTTTGGGAGTGGCAATCTAACAACTTCTAGAGTTACGAAGAAATTTTGTTTTCAATAAGTCAAGTTTCAGAATGTATTGCGTCTATTCCTACCTGTATTTTTTTTTATTTTTTAATTATTATTACAATGCATGGATTGAAGTTTATTGTGTAACATTTGCCTGGGGAGGGGAGGTCAATGTTTATCAATATAAGATACTTTTTAATGCTTAATTTCCTGATAATGGTTAAATAAGATTCCTTATTATTGCTTTATTTACAATAAATAAAAGACTGCTTTATCCAATGTGACAGTGGTCTTTCCTTCTAAAAGCCAATCAGATTTGTCCTTAGTGTAATGTTACAGTTCAGATTTAAAAAATCAGGAACTTAGAGCTGTTCAGGGGCATATTTAGAGGGCATCCCCCACCCCCAAATGTGTGATTTTTTTTTTTTTGTTGTTGTTGTTAAAATTGGATTTTTTATTTTTTTTTCTAATGTAAACATTAGGAAAAAAAGTGATTTAATTTAATAAAAATGCTTTCATTTTTCTCTTCTATTTTCCATTAACTTTTATTTTGTTCTGATGGATTTTGAAAACTTCCATTTTTTTGCATTGCGTCAATTTGCAAGAAGCATACATATTATTTTGCAAGGCAAAATATCCCACTCTGAAAATTGGATTTTTCAAGTTTTGTGAATGAATGCCAAAAAACTGTGCTCTGGCTGGCACAAGTAGCACTCACATTATTTGTGTAGTGTGTGTACTACTATTCAACAAAATGTCAAATTAATGCTAATTAGATAACAAAATGGAAGAGTTATCGGCCAAGAGTGATGAAGGTCAAAGATTTAAACATGTAAAGACTACACAGTGTGAATCACCTTCACCAGCTTGCTATTTAGGTGAATACAAAAAAAAAAAAAAAAAAAAAAAAAAAAACAATCCCAGGAACTGAAAAATTTGAAACTAATCTTAATGATTTGTTTGATTCTAATGTCATTGATGATATAACTTACAAGCAGTGAATATCCACAAATTGTTCAACACTGACACAAATAAAAACCATTTATGATTGTACAGTTGTTGTTTTTTATTGAAAAATCTATTGTTCATCTAAGACATTTATTTATAGCTAAATAGCTTTTCATAGTGAAATAAAAGCAAATTTGCAAGCTAGTGAATTTTTGGTAATATCTATCTATCTATCTATCTATCTATCTATCTATCTATCTATCTATCTATCTATCTATCTATCTATCTATCTATCTATCTATCTATCTATCTATCTATCTATCTATCTATCTATCTATCTATCTATCTATCTATCTATCTATCTATCTATCTATCTATCTATCTATCTATCTATCTATCTATCTATCTATCTATCTATCTATCTATCTATCTATCTATCTATCTATCTATCTATCTATCTATCTATCTATCTATCTATCTATCTATCTATCTATCTATCTATCTATCTATCTATCTATCTATCTATCTATCTATCTATCTATCTATCTATCTATCTATCTATCTATCTATCTATCTATCTATCTATCTATCTATCTATCTATCTATCTATCTATCTATCTATCTATCTATCTATCTATCTATCTATCTATCTATCTATCTATCTATCTATCTATCTATCTATCTATCTATCTATCTATCTATCTATCTATCTATCTATCTATCTATCTATCTATCTATCTATCTATCTATCTATCTATCTATCTATCTATCTATCTATCTATCTATCTATCTATCTATCTATCTATCTATCTATCTATCTATCTATCTATCTATCTATCTATCTATCTATCTATCTATCTATCTATCTATCTATCTATCTATCTATCTATCTATCTATCTATCTATCTATCTATCTATCTATCTATCTATCTATCTATCTATCTATCTATCTATCTATCTATCTATCTATCTATCTATCTATCTATCTATCTATCTATCTATCTATCTATCTATCTATCTATCTATCTATCTATCTATCTATCTATCTATCTATCTATCTATCTATCTATCTATCTATCTATCTATCTATCTATCTATCTATCTATCTATCTATCTATCTATCTATCTATCTATCTATCTATCTATCTATCTATCTATCTATCTATCTATCTATCTATCTATCTATCTATCTATCTATCTATCTATCTATCTATCTATCTATCTATCTATCTATCTATCTATCTATCTATCTATCTATCTATCTATTATCTATCTATCTCATGTAAATTTAACAATTCGTCATAATTATTGATGTCCTTCAATTGCCACCCTCAAATTTACAACACAATGTTATATAATGTCGCATATAATTTTTTTTTAATCAAAATGCCACTTTTCGAGAAATTCAAGGTCAATTTTTAAATTGTGTGACATTTAAATTAAAATTTTTAAATTATGCATTAAGTAATGTATCATTTTAAAGCCAGTGAAAAGAGGTTTTTAAAAAAATAAACCTCATCACTCTGTTTTAAAAAGAACTTGAGTTACAAGTACTTTTACGACATACAAAACACTGAAATTTTACGAATTCCTTGAATTTTATGACTTCATACCTCATGAAATTTAAAAGCCATTGTACTAAAAATTGGCACACAGTCATTTCTTGTATATATCAACGAATCTACAAAGTTTCATAAAAATCCAAAGGGGTCAGGTTGAAAATGCTATTTTTCTGTGTTGATTTGACGTGGAATGACCCAATAAGGTGATCAGACTGAATGCAAGAACTATCGTGGTATCAGTTTGCTGAATGTGCCAGGAGAAATGTTTGGGAAGGTCATTATTAATCAGGTATGAGGTCTTACATCAGAGTAAATGTGGGATGTACAGAGTGGTTTTTTATGCCAGATAAAAGATAAAACAACTAATCAAATATTTGCATTACGCATGATGATTGAAAAATATCTGTCTGTTGGTAAAAAAAAGTGTTTGCGACCTTCATAGATTTAGAGAAAGCTTATGACAAAGTAAATGGGACTCTTCTGTGGAAGGTACTGAATAAATATGGCATTACTGGGAATCTACTTTATAGTGTGAAAGCCGTGTACGATTGCAGTAGAGCATGTGTACGGACGGGTGAATGGTGTTTTATCGAAATGGTTTTCTGTTGTAGCAAGAGTCAGACAAGGTTGTGTAATGTCACTCTGGCTGTTTTAATATATAACAGATGCATGCATGTGTGATGCCAAAATGGATAATGCTGGTTTATGTCTTGGTAATATGCGTGTGTGCAGATTGCTCTATGCTGATAACACAGTCCTGTTGGCAGAGAGCAAAAGTGAGTTGCAGAGTATGCAGTCCCAAATGTATGAAGTTTGCATGAAGTTAAAATGGTATAAATAAGAAAAAAACCTAAGCTTTGGTTTTTGAGCGTGGAACTGTTCATACTGCATGCAAAATAAGGCTTAATGGCACGGAGATTGACCAGGTGAATGAGTTTGTATATTTGGGAAGTATGTTTGACAGGGAGAATAAATTAAATGGCGAAATTAGTAGGCGAGTAAATTTTTCATTGAAAGTCATACACCTTAGGAGAATTTCACAGGAATGGTGGGTTCTCAAGGAAGTCCCAAATGGCTGTCTATGAAAGTGTAATTGTTCCTACTCTGATGTATGGCAGTAAAACCTGGGTACTGCAGAAGAGACACAGGAGTCATTTGTGTGCTGGGGAGATGCATTACTTATGAGGGGGTTTGTGGTAAGACATGCTCTGATCATATGAGGAATGAAGATGTGTTATGTGAGGCAAAATGTTGTTAGTAAGGTGGAGGGTAATATCGTTAAGTATTTTGGCCATGTTGAAAGAATGAGTGATAAGATGCTTACTAAGAGAATTTATTCAACCCAAGTGGCAGGAAAAAAAGGTAGAGGAAGGCCCAGGGAATCATGGGATAACCAGATTCAAGAATGTTTGTGTGAGAAAAAGATAATGAGTATGAAGTGCAAAAGGTTTTGTGTGTGGAAGCTTGAGCTGTGTGCTGAGATCGCTGTAAATGAAGACGCCTGATACAGCAACAGTGAGTTCTTTCTGTGAGGAGCTAACCTCTGAATATCAGAGAACAGCTCAGTGATGTGTATGTATGGAGTAGGGATTAAGTTCAGTCAAAGACAAAATGGCAACTTTCAAAGAGACACTCATAAGGAGTTAAATGTTATAAAATGAAGAAAGCTTTCACAGCACAAAACAGGGTAAAAAATGTAACACTTACCTGACAAAGCTGCCTCACAATAGACTGAACATTACTTAGTGAATATACAATTTTATGATTATGCTTTCATCCTCCATGGCTGCAACCATTAACTAGTGTTGCAAAGAACATACATGGCATTAGACATTCCCACACATGACATGCAATTTTCTGAAAGTCATGGTGAATTTTTCAAACTAATATCCTGCTTCCTTAGTTGAATTTGTGTTTTATAATAAGCAAAGCAGTGGGGCATGTATCATGAAATGTTATTGCAATTGCTTGATTTTTGTAACAAATTACAAATATAACTACTTAAAAAAAAAATTGTATTCACGTCACAAACTACAAAAAAAGTAACATACTATTGTAGCATGCTACGAGGGCCATTCAGATAGTAAATACCATTCGCACACATCACTCCTGCGCAAGTATTTGTTTCAGATTCATGCATGTGCAATTGTGTTGTCTCATCCATTAGCCACAACCTGACACCATTTTGTGAGGTTGTGCTTATATTAAAGGTTTGTGCAGTGCATTAATTATGTTTAAGTTAACAGAATGGCCTGCCGATTGCAAAGTCTGGTCTGTGATAAGGTTTTTGAATGTGAGAAATGTCAGACCAAGTGAGATTCATTTGCAAAATTTACGGACAAAAAACAATGAGTGAAGAAATGGGGGGAGTGGGTTCAAATGTTTAATGAAGTATAACAAAGCGTTCATAACAAATTGTGCAGTGGTAGGCCTTCTCTGGTCACAGAAAATTTTGTGTAGAGTGACACAAAATCTGGTCACCAAATTTGGATGGGAGCAGCTGATCCACCCTCGCTACAGCCCAGACTTGGCACCCAGTGACTATAATTTGTTTCTCCACTTGAAACGATTTCTTGTTAGCAAGCGATTCGATGATGATGGTGATGACCTGAAGATGACAGTTTCAGTGGTGACTCAAAACCCAGGTGGCAGGCTTCTATGAGGAGGGTGTCCAGAAACTTGTGCCACAATATGACAAAAGCCTTAACATCCACGGGGAATATGCTGAAAAGAAGATTAAGGTATGTAGAATTCATCACGCATTAAAAATTAGTTATCAATATTTTTGTTTTATATTCGAATGGTGCTTACTTTCTGGGTGGCCCTAATACTTCCCAGCACTGGTACTGGACTTGAATCAAGAAGTTTTCATCTCATAGGACATGTGAAGATATGTTCAATCAAGTAGCATTATGTGATCCCTTGTAGCTAAATTGGTATTCTCTAATAGCAGATAAAATAATCTTAATGAACATAGGATTTACATCTGTTACCTTTAGCTCTTAAATGTTCCATTATTCCCATGAATTAAAGTTTCATTCTATGGCTGATCAGTACCATATGTGTATTTTAAAGTTCATTTGTACAGTTACTGATGTTTGATCAGATATATTTTCATACTTTTGACTTAGGTGCAACTTACTCCTCGACCAAAGATAGAGTTGTTAAAGGGGTGTGAAGATATTTGAAATTTCTCCAGTCATCATCATCGGCCAAAACAATCATCAGAGTATTATTTCTGTACTTTCTGTATACAGTATAACCAATAATTTTAAAGATTTTAGCAAATGAAGAGAATATTAAGAATTTTATAATTACATCTGATTCACATCTTGCATAATTAGTATATTGAAGTAGATCTTCAGCTTTCTACTGTGCATATCTACCAAGTTTTTAGTCCTACTTAGATGTCCTTACTATTATACAATCACTCATCCAGAGTTCATACAGGCATTATACTTTAAATTCACTTTGTCTATGAAGTTTTACTATAGTGTAAAATGTATGTGGACAAAACATTTAATTACATGTAGACATGTTTAAAAGCTCCAGTCTGTTCCTTATAATGTTTGATGAGTCCATGTAATTTGATTTACGGTTGCTTTACATAAGAAATATTGTTACCTTCAAAGTAAGTCTTGCAATGCAGTTGCTTCCTAACTTTCTTCAGAGTGCTCCACTCTCAAAATCTTGTTTGCAGCTTGTATCTCTGGTGTTAGAAAACTGATATCAACAAAATGGTAATTTGTTAGGCAAAATTTGATCATGAATGAATAAAATCATTGTTATCCCATGTCTGATATATTGTACAGCCATTCTTCATATTACATGGTCAATTGGTTCTGAGAAATCACTGTGTAAAGTGAATCGATTGTAACACAGGTAAAATAAGAACATTTTCAAATAAAAAAGGGTAAAAAACAGAAATTTGTATCTAAAATTTAAAAATGGATGAAAGTAAAGTCATCAAAGTCAGTTATATCAGTCCAAGTGTTTTTGTTTTTTTCCCCTAAGTTTTCTTTCCATGCAAGACTGTGAAACTTGCATCTTTCCATGCATCTTCAGTGCTGTCATTTGCTTTTTTAAGGCAAATAACAACACTGAGAAAGCTTCCTCACAAAGTTGATCTTCACTATCTGTACCCTTAACCACATGAATCAAAAGTCCTCTGGAGACAGCAACTTTTGAAAGTTGCAATGACACCTTGATTTATTAGTTAGATAACGAATTTTGTAATTGGTGGCCACACATAACGTTTAATGTTCTCATGAACATCAACAATGCTTGGGGAGTGTCCAGGTGTATCATCCAAAAGAAGAAGAATGTTAAAGGGCACATTTATTCTTCCACATTAAGCCCTCAATTTCCAGTTGAGCTCTCTGGAAAAGTAGGCCATGCAATTATGCAGTTTTTATTTTAATTCCTCTTAATTACTAATATTATGGGAGAAACATGTAAAGTGAGAAACACCAATATTAGGAAAGATTATTTTTTTTCCCGAAAAGAAATAAATGCTATATTATGTCATGTTTTTGTGTGATCTGGTGTTAAAGCATGCCATGTAATTTGCCTTGATGTAGTAAAGGTGGTTTTGTTGTCTTGCTAATTGAAAGCATACATCACATTCATCAGATGGATGGTAATACTGACTGATATAACTTTCGGACCTCTTGATGATATATGCAAAATCAGCATTAGCCATCTGTGGCAGATTTATCCATTTTTAGTGGCCTTTTTAATTTAATGGTCAAACCATGTAAAGCTCTTGTTCTGTACACCAGCATTGGAAAGGTGGTAATCAAGGCAAGAAAGCAAAAATTGTTTTTCAGTTTTTGCCTTCTGCCATGGCACTAATGGAGTTTTCCAATCTTTTTGAGGTTGCTACTAATCCTCTGAATGACCATCACAGGATCCTAACATGTTTGAAAACCAGCTGAAATATCTAAGTAGTTACAAGTCTCTCTATGCAGGAGATAATAAATTTCGCTGTTTATAATTCTAAATCTAGTTGGAGAACATTGGCACTCATTTCCACAGTCAAAATGTATTTTGTAACTCATTTGGTTAGCTTAAATATCAGACCAATACTACAAAATATACTGGAGGCAGTATGAAGAATTTTCTATAAAAAATGCCAATTGTTTACAATTAGAACAAGGCTATCCACATTGTCAAAATTGTTAGCTCTTGTCCATGTAACACAAAGCCACTGCAATTACTTCCATAGAGTACCTGAATGATAGGCTCCAGAACAAAATCAATAAGATAATTGTGATGGGGAATTTCAATTATCTTCTAATGGTATCTAAATTTTATGAAGAGGCTTTTTGTTGGCCAAATTAACTGAAGAAAATGAACATATACAAAATCATCAAAAAATACTACTGTCATGTAAGTGTTGCAATTAATCCTAAATGTAGCAAGCAGAAAGTTTTGAAATCAGACAGAAAATTTATCAACACACAACACATTCAAAATCACATCACATGATTCTTTCATTTCTACAAACTCACAAATTTATACAACATACATATTTTAACTGAAAAAATATTTTAGGATCAGACTTTTTTTCTCCTAATAACTACCGAAATTTTATCACACAAATACATGTATGCCTGCTCAGAACTAAAATTTTATTTTAAAAGTAGTGAAAAGTATATGGTATTAATATTTTTCTGGTGAAAATGCGTTTTTTTTTTGTTTTTTTCCCCATTTAAAGCTGGTTTTTTCTATCATCAAAAGTGATTTTAAACATTCATCACACAAGGTTGGCTGCCCCAGTGGCTGATTGGTCAGGAGTGCAAGCTAGTGTCTAATCTCTGAGTTGGGCTGGAATTCTTCTCCCAGATGTGGCATGGATGAAGTTTTTATCATGCAGAGCAAGTTTTCTCCCTGTTCTGGAACCAGCAGCCCAGAATAATGTATGGATGGGTAACTCTTTATAACTAACTTTAGGTGCTAACTGGTTTTTCTTAGATCCCAAAACAAACAAACAAAAGAAAAGAACAATTTTGGAGTAAGATTTCACTTATTTAATAATCAGAAGGGTTTCTTCATACAGTAATGCCATTAAAAATAATTTATAGATAAGGTATTTAATGTTACTGTATTGATATTGATCACTTGGCAGGTATTTACACCAGAGAGCTGATGCATACATATTATTAACTGATTCTACCTCAGAAGAAGAAAGTTATGAAGTAAATAATGAAAATATAAACAATGAATTTTTAAACACATTGCATGTAAAATCACATAACTATATGCCTTTATATTGGTTGGCTAAGTGTTAATTTTTTTAATGAATGTTGGTTTGTGGGTCAGACAATTAAAAGCTGTACACCAGCCAAAGTTTGGAGACTCCCTACTTAAAATTGTTGTAATATTACCATCCTTTACAGCAAAAGATCCTTTTGCCCTTCAATTCCAAAGTTAGACCAACTTGGTAACTTCATAATATGAATGAAATTTTATTTTGCATGAATATTTTTTAGAAAAATGCCAAGTTCAATGGAGAAAGAATGCCATATTCATATGCAGTTTGTAAGATTTCCATATCTCTAAAATTCATTTTGCCAACTATATAAACTTGTGAGCCCAAACTGACATAGCTTCTTGTAACTAAAAATATTGACATTTGATGACATTAAGAACCTCTGAAATTATTGTGTTTGAGATATCACACAGATTTTGATATGAAATATAGCTATTTTTAAGGTACCAATTTTTTTTTTGTGAATTGTAATTGTATCAATGCCATAAGCCATTAATACCAATACCAATATATTTCATGATGCTTATCACAAAAATAAAGAGACAGTGACATGTGATATATATAGATTAAGATAATACAACGTACTTGTCACAAAAGTTTTTTTTTTTTTTTTTTTTTTTTTTTTCTCAAGCCGACCATGGTTTTGCTGGGTATTGACCCTAGCTTCATCAGGACAAATGGCAAGTAAATATTCAAATTGTATATGACATCATAAATGGTGTTTACAGTCACGTGTTTTGGTTAGATGCTTCCACGCGTTTGATAGAAATGGCGTGGATGCCATGTCATTAACAAGTTGCAAAGACTTCTGATATATATGGAAAGCTTTCAAACTATCAAGTTTTGAGGTTGTCTGACTTGTCAATAAGTTTTGCTTCTTCAAAGAGAAATCTGTGGTCCTTTTTGTAACAGTGTTTAGCCATCGATGACGTCTTTAGGTCACAATTTCGAATGTAGGTCTTGTGCTCCTTCAATCGAAAACGCAAGGCTCTTACGGGTCTGTCCTATGTACGAAGCGCCACATTCACATGGAATTTGATAAATTCTCCACGAGTTTTTGTCTTCAACACAGTTCTTTGATCCTAAAAATCTCATTTTGTGTATGGGTTTAAAAATCACCTTAAAATTAAAGGTTTTGAGAATTTTTGTAATTTTGAAGGCAATGTCATGGGAAAATAGAATAATGGCAACATTCTCTCGCAGTGGGCGCATCACAGCAGTTAATGTGGAGATGGACTTCGGTTTCCGAAATTTTGTCAGAGCCTTGTCTATAATGGAAGGGTTGTATCCTCGCTGTACTGCAACATGTTTAAGGAAATAAAGTTATTTTTCCAAACTGTCCTTATCTGAACATATATGTATCGCGCGATATACGCAACTGTAAAAGGCACTGAGTTTTTGTCCTTATCAACAAAAAGTCAGTGCCTTTTACAGTTGCATATATCGCGCTATACATATATGTTCAGATAAGGACAGTTTGGAAAAATAACTTTATTTCCTTAAACATGTTGCAGTACAGCGAGGATACAACCCCTCCATTATAGACAAGGCTCTGACAAAATTTCGGAAACCGAAGTCCATCTCCACATTAACTGCTGTGATGCGCCCACTGCGAGAGAATGTTGCCATTATTCTATTTTCCCATGACATTGCCTTCAAAATTACAAAAATTCTCAAAACCTTTAATTTTAAGGTGATTTTTAAACCCATACACAAAATGAGATTTTTAGGATCAAAGGACTGTGTTGAAGACAAAAACTCGTGGAGAATTTATCAAATTCCATGTGAATGTGGCGCTTCGTACATAGGACAGACCCGTAAGAGCCTTGCGTTTTCGATTGAAGGAGCACAAGACCTACATTCGAAATTGTGACCTAAAGACGTCATCGATGGCTAAACACTGTTACAAAAAGGACCACAGATTTCTCTTTGAAGAAGCAAAACTTATTGACAAGCCAGACAACCTCAAAACTTGATAGTTTGAAAGCTTTCCATATATATCAGAAGTCTTCGCAACTTGTTAATGACATGGCATCCATGCCATTTCTATCAAACGCATGGAAGCATCTAACCAAAACACTTGACTGTAAACACCATTTATGATGTCATATACAATTTGAATATTTACGTGCCATTCGTCGTGATGAAGCTAGGTCAATACCCAGTGAAACCATGGTCGGCTTGAGAAATAAAAAATAAATAAATAAATAAACATTTGTGACAACTACGTTGTATTATCTTAATTTTCTATTAAGAAGATACCTAATCAAAAAAATACATAAATAATTTTGACTCACACCAAGTACGACATAGAAAGGTTATGTATCTACCGGTGTGAGTAAAAGGAGAAAAGATAAAAAAATAATAAAATAAAACAACTGAATGGAGAAGGTGTCGAGAATACTGAGCCTTGGCTTTATCAAGGACCAGCAAAAACTCTGCATTTTCTCACTTCCACAAAGACCTAGTTGGAAATGGGTTTCTGCAAGTCTATATATAATCGTCACAAGACTGTAGTCATTGAGATAAAGAATGTGATTTCTGTTTGTGTGTTTATACTTGAATTTGTGACAGCAGCAATATTGAGTGTTTCCGTTTATTTGCTTTCATCCATACATTTATAGGCAATGTATATCAGTTTATTTGCTTTCATCCATACATCATAGGCAATGTATATCAGTTCTTCAATAAGAGGTTTCAGTCATAAGATTTTTTGATATGTTCTTGTATGATTTTTTTAATTTTTCTCATTAGTATACATGTAGCAATATCTTACCCTTTTAATTCATAAAATCCAAAATTTTTATTTCATGGTTTGTGTTTACAGATATTTTTTTTACACTCACATTTTTGTATAAAGAATAGTTCTTTGTATAAAATGTTACTGCATAATTTGTTCTTCTAGCTATATTAAACACCTTACTTATTATCACATTAGTCTTCTAAGCATCAGTGATGAGTTTCCATACCATGATTCATACAGATCTCGAATTATATCCTGATTTCTGAATAAACAAAAAAAAAAAAATTCCCATCTTTAAAGTTATACATAAACTTCATCGACCTTATGTCCATAGTTAAACTCTTTATATTTATAAAAACTTGACAAGTAGAGGTGGGCTTAACAGTGATTTTACTGTAACAGTAACATTAAAACTGTGACAAAATCCCTGTTTAAGACTAGGATGATGGAGCTGTAAAGAAGTCAGGATGGTGAGTCATTGTCTTACTTGCAGAGATGCCAACTATTACATAATCTCCGTAGTTCCTACAGAAATAGCTCTTGTACTATGGAATACGGAAAAAACATGATTTTTCTATGGAAAATTAACAGAAGTTATTAATTTTTTATTTGCTTGTTCCCCTTCCCAGCAGAACAGCAGCCACTTGACGATCCATCATTCATCTTGCTTGTGATGTTGCCTGCAACTCCAGTTCTGCCTCTCAAAGCTGCTCTGACCTTAGCGTGAGCAACCGGCACTCGATGAGTGTGGCCTTGTGCTGAGTCATTCTAAGTGAAAACCCTTCCTCCCCAGCATGCAACATTCTGGGGATGTTGAGCATAGCTCGCTTTGATAGACGTGGCCGGAGTTCGGCCTGAAGCTCTTTCGCAGTGCAGCGACAAGCTCTTGAAAATCGTTTGGTGTTTTTTAAAGTGTGCGTCGGCCATTCATGTCAGTAATTAATATTTTGAAGTTTTTTTCTTGCGTTGCGGAAAAGTAGGCTTGGATTTTGTTCTTATGTGCAGAGTTTGCCAAAATGCGTAATTACGCATCTAGTACGCATCGAAAAGTGTGTTTACGCATCGAAATTTTACCAACGCGTAAAAATATGCATCGGGAATTTCTCGCGACGTGTTCAAATACACTTCGAGAAGCGTGTCAAGTACGCATCAATACGTAAAAACGCGTATCGAGAAACGCATAAAATACACACCAACGCGTAAAAACACACTTCGAGAATAGAGTTCGGGCTCAATTTTCGAAGCCCGAGCCCGAATTTTATATTGCAAAATAGAGCCCGGGTGAACCCGAAAACTGGTTAACCTGTTCAACCATTAATAAAAAACATATCCTTTTTCACACTTCCACTCTCTGCTCCTCCTGCAATATGGGAAGTGGAGAAGAGACCTCTATCTATTTTTATAGTGTAACTGTAGGATTTTCTTTGACCGTTCATTTCCACCTGAAGTGCTTCAGGCGGCCTGACGTCCGAAATGATCGGGCAGTGCTGCAGTTGTATGTTGCTCAAACAATGCTAATATTATCGTGCTATAATGCGCTGTAATATGTACGCTGCTAAATAGAATTAGTAGGGAGTAAATTATCGTCGGAATGCTATCAACTATCCAATATTTATAGTTCTTGAAAAGCTTTTCCTTCCCTGCAGTAACACACTAATGCGCAGCCTATGACACTTTCTACCCAAGCCCGGAATAAATGGTCATCTCAAATTCCCGCTGCCCAACCAGAACCAGTTGCTGAAGAATTCTTTTTACCAACTACAAAGTGTCTCATTTGGTAAATCATATAAACTCACATTTATATATAAAAAAATTATCTCGCTCTTCCTCTCTGTAGGAGCTCAAGCTAGAACCGCAGTAAATATTCTACAGCCTGAGCCCGATTCGGGGCCTAGGCTCCGCTTCGGGCTCAGGCTCAGCCCGTCTCAGCTCTGATCAAGAAACGTGCAAAACTATGCATCGAAGAACTTTACCAACGCGTAAAAATACGCATTGGGACACCATTTCGCCTTTCAAAAACGGAAGTGAAGGAAATGAAAAAAAAAATTCTGTAATCGTAATTTAGTTTTCCTGCAATGTTGCCTCTGTCCAGTATTGTTGTTATACATCATATTATTCCATAAATCTTTGTATTTCACTTTGAAAATGGAGGGAAAATTTCTGAAAACGGAAATTCGATGACGCAAAAATTCTCGTGTAATCTTTAGGCAAGAGAGTGCCATGGCTTTGAGGAATTTCTGCTTTTTCGTCGTAATTTGGGTTATCCTTGAGATCGATGCATAACTGAACTGGAATTTTGGGGGCAATTGGTAGTGGTGAAGAATGCTTTCCGCCTGAAACTTTCGAAAACGGAAATTTCGTCTTTCAAAACTTTCGGAAACAGTGAAGATTTCTCCCGTAATTGTAATTTTATTTTTCACGCGATGCTTCCTCTGCCTAGTTTGTTAAATTTCATTTTATTTCATAAATATTTGTATTTCACCTTGAAAATGGAAGGGAAATGTCCGAAAATAGAAATCGGACGTAACAAAGGTTTCTCTCGTAACTGTAATTTTTTTTTTCCAACGATGTTCCGAACATGTATCTTGTGTTCTTAAATATTCCCCCAAAAAAGTTTTGCATTTCAGCTTGATAAAGGGGGAGAGTCCGAAAACGAAAGTGACGAAGCTGAAAATTTTGTAAAAATTGATGCATGATATTCAAAAGCATTCATATTCTCCAAGTTACACTATCTTTTATCTAAAATAGTGAAAGCTGTCATGCTTTCATGGTCCTCAAACTGAAAGTTCTTTCAGCATGATGGATAAAATTGTCATCCCAGGGATTTCTGAAGCCTGCTGTCATAGCTGATGGTGAGTGGAGCTTATTTTTAAAATAACAGTTTTCAAAAAACAGAAAGGACACAACTGGTAATTGGAGTAAAAACAAGAATGTATTTAAGCGAAATCATTTTAAACGAAAATGAACCTTCTAAGTTCTGTACATCTGTCGGAAAATTTTACATTGAAGAATGTTTAATATTCAAGAAAAGATACTGATCTATGATGAGTTCTTAAAACATGCAGAAGTATCAGATCCTTCATTTAGAGGCAGAACATCATTTACTTCTGTATTATTCATAGTCAAGCACTTTCCATTTATAATAACTGAAAATGAACTTAATATACTGGAAGTGGAATTGCTTGTTATCAAGCTGACAAATTAGAGACCATAGCAGAAACAGGTAAAATAGATGTCACTTGGTCAGAAATCTCAAAATTAAGAGGCTGTAATTGAGCTGTTAAGTATACTATTCTCTTGAAAGTAATGTTTGCAATACTTGTAATTCCACTCTCGAATGCTGCAAATGAGAGAGGTTTTTGTTTAGTGCGAAAAAATCAAGCCTGTTTCCAACCTAATTTAGGTTTAGAAACTGTAGAAGCACTTCTTATTGCAAAAATGAATATGTTCTCCTCTGGGCAAGTGTGTTATGAAAAAATGTTTTCTGCTGAGGAACTCAAATCTGCAAAACAATGTACACCCAAATCACTAAAGAAAGCTGTTTAATAAATTTTTTGTTGTGTAAAAAATGTATCAGTCATGGTATATATTATTTTCCATGTGAAAAATTTGGGATATTTTAATACAGATTTTTTCATGTATATAAATGAATAAGTAAGCAAAAATACTAATTAAATTAAATGAGTAATACCATGTTTTCCTCAGTTAAAAATATTCTTTTTGGTGTGGCTACTGAAAAATGGCCAAAACAACTGAAAATTTGTTCGAGTACCACCGAAAATATCTAAAACAGGTTGGCATCTCTGTACTTGTAACATTACAAAATTACCATTTGTGATAGATGCAATATGAAGTAGTGCCCACCATTTACCCTGATGGGATTAGGGTGATAATGATCTCACACTCAGCTCATCTTGAGTGGCCAACAGCCCTATTGGTAAAACTCCTATGCTTAGGAGAGATTTACTTTATAACATAGTGAAGTCACCCAGGCCAAAACTGTGATACCTGAACAGTGATTTGCAGACTGTTACTTTTAATCACTGGTCATAATGGTGACAGTGATTTTTCAGTAATGCTGACAAGATTTCCACCCATCTCTATTTACAAAATGTGTTTCAATCAGTAATACTGCATAATATTTTACTTATTTGCTAAGTATTTATAAGAATGTTTTGTTTGTCATTCTGATTTTTAACTTCCATCATTTGATGTAAAAGCAAAATCAATCATTTAAATTAGTGCAGTTATGATTATTGGATACCTACATACATGCTCAAGTTTGTCACTCTCTCTCCCTATATCTACAGTACGTCTAAAAGTATATATAGATATCGTAAAAATACATTTGTCTAACGAACAAAAAAGAAATATTGCCATGAGTTCAAAAAAATTTATGACAGAACATGTGTGACTAGCATTTCTCAAAATATATATATATGACAATGCAACTTGCACCATAGTCATGGGTGTCGCTGGCGGTGAGGACGTATGTTCCCTCCAATATTTCCGAGTACCCTCCATATTTCTGATATTGCAATGCATTCAGATATGCATTTATTCAATACATTTAAAAGATTTGCTGTCCCCAATACATTTTGAAAAAACTTAAAAAAACACACAAAGAAATTGGCTATTATTACTACACACTTGCGCCCCCCCCCCATTTCTATTTGCCAGTGACGCCCATGACGATAGTTATATGAAAAAAAAAAACGACTACAACAATTGTCCCAAATGTATATAGAATATGTGGAATACCACAAATATAATGAACACGTGGTTCTCAGAAGCTTGTAGATTTTCCATTGTTCTTTTGAATAGCCTCGTCGTATTTACGATTTTTCATAGAAAGTACCAAAGTTTGTAGCATTTCAGGATCTAAAGTGTACCATGCACATTTCGTTGTGGTCTTCAGGTCACTTATTGACAAATATTGCTGTCCGTTGGCATAAACTACTCATGTTAAAATGCCCTTCACGCTCTCAGTTGGGTTCGGGTCCGGGCTGAGTGGTGGCCAGTCCAGAATGGACAGTATTTTCTCTGTTAAGGTGGGCTTTTGTAACATTGTAGGTATGGATGAACATGTTGTCATGCTGAAATATCCAGTTGTGTCCCCGTAAAAGTCCATTGAAAGGCATCAAATGAGTTTCTAATGTATCTGTATACTTCACTGAGTTTTGTCGTTCACCCAGAAATGCTAAAGAGGCTTGACCATTGTATGAAAAGGCCACCATGCCATAACAGATTCATCGCTGTGTTGTCTGCTAAAAAAACTTACTAGGTTTTTTCCTCAAATCATGTCAATAGCTTGCATATCCATCAGGACCATCCAAATACCATTTTTTTTTCCATCATGGAACAGCACTCTGTCATTTTTCACTAAGCAGCATGTGCATAGGTGCCCATTGCAACCTCCTTTCTTGGTGATGCTTTGAGAGTTGCAGTTTACAAGCCATTTTTGTGTGTACCATGTAACCACTTTCTTTAATATGCCTGTATATGGTATATTTCAATATTTTCAACTGGGAAGCCTTGGTTATTGTATGTATGGATATTTTTCATGGACAAAATCATTCTCTGTCTCCACCTGTCATCACGGGAACTTGTTGCACATGGCCTTCCTGAACGAGGTTTTGGTGGATGCGGTTCACCACAACTAGAACACAATAGATTGTACTTTTACAATGATTTAGTACTTTTGCGATTTCATTTACAGGCATACCTTGTAACTTCAAGCTGAATGAATATTTTGGCACCCTCATCCCCTGATAGCTGCGAAGCTGTAGACATTTTGTTCCTCGGCAAAACTGGACTCTGACCTTAGAGCTACCTTTTTATATGACCCAAACCTACATCACTGACTATGCATTTACAATTTGCATAACATTGTGATCTGCTATAAATATTTTGTGATCCATGTTGTGGCTTCAATGCTTTAGTGTAAATTGGAATTTGTGTCACTTAATAATAGGTTTTCACATGTTTGACGTAATATCCAACAAACCCCATAACGTCATAATAAAGTTTTAGGGGAAAAAAACAGGAGTCTCATCCAGTGGCAGATTTAACAGGGGAAAAGTGGTCAGTTGCTGCCTGGGCTCCTGTCCAAATGGGCCCCAGTGCCTTCATTGGAAAAAATAGTTTGTTTTTATTTTAACATTTTGGTGATGATGCTGCTTTCCCCACATCATGTGACTAAGATGTATGAATCCTGTGATAGAAAGCACACATTCTTACTCGTCATGTGACTGTCATGTAACATGAATATCATCCACCCATAAATTACTGTAAAAATGTTCCTGCCCAAACATGCAAGTTTTGTGATTTCCTCTACCCCCACCCTGTGAGGTGTCAGCGGTGCCTATGACTCAGCACTCTTTGTTTTTATTCTGGGCCCTGGGTGTGTATTTCGACAACCAATAAAACTTTCTCCCCCATCTCGTCTGCTAATGGTGTGAAAGCCTGAGAGGATGCTTTCTACACTGTCGTGACCTCTGAGAGATTAAGAAGATGGTAGTGAGAGATGGTCAACTAATTTCATGTTTGCCTTTCAAGTGTTGGCTTTTGTTTATCTTTGAGTGAGCATTTTGGAATCAAATGAAGAATGTTAATAAGAAGCCAAAGAGTGGATGTTTAAAGAAACAAGAGAAAGAAAAATGGAAATTGAAGGAGGTGGCAAATAATACTAAACAAGCAAAGATCAGTGAGTTCTTTCTTGGTGATTTGACAACATTTACTGAAAAACAGAATAAGTCAACCGACTGTCATGAAAATGAAACTAAGAAAATTACTGAAGAATGTGTTGTGTCAAGTCAAGGTGAATCTTTTGACTGAAAATGAACCTGTCCCTGCCGAAGCAAGTAAAACTGGACCTCTCACTGCAACTGCTGATGAACCTGTTTCATGTGAGAGAAACCAACCAGCACCAACACCTGTGCTTCAGAATGAATCTTTGCCGTCTTGTAGATTTGGAAATGATAAAGGTCTTTTGTGTTTGTTTGAACGAGGACCAAATCGGAGCTCTTTTGTTGACAGGTCTCTGTCAGCCTAAAGAATATGATATGCCTGGCAGTGAATTTAAGCAGTCAAGTGACAAACATCATTTCAGGTCTTCTCTTTATTATAAAAACATTCGTGGGAGACAACTGCTGTCCCTAGTTATCCTATTCACCAACTAAAAAAATTATGATTATTATCAGTATTGTTGGTTATTTAGCGATGAAACTGCAACGAAAGGTATGTGGTATACTGGCTTCACTGACTGGAAACATTGTTATCAATCTGCCAAAAAACACAGTTAAAGCTCATCTGAACAATGCAGTCACTGCTGCAATCTCATTCTTACGCAAAAAAAAAAAAAAAATGTTTTCATGTATTTTGCAAATATTTCCATGCATGCAGTTTATTTACATCACAAAAATACCTGGAAAGCAATGCATTTCTTTCATTTGAGTGATTTTACTAAAGAACTAATCCTTACCCAGCTTGAATGAGAACACAGGCTTTGTACAATATATATACATATAACAACTAGACAAGAAGAAATGAGAAAGAAACAAATTCTTAAGTAAAAAAAATTTTGATGAAGGCAGAGAAAAAAAAGAAAAGAATATTTGAAAAACAAAGCAGTGTTGGAAATACAGAGAAATTAAATACAACTTTATAGTATCACCTTGAATAAATAGTCATAAAAACTTGTATTTTTTATAGAGTTTAATTTTCAAGAAAATTAATAAATATGAGATCCACCACCACTACTATTCAATTAAAAGATCCACAGGATATCTTAAAGAAATATATTTAATTTCAATAACTTTATATATAATAATTTTTAAAAACTATATGGCACCTATATACACTTTTAAAGGTTACTCACCTTTCCTAATATGGTTCGGAAGTTCCACTTCTTTTCAATACATTTCCATCATGTATATCAGTTTGCTGTCTTCTGTCTGTTTGTTGAGGAAATGAATCATGGTTCATTTCCTCGTAATGTAACTGTAATATACATCCCATGTCCACACATTAATTTAAAGGCAGTGGAATGGATATATATAAATCCACAAAGCTGTTTATGGTATATATATCATCATCATTGTCAACCATTATCAATCCACTGCTGGACGAAGGTCTCCCCAAGTTTCTTCCACAACGATCTGTCTTGTGCCAGTCTTCCCCATGTTACTCCCACATACTTTCGAATTTCATCCACCCATCTCCCATGTGGTCTTCTTCTGGGTCTTTTCCTGTCCCTTGGAATCCAATCTAAAATCTCAGCTGTACATCGATGGTCTTTCTTTCTGGCAGTATGTCACAGCCCATTGCCATTTCAGAGATTTAACTCTGACCATGATGTCTTCCACTCTTGTCATTTTTCGGATCCACGAGTTCCTCTTCTTATCTCTCCTGGTCACACCAAGCATGCACCTCTCCATGCTACTTTGAGTTGTCTGCAGCCTTTGTATGTCTCTTTTAATTAATGTCCACGTCTCTGCACCATGCATAAGCACTGGAAGGATGCATTGATCAAACACTTTTCTTTTAAGACATAATGGCAATATATATATATAGGGATGTAAGGTCAGGTGATACGCAACATCACAGCCTCTCCTTGACAAATGTCGACCCCGCCTTCTCGTGGTGCATCCTGTTCCCACTAAAGGGGCTCTGACGACCGCCAATAGCGGTATAACTATGCCATCGGGATTAGAGGAAATGCTATCCCACACTCACCAACTCACTTGGCCAGCGTGGTGAGTTATGGCCAAACCCCTCCAAAATGAGTGCACAACTTAAATCTTGGCCCTCAGTCTCCAGCAGCTGGAATGTACCTGGCCAAGGCAGCGGCCAGTGCGACATGAAGGAAAAGAGTGCTAATAATCACCGGAGGACAGGACTAGGCTGCCACCTGATGCTGACCTTAGCTACGTATAATGGACGCTCCCTATTTTCTGATTCAAGACTTCTTGAATTCAAAGAGGAACTACAAAGGATCAAGTGGGACATCGTCGGGCTAAGTGAGGTAAGGAGAAAAGGAGAAGATCTCATTGAACTGAAAAGTGGACATCTCTTCTACTATCGTGGGACAGATACTGGCAGAACTAGTGGTGTTGGATTTATAATAAACAAGAAACTGAGGGATAAAGTTGTAGAAGTTGAAAGTTCCTTTGACAGAGCTGCACGACTCGTTATCCGATTCTCGAGAAGATACCAGGTCCAGATTATTCAAACTTATGCACCCACCACAAGTCATCCTGAAGAAGAAATTGAAGAATTTTATGAGGAAATTCATCATCTAAATAATAAAGGCAAACAGCCCTTGAAGATAATTATGGGAGATTTCAATGCAAAAATAGGGCAACAGAATGAAACTTCAGTTGGTAAATTCGGTCACAGCCATAGAAACCAGCGTGGAAATACGCTTGCAGAGTTTGCAGAGGCAGAAGGGTTTTTCATCATGAACTCCTTTTTCAAGAACACTCCACACAGGAAATGGACATGGAGACATCCAAATGGGATGACAAGTGAAATTGATTTTATTATGTGTAACAAAAAAATTCGTCATCGAAGACTGCAGTGTGCTAAACAAGTTCAACACAGGTAGTGACCATAGATTGGTGAGATGTAAGATGCACCTCAACACTAAACTCGAACGTGGTAAGCTCATAAGACAAACAAAATGTATTGACATAACCAACCTTAAAAAACACCATAATACCTTCAAGTTGGAACTGAAGAACAGATTCTCTGCTTTAGAAGGCCTAACATCGGAAGGAGTGGATATTTCTGAAGTTAACAGAAAAGTAACCAAAGCTCTTATGGAAACAGCAACAAAATTAGCTGGGTCTAAGAACAAGTTGCATGTGAACAAATTATCAGGAAAAACCAAAATGTTGATGCAAAAAAGAAGAGAGATGAGGACAACTAAAGAAGATGTGACTTCCAGAGTGGAATATATAGAGCTATGCAAGACAGTACGAAAAAGTATCACTGAAGACGTAAGGAAATTCAACTGTGAACTAGTGAGGAAAGCAATTGAAAACAACCAAAGCCTAAAGATAGCAAAGGGACATCTCAGTAAGGGAAGAAAACAGATTATGGCACTGAGAAAGAAGATGGTTCTGTAACAAGAAATAGAGGTGAGATTTTGACAAGAGTGAAAGATTTCTACTCAACAATATATGAAAGGGGTGATACATGTACTCCAGACATTATGAAAAGTACCAGAGTTCTTCCAGTCCTCGCAGCAGAAGTTGCACATGCAATCAAGAACATGAAGCGGGGAAAAGCTCCAGGAGAAGATGGAATTACTGTAGACATCATACAAGGAGCAAGTGGAGAAAGTGAAACGGTACTCCCCCAAATTTTCACTCGATGCCTTAATGAAGGAAAGATTCCTGAGGATTGGAACAACGCTACAATGATCCTGCTACATAAAAAAGGTGACATTGAGGATCTCGGGAACTACAGACCTATCAGCCTCCTATCAGTGGTTTATAAAATCTTCACTAAAGTTCTTTCACACCGCTTGAAGGTAACACTGTGGACATGGCTCAACTGAGAGAACAAGCTGGATTCAGGAGTGGCTACAGCACAGAAATGAAGATCATATCCACATACTGAGAGAACTAATTGAAAGAGCGAGGGAATATGAACTTAAACCAGGAGAGATAAGAAGAGGAACTCGTGGATCCGAAAAATGACAAGAGTGGAAGACTTCATGATCAGAGTTAAATCCCTGAAATGGCAATGGGCTGGGCATACTGCCAGAAGGACAGACCATCGATGGACAGCCGAAATTTTAGATTGGATTTCAAGGGACAGGAAAAGACCCACAAGAAGACCACATGGGAGATGGGTGGATGAAATTCGAAAGTATGCTGGAGTAACATGGAGGAGACTGGCACAAGACAGACCGTTGTGGAAGAAACTTGGGGAGACCTTCGTCCAGCAGTGGATTGATGATCGTTGATGATGATATCATCATCATCATTGTCAACCATTATCAATCCACTGCTGGACGAAGGTCTCCCCAAGTTTTCTCCACAACGGTCTGTCTTGTGCCAGTCTCCTCCATGTCACTCCCGCATATTTTCGAATTTCATCCACCCATCTCCCATGTGGTCTTCTTCTGGGTCTTTTCCTGTCCCTTGGAATCCAATCTAAAATTTCGGCTGTCCATCGATGGTCTGTCCTTCTGGCAGTATGTCCAGCCCATTGCCATTTCAGGGATTTAACTCTGATCATGATGTCTTCCACTCTTGTCATTTTTCGGATCCACGAGTTCCTCTTCTTATCTCTCCTGGTTATACCAAACATGCACCTCTCCATGCTACTTTGAGTTGTCTGCAGCCTTTGTATGTCTCTTTTAGTTAAGGTCCACGTCTCTGCACCATACGTAAGCACTGGAAGGATGCATTGATCAAACACTTTTCTTTTAAGACATAATGGCAATATATATATATATATAGGGATGTAAGGTCAGGTGATACGCAACATCACAGCCTCTCCTTGACAAATGTCGACCCCGCCTTCTCGTGGTGCATCCTAGTGTTCCCACTAAAGGGGCTCTGACGACCGCCAATAGCAGTATAACTATGCCATCGGGATTAGAGGAAATGCTATCCCACACTCACCAACTCACTTGGCCAGCGTGGTGAGTTATATGTGCCCAAACCTCAAAATGAGTGCACAACTTAAATCTTGGCCCTCAGTCTCCAGCAGCTGGAATGTACCTGGCCAAGGCAGCGGCCAGTGCGACATGAAGGAAAAAGAGTGCTAATAATCACCGGAGGACAGGACTAGGCTGCCACCTGATGCTGACCTTAACTAAACGTATAATGGACGCTCCCTATTTTCTGATTCAAGACTTCTTAGAATTCAAAGAGGAACTACAAAGGATCAAGTGGGACATCGTTCGGGCTAAGTGAGGTAAGGAGAAAAGGAGAAGATCTCATTGAACTGAAAAGTGGACATCTCTTCTACTATCGTGGGACAGATACTGGCAGAACTAGTGGTGTTGGATTTATAATAAACAAGAAACTGAGGGATAAAAGTTGTAGAAGTTGAAAGTTCCTCTGACAGAGCTGCACGACTACCGTTATCCGATTCTCGAAGATACAGGTCCAGATTATTCAAACTTTTATGCACCCACCACAAGTCATCCTGAAGAAGAAATTGAAGAATTTTATGAGGAAATTCATCATCTAAATAATAAAAGGCAAGCAGCCCTTGAAGATGAAAATTATGGGAGATTTCAATGCAAAAATAGGGCAACAGAATGAAACTTCAGTTGGTAAATTCGGTCACAGCCATAGAAACCAGCGTGGAAATACGCTTGCAGAGTTTGCAGAGGCAGAAGGTTTTCATCATGAACTCCTTTTTCAAGAACACGCCACACAGGAAATGGACATGGAGACATCCAAATGGGATGACAAGTGAAATTGGATTTTATTATGTGTAACAAAAAATTCGTCATCGAAGACTGCAGTGTGCTAAACAAGTTCAACACAGGTAGTGACCATAGATTGGTGAGATGTAAGATGCACCTCAACACTAAACTCAGAATGTGGTAAGCTCATAAGACAAACAAAATGTATTGACATAACCAACCTTAAAAAACACCATAATACCTTCAAGTTGGAACTGAAGAACAGATTCTCTGCTTTAGAAGGCCTAACATCGGAAGGAGTGGATATTTCTGAAGTTAACAGAAAAGTAACCAAAGCTCTTATGGAAACAGCAACAAAATTAGCTGGGTCTAAGAACAAGTTGCATGTGAACAAATTATCCAGGAAAAACCAAAATGTTGATGCAAAAAAGAAGAGATGAGGACAACTAAAGAAGATGTGACTTCCAGAGTGGAATATATAGAGCTATGCAAGACAGTACGAAAAAGTATCACTGAAGACGTAAGGAAATTCAACTGTGAACTAGTGAGGAAAGCAATTGAAAACAACCAAAGCCTAAAGATAGCAAAGGGACATCTCAGTAAGGGAAGAAAACAGATTATGGCACTGAGAAGAAGATGGTTCTGTAACAAGAAATAGAGGTGAGATTTTGACAAAGAGTGAAAGATTTCTACTCAACAATATATGAAAGGGAGTGATACATGTACTCCAGACATTATAGAAAGATGCCTGAGTTCTTCCAGTCCTATAACGGCAAGTTGCACATGCAATCAAGAACATGAAGCGGGGAAAAGCTCCAGGAGAAGATGGAATTACTGTAGACATCATACAAGGAGCAAGTGGAGAAAGTGAAACGAGTACTCGCTTCCAAATTTTCACTCGATGCCTTAATGAAGGAAAGATTCCTGAGGATTGGAACAACGCTACAATGATCCTGCTACATAAAAAAGGTGACATTGAGAGGATCTCAGGAACTACAGACCTATCAGCCTCCTATCAGTGGTTTATAAAATCTTCACTAAAGTTCTTTCACACCGCTTGAAGGTAACACTGTGGACATGGCTCAACTGAGAGAACAAGCTGGATTCAGGAGTGGCTACAGCACAGAAATGAAGATCATATCCACATACTGAGAGAACTAATTGAAAGAGCGAGGGAATATGAACTTAAACCAGGAGAATGATAAGAAGAGCAACTCGTGGATCAGAAAAATGACCAAGAGTGGAAGACTTCATGATCAGAGTTAAATCCCTGAAATGGCAATGGGCTGGGCATACTGCCAGAAGGACAGACCATCGATGGACAGCCGAAATTTTAGATTGGATTTCAAGGGACAGGAAAAGACCCAGAAGAAGACCACATGGGAGATGGGTGGATGAAATTCGAAGAAGTATGCTGGAGTAACATGGAGGAGACTGGCACAAGACAGACCGTTGTGGAAGAAACTTGGGGAGGAGACCTTCGTCCAGCAGTGGATTGATGATCGTTGATGATGATATCATCATCATCATTGTCAACCATTATCAATCCACTGCTGGACGAAAGGTCTCCCCAAGTTTTCTCCACAACCATGCAGTCTTGTGCCATGTCACTTCCCGCATGTTTTTCCGAGATTTCATCCACCCGCTTTCCCATGATGATTCTTCTTCTGGGTCTTTCCTGTCCTTGGGAATTCCTACGTACAAAATCCTGTCCATCGGTGTTGTCTGCAACGTATGTCATTCCTCAATCAGCCATTTCAGGGATATTCAACTCTGATCATGATGTCTTCCACTCTTCTCATTTTGAATCACAGTTTCTCTTCTTATCTCCTGGTTATACCAAACATGCACCTCTCCATGCTACTTTGAGTTGTCTGCAGCCTTTGTATGTCTCTTTTAGTTGAGTCCACGTCTCTGCACCATACGTAAGCACTGGAAGGATGCATTGATCAAACACTTTTCTTTTAAGACATAATGGCATATTGCTCTTTGAGAATTATGCTGTTTCTTCCAAAAAGCTCTCAGGCTAGTTTTGTACGCCGATTAATTTCTTCATCAATGTGACCTTCACTTGATATCTGCTGTCAAAGGTAAACGTACGTGTCTGTTATCTCCAGCTTTTCTCCATCAATCGATAAATCTTCATTTCTTGTAAAAGCATTGAACATCACTTTTGTCTTCTGAAAGTTCATTTTTAATCCACTTCTTTACTCTTGTCAGCAAGTTCTGGATCATACTCTGCAGCTCTGGTGGGGTAGTTGCAAAAATGACTACGTCATCAGCGAAACGAAGGTGCATAAGGTTAAATAAACTCATTAATCTTTATCCCTTTGTTTTCCCAGTTCAGTGATTGAAAGACATTTTCCAATGTGGCATTAAAGAGCTTCAGAGATATGGTGTCACCTTGTCTCACTCCTTTCAATTTTTATGTGTTGTTATATTTTCAAACAGCCAGATCTTTGCACTTGCATTTTCATAGATGTTATTAATAATATTAAATTATGCATCTTCAATACCGCAGGATTTCAGAGCCATTGTAACTGCTGATGTTTTTCACCGAATCAAAGGCTTTTTCATTTTAATCGATAAAAGCCATGCACAATAGAAGTTCATATTGATTTCTAGTTCAAATGGAAGTTCACAATGGATGATGATATATATATATATATATATATATATATATATATATATATATATATATATATATATGGCACCTGTAATATGCCTTTTAGTAGGATTAAAAATTTCCAATATTAGTAAGCTCAAAGAGGGGAAAAAAAAATTACATTTATTTGTCAAAAGAAGTACTTACCATACTTAAGCATTTATATTTATTAACATATATTTGAAATAATATCTGATGGAGAAAAATGTCCTTACCCTCTTACTGATTTCCATTAATGACATAATTTAATGAGTTCATATCTTCATAACTCTTGATACAGAGAAACACTAAACTGTTTTCCATGCAGCTAACTCCTCACAAGGCTTGGAGAATTTTATTATCCTGGAGCAGGAATCAACCCCATTTCCTGATGGCCATGTAATTATGCTAACCACACTATCACCTAGGACACTATATTTCCAAGCAACTAAAGTATAGGAATCAGAACTAGTATCAATTTATGCTAGTCAAGGTCTCCTCATTATAATAACCATCCTATTCCAAGAAACAAAATCGCTGAAGAAATAACCTCCAGAAACTAGCACAAGTCTGATGTTAGTTCAGATTCCTGCTCTTTGTTTTGCTTGAAAATGTCCTTGTTGGTTAGGGGTGATTGGAAAAACATTTATTTTTTTCAGAATTTGTGTCTTGATAGTGAAAAAAAAAGTTGTGTTAGGTGATTCACACAACATGTAAAAAAACTGTGTCATGTGGGTCAACATTCTGGTGCTCCCCCAGGGTTCTAAGTGATGCGACTTCAAGTGTTATACCCAAGGTGTGTTAGACCACTCAACTTCTCTGACCCTTTAAGGATATTTTTTCGCTTTTCAACCGTAGGTTGAAGAAGCATTTATGCTCCAGCTTTGCCCGTCTGTCTGCACGATAACTCGCGTAAAAATGGTTCGATTTTGATGAAATTTTAGTATGTGGTAGAGGACAACCTGGGGACGAACCCTATTGAAAATGGGCAAAATGGGGTCCATTCCATCGCCCTTATGCGTCTTAAATTACGTAAAAATACTTCGATTGTGACAAAACTTTATCTTGTTGTTCCGGAGGTATACTGAACCGGCTCTGTTGAATACTATCGAAATGGGATCAGGGTACAGGAGCGAGATTTATTCCACAACAATTGTCCTCATAACTTGAGTAATTATTTCTGGTATGTTGAAAAGCGTATCATAATCAACGCATTGCATGATTTTACTAACTTGTTTTATATTTTTGCTGTATCTGTGCAGTTTACAAGATATAAGCTCAAACAATTAGTCTGAAAAACTGCTCACCAGAAGTGTGCATCATGCACTGTAATCGTCATCATGAATGCGGACTTTTGCAGCTACATCCTCAGGAGCAAGCTGGAATGGAATGTGTCTCAAATGTTTATATTTCTGTTGATGTAGAAAAGGGATAATGATCTACCCTTTCATTCCCCACCCTGTGATGCACAGCCACGTAGTGCCGACTTGACCAGTACCATTACAACTCCATTGCTGTGTTGGCTTTCAGGGCAGTCAGCCCCTATGTGAACGGGCAAGAGGTTCTGCACTAGCATCCTGTCAAAGTGCAGAGGGTATATGTAGTGATTTTGAAGTGGTTTTTGTGTGTGAATTGTTTAAGAATTCTCCCAAAATGGGACAAAAGTGTGTGAGATGTGCCTCGTGTTCGGCTATTATCAGGCCCCAACTTAGATGATTGGCACTCTGGGCAAAGTAAATTCAGGCATTCCCTTTCCCTACCCTTTTCTTTAACTTGTTCCCTTACTAGTATCTAACACACAATGGCAACAAGTATGCTGATTGGCCAGCCCATCTGCTTTGTTTATTACAGTCAAACCTCGTTAACGCGAAACCGAAGGGACCAAGGCAATTATTTTGTGTTAACCAAATTTCATGTTAACCAATAAATTAAAAAAAAAATTGCATTTTTTCCCTTAAAGGAGAATTGAATCATTGAATATGCTACATAAGAAATAGAATGTGATACGTACTATGTAATATGTATCAATAAATTTTATAGTTTTAAAAAGGAAAATACAAATTAATGCAATTTACAAATATACCAATTATGTACATGTACATATCTATGTACATTATTGGGTAAAATAATCCTTAATAGACTGTTGTTTCATTTTCTGGATGTAGCAGTTATTCCAGAAATTCTGAACCTCTTCCAAGCTGTTCATTGCAGGTGAGTCATTTTCCTGTTCCAGAAGAAAATTTTGGAGTATTTTTAGCACTTCTGCAGCTTGGGTCAGTGAAACACTTGGTCGAAAATTGTCAATTTCGGCCTGTTCTTCATCATCCGATGCACTGTCTTCATTATCCTTGGTTAAAGCTGCAGCAATTATGTCATCCTCTGTCATAACATCTGATGTAAGAACATTTTCATCCACACCAATGTATTCCTCGAAATTATCCTCATTAAGAATTCCTCTTTGTTTGGCTTCTTCAAAAAAATTCGTTGGCACCGGTTCATCTGCTCCATTCACATTTTCATTATCAGTTGTAGTGAATCCGCCATGATGAAAACAGTTCTCAATTGTTTTAGTAGAGACATTGTTCAATGAACTTCTAAGGAATGTCAGTGCTTCCAGGAGATCTACACAAAACGGAGTTTTGTTATCGTAACACTGAATCATTTTTCAAACAATTTCTTGTCTGTAATACATTTTCATGCATTCAATTATTCCCTGGTTACGAGGTTGTAGCTTTGCAGTACAATTGGGGGCAAAAAGATTCACTTTACTGCTTCTAACCCAGTAACTTCACAGTGTGCGCTGCAATTGTCCAGCATCAAACAGATTTTCTTCTTTTCCTGCCGAAATTTTTATCCAAGTTTTTTATCCACTTTGTGAAAATTTCCGCATTCATCCAAACATTTTTACTCGATGCATAATTTAATGGCCAAGTTTTGACATACTTAAAACAGCGTGGCTTGGTAGATTTTCCAATCACTAATAAAGGAAGTTTTTCCGGACCCATCCATATTGCAGCAGACCAAAACTGTTACTCTTTCCTTACTGAACTTTCCTCCAGAGTATTTTTCATTTTTAAAGCCAAAGTTCGATCCGGGAGGGCTTTAAAGAACACTCCCATCTCATCGGCGTTAAAAATGTCCCGAGGGTACGTACTCTTTTACAACAGCTGGCCACTTTTCGGCAAAAAACGACGCAACGGTTTCAGGGTTCACGGATGATTCCTCTCCACACACTTTCTTACAGATGATCCCATATCTCTCTTTAAATCTCAGTAGCCAACCATTGGAGTACAAAAAGTTGGTGACACCCAGAGCTTCAGCGAAAAACTTTGCTTTTTCTTGACGTATCACTCCAGATAAGGTCAGATTTTGATTTCGTGCTACACGAATCCATTGCAGTAAAGCCACTTCGACATCTTCATTTTTCCTGTTCTCAGCCGCTTTCTGGCAGGCTCAAATCTGCTAAAAGTATAAGCCGCTTCAATTTTGTTTCAAAATTGTAGAAATGGTGCTGTTAGCAACTCCGTACTTTGCAGCGATTTCCGTTTTTTTTTTTAAACACCATCGCTTCATTATAATTAACACAGCAATCAGACATCGCCGAATTGACTGTAATTACTAGTGCCCGGACTTTGATGACCGAAAAATTCCTTATAAATGTATTTAAAAATAGCAGAAAATGCACTTAAAAATTGCAAAAAATGCCCATAAAATGAAAAAAAGTCCTTAAAATTTTAAAAAGAAAATCTACCTAAAACAGTTCTTACAGTAAATTTTGCCAAAAATTGTTGTATTGTCTTAAAATAATTGATAAATTGTATTTCTTTTCTTTAAAATAAATATTAATCGTAAAAAAAAATAACTAGTAACTGCATAAGAAAAAGAAAGAACAGTACATACCGATCCCATATGAATTTCATTTGCTTATACACTGAAAGTCTTTCTTCATGTAAGGGCATCATAATTGCACTGAATTATAAGGTACATCTTAATGTTTTCGAAGGTAAATGAACGTCTATTATCTGTAAGTAGGTTTTTATATCTCGAGAAGTTCCTCTCGACGTCAACGGATGTGACAGGGGCATACTTGAAAAAAAAAACAGCTTCATTTACAGCTAGTTCTTCTTCTATATCAAAACTGTGTGTTCTCCAGTTAATATATGTGAGATTTTCTTGAAAGTCTGGAATCCAACATTTTTTTCCCAGAACATAGTTTAATTTTAATTTGGCAAAGATAGATTGTCCAACCTTGCCTTTGGCTCCTTTAAGAACTTGGCTTGCTTTTTCAACGTAACTGATTGCATCGATGAGTTCCATACCCTGTTTTTGAAACACGTAATCGTTGAGGCCAAAATGCCGAAGTTTGATTTAATGTATGCTAGGTTTCCTTCTGTTTTATCTTCTGAGAACACGTGTTGGGCAATTTGTATTGAAGCAGCATCACCAGTTTGGAAACCATTTACTATAAACTTAACAGGCTGGAAATTGTCACTGTAATACACTGAAGAGCAATTGAATTAGAGATACCTGTCTAGAAACGTGTAGCATCATCTTTCATCCTGATGACGGCGGCGATTCGTCTCGGCATAGACTCGACAAGACACCGGAAGCGTTGGGAAGCCATACGGATCCATGACCCCCTGAACAAGCTCCCACAGTTCACGAAGATTTCATGGAGGAGGGTCAGAGCTTCGAACATCTCTCTCGATGGCATCCCAGATGTGATCGATGGGATTGAGGTCAGGTGACCTAGCTGGCCAAGGAAGCGAGGTCATGTCGGAGGAGTGCTTATCCAACCATTCGGATACAATTCGGGAGCGATGGCATTGTCTTGTTGCAGGATGAGGTCCCCAGTGGGTTGTTGAAGGCGCACAAACGGGAGCAAATGGTCGTCCAGGATATCCCGGTAGCATTGGCATGTGAGGGACAATGTCACACGTACCAGGGGTCCCATTTCAGTCCACGTAAACAGTCCCCAGACGAGAATGCCACCCCCACCAGCTTAAAGAGTACCTTTCCTGGCAAGAAGGATCCATCGCTTCATATGGTTTGCGCCGTATTCGTATCCTGCCATCCGCATGTACCAACGTGAATCTCGACTCATCAATCCAGGCAACATTTTCCCACATGTCTAGGGTCCAGTGGCAATGTTCCTAATTCTGCACCCTGTGATGTGCGGTCAGCAGCGGTACCCTCGTGGGATGATGGCTTCTGTACCCCATAGCGTGGAGATGGTTCTGGATGGTGTGGCTGCTTACACGTTTTTGTACACCAGCATTAAATTGCCGAGTGATTTCTCGCACTGTGGCCCGTCTATCCTCTGTTACAATGCGAGCTAGCCGACGATGACCCCACTCATCCACACGCTGTTGTCCACGGCAGTTGGCCCTTGCAGGGATGGTTTTACCGGATTCGATGTACTCACGGTGCACCCGTGACACAGTGGCTCATGAAATCCCAGTGCCTGCACGACTTCCGAGAGGGAGTGATCCATTCGTCGGGACCCGACAATTTGCCCACGATCAATGCGCTTGGATCCTTTGTCTTACCCATACTGTGTCCGACTCTTACTGATTCCTGTCGCATCACTCCTTATATTGTCGGATCGGCCGCCCCGGTGGCGCAGTGGTCTAAGGCGATGGCCTCTGATCATTCGTCCGAAAGGGGTCCGGGTTCGAATCCCGGTGAGGCATGGATGTTGTGTTTGTCTTACGGCACTGGCTCTCTCCCTTCCCTGGAACCAGTGACCCTAAATTAGGGACGGGCGACTGCTTATAGCCCATTGAGTTGCTCACGGCGGTCGTTAAACCTCCAACCAAAAAAAAAAAATTGTCGGATCGCTGCATACGTCATGGCGTTTCCGTTTACAGGGCCGCCCACAGTGTCTCAATTGCTCTTCAGTGTATATGCATGCATTCAGCCATGTCCCCCAACGTCTTATTACTGGCTGTGGTGGTAAGGCTAGGCTAGGAGCTTGAGATTGGAAACATTGTAAGCGATATGGTGCTTTTAGGAATTTGTTTTTTTTTGACATTGGATACGAGTCGATCAATATTAGGATAATTTGCACGGATTTCTTCGGCAATGCGATGTAAAGCATGGGCAAGGCAAGCGACATGCACCAACTTGGGATAAAATCCTTTAATTGATTTTCCTGCTTTAACCATATACGAGGCAGCATCAGTCAAAAACAGGATATCATCATGTTGTATACCACCAGGCCATAAAAGAAATAAGGATTTGTCAAATAATTGACGCCGCCCCGGTGGCGCAGTGGTCTAAGCGATGGCCTCTGATCATTCGTTCGAACGGGGTCCGGGTTCGAATCTCGGTGAGGCATGGATGTTGTGTTTGTCTTACGGCACTGGCTCTCTCCCTTCCCTGGAACCAGTGACCCTAAATTAGGGACGGGCGACTGCTTATAGCCCATTGAGTTGCTCACGGCGGCCGTTAAACCTTCAATCAAAAAAAAATTGACAGATCGCTGAGTGATTCACTTTCTCTATGATCTCCGTAATCAGCAAAAATATTTTGCCAGGGCAATCTGGCTCAAGTGTCTCTATTATGACGTTAGCAACAGGACGATCCTGAGCATCGTTCGTTTCATCAATAGGGGCAAACATTTTTTCCCTTTTACACTGTCCCTAATTGTGTCCATTGTTTCCGTGTAACATTCATGTATGTAGTTTTTTCGTAGTGTAGACTCATCAGGTATGACATGACCAGTGTGTTTTTCCTAAAACTGGTGAAATTTAGGATGATTTAAATTTTCCAGTGGAATATTCACAGAAACAAAAACTTCACACAACTCTTTATAAAATGGTGACTTTTTGGATGGTGTCGATGAACAGCTTTCCATAAGTAAACGTTGAGATGCCTGGGACTTTTTCTTTGCAAGATTAACAGCTTGAATATGCTTTTCTCGTCCAATACGCTGCACGACAGTAAATTGCTTTTGTGTTGCAAATTTAGTTTCACATAGTTTGCAAAATAGAATTACTCCATCAGTAGAAAAAACATTTTCTCCGAACTCCGAAACAAACTTGCGTAAGTAGCAAGATTGAGAAGGTTTGCATTTAGGCATCTTTGGAAATAAACTGCTACTTTTCTTTTCAGGCTGGAAATAATGACTGGAGTACGTAATAACAGCTCCCATACAATTCCAGATGCTTTAAGTGTAACCCCTCAAACACTCAGAACAGGTTCTGCCTGGTACAAGAAGGTTGGGGGGGCAATGGAAAAACATCCTACCTAACCCTTTTGCGAACAGTGTCCAAAACTCTTAGGCACAAATATTTCTATTCCATTTCCTTCCCTTCTAAAGACCCAACAAAATGAGGATTACTCTCAGATGTCCCTGTGGAGAGTGACACCTAATCGAAAGTAATGCTTCTTATAATTTGAGCTACCTGTTCCTTGGGGAAATCTTTTCACTTCGTGAGGGAGAAGGTTGAGTATGGGTGGGGGGTGGGGTGCGGGCGTTGTTTCAGGGACGAAAGTCCTCCTAAGGCACAGAGGCCGAATCGCTCACATCCAAGCGCCGATCGGTTATCTCTCCCATCTTTGCGACTCATGGTTTGTCGGGGGCGTGTCCAAAGCCATTGGCTCTTTTGAGGCGGTCAGAAATCTGTTTTTTTTTTTAGAACACGCAGCTTCCGAATCTTAGCAGCACAATCAACTACGTATAACCTTCCCAAAGTCTCAAGGGGTGAAGAAATGCTGCAGCCGTTTGATTGAAGGGTCATGTTGGTCGTTTCTGGACTGTACAGAAAAAAGAAAGAAAATGCAGAAAAGTGGCAAAAAATACGCTAAATTGCAAAAAACCTCCCAAAATGCCAAATGAATTCCAGAAAAAGCTGCAAAACGCACTAAAAATGCAAAACTAATGCAAAAGTCATCAAAGTCCGGGCCCTAGTAATTACTGTTTCACATGTGAATTAAATCACCTCAGAAAACTTGAAAATTTCATCGCAGTGTAGCGGGAATCAAACCCGCATCTCTTGCAAATGATCCCATATCTCTCTTTAAATCTCAGTAGCCAACCATTGGAGCACAAAAAGTTAGTGACACCCAGAGCTTCAGCGAAAAACTTTGATTTTTCTTGATGTATTGATTCCCGCTCCACGGCGATGAAATTTTCAAGTTTTCTGATGTGATTTAATTGTTTCCATATTTTGTGATATTCTGTGCAAGGAAGATGTCATATTTACTTATTAACTCCAGGTATTCAGGATACAGACCATTAGAGATAGGTCCTATCTGCTCACCACCCCCTGGAAAGGTAAACACTAAACTGAAAGAAACTTGACAACAGACACAATTCTTGATAGGACATCTCCCCAGTACTTAACCTTCTATTCATACTGAGCTGTTTACATTGTATCAACTTTCATGGTCTTTTTTTGCCTAGTTATGAATGTAAGCATGTTACTTCTGTGATCAGCTGACTGCTCATGTTGTTTAAGGTGGTTCTCATCGCATTCAGAGACAAAACAAATCCAATAGATGGCGTTGAAGAACGCAGGGTAGAAAAATCATCATCATCATCATCGACGACACTTGCAAATGACGTCACATCACATGCTTCCAAGGCTAACTAGAAACTAGCCTTGACATGCTTCCCGTTACCCCGACGAGTCGTAACCACTCCCCCGCACCACCCACCCTTCCCATCAGCCGAACCTGAATTTCTGGGGCTTTTCCCAGGGTTTTGCCTTTGTATCTCGGTTAGGTAAACCACAATAGCGGTGCCGTAGGCACTGGGTCTTCCCCTTCGTGGGAGTTGGAAAGTAGCGGCGGTATGTGAATTTTTTTTTTTTTGTTTGGAGGTTTAACGACCACCGTGAGCAACTCAATGGGCTATAAGCAGTCGCCCGTCCCTAATTTAGGGTCACTGGTTCCAGGGAAGGGAGAGAGCCAGTGCCGTAAGACAAACAAAACATCCATGCCTGACCGGGATTCGAACCCGGACCCCTTACGGACGAATGATCAGAGGCCAACGCCTTAAACCACTGCGCCACCGGGGCGGCTGTGAATTTCCGATCCGAAATCTGTAGGTAAATGTTTGATGCTTTTTTTGGGTTTGTGAATTTGTCACTGAAAGCATTTTGCCCTGCAGCATATGTTTGTTTCGGTGGGTTTGTTTTCATTTCTCGGTACAGAAAAAGTGGCACAAATGAACGTACTGGTGAAAAATAATTAGAAAGATAACCTGTGTGAATTGGAAGTGGCAGAAATTGAAAAAAATGAAACAAATTTCAAGAACTATATGGTTACGTTTTTATTTTTTTCTCTGTCTTTCTTCAATTGTACAAATGAATTCTCGGATCGACAACTATTAGAGGGACTACTGAATTCGGGCTGCAGAAAGTTGAAATTGCCGCCCCGGTGGCGCAGTGGTCTAAGGCGCTGGCCTCTGATCATTCGTCCGTAAGGGGTTCGGGTTCGAATCCCGGTCAGGCATGGATGTTGTGTTTGTCTTACGGCATTGGCTCTCTCCCTTCCCTGGAACCAGTGACCCTAAATTAGGGACGGGCGACTGCTTATAGCCCATTGAGTTGCTCAAGGTGGTCGTTAAACCTCCAATCAAAAAAAAAAAAAGTTGGAATTTTCAGAACTGTATAGATTTTTGTTTCATTTTCAATATATATATATATACTGAAAAAGAAACAACTGAAGGAAAATGTAAATGTTGGGAGATTAGAATTTTAAAGAGAACATTGTCGAATTTGAAAGAGCGCGCTTTTTTATTTTAGCATATTTTTAAATTTATAACAGTAAGATCAGTGGCAGTTCTACGCGGGGGCAACTCCCCCCATTTAACCGTTTTTTGTGGGAATTATGCATTAGTTTTGATTAATTATGGACACATGCAGGGATTGTGCCTCGCCCAATTTTTTGTTTCCCTCCCTAATTTTTTTTTTTTTTTTTTGTCTAGAACCGCAACTGAGAAGGATTCTTATTTAAAATGTAATGAACAGAAAAGCGACTATAATATTTTCTGAAAATGTCCCGTGATCACTGCATATTCTTAAAAAAGTGCTGGTCTTCCTTATATCATTTGTGTATTACAGTTCTTTCATAGTTATAACATTATATCTCCCTGTTTCAAAAAATACATTTACCTATGGTTTCACGCTGAAATTACGCCTAAAATTAGCAATTATTTGTAGCCCGGATTCATTCATTCATTCAACGTCTGGCATCCAAAGAGTGATGGAAATTTTTTTTATCACATATCAGATACACCCACAGATATTTCATGTTTCTCACTTACGTTTTGAAAGACAGGCAAGTGTCAGTGTGAAACATTTATGTAGAAAACAAAAAAACAAAACAAAAAAAAAACGTGTGTACATTGGCGATATCAGCGGGAGGGGCCGTATAAAAATTGGGTTTTTGATTGGTTCGTGGCCACGTCCCCAGGGGTTGGTTATCTGAGTCACATAAAGTTTCCGTAATTTCGTATTTTTAACTGCGATATTTAACGTAATTCCTTGTAAAAAATGTTTATAATCTACAACTCAACAAATTCTCTGCGGGCACATGCAAACTCTGGAAATCTGTAGGGCGGGTTGGGAGGGGGGGCTTAATACCAAAATATAAAGAAAGGTCTGGTCCGATCAAGAGATTTTCAGCGCTCACAAAGTACAACCTCTACGGACGTGGCCACAAAGCGGTCAAAACGCAATTTTTATACGGCCCCTTAAAAATTTTGTGGTCAGTTCTTTGCTTTGTCCCAAAAATCATGGAAATGTCTAAATTTCTTATTAAAAATGAAATATTAAAAAAAATATGTTTTGTGAACAATAGTTGCTCAAGTAGTGCGAAATATGGCCAAACGATATTCGTTTATTCAGAGCAATTTTATGGCACTGAAATAGCAATGTGGCCAGTTTTCCGTACCCGGATATCAGCAATTCAAAGCTGTAGGGAGCTATAGAAGAACTAAAAGTGTCCTGTTGGAGATGCCTTTTAGTGTTAGGTATACATTGAAGAGCAATTGAGCCGCCCCGGTGATGGCGCAGTGGTCTAAGGCGCTGGCCTCTGATCATTCGTCCGTAAGGGGTCCGGGTTCGAATCCCGGTTAGGCATGGATGTTGTGTTTGTCTTACGGCACTGGTTCTCTCCCTTCCCTGGAACCAGTGACCCTAAATTAGGGACGGGCGACTGCTTATAGCCCATTGAGTTGCTCACGGTGGTCGTTAAACCTCAAAAAAAAAAAAAAAAAAAGAGCAATTGAATTAGAGATACCTGTCTAGTAACGTGTAGCACCACCTTTCGCCCTGATGACGGTGACGATTCGTCTCCGCATGGACTCGACAAGACACCGGAAGCCATACGGATCCACGACCCCTGAACAAGCTCCCACCGTTCACGAAGATTTGATGGAGAGGGGTCAGAGCCTGGAGCATCTCTCTCGATGAGATCCCAGATGTGCTCGATGGGATTGAGGTCAGGTGACTTAGCTGGCCAAGGAAGCGAGGTCACGTCGGTGGAGTGCTCATCCAACCATTCGGACGCAATTCGGGAGCGATGGCACGGTGCATCGTCTTGTTGCAGGATGAGGTCCCCAGTGGGATGTTGAAGACGCACAAACGGGAGGAAATGGTCGTCCAGGATATCCAGGTAACGTTGATCTGTGAGTGACGATGTCACACGTGCAGGGATCCCATTTCAGTCCACATAAACAGTCCCCAGACGAGAATGCCACCCCCACCAGCTTGAAGACTACCCTGCTGGCAAGAAGGATCCATCGCTTCATGTGGTTTGCGCAGTACTCGTATCCTGCCATCCGCATGTACCAACGTGAATCTCGACTCATCAGTCCAGGCAACATTTTCCCACATGTCTAGGGTTCAGTGGCGATGTTCCCGCGCCCATGCTAATCTTTGCACCCTGTGATGTGCGGTCAGCAGCGGTACCCTCGTGGGATGATGGCTTCTGTACCCCATAGCGTGGAGATGGTTCTGGATGGTGTGGCTGCTTACACGTTTTTGTGCACCAGCATTAAATTGCCGAGTGATTTCTTGCACTGTGGCCCGTCTATCCGCTGTTACAATGCGAGCTAGCCAACGATGACACCGCTCATCCACACGCTGTTGTCCACGGCAGTTGGCCCTTGCAGGGATGGTTTTACCGGATTCGATGTACTCACGGTGCACCCGTGACACAGTGGCTCATGAAATCCCAGTGCCTGCACGACTTCCGAGAGGGAGTGATCCATTCGTCGGGCCCCGACAATTTGCCCACGATCAAATGCGCTTAGATCCTTCGTCTTACCCATCCTGCGTCCGATTCTTACTGATTCCCGTCGCATCACTCCTTATATTGTCGGATCGCTGCATATGTCATGTCGTTTCCGTTTACAGGGCCGCCCACAGCGCCACATTTGCATAACGCCAGCTGTCTCTAATTCAATTGCTCTTCAGTGTATTTTCCAGAGGTAAATTTTGTTTCGTGGTAAAGACGAAGTACATGAGTTTACTGCAACACTCATCAGATTGAGTTATGCGGTGACCTGGGGTCAATTGTGCACATTAGAAAGTGTCAAAAATTCAGGAATCATCCCCATTACTCTAATTTTTTTTGCTGAAAAGGCATTTATGACCTGGCTTTGTTTGTGTGCCTGTAAAATGACTTCAATAAAAAAATATGATTACAGCTACATTTTATTATGTTGTTTGGGAAGACCTATGGGCTACCCCGGTGGCGCAGTGGTATAAGCGCTGTTTCCTGATCATTCATCTAAGATGGGACCTTGCTTACCCAAAAAATTCCATTTTACTCGCAAATTATTCAATCTCTTTGAAATTTTATAACCTTATCAGTGCAGTCATGAGGATTTCAGAAAAAAATATGTAAACACTCAAAATGTCTATTTTAGTCCATTAGAAAATTAATAAAATATTCATAGCCTTCATTTTTTTCAGCAGAAAACATTGGTTTACCTAAAACTGAATTATCAGTGTGAGGGAAAGGTATAACCCTAAAATATATATATTTCTTACATGAACCTGGAGGTATGTTCTATCATATCCAGGAATAAAATTGATGGCTTTTTCATTCTTTCTGCAAATATTATACACTTTTTCCTGTCATTCTGAGAAAATGGCTGCCAGATGACAATTATTTCAACTTATCCCAAAACCTAAGTTTCCTATCCAAAATAACTACTGGAGCAAATTTGCACAGCCTGAAATTTTACATATTTTTAGTTTTTAGATTTTTTTATAGGGAACACTATTTTTAGACCATCTTTAGTTTCGCTCATTAAGCAAGACCGTAAGGACCTAATGTGATTTTATGTTTTTAGTATGATATCATCATCATCATCATTGTCAACCATTATCAATCCACTGCTGCACGAAGGTCTCCCCAAGTTTCCTCCACAACGGTCTGTCTTGTGCCAGTCTCCTCCATGTCACCCCTGCATACTTTCGAATTTCATCCACCCATCTCCCATGTGGTCTTCTTCTGGGTCTTTTCCTGTCCCTTGGAATCCAATCTAAAATTTCGGCTGTCCATCGATGATCTGTCCTTCTGGCAGCATGTCCAGCCCATTGCTATTTCAGGGATTTAACTCTGATCATGATGTCTTCCACTCTTGTCATTTTTCGGATCCACGAGTTCCTCTTCTTATCTCTCCTGGTTACACCAAGTATGCACCTCTCCATGCTACTTTGAGTTGTCTGCAGCCTTTGTATGTCTCTTTTAGTTAAGGTCCACGTCTCTGCACCATACGTAAGCACTGGAAGGATGCATTGATCAAACACTTTTCTTTTAAGACATAATGGCATATTGCTCTTGAAAATTATGCTGTTTCTTCCAAAAGCTCTCCAGGCAAGTTTTGTACGCCGATTAATTTCTTCATCAATGTGACCCTCACTTGATATCTGCTGTCCAAGATAAACGTACGTGTCTGTTATCTCCAGCTTTTCTCCATCAATCGATAAATCTTCATTTCTTGTAAAAGCATTGAACATCACTTTTGTCTTCTGAAAGTTCATTTTTAATCCCACTTCTTTACTCTTGTCAGCAAGTTCCTGGATCATACTCTGCAGCTCTGATGGGGTAGTTGCAAAAATGACTACGTCATCAGCAAAACGAAGGTGGGTTAGATAATCTCCATTAATCTTTATCCCCTTGTTTTCCCAGCTCAGCGACTGAAAAACACCCTCCAATGTGGCATTAAAGAGCTTCGGAGATATGGTGTCACCTTGTCTCACTCCCTTTCCAATTTTTACGTGTGTTGTATTTTCAAACAGCCTAATCTTTGCACTTGCATTTTCATAGATGTCATTAATAATATTAATGTATGCATCTTCAAAACCGCAGGTTTTCAGAGCCATTGTAACTGCTGATGGTTTCACCGAATCAAAGGCTTTTTCATAATCGATAAAAGCCATGCACAATGGAAGTTCATATTCCCTCGCTCTTTCAATTAGTTCTCTCAGCACGTGGATATGGTCTATTGTGCTGTAGCCACTCCTGAATCCAGCTTGTTCTCTCGGTTGAGCCATGTCCAGTGTTACCTTCAAGCGGTGTGAAAGAACTTTAGTGAAGATTTTATAAACTACTGATAGGTCTGTAGTTTCCGAGATCCTCAATGTCACCTTTCTTATGTAGCAGGATCATTGTAGCGGTGTTCCAATCCTCAGGAATCTTTCCTTCATTAAGGCATCGAGTGAAAATTTGGGCGAGTACTGTTTCGATTTCTCCACTTGCTTCTTGTATGATGTCTACAGTAATTCCATCTTCTCCTGGAGCTTTTCCCCGCTTCATGTTCTTGATTGCATGTGCAACTTCTGATGGAAGGACTGGAGGAACTCTGGTACTGGTATCTTTCATGATGTCTGGAGTGCATGTATCATCCCTTTCATATAATTTGGAGTAGAAATCTTTCACTCTTGTCAAAATTTCGCCTCTATTTCTTGTTACAGAACCATCTTCTTTTCTCAGTGCCATAATCTGTTTTCTTCCCTTACTGAGATGTCCCTTTGCTATCTTTAGGCTTTGGTTGTTTTCAATTGCTTTCCTCACTAGTTCACAGTTGAATTTTCTTACGTCTTCAGTGATACTTTTTCTTACTGTCTTGCATAGCTCTATATATTCCACTTTGGAAGTCACATCTTCTTTAGTTGTCCTCATCTCTCTTCTTTTTTGCATCAACATTTTCGTTTTTCCTGATAATTTATTTACATGCAACTTGTTCTTAGACCCAGCTAATTTTGTTGCTGTTTCCATAAGAGCTTTGGTTACTTTTCTGTTAACTTCAGAGATGTCCACTTCTTCCGATGTTAGGCCTTCTAAAGCAGAGAACCTGTTCTTCAGTTCCAACTTGAAGGTATTATGGTGTTTTTTAAGGTTGGTTATGTCAATACATTTTGTTTGTCTTATGAGCTTGCCACGTTCAAGTTTAGTGTTGAGGTGCATCTTACATCTGACGAATCTATGGTCACTACCTGTGTTGAACTTGTTTAGCACACTGCAGTCTTCTATGACGAATTTTTTGTTACACATAATAAAATCAATTTCACTTGTCATCCCATTTGGATGTCTCCATGTCCATTTTCTGTGTGGCTTTTTCTTGAAAAAGGAGTTCAAGATGAAAAACCCTTCTGCCTCTACAAACTCTACGAGAGTATTTCCACGCTGGTTTCTGTTGCCGTGACCGAATTTACTTATTGAAGTTTCATTTTGTTGCTGTTGCCCTATTTTTGCATTGAAATCTCCCATAATTATCTTCAAGTGCTGCTTACCTTTATTATTTAGATGACGAATTTCCTCATAAAATTCTTCAATTTCTTCTTCAGGATGACTTGTGGTGGGTGCATAAGTTTGAATAATCTGAGCCTTGTATTTTCTCGAGAGTTGGATAACAAGCCGTGCAGCTCTGTCAGAGGAACTTTCAACTTCTACAACTTTATCCTTCAGTTTCTTGTTTATTATAAATCCAACACCACTAGTTCTTCCAGTATCTATCCCACGATAGAAGAGATGCCCACTTTTCAGTTCAATGAGATCTCCTTTTCTCCTTACCTCACTTAGCCCGACGATGTCCCACTTGATCCTTTGTAGTTCCTCTTCCAATTCAAGAAAGCTTGAATCAGAAGATAGGGAGCGTTCATTATACGTAGCCAAGGTCAGCATCAGATGGCAGCCTAGTCCGGTCCTCCGGGGATTCTTAGCACCCTCTGCCTTCATGTCGCACTGGCCGCTGCCTTGGCCAGGTACATTCCAGCTGCCAGAGACTGAGGGCCAAGATTTAAGTTGTGGAGTCATTTTGGAGGAGTTTGGCCATAACTCACCACGCTGGCCAAGCGGGTTGGTGAGTGTGGGATAGCATTTCCTCTAATCCCGATGGTATAGTTATACCGCTATTGGCGGTCGTCAGAGCCCCTTTAGTGGGAACAGGATGCACCACGAGAAGGCGGGGTTGAGATGTGTCAAGGAGAGGCTGTGATGTTACGCATCACCTGACCTTCCAGGAGAAGATCGAATTACTGTAGACATCATACAAGAAGCAAGTGGAGAAATCGAAACAGTACTCGCGCAAATTTTCACTCGATGCCTTAATGAAGGGAAGATTCCTGAGGATTGGAACAATGCTACAATGATCCTTCTACATAAAAAAGGTGACATTGAGGAACTCAGGAACTACAGACCTATCAGCCTCCTATCAGTGGTGTATAAAATGTTCACTAAAGTTATTTCACACCATTTGAAGGTAACACTGGACATGGCTCAACCGAAAGAACAAGCTGGATTCAGGAGTGGCTACAGCACAATAGACCATATCCACGTACTGAGAGAACTAATTGAAAGAGCGAGGGAATATGAACTTCCATTGTGCATGGCTTTTATCGATTATGAAAAAGCCTTTGATTCGGTGAAACCATCAGCAGTTACAATGTCTCTGAAATCCTGCGGTATTGAAGATGCATACATTAATATTATTAATAACATCTATGAAAATGCAATTGCAAAGATTCGGCTGTTTGAAAATACAACACACATAAAAATTGGAAAGGGGTGAGACAAGGTGACACCATATCTCCGAAGCTCTTTAATGCTACATTGGAAAATATCTTTCAATCACTGAACACGGAAAACAAAGGGATAAAGATTAATGGAGATTGTCTAACCCACCTTTCGTTTTGCTGATGACGTAGTCATTTTGCTGACAAGAGTAAAGAAGTGGGATTCAAAATGAACTTTCAGAAGTCAAAAGTGATGTTCAATGCTTTTACAAGAAATGAAGATTTATCGATTGATGGAGAAAAGCTGGAGATAACAGACACGTACGTTTATCTTGGACAGGAGATATCAAGTAAGGGTCACATTAATGAAGAAATTAATCGGCGTACAAAACTTGCGTGGAGAGCTTTTGGAAGAAACAGCATAATTTTCAAGAGCAATATGCCATTATGTCTTAAAAGAAAAGTGTTTGATCAATGCATCCTTCCAGTGCTTACGTATGGTGCAGAGACATGGACCTTAACTAAAAGAGACGTACAAAGGCTGCAGACAACTCAAAGTAGCATGGAGAGGTGCATGCTTGGTGTAACCAGGAGAGATAAGAAGAGGAACTCGTGGATCCGAAAAATGACAAGAGTGGAAGACATCATGATCAGAGTTAAATCCCTGAAATGGCAATGGGCTGGACATACTGCCAGAAGAACAGACCATCGATGGACAGGCGAAATTTTAGATTGGATTCCTAGGGACAGGAAAAGACCCAGAAGACCACATGGGAGATTGGTGATTGAAATTCGAAAGTATGCAGGAGTGACATGGAGGAGACTGGCACAAGATAGACCGTTGTGGAGGAAACTTGGGGAGACCTTCGTCCAGCAGTGGATAGATAACGGTTGACAATGATGATGATATTCTTTCTGTGACCATGTGAATTAAATTTTAGGGAATCATAGTTTTTATTATATCACTTTCATTATTGTGCAAAACCACAGCAAGGATTTTTACTCAATTTAAATATCTATTAATGAACATTTTTAAAGTGAAACCAGGGTAATGTTGGTTATTGCGCAATGGTATGTTGGAGGGATGGTTTGGTTGATTAAATTTTATTATTTATTATTTGCTGCTTCATCTTGATTACTACGATGTAAGCAAAGCACTACTCCACCTTGAATTATTTATCACAATCACATTTTAAAAACACAACAATTTATTACCTAAAATGACATGTAGAAATGATAAGCTCTTCGCTACACAATTTACACCAACCTCTCTCTATGGAGGCAAATCCATCATACACAGATAGTCTGCAGTGCGATGTGCTTCTAGCACCATCTGTTAATCAAATTCGTATGTAAAAAGATTGAAAATTATAAAAATGTACAACATTTTTGTAATTTTGGAAGTTGTGATTTTACTCAATGTAAATATCAAAAATTTATAATGTAAATATGTACATTTTGGAAGTTGGGATTTTAATCAATGTAATATTGTAATTTTTGAAGTTGGCAAGGATTTTTAGTCAATGTTAATATCTATTAATGAATTTTTTTAAAGTGAAACCAGGGCAATAGCTGTGTTCTCAATGTTGAGGTCACTGGCGCCCACTATGGGGGTCTAAAATTTCAACACTGGAAATGATACCTGCCTTTTGAATTTCAGCACCCCTCGCATTTTTCAGAAGTCGGCGCCTATGGTTGAGGTATTTTATTTTAAAGTGCTGTGGAAAATGCTGATGAAAGTGCCGATACCTATAGCAGCATTGATTTACCTTCAAAAGATATAACTGATGTTGAGAAGAAAGAAATAGAAAAGCTCAATTCATCTTTTACTGAGGTAGGTTGTTATCCTTTAAAATTGTATGCCCTTGGTGAACAGAACAATTTATCTTATGGAAGGAAAAGGTTAGAAAAATTTGTGGTAAATGTATGAAGCAAAATTTAAAAAATACTAGAGGTTGAGATTCCAACAAAAGAAGCCAAAACACATTTAAGCATGTGGAGCTGGTATATACAAGCTCATAAAGATCGTGAAAGACAAATTGAAATCCAACTACTAACTAATTCGGTTTCACTGACATGGACACGTAAAAATATACAAGGAACATTTGTTTTGTCTGACTATGCTTTTTGCCAAACTCAGAGACTTGATAAGGAAGAGAGATTTTTAGCTGAACCAGATCTCTTGGATGTGGGAAAAAACTGAAATCACTGATTTAGTGAGAAACTTTTATATGAGTGACAAGCAATCTACAGTTATGCCTGGAATGAAAGATGTAGTGAGAATGTGTGTGTGTGTGGGGGGGCGAATTACAAGAAAAAGCGATTGATTTTGGATAACCTTCATGAATCGTATTTGAGTTTTAAGTGTAAGTATCCTGATGTTAAGGTGAGTTTCTCGAAGTTTTGCTCTTTGCAACCAAAGTGGTATGTTTTAGTACATGTATATACAATTCATCAAAATGTCATACTACTCCTTCATGCTGCACTAACCGAAGACAGCTATAAGTATTTATTATTTTTTCAGGTAGAACCATTTAATGGTGGTTTTAACTGCTGTAACTTTTACATGTTATATTTCCTTTGAGTGGAAAGCAATTTCTCGGTTGGAAGTTATTAATACTCGCTGCGAATATATGTCGCAGTAATCGAATGTCATTCAAAGAAAAATCTTTCACGTACCTCTCGGTTGTAGGTGGTCGATGTTCAAATCCTTGCACTGTTGTTACATGCATATTATATTTAGTGTTTGAAGAAGCAAAGAGAGAACGCCTGTAGTAAATATCCCCCAAAACCACATCTAGTGAGTTACTTTAGAAATCCAGATTTGAAGATCATGATGAAAGTGAAACAATCAAATTTTCTCAATGGGTGTCAACTGACAGGACACAGATGATAAAAAGTTCATCAGCACATGATGATTTAGCTAGCAAGATTGAAAAACTGGTTCCACACTCTTTCACAGCCAAGTCACAATCTTCATTCTAAAAAGTCTAAAAGAAAATATACAGGGCCGCCAGAGAAGACTTTGGATCTTTTGGGGCCCTAGGCGCTAAAAGATTCAGGGGGCCCCTCCACCTTCTTATCACCTCAGAAATTTTCATCCGTCACATTAGAAAAATAAAAAAAAATAAAAATTGGCGATAAAAAAAGTTTGTTACATGTTTTAAAATCCCATTCCATCTTTCCATTAGTAGAACGTTCTGTAAGAAACAACGCTAGTGTAATCCCTTTGTCTGCCCGTGCACATCGAACTTCTTGTTTTTAGAGATATTTCAAAAATTATTTTTGCGGCTAGTGGGAAATTTAAGGATATTAAGTTCGGCACTTTAAATACCGCTAAGGACTGACTATCAAGTCAGAAATTCAAAAAATTGAAGTTCTGTTGTGAAGAAACTATTCAACTTAAAGAAAAATATTACTTTTATGCCTCTCAGATTAGGCTTAACTGTTTCTTCTCAAACACTTAAATTTTCCACTGAGTAGGTTAATTTCCTGTTGAAGGCCAAAAAAATTGGTTTCCACAGATTTTTCAACAGTTATTTTTGCGGACAAAAAATTCATTAAAATTTTCCCATTTTAAATTTCACTACTAGTTCATAAATTTTCTGCTAGGAGTTCTCAAAGTGGAAATTTCGTAAATTTTAGCTTTGCGCAACGAAGAGATGTGTTTCAGACACAGAAAACATTCTTTTTGAGTTTGATACGTTAGGTAAAACTGATTACTTTTAACACTTTTTTTATTGGAGGTTTAACGACCACCATGAGCAACTCAGTGAGCTATAAGCAGTCACCCATCCCTAATTTAGGGCCACTGGTTCCAGGGAAGGGAGAGAGCCAGTGCCGTAAAACAAACACAACATCCATGCCTCACCGGGATTCGAACAGACCACTGCGCCACCGGGGGGCGGCAACACATTTTTCAGTTGCGAGTTCCTTGGCAAATTTATCGCTAAGGCGCTGAAAATGAAATTTCATATATCGCATGTAAATTGTCATAAAATTTCATAAAATTGGAATGCATTTCAATTATAAAACCTGCTCTTTCCATTGCTTCAGCTTTGGAAAATTATCCTGTTTTTGACATTTTCAGCAAATTAGTAGGAAACGAGCAAAAATAAAAATACTTGAAGACACTGGCAACTGAAAAAGGTAACCTCATTTGAAAATACGGGCAAAGTGCAATTCATGCACATTGCTTCACTTGAAAATGATGGATGCATTTCGTGGAGGAGTTTTGGTATAGACGAATGCCATGGACCAAAAAAGTGGACAGAAAGAACTTCATCAATCACTGCAGGAAAGCAAGAATGTGGAGAATTTCTTGAAAGCATTTTTTTCTAATTGTTTTCATCGGAAAATTAAGAAGGTCTGCATTTTTTGTTTTTTGTCTGTGAAAACCAAATTACTACTGGCAATCCAATTATGTATACGTTTTTGGGGCCCCTCAAGTTCTGGGGCCCAAAGCGCATGCCTAGTGCGCCTAGTTGGAAATCCTCCACTGAGGGCTGCCACAGCCAGGAAGTCAAGAAAGTAGTTGCTTCAGTTGCATAAATTTTCAAAAATATTTGCACAGAAGAGCAATTTTAGTTGCCTTTTTAGTTGCATCTGATTAAAAAACTGAACATCACATCAATAAGAGCACATTATGTATATTACAATAAGGCCATAGAATATTAACAAAAAATTTAGATCAATATAATTGACATACATAACATATTGTATGACATAGATACACATCAATACATAATAGAATTGTAAACTCAGCTACAAAACCTTCTCTCATTAGTTTTTCATCATGGGAAGGTATGAAAACTAAGAAGTAATCCTTGTCAACAGCTTTCCACTGTTCTAACACTCTTTCAGATGTACGTCCCACAGTCAACCACCTATTTGAAATGTGTTTCAAGAAATGATGTTGTGGAACATTTTTCTTGATTTGACTCTTTTCATAGTCTTGCCACCGTGATGGATATGCCTTGAAGAATTTGTATAAGATTTGAATGAGCTCACAAGCTGCATCACCATATTCCTCAAGTCCCTTTTGGTTCTCATTATGAATGACATGTATATTACAGTTGCCAATATCTATTAATCCATAGCCCCTTTCTTCAATAAGCTGTGCATTGATTATGTTCCACACTTTTTTTAATAATATTCGGACCATCTGAACCTAACATGAGTAATTTGCCTTCAGGCAAACTTGCTCTGTTTAAAACTCTTTCTATATGTAATACAATATCATCAGCAGTAGCATGGCCAAGAAAAACAGCCTGCAAATGTTGACACACCATGTATTTCTTGCTCTGCTTCTGACCAGTATCTTAGTTGAAACTAGAGCTCTTTCTCTACATTGTTTGTTGTTTCTTTAAAAAGCAAAGAATAATAAGATTTTCTGGCTTCAGCGAGACTTTGGTTTTCTAAAATAAGGCCCTAATGCCTCTATTATCAAATAAGACAGTTTTGTTCTTCCAAACTGTAATTTCTCAGCAATAGAATTTGGAAACATAGCAGTAAATACATGTTTCAGATCATCATTTATGTTTGCTGCCATATGACATTGAACAGACTTCAAATCCCATATCCGTCCTTTATAAGAGCATCACTACTGCTAAATAATTGCATCTTCGAGGCACCAGACGATGTTGAAGCTTTTGGAATTTCTAACTGAGTAACACCTGTAGAAGATGCACCTGAAATTTGTTTCAGTTGCAACTGTTTCGAAGACAATTTAACCCTAGCATTTTCCTTATGATTGCTTGTAGAAAAATGCTGTGTTACACCTTGGAATCCCTTTGAGCCACAATAAATTGTTTTTTGACAAACTGAGCATTTCACATTTTTTTTCATCAATTACTTTGCACCACGATGAAATTTCATATCCTAAACTGTCTTCTTAAACCAATCTATGAGGACTCTATATGACTGCCATTTTTAAAAATCACCTCAGAAAAAAATTGTATAAAAAAATATACATAGACAGAAATAAAAATATTTTAAAACACTAAGGACAAAATTAATAGAAATCCTCTTAAAAAATGTGGGCACCATTTCTTTCAAATTACACTGCATCAGTGTAACCCCCACCCTCCATTCAAGCTTTAAAGATAAATCTGAAATAGTAAATGTAAAACAAAGAGAATCAACTTGCCCTCATGTTCTGGGGTGGCAGCAGAGGTTGAAAGCCCCCACCCCCACCCCAACACACCTCTCTCAATTGGAGGTTATACCACTGATACAGAGATAATGAATGGGACAAGCCAGCTAGCAGGGTGTTTGTCTTGTAAGACGATAAAATCCCCTGAAAATTTCCAAGGCTTAGCAACGTCTAATGATGCACAACCACAAACATTAAAAATCTAGTTGGTAATTGTTTACTAAATAGGCACTTCTTACCTAACTCGATGAAAGCGTCCCATTTGATACTGGATATCTTGAGCCAGCTAATTTGTGCCCGCCGTGAATTACTTAAACAAAGCATTTAGCCACAAAGCTGCGGCTGTTAGACGATCGACAGCGAGATACTGGCGTCCATTTATTTAAAAAGAACTGAAAATATTGGTTTCCCGCATTATGTAAACATTGCGTGAAGACGGAATTTCAGGAAGTCTTAAAAAAAAACTACTATGCATTTTCGCAAAGTTTAACTGCCGGCTTCATGCTCCAGACATCGTGCAGCATCGTTCTAGATAATTTTCATCAAGAAAAGCGATAAGTGCCTGAATTGCAGTTTTACGAAAAAAAATTCTTAGTAGAACACTGCGTTAGGCATTTTTCATCTTAAACAAATATTTTAATACGGAAAAGTATTCTTTTTGCAGAAACAATAAATTTATGACAATGATTGGCCATGTGTTTCCGAAAAAGTTCGCAATTATTTTATTTATATTTTAGAAATCAAAAGTGCCAAAATTCCCAAACAGCTCGGCCAAGGACCAATTTCTGAAATCCCTTGCTCAATTTTCACACATTAAGAAATAACTATTTATTAAGTTTCATAATTTTTGAAACTGAATGAATAACTATTTAGAAAAGAATTTCACAAAAAGAATTGAAAATTATTCAAGAATTTTAAAAACGCGGAAGAATCGTGAAGTTTAACTGTGACTGAGATGATTCTTCTCATTCGGCAGAATCATCTCAGTCACAGTTAAACTTCATGCAATTGGAATTTCTGGAAAAATAATAAAGTGCGTTTCACAGATTCGTCCTCATGTGAAAATAGTTGCCTCGATCGCAAAAATTGTTGCTTTTTCGCCCTTTTCCACCAAATCTAGTTGCATCACCTCAAAAAAGGTTGCAAATAGTTGCATGTGGAAGCCCTGATATACCATTAGATACAGCAATAAATTTGACAGATTTCGGTGAGAACTACTCTCACAATCCACGAAGATGCCCAGGGGTACCACTGGACTTCTAAGTCATGTACTGTTCATCCTGTCATAGTACATTGTAGGAACTCTGATGCAGAAAAGACTATTTCATCACACTGTGTTCTTATCTGACGATCCATGGTTTACAAAACTCAGGAAACAGTTGTGAATTTTCTTAAAGAAAAATTTCCACACATCAGGAAAATACATTACTTTAGGGACAGGAGTGCTGCACAGCATAAAAACATGTAAAACTTCCTCAACCTGTGTCTGTATGAAGATTTCCAGCTGAAGGCACAGTGGTCATTTTTACAAGTCTTGGGAAATCAGAATGTCATGGAATCAGTGGGACAACCAAATGCTTAGCTCGAAATGAGATTCTCCAGAGACCACTTGGGAATCTGATCATAACTGTAGCTGCACTTCTCAAATTTTATGAAACAAACATAGCAAAAAGTTAGTTTCCACTTTATTGCAAAATGCACATTAGATGCAGCTTGTTCTGCTTTTGCAAACTGGTTCAAACATACAGATACTTCCTGGTACTAGAACTTCCCACAACTTCAAGCATCTAAATTCCACAGGCATCAACCTGTGTCTGTAGCTAGAAGGATCAGTTCTGACAAGGTACCTTCTCTCACATTCAACCCGAAAAGCTGTCACCCATCATTTGTAACAGCAGATGATTTGTACCCTGGGTGTTACACTGCATGTAAATATGACCACTTGTGGTATTTTGGAATGATGTCTACAATGCATCCAGGGAGCCAGATTTCTTCCGGACTGGAGTTGAAGCACTTGTCACTGGTTGGCAGAGTTGTGTAGCTGCTGAAGGCGCCTGTTTCGAATAAAACAAGGTTATGTGCTATGAGGTATGTATCTTTCATTTTTACCCTCTAAATCAGCCATTATTTTCCAAACTTGGTATAAGAAAATTCTCTTACTGTTACATAGATATATAAGTCCCAACACACAGTTAATAGTACCACAGAGGGTAAGTCAAGTATTTCCATAAATGTTGCATTTATGCAAATTTGTTAAATAATTTTCAGTCAACCAACCATAAACAAATCTTACTTTTAAATCATCCTTGATGAAGTAGATACTGTTTTCTAAAAAAACCTTCATGTCTCTCTATAAGATGTTTCTTTACATCAATTAGAAATAGAAATATGAGTGCATTATTCATAAGAACATCTGTGCACCACAACATTCTATCTCAAATAGTCTGAATTAAAGGAGGAGCCTAGTGTTACACTGCATGTAAATATGACCACTTGTGGTATTTTGGAATGATGTCTACAATGCATCCAGGGAGCCAGATTTCTTCCGGACTGGAGTTGAAGCACTTGTCACTGGTTGGCAGAGTTGTGTAGCTGCTGAAGGCGCCTGTTTCGAATAAAACAAGGTTATGTGCTATGAGGTATGTATCTTTCATTTTTACCCTCTAAATCAGCCATTATTTTCCAAACTTGGTATAAGAAAATTCTCTTACTGTTACATAGATATATAAGTCCCAACACACAGTTAATAGTACCACAGAGGGTAAGTCAAGTATTTCCATAAATGTTGCATTTATGCAAATTTGTTAAATAATTTTCAGTCAACCAACCATAAACAAATCTTACTTTTAAATCATCCTTGATGAAGTAGATACTGTTTTCTAAAAAAAACCTTCATGTCTCTCTATAAGATGTTTCTTTACATCAATTAGAAATAGAAATATGAGTGCATTATTCATAAGAACATCTGTGCACCACAACATTCTATCTCAAATAGTCTGAATTAAAGGAGGAGCCTAGTGTTGACAAACTGGTAGTCTTCAGGCAATGCAAAATGTATAAGTTCAGATACACTATAAATAGAAACAACCATATAAATTACACAAAATTAAAATCTCACATTCAGAACAGAAACCAGGTATTTTAAACCATAACCAAACAACTTACGTCTACATCCTTGATACAACTGTATATGCTTGTTCCTAACAAAACACCCTTGCCCACTTGATGCTCCACAAGATGTTTCCTTACAACAATCAAAAATAGAAATATGAGTGCAGTATCATATGAACATTATGTATGGCACTTCAACATTCTATCCCAAATAGTCTGCACTACAGGTATCCACTAATTGGAAGGTTCTAGGTGAAGCCAAATATACTATTCAGATACACTGCAAATAAAAACATTCACAATATACTTCAAGGGAAACCTGAAATTTTCATTGGAATACATAAAAATGTGGTATGTGAAATTCAAGTTTCCACTATAAATGGTGGAATTAAAAAACATGCTTATAAACATATATTTGGTAGTGAAACTTCTCACATTCGTTTCAATCCATATGCGTGTTGTATCTTGGAGGATATGAATGTAAGGTGAATACAACGAAGCATTCACCTATTTTTGAGTAAGTAAAACCCATTTATGAACCCTTTTATAACTCTTGAGTTCATTGCTCCAAGTACATAGGGCAATCAAAAAGTTAGTTACACTTGCATGTCAAAAAAAAAAAAAAATTGGGGACATGGTTTTATTCTTACATGGGAAATACAATAGAGTATAGACAAACACTTAGGCAGACCTGTGTGGAGTCAAAGAATTTCGATGATGTACTTTTAACATGGATTTCGGTGTCAAATCAAGATCCCCAATGGCACATTTGAAAATATTGACATGTACTTCACAAACAAGTTTTCCAGCACATTTCACAACAAACTGGGGACTTACTTACTTCTTGGAGTTCAGAAGATTGCCAGTATTGTCAATTTGTGTCATACTAGCTTTTTCAGTAAACCGCCAAATCCTCTGAACATGGGATTTTTTGCTAAGAATAAACTCCTTAGGTCGGTTTACATTTGATTTGTCTTTTGCTTTGCCCATAGCAATGACTGTTACAATTCAATACTCACACACAACTACTACTAATCCACTCAACTCAAAGGAGTTGCTATAGGTAAGCTTCTGTTCAGAATCAAATATTTTTCAGCCGCCCCGGTGGCGCAGTGGTCTAAGGCGCTGGCCTCTGATCATTCGTCCGTAAGGGGTCCGGGTTCGAATCCCGGTGAGGCATGGATGTTGTGTTTGTCTTACGGCACTGGCTCTCTCCCTTCCCTGGAACCAGTGACTCTAAATTAGGGACGGGCGACTGCTTATAGCCCATTGAGTTGCTCACGGTGGTCGTTAAACCTCCAATCCAATCCAAAAAATATTTTCAAGATCGAACTCGCTGAACATAAGTACAGCTAAAAAAAACGCTACTTGTTGAATCAAAAGGTTGTAATCACTAGTAACATTCACCAGGAATAGGCTAGCTTCGTTAAATTTCTATTATTCGGTCTATAATATTTTAAATTCGCGAAAAAGGACCGTAAACTGCGTGTTTTAGAGCTAGTAGCGACATCTATATTCAATGATTCATACCAACACATTTTGATATAAAAGCATTTTTAAAAATGTTTTGGTACATTTTTACAAAAAAATAAGAAAACTGTCCCGTATAGGCAACTCTTTTTTATGTGCATACACATTTTCACGTTCGTAGAAGCCTTTATAGCAGCGTACTTATGTTCAGAGTGGTATTATTGGCTTTTACAGAGGCATTAGGTCCACCTTAATGAATTCATTACCATGCTTGCAATCATTGAATCCTGTTGCAAAATATGTTTTTGCATTCATTAGTTGGAACAGGCAACAAGGAACACAAAAAAGCTTTCCAGTTGACTGACAGAGCAGCATCCAGTCTATTATAAAATTTTCTCCATTAGGAAGTGTACCTCTGAACATCTTTGCAGATAGAAAATGTTTGTTATCATTATAAATATGCTAAGAGCCTGAAAAATCTGACTGCAAGTTCTGTTTTGGAGGATTCTCTAAGATATTTTCAGTTACAAAGTTACATTGATATCCCAAGTTGCAGAATCTTCTAATGAAAACGTATAAGGAAGTAGGCTTACCTTGTTCGTTTGCAGGTTAGAAAGCTCATGTTTATTTAGGTCTGTCTGTCTTCTTTACTGTTGGTTTTATTGTGGAATTGCGGTCCATTTTCTGTGTTGAAACAAGCTTCTTCATCACATCGTGCAGTTTCTTGTTGTTCCTGTACAGCTGGTGATGGTCCTGGCCCTGGGCAAGAGAAGTCCAGACATTCAATAAAAGTGGATCAGTGGTGGAAGTGCAGACTACCCATTTTGGAGCAGCCTCTGGAGCTTGAAAATCTACATTTCGGAGCAGCTAATAAAATGATACCCTGAGCGTCATTTGGAAGGAGAAATCTATATTTTTTAGTACTAATTAATACTTGGAAAGACACAGCAAAATTTCCAAGCATGATTACTCACAATCACACAATAATGGTAGTTCTAATTTCACATTATGTAAAATCACTAGCTTTCAAAAGTGAAGAATCTGAACTATCACAGTCTTTTCATGAGCACATTGGTAAACTAATTTCGGAAATAATTAGCATATAGCAAAAATGTTAGGATAAAAAATTAATTATACATTCTAAACTTTTTTCACAAATTAAAACTATTTAATAACTGAATGCTTACCAGTTAATTACAGCTTTGCTGTTTCATTTTCCATTGAATGAGATTCACATTTATAATCCTACAACACTTTGCTACTACATGTGATTTAAAATTGTCAATTTTATGCTAATAAATCTTCATGTCAAAGTCATATGATGAAAGTTGGTGTATAGGAGAACTGAACTCATTATTTAAACAGGGATATATATACTATCCCTGAAGCAGAATCTTTTTCAAGAGTCTGCAATACAGAAAGGAAACGTTAAAAACTGTCTGCAAGATAAAGAGAAGCCTAAATATTTTTTCTAGAAAATTTATCATTCTGCACCGCAACAAAGCAAAATTTTAGAAAATTGGCAAATTTGTGATTTTGATAACTGTACAAATTAGTATTTAGTAGCAATAATCAAAACTATCTTTTCCCTGATAAGAAAACAAGAAAGATTTTATTTTATTCAGAATTTAAACATCATTCCTTAAAGGCTTCTGAATTTTTAAAAAATAATCAGGAAGTATAAACAACAGTAAATAATTTGAAATTTGTAAATTTTTTTTAATTTTGCATTTAGTTAATTGATTAAACTTTCAACTCCATCCTTTAAACGATGTTCCACCTGATACAATTGTGCTCTTATTATTTCCTGCAGCAATTCTGTTGTATTGGAGGCTTCATCAGCTGATGATTCAGACAGCTGTGTAAGCGTAATGATCATGAAGTGTGGAAATGATAGCAATCATATATGTTGTTTGAAATCTCTTTTGTGAATTGACTGCAGTTTTTGAGAAAAATTTAGTGAATTTGTTAAAATGTGGTGGGAGCATTTTTACTGATATAATTAAACCCCAAAAACAATAAAATTAATTTGGGAAATAAGGCAAGAGTTCTTGTAAAGAAAAAAACACTTCCCCTCATCAATCTGAAATGAAATTATCTGAAAGTAAATAAAAAAAGAAAAAAAATTGTGATCGTCAGCTATTGGAATGCTGCGTAATACGACCGTGGAAATGCAACAAGAGACATTAAATATACGAATTTAAAAGTTAGAAATACGATTTTAGTAAGCACACACACACACACACACACACACACACACACACACACACAAAACTCTCACCTCAGTCACCTAAGATAAAGCTATCTCGAAGAATAAAAAAAAAGTAAAAAAATACGGAATGCCACGGAAACGGAGAACGAAATGTTGCAAACGCTAAAAAAATATGGCTCTTCAAAAAAACGCACACGCACTTTTTTAATCTAACTGAAACAAAGCTATCTGGAAGCTAAAAATGGAAATTTGTGATCATCAGCTCCCGGAATGCCGCATAATGCACCCGTAAAAACGGAGGAGTGACTAAAAAATGCGTAAAAATATGATTTAAAAAAAAGGAGAAGCTTCATAAATCTGAGATGAAGCCAGCTGGAAGAAAAAAGAAAAAGAAAAAAAGAAGAAAAAATTTGGACGTCAAATTCCGAAACACCGACGGCCACGAAAACAGAGAAGAGAACATTGAAAACGCTTTAAAAATATTGGTCCTGTAAAAAAAAAAAAAAAAAAAACATAAATCTAACAAATGAAATTATACGGACGCCAAAAACAGGAAAATTGCGGCCATCAGCTCCCGGAATGCAGCGTAAGACGGACGTTGTGGAAACGGAAAAGCCGTTAAAAGTGCGCAAAAGCATCGCTTCCTAGCTTTATTATTGAATGAAAGCAACATGTCTCGTCAACTTGTAGTTATCTGTTTGTAAAATAAGGAAGAAAGAAAATTAAAATAAAATGAAATACAATAATTGCCTACGTGATCTGTTGATATAACTTCACGTCTGGAAGGGGGATACAACGTTAAAATCGCCCCAAAATTTTCCCTTCCTTTGCTTTAAAATTGAAAGGAAGGCAAGAAACAATAAATGTCGAAGGAATAGTAAACAAAAAAAAATCGATCTGCCTACCTTTCTGAGAATATGAGGCAGATGTCACGGTGTTGTGCTGTTTCTGCTCCCATGGTGAGTTCAGCAAATAGTAAAGATTTTTTTTTAATATATGAAATAAATAATATAAACTTTTTGAAACTTTCTAAAAGTAATCTGCGGCACGCGCCGTTTCAGCTACTGGTCAGAAGCGTAAAGCAATCGCAATGCATTCTCGGGCCGCAACGGAGAGGCTAAAAATAGATGGTGAGAATGTTAGTAGGTGGCAGTTTTATACAGAACAGAGCAGATGCAGGGGGATTCTGCTGGGGAGGAAAAATCGCCAAATGTATAATCATTTAATCAATGTCATTTTAAAATTGATTTGAGAGCTTTTTAAGATTTCAGGATGTTAGGAAATTTATTTCTATATCAAAACAAATTTTTTTAAACATTCTATATTTTGACACAAGCTTGGCGCAATTCAATGACAATTATGCATTTCGGAGCAGCACTGCACAGAACTTGAAAATTTGCGCAATTGGCGCAACTCTTCCACCACTGGTGGATGAGGTGGTAGGGGTAGATGTATGAAACGAGCCTATTTTCAGTACTTTTTAGTAGTTTAAGTTTGTTCTGTCTTTTAGCAACATGTTTTCCAAACTAAACACAAAAGCTTCATTACACATCATCATCATTGTCAACCATTATCAATCCACTGCTGGACGAAGGTCTCCCCAAGTTTCCTCCACAACGGTCTGTCTTGTGCCAGTCTCCTCCATGTCACCCCTGCATACTTTCGTACAAGGTTAATAAAAACAAACAAGAACATGGAACGCAGGAGTGGAATGTGTGAATATTGAATATGTAAAGTGCAGTCTCGGCAGATGAGTCTAGCTGCTAGATCCAGGAGTCTAATATGCTGACTGCATATGCGTATGCTTGGCACCAACCAAGCATGCGCAGGAGAAGGAAATAAAAGTCTTGCTCAGTGCCTGGCATTCTTTTAAATATTTCACTGAATTATTTAAAAAAACAAACAAAAAAAACTCAATTATAAGAGTGGAATGTGCTGACTGTGTACTCAGGAACGGCTTGGGTGAAAGCTAGGAGGCATTGCCAAGACTGAGAATTTTTTCTCTACCCTCCCAGGCTTTTAACTGTAACAAATTAGCGCTGTGCCCGCATTTGTTGCCTTTATCTTCATTTTTTAATGTAATCCCACCTATTTATGTGTGCTTGTGTATATACATAGTCAAATGTTTAAAATTTCAATCCAATGTGGTCACCAAGAGATTGAGGCTGGCTTGGAGAGATAAAGAGAGAAGTCTAAACAGAGTCACAGTCAGTCCATTTGACCCACTCAGTGATCGTGCACATGCCTGAAGGTACATCCCCCCCCCCCCCATTGCTTCGTCCTAATTGACAGCAGCGTTTTCACAAGAAAGCGTAGAACATGGATTTGTTGATACAAATCAGAGTACCAATGAACACAAAGCTCCAAATGCAAAGTATAACTTTTCCACTTACCTTCTACAGTATATCAAGCTGAAATACAAACATTTATGGAATAAATTGACATTTAAGAACAATATATGACAGAGGGAACATTGTAATGACTTTTTTTTATTTTTTTACTATTACTGGAGAAATGTTTTGTTTCGTCTAACTTCTGTTTTCAGAAATTTGTCAAAGATGGAATTCCGTCCCCAGGATGGAAAACTTTCATGAGCTAGGGAGGTGTGGCAATGAGTGTTTCTCCAAGCAATGTCTCTCCATTGCTGCCTTTGTATGTTTATTTTTGCCACTAGCTTGTTTTGATAATTCTTTTTTTTTTTCTCTGTTCTTATGACTGCCAGTATAGTCTTTTCCTCACTTGGAGAATCCTTAAAATTGAAGAATTATTATTAACACTTACAAAATCCTGCCATAAAAAAATATCTTCCTCTTGCACCCCTAAAATTTGATGCCCTGGGCGTTTGCCCAACTTGCCCAGTTATAAAACGGGGACCAGCTATTATGATGCAGCGTGTAGAATTCCAAAATGGCAGCTTCCTACTAGTGCAAAAGTGATGAGATATTACCTATTTATGCGGCAAGATTTAAAATCTAGGAATATTAATATTGACCTTGCTGGTAAGTAGCTCTGATAATGTGGGGAAATTGTGTGATAATATACATCATTATTGACAATGACAACAGAGCACGTGAGGATGATTACATACAACAAGAACACTTTTTTACACTGCAGTTATGAGACCAGGAAGAACGTCAAGAGTAAAGTGTCCAAGAAAGTGCTTAAAATTGAAAGGCCCTTCCTTTTTGGTAAACATATAGATCGGAAGGTGATAATATCAGATGTGCTGATATCCATACTATGAAAAGACTGCAACAAAGAAATTTAAAAAAAAAAAAAAAAAAAAAAAGATGCTGAAGGTTAGAGAGACGCACTACACTGGATGAGTGAATATTGTCTGCCAAGTAGAATTATCAAGTTCTTTGCTAAATAATAGCTCAGATGGAACAACGGGACAGTGATTTTGAAGGTGGACAGTGCTTGAAAGGCCCTTTTAAAAAAAAAAGTTTAGCACTCTCGTAAATGCCTGCATATGCACAGGTGTGTCAGACCGCACTAGGGTATACGATTGCTCCTGCTACCACAAAAGACTTGGACCTGCTGAATGAAGCACATACATCCAAGGCAGGCAATAGAAATTTAATCAGAAAAGAAAAACAGGATGAATGGTGAGCTGATAGAGGAGCACGAAAGGGCAGACAAGTTGCACGCATTACATTCCGATGGCTGTAAAGTGTGGTACAAGAAACACAGTAAGACAGTTAAAGAAGAACACATTAGTTTGGTGGTGGAACCCAGATCCAAATATTTAGGACATGTGACAAAAATTGTATCTCGAGCCATTCTACAGTTTTTGCAACAAGAGGAGCACTGAAACTTGAGTTGCAAGTAGATGTGATGGCACACCTGAAAACTTGGGGCAGCAGAAAGGATTCCACAAAGCATTAAAGAAGCTTGTTGTCAGTGATCACTGCACTGGTTCATGTGCATGCTACACAGAAACAAACTCACTCCATCACTTGTTTTGACATACTAATGGATCAACCAGCAGCCCATTGGCAAATCAGATGATTGGCAAACTGCAAAAGCCTCTCCCTGGTGAAATTTGAGTGACAGAGAAGATCTGAATACTGATCAGCAATACCTGTTTGACGTATGTGCTGCTGTCACCACCAGAGTAGTTCAGCTCAGCTTAACAGGGAGCATCAGGAACAGTTGCTCACAATTGCAAGCAGAATTCTGGTTTCTACGTATCCACAGAAAAACCTTCTAAAAGGCCTGAACATTATTTTCAAGTTTATAGTGAAAGTGCATGCTCTTGGGTGTATAGTGCAGATGGTCACACTTCCAATTTTTGGGCTGGTAAGTGGTCTAACATACCTCAAAGGAAAATACTGGAAGTTGTGACTGTTAACCCATGGAAGAGTAACAGGGTGCTGACCTACATGGCCCTGTTTTTTATACATTATAATTATTATGTAACAACTCTTTTCACTAGCCAGACAACTTTAAAAAAAAATTGATCACTCCTATTGTTGATATAAGTGGGTTAAAGCACTCAGGTGGAAAGCTGAATATGCAGGTTTGATTCTCAGTGTAGGGTGAAATGATTTTCAAACTTTCTGAATGGTGGTGGCTACATGAAGTACAATTAACTGCAGTGCTCCTTTACCAAAAATGATAAGCTTAGCAGTATGCCATGAATTTGTGAAGATAATTTCTTCATTGATTTTTATAACACTGTAACTTAGTGAAGATAATTAATCAATGCTTTATTTTATTGTATCACCAATATATTATGAAAATAATAAAAAAATTCTATGTTCTTGCGCACATGTTCATTGTTTAGTTTTTTAGTAAGAAATTCAGTTTGAAAATCTAGAAGTTTACATTTTATTAGCTGCTACAACAGGTTTAGTTTCCCGCCACATTATTTTAGTGCAGCTGAGGTAACTTAATTATAACGGAAGAATTGGGTAGACATACACCAGTAATACTAAAAACGCTGAAATCCGTTTTATTGGTGTAATATTAGAAACACTAGTACAAACACGCTAGCTTTCACCACCATGGGTGGCTTCTTCAGGAATAAGTATTCCAATGCAAAAACAAACAAAAAAGAGAGTTCCAGTTATGAATTCAAAAATAGAAGTTTGCTATAGATATTATAGAACGTGCACGTCATATTCTAGATGTGTGATTAGGAGCGCGCGTATTAATGAGCGTGTGCCATACATGTGGGAGGTCCATTGACGTTTCCTCGTTACATATCCAGTGACTGGATAGGATTTCTATAGTTTCTCTAAAGCGGGTGGCTCTGGCGGTTGTGTATCGTGCTATTTTCTTTGTCCACACAGAGGTGTTGCAGCGTTGTTGGCGACTTCACACGCTAGTGCCGTAGTGAGAAGTCCTCTTTGACATCTCTGGAGTCTTAGTCTCAGAGACAATTCGACCAATCGTTTCAAGAAGGTGTGCTCCATCCTTCCATCTAGAGAAAGAGCTAGCTACATTTTTGTCTCCTTTCCTGCCACATTCAAGTGTGGTGCTGTTGTCGTCTCAGGACTTTATAGAAAGAATTAGAAACCTAAAGGTAGTACCTGCTCAGATCTTAGGGAGTTATGATATTATCTCACTGTACCCCTCAATTCCTGTTAAAGAAGCTACAAACACCCTAAAGCAAGCACTCGCCGATTCATCGCTTTACAATCAAAATACGCTGATGGAGATATCCAAAGTCATTGACCTAGTTACAGATGCTAACTAATTTAGTTTCCAGGACAATACCTACAAGCAGATCAAAGGGGTCCCAATGGGCTCCGCCCTCTCTGTAGTACTGGCCAAAGCAATCCTGCGACCCCTAGAAGCCTGGATACTGAGCGCACCTGGACCAACCCCATGTACATGGCTACGATGGGTCTACGACATAACATCGCAGGTCAAAACATCGCACGACATATGATCGCTGACATAACATCACAGGTCAAAACATCGCGGTACCATAACATCGTAGTACTAAAACATCGCAGGTCAAAACATCGCGGCACCATAACATCGCAGGTCAAAACATCGCGGCACCATAACATCGCAGGGCAAAACATCGTGGTATCATAACATCGCAAGTCATAACATCGCAGGTCATAACATCGCAGGTCATAACATCGCAGTAATCCCTAAATAAATTGCTTTCGATAGCTTTTGATGAATTGCAAAATAAAGTATATTTAAAGGGGAGGGGACTTCATAGAAATTGATGTCCTGATTAAATTTTGGTAGAAATTACGGTTACCCGTACCGCTTTTCCAACAGTGCCCAGGCCCGGGGTCCAGGGCCACTCAATCAAAATTATCGTAAAATCTACAGTTTTCAATTTAAAACCACCAGATTTGGTATTCTATCTCATGGTGCTTTAACTTAGACGGTAGATGGTTTTTGGAAGTTGTCGGAGCCCAGGGTCGAGGGGCCCCCATAGAATATTTTCGACAAATCTACAGTTTTCAATTTAGAACCACCAAATTTGGTATACTACCTCATGGTGCACTAACTTAGACAGTAGACGGTTTTGGGAAAGATAGGGGGGCCCGGGGTCAAGGAGCCCCCATACGCAATATTCGTCAAATCTACAGTTTTCAATTTAAAACCACCAAGTTTGGTGTACCATCTCATGGTGCTCTGACTTAAACCGTAGACGGTTTTTGGAAGTGGTCGGAGCCCTGGGACGAGGGGCCCCCATAGGAAATTTTCGTAACATCTACAGTTTTCAATTTAGAACCACCAAATTTGGTATACTTCCTCATGGTGCTCTAACTTAGACCGTAGACGGGTTTTGCTTTGAAAGGGGCCCTGGGTCAAGGGGCCCAAATACGCAATATTCGTAAAATCTACAGTTTTAAATTTAGAACCACCAAATTTGGTATAATATCTCATGGTGCTCTAACTTAGACCGTAGACGGTTTTGGAAAGGTAGGGGGTCAGGGGTCAAGGGCCCCCATACGCAATATTCGTAAAATCTACAGTTTTCAATTTAAAACCACCAAATTTGGTATACTATCTCATAGCGCTCAAACTTACACCGTAGACGGTTTTTGGAAGGGGTTGGAGCCCGGGGTCGGGGGCCCCATAGAAAATTTTCACAAAATCTAGTTTTCAATTCAGAACCACCAAATTTGGTATACTATCTCATGGTGCTCTAACTTCGACCGTAGAGAGGTTTTGGAACGGGTCGGGGCCGGACTTCAGGGGGCCCCTTCAAAATTTTCATAAAATCTACAGTTTTCAATTTAGAACCACCCAATTTGGTGTACTACCTCATGGTGCTCTAACTTAGACGGTGACGGAGTTCGTCACGGGTGGAGGCCCGGTCCGAAGGGGCCCCTTACAAAATTTTCGTAAAATCTACAGTTTTCAATTTAGAACCACCAAATTTGGTGTACTACCTTATGGTGCTCTGACTTAGACGGTGACGATGTTTGGCACGGGTGGAGGCCCGGTCCGAATGGGGCCCCTACAAAATTACCGTAAAATATACAGTTTTCAATATACAACCATCATATTTAGTATCCTATCTCATGGTGCTTTAACTTAGACGATAGACAGTTTTTGGAACGGGTCGGATCCCGGGCTTTAGGGGCCCCCGTAGAAAATTTTCGTAAATTCTACAGTTTCAATTTAGAACCACCAAATTTGGTATACTACCTCATGGTGCTCTAACTTACACCGTAGACGGTGTTTGAAACGGGTCGGGGCCCAGGGTTAAGGGGGCCCCTTACAAAATGTTCGTAAAATCTTCAGTTTTCAATTTAGAACCACCAAATTTGGGATACTATTTCACGCTACTCTTAGACCGCAGATGGCTTTTGGAAGTGGTCGGGGCCCGCGATCAAGGGGCCCCCATTTTTTTACTCTTAAGATCGGCAATACAATTCAGAACTCCAATACCCAACCTACGGTCCAAGTGTGAGACCGTAGATAACAATAAAGTGCAAAAATATCCGGTTAATGGTGTATTAAAATCAAAAATTAATAACGGGCGGCTTATCAGGCAGAAATACAATGTAATGTAAATACAGAGTTCCAGATATTCAAAATTTAAAACGGTAAGAAAAAGATTATCAATGCCAATGTCAAGTCGCATGCACGCGACATCACACAGGTGCATTGCATTTCAGTGTCGCGGTTTCTCAGAAGCACACGCCAGATGTATGGCAGTTCTATAGATGTCTCCTCGGAGATAAGTATTTCCATTCCTCTTCCTTTCTTTTTTTGTTTCATAAAATTAAATTAACTAAATAAAAAAATAAGTTTGCTGGAAAATTACAGGAATATCTTTTTCATTCATTAATTTTCACCCGCTGAACTTGGTGATTCCACAGATAGTAATATTTACCCGGGAAATACTACCCTACTAGTACAAATTACATTAATGATTTCTTTGCATCCAGTTCCATTAGTATGTCCATAAGAGCGTTTGGAGCCGTATGAAAAATACATAGTTGATTTCAACGTGAGCCGCTCCGGTGGCGCAGTGGTCTATGCGCTGGCTTCTGATCACTAGTCCGAGTGTCATGGATGTTGCGTTTGACTTCTGGCCCTGGCTCTCCCCCTTCCCTGCATGGAACCAGTGACCCAAAATTAGGAACTGCTGACTGCTTACAGCCCACTGAATTGATCACGGTGGTCGTTAAACCTCCCAACTAAAAAAAAGATTGCGACGTGTCCATTGCTATCTGTTATGGAGCCGTGTGAAAAGCACGTTTTTGACATCAACGTGTCCATATTCCATGTGGGCTGGCCACAAAATTTTAAGGGACCGTACAAAATCGTACTTTTGTTTCACCGTGTCCGCGCTTCGGTAAATGGTTGAAGTATACGTATATATAGTTGGGCCATTTCAGCACGTAGTATGGTTTATATAGAAAATAAAGATAATGTTACACTTTTACTCTGCTACAACACATTAATCCCAAAGGCGATTTCTTGAAATTTTTAATCCGTTGTGCTCATATTCACAAAGTTAACATAACATGTCAAGTTATTAATGTTGCACCTTTACTCTGTCACAAAACCTTAATTGCAAGACCTTCGGCCTAGCCTTTTTTTAGGAATTTTTAGTTCGACGTATTCATAAGGTTTCGATAACATGCCAAGGTTACGGTACTGCGTTTTTACACAGGCCCAAAAATTAATAAACGGGCCTTAAGCCTTTTTATCAGTTTTCAATCAACCCCAACCGTGCTCATATGCATAAAATTTTCACAGAAAGTCAAGTTTATTGTGTTGCGCTTTTACTCAAGTACAAAACTTTAAATAGCCCCTACTAGGGGTGGATCACCGCACAGGCGCAGGAAACGCGCCCTTGGGGCCTCGGAATCGAAGGGGCCTCAAAATACCAAAAATAAAACTTAAACTTTATTTCTTTATTCCCGTTGTTTTGTTAATTGGTAAAAATATAAAAAAAATAACGATAATATAGGCACATTATCACGTGTTCTGTGAAGCTATTTTCATAGAGGATACCAGTTTCATGCTGCGAAAGGAACCGCGTTCAGCGTCTTGTTATTCCTGGCCGCAGCTGTCGTTCCTAGGTCCCGTGTTTTGTAAGTGAATCTAAGTTCCGTTAGTAGAATCTAAGAACACTCGAAACATCGGGGAGGCCGAAACTTGAATGTTCACTATTCCCAGGAGCAATGTTACAAGATCACACAGGACGTCCCCGTATCTAAACAATTGCGTCCCCCTCCCCCGTTTGTTTTAGCTCTACGGAAAAGGAATGGGGCTTATCAACAACGACACGTCTGCTCTAATCAGTCCTTCAGCAAGGCCCTAAATTTTATCCACAGTACAGAGCAAAGCCGGCTGGACCATAAGGGCAACTGGAGCTTTGGCCCCGGGCCCGATGCCTTCAAGGGGCTCCGCAGTTTAGGAAAAAATCATTTTTGGTAGAATTTTTAACAATTATTTCTTTTATGTGTAAGTTTTGGGGTGCGAAGCCCTTAAAAAGTTCTTTTTCAAAAGGTTTATTTCTTTATTCTTATTTCTTTATTCCCGTTGTTTTGTTAATTGGTAAAAATATAAAAAAAATAACGATAATATAGGCACATTATCACGTGTTCTGTGAAGCTATTTTCATAGAGGGTACCAGTTTCATGCTGCGAAAGGAACCGCGTTCAGCGTCTTGTTATTCCTGGCCGCAGCTGTCGTTCCTAGGTCCCGTGTTTTGTAAGTGAATCTAAGTTCCGTTAGTAGAATCTAAGAACACTCGAAACATCGGGGAGGCCGAAACTTGAATGTTCACTATTCCCAGGAGCAATGTTACAAGATCACACAGGACGTCCCCGTATCTAAACAATTGCGTCCCCCCCCCGTTTGTTTTAGCTCTACGGAAAAGGAATGGGGCTTATCAACAACGACACGTCTGCTCTAATCAGTCCTTCAGCAAGGCCCTAAATTTTATCCACAGTACAGAGCAAAGCCGGCTGGACCATAAGGGCAACTGGAGCTTTGGCCCCGGGCCCGATGCCTTCAAGGGGCTCCGCAGTTTAGGAAAAAATCATTTTTGGTAGAATTTTTAACAATTATTTCTTTTATGTGTAAGTTTTGGGGTGCGAAGCCCTTAAAAAGTTCTTTTTCAAAAGGTTTTTTTTTTCTTTTTCGTTTACAATCCCTCCATTTTCGAATAGGTTATGGTCCTTCGCCGTACAAATACTTAAATTTGGGGATTTTATGATTATTGAAACTACGTTTCTATCTTCCGCATTGATAAATATCAAATTAAATTTCATCATTTTGTGGCCCTTACTTTAAGGTATTTAACAATTTGCGTGCAAACCAGATACTTAAATTTAAAGAAATAAAAGGAACAACATCAAAGTTAATTTCGGGTTATATATAGAAGCCATTTATTCAGTGACTTTAAAAACATTACTGGAAATTTAAAAAAAATCATATATGAGCGCGTATAAAAGTTTAAAAAGTCGCTAATTTGTCACTTGTTCCACTTTGCATTAAAAAATCAATCACTAAAACCTTGTATCAGGTGAAAAACAACTATTCCTACGAATTTATTTTAGAGGAATCCTTATTAATTCCTACACTAAAATATTCGCAATTCAAAAAATTTTGCTATGCAGGTATTTTTTTTTATCATTTTTTAAGGAAGGTTTTATAAGAGTCATAATACAATCTCAACTCCATCTCCCCGGAAAGAAAATCGTAGATTTCAACAATTTTTACTCTCTTTCTCTTTCTCCCTCCCTCTTCTCTCTCTCCCTCCCTCTTCTCTCTCTCCCACCCTCTTATCTCTCTCTCTCTCCCTCTCTCTTCTCTCTCTCTCCATCTCTGAACTTTCTTTATGATAGTTTTTTTATGACATACTACATAGGTGAAGCACATGTCCAGACGGAGAAGTTGCAAGAATAAATTCTTTCGGTGTAGCTTAATTGGTAAAGCATTCGGCTCTGGAGTAGAGGGATGAGGAATCGTTGTCACCGTCAAAATTTGTGAATTTCACATCGTTTGTGTTCTTTTAGGACATTTTTCACGTAACAACTTTATTAAAGTATGAGATTTATTTCCTAGTGCCAACAATGAATTTTTGGTCCGGGTAACGCAATAAAATTTCGCCCCAGGCCCTGTAAAAGCTCCCGCCATCCGGCTGTAGTTCAGAGGGAAGAGGTCGTGTGCAGAATATTTTCTTTTAATATCGGATCAAATATTCGATGTATTGCAGCTAGAATCAAATATTGATTTTACCTATTACCGGCAAAGTAAGAATGTTATTCCTGCGTAGAATTTTATATGTTTTAACAAACTTGATATAAAATTTCCCTATCAATCACAACAACACAACGGGCACGGAGAAGTGGCCACCGGAGAACTGGACACATTGGAATTTCAGTGCCATAAAATTGTTCTGCATAAACAAATTTCGTGTGGCTATATTCCCCACTACTTGAGCAACTATTGTTCATAATTTTTTTTTAATATTTCATTTTCAGTAAGAAATTTAGACATTTCCATGATTTTCGGGCAAAAGACAAAACGGAGAACTGGCCATAAAAAATTTAAAGGGCCGGATAAAAATTGCGTTCTAGACTGCTCCGTGACTACGTCTCCCGAGGTATCTGACACACATAAAATGTCCATAATTTCGTATTTTCTTATTTACGATAATTTTCTAGGTCTATAGACTACAGCTAAACAAATTATCTGCTGGTATGGGCAAACCCAGGAAACTTGTCGGGCGGGGGGAGGGGAGGGGGTGCTTAAAACCTAAAATATGAAATATCAAGAATTTCCAGTTCGATCGGGAGATTTTCAGCGTTTACAAGCTGCAACTCAACACATTTTCTGAGTGCATGGGCCTACCCATGAAACCTGTCAGGGATGGGGAGGGAGGGTTAATACCAAAAGTGTAAAGTGTAAAATATAAAGAATTTCTGGTCCGTCCGGGAGATTTTCACCATTTACAACCAGAAATACTTTGTTTTATATTTTTTTATATTTTAGGTATTAACCCCCCCCCCCGACAGTTTTCCTGAGTCAGCACATGCCCTCGGAGAGTTTGTTAAGATGTAGGTTGTAAATGCTGAAAATGAAAATCTCCCAACCGGCCTCCTGAGGCAGCAGATGTCTTTAGATAATTTGTTGATTTGTAGGCTCCAAATGCTGAAAATCTCCTGATCGGACCAGAAACCAGAAATTCTTTATGATGTTTTACACTTTTGGAATATAACACCCCCCCCCGACAGGTTTGCTGAGTAGGCACATGCCCTCAGTTAATGTGTCGAGTTGTAGCTTGTAATTACTGAAAATTTCCCGATCGGAACAAAAAAAAATTTATATTTTACACTTTTGGTACCCCCCCCCCCCCCCAACAGGTCTCCTGAGTCAGCACTCAGAACATGCCCTCAGATAATTTGAAGACTTGTGCGTACTTTGTAAACCTTGAAATCTTTTGTTGAGTTGTAGATCATAAACATTTTTGTAAAGAATTACATTAATTATCGCAATTAAGAAAAGACGAAATTACGGAAACTTTATATGACTCAGATAACCAACATCTGGGGGTCGTGGCCACGAAGCGGTCAAAAAACGCAATTTTATACGGCCCCTTAAATTTTTTGCGGCCAGTTCTCCAGTGGGCACTTTTTCCGGGTGGCCAGTTCTCCTACACCCCAATCACAACGGGCCTTGTAAACGCTTTGTTCCGACATATAAAAGTACTTTACCTGGGTCAATCACATGTTACCAAGAGCTCAGTGGCGCATTCCGGATTTATTTATGGGGTGTCCCAAAATATTGAAGATGCAAATGAAAATACCCCGAAGAAAATATCTCCCAAACTAATACGAACAAATGAAAATATATTCGACATCATCATCATCATCATCATCATTGTCAACCATTATCAATCCACTGCTGGACGAAGGTCTCCCCAAGTTTCTTCCACAACGGTTTGTCTTGTGCCAGACTCGTCCATGTTACTCCCGCATACTTTCTAATTTCATTCACCCATCTCCCATGTGGTCTTCTTTGGGTCTTTTCCTGTCCCTTGGAATCCAATCTAAAATTTCGGCTGTCCATCGATGGTCTGTCCTTCTGGCAGTATGTCCAGCCCATTGCCATTTCAGGGATTTAACTCTGATCATGATCTTCTTATCTCACCTGGTTACACCAAGCATGCACCTCTCCATGCTACTTTGAGTTGTCTGCAGTCTCAGTATGTCTCTTTTAGTTAAAGTCCACGTCTCTGCACCATACGTAAGCACTGGAAGGATGCATTGATCAAACACTTTTCTTTTAAGACATAATAATGGCATATTGCTCTTGAAAATTATGCTGTTTCTTCCAAAAGCTCTCCAGGCAAGTTTTGTACGCCGATTAATTTCTTCATCAATGGTACCCTCACTTGATATCTGCTGTCCAAGATAAACGTACGTATCTGTTATTTCCAGTTTTTCTCCATCAATCGATAAATCTTCATTTCTCGTAAAAGCATTGAACATCACTTTTGTCTTCTGAAAGTTCATTTTTAATCCCACTTCTTTACTCTTGTCAGGAAGTTCCTGAATCATGCAAAAATGACTACGTCATCAGCAAAACGAAGGTGAGTTAGATAATCTCTAATAATCTTTATCCCTTTGTTTTCCCAGTTCAGTGTTTGAAAGACATTTTCCAATGTGGCATTAAAGAGCTTGGGAGATATGGTGTCACCTTGTTTCACTCCCTTTCCAATTTTTATCTGTGTTGCATTTTTCAAACAGCCGAATCTTTGCACTTGCATTTTCATAGATGTTATTAATAACATTGATGTATGCATCTTCAATACCGCAGGATTTCAAAGCCATTGTAACTGCTGATGGTTTCACCGAATCGAAGGCTTTTTCATAATGGATATAAGCCATGCACAATGGAAGTTCATATTCCCTCACTCTTTCAATTAGTTCTCTCAGTACGTGGATATGATCTATTTTGCTGTGCCCAATCCTGAATCCAGCTTGTTCTCTCGGTTGAGCCATGTCCAGTGTTACCTTCAAGCGGTGTGAAAGGACTTTAGTGAAGATTTTATAAACCACTGATAGAAGGCTGATAGGTCTGTAGTTCCTGAGATCCTCAATGTCACCTTTTTTATGTAGCAAGATCATTGTAGCGTTGTTCCAATCCTCAGGAATCTTCCCTTCATTAAGGCATCGAGTGAAAATTTGGGCGAGTACTGTTTCAATTTCTGCCACTTGCTTCTTGTATGATGTCTACAGTAATTCCATCTTTTCCTGGAGCTTTTCCCCGCTTCATGTTCTGGATTGCATGTGGCACTTCTGCTGGGAGGACTGGAAGAACTCTGGTACTGGTACCTTTCATGATGTCTGGAGTACATGTATCATCCCTTTCATATAATTTGGAGTAGAAATCTTTCACTCTTGTCAAAATTTCGCCTCTATTTCTTGTTACAGAGCCATCTTTTTTTCTCAGTGCCATAATCTGTTTTCTTTCCTTAATGAGATGTCCCCTTGCTATCTTCAGGCTTTGGTTGTTTTCAGTTGCTTTCCTCACTAGTTCACAGTTGACTTTCCTTACGTCTTCAGGGATACTTTTTCGTACTGTCTTGCATAGCTCTATATATTCCACTTTGGAAGTCACATCTTCTTTAGTTGTCCTCGTCTCTCTTCTTTTTTGCATCAACATTTTGGTTTTTCCTGATAATTTATTTACATGCAACTTGTTCTTAGACCCAGCTAATTTTGTTCCTGTTTCCATAAGAGCTTTGGTTACTTTTCTGTTAACTTCAGAAATATCCACTTCTTGCGATGTTAGGCCTTCTAAAGCAGAGAATCTGTTCTTCAGTTCCAACTCGAATGTATTATGGTGTTTTTTAAGGTTGGTTATGTCGATACATTTTGTTTGTCTTATGAGCTTGCCACGTTCGAGTTTAGTGTTGAGGTGCATCTTACATCTCACCAATCTATGGTCATTACCTGGGTTGAACTTGTTTAGCACACTGAAGTCTTCTATGAAGAATCTTTTGTTACACATAATATAATCAATTTCACTTGTCGTCCCATTTGGATGTCTCCATGTCCATTTCCTGTGTTCCTTTTTCTTCAAGTGCTGCTTGCCTTTATTATTTAGATGATGAATTTCCTCATAAAATTCTTCAATTTCTTCTTCAGGATGACTTGTGGTGGGTGCATAAGTTTGAATAATCTGAGCCTTGTATCTTCTCGAGAGTTGGATAACGAGTCGTGCAGCTCTGTCAGAGGAATTTTCAACTTCTACAACTTTATCCTTCAGTTTTTTGTTTATTATAAATCCAACACCACTAGTTCTGCCAGTATCTGTCCCACGATAGTAGAAGAGATGTCCACTTTTCAGTTCAACGAGATCTTCTCCCTTTCTCCTTACCTCACTTAGCCCGACGATGTCCCACTTGATCCTTTGTAGTTCCTCATCCAATTCAAGAACTTTTGAATCAGAAGATAGGGAGCGTTCATTATACGTAGCCGGAGCTCATATTCAAAATGTTTACATAACAAATCAAGTAACGAATTTGAAGATGGGGAAATGTATCGGAATAGTTAGAATAGGTGAAGATGATGCCAAATCATGAAAATCAGGCATTTAAACTGAACAGGAGGGAACGAAACTGCATGGGTACGAGTTTGCTGGGAACCAATTTGCCGGGTACTAATCTCCCGGGATCCATTATTGGATTATTCAACATTGTGTGTAAATATATTTATATTGTCTAGCATAGGCGTCGACTTCGTGGTTCGAGACAGTTTTATGAACCCCCAATGATTTTGTTGAGGGTTCCTCGAACCTCTAATATTTTTTGCGCGTATTTCGTAGAAAAAATACACGTACGCATATGTGCATAAATTTTGGTTTTCGTTATCAATTCTTCAAGGTTTTTATTATTCATTCCCCGTTTACTATATATAAAAAGTGTGTATAGAAATTTACCCCTCGGACTGTTTATTGTGCCTCAAAAAAGAATTAGTGTTTGTTCGTGCTCATAAAATTTGATGCAACAGACAATACATCAAGTATCGTTGTTTAAGAGCATTTAAAACTGCCTCCTTTAGAAAATTCTTCGGTTTGTCTGGGTTCCCACAAAATACAAAAGTCTAGCTCTACAATCGGAGACGAGAACCTATTCGAGGTCATAGTGATAAAGGCGGAAATATGTTGTACAGTCAGTTGACCCGCCCTATCTTCGGGCAGTCAGGAAACAAGAAGGTTAGAAGAGAGAGAAGATAGCAGCAGCAACCGCTGGTGAAGCCAAGTCTGATCATCTGGTTTCTTGGGCCCTCCGGGTGGGGAGGTTCAGTGGCGTGACGTCACTTACTGAAGACCAATTGCTGAAGACCTGTGCTAGAGCACAGGTTGATAGCGGCCGTCTCTTACGCTCAGCAGCCTTCCCTGAAGGTCAACAAGGCTCCCACAGCTTCAGCAAGGCCGTGATTGGTTAATACGCAATATGCACTTCCGCTCGACAAAGCACAATTTTGTTTAATTTTTTTAGATAATATTAAACAGTATTTCTGTAACTTTTTGCAAATTTTTAGTTATGTGCATGAATATTTCGGTCTCATTTTTTCCTGACTGTACATGATGCACAAGTGCCTCTGAAACCTCTTCAAAGTCAACGATTTCCCCATAGTATAAGTACAGAAGCAGCCCAAGTTGAGCATCCTGGGCATACACAGCTGATACGAAGTAGAGCCCACGGAAAACGTAGGGCATGGGGCTGATGTCATGTCCTCTCCCTTCTAACATCCTATTTAAACTCAGAAATCATTTGAAGAAAAAAATTTTGGAAGTTTTAAAATTGGTAAAAAAAAACCCCTTAAAATATATTTTAGATGTGTTAGTTACTTTTATAAGACAATTAAATTGAATATTCACATAGTATCTGTGTATTGTATATGATAATGCCGCGCCTACAAAAGCAAAATAAATGAAATAAATAATTATCTAGAGAAAAAAATCTGTAATTAACTATAATTTGCTTCATTTTAGCATTTCAGGCGTTTTATTGTGTCAGATAATCTCACTGAATGAAATTTAAATTAGACTTAAATACTCTGAAAAATGAATTGGTAATTCGATTTAAAATTTCCGGAACCCCCAATAATTTTTCAAGTCGGCGCCTGTGTTGTCTACTGTTATATAAGTGAAAAACATCCAGTAAGGATTCAATTAAAGTATCAAGTTTATGTGGTTGCAGTTCCTTTAAGTCATGACATACTGTTTTTAAGTTATTTTCAGCGAATGATAAGGACCTTTATTTTTCATTTATTAATTTCATTTTATTGACTGATCAGTAATTTGCTTCATGTATTGATTAATAAATGTTAAGATAATTGCAACAAAACATTTATTTTGTGGTAAATTGTTGTTCCGACTTTTGACTTAAAATTTGTTTTTCCACAAAACGGAAAAATGCGCCTCGTCACTGGGTGACATGTGATCTGTAAGAATAGCTCACAATTCCCAAAGCCATCTGGATTTGGGCGGTGGAACTAATGAAGAAGCATTGGTATAGTTAAGTTTTCACCCCCCCTTGTTCATGAGGGAAGCAATCTTAGTATGTGCCCGTCGCATTGTGACTCCTTCCCCACGAGACTACTTCCTTAAATGAGGACAATGGGTTTGGTCTTTAAAAGTAAACCGCAGCAAGTAAACATCTGGAGATGGAGTGGTTGTTTTGCTATTGTTCCACAGAACGGCGCAATGTGTAGGAGGTAAACGAGCGTAAAAACTCAGGGCTATTGGTACAAATGCTGGTTCTTTTAGTGAAGCACACTTTGCTTCCCGAAGAGGGAGGCGATATCTAAGCGCACGAAGCAAGCGTGGGAAGGAATTAAATCCATGTTTATACCCCAGTAAATCCAACGAACATTACTGAAACACATTAAAACAGAAGAAATATTTGTTTTGAAATCATTAAGCAGAATGTTTCATATTCGAAGATCTAAAAGCTGAAATTATCAGCAAATACCCATATTTTTGACCCCTGAAAAAAAAGATTATCGAAAAATGACCTGTCCATAGAAATTTCAAGTTCTCTCCACAACGTATTGCATCATACCAAGTCAGAAATAACTTTTAGCTCAACTCCAGTAGATTCCAAACCTTGATTTATTAAAAAAAAAGCAATATTTTTTCATTTGTAAGTTAAAGAATATTGGCTGCTTCCATTGCGATAATAATAATCGGATTAAGAAAAATTGGGCTTTCTTGAAAGGGCAAAGAATTTTGTCCATTCTGTTGTCGTATTATAACCTAGAGTCAATATGAATTTCGTCAAAGCTTAAAACATAAAGCTTTACAGAGCGATTTAAACTCTCATAGCTTTTTTTCCACCCATCAACAAAAAAGACATCGTGTAGAATGCCTGGATTACGGGTAAATTTTGCGCACCATCTTTTCAAAGTAACGGAATAATGTTTTTCCCCTCCAGAAGTCATACACTGACGGGAAAAAAATCCCAACACCACGAAAAAATAGTTGTAGAGGAATGAAATGGCGGCAATACATTTTTATAGGTAACATATTTAATCGATGAAGGTTTCAAGATCACAGCTGATTATAAGCGCGAGAAGAGCCATTTTAAATGTGAAATGCTGGTACATTAATAACCGGTGTAACCACCAGAATGTTGAATGCAAGCATGCAAACGTTCATGCATTGTGTCGTACAGGTGCTGGATGTCAGTTTGTGGGATGGAGTTCCATGCCTGTTGCACTTGGTCGGTCAATACAGGGACGGTTACTGCTGGATGGGGTGACGCTGGAGTTGCCGTCCAATGATGTCCCATACGTGCTCGATTGGTGAAAGATCTGGTGATCTAGCAGGCCACGGCAACATGTCGACACTCTGTAGAGCATGTTGGGTTACAACAGCGGTATGCGGGCGAGCGTTATCCTGTTGGAAAACACCCCCTGGAATGCTGTTCATGAATGGCAGCACAGCAGGTTGAATCACCAGACCGACGTACAACTGTATCGTCAGGGTGCGTGGGATAACCACGAGAGTGCTCCTGCTGTCATAGGAAATTGATCCCCAGACCATAACTCCAGGTGTAGGTCCAGTGTGTCTCGGCCGCAGACAGGTTGGTTGCAGGCGCTCACCTGGCCTCCTTCTAACCAACACACGGCTATCACTGGCACCCAGGCAGAACCGGCTTTCATCAGAAAACACAACATATCTCCACTCCGTCCTCCAATGAGCTCTAGCTTGACACCACTGACGTCGCAAACGGCAGTGGTTTGGAGTAAGTGGAATGCACGCTACAGGGCGTCTGGCTCGGAGCTGTCCTTCAAGTAACCGATTTGTAACAGTTCGTTGTGTCACTGTGGTGGCAACTGCAGCTCGAATTGCTGCCGCGACGCAGTACGATGCGCCACGGCCATACGCCGTACACGGCGGTCTTCCCTCTCAGTAGTGCCACGTGGCCGGCCGGAACCCGGTCTTCTTGAGGCAGTACCTTCCCTTGACCACCGCTGCCAACAATCATGCACAGTGGCTACATTTCTGCCAAGTCGTTCTGCAATATTGCGGAAAGAAAATCCACCTTCTGGTAGCCCTATTACGCGACCTCGTTCAAACTCCGTGAGCTGTTGATAATGGCTTCTTCGTCTTCTTAAAGGCATTCTTGACTAACATCAACACCCTACGTCGAATCTCAACGATAACTAACGCTCACGAACGTTACAGCGCGTATTTACAGCAAACCTGCTTTGCATGTTCCGAGGGGCGCTACTAGCGCCACAAGTATGCGCCGAGCGCGAAATTCGCATAGACGTCATCTTACAGATGTACTCTCACTGCCTACCAACTGTCGTTTATCTAACACAACCCCTTCTTGGTGTTGTGATTTTTTTTTTCCGTCACTGTATATGATTCTTCTAAAGAGAGCTCTTATTACGATGCATTTCGATACATCTTCAGGTGCCCATTTTATCCATTGCTTCCTTTCGTAAGATCACTTGGGCGTCGTAAATATATCATGGATATCTTTACCTAATCTTTCCAACGTACTATAGTTTCTCTGAATTTCTTTTAATTGCTTCTTGAGTTGGATAATTTGTTTTGACTAGAACCTTTTAATGATGTATGCATTTCTGATTTGTGCAGAGATATTTAATAATCTCGCGTTTCTCATTTTTTAAAGCACCTAGTACACTTTCAAGATCAGATTTTTTTCCTGCAGTCTTTTACTCTCCTTCATCTTTTCACATTTCAAACATGAAGTTGCGGAATTTCTATCTTGTTTCGTCCTAAATCGAATCTACCCCGCCGCTGATACGGGATTTTTTTTTAATTTAAAGTTTTAATTCGATCCAAAGAACTTTCTAAAATACTTGGTCTCCGATAAACCGCCACACACGAAAACTGCCACACATCTTTCAGCAACTTGGAAAACTTCCACATGCTTTTCATTAAGGGACCGAGTACAAATTGCTGTTCCTCCGAGCAGAGCCGTAGTGAGGAGGGGGCAGCAGGGGCAGTCGCCCTGGGCGCCGAGCTGGAGGGGGGCGCCATCGAGACGTAGATTTTTTTATATAAATGTAAAAAATATGAAATTAATTTATACACGTAATTAAAAAAATGTATACAATTTAAACTTCTTTATGCTTTAAGAATAAAATGGCGACCAGATGAAACCTAAATTAAAGAAGAATTCCAATCGTCCGAACACCAAATATTCGGATCGATTTGGCTTGGGTGTGACAGTACATTTTAGTTGCTATGTTTATGAAACTTTTGAGACGCGCGCGCAGCGGCTAGCGTAGGCCAGGACTTTAGAGGGGAAGGGCTAGTACGCCCCTTTGAAGTGCTGAACACCGACCCGTGTCTGAAAGGTTGGATAAAAAAGGGGTAGTGTACTTGTTTCTACGTCATCACGCTGGCCTTCTGGCTCAGCTCAGTTCCCTCCAGGACAGAACTTCCCTCTGTTATGACGGTGTTTTACGCCAGCACTTTTTCTTGGTGTATCATATTTGCTTCACGTTGTATTTTATTTAAGTTGTACACTGAAAACCCAAACTGATGCTCTTAGCGAGAAGAAACAGATTTTAAAATGGACACCAGAAGACATATCAAGATGCATTGTAATTCCAGCACTTTACCTCAAATCATATGATTTTTGATTTTGAGATCAGAAAAGTATATTTGCTATATTAAGCAAAATACTTTTTAAAGAAAGAGCATGCATAACAGAAAATGTTCATTTAAAATTATCCGATTTATACTATAACATCAATGTTTTCCGATTTTTAGGCCCCCAAAAATCATAAAATTTTGTTTTCCAAAAGATAATTTTTGATATTTGAGTGCGCCTTGCAGTAGATGACACACTGTAATCTGGTAAATACGGTAGTAACTTTGACTGAAAGTGCCTTTCATGTGGTGCTCTGGCAGAAAGCTCCAAGGCTTTTGGCCAGTGCAGGTACGTCATCGACCACGGCTGCATGTATCAGGGGGGAATGTAGGCGACGGATGCTGTGACCTTCACGGTCTCCTCTGTCCATGATCCATCACTCCTTACGTGTATTGAGAACGAATGACGGATGGCGACAATTCGCCGACAGGGAAGCCTACAGTGCGCATGCGCGGAACAAACATTTCTCAGTTAAGTTTGCGACAGTTTAAATGCTATATTTGCCGTGACACTGTGACGACATTTGTTTGCTTAACGTTGTCTGCATAGCTTGATTGATTGAGTAGCGCGCCGAATTAGTGCACTGTGCCACTTGACGTGCGTGTGTGTGTCGAAATGGGACCTACAAAGTTGTCTGGAGCACAAGGCAGAAAACGAAAAAAAGAGAACAAGAGGCAGATAACGCAGTCCAAGCCAAGCAGTGGCAAAAACTGGGATGGGTAACGAAGGTGGATCCCTCAACCGCTGCACTCCCACTACAGCAAGTGATTGAAAGTAAGCCATCTACATCAACACTTTTAGAAAATGAAAACGTTACTGAAGTAACTGAGAATATAACTGGTAGTGCTAGTGTGCATTCAGATGATTCTACACCATATTTTAACCCGTCCTTTCCAACATTGAGTCCTTATGAAGGCGTACAGGAACAGGATTTGGAAGATGAACAAACCAAAATTCAACTTAATTTTAATGATCCCACAACATGGCCTGATTTGAATGACCATGTGAGAAGTTTGTTAGTTGAACACGGTCCAGAACAAAATAAAAATGGTAATTTTCTTTTATCAATTAATGCAGAAAAAAGGCATTTTACGGGAAATTGGTTCCACAAAAAACTTTTGAATGGAGAAAATGTAGAGCGGGATTGCTTAATTTACAGTGAAGCAACAAAAGTTATTTATTGTTTCCCTTGCATGCTATTTGGAAAGCATTTGAAATCACGTTTGGCAAATCCAAAAGTGAGATTTTCTGAGTGGAAAAAATTACACCCTCGAATTCCAGAGCTTGAAAATTCTGTAGAGCACCGTGAGTGCTATATTTCCTGGAAAAGCTTTGAAAAAAGGATTAAAGAGGGCTGTGCAATTGATACTCAACTACAGCCAATGATTACAAAAGGAAAAAGAAAAATGGCGGCACATTCACAGAATCATTGTCGATTGCATTTTGTTTTGTTCAGTCAACAACTTGGCTTTTCGAGGTTCAAGTACAAAGATAGGTGAAGACAAATGTGGAATTTTTTTACATTTGCTAGAGTTTATTTCTCATTATGATAAACAGCTGAAAGAGTATATTACCATAGCCAAAGAAAAACCAGGAATTCCAAATTACCTTTCCCCAACAATTCAAAACGAGTTCATCAATTTAATAGGTGACACTGTACGCCAAGAAATACTAAAAGACATAAGAGAGGCAAAATATTTCTCAATTTCATTTGATTGTACACCAGATGTAGCCTATCAGGAACAAATGTGCCAGATTATTAGGTACGTGAAAGTTTCAGAGGATGTTTGCTCTATTGAAGAAAGTTTCATCGATTTCATAAAAACTACTGAAACGACTGGGGCTGGTTTAACCGAAGAAATTCTACAAAAAATAGAAGCCGATGGGCTTGACATTCGTAATTGCCGAGGGCAAGCATACGATAATGGTTCAAACATGGCGGGGAAGTATTCAGGAGTCCAGGCCCGTATACAAGCAATTTGCAGCCATGTACGTTTTATGCCACGTGCTGCTCATTCATTGAACTTGGTTGGTGTTCACGCTGCTGGAGTCTCTTCAGATATTATCACATTTTTTGGCACAGTGCAAGAACTGTACAAAATATTTGCTCACAATGTCAAAATGTGGGAAATATTATCCAACAAACTTTCTACCACTCTCAAGCGTCACTGTGATACAAGATGGGCATCCAAATACTCTGCTGTTCATGCACTTTATTCACAGCTTGATAAAGTCCACGAAGCCTTAGTGGAAATTTCTGACAACCCTCAATTCCATGATGACTGTTTATCAGTGGTTAAAAATCTTCTGAAACAAATTAATTATAAGTTTGTTTGTTACTCTGTTATGTGGGACAAAATACTAAATCAGATCTCCCGCGTGAATGAACAACTACAGCGCAAAGATGTGACCGTGGACTGTGCAGTTAGTCACTTGACAGGATTGATAGCTGCTTCACAAGACATCCGGGATACAGGGATTGATGTTATACTGGGCGAAGCATCGGACATCTGTGCCGCAACATCTCTTGACGGCTTCTTCAAGGAGAAAAGGGCAAGGAAGAGGAAGTGACTGACATTGGAAGAAAGTGAGGACACTGTTTTGACAGGAAAACAAAGGTTCAGTATGGACTTTTATGCTGTTTTGGACAAAGTCTTAGAACAAATGGAATGGCGTTATAAATATTTGATTGAAGTGTTAGATGACTTTAATTTCTTAACGGGCAAGTCTTTGTAATCTATGACCGTAGAAGAGTTAAAGGCTAGTGCAATGCACTTAGCAAGTAAACATGGTAAGGATCTGGATGCTACTGAAATAGAGGGGGAAATAGCTAGTTTTAAGTTTCAGGCTACTTCTTCATTTAAACAAAAATCAGGATTTTTCAAAAGCAACCTCTCTTGACCTATTAAATTTAATCCACCAAATGTCTCTTGCTACATCTTATCCAAACTTAGTAATTGCTTTCAGATTATTCTTAACATTACCAATTACTAATGCGTCTAGTGAACGAGGTTTTAGTAAGCTGAAAATAATAAGAAATTACTTAAGGTCATCAATGGGACAAGAGAGGTTAACGCACCTGGCAATTCTGTCAATAGAAAAAGATATTGCTAAAACTATTAATTATGATCAAATAATAAATGATTTTGCTGCTGTTAAAGCTCGAAAGGTACATTTGTAAACACAAAATCATTCTGTTAAGGCTTCAGCATAATTTTAAACAAATGCTACCTACTTGTACTTTTTTTTTGATTGGAGGTTTAACGACCACCGTGAACAACTCAATGGGCTATAAGCAGTCGCCCGTCCCTAATTTAGGGTCACTGGTTCCAGGGAAGGGAAAGAGCCAGTGCCGTAAGACAAACACAACATCCATGCCTCACCGGGATTCGAACCCGGACCTCTTACGGACGAACGATCAGAGGCCATCGCTTAGACCACTGCGCCACAGAGGCGGCACTTACTTTTTTCAGTTGTTCGTAAGCACTTGAGGTAGCAATTAATTATAAATAAAAAGTATTCTTCATTCAAACTATGTTCAATGTTTTTTCTTTCTTCATCAATCCCTATTGAAGCTCACATAGTCACCACAGGCTATTGAATATGATTACCAATATAAGTTTTTTTTTTAAATATTATATTATGAGAAATATTTTATACAAAAATGTACATTTTATTACTATTTCATACAATTAGCAAATTATATACAGGACAATAATTGCAAATAACAATAAAAATCGCAATATTTTTTTATACAGGTATTGTACTATATCTGCAAACAGGTATATAATAAAATCTGACACCATCGCCTGTTCCAGTTGGACTGGGGCAGGGGGCGCCAATTTTACTGCTTGCCCCGGGCGCCAATACCTCTACCTACGGCCCTGCTCCGAGGAACACTTTGAATGTGTGTCAGTTTTCCCAGTTTGCGAATTATGTGTGGCAGTTTTTCAAAGTGCCTAATGACGGGAATGAGTTCTTTTGTTCGTCAGAATTTTCATGCCGGTTCATACGAGTGTACGGCAACTGGCCACAAAAGTTCAACAAAAAGGGGGGGGGGTATGAATCAGTAGCGCAGCCAGGATTTAGCTTTGGGGGGGACCACCAACCGGCCATATTGAATACAATATATATATATATATATATATATATATATATGAATAAATTGAATAGATTTAACACAAACAACTATATGTCCCCACATACATACATATGGAATCATAGAGTTGAAAAATTATAACAAATAATAAATTTATTTATAAATATTTCTTTGACTACCTAGAAAGAGATGAGCAGACAGTATGAAAGCAATGTATAAATCTCATTACGAGTTTTGGATTAATTTCTAATAATTTTCATATTTCCATATATAAAGAAATTTAAGTTAACTTTCATGCGAAATTCAACTTTGTCAAATCCATGTTATTGCCTTCCTAGTAGTAGTGAGTTTTGTGACTTCAAATAGAATGCTTCACCTATGTACAATTTAAATTTAATTCAGCTTTCTTTTTCCAGCAAGAAAGAATGTGTTGCCTCTTATTCACAAAAATAAAACCTTTATTCTTACCATTTTCAGAAAATAGTCCCCTTGAATAAAAAAGTGCCTTTAATGACTTCGATCAATATTTTATCATTAGTTCTGTACAGTAATTATTCCGAAATATACTCAACTTATCATTAGAAACCTTAAAATCATGTACTAAAGTAAAATCGTCTACAAAAGTGGAAGAGACATGCATTGACAATACAAAAAATTAATATATATATATATACACACTATCTACCAACAAGTAATTGGACACTTGTGATAGCAAAGGAAAACCAAGTTTATTCACCTTCGATAGTTGGTGGAGCCTTCACGAGCGGCGATTAGAGCTGCGACCCACCGGGACATACTCTCAACCAGGCGTTGTACGACGGCTAGCGGTATTTTCTTCCACTCGGCTTGGAGAAGACGGGTCAGTTCCTTCACCGATTTCGGACGGTGGGGGCACCCGTTTAGTCGACGCTCCAACTCGTCCCAGAGGTGCTCGATAGGGTTATGGTCCGGGCTCTGCGCAGGCCAGTCCATTCGATTAACCCCATTGTCACCATACCAAGCCGTGTTGAACCTCGCAACATGACAGGTGGCATTGTCATCCTGAAAGTAACATGAGTCCACCCCGTAAAACTGCCACAACGTAGGAAGCGCATGGTAATCCAAAATGGTGCAGTAGGTCTCGGCGTTGAGTCTACCAGGAATTGCGACCAAGGGTCCCGTGCCATACCAGGAGAAACACTCCCATAGCATAATTCCACCGCCGCCGAACTTCACAGTTGGCACAATACATTCCGGCAGGAGGCGTTCTCCAAGCAGACGCCAAACCCAAACCCTGCCATCTGAACGGTAGAGGATGAACCATGATTCGTTGCTCCAGAGAACCTGTTTCCACTGTTCAACGGTCCGCTGTCGACGTTCTTTGCACCACGTTAGCCGAGCAGCGCTATTGGACTTGGTGATCAAAGGCTTGTGGGCGGCAGCACGTCTATGATAACCTAGCAGATGGGCTTCATTACGGATGGTATTCATTGAAAGAACACTCCCGGATACCTGTTGAAACTCCTCGCGGATGTGGCCCATCGATTTGGTGCGGTACTTCCGAATTTCTCTGGCCAGCACCCTGCGGTCTCTAACTCCCAGTTTTGTGGGTCTGCCGGCCTCTCATCTTCCACTTGCCAATCACGTAGGCCACTGTCGATTTCGGGTACTTCAACTCGCTGGATATGTCACGTATGGATCAGCCATTTTTGTGATACCCACGATTACACCTTTCTTGAAATCAGAGAGCTCCGAACTGCGTGGCATCTTGCATGCGACTGGTTGCGTTGTTGTTTCCCACACGATATTTAACGGCGGCGGCAGTGACGTGTATCAGGACCGCAGATATCGTCGATTGAAGGGGTGTCCAATTACTTGTTGGTAGATAGTGTATATATCTATTACTAATTTAAATTATTTACAGTTTGAAATTTAGGCGCCTAGGTTTCTTAGCCAAGTCATCTAGTACTTCCTCAGGAGAGACAGAAATATCCTTATGAATGTACAATAAAGCTAAACCATTCAGTCTGGTTTCTCCTGTTGTACTGCGCAAATAATTTTTTAAGTACCTCAGGGTGGAGAAGGAACGTTCTGCAGAACATGTTGTTACTGGCAATGTCGCCATTATTTGCAAAAGTTTTCGAATGGATGGATACATAAGTTCATCACATTCGGCTAATCCATCAAGCGTTTTTTGGCTTTTTTTCCATCCTGGCTATTTTTCTGTACCAGACTCTAAGTTCCCCGCATACTGCAGAAGGTGAAGCGTATGCAATGTCAGATGCGTACTGTTCGCATAGTGACTTTACAAATTCTTCATCTTTTGGAGAAGTAGTTTCCACTCCTTGTTGAGGCAAAAGCACTTGGAACGATCTCAGAGTATCCTTATGTGCAATAAATCTTTCCTTCATCTCATTTAAAAACGCATCAAGGAAAGGAATAAAGGTCGTTCTTCTGTAATAACTTTCAGCCGAATCGTGTTCAATATTGCTGCGGTGTGTTTGGCGATTTAATACTCGAGGAACAGTAACTGGTATGCCTACTCTATCACAGATTTTTTCAGCTTCTAAGTACAGAATGTTAAATTCCTCTTCAGCATGGTCTCTGATTTCTTGAATAATATGAGCAGTATCTTCTGCATGTTCAACGGCAGTCATTAAGTCAATGTTTCCATGGAGGTTCGAGCAATTGAGAGGCGTATAAAAATTGCATTTCTGATTTCTTTGTGTCACTTCCATGTAGGAAGTTTAAGGGATCGTATAAAAATTTCTTTTCTGATTTCTTTGCGTCACTTCTGTGTAAGAAGCCTAGAGGGTCGTATAAAAATTGTCATTGGATTTTTTCCATGGTTCTCTGTTTTTTCCCCGTGGATCTTTTTTCCTAGATTGACGCCACAGGGGCAGCAGAGTTTGATTAATTAATAACCTACGAATTAATAATAATAAATATTTATAATCTTACAATTGGTAAAGCAAAACTGATTGCGATTTTGAAGTTTGGTAGCAATTTAATAGAAGATTAACACAGGGTTTTGTGAATATTGAAACTGCTCCTTTTATGAATGCATTGCAGATTGGCCAATAAGAAGGGTGCAATAAAACCCAACATAAATTAATACCTTCACGGTAATAATAATAATGAAAATAATTTCAATAATGATTAGGTCATTTCTAAAAAAAAAAAAATTCAAAAAAGGAGGCACCGGCCCTGCGGTTGCCGGAAAACTGCCACACATTTTTCATTAAGGGGTCCGGCACAAATTGCTGTTCCTCCGAAGAACACTTTGAATGTGTGACAATTTTTCCAGTGGAGCAGTTTACCGAATTATGTATGGCAATTTTCCAAAATGCCTAACGAGGGGAAGGAACTCTCTTGTTTGTCTAAATTTCCATGCCGGTTCATTTGAGTTTAGGGCAACTGGCCACAAAAGTTCGGGGGGGGGTGGCTATAAAGATTGCCGTTTCTGGGTCTATATTGAGAACTGAATTGGGAACTCCAAACAAACGAATTTCGAGAGACGAGGATCCGAGGTACACTTCGTTGGCGGGGGAGGGGGGGGGCTCTACCTCCAACTTCCGTAATATTATATTCTGGGCCGCTGGAGTCTGTCAGTGATGTTCCCCTTGAAGCGTCCTCAAGGTTTGTGAGCTTGGGGGGGATTCCCCCAAAATGTTAAAATGAACGTAGAGCTGTAAACATTAGAACCATGCTTTATATAATGATTCTGTACAAGACCACGAATTTTCAGGAGCGTGGGATGAATTCAACCTCCCCCAAGTTTCTAAGACCGCAGACAAGTGCTCAAGGTAAGAGATTTGCTCACAATTTCTGTGCTTCATGTTGTGTTTAGTGACAGACTATGCATGCTCTTCCCCCCGTCCCCCAGAAATTTGGTGAAGTCTGTAAAAGGGATACGAGGTGCTTGGTTTCAAAGGCTCTACCCCCAACTTCCGTAATTTTATATTCTGGAGTCCAGAATATCTGGACCTCTAGAGTCGGCCAGTGCAACCTATCGATGTTACCCCTGAAGAGCTCTTAGAAACATGGGTTGGGAGGCGAATTCACCCCACCCTCCTGAAGATTCGTGGTTGTGTACAGAATCATTATATAAGGCATAGTACTAATGTTTACAGCTCTACGTCCATTTTAACATTTTGGGAGAAAGCCCCTCCCAAGCTCACGGACTTCGCGGACGCTTCAAGGGGAACATCCTGGATACACTGACAGACTCCAGCGGCCCAAAATATAATATTACGGAAGTTGGAGGTAGAGCACCCTCCCTCCCTCCCCCGCCAACCAAGTGTACCTTGGATTCTCGTTAATTTATTTCTTCAAATTAAAGTACAATTCTCTCTTGGCTTACATGGAACGTTTTCTCGAAATTCGTTTGTTTGGAGTTCCCAATTCAGTTCTCTCAATATAGACCCAGAAACGGCAATCTTTATAGCCCTCCTCCCCACAATCCCTTGAACTTTTGTGGCCAGTTGCCCTAAACTCAAATGAACCGGCATGAAAATTCAGACAAACAAAAGAGTTCTTTCCCCTCGTTAGGCACCTTGGAAACTGCCCTACTGGAAAAATTGTCACACATTCAAAGTGTTCTTCGGAAGAACAGCAATTGGAGCCCGGCCCCTTAATGAAAACCATGTGGCCAGAACCCCCCCCCCCCTTAATCCGGCCCTGTGTCGATTATGTAAATTGATGACTGTTTTGTTGGAGTTGGATTTTATTTCCCTGGCTTTTTTTTCCGGTGGCTTTTTTTTCCTGGATTTTTTTTCCGTGGATCTTTTTTCCTTGGATTTTTTCCCTAGATTCCTCTCCCCTCCCTACAGAGACGTCCGTCGAAAAGAATTACCGAGACAGAAACAGGGCTCAACGTGATTGTATTAACTAATAATGAATTTTCTATGAAAAAAAAACTTTTACAGAGATTCAGAAAAATAATTTTTTTCATGACACGTAAGTCGTTTAGTCAAGGGGAGGGCTGAAATATTATTTAAAAATCACACACACGACACACGCACATATACATATACCCGATTTCCCACAGCATAAGTGTTACAAGGAATTTTTCTGGTACCTAACGCCTGTTCGGTTTAAAAAAACAAACATTTAAGGATAAAGATAAATTTATTATTGAACAATAATAAGTATTTTTCTCTTACAATTGTCGATGCCAAACATCTTAAACGCTTTGCCGTTCAGTTCTTTTTATTTCATTTATTAGTATATGATGTAATAATAAATGAATTTACATCTTTCTATAATATATTTACTGGAATTTTCCTAAATTTCGTTAATTGTACACTTTCAGACTACATGTACATGACCTTCGTACCAGGATAATGTATTTTACGATGTAAATGAAATTTTGCAGAATTAACTTACCTTTAATTCTTCAAAATTGTGATTTTATTCATGAAACATTATTTGAAATGTATATATACTCCGTACTTGTATATGAGTTTCACAGCGTGACAAAGAGATTTCAGAAAGAATACCAAAAATTATTTTGTTAAAAAAAAAAGATGAAGTGATAAAGGTAAAATTATTATTGAACATGAACAGTAGGAAGACGCTTTCTCCTCCAAAAATTTAGCCGTACGACGCGGGTTTTATCTTAAAGAAGGCGAACCGACATCTTTAAGACAAAACCCCCGTCATACTGTTAAATTTCACCTTTTTTTTTTTTTTTTTTTGTTTATTTAAGGAAGGTTTGGTGAATTCTCTTAATCGTTCTCATTTAGACACATATATACTCTCGTGTGATCCCCTTTCTGATGTGATGACGCAAGTTTGCCAGTTTCTTTGCCTTTTCATAAACAAATAAATTTATCAAATTCAGATCAGATCAGATGTAGAGGATTTTAGGAAGTGAGTGTCTGACCTCAGGTCTTAGAAATAGGAAGCTAGGAGATTTGGGCTAGAGTGCCAGATAGGAAAGTGACACGGGAGCGAAGTAGAAAGGGGAGGAAGACGCCCTTATTTATTACCGGGGGGGGGGGGCAGTACTCAGTGTCCGACGGCTTAACGTGCCCATCCGACGCACGGCGGATATTTAGTGGATCGAGTGTTCGTACCTGCTGGGATCGAACCTGAGGTCCTTTCCGTGGCAGTCATGAACGTTGCCCACTAGGCCACCCGCGGCCCCAATTTATCAAGTTCTCCTCACATTCGTTGTTATATATCTCCCCCGCCCCCCTTCCCCAATTACTCGGACCCTGGAGCAGTCGATAGTGCAATTCTTAGATAAGTTATTAAATTGCCTTCTCTTGGCCCTAATGTTGTAAAATACATAAACTGAATGTGAACATTCATACGGTTTAAGGTGAATATACAATACGTAATAAGTTTAAAAAACATATGAAAACGTGTGTAACTTACTTGTTTCTTGATGTACAATCCAATATCATTGGGATGCACAGGATAAGATACGGAAGAATCGGTTTCGCTCCTTGCGTTGTTAGTAGGCTCATCATTATGTTCATTATCAGTAGGTATTCTACATTGTTCTACTTCTCTCTCATCCTGTCTATTCTCACTCCTGTTGGTAACATCAATTTTTGCTTTTTTAAAAAATGACACTAATTTTTCCTGAATGAAGTTCCTTTTCATTTTGTGACTTTTATCACAGTAGCAATTTTGCGTCGAGCAGCCCTGAGAAAGTGAAATCACGCTTCTTCCTACAGTAATGGCAAACTGACAATGTCTCAATTTTCTGCCAACAAAACAAGTTTTGAAAGGACTATTCGACCGCTCCCGGTTCTCCCCAGAGCCAGACGAAGGGACAGTTGTTTTATTTAGCTATAAACAAACGGTCACACTCAACCTCGGTTAAGTATGTGGACATTTGACCTTGGAATCAAGAGGTCAGGCAGTGCTGCCCCTCCTCTACGAGTTGCATAATGTAGAGTAAGGGTGGTGATCACCAGGGCTAGAGAATCACCACCCACATAGCCGTTCGTTTCTGTTTTTTTTTTGTGTGTGTGTGTTTGAGAACAACCAGCTCCTGTTGTCCTGTGCGGGGCTGATAAAAAGGGAGCGGTAATCGCCCCCTCTCCTCTGTGTGTGTGTGAGAGAGAGAGAGAGAGAGAGAGATTTGCAAGAGGTGCCAGTCAGAAAGAACAAAAAAACAAATAAGGAAAATTCGTTCTGGATTCAGTACTGAATACTGAAAATGAAAAACACTAATTTACACTTTTCTGCTTTCTTATTTTATTAAAAATATCACACCAGAAGTTGCTCTTTAATGCTGAAAAAAAAAGAAAAAAAAGACCAATGGGTCTCTGGGAGGGGACCGGTCCCCTTGGTCCCTCCCCGTGGCTGCGCCAATGGTATGAATAAAGATCGCCGTTTCTTGGCATATATATACATATATATATTTTTTTTTTTTTTGAGAGTAGAATTGGGAACTCCAAACAATTTCGAGAAAACGTTCTACGTAAGGCAAGCAAGAACTGCACTTTAATTTGAAGAAACACTGTAAACTGCCGAAATTTTCATATGCCCCCCCCCCCCCCCCCCCGTCACCCTTTCCCCAAACCATCTACGGTCCAAGTTAGAATACCATGAGGTAGTATACCAAATTTGGTGATTCTAAATTGAAAACTGTGGATTTTACGAAAATTTTGTAGGGGCCCCCCTTCGGACCGGGCCTCCACCTGTGCCAATAACCGTCACCTTCTAAGTAAGAGCACCATGAGGTAACACACCAAATTTGGTGGTTCTAAATTGAAAACTGTAGATTTTACGAAAATTTTCTATAGGGGCCCCGCGACCCCGGGCTCCGACCACTTCCAAAAACTGTCTACAGTCTAAGTTAGAGCACTATGAGATAGAATACCAAATTTGGTGGTTTTAAATTGAAAACTGTAGATTTGACGAATATTGCGTATGGGGCCCCCTTGACCCCAGATCTTTCCCAAAACAGTCTACGGTCTAAGTTAGTGCACCATGAGGTAGTATACCAAATTTGGTGGTTCTAAATTGAAAACTGTAGATTTGGCGAAAGTATTGTATGGGGGCCCCTCGACCCCGGGCTCCGATTGCTTCCAAAAACCGTCTACGGTCTAAGTCAGAGCACCATGAGATAGTATACAAAATTTGGTGGTTTTAAATTGAAAACTGTAGAATCGACGAATATTGCGTACGGGGGCCCTTTGACCCCGGGCTCAGACCACTTCTAAAAACCGTCTACGGTCTAAGTCAGAGCACCATGAGGTAGTATAACAAATTTGGTGGTTCTTAATTGAAAACTGTAGATTTTACGAAAATTTTCTATGGGGCCCCTCGACCCCGGGCCCCCTACCCCTTCCAAAAACCCTGTGCGTGCTAAGTTAGAGCACCATGAGATAGTATACCAAATTTGGTGGTTCTAAATTGAAAACTAGATTTTACGAAAATATTGTATGGGGGGCCCTCGACCCCGGGCCGCGAACGCTTCTCAAAACCATCTACGATCTAAGTTAGAGCACCGTGATTTTGTACCAAATTTGGTGGTTCTAAATTGAAAACTGTAGATTTTACGAAAATTTGGTATGAGATGAGAGTTTAATTAGTGCTCCCTCCTGAAATATTTTGATATGTGCCACATACTAGTATTCCGCAAATTAAATCAGTGTCTAATCGAATTTTTCCTATCAAAGATCAAATGTTTAGAAAAATACAAAAGAAAAAAAATGAAAAGAAAAAAGCCGTTTAATTAATGCCCGATCCTGAAATGTTATGGCTCGCGATGTTTTGTCACAGCGATGTTTTGTTACCGCGATGTTTTGACCTGCGATGTTTTGTGTCCGCGATGTTATGGCTTGCGATATTTTGTCACCGCGATGTTTTGACGTGCTACGGGCTACGATACGCAGATGACGTTTTCTTCATCTGGGCAAACACCGAGGAGAAACTAAATAGGTTTTTCACCACAATCAACTTGGAAAACCTTGCCATGAAGTTCACTATGGAGCGAGAAGAAAAAAATGCATCCCTACCGTTCTTGGATGTTTTGGTCAAGAAGTCTCTATCCAGGTACCTCAGCACTAGTGTACACTACAAACCTACCTATGTTCCTATAATGTCATACTGCCTTCCTCATCGTGCCCCAAGGAGAGGAAGCTAGCACTTTTCCGACACAAGGCCAGGCGAGCTTTCACCCACACATCAGGCAACTCCACGCCGAGCTTGACACCGTAAGATCTTTAGCCTTTTCTGCAGGACACTCACCCAGCATGGTCGATCAGATCATACACCAGACGAAGTCTAAACTCGCATCCCGTGGCACCATATGCCCCACCCAAAAACTACAATCCATAGGCTCGTGCCTGTACGTACCAGGCTTCACATATTTCTTAAAAAATTCCCTAAAAGAACTTGGTTTCGGCATAGGGATTACCGCACCTAGGACAATAGCATCTTGTCTCGCATCAACAAAAAAGCCGGCGTGGACCTGGAAGATGCGGGAGTATATACTATACCCCTCTTGTACCCGAAAGGAACAAACAAGAACTATGTGGGCATGACCAAGAGGTCTCTAAGACTAAGACTCCAGGAACATCAGAGATGTCAAAAGGGGAATTCTCACTACGGCACTAGCGCGTGAAGTCGCCAACAACTCTGCAACACCTCTGTGGGAGACAAATAAAGAAAATAGCACGATACACAACCGCCAGAGCCACCCTCCTCAGAGAAACTATAGAAATCCTATCCAGTCATGGGATATGTAACGAGGAAACGTCAATGGACCTCCCACATGTATGGCGCACGCTCATTAATACGCGCGCTCCTAATCACACATCTAGAATATGACGTGCACGTTCTATAATATCTATAGCAAACTTCTATTTTTGAATTCATAACTGGAACTCTGTTTTTTGTTTGTTTTTTGTTTTTGCATTGGAATACTTCTGGCTGAAGAAGCCACCCGTGGGGGTGAAAGCTAGCGTGTTTGTACTAGTGTTCCTAATATTACACCAATAAAACGGATTTCAGCATTTTTAGTAACTTAATTATGTTTGTTTATATGTGACATCCTACACCATGTTGGATGTCACAACAGGATGTGTTATTTACATTTAGAAATTCTGCATATTTTAAGCCATGCAGAACTTGTAAGTTGGTTAGTTATCAGCGACAAAGACAAGGTAACTGAAAAGTGCCAGTAAAACAGCCCTGTTAAGTTTATCTCAACACATTATCACATCATGTTCCAAAGAATATCTTCTTTTACAAACATGAATCATTGCACATGCCATTTCATGTGATTCACTTGAATTTTTATGCTGTTCAGGGTTCCCACTCAAAAGTAATAAAAAAATTCCCTGACTTTTCCAGTTTCTCCAGGTGGTTTTTAATGTTTTCCAGAGTGGCATGTTGCAAAGAATTGTTACGTTTCATTCCATTCCATTCAGTTTTCTCACCAAAGCACACACTTGTAAATTCTTTAAGTAATTTGTCTTTATAAAAGCTAACTGTGCACATTTTTTCTGTACCAAAGTTCCGTGAACTTTTGTGAATACTACCCACACAGAATTTGTAAATACATTAACAGGTCATATGTAAGAAGAAATCTGTCAGCTGAATAGTTTCAGTTTTTCTATAACACAATGCAGCTAAGCTTAATGATGGAATGGTTCTGTTCAAAGAAACTTGTTTCAAGAGAACCAACAGACAAAGGACTTTGATCCATCATTTGGTTGGTTTTCTTGTGAAGTGTTTCTTCAAGCAGGAGCCATTGTGCCTAATTGTTCCATGTTATAACAACTGACTGCAGAAATCGAACATAAGCTTAATAACTGGCAATTTTAAAAATTCAATTTTTTTTTATTTTTATTTTTTATTTTTTGAGAATAAAGGAAATACTTAATAAACTGAAAGCAAGATCTACCAAATTCTAGGCAGGCAGTAATTGCAAGGAAAAATTTGAAATCTTGAAAAAAAAATTTTTTTTTCTTTTGGCAAAATAAAGTATCCATTGATTCTTACAAAAGGGGGGATTTTCCCTGAGTAATTCCTTATTTTACAAAAAAAGGGGTAATTTTCCCTGAGTTTTGGAACCATTTTCCAATTCCCTGAGAATTCCAGGTTGAGTGGGAACCCTGCTGTTCCTCAGACCAAAAAAATCCATGTTTAGTGATTATGAGATGAATATTATTTTGAAAAGGAAGCTTAGTTAAAAGGTTTGCTCTAAAAATATATTTTTTGAATTGCATGACAATTTCTGCTGCAACAACAGTCATCCCAATAGAAAATTCCACTAAAAATAATAAGTGAACTGGTCAGTTTTAAAACAAATGATTTTATTTAGCATTTCCTGTACACTTCACAATATAACATATAATAGCAACAAAAGTACACAAATTTTACAATGTACATATACTTGTAAACAGCACATTTAGTAGTGTAAATATTTAACTTGAGATTCAATTACATTTAACATGGCATTTCACATCTAAAATTTTGTGATTAGAATCTAATTTTTAAAGTTCTAAAAATATCTTTTAAAACTGACACTTGGCAGGATTTTAAAAATCTGTATACCAAGTTATAAAATTACCTTTCAACAGTTCATACCCATTCAATACTGCTGTTTATTTTAAATTGGTAAATCTTATAATTATAGCTATTCTCACTACATTTTATTTTTTAAAGAAAATATCCAAAAATAGTTTTCCACAAACTTTTAATACATCAGCAACACAGAAATAAATATCTGATTACTGGTGAACAAATTTCTTATAAGGCAATAAAAATAAACTTTTAAAGGTAGCAGCTGCCTTACTGCATTCCAGTCCATCTAGATGTAAACAGTTATAAATATCATGAATACAAGTTAACCAGTCTGAAAAGATCAAATTTGGTTAAGCTTTATCTCTTTGAGCACGTGTATTGTTTAAAAGAGACAGCCATAAATGTCTATTGAAGATGACTGTACACACATAAATGACTTTATAACAAAGATAAAGAGTCAGAATCATATACATATTTACTGTGTGTTCAACTTAAAAGTACACTACTACTACAAGTGGTCGCCATTTGGTGAATTTTTGTATTTTAATCAAACGGGCGACAGTGCACAGCAGAGAAAAAGGCTGCACTGTAGTCGGAAGAGCCTGATCAGTACATAATTGTATTGTGTTTGGGCATTCCTGTTGTGTTCATTATGCAGTTCTCAATTGAAGAACGAGTGTTTGTGCTTGAACAATATCTGAAGACAAATCATTCGTATGTTCAGTGTCAACAAAACTTCTGTGAAAGTTTTGGAAAGTAAGCACTATCGAAGAAGGCAATTGAAAAGTTGAAGTTTTTTTTTATTTTCTACAGGTTTGGTTTTTGATAAGAAACGAAACAGACGAAGGTCTGTGTTAACACCCAGAGCTGTACATGATATTGAAGACTCAATACAGAAATCTCCTAACAAGTCATTAAGGAAATTAAGTCAGCAACAGAATATCTGTTTAGGATCAACACACATTGCAGTAAAAAAAAATAAAAAAAAATGCTCAAGTTCTATCTGTACCGAATGCAAGTGTTCCATAAACTAAGCATGCAGAGAAGACTTTAGCACTGCTGACAGTTTAAGTCATTCATTGAAGGCAACATGTTGAGGTTAGATTTTGTTTTTTACACATATGAGGCATGGTTTCATCTTAGTGGCTATGTTAATAGTCAGAACTACCATTTGTGGATACTGAAAACCCACATGTGTTTGTTAAGTCTCCTCTACACCCGCAAAAAGTAGGGGTATGGTGTGCTGTCTCAGGACATCAAATAGTTAAACCACTGTTTTTTCAGGACACTGAATGTAGAAGCATAACAAAAAATTGTTCATCAGTTTATTGCACTGCTGGAAGCGAATGTGCGCTATTGCTGTTTCCAAAAAGACAGTGCAACCTGCTACACCATGACGTCTACTATGTAGATACTTCAGGAATTTTTTGGTGAGAGATTAATTTCCATTGGACTATTTCCACCCAGGTCTGCTGATATCACCAGTCCACACTTTTTTCTGTGGGGATACCTAAAGGACCAAGTTTATGGCAGCAACTTGCACACTCTCATTGAGTCGATGAGAAACATTGACGTTGATATCCAGGGAATAAATGGTCAAATGCTGCGAAATGTCAGCAGTAACGTGGCCAAATGTGTTGATAAATGCAGTGAAAATGCATGAACGTAATTTTCAACACCTGCTGTAACTACTCTTCAGTTGTGCAAATAAAGGTGCGTGCACATTTATCTCTGTGTACTTTTACGTTGAACACTCTGTATGTATATATATATATATATATATATATACTTAAGAGCAAAACTGAAGACTAAGGAAAAAATTTTAGAATTTAAAACGAAGGGTGCAAAATAACCTGAAAATCAAAACGCGCAACGCAGCAGTTTTGAAAATTCAGAATTCACATTCTATAAAGATACCTAAGCAAAAAAATACAAATATAATTTTGACTCACACCTAGTACAACATAGAAAAGGTTATGTATCTACCTGTGTGAGTAAAAGGAGAAAAGAAAAAAATAAAATAAAACAACTGAATGTAGAAGGTGTCGAGAATACTGAGCCTTGGCTTTATCAAGGACCAGCAAAAACTCTGCATTTTCTCACTTCCACAAAAGACCTAGTTGGAAATGGGTTTCTGCAAGGCCATAGATGCAAGTAACATTCCCACCTAAAATAGTTTAAAAAATATATATATAAGTCATGTCCTCCGTAGAGTAGCATGACCTAGCACTAGTTAACAATTTCGCTTGCATCCATTAACCTTCATGGCCCGACCCATGCTCTTCATCTGTTACTATTAAACATAGAGAAGAAGATTAAAGAGAACTCAAGCTGTGAGAGTGACATAATAAATAGAAATGATTTTCAGCTATAACGAAATTCCAAGTTCGTTTGAGAGAGAATTTAAACCTGAAAAACAAATTTTACATTGCAATTAAAAAAGGAAATGTTAATTTATAACGAACAGATTTTTGAAAGAAAACTTGAGTCTAAAACCCCTACTCTACAACTTATGACAGCACGAAAACGAGGAATAAGTTAAAGATAATAATTAACTAAAGAAAACTTTGTGAAAGTTATATACCTTAAACAGTTAGTTGCAATATGTACAAAGTATTTCAGCAGTGCTTTAAGTGCATAATTAATTAGTTATTAAGAACTTAACTACTTTGAAAAAACAGCGTATAGACAGCGCATAGAAAAGGAACAAGCTTGGCCATCTTCTGTTCCTAGGTACCACAAAAGACGCTCAAAGTTACAAAGAAAAATAAGAGTTAAAACCCGCGTAAATGTTAAGAGACAAACCAATGCTTAAAAGCTGAAAAGCTAAAAAACGACAGAGAAAAGGTACATGAAGTACAAACATTGAACTTATAAAACCTAGAACCCAAAAACAAGGAAGAGAGCTTACCTCTTGTGCTACAAAAACTTTTCTCCTCACAAGAGGAGAACATGGCTGACCTCTTCCGCCACTCCCTAGACGCTGGGGGCAGTGAGGGTGGGGCTGATGGCCTCCTCATACAGCAAGAAACCAACGCGCGGAGATTTTAACCAGAGAAAAAAATATATAAACTTAAGACTGTGGATCTGTATGATCAGAATGAGCAGAATTAACTCTCCAGAATACATGAGAAATATTATAAAATACACGAGCAGTTTATTTAATAATCTTTGCATGTATTAAATCACCTTAGTGAGCTTCTATAGATTAATCAGAATCTTATTAATTTTAATGTTGGTTTTACTATTTTTAGTATAGCTATCCTAGTGATGAATAACTAGTTTTCTTTTTTATTTGTTTTTATTTTCTTTTATAAACAGATTTTTAAGCTTTTTTTGTGATTTTATTTATATTATTTAATTTTTTTTTTTTTTTTTTTTTTTTTTTTTTTTTTGTTTTAATAGGACCGTCATATCCATAGCACTAAGGTTCCTTTAGGTAGTTAATAGGCATCCTCTAGCCAACTTCCTTACGGCTTTGATTGGTCAGAATCATATTATTAACTGTGTAGAAAATTAAAGCAGATCTGCCAACCTTACTCTATTATTCAGAATAATTTTTCTTAAAGTTCTTTTGATGAAAGAAGAAGGAATTTCGTTCTCTAGAAAACTTTCTAATAGTATATTAATGTGGTAATTGAAGTCCAAATTGTTGCTGCAAATTCTTGAAATTCTTAGGACCTGAGAAATTAGTACATTCTCAATTACTTTGGTTGAAATGTTATTATTCCAGTGTAGATATTTAATTACTTTGAAAGGAAAATTAACTCTTTTATCAAAGAGGCTAATAGATGGGTTACCTCTGTTGAGCTTAATGCTTAAGTCTAGGAACTCAAGTTCCTGATTACAGTGGTTGGTTTTACATAAGTTAAGAGAGCTAGGATAGATATTATCAAAATCACTCTCTATAACTTCGGAATTATTGATACACAGCAGATCATCAATATATCTAAAAGTGTAAAGGTAGTTATCTGAGCAGGTGGGGTGATTTTTAATGAATTTATATTCCTTAAAGAACAGGAATAGATTAGCGATATTCGTGGACGTTGATGTTCCCATTGGAATACCGTTCACTTGCTTATAGAGAGTATTATTATATAAGATATGGTTATTTTTTATGCAGCAATTGAGATAAGAGTTCCAAGTTCCTACATCAACAAATTGGTTAAGTTTAAATTCTGCATACAGCTCTTTAAAAGTAGTGATTATATCTGATAGAGGCAGATTAGTATATAGGTTTTCAAAATCATAACTATTAATATCTAGGGGACAAACTTTGAGTATAGTAGAAATTACTTCTGCATTATTATTAATTATCCAAAAATCTCTGTACATCAAGTTAGAACAGTTTCTAATGTGTTTCAAAACCTTCTTTAAGACATCTTCAAAAGCAAGATCTATCTTCTTTTTATGACTCCTTACTCCACTAGCTATGAACCTGAACTTCACGGGATCCTTATGAAACTTAACCGTTGCAAAAAGAAATGGAAATTCAGGCCCATATCTTCTAGTTTGTGGAATTTTAAGTTTCTTGAAGAATGCCTTAAACCGATTTTCTAACTGCTTGGTAGAATAACTTACGGGCTCGTATGTTACTCTATTATTGAGTTCCATAGTTAACAATTCAAAATAGAACTTCTTACAGATAATTGCAAAATTATTGCTAGCTTTATCCGTAGTGGTAAAAATAAAGTGGTCTTGCAGTTTGGAGAGTGACCTTTTAGCTTCTCCAGAGAAAAGAGATTTCTGTCGAAACAAAAGTCCAGACCTGCCAACTCACCGGTGAAGCTATTGATTATATTATATTTCCATTCTGCGAAGGCCTCAATAGGCTGATTGTACGTTAAACTGGTTTTTATGATGTACTTATTTACATCTTGAGTGAAGCTCTCAAGAATCCTTTCTTTGGAAATTGTGAAGGAAGGTCTGAATTTAGAGCCATACTCTAATAAATTCCTAAGCTTTTCATTTTCAACAAAACTCAAGTTTCCGGTGATAATATGGTTGTAATTCTTATCATAGTGAACTGTTTCTTTATGTTCATCACAAGAACAAGTAGTAATTACAGGAATGTAGCTCGAAGAGTTAAGTTTGTAGTTTTTAACTATTGACCCTAAGGTCTTAACATATTTAAAACTTACAATAGACTGGTGCCTGTGGATGGGAAAAAAATTGCATTATTGTAGAACAGCTTCCTTACATTGAGATTATCGTAGGCTTTATTTAGGAACCTGATGGTAACATAATTACTGGAAAATTCTTTAAGAGAAATTTTATCTTTAAGAATATGTTTAAGAATGTCCAGAACCAAAGCAAAAACATGCTTATCAACATGGTCAGCAGTTTCATTCCAGAATTTGAAAAAACATTTAAGGACAGAGTGCTTGAAGGACTTGAGAATTTTGTAAGTATTTTTAACAAAATTAGTGCCAGTTTTAACGCTTTCCAGAGTTTTTAGCAAGTTAGCAAAATCAACTTTGCTTGATGTGCGAAATAACCTCTGTCCTCTATTACCTCTAGAGCAGCTCTTATTATTAACAAGAAAGAAGAGTTCACGAATTGAAAATTTATGCTGATTATGCTTATTGTCAGATAGAGTGGAATTAAGGCCATAGGGATAAAGACACTGATGCTGCAAAATTTCAAGGGATTCAGTTTCTAGCCGAGCATAGAGGTCAGGGATAATATGTAGTACCTCTATTTTCACTTTGTCAAAACCATGACATTAGAAACTGTTCTAACTTGATGTACAGAGATTTTTGGATAATTAATAATAATGCAGAAGTAATTTCTACTATACTCAAAGTTTGTCCCCTAGATATTAATAGTTATGATTTTGAAAACCTATATACTAATCTGCCTCTATCAGATATAATCACTACTTTTAAAGAGCTGTATGCAGAATTTAAACTTAACCAATTTGTTGATGTAGGAACTTGGAACTCTTATCTCAATTGCTGCATAAAAAATAACCATATCTTATATAATAATACTCTCTATAAGCAAGTGAACGGTATTCCAATGGGAACATCAACGTCCACGAATATCGCTAATCTATTCCTGTTCTTTAAGGAATATAAATTCATTAAAAATCACCCCACCTGCTCAGATAACTACCTTTACACTTTTAGATATATTGATGATCTGCTGTGTATCAATAATTCCGAGATTATAGAGAGTGATTTTGATAATATCTATCCTAGCTCTCTTAACTTATGTAAAACCAACCACTGTAATCAGGAACTTGAGTTCCTAGACTTAAGCATTAAGCTCAACAGAGGTAACCCATCTATTAGCCTCTTTGATAAAAGAGTTAATTTTCCTTTCAAAGTAATTAAATATCTACACTGGAATAATAACATTTCAACCAAAGTAATTGAGAATGTACTAATTTCTTAGGTCCTAAGAATTTCAAGAATTTGCAGCAACAATTTGGACTTCAATTACCACATTAATATACTATTAGAAAGTTTTCTAGAGAACGAAATTCCTTCTTCTTTCATCAAAAGAACTTTAAGAAAATTATTCTGAATAATAGAGTAAAGGTTGGCAGATCTGCTTTAATTTTCTACACAGTTAATAATATGATTCTGACCAATCAAAAGCCGTAAGGAAGTTGGCTAGAGGATGCCTATTAACTACCTAAAGGAACCTTAGTGCTATGGATATGACGGTCCTATTAAAACAAAAAAAAAAAAAAAAAATTAAATAATATAAATAAAATCACAAAAAAAGCTTAAAAATCTGTTTATAAAAGAAAATAAAAACAAATAAAAAAGAAAACTAGTTATTCATCACTAGGATAGCTATACTAAAAATAGTAAAACCAACATTAAAATTAATAAGATTCTGATTAATCTATAGAAGCTCACTAAGGTGATTTAATACATGCAAAGATTATTAAATAAACTGCTCGTGTATTTTATAATATTTCTCATGTATTCTGGAGAGTTAATTCTGCTCATTCTGATCATACAGATCCACAGTCTTAAGTTTATATATTTTTTTCTCTGGTTAAAATCTCCGCGCGTTGGTTTCTTGCTGTATGAGGAGGCCATCAGCCCCACCCTCACTGCCCCCAGCGTCTAGGGAGTGGCGGAAGAGGTCAGCCATGTTCTCCTCTTGTGAGGAGAAAAGTTTTTGTAGCACAAGAGGTAAGCTCTCTTCCTTGTTTTTTGGGTTCTAGGTTTTATAAGTTCAATGTTTGTACTTCATGTACCTTTTCTCTGTCGTTTTTAGCTTTTCAGCTTTTAAGCATTGGTTTGTCTCTTAACATTTACGCGGGTTTTAACTCTTATTTTTCTTTGTAACTTTGAGCGTCTTTTGTGGTACCTAGGAACAGAAGATGGCCAAGCTTGTTCCTTTTCTATGCGCTGTCTATACGCTGTTTTTTCAAAGTAGTTAAGTTCTTAATAACTAATTAATTATGCACTTAAAGCACTGCTGAAATACTTTGTACATATTGCAACTAACTGTTTAAGGTATATAACTTTCACAAAGTTTTCTTTAGTTAATTATTATCTTTAACTTATTCTCGTTTTCGTGCTGTCATAAGTTGTAGAGTAGGGGTTTTAGACTCAAGTTTTCTTTCAAAAATCTGTTCGTTATAAATTAACATTTCCTTTTTTAATTGCAATGTAAAATTTGTTTTTCAGGTTTAAATTCTCTCTCAAACGAACTTGGAATTTCGTTATAGCTGAAAATCATTTCTATTTATTATGTCACTCTCACAGCTTGAGTTCTCTTTAATCTTCTTCTCTATGTTTAATAGTAACAGATGAAGAGCATGGGTCGGGCCATGAAGGTTAATGGATGCAAGCGAAATTGTTAACTAGTGCTAGGTCATGCTACTCTACGGAGGACATGACTTATATATATATTTTTAAACTATTTTTAGGTGGGAATGTTACTTGCATCTATGGCCTTGCAGAAACCCATTTCCAACTAGGTCTTTGTGGAAGTGAGAAAATGCAGAGTTTTTGCTGGTCCTTGATAAAGCCAAGGCTCAGTATTCTCGACACCTTCTACATTCAGTTGTTTTATTTTATTTTTTTCTTTTCTCCTTTTACTCACACAGGTAGATACATAACCTTTTCTATGTTGTACTAGGTGTGAGTCAAAATTATATTTGTATTTTTTTGCTTAGGTATCTTTATAGAATATATATATATATATATATATATATATATATATATATATATATATATATATATATATATATATATATATACATACAGAGTATATATATATATATATATATATATATACTAAAGAGCAAAACTGAAGACTAAGGAAAAAATTTTAGAATTTAAAACGAAGGGTGCAAAATAACCTGAAAATCAAAACGCGCAACGCAGCAGTTTTGAAAATTCAGAATTCACATTCTATAAAGAAGATACCTAAGCAAAAAAATACATATATAATTTTGACTCACACCTAGTACAACATAGAAAAGGTTAAACCTTTTCTATGTTGTACTAGGTGTGAGTCAAAATTATATATGTATTTTTTTGCTTAGGTATCTTCTTTATAGAATATATATATATATATATATACATACAGAAAATATGTATATATATATATATATTTTCTGCTGATATGCATATATATATATATATGCATATCAGCAGAAACAACACATGATCTGCATGAAATTTAAACTTATGTCCACTTAAACTAAAATAAATGTTTTACTTTTTGAAATCCCATAAACTTAATTGTGCAAATATCACAACAATCACATTTAAGTGCATGTTTACTTAATCAGCAACAATTACATTTAAAGTATAAATTTTCAACTCCTGAAAAAACATTTCATCAAGCACCTTCGGCAGACACGATAAATCTTGCAAGTATTCTGCTTCTGACTTTTTACGCACTAGCATTTCAATATCTCACCACAATGCTGTAAAAGTAACCGGAAATCATTTTAATATACTGTCAGAGTACAAATACTCAAGGTTTAATTTACTGTTTCACACGTTAATATTGGTTTTAATCATCAAGAATTGTATTTCATCATTTCCAGAAATTTTGTGATAAACATAAGTTTGATGTTATTATTTACTGTCCTTTGGTAATAGGCTTAAACAGTATGGTTCTCGATGTCATTGAGGTTAAGTGTTTTTTTAGCCAAAGAACAGTTAATAGTTACCTTGATGAAATCCAGGAATGTGAAGCACGACATCGTCGTCTTAACCAGTTTCAGCTTTTGATGTATAAGCCTTCTTCAGTGAGTATTTTGTGCTATCATTTTAGTACTTGATGTTATTAGGTGCTTAGCTGCTGCCTTAATGATGTTTTTTCATAGTTTTGTTGCCGTCTACATTCGAATGTCTCTCCTAGTGTTAGGTATCTAGCATCGCCATCTATCGTTCTTTATTGTCATTGAAGTCTTTTTTTGTGATTAAATCTTTTCATATTTTTTACTTTCTGTTATCCTTTTTTTCTCTTGCTCATGAGGAATTTCCATGCAAAGGGCAATTCCTCATAAAGCAAAAGAAAAAACAAAAAAGGATAACAGAAAGTAAAAGAATTATGGAAAGATTTAATCACAAAAAAAGACTTTAATGACAAAGATTGATATATGGCGACGCTAGATATCTAACACTAGGAGAGACATACGAACGTAGACGGCAACAAAACTATGAAAAAACATTGTCATTAAGGCCGCAGCTAAGCGCCTAATAACATCACGTACTAAAAGGATAGCACAAAATACTCACTGAAGAAGGCTTATACATCAAAAGCTGAAACTGGTATGAGAAATAATACGTTAAGAAGACGATGCAGTGTTTCACATTCCTGGATTTCATCAAGGTAACCATTAACTGTTCTTTGGCTAAAAAGAAAAACTTAACCTCAATGACATCGAGAACCATAACTGTTAAGCCTATTACCAAAGGACAGTAAATAATAACATCAAACTTATGTTTATTACACAATTTCTGGAAATGCTGAAGTACAACTTTGATTCTTGACGATTAAAACCAATATTAACGTGTGAAAATGTACATTAAACCACGTAATCCAACAACAGCACTGAGTCGTTAATAACTACTAACCGGAAATCACTTTCTAAAATTCTTTTGGCACCATAATCATGCCACTCTGAATTGCCAACTGATTTACACTCATCAAAAAATTATGGCCATTATTTAGAAATGTGTTGGGCCATCTTTAGCATGCCAAACTGCAGCAGTTTCTCATGATGTAGTGTTTGGACACATCTGGAGGAATGTTTAGCTGTGCAGATTGGATCTCTCTCTTTATCATGTGTTGTTTTCACACCCAAAACTTGTTGTACCCTCTTACTCCTGTACACAATAACAATTTTAGAGGTCCAACAGTGGGTCTGCCCAATATTTGTCTTCATCCAGATTTTCAAGTCCTCTGTTGAATGAGGCTATACTGTAACTTGTTTACTCACTTAGTATACAACAGATTTCTTAAACTAGAGCTCCAGCATTTCATATTTCTTTCCTCGGTTAACCCTTGTAGATCACATTCTACTACAATGTGATAATAAAATCTTATTTTAAAAATGTTGTAGTACACTGGCAAGTAATAACAGCAAGTACGTGCATGCTGTAAATTACTTAAAACATTTCATTTTCGCAAGTTTTTTACATTCTCAGCTTTATTTTATAATCTCTCTCTTCCCACTGGATACAACACAGTGCTGAGACGGGCTGAGCCCTAGCCCAAAGTCGAGACAGGGCCCAAAAGAGGCTTAGGTTCTGAGAGAGGGAGATAATTTTTTTTTTCTTTTTCATGTGATTTGGTATGGTTTAGCACACAAGACTTTTTCACACATTCTAGTTGTTAAATAGAATTCTTCAGCAAACTGGGTCAAGATGGGGAATGAGAAATCGGCAGGGCTATTAATTCTGGGCTTAAGTAACAAATTGAAATACCATAGGCCATGAATTATTGAATTTCTGCAAAGGAAAAGTTTCTTTAAGAACTATAGATAGTAGATAGCAAGATGATAAAATTTTGCTCGCTACCTCAATGGGGCAGCTCCTTACTAATTCTACTGAGCAATGTATGACGTAGATTGTTGTATCTCCCAATTTAATCTGGTGACCAGCCCCCCCCCCCCCGAAACATTTCAGGAAAAAAACTGTCAAAGAAACTATAGAAATAGATTGCCATCCCTTCCCTACTCCGCAGTTGAGAAAGACATCGGTTAATTGCACAGGGAGGAAAGAGTGAAAGTCTGGAAAAGAAGATTTATTTTTTAAATGCCTGAACAGGTTAATCGTAGTTTTCGGGCTCAGGCTCTATCTTGCAATATAAAATTTGGGCTCTGACTCTTAAAATTGAGCCCGAACTTAGCCCTGATACTACAGTAGCATGTGTATTGCAATGGTTGTTGCCAGACCTGCAAAATGGGAGCCAAAGGGAGTTTTCGGAGTTGCCAACTGATTTGGTCACAGCTAGATCAACCATTTCCAGTGTCAGCAACACAAAATTAAGAGTTATGATTATGGCTGCTTTGTTATTTCTTTGCAAATATTCATATATGTGCTGCAAAGTATGACTCTTGAAAACATGGGATAGGTAATATGTTATCAAGTTCTTATTAAATCACGCCTATTGCCTCAATGATGACTACACCAGACAACTTAGACTGAGGTTTTCAGTACAGAAACTAGCTAATTGGGTATCCCACTGTAGTTCAGAAATTTGTAAAAGCTATCTGGGAGTGCATTTTCTCCAAGGCTCCTAGATCTCAACCAGCACCTACAGTTAAGCCCTCTGTTCCCAGGGCTTCAAGGAGGGATCCACATAAAAGAAGATCTTCCTCATCTTCCAATGTGGATGAAATAGATGCTGCCTTTGCCAAACAAAAGAAGAAGTTGTTTTGCAATAAGCAAGGTTACCCTTTTGTTGCCTTTTCAGGGTGTCAGCACCTCTTTGCACATTACACCCTACACCTTGTTATGGAGTCACTATTCCTCGGTGCTTAAGGGGAGGGGGAGCCATGATCCTTTGGCATTTGTTTTGCTTTTAATTCCCTAAAAAATTAGTTAGGTAGGTTTCTAACAACTTTGCATTTCTTAGGCTTTCACAACTTTTATTTTTTGGAGACTTCTGAGGTCATGTATTAATACATATTTCATTTCTTGGTGCAAAGAGTATTATTTTCACAACACCCTTCTAGAGCCCACTTTATTTAAATTTAGTTTTTATAAGTTTTTCATGGGGATTTTTGTTAGGTAATTATTTGGGGGGGGGGGGGGTAATCAAATTCAGTGTAGATTTAGTACAGAAAATAAAAAGACGTCACAGAGTAAAATGCTGATCTGGGGAAAAAGAACATTCTTTTGATCATACTAAATACTAGATAATAATATGACAACGCACAAGAATGCATATGTTGAAAGTATAAGTTTTCAATATGAATACTGTTTGTGAAATTGGTCACACACAATGAAGTACTCCTCTTTTTTTAACTCCACACAGTTCAAGAAAATCAAAAAAAGTATGATTAACTTAGCATGTTGATGTAAACTTTTATGTAAGCACATGTGTTCAAACTAATGTGTAATTTAACTGGTATCACATTGCAGTTTACATTATTACTGTAAATTGTGATTTTTATAGCACAATTTTGCAATGCAAGTTTTAAAGCTAGGCATAAGAGTGATTCAACTTTCCTCAAATAATGCTTTTTATTCACCCCATTTTTTAAAAAGAGATTCCCCTTTACTGCCATAAATCTAAGCACTCATTTTTTTTTTTTTTTTCAGATTTGCAATGGCACACTCCTAAAGAGGAATGCAGATTTAATGTATTTATTCCATATAAGTATAAGCCACTTGAGTCAAAGATGAATGAAATTCCTACAAGCTCAATTCATTCGCATGACCCCTGTTCATGCTAACATAGCTTAGGTGCTACCCACTGCCCTAAAAGGAAGGCAGCATCCTTTCATTTCATGCTCCTCACCTACAAAGCTTTTTGTACATGTATGTTCTTGAAAAGCTGCATTTATGTGTATATAATGTACTGAATAGATAGAGAGAGAGAGAGAGAGAGAGAGAGAGAGAGAGAGAGAGAGAGAGAGAGAGAGAGAGAGAGAGAGAGAGAGAGAGAGAGAGAAAGAAACTCCTTAGGTCTTTTGATGACATGATGTTCACATATCGGATTCCACCCCACTAACAGTCCCCTAAAAAGCCTAAAAAGTGGATGAAATCAAGTAGCGTGTAACATAAAACCAGCTTTTCCAATGATATTTTACTAGTATGGTAACAGTCTTTTAAATTGGACTGTATGAAGAAAAATAAATTTTAAAGGAAAGATAGGTGGTCATGTTAAATACTGAATTAAAGAGCAAAACATGTTCATTACATCCTAAACAAATCTGCCAGGAATAACAGCTCTATCTCTGAGCTCAATTGTAGTGTAATATTACTCTCAAAATTATACATGACACATCTTAAACTCAGGCAGAACCATGCTCCCAACTTAGAACAACAAATTTATCCCTCCCTTTTTTTTTCTTTTTTTGTTAGGAGTAAAAACAAAATAAAAATTGTTATTTTGGAAGTGCTACAGCATCATGAGCTTTCCTCTAAATCTGCTTCTGATATTAGGTCTAAAAGTGTTTCATTCTCCAGACTTATGTTACAAGCAAAAAATAAAGAGTATGCAGAAGCAATAAAAGTAATGAAAACTATAGCAAGCTCTAATTGGTTGTTTCATTTTCATATAAGATTGGAAATACTGTGGAACCAAGTAATTGGAGATGATAAGAGTGTATATATATCACCCATGCATTTATGAAAGACATGAAAACTAAATGATCATCAGGTATGCCTTTTTTAAAAGGGAAAAAATGTGAATTTCTTAGGACAACTGCAGTTTTCAAAACTGGAAAAAAGTAATTTGAATTTCTTGCTGAAACATTTCAAGTTCAATAGCAGTGTACAGAAATGTTACACAATTTTACTTTTATTCAGCTTATTGAAGTGTACATTCTTAGATAAATTTATCTATCTAACACAAGTAGCTTCATTATTTCAAATAATTTAAAGCTCAGGAAAGCCATCATACTGTATTAAATTTCCACTTTATCAAAATTCTCAGATTAACAAATTGAAATTGGCATCCCTACAAAATCCATTATAATACTTTAGATGAAGAAGTCTTTCATATTTCTGTTATATTCAATAACTGTCAAGAGTAAATCATTACAATATATAACAAAAAAATAGCTAAATTTTGTATAACACAACTACTGATAGCCCGAACTTTAGTTTGCACTGCACTAGCACTTCGTTACACTAAGTAGTAAGAATTTTTTTTTTAGAGAGATTTTGTTTTAGTAAAATCTCTAAAGTAACCTGGTTGCACATATATGTATATGTACTAAAGATTACTTATATTTGAGAATTACTTAGGGCTATGCATAAGTTTCCAGCCATTCAAGTTTGAATGGATGTAATACTACACAAGCAGGTCGCATTTAATCATCATCAAAGAAAGTCTGCGCACAGTCGAAGGAGATGCAAATCTGCACTCTGCATCTCCTTCAGTCATCCACTACACTGCTTGCACCTGGAGAAGCACAAGAGTAGATTTGTTTTGTATGTAGAACAAATCTACTCTCATGCTTCTGCATGGGTTTCCCAAAGATGAAACATGAACATCAGAGAGTGGTGAATATACATCTTGATGTCACCACATCATGTGTCACTCAGCAGTGTTTCCATCTTACCCCAACAGCACAAAACTCTGATAAAAATTCAATTGTTTTGCTTTTACAGTTCCCTATGTGGAGTGCTGGAAACTAACTTATACACAAACCTAATAATAAATGTGATTCAGTTCTTGAAAAACATTTCTTGACTTTGAAAAGTACTTGGATTTTTTTTACTTTTATTTATTTTCCAGAGGCATATGAACCATGTAAAGGATGGAATATTTAGGACCACTGCTATTAGATATAAATGTTTGACCTGTAAACATTTATATATATCACTGCTTTTAAATAATCCTCCCACATCATACCACAGAAAAATTTCTAATATTTGGATGAAAGCATTTGAGACAGTACTTTTCCACCACAAAAGCAGAGGATCTTGGATCATGGTAATCACAAATACTTCATCTAAAGTTGTTTACTTCCCCTTCACAAAAACCTTGAACCACTGAAATGGTATCACTCAAAGAAGCAAGTTTACAACAAGCTTCCTTAAGCATGCAAGTTAATTCATATTTCAGTGTGTGTGAGTGTGTTTAATTCGCATTAATCTGAAAACCACATAACTTTAACCCACTGACACCTATTGTTTACAGTATTATTCACTAGAAGCTTAAGTTTCGGAACACAATCCAAATTCTGTGCATCAAATTTATATGCATGCAGATATAAAGTAATAGTATAATTTGTTTTTAAATAAGATGAGAATATGGTAAAGTATAAAGAACATTCAAATGGAAGAGTACCAAGTCTTGCTAATCCTTTATTCTGTCACACTTTTTACAAAATAGTTTCCATAATTCTACAGACATTTGTCCCACCATGTGATGAATATTATCTCTATAAAACGTGTGGCACTAATTTTGGAACTATCCACTTACTGTTGTCTGAGGTGAATCAATGACCCTTTAATATCTTCTTCAATAGATCATAGATGTAGAAATCAAATAGATAAAGGTCAGAACTATATGAAGAATGGTCCAGCACTTCCCAGTGAAATTGGTTCAGACCAGTCATGGTGGTAATAGGGTAGGCATTATCATGAAGCAAATTCAATTAATAATTCCATTTTTGTCAAATGAATATGGTACTATAATTTTGACGGTTAGGCTTTAAAATCTTTTTTTAGGAGTGAATTTGCATGTTTCCACTATAGGCTACCCCACAATGACAGTCTTAAAATGGTGGTACAGGTCAAAAAGTCTACCCATTCTCATTGTAACAGTTCAAATGCTGCAATGACATCCCATCTACCAGTTCTTTTGTTCTGGCCACAAACATTTTGGAACACATCTAGAGCATACACTGTTTTATGATCTAAGTGCCCATCCAAAATTTTGCACACAGATTCAACTACAATATGAACTAGCTCACCTAGGGTTCAAACATTCAACCACTGAATTTTATGATCAACTTCATCAATCTGTGCAATCTGCTTATTGGGAACCTTAAGTGTCAGCTAACTTGGGTGCATATCTTTGTTCAAACATATTCTACTTTCTTAACATTTCTACCATTTTTGGGGATGATCATATAATCTTTGATATTGAGTTTACATAACTAAACTCGTACCATTTTTTGTGTAGGGAGGGGGGGGTGATGTAGTTGTTGCTGTAAACAGCCAACATACATTATTCACGAATTCTTGCAGCCAACATGCATTATTCACGAATTCTTTCTTCTGCTCATAGGAACCAGATAATGGCACATTGTCTTATGTGTTAACATTTTCCAGTTGAAATGCCATTTTCATGCACCCACTTTAACTTGGACTCTGATTGCATACACCTTGCATCATGTACTTACACCTTGCATCATGTACTTACACCTTGCGTCAGTGTGCTCTCCTGCTGTATAATGGCACCAATGTGCACATATGTTCTGAACTGATAAGCATGTCAAGGATTGATCCAGGTTTTTAAAGATGCCCAGTTTTGTGAAATTTAGCCTTTTTTTGTGCAATTCACCCTATTTGTTTGAATTTTGAGTTTAGAGAAATTTTGAGTTTATAATAATTATTCTGAACATAATAATTGTTTTATGTTTTCAGTTATTTTTTTATTTTTTTTTTTGTTAATCATGGTTCATGCTTTCCCAGTTTTCCACAAGTTTTTTGTTTTGATTATTGCTTACACAGATAGCTTTTTTTCTTCTTTTTTGTAATACAGCTCTGTGTGATTATAACTCCAACAGAGGTCTCAGGGAGGGGAGGGCAATAATAATAACTCTCCAGGTTGTATTAAACCAGAAAAGTCATCAAAGGTCAAAAATTTTAAGTGCTGGAAGGAAGAGAAATAACTCACTAAATAAAAATATAAAAAAAAAAAAGTTGATAATATGTCACAACACGATCCATCATAAAGCGTACAGTCAGCACTTCCCCATCACACTCGTCCTCATAATTGCAAACATGCTTCCTGGAATCCTGGCCGGTGTGGCAAAGATTAATCTGAGTAGGGATGGGCAAAAAAAAAAAATCAATGTTTTTGAGCATTGTTGTTTTGCAAGTGATAATCAATGTTTGAAACTGCAAAAGAATATTTTCTACACGAAGTAAATGAATTTTCTTTTTTTGTAGCATTATTTTAAAGAAGGGAATATAATATTCTTATGTTATGAATTAGCGATTTTTTCGCTGTTTTGTTTGACGTTTCATTGCTGAAAATAGAGTTCTTATCCTCAATGTTACAGGAGCCCTTACATCGAAGAAACGTCGAGATTTCCACCAAAACATCAAGCATTTTAACAAACATTGGTTACTCGATGTTGAATTGGTGAGTAATCACTGATATATTGAACTGAAATTTTACACATTGATGTGCTTATTACTGTTGCAAATGGAAAAGATGCGAGTTCTTCAGCTTTTTAGTGAAACATTGAGGTTTTGACTGATACATAAAAAATTTCCACCAATACTACTGATACATAGATGTTTCAGAAGTGAGTATTCACTGATGTCCAAAATCGATGTTTCTTACCGATGTGCCCATCTCTGTTTCTGAGTAAGCCCTGGAAAATGCATGTGAAGTGAGGCTGCCAGAGGGGAACAAATTGTTCCCATAATGGTCTGGGGTTCCTTTCAGCGAGCACTGCCTCAGGTAGCGTAGCCACCACAGGTAATGATGAGGCCGTGATTGATAGGCATCCATCAGAGAACATTTTACTGAAAACTGTTCATAATAACGAAAAACAAAAAGGGCATCAGTTAAGCAGAACAAGATGCCTCTAAAAGTAAAACATTTTAAAGATAAATTTTGACTGAAAGTAACGATACCATCACAGTTCAAAATATTTTTGTGAAGATACCGCCCAACGTTATCAAATGCAGCCTGGATAGACTCCTGCATGTTGTTATGTATCAATTTAAAATTGGCAAATACAACCTGACCCATGCAGTTTATGACTACTGGTACTTTTTAATGCACCTTAAACGTAGTTAGCTTACAAAAAAGACAAAAAAAAAAAGTCTCATTCTTCCTTGATCACCTCTGTACAGTTAAAATACATATTTTGTATTCAAGTCACTCACACTTTAACAAGACCTCCTATAAAAAGGATTCATCATAACCTTCAGAACTTTGCATTCCCAAGAATACTGTTTTTTTTTGTTTGTTTTTTTTTTTTTGTACAGAATTGAATTTTTTCTCCAAATCAAATCAGATCAGATGCCATAAGTTGCAGCTGATCTTGCCTTTACTGGAAATAGCAACTGTATTGTTAAACGGGTACTTCACTTCAAAGTGTATATGCATCCACTTCAAAGTGTATATGCATCTTGATTTCACTGAAAATAGCATTGCTACTACTATTAACAAGTAATTCTAGAGTGGATTTGCTATTAATAAGACTAAGAATTTAATGACAAACATTTCTGCTATGGATTACTTTGTAAATCAAACGTAAAACTTTAGGTGACAAGTAAACTGCCTTCATAAATGGCTACACAATATGCAAATTTTTAAAGTACATACAGCACAAGTATAAATCAAACAAATGTCAGCAGTAAGTTTACTGAGTATAAGTATGTATTTCTTCATCTTTTCAGAAATAATGTTCACTTGTGTGATATAATATGCAGGATCAAAAAGTTCAAATACATCTATGCTTGATATTAATATTGTCTAGATACACACAAACTAGTGCCATTTTGTAGCAATTTTTTGTCAAAGTAATTACTGTATATTACACAACAGTAATAAACATACACTTTTCTGTGTGTTTTAATGCTATATACATATACCTTCCTTACATCAAAGTAAATGATACAGAATAAATTGTATAGTAATACAAGTCAAATATGAAGAAAATTAACTGTTAATCACACAGTGCTGTATCCGGATATATATACAATAATGTCTTTCAAACAGACAATTCAATCAATAATTATTTCAAATATGAATAACTTCTTATAAAATTTCAATAATGAGAATAACAGTCAAAGGTAGTATCAGATACACAAACAGTATTTCCAACAATCAAAAGACTGGATGTTAGCATTCCAAAGGGAGTAAAATGTTTAACTGTCACCAAGAATATTGTCTCTGGGGCCTGATTGTGAACCCACAAGAGAGCTGACTAGTACTTATGAAACACCAGCATAACTATCACAAAAAAAAAAAAATAAATAAATAAAAAAAAATGCTAAACTGGAAGCAATTTTCAGTCGGTGAACTGTTTTCTTTAAAAAAAAAAAAAATCGAACACTTCTTTCTTTCACTTCAAGACACAATGATTTTGAATCCAGCATTTTTTATTCATATGTTTTCTCTTGATATGTAATAATTCTGCAGCTCATAAGCATATGTACATTTTTCCAAGTTAACTAACATTTCAGTTTTCTTGTGCCCTGCTGACATATACATAAAAAATAGTTTACAATGTAACAATTCTTACAGTAGGGTATAAAGTATAATTACTTCACAAATTTGGGGAAGCACAAGCCCCAAAGGCATGAGGTCCCAGTCAGTGTAGTAGGTTTACTGATTTTAGTGAAACTAAAAGATCCTTTCATAAATATTTCAAGTAAAAAAAAGAATTCTGGGTAAATCATTGTCCTTTGGTATAGAGTTCTCACAAGTATAGATTTCATCAATAATTAAATTATATGCACTTCTGCCTTTGATACATAATTAGAAAATAAGCATACAGCAGATTCTTCAACTATTTATTATCATGATGATTTGTGTTTTCCATGCAACTGGATCTGTTTTATTTACAAATTTATAACATGCTATTTCATCACTTGGAAGATTTTCACTGATTGGGAGGAATTCAGAAAATATATATCTAAAACTAAAAATATAACACCCTAAAGCCAAAACATGAAGCTTATCTTATTACCCAATACAACTTTTTACACTGCAGCATATGTGATATAAAGAAAAATTGCTATTATGTATCCATGAGATGTGCAGAATATGGTTTTTGTGCTTCTTAATATTGAACAACATGCTGACAGCTAGTTTAAATGCCCACCAAGAGTAGAAATATCCATTTATGATTACTGGCTCCATAGAAGGGAAAGGACCTGAACAAAAGAACAAACACAATGTTCGCCTAAACCAGTAGTCCTTTAACTTTTTTCATGATGCACCCCTCCATTGGTGAAAACCACTTATAGCGCACCCCTTGTGTGTATATATATGCTAAACATACATACATTATAAAGAATATATATATATACATAAAACATTAACACAGATATGCACATAATTAAATAAATTGAAAAAAACTTACTTGCAAATTTCGGCAAAATTTAATTTCTTAAATTGTTACACAGCTACGCAGATCCTTCTTCAAACACAGTTAATTCCAATGAATTGACCAAAATTTGAATTACACAAAAGTGATGACATTCCGATTAAATGCATATTCAAATCTAATTAAAATGAAAACAGTTAAATCCAATATCCAAATAATAATTATATTGAACAGTTATAATCTTTAATGCGAAGGGTGTGACTGAATGTCGTGCATAATTTAAAAAAATTTGGTTTCACACTTTGTGAAACAGCAATTCCTAAGTCTGACTTCAAGTGCAGCCTATTTTGCTTTTTATTTTTGATCTCCTTCATTGCAGAAAAAGTAACTTCACATAAGTATGTAGATCCGAAAGGAAGAAGAGCATCGATCATTGTTTTAACCAAATTCGGATATTCATTTTTCAAATGCATCCACCAGCTGTGTACCAATTTTTGCTGAAATTCGATCTTTAAAACAGTATTTTCCCTTATGTCAATTTAGTTGTTCTTGAAGAAAGATTAGAAGATGTTCCATTTTGACGTTTCTTTCAAAGGGATTCAAAAGCCATTTACATTCTTCACTTGGAAGCTCTTCAAACAAGGTCACTATGCTTATGACTTCTTGCAATACCTTGTGAATTTCTGGTTCCAACTCTTTTGCTGCGATTGCTTGCCTGTGGATTATGCAGTGAATGAATTTTATGTGTGGTGCTACCTCCTTCACCTTAGCCTAGAATCCTTTTCTTATTCCAGTCATTGCAGCTGCTCCATCACTCTTTATGCTTAAACATTTTCCCCATAGTATACCATTTTTTGTAAAGAAAGTGTTTACTTTGAAGAATATGTTTTCTCAGGCACATCACTGCGCAAGTGCTTCACAGAAAAGCAATTCTTCCTGCATGTCATTGTTAAAATAATATCTTACAAATATCACAAGTTGTGACATGTCAGCAACATCTGTACTGTCATCTAATTGCAAAGAAAATGTCCCACTTTGTTTAATTTGTTCTAAAACTTGCATTTTTAATTTTTCCAAAATGATATCTATTCACCTACCAACAGTAGTTGCAAGCAAACAGTTGCACTTAAGTTTGTCATCAAACTGCTTCCCATGAATAATATCAACCATTTTCATTGTGGAAGGGAGAACAAGTGTTTCTCCAATTGTGTGGGGCTTCTTGTTTTTTGAAATTATGTAGCAAACTTCCACAGATGCTTCAAGATTTTTATCATTAATCTTCAAGAAAATCTGCATATTGCGAGACCCAGCATTGTGAGATTTTAAATACCGCTGGAAAAATTGAAGAGGCTTTTGCTGAAGTTCCGGGTGTTTTGTTTTTAAATGGCAAATTAACCGTAATGGTTTCATGCTGTCATTTGCTAAAATTTTATGGCAAACTACACATTTAGGGCAAGGCTCGTCGTTGATGATGGTCGATGTGAAATCGAATTTCAGATATAAGTCTTGATAATTTTGGATTTTCTTATTAATTTTTCATGAACTCAGCTGCTGTGTTTCAACCCATCTGTGCTTCTCCTGGACTGTAATAATAATAGGGTACTAGTTCTAGTTAACAAAGAGAGCCCACATTATGGAAGAGTAATTAAAATATCTGGTTCCAGGAATGGGAAAAGCGCCAAAATTGAAGAACAAACATCACACAGATGCGTCATATAGGAAATGGATTCAGGCCCATGATGCAGGAATTTAAAATTGAAACAACTTGGTTAGCAAGTAAAGACCTGAGTTCCAATTCAATTGTGCGACTTACTCTCTTATCCAAAAGCTAATGCAAAAAAGTGATGACATTGAAAAAAAAAAGGAGTACAGCAGCTGTAGTCAATTTGGAACTCAACACTTACATTATACATACATGAAGGGGAAATCTTAATTTAAAATTGTTCACAAAAACATATAATTGTGAGTCTAGGCTAGTGTTACAAAAACAGCACTAAACTAACTTATAACACAGTGTGACTTAATGGTTCTCAAAAACCAGTCAAATGAAACTATATTTGGCCATTGTTTCTTAAAGGCTATACCAAGATGATAAGCTATTATGAATTTAATGGATCCTTAGTGGCCAAAAGACCCATTCACTTTTAAAAATTAATACATCTAGTGTTAAGGTTTTTTTTAACTTTTTTTTTCCTTGATCAGAATGATACTGATACTCAAATTTAGGAAACTGATAACTGATACACTCTACCATGTTGTTGTTTTTTTGTCAGTGGAATAAAACAAATTCATTGAGCTTTGGTAACAGGTAAAATCACAACACATTTTGTTTTTACTCTAATAAACAGAAAATATATAAATATATCTTATTTCAAATTCAAACTAAAAAATCTAGGTAACTTCCCAGTTCGCTTCTGGAGCCAGTAATCATACGACAATTTAAACACTACAAGGAAGATGGCAATAGCCATCAAACTATTCAAAATATCAAGGAAGTGAACTGGATTGGCATCTTGGGGACACAGCTGTGACTTCATGAGGCGGTAGATTGGTTGATTGGAGTAAGTGCCACTAGCAGGGGAACACCGAATGCCATCAAAATCTTTCACTGTCTTATAGTTGTCCTGCAACCAAGTTTGGAAACGAACAGTGTTGCAATCACAGTTCCAGGGATTCCCAGAAAGATACAGCTCATCAAGTAGCCCTCCTCGCAGCTGTTCCAGAATGTGTACTGGAATCTCGGTCAGCTGATTGTTGGTCAAATGCAATGCAACTAAGTTCCGCACCAACCACGTGCCTTCTAAACCCTTTAAGGAATCAATGAGATTGTTGTTAAGGTGCAAAAAAGATACACTTGACCATCTAGCAGTGTCAAGATGATCGATAGTCAAGGACTTTATGTTGTTGCCTCGAAGATTAATTACTCGTGTCTTGTTTGGGACAGTTTCAGGAAGTTTAGTCATTCCACGGTTGCTACAGTCCATGCTAATGATCTCCTTATCTCTTGTAATAGTGCAATTACACATTGTGGCATTGCATGAGGGACTCTCTTGTATGCTACGTTCCAAGAACAAGATTTCCAGACCATTCTGAAGGGTTGTATTATGAACATGTGGTGGCTCATTGCACAGTGACCCCTCCCTGTTGACTTCATGATCTTTCAACCAAGCACTAAGTGGAAACATTGCTTCGTTACAATTCCACGGATTACCTGAAAAGAAAATACTTCCATCAGGAAATGAGAAAAAAGCCAGTGCAATATTTCAAAATATAATGTTGTACCCTCAGGGCTAAAGAACACTCATATGGAATACTATTATATTATTGGTCTTGATTGTGCAACACTCTTATTTTGAATAATGATATAACACAACTATGAGTGAAAGTGATGAAGAGAAAATATTATTAAACACTCAATTTACATGTGATTAATGCATAAAAATTCACGAGCAATATATTTTACTTTATGCATCCGAGACACCTATCATGATATATGATAGGGTATTAATAAGTTTGTGGCCTGATGTAGTTGCTATCATTGCAGAATGATTGTAATCCATTCATGTCAAAGCTTATACTTCTGATACTTAAAGAACCAAATATGAAGTTCATATCATTAATGACTGTGTTTCTTTCTCAGTTGAAAAGTGAAAATGTGTGAAAACATGAGTTTCAACAAAGAGAAAGGAGCTGTTGTAAAGTACTTTTTTGTTGAAGGATTGAGCCCAAAGAAAATTCATGAAGATATGATGGTAAAAATGCCTAATGACTGTCCATCCTGCAGACAGTGAAGAACTTGGTGGCTGAATTTAAAAAGGGTCAGGTGTCCACACAAGATGCACCCTGTAGTGGAAGATAATTGTCGCAGTCAACTCGAGAAAATATTCATGCTCTGCCTTGATAATGGAAAATCAGTGTATTAGCATACATAGTATCACTGATGCTCTGAACTTGTCCTATAGATGTACACTGAAGAGCAACTGAATTAGAGACACCTGTCTAGTAATGTGTAGCACCACCTTTCGCCCTGATGACGGCGGCGATTCGTCTCGGCATGGACTCAACAAGACTCTGGAAGCGTTGGGAAGCCATACTATAATACATCATGCAGGGACAAATAGGAAGGAATGGATAAAATTCCAGGACATGTAACAGAATTTTAGGACTTTTTCAGGATGCATACGAACCATGATATTACCAAGACATAAACAGTATTATCCATTTTGGCATCATGCATGCATGCATGCATCCAAAATATATTAGCCAGGGTGGCATTACACAACCTTGTCTTACTCCTGCACTAATAGAAAACCATTTTGATAAAACACCATTCACTCGTACACGTGCTCAACTGTCAACGTACATGGCTTTCACACTTTTAAGTGGTTTTCAGGTAATACCATATTTACTCAGTACCTTTCACAGAAGAGTCCTATTTTTTACTTTGTCATAAGCTTTCTCTAAATCTATGAAAGCCACAACTCTTTTTTACCAACAGACAGATCCCTCATCATGTAACATCATGCATAATGCAAAAATTTGATTAGTGCAGCCCTTACCAGGCATAAAACCACTCTGTACAACCCACACTTTCTCTGATGTAAGACCTCGTACCTTATCAATAATGGCCTTTCGAAACACTTTTCCTGGCACACTCAGCAAACTGACACCACGATAGTTCTTGCATTTAGTCTGATCACCTTTTCCCTTGTACAAGGGAATAATGATGGCATCCCTCCATTCTTGAGAGACCATTCCTAACTCCCAACATAACTGGTAAATGTCAGTTAATCGGTCAATCACAGTCACCACCATATTTTAGCATCTCAGCAGATATGCCACTACTATTCTGAAAAGATTTTAGAGTTTTACACACCTCTTCTCTTGAGATCCCACCAGTGCTTCCAACTCTCACTATGACATCATGTGCTTCTGCCTCAGAATCACCTTTGCTTTCATGATCTAATAAATCACAGAAGTATTCACCCCACCTTTCACTTAGCACACTGGGCTCCCACATCCTTTCTCCTACCCTGTTCTTTACACAACTTAGAATTTATTTTCCCTCTTTCTCCTATGCCTTATGTACTTCCAGAATGTTTTTCTATTTTTCCAAAAAGTAAATCGTGCCTTTCCGCCTTCCTTCCTATCTTTTGCCCTACTCTTTGTGAACCAGCTTTGCTGCCTCACACTTGTTACAGTGATATTCATCCTCAGAAGCTGTACCTTGCAACATCCCCAAGTATGTTTCCTTCTTCCTCTTTACTGCTTCTTTAACCTCACTGTTCCACCAAGCATCACCTTTAAAGTTACCCACTGTTGCAGTACCAGAGACCTCTTCAGTGGCAGTGACAACACAGTTCTTAACACATGTCCACCCAAGTATGTTTCCTTCTTCCTCTTTACTGCTTCTTTAACCTCACTGTTCCCCCAAGCGTCACCTTTAAAGTTACCCACTGTTGCAGTACCAGAGACCTCTTCAGTGGCAGTGACAACACAGTTCTTAACACATGTCCACTTCTTTTCTACATCCCTCTCACAAGCCTTCAGCTCATTCAGACATTCACTGAGTAAATCAGAGTAATGCTGATGTTCTTCAGACAACCTTTCAACCTTGATTCTTTTCATCACAGACATCTTCCTATACCACCTTCTCCAACCAATATACAGTTTCACCTGTGACACTAACAGGTAATGATGAGAGCCAGCATCCACACCTCTCATCACACGAGTGTCAACAACTAAATGTTTCAGATGCTGATCATAAACAATAAAATCTATTACACTTTTTATTCCAGAGTACGATTTTCCCATGTGTACATGTGAATACACTTGTTATACTTGTAGTTGAAAAGCATATTAGATACCCAGAAACCATTTTCCATGCAGAGTTCAATTAATCTTTCACCATTATCATTCACACTGAGATCATTAAACTTACCCAGAACGTTATCAGAATTCCCATTCTGAACACCTACTCTAGCATTGAAATCCCCTGCTATTATAACTTTCTCTTTAGCACCAAACTGGCTCAAAACAGCTTTTAGCTCATTTCAAAAATCTTCCTTCTTATCAGAGGGATCTGAATCAAAAGAAGCATACACTACAACAACTACTATTCTCTGAAGTTTCACTTTCAAATGAATACAGAAAATTCTCTCACTTGTGCAGCTGTAAGGAATCAAGTTGTTCTTCATCTTTTCACTTAAAATCTCACCTACACCAGCCTGTCCTTTCACATTATCCAACACTCCAAACCACACACTCACCATTCCATTCATTTCTCCTATGCCAATTTCTTTCTTTTTAGTTTCACTTGCACACAGCACATTCAGTCTATACTTATTCATTTCTTCAATCACCTCATTTATCTTTCCATTTATACCTCTAGTATTCCATACACCAATCTTACACTCACTCAGCTGAGATCTCTTTCTTGTATGCCATTTAGCTTTGTGGACTATCCTTCTCAATATAGGTAAAAACTGGAATTTTAGCTAAGCGGCCAAAAACAAAAACAAAAAAAGAAACTGGTAAGTTAGCATATCTTAGTAGCCAGAAAGAAGTCCCCAGCATAAAAAGAGGGGAGGGGGATTAATAGGAACTTTAATGTAACTGCTGTTATTTACATGGGTGGCTTTTACCTGAATATAAAAAGCCACTCAATGTACAAAATAAAAACCATTTTGTAAATCTTTTTTTTTCCCTTTGGGTTTACTCATTCCCAAAACATCAATAGTATTGGTGGAAATTAACCATGTATCAGTGAAAACCCCAATGTTTTTTGCTAGTTACCAGATGAATTCGTACTTTTTCATGCAGCAGTAAATGGGTACATTGGTGGGTGAAATAGCTGCTCAATGTAACTGTGATTACTCACCAATTCAAATCAAGTAACAAATAATATTGGTTAAAACGCTCAATGTATAAGTGCAAACCTCGATGTTTTTTTGTGTTTTTTTTTTATGTATCGGTTCCTGTAGCATTGAGGAAAAGAACTCGATTTTGTCGATGACCAAATCAGCCAATTCACAACATAAAAATATGATATTCTCTTCCTTTTTACAAGAATGCAACAAAAAAAAAAATCATTTACTTAACGCAGAAAATATTCTTTAACAGTTTCAAAAATCGGTAATAAAACCTAGATGTTTTTTCGATGTATCGGCTTCTGAAACATCGAGGTTCAAGCCCTTTTAATGCTACATGTGTGATGTGAGTGTATATGCTAGAAATGCTAAGCCATTTTCTTAGAAATTCCTAACTTCAAGAAATAATGCTGTGCTTTCCATAAATTTTAATGTTTTGGGCTGAAAATTTTCCCTGAACTTTATAAGATTTTTCTTAACATTTATATATATATATTCTTAAATATATTACATCAGATAACTGAATTCTGCTTAAAAAATAACTTTACGTGAAATAATTTTTTGAAATAGAAATAGCAAATTCAAAACGAATTTTCAGACTCTTTCTTCTACAAAACAAATGAGGAAATATAATGATAACTCCCTTAATTTTGAACATATACCCTTACAGATTGATGTTATTCTAAAGTGATTCAAGACCATCACTACCACTTGGCAAACTTTCACTCTCACTACAACTAGCAATTTCAAGATTTCCTTACAGGCTGATATTATTCTAAGGTGATTCAAAATGCACGTTTGCAAATACTGTGGAACAAGCTGTCAATAAAGTTCGTCCTTAACTACCATACGTATTTGGAAAAAGATGTGGGGGATTCGTAATTCGCTGAGTTTTGAGATTGTGTTTGTTTGTTTGGGAAAAATGAAATGAACATTGTGAAGAGTTTCTTGTATTAAAACAAACTTTGTTCTCCTGAGCGGCAAAGTCCGCAAGAAAAATAAACATGCCATTGTCACTGGACTACGAATGAGTTGCGCGTTATTGCACTTTGAACGGGGCTGGAAAAAGTGATTTCCGACAGTGTAGCATTATATAAATCATTCACAATCTCTTGTGAACAGCCCTGCCTCAACTGAAGTAGAAAAAGTTTTGGCTAAAATTAGCCTTATGTCACATGGTGAAGTGCGTGGACAGCCGCCAACGTGAACTTATGATGTGATTCTTATTGCATATCCTAATGATTTTTTCAATAATGTTGCTGTTTGATGGCATGATTCGTGAAGATTTCATTTCAAAACAATATTAATAAATGATATGATCATTCACGCCGATATCTGCTGTCTAATTCGGGAACTACTTGGGTCAAAATTGAGGGCTGATCATTCAGCCCACCGTGCTTTTAGCCCAGCACGCGCAGGCCAAATCGACTTCGTTGCACTAAAAGGGTTCTGCAACAGCAAGGTTTAAACATCGACTATCGGTGGCAAAACCTCGATGATCAAAACCATTGAGGTTTTTTTGCCATCCCTAGTTAGGACTGGTTTCACTTCCTTTTACCTTTACTAATGAATTATTATACTTTTGTAAATCGACACTAAAAATAACAAATGGCCAAACTGGCGACCACTAAAATAAATTAAATCGTCATAATTGCCAGTTAATCACCATCTGGCGAGTAGCGAGTGCCAATTTGCACCTATACTTCTCAAGTGTGGTAGGTCCACCATATCCCACATTTGAGTCGTAAAGGTTTTTTCTTTGAGTCATAGAAATCATAAAAGTACATCAGTGTGAGTGATCAGCCCACAGCTAACAGTTCCACTTGGTCGTTCCACCTAAGGATTTTGGAACATAATGCAGTGAGTTGGGGTCTTTTCACCAATGTCACACAGAACTAGCTGGTACTTCACGATTCACAGAGGATCTTCTTGCTGTTCTGTGTGCCATTGTGCCCATGGAGCGCCCTGAGGAGTGTGAGGCCCAAACACTTTAAACACATTTAGTTTGAAATAATTAAATATGAATGTACGATGTAACATGAATTTATGTAGCATGATTTAATCACTGATTTCAGCATGTTAATTAAATTTGACTTCAGAGGGGAAGAGTAGCCAGCGCCCACTTCTGAGACATTAGGAAACATTTGATCTTAATATACTTATTTTCTCTTCATTGGAATCTCTAATATTCTAATACAAGATATATAACTATTTATTGTTTAGTTATTTCTTTTTAATTGTCGTATTCTGTTATCATAGTTTGTACTGCTGGGTTTGCAGCGTTTTCTGCTTGATGGTTGTATATTGTACATAACTATATGGTTTATATACAACTCTGTAAAATGGCAATGGGCTGGACATACTGCCAGAAGAACAGACCATCGATGGACAGCCGAAATTTTAGATTGGATTCCAAGGGACAGGAAAAGACCCAGAAGAAGACCACATGGAAGATAGGTGGATGAAATTCGAAAGTATGCGGGAGTGACATGGAGGAGACTGGCACAAGACAGACCGTTGTGGAGGAAACTTGGGGAGACCTCCGTCCAGCAGTGGATTGATAATGGTTGACAATGATGAAGATGATGATGATGATATATATATATGTAGAATTTAATAAGACTAAAAGGATAAAATAGATTTCCCACTCAAAAGTAAAAATAAAATTCCCTAACTATTCCAGATGGTTTTGAAAGTTTTTGCTGAGTGGTGGCCCACATCACATTGCAATGAATTTGTGTTCTTGCATTTTCTCAATAAAGAAATTTTTAAAATTTTTAAGTAACTCTGATCTTTATACAGTTACCTGCTTTCCATTATAATAACTAAATGCATTAGGCACACCATTTTTGCTACAAAAATAAGCTTTAAAAATTCCATGAGCTTTTTGGAACCTGGGTGGCATACTGCTCACATAGAATTTGTGACTATATTCCCATACAAATGATTCATATGTAAGAAAAATCTTTCAGTTAATTAGTTTCAGTTTCTCTACAACAGCCAGAGGTGCCAACCTCTAGCAGAACGTATCAGTAATCAATAGGGGATTTTTCAGTAATGTTTTCAGTAATGTAACACGCCATTTTTTTCAAAGTTAAGGACAATATTATAATGTTACTGTGTAACCTGCAATACTTGTATGAGGTGACGACCTTTCGTGGAGCCTATCAGTAATCACCATACGAAGCCTCATCGTTAACGTGCGGAAAGGGTATTTCATGAGAAATTAATGTGTGAAATGTGTAATAACCTTATATGTTTACACTATCCTGATAAAAAATTATGAAATTAAATTATCAATATTGTTCTTACCTCATGCCATTGCTGACATAAAGACTCCCTTGTCGCTTGTTTTGCAGTGGTATATTCTTTTTCAGAAAACTTCTTTTTATAACACAGCTCACCTGAGAAAAATGCTTTACTTTTCTTTACAAGAAGGGCACTTAATGTTTTGGGGCTTATTGTTGGGCAGAAGTATGTGAGGTTTTTCCTTACTATACTAAATATTCTCTCTGTAGAGGAATTGCTGTGAGGGATAGTCAATATTGCCAACATTAGTTTAGGCAATGCAGAATACTTGGGAAGGCCAGATGAATCCTTCATCTTAGATATTTCATTCCATGCCACATCTGCTCTAGGATATCCAGCTTCATCAAAATCACAGTCTGAAAACATAGCATGAAACAAGGGACCAGCATGATCACAGCTTGCTATAGGTAGGTTATGCTCCACAATGAATGTAGTAAACAGCAATTCAGCATTTATCACACTATTTTCATTCTTTTTTGCAAAAAAAATATCCAAAGGCTTTTATTGAGTCTTTCATTTTACATAATCCTTGTGTTTTTTTGACTGGATATGCCTTCGGCAATCATCTCGTCCTACATGGGCTACTGATTACTCCCATATTAGAAGGCATGCAAGGAAACCTTTATTTCAGCATTTGTAACATTTTTCCATTTCCTAGCTCGAGATTTGGGAGAAAGATTTGGATGTTCCTGGAGAAACCTCTTTGCATATTTATTTGTTTCAGAAACGATAATTCCAAGGATGAAATTAGTAAAAAACAAGTAAAAATATGCAATAGGTGCAGCATCAGTTGCAGGAGCATGTTTGGGCCCCTACATTTCATGATAATCAAAAGGATGCTGAGGCTGTTCATCACTTCCCTCTATTACATCCTCCCATTCGCTTTCATGACCTGAAGATTCACTATCAAAATCATCACTTTCAGAAGATATTGTGTGCGGAAGATATTGTATATTATGTGCGTGGCACGGTGGCTAGTTTTCTGGCTTGACGTTGCTTCGCCAATATCACTCTCAGATGATTCAAAATCATCACTATCACTTGGCAAACTTTCACTCTCACTACAACAAGCCATTTCAAATAACCTTACAAAAACATTTCACGCAGTAGGAAAAAACACGTCTGCTAGTCTGAGGAACAACCTGTCAATAAAGTCATCCTCTACTAACACTAGTTTGGAAAAAGAGGGGGATTCATAATTCACGGAGTTTTGCGATTGTGTCTGTTTGTTTGGGGGAAAAATGAATAATGTGAAGAGCTTCTAGTAATAAAACACCACCTTTTATTCTCCCATGCGGCGAAAGTACGCAAAAAAATAAATAAATAAATAAACACCCATCATCGCGGGACCATGCGTTGCAAAGAGTTGCGTGTTATTGCACTTCGAACGGGGCTCGAACAAGTGATTTCCAATAGTATGACATTTTATAATTCACCAACAAGGCCAAGTGAACAGCCCTGACTCAACTGCAGTAGGAAAAATTTAGGCTAAAATAGCCTTTCTCCCGTCACACGGAGAAGGCGCATGGGAAGTCCGATAGCAAGCGCAAACTATTTCATGATACGACTATTACGATTCTTTTGATAATATTACGATTCGGCATATTATGATGCATATTATATATATATATATATATATATTACGATATATATAATATTACGGCATATTACGATTCTTTTGATAATATCGCTGTTTGGCGATATGATTCATGGAGATTCCATCTCAAAACAATATGATTGATAAATGATATGATTATCGACACTGATATCTGCCGTCTGATTCGGTAAATACTCGGATCAAAGTCAATGCCGACGAATCGGCCACGTCACACTAAAAGGGTTAACAAAAAAGGATACAAAATTGAGATTCTCCAAAATGCACTGAAATCCGTAATTCTTCCAATCTGTCCGTAATTCCATAATCTGACAGTCGAAACCGTAATAGTTAGCACCTCAGCAACAAAATGCAACAAAGCTTAATAACCAAATGGGCTCTTATTCAGTGAGACATGCAGCAAGATAGCCAACCAACTAAGGGCTTTGATCCATAGGTTGGTTGGTTCTCTCGTTATGTTTTCCCCCAAGCACGAATGTATGTGCCTAATTACTCCATGTGACAAGGAATGAAGTAAACTGTCTATTTTCGAAATTTAGCCTTGATGATCTTATTTTAGGGATTTAAGGAATGATATATGCGTAACATCACAGCCTCTCCTTGACAAATGTCAACCCCGCCTTCTCGTGGTGCATCCTGTTCCCACTAAAGGGGCTCTGACGACCGCCAATAGCGGTATAACTATACCATCGGGATCAGAGGAAATGCTATCCCACACTCACCAACCCGCTTGGCCAGCGTGGTGAGTTATGGCCAAACACCTCCAAAATGACTCTACAACTTAAATCTTGGCCCTCAGTCTCCGGCAGCTGGAATGTACCTGGCCAAGGCAGCGGCCAGTGCGACATGAAGGCAGAGGGTGCTAAGAATCCCCGGAGGACCGGACTAGGCTGCCATTTGATGCTGACCTTGGCTACCTATAACGGACGCTCCCTATCTTCTGATTCAAGGCTTCTTGAATTGGAAGAGGAACTACAAAGGATCAAGTGGGACATCGTCGGGCTAAGTGAGGTAAGGAGAAAAGGAGAAGATCTCATTGAACTGAAAAGTGGACATCTCTTCTATTATCGTGGGACAGATACTGGAAGAACTAGTGGTGTTGGATTTATAATAAACAAGAAACTGAAGGATAAAGTGGTAGAAGTTGAAAGTTCCTCTGACAGAGCTGCACGACTCGTTATCCAACTATCGAGAAGATACCAGGCTCAGATTATTCAAACTTATGCACCCACCACAAGTCATCCTGAAGAAGAAATTGAAGAATTTTATGAGGAAATTCGTCATCTAAATAATAAAGGTAAGCAGCACTTGAAGATAATTATGGGAGATTTCAATGCAAAAATAGGGCAACGGCAACAGAATGAAACTTCAGTAGGTAAATTCGGTCACGGCAACAGAAACCAGCGTGGAAATACTCTCGTTGAGTTTGCAGAGGCAGAAGGATTTTTCATCTTGAACTCCTTTTTCAAGAAAAAGCCACACAGGAAATGGACATGGAGACATCCAATTGGGACGACAAGTGAAATTGATTTTATTATGTGTAACAAAAAATTCGTCATCGAAGACTGCAGTGTGCTGAACAAGTTCAACACAGGTAGTGACCATAGATTGGTGAGATGTAAGATGCACCTCAACACTAAACTGGAACGTGGCAAGCTCATAAGACAAACAAAATGTATTGACATAACCAACCTTAAAAAACACCATAATACTTTCAAGTTGGAACTGAAGAACAGATTCTCTGCTTTAGAAGGCCTAACATCGGAAGAAGTGGATATTTCGGAAGTTAACAGAAAAGTAACCAAAGCTCTAATGGAAACAGCAACAAAATTAGCTGGGTCTAAGAACAAGTTGCATGTGAACAAATTATCAGGAAAACCAAAATGTTGATGCAAAAAGAAGAGAGATGACAACTAAAGTAGATGTGACTTCCAAAGTGGAATATATAGAGCTATGCAAGACAACACGAAAAAGTATCACTGAAGACGTAAGGAAATTCAACTGTGAGCTAGTGAGGAAAGCAATTGAAAACAACCAAAGCCTTAAGATAGCAAAGGGACATCTCAGTAATGGAAGAAAACAGATTATGGCTCTGAGAAAAGAAGATGGTTCTATAACAAGAAATAGAGGCAAAATTTTGACAAGAGTGAAAGATTTCTACTCCAAATTATATGAAAGGGATGATACATGTACTCCAGACATCATGAAAGGTACCAGAGTTCTTCCAGTCCTCCCAGCAGAAGTTGCTCATGCAATCAAGAACATGAAGCGAGGGAAAGCTCCAGGAGAAGATGGAATTACTATAGACATCATACAAGAAGCAAGTGGAGAAATTGAAACAGTACTCGCCCAAATTTTCACTCGATGCCTTAATGAAGGGAAGATTCCTGAGGATTGGAACAATGCTACAATGATCCTGCTACATAAAAAAGGGGACATTGAGGATCTCAGGAACTACAGACCTATCAGCCTCCTATCAGTGGTTTATAAAATCTTCACTAAAGTTCTTTCACACCGCTTGAAGGTAACACTGGACATGGCTCAACCGAGAGAACAAGCTGGATTCAGGAGTGGCTACAGCACAATAGATCATATCCATGTACTGAGAGAACTGATTGAAAGAGCGAGGGAATATGAACTTCCATTGTGCATGGCTTTTATCGATTATGAAAAAGCCTTTGATTCGGTGAAAACCATCAGCAGTTACCACGGCTCTGAAATCCTGCGGTATTGAAGATGCATACATTAATATTATTAATAACATCTATGAAAATGCAAGTGCAAAGATTCGGCTGTTTGAAAATACAACACACATAAAAATTGGAAAGGGAGTGAGACAAGGTGACACCATATCTCCGAAGCTCTTTAATGCCACATTGGAAAATGTCTTTCAATCATTGAACTGGGAAAACAAAGGGATAAAGATTAATGGAGATTATCTAACCCACCTTCGTTTTGCTGATGACGTAGTCATTTTTGCAACTACCCCATCAGAGCTGCAGAGTATGATCCAGGAACTTGCTGACAAGAGTAAAGAAGTGGGATTAAAAATGAACTTTCAGAAGACAAAAGTGATGTTCAATGCTTTTACAAGAAATGAAGATTTATCGATTGATGGAGAAAAACTGGAGATAACAGATACGTATGTTTATCTTGGACAGCAGATATCAAGTGAGGGTCACATTGATGAAGAAATTAATCGGCGTACAAAACTTGCCTGGAGAGCTTTTGGAAGAAACAGCATAATTTTCAAGAGCAATATGCCATTATGTCTTAAAAGAAAAGTGTTTGATCAATGCATCCTTCCAGTGCTTACGTATGGTGCAGAGACGTGGACCTTAACTAAAAGAGACATAAAAAAGCTGCAGACAACTCAAAAAAGCATGGAGAGGTGCATGCTTGGTATAACCAGGAGAGATAAGAAGAGGAACTCGTGGATCCGAAAAATGACGAGAGTGGAAGACATCATGATCAGAGTTAAATCCCTGAAATGGCAATGGGCTGGACATACTGCCAGAAGGACAGACCATAGATGGACAGCCGAAATTTTAGATTGGATTCCAAGGGACAGGAAAAGACCCAGAAAAGACCACATGGGAGATGGGTGGATGAAATTCGTAAATATGCGGGAGTGACATGGAGGAGACTGGCACAAGACAGACCGTTGTGGAGGAAACTTGGGGAGACCTTCGTCCAGCAGTGGATTGATAATGGTTGACAATGATGATGATGATGATAATGTATTGAAAGGTAGATCTATCAAATTCTATGAAGGCAGTAATTGCAAACAAAAGCCTGAAATTGAAAAATGCGTTGGGGGGAGATCAAAAATCCCCTGATTTTTACGAAGAAAAAAAAACAATTTTCCTTTGAGTTTTCTTTGGTTTTGGGGGACCATTTTCAAATTCCCTGAGAATTCCAGGTTTCCCATTTTCCTGGTTCCATGGGAACTCTGAAGAGCGAGAAAAAAAAATGTTTCTGCATAAACCAGATGCATTTCTTACATCATCTTTTGGAACAGAAACCTCTTTTTATCATGATTGTTGACATTTTCATTTCACAGCATGTGAATAATACTTAACCTGTTCTACTTATACACATGCAACACAGATACAGATAAATCTTATACAATGCTGGCCACCCAAAATGCAACACCAAGAAGGAAGCATCCGATTGGCCTGAAATTCACAGCATGCGTCGCCCACGTGAGGACATGCAAACGATTAGCATTGCAGGGCATATGCAAATCATGTGCGCCCTACATGCCACCGAGAAGCACTATAAGAAGGGTACGCAGTAGGCAGGGTGTAAGTAGTGGAAGTGTGTTGTGCTGCCGGACTTGTGCGTGGGAAGCTTCCTGATGCCTCATCACAGAATACGGCAGTCATTCCAACACGTTTCGGAGTTCGACAGAGGACGAATAGTGGCTTATCGCAACAGCGGTTTATCGTACCAAGACATCGCTGCCTGTGTGGGACGACATCCAGCCACAGTGAGGAGAGTATGGATTCGGTGGGTGCAGGAAGGACGGATGGACAGACCGAAGTGAGCGATTGCCACAGGCGCGGCACACCACTGAACGAGAGGACCGGCATGTTGTGTGGCAGACATTGACGGCTCACACCGCCACATCACGTACGTTAGCGCAGGAATTAGGGTGTGTTGCGCAACAACCTGTGTCATCACGTACCGTTCGACGTCTGCAGGAGCGGGGACTTGTCGCACGGTGCCCATTGCTCTGATTATCATTGATGTTACACCCCCGGCGAGCGCAGCGGCAGTGGGCCGTTGAACGCCACACCTGTACTACAGAATGGCACGCCATTGTCTTCTCCGACGAATCCTGCTTTCGCCTGCAACACCACGATGGTCAGATCCGCGTGTGGCAGCACCGCGGCGAGAGACTGTGTGACGTCTGCATTATGCATCACCATAGAGGTCCGTCGCCTGGCATTATGGTTTGGGGCGCAATTGGATATGACACCCGCACCCCTCTGGTACGCATTGCCAGTACACTCAACAGCCACCGCAACATCTCCAACGTTTTGGAGCCTGTAGTCCTCCCTTACCTGCAGGTCCAGCCAGCGGCCACGTTTCAACAGGACAGTGCATGCCCGCACATGGCACGCATCGTGCAACAATTCTTCATGGCCTACCAGGTGTCACTGCTGCCATGGCCCGCCTGTTCTCCCAACATGTCGCCCATCGAACACGTCTGGTGGCCCGGCAAGCACCACCCGCGAGTACGCCTGATGAACTGTGGTAACGTGTGGAAACAGCCTGGACCGACATACCCCAAGCCCACATCCAAAGCCTCTTTCGTTCGATGCTGCGGTGTGTAGTGGCCATTATTGCCAGCCACGGGGGCCACACAAACTATTGATGTCTGTGTGTTCCGTAAGTTGCACGGGCCTGTAAGCTCAATCGTTTCATCTTTGTATCTGTTGTTATGTGTCCAGTAAATCTGGCTTTGCTATCTTGTGTCCTTCTTGGTGTTGCATTTTGGGTGGCCAGCATTGTATTTATAGTAGATCAATGACCTTTTTATATCCATGTTGATGACAGTCAATGTTTTTCTTTCTCTCCTTCAGGGTGCATAAATTGTACCCTGCTCTACTCATATGTACTTTGCTGTAGATACAGGTAATCCTCTTTCATATCAGAATGGTGAATTTTTCTCTATGACACAGTAATAGTGATCAGAGTCTGTTCCACATTTATGTTAGACTAACTTTACTACCCAGCTTTGCCCGGTTCAGAATGTATGGAATCTGTAGAATCAAACAGACCACAAGTGTTACGAATTATTTAACACACATCCAAGAGACACAGCCTTAGAACACTGACTGAACAAAATTCGTTAACAATTTGTTATTGATGATCAAATGCATCACGTGCTTTCAGTTTCAGGCGTCTTTGAGGGGCGAATCTCAGTTAAAAACGTATCTTTGCGAATATTTTATGAAACTGGCTGAAATTTTAATGAACACCATAAATCGTTCATAGGAAAATAATAAACCTCCAAATTTCGCCTGAATTGGTAAATAACTTTTTTAATTAGCCGTCAAAATTTTATTAACCGTTTCTGCATATTTACCGATGAAGCAAAAATTCTATGCCTAATTTAAAAAGTTTTGACCAGATTCTGGTGAAATTTTGAGGTACTCCTCTTATTAGCAATTCATTGTTTTGGTACAAATTTCAGCCAGTTTCATTAAGATTTCGCAAAGTTCGGTTTTGCATTTTTTTATGCACAGTTCTCAAAGAATAAACACCTGTGGATGTGCCGCAGCGATGAATGCAGTCACGTGCTTTCAGATTTGGAATATGATAATGATGACGTAGCAAACGATGCTGACTTTATTGATTAGCTTATTAATTAATTCATAGCTCGCGAATGGAACAACGTAGAGGTCTTAAAATAGTTGTGTTGACCTAGAAATTCCAGTATTAATAAGCTACGCAAATTTTACGATGCCACAGTTCGGCATTCAAGAGTTTTTACTGCTTCAGACAAACAGATGTTTTGTATTTTATATATAAGATACACGATAGTATTGGATACTATGTCATGACACTGAATGTGCATCCATGTTTTCAATATTTTCAGCAGCAATTTCTCAATCTTCAGATGAGCAAAATGGTTATATAGTTTACAGCAGACTAACTAAAATAACCCTAATATTGATGTGGAAAGGACTCCAAACATTGATGCTCTCTGATCTGATATACAATAGGATTACTAATATTTACAAGCTGATAGTATGAACAGAAGAACAGGTTGATTATTATTTTCAAGCCCTAAAATGAGAAGACATCAACTATCGCTATAAAAAAGGTTCTGATAAAAAAAAGTTGTGTAATAAAAACACATTAGTAATCTGTAGAAATGCTTATCAGTGCTCCATTGAGACTACAGTAAAAGACAAGAAAAGAATTTATGATTTTATTCAATCCTTATGTTACTTTTATAAATAGGAGGCACATCCAGAAAGTAAGTTCCAATTGGATGTAAATAAAAAAAAATTGTGTTAGTAACATTATTTTATTAGCACAAGTTTACACATACCTTAAGCTACTTCTCAACATTATCGGTCCTACATTGAGACACTTGCCATGTCGGGCATACGTTTTTGCCACCAACATGCTGACCCAATCACACATACTGCCATGCAGTGGCAAGAATAAGAGTGCACCAGAACAGTGTTGCCCCACGAGCCAAGAAGGAAATGTCGGACACTCTTATCAGTTCTCATTCTTTGCTTATGAGTTAGCCATCTTGCTGTACAAATAAAATGAGTAAGAATGAAACAATCAACAATCTTGCTAGTTGTGAGAGAGGTCTGGAAAATAAAATTTTTGAATGCCAAAAGGCACGGTTGAAATCCTTCAGCAAATATGTGAAGTTTATGGAGAAAATGCAATTAGACTGATGAGAAGATGGTGTAGGCAGTTCAGTGAAGGGAGAACGAATGTGCATGACAAATATCAAAGTATCCATCATTAGTCACTGTTGACCTGCTTGACCAAGTGAATCAGCAAATGCAAGTGAACAGAAATTTGCCATTTTTGAGTTGACTACACATTTTCCAAAAACTTCTTGTTCTTTAGAACACAAATCATCACAGAACACTTGCAGTATTGAGGATTGTGTTTTCAAGATGGATTCAAGTTCAACAGCAATTCTGAGGTGAAGACAGTTATGCAGGATTCAGTCAACACATTGGTAGCAGACTTCTTGAATGTGGGGATACAAAAACCTGTTGCCTCAATATGACAAATGTCTCAATGTAAGGGGCACATTCACTGAGAAGCAGCTTAAGGTATGTGCAAACTTTTGCCATTAAAGTAATATCACTAACACAAACACCTTTATTTACATCTAATTGGAATTTACTTTCTGAACACACCTTGTATCATGTCAGAAAACCAGCAGTTATGCAGTAAGCCACAAGTTGGTGGGGTGGTAAATTGGACTTCAGTATGATATTACATGAGTAATATCCCATCAGGTGGCAGAGCCCTTGTCTTTAAAACAATTCCTTTGACAAACAACAAATGGCAAATGCTTCTCAACAACCAATCATTTAGATGTCCATAATATTGGTAAATTACTGGAGAAAGACGAAAAACCAAAAATGACTGTTATATGACAACACACAACTATGGAAACAATGTGCAGATTATCAGCAAAAATCAGAATTTTTTCAACATGACATACTTCACCCTTTGACAAGTAAAAGGGTAAAAAAGCATATTAGCAGTTGTGTATGTTACTATGGTGGTTGAGTGTGTTGTAAAAATGCAAAAATATCACTTATCAAAGTGTTCAGCAAGGAACTTGATGCAGTCACAATGTGAAAAAGATAACTATACATAAAATTAAAATGTATAATCAACTTACCTGTGAGATTAACTTTATCAAGCTTTTTGTTTCCTTTAAAGACATTTTCATTTAGTGTCTTCAGCTTATTGTTAGAAAGATCCAATGTCAGTAATTCTACCATCCCATCAAATGCTGTTGAATCAATAATACTGATACGATTATTGGCCAAGGAGAGATTTTGAAGGCTAGTCAAATTATGAAAAGGTCCTCTTTTACTTTTAGTAGATTCATTGTTCACCTCATATAGAAGACTTATATTATTTGCTGGAAGAAACAAATTCTTTATGCAGGTAAAATGTCGCAAATCATTATCAGTTAAAACTGGCATATCATCAGCAGAAATTGTAAGGTCAACAAATGCAACACCAGAAGACGACCGTATTACTGATTTTGCTGAGTGAAAGGAGCCTGGGCCATTACACTTCAGACTTAAGGGATCCAAGCTGCACTGGCACACAGGAGGAAGCTTATGAGGACATACAGTTCCAGGGGTATCACATTCAAGAGAACTGCATGCAGACATCCACATGAGACAAGTCACAAGCAATAATTTCATGTTTTGTCCATGAAAGAACCAGGTAGTTCAGTATGTGGACTGCATGCTCATCCGCTTGTGGAGCAATCTAGTCTTAACTTTCATCTGCTGCACAACAGGCAGTCTGAAAAGAAAAATGCACATATTTGTCACTACATAACATACATACACATGCACATACATCATAATATAATGAGTTGAACTATGTGTTTGGTCTGACATAACTATCAACAAGCTGTGCAATAAAGATCTTAAAATATATTTATTATGCATATTTGATAATATTTTATAACAAAAAACATATATAAACAAACAGCTTCTAAGTAAAGTAATATAAGATAATAAACTGTACTTAGTAAACGTTGCATTCCTTAAAGTAATATACAGTGAAACTCTTTTATAATTAAATCGAAGGGACCAAAGTACATTGCTTGTTATATCCATTAACTATGTTACTTTGCTGTTACTCACTACTTTTATCATGCATACACATACACTTATGTTAAAGGAATGAAAACAGCAAGAAACATAACTTACGAATTAACGATTTACGTATATATTAGATAGTCACATATTTATGCTGTATGCACCACATAATTAATTCACAAAAAATACATACATAGTATCATTTTTTAAAAAGTCTTGATAGAATGCATTACCTACAGCATTTTCATTTTTTAAAGAAGTCTTAAAATGTCATCTGTTTCAAATTTCTTTTAAGGTGAAATTCATGAGCAATGGGAAACTTTCATTTTACTGAGATAAAACGCAAAATTCTGGATGGCATCACTGGCTTCATAAAATAGTTTTTAAAGCACCCTGTGCCACTGCACTCAACACTACATAAACTAGATGATCATCCTTTTCTTCCTCCCTGTCCTTTTCAAAAGCATCTTTTACTTTAACAGCTTCATGAATGCTCTCACCTGTCAGTGTTTTGGCATTCACAAGGTTGTTGTCCACAGTCTCGTAATCGACCATGCATGCCACCCCATTATTAAAGTTATGTTTTTTCAATCACATTGTTAATGAAATATAGTCATTTTTTTTCAGTGTCTTTCATCAACTTTTGTGGGCTTTTTTTGAAATACTTTTTAATGGTCTCTGTGATGGGCCATTATTTCATGAATTACTCATGAATCAGATGATGCCATCAAAAACTGAAATTTGAATTATGTAGTTACTTTCTTTCATGGATTCTATAATTTCCAACATAAAAAGTTTCCTTAAATGGCATTTAAAAGTTTCTACTAACACATTGATTACAGAATAGAAGTTGAGTTCAGTGGTAAAATACCAAGTTTGATGTTGGTTAGGTTGAAAAGAATGGTATGTGATGGGCAGTAGTCTAAAATCAGCAAACATTTCCTGTCACTGTTCAACACATATTTTGTGAAAAAAGTATGAGCTTATAGTATCTCTTTGTCTGTCCGTCCATCTGTGGACCCCCCCCCACACACACACACATATCTCTGCAACTACTAGTCCAATCTGAAAAATTTCTTTTGAATTGGTAAGCCTGAAATGTGAGAATGATGATGCTTGCTTTCCAGTCCGTTTTTTGATAAATAACTTCACACTAGAGGGTGGAAATGTAGATGCGATCAAAATCCAAATACACTATCTACCAAAAAGTAATTGGACACCCCTGCAATCGATGATATCTGTGGTCCTGATACACATCACGGCCGCCGCCGTTAAATATTGTGTGCGAAACAACAACGCAACCAGTCGCATGCAAGATGCCACGCAGTTCGGAGCTCTCTGATTTCGAGAAAGGTGTAATCGTCGGGTATCACAGAAATGGTCGATCCATACGTGACATATCCAGCGAGTTGAAGTACCCAAAATCAACAGTGGCCTACGTGATTGGCAAGTGGAAGATGAGAGGTGACTGTCGGGATGTGTCCCGACCCAGCAGACCCACAAAACTGGGAGTTAGAGCCCGACGGGTGCTGGCCAGAGAAATTCGGAAGAACAGCACCAAATCCATGGGCCACATCCGCGAGGAGTTTCAACAGGCATCCGGGAGTGTTCTTTCAACGAATACCATCCGTAAAGAAGCCCATCTGCTCGGTTATCATGGACGTGCTGCCGCCCACAAGCCTTTGATCACCAAAGTCCAATAGCGCTGCTCGGCTAATGTGGTGCAAAGAACATCGACAGTGGACCGTTGAACAGTGGAAACAGGTCCTCTGGAGCGACGAATCAAGGTTCACCCTCTACCGTTCGGATGGCAGGGTCTGGGTTTGGGGTCTGCCTGGAGAACACCTCCTGCCGGAATGTATTGTGCCAACTGTGAAGTTCGGCAGCGGTGGAATTGTGCTATGGGGGCGTTTCTCCTGGTATGGCATGGGACCCTTGGTTGCAATCCCTGGTAAATTCAACGCAGAGACCTACTGCACCATTTTGAATGACCATGTGCTTCCTACGTTGTGGCAGTTTTACGGGGTGGACCCACGTTACTTTCAAAATGACAATGCAACCTGCCATGTTGCGAGGTCCACCATGGCTTGGTATGGTGACAATGGGGTTAATCGAATGGACTGGCCTGCGCAGAGCCCGGACCTTAACCCTATTGAGCACCACTGGGATGAGTTGAAGCGTCGACTTAAAGGGTGCCCCCACCATTCGAAATTGGTGAAGGAACTGACCTGTCTTCTCCAAGCCGAGTGGAAGAAAATACTACTAGCCGTCGTACAACACCTGGTTGAGAGTATGCCCCGCAGGGTTGCAGCTGTAATTGCCACTTGTGGAGGCTCCACCAACTATTGAAGGTGAATAAACTTTGTTTTCCTTTGCTATCACAGGTGTCCAATTACTTGTTGGTAGATAGTGTACATTTTATTCCATGCCATTGCTTCTAAATATCAGGCTGAAAAAATATTTCTTTCTTTTCATACAATTTATAATTAAGGCTATTCTGGGTGGTTTCTTTTTCAAGTAATGTACACTTTTTTTTTTTTTGCTAGGGACATAAAGGTAAATTGATGTCCCGGATAAATCTGCTTCTAACAGTCTAACTTGAAAAATCCGCATCTGCATATAATTTTTAATTTATGATAAAGAACTATAATATTTTGCCACTAGGGTTGTAACTGTATACTTCTGTTTCTGATGTGTTTGCAGCAATATCTGCACTTCTAAAAACTCAACTGAAAAAAATCTCTGTGGTCAGATGCTACTCACCCTGGAAAACCTTTTGTGCATATTTTTTGCATAAAATAATGCACAAGTTTGCTGTGAGTGGTGTAGATATAAATCTTATATTTCTCAGCATCTCGTCTTGTAACAGTACCGTTTGAAAAAATTATTTCTTCGTGAAACAGCATTTCTGCTGCAGAATGTTTTGCATATAATTTTAAATTTTTGGTAAGGCAGAAGTTTGCCATTCAAGGAAATAAAAGTTCACATTTCTGTTTACAGCATGTTTGCAGCAATACCTGCGCATCTAGGAACATGATTAAAAAATCCTTTTTCGGTTAGATACTACTGACTACTAAAATATTTTGTGTGCATCTCCTGCCCAAAATAATACACAATTCCCCTGCTAGGGGGTGCAAATATTATTCACTACAGTAAAGATTATACTCTCCAAATAACACAGTTTTTAATTCGTATTTCTCAATACTCTGCTTCTAAACGTCCAATTTAAAAAAAAAGATTCTTTTAAACACTGGATACCATTTGCTTTGCAGAACTTTTTGCATGTACACACAGGTTTTTTTTAGGTCACGGTTCTGGTGCAGTGCTCGGTGGTGCTAGTGTGCATTTTTGTTTGCGATTATATCTCTGCTTCTAAAGTATTGAAACATTTCTTTTTTCACTGAATGCTATTCACTACACTAAAGATTGAGAACATTATACTCTTTAAATAATGCACAGTTTTTCTGTAAGGAAGCATAACTGGCAAAACCCTTTTCTTGCTATATCTGTTTCCAGAAGGCATATTGTTAATTTTATTTGGTCCCCTGAAAAATTTCTAAATGGGGTTCCTCTTTACTTCATAAATCAAACAGAAAAATTCCATAAAGGAAGTATAAAAAAATACAGCAGTGATCAGAGAATTAAAAATATTCCAACACACCAATAGATGGTGACAAAAATGAATGATATGTTGAGAACTAAGGATCAAATAAGAGCAAATATTATGACATACAGTGATACTAGAAAGTGAACTTCCTAAACACCAGAAGACTCACTGTGTGCAGGTCAGAATCTTTGAGAATATTCAAGAAGTGCTGGAAAATTGCATATAAATCAGTGTGATGGGACATTGTGGAAATGATATAATGGGCTGAACATTTTGGAACCTGAGTTTCTAATAACATTTATCAGGTTTTATCTAACTTTTACCTCTCTTTATTTGTTTTGCATCAAATTGCAGTGAAGCCTTGCTTATATGTTTTTCTAGGGAATAGCATTAAAAAACGTATAAATGTAAAAAACATACAAAACAAATTTCAAAATGTTAAACGCTATTGTAAAATTCTGAATGCCTCCAAAATGAAAAACAAAAGGTGGGGAGGGGTGGGGTGATACTCACAATTTTAGATTACACTAATTTATGTCAGACATACATATATATATATATATATATACATGAATACATGAATCCTTTCTTTGCATGCTACCAAAAGTCTATTGTATCAATTTTTTATTAAAATTTCGTTATAAAACTAGGTTAAGAAATAACCTAGTTTAAGACAATGCACAACCACACACGTCCACAGTCACCCGATTATGGCTGGAGGAACATTCCACAGAGTTTGGCGTCCTGACTTGGCTCCCTCATTTGCCAGATTTAAATGTCACTGAACACATTTGGGATGCTGTTCAACGTGCAGTCAATACCAGGAATCATCCACTGGCGAATATTACAGAATTGTGAGATGCTCTTCAGGAAACATGGTGTGTGTGCACTGTCTCCACAGTACTACAGAGAGCTTGTGACGTCTATGCCCCATCACACTGCTGCTGTTATCCGATGGCGAGGAGGACTAACGTGGTATTAGAGAGGTATCCCAGTTTATTTGGCACTTCAATGTATGTGAGGGAATCTTCCAGGGTCATCATTTCCATTTTTACTGCAATCTACATGTGTTTTACAAGGAAGAGGATGTGGAGGAAATTTCCAGGGTCGCCATTTCCATTTTTATCACAATTTACATGTATTTTATAAGTAGAATACGGAGGTGGGGAAGATTTCCAAGGCCACCATTTTTATTTTTACAGCCATATGCATGTGTTTTATGAACAGGATGTCAGAAAAATTTCTGGGGTCACCATTTGCACTTTTACTGTAATTTACATGTTTTATAAGTAGCAGGAAGAAGTGGAGGAGATTTGTGGGGCCACCATTTCCATTTTACCATGATTCACATGCATTTTACAAGTCGCAAGCAGATGTGGGGAAGAATTGCACAGTGCAGGGCCACCATTTTCATTTTTATCTCAATTTACATGTATTTTACAAGTAGCAGGTAGATGTGGGGAAGATTTCTGGGGCCACCATTTCCATTTTTACTGCAGTTTATAATACAAGGTAGTCTCATCACAAGCAGCAGAAACAGTGTGGGGTAAATGTTTGGGGTCGCCGTTTCCATTTTTACCCCAATTTATACGTATTTCACAAGTTTCAGGGGAAAATTTCTGGACCACCATTTCCATTTTTACTGAAGTTTACACAGGTTTTACAAGTAGCATGAGGACATGGGACTCCTTTTTACTGCAGTTTATGATAAGGGACAGTGTTACAAGTAGCAGAAGACATAAGGGAAATTTTAGGGGTTGCCATTTCCATTTTTCCCTCAATGTACATGTGTTTCATATGTACGAGGAGGATGTGGGGGAATCTCCATTAACACCATTTCAATTTTCACTGCAGTTTACAAATGTTTTACAACTAGCAGGTGAAGGTTGGAGACATTTCTGGGGCTACCATTTTTTTTACTGCAGTTTATAACAATTCAAAGTATGATGTGGGAAAAGCTTTGGGCGAATCTTGTTACACACCACCTGAAGAGTTATTATTTTCATCTTGCATGCTTGCAGTAGGTAATAAATGAAGAATTTGTTAATAACTGTATTGAATAGGGTATGGAGTTGCACTGCAGATAGCATTCCTTGCAATTTGCGAAAAAAAAAAAAATGTTCTGGAGATAGTAAAGTTTTGGCAAAAACATTGGCAATCACCTTTTTGTACTATTTTAACACTTTGGGGTGAAACAAAAAAAAAAAATAGAATTTGGCAAATGGGTTGGCAAAAACTTTAAAAGCCAGAGCAACTGCTGGAATAGTGACCTTCCTAGTTCCGAAACATTGTTCAGTAGGAGTTCTCTGGTCAATCTAAAAAGCAAAAGAGATCTCTTCCCATGAAATTATTTTAAAGAACTCTTTCAGATGGAGAAAATTGCCAGAGGAAGTGGCTTAAGTATTCTAAAATGACTGGTAATAAGCACATGATAAACATGCATGAAAAATAATAACATGCACTAAATTTATGAAGTGGGTTTTATATGGCATTGACTACACAGATTCCATGTGTGATATATTTATGACTAGACTGCTTTACTGCTGCAAATGCAATTTACAATGGCTGCTCCATAAAAACAGAATAAAATAACACAAAATGAAGAAATATATGTACAGAAAAATATATGTTATTATTTCTCAAAGTATCATACCTCGGATAATATGCAACCGTCCTATCGTTCAGTCCACTTTTCAAAGCATGTGGTGAAGGCACTTTGTGGAAGCTACTTTAGTGACCCTGTACAGCTTGAATAATGTCAGCATGTGTGTTGAATGTTGCATATAATTCAACCCAGATGCTGACATTATTCAAGCTGTACAGGGGTCACTAAAGCAGTTTCCACAAAATGCCTTCACCACATGCTTTGAAAAGTGGAATTTCTCAATGACAGAACTTCTCCTTCATTGTTGGAAACAACCAGAAATCACATGCGGCAAGGTCAGGACTGTATGCAGGCTGTGGCATGATTTCACAACTGCATTTCATAAAAAACTGTTGAACACAAGTAGCCACATATAGGCGGGCGTTATGGTGTAGGGTCCACTTGCCCACCAGTTCTGGTCACTTAATCGATGTGTCGTCGCAGATGCTTCGAAACTGAAATGTAATACTCAGCATTGATAGTAATTTGTGGAGGAATGGCATGCTGGTAGACTACACCTTTATGATCAAAGAAAATTATCATCATCACCTTCCCAGCTGATTTGGTTTGGACACTCATTGCTCACTTCATGAGGGGGTCAAAATAATGGACCCATGTTTTATTGGCAGTTATTACTGTGTTTAGAAAGTTTGGATCTTTTATAATAATTTGTTTTTACTCATGACACACCTGAACTCTGGCTAACAATTGTTCTCTCATCAGGTGATGAGGTACCCATCTGAAACACACATGATGCTGCAGTAATTTGTCACATAGAATGCTGAAGTTTTTGAAATATTAGTTAACGCCACTATGTCTTCACATGTCATTTGTTGATCTTCTTGCAGGATTGCCCAAACAGTGTTAACAATAGGCTTCGTAACAACACTTTCAGGTCGACCAGGCCTAGAAGCAAGTTCTGCCAATAAATGCCCTTCTTTAAAATCATGGTTCCATCTAAAAATCATTGACTCATCCAAGCATTTATCTTTGTAACCTTTTTTTCATTAAATCAACTGTTTCTGGAGCCGTTTTACCCAAACGATAGCAAAATTTTATTGCACAACGCATTTCACTTCTTAACTCTGAATCACTCACCTCCATAGCTGTATGGCGAAATGCAGACATACCTTAAACAACTGTGCAATAACAAAACTAGAATAATCTGCCATGGCTAATAACTGTTGCCATAGATACTTCCTTAATTCAGTTAGTCATCTGTGTGGTTATTTTCCCCCTTTGTACTGTTGCCAACTCAAAAAAAATACTATGTTTTCATGGAACGGCCTTTTACATAGTTGCATATTAAATGTCTCAAGTAGCTGGAAAATTTAGCAATTTTTTATCATTTTAGATTTGAACCATCATATAAATGGTACTATATACCATCACCAAAGATGCGGCAACAAAATTTTTGTAATTTGTATGGCAAAAAGGATGCACCAAAAGAAGTATACAATGCTAAATCATGAAAAAATCCAAGACAAAATCTAGACATCTTAAGCTTTCAACTCATGTCCTCATGAGAACATTGAGAAATGCAATGACTTCTTGGTATGAAAATTGTGCAGATCATTCATTAGTTTGAAGAATGCACCAAGTATTAATGGTATCTGGTGTTAAAAGAATTTTTCAAATCAGACTTTTAGAAGTAGATATCTTGTCAAAAACAAATAAAATAATTGCATGCACTAGAGGTGAAATTGTGCATCATTTTGGGCAGGAAATACACAACAAATGTTTTCACAGTTAGTAGTATTTGACTGAAAATGGGTTTTTCCACATTAGTTTTTAGACCTGCAGATATTACTACAAATATGCTGCATACAAAAACATGAACTTATGCCTTTAGAAGAATTTGAAATTATATGCAAAACTATTTCACACCAGAAACGCTGTCTGACAAAGAAAGAATTTTTCAAATCCGATTGCTGTTAGAAGTAAACATTGAGAAAAATATGACATACATCTACACCTCTGGCATAAAATTTATGCACTACATCAAACTTCTAATATGGGTTTTTCCTAGGAATTTTTATTTGCAAATTTTCAGAGAAAACTCTACTTCATTTGGCAGTCGCTTGTTGTCACTCTTTTTTCTCAGTCACTATTATGGTTAATCTTGATGGTTACAGTTATTTTAAAAAGAATAAAAATTGAGAAGAATCAGAATTCCATCATCAATGACTGCAGAAGTTTGTCAGTGTTCGTACAGCATGGTCCTAAACTTATTCCAGGACTAATATATTATTTTACAGGTTGGTATTTTTTTTATCACAGTATGTAATATAAAGACACTAGTTTATTAAAATAATTAATATAGAAAGAAAAAATTACCTCAATAACTGTGAAACAGCACAGATTGATTCCTTATCACCCACTCATTTTTTCTGCTGCACAGTGAGTTTATTATTCTTGCATTCTTATTTTACTTAGTGGATATTATACAAAAAAAAAAAAAGAAAAAGAAAAAACATTATAGTTATGTCAATGACTTAGTTAACACTTTAGATTTCTTAAACTTCCTTTATTGACTGAACCAGTGCCCCCCCCCTTCTTTTGCTAAGGGTTCAGCATTTTTCATAAGGCTTGCTATATCACTTGAAAATCTTTTCTCCTTTTTCTTTAATTCCTCACTTTCTTCCATTACAGATTTTCTCTTTTGGGACATGCTAGATTACGCTTCTTTATGTTTTTGTTCCTCTAAATAGTTGCTGTATTTCTGCCTGGTCATTACTGCTGAAGCAAGTAGTTGTTTTGTAATTGGCACTTTCAAAAACCACCAGCAGACCTAAAAAAATCATAAATGATTCGTCTTACTATCAATGAGTTTTCTCATAGATTATAAACCATTAGCTATTTGTTTATGGAAAATCCCTGTTCAACTATGGCTTGTCCATGGGACAACAGCAGTAATTATTTTGCAACATTCCAGAGGTCTTTGTAAGCAGCTTTGCCAGCCATGTGAGCATAAAAAAGAACATCTACCTTTCATTTTCATTACACTTATCAAAGGCAGTAAACTGTGATTGGGACTTTGATATTTCTGAATCCACAAAATCCCCAAACTGTTGCAAAATAGTATCACACATTTTTTCATTGAGTCGTTTAGTGCTGACTAATACTTTCAACACATTTCTCAGTTAATAGCAATTTTGAAGAATATATTTTGTTCTTCTTAACTTTTCTGTTTCACATGTTAAAATTCTTCATTTCTGACTATGGAAGGCACTGTGCACAATTATGTAAGGGAGTTTTTTTTTTAAATCACTTATATCAATGATGCAAAAATGTTAACTCACCTTCATTCTTCGTGCTAGTTGTTTGGTGTTCGTGGACTTCGTGCTAGTTGTTTGGTGTTGCATGAACACTAGCATGAAGTCCACGAAGAACAAAGGTGAGTTAACTTAACATTTTCGCACCATTGATATGTGATTTTATAAAAAAAACTCCCTTACATTCAATTCTAAATTCAATGGCTTTCTTTTCACTTACTTTATTGAAAGTAACCAGGCTTTTTAAAGCATTTTCCACACTAAATCCAACATCAATCTTTCTATGTGGAAGGTACTGTACATATTTTGATTAGCAAGATCTGGAGCAATATTTTAACAGAATAAACACTTTTCAAAATATTTAACTTAATAAATTGCTGAAGCAAATTTTGAACTTTTTGTTACATATCAGTGCAAAAGAATGGTAACATAGGCCTATCTGTTTGATATTGAGAAATTTATGGTGTGAGTTGTTTTGCAACAAACAAAAAGAAATTAATTTTTGTAGTAATGAGAAAATCCTCTGACATCGTTTTAAGAACTGTGCATGATTTGGAATTCAGATTGGGGATTTTTTTCTTTTTTTTTTTGTCCTCAACAGCCTTAACATATTTATTTATATTTGTCCACAGGCTCAATGTTGTTTCAGCAACTGACACATTTGCAATCCATCGCTCTTTACAGAATTTTTGTGAAAAGCTTTCACAGCCAGTAACTGATGTATAGTGTTCCCTCCTGGCTGGAGAATCCTTGAAAAGCCAATAGAATGAAGAAACTAACTCTTCTAAGTTCCATTCAGAAGCCTTTACACCATTTTGAAATGCACCATTGTACACTATCTACCAACAAGTAATTGGACACCTGTGATAGCAAAGGAAAACAAAGTTTATTAACCTTCAATAGTTGGTGGAGCCTCCACGAGCGGCGATTACAGCTGCGACCATCCGGGGCATACTCTCAACCAGGCGCTGTACGACGGCTAGCGGTATTTTCTTCCACTCGGCTTGGAGAAGACAGGTCAGTTCCTTCACTGATTTCGGACGGTGGAGGCACCCCTTAAGTCGACGCTCCAACTCGTCCCAGAGGTGCTCGATAGGGTTAAGGTCCGGGCTCTGCGCAGGCCAGTCCAATCGATTCACCCCATTGTCACCATACCAAGCTATGGTGGACCTCGCAACATGACAGGTGGCATTGTCATCCTGAAAGTAACATGGGTCCACCCCGTAAAACTGCCACAACATAGGAAGCACATGGTCATTCAAAATGGTGCAGTAGGTCTCTGCGTTGAATCTACCAGGGATTGCAACCAAGGGTCCCGTGCCATACCAGGAGAAACAGCCCCATAGCATAATTCCACCACCACCGAACTTCACAGTTGGCACAATACATTCTGGCAGGAGGCGTTCTCCAGGCAGACGCCAAACCCAGACCCTGCCTTCCAAACGGTAGAGGGTGAACCTTGATTCGTCGCTCCAGAAAACCTGTTTCCACTGTTCAACGGTCCACTGTTGGCGTTCTTTGCACCACGTTAGCCGAGCAGCGCTATTGGACTTGGTGATCAAAGGCTTGTGGGTGGCAGCACGTCCATGATAACCGAGCAGATGGGCTTCCTTACAGATGGTATTCATCGAAAGAACACTCCCAGATGCCTGTTGAAACTCCTCGCGGATGTGGCCCATAGATTTGGTGTGGTTTTTCCGAATTTCTCTGGCCAGCACTCGTCGGACTCTAACTCCCAGTTTTGTGGGTCTGCCGGGTCGGGGCGCATTCCGACAGTCACCTCTCGTCTTCCACTTGCCAATCACGTAGGCCACTGTCGATTTTGGGTATTTCAACTCGCTGGATTTGTCACATATGGATCGGGCATTTCTGTGATACCCGACGATTACACCTTTCTCAAAATCAGAAAGCTCCGAACTGCATGGCATCTTGCATGCAACTGGTTGTGTTGCTGTTTCCCACACGATCTTTAACGACGGCAGCCGTGACGTGTATCAGGACCGCGGATATCGTCGATTGCAGGGGTGCCCAATTACTTGTTGGTAGATAGTGTAGTATTGAATGCAGACATTTTCTGATAGCTTTTGTCAACAAAATTTTCTGATAGCTTCAGCCAGCAACTTCCAGTGTCAATTAACGTATCCACTAAATCCTCACGCAGCTGATTTTACAGCACGTCATTGAACTTTGAGTTGTCAGCTGGACCATCCATAGACACCTGGATTAGTTTCTCAAGCTTAAGCTTTAAAGAAAAAAACACAAGAATTAAAAGTTTTCTAAAACGATGTCTCCTGGTGCACGCCCTAAAATTTTTGATCAATAGCACCAGTAATAGCTTTATCATGGAACCATGAACAAACATGAATATCCATTTGTTTACACTGAGTTTTCCCATTTAAACTCACATCAAATAACAGAACAAATTCATCATGATTTACATGCTCTGTTAACAAAGACAGAAAATATGGTGCAATACCAAAACAAAGGGATATGTGCAGTGGCGGACTGGCCAGGGTGTCAGCTTGCCCGATGGCAAGTGGGCCCTTGATGAAGTGGGCCTCCTTGAACATTAGCCAATACGTGCAAATCATTGCTGTATCTTCTAGCGAATGTGAAAGACGTCGTACTGAGACGAACTTCAGAATTACTTCAGTTAGGTCTTCTGTTTCAATCACAGCAATAACCTCATTATGATTCTTTGAATAAAGCTCATATTGAGAAATGGCTTCCTAGTTTAATTGAATTAATAATCTAAAGCAACTTATGGGAATTTACTAGGAAATTTTTTCATTTATAGCAAATTTTCGGAGAAAACTCTTCTCCTTCTTCAGGCTCTCTTGTTGTTGTCACTTTTTGCTTGTCACTATCATGGTTACGGTTTACCTTGACGGTTACGGTTAACCTTGACGGTTTAGGTTATTTTTCAACAAATCCTGCCAGATGTTAGGCAGGGAAAATCCTTTGCAGTCATTGATGATGGAATTTTGATTTTTCTCAATCTCTATTCCTTCTTTCAGTTTTCTTTTTTGGAAATTGCTTTGGAAACTGATTACTTTAAGGGAATTCCAATCCATGCTGTGCCCAGTTTCTCTAACATGCCTATCTAATCCAGTCTTGTTGGAGCAATTTTTTATAGCTGCTTTATGCTCAGCTATACGAGTTTCTAGTCTGCGACCTGTTTCACCTATGTAAGATAGTCCACAACTACAATTTACTTCATAAACTACTCCTTGCATTTTTAAATTATCTTCTTCTCTTTGAACTATTTTAGGGAAAAAATTTTTAACCTTGTTCTCTAAACTTGGAGCTAGCCTAATATTGTATTTTTTACTAATTCTCTTTAAAGCCTCAAATAAACCTTTGTGATAAGAAATTTTTCTAGTGAATTTTACTTCTTGCTTTTGTGGGTTCTTCGTACCATTAAAATTCAGAAGCTTCTCAATTTCTTCTTTAGGATAGTTATTTTCTGCAAGTATGACTTTAAGCTCTTCTTTATGGGCTTCTTTTTTATCTGCAGTAGAAACTATTTTATTAATTTTTTCTAAAAACTGACTTGCTACATTTTTCTGTAGCAAGTCAGTTTTTAGAAAAATTAATAAAATAGTTTCTACTGCAGATAAAAAAGAAGCCCATAAAGAAGAGCTTAAAGTCATACTTGCAGAAAATAACTATCCTAAAGAAGAAATTGAGAAGCTTCTGAATTTTAATGGTACGAAGAACCCACAAAAGCAAGAAGTAAAATTCACTAGAAAAATTTCTTATCACAAAGGTTTATTTGAGGCTTTAAAGAGAATTAGTAAAAAATACAATATTAGGCTAGCTCCAAGTTTAGAGAACAAGGTTAAAAATTTTTTCCCTAAAATAGTTCAAAGAGAAGAAGATAATTTAAAAATGCAAGGAGTAGTTTATGAAGTAAATTGTAGTTGTGGACTATCTTACATAGGTGAAACAGGTCGCAGACTAGAAACTCGTATAGCTGAGCATAAAGCAGCTATAAAAAATTGCTCCAACAAGACTGGATTAGATAGGCATGTTAGAGAAACTGGGCACAGCATGGATTGGAATTCCTTAAAGTAATCAGTTTCCAAAGCAATTTCCAAAAAGAAAACTGAAAGAAGGAATAGAGATTGAGAAAAATCAAAATTCCATCATCAATGACTGCAAAGGATTTTCCCTGCCTAACATCTGGCAGGATTTGTTGAAAAATAACCTAAACCGTCAAGGTTAACCGTAACCGTCAAGGTAAACCGTAACCATGATAGTGACAAGCAAAAAGTGACAACAACAAGAGAGCCTGAAGAAGGAGAAGAGTTTTCTCCGAAAATTTGCTATAAATGAAAAATTTCCTAGTAAATTCCCATAAGTTGCTTTAGATTATTAACTCATTATGATTCTTAATAATCGTTGGGCCTCCACTAACCAAGTTTGGTCCTACAAAACACTCTTCTCAATTGTGGCTCCTTCGAGGTCACCATTTGGTAGTGGATACGACAAGTAAGAAGCAGACGAGAACGGTAGAAATATCTCAAGAGTTGAACATATTCTTAATAATATATAGAACATATTCTTCCTATCAGTTAGTATCAGCCATAGATTATTAAAGATCAAAATTGATATATTCAAAACACACAAAATGTTAATCGCCTTTTAATAGCTTGAAAATATAATAGAAGTTCCAATATTATTACTGTATGCAACTAAAATGTATGTTGTGTTACTATTTTTAACGCTGGAAGGGAAACGCGGGGCACTGAGTGACCCATGTAAATTAGTTTTCGGAATTTCCAGAAGAGAGCAGCACTTAGCGCTCCCACCTCTCCTGACTTTTCTTTTGGGGTAGTTCTCTTATCGGTCATCCCTGCGATCTTCGCCTAGGAGACTGCTTACTGTTCATAAAGTTGACCTTGGCACACTGAGTGCCCCACGTTTCCTTTCGTGTAACTTTGACTAACATGTGTCAAAGTTTATGTGAGAGCTAAAGACATCAAAACAACTGCCAGGTGTTGTGTGTGCAGTCAGTCTGTATGTACAAAGCATAAATTGGTAGTGTGTGCTGATTGTAAGCAGAATTTTTTTTTTTTTTAAGAAACCTCGTGAAAACAAACTTTTTTTACACTGAATGAGTTCCATAGATGTTCATTTTCCCCAACGTGGATTATTTTAAATTAAGTTTTGATTTCAGGAATATTATCCCTACCAGCATGGAAAAGAAAAAGCATAAATCTGGATCACTGAAACGCAAAGAGTGTCAAGAAACAGAAAGGCAGGAATTAGCCAAGTCTATTGCAGATTTTATAATACCACAACTACTATCCACATCAATGTACAGTTTCGCTACCAAGAAGCAAGAAACAATACTCATGGTGATAATGATGCAATGAATTGTGAGTTACAAGAACAGGAAAGAGCTACTTTCAATGTACAGACAAATATGTACAACAGCATCCTTTACTCACCAACCCATGCCCAGTACTTCTTCTGGCTTCATTGTTCCGGTATCTTTGCTACCTGTAGTTGCAACATCTGAACACATAACTTCAACTAGTTACAGGGAATCAGATATACCTTCAGACATAAATCACTTGGTTTCTGAAGCACATCCTGTAAGTGAACCTGCACAAGAAAATGAAAGATCAACTGCTGAAATCTTCCAATATCCATCACGAGCAAATCTGAAACAGTTTTTTGCTGAACATCCATTTCAGCCACTTGATGATCTGCCATTTGATGCTCATTTGTACGATAGGAAAATTATGAATGACTCAGTCCCAGGAAAACGGCTAACGTATAACAAAGAAAATAGGTGCTTATATTGTTCATACTGCTTGGCAGTGGCAGCAGAACAACCAGCGCCCGCGCTCGGTCAATAATTTTAGCCAAGGAATTTTTTTGGCATATGTGCGTTTTTTGTTGTGATGTGCCTTAGAAAGCTGCTCTAGGTAAGTGATCAGGTTGTCCTAATCCCTAACAAAGCTCCTTTGGCATTGTTTTTCATCTGTTTGTTCCTGCAAGCGGGAAGGAGGGTGGGGTGGGGGTGGGAGAGGTGCACCACGATTCGAAATTTCGGACTCGGTCAACGAACTTCACTTTCTGCCGCCCTTACTGCTTGGCCTTTGAGTCTCCGAACACTTGTAAATCCATCACCCTTTGTACATGGCTTTAGTGACTACAGGCATATTAGCCAAAGCTTGGCTTTACACGAATCGACAACAACACATGTCAGAAATGTTGAGCAATTTATCAGTGTGGTTAATGATAGCACCTTAGATCTTTTTTTTTTTGCATCTTCACTAATTAAAAAGAAAGATGAAGTGTTGAAGCAGAGGAGTTTAGTCATGAGGATTATAGACATCATACAGATGTTAGGCAAGCAAGCACTTCCTTTTCGAGGTCACAGAAATTAATCGGCCTACACTCTGGTTAATGAGGTTATGAATCATTGCACTTTTTTAGCTACAGTGCAGTCGATGGCAAAATACACTGGCGTGGAAAAATTAAGGACGAGACGGTTTTTCGAATGTAACGTCGTACAGAAGTACTCCACATCAACTCAAATCATACCATAAGATCCCCAAGATGTAAGAATATGGGACAAATGAGCAAAACCGTCCAAACAAGGAATCCAAAGGATACAAAGGCACTTTATTGAAAAGGTAGCTTCGAGCACAACTGGACAGAAGACAGAAACGTGCATGTGACAGGCAGTTGCCAAGAAAAATCCAGTCTTTAGTAGGGGATATGATCACCCCTGACTGCGTTGCAGGATTTATAACGTCTGTCAATTCTGAGGACGAGGTTGTCAAGGAGCTGTAGAGGCATCGCGGCCCATTCCTTTTGTAGCACCATTTGCAGCTGCGGAATCGTTGCTGGCGGCTGGTGACGTGCTGCCAAGCGTCTCCCGAGAAGGTCCCACATGTGTTCGACTAGATTTAGGTCCAGGGACCTTGTGGGCCAATCCATGCATTGAATATCTTCACTCTGCAACAGCCACTATGCGATGAGGTGTAGCATTGTCGTCCAAGAAGAGGAACTCAGGACCCACAGCACCTCTCAACAGACCCACGGGAGGCAGGAGAACCTCGGTACAATAGCGGACATCAGTGACTGAACCTCCTTGGAAGATGTGGAGGTCAGGGGTACGGCTACCAAGCATGATACCGCCCCAAACGAAAACTTCGCCACCTCCAAACAGGTCCCTTTCGATGATCTTGGAGGTGTGATTGCGTGTTCCCTGCTCTCTCCAGATGTGTATACGTCCAGAATCGCCCGTCAGACTAAATCGGCTCTCATCCGTAAAGAGAACTCGATCCCATTGCTAATGTGTCCAGTTCTTGTGTTCCTGGCACCACAGAAACTGCTGTCTCCGATGAGCAGGCGTTAATGGCACACACCGTACTGGTCGTCATGCAAATAGACCACCTTTGTGCAGCCTCCTGGCCACAGTAAAACGCGATAACAGACGTCCAGTTGTCTGTTGCATGTGCCTTGCGATTTCTCCCACTGTCTGCCGTCTGTCTCTTCTCACCTGTAGGACAATATACCGGTCATCCGCCGCCTTGGTTGCTCGTGGACGACCACTGCTAAATTCTCGGACAGGTGTTCCTGTTGTTTGAAATGCTCTCCAAGCTCGTGAAACGATGCTGTGAGTGATCCCGAACTCCTCGGCCACACTAGTCACACTTCGACCTTCTTCCAACTTCCCAATGACGCGACCTCGGGTAAAGTCATCCAGATGTTGTCTACTGGATTGCCTGTTGGCCATATCACACGGTGGCAGTGATTCGACGTCGTTCAAACCGATGTACACCGTGCAATATCTTTCACCGAATTGCTGAGCGTACACTGCCCGTGTGCTTTATACCCTTCAGACACTCCCCCCCCTCCGCGTCATGCTGCATATATGCGCATGCCCTACCGTACCGGACCCTAGTCTATCTCCAGAGTGGTCTTTCGGTCCATTCTGCCTGCTCGTTCCGCTGTTATACTAATTTCTCCTCTTCGTCCTTAATTTTTGCACACCAGTGTATGACCCCATTATGGCAGCTCAACCGCTTCTGCAGTACAAAACAAGTCTACACAAAGAATCAAATGATTAGAACAACAAGGAAAGGCTCAAAGTAAAGGCCATGGTGAACTTGTTACATACCTGAGTACAACAACTATTAACATGTTAATCCAAATTATGAAGAATATGATACAAAAATTAGTCATGAAGTTTCTCAAGCAAAATTTTATTCCATTCAAGTGGATTCAACACAAGAAAATTTGTCCATCAATCAGTATAGCATTATTATTCGGTATGTGCTTAAAGGTGTTATCTGTGAGCGACTACTTTCAGTTGTTCTAAGCAATGATGGTACAGGTCAGCAACTTTTTGATCTATTGATTGAAACACTACAGCATCTTAAAATTGATCCCAAAAAATATTTGTGTGATAGTACAGATGGAGATGCAAGCTATCATGTTCAGTAAAATGGTTTACAAAGTAAAGTTACTGATGTGGCTGATCAACATGTTCATATACGGTGTTGTGCTCATCTCTTGAATTTGGTGATAACTGAAACAAAATGTTGCATGCCTGCAGTTTCTTTTTTCAATTTGCTCTAGAATTTAGATACTTTTGTGAAAACATCATACAAGAGAGTGGCTATAGGGTAGAGGTAATAATCTAAAGCAACTTATGGGAATTTACTAGGAAAATTTTTTTTCATTTATAGCAAATTTTCGGAGAAAACTCTTCTCCTTCTTCAGGCTTTCTCTTGTTGTTGTCTTGGACAACAACAAGAGAGCCTGAAGAAGGAGAAGAGTTTTCTGAAGAAGGAATGTTGTCTTGGACAACAACAAGAGAGCCTGAAGAAGGAGAAGAGTTTTCTCCGAAAATTTGCTATAAATGAAAAAAATTTTCCTAGTAAATTCCCATAAGTTGCTTTAGATTATTAATTCAATTAAACTAGGAAGCCATTTCTCAATATGAGCTTTATTCAAAGGGTAGAGGTAGTTGGAAAACATCTAGGACAAGAAAAAATGAAACAATTAAAATTAATTGGTGAGAAAAGATGGTCAGGAAAATCCAATGCAACAACTGTATTTGGACGTTTTGATGATGCCGCTGTCAGTACTTTTGTAAATCTATTGGCATGCTTATCAATGATACAAGATTCAGACAAGCTTGATGCAAAAACAAAACAAGGAGCAAATGTTTTACTTCAAAGTCTCCTGAAACAATATTGACAGCATTTACTTACTTGTATATATTTGAAACTACAGCCCCATTATCAAGTTATTTACAGACAAGTGGTTTAGATATGTTTACTGTATGGAGTTTAATAGATTCAGCTACAACAAAATTGAAGGAACAGACAGAAACATTTGATAACGTTCACAGCAAGGAATTGGAATTCATAAATAAATGTAATGACAAAATTTCACAGTTGAATATGGATGAAAATCAAACATTGGAAATTGACTCTTTGGAAACAGCATTGCCAGTTAAGAGGCAGAGGGAAAAGAAAATAATGGCACATGAGCTTATAGATGATGAAGGAAATTTCTCAGATTCTCTAGCTGATTTTCGAGTAAATGTGTTTAACCTAATAATGGACCACATTGTCCAGACACTAGATTCACGCTTTGTACAACACAAAAAGTTGTATAAGATTTATCCTGCTTGGACCCAGCAAAGTTTAAAGCTATTGCAGAGAAGGGCCTTGAAGATGAAGCATTGGAAGGTATTATTAAGAATTCTCCACAAATCAACAAAAACCAAATAATATTGGAATTGTTAACTTTTGCTTCGAACTTTGATGTATTAAAGCTATTTATTGCTTAATGATGGTGAGAATGTGGATTCCAGTTGCAACAAGTGCAAAATTTGTAGCACTTGCCCGTCGTGTGTACTAAAAATTTAGACTATGAAAAAGCATATGATAACCCTTATGAACTTTATAAAGTCATCTGCACACTATCAGTTACTCAAATTTAATGTGAGAGGACATTTTCAAAGCTAAAGTTCAAAAAGACAAGGCTAAGAAATTCACTGTCTGAGAACTTGGAATCATACCTATCCATTGAAAAGGAATCGTTAGATAAATTGGATGCAGAAGCAATTATTGACAGATTCGCACAATCATCTAGTGAATTCAAATGATTGCTCTTAATATAGTGGACTGCATGAAATATGCTTTTGAATTACCTGTTAATATGTAAAATGTTCAGTACAAGCAAACTTTTAAAATATCCACCATTTATTTAAAATTAAAAAAAAAAACTTAAAATTCAATTATAACAATCTGTATTTACATTTAGTATCTACTGTATACTGCCAGTAATATGTACAATATATGTACACTGTAATTACTAAAAAAATAAAATATTTTGCAAAAATTTTAATTGTATCTTTTTTCCACATATATTTTTTGAAAATTTTATTTATTTCTTATAAAAATTCAATGATAGCCTTATAGTTGTGGGTGGGCCCCCTTTGTCTCCAGGCAACCAATATTTTTAGGCCCAGACTGCCACTGGATATGTGCTTTTTTTTCACCACATGTAAACTCTTTTGTTATTTGGCTGTCTAGAAACATCACAACAAAAAGTTTTTCTATTTGTTCGCATGATTTATATAAATAGTGGCTATATATAAGTTTCATGGCACACAGCACCTCCAATCTCAGGCATTCCGTGCGGGTCACAAAAGTTCCCACATTTTTATTGTTTGAGCGTGAAGATTCCATTTCTTTGCATGAGCTTACGGTAGAAGATGATGGAAAATTTGATGGCTTTTCTACATGGTATTGCACTTTTATGTAATCAGTAATGGTGGTACAGATAGAAATAGCAATATTTGAACATTTAACAAGTTCCAAGTTTTTTTTTTTTTACCTCTCATGTGGCTTTTCAATCCAGATGTTGAAAATGTGAAAACTTTTACACACAATTTGCAATGAGCTCTACATTTGTAACTGATATCAGACAACAGCTAATCTGAAAATAAATTATTCTCCACCAAACTTCTTGGAATACACATTTTCTAGCTATACTCCAAAAGAAGGAATAAAATGAACAACAAACTACAACCTCATTATTAAATGAAAAAAGTAACAAACGCAAATGATGGAATGGAAAACAAAAACCGATCAGCATGAACAAACAATTAAAAAAATAAATGAAGCTCAGGAGAAGATGGAAGTACCGCACCTGACGACTAATGTAGCCCACGAGCGTTCCTCAGGACATGTGACACATTGAGCGCTGGACGGGGATTGGTTATTGAGCAGAGCCCAGATGACCATTGCTTGATGCTTCGGCTTCAGCAGTGGAAACATGATAGTTTTAAAGGAGATATGTCACCCCCACATCACTGCAAGCTTTCACCTTCAAATCTTTTAGCCAGTCGGTGGGTTTCTTCATGTGCCAGGTACATGCCTGGTGTACACTACACAGTCCTTCCTCCCTTTAAGGCCCCTTTGCATCATGGTGCATGTCGGAATTCTAGCGCTATTTTCTATACTATTAGAAAAATATTCTGAAATCTGGTGGCCAGCAAAATTTTTTAGTGGCCAGACACTGGACCAGCAGTGGTGGGGGTGGGTATATAATGTCAAAGTCTGGTACATTTCTGTCCAAAAAATAATGCTTTACCCTCAGTCTTTAACTTATCTCTTCCTGGAAAAAAAAATGGTACTCACTCGTTTTTTTTTGGGTTTTTTTTTTCTAGCACTCACAAATTCCTGAATTACCATAATTTTCATCATATTATCTGCAGACCTTGACATTTTTTAGAGAAAAAAAAATCCCCGTATAATTCAATACATCCATACATCACAAATGTTGATCTGGAAGCGAAATTTCCAACAGAAAAGTCGGTCATATAAAGAGTCCAAAGAAGTAAGAAAAAATTATCTTATTAAATAAAGAAATTCATTTTTAAAGGTAACGTTTTTTAATATATTTTTATCTCCAGACACAAAGCTCAGTGGCATTGCATCCATAGAGTGCAAAATTTAATCACGTTGATACAGCTCTAGTTATTGCATTATGCATTCCCAAGACAAAATGCTGATACAGAACAATTCATAGGATTACTGTATATACTTGCTTGTAAGTCAAAAGGTTTTGGAAGATATCCTACTTTCAAAGTCTGCTTACACACAGATCAGTAAAAAAAGAAGGCTGGACTTGCACGAATTCTCCCACGGAGTTTACCGATGGGTTTGTTTACGTTTTAGGCCGTAGCTTTTTGCATGTCACTGCATGCTAGTTTTCTGACCTTTTGAAAACTATAGAATAGTGACACGATCATATCCTCAGCTGTGCCCTCCACTTTAAGTTAAAATTTGGCAGTGTAACTGAAATGTTTCCTTGTTGAAGACAACATAAATAGCAATGAGGTAAAATATCAAACACGTTGGTAACAACACAAAGCACAGCATACACAAGAACATGGAACTTTGAAAAGAGTCATGCATAAGAATTGTGCAGCAAGTGCTGTGTGTACATTTTCATTGGCTGGTTGACAAAGAGAGGGCATAAGCAGTCAGGGTTTTATCTTTCTCGATACAAAGACAAAATGACTCCTGCCATCCCTCCATACAACTTCCCCAATTTTTCATTATGACACCCCTTTCCCCTCCTCTTTGTTTCGTACGAACTCCTGAACTGAGAAAAATTTTTTCCGAGAGAGTTCTTTTTCTAATTATACCCCCTCTCCTACACAATTACCCAACAGATTTTTCTTTTTAAATCAAAGGGCTGCAAAAACGGGTTTGTTTGTTTGTTTTTTTCAAACAGAGGTCATTACTCTTTCAGCGTTTACAAGTGAGCCACGGAAAAATTCTCATTGGCCGCCACCGGGAATCGAACCCCTGAGAATTTTTCCATGGCTCACTTGTGAACGTGGAAAGAGCGATGACCTGTTTGATGTTCCTAGTCCTCGTCAAATGTCAGTATTAATTATTCATCCGCCTTCTAATTATTTGTTCAGTTGCTGCTTACCATCTTTGGTGAATTCCCAGCATTGTGCCAAATTGGCTTGGCAGTTAGTGTGTGCGAGTCTGGAGAAATTCGAGGTTGCTGTGGTGCTGCAGTGGAGGCATATCTGGTGCGTAACTGGAAGACCCGGGATTCGATTCCCGGTGGCAGCCAATGAGAATTTTTCCGTGGCTGACTTGTAAACGGGGAAAGAGCGATGACCTCTGTTTGATGTTTTTAGTCCACATCAAATGTCAGGATTAATTATTATTATTTTTTAAATTGGTGTTTATTCACATCAGCATATAATATGACGAAAATTACGATACATGTTTTCAGTGATATTTTCCGTGACGGCCCAGACAATTTTTTTGTCATCCTGGGCGACCAGGCTACCACATTTTTCAACCCCCGGATCCGACTATCAGACCTTTCATCGCCCAGTTTATGACACAAACAAAGAGAAGGCAGCTACAATGACAAGAGTTACATATCAAGATTAAAAAAAAAAACAAAAAAAACTATGCACTATGTTAAGTAGAACATTTTCTCAAAAGGTTTGTCACAGTGAGCAGTATCTGAGATCAAAAGATTTTTTAAATCAAGCTCTCAGAAGAACAGATACATGAAAATACATCAGAAACACAAATATACACTCATGTTCCCTAGTGGTCAAACCATTCTTTACCAAATATTAGAAATTGTATGCAGAACATTTCCCACCAGGAACTCTATATGATGCAAAAATGATTTTTTAAATTAGACTTACAGAAGCAGAGATATTGGGAAAATTGCAATTTAACTTTATGCCCCAAAGCAGAAAAAACTATGCCTTACTTGAAAAAGAAACTGCACCCAAAATAGTCTTCCTTATAAATGGTATCAAATAGAAGAAATATTTTTCAATCTGATAGTGAGACGCAATTAAATGGAATTAAATGCATTTTGAATTTGATAGCATCTGTATTTACACCCTCTAGCAGCAAAGTTATGTATCATAAGGAAACCAAAAAGCAAGTTCTCACATTTCAAGCTCCCCAATGCAAAATAGAATTTCTTAAATTGGACTAACAGTTGCAGAGATATGGCACCCACAGGTGGGCAAAGTGAAAACATAAGCATGCACTTTTTTTACAAAAGATGTGCTAAAAAATATAAGGGCAATGTAATGAGTCTAAAAATGAAATTCCAAAACCACATAATAATGGAAGCTAAGTAAATAGCACTAGAACACTGATATTTATCCTACCTTGTTTTTAAACTCATACCATAATATAAATACTAATAATCCTACAATATAGCAGATTGGCAACCTCTTCTCAGTTGCACAGTAACAATGATTGTAGTCACTTCTGTATCCATGTTGTGCTTAGCCGGTCTATGAGAATGCATCAGCATTGAAAATTGTATCCACAGGTATTCAATATTTTTTTAGTGTAAATTCCTTGAACCAATTTTTCTTTTTTTTTTTATTTGAAGGTTTAACAACCAGTGTGAGCAACTCAATGGGCTATAAGCAGTCACCTGTCCCTAATTTAGGGCCACTGGTTCCAGGGAAGAAAGATGACCAGTGTCGTAAGACAAACAAAACATCCATGCCTCAACGGGATTCAAACCCAAACCCTGTCTCAGAAGAGTGGTCATAAGTCAGTGCTTAAACCACTGCACCTCCAGGGCAGCATCCTTGAACTTTCAAATTATGGAAATGCACATTGTCATTTTACAGAACACTATCTCAAATAAGCTTAACAGTAATACAAAATAGACTATCACCACTCTAATGCTTGGCAATCTACTGTACCATGGATTAATCAATATCCTAATACAGAAAACAAGTTGAAAAAACCATTAGGAAGAACCACTCACTCTCCATAAAGATCATGGTAACCTCCAATGACCACACACTTCCAACACGTCATTCATCGTGATGTAACTGGGCTTCCACAGGTTTACAGACTTCTTGCTTACGCTTCTTATTTTCGGGTGTGAAACATCGTTTTTTTTTTTTCTTTTGCCTTATAAGATGTTACTATAATGCTTGTCAATTCGATAAAAATCACACATACAACTCATTCATACAATTCAAGTAAAAACTATGTACATAACCTTACATTCACAGGTGATTAAACCTTGGTCAACTCTAATTATCAAACTCCTCCTTCTGTTTCACAACCTCTGCTACTCCCACTGCAAGTGTCACACCCATTCAGCCCCGCACATCCAATCCTCTAGTACTTTCGACAGGCCCCTGTCATCTTCAGGAGGCAGGTGTGTCTCACCCGCCCACCACAGCTCAAGTGAGCAGAGCCATCGAGGCCTGGGCTCCAGTCGCTATCTCTGAATCGTTGTGTCTCTGGTGCCATCTATTGTCCCTGCTGCTCTTTTTTCCCTCTTTCTTTTTATGCTGCTGTTCAATTTTTATTAGGGCTTTCCATTGTTCGTTTAGGTTACTTGGCTCATTAATGTTGCATAATCTTGATCTGTTTTTTTCAATTAACACTGATTCTGCAATTCTTAACTGCTTTTCATTTTTACAGCTCTTAATAATTTTAATATCTTCAAACCTTGGACATTTTTGATTTTCCATACAGTATTGGGTCAATGCTGTCTTGGCCTCTTTTTTATTCCAATTATTAATATGCTGGTTCAATCTATACTTTAATTTATTCTTGGTGCTGCCTATATATGACACAGGTGGTTGCTGGTTTATTGGGATTTCATAAATTCCTGCTCTATCTAATTGGCTAATTTTTTCATTTTTAATCACTAAATTTTTTTACAGTAAGTACCTGATTTCCTACCTGTATGCCATACTTGCCACAAACTTTATTAATTTCTGCTGAAACATTTTCTATATATGGTATTGCTCCCACATATTTTACAAGTTTTTTATCAGTCTTGACCTTATTGTAACCTTGAGTTACTTCATAAATCCATTTTTTTAATACCTGTTTAGGGTATCCAAAAGCATATGCAATTTTTTCAATATATTCAATTTCTTCCTTTCTATACTGTTCAATTGATGAATGTGTTAAACTTCTTTTAATTAGTGTTTTAACACTATTTCTTTTATGTGTTAATGGATGTGATGACTGAAATGGTATAAGTACTGGGATATATGAAGATTTTCTATGCACTCTGAATTGTATATTCTCCTCTGTTTTAACAATCAAAACGTCCAAAAATGCCAAAGTATTGTCATGTTCTAGTTCTACTGTCAGTTCAATAGATGGATAAATTTCACTATACTTTTTTGTCAAGTCCTCAAGTTCATCATTTTTTAGCCTGGATAACAGAAAAATGTCATCAACATATCTGCAGTATATCAGTGGTGGATCCTCGAGTTTACTTATTTTTTCCTCAATGTCACTCATTATAATTTCAGCAAATAAAGTTGACAGTGGTGACCCCATAGGTCCACCATGATTTTGTTTGTACATCTTGTTGTTAAACTTAAAAATGTTATTTTCATATATGTACAATAAAATTTCTCTTAACTCCTCTATTTGTATTGCATTCATTGTCTGTAGAACATATAATTTTTCAATAATTATTTCTATTGCCTGAGGTACTGGTGTGCTAGGAAAAAGAGCTCTCACATCCATACTAGCCATATGATATTCACTTAAATCTTGTTTAATTACTTTAATTTTCTCAATAAATTCGTATGTATTCTTCACAGTGAACCTTGTCTTCATGAACACAGGTGCCAAAAATTTGTAGATATTCTTTTCCAGTTTTATTAGTGGGGAATTCCTTTTTGATACAATCACTCTCATAGGTGTATCAGGCTTATGAGTTTTTATTTTTGCAAACATTTTTGGTATTCCAGTACCCATTGGTGGGTATGCTTTCTTTATTTCATCAGGCAAGGTGCTGTGATTTCTTATTCTAGCTAAGTACCTTACTTGAGATTCGGTTGGGTCTTTTGTTAGAATGCTGCAATTTAGTTCTTCTATAGCTCTATTCATTTTTAGATCATATTCAGTTGTGTTTAATATTACAATTTGCCCTGTTTTATCAGGGCAAATTGTAATTCAGAGATAGCGACTGGAGCCCAGGCCTCGATGGCTCTGCTCACTTGAGCTGTGGTGGGCGGGTGAGACACACCTGCCTCCTGAAGATGACAGGGGCCTGTCGAAAGTACTAGAGGATTGGATGTGCGGGGCTGAATGGGTGTGACACTTGCAGTGGGAGTAGCAGAGGTTGTGAAACAGAAGGAGGAGTTTGATAATTAGAGTTGACCAAGGTTTAATCACCTGTGAATGTAAGGTTATGTACATAGTTTTTACTTGAATTGTATGAATGAGTTGTATGTGTGATTTTTATCGAATTGACAAGCATTATAGTAACATCTTATAAGGCAAAAGAAAAAAAAAAAAAAAAAACGATGTTTCACACCCGAAAATAAGAAGCGTAAGCAAGAAGTCTGTAAACCTGTGGAAGCCCAGTTACATCACGATGAATGACGTGTTGGAAGTGTGTGGTCATTGGAGGTTACCATGATCTTTATGGAGAGTGAGTGGTTCTTCCTAATGGTTTTTTCATTTATGAATTGCAAGTAAACTATGCGCACTTTGCAAGAGGTTAATACCTTAAAAGTGCAAATATAATAATAGAAAACAAGTTATTAAAAAAAAAATTAAATACACTATCTACCAACAAGTAATTGAATACCCTTACAATCGACGATACTGCCGTCCTTATACACGTCACGGCCGCTGCCGTTAAATATCGTGTGGGAAACAACAACACAACCAGTTGCATGCAAGATGCCACGCAGTTCGGAGATCTCTGATTTCGAGAAAGGTGTAATCGTCGGGTATCACAGAAATGGCCGATCCATACGTGACATATCCAGCGAGTTGAAGTACCCAAAATCGACAGTGGCCTACGCGATTGGCAAGTGGAAGATCAGAGGTGACTGTCGGAATGTGCCCCAACCCGGCAGACCCACAAAACTGGGAGTTAGAGCCCGACGGGTGCTGGCCAGAGAAATTCAGAAGAACCGCACCAAATCGATAGGCCACATCCGCGAGGAGTTTCAACAGGCATCCGGGAGTGTTCTTTCAACGAATACCATCCGTAAGGAAGCCCATCTGCTCGGTTATCATGGACGTGCTGCCGCCCACAAGCCTTTGATCACCAAGTCCAATAGCGCTGCTCGGCTAACGTGGTGCAAAGAACGTCAACAGTGGACCGTTGAACAGTGGAAACAGGTTCTCTGGAGCGACGAATCAAGGTTCACCCTCTACCGTTTGGATGGCAGGGTCTGGGTTTGGCGTCTGCCTGGAGGACGCCTCCTGCCGGAATGTATTGTGCCAACTGTGAAGTTCGGCGGCGGTGGAATTATGCTATGGGGTGTTTCTCCTGGTATGGTACGGGACCCTTGGTCGCAATTCCTGGTAGACTCAACGCCGAGACCTACTGCACCATTTTGGATGACCATGCGCTTCCTACGTTGTGGCAGTTTTACGGGGTGGACCCATGTTACTTTCAGGATGACAATGCCACCTGTCATGTTGCGAGGTCCACCATGGCTTGGTATGGTGACAATGGGGTTAATCAAATGGACTGGCCTGCGCAGAGCCCGGACCTTAACCCTATCGAGTATCTCTGGGACGAGTTGGAGCGTCAACTTAAGGGGTGCCCCCACCGTCCGAAATCAGTGAAGTAACCGACCTGTCTTCTCCAAGCAGAGTGGAAGAAAATACCGCTAGCCGTCGTACAACGCCTGGTTGAGAGTATGCCCCGGAGAGTCGCAGCTGTAATCGCCGCTCGTGGAGGCTCCACCAACTATTGAAGGTGAATAAACTTTGTTTTCCTTTGCTATCACATGTGTCCAATTACTTGTTGGTAGATAGTGTATAATTCAGGGGTGATTGTGAGGTGACACAAGAAACCCTGAAACTATCAGCTCAGTGCCAATATACATATAATGCATATTATGAATATTTATACATATTAAGCACATATAAACTAGTTACACAACAAATAGGTCCTAGTGCTTGTGCAGTTAAACTTTGCATGTTTTCTTGTACCCAATTTTCTTTAACTATGCAAAACCCTTCAGCCATTGCATCTTTGATATCAAATTTTGCACTTCATATTATATGTTAATTAGACAGTCCATGTGGATCAGTTTTACTTGAAGCCTAGTGGATTCCATTCAATTTCTAAAAGTAGCCCATTGGATTAACCGAATCTAATATTCAGTTGTGCATCGATCTTTTGAATGACTCAAATGAAAACAGAAAAGGTAGAATACCTCGAATCCATGTCAAAAATCTCATGCCTGAAAATTACAGGGAAATTTTTCCATCTAAAATTTTTGTTTTCGCAAAATTTTCCTCCATTTTTAAGCTGAAGTACCAGTATTTCTGGAATAAAATTATATTTAACAACAATATTGCACAGAAGAAACATCACAAGAAAAATGAATTATGATGACACAGGAGAAATCTTTACCCCGTTTACTGTCCCAGACAGAAAATGACCAGTCACCCAACTAATCCCCAAAAAATTTCTCTTCAGTTTTACTTCGATCTACAGAATGACTCAAATGATGATAAAAAAAGTGGAATTCCGTGAATTCACGGAAGAATCTCATGCCTGTTCTCTGAGATAAGGAGCACTACACCAGTATACATATTGTATAGACGTACAATAAAGTTTTAACCCCTCCCCCTCCCTTGCTATAAGATGTAAAATATATTTTATACAAGGAGTGTTCAAATGAAAAGGTACGAAACGACACTGTGGGTATAAATGAAGACTTTATTCAAAGTATACACCATAAGCTGTAGCACAACGATCCCATTGATTAACGAGTTGAAGGATTCCTTGTTCCCAGAATTCCTGTGGCCGTGACGAGACCCAGTCCTGCACAGCGTCCTTGAGTTCGTCGTCCGAGTGGAAGCACTTCCCTTTCAGATGTTTTTTTCAGGGGACCAAACACATGCAAATCGCAGGGCGACATGTAGGGCTATAGGGCGGATGGTCAAGCTGCTCCCACTGGAACTTGGCCATTTCCGCGTGTGTGACCCTAGAGACGTGTGGACGCGCGTTATCATGGAACAGAACCACACCCTCCGTGAGCAGCCCCGGTCTTTTGTTCTTGATGGACCTGCGTAGGCTTCGGAGTGTCTCACAGTACACATAGGAGTTAATGGTTCGTTTGTGCTGGAGGAATCCAACAAGTAATGAACCTTGGACGTCGAAAAAGACGGTGAGCAACACCTTGCCTGCTGACGCCACGGCTTTGAATTTTTTAGGGAGAGGTGACGACGCATGCTTCCACTGCATGCTGTCCCGCTTTGTCTCTGGCTCGTAGTGATGGCACCAGCTCCTATCACCTGTGACGATCCGCTCCCGGAAAGCAGGGTCTTCATGATACCGAAACAGATGTTGAAGTGCTAGCCCCATACGCAGTTCCTTTTGCTGGTCGGTGAGCTGCTTCGGAACCCACTGCGCGTACACCTTCCGATAACGCAACCTGTCGTGAACAATTGTCCACACTGTTCCAACGCTGACATCCACCTCCACCGCCAACATTCGCAATGTGACGCGCCGATCACCTCTCACTAGGTCATCCACCTTGTCGATGAGATCGGCCGTGATGACTGTGTTTGCCTGGCCTGGTCTCGGGTCATCAACCAAACTCTCACGGCCTGCACGAAAAGGGGCACTCCATTTTCTCACTGACTTGTCGGACACACAATCTTCCCCATATACGATCACCATCCGGCGATGAATAGCGGCCGGTTTAACACCTTCCGTTGTCAGAAATCAGATAACGCCTCGCTGCTCCTCAATCGTCGAATTTTGCAATGTGAACGCCATCATGTCCTCACACGCACTGCCGCGTCAATTGGACGGCGCTCTTTATAAGAGCCTCTGCTCTCTCCTGCGCATGCGGGCGCCAGCGCATGCTCCGATCCACGCCGGCGACTCCAATCGCATCCCTAGATGTGTCGCTACGTTCTCCCATGGCGGCATAGGCAAATATGTTAACGGTTACGTTCTTATGACGTTCCGTACCTTTTCATTTGAACACCCTTATACTAAAAATTCCATTTCAGAAATTTGATACTCTCCCTTATTTCTTATTTTATTTTATTTAGAAATAAAACAAATTTCTTTCTTTTCTTTTTTTCCTTTCTTTGAATCTTATTCTGTATTTCTTTTAAGAAGTAACAGAATAAGTTACATGAATGACACTTCATAATTTCCCATTTTAAACTACCATATACTTTTATTTCCTGGACAAGAAGACTGGACTACCTGTCCCTACATTTGCCTGTTCCTAATGCTAGTAGTTTCTAGCTTTTGAACTTCTGGGTTGCTTTTGTCCAAAAATTTTTTTAACCTGGATGGCATCCCACCCATTTCAAATACAGAGAACCACAATGAAAGAACACACATTTTTAGTTTGTTTGAGGATTTTGAGCCACTGGTTCTAGGGAAGAATAGAGCCATTGCAGTATGATGAGTCTGGGTTTGAGTCTGAGTCTGGGTTTGAATATGATGAGTCTGGGTTTGAATATGATGAGTCTGGGTTTGAATATGATGAGTCTGGGTTTGAATCCTGTGTGAAGCACACTATGCTTCACACAGGATTCAAACCCAGACTCATCTTGGACAAATTATTGCAAGCGAATGCTTCATACAACTCGACCACTGAGAGAGCCAAACACAACATCCAATAACCATACCTTTATGTGGACTCTGGTGAATGTTTGTTGTCGTTTGTCAAATTTTGGAGTGAGTCAGTCATAAGGATGGGTTAAAGTACAAGCCAAAAATCTGACAAACAGCAACAAAAATTTATCCTGATTTAACAGCAACAAAATTATCTTTAATGTTTACAAAAAAAAAGTTAATTTTAAATTGTAATAACATCACTAGAATTTGCCATGAATTCTATTACAAAGTCTAATGACCAACCTAGAATTCATACACCAGTCTACAATATGAGTAGTTCACATTCTAACTACTCAGTCACTGGGCAACTTAGCTATCAATTAATACTTTAATTTAATAATTTTAGAGACTTTTTTTTTTTTTCTAATCTGTGGTGGGCTTTTCTCATGAACAGATTGTAGAGGAATGTAAAAACTTGTTTTTGTTCAATAAATATTTACATCATGGTTGATAAGCCTTGCTTTCTTTACTGCTTATTAATCGCAACCACCACAGAATCTTAATAATTGTTTTATTATGGCGACTGCATTAAATATCTGCACAGCTAGACTACAGGGTTTCTCCCTTTGGCATTTTTTAAATCATCTAGGTTATTTACCCTCTGCTCTTTAATAATTTCATATACACTGTTTTCCACAAAACTTTTTTTAGCAGCTTAAATACATCTAATCAAATAAATCTGATAACATGTATTTAAGCTGCTGAGAAAGTAGGATCACCTGCTTATACATGTAAGGAAGTGACCCCATCTCAGAAAAGAAAAGGTTATCCTGTAACAAAATCTCACAAAACTTATCAGAAGCTACCACCTAAACTGCTTTAAAAATTCTGCCACTTAATCTAAATGTTTTATTTTCTCAAACATTTAAATCAAAACTACCTGACTTTTTCTTAGCAGTAATAGGAAAATGGCCACATTTTTATTTATCATCCAGAAACTATGCAAATGAATATATATATATATATATACCATGTGGGATGTAAGGTCAGGTGATGCGTAACATCACAGCCTCTCCTTGACAAATGTCAACCCCGCCTTCTCGTGGTGCATCCTGTTCCCACTAAAGGGGCTCTGACGACCGCCCATAGCGGTATAACTATACCATCGGGATCAGAGGAAATGCTATCCCACACTCACCAACCCGCTTGGCCAGCGTGGTGAGTTATGGCCAAACCCCTCCAAAATGATTCCACAACTTAAATCTTGGCCCTCAGTCTCCGGCAGCTGGAATGTACCTGGCCAAGGCAGCGGCCAGTGCGACATGAAGGCAGAGGGTGCTAAGAATCCCCGGAGGACCGGACTAGGCTGCCATCTGTTGCTGACCTTGGCTACTTACAATGGACGCTCCCTATCTTCTGATTCAAGGCTTCTTGAATTGGAAGAGGAACTACAAAGGATCAAGTGGGACATCGTGGGGCTAAGTGAGGTAAGGAGAAAAGGAGAAGATCTCATCGAACTGAAAAGTGGACATCTCTTCTACTATCGTGGGACAGATACTGGCAGAACTAGTGGTGTTGGATTTATAATAAACAAGAAACTGAAGGACAAAGTTGTAGAAGTTGAAAGTTCCTCTGACAGAGCTGCACGACTTGTTATCCAACTCTCGAAAAGATACCAGGCTCAGATTATTCAAACTTATGCCCCCACCACAAGTCATCCTGAAGAAGAAATTGAAGAATTTTATGAGGAAATTTGTCATCTAAATAATAAAGGTAAGCAGCATTTGAAGATAATTATGGGAGATTTCAATGCAAAAATAGGGCAACGGCAACAGAATGAAACTTCAGTAGGTAAATTCGGTCACGGCAACAGAAACCAGCGTGGAAATACTCTCGTTGAGTTTGCAGAGGCAGAAGGGTTTTTCATCTTGAACTCCTTCTTCAAGAAAAAGCCACACAGGAAATGGACATGGAGACATCCAAATGGGACGACAAGTGAAATTGATTTTATTATGTGTAACAAAAAATTCGTCATAGAAGACTGCAGTGTGCTAAACAAGTTCAACACAGGTAGTGACCATAGATTGGTGAGATGTAAGATGCACCTCAACACTAAACTTGAACGTGGCAAGCTCATAGGACAAACAAAATCTATTGACATAACCAACCTTAAAAAACACCATAATACCTTCAAATTAGAACTGAAGAACAGGTTCTCTGCTTTAGAAGGCCTAACATCGGAAGAAGTGGACATCTCTGAAGTTAACAGAAAAGTAACCAGAGCTCTTATGGAAACAGCAACAAAATTAGCTGGGTCTAAGAACAAGTTGCATGTGAACAAATTATCAGGAAAAACCAAAATGTTGATGCAAAAAAGAAGAGATGAGGACAACTAAAGAAGATGTGACTTCCAAAGTGGAATATATAGAGCTATGCAAGACAGTAAGAAAAAGTATCACTGAAGAGGTAAGGAGATTCAACTGTGAACTAGTGAGGAAAGCAATTGAAAACAACCAAAGCCTAAAGATAGCAAAGGGACATCTCAGTAAGGGAAGAAAACAGATTATGGCACTGAGAAAAGAAGATGGTTCTGTAACAAGAAATAGAGGCGAAATTTTGACAAGAGTGAAAGATTTCTACTCCAAATTATATGAAAGGGATGATATATGCACTCCAGACATCATGAAAGATACCAGTACCAGAGTTCCTCCAGTCCTTCCAGCAGAAGTTGCACATGCAATCAAGAACATGAAGCGAGGAAAAGCTCCAGGAGAAGATGGAATTACTGTAGACATCATACAAGAAGCAAGTGGAGAAATCGAAACAGTACTCGCCCAAATTTTCACTCGATGCCTTAATGAAGGAAAGATTCCTGAGGATTGGAACACCGCTACAATGATCCTGCTACATAAGAAAGGTGACATTGAGGATCTCGGAAACTACAGACCTATCAGCCTCCTATCAGTAGTTTATAAAATCTTCACTAAAGTTCTTTCACACCGCTTGAAGGTAACACTGGACATGGCTCAACCGAGAGAACAAGCTGGATTCAGGAGTGGCTACAGCACAATAGATCATATCCACGTGCTGAGAGAACTAATTGAAAGAGCGAGGGAATATGAACTTCCATTGTGCATGGCTTTTATCGATTATGAAAAAGCCTTTGATTCGGTGAAACCATCAGCAGTTACAATGGCTCTGAAAACCTGCGGTATTGAAGATGCATACATTAATATTATTAATAACATCTATGAAAATGCAAGTGCAAAGATTAGGCTGTTTGAAAATACAACACACGTAAAAATTGGGAAGGGAGTGAGACAAGGTGACACCATATCTCCGAAGCTCTTTAATGCCACATTGGAGGGTGTTTTTCAGTCACTGAGCTGGGAAAACAAGGGGATAAAGATTAATGGAGATTATCTAACCCACCTTCGTTTTGCTGATGACGTAGTCATTTTTGCAACTACCCCATCAGAGCTGCAGAGTATGATCCAGGAACTTGCTGACAAGAGTAAAGAAGTGGGATTAAAAATGAACTTTCAGAAGACAAAAGTGATGTTCAATGCTTTTACAAGAAATGAAGATTTATCGATTGATGGAGAAAAGCTGGAGATAACAGACACGTACGTTTATCTTGGACAGCAGATATCAAGTGAGGGTCACATTGATGAAGAAATTAATCGGCGTACAAAACTTGCCTGGAGAGCTTTTGGAAGAAACAGCATAATTTTCAAGAGCAATATGCCATTATGTCTTAAAAGAAAAGTGTTTGATCAATGCATCCTTCCAGTGCTTACGTATGGTGCGGAGACGTGGACCTTAACTAAAAGAGACATACAAAGGCTGCAGACAACTCAAAGTAGCATGGAGAGGTGCATGCTTGGTATAACCAGGAGAGATAAGAAGAGGAACTCGTGGATCCGAAAAATGACAAGAGTGGAAGACATCATGATCAGAGTTAAATCCCTGAAATGGCAATGGGCTGGACATACTGCCAGAAGGACAGATCATCGATGGACAGCCGAAATTTTAGATTGGATTCCAAGGGACAGGAAAAGACCCAGAAGAAGACCACATGGGAGATGGGTGGATGAAATTCGAAAGTATGCAGGGGTGACATGGAGGAGACTGGCACAAGACAGACCGTTGTGGAGGAAACTTGGGGAGACCTTCGTCCAGCAGTGGATTGATAATGGTTGATGATGATGATGATGATGATACCATGTGAATTTCATTCAGGTGTGTGCATATATATACACTGAAGAGCAATTGAATTAGAGATATCTGTCTAGTAACGTGTAGCACCACCTTTCGTCCTGATGATGGCGTAGATTCGTCTCGGCATAGACTCTACAAGACACCGGAAGCATTGGGATGCCATACAGATCCACGACCCCTGAACAAGCTCCCACAGTTTACGAAGATTTGATGGAGGGTGGTTAGCGCCTCGAACATCTCTCTCGATGGCACCCAGATGTGCTCGATGGGATTGAGGACAGCTGACCTAGTTGGCCAAGGAAGCGAGGTCATGTCGGTGGAGTGTTCATCCAACCATTCGGATACAATTCGGGAGCTGCATTGTCTTGTTGTAGGATGAGGTCCCCAGTGGGATGTTGAAGATGCACAAACGGGAGCAAATGGTCATCCAGGATATCCCGGTAACGTTGACCTGTGAGGGACGATGTCACACGTACCAGGGGTCCCATTTCAGTCCACGTAAACAGTCCCCAGACAAGAATGCAACCCCCACCAGCGTGAAGAGTGCCCTGCTGGCAAGAAGGATCTATCGCTTCATGTGGTTTGCGCCGTACTCGTATCCTGCCATCCGCATCAACATGAATCTCGACTCATCAGTCCAGGCAACATTTTTCCACATGTCTAGGGTCTAGTGGCGATGTTCTAGCACCCATGCTAATCTTTGCACCCCGTGATGTGCGGTCAGCAGCGGTACCCTCGTGGGACGATGGCTTCTGTACCCCATAGCGAGGAGATGGTTCTGGATGGTGTGGCTGTTTACACGTTTTTGTGCACCAGCGTTAAATTGCAGTGATTTCTTGCACTGTGGCTGTCTATCCGCTGTTACAATGAGAGCTAGCCGACGACAACTCCGCTCATCCACACGCTGTTGTCCACGGCATTGACCCTTGCAGGGATGGTTTTACTGGATTCGATGTACTCACGGTGCACCCGTGACACAGTGGCTCATGAAAATCCTAGTGCCTGCACGACTTCTGAGATGGAGTGACCCATTCGTCAGGCTCTGACAATTTGCCCACGACGAAATGCGCTTAGATCCTTTGTCTTACCGATTCCCGCCGCATCACTCCTTATATTGTCAGATCGTTGCATACATCATGTCGTTTCCGTTTACAGGGCAGCCCACAGCACCACATTTGCATAACGCCAGCTGTCTCTAATTCAATTGCTCTTCAGTGTATATATGCCTTCGTGTGCACTCAAGTATGAAATGTGCACCAACAAAATGATTAGCGCCAAAATATTGTATATAAACTCACTATTTCATGGCATCCATCAATGCATTTTTTGAATTTTTGAACTGAACTTTCTCATTACTGGCTACTTCTCCTAATATCCAAAATGGGCCTGGATTGGTATCCTGGCAACACTGGCTCTACCTCTTCCCTGGAGCCAGTGGCCCTTAGTTATGACAGAAAACTCTTTATAACCTTGGATATCAAGGAGTGTCAAACACTGCAACAAATCTCGCATTACTTTTCAGAGTATTTTTCTTTTCACATCACTATATTGCTCATTTACATTTACATGGGTACATAAAAAATCCAGGCACGCAAAATCAATACTATGAATGGCTCCACTAAAAAAATAAAAAAAAAAAAGGAAAGGAAAAGCACCCTGAATCCCAGCGCCTTCAAGCCATAAATTAATGTTTCTCTGCTTTACACAAGTTTTGCTTTTTTCCACCTAAGCGTCCTAGTATAAAAAGCGCACTGCTTTCTCCATAACAGTGAGAACAGGTTCGGTGTCGCGTATGCATGTACGAGGAACAAAACTCTGAAAATATAATAGTTGTACTTAGAAAATGCCCGCGCACAGAGTTAACAAACTGTAGAGTGACTTACTAGTCAGGACAGCTAATTATTTTAATATAAACTGAATATCACTCTTATCAATCAGCATGAGGAAACACTAACAAATGCTTCGCCTTACAGCTTCTTACAGGAAAAATGCTACAGTGAGAAACAAATTTGTTTTCAGGCTTTACAGTGACGCAAGTAAAAAGTATTTCTTTTTTTTTTAGTACTTGAACCCAGAACATCGAAGCATTAACTTCTGCTTATTTACTCGCGACATCTGAGGTGCGATAAGAACAGAAGGCTATTTCTACCAAAGACCTTGGAGAGAATAGATTGGCAAACACCTAGCCACTTCCGTTAGATTTTGAAAACCAGATGATGCCGACCCGATGGCGCAGAGGTCTAAGCGGTGGTCTCTGATCATTCGTCCGAATGGCGTCCGGGTTCGAATCCCGGTGAGGCATGGATGTTGTGTTTGTCATACGGCACTGGCTCTCTTCCTTCCCTGGAACCAGTAACCCTAAATTAGGGACGGGTGACTGCTTATAGCCCATTGAGTTGCTCACGGTGGTCGTTAAGCCTCCAATCAAAAAAAAAAACGAAAAAAAAACGGAAGTTCCGCCATTAGCCAGTACGAAAAGCGTTTCTGGTGAATTCGCCGATAGTGCGCATTTCAAATCGTGCTTTAAATAGTTGTTAAAAATAAAGGTACTGTGTTAGTTATGAATATAAGAGCATAGCTATATCATCCACGGAATTCTGAGGAACGGATATCATTTCTCAAATAGATGAAATTAAGTGTTTTTCTCATTGTTGTTTATAATGTCTTTGGTTGTTCACATTATTTTTATATAGCAGTTTTCAGGCTTTTCTGAACGGTTAGACAGTCGGTTGTAATGTAATTACTTTTCTGAGGGTATTGCAGAAACATTGCTTTATTGAAAAAAAAAAAAGAAACTGCTCGTCAGAAATATTTCACGTCTCACGAATGAGGATGTAGCGAGGCTCTCGTCAGCCTCGCTACATCCCGAGGATGTAGCACGTGACGTCATCCTGAATGACAAACATGTCCTGCACTTAGTGTTTAAAGTGCAATCATTAGCGGTCGGTGTTTATAAAAATTTGAAGCCAAAATGCCTAGATTTTGTGGCATTATGGATTGCGGTAATAGAGGAAATCGAGACTGTAAGTCTTTTTCGGGCTGCTTGCTGCTGTCTCTAAAGGCGGTACTAAAAAAATTCGCTTATATGCCAAACGAAGGGAGATCCTTCCCAGAGCTTAGAAAACACTTTTTATTGAAGAATTAGACTCTTCAAAGGCATAGAACCTTTTAAATGTTAGTTTTATCCAGAAATCAGTGATTTCTGTTAAAGCAGAGTCAGAGAATCTATCTTTTACTTGTTCAAACACTATTGGAGTTCAGTGCTTGCACTTATTGGGCCAGGCATTTCATTCGTTAATTCAGAGTATTCAAGTTGAATTTAAAGGTGTTGGCTGTTTTTTTTTTTTTTTTTTTTTTGCGTAGGTTTTATTGCTTCTGACTATTTTATTATAGAACACCTTTTAGGGGTTTCTCTTAGTCAAAATATTTCTTAAATAAACGCTTATCTGTCTCTATCGGCACTTCTGTGCACGTGTTTTTTGTTTTGTTTTTTTCTCTAAGGACTTCTTTTCAGAAGGTTCCTGGTTAATCTAAGGGGTATTGAAACTTTTTATAGTGCTAAAAGTTAATTTATTAGAAAACCTGGCTTTTAGTCAGAATCAAATCTCTGACTTTTCTGTATTCTTTAGATCTCAAGCACACAGTCTTCCGCCCCTTTTTTTCCTGAGTTTTCGGCTTTTCACTTTTAAGGTTATTTGGCTGCCGGTGTTGGGGTTTTTTAGTTTACTACTTTGTTCTTTATATATTTCCTCCCCAAACTACCGTTGATTTTATTTTTAGTACGCCTGGAGCTGAAGCACACTTTTGCGGAAAAATGTAAATAATGGCTCAAATTATTGTCCAAATAAAATACTTTTTGGTGTCTAGGTCTGTTTACAGGCCGCTGTTATGCTGCTAAATTTATTTACGGATAAATAGATTATTGGGCACAAATCCCAGCAAAATTATCTTGTTTCTTTACCACATTTTTACGAAAAAAAAAAAAAAAAAAAAAAAAGATTTTGCTCATTTTTCTAAGGTTTGGAAATCGCTTCCCAGAGCTTAGAAAGACACTTTTGTTGAAGAGTTAAACTCTCAAAAAGGCATAGAGCCTTTCAAGAATGAGTTTTATCCAAAATCGGCGATTCCTGGAAAGAAAGGAAACCTGTATTTTATTACTCAGGTCTCCGCACCTGGGAGGGAAGAGAACCTTATTTATTAAGGCAGCGTACCTATTTTCTCCATAAATTACTGATTACTCACGAATTTGTGATCGTACCCTGTAAAAGAATACCGACGACGCGAAATTGTTATATGCTTCGAAACTTATATATGCCTCGAACTGTTCTGCGGTAAAGGCACTTTGACCAAAGACGAAGTAATCGAAAATATTTACTATTTGCACTTTCGGAAAACTTTTCGCATCACCTTCGAAGATACTTGCATTCAGCACATAAGGATCTTTTCCTTCAATCTTTTTAATTGTTTCCAAATACTGCATTAAGTTAAAGTTTCAAAGTAAGACGCCATCATTTCAACGGGACTGTTTGTCTTTCACTTACGTTACTAAGGCTCGTTGCCATTCTGAGCAGACATTTATCACTCCTATTCATATGAAGTTTTCATGTAATTGACTTATTTCCGTGTAGTAGCACATGAAATTTGACTTGTCGACCACAGCAGATGTGGAGCAGTGAAATATATAACGGAGTCTGTTGCTGCCCAAGGTCTTTGGTTGCTGCTGATTTTTTTTTCTAGCTGGTAGCCCAGCTTAGGATTGCTACTGTGGTAATCCTACCTTCATAGCTTGTCAGAATCGACTTAAAAAAAGGTTCAAATATGTTTTTTTTTTCAGGAAGGTTTTATTAAGCTTCCAAAGTACACTTTAGGCTTTCCTACGCTGATCATCGAAAAACTTCACATGCAAAAGTGTATAGTGCCGTAGGTATGCTATAATCAAGGGATGGCTGGAAAATGTGTAGGTACTTTCATAAATTAACTTTTAAGTTATATTATGGATTAAAATATTGTATAATATTTCATATTATAGCAGTATATATATTGAAAAAATTGATAAGCAGAGCAAGCATATGAGCACAGCAGAATATATGTATGTATATTCCGAGCAAACCTCCTCTTTTGCTGTCCTTAATGTCCCCAAAGTAGCCGCCCCGGTGGCGCTTAGTGGTCTAAGCAATGGCTTCTTATCATTCGCACAACGGAGGGGTCTGAGTTCGAATTCCGGTAAGGTATGAATGTTGTGTTTGTCTTACGGCCGCCCTGGTGGCTCAGTGATCTAAACGATGGTTTCTTATCATTCTTCCAACGGAGAGGTCTGGGTTCGAATCCCGGGTAAGCCATGGTTGTTTGTTTGTTTTTCGGGGTTTTAGTCGCTGAGTTCCTTGTTCACCTATGTACATTGCTGACGTTGAAACACAAAATGTCTCTACTGTATAAATCTGTGAACCAAGTCCACTATATGTTCAACATATATGTCAATGAATCCAGGGGCGGCTCCTGCTATGGGGCTGTGGGGCTGCAGCCTCCCTACCCAAAGCAGTTTTTTCATGCCGTACCAAGAGAGAGAAGTTTTGTGAACACCGCTGTAAGTTTTCCCAGCATAATGCCACGACTGCAGTTTTCTGAACTCAACTGGAAGTTTTCCCTGTATAACACCACTGGGAGTGGGAAGAACGTCACGGACTGCGCTTCTTGCAGCCCTGACGGCTATTGAAACCAACTCATGTGGGAAACTCTGCCTATTGCCACATCAGTTCGTTTCCTTTGAATAAAACTTCCCCGGGGACTGCATTCATGGCAGCTCTCGCTAGCAGGGTTGTTCGCGAATGCAGTCTCTCGTTGGGTGGGAATGTATCGCCGGGCCAGTGTGCTTTGTTGATTAATACGGTTCTTGTGCTTCCGAATAAGACATAAAATAGGGGAATGAATTAAAAATAATGACGAATGTTGAAATAAAGTATTAAATAAATTACGTTTGAATGTATTACTCAACCTGGTGTTTTTTTTTCTTCCAATTTTTGGTTTGTTAATGCTTTTATTCAACGTAATAATTTTAACAACAATGTTGCTCCCATCTAATATAAAATACTCAGTTGCCGGGACTTTTGCAAAAAAAGTTGTACTTATATTTTCTCTTCTGGTCAAAATGGGCATGTGAACAAATTGCGATTAAAAATAGAGTTCATTATTGGATAAATTGAAAAAAAGAGAGAGAGAGAGAGAGAGAGATGCTAATTTCTGCAGCGAAATGCTTGCACAAAACTGACTTCTTCACTTACCAAGCACAGCAAAATTTTCGCTTTTAAACTCACGTAAATTTTTATTCACCAAAAATCATTGAAGTCACTCCATTGGATACATTTTATTTTTCTGCTGCATCCCCCCTCCTTCCCAAAAATCAGCTGCGCATTTCAATTGAGGTAGTGTACTTAATTACATTGAAAAGAACATTTAATCAGATATCATTGTTTAGAAAATTTACGAAGTTGGTAAATTTTGGAAAACAAATTTTCTGCACTAAATTGTTATCATGATGGCTTCAGAATTAAAACTGGACTGAATATATTTGCAATCCGTTTTTATTAAAGAGAATGCCGGTGTGTGAGTATCGCAATAACAACTCGTCGCGAAATTCTGGAAGACCCTTCAAAATGCCACAAAATGTTTTTCATCGCCGTCCAAGTTGCAGTGGTCGGTATCAAATCAAAGTTTCAAAGGGAGTGTATCAGAAGAAAAAATATATATTGTCATATTTCTAGGGGTCACAATGAGACACTTGAGAACGCGTAACGCGTACATGACCTTGAGTGTGTCTCCGCTGCCACTGGCACACGCATTAATTTTTTTATTTTTTTGTCCTTATATATATATATACGTATATATACATATACGTATATATTTATATATATACGAATATATTTTATATTGGTTTCCAAGGGACAGGAGAAGACCCAGAAGAAGACCACATGGGAGATGGGTGGATGAAATTCGAAAGTATGCGAGAGTGACATGGAGGAGACTGGCACAAGACAGACCGTTGTGGAGGAAACTTGGGGAGACCTTCGTCCAGCAGTGGATTGATAATGGTTGAAAATGAAGATGATGATGATATATACGTACAGTATATGCATGTATATATAATTTGCAACCACCATCAATCCACTGCTGGATGAAAGTCTCCAAGTTTCTTCTTCCACAACAATCGGCCTTGAGTCAGTTTCTTTCATGCTTTCGAATTTCATGTACCCATCTCCCTCTTGACATCTTCTGGATATTGTTTTTTTCCTTGCTATCCAGTTCAATATTTCAACTCTCCGTCGGTGGTTCTTTCTTCTAGCAATATGTCCATCCCATTGCAATTTCAGGAATTTTGACCATGTTTTCCACTCTTGTCATTTTCCCGATCCACGAGTTCCTATTTGTATCTTTCCAGGTAACATCAAACATGCATCTCTACATGCTTCTTTCAGTTGACTGCAACGTCTGTCTGTCTATTTTAGTTGAGGTCCATGTCTGTGCTCCATGCGTAAGAACTGGAAGGATGCACTGATTAATCAGTTTCTTTTTAAGAAATAATGTATCCGACGAAGTTTTATAGGTCGATTATTTTCTTCATAAATGTGACAATGTGGCCATCGCTTAATATTTGTTTCCTAATTTAGGTATCGGTACCTTTACATTTTCCCCATCAATCGCTAAATATAAAATCTAAATATTAATTTCTTGTAAAAAAAGCACTTTTTTTTTTTGATTGGAGGTTTAACGACCACCGTGAGCAACTCAGTGGGCTATAAGCAGTCGCCCGTCCCTAATTTAGGGTCACTGGTTCCAGGGAAGGGAGAGAGCCAGTGCCGTAAGACAAACACAACATCCATGCCTCACCGGGATTCGAACCCGGACCCCTTACGGACGAATGATCAGAGGCAAGCGCCTTAGACCACTGCGCCACCGGGGCGGCGAAAAAAAAAAAAAAAAAAAGCACTTTCGATCAGTATATATATATATATTATTGTTATTATTATTATTAAACAGACAGCGTCAGCACAGGCGCAGTAACTTAACTTTCGAAGTGGTATCGTGATATCTACAAAATTGAGATGCAGCCCCCCCCCCTCTCAGCTTACCACGAGCCGCCACTGAATGAATCTGTCAACCAAGTCCAATAAATAATTATATTGAACCTCCAATCGAAACATTTTTTACGTACAGGTACCCTTGAGAGGTTTATATGTATATTAAGAAAATATTTGTAGTTGATTTGGTCGAAATTGGATTAAAGTATCCTTTATATAATGCGAAACTACTGTTCATTTTGTTTAGGTCGGACAATTTTAAAATAAAAAACACCTGGACTAAATGATTTTAAGAACCCCAAAGGAACATCCTTCAAGGACAACTAAAGGAAAATTACTGATAATTTTTTTATCTGAGAATAGTTAATTAACTACTAACTGAAAGCTGTATTAACCAGAAATTCTACAGAATGCAATTTATTCAACAAAGAAATGTACGTGTTTTCATGCTGATGAAGAGGTCTGCAAATGAGGATGTAGCACGTGACGTCATCGAGAAGTTTGAGTGAAGTGGCAACAGTCCTTGCAAGTTCCTGAAGGACAAACACAGCTTGCTGTCCTGCAGTTATTGTGTAAAAGTAAAATGCGATCATTAGCGATCAATGTTAACAAAAATATTGAAGAGTTAGACTCTTCAAAGGTAAAAAATCTTTTAAAGGTTAGTTTTATCTATAAGTCAGTGATTTCTGGCAAGGGTGGGAACCTATCTTTTAATTGTTCAAATGCTGTTGGCGTGCAGTGCTTGTACTTATTGGGCCAGTCGTTTCACTTTTTGATTCGAAGTTTTCAAGTTGAATTTAAAAGGTGTTGGCTTTTGTTTTGCGTGGGTTTAATTGCTCCTGACTATTTTCTGATAGGACACATTTCAGAGTTGGTCTCTTAGTCAAAAAAAATTTTAAATCAACGCTTCGGTATCCAATCTACACTTCTGTGCGCTTGGGTTTTTCACCTTCAGGGATTTCTATTCAGAAGGTTCCTGGCTGATCAAGGAGGTGTTGAAACTTTTCATAGATCTGAAAGTTAATTTGTTAGCCAATCTCACTGTTAGTCAGAATCAAATCTCTTCGGCTGCTCTGGATTTTTTAGGAGAGCTTGACCCACTGTTTTGCGAATTTTCGACTTTTCACTTAGTATTTTCACTTTTAAGATTATTTGGCTCTCAGTGTTGGGAGATTTTTGTTTTTTACTTTAATATTTCGTTCTATATATTTCCTCCCCAAACCAATGTTGATTTTATTTTTAGTAACCTGGATTTTGACTGGAGCTGAAGTACACTTTTGTGGAAAAATGAAAATAATAGATAAAATTATTTCCAAATGATTCTTTTTTTTTTGGTGTCTAGGTCTGTTTGCAGACTGGAATTATGCTGCTAAATTTATTTACGGATAAATAACGTAGGGCTCAAATCAAAATTATTGTTTTTTTCACCACAATTTTGCGTGGAAAAACAGATTTTGCTCTAAATTTTTCTAAGTCTTGGAAAACGTTTCCCAGAACTAAGAGAAACACTTTTTATTGAAGAGTTCCTAATTAGTCACTAATTAGCGTTCACGCTAAATTACCATGTAAAAGAATATCCACGATAATAAAATGTTATTTGCTTCAATACTTTTATATGCCTCGAGCTGTTGTATGGTAAAGGCGGTTCGACCAAAACAAACTAATAGAAAATATTTACTATTTGTACTTTCAGAAAACTGTTCGCGTCACCTTCGAAGATACTTGCATTCAGCACATACAGATATTTTCCTTCAATCTCTTAAATGTTTTCCAAATACCGCATTTTGTACTCGGAAGTTAAACTTTCAAAGTAGGACGCCATCATTTCAACAGGGACTGGTTGTCCTTCACTTACGTTACTAAGGCTCGTTGCCATGCTAAAGTCACGTGTCTGCTACAACCTCATTGCAATGGCAGGCAGAATTTAAATTAAAACAAAAATAAGACTTATCATAGTGTGCCACGGTCCATCCCTGCCTAAACCTTCCTCCCAACCCAGGCTAGCTCAAATCCACAGAAAGGAGGGACTGCCTTAAGTTAAGTTGACGTGAAGTTACTGACAGCACACAAAAATCTTAAGAACATAATTTTTGAACTCAATTGTTTAACTTAGATTTAGTATATCAATTTTAATACAGAGGAAGAAGTTGTAGGATTTAACAGATATGGCCTGCAATGTAATTGCTTTACATATGTCGTCCTTTATCCCGTGCACATTTTTTTGTCATAGAGCAAACAACAATGAATCTAGTTTTCTGTGAATATTTTACGCAAGGGCGCCCATAAGGGGGCGGGGAGGGAGTCTCGAGCCCCCACTCCCTGTGGTATAGTCAAATTTTTGATAAATTTAAAACACAAGAAACCTTTTTTAAAGCATTTTCTAAAATAATAAGATATTAATAATCGATTGTATCAGTTATTTTTGCTATATTTTAGTATCTTGTACATTTACTAAAATGTTTGACAGCCTTGATAGGTAAGGATTTTTCTTATCCCTCACCCCCGCCCCTAAAAGTACTCACATGGGCGTCACTGATTTTACGTAAGACTTTACTCACGTCAGCTGCCACTTGTGAAGCTGAGTTATTCAGACATTCACGCAAATCCCTTTGAGTAGATGCAAGTTTGTTATTAAGGCACTTATTTTGCACTCTTAATTTGGTGCACTCAACACTTAATCTTTTATTTCTTATTTCCAGTGACCTTATCTTCGTCATCAGAAGTTTAACATCAGCTGAAGATGATGACGTAATATCAGTTGACACAGATTTATCATTTTTTTCTTTGGAGACACATTGTCAAAGGTTTCCAATGCTCGTTTTCTTACTTCACGTCCATGTAATCTATTTGCTGCAGGACTAACATTCAGAACGCTAGGAATGGAGGATGAGGATTAACAATTGTAACATGTTTATGGCCAATTTGACCTGAAAGATTGACTGTAGGTACAGCATCTGCTTACAGTTTCTTTCTGCCAGGTAATCCAAGTAATTCTGATTTTAAGTTACGACATGACTGTCTACAGTAAAATGTTTCGAGCAAATTCTTGCATTTTAACTTTAAAATGTCCCTTTCGTTTGCATTTCAGTACCCAGAGTATTTCCAAATCAGGACTTGCAGGAAAAGAATGCTAAATAATGTCCGAACCTTGAGTCTTCCTGCTGTAGGGTAAACATCCTGCAGTAGGAAGACTCAACTCACGTCCAGGCATATTGTGCTTTACTGACATAAGACAATGATATGCACAACTGATGTTGAGAAATAGCTAGTTATGAAGTATATTTACCAATTATGACGAAAAGTAATGAATTGCAAAATATCAACAGGCCTATTCAACGAAGCGAAATAATTTTCTAAGCATGTGAACGAGTTTAAACCCGCCAAGACTACTTAATAATTACAAAGTATATTTACGAATTAGAAAGACACAGTAATTGCAAATCATCCACATAGGTCTGTTCACCCAAGTGAAATGCTTTTTCATCTAATAACCTTGGCTTTTTCTAAGAGCGTGAACGAGTTTGAGTTTGCATTCCCAAGCCAAAGATTCTGTGTGGCGTCGTTGTCGGCTTGGTTATCTGGTGTCGTGTTTGGCGTTTGCTCCCAGTGCACGATATATGATAAGTCAGGTGATACGACTCTCCGCACTGTGACAGTTTGAAAAATGGACTGTTAATGTCACAGCTTGCCCGTAGGTCGTTCAGGAGTTGTGGGCCGACCGTCAACGCTAACCATCATAGGATTACATGGCATTTATGATTTCATCTGTGCTAAATCGGTATTTCTCTTGAGTATTTTTTTATTTATTACTTTGTATAATTACTGTATATTGTATGGAGTTCCAAAAATGTTGAAGTTTCTGTACAGAAGGTAAAGTACGTGAACTCTGTTTTTACTTAACGGGAGATAAATTTATTGTGCAGCTAAATGTCGGACTAGGATCTGTTCAAATCTGTTTTAGGTATGGGGCGAAAGTGTTTTGTATTGAACTATCGGTTATCGGACAGGTTATGCGACATATAAAGAACTTGTATCAACCTTTAATGATCCATCAGTGTTGGAAAAATGGCGGCAAACATTAGGATGTGATACATATTTCCACAGCTCACAGTGTAGAAAAATTTTACGTTAAGAGCATTAAGTGTTGTTTAAATATAGGATCACAAATTTTATCCCTTGATATGAAATATGTTCATCGTACTATATGCACGCAGGTCGAGGAAAGCTCCGCTGAGAAAAAGCAGCCATTTTTCCACGATGCACTTTCTCTGTCGTCATCGCCAGCACAGATGGAGGTACAGTCTTATTCAGTAGTATAATTAGGTACAAAAATAAAACAAATGTGTAAGATATATTGTTCATTACTAAATGAAAAGATTAATAGTGAATGACTTCTCGATGGGAAGATTAATCACAATTTTTTTTTGCGAAAACTTCGGTAAGTTTTCAAACCAGCAGTTTTCATTCGCGATGCCATAATAACTTACGTTAAAACTTGTATTCCATGTTAAACTTGCTCCTACGAATGTACAGCACCATCTCATTTTACAAGTACAATTTTTTTTTACGATGACGGGTCTATTCTTTATTGCCTCAGTAGTAAAAAACTCAGCATCGTCTGCTGAGAAATCTTCACGTTAGAATACTCACTCTTATAATATATATATATATATATATACTTAAGAGCAAAACTGAAGACTAAGGAAAAACTTTAGAATTTAAAACGAAGGTTTCAAAATAACCTGAAAATCAAAACGCGCAACGCAGCAGTTTTGAAAATTCAGAATTCACATTCTATAAAGAAGATACCTAAGCAAAAAATACAAATATAATTTTGACTCACACCTAGTACAACATAGAAAAGGTTATGTATCTACCTGTGTGAGTAAAAGGAGAAAAAGATAAAAAAATAAAATAAAACAACTGAATGTAGAAGGTGTCGAGAATACTGAGCCTTGGCTTTATCAAGGACCAGCAAAAACTCTGCATTTTCTCACTTCCACAAAGACCTAGTTGGAAATGGGTTTCTGCAAGGCCATAGATGAAAGTAACATTCCCACCTAAAATAGTTTAAAAAATATATATATGTCATGTCCTCCGTAGAGTTGCATGACCTAGCACTAGTTAACAATTTCGCTTGCATCCATTAACCTTCCTGGCCCGACCCATGCTCTTCATCTGTTACTATTAAACAGAGAGAAGAAGATTAAAGAGAACTCAAGCTGTGAGAGTGACATAATAATTAGAAATGATTTTCAGCCATAACGAAATTCCAAGTTCGTTTGAGAGAGAATTTAAACCTGAAAATCAATGCAAAAGAAATCCAAATTTTTACATTGCAATTAAAAAAGGAAATATTAATTTTTAACGAACAGAATTTTGAAAGAAAACTTGAGTCTAAAACCCCCTACTCTACAACTTATGACAGCACGAAAACGAGAATAAGTTAAAGATAATAATTAACTAAAGAAAACTTTGTGAAAGTTATATACCTTAAACAGTTAGTTGCAATATGTACAAAGTATTTCAGCAGTGCTTTAAGTGCATAATTAATTAGTTATTAAGAACTTAACTACTTTGAAAAAACAGCGCATAGACAGCGCATAGAAAAGGAACAAGCTTAGCCATCTTCTGTTCCTAGGTACCCCAAAAGACGCTCAAAGTTACAAAGAAAAGAAAGAGTTAAAACCCGCAAAAATGTTAACAGACAAACCAATGCCTAAAAGCTGAAAAGCTAAAAAACGACAGAGAAAAAGTACATGAAGTACAAACATTGAACTTATAAAACCTAGAACCCAAAAACAAGGAAGAGAGCTTACCTCTTGTGTGACAAAAACTTTTCTCCTCACAAGAGAAGAACATGGCTGACCTCTTCCGCCACTCCCTAGAAGCTGGGGGGCAGTGAGGGTGGGGCTGATGGCCTCCTCATACAGCAAGAAACCAACGCGCGGAGATTTTAACCAGAGAAAAAAAAAATATATAAACTTAAGACTGTGGATCTGTATGATCAGAAAGAGCAGAATTAACTCTCCAGAATACATGAGAAATATTATAAAATACACGAGCAGTGTATTTAATAATCTTTGCATGTATTAAATCACCTTAGTGAGCTTCTATAGATTAATCAGAATCTTATTAATTTTAATGTTGGTTTTACTATTTTTAGTATAGCTATCCTAGTGATGAATAACTAGTTTTCTTTTTTATTTGTTTTTATTTTCTTTTATAAACAGATTTTTAAGCTTTTTTTGTGATTTTGTTTATATTATTTAATTTTTTGTTTTAATAGGACCGTCATATCCATAGCACTAAGGTTCCTTTAGGTAGTTAATAGGCATCCTCTAGCCAACTTCCTTACGGCTTTGATTGGTCAGAATCATATTATTAACTGTGTAGAAAATTAAAGCAGATCTGCCAACCTTACTCTATTATTCAGAATAATTTTTCTTAAAGTTCTTTTGATGAAAGAAGAAGGAATTTCGTTCTCTAGAAAACTTTCTAATAGTATATTAATGTGGTAATTGAAGTCCAAATTGTTGCTGCAAATTCTTGAAATTCTTAGGACCTGAGAAATTAGTACATTCTCAATTACTTTGGTTGAAATGTTATTATTCCAGTGTAGATATTTAATTACTTTGAAAGGAAAATTAACTCTTTTATCAAAGAGGCTAATAGATGGGTTACCTCTGTTGAGCTTAATGCTTAAGTCTAGGAACTCAAGTTCCTGATTACTGTGGTTGGTTTTACATAAGTTAAGAGAGCTAGGATAGATATTATCAAAATCACTCTCTATAACTTCTGAATTATTGATACACACCAGATCATCAATATATCTAAAAGTGTAAAGGTAGTTATCTGAGCAGGTGGGGTGATTTTTAATGAATTTATATTCCTTAAAGAACAGGAATAGATTAGCGATATTCGTGGACGTTGATGTTCCCATGGGAATACCGTTCACTTGCTTATAGAGAGTATTATTATATAAGATATGGTTATTTTTTATGCAGCAATTGAGATAAGAGTTCCAAGTTCCTACATCAACAAATTGGTTAAGTTTAAATTCTGCATACAGCTCTTTAAAGGTAGTGATTATATCTGATAGAGGCAGATTAGTATATAGGTTTTCAAAATCATAACTATTAATATCTAGGGGACAAACTTTGAGTATAGTAGGAATTACATCTGCATTATTATTAATTATCCAAAAATCTCTGTGCATCAAGTTAGAACAGTTTCTAATGTGTTTCAAAACCTTCTTTAAGACATCTTCAAAAGCAAGATCTATTTTCTTTTTATGACTCCTTACTCCACTAGCTATGAACCTGAACTTCACAGGATTTGCTTAGGTATCTTCTTTATAGAATATATATATATATATATATACTTAAGAGCAAAACTGAAGACTAAGGAAAAAATTTTAGAATTTAAAACGAAGGGTGCAAAATAACCTGAAAATCAAAACGCGCAACGCAGCAGTTTTGAAAATTCAGAATTCACATTCTATAAAGAAGATACCTAAGCAAAAAAATACATATATAATTTTGACTCACACCAAGTACAACATAGAAAAGGTTATGTATCTACCTGTGTGAGTAAAAGGAGAAAAAGATAAAAAAATAAAATAAAACAACTGAATGTAGAAGGGTTCGAGAATACTGAGCCTTGGCTTTATCAAGGACCAGCAAAAACTCTGCATTTTCTCACTTCCACAAAGACCTAGTTGGAAATGGGTTTCTGCAAGGCCATAGATGTAAGTAACATTCCCACCTAAAATAGTTTAAAAAATATATATATAAGTCATGTCCTCCGTAGAGTAGCATGACCTAGCACTAGTTAACAATTTCACTTGCATCCATTAACCTTCATGGCCCGACCCATGCTCTTCATCTGTTACTATTAAACAGAGAGAAGAAGATTAAAGAAAACTCAAGCTGTGAGAGTGACATAATAAATAGAAATGATTTTCAGCTATAACGAAATTCCAAGTTCGTTTGAGAGAGAATTTAAACCTGAAAAACAATGCAAAAGAAATCCAAATTTTACATTGCAATTAAAAAAGGAAATGTTAATTTATAACGAACAGATTTTTGAAAGAAAACTTGAGTCTAAAACCCCCTACTCTACAACTTATGACAGCACGAAAACGAGAATAAGTTAAAGATAATAATTAACTAAAGAAAACTTTGTGAAAGTTATATACCTTAAACAGTTAGTTGCAATATGTACAAAGTATTTCAGCAGTGCTTTAAGTGCATAATTAATTAGTTATTAAGAACTTAACTACTTTGAAAAAACTGCGCATTGACAGCGCATAGAAAAGGAACAAGCTTAGCCTTCTTCTGTTCCTAGGTACCCCAAAAGACGCTCAAAGTTACAAAGAAAAGTAAGAGTTAAAACCCGCATAAATGTTAACAGACAAACCAATGCTTAAAAGCTGAAAAGCTAAAAAACGACAGAGAAAAGGTACATAAAGTACAAACATTGAACTTATAAAACCTAGAACCCAAAAACAAGGAAGAGAGCTTACCTCTTGTGTGACAAAAACTTTTCTCCTCACAAGAGGAGAACAGGCTGACCCCTTCCGCCACTCCCTAGACGCTGGGGGGCAGTGAGGGTGGGGCTGATGGCCTCCTCATACAGCAAGAAATCAACGCGCGGAGAGTTTAACCAGAGATAAAAATATATAAACTTAAGACTGTGGATCTGTATGATCAGAATGAGCAGAATTAACTCTCCAGAATACATGAGAAATATTATAAAATACACGAGCAGTTTATTTAATAATCTTTGCATGTATTAAATCACCTTAGTGAGCTTCTATAGATTAATCAGAATCTTATTAATTTTAATGTTGGTTTTACTATTTTTAGTATAGCTATCCTAGTGATGAATAACTAGTTTTCTTTTTTATTTGTTTTTATTTTCTTTTATAAACAGATTTTTAAGCTTTTTTTGTGATTTTGTTTATATTATTTAATTTTTTGTTTTAATAGGACCGTCATATCCATAGCACTAAGGTTCCTTTAGGTAGTTAATAGGCATCCTCTAGCCAACTTCCTTACGGCTTTGATTGGTCAGAATCATATTATTAACTGTGTAGAAAATTAAAGCAGATCTGCCAACCTTACTCTATTATTCAGAATAATTTTTCTTAAAGTTCTTTTGATGAAAGAAGAAGGAATTTCGTTCTCTAGAAAACTTTCTAATAGTATATTAATGTGGTAATTGAAATCCAAATTGTTGCTGCAAATTCTTGAAATTCTTAGGACCTGAGAAATTAGTACATTCTCAATTACTTTGGTTGAAATGTTATTATTCCAGTGTAGATATTTAATTACTTTGAAAGGAAAATTAACTCTTTTATCAAAGAGGCTAATAGATGGGTTACCTCTGTTGAGCTTAATGCTTAAGTCTAGGAACTCAAGTTCCTGATTACTGTGGTTGGTTTTACATAAGTTAAGAGAGCTAGGATAGATATTATCAAAATCACTCTCTATAACTTCTGAATTATTGATACACAGCAGATCATCAATATATCTAAAAGTGTAAAGGTAGTTATCTGAGCAGGTGGGGTGATTTTTAATGAATTTATATTCCTTAAAGAACAGGAATAGATTTGCGATATTTGTGGACGTTGATGTTCCCATTGGAATACCGTTCACTTGCTTATAGAGAGTATTATTATATAAGATATGGTTATTTTTTATGCAGCAATTGAGATAAGAGTTCCAAGTTCCTACATCAACAAATTGGTTAAGTTTAAATTCTGCATACAGCTCTTTAAAGGTAGTGATTATATCTGATAGAGGCAGATTAGTATATAGGTTTTCAAAATCATAACTATTAATATCTAGGGGACAAACTTTGAGTATAGTAGAAATTACTTCTGCATTATTATTAATTATCCATATATAATACATAAATAATGCAGACACTACAAGCACTATAGAACTCTATTAAATATGTGACCACCACAAATAATATAAATAATATAAGGTCAGCCACCGGGTACCAATCTTCAGGGGAGGATGCACCCTACGGCTGAGCTTCTGACAGGTTTCATGCGGACGTCCTAATTTAGCAACCCCGACCGAATAAAAATAAACTGGACATCCCTTCCTCCCTACCTGTCAGGAAATATACTTTAAAATCAACTTAAGTAATAAATTTAAACATTCAAAATAGACCTACCTTAAGCCTGACTGGTGACCACGACCAGTAAACACAATTTACCGTGGCCATCCACCTTTAGAGTTCAAAATTAGGTTAATGCGTAGGCAAGGGGTACGTTCAGAATTATATAGAAGAGTGTAGTTGTCCTTCCCCACTGTAAAATATACCATGTATGCTAGGAAAGAATGGTTAAATGCTCCGGGGCAACTCGAAAAAAAAAAACACAGTTTTTTTATGTAGCCCTGAAAGTTAGTAAGGATGGGCTTCTGGTTTATTGATCTTACAAAATCTTAATCGTAATGAAGTAAGTAGGTCATGTGTTTCCAATAGTTTACTGAAATGGTAGTTACAGAAAGCCTCTGGATATTCATTATTTAAACATCTCCAATATAATCTTCTTAGTTGTTTAATAATATTATGCTTTTTATTACATATTCGCGTAATTCGTAAGATTTGTGAAATAATCAAATTACGGAAAATTCTTCTTGAAAGGTTGGAGGTCCAATGACTGTATATTTTTGCTTTAAAATTAAACAGCTCTTTTTTATCATAAATATCTAGTTCTGGTTTACCTCCCTTGAACTCTATCCGTAAATCAAGAAAATTAATGCTGCTTATATCTGTATTTGTCTTAACTAAACTTAGACTCCTGGGGTAGATATCTTCAGGTCTAAAGTCTGCAGTATTGGTTTTAAAATAAATCAAATCATCAACATATCGAAAACAAATGTCTTCTAAGTGGTGGTATTTTTCTTCATGCGCATGTAGGCAGGGGCGGCTCCTGCTGGGGAGCTGCGGGGCTGCAGCCCCCAGATATTACGAAGCACATGTTATAATTTTTTCTCCTTCCTGCCGTTCATAGTTCCCTGACGGCCTAACCTTATTTAGTTTCCGTGTACATTGTACAACTGCAATATACGCAATGCGCGAGACTGCAAAATTTGCAGCTCTTTATCTGAAGAGCGTGGCGAGGGGCTGAAATTCCCGTATGTAACATCGGTGTGTTTAAACTTACAAGGTGGGGATACAACTTCACCGGGACTGGTATCTCTGCAGCCCTCGCTTCGAAATATCTTTTCATTGGCTGCCGTTAAAACAAACTTCGTGGCTCGTTATGTCGATCGCCTAGGGGTGGGGATAACTTGTGCAGGGATCAGAAAATCTAATGAAGGGAAGCGTCCCTCTCTGAACCACCACTGCAATTCCCGTTCCTCAAAAGCTTTGGAAGACTGAGCGGTGTGTGTGTGTGGGAAGGGGAGCGGGAGGTCACTCGAATGCATTTCTTGTTTTTCATCGGAGACTGCAGTTCCTGCATCCCTTAGTACTAAATCCGTTTTCACTTGCTGCCGTAAAAACAGTCCTCGTGGTGACGATCGCCTAGGGGTAAGCTGGACGGTTAAGGCGCATAGGGCGATGGTGGTGAATAGAGAAATTTCCCGCTCAGAACCCGTTCTGAGATTCGTCTTAAGGTTTGGGAACATGAAAGAGAAGGGAAGGGGGGGGGGTCACTCCAATATATTCCTTTGCGTGTTTCTCCGGAGAAAAAATGTTGATTATTTGACATTTGCATTAGCGGTCAGTTTGCTTTTGCTGTTCGAGAGTTCAGTTCGAAACGTTATTGTCCCTTGCGTGTCATCAAATTCTGTAGTTAGTATGGCGCAAACTGTGGAATATCTGAAGCGGATTCAGTTCAGCAATTTGACATTTCAAGAAAAATTAGACTTGAAAAACTTTGGTAGACCGATGCCTGATTTGAAAATAACGCAGATAGCACATAGCAGAAATAAAAGTTATCAGCGTAATTTTAACACTAAGATGTAAATGGAAAATGACTGGATTTGTGGATGCGAAGTCTCAAACTCCCTGTTTTGCTTTCCATGTCTGTTGTATGGTGGGGACTCTGTGTAGACCAAAACAGGTGTGAACGACTTAAAAAACTCCGTGAAAAAATGAAAAAGCATGAAAATTCTACGAAGCACATAGAAAGTTCAGTGGATTTCGCGATGTTGGGGAGTGTCAATATTGCTACGCAAATGGATAGTGCGTACAAATTGAGCACTGAACGCCAGAATAAGGAAGTCGAGAAAAACAGGTCAGTGTTTTCAAAAATTATTGATTGCATCAAATTTTGTGGAAATCACGAGCTTGCACTAAGGGGGCATGATGAAACATCGGAATCCTCTAATTCCGGAATATTTCGAGGTTTATTCGATTTTGCTAGTCAGTTAGACCCAACAGTCAGGGAACATTTGGAGAATTCAACAGTCTTCAAGGGCACATCAAAAACAATCCAAAATGAGCTCTTGGATTGTATGTTAGAAATTTCACGCCAACAAATAAAACAGGAAATTGATTCTGCACAGTTTTTGTCCATTATGGCAGATGAAACCACAGATGTATCGGAAATAACACAAATAGCAATTGTATTACGATATGAGTTAGGAGGTTGCGCTGTCGAGCGTTTCTGGGGCTTTTATAATCCTTCTGGGCAGGATGCTGCTTCCATTTCAGGATGTCTTCTAAAAGTGTTGGAAGAAATAATTCCCAATGAATCTCAGAAATTAATAGCACAGATGATGCAGCTGTGATGAGCGGTGCAACTTCAAGTGTCCAGGCCAGGGTGAGACAGATATATCCTAATGCTTCTTATATTCATTGCTATGCTCATCAGCTAAATTTAGTGATGGAGAAGCCGCATCACAAAACACTAAAACCAGGATTTTTTTTTCAAACTTATCTGGAATACCTACATTTTTTTCACGTTCTCCAGAAAGATTAGCAGCTCTTAACACCGTAGTTGAAAAGAAAATTCCACACTCGGTGACGACCCGTTGGAATTTTAATATTCGTACTGTGAATTCTGTTTTCGAACAACAAGTCAATCTATTGGAATGTTTTCGATCACTCAAGGAAAGTAGTACATCTCCAGCAGTTACAACAAATGCTGCAAGTGGGCTTGAACGGCTATTGAAAGATCCGGAATTTAAATTCTGGTTGACATTTTTTCATAATCTTATGCCTCACGTAGACATATTATACCACCAATTGCAGAATCGTCAAACGGATGCAGTGAAGACAAAACATTGTGTTTCAGCTTTCATTAACGCTGTGCAGAACATAAGGGCTCATATGCCGACTGACAATACAGACTGTTCTGAGGACGAAACTCCGGATCAGCCTTCCTCCAAAAAAGAGACTGGTCGAGCAGAACAACAATATTAGAATAGTTGCCGCAAAAGAAGTATGTGATCTAATTACCACTCAAGCTACTGAACGGTTTCATTTCACAGATCATCTTGAAGCTGCCAAACTTTTTTTACCTGAAAATTTTGCCAGTTACGCTAAGCAGTTTCCAAACCATGAGATGGACATTGCAGTAAAACGTTTTGGAGTGCTAGAAAAGGAAAAGCTGTATTCGGAGCTCAGCGTGTTGTATAACCGAAGCGATTTCTACAATATTACAAGTGCGACTCAGCTGTTACAGTTCATGCTGAAAAATAATTTGGAAGCATCCTTTTCGGAAACTGTGAAACTTCTTCGCATCTTAGTTACTATCCCAATGACCACATCAGAGCCAGAACGTTGTTTCTCGTCCCTCAAGAGAATCAAGAATTTTTTAAGGAACAGTATGGGACAAAATCGACTCACAGCACTTGCAATGTTGTCAATAGAAAAAAAACATTATTGCTAGCACCAAGAAATTCAACGAACAAGTTATTGATATGTTTGCTACTCGTCGAGATCGGCGCATGGAATTTATTTACAAGTGACAGGTATGTATGTTATCACTGCTAAAAAAATTTGCACGCTTTGCTAAAAACTGCTAACATTTTTATTTTGTGTGTATTTTTTGATCCTATGTGGTGCCCTGTTTGGTGTTGATCACTATAAAATATTTTTAATATCTTATATCTCAAACAGAATAACTTTTTTTTCCAAAATTTAGAAACATTCTTTTGTGACCGATAACATTTTAAAAATCGTAATGTTTAGGTACAATTAAATTTGCAACATATTTCATAAAGGAAATTAGAAAATTTTTAAGTCACATTGGAATAGGTATTTTAGGTGAAGCCAAAATTATCGGTATGATTGATCCTGAAGCACAATAACAGTTTGTTTGATACGGTAACATTTCAAGTAGTTCTTAAGCCCCCCCTAGGAGTGATGAAAGTCCTGCATACTCGTATCTTTAAACTTACGTTTCTAAACAGTCTTCGCTGCTTTAAAAGTTCGTTAACATCTAACATGCACTTCGTAAAACATAAATTTACTAATTTAAGCAGTACTGAAGTTTTAATTACGGTGAAATTCCTTTGTATCATATTTATTAATCAATTTAAAAAAAATATATTTTGATCTCCCTATCAGTGCAAGTCATTTCTCAATTTTAACGCTAGGAAGTAAATGTTTTATTACTTTAATTAAAATTAAGAACCGTTTAAAAATTATTAAAGCACTTGAAGGAAGTCAGAAACTGTTAAATTTGACATTATTGACATTTCCCGCTTGCACTGCAAATTTTCCGCGGCTTCCGCTAAATATCAGTAAATTATGCAAACCATGTGTTTTTGTTACAAAATGTATTCTTGATATTCCTTGAGCAGTGGAAAGTTACATAACTGCCAGTATTCCAATACGGAGTGCGCTGGGCAGAGGTAGCTCAGTGGCAGCATGCTCGCCTCCCGACTTGAAGGGTTCGAGTCTCGATGCCGCTGAAGACCCGTCGTGGTTCGGAAGTGATGTTAAGCCGGCGGTTCCAGGGTAATGACTCCTCGTTATAAATAAACCTAACTCCCATCCTCCGATGTTTGGCCCGGGTCGTTTAGCCCTCAGTGTAGCATAAATAATCACCGGTGGGGGTCAGCTAATAATGTTTTATATATATAATGGAAAATAAACCAGCAGGCAACCGGTGAAAGAAAACATCAAAGTGATTTACTTGCATTTGGAAAATAAGTGTATAAGTGCAAACTGGATATCTTTTGCTTGTTAAACTTTTAATTAATCATCTCTGTTAATGTAAGTATCGGGAGGGAAAAAAGCTGAAGTGTATCTGTGAAATTAAGCTCTAAGCATATAATATTTTTTATTCATTTCAACTGTATCACACAAAAAATTTGGCTGTATGTGTACACAACACAGCAATAAATAACCCTTACCAAAGCACGAACAGACGCAAAAAAATTTATCTTTGAGAAAGATATCCATAAAATTTGGATGCAGCCCCACCCTTATCAACTAGGCACGAGCCACCACTGCATGTAGGTACAAGTTGGCCAAGAAACTTGAAAAATTAGTGCGCATAGGGACACCCATAATTTGTACTAGAATATTCTTCTGATCATATAGTTAGTTGTTAAATATGCACAGGCTACAAAGAACATCCCAATAATTTTTATCATAATTAATAGATTTGTCAAAACGCATATAGTAATGGTCGAGAACAGTACGGAGATCTTCCAAATCAATTGTAGTGAATGAATTAGTAAAATCAAAAGTTTCAACATTTTTTAAAGTGTCATTGACTTTAATGAAGTTGAGAATTTTTCTATTGTCATTAATTATCCATGTTGAATCTTTTATATTGTTGAAAATTATTTGTAGCTTACCTTGAAATATTTTTCCAGTTTTTTTTATTAAAACTACTGCTTCCACAAGTGACAAATCGGAATTTCATAGGTATTTTGTGAAATTTGGGAACAGCAAAAATATAAGGAAAATCAAGTTTGTAATGCCGAATTTTTAATAATTTATGAAAGGCAATTATTTTTTTCTTAATAGCTAGTATATTCTGATTAGTAATCCTATTGTAAACAGTTTCATTAAAGATTTCTTTTAACATAATGGAATAATAAAATTTCTTACAAATAAATGCAAAGTTGTTAGCACATTTATCAACAGAGGTTACCACAAAATTGTCTTGCAATTCCTTAATTAAAATTTTGATTTTTTTCCAGTTCCTTATATATTCAAAACAGTGAAAATGTTTATCAACAAAGTAGTACATCTTTTTTAGTAGTGCATTTATCCATGGAAAGAAATCCTCAACAGGATGACTATATTTCTCTGAAATTGCATAGGCAAAGCAGTGTAGATCTTTGGACAGACACCTCTTAATAATTTTCACAGGGACAAACACATTTGGGCGAAAATTAGAGCCTTTATTTAAAAGGCCTCGCAATTCTAAGCTTTCAATAATACCTGTGTTCCCTGTAATAATGTGTCCCTGTTCATTGTCAACATAAGGCTGGTATTGCTCATCATGACAGTAACATGGTAAGTCTTGAGGGTCCAAATTTCCCAATTCTCTGCAGAACCTATTATAATTATAAATTCTTCTGCCCAGAGTGTCAACATATTTGTATGCAGGAATAACTTGAAGAGTATTCCCAAGTGGGAATTGTTGCTTTTTTGCCTTTAAGATAGCTCCAAATGGAATTTTATCAAAAAACCTCGCCTGGAAAGAAAGAATACAATATTTTTTTGCTAAAGGGTCATTTTCAATTTTTTCCCCCATAAGTCTCGTGGTTGCTGTAATCAAGAACCAGATCTTTCAAGGACATGTCCCTGAAAACGTATCCTGGAATCCTCTTTAGCATCTCTGCAATCTTGGGTATATTTAGATAGTTAAGCGCTGTCAGCACCTTATCTACTCCAAATGCCTGACAGATGAGCACATCCAATTCATTGAGGAAGTCTGTAAAGTCAAGGTAACTTATCTTTTCTTTTTTATTGCCTTTCTTCCATCTGGGAGGCCAACACCTGCCTCTCTTTCCCAAAGTTGCTTGTAATACTTTCTTAATATTTCTTTTTTCATTATATGGATACATTCTCTCATTATGTAACATATTATTTAATCCATATGGATATAAACTTTTTGCAGCAACATTTCCTGGCTCTCCAAATATAGCCTTGTTTTTTTATCTCTTTCCAATTGCAGTATATCTGTGGTGATGTTATTAAAGTCATGCTGTTGGTAATACAGTAATTCAATGTCTGTAGGATTCTTAAGTTTTTTAATATCAGATATATGTCCGTTAATTCGTAGATGCAAAAAATTAGATGTTTGACCCACATACTTTTTATGACAGGTATTACATGTAATTGAATACACACAATTTTTTACTTTACAGAAAACATGATTATTCTCTCCCTCCTTAAATTGACCTAAATTCATACAGTCACAAGTAAGGCAACGCCGGTCTTTGCATTTTTTAAAAAATAGATTGTCTTCAGAAGGATTGCATTTATATTTTTGAAGGTTATTTTTATTATTTAAATTTTTATTGATATTTTCAATTTTTGCAAAAAACTTAATCGAAATGGATTATTTATATTATTTGTAGTTGTCACATATTTAATAGAGTTCTATTGTTCTTGTAGTGTCTGCATTATTTATGTATTTTATTTCAGGTGACATTGACCCCTGCAGCAGAGCGCGAGGTAATGGCATAATATTTTTGCAATTTTATGTTGTTTTTTTTTTTTTTTTATTGGAGGTTTAACGACCACAGTGAGCAACTCAATGATTGTGAAATTTCTGTAGTCTTTTGAGTGCTCTTGTAAAACAGGCGGAAGGTGAACGTGTAAGCACTGTGTAGCAGTAATGCTTTACTGTAACAGGTAATTTTTTATTTTTACATTTTCAGAGAAGTGATATAGTAATACCGACAGGGGTTTAGTAAGAATTAATGGGACCTTGGATTATAATAACAAATTTGTAGTTTTTGAACATTCTGTTCCTGAAACAGTGTTTTTGAATTGGTAATTGTTGATCATCATTCTATTCTCAAACAGTGTTTTTGAATTGGTGACTGTTGAAAGAACATCGCAAATCTTGTTTCTTAATGTAGTTTAAATTTATATGGATAATAGCAATTACTTGTTTTCAAGGGCATGTAGAAATACGGAATTTTAAATTATTACTATGCAATAAAAACATGTCTTGTATATTATTCATTCGAACATGTTATTAGGTTAGTAGCATTTCACTGGAAAAATTTCAAATGCAAGTCACAAACGTTTATACTAACATAGCTGGACCTTGGGAACGACACTGCGGGACGCAACAGTATGAATTGTTCCTCTTCACGGAATTTTCCATTATACCACTCTCTAATTCCAGAATGAATGCAAAAATACCTCAAAACAAGCCAACCGAACCTAAGCAACGATCTAACAACAGCTAAGAATGAATGTTACCCGTACTTTCGCCGCTAGAAGGAGAGCGGACAGCTGAAATTGCCAATTGCATGTAAGGGTTTCTTAGTATGTACTGCGATACTGTTGGAAATATTTGACTTGCTTTTCAATTTCTGGGCACTTTTTATTCATGTTTTGTCATTTTAATATCGACATATTTACTCTAAACTTTTCCAGAAGATCTCTCCGAATGCAAAGCGTTTCAAAAGTTTTAAATACAGAAATTGATCCGCCAATTGTTGTATCTTAAACAAGTTACTATGTGGACATGTTTTTTAAGCAGTTGATTTACAGGCTTTCTTCTCGGTAAGATCGATATATAGTGCTATACAACCATTTCTCACATCTTTCTCTCCTTTGGTATCCAGTCAAATAATTCACTCGTCCAACGTTTGTCAGGTATTATGTGATGCTAAATTTCCTTTTGGCATCCCCCTCCTCCCCAATATGGCATGTGCTAAATATTATCACATTCAAAGAGTCTTTCCTAGGTGCGGCTCAAAACCTCCCCTGGTGGCCTCCAAGCTATGCCCTGAAAGTGTATCACATTTCACCTTAATGTTTTTCCGAGGCTAAAAAGAAAGTCATTGTATATATAGTTTGTGCTACTAAAATGACTGAGAAAGAACACATTTAAAATTTTTTTAACATGCACAGAAAACAGCAGAAATCGCTACATTATGGGTTTTTAACATAGGTTACTTGCTAAACTGTGGTTCACAGGATCTGATTTCTGTGAGCCATAATTTTTTATGTTAGAAGAAAAAAAAAGGCACTTATGATATGTTAAGCAAACTCTCCTAAGCCATTCTGGTGGCCAAATGGTATAGTACTTATGCCCATGCATTTTTTTTAATTTGCTGAAAAACACCAGTTGGAAACTATTTTCTCATATGGATTTAAATTTTTAATCATATTTTTTGAATAAGATTGCCCAAAATATAATGAAAAGCTTCCAAGGCTCTCTGCGTAAACATCTTTTGTACGCTCCAGCTCTTTTGGAAAGATTATATAAATTATTATCCTACTTTTTTTTTAATTTGGTAAAACACACCAGTTGGAGACTAATATGAATTATGGATTAAAATTTTTTTAATCATATTTTGAATTGAATTGCCAGAAACGTGGCAAAAAAAACATGCGGAAACTTCTGGACAGTATATTAACAACGTTCATTGAAATTTTCAAATTTTCTCCCCCCGGAAGCTAGAAATACACAGCATTTGTGACCCCTGAAAGCTACTGCTTATGTGACGTACAAGATTCTTTGGTTTTATACCCCGGTATGTCAGGTTTGAAAGCCCATGTGACATAGTTATCAAGTAAAGCTGAGCCACTGCACAATATCAAGGTGTCAATGTGTTAACAGAACAATTTCAGATGGAAGGTGTGCTCATGTCAAGGTGCCAGGTGGTAAAGTAATTCTCATTTTATTCGATCACAGCGGGGTGAAGTGAATTTTGTATTGTATAACAACCAGAACAATTTCAAATGGAAGATGTGCTCATTTCAAAGTGTAACACAATTCTCATTTTATTCGATCACAGCTGGGTGGAGTAAATTTACTGTATTTTCACCCATTCAGTTTGTTGTGGTTGTGATAAAAACAGCTATTCTGTGCTTGCTTACAGCATACAATCGTTGAATACAAGGCGCCAATGGGTAACAGCTTGAGGAGGTGAATTTTGTCAAATGTTCCTACACAATCGTTGCATACAATGTCTACGATTGAAATAACTCAGCACATTCTCAGATTGGCTATCGAGAGAAACATCCTACAAAATCATCGGTAAAAGTTACACTGATGGGGATCGATGTATTCCGTGCTGAGTGGGTCAAAACATCACTTGATTACAGAACAGTTTGTTGACATTCACTTCATATTAAAGCTAGCATTTGACTAAATCATAATTGCAGGAAGAAAAACAAAGCTTGTTTACCACTATTCCGATGCCTATCCTGTGCTATGTTCTACTTTTTGATCTTTTACAAAATAATTTGAAAAAAATGTTTATCTAGTCTTTTGTTAGCAAAAAGAAAAAAAAAACAGTTCACACAGGTCTGTAGTCAAAGAAAAAAATAAGGTAGGAAAAGGATTTTTGTATGCATGTATAAGTTAGAGGGAGTGTTGTATTAATTGTTCATTTGCTTCATAAGAACAAACAGTATTTACTGAGGCATAGAAGCGTTTGATTAGAAAATTAGATGAGATAAAGTGCTGTGTTATTCTTTCAAATTATATGTAGGAATAGGTTTTTAAATTAGTTTATTGAGTATGAATACGGCACTGAAATTAATAATAGATATAAAGAGCTCTGCATGTCTAAGGAAAAGCCGTGATGTTCTGTAAACATGATATCTGTAGACCCCTTTTTTATTTTATGCAATATTCATTGTTCATGAGCTCATGGGTTAAAAATAGTTTTCAATAAAACAATTTGAGAAACAAAAGCGGGTGAACGATAAGAAAAACAAAGCTTGTTTAAATAGAATAACAAGCTTGTAACAGATAGCAGCGCCATCTGTTACCGCGAGGAGTTGGTGAAAAAATTCATAGCTATTGGAAAGGTACATACAGTGTTTGATTCAATCCGGATTCAACGCATAATATATCGTATTAGCAGCGCAGAAGGAATATTCGGGTACGAATGCGAACCAACAAATTCCTAGATATAAATTTAATTAGCAAGTTGTCAATTTCGATGAAAATCAGCTATGAAATAGAAAATACGCCGCTACATACAACGAACACCTGATACATGAAGTTGCAGCAATGCGAATTTAAATATAGCGCATTATCGTTCCTTCATATTACCCTTAATCACCCACTTTTGTTCCTCAAATTGTTTTATTGAAAAATATTTTTACCACATGTGCCCATGAAAAATGAATGTCGCATAAAATAAAAAAGGGGGTCTACAGATATCTTGTTTACAAAAATATCACTGCTTTTCCTCAGACATGCAGAGCTCTTTATATATATTATTAATTACAGTGCTGTATTCATACTCAATAAACTAATTTTGAAAGCTATTGCTGCGTATAATTTGAAAGAATAACACAGCACTTTATCAACACATAATATAATCTATATAATCTTTCCAAAAGAGGTGGATCATACAAAAGATGTTTACGCAGAGAGCGTTGAAGGCTTTTCATCATGTTTCGGGCAAAAAAAAAATATTAAAAATTTAAATCCATAGGAGAAAATAGGTTCCAACTGGCGTTTTTCAGCAAATTAAAAAAATGTGAGGCAATGCAAATATTTCATCTTTCCATAGGGTAGGAACACACATGCATTAATGTTTACGCAGAGAGCCTTAGACGCTTTTCACCATGTTTTGGGTAATATTATTTAAAAAACGTGATTCAAATTTAAATTCATAGGAGGAAATAGTTTCCAACTGGTGCTTTTCAGCAAATTAAAAAAAAATGTGAGGCAATGCAAGTACTTCATCTTTCCACAGGGTAGGAGCACACATACTAGCTGTTTATGCAGAGAGCCTTGGAGGCTTTTCACCATGTTTTGGGCAATCTTATTAAAAAAACGATTAAAAATTTAAATTCATAGGAGAAAATAGTTTCCAACTCGTGTTTTTTAGAAAATTAAAAAAAAATGCGAGGCAATAAATATATTTCTTCTTTCCACAGGGGAGGAACAGCAAGTCGCTTTTTACAGGGGAGAATGTCGAGGAACTGTATTTCAATTTTAGTGCTCCCAGGCCCAATTTAGAAATTCGGATGTCTCAAAACACGTAGTTTTTTAAATTTTTAGTACCCCATGTTCGTAAACCTCAATTGCAAACAACCCTTAGGACCCAAATGTGACTATTTGGATGTCGAACATGTGTTTCGAGGTTTGATTTCTTGAACACTGAATATCAAAAATTCAAATGAACAGGGGAGGGTGTTCAAAAATTGTTAACAGTTCTATATTCAAACCAAAAAACATTGTTCTATAGATAATTATTATATTTTGAACATGATGTAATATCCATATATTCCTTCATACTTAAAACATATATTCGTTCATACTGGTAAAAAGCATCACTCTGCCATTACAGCCAATTTCGAGCTCTCGTAATTTGACCTAGTGAGTGAGTGTTTTCGTGTTTTGAGTGGTTCCTTTTGTCAGCTTTCAGTTAAAGGTCAGGGGCTTCGTTTTGGTTTACTTCCCGAGCTGGTGAGTGCTTATTTTGTGTTGCTTCTTCGTTTGTTTACTTTTACACCGGGCCGGTTGGCCCTGTCTGGGCGCCGCCATTAAACATGGCGACTTCCGGAGGTGCGGATGAGTGTTCCGACCTCACTTCCGGTGGTACTCGTTCTTCTTCTTCCATGCCTGACTTCAATACGCCGTCTTCCCCTTCTGGCGAAGTTCAGCTGCCTTCCGATGATGCTTCTTCTCGCTACCCTCCTGCTGTGATGTCACCGATCAGCTCGAGTTCGTCAGCGCTCCTCAAGGATCCTGTTAACATGGACACTATTCCTGCTGCATCCCCTGGGCGTATAGCGTCGTGCCAAGCGGCTCCACCTTCATATTCAGCTGCGACCACAAAATCTCGCCCTGCTGTTGCTGAGATGTACACTGATGCATCTAGTTTGAAACCTCACCATCGCCGTGTTGGGAACTCTTTCCAATTGAACAGTCCAGTAGCTTCACCAGAAGGACAAACCTTCACTACAATCCTGGATCGAGGAGTTTGTTTTGTCGCCTTGCCGAATACACCTCTCTATGTGTATGAAGACGCCCTAAAAGGTATGTTTCCATCTGATTGTATTCAATTTATGGCGCGTTGTCCTACTATTGTAATTGTTTATTTTAAGAATGCAGAATATGCTCATGAAGTTATTTTGAGGGGTCTCGCTCTTCGAGATCAGCATTTGTACCCTGATCCCGTTGCACATTGTCTTGTGAGTGTATCCTTCTATCCAGTGCCACCAGAAGTGTCAGATTCCATGTTATATGTTCTTGCTTCTAGTTTGGGTTGTGTTGCGGCCCGAAACACACCCATTCCGCAGCGCCCGCTAAGCCGGATGGCCGAGGGGTCACCCGTTCTATCCAAGGAGCTGGACGAGTTGCAAGGATTGTATTCCCTACACAAGATTCCATTGAAGCCTGTCCCACTCTGTAGAATGTTATATGGGGTGATCATATGAGACGTATTGACGTGCTTACTCAATTTCATTGTGGGAAGTGCAAGGAATTTGGACATAATCAGATAGAGTGTAGATATGTCTCCTCTCGACCCCTTACTACACTGGATCGTTTACCTCCTTCTCGGAACGCAGAGCCAGCTGTCTCTGCACGTCCTTCCTCAGCATCTTCCACAACGTTGGATGCTGAGTCGACAGTACCCCAACCACCATCTGTAACTGTTGCTCACTACCCTGATCTTCCATCGACTGCACCTTTCTGCACCCCTGATGTTCCTGGACATTCAGATGGTGGCAGCGGTGTTTCGGATGCTGAGGCTTCAATCGCAGATTCAGAGGATACCTATTGCCGTACTGGTAGCCCTGCTCCCAGTGATGGATCTGTGGCAGATTCATGATATCGAAATGAGAAGCAACTGGCTTTCCGCGGTCGCGGCGCGAAGGCTAAACGCGGAAAACCTCCTGGTCACTCTCCTCGTGCTTCGAGTAGGAAGCGTACTTCTCCAGCTGCGTTCGAAAATTATGAAAAGTCGATGGACATTGAGGTGTCCTCAGGTGTTCCTCCCTTTCATGATTTTGCACAACAGCTGCGGCATTACAAAATATTAGAGCGACCTTTATCTCATAAGCAAATTTATAATTTGCTCTGCTTTGATGTGAAAAGTCCTGCAATAAAAGCTCTTGCTCTTGAAGCGGGTGCGCTCATACCGTCTGTTCTTCAACAGCTCACCCATGTGGCAGCAGCTATTCAGAGTGTGGACGAAGCTTCTGGTGATTATGGCGAACTTGTTATAACGATTCACCGCCAAGTAGGGAAGTTTAAGGCTGTTACTTCCACAATACATCAGCCGACAGTGGATTTGAATATTCCAGATTACGACGTTTAATTGTAGGGGTTTTGCTACCCCAGAGGTTAACTCTCTTGTGTATGAGGATTTGGTTTCTGCCCAGCCAGATCTTCTACTACTACAAAAGACTAACTGCGATGCACATACCCCGTACCATTTTTGGCGTACATGGCCATATACCTTCTCCCATGACTATCGTATTGGGAGACGGGGCGGTGTAGCAGTTGGTGTCCGTCACCGTCTGTTGCATCGCTTCTCGTCTTATGCAGTTCAATCTATATCTCCGGGTCGACTACAATGTTTTTCGTTTCATATTGATAATGTTACCTATCATGTGCTGAACTCACATTTCCCGCAGAATGAATCTCTGGTGATAACCTTTTGTGATTGTCTTCGAGACGCCCTTGCTGCTCTTCCCGCTCAGGATTTTGTTATCCTGGGAGGGGATTTCAACTGTACTCTCAAGCCTTCCCTCGATAGGTGTTCATCAAGAGGTGAATACCGTCGTAATCTCACATCTTTGCTTTCGCCCATCATTCATGACTTTCCGCTTGTTGACGCTTTTCGGAATTTACGACCAACTGATATTTCCTACACGTGGCATGGTCCGGTGACACGTGGCTCTCCATTGGCACGACTTGATCGTGTGTATGTCTCGACGACGATGACTTCGTCCATTACAGACGTGGTGCACCTTCCTACTGTTTCCTCTGATCACTGTGCAGTATGTCTCACTGTCTGTGAGACTTCTACACTTTCTCTTACACGTCGCACATGGACTTTTGATGATGAGCTTCTCACGGACTCTGGATTTTGTGCCGCAGTACACCAATTTCTGGCCGATAGGCGATGTCTTTTAGACTCAACACCAAGTGCTCTACAACTTTGGTTGAAGGTCAAGAGTGATCTGCAGTTCTTTGCTCGCAATTACTCCTTTACTGTTTGCACCGAACGTTTCCAGAAGATTGGCAATCTACGAGGTCATTTGCAAATTCTGACTCCGACAGACTCTATGTACACCGTGTATCAAAGTTATCTCTCTGCACTTCTTTAAACATTGGCACGGCAAGCTGTCCGACGTATGCGCTGGCGTCATATCTCCTCGTCTGCGCAGTCGTATGAATACTTTTCTAAAATGGAGTCTAAGAAGCGAGCCTCATCCTCCATACGAAATCTCCGCCTCGCTGATGGTACCGTTACCGATGATCAATCCATCGTGTGTTCCCATGTTCTGAATGCCTTTGTGGACAAGTACCGAGCGGTACTACAGACTACTGATCTTTCTTCTTCCTCGCTTCTTTCTAGTCTCCCTCAGGTCCTAGCACATCTTTGCTCTTTCTTACAATCGGATTTTCCCCCTTCTGAACTTCGAGAGGCGTTCGCGTCTCTTAACCCACATGCTTCTCCAGGACCTGACGGTCTTCCACTTTCCTTTTACCGTGCTTTCTTTCCGTCCGCATGTTTCTCTTGTGCTCTTTCTTCTTCTGCGTTACCGCCAGACTTCACTGTAGCACATATTACTCTCCTGCCTAAAAGGGGAGACCTTTTGGACTTGACGAATTGGAGCCCCATTTCAATTCTCAACTTAGATTATAAATTCTACACTAAATTCCTTTCTCGACGACTAGATACTGTCCTTCCTTTTCTTGTTTCCTCCGACCAGTCATATACTGTGCCTGCTCGGTCCATTAATAATAATACCACTTTTCTAATTCTTCTTACCTTCCTTGCTCGTAAATTTTCTGAACCTTTGGCACTCCTTAATATCGATCAAAAATCTGCCATTGATAACGTTTCTCACGATTATCTCTATACTGTTCTTGCTTCTTTTGGTTTCCTCCTTCTTTCGTTTCTATCCTTCTCAGTCTCTACCGGGGTGCCCGTCTTCACGTTCGGATGGTCTTCTTTTTTACGGCGGCTGTGCCTTTCCAACGTGGGATCCGGCAGGGTTGTCCCCTTTCTGGACAACTCTTTGCCTTGGCCTTTGAGCCCTTTCTTCTTGCAGCAAGACGATCCCTTCTTTCTGCTATGCCACCTACAGTCGCAAGCACTAGGCATCACTGCTGTGTATATACTGCGTATGCCGATGATGCAACGTTCTGCTTGCGTTACGATCATCTCTTTGATGTTTTATATCAAGTTTATCGATCCTATGCGGACTTATCTGGTGCTACTCTTAATGCTGCAAAAAGCACCGACTTACGTTGTGGTTCTTGGGTGGGCCATACTGATGCCCCATAGAGTGATGTGTGGTCCTCTTCGTTTCAGAAAATCCTTGGTACTTATATTGGGCATCCGTTTACGGCAGCAGCTGCTTCGTGGGTTGCTTTACGCCCACGTCTTCATTGTATGGTGGGATTCTGGAAATCAACGCACTCTTACACTTCCTACAATCAGCGTGCTGCCATTGTACATCGCTACCTCTTGCCACTTTGTTTCTTTACCTGGTCTTCTACTGTATTGCCTACGTATCGTCTTGATCATGTCAAATGTCTGTGTACATCGATGATTTTGACCACAAAGCCGTGGGTCGCGGAGGCGACGCTCAATCTTTCACAGGAGCACAGAGGCGTCAATTTACCGGATATGCACATATATTATCGTGCTCACCGACTTGTTTCATTTCTTCGGATCTTGGTTGCTCCCACTCCGTCCCTTTCTTCTACCCTTGATGTTCTTCTCTCTCTTCACGATTCATCTTTCTCCTTTCTCCTTTATCTCAAGAATGATTCCTTCTCTTCATCTTCCATTAATTTTCCTTCTGTCCTTTCTGAAGCTATGACGTTAATCCGCGCTTTTCCTCTTTCCCGGGCCCCTCCGACCACCACCCTTGATCTCTTGGATGAACTTCTTTTCTTTTCCACCCTCGTCCATTCCTCCCGACAGCCTTTTTTCTTTTGCCTTCCTGGATCCGCTCCGGTATACTAACTATTCGCACACTCGTTCATCCCGACTTGACCTGGAAACCCCTTACCTCCTTATTTTCCGATCCTTCACATTCCCATGCTACTGATTATGCTCTTCTTCGCTCTTCCCTAGGTTTTCTTTATCCATCGCTCGTCAATTCTCATGGCCTCGTCTCTGTCCTTGGTCCCAGTCTCCCTATTCTTTTTTCTCTCTATTAGAGGTGTTTCTGTCCCTATTCTCTCATTTTACACGGTTTCATTTTACCGTTTCTTTCGTACACTTTCCGCAGCTCCGCAACCAATTTCTGATGTTCCTTCTCCCCTCTCTCAGGCCATCTGGTCTGCCTCTTCTTCTCCTCTTTTTGCACCGTTGGAGTTTAACATTCACTGGCGATATCTTCACCGCCGGCTTCCGGTCCCTCTTCTTCTATCCCGTATGTCTCTCCTTTCTTAATGCAGAAGTAATTTCTACTATACTCAAAGTTTGTCCCCTAGATATTAATAGTTATGATTTTGAAAACCTATATACTAATCTGCCTCTATCAGATATAATCACTACCTTTAAAGAGCTGTATGCAGAATTTAAACTTAACCAATTTGTTGATGTAGGAACTTGGAACTCTTATCTCAATTGCTGCATAAAAAATAACCATATCTTATATAATAATACTCTCTATAAGCAAGTGAACGGTATTCCAATGGGAACATCAACGTCCACAAATATCGCTAATCTATTCCTGTTCTTTAAGGAATATAAATTCATTAAAAATCACCCCACCTGCTCAGATAACTACCTTTACACTTTTAGATATATTGATGATCTGCTGTGTATCAATAATTCAGAAGTTATAGAGAGTGATTTTGATAATATCTATCCTAGCTCTCTTAACTTATGTAAAACCAACCACAGTAATCAGGAACTTGAGTTCCTAGACTTAAGCATTAAGCTCAACAGAGGTAACCCATCTATTAGCCTCTTTGATAAAAGAGTTAATTTTCCTTTCAAAGTAATTAAATATCTACACTGGAATAATAACATTTCAACCAAAGTAATTGAGAATGTACTAATTTCTCAGGTCCTAAGAATTTCAAGAATTTGCAGCAACAATTTGGATTTCAATTACCACATTAATATACTATTAGAAAGTTTTCTAGAGAACGAAATTCCTTCTTCTTTCATCAAAAGAACTTTAAGAAAAATTATTCTGAATAATAGAGTAAGGTTGGCAGATCTGCTTTAATTTTCTACACAGTTAATAATATGATTCTGACCAATCAAAGCCGTAAGGAAGTTGGCTAGAGGATGCCTATTAACTACCTAAAGGAACCTTAGTGCTATGGATATGACGGTCCTATTAAAACAAAAAATTAAATAATATAAACAAAATCACAAAAAAAGCTTAAAAATCTGTTTATAAAAGAAAATAAAAACAAATAAAAAAGAAAACTAGTTATTCATCACTAGGATAGCTATACTAAAAATAGTAAAACCAACATTAAAATTAATAAGATTCTGATTAATCTATAGAAGCTCACTAAGGTGATTTAATACATGCAAAGATTATTAAATAAACTGCTCGTGTATTTTATAATATTTCTCATGTATTCTGGAGAGTTAATTCTGCTCATTCTGATCATACAGATCCACAGTCTTAAGTTTATATATTTTTATCTCTGGTTAAACTCTCCGCGCGTTGATTTCTTGCTGTATGAGGAGGCCATCAGCCCCACCCTCACTGCCCCCAGCGTCTAGGGAGTGGCGGAAGGGGTCAGCCTGTTCTCCTCTTGTGAGGAGAAAAGTTTTTGTCACACAAGAGGTAAGCTCTCTTCCTTGTTTTTGGGTTCTAGGTTTTATAAGTTCAATGTTTGTACTTCATGTACCTTTTCTCTGTCGTTTTTTAGCTTTTCAGCTTTTAGGCATTGGTTTGTCTGTTAACATTTTTGCGGGTTTTAACTCTTACTTTTCTTTGTAACTTTGAGCGTCTTTTGGGGTACCTAGGAACAGAAGAAGGCTAAGCTTGTTCCTTTTCTATGCGCTGTCTATGCGCTGTTTTTTCAAAGTAGTTAAGTTCTTAATAACTAATTAATTATGCACTTAAAGCACTGCTGAAATACTTTGTACATATTGCAACTAACTGTTTAAGGTATATAACTTTCACAAAGTTTTCTTTAGTTAATTATTATCTTTAACTTATTCTCGTTTTCGTGCTGTCATAAGTTGTAGAGTAGGGGTTTTAGACTCAAGTTTTCTTTCAAAAATCTGTTCGTTATAAATTAACATTTCCTTTTTTAATTGCAATGTAAAATTTGGATTTCTTTTGCATTGTTTTTCAGGTTTAAATTCTCTCTCAAACGAACTTGGAATTTCGTTATAGCTGAAAATCATTTCTATCTATTATGTCACTCTCACAGCTTGAGTTCTCTTTTATCTTCTTCTCTCTGTTTAATAGTAACAGATGACGAGCATGGGTCGGGCCATGAAGGTTAATGGATGCAAGCGAAATTGTTAACTAGTGCTAGGTCATGCTACTCTACGGAGGACATGACTTATATATATATTTTTTAAACTATTTTAGGTGGGAATGTTACTTGCATCTATGGCCTTGCAGAAACCCATTTCCAACTAGGTCTTTGTGGAAGTGAGAAAATGCAGAGTTTTTGCTGGTCCTTGATAAAGCCAAGGCTCAGTATTCTCGACACCTTCTACATTCAGTTGTTTTATTTTATTTTTTTATCTTTTCTCTTTTTACTCACACAGGTAGATACATAACCTTTTCTATGTTGTATTAGGTGTGAGTCAAAATTATATATGAATTTTTTGCTTAGGTATCTTCTTTATAGAATATATATATATATATATATATATATATCATCTTTATCTCCGGAATGCCGGAGACTCTGCTAATCCGCTTATTGCGAGTGACACAATCCTCACCTATTTTCGCAGCCGCTTAACAGCTCTCCTGGGTTTTGAATATACAGAAGCACAATCAACTAATTCTTTAGCACGGTTTCGTCAGGTCTGGGCGCAGGATGCCTGTTGGTTCCGGATTGATGGTACCACCATTAGTCTATCGTTTTAACCACTCAGCGCTCCTTGCAAGTTGGACCGTGAAGAGTTTTCCTTGTTCTGTAGCCTTTTGTTTGTTGTTTCTTCCTTGCATTGTCGTGGTTATTGTGCTACCTTTAAACTGCATTAAGAGGATAATTATTTTGTAGCTTGACTACTGTGGCCCTGTATCTTTCCTCCTGACGCAGGTTATCCACCATGTGTTGTTCTGTTATGGTGGTGTCCTCATGAGTTTGATGACTCTTGTTTTCGAATGCGTTGAACAACGTTTTCTAACCTTTTCATTGCTGTTCTGTGTATGTGTTCTGTAGTATATTTGTGATGGAGCTGTAATCCCGAGCAATTTGTATTTTATCTTGGTACTGTGCTGAACCATTGACTTGCCTTAGTATTGCTATGTTCTAGTGTACCATGTGCTAATGGAGGAATTGTTATGCATATATGATTATTGTTTATAAATTGTGCATTTTCTGGATGAGTTGCTTGACGCCGGGGAAATCGGCTGACTCCTACGTTTCTCACTATGGCATAACCCAGGGCTCGTTATGAGAATTTATTTGCTCATTTCCTAGTACTTCTGACTTGTTGTTTGCTTGTACCGTATTGTTGCATTTTGCTTATTTCCTTAGTGTTATCATTATTTTGTTTTTCATGTACTGTTCTGACGCCGTTTTTGTTTTTTGATTATGTTGCGTAATGTGCAAACTTTCAGTGCATTGTATAGCAGAGGAGTTTTCTTAGTGCCCACGTGTTTTATCTGTTAATCACTTGCATAGCTCCTTGCATGTGGCATTTTTTTATTTTTCTGGTGTTTTTGAGATTTGCGCATGTGTTTCGTTTTTTATAGTGCATAAGTTTGTTGTGTTTCCTCCCTGTGATTTTGCATTGTGTTTTTTATAAGTTGGTTACCTATATCGACCACTATGTTTTCCTGTAAAATTTGCACCATGTTTTGGTCTATTCTTGAGAGATTGTTGGCAATGTATCGCCACTTAAATCTTTTAACTTTATGTTTTTTTCCGGAATCTAGTTTTGCTCCGACATATGTCGTTCTCATATATTGTTATCAAATTACTCCTTGAGGTATCCTATGTGTTCTTATTACTTTATCTTAATGTTTTGGTTTCTATGTGTACAATTGTAGACAGTGTGATAGTTTCTCACCCGTTTTAACTTTCTGGTTTATTTCCAGATGGGGGTCCTGCTCCGGCATTTGTAATTATTCATGTTTGTTCTCAAGTTATTTCTCATGTATTAACAGCGTGTATGATTCTGTAATCTTTTAGACCAATAAAGATTGTTTGAACTACTGCCAGTCACGTTTCTTCGTTGCTCCCGAGTTTTCGTCTAGTTTTGCGATTTCTGAGCCCTTTTTCCAGCTGAAAGTTCTCCGCTACGTGTATGAAGTTCATCTTAATGTTCTGAATTCACTTACCAGGTCGGTGAGTTGCTTATTTTTCATATTTATTCGTTTCATTTACTTGCTCGTACATCGATTTTGCTTATTTTCTGCCCGTTACCCTTTCCGTTGCGGACTTGCCTGGACTGGGTGCCGACGCGCTTGTATTTTGCGAACAGCAACTGCTGCTTGCTTCGGTTCTCACTCGGTAGCTTTTTGTGCTGTGTGCGTAGTTGCCTCGGTTGACCGCTCCTAGTGCTTTGACTTGCGTTGTTTTAACTTCTCTACTGTTGTGACGTCATGGCTTCTACTCCTATGCTCGGCTCTTCTGTAACCGCACTGCTTGCTGACTGCGCCAATGTTGACATCCGATTGTCTACAGGTGCTGTGGATCAGGCGTCTTCCTCTTTTGCTGGATTATATCCTCCTGCTCTGGATTCTATGTTTCATCGTGCAGGTACCAATTTTACCATTACTGTTCCTCCAGCCTCGGTTCTAGGTAGGTCAATGCTTTCTGTTTTACATCTTGGTATTGTTTTTGATGCCCTACGTAACGCTCAACTCCCAGCATATTCATCAGCGCTGTATTCCTTTTTGCCATCCGATTCTATTACGCATATTGCTCGCAAACCCCGATCCGTCATTATTTATTTAGCTGTCTCAAAATATGTAGCGCAGGTTTTATGCACTCCCATTCAGATTGGTGATCAGTGTATTTAAGCTGAACTTCTCTCTCAGCGTCCAGTTTTGATCTCGTTCTTTCCGGTGCCAGCTGAAATTCCCGATTATCTTTTGCAGCACTTTCTTTCGTATAGCGGTCGCACCGTTGGGTCGGCGCATACTCCTATCTCAGGGTGTCGCCGACAGGCGCTCCTGACTCTCCCCTCAGATTCTGCAATTTCTTCCTTTCCCACCAAATTACTGATTAAAGTTGGTCACCTATCCTACTCCATAAATGTTGTTACACCTTTCCATTGTTACGCCTGTCTTGGTTTTGGCCACCATCAAGCAAAATGCCCGTCAGTTTTTGTGCCTCCGGTCATTGTTCCTTCTACTGCAACGACATCGAAAGTGCCTGTGTCTTCTTCAGAGCCTATACTATCCCATGCTCCGACTCCGCCAGGAACTCCTGTGCCCACTTCTCATGATGCTGCTTGCTTGACTCCTGTCTCCTCTGCTGTTGAAGTGTTGTCTGCGCCTCTGCCTGCTGGACTTCCTGCTGAATTGCCTTCAGCAGTACCGATATCTAGTCCTCTACTTTCTCCACCCTGTACACCACCGCCTGTGTCTACTGGCTTGTTCACACCAGTTATTGCTGATCTCCATGATTCCCTGGATGTTTCACATTTGGAGCCTTTTGACATCCCAGAACTTGCGTCTTCTTCTTCTAGTGATGCTGCCACACCATCGATTCAGCACAGAAGAGATGGTGTGGCATGATGCTGCCACACCATCTCTTCTGTGTCTTCTGTTGGAGAGGCAAGTGCTACTTTGTCTACTACTGCTCCAGTGCTCGATTCATCGAGTTCCAGTGCCTTTTCAAGTGTTACTGTTTCGTCTAAGTCCTTGCCATTGGCTCCAGGTTTAGTGGCAAGCTTTCCCTGCCCTATAGATGGGTCCCTGGTTCCTGCTGATGCTTCGTCTGCACCTCTTTTTTAGAACACCATTTCTGGTTCCAACTGGAGTCGACGATTCGATGTTATCCGAGCAGGACTTTCAAGGTGCTGTTCCCAAAAAGCGACGATGCCCTCCTCGTAAGAAAAATCGAAAGAAGGTCTTAGCTTCCTGTGAAATATCGGACTCGACTGCTCTGGATTTTCAGGATCACTTTGTGGTTAATCCTGATTATAAACTTGATCTTAAACGTGCTGCTCTTCTTCCTCTTCCAGAGGTTTCCCTGGAACACATTTATATGCTCGCAAATGCTGATCTTCGTTATCGTGCTTTTGTGACCCCCTACATGGGCTATGATTTGTTTTCTGCACGTGATCCGAAAGCGGCCTTTGCCCGTTTTTGCTCATTTTATGATCCCATTGACTATGAGACTGTGTTTCTTTACGAGCTCTTCAAAGTGCTTTTAGCACTGCAGTGTCTTCGTATCCAGTTCTCGGACCGCGGTTTGTGTTTATAGACTATTATTGCACCCAATTTGAAAAGTTCTCCGGATGTTCTCCTCCATTTTGGTAAATTGTTCCTTGATACATGACTTTTTTCCTACCTTTTTCTCCGCTAATGTAAAATGTCAATTGCTTTACTTCTGCGATTGTGTCCGTGACGTTTGTGTACTTCATTCCCAGCTCTATATTTCATGTTATTTCCTGTTATATTCTCTGTTACTCTATGTTACTGTAATGTATTTCTCTGTACCTTTCAAGTTTAATAAGCCGCCCCGGTGGCGTAGTGGTCTAAGCGATGGCCTCTGATCATTCGTCCGGAAGGGGCCCGTTTTCGAATCCCGGTGAGGCATGGATGTTGTGTTTGTCTTACGGCACTGGCTCTCTCCCTTCCCTGAAACCAGTGACCCTAAATTAGGGACGGGCGACTGCTCATAGCCCATTGAGTTGCTCACGGTGGTCGTCAAACCTCCAATCAAAAAAAGTTTAATACAGAGATTTTGAACTACGGCCAATTTCGAGCTCTCGTAATTTGACCTAGTGAGTGAGTGTTTTCGTGTTCTGAGTGGTTCCTTTTGTCCCAGCCTTCAGTTAAAGGTCAAGGGCTTCGTTTCAGTTTATTTCCCGAGCTGGTGAGTGATTATTTTGTGATGCTTCTTCGTTTGTTTACGTTTTGACCAGGCCGGTTGACCCTGTCTGGGCGCCGCCATTAAAGATGGCGACTTTCGGAGGTGCGGACGAGTGTTCCGACCTCACTTCCGGTGGTACTCGTTCTTCTTCTTCCATGCCTGACTTCAATACGCCGTCTTCCCCTTCTGGTGGAGTTCAGCTGCCTTCCGATGATGCTTCTTCTCGATACACTCCTGCTGTGATGTCACCGATCAGCTCGACTTCGTCAGCGCTCCTCAAGGATCCTGTTAACATGGACACTATTCCTGCTGCATCCCCTGGGCGTATGGCGTCGTGCCAAGCGGCTCCACCTTCATATTCAGCTGCGGCCACAAAATCTCGCCCTGCTGTTGCTGAGATGTACATTGATGCACCTAGTTTGAAATCTCACCTTCACCGTGTTGGGAACTCTTTCCAATTGAACAGTCCAGTAGCTTCACCAGAAGGACAAACCTTCACTACAATCCTGGATCGAGGAGTTTGTTTTGTCGCCTTGCCGAATACACCTCTCTATGTGTATGAAGACGCCCTAAAAGGTATGTTTCCATCTGATTGTATTCAATTTATGGCGCGTTGTCCTACTATTGTAATTGTTTATTTTAAGAATGCAGAATATGCTCACGAAGTTATTTTGAGGGGTCTCGCTCTTCGAGATCAGCATTTGTACCCTGATCCCGTTGCACATTGTCCTGTGAGTGTATCTTTCTATCAAGTGCCACCAGAAGTATCAGATTCCATGTTATATGTTGTTGCTTCTAGTTTGGGTCGTGTTGCGGCCCGAAACACACCCATTCCGCAGCGCCCGCTAAGCCGGATGGCAGAGGTGTCACCCGTTCTATCCAAGGAGCTCGACGAGTTGCAAGGATTGTATTCCCTACACAAGATTCCATGGAAGCTCCCACTCAGTACAATGTTATATGTGGTGATCATATGAGACGTATTGACGTGCTTACTCAATTTCACTGTGGGAAGTGCAAGGAATTTGGACATAATCAGACAGAGTGTAGATATATCTCCTCTCGACCGCTTACTGCTCTGGATCGTTTACCTCCTTCTCGAAACGCAGAGCCAGCTGTCTCTGCACGTCCTTCCTCAGCATCTTGCACAACGTTGGATGCTGAGTCGGCAGTCTCCCAACACCTCCTGTAACTGTTGCTCACTACCCTGATCTTCCATCGACTGCACCTTTCTGCACCCCTGATGTTCCTGGACATTCAGATAGTGGCAGCGGTGTTTCGGATGCTGAGGCTTCAATCGCAGATTCAGAGGATACCTTTTGCAGTACTGGTGACCCTGCTCCCAGTGATGGATCAGTGGCAGACCCAAGATCTCGAAATGAGAAGCGACTGGGTCCCCGCGGTCGCGGCGCAAAGGCTAAGCGCGGAAAGCCTCCTGGTCACTGTCCTCGTGCTTCAAGTAGGAAACGTACTTCTCCAGCTGCGTTCGAAGATTATGAAATGTCGGTGTCCTCGGGTGTTCCTCCCTTTCATGATTTTGCTCAACAGCTGCGGCATTACAAAATATTAGAGCAACCTTTATCTCACCAGCAACTTTATAATTTGCTCTGCTTTGATGTTAAAAGGCCTGCAATAGAAGCTCTTGTTCTTGAAGCGGGTGCGCTCATAGCGTCTTTTCTTCAACAACTCACGCATATGGCAGCAGCTATTCAAAGTATGGACGAAACCTCTGGTGATAATGCCGAAATTGTTGCAACGATTCACCGCCAAGTAGAGAAGTTTAAGGCTGTTACTTCCACAATACATCAGCCGACAGTAGATTTGAATATTCCAGATTACGACGTTTAATTGTAGGGGTTTTGCTACCCCAGAGGTTAACTCTCTTATGTATGAAGATTTGGTTTCTGCCCAGGCAGATCTTCTACTACTACAAAAGACTAACTGCGATGCACATACCCCGTACCATTTTTGGCGTACATGGCCATATACCTTCTCCCATGACTATCGTATTGGGAGACGGGGCGGTGTAGCAGTTGGTGTCCGTCACCGTCTGTTGCATCGCTTCTCGTCTTATGCAGTTCAATCTATATCTCTGGGTCGACTACAATGTTTTTCGTTTCATATTGATAATGTTACCTATCATGTGCTGAACGGACATTTCCCGCAGAATGAATCTCTGGTGATAACCTTTTGTGATTGTCTTCGAGACGCCCTTGCTGCTCTTCCCGCTCAGGATTTTGTTATTCTGGGAGGGGATTTCAACTGTACTCTCGAGCCTTCCCTCGATAGATGTTCATCAAGAGGTGAATACCGTCGCAATATCACATATTTGCTTTCACCTATCATTCATGATTTTCAGCTTGTTGACGCTTTTCGGCATTTACGACCAACTGATATTTCCTACATGTGGCATGGTCCGGTGACACGTGGCTCTCCATTGGCACGACTTGATCGTGTGTATGTCTCGACGACGATGACTCTGTCCATTACAGACGTGGTGCACCTTCCTACGGTTTCCTCCGACTACTGTGCAGTATGTCTAACTGTCCGCGATACTTCTATATCTCCTCGTACACGTCGCACGTTGACTTTTGATGATGAGCTTCTCACGGACTCTGGATTTTGTGCCGCAGTAAACCAATTTCTGGCCGATAGGCGATGTCTTTTAGACTCAACACCAAGTGCTGTGCAACTTTGGTTGAAGGTTAAGAGTGATTTGCAGTTTTTTGTTCACAATTACTCCTTTACTGTTTGCACTGAACGTTTCCAGAAGATTACCAATCTACGAGGTCATCTGTGAATTCTGACTCCGGTAGACCCTATGTACACCGTGTATCAAAGTGATCTCTGTGTGCTTTTTAAACCATTAGCACGGCACGCTGTCCGGCGGATGCGCTGGCGTCATACCTTCTCGTCTGCGCAGTCGTATGGTTACTTTTCTAAAATGGAGTCTAAGAAGCGAGCCTCATCCTCCATACGACATCTCCGCCTCGCTTATGGTACCGTTACTGATGATCAATCCATCTTGTGTTCCCATGTTCGGAATGCCTTTGTGGACAAGTACCGAGCGGTACCGCAGACTACTGATCTTTTTTCTTCCTCGCTTCTTTCTAATCTCTCTCAGGTCCCAGCTCACCTTTGCTCTCTCTTACAATCGGATATTTCCCCTTCTGAACTCCGAGAGGCGTTCGCGTCTCTTAACCCGCATGTTTCTCCAGGACCTGGCAGTCTTCCACTTTCTTTTTACCGTGCTTTCTTTCCGTCCTTACTACCATTTCTCTCCGCGTGTTTCTCTTGTGCTCTTTTTTCTTCTGCGTTACCGTCGGACTTCACTGTAGCACATATTACTCTCCTGCCTAAAAAGGGAGACCTTTTGGAGTTGACGAATTGGCATACCATTTCAATTCTCAACTTAGATACTAAATTATACACTAAATTATTTTCTCGCCGACTAAATACTGTCCTTCCTTTTCTTGTTTCTCCTGACCAGTCATACACTGTGCCTGGTCGGTCCATTAATAATAATACCACTTTTCTAATTCTTCTTACCTTCCTTGCTCGTAAATTTTCTGAACTCCTTAATATCATCAAAAATCTGCCTTTGATAACGTTTCTCACGATTATCCCTGTTCTGTACTGTTCTTGCTTCTTTTGGGTTCCCTCCTTCTTTCGTGTCTATACTTCTCAGTCTCTACCGGAGTACCCGCCTTCACGTTCGAACGGCCTTCTTTTTGACAGCGGCTGTGCCTTTCCAACGTGGGATACGGCAGGGTTGACCCCTTTCGGGACAACTCTTTGCCTTGGCCTTTGAGCCCTTTCTTCTTGGAGCGAAACGATCTCTTCTCTCTGCTATGCCACCTACAGTGGCAAGCACTAGGCATCACTGCTGTGTATATACTGCGTATTCCAATGATGCTACGTTCTGCTTGCGTTACGATCATCTCTTTAATGTTTTATATCAAGTTTATCGACCCTATGCGGACTTATCTTGTGCTACTCTTAATGTGCAAAAAGCACCGGCTTATGGTGTGTGTCGTGGGTGGGCCGCACTGATGCCCCATGGGGTGCGGTGTGGTCCTCTTCGACTCAGCGAATTCTTGGTACTTATATTGGGCACCCGTTTACGGCAGCAGCTGCTTCGTGGGATGCTTTACGCCACGTCTTCACCGTACGGTGGGATTCTAGAAATCTACGCACTCGTACACTTTCTACCATCAGCGTGCTGCCATTGTACATCGCTACCTCTTGCCACTTTGTTTCTTTACCTGGTCTTCTACTGTACGGCCTACGTATCTTCTTGATCATGTCAAATGTCTATGTACATCGATGATTTGGACCACAAAGCACTGGGTCACGGCGGCGACGCTGAATCTTTCACAGGAGCACGGAGGCATCAATTTACCGGATGTACACATATATTATTGTGCTCACCGACTTGTTTCCTTTCTTCGGATCTTGGTAGCTCCCACTCCGTCCCTTTCTTCTACCCTTGATATTCTTCTCTCTCTTCACGATCCATCTTTCTCCTTTCTCCTTTATCTCAAAATGGATTCATTCTCTTCATCTTCCATTAATTTTCCTTCTGTTCTTTCTGAAGCTCCGACGTTCCTCCGCGCTCTTACTCTTTCCCGGACCCCTCCGACCACCACCCTTGATCTCTTGGATGAACCTCTTTTCTTTTCCACCCTCGTCCATTCCTCCCGACAGCCTTTTTTTCTTTTGCCTTCCTGGATCCGCTCCGGTATACTAACTGTTCGCGCAATCGTTCATCCCGACTTGACCTGGAAACCCCTTACCTCCTTATTTTCCGATCCTTCACATTCCCATGCTACTGATTATGCTCTTCTTCGCTCTTCCCTAGGTTTTCTTTATCCATCGCTCGTCAATTCTCATGGCCTCGTCTCTGTCCTTGATCCCAGTCTCCCTATTCCTTTTTTTCTCTCTATTAGAGGTGTTTCTGTCCCTATTCTCTCAGTTTCCACTGTTTCCTTTTACCGTTTCTTTCGTACACCTATCGCAGCTCCGCACCCAATTTCTGATGTTCCTTCTCCCCTCTCTCGGGCCATCTGGTCTGCCTCTTCTTCTCCTCTTTTTGCACCGTTGGAGTTTAACATTCACTGGCGATATCTTCACCGCCGGCTTCCGGTGCCTCTTCTTCTATCCCGTATGTGTCTCCTTTCTTCTTCCATTTGCCCATTTTGTGAGTGCATAGGAGATATCGACCATATGCACTGGCATTGTCCCATCCCGATTCCTGTTTTGCATTGTGTATTTCGCTTCGTGAACCATATCACTTCTCGCAATCTACCTTTTCTCGCCTATTCCTGGTTGCTTTTAACGAAGCACCCTCCATCTCGTTTGTCGGACATTTGCGCCTTTTTCTCTGTTTTGGTGAAACAAGCAATATATATCTATCTATCATCTTTATCTCCGGACTGCCGGAGACTTTGCTAATCCGCTTATTGCGAGGGACACAATCCTCACCAATTTTGCAGCCGCTTAACAGCTCTCCTGGGTTTTGAATATACAGAAGCACAATCAACTAATTCTTTAGCACGATTTCGTCAGGTCTGGGCGCAGGATGCCGGTTGGTACCGGATTGATGGTACCACCATTAGTCTATCGTTTTAACCACTCAGTGCTCCTTGCAAGTTGGAACGTGAGGATTTTTCCTTGTTCTGTAGCCTTTTGTTTGTTATTTCTTCCTTGCATTGTCGCGGTTATTGTGCTACCTTTAAAGTGCATTAAGAGCACAATTGGAGCTTGCCTACTGTGCCCCAGTATTTTTCCTCCTGAAACATGTTATCCACCATGCGTTGTTCTATTATGGTGGTGTCCTCGTGAGTTTGAGGACTCTTGTTTCGAATGTGTTGAACGACGTGTTCTAACCTTTTCATTGCTGTTCTGTGTGTGAGTTCTGTAGTATATTTGTGATGGAGCTGTAATCCCGAGCAATTTGTATTGTATCTTGGTACTGTGCTGAACCATTGACTTGTCTCAGTATTGCTATGTTCTAGTGTACCATGTGCTAATGGAGGAATTGTTATGTATATATGATTATTGTTTATAAATTGTGCATTTTCTGGATGAGTTGCTTGGTGCCATGGAAATCGGCTGACTCCATGGAAATCGGCTGACTATGACATAACCCAGGGTTTGTTACGAGAATTTATTTGCTCATTTCCTATTACTTCTGTCTTGTTGATTGACTCTACCGAATTGTTGCTTTTTGCTTATTTCTTTAGTGTTATCATTATTTTGTTTTTCATGTACTGTTCTGATGGTGTTTTTGGTTTTGATTATGTTGCGTAATGTGCAAACTTTCAGTGCATTGTATAGCAGAGGAGTTTTCTTAGTGCCCACGTGTTTTATCTGTTAATCACTTGCATAGCTCCTTGCATGTGACATTTTTTGATTTTTCTGGTGTTTTGAGATTTGCACATGTGTTTTGTTTTTGTATAGTGCATAAGTTTGTTGTGTTTCCTCTCTGTGATTTTGCATTGTGTTTTTTATAAGTTGGATACCTATGTCGACCACTATGTTTCGCTGTAACATTTGCACCATGTTTTGGTCTATTCATGAGAGATTGTTGGCAATGTATCGCCACTTAAATCTTTTAACTTTATGGTTTTTTTCGGAGGCTAGTTTTGCTCCGACATATGTCGTTTTTTTTTGTTTTTATTGATTGGAGGTTTAACGACCACCTTGAGCAACTCAATGGGCTATAAGCAGTCGCCTGTCCCTAATTTAGGGTAACTGGTTCCAGGGAAGGAGAGAGCCAGTGCCGAAAGACAAACACAACATCCATGCCTCAACGGGATTCGAACCCGGACCCCGTTCGGACGAATGATCAGAGGCCATTGCTTAGACCACTGCGCCACCGGGGCGGCACATATGTCGTTCTCATGTATTGTTATCAAATTACTCCTTGAGGTACCCTATGTGTTCTTATTCCTTTAGCTTAAAATTTTGATTTCTATGTGTACAATTGTAGACACTGTGATCCTTTCTCACCCATTTTAACTTTCTAGTTTATTTCCAGATGGGGGTCCTGCTCCGGCATTTGTAATGATTCATGTTTGTTCTCAAGTTATTTCTCATGTTTTATCAGCGTGTTTGATTCTGTAATGCTTTTAGACCAATAAAGATTGTCTGAACTACAGCCAAAGACATTATGGATTACAATGAGCAAAACCTTTAACTTACTTGTAAAAATACCCGTTTTTTATGTCGTCCGTTATGCTGTATCCATGTCTGAAACAATACCTGACCCAATCCCAGAGGCGTAGCTAGGTGGCGGCGGCTCCGGGCGCCATAGCGGTGGAGTCGGCAAAATAAGCGGTAGGCTGCCCCCTAAATTGTTTTCATTTGGTAATCTGCAAACATTATTTTGTTGAAAAAATTGATTGTTACGACTGGGAGCTTAATTTTTCGATATTACAATGTAAGCAGAAGCTTGTCTCTCCCTGGGTAAGGCCAAGGTCAACGAGATTCTCCACAGTGCTCTGACCTTGAAAGTTATTCACAGCTTCCGGTCGTGGTTCGAGAAGGCCGAAGAAACTCGGATACCCTCGGGCGTTGCTCCCTCAGTGTTTTTTAAGTTTCTACCACCGTAAAAAGCGTGCTACTCACCCTCGCTTTAACTGTCAGTCTGCGAGTGTGAGCCAACCCTTACAACCACATACACAACGAATGTCTACTGAGTCACGTTAATCATCAGTTGTTGTTGCTTGTTGGTTAGTCATCAGCAGTGGCGGCTCGTGGTAGGAAAAATAGGTGAAGAGCTACAAGAGCAATATGAAAAGATATCTACTACTGTCTTCAATGAAAATCAGTTAATGAGAGCTTACCTATTTTTTTATATATTAGATCAATTCTTCTTCCCTTTAAAGCTAGAAATTTGTCGATTATGTCGTCAGAAAATGGCTGTTTCTTCGTGACATCAAGAAAATGTCTTTCTGAATAGAAAGATTTGCCAAAGAAGCAAGTTTATCTGGAGAAATAGTGTTTCTTGAGTAAGTTTGTATTCTTTTAAGGCAAGAAAAACTTCTTTCCACTGAAACACTTGCAGATGCAATTGTTAAAATCCGGGAAACCAATTTATAAGCTTCTGTAAAAATGCCTTTATCTCCATGAAGCACTCAAAGAAGTTCATGAGTCGATATATTCCTTAATTTTTCATCAGCATATACAAGACTCAGTTCATCTTTAAAGCGCTGGTGTTTAGTAAAAAAAATCCGTAGAAATGTTGCAGATTTTCAAAAGCGTGAGAGGGAAAGCATGAATTAAATTGGTCGAATTTGGTTGTGTCAGCAAGCCAGGCAAATTGAAGTTTAAGTTTCTCACAGTCTTGAAATCTTATATCCATTTCCATAAGAATGTGGTACAAAATTTCAAAATACAATTGTTTATAATTTTGAAAAATTGCTTCTGGTGTAAGAGCAGCAATTCCCGTTTAGATCTGCTTATTTCTGTGATTTTGCTAGCTTTTCCAAACAGTGTTCCAAATACCTCATCGTTCCTTTTATGGCTCAAAATTTCATAAGTTGTTTTTAATTTGAGTAACACAGTAGTTTATGTCTATTGATTTTTTCTGCAAAATTTCGAACAATAGATCGGTGAAGTCAAATATTTCATTAAATACTATTCCCAAAAATGTAAATTCAAGAGTGTTCATATTATTTAAAACCCCTTGGGCAAGTTGAATTGATTTTTTTTTCTGATTGGTCACTATTTGTGAGAAATTCGAATACTTCCTTCAATATATCCCAATCTTCAACTATTACACACACTAACTTCAAAGTGGAGGACCATCGAGTTTCCGTTATGGTTTGCATGCATCTTGCGGTTGATGATGTGAGTGTATTGTTTTTTCACCACTCAGCGAAGCGATCTCTTCGCTGAGTGGTGAAAAAACAAAGGAATTACACTGAGGCTTTCAAAAAATATTCGAAACTTAGAAATTTTAGAAAAACTCTGCTGTAATACAAGGTTCAAACGATGTACTAAACAATAACAAAAACAGCTTGAGAAGCTTTATGCTTCATTTTTTTCTGGAGCCCAGTCCAGTGTCCAGACATTACGTTTGCCCCATCGTAACATTGTTCTATTGACTTGTGTTGATAATCAAACTGTTCCAAAACTTTGTCTAGCATTTTGTATAAAGCTTCTGACATTCTATCTTCACTCACACCATGGAAATCCAAAAATCGCTCAACCAATACACCTTCCGAATCAACAGATCGTAATATTAAAGAGCACTCGGAAGTCTGGTTATGTCTTCCCATCTACTTGAATATAAAAGCATTGAACTTCATTTATTTCATTTTTGACGTGATCGTTTATATATTCAGAAATACATTCAATTAATTCGTTTTGAATAGTTTTTGAGTCACCTGCGAAAACATTTTTGATCGTTTCGTATTGATTTTGAATTTTTAAAGGAGTTCTTGATGTCAACAGTGAAAGCAATTCCTTGAATTTCTACGATTTATCGAGTCAATGCCTTCGTCATGGTCACGAAATGCTAGTTCTTGTTTACGCAAATACAGTACTGCATCAATCATTGTCTGCAGGAAAAGTCTATTTAAACGAACGCTTTCGCTGAAATGCATTTTCAAAAGCCTGGCATTCTCCCTCGGGGCATCGGCAATGGTATTCTGATTCTTTTCAAAATTATTTAGCATTAATTCGCATTTCAGGTGTTCGCTAGAATCCCCACGTTTGCGAAGTGACCGTTTTATATTTAAGAAATCTGAAAATTGTCTTTATTCCACGCCGAATTTTATTACCAAAAAATAAGCAGGGCCAACAAAATAGTTTTTGTAACACAGAAGGGCTACAAAGCCATTTACATTCAGCAAACCAACAATTTTTAAAATTAATATTGTAAGATTTGCCGCTCTTCTTGATTTCTTTCTTGGCGACAATTGTCAGTGAATTCGTCGGTCGTCGTTGAAGTAAAATGTCTCTTTTATTTTCATCTTTCCACCGAATGAACGGAGTTTGCAATAAATTACAGACAATGTCGTTCACAGGATACATACTGAAAACTAATACTATCACTGTCAGTTAAACTGTACACAAAACCAAAGTAACTAATGAAGTTTTTAACAAACAATCACAAAACACGAAAAAAACAAATCTCTTTCGGAAAGTATGTACCGAAACACCGCAAAGCCCTAGTGGATTGCCAAGGATTCCCGTTCCACTGCAATCTCTTTGGAAGGTCACGACTTCAGGTGCAGAGGCTTGATGTCTCAAGCTAAAACACTTCATTGCCCGGCAGATAGGGAAGGGTGACGTCACAGTTACCATGGCAACTCGAACGAAAACTGCAGACCTCCAAGCATTCTCATTTCAGCTCTTCACTTGAACTGTTTTGCGTATAAGGACTTGTTTTCCGTATTGGACGCGCATTGTGAATTGATATCTAATCAAAATTTTGGGTATTTTAGCACGCAATAAAGGCAAAAAAAGAATATATTATACGAAATTATTAAATGAAACTTTATTTCAAATAAAATAGGTAAAGAGGCACTTCACCTACTTCACCTAAAAAGCCGCCACTGGTCATCAGTCTGCTTAAATTTTATATTAACGTCTTGTGCTACTAAACAATGAAACGAACTAAACCCAGCGGCGCCCAGTTTTGGAAGAAGAGGGCAGCAATATTAAGAACTACGGCTAGCTCCAAAGAGTTTATGAAGGCCTTTATTCTAGGGAAATCGAAATCTCAGTGTTCAAATATTCCAGAGAGTAAGGAATAAAATTCCGGTCAGGAAATCGATATAGTTAGCAACGAGGTTTTTAATGAACATAGTGAAGATAACGATGCGAATGTTTTAAATTGTGAAAGAGCCAAAGTGCAGTTGTCAGATTATGTTGGTGTCAGTAACATGGATGGTGTTTTACCTTGTAATCTTGAAGTTAAAGACAATGAAGGATAAAACATTACTGGAGACAATGTAGATTCTTCTGCTCCACAAGATATGGGAGCTTGGCCAGCCGAGATATTTCAATCCTTCCGTGATTTAATAGTGAATAGGGGCACATGTCAATTGCAGAACAAGGACAGCCGTTTTCCTGAGGATGAAGCTGGACGATCCTTAAACAGAAGTTGGTTTGAAAAACCTTGCAAAATGGCACAAAGATAAACCATTCTTGGATGTGTTTCTCTCCAACAACAAAAAAAATCTGTGTTCTGTTTTTTTTGCACTTTGTTTCCACAAAACAACTATCAAAGAAGCAGTTCCAGTAGTGAAAATGGGTTTTCGTCTTGGCGAAAGTTAAATCCCCGCATTAAAGATCATGAAAACAGCCCTGCTCATCGCTCTGCATTTTTGGAATGAAAGGAATTGGAACGATCTTTAAATAAAGGGGGACTTTTTGATGATAATCTTCAGCAACAAGTAAAGAATCTGAAACATGGAAAGAAATCCTTGAACGGGTCATTGACATAGTGCAAACTCTTGCAGAATAAAATTTAGCACTGAGTCAATTATTGACGATTCAACAAAATTTAGCATCGGGAGTCAATTATTGACGATTCAAATCCTGGCAACTTTCTGGGTTTGTTAAAATACTTGGCTGAATTTGATCCTGTCATGAAATCTCATTTGGATTCTGTCTCTGGTAAATCTGGATGTTTAACATATCTTTCACCACTATTCAAAATGTAAAAATTTCCTGTTGCGAGAAACAGTGCGAAAATTTATTATTTCATCATGTAAGGAGGCAAGGTACTTCAGTATTATATTTGATACAACTCCAGACGCTGCGCTGCGCATGTGGAACAAATGTCTCAGATCATCAGATTTGTTGAGATTAAACGAAATTCAGTAGATATCAAAGAAGCCTCCATAGACATCATTCCTTTAGAAGTGAAAACAGCGGAGGGAATCACAGACGCAATTACAAATAAACTTAAGAAAGATGGATTGAATCTTAATGATTGTAGAGGTCATTCGTATGACAATCAAGCAACAATGGCTGGTATTTATTCAGGAGTTCAAAAGATAATTTTAGATTTGAATCCATCAGCTGTGTTTGTTCCCTGTGACACCGATTCACTTAATTTGGTTGGAGTTCATGCGGCTCATGTGAATGTTCAGGCAGTGACGTTTTTTGATACAGTACAACGACTATTTACCTTCTTTTCCTGTTCCACCTACAGATGGAGGGTTCTTAAAGAGTTTGTAAATATTACTGTAAAAGGACATTGTGCCACCAGGTGAAGTTCAAAAGCAGCAGTGGCGGCTTTTCAGGTGCAGTAGGTGAAGTGCCTCTTCACCTATTTTACTTAAAATAAAGTTTTATTCAATAATTTGTATAATATATTCTTTTTGTCTCTAGTGTGTTACCAAATACTCAAAATGTTGATTAGATATCAATTCACATAGCGCGTTCAATACGGAAAACAAGTCCTCATACGCAAAACAGTGCAAGTGAAGAGCCGAAATGAAAACCCTTGGAAGTCTGCAGCTTTCGACCGAGTTGCTATGGTAACCATGATGTCAACCTCCCCTATCTGGCGCGCAAGTGAAGTGTTTTATCTTTCCGCGCCGAAGCTCTGCAGATGGAATCGTGACCTTCGAAGGAGATCACGGTGAAACGGTTGGTACGTGCTTTCCGAAAGGGATTTGCTTTTTCGTGCTTTGCGATTATTTGTCAAAAAGTTTAGTTGTTACTGTAGTTTCCTGTAAATTTTAACAGTTAGGGATAGTTTTAATTAAAGTATGTATCCTGTGAACGACATTGTTTGTAATTTATTACAACTCCATTTAATCGGTGGAAAGATGAAGATAAAATAGACATTTTACTGCAAGGACGACCGACGGATTCACTGACAATTGTTGCCAAAAAAGAAATCAAGAAGAGCGGTAAATCTTACAATATTAATTTTAAAAAATGTTGGTTTACTGAATATAAATGGCTTTGTAGTACTTCTGTGTTACAAAAATTATTTGGTTGGCCCTGCTTACTTTCTGGTAATAAACATTCGGCGTGGAATAAAGACGGATTCTCAGATTTATTAAATATAACACGCTCACTTCATAAACATGGTGATTCTAGCGAACACCTGAAATACGAGTTATTGCTAAGGAATTTTGAAAAAATCAGAACACCATTGTGGATGCCCTGAGGGAGAATGCTAGGCTTTTGAAAATGCATTTCAACGAAAACGTTCGTTTAAATAGACTTTTCCTGCAGACAGTGATTGATGCAGTATTATATTTGAGCAAACAAGAACTAGCATACCGTGGTCATGACGAAAGCATGGACTCGATAAATCGTGGAAATTTCAAGGAATTGCTTTCATTGTTGATATCAAGAAGTCCTTTAGAAATTCAAAATCAATACGAAAAGATAAAAAATGTCTTCCCAGGTGACTCAAAAACTATTCAAAAGGAATTAATTGAATGTATATCTGAATAAACACTGCTGGCCATCCAACATGCAACACCAAGAAGGAAGCATCCGATTGGCCTGAAATTCGCAGCATAAGTCGCCCGCGAGAGGACATGCAAACGATTAGCATTGCAGGGCATACGCAAATCATGTGCGCCCGGCACGCCACCGAGAAGCACTATAAGAAGGGTGCACAGAAGGCGGGGTGTAAGTAGTGGAAGTGTGTTGTGCTGCCGAACCTGCGCGTGGGAAGCTTCCTGATGCCTCGTCGCAGAATACGGCAGTCATTCCAGCACGTTTCGGAGTTCGACAGAGAACGAATAGTGGTTATCGCGACAGCGGTTTATCGTACCAAGACATCGGCGCCCGTGTGGGACGACATCCAGCCACAGTGAGGCGAGTATGGATTCGGTGGGTGTAGGAGTGACGGACGGACCAACGTGAGAGATTTCCGCGGCACACCACCGAACGATAGGACCGCCGTGTTGTGTGGCGGGCCTTGACGGCTCGCACCGCCACATCACGAACGTTAGCGCTGGAATTAGGGTGTGTTGCGCAACAACCTGTGTCAGCACGTACCGTTCGACGTCGTCTGCATTAGCGGGAACTTGTCGCACGGCGCTCATTGCTCCGATTACCATTGACGTTACACCACCGGCGAGTGCGGCGACAGTGGGCCGTAGAATGCCGCACCTGGACTACGGAATGGCACGACATTGTCCTCTCCGACGAATTACGTTTCTGCCTGTAACACCACGATGATCGGATCCGCGTGTGGCGCCACCACGGCGAGAGACTGTATGACGCTTGCATTTGTATCACCATACTGGTCCGTCGCCTGGCATTATGGTTTGGGGGGCAATTGGGTATGACACCCGCAACGCTCTGGTACCCATCACCGGTACACTCAACAGCCACCGCTACATCTCCGACGTTTCGGAACCTGTAGTCCTCCCTTACCTGCAGGACCTGCCAGCGGCCACGTTTCAACGGGACAATGCGTGCCCGTACGTGGCACGCATCGTACAGCATTTCTTTACGGCCCACCAGGTGTCATTGCTGCCGTGGCCCGCCTGCTCTCCCGATATGTCGCCCATCGAACACGTCTGGTCGCTGATCGGCAACTGAGTGGCCCGGCAAGCACCATCCGCAGCTACGCCTGATGAACTGTGGCAACGTGTGGAAGCAGCCTGGTCCGACATACCCCAAGCCCACATCCAAAGCCTCTTTCGTTCGATGCCGCGGCGTATAGCGGCTATTATTGCCAACCATGTGGGCCACACGAGCTATTGATGTCTGCGTGTTCCGCAAGTCGCACGGGCCTGTAAGCTCAATCGTTTCATCTTTGTATCTGTCGTTATGTGTTCAGTAAATCTGGCTTTGCTATCTCGTGTCCTACTTGGTGTTGCATTTGGGTGGCCAGCAGTGTATAAACGATCACGTTAAAAATGAAATAAATGAAGTTCAATGCTTTTCTATTCAAATAGATGACACCACAGACACAAATCAGACTTCTCAGTGCTCTTTAATAATAAGATTTGTGAATTCGGTAGGTGTATTGGCTGAGCGATTTTTGGGTTTCCAAAACGTGAGTGGAGATCGAACTCAGAAGCTTTATACAAAATGCTAGACACAATTTTGGGACAATTCGATTATCTACACAAATTAATAGGACAATGTTGCGATGGGGCAAGTGTAATGTCTGGACACTTGAATGGCTCCAGAAAAAAATCAAGGATAAAGCTTCTCAAGCTGTTTTTGTTCATTGCTTAGCACATCGTTTGAATCTTGTATTACAGCAGAGTTTTCTAAAAATTTAAAGTGTCGTATATTTTACGCAAGCCTCACTGGAATTCCTTCGTTTTTTTCACCACTCAGTGAAGCGATCTTATACACTCACATCATCAACCGCAAGACGCATACCAACGGTAGCAGAAACTCGATGGTCCTCCACTTCGAAGTTAGTAAGTGTAATTGTTGAAGATTGAGATAAATTGAAGGAAGTATTCGAATTTCTGACAAATAGTGAGCAATCAGACAAAAAATCAATTAAACTTGCCAAGGTTTTTTTAAACGATATGAACACTTTTGAATTTACATTTTTTGCAATAGTATTTAATGAAATTTTTGTCCCCACCGATCTGTTATTCGAAATTTTGCAGAAAAAATCACTAGACATAAACTACTGTGTAACTCAAATTAAAAAACTCGTGAAATTTTGAGTCATAAAAGGAACGAAGAAGTATTTGAAACACTGTTTAGAAAAGCTAGCAAAATCACAGAAATAAGCAGAGCTAAACGGGAATATGCTGCTTTTACACAAGAAACAATTTTTCAAAATTATAAACAATTGTATTTTGAAATTTTGTACCACATTCTTATGGAAATGGATATAAAATTTCAAGACTGTGAAAAACTTCAATTTGTTTGTCTTGCTGACACAACCAAATTCGAAAAATTTAATTCAAGCTTCCCTCTCACGCTTTTGAAAATCTACAACATTTTTACGGAAAAATATTTACTAAACTCCAGCGCCTTAAAAATGAACTGAGTCTTGTATATTTCAACGAAAAATTAAGGAATATATCGACTCAAGGACTTCTTCGAGTGCTTCATGAAGATAAAGACATTTTTACAGAAGCTTATAAATTGGTTGCCCTCATTTTAACCATTCCATCTACAAGTGTGTCAGTGGAAAGAAGTTTTTCTTGTCTTAAAAGAATACAAACTTACTGAAGAAACATTATTTTTCAAGACAGGCTTGCTTCTTTGGCAAATATTTCTATTCAGAAAGATATTTTATTGATGCTCACGAAGAAACAACCATTCTATGACGACATAATCGACAAATTTGTAGCTTTAAAAGAAAAAAGAATTGATCTAATATACAAAAAATAGGTCATTCTTCATATAGTGATTTTCATTGAAGACAGTAGATATCTTTTCATATTGCTCTTGTAGCTCTTCACCTATTTTTTCAACCGCGAGCCTCCACTGAAAAGCAGATGCGGTAAAAACAATATCTACTCAACTGGATGAAGTGATTGCTGCACTAGAGAATTTGAGAGATACACCGACTGAAACAATTGATACGAGGGAAGATGAAGCATTAATAATTAATGCAATAGAAAACTTCAACTTTGTGACTTTACTCTTTTTCTGGGCAGACATTCTTTCTTTCTGTCGACAAAATCCAAAAAATCTTGCAGACAGATGGAATCATCTTTAAACAAGCATTGACACTTTTGGAGACGCTGATGGGCAAATTAAAGGATTAGAGGAATGAGCTGCGTGAAAATGTCATTACTAAGGCAGAGCATATATGTAATGAATGGGGTGTCAGTACCACGAAAAGGATGAGAAGGAAGCGCACGATACCAGGGGATAATAATGATGGTACTGCATTAAGCACTCGGCAAGAAATGCGACACTCCCTAATAGAAATTTTGGACAAACTGTCAACTGAAATTTCAAGCCGTTTCTCTAACATAACAGAGCTGGAAAAGCGCTTTGGATTCCTTTGCAAATTTGAGGCGTACGTAAATGATGGCGACATTTCTTATAAGGAACAGCTTCCCCAAATGAGTATTAAGTGCACAGTGCTTGCAGAACTGTATCCAGATGACTTAAACAGTGAAGAATTGTTCTGTGACTTAACAGACATTATAATATTATTGAAAAGGGCAAAAAATGACGGTGAACAACTGGACTACACCTAAGGGATTGCTACAGTGCATTTCTTCAATGGGATTAGAAGCCTACAAAACACTAGTAATGGCTTTGCAGATTTTTCTTACTTCACCAGTGTGTGTGGCATCTTGTGAAAGATCTTTCAGTAAACTTAAATTGATTAAGTCTTACCTACGATCAACAATGTCGCAAGATAGAATGCCAAATCTGGCGACACTTTCAATTGAAAACATCATTGCTTCCTCTTTAGATTACAATGATACACTGCCGGACAATTGCTAAGGACGGATGACAATAGCAACGATAAAATGGAAGGCAGGAAAATGCGGAAATCAGCATAAGTGCGGGATACAGTAAGACGTGTTGTGCGTATGCAAATTTTGGATTGCCGAACTTGTTCGTGACGTCATAGCGCTGATAAGAGATATAAAGGATTTGGCGCGTATTGGCCGTTGTTGTTCAACCGCAAAGTTGAAAGGGAAAGAATCAATTGACGAACTTGCAATTTTCAGTATGTCTTCCCGACATCACCTAGATGATTTTAACGCGTGGCCGTATTATTGGCAACATTGAAGAAGGGCGAAAAATAACAGATGTTGCAAGGGAGTTCGACGTCAGCCAGTGTTGTTTCAAGGCTTTGGAAATCATTTCAAACAAATGGAGAGTGTAGCAAACGTCACGGGGGAGATCGTGTTCGCAGTACGACACCTGCAGAAGATCGGTACATAGTGCTATCAACAAAAAGACACCGGCGCAGCACAGCTAGTGAGGTAGCAAATCAGTTTATGGCTGCTACTGGCAAGCGGATCTCCCGAAAAACTGTCGCCAGACGTTTGCATGAAGGAGGACTATACGCCCGCCGTCCTGTTGGGTGCATCCCATTGTCCAGACGTCACCGTACCGCCCGCTTGCAATGGTGCCATCAACATCGCAATTGGACTGATAACGACTGGTCTGCTGTCCTCTTCTCAGATGAGAGTAGATACAGTCTATCGTCTGATTGTCGACGACAACAGATCTGGCGTGATAGTGGTACTGCATATTGTCCAGCAAGCATACAGGAAAGGGACCGATATCCGACATGTAGTGTCATGGTATGGGCTGGCATCATGATCAATGGCCGTACGTCCCTCTATGTGCTTCCAACTGGGACTATGACTGGCCAACGATACATTAATGATATTCTGCTACCTCATGTTTGCATGTTCCGTGGTGCTGTCGGTGATAGATTCATTTTCATGGACGACAACGCAACATGTCATCGAACAGTCGCTGTCCAGGAGTGTCTTGAGAGCGAGGGTATTCAGCGCCTCGTATGGCCAGCACGTTCTCCAGATCTGAATCCCATTGAAAATGTGTGGTATGCTTTGGGGAGGAGTTTTGCTGGTCCCCAATGCCCTCCAATAAACGAGGACACCCTCATCCGTGCACTGACAGAGGAATGGGATAAATTACCCCAACAGCTGCTTGATAATGTTGTGCAAAACATGACACGACGTGTGGAATCTTGCATCGCCCTCCATGGTGGCCATATCCCGTATTGACATCTTACGCCGGAACGCCTGCGGACGGTAATTGCATATTTTCACGTTTACGTATTCTGCACAAAATGGCCTGTTTGTCCCTTGAACACGTTCCAAAGCCTTCTGGATTTCAGAGCACAATAAATTGTCTTTCTTGTAATGTCCTCGCATTCTGACATTATTTTATTTCACTTGGCATCCAACCACACTTACTTTTTATGCGCTATATAGCCGTTTATGATCCGTCCTTAGCAATTGTCCAGCAGTGTATAATAACCGACTTCGCAGCAATTAAGGCCAGAAAAGTAAAATTGTAAAACGCCTCATTTTAAATATATATTGTTATCTTAAACTTTTAATGAGAAGTTCTAATATCAACATCTATAAAATAGTAAGTTTCATACATTTGTCATTATAATAGATGTATAAAAAACAGAGTAAACAGTAAAGTGGAGCGAAAAACACTTTTTTTTTATTTGAAACGTTACCATGTGCAGTAGTTGCGATTTTATTACTGAAATGACTCCCCGAAATATGGATGACATTATTTGATATCTTAGGCAGCCCCAAGAACCTCGAAGTTTGAAAGTTATAGGGAAAAATGGTTTAAAAATACCCGCTTTCTCCATTTTATAAATACTGTATAAAAAAATACTGTGTCACCATTATATTTAATATCACCATTGAGTGTATATACACGGGTAAAAATTCAGCAGAAGTGAGTTAATTTTTTAGGCTTCCCCAAAGAGCTCAAGATTTGTCATATTTCTCCAAAAATGGCATAAGTTATGTAAATATGATAGACACCAACCTTACCTAGTAGTATAACTTCAGGAGTGAGTTTATTTCACTTGGAAATCAGCCTTTTTTTCAAAACTTGACATCAGCTTCCTATCCAAAATTTTTGCTCTGATGAATCCTTCTCTTGCAAGAAGGCCGCACACATGAGCAGAAGAATCTGTTACAATCTTAACCATCCTCTCTACTGCCTGAGAATGGCAGGGTATTTTTGTAAATTCGTGGCAAGAACTTGGATATTTATCCGACTGTAGTAATTCCATTTCCGTGTGATGGGAGGCTCAGTCACATTACACTCTTGCCAGTCGATTAGGTCGATGTAATCATTGCTGTGGAAATTCAGCTTAGGAATCCGAAACTTCCTAATGGTAGTTGTTTGTTTGGAAGATTTTCTGGCCTTCATGATATGTCGAACAGCAAGCTCACGGACATATCTTCTGTCGTCAAACAACATTGCAGCGAGTAAGTTTTCTGCATGGGCAAAATACGCGTTGTCTTGAACGACTCTTTTTAAGGTATCCTTTAAATTACCTGGAAGATACTGAAACCTAGATATAAAAAGCTGCAAATTTCTTGGACCATCTTTACAGGTACCGTTACATTTGATTGTGAACCACGATGGTGCATATACTTTCATTATGAAGGTGGCTAATGAGACAAGTTGTGGTGTTGGATCACTAGTTCCAACATACAAACGCAGAATGCGATTTGCGAGGGTCAGCCAACGGGAATGTGCAAATGCTCCAGGATCCCGATTTGCCAGATCTTGTGGGCAATCACCTGCAGAGACTGCCTTACAAATTTCCCCAAAATAAAGTTGATCCGAGCTAAGATCTCCATAGTTAATATCGGACCAAAGCGAAAATTCAATTTTCTGGAAATTAACGATAGGAAGGTTTGCCCACGTCTTCAGGCGCTTTCCATCAATCCACTAAATCCTCTTGGACCTGATGTTTTCCCATCAAGTGCTTCAGTGAGGTGGCGTAAAGGCAGTTCATTAAAATGAAGTTGACATATAATCCAGCGTACGGGAGAATTGAGCTTCTCTTCAAGGCGCCTAATTACACCTGCATTTGTGCCGGTATTAGTCACTTCTCCGTCACTTCCAATAAAGACTAACTCCGGCAAGTCAAATGCCTTCTGGTTCAATAAGCTGAAGATACCGTCGGAAATGTCCCTTGCGCTCTTGCTCTTCGGTGCAAAATGTCCCAAATAGACTGAACCCGGTTCTTCAACAAGTGTAATATGCTCCTCCCATTCTTTTCGCTTGTGCCACTTGCCATCATCTGTGTATTCGTAAGAGTTTCATCCCTTCTTCCGTCCAAAAGTAAAGCTATAATCTTGCGACCAGTCAAGTTTACCTCATCTTGAATTGTTTGACGGGTCTTTTTCCTTTCTCGTCGTACTTTATGCCGGTCAATAACAGATACATTACATTCTTTCGAATGAACCGGTTTACTTACATCATGAAGCAACGCCGACGCAAGATCAGCTGCCGCTCGGTCGCTGATGCCTCGCCTATCGCACTTTCTAGAAAATGCAGACAGTCATCTGACGCCTAGGTTTCGAAAACGACGTGGAGTGAAATCGTAATCTTTCGCCGAGGCCAACAAATGACTAGGACCCGGCTCGTCTGGTTTTCCTGCAGAATTAGTATTTGTATCCTCTTTTGAAGGATTATCCTCGACTCGCAGGGCCGATTTCAGTGATGCAGTTTTCTGTAATTTCCTACGGACATGCTCTTCCCTATCACTCTTTCGAGCTGATCTTTTCTTCAGTACACTGGTGGTTTTTGCGTCAAGCCCACCTACTATCATTCTTCTGTTTGTTCTCTGGTCCATCAGAAAGTCTTTCTCTTTCACGGGTACCTTTTTTGCAGAGCTGCATTTGCAGGTTCTAAAACATTTGCACTTGCATGAGCATATGTCAAAAATACGTTGCGAATCTGCACGAAATCGTTCAATCTTCTTTCAGTAGGTTTCATCCATTCTTGCAGCGTGTTTTTCCAGCTTTCGGATTTCAGTGTTGTATGCGGTAATACGCTTTTCAACAGATTTGTGTAGAGATGTCGGAAGAGATGCTTTTTTCCATATACTTAGCACTTTGTCCGCGACAATACTTGCTATTTCTGCTGCAGCAGGCTCATAATTTGCACCTTCCTGCCTAAGAGTATTCCTCACAAGGTAGTAATGGCGCATTACATCTTCGTACGTAGGCAACAGATTTTCATGCATCTCCTTATAATTCCCGAGGATAGGGCAATCAGCTTTATTTCTTGTCTCAGCCAGTTTAAGTAGTTGGACGACAAAACAAAAATGCCGGTACGATCCATTCAACGTCACTAGGAGTGAAAGAAACTGCTGCATCATTATGATACAAACCCGCCAACACTTTCTTCCAAATGGACCTGTGCTACTGTGATGAGATGACTCAGCGAGTTCACAAACAGAGCTCCGCTGTGAGAGAGGGAGTGGGCTGAGATGAAAAAGGTAACAAAAACAAAGCAGAGCGCAAAACAGCAAGCTATGTTTCTGAAAATCAACAAGAGGTTTCCAGAAAGTATGAGAGAGAGAGGGGGGGGATTTTTAATGTTAAGCCCAAATTGGTAACAATAAGGCTGCTGTCGAACTTAATGCTTACGCAACTTATCATGCCATTTTTGGCAAAAATTACATACTTTAAGGGATCTGGGGAAGCCTAAGAAATTAACTCATGTCTGCTGAACTTTTAAACGTGTTTAAACACTCAAAGGGGATATTAAATAGCATGGTGACAGGTTTTTTTTTATATTTACAAAATGGAGAAAGCGGGTGTTTTTAAACCATTTTTCTCTACAACTTTCAAACTTCGAGGTTCTTGGGGCAGCCTAAGATATCAAATAAGGTCATCCATATTTCGGGGAGGTCATTTCAGTAATAAAATCGCAACTATTGCACATGGTAACGTTTCAAATTAAAAAAAAGTGTTTTTCGCTCCACCCTAGTAAACAGGTTTTTTTATTTTAATTTGTTTGATGGTGTGTAATTTAATTTTGTAATGTTAATGGATGCTTGTAAAATATTAGCTGGATGTGCTCTTACGCAAATGTCTGCAGGATTGCATTTATTAAAGATGTTGACCGTTGGATGGGCCTTTATTTGCGCTTTTTTGTCCCTTCTTGTCGATGGGGAGGGGGAGGGAACGGTCTCCTTGCCCCAGGCGGCAAAAAGCCTAGCTAAGCCACTGCCCAAACCTGACAATATTTATTTTTTATTAGAACTATTTTAAGCACGATTTGCAACATGCATGCAACCACCATATGCTCAGGAACAGCTTTCACTCCTCACTAATGGCGGAACATCCGGTTTTCAAAAACTCACGGACGTAGCGAGGTATTTGTCAGTCTGTTCACTTCAAGGTCTTTGGTTCTAAGTGACCGGGTCGACAGAGTGAACTAAAAGATCCGTTGAGTAGTTCCAGCAGATCTCGTTCACGGCGAACGAAATCGTTCACCGTTCGCATCGGTCCTGGAGCACCGAGAATTCGAAATATCCGAGGATCCAAATCGTTCGCCGTTCGCTTTGATCGTCTATCGGAGCTGGTATTTCATTGCCTATTGATCAGTAACTGGATCGAAATTTTTTTCATGTAACTAGAACTATCTTATAACCATTTTATCTTAGGGTTAATCTAATAGTTTGCAGTGAAATGAAGATATATCGCATTTTTTAGATTCTATGTTTTTTATGTTTTGATTTTTTTCATTAAGCTTTTCACTCACAAGATGAAGAAACCAGCTTAGAACTCTGACAGAACAGAATCCAACAGATGTATATTAATAAATACGAAAGGCAGTTTTTGTACTGCCTCAGAGGGAAACAATTAATTATAAAAATAGTCACACATCACTCTAAAGCGTATTTTCGTTCCGTTCGTCGGTCTTCTACGGCGGGATGAGTAATGAGCTCGTGTTCAAAGCGCATCATATTTGCTCGTGTTTGTCACTCCAGTTCAGTTCGTTGGTGAGTAAAGCGTGAGTTGTGTAATAATCCTGTGTCATGACTATTTTATGTGGCCTTTAGTACTTTTATGAATGTTGATTGTATCCCTACTCCGAAACATTTGTTATAACAGAAACGTTTTGTTTTGTTTTGTTTCCTCATGAATGGGAAGGTATTTATCTGGCAGAATAAATCAATTGATTATGTGAATTTAAAATCAATTGACTACGTGCCAGGCAAGAACTGCCTGATGATGAGAATCAACTTCTCAAAACAGTGTTCCGAGTAAAGACACTTCCGTTGGAATAAATATTCTAGAATATGGTCTGCCAAATGATTTTTTTAATTTCCTTCTGTTAGTTTTCGCTTGATGGGACGCCAATTGCAGTTCACATGTTGAGTGTGACACCTGTACTGGGATCAACAAAATTGGGAGAGTGGCTCACTGTTAGATATTGAAATCCTAAGGCAGTTTACAATAGGCGGCACACTGATCTATCGTGATTATGCACCGAAAAAAGGCGTCCGAAACGACAACGAAAGAAAGTTTACAGGCTCCTGTTACAAACCACACGCCCAAGAAATACACCGGAGCTAGAAATTTCTTAAGGGGAGTCCAATGATTTGGTTCTTTGGTGAAAGCCTATATATACATACACTGGTGTGCAAAAATTAGGGACGAAGAGGAGAAATTAGCATGAGAGCGGAACGAGCAGGCAGAACGGAACGACTCAGGAGATAGACTAGGGTCCGGTACGGTGGGACATGCGCATATATGCAGCATGACGTAGGGGAGGGAGTGTCGGAAGGGTATAAAGCACACGGGCGGTGTACGCTCAGCAATTCGGTGAAAGCTATTGCACGGTGTACATCGGTTTGAACGACGTCAAGTTGCTGCCACCGTGTGATATGGCCAACAGGCAATCCAGTAGACGACATCTGGATGACTTTACCCAAGGTCGCGTCATTGGGAAGTTGGAAGAAGATAGAAGTGTGACTAGTGTGGCCGAGGAGTTCGGGATCGCTCACAGCATCGTTTCACGAGCTTGGAGAGCATTTCAAACGACAGAAACAGCTGTCCGAGAGTTTAGCAGTGGTCGTCCACGAGCAACCACAGCGGCGGACGACCGGTATATCGTCCTACAGGCGAGAAGAGACAGACGGCAGACAGCGGGAGAAACCGCAAGGCACATGCAACAGGCAACTGGACGTCCGTTTTCGCGTTTTACAGTGGCCAGGAGGCTGCACAAAGGTGGTCTATTTACACGACGACCAGTACGGTGTGTGCCATTAACGCGTACTCATCGGAGACGGTGGTTTCTGTGGTGCCAGGAACAGAAGAACTGGACACATCAGCAAATGGGGTCGAGTTCTCTTTACGGATGAGAGCCGATTTAGTCTGACGAGCAATTCTGGACGAATATACATCTGGAGAGAGCAGGGAACACGCAATCACTCCTCCAACATCATCGAATGGGACCGGTTTGGAGGTAGCGGAGTTCTCGTTTGGGGCGGTATCATGCTTTGTAGCCGTACTAACCTCCACATCTTCCAAGGAGGTTGAGTCACTGGTGTCCGCTATTGTACCGAGGTTCTCCTGCCTCACGTGCGTCTGTTTATAGGTTCTGTGGGTCCTGAGTTCCTCTTCATGGACGGAAAATCTACACCTCAGCGTACAGTGGCTGTCGCAGAGCTGTTGGAGAGTAAAGATATTCAACACATGGATTGGCCCGAAAGGTCCCCGGACCTATATCCAATCGAACACGTGTGGGACCTTCTCGGGATACGCTTGGCATCACGTCACCAGCAACGATTCCGCAGCAGCGATTGGGGCTACAAGAGGAATGGACCGCGATGCCTCAACAGCTTCTTGACAACCTCGTCCTCAGCATGGACAGACGTTGTAAATCCTGCAACGCAGTCAGGGGTGATCATATCCCCTACTAAAGACTGGATTTTTCTTGGCAGCCGCCTGTCACATGGACATTTCTGTTTTCTGTCCAGTTGCACTCGAAGCTACATTTTCAATAAAGTGCCTTTGTATCCTTTGGATTTCTTGTTTGGACGGTTTTGCTCACTTGTCCAATATTGTTACATCTTGGGGATCTTATGGTATGATTTGAGTCGATGTGGAGCACTTCTGCACGACGTTACATTCGAAAAACTGTCTCGTCCTTAATTTTTGTACGCCAGTGTATGTATTCTCATGTTCCATGTAGTGTTACGTAATTTTACATCTTGTGATGGGCCTCATGGAGGCTTGAAAGGTCTTATGTCTGTTTTTTTCAAGTGTGATATATTTTTTATTGTGACTCTAGTAAGATAAATTTTATGAATGTGTCATGGACTTTAATATATCATCTCTTTTTTATTATCATGGAACAACGGCAGAGTATTTAAGTCCACTAGTTCAGCACAAAGAAAAAGAAGTTACTCCACACAATACAGACAATTGTGCAGAGACTGCAGAGATCTTACTGCACCATGGGATTGCATTTAATGACAACTCTTGGATATGTGAATTACCTTGATGTTTAGATAGTGATTTGAGGGAGAAAAATGTACCCAACAGCATCTCTATTTGTGATTCACTGCTCAAATGAAATGTAAATAATCCATTTCTAAAACGAACCGTGACAGGCGATAAGAAATGTACTGCTTATATTGATTTGGAGGATTAAATATGTTGGAGCAAGCGAGATGAGCTGCCATTAACCACTCCAAAGGTCAGTTTGCACCCCAAGAAATTAATGCTCTTTGTCGGTGGAATTGGAAGGGATATCATGACCTACTGCCAAGCAACCAAACAATCAATTCTGATTGATACTGTTTCCAACCGAGGACCAGCTGAAGTCCGTACTTTATGAAAAACGTCCAGAAATGGTCAATCATATAAGTTTGGTGCAATTATTTTATATAAAACATGGCGTGAAAAACAATGGCACAACTGACATGCTTACCTCAGTAATGCTGATTTCTGCCTGTGTGTATTGTAAACCCTTTTGAATGGTATAAAACATGGCTTGAAAAACAAAGGTACAGTGATATGCTTACCTCACTAATGCTGATTTCTGCCTCTGTGTACTGTAAACCCTTTTGAATGATAGATAAAAGTGCTGCTGGAGGGACTAGAGCACCATTTATATTGGACTGGCTTGTGTGACTCTCAGTGCCAAACGTATATGCTGAATGAGAAAACCCTGAAAACCAAAACCACTTATTATATGTGGGCATTAAAAAAAATAAATGCATACAGCAACAATATATGGTGTTTACAAGAAACAGCACACACGTGCATATTAGGATTAATGTAGAATATGAATTAATATGGTAAATGAAAAGATCTATATCACAAATAATTAAGCATATGAAAGAGACATAGAAACACCATATTAAAATTAATGAGATATAAAAACTACATTAGAGAGAGTGAATGCCATACTAAAATTAATGTGGATCTTCTCTTATCCACAGAAAAAAAGATTACTAGATGAAAAAGGGTAATGTATACACATTAAAATTAATTTGGTACATGAATGAAAACATGACATGCAGAAAAGGCACACTGAGTGAACTTTGAAATTCCGAGGGGTGCTGAAATTACTATGCTTTCCACTTTATAATTAGCATATAAAAATGTTTGGACATTATTCAAAAACACTGATCATTTTTAACGAATATGTAGTGACCAAAATAAGCAAAGAGATGTAAAAAAAATTACATTACACAAAATTTGCAAATTATTATAAATTTTTTTCCACATATACTGAGCTACTATTACCATGAAAAATCATGAGTTATGAGATTTTCTTCAATCTTTCTTTCTTCTACTTGTCTTTTCTCCCCCTAAACAGTCTTTCAGTATTTGGTACAGAAAATAACCCAAAATGGAGAAAACTGAACTTTCGGAATCAACCACAGAGATAATAACCTATATTAATTCTTCCACTATTGACCCTGATGATTTTCTCTTTACTTTTTTGCAATTTGATACAATAAAACTTTGTAATACACTTTCTTTCAGCATATGTAATTAAATGTTTTGTAAATTTCATTCTCACATTATGGAGTATTATTATATTACATCTCTACCTGTGGCAACAACCTATGGACAGCTACAGGTTACTAGGATGTTCAAGGTTCATACTCTTCCAAGCAAAATAAATTGAAGCACTTTTCAAGGACGTTTTAAAACCAAATTATCATATGTGTGTGTTGTTGGTTGGTCAGTAGATATGTATTTTAGCAAGTTCAAACGGACACACCTTCAATTACCTGCCTGTTACTCCCTGCCTTCACTGTTGGTTTATTTTATTAACTTTGAATTGTCCCTCTGTTTTGGTTTTTTTGAAATCAGTGAAATATTTTAAAAGAGCATTTTTTTCCTTTTTATTCTTCTGCTGGTATGATATTTATTTTGTTTGCTTTAACTTTTTATTTTTGATGCATGACTTTGAGTTCTAACACTTTAGTTAATATTGGGAAAACGCAAAAAGATATTGGGGGAAAACACAATTTAGCTTTACGCCCCTAGCAGAAAGTCTATGTTATTGAAAATTTTGAAATTATATGGAAAACATTTTGCACTGGAAACTCTATTCAACAAAGAAGGAATTTTTCAAATCGGTCTCAGAGATACCGACAAAAATAAGACATACATCTACGCCCCTGGTGGAGAAACTATGCATTATTTAAAAAAATATTCCAAAAAGGTTTACTGTCGTGCGTGGTATCGGTCCACAAACAAATTATTTCAGTCGAGATTTCAGAAGCTCAAATTACGCTGAGAAGAAGAAATGGACCCTTACTCCTCCTGGTGGCCAAACCGCTATTTACCCAAAATTAGAAATTATATGCAAAAGATTTCCCATCAGGAGCTGTATCTGCTGCAGAAATAATTTTTCAAATTGGAGTTTTAGAAGCAGAGATATTGGCGCAGTTTTGTTTTGTGCCCCTAGCGGAAAAATCTATGAATAACTTGAAAAAGTGACTATACCTAAAATAGTTTGACGTAAATGGAATCGAGAGGTAAAAGATCCTTTTCAATCAGAAGTTTAGAAGCAAATATATAGAATAAAATATATTTTGAATTCGATATCATCTGCATTTGCGCCCTCTAGCGGCAAAATTGTGCATTGTGAAAAAGAATGAAATGAAGGATCATCAGTCACACATTTCAAGCTTCCCAATGCAAAAAGAATGTTTAAAATCGGACTATTGGTTGCAAAGATAGGGTGTCCACAGACAAACGGGCGGACGGACAAGCTGATAACATAAGCACAGAGCCCATTTAAGGCCACAGGGTGCCCGGGGGCTGGCCAATATTTAGGGGCCCCAGGAGCAGGGTTGGAATTACAAAATGTGCTCTCCGCAATGCTTCATCTATGGGAATTAAGCCTTGCTTTTTATTAAAATTCCAAAGTAACGCTATTTTTATGAATAAAATTCTAATGCTGATGTGCCTAAAATAACCACTGAGTATCACTAAGGAAGGAGTCATTATTAATGGGAACAAAAATTCTGTATTTGTGGGAAATTGAAACGTTTTAATTGCAGCTATACAAATGGCTCATGAAGTGGGGAAAAGCTCCAGGAGAAGATGGAATTACTGTAGACATCCTACAAGAAGCAAGTGGAGAAATCGAAATAGTACTCGCCCGCCAAATTTTCACTCGATGCATTAATGAAGGGAAGATTCCTGAGGATTGGAACAACGCTACAATGATCCTGCTACATAAAAAAGGTGACATTGAGGATCTCGGGAACTACAGACCTATCAGCCTCCTATCAGTGGTTTATAAAATCTTCACTAAAGTTCTTTCACACCGTTTGAAGGTAACACTGGACATGGCTCAACCGAGAGAACAAGCTGGATTCAGGAGTAGCTACAGCACTATAGATCATATCCACGTACTGAGAGAACTAATTGAAAGAGCGAGGGAATATGAACTTCCATTGTGCATGGCTTTTATCGATTATGAAAAAGCCTTTGATTCGGTGAAACCATCAGCAGTTACAATGGCTCTGAAATCTTGCGGTATTGAAGATGCATACATTAATATTATTAATAACATCTATGAAAATGCAAGTGCAAAGATTCGGCTGTTTGAAAATACAACACACATAAAAATTGGAAAGGGAGTGAGACAAGGTGACACCATATCTCCGAAGCTCCTTAATGCCACATTGGAAAATATCTTTCAATCACTGAACTGGGAAAACAAAGGGATAAAGATCAATGGAGATTATCTAACCCACCTTCGTTTTGCTGATGACGTAGTCATTTTTGCAACTACCCCATCAGAGCTGCAGAGTATGATCCAGGAACTTGCTGAGAAGAGTAAAGAAGTGGGATTAAAAATGAACTTTCAGAAGACAAAAGAGATGTTCAATGCTTTTACAAGAAATGAAGATTTATCGATTAATGGAGAAAAGCTGGAGATAAGACACCTACGTTTATCTTGGACAGCAGATATCAAGTGAGGGTCACATTGATGAAGAAATTAATCGGCGTACAAAACTTGCCTGGAGAGCTTTTGGAAGAAACAGCATAATTTTCAAGAGCAATATGCCATTATGTCTTAAAAGAAAAGTGTTTGATCAATGCATCCTTCCAGTGCTTACGTATGGTGCAGAGACGTAGACCTTAACTAAAAGAGACATACAAAGGCTGCAGACAACTCAAAGTAGCATGGAGAGGTGCATGCTTGGTGTAACCAGGAGAGATAAGAAGAGGAAACTCGTGGATCCGAAAAATGACGAGAGTGGAAGACATCATGATCAGAGTTAAATCCCTGAAATGGCAATGGGCTGGGCATACTGCCAGAAGGATAGACCATCGATGGACAGCCGAAATTTTAGATTGGATTCCAAGGGACAGGAAAAGACCCAGAAGAAGACCACATGGGAGATGGGAGGATGAAATTCGAAAGTATGCGGGAGTGACATGGAGGAGACTGGCACAAGATAAACCGTTGTGGAGGAAACTTGGGGAGACCTTCGTCCAGCAGTGGATTGATAATGGTTGACAATGATGATGATGATGATGATGATACAAATGTCAAGGGTAAAAACATTTTACAAGTTATATTGTACTGAGAATGACTTTTTAAGGAAATCATAGCAATATTTCTTGACTACTAAAAAGTCTTGCCTTAGAAACACTTTTTTCTTGTCTTCATTGCAGCAAATTTCGCGATTGTGTCAGTGAAGTTCAGTGCCGAAGTTATGTCATTTTCGGACGACAGTATACCAAGATAATTAAGTTTATGTTCTCTCAGTGCTGTTCTTCGAACGTTTTTCGCAAGAGCTAACTTTGAAAATGACCTTTCAGCTTCACAGTTTGACACAGGCAAAGTCAAATACATCCTCATGGCAATAAACATATTTGGAAAGATATCAAATAATTTCTGATCATGCATGTATTTGTAAATCTCAAAAGGTCTTTTTTCTTGTAGATTGCATTCCTTGATAAAATGAGAAAAGTGCACTGCTTCACTTTTTATACTATCTTTTATGTCAGCAGGATATTTGTCAAGTAGCATTTGCACACTGTTTTCTTCTAACACTTCCTTACCTAGTTTTGATACAAAACCAAATATTGAACAAATATTGTCATATGCAGCAATTCTTTTTTTCAGTTCTACATCCAGACTATCGATAATCACATTTAAAGTTTCAACTTCAAATTTTCTTTCACCAGTTAAAATGAAATCATCACTACCATCAAGGAATTTCTTCGTTTTGACTCACTTTTCAAATGCGAATTCCATAATTTTAACTGACAGACTTTGCATTTCTTGTTTTATGTCTGTGAATTTCTCTCTTAATGTGGACACAAATGCATTCAACGATTTCAATAAATTAACAGCAGTAAATAAATCAAGCCCTGGTTCTTGGAATTATGCACTAACGTGGGCGAATCTAGCCAGTATTTTGTTCCAAAGTACGGCCATAAATCTTGTCTCAAACTTAACCATTTTCTTCTTGAGGGATTTAGCTTCTGTTCTGTTTTCTGCATGTTCATTTTCATTGTCGGCTATTTCCTCAAGGCTGTCGATAATACGTTGGTAATTAACGTTAAGTGATTTACATGCTTCAGCATGGCGTGCCCACCTTGTATCACATAAGGATTTTAAGACTAGTAATCGGCTGCTCTCAGAATCTTTTAAATTCCTGCAGAGGATATCCCACCTATGCGTTGACGCAACGAAAAATGAATACAACTTTTGCAAAAAAACGAAAAAGTTTACAGCTTCTAAGCAACACTGCACAGCATGAACACCACAAAGATTTAAAGAATGACCGCTGCATGGTGAAAACAGTGCGACATCGCTGATCCTCTTAATGTGAGCTTGCAAGCCTTCATATTCACCTGACATGTTCTTGGCATTGTCGTAATTCTCTGCCCTCTGCAGAGTGTCATGTCAAGGCCCTTGTCAACAAGATACTTTGTTACATAGTCACATAGCACTTTACCCACATGGCTTTGAATGGGTATAAATGTCAAGAATCGTTCATAAACATGTCCTTCAAAACAATACCGTATAACAACGGAGAGCTGATCAACATGTGAGGCATCAGGAGTTGAATCTAATATCAGTGCAAAGTATTTGGTGCATTTTATTTCACTAATTATTTTATGAAGAACTTCTTTTCTCATTACTTCTATCAGTTCATTGCATACCGTTTGAGAAATGTAGGACACATTACCTTTCCCTTTATTTCCGTGATTCTTTAAATGCTCCTTGAGGAAAGGATCGAACTGTGCCAATAGTTCCAGCATCCCTAGGAAATTCCAATTATTTGGAGATCCAAAGAAAATTATTTTCACCCTCAAACGCCAGACCTCTTTGGGCCAAAAACTTTATAACTGCAACTACTGTTCCAATATTGTTTTTCAGAAGTAAATTGTTCTGCAATTTTTTTCTTTAAAGTTAACATTTGTTCGTGATAACCAGCACATCATATGTTTACGATGAGAGGAACTATTTTCATGTTCTGATGTTTTTTCCTCAGCGCGTTTCCAGTTATTAAACCCAGAACCAACAAATGGTGATTCATTATTGTCACCAAACAATTTACATACATAACAGTACACAGAACCTGTGCTTTCTGAAAACATCAACCATTTACGTTCTTGAACTTCTCCATTTGGAAGTTTGTGTTCGAAAAGGATGTTGCATAGGTATCTGTTCTGTGTTTTAAATTGCCTCTGTGACAAATAAAAGTTATTGGGGTTACGATTTTGAAAGAACTCAGGCCCACTGTTCGGGCATACATCTCTAAAGTTATTACTTGAAAAATTTGGCCATTTGCCAGGATCTTTGTAATTTTCCATATCAATGGAATTAAAATTTTGGAAATTGGCCAATGCTTGCACATGCTCTGCACTACAAGTTTTGTGCCCTAAATCGCAGGGCTTACTTTTCACACTATCATTCATACTCATATCAGTTTCATCTGTATGCTCCATACTGCCACATTTTTCATCATTGTTGATAGGAGCTGATTCGTTGCTATTGGGTTCACGTTCAGGTTCAAGTTCTCTTTTCTGAAATTTAGGGCTATCAGGACTTTTCTCAGCAAATAAATTATCATAACTCTGAAGCTCATTCTCCGTTTCCTCAGTTACGGGATTGGATTCTGCTATTGGAAGCTTAAAGAAATTTGTAAGTTTCCTTACCTTGCTTAATTCTTCTTCTTTCTTTAATCTCAGTTTCCGCTTTGTAGCTCCACTAAGGTATTGTCTTTGAGACATGACATAAGAACTATTTTCAAAACTGGATCGTGATAAAACTGTTACTTTAACACAAGCATATCAATTTTCTTTTCATACTCTACTCCAAGTAAACGTTAAACCACTGTTCAGAAAAGAGCACCAGACAACAATGACTCACCGGATCTGGAAAGTCAGTGTTGCCAAACGGCAAACCCGATCCAGAAATTCAGTGTTGCCAAACCGGATCTTGAAAGTTCCAAATAGAATTTGAACAAGTTCCACTAGATGGCTGTGATCATCCAGAGAATTACTGGCGCCCTACAATTGTTTTTTTTTGGTGGATATATATAATATTTTATAGATTTTGGACGTGTTTGTATGTGGAAACGTCCCTATGCTGTTAACTATATTTTTGACTGTCAAATAATTTTTCTTCTTAGACGCTGCCAGTAGATGGCGCCACAATACTGGTGATAAGATTTCCGGTCACACAGCCTCTCAGAATCAGAGCAGAGCGACGCTATGTATGTATGACGTCATCAACGAATGACGACGTGGAGTGTGTTCATGTTTTTGACGAGCTTTCTACTCTTTACCTTAAATATTGTTTTTTTTTTTTTAATGAGCGCTCTTTAAGTATGTGAAAACGTTTCTGCCCCTCCTCTGTGAAAACAACCTACGTATTCTCAGTATGTGAAAACGTTTCTTCTCGTCCTCTGTGGAAATAAACGCATTACGTCCGAAAAAAATTGAAACACTCAGCAGAAATTGGGGGCCCCTTGAAAGTGCGGGGCCCGGGGCTGCAGCCCCTCTAGCCCTCCCCTTAAATGGGCTCTGCATAAGCACGATCTTTTTTACAAAAGACGTGCTAAAAACCTTGTGCTACATTGTTGAATTTACTGTCTCATCTACATAACTCAGCACATATAAAGCTACTTCATGCTACTTCTTCTGTAGCAGTGGAATCCATGTAAAAAGCTTTAACAACTGACACAAAGTAAAGTCTAGAAAAGCTATCACAGAGTGTAGCATATCTGAAGAGGGTACACGGCAACATTATGGATATTCTTCGCTAAATGGACATGGGGCTGCACACTCCATTGACACAGGGAAGCTCCTTGATATTGAAATCATATCTCAGTATTGTGCAGTATACGTAATGAAATAAATGAAGTGCAAAAGAACCTTACATATAAAGCACACAAAGCAGAATACAAATTACAAAGGTTCATTGGTGCATGTACTGCATTTTTAAACACACAATCAGTTGCTTCACATAAACTTCAGCTCACAAAACATTATTGTGATGGGGAATCCAAAAGCTTTTAACTGTTACAGACATTTGTTATCACTTTCCTGAAAGTGTTAAAAAACTGAAATGTATAGGGCATATAATAAAAATTGAAAGCAGTCTTCACAAGATAAAAATTCTATACCTGGATTACAAGGTAAAGGCAAGCTCTTTGACAGTTCGAACAACAAAATTACAACATTATTGCTGTTTGAAATAATGCTTGAGACCTGACACACATGCAGCAAGCTATGATAGCTTCTTTGTTGCTCCAGGTTTACCTGTCCCATGCATGGTCAATGTCCTCATGAACAAACAAGTTGATGTATCAACATGCACTTGCAGCAAGAAATCAAGTGAAGGAAAAGTCACATGGCATCCCTGAGATAACATTGAATATAAAACAGCCTACATACATGGCCTTTTGCAATCAAAATTTTTGTAAAAAAAGTATTTACATTACGAGAACTTACACCCTGTGATGGCAGACTTGATCGTTAAGAAAAATTTGAAATTATATGAGAGACATTTCGCAGCGGAAGCGCTCTCCAAGAAAGTAAGAATTTTTCAAATAGGAACCTTGGAAGCAGAGATATTTACAAAAATAAGATATGCATCTACACCCCCCCCCCCCCGCGGAAAAACTATGCATTATTTTAAGAAGAAAGTATTCTCAAAAGGTTTTTTGAGATGAGTGATTTTTTTAATCTGAGCTCCTGAAAACTCGACTGAAAGAATTCTTTCAGTCGAGTTTTCAGGAGCTCAGATTTTGCTGCAAATATATCGAAGCAGAAATAAACACTTATGCCCCTAGTAGCCAAACCATTTTTTATCAACTATTAAAAATTGTACGAAAAAAAAATCCCACCAGGAGCTATATTCGATACAGGAGGAATTTTTCAAATTGCAGATTTAGTTAGAAGCAGAGATATTGAGGAAAACACAATTTACGAATATGCCCCTTAGCGCAAAGGTTATGAATTACTTGAAAATTTTGAAAATATGTGAAAACATTTTGCACCCGAAACACTACCCGACAAAGAAAGAATTTTTCAAATCAGACTCTTAGCTAGAGCAGAGATATTGACAAAAAAAAATGATACATCTAGGCCTCCTTGCAGGGTAACCATGCATTATTTTAAGAAGAAAATATTCCAAAACGGTTTAACAGCAAGAGTGGTATCGGTTCATGAAATGATTTTCCAGTCGAAATTTTAGAAGCTCAGCTTTTGCTACAAATACATCAGAAGCAGAAATTAACACTTACACCCCCTGGTGGCTAAACCATTCTTTACCAAAAATTAGAAATACATATGCAAGCATTTCCTAAGGCCAGGAGCTGTATCTGTTTCAGAGAGAGTTTTTCAAATCAGAGTTTGAAAAGCAGAGATATCAGGGAAACATGATTTACTTTTATGACCCATAGCGGAAAATCTATGCATAACTTGAAAAAGCGATTACAATTAAAATAGTCTTCAACATAAATGTAATCAAAAGGTAAAATATTTTTTTCAATCAGATGTTTAGAAGCAAATATATGGAATAAAACATATTTCTAATTCGATATCTTCCGCATTTATGCCCTCTAGCGACGAAACTGTGCAACCACAAAAAAAAAAAAAAAAGAAGCAGAATGCAAGGATAATCATTTAAACATTTTAAGCTTCCCAACGCAAAAATAATTTTTTAAAATCGGACTAACAGTTGCAGAGATACCAGAGGCGACTTTAAATCTTTTGGGGCCCTAGGCGCTAAATGATTCTGGGACCTATTTTTCCCCTCCTTATCCCTTCAGAAATTTTTATCCGTCAGATTAAGAAAGAAAAGTAAAGTCAAGAAATGTTTTTTGTGTTTTTTAAAATACCATTCTATCATCGATTATTAGAACGTTTCGTAAGAAACAGCGTCAATGTAATCGGTTTGTCTGCCCGTGCACATCGAACTTTTTTGTTTTTACTGATATTTCAAAAACTATTTTTACGGCTAATAGTAAATCAAAGGACATTAAGTTTGGCACTTTAAACATCCCATGTGCACTCATGGACAATGAAATTTGCGCATCTAGAAGAAAACATGCTACAACCGCGAGACTTCGCAAATAACTAGAGTGCGTGCTGGTACGCAAATGATCCATGTTTGGTGCGATTTCGCAAGCCAGCACACCATGTGGTGGCGCTATCAGCACGAACCGGCAGCCTTATAAACTGGCGTATAGTCGATGTCCCATGAAATTGAAAAGCACCGGCCTACACAAGCAAGAGTACAGAGTGACAAGAATGCCGGGTAGACGCCAGACACGTCGATTTACGCAACGTACGGACCTTGAGAGAAGCCGGATCATTGGGCTGAAAACCGCAGAGTGGTCGACGCGCCGCATAGCCCGCCACGTGAATCGTTCTCAGCAAACCGTCCGACTCTTAAGGGAGCAGTGGACACGTGACGGCACTGTCACACGGAGGAGCAGCTCCGGACGGACCAGGAGGACCACCGGTAGAGGGGATCGACGGATCGTGCACCAGGCACGAACATAACTCACGGGGACCCGGTCCACTATACAGGCAGATGCAGCGGCTCCTGTGTGCCCACGAACCATTTGCCGATGCCAAGCAGAAGCGAATATGCGATCCCAGCGCTCCTTACGTGTGACACCATTAACACCGGAACATCGCCGGCTCCGTTGGCAGTAGGGCAATGCCAGAGCGACGTGGAACGCCACATACCGGTGATGTTTGGTGTTTAGCGATGAGTGCCGCCTCGTTCTGGAGACAGATGATCATCGGGTCCGGGTGTGGAGGTCCCCAGGTCAACGGCACAATTCCAACCTCGCTATCGAGCGCCACACCTTCCCCACTGCAGGCATTATGGTCTGGGGAGCCATAGACTGCGATAGCTGATCAGCTGTAGTAGTAGTACGTGGATCATTGACGAGCCAAGGGTATATGGATGAGATCCTACGGCTCCATGAGCTCCCATTCCTGGTCAGGATTCCAAGTGCGCTATACCAGCAGAAAAATGCCCCCCGCTCCCCGCACACCGATCGGGTTGCCCAGGACTGCCTACGTCATGTCCAGACACTTCTATGGCCTGCCCGCTCCCCGGACATGTCTCCTATCGAGCATGTGTGGGACCAGTTGAAACGCCGGCTGCTACCGTGCCGCACTAGCCGGGATTTGGAGTACACCGTCCAACACGCGTGGGCCAGTCAGCCGCAGGACACCAGGCGTCTGTTCGCTTCCATGCCGGACCGTATTGCAGCATGTATCGCCGCACGAGGCGGTGCGAAGCGCTATTGAAGATGACCGGACTGCGTTCCACAGATATCTCTGTACTTGTCCTGCAGCTCTGTTTTTGCCATCATGTGTATCATTCATCTGTATTATTACGTTCATTAACTTTCAGTTCAATCCGATACTTCTTTCTTGGTGCGCAAATTTCATTGTCCGTGAGTGTAGGCTACTTCATGAATTTACGGCTAAGGGCTGTCAAAGTCAAATATTCAATAAATTAAAGTTCTCTTGAAAAGAAACTATTCGACATAGAGGATAAAAATATTTTTGTGCCTCGCAGATTAGGCCTAACAGTCCTTTCTCAAATATTTTAATTTTACAATTAGTTCATTAATTTGCTGCTTTTTTGCTGCACCGAAGGCCAAAAAATATGGTTTTCACTAATTCGTCACAACTGATTTTTGCGAATTGATAGGACACAAAATTTCATTAAATTTTGCCCATTTTAATTTTCACTACTAGTTCATAAATTTCCCTCGAGTTCTCGAATTGGAAATTTAGTAAATTTTAGCTTTACGCTACAAAGATTCCATTTGAGTAACAGCAAAAGTTCTTTTTGAGTTTGATACGTTTGGCAAAACTGGCTACATTAGTAACATTTTCAGTTGCTAGTTACTTGGAAAATTTAGCACTAAAGAAGCTGAAAATGCAATTTTGCTAAATTTATCGATACATTTCGTATAAATTGTCGTGAAATTGGAATGAGTTTCAATTACAGAACATGCTCTCTCCATTGCTTCAACTTTGGAAAATCACTTTGTTTTAACGTTTTGTGCAAATTAGTCAAATTGGTAGGCACGGAGCATGGTATCCAGCTAAAAATAGCAACCGGAAAAGTCCTTCACTTTACAAAATACGGGTAAAATTCAATTTGTGCACAGTGGATGATTTTTCGTGGAGGAAATTTCTTGTGGCGAACGATTCCCTAAATCGAAGAGATTCAGCCGTCCATGGCGTAGACGAATGCCATGGACCCTAAGAATTTCATCGGTCCGTGCAGAAAAGCGAGAATGTGAAGAATTTCTTGAAAACCTTTTCCTTATTATTTTCATCAGAAAATTGACAAGGTCTGCATTTTCTTTTATTATGTCAAAAAGATGTGTAAGATTTTATTTATACCTGCACTGCAGTTATCAGAAACGAAAAATGATTATTAAGTGCAAAAGATCCAACATGAAAATGGAAAAGTAGGAACCACAACTTTGTGAGTAAGAATGTCTTTAAAACGTTTATTGCTTTTTCAAAAGTTAATTTTTATGTCGATTTAAGGAATAGAACAGGTGAGAATACTTGGTAATAATCAGTATTAAACTAGTGGAGGAGAACGTAATAAGAAAATGTTGTTGCGATACAACAAAAATTTCTTTTAATACTATTAAATAAGAAAAAGATAAATAGTGTAAAATTTTTGAATTTCTTTATTTTTCAGCCTAAGTACACTCTTTTTGCAAAAAAGAAAACAGAAACCGAAGCACTCGAAAAAGTCCTTTGTTTCTGATGAAACTTTGCATGCAAGTACCTCGGGATCGAATATGCAAATGATTAAAAAATAATGACCAAGGACTAAATAGCGGCTCGCGACAGCGCATGGGAACCGCACATCGAAGAGGGTATACCAAGAGCAAAGGGCAACAAAACAGGTCGTAGAATGCGTCGACGTGCTGGACAATTGTGACAGTAGATTGCGGGTATAATGACCTACAGACTCTGAGAATGCCTAGGTAACGGACCCGTGCAAACCACGACGAGCGAGTTTGAGGGAGGACATATAATTGGGCAGAGAGAGAGAGAGAGAGAGAGAGAGAGAGAGAGAGAGAGAGAGAGAGAGAGAGAGAGAGAGAGAGAGAGAGAGAGAGAGAGGCCGGCCAAGTCGCCGTATCGCAAGGCGTTTGGATCAGAGCGACGCAGCAATCGGAAGATGTTGGCGCCATCGGGTCAAACAGAGCAAGCACCACAATCCAGCGGCACACGGGGAGTGGACGGCCGAGGGCAACGGCAGAACGCAAGGATCGAGCGATTGTGAGAGCCGAACCAACAGAACCGAATTCGTGGGTCTCAATTATCCGTGGCCATGTTGCTTCGTCCACAGGTACGCAAGAGGCCATTCGGACCGTTGCCAGACGAGTTGCAGCGCGGAGATTACATTCGAGGAAGCCAATCTGCCGCCTACTACTGACCAGAGAGCATCGCCGGCATCGGTTGCAGTGGTGTTGGACCCGATCAAGGAAGGATAGTGTCCAGTGGCGTTGTGTTACCTTCAGTGATGAGTCACGATTTGCAGTTGGCGCCGATGACCGGCGCATACGTCTGGAAACGAGTCGACTAGCGCACGGATCCTGCCTTTACCGTGAAACGGCATAGGGCACAGACACCCGGGCTGACTGTCTAGGAAGTATTTCCTGCAATAGCTGTACACTCTACGTAGTCCTCCGTACTAACCTACCGGCTCAACGGTACGTCGACGCATTCTAAGATCTGTTGTGCAACCCTTCATGTCTCACATCACCGAGAAAGTTTTCTACAGGATAATATCCGGCCACACATGGCATGGCTCTCCCGGGTCTGCATCTGTAATGTCGACACCCTTCTATTGCCAGCCCGATCGCCCGATCTCTCACCGAACAAACATGATGGGACCCCACCTACGCCCATCTCTGAATGTTGGCGAACTGGCCCGCAATTTGGATACCATCTGGCATGCCATACCTTAGAACAGTATCCGTAAACTGTATGTGATTATACCACTCTGGGTTTCTGTTCGTATCCGAGCCAGAGGTGGAGCTGCAACGTATTGACTTGTTCCACTCATGTAGCTGTTTTATCCGATGATATGGCCCAACTGCTGTGGAATTGCAATAATTTCCTCTCCTATATACGTTACCAATTTTCATCTCGATTTGGATGATTCTTTCTGGGTGCTTTGTTTTTCTTTACTTTTCCTTCTTTCTCTTTTTTCTTTGTGTGTGTGTGTGTGTGTGTGTGTGAAGATTGTATTAGCTGTTTTGGTTTAAGAGGATTAAGGCTGAGGAAGAACTTGATTACCCTATCCCAAAGAGAAAAGGTAATAAACAGCAAACACCCCCGATCATCAGGACAGTTTCTATACAAGTACTCTTCATCGCAACTCAGAAGAGACAGGGAAAATATTTCAACACAGATGTTTTTCCCTGGCTGGAAGTAGCATGAAAGTTTTATATCACAGCCAGTTAAATATTCGCCTTAAACAACGAAAAGTATGGGAAGCGTGAATCCTTGTTTCACCTACCACTAAAAGGAAGGTTAAATTACACTGGCGTGCAAAAATTAAGGACGAGGCGGTTTTTCGAATGTAACGTCGTGCAGAAGTGCTCCATATCGACTAAAATCATACCATAAGATCCCCAAAATGTAAGAACATGGGAAAAGTGAGCAAAACTGTCCAAACAAGGAATCCAAAGCATACAAAGGCACTTTATTGAAAAGGTAGCTTCGAGCACAACTGGACAGAAGACAGAAACGTCCATGTGACAGGCGGCTGCCAAGAAAAATCCAGTCTTTAGTAGGGGATGTGATCCCCCTGACTGCGTTGCAGGATTTACAACGACTGTCCATGCTGAGGACGAGGTTGTCAAGGAGCTGTTGAGGCATCGCGGCCCATTCCTCTTGTAGCGCCAATCGCAGCTGCGGAATCGTTGCTGGCAGCTGGTGACGTGCTGCCAAGCGTCTCCCGAGAAGGTCCCACACGTGTTCGATTTAATTTAGGTACGGGGACCTTGCAGGCCAATCCATGCGTTGAATATCTTCACTCCCCAAAAGCCCTACGACAGCCTCTGTACGATGAGGTGTAGCGTTGTCGTCCATGAAGAGGAACTCAAGACCCACAGCGCCTCTAAACAGACGCACGTGAGGCGGGAGAACCTCGGTACAATAATGGACACCAGTGACTGAACTTCCTTGGAAGATGTGGAGGTCACTACGGCTACCAAGCATGATACCGCCACAAACGAGAACTCCGCCACCTCCAAACCGGTCCCTTTCGATTATGTTGGATATGTGATTGCGTGTTCCCTGCTCTCTTCAGATGTGTATACGTCCAAAATCGCTCGTCAGGCTAAATCAGCTTTCATCCGTAAAGAGAACTGGACCGCATTGCTGATGTGTCCAGTTGTCCTGTTCCTGGCACCACAGAAACCGCCGTCTCCGATAAGCACGCGTTAATGGCACACACCGTACTGGTCGTCGTGCAAATAGGCCACCTTTGTGCAGCCTCCTGGCCACGGTAAAACGCGAAAACGGACGTCAAGTTGTCTGTTGCATGTGCCTTGCGATTTCTCCTGCTGTCTTCCGTCTGTCTCTTCTCACCTGTAGGACAACATACCGGTCGTCCGCTGCCGTGGTTGCTCGTGGACGACCACTGCTAAACCCTCGGACAGCTGTTCCTGTCGTTTGAAATGCTCTCCAAGCTCGTGAAACGATGCTGTCAGCGATCCCAAACTCCTCGGCCACACTAGTCACACTTCTACCTTCTTCCAACTTCCCAATGACGCGACCTCGGGTAAAGTCATCCAGATGTCGTCTACTGGATTGCCTGTTGGCCATATCACACAGTGGCAGCAACTCGACGTCGTTCAAACCGATGTACACCGTGCAATAGCTTTCACCGAATTCCTGAGCGTATACCACCCGTGGGCTTTATACTCTTCCGACATCCCCCCCCCCCTACGTCATGCTGCATATATGTGCATGCCCTACTGTACCGGACCCTTGTCTATCTCCTTAGCGGTCTTTCGGTCCGTTCTGCCATGTTCGTTCCGCTGTTATACTAATTTCTCCTCTTCGTCCTTAATTTTTGCTCACCAGTGTACTTTAGCAGTTCCTTTCAAAACAAAGACATTGATAAGAACTCGAAAATTTGGTATCAAAAACAGCAAGAAAAATTTATATTACTAATATGAGAAAGTAAAATATCACTTGACAATGCAAATGAAGTGGTCACTAAGGATTGATTTGTTTCAGTCCGTGAAAACCAAAACAAAACTGGTAGTCCAATTATAGGTTTCCGGGGCCCCTCAAGCTCTGGGGCCCTAGGCGCACGCCTAGTGCGCCTAGTGGGAAATCCGCCCCTGAGAGATACGGTGTCCACTGACTGACTGACGGTCGGACGGGCGAACAGACAAACCAGTAACATAAGCACGATCTTTTTTTACAAAAGATGTGCTAAAAAAGAGGTAACACTGATTTCTTAAAAGAAATTCAAATATATTTTTAAGCACCAACTTCTAGGCTTTTCAAGACAGCGTTTAAAAATTCACCTTTTTTCCAGGATATTCCAAGCCTTGAAAAAGTAATCACAATTTTCAAGGACTTTCCAGGTTTTCAAGCACCCGTGCGCACCCTGAGATTCCTAAGATCGGAACAATTCTACACATATCCTGCTGCATAAAAAAGGTGACATTGAGACTGTCAGAACTACAGGCCCGTCAGCCTCCTATCAGTGGTTTATAAAATCTTCACATAGGTTCTTTCACATTGCTTGAAGGTAACGCTGGACATGACTCAACCGAGAGAACAAGTTGGTTCAGAAGTGGCTACAGCACTATAGATCATATCCATGTGCTGAGAAAACTAACTGAAAGAACAAGGGAATATTAACTCCCATTATGTATGGCATTAATCGATTATGAAAAGGCTTTTGATTCAATGAAACCATCAGTAGTTACAATGGCTTAAATAGTATACTTAGTTACAATGGCTTAAATAGTATACTTAGTTACAATGGCTTTGAAATCCTGCAGTATTCAAGATCCATACATTAGTATTTTAAGTAACATCTATGAAAATGCAAATGCAAAGGTTCGGTAATTTAAGGATACAGCACAAATAAAAATTGGAAAGGACGTGAGACAAGGTGACACCATATCTCCCAAACTCTTTAATGTCACATTGCAATTTTTTTCACTCATTGAACTGGGAGAGCAAAGGGATAAAGATAAATGGAGATTATTTAACTCACCTTCGTTTTGGTGATGATGTAGTCATTTTTGCAACTGTCCCTTCAGAACTGCAGAGTATAATCGAGGAACTTGCTGACAAGAGTAACGAAGTGGGATTAAAAATGAACATTCAGAAGACAAAACTGATGTACAATGCTTTTACAAGAAATAAAGATTTATCGATTGATGGGGAAAAGCTGGAGATAACTGATACCTACATTTACCATGTGACGTACCTGCCAGCAGGACGCACACGACATAAAGGCAGATAGCAGTCAGAACGAACGTCCGCGTAGCTCAGTTGGTAGAGCGACTTGTTCCGGAATAAGCGGACTCGGGTTCGAATTCCGGCGTAGACCAAAAATGACGGAGAAATTTACTTCGTTATAATGGCGCCCGAACTATCCGGATGACCCGACCGTTCAAAATCTCGCAATGGTGTGATGTTATTTCCACACCGCGAGATAGGAAAAATCAGAGAATCTCTTCTCCAGCGCTTCGAAAAATAAATGTGTGTGACGTTGCATCCCACACACCGGATTGACTGGGAGTTCTCAAGTGCACGTTCTACAGTGGATGGCTGCTTGTAACGATTCATGGTCACGGCTGACCCTTGGGCCATGCCCCCGGCCCTCTTTCGGGGGGGGGAGATGTGACGTACCTGCCAGCAGGACGCACACGGCATAAAGGCGGATAGCAGTCAGAACGAACTCCGCGTAGCTCAGTTGGTAGAGCGACTTGTTCCGGAATAAGCGGACTCGGGTTCGAATCCCGGCGTAGACCAAAAATGACGGAGAAATTTACTTCGTTATAATGGCGCCCGAACTATCCGGATGACCCGACCGTTCAAAATCTCGCAATGGTGTGATGTTATTTCCACACCGCGAGATAGGAAAAATCAGAGAATCTCTTCTCCAGCGCTTCGAAAAATAAATGTGTGTGACGTTGCATTCCACACACCGGATTGACTGAGAGTTCTCAAGTGCACGTTCTGCAGTGGATGGCTGCTTGTAACGATTCATGGTCACGGCTGACGCTTGGGCCATGCCCCCGGCCCTCTTTCGGGGGGAGATGTGACGTACCTGCCAGCAGGACGCACACGGCATAAAGGCGGATAGCAGTCAGAACGAACGTCCGCGTAGCTCAGTTGGTAGAGCGACTTGTTCCGGAATAAGCGGACTCGGGTTCGAATCCCGGCGTAGACCAAAAATGACGGAGAAATTTACTTCGTTATAACCATGAACAGCAGATATCAGTGCAATTTTTAAGAGAAATATGCCATTATGTCTTAATAGAAGAAAAGTATTTAGTCAATGCATCCTTCCAGTGCTTACGTACGGAGCAGAGACTTAACTAAAAGAGACATACAAAGACTGCAGACAACTGAACAGTGGCGGATTTTGGGAGGAAGCAAGGGAGGCAGTGCCTCCTCAGAATTTTAAGACTCTCAGTTTGAATTATTCGTTTTGTTCATTCAGTACTCTTGCGTATAGGAGAGCAAACGTTTATGTTAACTCTTTTGAATTAAATGTCTATGCGTTCATTCAGTTTTTTAAATTGACGCTTTTCGAAAACAATCGGTAGCGCGTAGTTGTGAATTGTTCTCAGCTTGCGATATTCGTCCTTGAGGCAGGAAGAAAACTGCCCCCCGTACATTTTGCGCCAAACCTGTTTACTCCCACTGAATCAGTAGATACGAAGGTAGGCGGTGGAACTGCCAACACAAAGAGCGCACGCAGGCAGATGTTATTTTGCTTCATGAGAACAGCTGTTTCGTAGGCAGCAGCTCCGCTGTGTTAACTCCTCATTCTGACAGCTTCGAGCGTCATTACATAGCGTCTTCTTCCTAGTTGCTTTTCTTTCACACTAATGTTTGTGTAACTAATTTTATTTATGTTTTATGAAGAGTTGTTTATCAGACCATGGCCTCTGTTTCAAACTTTTCTAATATGGTGGATAGCTTACTAGAAAAGCCTTTCAGTAGAAGAGATTTTGAAGAAAAGAATCAAATAAAAAATGATGGTAAGCCTACACCTGAAATGAAAAAGATGACTTCAAAGGGCAAAACTTCAAACAGAGGTTTTAATATTGACTGGTACAGAAAAGAACAATGGCTAACTGGTAGTGAATCAACGAACAAACTATATTGCTGGCCATGTTTGCTGCTTCCTGTGAGTGGCAATGAAGTCTGGCAAGAGAAAGGCTTCAATGATTTGAAAAATTTACCACGTGCTTTGGACAGGCACAAAAAGTGTAAAGATCACATTCTGGCAGTTGTTAAATTAGAGTTGCTAGGCAAAACAAGGATAGACTACTCTCTCAACGAAGCGAAGAGAACAAGTGACTTACGTCATAATGAAAAAGTAAAAAGAATCGTGATGTAATGAAGAAGTTGATTGATATTACAACACTACTGGCGCGGCAAGAGCTCCCATTTCGTTTATACGATGAGAGCGAAGTCTCTGAAAATAAGGGAAATTACCTCGAGATGATTGATTTGCTCTCCAAGAGTGACGAAACACTGAGAGTGTTTATGGAGAATAGTACAACATTTATTTTCAGGAACTTCAAAAACAATACAGAATGATTTAATCGAATCAGTTGCTCATACAATTAGGAATGAAATCAATGCAGATATTGAAAATGCCCAGTTTTTTTCTTGGCAGATTGATGAAGCGACAGACATTAGATCCCATGCACAAGTATCAATTATAGTTCGATTCGTGAAAGATGGAGTACCAGTAGAAAGATTTTTGGGATTTTTTGACGTAAGTTCTGATCGGTGTGCTACTTCGCTTAAAGAATTACTGGATCGTGAGTTGGAAAGATTTAGCTACAAAGAAAAACTAGTTGCACAGACATATGATGGCGCAGCAGTGATGGCATCAGAGCTGAATCGATTGCAAGCAAAAGTGAAGTGTGATGCCCCTCAAGCATTATTTGTTCACTGCTACGCACACAGGCTGAACTTAGTTTTGAGCAGAGCAGCGTCAGTGTTGAAGGAATCACGTTTTTTTTTTTTGGAAATTTAAATGCAATTTGTGCATTCTTTTCCAAATCGACAAAGCGTGTTCATTTACTAGAATCTGTTGGCGGACCCAGACCACCTCGTGTATCTCAGACCAGGTGGAACTTAAAATCTCGTTCAGTGTCTACCATAGCTGACCACAGGTGCCTGCTAATTGAAGTATTTGAAAAAATTGAGGATGATTCCAACTATGATGATGAGACAATTCACGAAGCAGCAGGACTAAAACGGTGGCTCCAAGACTTTAATTTCGTTTTTCTTCTCTTCACATATAAAAAAATATTTGATTTAACTGAGGTTACTTTCTCTGTACTGCAATCAAATAGTTCCGATGTTACATTCTGTAACAAAGGAATTACTGGCTTATGTGAAAAGTTGTTGTACTTTCGAGATCAGAGACAGTTTGATGATCTCTATCATAACGTGTGCAGTGAGGTTGGTTCTCCACATAAAAGATTTAAAGGAAGCAATGATATTCTAGCCACCGTGCAATACAGAAGACTGTATTATGACGTAATAGACAATGTTACAACTCAGTTAAAATGCCGGTTTTCTGACATTGAGAATTTAAAATTTCTTCAGCTGGTCGATGTACACTGCTTTGAAGCTCATTCTAGAATTTTTCCTGAACACTGTTTTAAAGCTCTGCTTCAAACTTATGAAAAATACTTTGACAGCACCAAACTGCATAGTGAGCTGCCGGTTCTGTATTCAGACAGAGATCTGTGGAGCAATTCCAAAAGTGCAACAGAACTTCTATCTGCCATATACAATAATAATCTAGCACAGGCACTACCAGAGCTATTTAGACTTCTTTCCCTCGTAGTAACCATTCCTGCAACATCGGCCTCTGTGGAACGCAGTTTCTCGTGCCTGAAGAGGATAAAAAACTACAAGAGAAACTCCATTAAGCAAGAAAGGTTGTCAAGTTTATCAGTTCTGTCCATCGAGAAGGCGCTTGTGAAGAGGATGGAAGCAGAACAGACATGGTATGACCATATAATAAATCACTTCGCCAAACAGAAAGTACGAAAGATAGACCTCATATACAAGACAATATAAGCGTAAGGTAAGCTTTCTCTCTTGCTGTATAGGTAAACGCTGTGTGCGAAGTCTTCAAGACTTTTTTTCTTTTGGCGTCAGTGAAGGTAGAGGTGTACAGAGAATTTCATTTGAGATAAAAAAAATGTATAGTTCAGTCTTGCTTTTTATCTTCTGTTGATCTCTTTAATAAAAATCTATTTTGATGCAATATATTTCATATTCAAACTGGCTTAACAGTTATCAAATAGCCCAAGAGGGCAATTCAGACTGAAAAAAAAATATTTAGGCGAAGGGCCGGAGCCTTACCTAAACAGGTTTTGTGTTGGTACGTCATGTAAAACGTGCGTTTACGGTAAAATTTTATAAATCTTTTCACGGGTCACGTTACTTATTTCATACTTCGCACATGAGAAAGTAAATAAAAAAAATATATTGTAAAAAAATGGCATTAAATTGAATAAATTTATCATGAAAGAAATACGAGATTACACCACATAATACAAATTTTGAAGATGACAATCCGATTTTTGGCGTAAATGTGACAAGGATGGTAAGTCTGATAATATCCGAAAACTTGAAAATGTCCATCGTCCTGGATCGGGACTCGAACGCGCGTCTCCCAGGTAGCGCCCGGGTATACTAAACACTACACCACCCAAAACGACCAAGTTTCAAGATTCCGATTAATTTGAATATAAAGATCACAGGATTCGCTAGTCGAAGCAACCGGCATTCATGTTTAGCGAATCTGGAGGTTAATAATCCTATTCTGTGATTGCCCAGAATAGCAGATAAATCAAGAAAGAATTACGGGATTACACCATATAATGCAAATTTTGAAGATGACAATCCGATTTTTGGCGTAAATGTGACAAGGATGGTAAGTCTGATAATATACGAAAACTTGAAAATGTCCATCGTTCTGGATCGGGACTCGAACGCGCGTCTCCCAGATAGCGCCCGGGTATGCTAACCACTACACCACGCAAAACGACCAAGTTTCAAGTTTACGATTAATTTGAATATAACGATATGCAGATAAATCAAGAAAGAATTACGGGATTACACCATATAATGCAAATTTTGAAGATGACAATCCGATTTTTGGCGTAAATGTGACAATGGTAAGTCTGATAATATACGAAAACTTGAAAATGTCCATCGTTCTGGATCGGGACTCGAACGCGCGTCTCCCAGATAGCGCCCGGGTATGCTAACCACTACACCACGCAAAACGACCAAGTTTCAAGTTTACGATTAATTTGAATATAACGATCACAGGATTCGCTAGTCGAAGCAACCGGCATTCATGTTTAGCGAATCTGGAGGTTAATAATCCTATTCCGTGATTGCCCAGAATAGCAGATAAATCAAGAAAGAAATACGGGATTACACCATATAATACAAATTTTGAAGATGACAATCCGATTTTTGGCGTAAATGTGACAAGGATGGTAAGTCAGATAATATCCGAAAGCTTGAAAATTTCCATCGTCCTGGAGCGGGACTCGAACCCGCGTCTCCCAGATAGCGCCCGGGTATGCTAACCACTACACCACCCAGGACGATGAAAATTTTAAAGTTTTCGGATAGTATCTGACTTACCATCCTTGTCACATTTGCGCCAAAAATCGGATTGTCATCTTCAAAATTTGAATACACTTTTTTTAATCCAGGCTGAAAAGTAGTTTGCCTCCCCAGCAATTTTGGTCACGGGCCGCCTCTGCTCCCAAAATATAAAATTCGGTATCTTGGTTGATGAGTGTACAACTGTAAGCCGACTCTCAGTACTCCTAATCTGCATAAGAATGTCCATAGATCCGGATGATATAAATGCCCAAACTCTATTTTTTGACTTGGTTGAATTACACGATTTGAAAGCAACAGCAATAACTGAATCGATTATGAACTGCTTGGTGAAGTGCTTTCTAATAGAGCTTATTAAAAATAATCTGATATCTTTCACTTCCGACGGAGCTGCAAACTTCGCAGGTTCCATATCTGGTGTGGCTCAACAGCTTAAAAAAATCCCCGAACTTATTATCTAGCACTGTGCAAATCATAAGTTAGAACTTGCCGTCGGACACGTGATTAAAGAGGTTTACGGCATACAGAGTTTTAAATCGTTTTGCTATAAATTATACTCTTTGTATCACTCTTCACCAAAGAACGCAAGCGAGTTGCATCACTGTGCTGAAGAAATTGCAGTTCTGTTTTCTTCAATCGGGAGAATTGTTGGAACAAGATGGGTCGCATATAGTGAGCGAACAGTATCTGCTGTCTGGAATATGTTTCCAGCCTTGGCTTTGCATTTTAAAGCTGCATCTGCTGATGCTTCAAGGGATAGTAAAGAAAGAAGCATGCTTTCTGGCTTACTGAAAAGACTTATGAGCACATGCTTCCTGGAAAATTTGACAATAATTAAAACCGCCTTAAAGAAACTTAGTTCATTGTCACTGCGTCTTCAAGGAAATTCTGTATCGGTAATAGATGCACATTCGCATATTTCCCTTACAGTGAAAGTTTTCCAAGGTTTAGCTGATGGTGGTTTTGACGAGTTTTATTTAGTAGCATCAGATGTCGTAAAAAATATGGTGTTCAAAGAGGTGGACTTACATTCAAGGGGATATAAATCTGACGGGAAAATAAACCGTGTACAATTTTTTCGGAGTGTTGCCAACAATTTATCTGCCAGATTATTCAGCAGCGAGGACATTGTAAAACAACTACAGGTTTTGTATCCGTCTTTTTGGCCGACCGACATAGATATTTTATATGGAGAAGGAGAGGTTCTAAGTTTATACTGAATATTCGGATTGGAGGAAGAAAGGAAAATCATTGAAGAGTTCAGACATTTCAAGGAAACCAAAAAAGTTTCACATCATTTAAAAGTCTAATTAAAATCTGTTGCTGCGGTTGCTATATCAACAGCTGAGTGTGAAATAAGGTTTTAGCACCATGAATTTGATAATAACTTATTTAAGAAACGCTTTAAACGTTACACACGTCAGCAACCTCATGTTCATAAAAATAAACGGACCTCCTTCAAAGATCTTCAATCCCGAGCCGTACGTACGGAAATGGTTGAGTGACGGAAGGAGAAATGCAGATTTTTTGGCTTGCAGAGAACGTGAAGAAAAGATGCAAGAAGACTTGTTGAAACAAAAACTTTGGAGATTATTTTAGGAGATGATTTTTTTTTTCAGATCGAAGTTATAATAGATATTGCAGCTGCATAAATGGATATTTCAGACAAAGCCGAATTTCTTTACTTTGCCACCCCATATACAGTAGTTACTTACATATATCTGCCTTAAATACGAGCTGACGTTTTTTCTCCGATGTTTGTTATTTGAGGACACCTTCAAAAAGGGCGATACCTTTAATTTTTCCGGCACACATTCGCGTGGTCTTTCTAACAGTGGCGGCCCGTCAGATGAGGCAAGTGAGGCGCCGCCTCACCTGAAATTCCGCAGAATGAGAAGTGAAAAAAAAAACAACTTCGGTCAGTAAAAAAGATATAAGAACTTTGCAGGATAAATGAAACACTGAAATTCACATTGTGATTCATGAATTAGGTTAAAGAAAGGCTTTCAAGAAGAGGAATGAATCATTATTTTTGCAAAGGAGCTATACGTTTTAAGCGCTTAGAGGCGACCGGCTGAATCGTCTCGATGAGAAGCCGGTTTGGAAACTGGGGATCAGAGAAGAGCCCTACAGAGTGAACCCCCCACCCCCACGGTCCGAAGTCTACCTAAGGAGGTGCCGGACTTCCAGTAAGAGAAAGGAAATTTCTGAGGCGACCCTCCATTTCGCTTAAACTGGAATCGCATCTCTGCTGTTATTGGAGAATCCAAAGTTGTGTATCCAATGGGCGCGGGAAAATGAGCAGATGACCTTGGTAAAAATTGGTTTTACAGGCGATGACGCCGTTCGCCTCTATTCGCTTTGGAGTACGATGATTTCTGCGTAGCTTTAACTATTCGTCAGAGTGTATTTGAGTCTAACTTTTTGTAGTGTGTTTTCAATCCTCTCTTCTGCGTGTGTTGGCTAGTTCATAGTAATGTTGAGTTTTTTCTTCTTTTTTATTTTGTTATTGTTACTAAACAGCATATTTTGATTTTGGTTGGAAAATATGAATGGCCCAACAAACGACGTGATTTGTGTTCTGGAAGAAATTCCTTTTAAACACTGGAAAGACTATGATAAAAGGGATGTTCTCATATCTGGAAGACCGACACCTATAATAAGTTCAATGTCTAAAGATAAGAAGTGCGGCAAATCGTTTTTCACGTCTTTCAATAAGTCATGGTACGAAAATTTCCCCTGGCTTTCTGGTAGCTATTACAAGCAAACTCTCTTTTGCTGGCCATGTTTACTTTTGAGCAATAAGAAAAATGGGTGGAATACAACGGGTTATTTTGATCTGAAAAACTTTTCTCGTAGTGCAAAATTGCACGAAAGCTCTAAAGAGCATATAACTACCCACGTAGGTCTGAAACGAATGGAAAAAAAAATATAAACACTATTTCTGATATGCTCAAAGAAAATGCTGCTCTTCATAAAGCTAAGTTTAATGAAAAGGTCAGACTAAATAGGCTTTTTATGGAACATATAATCGATTTAGTTGTCGTTCTAAGCAAGCAAGAACTGCCTTTTCGAGGACATGATGGATCTATTTCCTCATTAAATAAAGGTAATTTCAAGGAGATGTTCCGTTTGTTACTTCGTAGAAGCACCCCAGAATTAAGCATATTTTGAAGAAATACGAAGATTATTTTCTGGACAATCAAAAACGATACACAATGATTTACTGGAGTGTATTCATGAATATATAAACGAATGTGTTAAAAGCGAAATTAATGAGTCAACATTTTTTTCAGTGCAAGTTGATGATACAACTGATATTACTCAAAAATCACAGTGTTCAATAATTGTCAGATACATATTGGACTCAAATTGTGAAGTAGTTGAGCGCTTCCTTGGTTTTTATTATATCAGCACTGACAGGACTGCTGTGGCACTGTATGATCTGCTAGCTTCGGTTTTGGAGGAGTTTGATTTTAAATCAAAGTTAGTAGGCCAGTGTTATGATGGTGCAAGCGTTATGGCTGGAGAGTTGAGCAGTTTGCAGAAAAGAGTCAAGCTAGAAGCCCCGCAAGCTTTGTTTACCCACTGTTTCGCCCACCGCCTTAACCTTGTCCTACAACAGGGGTGCAAAAGTATTGTAAAATGTCGCATATATTTCACACCTCAATCCAGCATGCCCTCATTTTTTCATAAATCTGCCAAGAGAACATACGTAGCAGATTCAGTTGTTGGGAAACGGATTCCTCAAATAGCTGAAACACGTTGGGCATCACGTTCGCAAATTTTGCGTTTAATTGTAAGCGAATGAGGCAAACTAAAGAATGTGTTTGAAAACATAATGAATGACCCGGAATCAACGGCAGAATCAATCAACGGAGCCATAGGATATTTGAAAAATTTCACTAATTTTGAATTTGCTTTTTTATCACTGATTTTTGATGACATTTTTGGAATTACGGATGTACTGTTTGATGTTTTACAAAAAAAGACTTTAGATATCAGTTATTGCCAAAGACAAATTAAACAATGTTGCGAACGAATAAATAAAAAAAGGAATGTAACCACTTATTTGAAACATTTCAGTGAAGCAATTAGTTTGAGTGGAGGTCCTAAATGTCGCCAAAAGAAACATTTGGCTGAAGAAGAAGTGGAAAACTATTACAAAATTTTGTTTTACGAAACCGTTGACAGCATAATAGTCCAAATAAATACCAGATTTGAAGATATGGGGAAGCTCGAGTTTCTGCAGCTAGTTGACAACTCAAAATACCATAGTAATTCAGAGTCATTTCCATCCAGTGCCCTTAACACTCTCAAAAAAAAATTATCTAAACATTTTTACAGACACACAACGACTAAAAAACGAATTAATTTTTTATATAATGATCACAACTTGGGGAACTCAGTGTTCAGAAAACCTTGAAAACAATGAAAGAAAACGAGTTGAAAGATGTGTTACCAGAAGCCTACAAATTATTTTCTTTTGTATTGACACTGGCATCAACAAGTTCTTCTGCTGAAAGGAGTTTTTTCTTGTTTGAAGAGAATTAAGACTTACCTCCGTAATACAACGGCACAAGATCGTTTGTCTTCACTCGCTAAAATTTCAATCGAGAAAGAATTGCTGAACCATCTAATGTCCACTCAACCATTTTATGATCTGATCATAGACAAATTTGCAGCCAAAAAGGATCGCAGAATTGAGACTTATTTATAAAACATAAACTGAAAGCATTCTGTTCGAGACCAAAGCAAATTAATATCGTATTCCTCTGTTTTTAATTCCAGGTTTAAATTACCTAATACTTTTTTAATATAGAAATGTGCTTCCTTAACTTGACTTCTCCTGTACATAGTTATCACGAGCCTGGTCTTCAGTTTGTGAGCCGTGCTAAATGCACCTTCACTAATATGCCAATCGAACTGTGACTTTTATTCAAGCTCAAGAAACATTTCGTGAGAAAACAATTTCTATTCAAATGATTTACTTTGAATTTTTTAAGAAGTGTATCTCCGACTGGCGTTGGGATGTGAGTGTAGCATTGACTAGCTAAAGAAACCGCACAAATTGCGTATTTTCGCTGAAGTGTATTACATAAAAGAATACAGGTGAAATATTTCTTTCTTTGTTGTAAAATTATCGAATAATTGTTTTCATAAAAATATTGTTGCAAAAGTAGCGTATATTACACACACACACATATATATAGTGGTATATGCACATTTTCCCTCTAAAATTTTTGGATTTTTTCGTGAAGAAAGATTCCCCACGCCGTGTTTCATATATTTCTGTAATTTTATTCCATTACTGTTGAATAATATTTGTATATAAGGGCTTAATGGCATGGGCTGAAGCCCTAAGGAATGGGATTTACAGCTGTTTATAACAAGGCGCCTACCCGGGACCAATGGCTTAACGAGACTTCCGAATCTCAGCGGAATTTAATGATTCAGCCGACTCGAACCCAGGACTTCAAAGATATTCGATGGGTGATACTGCCTTTGACATGAAACTTTTTGAGGGGGAAGGGTTCTGCACTTCTGCTGTATAACTGTGTATAAGTACATGTAACAATTGGGGGGGGGCGCTTCGACAAATATTTTTCTATTGGTACGTACGCACATCTTGAACATTAATACAAAACGAAGCTAATTTAATAAAATGAAGAAAATGCAATAAATTATAGTTGCTTTAATAAAAATTTAATAAAGCAACTTCTTTGGCCGCTTTGCTTTACTTTCTCTTCTATTATCAAGAAATTACATTGATATTATGTATCAATGTAATTTATTTGTATTACATTGTAAGTTATGTAAAAATCAATGAATTTAAATAGGGAAATTATCTATAAAACGTACTTAGAAAAAGCTAACTGTCTCGCATACTTAGGGGGGGGTGCAAACCACGACCCCCCTGGCTACGCCACTGATATGTATATATGTTCGTATAACGGTATACGAATTTATATATATTTCAATAACATATGTTTTACTGTTTTACATTTACATCAAGACCGTTCGCCTCACCAGCATTTTACACCACGAGCCGCCACTGCTTTCTAATAAGAAACGTACTTCTGAATAAAGAAAACAGCTCTGACTTTAGCTAAATGTGACTATTTCATTTTAAAGTTTAATAACGAAATTTCCTTATATGATTTTATGTGTACAGCAAATGGGTTTGCGAATATTAAATTTTTAATGAATTCCCTTGTACCGTTGTAGTGTTGTCGCTTAAACCCGTCAAAACTGCGTTAAGCCTATTTGAGGAATTCTGACTATGGAGTCAGAAATAGACAAAACATTGCGACGTCAATTTGACGGGTTTTGGCGACAACACTACAAGTTGTACGTTGCATTCCGGCAGCGAAAAATTCCCATTTCCACCACTGGGGGGGGGGGGTAGTATGATTTTCTGAGGATCTGTCAGTGGTGGGTTCTGATCATTCATTTGTCCAGGTGTCAAAGACGTCCTAGGAGGCCAGTCTCTATCGATGTAGTGTAGACATGTAGCTCGGCAATCCCAGTGACAAAGAAAACAGCAGTGCTTTGTGTATCCCTGCTGAAGGCCCATCAACAGAGACACTACCTTCAGGTCAGCACAGATAAGCCAACCATAACTTTTGTAATTAAGTCTGTCCAACAGCTGTTTAAGGTTGTTGTAGGTCTCTTTCATGTGCACCGCATGTGCAACTGGAATGGACGGTAGCTGATTCCCGTTATGCAGTAAAACCATCTTAAGACTCAACTTGGTGGAGTCTATAAATAGACTCCATTCTTGCGTAACATGTTGTATTCCTAGTCCTTGCATTAGGCCGTCAATATTGCAACAGAACACAAAGCTTTCACTTTTTTGGAAGAATTGCTCGAATTGTCGGTGACGAATACGAAACGAACTCACTAGACCATTTTGTTCTTGAAGATTTCATTGACGAAACCTTGACGCTAGTAGCTCTGCTTTAACTTTGGTTAAATTCAAATCGCGAACAAGGTCGTTCAGTTCCTCTGATGTAATTTTATGTGGCATAAACTCAGAAGATGCATATTCGTCATCGCTTTCATTAATCCGTGACGTTGACGGTTTCGGATTACACAAATCGTCTTTCTGGACCTCATCTAAATCGATAACAAAATTTGTCCGAGGCTTGGGAATCGGGAGTTCTTCAGAATGAGGTACAGGTCGTACAGCAGAAGGTATATTTGGATATTCTACAGTCCATTTCTTCTCCTTTGTAATACCTTCAGCCATTGGTGGCACCATACAGAAATAACAGTCATATATGTTATTTGTGGGCTCCCTCCAAATCATGGGAAGAGCAAAACCCATCGTTTTTCTTTTGCCATTAAGCCACTGTGACAGATTCGTTGCACACGTCCGGCAGTGGCGGCTTTTCAGGTGAAGTAGGTGAAGTGCGTCTTCACCTATTTTACTCAAAATAAAGTTTTATTCAGTATTTTTGTATAATATATTCTTTTTTTGCCTTTATTGAGTTCCAAAATACTCAAAATTTTGAATAGATATTAATTCACATGGCGCGCTCAATACGGAAAACAAATCCTTATACGCAAAACAGTGCAAGTGAAGAGCCGAAATGAGAATGCTTGGAAGTCTGCAGTTTTCGGCCGAGTTGTCATGGTAACAGTGACGTCACCCTCCCCAATCTGCTCGCTCAAGCGAAGTGTTTCAGCTTCAGGCGCCTTAGCTCTGCACCTCTCAGATTTTGAGCGTAAATTCGTGAGAGATCACGGTGGAGCGAGCGGACTACCAGGGTACCTTGCAATCTACTGTGGTGCTGTGGTACATTATTTTCCGAAAGGAATTTGTTCTTTCGTGGTTTGTGATTATTTGTTGAAAGCTTTAACTGAAATTTTAGGTTTGTGTACAATTTAACTGATAGTGACAGTTTTTAGTATTCATCCTGTGGACGACATTGTTTGTAATTTATTGCAAACTCCATTTAATCTGTGGAAAGATGAAGATAAAGAAGACATTTTGCTTCAATGACTACCGACGGATTGGTGATCCAGCCACAGTGAGGCGAGTACGGATTCGGTGGGTGCAGGAGGGACAGACGGACAGACGTGAGCGATTGCCGCAGCCGCGGCACACCACCGAGCGAGAGGACAGGCATGTTGTGCGGCGGGAATTGAAGGCTCGCACCGCCACATCACGAACGTTAGCGCAGGAATTAGGGTGTGTTGCGCAACAACCTGTGTCAGCACGTACCGTTCGACGTCGTCTGCAGGAGCGGGAACTTGTCGCACGGCGCTCATTGCTCCGATTACCATTGACGTTACACCACCGGCGAGTGCGGCGGCAGTAGGCCGTTGAACGCCGCAACTGGACTACGGGATGGCATGACATTGTCTTCTCCGACGAATCCTGTTTCTGCCTACACCACGATGGTCGGATTCGCGTGTGGCGGCACCGCGGCGAAAGACTGTATGACGCCTGCATTATGCATCGCCATGCCGATCCGTCGCCTGGCGTTATGGTTTGGGGCGCAATTGGATATTACACCCGCACTCCTCTGGTACGCATCGCCAGTACACTATGCAGCGACCGCTACATTTCCGACGTTTTGGAGCCTGTAGTCCTCCCTTACTTGCAGCGGCCATGTTTCAACAGGACAATGCGCGCCCGCACGTGGCACGCATCGTGCAACAATTCTTCACGGCCCACCAGGTGTCATTGCTGCCGTGGTCCGCCTGTTCTCCCGATATGTCGCCCATCAAACACGTCTGTGAGCTGTGGGCAACCGAGTGGCACGGCAAGCACCATCCGCGGCTACGCCTGATGAACTGTGGCAACATGTGGAAGCAGCCTGGACCGATATACCCCAAGCCCACATCCAAAGCCTCTTTCGTTCGAAGTCGCGGCCGTTATTGCCAGCCATGGGGGCCAACATGAACTATTGATGTCTGCGTGTTGCGCAAGTCGCACGGGCCTGTAAGCTCAATCGTTTGATCTTTGTATCTGTTGTTATGTGTCCAGTAAATCTGACTTTGCTATCTCTTGTCCTTCTTGGTGTTGCATTTTAGGTGGCCAGCAGTGTATCTAAAAGCTCTAATCTGCAATTGTTAAACAACAAACATTTTACACAGAATGTTATTTATCGCGAGGTCTTTTGAAAAACGGAAATAAATAGAATATAATTTTTAGTTCTAATATGAATGAGTTCTTACTATATAAGTTTTTAGTATGTTTCCTTACAGAAATCCTACAACAAAACTGAAATCTTGAGATGTCAAAGTGAGCAAGATTGCATCTAAAAGCAGATGCCGGCCAACAGCACTTGTCAAGAATCACGGCCTGCCTTTTTTTTTTCTTTTTTGATAGGAGGTTAAACGACCACCGTGAACGACTCAGTGGGCTATAAGCAGTCGCCCGTCCCTAATTTAGGGTTACTGGTTCCAGAGAAGGGAGAGAGCCAGTGCCGTAAGACAAACATAACATCCATGCCTCACCGAGATTCGAACCTGGGCCCCTTTCGAACGAATGATCAGAGGCCATCGCTTAGACCACTGCACCACCGGGATGGCAACGGCCTGTCGGAAACAGTCCCCGAATCAGTTGTAAATTAACTAGTTTCCCAACGAAATGAACGTTACGCCCCCGAGCCCAGGGGTCTTCTATGACGAGATGAAACATTTTTATAGTCTTATTTTACTTACCTGAATTCTATAAATGAAAAATCTGCGAAAGTGAGACGCATTTGCTTCCAGTTTAAAATTTCGATTTTTGTCTAAAAAATCGAAACTTGATGTAAAAGCGCTGACGGATGATATTCTCTGAATCAAAAACTTTTTAGGCTGTGGCATACTGACCACCAACCAATATTTTTGAACATTAGGGCGTTTGAAAATTTCAAACACCTTTATTATGCACAATAGGTACAGGTGACGTGCAGACTGTTAGCGTCAAAGTAACAGACAATGATGAAGAATATTTACAGATGAATGAACGTGTATTTACATTGACATGAATGAGAAATAAAAACTCACTTCGTCAGTCAATAAATACAAACAAGGCAGAGAATAAGGTATACACAAGGCTGACAACAACCCCTCCGGGGAAGTAAATAGAAGTGACAGGGAAGAAGTCAGAGCACGAAATGGAGGTCATCAGTATGTCTAGTGAACTATGGGAAGGTGGGAGCCCATAGCCGGAGAAAAGCATCAGTGGCGGCTCGTGCTTGGAAAAATTGGTGAAGAGGTACAAGAGCAGTATGAAAAGATATATATACGGTCTACAATGAAAATCCGTTAATGAGGACTTACTTATTTTTTGTATATTAAATCAAATTTCCTTCCTCTTAAAGCTGAAAATGTGTCGATTATGTCGTCATAAGATGGTTAGATGGTTGTTTCTTCGTGAGCATCAATAAAATGTCTTCCTCAATAGAAATATTTGCTAGAGAAGCAAGTCTATCTTGGGAACTAGTGTTTCTTGAGCAAGTTTGTATTCTTTTAAGAAAGCTTCTTTCCACTGGCACACTTGTAGATGTAATTGTTAAACTGAGGAAAACCAATTTATAATCTTCTGTAAAAATGTCTTTGTCTCCGTGAAACACTCGAAGCAGTTCTTCAGTCAATATATTCCTTAATTTTTCATCGGCATATGCAAGACTCAGTTCATTTTTAAGGCGCTGATGTTTAGTAAATGTTTTCGTAAAAATGTAGAGTTTCAAGAGCGGGAGTGGGAAAGCATGCATTAAATTATTCGAATTTGGTTGTGTCAGCAAGTCAGACAAATTTAAGTTTCTTAGTCTTGAAATCTTATATCCATTTCCATAAGAATCTGGTCCAAAATTTCGAAATACAATTGTTTATAATTTTGAAAAATTGTTTCCTGTGTAAGAGCAGCATATTGCCGTGCTTATTTCTGTGATTTTGCTAGCTTTTCCAAACTGTGTTTCAAATAACTCATCGTTCCTTTTATTGCTCAAAATTTCACGTTTTTCTTTGTTTTTGTTTTTTTTAATTTGAGTTACACAGTTGTTTATGTTTAGTTATTTTTTTCTTCAAAAGTTCGAATAATAGATCGGTGGAGCCAAAAATGTAAATTCGAAAGTGTTCATATCATTCAAAACCCCCTTGGCAAGATGAATTGATTTTTTGTATGATTATTCGCTATTCGTCAGAAATCCGAACACTTCCTTCAATTTATCCCAATCTTCAACAGCTACACTTACTAATTTCGAAGTGGAGGACCATCGAGTTTCTGTTATGGTTGGTCTGCATTTTGCGGTTGTTGATATAAGTGTATAAAACCGCTTTGCAGAATGGTGAACAAACGAAGCAATTCCACTGAGGCCTGCAAAAAGTATTCGACACTTAGAAATTTTAGAAAAACTCTGTCGTAATACAAGATTCAAACGATGAACTAAGCATTGAACAAAAACAGCTTGAGAAGCTTTATCCTTGACTTTTTTCTATAGCCCATTGAAGTGTCCAGACATTATACTTGCCCCATGGTAACATTGTCCCATTTATTTGTGTTGGTAATCAAACTGTTCCAAAATTTTGTCTAGCATTTTGTATAAAGCTCCTGACGTTCTATCTTCATTCACATCATGGAAGCCCAAAAATCCCTCAACCAATACACCTTCCGAATCAACAATCAAAAATTATTTAATTTTTGACGTGATCGTTTATATATTCAGAAATACATTCAATTAATTCATTTTGAATAGTTTTTTATCCTTTCGTATTGATTTTCTATTTTTAAAGAACTTCTTCATATCAGCAATGAAAGTAATTCAATGAAATCCTACGATTTATCGAGCCAATGCTTTTGTCATGGCCATTTAATGCTAGTCCTTGTTGGCTCAAATACAGTATAGATTAATACTGCATCAATCACTGTCTGCAGGAAAAGTCTATTTAAACGAACGTTTTCGTTAAAATGCGTTTTCAAAAGCCTAGCATTCTTCCTCAGGGCATCGGCAATGGTGTTTTGAATTTTTCAAAATTCCTTAACATTAATCCGCATTTCAGGTGTTCGCTAGAATCACGATGTTTATGAAGAGACCGTGTTACGCTTAATAAATCTGAGAATCCGTCTTTATTCCACGCCGAATGTTTATTACTAAAAAGTAAGCAGGGCCCAAAAAAAATTAACACAGAAGTGCTGCAAATCCATTTATATTCAGTAAACCAACAATTTTTAAAATTAATATTGTTAGATTTACCGCTCTTCTTGATTTCGTTCTTGGCAACAATTGTCAGTGAATCCGTTGGTCGTCCTTGAAGCCAAATGTCTCTTTCATCTTCATCTTTCCACAGAGTAAATGGAGTTTGCAATAAATTACAAACAATGTCGTCCACAGGATGCATACTAAAAACTATCACTATCAGTTAAATTGTACACAAACCTAAAATATCAGTTAAAGCTTTCAACAAATAATCACAAAGCACGAAAGAACAAATTCCATTCGGAAAATAATGTACCACAGTATTACAAGGAAAATGCCCTAGCAGATTGCATGGTAGTCCGCCCACTCCACCGTGATCTCTCACGACTTTACGCTCAAAAACTGAAAGATGCAGAGGTAAGGCGCGTGAAGCTGAAACACTTCACTTGGGCGAGCAGCTTGGGGAGAGTGACGTCACGGTTACCATGGCAACTCGGCGGAAAACTGCAGACTTCCAAGCATTCTCATTTCGGCTCTTCACTTGCACTGTTTTGCGTATAAGGATTTGTTTTCCGTATTGAGCGCGCCATGTGAATTAATATCTATTCAAAATTTTGAGTATTTTGGAGCTGAATAAAAGCAAAAAAGAATATATTATAAAAAATGCTGAATAAAACTTTATTTTGAGTAAAATAGGTGAAGTTCACCTACTTCACCTGAAAAGCCGCCACTGAAAAGCATCGACTTTGCCTTGGCGTACTCCAGACGCAGGCGGGACTTCAGTCGGGCGCCGTAGATACAACAGAGTTCTGCAGCAGCGTCCTGAAGTGCTGGGACAGATGGAGCCGTTCGGAGCTGTTGGTGAAAACAGTACACGACATGCTTCACCATGACGAACACACACGCACTAGTGTGAGGCACAGGCGGGGTAAGGTAGTGTAAGCCGTAAGCCGTGAGTGGAAGGTCGGTGTCTCCAAAATGCCCCAGAGTGGTGAAGGCAAGGTGAAGAAGTGGTAGGAGCACCGGGCAATGGATGCAGACGTGATCCACATCAGCAGGTTGATTACAGAAGGCGCACAGAAGCATCATGCGGTAAAGCGTGACTGGAACTGGGAGTCGCCGACGTAGAAACAGCTAGTGAGTGTTGTATTCACGTGGTGAAGATAGCCAGGGAGCCCGTCGCTCACCAGACTGGCTGGAGTATGGGACCCCCGGAATCTTTCGAGGAGGAGAAATAGAGGAAGTACAGAGAAAGCGATAGAGCTGGACAGACAGAGCGGAAACGGGGAGAACGGAGGAGCCACTGAGAGAGAGAGAGAGAGAGAAATGAAGAGGAAGAGAGGCAGAGACCTGAAGGAGGCCAGAAGAAGCAAGATCAGGAAAAAGAGACAATGGACTCACGGAGTGAAGTCATACAGGGCGACAGAGGCGGGGTGGATGGAAGAAGGGGTGAGAGTGAAGAAAACGGTTTCCACGAGGTCAGGGAGAAGATCACAGACAGTGATGGCCCCGGCAGGAAGCCAGGTGGGATCATCAAAGCATGGACGGTGGAGAGGATGGATGACAGGAGAAAAGAAGAGTGGCTCCGCGAGAAGCTCTGAAGTGGAGGCAGGCGGAGAGCGAAGAAGCGGAAGAGAAGTGATATAAGAGAGAGCTTCAGAATAAGTGGGTGAGAGCGGAAGAGAGAGAACTGATCCATAAGAAGGAGTGTGGTGAATTGAAAGGACGGATCCCGGGGAGAAGCCATCACATTACGCACTAAAGTTGCTGAAGGTACCGGGGAGCAGAGGAGATGGATGAAGCTGACCACTCGATGCGCACGGTAGTAGAGGCGAACGTCGACAAGGTGAAGGCCGCCGTGAGACAGCGGCTGCTGTAACTGCGTAACATTCACCCAGTGGTGGTGGGACAATACCAGAGAGGAGATGCAGCGGGTGATCACGCAAAGACGTGCGACAGGCATTTTGTGTGCCGTCCAGCCATGTAGACACAGCGATATGATGTGCGTTCGTGCTAAGCGGGCCCTGGTGGAAAAGGAAACGCAGAACTGTGTACGGCGCCAAAAGGTGGTTGACTTCGCCAGGTGAGCTTGGAGCGCCGACCAGGAGACAGCTTTGGCATCTAGCGGAGTCCCCAGGAAAACTCCGAGAAACTTCTGGGTAGTCGCCGACGACCACTGCACCGCAAGGGGCGTCGGTGCGCTGGGACATGTGCCACACCAGAGACCTATGCTTTTCGCTGAATTTAATGTGGCTGCAGAGTACTGTTGATAGATCCGTAGAAGGTGATGAAACTGTGCATTGGAGCGTATGCAAAAAGTGGCGTCGTTTGCGTAGGCGGTATAGACAATTCCATGATGTCTTGTGCTTGCCGTGAGAGAAGGAAGATTCGCCGTGAATTCACGGTGGACGGAACCAGGGGTGATTGTGAGGTGACACAAGAAACCCTGAAACTCTCAGCTCAGTGTCAATATACATATAATGTATAATACGCACATATAAACTAGCTACACAACAAATAGGCCCTAGTGCTTGTGCAGTTAAACTTCGCATCTTTTCTTGTACCCAATTTTCTTTCACTGTGCAAAATCCTTCAGGCATTGCATCTTTAAAATCAAATTTTGCACTTCATATTATATGTTAATTGAGCAGTCTATGTAGATCAGTTTTACTTGAACTTGAAACCTACAGTGGATTCCATTCAATTTCTAAAAGTAGTTATACACCGAATCTAAAATAATCAAATTATTTGAACTTTCAAAATAATGAAAAGAAGCCTTCCTTTCAGCAGGCTGTTATCTTGAGAGCTTGTTTGATAACAAAAGAAACGCACAAGGTATCACAAATCGTCTACATTCACCATTCGCACGGACATGCAGTGTTTTTAATCAAACAATGTAATTCCCAAAGAAAATGGAATCTGAAGTTTAGTTACCATTTTGTAGCATTTTTAGAAATGAAATGTCAGAAGCACCTCAAATTCTTCTAAAACTTAAAAACCCGGATTTACAGGTTTGGAATGTGACAAAAACCCGGATTTCCGGGCTACACCCGGATTACAAACAGGTCTGCGGAACGAAGAAAGGGTTCGAAGGCTATCGCGAAGAGCTACCCCGAAAGGGGACAACTCTGGCGAATGCCACGGCGAAGCGCAATGGGGGCAGTAAGGAAGGCGATTGACTTCACATGAATAACGGTGTCTCGATAAAGGCCAAGTAGAAGGGATACGAAGGAAGGGGGAAAGCCGAAAGCGAGGAGAGTGTTAGAGAGATAAGAGTGTGAAACGTTGTCAAACGCCGCACGTTGGTCCAGGTTGAGAAGGGCTAAGGGTTCCTTGTTAGTGCGGGCAAGATGGATGAGATCACAGAGAAGAGTAACGTTGTAAGAGATCGGCCGGGAATTGTGTAAGTCTGAATAGGTGAAATAATGAAAGGGAGGACGGTGTTAAGGCGGCGTGAAAGGAGTTTAGCAAAAAGTTTATAGTCGAGGTTGAGTAGGGATATCGGGCGCCAGTTACCCAAGTCAAGCAAATCACCCTTCTTGGGGAAGAGGACGATATGGGCAATCGTAAAACTCCGAGGAAGCACAGAGCCAGAGAATGCTGCAGCAAAGGCAGAAAGAAGAAAGGGAAGAAGAGCAGTGAGGAAAGTCTTGTAGAAAGAATACGGAAGGCAGTCAGGTCCAGGAACAGCCCGAGCGTTAAGAGAGAAAGAGGTGTTACGAAGCTCAGATAGAGAGGGCGGTTGGAATAAAGAGCCAGAAAGATGAGCAGGGACCTGTGGAAGAGAAGAAAGGAGAGAGGCAGAGGCAGAAAGAGGAGTCGGAGTTTCACTGAATTTGGAAGCAAAGAACTGTCTCACCTGGGAGCACAAGACATCGGGGTCCGACGTCACGGCACCAGATGAAAGGCGTAGAAGGAGCAACGACCGTGAAGACTGATGTTGGTCCTCGGGAGTAGATAGGAAGTCGTAGGACCCTTCTTCAGGCGAAAGGTATCGTAGACGGAGACGAATCAGAGGTTGTCGAGCACGCGGCTCGAGGAGGGTGGTCAAGTCGTCCAGATACACTTGTTAGGACGGATCCGTGACCCCGATCTGGGTAAGCAGGAGCCTGAGGTTTTGAATCTTCATGGACTTTAGTGTTGTTGCCGTCTGAGAGTAGGTTCTAATAAAATACAGGAGCTGATCCTTAACCTCCAGCCAATAGGCTAAAGCACAATTGGTAGAGGAGAGGCCTGCACGATGACGTTCAAGCAGGGCGCGGACTTGCTCACAGGATTCATGGTCATCCAGCAGGTTGGAATCCAGCGTCCAGGATCGGGTCCGATGTAGAGTACGAGCGGCAGTCGACAGAGTAAGGACCACAGCACTATGGTCGGACGAGATGGTAGGTGAATGCAAGAAGTGCGAGACCACAGGTAGAAGAGAGACGGAGACATAAAATCTGTCGAGACGTGCAGTCGAGGTAGTAGCGGAGACTCCCTTACGCCAGGTGTGCGAGACAACTCCTGGATACAGCTGGCAGAAGACATCGCAGAGGTTATAATCGGTGATAACAGACCGAAGTAGGTCCACCTGAGGAGGCCGGTGCTCCCGATGGTGAGGTGCACGGTCAAGCACAGGATCTAGAGTGCAATTATGATCTCCGCCGACCAACACTCGGTCGATCAACGGGACATCGGATAAAGCCTTGCGAAGTTCAGTGAAGAGATGAGGGACGTGTCTGCACAAGGCACATAAACATTGAAAATATGATACTGCACTCCGTCCAACGTGGAGAGGCATTGGAGCAGGTTACGATAAAGAGTGTGAATGTGGCACGAAGAAAGCAGCTGACGGAAGCGCGGACGAATACCGATGGCAAGCCCGCCGCCCTGGGACAAGCGATAAGCGTGTTGGAAGACAAAACCTCATATTCTTCACTGATGGGATAATGACGTAGAGGCGCACAGTGTCTCCTGCAATAGTAGAATGCCTGCATCTAAGTGCACCAGGGAGTTCGCCGAAGAAGTGGCGAACCCCCTACAGTTGTACGTCACGACCTTGAAGAGGAAGATCTTCTGGTGGCTGAAGGAGTCGTTGAGAGGCTTCGTACAAACGCATGAAGCGTTCCAAGCATATACGAGCACTCTCATTTGATGAGAGTGAAGAGTAGGTTGTACGCAGTTCCATGGCCTGCTCGAGAATAGCAGTCAATGACGAGAGACGTGGCTCTAGAAAGCCTTCTACAATGTATCGCGAGCGCGGAGGTTAAAAGAGCTCACGGAGATCCTCTGCCGTGAGCGCTCCTGGAGGAAGAGGGCTGAAATTCAATAGTGTGTTGAGGGTTGACTTCGTCACAGATGCCGAAGAGTCTGCGTCAGGGCGTTTGAGAATCAACATTTTTTTCGCACCGTCCTAGTGTTCATTGTAGTCCTAGTGCATTCATACCCCAGGAACAACAATTTTACTTTTTTTTTAGATTGGAGGTTTAATGACCACCGTGAGGAACTCAATGGGTTATAAGCAGTTGCCCCTCCCTAATTTAGGGTCACTGGTTCCAGGGAAGGGAGAGAGCCAGTGCCGTAAGACAAACACAACATCCATGCCTCACCGGAATTCGAACCACTGCGCCACCGGCGTGGCCAACAATTTTAAGTGCCAAGCTAGGCAAGCTGTAATTTTTATTTGTGTTCACAAAAGGCAGTTTCCCTAATTGCCTTAATTTACATTCTTTCAAAAGAAAGTTGCTTTTGTATAGATGTGGGTCAATTGGTGGCACATTCTTCGTGTATTTACAGGGCATCTGTTTTTCTTGTAAACTTAGCATTACCTCTGCACAGAAGAAACACTTTTCAGTTTTTCCTGGGCAAATTAGCATTTCTGACTTGGGGAATCACTGAATTTTTTAGTTCCCACTAATTCTTGGATGCATCTTATGCTGTCTCATACAATTTTAATGCAAAAACAGAGTGACAGTGATACATAATACTTTTTAAACTTATCTTCCACATCCTATATATAAAAGTAGTAACGATGAAAACTAAGGGGAATGTTGGATATATTTTCCAGTTTTTGATGTTTCTCTTTTTAAGAAATTTACATTAGGTTCTGCATCTGATGAATACAAAGAGAGTTCAGTTATGAAAGCAGGATATTGACACACCAATCCACAGAATTAATAGAAATGTACCTGTTGCACATGATATAGTTAGTTGCAGCAAGTATTACAAGCCATTGTAACATATGTAAGGCTTTTATAGGTTTAAGACTTTTTCGTATTTTAAAAGTTGCTAAGTCGTACAGTATCATTATGGCAAAAGGTTACTCAATTAACAAAAGGCTAAGGCAAATTAGATAATTTTATATATGTAGAACTCTAAATAAAATATATTATGACAATCATATTTTGGAATTGTGGTTAGAAAATGCTCAACTATTTTTACCATAATTATTTTCTTAAGTTGTTTCACTAATATAAGAGAACAGGATTTTAAGTGAATGTTCAGAGTTGCAAATTACATTGCACACATGCATATAATGAAATACGTCCATTATATATAATGAATTCTGTATTGAATGAATGCCAAAATTAATCTCAGACATGTCAAGTTTCTCTAAAGGAAAGATGCAATTCAGCTCTATGCAAGTTACCAAATTTTAAATCAGGGTCGTGCTGAACAGCTCACGGTAGAAGCGTGTGGCAAAACCAGTTTTCATGGCAACGGAAATTTAATACCAGCCTTTCTTAAGGCACAGCTGTTGCTTACCTAAGTGGAGTTCTCGAAGCAGCTGGATCTGATTTCACGAGTCAGTTGGAGGGTATAAATTTGAACACTTCAGTTTTCATTTCAAGATAATGGCATGAAGCAATGGAAATGTATTCAAGGGAAACACTTCAACATGCTTAATAAGTACTACTTCAACAAGGTACCTATAAAACCGTGGAACTGATGTACTGTAATTTTATTCAGAGTTGAAGAAATATTCTTCTCATGATACGTGGTTTATACGTCTGATGTACTGTAATTTTATTCAGAGTTGAAGAAATATTCTTCTCATAATATGTGGCAAATACGTCATGATAGCGCGCTCGAACGTAAATCGGGAGATGCGGGTTCGATTACCGCTCCACGGCGACGAAATTTTCAAGTCTCTGATGTGATTTAATTCACATGTGAAACAGTAATTACAGTCAATTCGGCAATGTCCGATTGCTGTGTTAATTATCTGTAATTTTATGTTAATTTTAGTTATTCTCACTTTATTTTCCATTTCTTTTATTGAAAAGAAATTTTCCACCCATATGTAATAACTTAAACTATATCAGGGTAACAGTTGTATGAAGAAATTATTCTATTTTCACACGTGAAGAACAGACACAAGGCAAACAGCTCAGAAGTTCAATAACATCACAACCTGCAGTAAATAAAAAAAGGGGGTGCCTGCATACCACAAGAAGAAATATTCTCACATGTGGGAGATAGAAAGATAATTCAGTACACAGCCGCTTAGCTAGATATCTGATGTAAATTTGAAGATTGGGAAGCATTAGTTCTGATGCCAGTACTTCCTGAAGCAGTCAACAGCAAGAACAGCTTAGCATTTTTCACATAAAAAAAAATGCACATCACACGACATTAAACTAGTTAAGCAGTAGTGAGGTACATTGAAGTAAATGAACAAAATTATACTTAATTTACTGTGCAATTAACTCTTTTACGGGTCTTATAGGGGTTATTATTCAAAAAAGTTGGTGGTCAAATTTTCGAACTAAAGCCTAGTTTGTCATCAGGATTACGTCCCTGGAGTAGTTGCTGCCACTCAGTTGGAAGAGTCCAACCGCAATTATCGTTAATTGTGGTACTTCTTCTTCTTGCTATTTCGATCCTGCTCTCTATGTAAGATACATGGATGATGTCCTATTTATAGTGTGGACCAATTTCTACCCTCTCAGATTATGGCAGAATTTAACTCGCTAGAAAATACCTTGCAGTACACCCTGGAGCTGGAAAAAGACCATGGCATCAATTTCCTTGATTTAACCTTGACCTCAAGGGAGGAGAATATTCACTCAGCTTTTTAGAAAACCCACTAACACAGGAAAGATGTTAAACTTCTGCTCATTCCACCCTGATTATATTAAATCGAATACGGCGAGACAATTTTTGCAAAAAAATTGAAGTCCTGGTCTCTTCAGATACTCAAAAAGATCTTCACAGAGAAGAATTAAAAGAAATATTGGCAGAAAACAATTACCCCTCCCCATATGTTGAGAAAATATTTAGACAAGTGCCAAAAAAGAAGCAGGAAATAAACAACTTCAAATTCACCAGCAAAATTATGTACCACAAGGGACTTTTCAAAAAACTGAAGAGGATCGGAGCAAAATATAATATCAGGCTTGCTCCAGATCTAAATAACAAATTAAAGAAATTCCTGCCAGCTTTAAAGCAGAATGAAGTGGACATCCAATTGCAAGAAGGAGTAATATATTGCATCGACTGTAACTGCGGACTCAGCTATATAGGAGAAACAGGGAGAAGTATTAAAGTCCGAATGAAAGAACACCAAGCAGTTATTAGGAACATTAGTAACAAAACAGGGCTAGACAGACATATACAAGCAAGTGAACACTCCATAAATTGGGACTCAGTAAGAATAATCGCCCACCAGTCAAACTTAGTAAAGAGGAAACTAGAAGAAGGGATCGAAATAGCAAGAAGAAGTAGTACCACAATTAACGATAATTGCGGTTGGACTCTTCCGAGTGGCAGCAACTACTCCAGTGACGTAGTCCTGATGACGAACTAGGCTTTAGTTCGAAAAATTTGACCACCAACTTTTTTGAATAATAACCTCTATAACACCCGTAAAAAAGGTAATTCCACAGTACACTATGAATAGAGGTGCCATAAATTCATTTACAACTAGGATTATACTTAAGTTACATAAACACTACATTTCCTTTTCCTTTCATGTCTGATATACTCAATTATATATATATATATATTTATTTTTTTATTGAAGGTTTAACGACCACCGTGAGCAACTCAATGGGCTATAAGCAGTCGCCCGTCCCTAATTTAGGGTCATTGGTTCCAGGGAAGGGAGAGAGCCAGTGCCGTAAGACAAACACAACATCCATGCCTCACCGGGATTCGAACCCGGACCTCTTTCGGACGAATGATCAGAGGCCATCGCTTAGACCACTGCGCCACCGGGGCGGCCTCAATTATATGATTTTACATAATATTTCATTTACGTTACTTTTCTAAATTGGTCAGTACAATTCATTTTGGTTCAAAACTCCATACTTGTAGCAACGATTACATAAATCAGATCTTAAAAAAGTTTTGCCATTGTATCAATCATAATGGTAGATACTGCTCAACTTATTTAAAACATACAGCATTTAAGAATATTTTAATGAAATCCATGTAAAGCAAAAATAATAGTAATAAAACAAATGGAAGTTCAGGAGTAATTCCAATGCCTTACATTAATAAAAAAATCTTCTTGGGATGTTACTTCTGAGTGATGGCATAAGTCATTCATTCTTGAGTTCATTCATGCAAAAGTCATTCACAAATGCTCATTCACTCTGCATCCACTCCCGGCTGGCTGTTGCATTACACTCGTCGAGCAAATCATTCTTTGTTCCAAAGCACATGTGAATGCAAGGTCACGCAAAATTAGTAAACTGCCCCAAAAGCATATCATCTCTGACATTCACTATGAATGATTCACCATAAGCAAGTGTATTCACAGTTCTTTTCTGCAAACTGCCCAAAACAGCAAGAGGTACAAGATCCATTCACCAGGTAGGTGATTTGTTATTAAAAAAAATTATATCACAGCAAACTGTTCACATGTAAAAGACATCTACATCTGATCCAAACTTAGGTTAAATCAACATCTTGTATGTCTTTGTTCACTTCTGTAAGTTGAGGAAGAAGTATTTGGGAATTAGAAACAGAAATATCTTATGGTGGAGATGAAAAAAAAAAAAAAAAAAAAAAAAAATTAACTGAAGTGCGCAGCACGTATTTCAGGTGTCTTAAAACAAATGTCTGATTATTTGAATCGGGTGGGAGATCTCTAACTGCAGACATTATAAATAGTATGGTATTTAAAACAAAAGGTGACTTGTATCTTCATGACAAAAAGAAAACTTGTATGATAACATGACACAGCAAAAAATGTATTTCACGACATTTTTTAATGAAAATTGGTGATAAAGTACTTATTAAGTAGCAACACAAAAATAGAATTTTCTGAAAGTACCCTCTAGATATTTTTGAAAATAATTCAAGTTAAAGTTTATACAAATTCTACAGTCAACAAAACAGAATATGTTACTTCTGATAAATGTGAGGTAAGAGCTTCCAGATATATCTGGCTTTGTGATATGTGTCTATGAAGAACACTATTCGGTTGCCTATGTATTAAACACTTCTAAAGAAATAGATGATGTAAAAGTCATGATTCTTCATCGTGATGACTTTTCCTATTTTATATATATGTTACCTATCAGAATGTTTAAATTTGCCAAGACATCATATACTGTAAAAAGTGGATATAAACTGGAATTTCACAACATGTATATACCCCCCCCCAAACTCGGGAAGTTTCCTGGTGTTGGAATTTTAATTAACACTTCGCTTAGAATGACAGGAAACTTACACTGATTGTGATCTTTATATTGGATTGCAAGTACTTCACATTATGAAGTGAGCAGTGTTACTGCCAAAATAATGCCAAGAATCACACAAAGAAATTCCTTGCAGTGCATTTGATGCATACTTTGTTAATTTTACATAAATTCCCTGTGGCCCAAAATTCCAGGACTTTTGGATTTTTTCCCCAGGACATACGATCCAAACGCTCTTCCTTAAAATATACTGAAACCATAGCTCTGTTCAACCTGTAACCTACAACAAACAACTTCTTACATGCTTGGGCAAACTTAATACAGAATGTTAAAAATGTTGTCCACTGCAGCTAATCAGAAACTTAGAATCATGGATAAATACTGAAATACCAAAACTGTCACTGAAAATGTGACCAGATTTAATATCTACCAAACTTTTGTATATACTACACTGTTTTTGAGAAACTTAATTTTCTACTTTGGCTTTAGTTCAATTATTGAAGCAAATTACAGAATAAAAAAACACAACATAAAACTCAAAAATACATAGGTATGTGGCATTACTCTTAAAATGCTTTCATATACCACACAATCAATACATAAAATACTTTTTATATTTAATTATTTTGAAAGAATTATTTATATTTAATTATTTTGAAATAATGCTTACATTGGAAATTTAAGGGTAAGGAAAGGTGAAATATTTGGAACTTTTTCAAAGGACCAAAGGATTGTTATTTCTTAAACACATAATCATGGGAACAAGTATTTGTGTTACATTTTATTTAGAGAAGGAATTTTGAACATAATATTGATGCTGTAGCTATGTTTTAAATGTGTACTCGCCAGCAAACAAACTATGCACAAAAATTTCCAACATGAAATGAAAGAGAATAATGGGAAAATTTTAAATACCAGAGCTGTGTACAACTGCATTTATTAGTGATCAAGGCAATTTAACTGGGCATGATTAGAAAACTAATTATAGAAGATTGAAAGTGATTACTTAGCTCAGAAAATACTAATAAACAACTAGATTTAAGTTTCTGATGTTAGAAAGCAATCTAATTTTATGGCAAATTTTTACATAAAGCATCCATTAGAAAATTTCAGTAAAGGTCAAAATAACCCACCAAAAAAAAAAAAAAAAAAAATAATAATAATAATCAGCTACTTACTTCTACCAGTGGCAAAGTATGTTACAAAAATTAACAAATGGTGCAAAAAACGTTTCGCACAGCAGAAGGAAGGTATTAGAGACAAAAAGATTTTCAAATCCAACATTTTAAAGAAGAGATAGAGAAGGAAACATGATATAACTGTATGCCTTTTAGCGGAAGAATTTTTCACTATGGAAAAGTTGAAAATCTTTATTATAGAGAATGGCATACAGTAAAAAAAGAAATTTCTCAATAGAGTTTTTAGAGGCAGAGATAGGCTGCAAACGGAAGTGCATAACATGACCAAGCGCTCGATGTATGAACCACAAACCTTCTCAAATACAAACCTAAAGTGTTCAATATGGTAAATGGTATCTGTTGTTAAAATTTTTTTTTAAATCATACATTTAAAAGTACAGATATTGAGAAAAAATAGATTAAATATTTGTGCCTCCTAGCGGTGAAATTGTGCATTATTTTGGGAAGAAAACACACAAAAGAAGATAGTTAGTAGTATCTGGTCGAAAGAGAATATTTTTCAATAGTCCCATAGATATTGCTGCAAAGGGAAACGTGAACTTACGCCCTCTAGTGGTGCACTTCTGCATTAAGAAATATTTGGAATTATATGAGAAACATTTTGCACTCAAAATGTTCTCGAACAAAGAAAGAATTTTTCAAATCATACTCCTAGAAACAGAGATATAGGCAAAAATAAGATATATGTGCACGCCCCCTGGTGAAAAAATTATGCACTATTTAAGCAGGAGGTATTCTCAAAAAGTTTTTGGAGGTGAGCGGCATCGGTCCACGGAGGAATTTTTTCCCTCAGATTTTATTGAAAAAATAAACACTTACATGTACCCTGGCGGCCAAACCATTCTTTACCAAAAATGAGAAATTATATACAAAACATTTCCCCCAAAGAGCTGTATCCAACGCATGAAAAAATTTTTCAAATAGAACTTTTAGAAGCGGAGATATTGGGAAAATCGTGAATTACCGTTACGCCCCCTAGCGAAAAATTATTAGTCCCGTAGATATTGCTGCAAACGGAAACATGAACTTATGCCCTCTAGTGGTGCACTTGTGCGTTAAGAAATATTTGGAATTATATGAGAAACATTTCGCACAGAAAATGTTATCCAACAAAGAAATAATTTTTCAAATCGTACTCCTAGAAACAGATATGGACAAAAATAAAATATACGTGTACACCCCTGGTGGAACAATTATGTACAATTTAAGCAGGAGGTATTCTCAAAAAGTTTTTGGCGGTGAACGGTATCGGTCCACAGAGGAATTTTTCAATCGAGTTTCGAGCTCAGAGTTTATTGCAAATACATCAGAAGCAAAAATAAACACTTAAGCCACCTGGCGGCCAAACCATTCTTTACCAAAAATGAGAAATTATACACAAAACATTTCCCCTCAAGAGCTGTATCCAACGCAGGAAATATTTTTCAAATCAGATTTTTAGAAGCAGAGATACTGGGAAAATCGTGATTTACCGTTACGCCCCCAGCGGAAAATTTATGCATTATTTGAAAAAGGGACTGTAACTAAAATAGTCTTCGACATAAATGTTGTCGAAAGAAAGAATTTTTTCAATTGGGCATTTAGAAGCAAATGTATGAAATAAAATGTGTTTTAAATTTGATACGATCTTTATTTGTTCCCTCTAGCGGTGAGTGAATCGAAAAAAAAAACCGGAACAAATGGATTATCATTCTCACATTTTAAGCTTCCCAATACAAAAAGAATTTTACAAATCGAACTAATAATTGCAGAGATATGGTCTTCCTGGTCAGACAGACAAAGTGATAACATAAACATGACGCCGAAAGATGCTAATAACGCAGCTTCAGTCTTCCTAACAGACAAAAAAAACAACAGCCTGTCCCCCCCACGCATTTTGCAGGGGGGGATTTGTCAGACATATGTTATGTCAGTAGAAAAATCCTCAACTACAAACATCGCGCAGGGACAAAAAGACTGGAATGGATAAAATTCCAGGACATGTAGCAGAATTTTAGGACATTTCCAGGACAAAATGGAATTCAAGGACTTTTCCAGGAATTCCAGGACGTGTATGAACCAGGAACAATATTATAACACTGTCATCACTGGTTTACAAAACCAATTTTATAGGATTTTTAAATTACATATTAGTGCAAAGTTCAAATAAGCAATGTCAACTCGTTACACTTGATAATGCTTATCAGTATTTAATGAAACCTATAAAGTGTTCGTGTGAGAGTTTTCACATTGTGGATTAACACATAAATTGAATTACAAGCAAGATTAACCAACCACTAAAAGGGTGAATATGTATTTTTCATGCTGCTGGTTGACAGTTTTACATAACACTTCTCTTCAGATCAGAGGAACATCTAAATTATATAATTATGGTAAGTTTTCCAAGCATGCAAATTGTTTGAGATTCCTTGTAGCTTTTGATGCCCTTTAACTGCCACCTCCAAATGTGTATCATATTACCTTCACTGTATTTCCATATAACATTTTTTGAAAAAATCAAAATGTTCCTTTTTGAAAAATAAAAGATAAAACTGCATGAATTTAATTTGAAAATTATACATTAACTAACATATTAGCTTGACGTTCAAGAAAAACCTAACTTCATCACTGTGATACAAAGAACATGAGCTATAGATACTTTTATGATGCATGAAACAGCAAAATTTGGTAAATTTTCTGAATTTTATCTCAAAATTTTTTGAAGCTACACACCTAAAAAACTTGATACATGTTGGTACTGCATATATTTCAACAAACCTGTGAAGTTCCACAAAAATTCAAGAGAATTAAGTTGAACCAAAAATATGTGAGCCCAATGAATTAAGTGAAAGATGGGGTGAATACTTCTGTGAGTTATTAGATCAGGAAAGCAAAGATGATTCTGAGGCAGAAGTAGATGATGTTATAGTGAAGGATGGAAGCGCAGGAGGGATCTCAAGAGATGAGGTGTGTAATGCTATAAAATCTCTTCAGAATGGTAAGGCTCTGGGAGTTGATGGCATAACTGCCGAGATGTTGAAATATGGTGATGACTCTGTAATTGACTGGCTAACTGAGATTTGCCAGTTGTGCTGAGAGTTAAGAACGGTCCCTCAGGATTGGGAGGATGCTATCATTGTTCCCTTGTATAAGGGAAAAGGTGATCAGACTGACTGACTGCAAGAACTATCGAGGTATTTGCCTACTGAGTGTGCCAGGGAAAGTGTTTGGTATGGTCATTATTGAAAAAGCACGAGGTCTTACATCAGAGAAAGTGTGTTATGTTCAAAGTGGTTTTATGTCTGGTAAAGGATGCACTAACCAAATTTTTGCATTATGCATGATGATTGAAAAGTATGAAAGTTTTTGCTGCCTTCATGGATTTAAAGAAAGCTTACGACCGAGTACATAGGATACTTTTGTGGAAGGTATTGAATAAATATGGTGTTACTGGAAATCTACTTAATAGTGTAAAAGCCATGTTTGCTGGCAGTAGAGCTTGTGTACAAGTGAATGGTGTTTTATCAAAATGGTTTTCTATTGCTGCAGGAGTCGGACAAGGTTGTGTAATGTAACCATGGCTGTTTAATATATTTACGGATGTGTGCATGAGTGATGCCAAGATGGACAATACTGTGTGTAATATGATAATATCTGTGTGCAGATTGCTGTATGTTGATGACACTGTGACTGTCTTGTTGGCAGACAGCAAAAGTGAGTTGCAGAATATGTTGTCCCGGATGTACGAAGTTTGCATGAAATTCAAACTGAGTATAAATAAGGGAAATCCAAAGTTATAGTTTTTGAGTGAGGAACTGTTAGCACTGAATGAAATATGAATGAAATATAAGTCTAAATGGCACCGTGATTGACCAGGTGAATGAGTTTGTGTACTTAGAAAGCATGTTTGACAGAGAGAACAAATTAGACCGTGAATTTAGTAGGCGAGTGAATTATTCATTGAAAGTCAAAGCTGCTTTGGGAGGTTTTCACAGGAATGATGGGTCCTCAAGAGAGTCCCGCATGGCCGTGTACGAAAGTGTAATTGTTCCTACTCTGATGCATGGCAGTGAAACCTGGGTACTACAGAAGAAACAAAACAATCGTTTGTGTGCTGGAGAAATGTGTTAATTGTGGGGGAGTTGTGGGAAGACATGTTCTGATCGTGTGAGGAATGAAGATGTGTTGCAATTGTGTAATGTGAAGCAAAATGTTGTTAGCAAGGTGGAGACTAATATTCTTAGGTAAAGTTTAGCCATGTTGAAAGAATGAGTTATGAGATGCTTACTAAGAATTTTTTTTTAACCCAAGTGGCAGGAAGGAAAGGCAGAGGAAGACCAAGGAAGTCATGGGAGGATCAGATTCAGGCATGTCTGCATGAAAAAAAGATTATGAGTATGAAATATAAAAGGTCTTTTGTACGTCATGTGGATGTCAGTGAAGCCCGAGTTGTGTCCAGATCCCTGTAAATGGCGAAGTTTGATATGGCAACAGTAAGTAAATAATAAGTTAAAAATTTATCTGATAGTTTGTATTTCTTTGTGGAGCTAACCTCTGAATCTCAGAGAACAGCTTTGTGATATGTATGTATGTATTACTTTGGTGTTACTCAGACAGAAGAATTCACATATTTCATCTAAATTAGAAGATGATAACTCTCTTTCCACTCTGTATTGAAAACAATCACTCCAGGCATCTTGCTGTTTTAATAACAGAAATGAACACAAGAAAAGTAACTACCAAATATTAAACATAACTTACAAAAATTCAAACATTTTTCATTGATTGACAGGCCTGCCATGGAAGCACACTCTTCTCTGATCTAGGCAATAATCAAAGATTTTCTTGTATTCCTCTTCATCTTTAAACTGGCTACAGGCCTTAAAAACACCAAGAGGGCAGAACTTCCTGTTTTTAGTTAAAACAATTTAACAGTGAATGAGAGTGGAATACATCTTTGTATTTTTCACTGCAAACTACACTGCCGGACAATTGCTAAGGACGGATGACAATAGCAATGATAGCAACCATAAAATGGAAGGCAGAAAAATGTGGAAATTAGCATAAGTGCAGGATACAGTAAGACGTGTTGTGCGTATGCAAATTTTGGATTGCTGAACTTGTTCGTGACGTCATTGCGCTGATAAGAGATATAAAGGATTTGACGCGTATTGACCGTTGTTGTTCAAATGCAAAGTTGAAAGGGAAAGAATCAATTGACAAACTTGCAATTTTCAGTATGTCTTCCCGACATCACCTAGATGATTTTACACGTGGCCATATTATTGGCAAGATTGAAGAAGGGCGAAAAATAACAGATGTTGCCAGGGAGTTCGACGTCAGCCACAGTGTTGTTTCAAGGCTTTGGAAATCATTTCAAACAAATGGAGAGTGTAGCAAATGTCACGGGGAGGTCGTGTTCACAGTAAGACACCTGCAGAAGATCGGTACATAGTGCTATCAACAAAAAGACACCGGCGCAGCACAGCTAGTGAGGTAGCAAATCAGTTTATGGCTGCTACTGGCAAGCGGATCTCCCGAAAAACTGTCGCCAGACGTTTGCATGAAGGAGGACTATACGCCCGCCATCCTGTTGTGTGCATCCCATTGTCCAGACGTCACCGTACCGCCTGTTTGCAATGGGCCATCAACACTGCAATTGGACTGATAACGACTGGTCTGCTGTCCTCTTCTCAGATGAAAGTAGATACAGTCTATTGTCTGATTGTCGACGACAACTGATCTGGCGTGATAGTGGTACTGCATATTGTCCAGCAAACATACAGGAAAGGGACCGATATCCAACATGTAGTGTCATGGTATGGGCTGGCATCATGATCAATGGCCGTACGTCCATCTATGTGCTTCCAACTGGGACTATGATTGGCCAACGATACATTAATGATTTTCTGCCACCTCATGTTCACATGTTCCGTGGTGCTGTCGGTGATAGATTCATTTTCATGGACGACAACGCAACATGTCATCGAACAGTCGCTGTCCAGGAGTGTCTTGAGAGCGAGGATATTCAAAGCCTCGTATGGCCAGTACGTTCTCCAGATCTGAATCCCATTGAAAATGTGTGGGATGCTTTGGGGAGGAGTCTTGCTGGTCGCCAATGCCCTCCAATAAACAAGGACACCCTCATCTGTGCATTGACAGAGGAGTGGGATAAATTACCCCATCAGCTGCTTGATAATGTTGTGCAAAGCATGACGCAACGTGCGGAATCTTGCATCGCTCTCCATGGTGGCCATATCCCGTATTGACATCTTACGCCGGAACGCCTGTGGACGGTAATTGCATTTTATTCACGTTTACGTATTCTGCACAAAATGGCCTGTTTGTCCCTTGAACACGTTCCAAAGCCTTCTGGATTTCAGAGCACAATAAATTGTCTTTCTTGTTATGTCTTGGCATTCTGATATTATTTTATTTCACTTGGCATCCAACCACACTTACTTTTTTATGCGCTATATAGCCGTTTATGATCAGTCCTTAGCAATTGTCCAGCAGTGTAATACACTCAGTAGACAAAACATTAGAGTGGGGTGATGGGCAGTTGACATGAGCATCTCCTGCACAGAGTGAAACAAACCAAATAGGCAGACACCTGGGCTTCCCAACAATGTATCATAATCAACAAACATGGGTAAACGTGGTGATCTCAGTGACTCTGATCATGGATGCATTATCGGCACAAGACAGAGGGGTCATTCTATCGCCTAAGTTTTAAGAACCTAAGTGTTCCTGAGGGCAACTGTGTCAAGTGTGATCTGCGAGTATACCATCAACAGACATACCAGTGCCCAGAAAGTAAGTGGTGGCCAACCATATGCCGTTTATGTAGACTATCCAGGCCTGTGCGACCGACTGCTTGGTAATGGTGGCGCAAATCACATCCATGTTAAATGTCGGAGGCCTAAGCAATATCAGTGAGTAACAGTACAATGCACACTGTATACTCTGGGTTACAGGAGCCAATGCCCTGCTTGTGTGCCTCTGTTGACTGCTTGTCATCAGACATTACGCCTCACCATGTGGTCAGATGAATTCTGTTTTCAGCTGTACCGAGCTGGCGGGGAGGGTGCGAGTGTGGCGTCGACAGCACAAGGCCATGGCCCTGTTGTGCCAGGTCAGCTCAGTTCAAAGCGGTAGTTGCTTTGTGATGGTTTGTGGGGCCTTCTCAAGGGGCACATTAGGCCCCATAGTGTGTCTGGAGAGGTCCTTAAACACTGCACACTACCAGCATATGCTGAATGATCATCAACACCAGGGATGGCGAACTTATGGCACGTGTGCCGCTGGGTGGCACACAAACACTATTTGAGTGGAACACTGTTATGAAAACATTAACATTAAGTAAAAATGTACTTTTTTGAAAACAATAATTTTATAATAATTTTTTAATTTTTTATGGTGCCCATAAAAATTTTTTTCAAGTTTTCGGATATTATCTGACTTACCACCCTTGTCACATTTACACCAAAAATCGAATTGTCATCTTCAAAATTTGTATTATATGGTGTAATCCCGTATTTCTTTCATGAATAATTTTATATTTAGATATTTTTGGTTAGATATTTTGATTTTACAGGTTAGATATTTTTATTAGAATTCCTTGTGGAAATGTAATGAGGGAGGAATTAATTAAATTGCTAAGTTTGCCAACTATGATCACAAGGAAATATATAATGTATGAAGTGAAGCAGAAATTTGTAGTAAAAATGGGGTTTGACTTAAATAAAATAGTGTCTGTGACTGCTGATGGTGCCCATAACATTGAAAACAATAGGTCATGAACTGTTGACTGCTTGTCATTGTGTGCCTCTGTTGGTTATGAACTGTTGACTGCTTGTCATTGTGTGCCCCTCATGAGCAAGTAGCCTTGGCAGGTAGCATTCAGCAACAAGTTTCACACCAATGTGATTATGTAGTATGATTTTTTTTAATTATCTTCTTACAAATTAAATCAGGATTAAATTGAAATTGTCTTAGTCTTAAAATTCACTTACTTACCTATTCTGTTAATGTCATTTTTATGTTATTTGCAAAAGTTTCATGACGAAAAAAAAAAATTAAAAAACAAAAACAAACAAAAAAAAATGCAAGAGAGGTGGCACACTAGACACTTGAAAGCAGTAAACTTTAAGTGGCATACTAGTCCAAAAAGGTTTGCCAGCCCTGACCTACACGCTTTCGTGACCTTTGCGCATCCTGTGGCTGATGGTCTGTTTCAGTAAGACAATGTGCCATCCCACAAGGCTGCAACCACCCAGGCATAGCTCAAGGAACACTAATCTGAGTTTGGAACCATTAGTAGCCCCAAGGTCCTCTGATTTAAACCCTGTGGCAGCTCTCTGGGATGTCAGAGTGGAACATCAGATCCATGGATCCTGGACCGACATCTCACTCAGAGGTGTTGACAATGCTGCGAAAGGCATGTATCAGCGTGTAAAGGCTGTGATTCACGCTGGAGGATGCCCAACACACTATTATGTAGGCACATCTAATGTTCTGTCCATTGAGTGTATTTATGCATATGCATTTTTTCCCAACTATATGATAACAGTAAAACATACAAAGCGATTGGCACCGTCCATTTTTTCTTTCCACAGCATTATTCTTTTACTCTTAAAACAAAGTACACTGGCATTCATGTCCACCATAAGGCTAAGTTTACTAAAGTAGTCCAGGCTAAATAAAAAAATATTTTCGTTTGACATGTCGACGTCAGTTCTTAGGCTCCTAGGACCAAATATTTATTACAGAGCGTGAGTCGAAAGTTTTGCAATATTTGGATCATTTTAAGTCTTCATAAGTACCTTCATGACAAAAGATGACTAGCATTCAAAGTATAGGCTATTGTGTTGCACCTTATTTAGCCATCTTTCTGCCAGTTCTTCAATTCTGCGGCAGTACCAGTTCTTGTCCTTCAAGGCAAAGAACTCCTTTACCCCAGCTGCCACCCCCTCTTAGTTGTTAAAGTGCCACTCACGAAGGAAGCGAGCCATGGACTGGAACAGGTAATAACGGGACAAGGTTGAGTGTGGCATCAGTTTGATGCCCTCTAGTACTTGGAGTTTTGCCCAGGTCGTTCGCACACTATGAGGCCGAGCGTTGTCCTGCTGTAGGAGAGCGCACTTTCTGTTCACCAGTGCTGGGTACTTCTCCTCCAAAACGGCATACATCCGCTACAGCTGTTCAGAGTAGAAGTTGGCGTTGATGGTCCAACCATCTGGAACAAATTCGTAATGGATTATCCCCTTGAGATTCCACCAGACGAAGAGCGTCACCTTGTGTTGAAGTGCCCACGTTTGGCAACAGGTTCTGGAAGCTGGCCTGGGGTCAACCACAGCTGTTGTGGGTTAACATTACGGAAATAGACCCACTTTTCATCGCACGCAACAATTCTCTTGATGAAACGTACATCGCACGAGTTTTCTAGGAGTTTTGTGCACACTTCCACTTGGTGGTTTGCTTCAGCTGGCGTCAGTTTGTGAGGGGACAATGCAGCAGCTCCTGCAGACCTTGCTGAGGTACTGAAGATGCGACAAGGGTGGTCTGTGATATGCCCAGCTCGCCTGATAATTTTCGAGTGCTGGTTGTCAGATTTGCCTCTATGGCCTGGTGCACGGCCTCTAAATCCATGATTTGCAGCCTAGCTGACCTAGGCTGATCGTCAAGGTTTCTGTCACCTGAGCGAAATTTCTTGAACCATCTGGATGCAGTGCTGTGGTCCACGGGACCTTCTCTTTTCGCATGACAAATGCTTGAGCAGTGTTATGGCCGAGTTCAAACTAATAAAGCAAAAGTTCCCTAATTAGCTGGTTGTGGCTATTCATCTTTTAGGCATCCCAACCACAGACAGAACGACGACATGCAATGCTGTTCACAGCAAACACTATAACTTTATATCCCTTTCGACCGACTGCAGTGCGCGACTTGAACTTTAAACATGAACAGAGCGCGACGCAAGTTTAAACATGACATACTTGCCACAGCACATGCGTTCATGCGAATATAGCAAAACTTTCAACTCACCCTCTGTAGCTGCCTGATATTAAACAAAATATGCATCACAGAGCACCTTCAACCACTTATGCTCTTTCACACCCACACACAATAACTGCATTAAATTAACGCAATTTTCTCGGTTAACACACCTTACGTAAACTCATTTTTCGGTGAAAATGAAAACTTACACACATATCAAACACTTGTGATTTTAAAATACAAATCTAAAGCCACAATCTTCGTAGTTCTAATTCTGATATCATCAAAAAACTACTGTCCTTTAAACGTGCATATGTTCATCAAATTAGATATTCCAGCTAGATAATGCTTACCTTTGCATTTCTATCTTGCTTGACTTTACATTTCCTGCACGTGGTCCGGTTGTCACTGATGTTATCATTCCAATCGTCTGTTTCAGGTATAGCTGTTCTTGGCGTTATTCTAGTTTAAAGCAGGTTTGCTTCACTAAACTTCGATTAGGTTCCGTTAATACCAACTTTTACCGTTTTCTTTGCTCGAAATTTTTCGCCCAATACTTTGGGCATCTTCAGGAGTGTGGCGATTTTGCACCTTTGCTTGCGGGTGCCTTCTCGCTTACTGGGGTTTGCTAATCCGCGTTGCCATTATTCGTTCGTCTCGGATACGCAGTTTGATCGTTTCTACCCTGTCACCATCTATGTTTCCTCTTCAGACATTTTATTATTATTATTATTATTATTTTTTAATACGCTATCTTGTTGGTTTTCCTTTACTTTCTTCTATCTTTGTCTTTCCTCCTTTTCTGTTGTGTTTTTTTTTTTTTGCTCTTTTTCTTGTCTAATAAGTTCTTTCCATAGGTTAGACAACGTGCTCGGGTCGTTCTGGTTACATACTCTATTTTTTTTTTTATATATATTAAAATTGCTTCTTCCATCCTCAATCGTTTTTCCGATTTTTTTATTTCTTTTTAGCAATTTTAGTTCGTCGAATTTCGGGAACGTTTTGTTTTCCAAACAGAACTGTACTAGCGCCGTTTTTGCCTCTCTTATTTTTGCCAGTTGGTGATATGTTGCTTCAGCCTTTTTTTAAACCTGTTTTTTGTGCTCCCTATGTATGATATTGGGGGGGGAGTGTGCTATTGGGATTTCGTACGTTCCCGATTCTTCAAGCATTTTTCCCCGTTTTTTTGTTCATCGTCATATTCTTTAATGTGTTCACGGACATCCCTAGTTTTAGATCGTATTTTGCACATTGCTTGTTAACTTCTTGGCTGACACCTTCTATGTATGGTAAGGCCCCTATGTATTTCACTTCCTTATCCATATTGCTTCCTCCTCGGCTATCCTTGCGCTGATAGACGAAATGGAGGTTAAAACCGAAAGAAAAACCGAATACCCCGTTTTTTTGAACCAGTCATCCAGAGAGCTAACATACAGCAAAAAAGCGGTGTTACAAAGGGGAAAGAAATATGCATTCCCCCAAAAAACACCTAGGACAGAAGAATACATTCCAATTTTGGAAAATATCGTACAGAAGGTACCACCAGGACAGGCCATCGACATGAGGTTCAAACTGTTCAGAATAATGCTTAAAGAGTATAACTGTAAGCAAAAAGAGAACTACAAAGTCGATAAGCTAAAATACGACAGGCAACAGCTAATTAACCTGAGCAAAGACGTGTCGATCAAATTTTGCGAAGCCGACAAAACCGGGCAAATCGTAATCTTGGACACGTAAGATTATAATTGCAAGATGCTAACTGCGATTTCCGAGTTACATTGTGAAAGAACAGGCAAAGATCCAACTGACAAGCAGCTAGCTTTCCTTGCAAACCTAAGAAACCATAGCACCTTACCTGAAGAAATTAAAAAAGCAAACCCCCCAATGGGAGCGGGAATGCCCACTATTTTCTCAAAGATTAAAACGCACAAAGAAAATACCCCACTCAGACTTATTCTGTCAAAAAAAAAACTCACCCCTCATTAACCTAGAAAAAAAGATCTACAAATATCTATCCACAAAGATAAAAAAGAGCCAATATACACTGAAGAACAGCTACATGTTCATCGAAAGGCTCAAGGTAGTTAATCAAAACATGGAAAATGTAACGATGCTGTCAATGGACGTGAAAGCGTTATACCCAAACACACCGGTTGAACTGGCCATCGAGATAATTATGGAACAACTAAAAAGCAGAAAAGAGCTAAACTTGACCCAAATGAACAAACTAAAAACAACCCTATATTTCATCAAAGAGAACAACATTTTCAAATTTGGAAATAATATATACAAGCAAACGCAGGGAGGCCCGATGGGATCACCGCTGTCACCCATATACGCAGAAGTTGCGATGACGTACTTAGAAGAAAAATCATACAAACCATGCAAGAAAAACCAATAATGTACGCAAGGTATGTAGAAGATATCATAATCATCTCTAAGCTAAAAAAAACGGAGCTACAAGAGCTGGCCCGTAAGTTCACGGAAATATGTAAATCAATTGAACTAACGCTAGAATATGAAGTAGACAACGGTCTGCCATTCCTGGATGTGATGGTAAAAAAAAAAAAAAAAAATAAGTTTGAATACTCGGTATTCAGGAAACATACCTATATACCAGTAATGATACCATACACATCACACCATCCAAGCGTGCATAAAAAAAATAGCATTATTAACCTCATAAGGAGGGCATACACGCACACCTCTAATAATAGGCTTATGAACCAAGAACTGGAATTCATATTAAAGATCGTGCATGATTATGAGTACCCAAATAAATTAATAAAAAGTGGATAAATGAAACAAAAAATAAAATAAAGAATCAGAGGAAGGACAGCCGAGGAGGAAGCAATATGGATAAGGAAGTGAAATACATAGGGGCCTTACCATACATAGAAGGTGTCAGCCAAGAAGTTAACAAGCAATGTGCGAAATACGATCTAAAACTAGGGATGTCCGTGAACACATTAAAGAATATGACGATGAACAAAAAAACAGGGGAAAAAATGCTTGAAGAATCGGGAATGTACGAAATCCCAATAGCACACTCCCTCCAATATCATACATAGGGAGCACCAAAAAACAGGTTTAAAAAAGGCTGAAGCAACATATCACCAACTGGCAAAATAAAAAGAGGCAAAAACGGCGCTAGCATGGTTCTGTTTGGAAAACAAAACGTTCCCGAAATTCGACGAACTAAAATTGCTAAAAAGAAATAAAAAAATCGGAAAAACGATTGAGGATGGAAGAAGCAATTTTAATAATATATAAAAATAAAAATAAAGTATGTAACCAGAACGACCCGAGCACGTTGTCTAACCTATGGAAAGAACTTATTAGACAAGAAAAAGAGCAAAAAAAAAAAAAAAAAAACACAACAGGAAAGGAGGAAAGACAAAGATAGAAGAAAGTAAAGGAAAACCAACAAGATAGCATATTAAAAAATAATAATAATAATAAAAAAATGTCTGAAGAGGAAACATAGATGGTGACAGGGTAGAAACAATCAAACTGCGTATCCGAGACCAACGAAGAATGGCAACGCGGATTAGCAAACCCCAGTAAGCGAGAAGGCACCCCCGCAAGCAAAGGTGCAAAATCGCCACACTCCTGAAGATGCCCAAAGTATTGGGCGAAAAATTTCGAGCAAAGAAAACGGTAAAAGTTGGTATTAACGGAACCTAATCGAAGTTTAGTGAAGCAAACCTGCTTTAAACGAGAATAGCGCCAAGAACAGCTATACCTGAAACGGACGATTGGAACAATAACATCAGCGACAACCGGACCACGTGCAGGAAATGTAAAGTCAAGCAAGATAGAAATGCAAAGGTAAGCATTATCTAGCTGGACAAAGAAAGGTAACTTGATCACGCTAGTTACGTTAACTGAAAACTTTTACAAAAAGTTCGAAAGTTGGAAGCTTTCGACCTTGTCTTAGGTCTTCATCACGCCAATGGAGGACTAAGATTGTTGCCAGATTCTACATTTGAATTTTTCCTATTTTTGTTGCCAAAACTTAGAATTGATCTCCAGATCAACGGAATGTAGAGAGGAGATTCGGACTTGCAACTCCGAATCTCCTCTCTACATTCCGTTGATCTGGAGATCAATTCTAAGTTTTGGCAACAAAAATAGGAAAAATTCAAATGTAGAATCTGGCAACAATCTTAGTCCTCCATTGGCGTGATGAAGACCTAAGATAAGGTTGAAAGCTTCCAACTTACGAACTTTTTGTAAAAGTTTTCAGTTAACGTAACTAGCGTGATCAAGTTACCTTTCTTTGTTAATATTGTTACGTGTTTTGCCCATAATCGTCATATCTAGCTGGAATATCTAAATCTAAAGCCTTGCACTTTGTCTAAATATTAAGCACCATATCTCAGACTCAGGTCATGTCACTTTATGAGGTGCATTTAATTTCCTCAGGATCTAATAAGTAACTCCCACCTAACCCCCCAAAAAAGTGGAATTTTTTTTTTTTCAGTCACGAATGCACTTGTTTATGTTTTTAAAACTCTTTTCAGAAATAATTTCATACTTGAGTACAACAGGATTTCAGCAAATTAACAGATAGTCTTTATTTTCTGCAGATATAAGTACAAAAGACACATACATACACATACATGTACATATGTGTTTACATGCGTATGTCCGTGCACAATTTTTGGCAAAAGCTTGCCTTTTCTCTACATAATTCTTAGAATTACAAACAGAACAAATCCTAGAAATCACTGAAGATTCCACAATCCTAATTAATTTAAATGCGTAAAAAAATCACCAATTCATACTATGTAATCATTTGACAGAACAAAATTAATGCAAGATGCCATAATATAATATAATTACAGCATGCTCTTAACTATTCCTCATTTGATCGAAGCAGACATGGTAATTCAGAATGACACACAACATAAAAAGAGCAGAACTTTTACACGATATATAAAATTTTGTTTTTTCCTCTAGTTTAAAATTTTTTTTACAATGAACAGCATGACTCGGCAATAACAATTTTATCCCATGAAAATACTGAAGGAAAAGCAAATCAGATCATGAATGAGAAATGTCACACATTCAAGTAAAAAAAATAAAAAATAAAGTACAATATATACATTCATTACAGATAAAAATTAAAATGCAATACACAATCCTTTTACTCCACAACTTCAGTAACAGCTGCTTAAGATGTCCACAGATAAAACCCAAGTTGATGATACAAAAACCAAAGTTTAAAGATGAGTTCTTGTACTTTAGTAACCTTGAATGGCTGAGTCATGGTGAGATGAGATGAAAGACCAATGTTCTTGAGACCAGATGAATATGATATGATAGCTTACATTTCTATAACTTTCGTAAATCCAACACAAAGACCTAAAAAAAATAAAAAAATGAAACAAACGAGAACTAACTCTGAAGAGTGCATCCTCATTTTTTAAAGAAGATATTGCACTACTAAAACAATATACAATAAACATATTGCCATAAAACTGAGGTCATGGTTCATATACTTATTTAATCGGAGAATTCCATGACATCCGATTCAAATACTCCTACTTAAAATATAATGAAACCACAGGCCTATTCAAATTGTAACCTACAACAAACAACCCCTACAGGCTTGAGCAAACTTAATACAGAATGCTGAAAATGATGTCTATGAAAATTCATTAGAAAACATTCTTAAAAAACGCGATCACTCCTTTTCACTATTACCCAAGAAAATAAAAATGAGGAATACAATCAGAAAGAAAAAAGGAATATAATCAAAAAGAACAATGAGGATAAAAAAAAAAAAAAAGAATAAAAAAAGCGCAGCTTGATCGGAAAAAATTCAAAATTTTGAAAATCGTGGAACATTCTCATTCTTGCTGTAGACCAATCATTTGCAGCATTTCAGCACATTTTTGGCTGGCAGATGTCATGAAGATGTTAAAAAAAATGTCCAAGGTATTAAAAACATCCAATGGCAATTTGTCTTACCACTGAGATGCATCTCAAGCACAAATAAATGCTTTCACTGCACAAACAATTTATTGTGACCCCACTGTTCAAGAAATTTGTGTTTATTGTAACATAAATGTTAGATGGAAGGTGTCACATTTCTCGATGTAACTGTATAGTCCATGAGAATCACAAATTTGTTGGAACGATCTACTAAAATCTTACCGTAATCTGCAAGAAAAAAAAACACTCAGAGGTGGAAAAGATAAAGTAGTGAATTCTTGAACTAATGAAACCTTAAAAATATCTGAGTAAAGCAAATAAATTTAAATTTCTAATCTTGGACTGATGTTTGTTCTGATCAGTAGTAGCTCTACCTCTATATCACTGGGTGCAGCAGATTCCTAGAAGGGAATTCACAGCCTATGAAAGAAAACTTTGAGACAAGATTCCACCTTTAGTAACCAAACCAGACCTCATTCAGTGACGTCACAACCCAAATTTAATCAACCTGTATCATTATTTGGATTTCGAAACTGAAATGAATTTAATACAACACTTCAGGAATATTAATAAAATGTTGGTCCAAATGCTCTACATGCATCAGCTGAGGTTTTTAAACTATATTGTTTTTCAATTTTCTGCATGTCTATTTGTGTATGCATTTTAAATATTAATAAAAACTAGTTCAAAAATTTTAAAAATGAATTATAAATTTCATGGACAGGAACAACCATGACTTAATCACATATACCTTCCCTTATTATTGTCTACTCAAGGATGTTCAAGTTGGTGAGGCATAAACAATCACAAACTAACAGAACAGAAATTGAGTCATTAAAAAGAAAAACTGATGATAATTGCTTAAAATCTTTCCCTATCTATCTCTCTTGATAACTATTTTTTTTTTTTTAAAGATACACCTTCTAGTGATGTATTACTTTTGTGTTACAGTAATGATAGTTTCAATGGGAAGATTATAGCATACAGCTGTTATTCTGTGAAATTTCACTTTGCACTGTATTCTGAGTGCTCTCTACTGAATAACACATAATTCAAAGTCAGGAATTTGGCAAAATAGCCACACAAATGCTACAACACACATACAGCTATACAAGCTGGTATAATCCAAGCATATTTGTACATATGTGCATGTGACATAAAAAGATCCACAGAAGAACAATAAGGTGTGAAAGGAAATACACTGGTTTCCATAAATTTAAGCAACAAACCGAAAAATTGCGATAATTGGGCGAAATATAGTTCAAATTGCATGAAATTTGCGTATGTTATAGGTGAAGGCATACAGCATCGATGTACGGAAAGCAAATGAGTGGCGCTGGCAGCGCTTTATGCAAATGCTCAAGAGCTTAAAACCAGCTGTTTCGGAGGGAGTCACCAATTCATGTGTGGCGGTGAATGACAAGATTTCGAGATAGCGATTTTGTTAACATGGCTTCGAGACGTCATTTACCAGTGGAGTTACGCTACAGAGCGATAGGCCGACTCAAAGCAGGGCAACGGTAGGTGGACATCGCAAGATGGCTGAACATTGATCGTTCTGTGGTCAGCAGGATGTGGCAGCAAAGGTAGCATAAGGACGACGACCGGTATTTTCAGCTTTCGGCACTGCGGTACAGGATGGCTACACCAACTCATCTCAGATATGTGCTTGCAGCAACCACCGGACGGACAGTATGCAGGTGGACTGTATGCTTGCCGACCAGTTTTATACGTGCCCCCCCCCTCCACCAGAGAGAGCGTTTCAATCTCAGATATGTGCTTGCAGCAACCACCGGACGGACAGTATGCAGGAGAACTGTATGCTTGCCGACCAGTTTTATACATACCCCCCCCTCCACCACCACCACCAGAGAGAGCGTTTCAATTGGGCAAGAATGCATGTGAACTGGAGTCAAAATCAGGGGAGGATTGTTCTGTTCACCAATGAGTCACGATACAGAGTGATTCTTGTCCAGTTTACATCTGGAGGGAGGCCAGTAATCGCTATCTTCCCTCTAATATCCACGAAAGGGAAACCTACGGTGGTATTAGTGTTCTGGTTTGGGCAGGCACATTGTTAGGTGGCTGTACCGATCTCTCTCTGTGTTGCCACAAGGAAACCTCAATGCTCAGAGGTATAGAGACGACATCCTGGACCCTGTTGTTTGTCTGTATGCAGCCGCAATTGACGATATACTTGTACTGCAGGCGGATAATGACCGCCCTCACACTGCTCGCCTCGTGCACCAGTACTTGGAACAGGAGACATATGGAGTGGCCAGCAGGCTCTCCCAATCTGAATCCCATCGAGCAAGTCTGGGATGCTCTCGGAAGGAGTGTTGCCGGCCTTCAGTCCACTCTCCGAACCCTGAAGGGGCTTCACACTACTTTGCATAATTAACAGCATGGAACATCGCTGTCGGGCCTGTATTGCTGTTTGGGGCAACCACGCTCCGTATTGAAGCACCTTTCCCTATTTCATCTTGATACCTATATTTCTGTATTTTCATACTTGCATCATTCATACTAATGTAAATGCTTTGTATCACATGTTCTTACGTTTTTTTTGTTGCATTTGATCTGACAAAGCTTACAACCAAATTTCATTCAATTCAGTTGCATACTTTATGAGTTATCATGATTTTTCCATCTGTTGCTTAATTTATGGAAACCAGTGTATACACTACAGTTGTCCAAATACTTCCAGAACACTATACAAACTGAAACGCAATTGTATTTATGAGGGTTGATCAGAAAAAAAGGTTACGCGTTAAAGTAAGAGAAAGGAAAACTCACCAACCAAGAAATGTTTGTGTGATGTGAAAAGAATATGAAGCACTATTTCTTGACAAAATCACTGTGGTAATTCAGACATCTGTCGGACTGCATGACCAGTTTGTCCATCCCGGACCCAAAAAATTCCTGTCCCTGCTGATGTAGATAGTTTGTTGCAGCTGTTTTCGCATCATCGTTACACATACAGTGAGCACCAGACAGGTGCTGTTTCAGGGCAGGAAAGAGGTGAAAGTCACTAGGAACCAAGTCCGAACTGTAGGCCGGGTGCTTCCCCACTGGAATTTGTGGAACAAGTGCTGCGTGGTGTTGGCAGTGTGCAGCCTTGAGTTATTGTGAAGGAGAATGACACCATCGCTCAGCAGACCTGGTCATTTTCGTCGGATGCTATCATGCAAATTTTTCAGCATGGCACAGTAGTAATTAATGCTGTTGCGCCCATGCTTTAAGAAGTGCCCCAAAAGCACACCCAAAAAACCCCAGAAAACGGATGCCATGATTTCTCTAGAAGATGATGTGACTTCAAACTTCCTGAGCGATGAAGCTGCGCATTTCCATTGCATGGAAGCTCTCTTGAAATGAACAGCACCATTTGCCACGTGTTGTCGAGACATTATGTTGTCATCATAAACTTCATCAAGCTGCCAATGAATTTCAGCTGCAGTCACGTTCTAGGCCCATAAAAACCTTTATCACTGCTCTCACTTTGACCAGAGACCACGTTTCCAACCGCACTGCCATTTTGAAATGTCACTGTGCACAGGAGTTCACAGAAATGCCTGGAGCACTAGTGCCATCTCTCAAACATTATGTCATCTATGCCACTGGTATGACATCCCGCATTTACTTTATAGCATGTGTAAATTTTTTTCTGATTGACCTACGTACATGCTAATCCTTTTCATTGCGCTCACTGAAATGGAACAGTATAACAATATTTTTGATGGGTGATGACAATCCAATCTGACGAAGGACTTAAAAATGATCTATGTATAGAAACTACATGACTTCAGATAGAATCATTAAGGGGCACAAACAGACATTTTTTTTTTTTTTTATCGTCTTTTGTCACATTACATTAGTGGGGACCACATTACAGAAGAATGGTACATATTCAGCATACTATAACAGACTTATCTGTAGAGGTAAACATTTTCAATTTTTGTGCATTTCAATTGGAAATACAATCTTCTGTATGGGAGAGGTTGAAAAAATCTATAGAACAATTTTGATGTTAAAGTGATGCTGAAAGTTTTCCATTCTGTTCAAGTGTAGGCAAACAGTTATACCTCAAAATTCTGCACCAGTGCATAATATGTAAGAAGCCATTCAGTGAAATAGATGCAGACATGGGCTACGAATTATGCACTCTTGTATGAGTGTCCTTTCTCACCAAGGCCTCAGTTTGTTTAATACCTGACTAATATCAAGGTGCCTGTACTACCACAGCCTATGTGTTTTCCTAGGAATCTTCCCATTAGGTTTGCTACTTTTAAAGATTCTGAAATATCACAGATCACTGCTTCTGTAGCAGGGATGAGGTGAAACCAAAAGTGATGCCTCTGCAGAAGGACATCAAAAAATACTTCTACCAGTGCTTCCAAGAACTCTAAAAACACTGGCAAAAGCATGCAGTAGGCAATGGAAGCTTCTTTAGAAGTGCTGTGGTCCAATACAGAATTTATATTACCAACATTTGCACAATACATTCAATATTGTTTAGATACCAACTCTACATGCCTGCACATAAGGTTTAGTATTTTTACTCTTGTCAGGAAATTTGCTTTTACAAAACTAATGTATCCATACTGTTAACAATACCTCTCATTTAACATGTAAAAATAATATAGTCTGTTTGACACAATTTTACTTAAAAGGCATTCATAAGAAATAACAAAATTTTCTTTATAACCGTGGGGATAGCAACCATACTGAAAGCACTCAAAGTACTTGTGAATAAAATGAACTGCGCACACACTGCATTCATTTATTATAACTTTTTTTATTCACTACAGCTTAAGGTTTTCCTATTCAGTGATTTTATAGTTCATGAGATAAGATTGCCAAGAAAGAGCATTTCCAAAAATAAATTTGAAGATCAAAGTGGTTAAGTGTGCAAATTTATAAAAAAATGTTCTGCATTTGGATTTCATATATATATTTTTTTTTTCTTCTTCAGTGACCCAGTGACAGTCAAAGAAGCTGCAGGGGCAATTCCTGATCACTACTGGGAAACAAACACTACATGAAAACACATCAGCAGGCTATAATTCAATTCATACTATGTAGAATAACTTCGGTAGTAAGTGTCTACAAATTAACACAGAAAATATAGCCGCTGCATTTTTTGATAAAACACAGCACATAGTTAACAAAAAATGACAGGGTTGCCACTCATATTGGCTCTAAAAATTCCCTGAGTTTTCTAGGTTTTCCTGAAGATAATTTTGCGGGGAATTTCAGGTAAAATTTGCAGATTATGTATAACCATTATAATATACATACTAAATGCCACATCTACAATGCAATATATTCAATGCAAGAAAAACAAGAAAGATGACACCAAATTTTCGGGTGTAATGAGCACGTCTTTAGAATCCGTTCTGACGGAAATTAAATTTATCAAAGCTATTCAAAGTCAATGGAACTGGTATGGAAAACAATAGCATCTGACTGAAGAAAGAAGTTTTTCAATCGGGTTATTAATCCCACAGATATTGCTGTAAACAGAATCCTAAACTTATGTTCTCTGGTTGTTGTTGTTTTTTTTATTGGAGGTTTAACGACCACCGACAGCAACTCATTGGGCTAAGGGCAGTCGCCCGTCCCTAATTTAGGGCCACTGACACCAGGGAAGGGAGAGAGCCAGTTCCGTAAGCCAAACACAACATCTGTGCCTCACAGGGATTCGAACTTGGACCCATCTTGGACGAATGATCAGACGCCATCGCTTAGATCACTGCACCACTCAGGCGGCATCCTCTGGTTGCAGACTTGTGCATTAAGAAAAATTTGAATTTATATAAGAAACATTTCACAACGGAAACATTCTCCAACAAAGAAGGAATTTTTCAAATCAAACTCTTAGAAGCAGAGATATGGACAAATATAAGATATGCATCTATGCCTCCTGGTGGGAAAAACATGTATTTTAGGAAGAAAGTATTCTTGAAAGGTTTTTTTATGTGAGCGGTATCGGTCCAAGAAAAAAAAAATTAGTCAAGTTTTAAGGAGCTCAGAGTTTGCTGCAAATACATCAGAAGCAGAAATTAAAACTTATGCTGCCTGGATGGCAAACCATTCTTTACAAAATATTAGAAATTACATGAAAAATATTTTCCATCAGGAGCTGTATGTGATACAGGAAGAATTTTTCAAATTGGAGTTTTAGAAGCAAAAATATTGGGGGAAATGCAATTTACCTTTTCGCCTCTTAGCGGAAAATTTATGAATTACTTGAAAATTTTGAAATTGTTTAAAAAGCATGTCACACCAGAAACTCTATCCAATGAAGAAAGAATTTTCCAAATCGGACCATTAGAAGCAGAGATATTGACAAAAGTAAGATATACATCTACGCCCCTAGCAGTGAAACTATGCAATATTTTAAAAAGAAAATATTCCGAAAAGGTTTATCGACGTGAGTAGCATTGGTCCACGAACACTTATTTTCAATCAAGATTTTAGAAGCTCAGATTTTATGGCAAATATATCAGAAGCAAAAATGAACACTTACACCCTCTGGTGGCCAAAGTATTCTTTACAAAAAATTAGAAATTATATGCAAAAGATTTCCCATCAGGAGCTGTATCCACTGAAGAAAATATTTTTCAAATCGGAGTTTTAGAAGAAGAGATATCAGGGAAACTGTAATTTACTTTTACGCCCCCTAGTGGGAAACTTGAGAAAGTAACTATACCTAAAATACTTTTCGACATAAATGGAATCGAAAGATAACATCTGGCAGGATTTGGTGAAAAATAACCTAAACCGTCAAGGTTAACCGTAACCGTCAAGGTAAACCGTAACCATGATAGTGACAAGCAAAAAGTGACAACAACTAGAGAGCCTGAAGAAGGAGAAGAGTTTTCTCCGAAAATTTGCTATAAATGAAAACATTTCCTAGTAAATTCCCATAAGTTGCTTTAGATTATTAATTCAATTAAACTAGGAAGCCATTTCTCAATATGAGCTTTATTCAAAGATAAAAGAATTTTTTCAATCGGACCTTTAGAAGCAAATATATGGAATAAAATGTATTTTGAATTCGACATCATCTGCATTTACGCCTTCTAGCGGCAAAATTGGACATCGTAAGAAAAAAATGAAAAGAAGGATCATCATTCGCATATTTCAAGCTTCCCCATGCAAAAAGAATTTTTCAAATCAGACTAATAATTGCAGAGATATGGTGGCTACAGACGGACAGACAAGCCGATAACATAAGCACGATCTTTTTTTACAAGTGCTAAAAAAGCTATTACTGTACTCTTGAATTATTTGCTAGCTTTTTTTTTTTTTCATTATTATTGTTGGCTGAAATTTTGGATTTCCATTGCATACTCGACGTTTTTCGTTGTCCGCAGCGGACCGACGATTTCCGTAGCATACTTGACATTTTCCGTCGTCCGTAGCAGACCGACGATTTCTATATCATACTAGATATTTTCCGTCATCCGTAGCGGACCGACAATTTCCATAACATACTGGATATTTTCCGTCATCCGCAACGGACCAACGCTTTTCTTAGCATACTCGATGTTTTCCGTCGTCCGTAGCGGACAGACGATTTCCTTAGTAACTACATAAAACCCCTAGTACTTGGAATCACTGAATCTTTCTTCCCACCGCATGGTCTTACTCAGCTTCAAGCAGAACTCGGTGCACACAGAGAATTTAGTGTGCTGAAGTACCGCCAATGACGACGGGGCATGGCGGTTCTGGTGCACAATGGCACAAGGTTTTTATTTGGCGCACTCTGCCGCAGAATTCACATCTCTGGTAACTGCATGCGCATTATGCAAAAAAAATTATCAGTTTAATTTTCCCTGACTTTTCCAAGTTTTTGCAAAAAAAATTATTTCTCCCTGAGTTTTCCCTGATTTTTAGCCTTATTTTCTGATTCCCTGATTTTTCCCGGTTTCCAGGTCGGCTGGCAACCCTAAATGAAATCACTTTTTTCAATCTCTTGCCTACTGAATAAGATACTCTTCTACAAACAAGAGACAAAAACCTTGAAATTCACTATTTCAAAATATTATACGTAATCATGAAGAACTTTTCTAATTCATTTATTTTTTAAACAATTACATGAAATAAATTAAGATCAAGCATAGAGTTGGAAAACACTGAAAAACTTCAGCTTTCTTTACATCATTTTAATATTGTATACAGCCAACCTTATATCTACACCATCATCACATTTATAAACGTATGTCTGGCCACCAGAAAGATTAGCATATGTTCCACAAGGTTCAGTCAGGTGAATCATTTGTTGATGTTTTGTTACACGAATGTCAAAGAACCAAAATATCCTCAAGTGAAGCCCAAATTCTTCCATGGCAACAAGTTTTGGTACTATACTGACAACATTATCATTATCTAACCTGTTGGAAAATGGACATCTGGCAATTAAACCAAACCCGAACAAGAGCACTGAGAAACATTTCAGTCTTTCTTATTCTGTTGTTTTTTTTTTTTATTTTTAAATAACAGAAAGACAAGAAAACACTTATAATAATTTTTTTCAGAGTTCATGCCAGCAACAAGCCCTTTCATTCATGCAGTGAAACCACCTCAGTGAAAAATTCACGAATCATACATGAGACTGATGAAGAAAGAAAAGAACTGAACTTTTAACATTCAATAAATAAAAATGCTCAATCTATGTAGTATGTGAATACACAGTAACTAGGTAACAGAAAACTACTTTTGGAAATATTATACAAACTTACACTTCCATCTGAGGCACTTGCTCCAACTTTATCACCCCGAGAATTCCAACAGACTTCAAAAATGCCACCAGTACCTTTATAGCTGTGAATTAACCCTCCACTCTGAAAAATTACATGGGAAAAGTTTAATAAAGTGCAATAGTGACACAGATATGTCATGAAAAATGGTATTTTTTTTATTTAAATGCACTAATTCAGAGACAATCACATAAAAAAATGCCATACACTTCTCACTTTGGGGAAACCTACACAGTAGGAGCCCATTTATCCTTGCTTGACAGAACTAAAACTGATTCAGATTACTAAAAATTCTGAAAATTTGTGCATTTCCTGCCAATTTGTTTCTTTATATATTGTTAGGAGTCAAAAATCATAATAAATACACTAAAATATGGGCGATGTTCACAAAAAAAATTACTACAAAATATGTATGGTTTGCTTTGGGGGGGTTTAATGACTCAGTGAGCAACTCGACGGGCTATAAGTAGTCACCTGTCCCTAATATAGGGTCACTGGTTCTAGGGAAGGAAAAGAGCAAGCGCAGTAAGACAAACATACGGTCCAGGACTCACCTGGATCCATCTTGGATTAATGGTCAACGTGCACCACCTGGGTGGCTCAAAATATGTATAGAACATGGCTGCATTATCAACTATCCATCAAACCAAGAATTTACCGAAGTAGTCCTTTCACTACCAAATGTAAGGAACTCTTCCCGAAGCCTTTCAGCATAAACAAAAGAGCATTCTTTTACACTGAAGTGCCAAAAGCCATGGGATAGCAGAATGCAAATTTGTAACTGGTGCTGCCATTGTATAAAGGCTTCGACGCACGCCATGATTTTTTATCAGTTGCGAGGTGCAATCTCATGAGTAAGGTTGAACAATCGCCAATAGCATTATGGCAAGCCGACATGAATTATCTGAGTTTGAACGAGGGATGGTAGCAGAAGCCAAATGGATGGGGCATTCAATTTCTGAAGTTGTGCGAACATTCAACATTCCTCGATCCACGGCGTCACGTGTGTACTGAGAATACCTCATGAAAGGCATTAGCACCCACTGTGGACAGTGCAGAGGGCGACCACGGGTGCTGAATGACTGTGACCAGCAGTTTCTGACCAGGATTATTCAAGCTAACAGACAAGCGACACTGCCTCAGATAACATCCACATTCAATGCAGGAGGTACCACAGACATCTCCATCACGTTAGTGCAGCGTAATTTAATGTCTATGAAGTATGGGAGCAGAAGACCCACCAGAATGCCTTTGTTAACATCATGATATTGGACACAATGCCTCACCCGGGCTCGTAAACACAGTAATTGGACCCTAAAAGACTGGCAACATGTGGTGTGCTCAGATGAGCCATGCATGCTACCAGTTGTTAAGAGCTGATGGTAGGGTTCTGGTGTGGCGCAGACCCCACGAGGCGATGGACCCAAACTGTCAACAAGGCACTGTGCAAGTTGGTAGTGGTTTGATACATGTGTGGAGTGTCTTTACGTGGCACAGTTTGGGTACTCTGGTCCTCGTAAACACATCATTAACCAGTAATTGCTTTCTTGCTCTGCTGGGTGACCATTTGCAGCCCTTCCTGGACTTCATGTACCCATAGGTGTAACCACTGGGGGTTGGGGGTCAGGACCCCCCCCACATTTTTTGGGTATATATATCTGTATAATGCACACTTTTTTATGATGTAAACCAACTAAATTTAATAAAATCAAATTTAAATTTTTTGTGGAATGTAAACACGTACATAATGTGTACTTAACAAAACAGCGATGTCAATTCCTAATAATCAAATTCAGTTCTACAACTTCAGAATTTACATTTCTGCCCTATCTATCACAGTTTTACAGTTGCATTCGCTAAGTTCTACAATTCGCCAACAGAGGCGCCTATGTTGTGTCCATTAGATTATGCCTCAGCAATAATCTTAAGGGGTCCCAAACTCTCTCTTAGACAGTATGTATATAATATTGTACATACATGTATACATATAATGTGTGTTTGTGTGATCGGACCCCTCCAGATTTTGGAACACTGCATGTACCCCAACGATGATGGGATTTTCCAGATGGACAGTGCACCATGTCATGGGGCCCAAGTTGTCCAAAATTGGTTCAAGGAGCATTCTGGACAGTTCTGACAGATGTTGTGGACACCACATTCGCACCCAAGATCCTGCACCTACAAATACCAGGAAACTGTGAGCGGCTGTTCGGACAGCATGGCTCAACATCTCTCCAGAAGTCTTCCAGCCAATTGTGGAATCAATGCCACGTCGACTTGCTGCACTTTGCTTGGCTAGAGGAAGTCCTACATCATACTAAGTACGCATCCCATGACTTTTGACACTTCAGTGTATTATCTGATCGTCACTCTCTTATACCAAATCACTGGCGCATCTATCTCGTCTTCATCGGATAAACTGCACTACACATACCGTCTCTAAAAATAATATTGCACCCATTTTTCACCTAGTTAGCCCTCTTCTTGCTCCAGATATACTGCGGGGAAAAAGTACAAAATATCACAAACAAACAGATCGTGTGGCATGTATTGACAAAGTAAGAGTTCTATTGAGTGATGTCATGAGAGTGATATCACCCCAAAAAAAACAACTCCTGGTTTAATGCTTGGTTTAGCAACAACAATGGTGCCTAAGGGTGACTTTCACTAAACCCACTGCACCATGCTATTCAAGGTACAGGTCAAGTAAACAATCCTACTGACTCCAAAAAGGCAATAATCACAGTCACCTGCATGTACAACTGTCTTGGGTTGAATGGTTGTGTTATATGGTTAAGTGACTTCCTGTACTTGTCTAGTGGTTTGCACTTCCCTATCCTACTGAAAGTACTTATAAGAAATTCCTACATCTCACTGATTTAAAAAATCCACCCCACGAAATGTGGCAATGGAATATATTGTAATACAAAGAGATCTTGCAAACTACTTAATCTATTTCTGTCATGGATTAAAAAAAAAAAAAAATCACTTAAGGAAAGCAGACAATTTGTATTTAACATAGCTTCAGAGTGTGTGTGCGTGTCTCATTTTTTTTTTTTATTTTTAATTTAATGAATGTCTGCATTAATTGAAGTTTAATAATGCTCATTAAGTTTCACTTTGTTTCTTCTACTCTTATTCATTCCCAGAAGAATTCCTAAACCCAAGTTTTTTTAAAAAGAACCCATGGAGCACAGAATGATACTTTAGAAAAGTACAATGTTGATGAGATCATTCAAATGTATGATCTTGTGATTAAACTTTATTTATGTTAATACTTGGAATCAAATGATTTCATGTTGTCTTGATAAGGATTAGTAAAAACGTATAAAATCCAACAGAAAATGTGGTTAATAATTAATTGTTGTTTACATTTGCTATGAAAAAATTTCAAGTTAAAAGACATTTTTGTTACTTATGATGTGTTAATTAAAAATTCTTTTCATATTCAAAAATTTTAATTCTTAAAATCCCAAATTTTTAACACGGAATTCCTTTATAACACACAATTGTAAACAACTTATTTTATTTCTTTATCACATTTTCTCTTAAGACATTGTACAATATTTAGTTTCATTTGTTGTTATCATAACCAATAGATGGCATCGCAGATCTATGTCTCTGTATTTTACTCTTGCTGTAGGGAGAATCAGTAGTAGCTGTGAGAGTGAGTTGATGCGTTTCTGTTTGCATCTGTGTTTCAAGTGTGAGTTTCTTACGGCAATGTTTGTTTATGTTTATAGTGTATCAAGTGGTTTATTGATATAATGGTGTGTTATTAAAAGAGCTCAAGTAGAGATTAAAAACCATACAGTCCTCTAGTAGTGCGTGTTAGAATTTTTCATTTTGGTCCGCCGAGCCGTAAATACCTTCGACCCTTTTGGATAATGGCTATGACTTCGAAATTTGTGATCGGTGTCATGTTCATCGGCAAGTCGTTGGTGAGATTGAGAGGTGCATGATAAAACAAGTGAGTACTCAAGAGTGATTTCAACCTATAGTGATTTAGAGTGCTTTTGCTGACATTGTAATTATGGATTCATTAAAGACAAGAAAAAGTGTATTTAAGGCGTCGTTGACAAAACTTCGAGATAAAATTGAATCGAGTGAATTTGAGCAATTCCACAGTGCCAGTGCGGAGGTGTTATTATGTAAAACGAGATTAGACATTATTGAGGCAAAAAAAAGCAGAGGTTTTTTTGAAGGAATTTTTGAGTCATGCACTCTGGAAGAAGTGGATGGATTTATAGCCGAAGCGGAGGAGTTACAGGAAATTATTGATAATTTGGCTTTGAGACTGCCAAGGAAAGTGTCTGGACCCTTGGTTCTGGCAAATAATATCACGGCGAATGAAAAATCAGTGCTGCTTCGCCTACCAGAATTGTCAATTCCAATTTTTAGTGGTGGAGATGCCACTCAGTGGCTCTCTTTTCAAGATTTGTTTACAGCGTCTGTGTTATTGAATAACAATCTGTCCAATTCACAGAGACTTCAGTGTTTGAAGGAGGTGTCTGAGAGGAGATGCTCTTCGTATTGTCCAATCATTGTCATTGTGTGATGCTAATTTCGAGGTTGCGTGGGATTTGTTGAAGAACAGGTACTCTAATAAACGTGAGCTGGTTTTCAATATTTTACGGAAATTAGTTTTGCTGCCAGCGGTCAACAATGAGTTTGCAGCTCAACTTTTAAATATTGTAGACAGCACTATTGAATGCGTTCGTGCTTTAGAGAGCCTTGAGTTGAAATGTGACGAAGTTACCGACACTCTGTTGCTGTTTATTGTGCAGAATAAGCTGGATACGACAACTCATGGATGGTGGGAGAGAAGGTTAGAAGCAGACAACATTCCTCAACTAAATCAATTGTTGGAGTTTATACAGAGGCATGTGCGTACATTACATAGGGACAGGGTGATACCTCATAAAAAGCCTTCAACCAAAGGCTTCAACTTTTGCTTCTGAAGTCAAACGTAGGTGTTTATTTTGTAAAATGAACCACAATTTGAACAAGTGTAATAATTTTCTAAAGCTGATCGTTCAGAAGAGAGTGGAATTTGTGAAACATCAAAAATTATGCTTCAACTGTTTATTGCCCAAACATATAGTGAGCCTTTGTCAGAGTAAACATTCTTGCAGAATTTGTGCACGGAACCATAATACCTTACTGTGTTTTCCTAATAATGAAGTTAAGCAATGTTATGAAGAACCAAAGTTTAGGACACAAGTTGTATCTCCAACTACTACTTCTGCTGAGAGTGAAGAGCCCGAGCACTCAGCGTTGGAAAAGGGGCTCGAGTTAACATCATCGACGATTGCATTGTGTGTTTCAGATTTTAATATGCCACAGCACTGCTATGCACAGCTGTCATTCAAGTTGAGGATGTGTCAGGGAATTATCAGTCATGTTGGGCGCTTTTAGATCCCGGTTCCCAAGCAAGTTTTATTTCTGAATCTTGTGCTAACCGACTTGGCCTGTGCAGGGAGAAAACATGAGTGGCTATTTCATGTTTGGGTTCGTCAAGCTCGCATGCCAATGGGATAACACAGATTAAATTTAGGCCACATTACAAGACTACACCTACATTTTTAACTTCGGTCTTTGTACTCAGCAAAATTATTGGAGAACTGCCACACTCTCCACTTGATTCCTCTTTAGCAGAACTGTTTTCTGATGTGACTTTGGCTGACCCAAATTTTTATAAACCTTCAGTGATTGATATATTGCTGGGAGTAAATATCTCTCTACCCTTGTTAAAGGGAGATACCATTAAGGCAAAAGACAGCAAACCCTTTGTGGTACGTACAAAACTTTGCTGGATTGTTTCAAGTGAAGTGTCTACCTCCCGTGAGAAGTCATCTACAGTTCATGTGAATCACATTCAAGTGGATCTCAATGACTGTGTATCTAATTTCTGGAAACTGGATTCCGTTCCTGTGGCTAGTCCCTTTATGAAGGCTGAACAAGCGTGTGAAACTCATTTTCAAGATACACATTCAAGAGACGAGAATGGCAGATACATTGTGATGCTGCCTTTTCACTTACCTCCCTCAAATCTGGGCGATTCCAAGCAACTTGCCATGAAGTGCTTAAGGTCTTTGGAGAACTGACTCTCAAGAAACCCTGAATTATACAGACAGTATTGCTCCTTTATGAGAGAATACAAATACCTGGGCCATATGCAAAGAGTGCCAGAAACTGAGACTTGTAAGCAAGTGAGTTATTATCTTCCACATCATTGTGTAGTGAAGCCTTCAAGTAGTACCACAAGAGTCCGTTTGGTGTTTGATGCTTCAGCCAAGAGCACCTCAGGACTGTCGTTAAATGACCTCCTTATGGTGGGTTCGAGAGTTCATCAAAAATTGTTCCACATTCTCTTGAGATTTAGAACTTTCTGGGTGGCTTTGTGTGCAGACTTGGAAAAGATGTTTAGACAAATAGTTGTGCACCCAGAGAACACTGACTGTCAGAAAACCCTCTGGAGAGAAAAACCTGAAGAGCATGTACAGATCTTTAGATTGAACACAGTCACTTATGGCACTGCATGTGATCCATTCTTAGCAAGTAGATCTTTGAAGCAATTGGCTTTGGACGAAGAGACTGCTTTTCCACGAGCATCCAGAGTGGTTTTGCAAGACTTCTGTTGATGATCTCCTTTCAGGAACCAATTCGCCAGGGGAAGCCTCTCAGCTTGCTCATGAGCTGTAAGATTGTTGAAAAAGGGTGGTTCAACATTGAGTAAGTGGACATCGAGTGCTGCATCTGTTTTAGACACTATTCCTGGTGAGTTCAAGGATTGCAGTGACACCCTGAGAATTGATTGTGACAAATCAATCAAGGTGCTTAGCATTGAGTGGTGTCCAACTAGGGATACCTTCCAATTTTCCGTTGCTACCAATGAGAAGTTGGAGTATAGCATGCAAGTCATACTTTCAGAAATTGCCAACATTTTTGATCCCTTGGGTTGGCTGTCGCCAACAGTGATTAAGGCTAAGATTTTTCTTCAAGAGCTATGGAGTTCTAATCTGAGTTGGGACGATGAGTTTCCCTAACAGTACAGGAACCGTTGGACCAAGTTCCAGTCACAACTTTCCTGTCTGAGAGATCTCAGGATTCCTAGATGTGTGATGACTTCAACTTCTGGTTACCTTGAAATTTGTGCCTTCTGTGATGCTTCTGAGAAGGCTTACTGTGCAGTGATTTACATTCGTTCAGTGGGTTTGGATGCCTCGGTGCACTTATCTTTACTAGCTGCTAAGTCCAGAGTTGCTCCCTTAAAGAAGCCATCGCTGCTTAGGCTGGAGCTTTGCTCTGCCCTGTTGTTAGCAAATCTGCTGGAAGTTGTTCTTCCATGTCTCAACATTCCGATCAAGAAGGTTTTTGCATGGACAGATTCAAGAGTTACGCTCGCTTGGGTTTTGTCGAAACCACAGCGCTGGCTCCCTTTTGTAGCTAATCGAGTGGCAAAAATTCAGGAAGCGATTCCCTTTGTGGAGTGGAATCACATTGCTGGAACGAAGAACCCTGCTGACTGTGCCACCAGAGGTATTTTAGCTTTGGAGTTGGTTTAGTGTGACATGTGGTTAAGAGGTCCAGATTGGCTACAGCAGCCGAGTGTTCAACATTTAGAAGGAGATGTGCTTCAGGAGTTCTCGTTTTCTGAACTACATTTGAGAGAAGAAAGGAAAAGTTATGTGACAGCAGCCAGCCAAAGTACAGATCTGTCCTACATTTTCAAGTTTTCGTCTTGGAACAGATTGTGCAGCGTGACAGCCTGGTGTTTGTGGTTCACACAAAACTGTGCTAATTCGTTATCTAAAAGAAACTTTGGCCATTTGAGTAGAGATCAACTTCTTAAGGCCCCTTATGCAATAGTGAAGTTCGTCCAATCCTCTGAGTTCGCTGATGAGTTGGCATGCCTTCATGCTGGAAGAGCCATTAATTCATCAAGTAAAATTCTACCGTTGAATCCCTTTGTGGACTCTGAGGGTCTTTTACGAGTTGATGGAAGACTTAGAAATGCCTCAGTTGCAGATAATGTGAAACACCCTATACTTCTACCTAGAAGGCATCATATAACAGAATTAGTTGTGAAGCATTATCATCACACTCATCTCCACGAAAGCGCTCGTCTTCTACTTGCTGTCATCCGACAAAATTTTTGGATTCTCTGCGGCAGAGATGTCACACGAAGATTTGTGCGTCGTTGTGTGACATGCTTTCATCAATCTGCTACTCCAGCCACTCAGCTTATGGGCAACTTGCCCTCAAGGAGGGTAACTCCTTCTAGAGTATTTCATGTGACAGGTCTAGACTTTGATGGTCCCTTTCAATGCAGAGAAAGAGTGGGATAAGGAAGAAAGCTTTTCAAGATTTACATTGCAGTTTTCGTATGTTTTTCAATGAGAGCGATTCATCTTGAAATTGTTGGAGACCTTACTTCTGACGCCTTCATTGCAGCTCTTAAAAGAGATTTATTGCATGTCAAGGTAAGCCCAGGGAGATTTTTAGTGATTGCGCCACGAATTTCGTTGGTGCAGATCGTGATTTGCATTGTGTTCTTAAGCAAGTGCTCCATATGCAACCGATGACAACAGTGTTGCTACCTTTTCCTCTTCTGAAGGCATCAAGTGGAATTTTAACCCTCCTTCAGCGCCTCATTTTGGGGGTATTTGGGAGGAGGGGGGGTAAAGACAATGAAGTTCCATCTTAAACGGACAGTAGGCAATGCCTGTTTTTCTCTGTAGGAGTTCCTCACACTTTCAGTGCAAGTTGAAGCTTGCCTTAATTCTAGGCCTCTGTGTCCCTTTTCTGAAAACCCTAATAATCTGGATGCCTTGACACTTCTTGGTGGGAGCTTCCTTGACGGCTCTCCCTGAGTTAGATCTCACTGCAGTTCCGATTTCTCGCCTTAAAAGGTGGGAATTGATCCAACGCTTAGTTCAGCAGTTTTGGAGGTGATGGAGGTTAGAATACCTTACACAACTTCAACTTAGGCCTAAGTGGTGCACTTCTAGACCAGACCTTACAGTTGGTGATCTTGTGCTGGTCAAAACAAACTGATGACTGCATTGCGTTGGAAACTTGCCAGAGTTATAGAGACACATCCCGGCAGTGATGGCAAGGTGCGAGTTGTGACTGTTCGAACTGATTCCGGAACTCTCAAGAGACCCACAGTTAAACTGTGTCTATTACCATTAGATTGACTGTAAGGTACCTTTTCATACCATTAATTTGATAGTTGACTATTAATTCTCGCATTGTAATTTTCAGCCTATTATTGTGTTCAAATACCTAATTTAGAGTGTTGAAAGTGATTTGTATTACTTTATGTGTTGAAAGCTTGAGCTTTCAAGGTGGGGGTAATGTACAATATTTAGTTTCATTTGTTGTCATCGTAACCAATAGATGGCGTCGCAGAGCTGTCTCTGTATTTTGCTCTTGCTGTAAGGAGAATCAGTAGTAGCTGTGAGAGTGAGTTGATGTGTTTCTGTTTTCATCCGTGTTTCGAGTTGCTTATGGCAACGTTTGTTTATGTTTATAGTGTATCAAGTGGTTTATTGATATAATGGTGGGTTATTAAAAGAGCTTAAGTAGAGCTTCAAAACCACACAGTCCTCAAGTAGTGTGTGTTAGTATCCTTCAGACATCTTTTTTTTTTTTATATACCAAACCTAATCAAGACTATAAGAAATAGTTTGATTCCAAGTTGACGTCAACATGCACAAGTTTAATTGTGAAATTCTTTAATTTAATAATCTCATAAATACTTTTATATTTCCTGTTAACTTGATCATACATCATTTGAGCAAAATAAACCACTAATGAAATATTAATCAAATGAAGCAAAGTTAACACTGTACCTGAGTAGACCAGATGTGCACACATTTGTCAAATGAACCACTGGCCAAATATTTACCATCAGGGCTAAAGGCTACACTATACACTGGCTCTGTATGCTTTGTCAGTGTGTAGAGGCAAACTCCCCTCTCAACTTCCCAAAGACGAACAGTAGAATCAAATGAGGCACTACACAAAAAATGTGTAAAGTACACAAAAGTGCACATATAATAAAACAGCATCAAGCAAAGCAAAAGCACACTTCATTTACCTCTCTTGTAATTTTTATTATGAAAAACATCATAAGCAACATTTAAAATAACATTCAAGATTAATATTTTGATTATTTAATAATTTCTTATTGACATTTTACAGGTATTAATTTCGCTCTTCCTGAAATAGAGAAAGAGGGATAAAAACAGGAAATAAATGTGCCACAGATTAACATACCAAAAAACCTGGCAAGCATGATTTCTCACCATCCAATGGCAGAACAGCATATGGAAAGTTATATGCTCTACTTCTTCTGACAAGCAAAAAAATTAATCATTTACACCGCCCCCCCCAAAAAAAAGCAATGTGAAAAAGAAGAGTCCCCATTGTTAACTGAAACTAGAAATATACTTAAGAAGGCACAAATTATTAATTAGCCAGACAACACAAAGGAACAAAGGATAAGCTTTTAGTTTCAAATGTTGTACAATAGCAAGTAGCCTGCCTTTTTACATTTTTTTAAAAGAAAAATAACAAAAACAAATGGACTTGAATCAGCAAAAAATTAAAACCAGAAATCCAGGGAATGTTATAAAAGAAACATGGAGTTATTATTATGTGATGAATGAGGGCTGAAAATTTATTTTTAAAATAACTTAACCAACACAGACAATCCCACAGCCACAAAGAATATTGTGGCTGTGTGATTTCACAGCCACAATTTTGAACATGAAAAAGACAGTTTGCTGTCTACCTTCCTTAAAAAAGCCATCTGGTTGATGTGCAAAAGCTTGGAAACCTTGATTTTATCTATGCCAATAAATTCGGATAACTAGTATAGTTGTACTATCTTAAGAATATTCTTATTACAAAAAAAAAAAAAAAAAAAAAAAAAAAAAAAGAGTTATGCCAGGGATTTTTGATACATTATCACATTTTCTGAAAATAATGTGGCAACAGTTATACAGGGTGGCCACTCACTTTAGCTTCAAAAATTCCCTGAGTTTTTCAGGTGAATTTTTGTATTTTTCCAGAACAAAAAAACATGCGATTAAATGTAAATGGAGCTAATCACACACACACACACACACACACACACACACACACACACACAGATCGATCGATAGATAGATAGATAGATAGATAGATAGATAGATAGATAGATATAGCTGTTCAGTGACTTATTTCACACATGAAAAATGAAATGCACCTTCTGTCTTCTCTATTCTACAATTTTTTAATTGGTTATTAAGTAATCTGATTTTATGTCCCTCCACAACTACGCTGTTTCACTTTTTGAAATTATTTTCAAAGGCATCCGAAATTTAATAGAAAAAAGTTTAGCCAATCTTTTCCCCCAATAAAAACAAATGATAAAATTCCTTTTTTAAAACAGTGAGGAAACATAATATCTCATATTATTGAGGAAGTTGTGCCGAATGAAAACTGTTATTTATATCTGAATCCCTATTTCATACACATCTCAATTATCCGAGCACACTGTCAAAAGAAATAGCATGCAATGTTTATTTGTGCTCATAACCTATGATATGAAAGAATTATTCAGTAATGAATAAATAATCTAGGTACTTTTTAAAGTAAAAATAAACTTGCCCCCCCCCCTTTTTTTTGTAAAGTAAAAGCCAAGTATTATGTGCATTATATTTATTTATTAACAATATATTCATTAACAATATTTCAGAAATTTTCAAACAAACTTGCATAATTACCATTTCCAGTGGATCCCACAAACTGCTATTTTAACTTTGATAATTCTACAATTTTAGCAATTATCCTTGTCTCCAGGCTATTTAACATTTTACTTCTTATATTTTGCAATACTTTAATTTGATCAGAAATCTTCCTTTTTTCATTTTCCTGTTTCAGTTGGTCAGTTTTCTGTTTTCTTTTTTTCTTCTAATGCCTGTTGATATCAGGAACGGGATGTTTTTGCAAAAACGAAGTAACTCATTTCCAAAGGGTACTGCTAGTATCTCCCCATGTGCCTTTACTGAATCATACACAGTTCACAACCTGATAACAGAATCCTCATTAAGGTTTTCTACCAGCATATCCTTATTTATAGAAATTTCACCCTCCACTGGTGCATTGCCATGGGACAGTATCAAAATTGTTCGCACAATATCCCACAAGTCAATAAAATAATTATTATAAAAAAGTAGCCCCTTATAAAAATCGCCTAAACGAGAATCATTTTCTGAGTATGTTTAAAAAATTCCTTTAAATTCACCTTTCACTCGTTGGCCTAAGGTGTTAAACTGCAGTTTTGCTTTATCTGCAGAACTAGGTATTATAATTTTCTTTTCAAGTAAAACTTGTAATAATGTAGACATCATTTTCTCACACTAGGTAAATTTACTTTGCAAGAGCTTTGGATTTAAACATGAAATTGATCTAAAGAGTGGGAAAATGAATGCAACTTCGATCAATTATTTTGCTAGCAGTTTTCTTTAAAAAAAATTAAACAACAATATCAAAATTCTTTCTTCTGCAATTCAGAAACACCACTTCGATTTAAATACATACATGGCAGAAGCAACACCTATGTTAATTTCTTTCAGGCTCTTACACTTGGTTTTATCATCAACATTTATTTCAAGCAGCTTTGCTAGGGTATTTGTACATAAATGAATGGTAGGCAATGCACGTAACTAACAAACTAATTAAGAAGAAGGTAGTGTAGAACACGCTAAGTTATGTATACAAGTTTAATGCAAATATATTTCAGCCATTACTATGGCCATCATCAGTGCGACTACGATTGGTTTACGTTGCCAGATTGGAAAGGTAAGTTTTGTAATGATAACTCTGGGTGACGTAATGCAATGAGGGATTTCCAGATGTAAGGCATGAAAATGGGGAGCTCAGAGTTGCAATTTTGGAAAATAAAATTTCCAAACTTTCTCTAAACCTGAGAGCATATCGATTTTGGAAGGGAGCCAACTTTGTAGTATCGGACCAAAGTGAAATAGCAGAAGTGTCAGTTATGGTAAGAAGAGATAAGGCAGAAGAAGGTTTTCCAAATTTCACATCAGATTTGTGTTCCTGAAGTCTTGAGAGAATTTTCCGGAATGAACTTCCTATGTACGCGGTTAATCCAACGTTAGTCTTGATCGGAATTTTATACACTCCAGGCGAAGAAAGCGGAGGTCTTTGGGTCTCTGTCATTACGGAGTATAACAGAAATTGAAGGGGAAGAACGAATGGCAAGTCTATATCCTTCTCTTTTGAAGATACTGATGAGTTTGTAGGCAGAAGGTTCATGGAAAGGGATTGAGCCAGCAAACGTTAGTTCCTTTTTGGGTGAAACAGGTTGAAGAGCAACAACTGGTTTTTTCTTAGCATTTTGAATTAATTTAGAAACCAGGAGAGGGGGAAAGCCATGTTGAGTAGCGATCAAGCGGATATTTGCTAATTCATTTGTTAGATTAACTACAGTGTTACAAGCCAAATGCGCTCGATGAATGAGAGACTTGAGGGCTGACAGTTTATATTGGTGGAAGGTATGAGAATTGAAAGGAATAATGCTATTGGTACAAACTGGTTTTCGGTAGATAGAAGTGGAAAGATTATTACATTTTGAGATGCTGACATCCAAGAAATTTATCTTGCCATCAATTTCTTCATTAATAGTGAATCTAATGGACAAGAATTTTTCAGTGATTAAATTTGTGAGTTGCAATAGATCATTTTTATGATGACGCCAGATGACAAAAATACCGTCTACATAATGGAGCCATAAGGTAGGTTGTTGATCGTGTTGCATCACTATGGATTGCTCAATATTTTGCAGGTATATTTCAGCCAAAAATGGGGAAAGAGGTGACCCCATCGGTACACTTGGTTTTGTTCATAGCAATCAACAAAACCAAGGTGTACCGATGGGGTCACCTCTTTCCCCACTTTTGGCTGAAGTATATTTGCAAAATATTGAGCAATCCATAGTGATGCAACATGACCAACAACCTACCTTATGGCTCCGTTATGTTGACAATATTTTTGTCATCTGGCCTCATCCTAAAAAAGATCTATTACAACTCACAAATTTAATCACTGAAAAATGCCCGTCCATTGATTCACTATTAATGAAGAAATTGATGGCAAGATAAATTTCTTGGATGTCAGCATCTCAAAATGCAATAATCTTCTTTCCACTTCTGTCTACCGAAAACCCGTTTCTACCAATAACATTATTCCTTTTAATTCTCATACCTTCCACCAATATAAACTGTCCATCCGCTTGATCACTACTCAACATGGCTTTCCCCACTCTCCTGGTTTCTAAATTAATTCAAAATGCTAAGAAAAAAACCAGTTGTTGCTCTTCAACCTGTTTCACCCAAAAAGGAACTAACGTTTGCTGGCTCAATCCCTTTCCACGAACCTTCTGCCTACAAACTCATCAGTATCTTCAAAAGAGAAGGATATAGACTTGCCATTCGTTCTTCCCCTTCAATTTCTGTAATACTCCGTAATGACAGAGACCCAAGACCTCCGCTTTCTTCGCCTGGAGTGTATAAAATTCCGATCAAGACTAACATTGGATTAACCGCGTACATAGGAAGCTCATTCCGGAAAATTCTCTCAAGACTTCAGGAACACAAATCTGATGTGAAATTTAGAAAACCTTCTTCTGCCTTATCTCTTCTTACCATAGCTGACACTTCTGCTATTTCACTTTGGTCCGATACTACAAAGTTGGCTCCCTTCCAAAATCGATATGCTCTCAGGTTTAGAGAAAGTTTGGAAATTTTATTTTCCAAAAATTGCAACTCTGAGCTTCCCATTTTCATGCCTTACATCTGGAAATCCCTCATTGCATTACGTCACCCAGAGTTACCATTACAAAACTTACCGTTCCAATCTGGCAACGTAAACCAATCGTAGTCGCACTGATGAAGGCCATAGTAATGGCTGAAATATATTTGCATTAAACTTTTAACATAACTTAGCGTGTTCTACACTACCTTCTTCTTAATTGATATTTGTACACTTCAACACTTCGCTTTTTACAAGAGTGCCCATTAATTGATGAATAAGGTCACATAAAGCATCATATAAAAAAGGTGCCATTGGTTTTGAATGCTGAAACTTCTTAAGAATGGCTGCAAAATACATGCTAAATATGAAAAAAGCAAACTTTGCTAAAATCAGTTTATCTTCACAAGTTTTTCTCACAGTTTCACAGGTGAATGTGTCTGGCAAACACTGAACATTCTCAATATATTTTTTTACATAAGGAAATAGTTCAATGGGTTGGACACTGCTGTGTTTTCTACACACCTAATCATGCAAAATTTTAAAGGATATAAGGAACTTCCTGTGATACTACATAATCTGCCCGTCTAGCTGGACTGTCTTTAAATAACTGATACATCGCTCGAAAGATGACATTTAATCCCCATTTTGTGGCATTGTGCCCATGCTGAAAAGCACCATGTACAACATGGAGACCACAGGTACTAAATCCAGTAAGTCACAACCATCTGCAGCTAATAATTCGTGACGATGATGGGCAAAACACGTAACAATATTAACAAATAAAGGTAACTTGATCACGCTAGTTACGTTAAATGAAAACTTTTACAAAAAAGTTTGTAAGTTGGAAGCTTTTGACCTTATCTAAGGTCTTCATCACGCCAATGGAGGACTAAGATTGTTGCCAGATTCTACATTTGAATTTTTCTATTTTTGTTGCCAAAACTTAGAATTGATCTCCAAATCATCGGAATGTAGAGAGGAGATTCGGAATTGCAAGTCACTGAGTTGAAAATAATTTCCAGGCTTTCACGGTAACGGAGGGCAAAACGATTGTCAAAAGAAGCAATTCGTTTTGCTTCGTTCCAGCGGGGAACAGCAGATGTGTGTGCAAAATAGACAAGGCTGTATTAGGATTGGCTTTCAAAACATCTTTTTTATATTCTAAAATTCTATGATTAATGCTCCTGTATGTGCTTCCAATGTATAAGTTATCCCCAGTAGAAGAAGAGATGGGAATGCAGTTAACTCCTGGGAGGTCCAGGCTTTTAACTTTGTCCCTATCCCTTTGTAGAAGTTTCAAGATGTTTGGGGTGGATTTAATGGCAAGATGGTAACCAAAACTTCTAAAAAGAATCTGTAACTTATAAGCATAGGAAGGATGGTAAGGAACAGAACCAGAGAATTTCAGGTTTTCTTTCTTTTGAGGAAGGAGGCATTCAATTTTGAATTATTTTCATATTTCTTTATGAGGGAGTTGACAGTTAACTCCCTCATAAAGAAATATGAAAATAATTCATATTTTCCGATGATTCCGATGATTTGGAGATCAATTCTAAGTTTTGGCAACAAAAATAGAAAAATTCAAATGTAGAATCTGGCAACAATCTTAGTCCTCCATTGGCGTGATGAAGACCTAAGATAAGGTCGAAAGCTTCCAACTTACGAACTTTTTTGTAAAAGTTTTCATTTAACGTAACTAGCGTGATCAAGTTACCTTTATTTATTAGCTAATAATTCTTCTTTTATGTGCCTCAAAAATTTCTTATTCACATTTGGGCCATCCATGGAAATTTGTAACAGCATCTTTAAGTTTAGATCTGCTACACCTTCTTTGAATTTGTTGACGAGATCTGCAGCAGTAGCATGACCCAAGAACACAGAATTCCAATAACGGGTTGAAACACAATTAGTAGAATTACACCAATATCTGATAATAATATCCATTTGGCCTCTTTGGGATATTCAATTCAAGGCTTTGTCAAAACAAACTACGAATTTACTGGTACCTAATGATTTTTGTAGTGAATGATGAAAGAAAGGTGCTAATCCAAATGCCATTTTTGTTCTTCCTAATGTGCACTTCTTCGCTATTTCGCTGTCACTGAACATGTGAGTAAAAATTTCTGCAACATCCTTAAAACTACGGAAAGATGAATGAGAAACTACAAGTTTCATTGCCCACAGTATCTCTGCTTTTAGAGTACATTCATGTGAAACCAAACTCACTAGGTTGAATAATATGCAAAAATGAAAAACGCAAGTTCTCACAACACCAAAATCAAACCTGTGTCACTAACGTATAAGATGCTGGGAACTCTTGAGTTTTCACTGATTTCGCCCCACATGAAACCACACCACGGCACCAAATAAACCTTGTGCTTCTTAAACTCCAATCCACTTAAAACATGCCGTACCAAAGACTAAAAAAATCAACAAGTACACGCATTATACATCACCACACATAGCTTTCCGAAACCAAAACTTCAATGAACGTGCATAAGCTGAACCACACAACAGTGTGGTGGCAGAGATGACATGTGACATGGAGAAGCTGGGAGGTCGTCAATCAGTTGCACTGTGAACAAAAACAAAGCAAGGCTGTGTGTGAGATGAGTGGAAGGGGGGGAGGATGCCTATGATGCGGTGCAGTGGGCATGAGGCTGGAAGAGACCACCTTCTTTGATTAGCTGAATTGATGGCCCGTGAAATAGAAGCCTCCCTGTGACGTCACTGAGTTCTGATCATGCTCTGGGCAGCTATTCCTTGCTGATCGCATGAGACCAACTTCAGCGTGTGATCCTCAGAGCATGCTCTACCAGGGAAAATAGTCTATATACAAATGCAGTCTACAGAAATACTATCTTAATATCAAAAACAAGTAAAAATTAGGAATAAGCAGGTAATCTCAAGTATGGAAATAGTACAAAGTCCGAAATCCGGACATCCAAAATCCGGAATGACCCAAAATCTGGACATTTTTCTGTGGCTGAGAGCAGAACCATCAATCGGCAAAAAAGCAGACACTTGGAAACTTCGCCGTCAGTGTTTTCTTTAAGTTTTAAGTTTACATATATATTTATACAAACAGTGAAACAACAACGAACGACGACCAAAAAGAAAAAAAAAGAATTCTGGTGAATAATTTAGCAATTTATTTTTTCAGCCTCTCTGCCTCGCCACTGTTTCCGCATAGACCCAAAAATGTTTCATTTTGAATCTAAGTTTCATGCATCTATTCCAACTGCATGACTCTTGTTTAGAATGACAGGGGTGAGGGAACCATGCAGCATGCTTTGCCTGCATTGTCCGAGAGGAAGGAGAAGAATGTGAAAGAGCAGATTAAAATCCCGAACAGACTGTTCGAAACAATGTCACCGTTTGTAGACTGGAAAGAAGGCGGGGGGGGGATAAATTGCTCAAAGCCAAGTGGTTGGAATGAAGGGGAGGGCAGAAATGCGGCCCCACAAACTCCGTTCTTAATCACTGGAAATGCCTACGGGTTTCATAGCTTTATTATGCGGCTAAATATGTACCGTAATTTTTGTCGTATTATCCGCAGACCATGAAATTTTCACACAATTTTTTTCCTTCGTATAATCCGCATACCATGACATTCGGGGGAGGGGGTAAATCGCCGTATAATCTGCACATCACAGATGTCGATCCAGAAGCGGAATTTTCGACAGAAAAGGCAGTCGCCCAGAAGTCCGATGAAGTCGGGGGGGGGGGGGGGGGGATTTCAATAAATAAAGAAACTGATTTTTAAATGTTCCTTTTTTTTTCTCATATATTTTTATCCCCGGACAAATAAAGAAAGCACAGCAGTGTTTAATCTGACAAATAAGACTAGCTTTTTAGCATCTTCAAAATTTCTTCAGCAAAAATCTTGTGTGCAGGTGTGTGTGTGTGTGTGGGGGGGGGGGGGTCTCTTTCAGATGGGCCAGGATTTCCACTAGACTTGGATGAAAAGGTAAAAAACATATCCTTGTGCAAATATTTTATGAAACTGACTGAAATTTTAATGAACACCATAAACCGTTAATAGGAATATGACCTCCAAATTTTGCCTGAATCCGTTAAAAACTGTTTAAATTAGCCCTCAAAAATTTATTAACCGTTTCTGTGTACACCATTTCTGTTTACTGATGATTAAAAGTTTCCATGGCTAATTAAAAAGTTTGTAACCGATTCTGGCGAAATTTGGAGGGTCTGTTCCTATTACCAATTCATGTTATTGATCAAAAATTTTCTGAAGATTTAGCAAGGTTAGTTTTTGCATTTTTATTATGCATAGTTCTGAATCAATGGTGTGGGAGTACTGTGACTTCACCATCTCCATTCTTTTGGTGGAGGTGGGGGGAGCATGCCGCGAGTGCTGTACGTACGTTTCCATTGGCTGGTTTCCAAAAACAGAGAGAGCACGAGCAGTCAGCGTTGACCTTTTGAACAATACAAAATGACTCCTGCTCCCTGTCGTCCCTCCATACAGCTTTGTCAATCTTTCATTATGACACCCCTTCCCCCGCTCTGTACAATAAATTCCAGAATGTAAAAACTTTTTCCAGGTTTTTACGAGAAATTTAACATTTTCCCTGATTTTTCCTGGTTTTTAAACCTATCATAAAATTCCCTGTGTTTTCCCGGTCGCGTGGCCACCCTGTTATAGCACTGCAGTTCCATTTATCTTGTTGGTTTGTTATCAGAAATAATGTCACAACCAGTTACAAGCTGCAGGTAAACATACCACAAAGGAATTTTTGACAACCATTCTGATCCCTCTGCCAATATTGTAGCAGGGTACACTGTATAACTTTCATCGAGGATAAATGACACAGTGAAGGGAGGTAGTAGGAAAACCGTTTATGTTCAATACACTTCGAATCAGCTACGCAATTCACGTCACATAACATTGAAAATAATGTGGAAAGTTATGTACTAAATGGCAGTAGGTACATAACTATAAATATAAATGCCATTGATGTACTTGTGTGATTTTCCCTCCTAATGGATAAAAGACCTTTTGCTTACGAAAGCTAGAGGTCTGCATGGGCCACAACTTGGAAAGCCCCGCCTTGTCCGGCCGAGACCCAAACTTTCATCACACATTCTCTGCCACTTACTGCAAATAGGACAAGGTTTAAAAAAAAAATAAAAAAAACTTTGCTCGGCAGTAAGCAACAGAAGGTAATGCAGAGTGATGTACCACTTCTTGTAAGAATTCTAGCCACAGAAAGGTTTAGATCTGAGTATCTACCTACTTCTGTTACAACGGCAAAAACACATTTCCTCTTCCACACTTAAGTATTAACAAGATCTTCATACATACATATCACTAAGCTGTTCTCTGAGATTCAGAGGTTAGCTCCAAAAAGAAATACAAACTACCAGATATTTTTACTTACTGTTGTCGTATCAAACTTCTCCATTTACAGCGATCTTGACATAAAACTCGGGCTTCACTGATATCCATTACACACCTTACACAAGATCTTTTATACTTCATACTCATAATCTTTTTCTCATGCAGACACTCCTGAATCTGATCCACCCAAGTCTTCCTTGGTCTTCCTCTGCCTTTCCTTCCTGCCACTTGGGCTAAAAAGATTTTCTTAGTAAGCATCTCATCACTCATTCTTTCAACATGGCCAAACCACCGAAGCATATTGGTCTCCACCTTGCCAACAACATTTTGCTTCACATCACACAACTGCAACACATCTTCATTCCTCACACAGTCAGATCGTGTCTTGCCACAAACCCCCCATAAGTAACGCATTTCTCCAGCACACAAATGACTCCTATGTTTCTTCTGCAGTACCCAAGTTTCACTGCCATACATCAGAATAGGAACAATTACACTTTCATACACAGCCATGCGGGACTCTCAAGAAAACCCATCATTCCTGTGAAAACCTCCCAAAGCAGCTACGACTTTCAATGAAGAATTCACTTGCCTACTAATTTCACCATCCAATTTGTTCTCTCTGTCAAACATGCTCCCTAAATACACAAACTCATTCACCTGGTCAATCACAGTGCCGTTCACACTTACATTACATTCAGTGCTACCAGTTCCTCTCTCAAACACCATAACTTTGGTTTTTCCTTATTTATACTCAGTTTGAATTTCATGCAAACTTCGTACATCCGAGACAACATACTCTGCAAATCACTTTTGCTCTCTGTCAACAGGACAGTGTCATCAGCATACATAATCTGCACACACAGATATCACCAAGACACAAACCACACACAGATATCACTGATATCTATATATACAAACCACACACAGATATCACCAAGACACAAACCACTATCATCTATTTTGGCATCACACCTGCACACATCCATAAATATATTAAACAGCCATGGTGACATTACACAACCTTGTCTAACTCCTGCATCAATAGAAAACAATTTTGATAAAACACCATTCACTCGTACACAAGCTCTACTACCAGCATACATGGCTTTTACACTATTAAGTAGATTCCCAGTAACACCATATTTATTCAATACCTTCCACAAAAGTGTCCTATGTACTCGGTCGCAAGCTTTCTCTAAATCTATGAAGGCAGCAAAAACTTTCTTACCAACAGCCAGATACTTTTCAATCATCATGCATAATGCAAAAATCTGGTTAGTGCAGCCTTTACCAGGCATAAAACCACTCTGAACATCCCACACTTTCTCTGATGTAAGACCCCGTACTTTTTCAATAACAACCTTACCAAACACTTTCCCTGGCACACTTGGTAGGCTAATACCATGATTCCAAGAAAACAAATACTTTGAACTTCATTTCTGTTGTAGCAACGAATCGTGCCAGAAGATGATCATCTGGTTTTGTGAAGCTGAAAAGTCAGTTCATGTAAAAAAAAAATTTTAAAGAAAAAAAAAGTTACATGCTTTAATGCATCTGGTAACAGATGTAATTCCATGTCTTCCATTTCACTCCGTGATCTTTGCAATCTGTTTTTTAACAAGTCAGTCTTCATTTTGTGAGTTGAAACGTTTTCTTTGGACCAGGAGCAAAATGCTAACCTTCCAGAACAGGCTAGGCCTGGAAGTTTTCACTTAACTAATGGGGGGGGGGAGAGTCAGGAATGGACACCCCATTTACAGGAGAGGAACATGTATATGATAGAGACTAGCTGTTTTCCAGCGAGTTGTTTGTTGTCAACCTAGTGCAGCGGAAGTTCAATGTCAATTGAAGCAAGTGTTCCAGCAGTTTGTCCATAGTGTACAGGTTATTATGCAAATAAAGTTCGTCCTCTCTCTCTCTCTCTCTCTCTCTCTCTCTCTCTCTCTCTCTCTCTCTCTCTCTCTCTCTCTGGTAATGATGGTTTCAAATATGGCTCAGAAATAAAGTCTCCAACACCAATTTAAAAACAAAACCACTGTGGTCTATAACAATAGTACATAAAACATAAAATAGCACCTTGACAGAGGAGCAAGAACTTTGCATATCATACACTAGTGTAGTAATGACAAAGTGGAAAAAATAAAATAATGCTGTATAAATAGAAGCAACACCCAACCAATAATTAACTCAGGATCATGTCCAGGAACAGGAGAAACAGCATGTGTAATAGTGGAGTATGATGTGTGGTTTGCATGCCGTGAATGTGCTCATGCAGTTCAATAGCATCAGTTGAACAGAAGTCACCGGACAGAATGAATAATTGTTACGTTTGATTATATTTGTTGTGTGCTAGAGACGTCAAAATGGACTGTCACGAATTTTTTGACGATTTTACTTGTGGTCGAACAACTGGGAGACTCAAGGAGGGGTCAATCTGCAATGAGCGTGGCCCAAGAGTTCGGTATCACCCATAGCATTGTATCGCATACATGTTTGGTTCTTCAGGATTACAGGTACAGCTGTGAAAAGACCGTCGATGGCCATCCATCAAATACCACCCTTAGAGAGGACCTTTATCTGTTCCTTCAGGCCAAGAGGGATCAACACCAGACATCATGTAACTCTGCAAAACAACTGAACATGAGCATAGGAAACACAATATCATGGTTTACAGTGACCAGGCAATAACACAAAGATGGACTGTTTGCCAGACGACCAGTATACTGCGTTCCATTAACATCTGCTCAATAGAGACATTGTTTGCAGTGGCCCAGCGAACATAATGACTGGACATCAGAACAGTGGGATACAGTACTCTTTTCCGAAGAGAGCAGATTTAGTCTCTCCAGTGATTCTGAACATCAGCCAATCTGGCATGAGTTAGGCACTCAGTATCACCCCGAAAATATCAATGAAAGGGATGGTACGGTGGGCACAGTGTTCTCGCACGGAGAAGCATTTTGATCAATGGACATACGGAGCTCCAGATATTGGAAGGAGGTACTGTAACCTGTACTCACTACTATAATGAAGTAACCCTTCCCCAGGTTCCTCTGTTCTAAGGTACCATTGGCCCACAGTTCGTGTTAACATAATGACACACCCTATCGTACGGTGGTTATTGATGAGCTGCTGGAAAGTGAAGACACTCAGCAGATGGATTGGCCAGCACATTCCACCGACCTAAATCCCACAGAACACATGTACGATGCTCTGGGACGACGTGTTGCAGCACATCAACACACACTGGAAACTATTCAACAACTGAAGATGGAACTGATAGAACAATGGGTGATGTTACAGCAAGAACTCGTCAACAACCTAGTACGAAATATGGACAGACAGTACATATCATGCATCAACATTAGGGGGATTTCATAATGAGGACCTCCTTTTCCCTTTGTACCATCTTTGATTGTAATGCATCCGTGTTATGGCACCCAGTGCTATATAGTCAATTCTAAATAAAGTTCCACCATATCCTTTAATACCTGAAGTTGTGTTGGCAGGGTTGGACTGGATACAACTAATCGGCCCACGCGATCCAATCAAGATCCTTCCCATATGTGCGTGTGCGTGCGTTTTTTAATTATGTCAATATAGACACTGCCACTTCTGACTATGCATATTTGTACAAAAATAAGCATCTAAAGCTTGTGGGAAAAGTAAATAAATTCAAAATTAGAACGTCGGACCCATGTGAATATCATCTGCATGACCAACTCTAAATCTGCCGTTCCTGCAACGATTACCTGTAATTTCCACGTATAAACTCGATCACTGTTGCCTACCATAATTTCAAGCAATGTACTCCCCCTTATTCCTCCTTAAAAAAAAGGCTGGTTAATTGGTATTTTCTTGCTGTCAAATAAAATTGCAAAAATGTCACTCTACCATTGGTTGGGTACTGCTGGTTTATAGAAAAGGAGGAATGTGAGGTAGATGGTTAGTCATAACAGCATTTCACTACAGACATTACGGAGTGTATTAGAATGAAAGAGTCAGAGGTGAAACTCCATATTGATCATCAGCAACCCAGCGATGGAACGTGGGTAGAAGAATATCTCACATTCACAGTAACATAAATCTATAGCTGGAATAATATAATTTCAAGAGATATCAGCCTGAAAAAATTCACCAAGGGTCTGAAACAAACAAACACACACATTTATGAGAAAACGTATTGCTTACCAAACTCGAATAATGCGATTTTGAAAAAAAAAAAAAAAGCAATAGCACGGGCACACGACTTGCCAATCCAACCCTGTGTGTTGGTATTGTTTCCATCATCATTTCGGTAAGTAATGGAGTTCCTACGGTTTGAATTTCACATACAATACTTGGATACATTTTGCAACATACCTAAATACCCTTAAAATGAAAAAAAATATATAAAAACGGAGTAAATGCACAAAAAATACATACTATTTCAACTCCACCTTTTAATAAATATAAAGATGCCATAAGTGTGTGATGCCACACACTTATGGTTATTCCTCCTGTTTTTTTACAGTGAAAATACTGACCGCAGTCGTCTTTTTGTCCGTGGGCGGTTGAAAAATCATCAGTACACAGGGAACAAAACCTATGGTTTTCGGATACCCAAGACGATTTTAGACACGGAAATTCTTGCGAATAACTGTCCTCAAATTTTTGACAACTTTTTTGCTTTTTAGATCCAAGAATATTAGTAGAGGCAGGTGGTTGTTTACCCGACGGTATTGCAAGTAAATTCGCACACGACAAAACACGATGGAAGCAAAAACCAATGATGCACAGAACAATTAACTATGAAAGGTTTCATAGCTTTATTATGCGAATAAACAGAAATTAGCACTAAATGCTTATGATACGAAAAAACTAATCAAAAAGATATTTTAAATTAAATAAATAAATCAATTCTGAAAAAAAAGGATAAAAGAAAAAGGCAATGCAAATAAAATAAATTATAATAAAAATCCATGCAACGTTTGATTAGCACAATATAAGTTTTCTCAAATAAAGGTAACTTTGCGTTATTTAATAAGTTTTCTCAAATAAAGAAATCTTTGCGTTACTTAAAGAGGATAATGCTCCACATCTCCGTTGTAGCGAATGGCATACAGTGAAAAAGACATTTCTCAATAGAGTTTTGGCGATACAGCTGCAATGAAGTACACAAACACCACCTACCGACAGAACTGTGAACTACAAAATTCCTCATATACTAGACTTAAGTGTACTACAAAGTAAATGGCATAGGGTGTTGAAAGAATTTTTTAAATTGCACATGTAAAAACAGTGATTTTGAGAAAAACAGAATAAGCAAATGTGCCCCTAGCGGCGAAATCGTGCACTACTTTGGAAATAAAATACACACACAGTTTGCATAGTTAATGGGTTTTTAGTCCAGCAGATATTGCTGTAAACGGAAACGTGAACTTACGCACTCTGGTGGCAGACTTGTGCGTTACGAAAAATGTGAAATTATATGAGAAACATTTCCCCACGGAAACGCTCTCCAACAAAGAAAGAATTTTTCAAATCGAACTCTTAGAGGCAGAGATATTGACAAAAATAAGGTATGCTTTTATGCACCCTGGTGAGAAAACCATGCATTATTTTAAGAAGAAAGTATTCTCAAAAGGTCTTTCGATGTGAGTGGTATCGATCAACGAAAGAATTTTTCAATCAAGTTTTCAGCAGCTCAGATTTTGCTACAAATACATCAGACGCAGAAATTAACTCTTACGCCCCTGGTGGTTAAACCATTCTTTATCAAATATTAGAAATTATAGGCAAAGCATTTCCTATCAGCAGCTGTATCCGGTGCAGAAAGAAGTTTACTGATCGGAATTTTAGAAGCAGAGATATCGGGGAAAACGCAATTCAATTTAACACCCCCTAGCGGAAAGTCTATGCAAAACTTGAAAAATTTGAAATTATATGAGAACATTTTGCACCGGAAATGCTATCTAGCAAAGAAGGAATTTTTCAAATATGACTCTTAGAAGCAGAGATATTGCCAGAAATAGGATATACATCAACGCCCCCTGGCTGAGAAACCATAAAGGATTTTAAGGAGAAAATGTTCTCAAATGTTTATCGGCATGAACGGTATCGGTCCACGAAAGAATTTTCTCAATTGAGATTTTAGAAGCTCAGATTTTGATGGAAAAACCTATGAAGCAGAAATTAACGCTTACGCTCCCTGGTGGCCAAACCATATTTTATAAAAAATTAGAAATTACAATCAAAACATTTCCCACCAGGAGCTGTATTCGGTGCAGGAAGAATTTTTCAAATTGAAGTTTTAGAAGCAGAGATGTCGGGGAAAGTGCAATTTACCTTTACTCCTCCAGCGGAAAATCAATGAATTACTTGAAAATTTTGAAATTATATGAAAAACATGTCGCACCGGAAACTATCCTACAAGGAAGAAATTTTTCTAATTGGACCATTAGAAGCGGAGATGTTGACAAAAATAAGATATACATCTACGCCACCTGGCGGAGAAACCATAAATTATTTTAAAAAAGAAATATTTCGAAATGGTTTGTTGATGTGAGTAGTATCGGTCCACAACAGAATTTTTCAATCGAGATTTTAGAAGCTCTGATTTTGTTGCAAATACATCAGAAGCAGAAATTAACTCATACACCCCTTGGTGGCCAAAGCGTTTTATACCAAAAATTAGAAATTACATGCGAAAGATTTCCCATGCGGAGCTGTATCCGCTGCCGAAATAATTTTTCAAATCAGAGTTTTAGAAGCAGAGATATCGGGGGAAACATAATTTACTTTTAACGCCCCCTAGCAGAGAATCTACGAGTAACTTGAAAAAGTGACTATACCTAAAATAATCTTCACCATGAGTAGAATCAAAAGGCAAAAGATTTTTTTGAATTGGATATTTAGAAGCAAATGTATGGAAAAAAATGTATTTTGAATTCAATATTATCTGCATTTACGCCCTTTAGCAGTGAAATTGTGCATTGTAAAAAAAAATCAAAATAAAGGGTCAGCATTCTCATATTTCAAGGTTTCTAATGCAAAAAGAATTTTTCAAATCGGACTATTAGTTGTAGAGATATCGTGTCTACAGACGGTCAGAAGGAGAGACGGACAAACCGATAACATAAGCACAATCTTTTTTTTTACAAAAGACGTGCTAAAAATCACCACTCCCTTTAGCAGAACATTTTTACAAGGAGAAAAAAAAAAGAAGTGCACTTCGCAAATCTGTTGGAGTAACATAGACAAAAGCTCACTGCCGAGGGCGGGAAGCGTGAGAAAATATGTCACATCTGGGGTGCACGTGCCACATCTGAGATTATGTGAGTAACAGTCAGGAGGTTGAAGTGGGAAAAACATATGCAGGTGTTTCTCAGCGGGTATCGCTTCAGAGCACCAGAAAAACGATTACATTAAACATTTGAAATATATATATACATCGAAAGCAAGATAAGGCTGTTCAGAACAATTGTGCAATTAAGGTGTAAATATAAAACACATTTTCTAAAGGTTCATGACATAAAAATTACAGGAATACACAACACTTTTACAACGTTAAATAAAATAAAATCTAGGAAGAATCAATATTAATTAATTACAATATTTAATTTCGAAGACGAATACGATAAGGCAGCAGAAAATGCATTCAGCTGCTGTGAGGGGACGTTTTCTTTGGCTGGTTGCCAAACACAGAGAAAAAGAGATTTTCTTTTGCTCTGGGCAAAGAATATACACTTTACTCTGAAGCCAGCCTCAAAGCTTTGATTGCAGCCGTTTGTATTAATCGGCAATGAAAAGAAATCGTATTATACTAAATTCTCCGTAAAAAAATTAATGAAATGAATAGTCCATTGTATGTGGTTGTTAACCGTAAAAACTACGGAGAATCAGTAGTAAACGGCATCTCTGCACACAACACATACAAAGAAAATTAAAAGTAGTTCTGATAATCCGTAACTAATAAAACAGTCAATGATCAAACGAAACCAAAACCACTAAACATCACCGGAGCCTCCACTAAGAACAATGCAACATCACCACAGAAGCGCGTTTTTTTTTATGTTGAAATATCAACACCCCAGATTTTAAGAAATTTCCCATCATCCCACACTGTGCGCTCCTGCATATATCTAAAGACCTTGGCTCCTGCAACGTGACACAACATACGCACGAGAAACAATTAAGAAGCACTCCATTTATAAGTTGGAGAAAGTTTACTTGGCCATGAAAATCACGAATCAGACGTTCCCAGTTCTGAAAGTAAAATTAAGGATTTTTTAAGGACTTGGTGAAATATTTAGTACCTTCAAGGGCACTTAAAAAATAAAAAATATATATTTAGCACTTTTAAGCACTTTTTTGACTTGTGCGAACCCTGTCATTATGTGAGGAATGACGATGTGTTGCAGATGTGTAATGTGAGGCAAAATGGTGTTAGTAAGGTGGAGACTAATATTCTTATGAGGCTTGGCCATGTTGGAAGAATGAGTGATGAGATGCTTACTAAGAGAATTTATTCTGCCCAAGTGGCAGGCAAGAAAGGTGGAGGAAGGCCAAGGAAATCATGGGAGGACCAGATTCAGGAATGCCTGCATGAGAAAAAGATTATGAGTAGGAAGTACAAAAGGTCTTGTGTGCAGCATGTGGTGGATGTTAATGAAGCTCAAGCTGTGTGCTGAGATTGTTGTAAATGGAGACATTTGATACACCAACTGTAAGTAAATTTTAGTTCCATCAGATAAATGTTTACTTGTCAGATGGTCTAACCTCTGAATCTCACAGAACAGCCTAATGGTATGTGAGAGATGGCTTTGCCTCCTCAGGGCACTCTGCGGGCAACAATGTCACACAGAACAGCAACAAGGGCCTCTGTGAATCTTGGAGAGATGCCAGCTAGTTCTGTGTGACATTGGCAAAAAGTCTCCAACTCACTGGGTTTTGTTCCAGAATCCTTAAGTTGAATGACCAACTGGAACCATCAGCTGTGAGCTAATCCCCCACACTGGTGTACTTACCTGATTAAAAAGACACAAAGAATATAAAAAAACTGACACAAGTGTGGGATATGGTGGACCTACCCCACTTGAGAAGGATGGTCCATCATGGAAACAATTTGGAAATGGAAAATGAGAAAAAGTTCTTGGCTGAGTGAGTGTTAGATTGGTGTATGGAACACTAGAGGAATAAATGGAAAGATGAATGAGGTGATTGAAGAGATGAATAAGTATAGATTGGATGTGCTGTGTGTAAGTGAAACCAAAAAGAAGGTTGGAATAGAAGAAGAGAATGGAATGGTGAGTGTGTGGTCTGGAGTATTGGATAACGTGAGAGGACAGGCTGGTGTAGGTGTGATTTTAAGTGAAAAGATGAACAACTTGATTCACTATAGATGCATAAGTGAGAGAATTCTTGGGATTCATTTGAAAGTGAAACTTCAGAGAATAGTAATTGTTGTAGTGTATGCTCCTTGTGACGTGGAACCTTCTGATAGGAAGGAAGATTTCTGGAATGAGCTAAAAATCTGTTTTGAGACAGTTTGGTGCTAAAGAGAAAGTTATAATAGAAGCGAATTTCAATGCTAGAGTAGGTGTGAAGAATGTGATTTCTGACAATGTTCTGGGCAAGTTTAATAATCCTTGTGTGAATGATAATGGTGAAAGATTAATTGAACTCTGCAATGAGTATGCAGAGATGCCAACCTGTTTCAGATATATATATTTTTTTAATTGGAGGTTTAACGACCACCGTGAGCAACTCAATGGGCTATAAGCAGTCGCTCAGATATTTTCAGTAATACTCGTACAAATTTTCAGTAGTTTTGGCCATTTTTCAGTAGTCATACCAAAAAGAATAATTTTAACTGAGGAAAACAACTCATTTAATTTAATTAGCATTTTTTTACTTACTAATTCATGTAAATACATGAAAATCTGTATCAAAATATTCCAAATTTTTTACATGGAAAATAATATACACCATGACTGATACATTTTTTACACAACAAACAATTGATTAAACAGCTTTCTTTAGTGATTTCACTGTACAGTGTTTTGCAGATTTGAGTTCCTCAGCAGAAAATCTTTTTTCATAACACACTTGCCCAGAGGAGAACATTCATTTTTGCAATAAGAAGTGCTTCTACAGTTTCTAAACCTAAATTAGATTGGAAACGGGCTTGATTTTTTCGCACTAAACTAAAATCTCTTACTCACAAGCATTTGAGAGTGGAACTACAAGTATTGCAAACATTACTTTTGAGAGACTAGTATACTTAACTGCTCCATTACAGCCTCTTAATTTTGAGATTTCTGACCAAGTGACATCTATTCTATCTGTTACTGCTATGGTCTCTGATTTGTCAGCTTGATAACAAGGAATTCCCGCTTTCAGCATATCAAGTTCATTTTCAGTTATTATAAAAGAAGGCGTTTGACTATGTGTAATACAGAAGTAAATGATGTTATGGCTCTAAGTGAAGGATCTACTACTTCTGCACGTTTTAAAAATTCATCATAGATCAGTATCTTTTCTTGAATATAAGAACATTCTCCAATGCGAACTTTTCCAACAGATGTATAGAACTTAGAAAGTTCATTTTCGTTTAAAATGATTTCACTTTAATACATTCTTGTTTTTACTCCAATTACCAGTTGTGTCCTTTCTGATTTTTCTTTTTTGAAAAACTGTTATTTGAAAAATTAAGCTCAACATCACCATCAGCTACGACAGTAGGCTTCACAAACCCCTTCGATACCATGACAATTTTATCCATCATGCTGAAAGAACTTTCAGTTTGAGGACCATGGATGCATGATAGCTTTCACTATTTTAGATAAAAGGCAGTGTAACTTGGAGAATATGAATGCTTTTGAATATCATGCATCAATTCTTACCAATTTTTTAGCTTCGTTACTTTCGTTTTCGGACTCTCCCCCTTTATTAAGCTGAAATGCAAACCTTTGGGGGGGGGGAATACATAAGAACACGGGATACACATTCTGAACATCGTTGGGGGAAAAAATTACAGTTACGGGAGAAACCTTTGCTACGTCCGATTTCCGTTTTCGGACATTTCCCTTCCATATTCAAGGTGAAATACAAATATTTACGAAATAAAATTAAATTTAACAATACTAGGCAGAGGAAACATTGCGTGAAAAATAAAATTACGATTACGGGAGAAATCCTCATTGCTTCCGAAAGTTTTGAAAGACGAATTTTCCGTTTTCGAAAGTTCCGGCGGGAAGCATCCTTCACCACTACCAATTGCCCCAAAATTTCTGTTCAATTATGCATTGATCTCGAGGATAACCCAAATTACAACGAAAAAGCAGAAATTCCTTGAAGCCGAAGATTACACGGGAATTTTTTCGCCGCCGAATTTCCGTTTTCGGAAATTTCCCCTCCATTTTCAAAGTGAAATACAAAGATTTATGGAATAAAATTATGTATAACAACAATACTAGACAGAGGCAACATCGCAGGAAAACAAAATTACGATTACGGAAGAAATCTTTATTTCGTTCACTTCCGTTTTTGAAAGGCGAAATGCTGTCCCGATGCGTATTTTTATGCGTTGTTAAGATTCTTCGATGCGTAGTTTTACGCGTTTCTCGATGCATATTTTTACGTGTTGATGCGTACTTTACGCGCTTCACGCTGTGTATTTCTACGCGTCGCGAAAAATTCCCGGTGCATATTTTTACGTGTTGGTAAAATTTCGATGCATACTAGACGCGTAATTACACATTTTGGCGAATTCTGTAATGAAACCTAAGCATACTTTTCTGCAACGCAAGAAAAAAATCTTCAAAATATTCACTACTGACATGAATGGTCGACGCACGATTTAATAAAAAAACTCTGATGCCAGGCAATGACACTCACGTTCTGCACCAAACTATTTTCAACAGCTTGCCGCTGCTGTGCGAAAGAGCTTCAGGCCGAACTCCACCCACGTCCACCACCAAAGTGAGCTACGCTAACGTCCCCAGAATGTTGCATGCTGGGGAGGGAGGGTTTCGAGTACCGGCCGCTTGCGCTAAGATCCGAGCAGCTTCAAGAGGCAGAACTGGAAGTGAGCAGCATCGCAAGCATGACGGATCGTCAAGTGGCTGCCGTTGAGTTGGGAAGAGGAACAAGCAAAATAAAAATGAATAACTTCCGTTAATTTTCCGTAGAAAAATCACGGTTTTCCGTATTCCGTAGTACAAGAGCTTTTTCCGTAGGAACTACAGAGAATCCATAGTTGTTGGCATCTCTGTGTATGTAATATGTTTTTCAATCACAAGTATACTTGGGAAAATGGTACTCTTGGTCAAAAGAGTGTGATAGATTTTGTTGTTTATGATCAGAATCTGAAACACTTAGTTGTTAACACTTGTGTGGTGAAAGGTGTGGATGTTGGCTCTGTTCATTACTTGGTAGTGTCATGAGTGAAACTGAATGTTGGTTGGAGGAAAAGGAATAGGAAGAGGCCTAGGATGGAAAGAATAAAGGTTGAAAGGCTCCCTGAAGATCATCAGCATTATTCTAACTTACTCAGAGAATGACTGAAGGAACTGAAGTCATGCGAGAGGGATGTAGAAACGAAGTAGGAATAATAATAGGTAGCTTATGTTTTGTTGTAAGGCCAGCTCCTTTGGTATACATTTCACTGCACGTTTGGTTCTTTTTGTAGTCTATAGTTGGTTCCAGCCCTCGGCGCGGTGGCCCCATTCAGTCTTCATTTCATTCAATGCCAGATGAGTGATTAATCCCTTGGAGTATTTTGCAGTAATGACATTTGACCCTAAGAACTATCTATTTCCCCTAAAACCACTTTTACTGACATGTAAACTTAAAACCAAGGTGGCAAAATGACTTTTCAAGATCAAAATTCATCAACCCAACACAAACATACATTGACCAACTTACATTAAAAACCAACGACCTATTTACATACACACAAATATTCCAACCAAAAAGCACTAAAAACATATGTACACCTATTTACACTTTAACCTGTCTTATTGCCTTTTATGTCATCACATGAGCTACACATTCAACAGAAATTGCCATCATTCAATTGCAAATGAGGAATACTTATCTAAAAAATATCTAATGAGTGACTTAGCTAATGAGTCAATAATGACAGAATGACATAGAAGGCAATAAGACAGGTTAAAATGTAAATAGATGTATATGTTTTTAATGTTTTTTGGTTGGAATATTTGTGTGTATGTAAATAGGTTGTTGGTTTTTAATGTAAGTTGGTCAATGTATGTTTATGTTGGGTTGATGAATTTTGATCTTGAAAAGTCATTTTGCTACCATGGTTTTGAGTTTACATGTCAGTAAAAGTGGTTTTAGGGGAAATAGATAGTTCTTAGGGTCAAATGTCATTACTGCAAAATACTCCAAGGAATTAATCACTCGTCTGGCATTGAATGAAATGAAGACTGAACGGGACCACCGCGCCGAGGGCTGGAACGAACTATAGACTACAAAAAGAACCAAACGTGCAGTGAAATGTATACCAAAGGAGCTGGCCTTACAACAAAAGGTAAGCTACCCATTATTATTGTAATGTATGCACGTAAATTATGAATAATTGTGGCATAAGCTATAGTTGTTCTAACACTGAATTAGAAGTAGGAATGTTTTAAGAACTGTGTTGTCACTGCTGCTGAAGAGGTCTGTGGCACCACAATAGTGGGTAGCAATAGAGGTGATGCTTAGTGGAATAGTGAGATGAAGAGGCTGTAAAGAGAAAGAAGGAAGCCTATTTGGGGATGCTACAAGGTAGAGTCTATGTGGAGAAATATCGCTGTAAGAAAGGTGAAGCAGCTAAGCTGGTTCACTAGAGTAAGGCAAAAGATAGGAAGGAGAAGGTGGAAAGGCATGAATTGGCTTTTTGAAAAGATAGCAAGAATTTCCATAACTACATGAGGCTCAAGAAAAACAGCAGAAACAACGTTGTAAGTTGTGTGAAGAATAGGATCGGGGAAATGATATGGGAGACCAGTTAGTTAAGTGAAAGATGGGGTGAATACTTCTGTGAGTTATTAGATCAAGAAAGCAAAGGTGATTCTGAGGCAGAAGCAGATGATGTCACAGTGAAGGATGGAAGCACAGAAGGGATCTCAAGAGAAGAAGTGTTAAGCTCTAAAATCTCTTCATAATGGCAAGGCTCTGTGAGTAGATGGCATAACTGCTGAGATGCTGAAATATGGTGATGACTCTGTAATTGACTGGTTAACTGAAATTTGCCAGTTGTGCTGGGAGTTAGGAACGGTCCCTCAGGATTGGAAGGATGCTATCATTGTATCCTTGTATAAGGGAAAAGGTGATCAGACTGACTGCAAGAACTATCATGGTATTAGCCTACTGAGTGTGCCAGGGAAAGTGCTTGATAAGGTCATTATTGAAAAAGTACGGGGTTTTATATCAGCAAAAGTGTGGGATGTTCAGAATGGTTTTATACCTGGTAAGGGATGCACTAATAACATTTTTGCATTATGTATGATGATTGATAAGTACCTGGCTGTTGGTAAGAAAGTTTTGCTGCTTTAATTTATTTAGAAAAAACTTACGACCGAGTAAATAGGACACTTTTGTGGAATGTATTGAATGAATATGGTGTTACTGGTAATCTACTTAATAGTGTAAAAGCCATGTATGCTGGCAGTAGAGGTTGTGTACAAGTGAATGGTGTTTTATCAAAATTGTTTTCTATTGGTACAGGAGTCAGACAAGGTTGTGTAATGTCACCATGTCTGTTTAATATATTTATAGATGCGTGCATGTGTGATGCCAAAATAGATAATACTGGTTTATGTCTTGGTGATATGGGTGTGTGCAGATTGCTCTATGCTGATGACACTGTCTTGTTGGCAGACAGCAAAAGTGAGTTGCAGAGTATGTTGTCCCGGATGTACAAAGTTTGCATGAAATTCAAACTGAGTATAAATAAGGGAAAATCTAAAGTTGTGATTTTTGAGAGAACTGGTAGTACTGAATGTAATATAAGTCTAAATGGCACAGTGGTTGACCAGGTGAATGAGTTTGTGTATTTACGAAGCATGTTTGACAGAGAAAACAAATTGGATGATGAAATTAGTAGGTGAGGGAATTCATTAAAAGTCATAGTGGCTTTGGGAGGTTCACAGGAATGATGGGTTCTCAAGAGAATCCGCATGGCTGCGTATGAAAGTGTAATTGTCCCTACTCTGATGTATGACAGTGAAACATGGGTACTGCAGAAAACATAGCAGTTGTTTGTGTGCTAGAGAAATGCGTTACTTACGAGGGGTTTGTGGCAAGACACATTCTGATCATGTGAGGAATGAACATGAGTTGCAGTTGTGTAATGTGAAGCAAAATGTTGTTAGCAAGGTGGAGACTAATACTCTTAGGTGGTTTAGCTATGTTGAAAGAATGAGTGATGAGATGCTTACTAATAATTTTTTTTTTTTACCCCAAGTGGCAGGAAGGAAAAACAGAGGAAGGCCAAGGAAGTCATAGGAGGATCAGATTCAGGAGTGTCTGCATGAGAAAAAGATTATGAGTATGAAGTACAGAAGGTCTTGTGTACATCGTGTGATGGATGTCAGTGAAGCCCAAGTTGTATGTCAAGGTCGCTGTAAATGGAGAAGTTTGATATGGCAACAGTAAGTAAATATTCGGTTAAACATTTATATGGTTGTTTGTATTTCTTTGTGGAGCTAACCTCTGAATCTCAGAGAACAACTTGTGGTATGTATATATGTATGTATGTATTAGTATGTGCGTGTGTGTATGCATGCATGCATAGAAATGGGCATTGGGACTTAAAGCCTTAGAAATATCCAATCATCTCGTGAACTGCCTTTAGTAGATTGTTATTTTTTCATAATTAGTCAGTAACATTTCACATAAAAATACTTTGCATGGATTTTTTTAAATGAATATGCAATACACACGCAATGAATAACTGAAGGTTGATCCATAGTCATTCTAGTTAGGTTAAAGAAAAATTGAAAAACATGGAAGCCTTTCCACACCATCTTGTGTCTTGATTACTGGTCAACAAATACACAAATGAATACACAAACAAGAAAGGTTGGAGACAGCCACATCCAACTTATTTGTAAACAGATTACTGATTTTTAAAAAATCTGACTCACTGTTTTTCATAGCTTTTCTAAATTTTCAATAAGAAGCTGCAAAACACTGCTTGAAAAGAGGAAATAAGCACAAGAATAAAATTGAAATTGTTTGGCTTAGCTTTCGAAACAAAATGAGTTGAAGTTATGACATTTGTGGCTCTTTTTCCTCATTCACGGTTCATACGCTTTTTCAATCACAAAATTCCAGGACTTTTGTATTTTTTTCCAGGACATACGATCCAAACACTCTTACTTAAAATATAGTGAAGCCATAGGTCTGTTCAATTTGTAACCTGCAACAAACAACTTCCTATGTGCTTGGGCAAACTTAATACAGAATGCAGAATGTTTAAAATGATGTCTGCTGGAGCTAATCAGAAACTCAGAATCACAGATGAATACTGAAATACCAAAACTGTCACTGAAAATGTGACCAGGTTTCTTATCTACTAAACTTTTAGTTACAGTATACTACACTGATTTTGAGAAGAAATTATTTTTCTACTTTGGCTTTAGTTCAATTATTGAAGCAAATTACAGAACAAAAAAACAAAAACAACATAAAACTCAAAAATACCTACATATGTGGCATTACTCTTGAAATGCTTTCATATACCCCACAATCAATACATAAAATACTATTTATATTTAATTATTTTGAAATAATGCTTACATTGGAAATTTAAGGGTAAAGAAAGGTGAAATATTTGGAACTTTTTCAAAGGACCAAAGGGAGGGATTGTTATTTCTTAAACACATAATCATGGGAGCAAGTATTTGTGTTACATTTTATTTAGGGAAGGAATTTTCAACATAATATTGATGCTGTAGCTATGTTTTAAATTTTTACTTGCCAGCAAACAAAGGATGCACAAAAATTTCCAATGTGAAATGAAAGAGAATAACAGGAAAACCTTAAATCCAAGGGCTGTGTACAACTGCATTCATTAGTGATCAAGACAATTTAACTGGGCATGATTAGAAAACTAATTATAGAAGATTGAAAGTGATTACTTAGCTCAGAAAATACTGAGAAACAACTAGATTTTCAAGTTTCTGATATCAGAAAGCAATCTAATTTCATGGCAAATTTTTATGTAAAGCATTCATTAGGAAATTTCAGTAAAGGTCAAAATAACCCACAAAAAAAAAAAAAAAAAAAAAAGATCAGCTACTTACTTCCACCAGTGGCTAAAACGTGTGTTATGAAAATTAACAAATGGCGCAAAAAACATTTCCCATATCAGAAGGAAGGTTAAGAATTTTTTAAATCGGACATACAGAAGTACAGATATTGAGAAAAATAGATTAAATATTTGTCCCCCCCCCACCAGCAGCAAAATTTTTATTATTTCGAGAAGAAAATACACACAGAGTTTTCATAGTTAGTAGTATCTGATCGAAAGAGAATATTTTTCAATCGGGTTTTTAGTCCTGCAGATATTGCTGTAAACGGACATGTAAACTTACGCCCTCTAGTGGCACACGTGTACGTTAAGAAATATTTGAAATTACATGAGAAACATTTCGCACCAAAAAATGTTCTCCAACAAAGAAAGAATTTTTCAAATCGGACTCCTAGAAACAGAGATATGGACAAAAATAAGATATACATGTACGCCCCTGGTGGAAAAATTATGCACTATTTTAAGCAGGAGGTATTCTCAAAAAGTCTTCTAAGCTGAGCTATATTCAAGGAGGAACTTTTTCAATTGAGTTTACAGCTCAAATTTTGTTGCAAATACGTCAGAAGCAAAAATAAACACTTACGCCCCTGGTGGCCAAACTATTCTTTACCAAAAATGAGAAATTATATGCAAAACATTTCCCCTCAAGAGCTGTATCCGATGCAGGAAAAATTTTCAAATCAGACTTTCACAAGCGGAGATATTGCGAAAACCACGATTTATCTTTACGCCACCTGGCGGAAAGTTTATGCGTTATTTGAAATAGGGACTGTAACTAAAATAGTCTTCGATATAAATGTCATCGATAGAAAAAATAATTCTTTCAATTGGATATTTAGAAGCAAATATATGAAAGAAAATGGATTTTAAATCCGATTCGATTTCCATTTGTGCCCTCTAGTGGCGAAGTTGTGCATCAGAAAAAACTCAGAACGCATGGATCGTCATTCTCACATTTTAAGCTTCCTAATACAAAAAGAATTTTAGAAATCGAACTAATAATTGCAGAGATATGGTCTCCCCAGCCAGACAGACAAAGTGATAACAAAGCACGACACAAAAGATGCTAACAGCGCAGCTTCAGTCTTCTCCCCCCCCCGCATTTTGCAGGGGGCGGGGAGAAAAATTTGTCAGACATATGTTATGTCAGTAGAAAAATCCTCAACTACAAAACATCGTGCAGGGGCAAAAAGGCAAGAATGGATAAAATTCCAGGACATGTAACAGAATTTTAAATTTTAAGACATTTCCAGGCAAAATGGAATTCCAGGACTTTTTCCCGGATTTCCAGGACACGTACGAACCATGTCCTTATTTCATATAGTAACAGCTGGTAACACCACAAGAAGCTCAGATTACATCAATCTTTCTAACAGAGTGCTATGAATTTCTACAATGTGTTTTAGTGTGCTTTTAAGTATTGAATGTAATCATAGGACTATTTCATGCATAACAAATAAAGGTAAGTAGATCACACTAGTTCCGTTAAGAGATTAGAACTTTTACAAAGAAAGTTTGTAAGTTGGGAGCTTTTGATCTTGTCTTAGGTCTTCATCATGCCAATGGAGGACTAAGATTGTTTCCAGATTCTACATTTGAATTTTTGTTATTTTTGTTGCAACATCTTAGAATCGATCTCCAGATCATCAGGATGTAGAGAGGAAATTCAGAATTGCAAGTCTTTGGGTTGAAAATAATTTCCAGGCTTTCACGGTAATGGAGGGCAAATCAATTGTCAAAAGAAGCGATACATTTTGCTTCGTTCCAGTGGGGAATTGCAGATCTGCCTTCCACTGTCAAAATAGACAAGGCTGTATTTGGGTTGGCTTTCAAAACATCTTTCTTATGTTCCAAAATTCTGTGGTTAATGCTTCTGTATGTGCTTCCAATGTATAAGTTATCACCTATTGAAGATGAGATAGGAATGCAGTAAACTCCTGGGAGATCAAGATTTTCAACTTTGTCCATATCACTTTGTAAAAGTTTCAAGACCCTTGGTGGGGGGGGGGGGAGGATTTAATGGCAAGATGGTAACCAAAACTTCTGAAAAAAAAAAAGAATCTGTAACTTATAAACTTATAAGCATAGGAAGGACGGTAAGGAACAGAACCGGAGAATTTTAGGTTTTCTTTCTTTTGAGGATAGAGGCATTCAATTTTCAACTTGTTTTTGTATTTCTTTATGAGGGTGTTGACTGTAAGAGCTGGGAAACCATGAGATAGTGCTATTGTAGAAATTATGGAGAATTCTTCTTGAAGAGAAAGTTGGTTGTTGCAAATGATATGAGCCCTGTGGATGTAAGGCTTCAATGCTGCAAGCTTGTAGAGATGCATAGTGAATTATTCAAAGGGAATGGTGTTGGTGGCAGCAGGTTTATGATAGATGGAACGTGAGATGGAGAGATCAGAGTTTCCGCAGTGGAAATGTCCAGGAAATCAATTTTGTTGTTTACTTCCTTAGATTTAGTGAGTTTAATAGATGGATATTTTTCCGTAATGGAGTTGATCAGGATTCTAATTCAGACTCGGTATGTGGCCAGCTAATAAAAATGTCATCTACTGTCTTAACCACAGGGAAGGTTGAAAAGAATGGCGTGGAATGGTGGAAACTTCAATTTGTTGCATGTAGATCTCTGCAAGAAGAGGGGATAGAGGTGAGCCCATGGGGAGACCAGATTGTTGTTGGGGAGACAACAACATGGGGAGACCAGCAGATGATTCAATTGGGAAGATGATTGCATCATGTCAAGGTCAGGCTCTCGGCAACGCAGTGGTGTTAGAACGACACGTTATCATTTGCTGTGTGGACGTGGGAGGGTTTGGAAATGGAAGCGTGCAGTTCCTCGGGTCGAGTCACAGCGTTAGACCAGCGCTCGTACCTGAAAATAGAAACTCTGCGGGGGGCTCCGACACAGATCTACACTACCTTGCAAGAAATTTGTGGGGAAGGAACTTTTGATCGAAGCACAATTTTTCACTGAGCACTGTGCTCCCAGAAGGGCTAAAGCAGCATCGAAGATGATCACCACTCAGACCAACCTCAAACGGCAACAGACAAAACATCTGTAACCATTGTTGCAACACTTCTCGAAGAAAATCACCATTTGACAGTCGAGGAGATTATTCATAAGGCAAATTTGTCCATCATGTCTGTTCACCTGATTTTGACCGACTCACAGGGGAAAAGAAAAATTGCTGTGCACTGGGTTCCCTATCAACTCCCCCCTCCCCCAGCAGAAGGCAGTCAGAGTGAGCATCACACAGGATCACCTCCACAGGTTCGAAAGGGATGGTGACACCTTAATGAACAGTACTGTTGCAATTGATGAGACTTGGACCCGAGATTTTGAGCTGGAACTGAAGTCACAATCGGTGGAATGTAGGCATCCAAGTTCCCCATGCCCCTCAAAGTGTCGTTGGCAATAATCCAAAGTGAAGCAAATGATTTTTGCGTATAATGCCCAGGTAGTTGTGGTCTCTGATCGAGTGCCAGTAGGGCAAAAATTTCAACGCACAATATTATCGTGACTTTCCAAGGACAAAGTTGAGACAAAAATTCGTCAAAATCGCCCAACTTGTTGGAAGCGGGAGCGATCTTGCTGCATGGTAACGTGTCGTGTCATGATGCAGTGTCGGTACGAGGATTTTTGTCAAAATATGGCTGGGAAACTTTATCCCACCCACCATACAGTCCACCCAATTTGGGATCTTTTCCCAAAGTTAAAAAATCGGCTCCATGGCATCCGCTATGAATCGCTGGAAGAACTGTCATTGGACATGACTCGAGTAACATGACAGCTGAACAAAGATGCCGTACTGTGGAGTATCCAGGACCTACCTCACCGATGTCAAGCTCTCATTAGCAGCATGGGGGGGGGGGGGGAGTAAATTGAATGGCAATAAGGTAAGTTTTCTCTGTTACTTCACACTTTTCTTAAAATGGACACTGTGCAGAACTTTTGTTAGGACCCCCATACTACTGATCACAATCATACTACTGTTGGTCAATGAATCCCCAAGTAATATGATCTTTCCATCATTGATTTTGATAGTTTCTAAAATTGGTTATGATAATTTCTGAGAAAAATAAAAATACATTAAATTAATTTATGATTGCACTCAGAGGTCACAGCAATTCATAAAGAAAGATAAATGAAGGTACGGATTATACAAGCATTTTACATATAAGTATAATTACCTAGCAAGGATAAGATTCATGTTAGGGTTGTTTGTTCCTGGCCCTGTAGGACTCCACTTGATTGTATATATCTCTTTGTTATGAGCCTGAAGATCATGCACACAAGTGTCCTGCTTCATGTTCCAAATCTGAAGGGAGGGGGAAAAGTTGTTTAAAAAGACAATTTTCCACATTAACTTAACACACAATTTGAAATCTGAGTTCACTAAAAATAAGTAAACCCAAAGCATGCAACCAAGATCACAAATTATTTTTCACTGAAAGAACAATCAAGACCAACAGTTTTTTGTCTATTTATTGGAAATCCCTTTAGATGAGTACAAAAAATTCTGTGCAAAATTAAAAATTCACTTACAATGAGTGCCACAGTACTTACACATCAACAATTTGTACGTCAATCCTTCAATGTCAGTGATTCAACATTTTGTTCAAATGATGTCCACTGCTTTCATAGGAAACTTTTTATTTTGGAAGACAAAATTTTAGTTTTCAGTATTTAATAGGTGTTCTACGATATAATACTCTAAGCTTTAAATGTGCTCAGTCAGAAACAGCAAGCAGCTGCAATTACAATGCTGAATTTAAACAGAAAACTGGAATTCACTGCAATGAATGACACACCTTTAACAAATACAAAGCATGGCAATTGAGAAAAATCTTTTAGAAATCAAGGCTTTCACCATACTTCATTAGCAACTGAAATTGTCAAAACTTTAGTGACACATTTTTTTTTTTTCACAACTGGGCTCTGGCAGTAATGCAATTAAATCAACCACAAAAAGAATGTGTACTTCCTCTTGTGCATTACAGAAAACTTCAAATATGCTTCACTTTTATTTACATTTGCACAACTCAAAATAGTTACTACAATGGCACTTACTGTATTATATGGCTGCACTATTTTCAATGGGAAAATATCCTTGACAGATGAACAAACTATGTGTTCAGGCAAAAGTGCTAAAAATAAGTATCATGTTTCAATTAATTAAAAATTATTTTGCCTTTCGTTTCTCTCTCATGTTATTTAAAAGGAAGCACTTACCTAGTAATTAAACAGAATCAGCCAAGTGGACAATTTTGGTGTTAATGTTTGATGAAAAAGAATGTTTCTCCATGAGAAGTCTCGCCTCAGGAAAACATTTTTAGCTGCATAATTCGTGAGGTTTAATAATTGTATATCACGATAATCTTCACTTTGACAAGCAGACATTTTGAACCACTAATAAATAGCAATAGCAAGAGCATCAATATCAATGTGAAGTTTATCTAGTCCTTTTTTCAGAGCACCATGCATCACATGCAAACAGCAGGTCCCAAAATCAATCAAGTCAGGAATTGACTGCAAGTTAAATTCAGCATTAAATTTCTTGAGAAGAGACAAGTTTACATTTGGACCTTCCATAGAGCATTGCAACATCTTTTCTAAACTAAGCCCATTTGAAGATATGAAATCTAGAATTAATTTTACAATTTTATCACTTTCTGCATGTCTGAAAAATTTAGAGTCACAGTATGAAGTTACAATTTTTGTATAACTTTCTGACCAATATGTGATATATGAATGTCAAATTACTTCTTCACCTGTACTGTAGCTGTTTCATCAAAATAAATGGTATTATTTATTTTGATGAAACACCGGTAACTATCTAATAAAGAAAGAATTTTTTCAAATCGGACCATTAGAAGCTGAGATATTAACAAAAATAAGATATACGTCTACACCCCCTGGCAGAGAAACCATGGAATATTTTAAGAAGAAAATACTCCGAAAAGGTTTATCGACATAAGTGGCATCAGTCCACGAAAGATTTTTTTCAATCGAGATTTTAGAAGCTCAGATTTTATGGCAAATACATCAGAAGCAAAAATTAACACTTACGCCCCTGGTGGCCAAAGTATTCTATACCAAAAATTAGAAATTGTATGCAAAAGATTTTTCATCAGGAGCTGTATCCGCTAAAGAAAACATTTTTCAAATTGGAGTTGTAGAAGAAGAGATATCGGGAAAAACATAATTTACTTTTACGCCCCGTAGCGGAAAATCTATGCATAATTTGAAAAAGCAACTATTCCTAAAATATTCTTTGACATAAATGGAATCGAAAGATGTAAGAATTTTTTCAATGTGATGTTTAGAAGCAAATATGTGGAATAAAATGTATTTTTGAATTCGACATCATCTGCATTTACGCCTTCTAGCGGTGAAATTGTACATCGTAAAAAAAAAAAAAAAATGAACGATTATCATTCGTATATTTCAAGCTTCCCAATGCATAAAGAATTTAAGAATGTTCCAAATCGGACTAATAGTTGCAGAGATACCGTGTCTACAGACGGACAGACAAACCGATAACATAAGCACGATCTTTTTTTACAAAAGACGTGCTAAAAAAATTAAGAAAACTATTTTTCCGAATTCTTCACGTAACTGGCTGAAATTTGTACATATACTATAATTGGCTAGGAGATGATGACCTTAAAATTTTCAAGTGAATTGGCAAAAACGTTTTTAAATTAGCCGTAAGATGCCGATTACGAATTCTGGTCATGCCAGCCATATGATAAAGAGCAAATAAATTATGGCCCGTTTAAAAGTTTTTATTTGATTTATGCGAAATTTGGAGGGCTTATTCGTATTAGCGATTTATGGCGTTGATCAAAATTTCAGAGGTTTTCATGAAAAATCCATGGAGATAAACTTTTGTCATTTTTATCCCACTTGAAAAAATCCTTGAGAGAACCCACTGGCTGCTGTGGGCAGAGTTATGGGGAGAGGTGCAGTGTGTGTGTGTCACTGCCTCTTGCTGAAGCTCCGCTCTTTCTTCCTTACAAGGCTCGCTCTTGCTGCTGCGGTGAGTGGTGAGTCGTGTTTACAACTCGTGACCCCACCCACGTGTGTGTTCAACAGGGATGGGTGTTTAACAAAACAATTTATTTTTGTTTCAGGATTTCTTTTTTCATCTGACAAAAAATCCTCTAGATATAAAAAACAACAACGCAAAACTATTGCTAAATTGAAAAAAAATACGGGCACACTTAAGAAAAAGGTGAGAATAGTGACAGAATTTAAAAAAAAGGTAACAAAAAGTGACAAATTTAAAAAAGGTGACAAATAGTGAGAAAAGTGACTTGTGCCGAGGTCTGTACTTACCTCCTATTTGTACTATTTTAAAAAAAGAATGTTACAACCACAATATTAACATTGCAGAAACAGTCATTGATAATGGAGGAATACTTACTACTAATAATAATTGATCAGTTCTAAATAAATCTGGCATTAATGTCATTCCAACAGTTAAAGATGATAACCAGGAAGACAAAGTATATATCGGAAGTACGCGTAGAAGATTTTTGATTAGATTAAATGAACATATTACGAATTGGACAAGAAGAGATGAAAAAACTTCATTAATGCAACATTGTATCAGAAATCATGTAACTCCTGATTGGATTAACACGAAAATTAAAAAATCGCATAGATCACATGCCCAGATTCTGACCTCCGAGGCTGTAGTCATTGAGAAAATCAAAAGATACAACTGTAACGTTAATAGTCCAGTAGAGCTTCAGTTTGCATGGAGGTACCTTATTGAACAGGAGAAAAAACATTTCAAGAAGAAAAACAATAACATAAAACAGCTTACATCAAATATTACCTAAAAATACAAGCGCATATTTCTACTCCTAAATGCTACTTGTTTATTTTGTTCAACTACAGATGGCGACACCATAGATGTGTGCAGTAAAACCCAAACCATGATGCGCAAATATCTGCACGACAGGGCTGAACATGCATTCAGGTTGAGCAGAGCGAGTGAGTGCGATAATTACAACGTCCGTGCACCTACCGCTGATGATAGCTGTGAATATTAGCAGAAACTAGTTTGGTGCTTCATAGTCGGGATATTTATTTCTTTATGCTTTGCAGTCAAGATGATTATTTCTTTTTCAAGACTTCGTTTTTTTTTATTTTGGCAAAGTTATAATTCGTTTTCATGTTTCGTGTTGTCGTGGTGCTTCGCAGTCAAGATGGTTTCCTCTTCAAGATTATGGTTCGTTTTTTAAAAAATTCGGCAAGGTTTTAATTCAGTTTCATATTTCGTTGTTGTTAAAAGAATTTTTTACCTTCATTGTAAAAATTCATCTTGTTCAATTTTATCTGGCGCAGATTTTACAATATCATGATTTTATTTTTTAAACTTCACAATTGAAAAAAGTTCACATTCTTTGAATCAGTCGGATAGTTACGGCAATGTCTTGTGAATAAACACATTACAGGCATTCATAAGAAACCCTGACAGTCACTACGAATATAGTAAGTACATATATAGTTCATTGTTTCTTGATATTAATTACCGATATTATGCCCCATACGTATCTAACATCATTTAATAATCTCCCGATTGCCGAACTTGCATAACGTGTGAAACAGTAATGACGGACATTTAATGTCAATCAAGTTATATTATCGTAGCCACGTAAAAAGTATGTTCATCGCAAATCAGCGAAATTTGAACAACGATATATTTTATAATCTTCGGCATTTAGTGGTAATCGTAATGTGTTCAGAAAGGTTTCTGTTTCGCTTTCTTGGGAGTCCAACATCAGCAATGGTTCCTTCGTACACTTCCTGAAAACGACTTCTCAGAGATTTCACAGCATTTTGTGTTTCCGTTATCTTACTTCTGCAGTAAACAATGTCTAATGAAGCATTCTGAAGCACGCTGAACAAAACATCAGTAAGAGAAAAAATACTATGAAAGGTCGCAAGAAGAAAGCAAAATTCAAAGTTTTCTAAATTGGACAAATGTCCCTGAACACCCTCAAGAATATCCCTTTCTACTTATGATTGATGTTCCAACATGGCAGCAAAAATCTGGCGAAGCTCTTCTTTTTTTTTTCGTGGACAGTATTGACAAGTCGTGATGAGTAATTCCATCTTGTTGGACAAACGTTGGGTAGTCGGCGTCCCAAAAAGGCATCAAGAAATTTTGAGCGCTTTGGTGATCTCGAGAAAAACGCTGCAAGCCCACTAAGAGTAGCAAAAAGATACGACATTCAGGAATACCTGAAGCGCTTTGGGAAAGCACTAAATTCAAACAGTGAGCATAGCAGTGAACAAAGAGGGCTTGTGGAAAGGATGCCTTAATATTCGACTGTACACCATGCAAGGAAGAGGCCATTATTGCAGTTCCGTCATAGCTCTGCGCAACGAGTTTTCCACCACAGTCTGAAAAATCCTTAAATGGGACAAAATAAGACCAGAAAGTGCTGCCGCTGTTTTGTCCTCACTAACTTCTTGGAAGCACACAAATCTTTTTACCACCCTCTCTTCATCTGCATACTGATAAACAAGAGAAAATTGAGACCTATTCGAGACGTCGGTAGTTTCATCTGCTCATAATAAATATGGCAACAAAATCGGACTGCTTTAACTGGTGTTTTATTTCATTACACAGTGCATTGGCGACAGAATCAATTAAATCATTTTGAATACGATTTGATACTCCTTTGAAATACTGTCGAAGACTCCAAATGGTTTTTTAGTACAGGATCATACTGAGCAGTGTAGTCCAAAAGTTCCAAATAATTTCCGCGGTTGTTGGAAGTTTTTGACTCGTCATCTCCTCGAAATGAAACTTCTAGCTTTGCAAGGAAGCAAATGGCATTTATAAGCCGTTTCAAAATATCTCTATTGTGTTTTACCTTTTCATTATGTTGACTTATGTTTTGTCGTATCTGGTCACTGACCTCAGTTTCAATACGGACAGTTCCAAAAGTTGCGAGTGCAACGGACACACGAATATGCTTAACAACAACATCATGACCCCGTATTGCTTTAGTTAAATTGCTTAGCTTGCTGTATCCTGTTGTCCAAGTGGAGCTTCTGTCACAGCTAAACAGCAAACAGTTCCAACAAAACAGTTTGTTGGTCTTAACACTTCCAGGAAGCCATTCGCATCTTTCATAATCGGCGTTTTGAAAATGTCGAGTAATGTTCTTTTGTTGCTGCGTTAAACTTGGCAATGCAGGCATCGGTCTTCCTTTCGAAATCACATATTTCTTTTCTTCAAAAGTTCGGTGAGAAAACGGAGTTTGCAACAAATCAGCTATAATGTCTTCGTTTATGGAATCAGACATCGCTGTTTAGAATCTTTTTTAATACACATGCATGATATATTCAGTAATTCACAGCACACAATGTAAAAAGAACTTCGAACAATGCATCCACGGTTCAGCTCCCATAACCCAAGCAGTCCACTGACTGCTTGGCTAAGAGCAGCTACACGGTAAGACGGTCGTTTCTAGGGAGCATTTCTCATTGGTTAGCAGACTAGTGCCGTCAGGTTGTCATAGAAACACCCCTTCAGCGGCGGTAACGCTTGGGTGACAGAAGCAAGTGTTGCATGCGCTCGGCAGCTGCGACCAATCGCAGTGCAGCATCTTTTTTTTCTTCTGTCTCGTCATTGTTTTTGCCGGTGTGCATGGATTTTACACTTATGAAAACTTCAGAGGTATTATATGTGTCGAAAACAGAAATTTAAAGAATTTGAAATTTTTTATTTATCCATCATTTCCTTTGCCCATTGCCCAAGCACTGCTTGGGTTGTTTGGGTGGAATGCATGTCACTGCAGAGATGTCTTGTGTTGTATCAAGCTGAACAGGAAAATAATATCAGCATTATGCATTTCATCTGCTATTTTTTCTTTCATTAAGGATCCTATAATATCAATAATATAGCCAACAGTTGTTTTAGAAATAAAAGTGACTTTACTTCCACGTCCATGTTTCAGAACATTTTCATCAAATTCATCTTTAGCTGATTGAATAACTTTATCCAAATGCACTTTTAGAGTGGCATCAAATTTTGAATGCAACTTTAACAATTCAATAAAGTTTCCATGATCCACATTATCATCTTCCAACATGGCAGCACTTTCATTATTTCCACGAAATGGAAGAGACCTCGTTTTGCCAATAAACTTTACAATTTCTACAATTCTTTCTAATATTTTCTTCCTCTCCAAAATTTCTGTCTTACGCTTGGATAACATTTTTTTAAACAATAAAGTTTTCACATCATCACCACGGCAACTTATCAAATGTGCTTCGGCACATGCAAAGTGTTGTTTGCTAGTTTCATGTTCAAGAATGCGTTGCGTTGCATTGCATGATGCCAATCTGTCATACCATGAACAAAAATGTTGGGATTATATCCGTTTCCATATGCTAAGCAAACAGAACAAAATAATGCTCTTTTCTTTTCTGAATAAGACAGCCACTATCTAGGCATACCACTCTTTTGCATAAAATTTTTTGCAGTAACAGGCAAGGAGGAAATATCTGGTTGACAAGGGTGAAACTTGAAAAAAGAGCCAATTGTAATTTTACTAACCTCAAGAGGAAGAAAAAAAAATCATTATTAGCAACGTCCTCATCTTACAGTTTTGAAAAACATTCATTAAAATGAACACCAGTTCCTCTGGAAAGAGCATCCCCATCATGTGAAAGCACGTCACAAACACAAACTGTTGCTTCAGCAAAACAATGTCCTTTTTCTGGATAATTTCGCACTTCATTCCTAACAGAAATTACTTCTGTTTCGGAATCAGACACAGCTTCATCTATCTCCTTTTGTTCTGTCAAACTAGATGTTTTAGTTCTCTTCTGGGCATTAAACATATCACCTAAATTTCGAGTTGATGAAGCGTCTTGTTCACGAAGCTTCACTTCACTTCCCTTTTCTTTTCTTGACCACCCTCGCACTTCCGCCTTTTGGAGTAATCCATATAAAAAAAATGTTAACCTTCAAAATCTCAACTCACTAAAAAAAATTTCTTAGTACTGTACTTCTTATTATATAAATAAGCACCACGTGAAAAAGTAGAATAAGTAAGCATGGCGCTACTTCCGGTTACGGTTTTTTTGGGGTAAACAGCTGTGGCCATTGTCCCTGACCCGAGGGTAGTGTCAGTGACTGCAACAGTTAAAACAACATCACGAACACCATGCCCTTGAAAAGCAGATTAGAGCACGTGATTATGGGACCTCAGAGCAGTGATCCAATTCGCTGTTAATCTTCAGATTTTGTGCTCGCTTACTGCTTATGCAGACTCTATCTCTCAGCTCATGCCATATTTCTCAATTCTTTGTAATTTGTTTCAGTTCTTGAACAGAAATAAATTGACACGGACTGCCCAACGGCAGAGTTTTACGACGGCCTACCGGGCATTTGCCTGGTGACTTCTATGGCCAGTCCGGCCCTGGGCGAGAGCCTTGTCAGTAGTAACTAGTATTATTGCACTGCATACATAGGTACTCTTTTTTACAAAACAATCCATCCCTTTGTGAAAAAGAAGTACGTACCACAACAAAACATTACGACAAACAAGGACACTAATGAAACAAACTTAATAAAGTTGATTCCTCTGGCGAGGGCACAATAGGTAACATTGCAAGATTTAAGTTTGAAACTTCCCCCAGTAAAAATCAGTCAGATGCACTCAGAATTCCACAGCACTTGACAGACGGAAAACCCAAACAAGTGAACGAGCAGTGCACGACCCTCCATACTGCCTCTAAAATGGCAGTAATCACAAGATGAGACCAAAGAAGGAAAAAAAGCTAAAAGTTTTAACTTGGTGAAAAATCAAACCACACTGCAAGAATGCGGACTATTGTCAGTCTGCCTTTTGTTGACTCTGCAGTTGCACAGCATCCATTGCTTAATTTCTTTTTTTTTTTTTTTTATGCTGATATCTTTCTTTCCCTATTTCTTCATTGTCACTTTTCCTTCTTTACTTTATTGCCCTCTGACAACAATAATTTCACCCATCATACTGAAAGAGCTTTCAGTCTGAGGACCGTGAGTGCATGATATCAAAGCTTTAACTATTTTAAATTAATGTCATGACTTTGAGAATATTAATACTTTTGAACACCATGCATATATTTTTACAAATTTTCCAACTTCATCACTTCCATTTTTAAGAGACCCCCCCCCCTCATCAAACTTAAATGCAAAAACTTGTGGGACGGGAGATATTCAACAATGCAGGAGAGTGGGAACATCAGGGGGTGGGGGATTACAGAAGAAATCTTTGCTCCGTCTGACTTCAGGTTTTGGAAATTATCCCCCTATTTTCAAGCTGAAATAAAACTATTTATGCAGTAATATGTCATTTAACAATAATACTGGACAGAGGCGGTCGTAGTGAGCGATGGGTTTGCCTCCTCGGGGCGCTCCGTGGTAACAATGGCACACACAATAGCAACTAGGGCCTCTGTGAATCTTGGAGAGGTGCAAGCTAGTTCTGTGTGACATTGGCAAAAAGACCCCAACTCACTGGGTTTTGTTCCAGAATCCTTAGGTTGAATGACCAACTGGAACCCTCTGCTGTGGGCTAATAATCCCCCACTGATGTACTTACCTGATTAAAAAGACAAAAAGAAATATTAAGAATGACTCAAGTGTGGGATATGGTGGACCTACCACACTTGAGAAGGACGGTCCACCACGAAATCGACCTGGACTTTTTAAACCGCGTATGAGAAAGCGATCTCGGCTGAGTGAATGTAAGATTGGTGTATGGAATACTAGAGGTATAAATGGCAAGATGAGTGAGGTGATTGAGGAGATGAATAAGTATAGACTGGATATGCTGTGTGTAAGTGAAACCAAAAAGAAGGAAATTGGGGTAGAAGAAGTGAATGGCACGGTGAGTGTGTTTTCTGGAGTATTGGATAATATGAGAGGACAGGCTGGTGTAGGTGTGATTTTAAGTGAAAAGATGAAGAACAACTTGATTCACTATAGTTGCATAAGTGAGAGAATTCTCTGGATTCGTTTGAAAGTGAAACTTCAGAGAATTGTAATTGTTGTAGCGTATGCTCCTTGTGACTCGGAACCTTCTGATAAGAAAGATTTCTGGAATGAGCTAAAAGCTATTTGGAGTCAGTTTGGTGCTAAAGAAAAAGTTATAATAGCCAGGGATTTCAATGCTAGAGTAGGTGTGCAGAATGCAATTTCTGACAATGTTCTGGGTAAGTTTAATGATCCTTGTGTGAATGATAATGGTGAAAGATTAATTGAACTCTGCATTGAGAATGATTTGTGTATATCTAATACATTTTTCAATCACAAGTATATACATACACACGTATAATTGGGAAAATCGTACTCTTGGTCAAAAGAGTGTGATAGATTTTGTTGTTTACGATCAGTGTTTGAAACACTTAGTTGTTGACACCCGTGTGGTGAGAGGTGCAGATGTTGGTTCTGATCATTACTTGGTAGTGTCACGAGTGAAACTTAATGTTGGTTGGAGGAAAAGGAATAGGAAGAGACCCAGGATAGAAAGAATAACGGTTGATAGGCTCCTTGAAGATCATCAGCGGTGTTCTGACTTACTCAGAGAACGACTGAAGGATCTGAAATCTTGTAAGAGGGATGTAGAAATAAAGTGGGAATGTTTTAAGAACTGTGTTGTCACTGCTGCTAAAGAGGTCTGTGGCACCACAATAGTGGGTAACAATAGAGGTGATGCTTGGCGGAATAGTGAGATTGATGAGGCAGTAATGAAAAAGAAGGAAGCCTATTTGGGGATGTTGCAAGGTAGAGTCTCTGTGGATGAATATCGCTGTAAGAAGCGTGAAGCTGCTAAGCTGGTTCGCCACAGTAAGGCAAAAGATAGGAAAGAGAAAGTGGAAAGGCATGAACTGGCTTTTTGGAAAGATAGAAAGTCCTTCTGGAAGTACATGAGACTCAGGAAAAATAGGAGAAACAATGTTGTAAGTTGTGTGAAGAATGAGATTGGGGAAATGATATGGGAGCCCAATGAGTTATGTGACAGATGGGGCGAATACTTCTGTGAGTTATTAGATCAGGAGAGCAAAAATGATTCTCAGACAGATGCAGATGATGTCACGATGAGGAATGAAAGCACAGGAGGGATCTCAAGAGAAGAAGTGTGTAAAGCTCTAAAATCTCTTCAGAATGGTAAGGCTCCAGGAGTTGATGGCATAACTGCAGAGATGTTGAAGTATGGTGGTGACTCTATAATTGACTGGTTAACTGAAATTTGCCAGTTGTGCTGGGAGTTAGGAATGGTCCCTCGGGATTGGAAGGATGCTATTATTGTTCCCTTGTAAAAGGGAAAAGGTGATCAGACTGAATGCAAGAACTATCGTGGTATTAGCCTATCGTGAGTGTGCCAGGGAAAGTGTTTGCAAGAACTATCGTGAGTGTGCCAGGGAAAGTGTTTGGTAAGGTTGTTATTGAAAAAGTACGGGGTCTTACATCAGAGAAAGTGTGGGATGTTCAGAGTGCTTTTATGACTGGTAAAGGCTGCACTAACCAGATTTTTGCATTACGCACGATGATTGAAAAGTATCTGGCTGTTGGGAAGAAAGTTTTTACTGCCTTCATAGATTTAGAGAAAGCTTACGACAGAGTATATAGGACACTTTTGTGGAAGGTATTGAATGAATATGGTGTTACTGGGAATCTACTTAATAGTGTAAAAGCCATGTGTGTTGGTAGTAGAGCTTTTGTACGAGTGAATGGTGTTTTATCAAAATGGTTTTCCATTGGTGCAGGAGTTAGACAAGGTTGTGTAAAGTCACCATAGCTGTTTAATATATTTATGGACGCATGCATGCGTGAGGCCAAAATAGATAATAGCGGCTTATGTCTTGGTGATATCCGTGTGTGCAGATTGCTGTATGCTGATGACACTGTCCTGTTGGCAGAGGGCAAAAGTGAGTTGCAGAGTATGTTGACTCGGATGCACGAAGTTTGCATGAAATTCAAACTGAGTATAAATAAGGGAAAAACCAAAGTTATGGTGTTTGAGAGAGGAATGGGTAGCACTGAATGTAATGTAAGTATAAATGGCACTGTGATTGACCAGGTGAGTGAGTTTGTGTATTTAGGAAGCATGTTTGACAGAGAGAACAAGTTGGATGGTGAAATTAGTAGGCGAGTGAATTCTTCTTTGAAAGTCATAGCTGCTCTGGGAGGTTTTCACAGGAATGATGGGTTCTCTGGAGAGTCCCGCATGGCTGTGTATGAAACAGTAATTGTTCCTACTCTGATGTATGGCAGTGAAACCTGGGTACTGCAGAAGAAACATAGGAGTCATTTGTGTGCTGGAGAAGTGCGTTACTTACATGGGGTTTGTGGCAAGACACGATCTGATTGTGTGAGGAATGAAGATGTATTGCAGTTGTGTGATGTAACGCAAAATGTTGTTAGCAAGGTGGAGACCAATATGCTTCGGTGGTTTGGCCATGTTGAAAGAATGAGTGATGAAATGCTTACTAAGAAAATATTTTCAGCCCAAGTGGCAGGAAGGAAAGGCAGAGAGAGGAAGGCCAAGGAAGACATGGGTGGATCAGATTCAGGAGTGTCTGCATGAGAAAAAGATTATGAGTATGAAGTATAAAAGACCTTGTGTATGGCGTGTAATGGATATAAGTGAAGCACGAGTTGTATGTCAAGATCGCTGCAAATGGCGAAGTTTGATAAGACAACAATAAGTAAAAATATCTGAAAGTTTGTATTTCTTTTTGGAGCTAACCTCTGAATCTCAGAGAACAGCTTAGTGATATGTATGTATGTATGTATGTATGTATGTATGTATGTATGTACTGGACAGAGAAAACATCGAAAGAGAAAAAAAAAATATATTTTACGGAATAAATCAGAACTTCGTCAACCTTCTGTTTTTGAAAATTTCGTAACGGTGGAATTCCGTCCTCCGACGAACATCCCTCCCGTGATCCCCCAAAATTTCTCTCTTCACTTGTGCATCGATCTCATAAATGAGCAAAATAATAATGAAAAAGGTCGAACTTTTTGAATGCGTGGAAGAATCTTATGCCTGAAGACTATGGGTAAATTTTCGTGGCGTCTAACTTCCGTTTTCCCAAATTGTTGCCAACAGTTTCAAGCTGAAATACAAACATTTATGCAGTAAAATGATATTTAACAAAAATACTGAACACGAAGGCAACATCGGGAGAAAAAAACAAACCACAAAGGCAAAAGTCTTTACTCTGTTTAACTGCCGTTTCATCAAAGATCTTCGCTCTTTCCACGTTTATAAGTGAGTCACGGAAAAATTCTCATTGGCCACCACCGGGAGTCGAACCCAGGGTCTTCCAGTTACGCGCCGGACATGCTTCCGTTACACCACAGCGGCCTGGAATTTCTCCGGACTCACACATGCTAACTGCCAAGCCAATTTGGCAGGTTGCTTCTTAGAGCTCCGCACAATGCTGGGGATTCACCAAAGATGGTAAGCAGCAACTGAAGAAATAATTAGAAGGCGAATGAATAATTAATACAGACATTTATATAACTGCAGTTTCCTTAAGTTTTGAAACACGAAATACCGTTCCCAGATGGAAAACAACCGACTCCACCCAATTTTCTTCAGTTTTGCATCAATCTTGTGGTTGATCTAAATGATGAAAAAAAAAAAAAAAAGCGAAAAGAATCTCATGTATATATCATACAATGATATAGCAAAATTAAAAAAAATAATAATAAAATGAAAATTCTTAGAATCCGTAGTGTCAACAGTGAGTTCCGTAGTGTCGACAGTGAGTTCCATAGTTCTGTAACTAAATCCTAAATCCATAGAAACTACGGACATTCCGTAGTAGGTGGCAAGTATGTAAAGGCCCTGTCCATGTCTATTCTCTAGAATGACCCCCATTACAGTCTGAAGCTCCACTTTCGTGTGCTGGCTAATCAAAACTCTGCTCTGGAGAGGACAAAGAGGGAATCGGGGAATAACTTTAAATTGCTACCTGGAAAGCCAGCCATCATTACGAGAGGGTGAATTCCTTCCATGTAAATTAATTTATATGGCAACGCAAATTATGCCTTAAAGGTGAACTTCAGGCAACCCAGTTAACTAGGTCAAAACCTCAGTCTTTCAGAAATATGTTCTGTACAAAATTTTCTTTCCTATGTTCACACTGAAAATGTAAGAGTGAATTATCTATTCATTAGCAGCTTCACTCCAAATGAGATGTTATGGGTATTCCCAAGTCTACAAAACACAGTACTTTTATGTATTGGTTTTCCTTGGCACATTTTGGGTACAAAACTGCACCCCCCCCCCCCCTTTATAAAAGCCATTCCAGAACCAAGGAAGTTACATATGACAATCTAATACAGTTTTGTACTTTCTGCATGATAATCTTTTCCATTTTATAAATCAACATAATACTTGTTTTTCTCTCCACAGCCCCAAAGCAAACTGATGTAAAAAATCACAATTTAAGTTCCAACCAAATCAAGATGCTGAACTATAACATAAATAACTTATGCATGGTTAACACTCTTACAGTAAAAAAATTCAATCATGTACCAAAATTAAAGTTGACAAGATCGACTATGATGCATGCACCCTTGATACGAAAATATAAACATTCTCCCAGCTATGACTTCTCATGACTACATATTTAACACACGTAATATTGCCAACGTTCATCACAGAACCCCCTGAGCGAAGTACAATAATATCTTTAAAGAAACAGCAACTTATAATTATTATAAACTATTATTGAGTACATTTAAACAAAATCTCTAAACTATCCCACACTAATTTTTAAATTCTATCTCAAAGGTTAATTGTAGATCAAGAATCGAAGGTTCAAAACTTTAAAGCACACTTCAATAATTTTGAATAACTCTTTCTGGTTACTGGTTCCCTAAAAGGTTTAGTCGCCAACACATGAGCCCCTAGGGGCCTTGGAAGATGGAAAAAGATGTGATGCCGTAGGTCCAACCGTCTTGAAGGGAGAAATGAGCAGTTGTTAGATAGGAAAAAATTAAAGTAAAAGTGATGTAAAAAAATAGAGTTTAAAAAGGTATGCATTGCCTTAAATGGCTGCATGCTAAGTTAGGGGAAAGCTGATTCTGCTGTTGAGCATTGTTTACAATGCTTAAAAAAATCTTTTCTTTTTCAAAAATGCCCTACTTCTCTTTTTGAAAAAGAGAAGTAGAACATGAAGTTCTACATATGTAAATAATGTAAAGTATTAATCTTTGAGATAGAATCTTAAGATTAGTGTGGGGCAGTTTAGAAGTTTTCAGGGTTACTTTAAATGCGTTTAATAACAGTTTACAATTTTATTTTTTTTCAAAAGATATTGTACTTCACTCGGGAGGTTGGTCCTGTGACAAACATCGGCAATATTACATGTGTGAAATATGTAATCATGAGAAGTCATAACTGAGGTGAATGTTTGAATTTACTTTATGCCTTGACTTAAAAAGATTTATAATTATTTTTGTGCAAGTTAAATACAAAAATAACTCATTGAGAGTGTTTTTGGCATTTTCTCAAAAAGTAAGTTTGATATATAGCATTCACGATGCTATGTTTCTTCTATGATGCTAAGTTAAATTTATGATTGACATAAAGCTTAGAATCCAGTCTCTCCATTCAAGGCCACAAGCCAATCATATTTGCATGATTCTCAATGATATAAGTGGCTTCCATATAGGTCAGCTACAAGACAGCACCATCCTTGAATGGGAATAATGTGTTCCCAGCCAAGCTGTACTCTGATATTAGCTACTTACAAGAGGTGCCAATTCTGGAGCACTTTACACCGAAGCTTTCTATGATAATCCACATCTAGAAGAATGCCACTCCTACAGCTGTCCGGCCTTTCCAAAATGGGCACTTTCTTTATATTCTACTTCATAAGAATATATAACTTTGGAAATGTCAGTAATTTTCACAGAATAAGTAATTGTGGCTCCAATTTAGCACATGAACAATTAACCCTTTTTTGAAGTTAGAAACCAATAATGACTTCCCCACAAATACTGTAGCTGCTGGTTTAAGAGCCTGTTATACACTGCCGGACAATTGCTAAGGACGGATGACAATAGCAACGATAGCAACCATAAAATGGAAGGCAGGAAAATGTGGAAATTAGCATAAGTGTGGGATACAGTAAGACGTGTTGTGTGTATGAAAACTTTGGATTGCCGAACTTGTTCGTGACGTCATAGCGCTGATAAGAGATATAAAGGATTTGACGTGTATTGACCGTTGTTGTTCAAACGCAAAGTTGAAAGGGAAAGAATCAATTGACGAACTTGCAATTTTCAGTATGTCTTCCCAACATCCCCTAGATGATTTTACGCGTGGCCGTATTATTGGCAAGATTGAAGAAGGGCGAAAAATAACAGATGTTGCCAGGGAGTTCGACGTCAGCCACAGTGTTGTTTCAAGGCTTTGGAAATCATTTCAAACAAATGGAGAGTGTAGCAAACGTCACGGGGGAGGTCGTGTTCACAGTACGACACCTGCAGAAGATTGGTACATAGTGCTATCAACAAAAAGACACCGGCGCAGCACAGCTAGTGAGGTAGCAAATCAGTTTATGGCTGCTACTGGCAAGCGGATCTCCCGAAAAACTGTCGCCAGACGTTTGCATGAAGGAGGACTATATGCCCGCCGTCCTGTTGTGTGCATCCCATTGTCCAGACGTCACCGTACCGCCCGTTTGCAATGGTGCCATCAACATCGCAATTGGACTGATAACGACTGGTCTGCTGTCCTCTTCTCAGATGAGAGTAGATACAGTCTATCGTCTGATTGTCGACGACAACTGATCTGGCGTGATAGTGGTACTGCATATTGTCCAGCAAACATACAGGAAAGGGACCGATATCCGACATGTAGTGTCATGGTATGGGCTGGCATCATGATCAATGGCCGTACGTCCCCCTATGTGCTTCCAACTGGGACTATGACTGGCCAACGATACATTAATGATGTTCTGCTACCTCATGTTCGCATGTTCCGTGGTGCTGTCGGTGATAGATTCATTTTCATGGACGTCAACGCAACATGTCATCGAACAGTCGCTGTCCAGGAGTGTCTTGAGAGCGAGGATATTCAACGTCTCATATGGCCAGCACGTTCTCCAGATCTGAATCCCATTGAAAGTGTGTGGGATGCTTTGGGGAGGAGTCTTGCTGGTCGCCCATGCCCTCCAATAAACAAGGACACCCTCATCCGTGCACTGACAGAGGAATGGGATAAATTACCCCAACAGCTGCTTGATAATGTTGTGCAAAGCATGACACGACGTGTGGAATCTTGCATCGCCCTCCATGGTGGCCATATCCCGTATTGACATCTTACGCCGGAACGACTGCGGACGGTAATCGCATTTTTTCACGTTTACGTATTCTGCACAAAATGGCCTGTTTGTCCCTTGAACACGTTCCAAAGCCTTCTGGATTTCAGAGCACAATAAATTGTCTTTCTTGTTATGTCCTGGCATTCTGACATTATTTTATTTCACTTGGCATCCAACCACACTTACTTTTTTGTGCGCTATATAGTCGTTTATGATCCGTCCTTAGCAATTGTCCAGCAGTGTATATGTCCAGGATCAGTAAACATAAGCAACCTGTCATCTTCTCAGTATTTGCATGGACCACAGTAAACTGCATGGTGTTTTTTGTTCCTAAAGTTCACATTTCTTTTTGGCCACCATGTGCGAGAAAAAAAAAAGAAAATTGAATACACATACCTTTAAAGACATGTCATCCGAACATGATGCCAAAAGAACACCCTGAGGATCCCACTTAATTGCATTTACTTCATTCTAGTTCAAAAAAAGAAATTAAAGACATTAACAAGATTGCAGCAATTTATACATAAAAACAATTTAAAAATGTATAAAATGAAAGTACAACTAAATATATAAGGCAGAGATCATGCAACACTTTTCAACACAGGCAAAAACAATCATTTAGCACACAGAGATGCCAACCCCTGCAGAACTTACCACTAACCAATGGGAGGAATTTTCAGTAATGTGTCAGTAATGGAACATAAACTTCCAGTAATATTTTTGATAATGTAACACGCCATTTTTTTCAAGTTAATAAAAATAAGAACAATATTATAGTACTACTGTGTAACCTGTAATATTTGTATATCATAGTAACTTACTTTTACATGAATTACAGGACACTATCATAAAATATTTCAATATAGCTCCACTTGAATGAATTTTTCTTTGTTTCTAAATTCGACAATTTGATGGATACTGTTGAGCAGAAACTATATTAATACAAAAATTTTAAATTAATAAACCTAGGAATATATTATGGCTGTGTATTTCAACAAATCCTTTACTACCATATATATAAATTTCTTCTTTCAACAGCACAATTATGAGAATGTATTTTAACAAATCCTTTACTACAATGTAAATTTTTTCTTCAAAATTATGGATGTGGTTAGAAAGTAATGTATACTTACAAAGAGAAAAACCAACTTCACACAACCCTCTTCCCTCCAATATTCATATGTGGTACCTGTATGATGGGAAAAAAACTGAAAAATAATAATTAGGTTTGCCTGTCAGTTTTGCTCGGAGCTTCAGTTTTGCTTTGCTTTACAAATCTGCTTCTTTCACTTCAATACTAATCAAAAATCATAACCCTGTATGCTGACAGTTTAATGCAACTTTTCTTATGTACATATTTACACATTGTTTCAAACTTCTACACATATTTACTAGCCTTTAAGCCAAACTTCTCTAATTTGCTGCCTTGGTTGTCTTTCAGTGCTGTCACTGTGGCATACTTTGCAGCAGCCAATTCTTTTTCTGAAAATGTGGCAGAATGGCAAACCTCTGAAAATGATGTCATCTTCACTTATAAAGTTAAAAATACCCATAAAGCTTTGGTGGCTAAGTTTGACCTAAACTCTCTTTGATTCTTATGGAAAATGTTAAAAATTCTTTCTGCAGTTGCATTACTGTGTGGCACAATAATAGCATGCACCAGGCATGGCAAAACTTCATACTTTTCAGCACCACTTGCACCAGATATTTTCAAAATGTTTGACCATGTAACTTGTACAATATTCTAGAGGATAATGCTTACCTTGGCATTCCTTGCTAGCGATGAGAACATTTCACACACATGTTTTCCGGTCTTTGTTGATGTTATTGTCCTAAAGTCCATTGTATGAGATGAATAGCTTTACTTCCCACACTTTTCGCTGGATATACTCATTGGATCTTCTCTTTAGGATTCACACACATGAATTTTTACTGTTCTTTATACTCGAAATTTCCGCCCATTCTCTGGGCATCCTCAGGAGCGTGGCGAACTTTTCCACCGATATTCGTGGTTAACTTCGCGCTAATGGAGTCCGATACTCCTTGTTGCCATTCGTCGGATATACTTTCTTGGATATATTTCGTCATCAAGCCCAGCTGGCGCCATCTATGTTTCTTTACAACAACTCTTTTATTTTTTTTTATTTTTTTTATTTATTATTATTATTTTTTTATTAATTTCTTTTCCTATCCTGGTTTTATAGCCTTTTTTGTCGGTTTTTCTTTTGTTGTTCTTTTTCTTGTCTTATTAGTTCTTTCCACAGGCCAAATAATGCGCTAGGGTCATTTTGGTTACATACCCTTGCTTTATTTTTATAGATTAAGATTGCTTCTTCCCTCCTCATTTGCCTTTCAGAATTTTTATTCTTTTTTAGCATTTTAATTTCATCGAATTTTGGGAAAGTCCGGTTTTCAATGCAGAATTGCACTGAAGCAGTTTTAGTTTCTTTTTTTTTTTTTGCCAGTTAGACATGTGTTGTTTAAGTCTTTTTTTAATCTGTTTTTCATACTTCCAATGTACGATATTGGGGGTATGTGTGCAATTGGAATTTCGTAGGTTCCTGATTCTTCTAGCATTTTTTCCTCTGTTTTTTTTTTTGTTGACAGTCATACTTTTCACGGTGTGCACTGAGCTTCCTAGTTGTAAGTCATATTTAGCACAGTGCCTATTGATTTCATTACTCACTCCTTCCAAGTATGGGAAAGCTCCAATGTATTTCAATTTTTTCTTCCTCATCTTCCTTTGGTTGTGCACTTCTTGGCCTTCTTTACTCTGAGTCATATGCTTTTTACTCTCATGTATCCATTTATTAATTAGCTTGCTCGGGTACCCATACTCTTGTGCTATTTTCGAGATAAACTCTAGCTCTTGATTTTAAAAAAATATGTGTATCAAACATTATTTTTCTACATATCCTGAAAGTTTCATAATGGGATCGCTATGGGATCACTATAAAAAAAATAATAACGTAGAACAGTGCAACTGAAATGTGGCAGATGTACTTACCGGTTCCACCCATGACTGGAAGGGTATTCTTTATGTGGCTTGTGTAAAATGTCATACTTGTTCTTTTAAACATTGTGAATGTTAAAGAATGAAAATAAACATCTAAGTAATTTGAAACTGTGTCCCAAAGTAATTCATTTCATAATTCAGTATAAGGTTCTGTGTGCATATTTACACTTACAAAATTATTTTATCTTCTATATGTATCCTGCTGTTTTCTTTCTTTTAAATTTTGGTTAGTTAGTTAGTTAATTGATTTTAGTGGCGCAAGGGCCAGGTTTGGCCAAAGAGCGCCAGACACAGAACTATCAGTTAAAGATTTTTAAAAGCGGGGTGAAATGATTAGGAGCAGGCAGGCTTGGTAAAAGTTAGAAAAGAGAATGATGAAAGCTGTGAAGCCTAGTTAGTTAATTAGGTTTATACATAAATTTATTAATTCACTGTTATAATCATTATAATTTTTTTTTAAAATAAGTTTTAAAAAGTCAATCTGCTTTAAGAACAAAAATACTGCGAAAGTGTCGCAGTGGTCGCCCAAAAGCTTCTGCAGTGTAGCTGCGCCGTCATCCAGTAGATGAGACTGAAAATAGTGAAACCGATGATTACGAAAACGAACATAACTACATAAAACATGAGAGATGGTAAGTAAACAGTCACATGCCTCACACATTGGGGCAGTGTCGCCACACAGCAAATAGCTATGCGTGAAGCGACAATGCCCAATGCGGAGACGCGCAAGAACAACTTCTTCCCTACGGTTCCGGCGACACGATGATTTCCAAACTCCAAGGAAAGGTTTTATACGGTGCAGTTTATTCTCCATTTGTTGGTCCCACAGACCCTGCCACGTTCGCCTGATATGATCGTGAACAAGAAAGCGCCACAAAGTAGAAATGGGAAGACCCAAACATAACATGTCAGCTGGGGCAGTGGGGTCGCTACTCCCCATCAGCTGGATTAACAGCTGTCCCTGCGGTGACGTGGAAGCACAAAAACAAGAAACCGTCACAAGGTCAGCTCGGGCTGTGGGGGCGCCGCTCCCCAAATAACTGGAAAACCAGTTATCCCCGTGCGGGAGCTTTTAAATTTTGCAGCACTTGTATGCCAGTGCTTGATTTGCCTTCTTTGTCTCAGTCATTGTTAAATTATATACTCTTCCAGTAGCTGTTGTCGGGTCAACTTTTAACAAAACATCAGATTTATGAACCAACAGTATATCCGGTGATTGAGGATACTTGTATGATGGAGATGGACCATGTGGCTCCAGGAAGCTCACTTTTACCTCTTCTGTGTCCTCATCCACACCAAGTACACATCCCAACCACCAGTGCTCTGAGTACTTACTAATCACAAAACCTACCATATTTTCAAAACTAATGTTCTCTTCCCCTTTATCTGTTGCACATATCTCTTCTTTAAAATGCTCAGAAAGTGAGTAAGTTTTGACTAGTAATTTGTGTTTTCCTGCAGGAATGAAACAATGGAGTTTCTGAGTACCACTTATTGTCTTAGCAGAAGCTATTCTACTTTTAAGGATAATTTCCTCCTCTTTGTAATTTTCTGTTGTTGAAAACCGAAAGTGAATGGAGGCAATATTAGCAGTGGCCCATTCAAAGAGTTGGCGTGGGGTCATAATTTGATTATTATAAACAAGTTGTAAACTTGCCTTTGCAGCTAATCGCTTCACAGTACCCCCTATCCCATCACATGCATTTTTGCCATGTGCTGTTGCAAAAATTCCATTCTGCTTTTATATTAAAGTCAGTCTCATGGTAGCACAAGCTGAGGAAGTTTGACTTGTTTTTGTATTGTGAAGCTGCTCCATCCAAAAAATAAAATATCTTTTCAGGTTTTTGAGAAAAATGTGACTGCATGAAATTAATTAGGTAACACTGAAACAGATGGACAGCTATACTGTCGTGAATCAGGCAGTCGGATATAATCACAAAACTTACATGTCCTAGGTTCTGAGTTTTCTCATCTCGATAGTATATAACTATAGGATGCAGGGTTGCTTGGGCATTGTTCCAGCGAAAACCCTGAGCTGCATCTTGCAATACAAAAGAATAATTTTCAGCAAAGTCACAAATTACTATGTATTGATTTTCTGTTATTGTGTCTTTAAGATGTCTTAAGTAACTTGACTGTTGAGTTGCTATAAAAGAATGGTGAAGCAGGGCTGGAAGTTTTCCAAACAACAGGTCCAAAAACTCCTGTGTGGATTTTGATAACGTTTCAAGTACTGTCCTCTTCTCTAATTGCATCCATTGTTTGAATGTCACATTTTCTATACTATTTAGATCAAAACAATTTTCAAATCATTGCTTGAGCTGTTCTAATCCTGGACAGTTGTTGCACTGACTGAAGTAACATGCAGGTGTAGGGTTTCTACAAATTATGTTTGCAAGGACATCTTTATAGGAGTTTATTGGCTGAACAGTGTCTCCTGTTAATTCAGGTTACTTGCATTGTGTCATCATCAGTGTAACATTCTGATGCATTGTACAAACACAAACAGAATGTGTGCCACTTGCTCCTGCAAGAACGCAGTGCTTAGGGCGAAGTTCACAGAACTTGGAGAACCTCACCTTTTTCTCTTGAAATCTCTCTTTAAAAAGAGTATATGGAAGTTTTCCAAACAACAGGTCCAAAAACTCCTGTGTGCAAATCACTCAGAAGCAATTTTTTTTTTTACTTGTTGACGCTTATTATCTATTTTAATGGAAACAAAGTCTTTTTTCCCCTGGCATTTGGCGGCTTACATCATCACTCTCATAAAATGATTGCATACAATTTGCTGTGTCTTTGTCTAAAGTCTTTCCTGTCTTTGGATCAGGAGAAGACATGATACCTTTTTCTTTTACTAGCTTTTTAGCCTTTCTGGCCATAAAATTTGAAACTCTAAATTCTGTTTCAATTCGTTTCAGTGACCAAGATTTAGGCAGTGTACTCAATATCTGCATTCTTATGCTTTTATTTTCTGTAGAATGAAATTTTTCTTTTAACTGTCTTATAATTTCTGGTTCAGGAGATGAAATATCCTTTGGTTCCGACGCAGGACTTAACTTTAATAATTTTGCTCGAAATGCTTCTTGGGCTTTTTTATATTTCTCTTCAGGGTATTTTTTTTTTCTTGCAGGCGTTTTTTCTTGATTGGTGTTTCATCCAGACATTGTAAACTTCTGTTAAATGCTTCTATAGCATGCTCTTTTTCAGGAGTTGATACTTCAATGTTTTCAGATGGAACAGCATTATTGTTCATTATAGCTGTCAGAAGGTGAAGAGGAATGTTCAGCAGCTTCAGAGTGAAATTTCTGGATTGCTTTACGACAATTGTCACAGATCTTGTCTCCAGTTTTGAGCAACTTGTTCTGTAGCAATAAATTCTTGGAAACTGGTCGCAGATTTTTTTTGTTATATTTATGGTTCGGTTTCCCAAGGGGGTTGCAACAGTAAACCACACTTGAAACTTTTGATGTGGATGGTCTGCTGGCATCCATGTTTTACTTTGCTTTTACTTTAAAACCCAGGAAAGAAACACAATTTGTTACCCTTATGGATATATATTAACTTTTTAACTAATTATAATTAATTCATCAACATTTGCAGTGTTTGTAAGACCAGTGATAACATTTTATACAGACAAAATAAACAATTCCTCAGTCACTGATGGTGCGTTTAGTAACTTCTATGTTATTTATTTTTTTATAGTGATCCCATAATGAAACTTTCAGGATACATAGAAAAATAATGTTTGTTAAACATATATTTTTTTCAAATTTTAAAAAAAACACATGTTTTTTAATATTTCAATTTTAAAATTGACATTAAAAATTGTTTAATAGTGTCATGTGGTATATCAAATGAAAGCCCAATTCAAGATCTTTAAAATGAGCCATAATTCATGACCCTAGCTCTACTAGAACCCGAGTAATTGGCAGTTAAAGTTTGCTCAGATGATGACATTTCAGGGTTTTTTTTGAAATTTTAAAAATCAATAACTCAAAAATGCATGCATTAAAAATTCTGAAAAAATTCATATATGTTTATATAGATGAATTCTACAAATACACCAAGTTTCATAAAAATCAAAAATGGTCAGGTTGAAAATGCTATTTTTGCTGGTTGATGACCCAATTATAGTATTACATTAATTTGACGGGAAATTGTGCACACAAAAAATATGACGGAAGGGAGTTTTGCACATCCACTTCTCTACAACTCAATCATCTCAAAAGTTACCTCCACCTGTTTACAAAATCCCAGATAGCCACTCAGATTTACTTACAAGCTGAATTTTACTTACAGTGTTTAATCAATGCATCCAAAATAAACATGAACAAATATTTCATTTAGTGAGATTACAAATAAAAAGAAATGTACAAAAATACTCTACTGACAAGCAATTTATTTTTCTCAAAATAAAAGCCAGAATCATAGTTAATGTAGCTAATCAGAATGAAATGCTTTGAAAAAACTGGATGAAGTAAATTAAATTTTGCAAGATCATAATTTTCTTGAAAGCAAACTTTCACCATTATGACTTATTCATGATATTGCAATGAGAATTGGAAAGATTTTTTTCCTTAGTTTAAGAATTTGATCACTTTTTAAAAATATCATCATTTTTTTATTTAAAATTTGCTTAATAATCAACATCTATATTTTTTCAGCACTAGCATGTAATATCTGCTGCTTTTCTTCTATAAATTATCATCTGATCTTTTGTTTGCTTTTCTTCACCTGCAATCTGTTTGTCAGCTTTCTGGTACTTTTCATCGAATGAACTAATTCCCATCAATGCATTCAAATAATGTTGCTACGTTTTGCAATACCAGAAGTCCCAGTTCTTTAAGACAAAAACTGATTCCAAAAGAATCACATTAAAGTAATACCATAATTTTTTTTCCAATTTAAAATGAAGAAACAACATTTATAAATGCAATTATTAATAACCTAATGACTACTATAGTTCCGAACATGTTAGACAAATTGATTTCAAGAGAACTGCATTCACATAATATTGTGACCTTTCTGAACACAGAAAACTGAATACTTTTTTAACAGCATAATTACTAATTTCAGTGCAGTTACATACTTGCCAACTTTGGAAAATGGGCATCAGTAAAACTTTTGAGCGAACGCCATGTACCACAAAACAAAACATAATGATATTAATAAATATGCAGTAAAAATCTCTGCATATGCCACAACAACTAAACTAGTATTATCTTTGTTTAAAATAATAATTTAAAAAACCATTAAGTAAAATCCTAATTTTGTTCAATGTTAGCCTTGCAAACCTGTGGTGTTTCAATACCAAACTAAACATTTCCTGTAAAAAGGAAATATTCACTTTAAGAGTACCTACACATTGCATTCAAAACTGTATGTTACATACCTTTTAATCTTCATCTTGTATATCAGGATTATATAATATTGTAATCACTTTCATGACTTCCATCACATCCTGAAGAAAATAGCCCTTCTTGTAAAAGCTTCACAACAGCGGAAGTTCGATCTAAAGCCATTTCATTTCATGGGCAATCGCCGTCGTTTTGGTCTTCCCACAACCATAACATTTGGCAGTTTCATCTTTTGGAAACATCTGCCGAAAAAGTGGTGGACCAGCATAGCTGGCAGCACTGAATGGCATGTTGTGTTGCATAAAAAGATGTAAACAACAATTCGGTATGAGTTACATTTCCTTGACTATTATCTGATGTTTTAAAAATGTAGTCAGTTTGGAGTTATTATCAGTACACTTCACATTACCTTTGTGTTTGGGACCACTTACATGATGAAAAATATAGTTTCTGCCTCCATAGGCAATGTTAAAATCGTTTTGGCAAATTTTACACCTTTATTAGATTTCCTGATACACTGGAACTTTGCGGTGTATGCTACCTTAAAAGTTTGAAAATAACTTTGAAATGGTATAATCTTAGTACTCATCTTTATAGATTTGCATAAAAGCTCAACTAACAACTCACTCCTCCTGGTAATTCAACTCTACAACAAAGAAACACCACCACACACTAAAAACAACACACATAAGAAAGTATGCTTTTGCTGCTACAACAACATTGCTCAACACTGTGCATGCAGATTTTACCCTTCTCTTTCATTGGCTGTGATTTTGCTCCCAAGAGAAGACCAATCAACTGCTACGATGAACTAGCGTCTACTTGGACTGAAATACCACGGCCGCTCGATCAGCATTACCACTCGCTCGATCAAGTCGGGCCATGGAAACACAAAATGGGACGGCCACCATAGCAGACTCTGCGAATGTGTCTAGTGTCGGCACTTGGCACATCACTTGAGCACTCCCGTGGAGAGAGAGCTACCGTATCATGTCACGAAGCCAACGAGTCAAAGATGACATCATCGTGTGACACAGTGCTTGTAAGGTCCAGTAGAAAATCCAAGTGGATGGTTGCAGGGGATTAAAATATTTTGATTGAGCATTCGAAATATTAAAAAATCCATAAAAAAAATCTCTATCTATAAATAAATCTGTAAAATCAAGCAGAAATCTATAAAAGTATGCAAATCCATAAAAGTTTGCAAGTACCTTTTACCATGGTAAATTGCATTCAAATAACACCACAGCCATTCTGCCAATGGAAATTTTTTTTTTCTTTTTAGATGCAAAAATGCAAAAGAATCACATTCAAACAATGTTGTGCACCTTTCTGAAGAAGAAATTAAAAAAAATATATTTTTCCTTTCTTCCTTTATTTTTTTAAGTATGTTTTCACCAATTCCAAAGAAGCAAACATCCAAACAATGATCACACTATTCTGCCTAAATTTCAACAATCAGCATTCAAAACATTCAAATAACTTTTCTTATTTAATGGCCATAAATTTTGAAACACAGGCTACAAAGGTTATGTGAAAAAATAAATACACTAAATTGATTAGCTGGATTTGTGTAACGCATCATGCAAAATATTTTTCTATGAAAAAGGAATACTGAAAGAAATTTGACATACCATCCACACCATAAAATAAATAGCAATAAATTGTGATAGATTTGCATTTAAACTATCTTTTCCAGATCCCATGATAGCGTTCTCCCTAAAGCCTTTTTACATGGTTGTCCACCCAGATAAATTTCCCTTAATGAACGTTTTCACAATGCACATAATAGTAAGAGTGGAAAACTTATTCCCGCACACACCATAAATATGATGAAAACTGGTTGAAATCTGCATCGAATATGATTTATTAAGTAAGTACTCTTTTTTTTTTTTTATCATTTTGTATAATTTTCTAATGTTTTTTATCATGTTATATTAAAGCCCACCACATGACTAAAGATGTTTATATAATGTTAAGCAAAATATCATTACAACCACATATTACGAGAATATTTATTTCTTCTGCAAAATTTACCTGAAAACTTTTTTTTTTCTTTGATTGAGGAAGGAGTCGTTAAAAGAACCACCCAATTAAAATTTCTTGACATGCAGCTGTAAAAAACATCTAGGGACTACATGCATTATCAGGACATATGAAAGAAAGTAAAGCATCAAAAGTTATATGACTAAACAACATCTCACCATACTTTAACAGTACTGTATCATATTTCAAACCCTTTTCATCAAATTATGGGAGGGAAAATGGCTTACTGATCAAGGTACAATAAAACTACGACCTTCTACTTCAACTCAAATTTCCCCTTTTTTTAAAAAAGGAGTGTGTTTGCATGGGGAGGGGGAGAGGGATTTATGACCTATTGAGATTTCATGTAGAGGCATCCATTTTTAATAAAATTTTCACACATATGAAAAAAAATGACTAGCTGCTACAAAACATTACTGAAAAACAAGGTTTTAGAACTGACCAGGCATAAGATTAGCACTCGTGTGCTGCATGGCATAACATGAGGTACCTAATATGTCACAGACCTGCAGTGATAATCTGATCCAAAATAATGAAGGCTAACAGGTAGCAGTCATCAACAGTTTAATTTCATCTGCTTTTGATAGAGAATCTTTTTATCCACAATTTATGATTTTCAAAGAATGTTTTCTCAAATTTTCTAACTGCCTGCTTATAGAAGTCAGGGAAATCCTGTTAATAAATAGTCTTTTTAATTCTACCTGAATGTCTGATTAAAAGAACTCAAATCATAACTACTACTTAATCAAATATTTTATTGATTTCACATACAGGAATGACAATGCAATACCCTTTCATCACCATCACACTGAATTTAAGTGTGGGGGCACTAAACTGAACCAGCACTTCAAAGTACAGTAGAACCCACTGATGACGAAATCTCAGGTTTAATGAGCAAAACAGGAGGTTTTGTTTGGTATAATGTCAATTCACAGCTAATTTGATTGTTTGTAACAAGTAACATTTCATAAAATCCCTGGATTTAACAAGAGAGGGAAAAGCTACATAAGGTGATCACTTTTAATAATAAAGGTAAAAAATTTAATGAAATTCCATATTTAACAAGACAAAAACACTGCAGTGCACTGTCCAGCAATAGAGGAATGGAAATGGTAGCAGGACAAAATTAGAGAGGAGATTCTCTTGAACAACCAAGTAAATTCCAACTCAATGGAATCTTGGCGTGCTAGTGGAAGAATGTTGATAGGAAAGAGAAGAGAGCACATCAAATGTTCGACAAGCAAGTTGTGCAAGAGGATTTCCTCCATCTACTCCAAAGGCTAAACATGTCAGCAGAGTTGAAAATAGTTGCTCTAACCCTAGGCAAAAACAGGATGGGTGGGGTTCACGGACAAGAGTTAACTGGATTTCTGGGTGACGATTGCAAAGAGGAATTGGGGAGTAATGGAATGCAGATGTGGCCTGAATGGGAACAGGCAATAACAGTTCCTGCAATTGTGTCTGTTGCCTCTTTCGCTCTCCAAGTGACCACTGTATTGGAAAGATCAGTGCTGCTTTCACTTCATGTGTCGTTAAATTGTGGTCAACTCACACAGTTGTCAAGAAGGAAATCCAAAACTTTTATAAGTGACAAAATGTCTAAAAGAAAACTGTCGTCCATGAACAAAGCAGCTATCATTAGAGTTAGAAAATGGTGAAAACATTTTGCTGTATGTTATGATATATAGTATAAATATACGTATATATTTTTACATGATGGGATTTTTCACACCAAAACAGATTTAGCAATTGCCAGGATTTAATAAGGATTTCCATCAGTCCTGAGCTCCTCATTATAAGCAGGCTCTACTGTGTGATGATTCCAGGCCCTGCCTCTGCTACAAATGCAGATGCACCACTCCCCTCCAAGTCTTAAACACACAGATACAAATAAAACAAATTCACAGCATAAATGGAATAGAAACTCATTTTAGGAACAACACACAAATACATGAAAGCATATGACAACTTATTCAAACAGATGGACAAAAGCACAGAAATAAGTCAAAAATAGTTTACTCACTGAATGACCTGTGAATGTTTTAATGGGTTTATCTACACCTAATTTACACACATTAATGCACTGATCAGTTGAACACGAAGCAAAACTTGTATTAGTCTGCCAGTCAACATCCAAGGCTGGGGCTGCATTAATTAAAATGAAAGCATGGATTAATGAAAGCATGTCTACAAAATTAAAAAAAAAAAATATGTTATGATCTAGATTCAGTGCTGTACTTCTTTTCCACATAAATTATGAAAAAAAAATCATGTTCAATTCAATATTCCTCACAAGTTACTTACTTCAAATGACAATAAATTAATATAAATATAACAATATGAAATGTTATTCAGAAAGTTTTGACTGCACCAATTAATTGCAAGCAAAACAGATATTTCTTAACCACTTTTTGAAAACATAGCTTAAGGCATTTTTTATGGTTCTAAAAACAAATTGGTTATGTGTATAATTTATGACTACAAACTTGTGGTGTTGAACAAATTAAAAAATATCAACGTTTACCACAATCAAAGGTTTATTATACATCGACTATAGTTTTGCAGAGCTTCTGGCTCGTCCTGATGAAGCCGAGCTAGAAGCTCTGCGAAACTATAGTCGATGTATAATAAACCTTTGATTTTGGTAAACGTTGATTTTTTTTACTTTAAATTGGTCATGTGGTCAAAAATATTACAAGAATAAATGATATTTTCATGAAATTTGATATAATGTTATTATTTGTGAAAAAATTCCAGAGTTAAAGAATACAGCACTGCTCTGTAAACTTCAATTAACAAATTTCAAAATTTAAGGCTTTTCTTAAAATAAAAATGCTGTAATTTTTGAAATTTGTTAATTGAAATTCTTTGAATTTACAGAGCAGTCTGAAAAGTAAAAAAAAAATTGCTCTTTATGTACACCTTGCAGATTTCAATAGTGAACAGACATTTACATATGTCTACAAGAGTGAAGGAGAGCTTCACTGTGATTCACCCAAATGCACCAATAGCAAATATGCTGTTTCTTTCTTTTTTTTTTTTTTAATCACTGTATTTTTAATGAAGAAAGCACTTTGTGGCAAGAATTTGCAAAGAGATGCTCAACAATCAAGACGCAGAAAATTCTGCATTCTTGAAGAATTATAGCCAAACAAAAGTAGAACTTCAAACTTTTCAAAACTAATGGTGGTGAAAAATAAAGAAAAAACAAATCTCCTTGATAATGCAGGAGTATACAGCATTTCTAATACAACAGCTGATTACTCTAAATTAAAAATGTGGTATATACGAAGTACAAAAAATAGGTTATGACATTGACTCAAGCAACACACTAGCAACTAGAATAATGGGGAGGAAAAAACAGCCTTGAGACAGTACTGCACAAAAAATAATGTTGATTCCATTTTTGAAGATATTAAACTTCTGTGCAAACACTTCACTGAAAAAACAATTTGATATGCCGAGTCAGTTTTAATTGTAAAATATAAAGGAGTTGCAACGTCAATTGCCAGGTCTAACTTCCTTTGCCTTGGAAATTGCTAATTGCTGAAGTAAATGTTTGGGAAAGAAGAGGGAAAGCCAGGAAAAACATCGCAATAATGTAAATAGCGTTCCATCACGAATACAGGTACACACACACACACACAGGAAATGGCAACAACTAGTACCTATGACATTGAATCCTACAACAAAGGAGTTTGACAGGACAAAAGCTGAAGCAGAGTTGTGAGGCTTTGTAACTGCAAGGAATACAGCCAGAACTTTCTGTCCCTGAAGATGACACACTGGGTTCATAATGTTGAAATGTACTGGACATAACTACTGTCCACAATTGTGTGTATTGGAAGTCATGCTTTTCAGATCTTCATTTGAGGTTTTTAGTTTTTGTGTTTCACGTTCCTAGTCGAGGTATTTCACCTTTGTTTTTGGAAGTTTTAACTTCCTAGCATTTTATTTGATCACTGCATTTGTTACTTTCATACATTTTTCCAGACCCTTCAGCTCTTTGTTAATGTTTTTCACCCTGCTTTACGAAATTTTTACTTCCTGACATTTTAATACATCATTGCGTTTTTATCTTTCAAAGATTTTACTGGTATCTTAGCAAAACTCGAACAACGTACATATTTTCATACTGTATGTTATGCCTGAAGTAGTACAGAAGCTGGATCACCCACGGACTCCTTTTTGTAAAAGTACCAAATTTCTGAACTTTGTTTCTCTGTTCTGCTTTTGTGTTTTCAGAATTGTATTTGTAACCTCATTCTGACCTGATCACATGGTCTCCGGGGAATAACATGCATAAAGTTTGAAATTAATTGAAACAGTATTTTAGAAGCATTTCAAAACCACAAATATTTCAAATATTTTTTTTTTTTTAAATAGAACTATTTTATTTGGTGCCCCCAAATATTTAACCTGCTGGATGTGATGTCCCTTTTTAGGGATAAGGGCTGTGTACTGCCCAATAAAGAGGCAGTACACACTTGCCACCAAAGTCGTTTCAACCAGCAACTGCCAGAGAAAACCTGCCAATGGAGCTGTCATGTAGATCTCCACTGCAATGTTAAATCTAAGGGTTTCAGAAAGAACACTTTTTTTTTTTTTTTTTTTTTTTTTTTTTTTTTGAAGAGAAATGTGGTTCTATGGAGAAGGGACAATCACAGGAAACTGTTTTGTTCCCACGGGTAGATGCTCCAGGTCTACTGACAGCTAACTACAGGTGGTTCCTAGTTCTTATGCTGGTCATCAAGAAGGAGAGATGCTTCTATTGGCAAAATTATATGTGAAGCAGAGAGAAAAATAGTTCAATATTTATATGATTATAATTCTTCCATAAGGGTGCAGATTATTTTTTTCTTGCCCTTGACTTTTGAATTTCTCACTGCTAATTTTGCCATACAATACTTTCTGCAGTTAAAAAAAAAAAACTGATGAAAAGTAATACCAGCTACTTTTTGCAATTACCTCAAGAAATTTCATCGCATAAAAGCCACATAATAAAAGAGTGGTTCACGAATTAATCGAAAGGGTGGGAGAAATGATTTAAAATATGGCCACCACACTCCCACCTTCACATTGAGTGTCAACTGGCTACTTCCAACCAAAGGTTATGCACTAACAACCTGTTTTTTTGCTGCATTCATCACTCTCTGTACACACTGACTAACATTGCTCATCATTCCTCTGAGCACCACTACCATCCCATGGTGAATGTGTGTTAGAGCATTTTCCCCATTAGACCTTCAGCATTGTATGGCGTGTTTCCTTTCAAAAACACGCCATACAATGTAATCATAATGATGTGGGCCAACACCTGATAACGTATCGTCCTACTTGTCTAAAATAGTCACTTAATGTACATGTCATCATACTCAAATCATATAAGATTAGGTTAATAAGATGGGAGGGATAAGGATTTTGCTACTAATGACTGGTTTATATCACTAAAAAGATGCTTTTTAAAGGAAGAATATTTCTCTATTTTATTATTGTAATAAAGCTTCAGAACAGAGGCCTTTTTCTTTTCTTTTTTCTTTTCTGCTTCCTAAATATTAGTTTGATGTTCCTTGTGAATATTTATTTCTAATATTGTGTTTCTAGACAAATGAACAGTGTACCAGAAAATTATAGAAGGCATCAAAATAATGAGGTACAACCGAAAACTTTATACGTGAAAGTTACAAATTTCAAGAGAATTTGGACATTTCACTAAATCTTACCTGAATGGAAAGCAAATTGTTGAGTACACTGTCCAGTACTGGCATCCCAAATGATTGTGGTCTACAAAAATGAATTGAAATTTCCAAAGTATTAAGAAAGACTTTGAAATAGCGTGACCTATATTCAGAATTAAATTCTGAAAATTTTAAAATTGAACCTGATTATAACATGATTCATATATATAAAAGTCCCAACTTTAACACACATAAAAATTCAGGAATTACAAATAATAATTATAATAAATAATAAACAGTACATTCCAGCTATTTGGGCCATCGATTAAACAGGGAAGCAGTTTATTGTTTATTTGGGACAATTCTTGAAAAACATCCCAAATTAGCTCTTTGGATAAAAGCTTCACATAATTGAAGCAATCACTTTAATTGGGCCAAAAAGTTCTACCCCCAATGTGCACCAAGTAGCCAGAATCTACTGTGTATACAAGTAGTTATAATAATATTACAATAGTTCAGGTATTATAACTAATTTCCTGAACTCAATAAGACAGTCAGATTAATTGGACATCTTCCACATTGCATTTTACTGAAGCCTACATTTGGCCCCACTTCTACACTGGAAGCACAGCCAGCTTCCACAGCATTCTCCTGGATACAAACACATTGGTTGCAATTCGATGATGCAGGAGTACTAACAAACAAGAAAAAAAGGTTTCAAACAGATTTAGTAAATCACAACTTCATGTAGCTGAAAAACAGTACAAGTAGCAACCAACAAGTGAAGAGAGTTCACAATTGCGATGGTCCAACCTACAACTATCTCTTTACCTGGCCCCACCTAGCTCAAAAACCCCCTGCAGGAAGGACTGTCTTAAATATGTTGACATTCTTATGTTAAGTTAAGTAACTGGCGACAGTGCACAAATTTTAACAACACAATTCAAGTTTAACCGTTTAATGAATTCTCAATTAATTAATTCTAAATTATCACAATTTTTCTTTAAAGGTAAAGAATACATTTACCTTGAGGTGCACTAGCATGCAAAGGAAAATTCACCAGATTCAAGGAGGTCATAGCATCAAATACATATACCAGTCCTTGGGTTAAACGTCCTTCGACAACACATATGCACAAAACTGGAACAGGAGCAATATTACACCAGAAACCGTCAATGAAGTCCATCCAACAGAGACAGCAGTTCGCTTGATCAGCAGTGACTTAGTGTAGACACCCCTCTGCTGTACACCAGCAAAGTAGAAGCAGAACTGGAACATAAGGCAATGGTCCAGCAGAAACCGTCGACGAAGCCCATCCAACACACAAGGCAGTGCTCATCATCAGTGGTGACTTAGCATAGACACCCCACCGCTGTACCGACGTTCACCGGCAAGTAGAAGCAGAACTGGAACATAAGTCAATGGTCCAGAAGAAACCGTCAACAAAGTAAATCCAACACACAAGGCAGTTCACATCATTATGGGTGACTTAGCGTAGACACCCCTCTGGTGCAGCGACATTCACCAGCAGGTAGAAGCTGAACTGGAACATAAGGCAATGGTCCAACAGAGCCATCGACAAATTCCATACATCACACCCAGCAGTTTGCATCATCAGCAGGGACTTGGCATAGGCACCCCTCCGTTGCACAGTCGCTCACCGGCTGACAACTGAAAAGGGTCCACTTTAACATCCTCCCATCGGCCGCAGGCTTTCACAGCTGCATCAGGTCGGCAATCCAGTCGACGAGCAAAAACTGAACAAAAGACAGAAGCAACAATCTCCAACAAAATGTGCAAAGAATTTCAATTCCCTGTTCCTTTATCTTACTCTAAAACAAAGATCTCAAAGTTATGCATTCCCAAAATATGCAGATGCATACTGAAGGAAGAGTTCAGGTACTCATATTCCAGAAATATGCAGATGCCCATGAAAGGACAGTGAACCGAAGAAGAAGCTCCCGAGGAAATGCCTAGAGTACTTTAGATTTCCTCATAAGCTCCTATCAAATTACCCATGTGACATACCCCCTCCCATAAAAGTGAGTTTACCCAAGTAAACTAAAAAAAAAAAAATCTTAATTTCAAAAAAAACTTTTAACTCTTAGTCAATTAATTCAATTATCATTAATTCTTATCAATCCAGAAAATATGAATTACAATTAATTTTTTAACTTACAAAATCCCAAACTATCATACAACAAACTACTCAATGGAGCCCCTCCAGATTCAACAGCATACACACAATCAAACAAACATTACTACCACCCCATTTTAACAGTAAGTCCCGAAACCACACACACACAAAAACAAGAACAATGAATTGAAAGAAAATGACAATGAATGACACAATGATCAACTTTATGAAATGGTGCGCCATTCAATGCATGAAAAATGAATACAAACTATTGCCCGCTCCTGCTCAAAACGAAGTGGGTCGTAAACCTACCAATTTCTTATAATCCACTCTCGGTCATCGAGGTTCACGGGGAATACTCCGCCGACTTTCTTCACTGACAGACCCAGACTCAGAACAAACAGAATCACTTTCACTAGTCCTCAAACTATTAGCAGAATGCCTACCTCTAACAGAAACAGGAACAAAACTTCAAGCAGAGTTTAATGACATTTCATGATCTATGGAACCACTAGCAGAGATTCGATTCTCCGATGCAGGAGAAATAGAAAGTGACTGAGTCAAAGCTTGAGGAGAAAACTCCTCTCCTGGAGCTCCAACTGTATAATCCAACTCAACAAAAGGTTTCAAGTTACACACATTGTGCAATCCCTTTGGTTTACCCTCAAGAGTTTGAAGTTCATATACCAAGTAAGACAACATTTCACCGACAACAAAAGGTCCTTCCCAATATGTGGAAATCTCATGCCGACCTGCACAGGAATGTAAGTATGTTTTTAACAACACTTTCTGACTAATCTGGAATCTCACATCTGATGGTGCGGATTATATCTATCTTTCCATCTTCGCTGCCGTTTCTTAGCCCTTCCATGGATTTTGTCATGAATATCTTCCTTAACTTGTTTGGCATATACCTTAAGCAACTGCCCTATTTGAGTCAAACCAATCCTTGCACCTTCTGTCAACTGATTAATCTCCAACCTCTTCACTTCCTTCCCATGTGTCACAGGACCTACCTCCACCCTCTGGACACCTGTATCGATACGCAAAGAAATCCAGGACACTATGTCCAATCCAACAATTACATCAATTGTCAACCCAGACACAACTAAAAAATCATGCTGAAAACAATGTCCAGAAATGTTTACTGTACACCTAACAAGACTTTCTGATTTACAAGTATCACCATTAGCAGTAACCAAAGTGGGCAAAGCCTGGGAACTACCCTGACCACTGAAGGTTGAATACGGTTATTGGTAAGTCCACAAACTAATCACTGAACATGCTGAACCTGTATCCAAATATCTCTGAACTTCTTTCCATCTAAGGTGATCTTTAGGGCAAGTTACACAGCATTCTGTGAATGCAGATATGCCATTGACGAACAGGGACTATCACAACACTCTGTAGTTCCTAATGAGGAGTTTCCCTGATGTGAATCATGAAGTGGACAAGAAACCTGGAAATGTTCCACCTTCCCACATCGATAACATCGACCACTGGAAGTCCTTCCCTAAAGCCTTGCCATAGGAACCTTAGGGTTAACTCGTTCAGTCGATACCTTCCCAGGTGTCCTCAACAAACCCTCTTGCGCCCGACAAATAATCTCAGTGACCTCTAACAGACTGTATACACCTCAAGCAGCAAAGAACACCCAAAGTGACACTGGAAGCTGGTCCAACAATGTGGTCACAATTTCCTCCTCCACAGCACTCGGCTGCCATCTCAAATAGAGCTCACGGAATCTCCACACAAATTATTCCACATTTTTTCCCTACCAAAAGTGCAGGGAATTCAACTCTCATATAAGGGCACTTTTTGTGTGATATGGTGAATACAGCTTCTCAAGTAGTTTCTGAAAACAGACCAAGAACTGCCCAGAGCCCGGGATATATCGCCACCATGCAAGTGCATTTCCACTCAGACATTCAGTAAGAAACCGTCGATGAAGTCATGACTGTGGTCCGGAACACAATATGCCTCAAATTCCTGTTCCATATCATGGAGAAAAGAAAACACATCCTTTTCTGGTTGCCCTGAAAATGTGGCCTTCAATTTACACAAAAGCCTCGAAAATTTACTTGCTCTTTATAATAACACTGAGCAAAATGAAAGCAGAAGGTAAACACAATACATAACAAAATCACAACACAATGTTCCCACATGTTTGCAAAATTTCAATTCCCACAGGAGCAGACAAACAAACACACCTTACCCTATACTGTGAGAGCAGCTCCTGAGCAATCAGCCATACACATAGAAATAACAACCAAGTTAAATTCCATATACGCCAACTTTTAAATTCAGAATTTTGACTAAGTATTGTCGCATATCAACATTTACTTTTAATTTTTCTTTCAGCTCCACGTTGGGCACCAAATTGCAATGGTCCAACCTGCAATTATCTCTTTACCCGGCCCCAGCTACCTCAAAAAAAAAAAAAACCTGCAGGAAGGACTGTCTTAAATAAGTTGACATTCTTACGTTAAGTTAAGTAAATAGCAACAGTGCACAAATTTTAACAACACAATTCCTGTTTAATGAATTCTCAATTAATTAATTCCAAATTATCAAAAATTTTCTTTAAAGGTAAATAATACATTTACCTTGAGGTGCTCTAACATGCAAAGGAAAATTCACCAGATCCAAAGAGGTCATAGCTTTAAGTACACATACCCACCCTTGGGTTAAACGTCCTTCGACAACACATACACAAAACTGGAACAGGAGCAATATTCCGGTAGAAACAGTCGATGAAGTCCATCCAACACACAGAGCAGCTCGCATCATCAGCGGAGACTAAGCGTAGACACCCCTCCACTGTAACGATGTTCACCAGCAGGTAGAAACAGAATTGGAACATAAGGCAATGGTCCAGCAGAAGCATTCAACAAAATCCATACATCACACACGGTAGTTTGCAACATCAGCAGGGACTCAGCATACACACCCCTCCGCTGCACAAATGCTCACCAGTCGACAACTGAAAAGGGTCCACTTTAACATCCTCCCATCGGCCGCAGGCTTTCACAGCTGCATCAGGTCGGCAATCCAGTCGACGAGCAAAAACTGAACAAAAGACAGAAGCAATAACCTCCAACAAAATGTGCTAAGAATCTCAATTCCATGTTCCTTTATCTTACTCTAGAACAAAGAACTCAAAGCTATGCATTCCCAAAATATGCAGATGTATACTGAACAAAGAGTCCCGGTACTCATATTCCAGAAGTATGCAGATGCCCATGAAAGAACAGTGAACCGAAGAAGAAGCGCTAAGGGAAATGCCTCGAGGCCTTAAGATTTCCTCATATGCTTTTATCAAATTACCCATAACATGACAGAGTTCCATCGAAGGCACCACGACACAGCAAGAGTGAGAGACTCCACATCACCTTCTTTCTGAAGGCCAGTTCCAAAGAGACAGAAGACAGCGATATGTAAATGTGGTGTTCCACATATTCGTCTCCATCAACTTTGGAGAGGGTTTATGTTTTCTCACAAACCAGAACAAACAGCTGTCAGGAAAAATGACCACCCATCCTCTCTCTCCCAGACAGTTAAGAATTTAACCTAAAACATTTTAATACTAAACTAGTGGACATTAGAGGACACATGACAATTCAATCATCAAATTTACAGCAAAAGCTCCCCATTTTAAAGAAACTACATTTAAAATTAATTAAAATAAAAAAAGTGCACAGCTGCATGAAATATTTATATTTAAACAATTCCAAAATCAGCTGTTCTGAGAGAACTATTTTAGTTTTATGTTTACATTGTACAAAAAAATAAATAAAAAATAAATATGGGTGCAGAAGGCTTAATTCTAAAGATTGCATGTATAACATACTTCTTTTTTTCTCTCCTATGCACAGACAACATTAACTTCCCTTCTTCCAGACTTATAGCTTTTTACTGAAAAACTAGAGTACGAATTAATTTTACTCTTACCTTGTCTACACCAGCACTAAGTATGTAATTTCCTTTCTTGTTCCATTTTAGAGCAAATATAGGACCTTTGTGCTGGCCTAACGTGCTAGCTAATCTTCCTATATACAAAATAAATACACAATAAGTTAAAAATATCAATGCGGAATAAAACAATTTTGAAAAGAAAGTTATCAAAAATACAATAGAGCTTTAAAAAAGGAACCAACAACCAAATGGCTTCTGCATGCTATTAATGTTACTGTCATCCATACATTTTCTTCACTATCATGCTCCTCATGACTTAGCAGGCCTTAAAATTTTATATAATCACAATCATCAATAAAAATAAGAGCCACTCATCCTATTTTTGTTGTATACCATTAGAACTATTTCATGTTTCTTAATAATTTTGTGTTTTATATTTTTATTTTCCTTAACAGTGACCAAATGACCTGAGCTAGAAACATGCCTGAAAACTGCATAGCTAGACAAGCATGGGAAGATAAAACAAGAAAGGTTACACCAAATTCTTGGACATCATGTGAACATATTTTGATTTCTTTCCAACAGGAAAAGAATTTTTCCATGTAGATTTTTAGAAAAACTCAGCAAAAAAAAAAAAAAAAAAAGAATGTGTTTATGCTTCATAGTGGAAAAACTATGTATTATTTAAAACACAATGTGCTCAGTGTTTTTCATTGTGAATAGAACAGCTACAAAAAAATAAATAAAAAATCATCCATATTTCTACAATCAGTAAAACATCCACAAACAGAAATAGTTACTTAAACCTAATACCAGCCGAAGTACATCAAAGAAAAATCACAAACTGTACAAAAAATACTCTGCGTAGTGGTTAACGTTCAAAGCTGAAGGAATTTTTCAAATCAAACGATCAGAAGATACATAGGCTATTCCAAAAGTACTTGGACTGACAGCACTGCACCACTGCCATGAAAATGAGTCACATGTTTCTGGTGGGAGATTTTCCCATCTGTATTGTGTTAGTTTGAGTGAAGGCAATGAGTAGCATTTCTTTGTGAATGAAGTGTAATAGTTCACATGAAGAGTATCACAATGGTGGATGAGCACAATATACAAGGAGTGTTCAAATGAAAAGGTACGAAACGACACTGTGGGTATAAATGAAGACTCTATTCAAAGTATACACCATAGGCCGTAGCACAACGATCCCATTGATTAACGAGCCGAAGGATTCCTTGTTCCCAGAATTCCTGTGGCCGTGACGAGACCCAGTCCTGCACAGCGTCCTTGAGTTCGTCGTCCGAGTGGAAGCGCTTCCCTTTCAGATGTTTTTTCAGGGGACCAAACACATGGAAATCGCAGGGCGACAAGTCCGGGCTGTAGGGCGGATGGTCAAGCTGCTCCCACTGGAACTTGGCCAGTTCCGCGTGTGTGACCCTGGACAGGTGTGGACGCGCGTTATCATGGAGCAGAACCACACCCTTCGTGATGAATAGCGGCCGGTTTAACACCTTCCGCTGTCAGAAATCAGATAACGCCTCGCTGCTCCTCAATCGTCGAATTTTGCAATGTGAACGCCATCCTGTCCTCACACGCACTGCCGCGTCAATTGGACGGTGCTCTTTATAAGAGCCTCTGTTCTCTCCTGCGCATGTGGCCGCCCGCGCATGCTCCGATCCATGCCGGCGACTCCAATCACATCCCTAGATGTGTCGCTACGTTCTCCCATAGAGGCATAGGCAAATATGTTAACGGTTACGTTCTTATGACGTTTCGTACCTTTTCATTTGAACACCCCTAGTACTGCTAATTACCAGACCAGACAAAGAATCGTGATTGAATTTCATGTAATATTCAGTAAACAAGAAAGGATTTTTCCAATCATTTTTAGAATCAGAAGATATTCTTTCGAAGAGAAATATATGATGATGCCACCTGGAAGAAGAACTGTGAATAAACATAAAAATCGAGCGAAAACACACAGTCACATATGGTAAAAAAGGTTTTGTTTAGCGGTAGCTTTCGGTCATCATGGGCTGGTTGCCAGAACTACAATTTTGGGGTGCTGGAACTGTTGCCAAATTTTAGTAGAGAGATCCAAATAAATGGGTTTTGGTGAGGGGTCTCTCAATTGCAACTTGAAATGCAGACATGCTTTGTTGATAAATGGGGCAACTTTTTTTGTTTCTTTCCAAAGGGGAACTGCAGGTGTCTTCAAGGGTTAGTGCAGATAATGCTGTCTTTGGAAGACTATTGGAAACATCTTTTTTGTGTTCACTAATTTTTGTATTGATGCTATGGTATGTACTTCCAAAATACGCTGAGAGACCAGAGGAAGTGGAAATGGGAATAGCATAAATTCCAGGGGTATCCAGTGGGGAGACAGGATCTCTATCTTTAAGCAGGCACTTTATTGCAGGAGGGGTTTGGTTTCACTGTGAGAGTGTAGCCCATAGTTTTGAAGAGTTTACACATCTTATAAGAGAAGGATCCATGGAAAGGGATGGAACCAATGAATGGTGGTTTTTCCATTAGTATTGGTGTGAGAGCAGGCAGATTTTTCAAATGGGAATTTTGGAGGATTTTTTCAATAGTAGAAGGTGGGAACTGATGGGCTTTGGCAATTTTCTTTATGTTGTCAATTTCTTCATTGAAAGAAGATTCAGTGTTGCAGACAATCCTGGCATGATTAACATAAGTTTTTAAGGTGGCAAATTTGTGAGCAGTGGGGGAATGGGATGTAAATGGGATTATGTTTGTTATCACAGAGGGTTTTCTGTAGACAGATCTGTTGAGATGATTCCCTTGCCTTGTCAGACGGACATCCAAGAAGTCAGTGCCTTGTAGTGATTCTTCATTGAAGGGAACTTCAGGGAAATCTTTTCAAAAAGAGATTCAAGGTCAGTTCTATTGTGTGGCCAAATTACAAAAATATCAGGAACGTATCGAAGCCAAATGGAAGGCTGTAGATTGTGTTCCATGAATATGTTTTTTTCGATATGTTGCATGAAAACTTCAGCCAGGAGTGCAGAGAGAGGTGAACCCATCGGAAGTCCTTCTTGCTGACAGTAGTATTTGTTGTTGAACCTAAAACAATTAAGATTAAGATCTTTCAGATTTGAAGGCAGTCTACAAGTCTTTTGTTAGTGGGCCAACTGTGAATATTCAAAAGTAGAAAAATATGTTTAAAATATTCTTTGTAGCAAAAGCTATACAAATGGATTTTTTTAAATATGACTTCTAGATGTAGAGATAGAAAGGAAAAGCTTGTTACATATGTGTCCCCCACTAATGCCATCTAGTGACAGAACTATGCATCATAAAAAATCCAAGAGTATATATGCAAACTATTTCACTGAATAAATGGTATCTGATGTTGAAAGATTTTTTGAAATTGGATTTGTGTTCCCTAGAGACTAAATGGTGTATTATTCTGGGCAGGAAACATACACAAAATACACAAAATGTTCCTTTAGTAAGTAGTACCTGACCAAAAAGGAAATTTTCTAGTTGGGTTTTGAAATGTGCAGATACAGCTGCAAATATGTTGCAAACAGAATGCACTTGTGCCCTCTAGTGGCAAAATTGCTTGTATTAGCTAATAAATACCATGTGATAATGGCAGTCTCTAACTGCCATTATCACACATTATTTAGGGTTCCAGTTGATCCTTTCCTTACAGGAAAGGATCAACTGGCTGATCTCTGATATTCAAGTACTTATATGTTTCTAGACTCCAAGAAAAATTAAAAGGGACTCAAGTATGGTGGTCCACCACAGAAATTATTGTATTATAATGAACAGAGAATGAAAAAGAGATAATGGTAGAAGAAATGCAAGTTTGTTGCAACAAATATACTAGAGCAAGGTTTCCCAAAGTATGATCATGGAAAAATTCAGGTGGGCTACAAGTGAGATAGGTGGCAAACATTTGTAAAAATCGGGGATATTTCATTGTCATATTTACATTCTGTGGATAAGAAGAAAAATTCAAATACAACCTGCATTCATAAAGCTTAACTTCCTAAGATGCCCCTGTATACAGACTTAACAGTAGTAAAAATAAGTGTTTTTCAATGCGATCTATAAGTGTGTGCAAGTTAAAGAAAATAATCTATGAGCATGTGCAAGCAATCTGTGTGCAGTCTGGCTCTTCCTTCCTTTCACCACTTTCATTCTCTGACATGCCACCCCTTCTCTAGAAGGCCATGTTGCACCAACCATAAAGATTTCTCCCTCCACACCATCAGACCAGTATTATGGATGTTTCTGAGGTGCTTGGAAGTGTTCAAGAACGTCCTGTAGCTCTTGTATTCTCTCAAACTTTTGATGGGCAATAAAGGGGGGGGGCAGCACAAAGTGAGTCAGTGTCCAGCAGGTTAAGTCAGCATTTGGAAGTAAAGGGAAAAGAAAGTGAGTAGACAGTTCATTGGAATTTGGCATGATTTTATGTAAAGTTGGCCAGTGATATATATTTGTGGCTTAAAACTGAAAGTTTGGGGAAAGAAAAGTTCCAGAATCAAATGAAGACAATGGAAACAGACATGTTTTATGACATTATTCATCCTACTACTGATGATGAAGGTGCAAGAGTAAGTCAGATCAGCATCAGAACCTAAATCCATGCATCAAAGAGACTCAAAATGTAAAGGTTCATCTTGAAAGTACAACAATGTGTATTTGTTGACTTGAAATTAATCATGATGTGTAAAAATGAATACAAATTGATATATATTAACACTACAGGAGGAGACAAATCAAAAGTGAAACAAATGTTAATCCAACTCCTCCCTGTGGAATATTAACAAAACTGAAGTATGTACTCTTGCATTGTAATTAAAACAGTGATTATTTAAATCTTAACCAGAATGTTTCAGTTCTTCATGCATTCAATTCTTGTTCAGTCTTTGCAATTTATTCCTTTTTTTTTTCTTCTTTAACTTGGATTTGATATAAACCTCAGGTCAACATTTCTGATTTCAGCATGATTCACAGCCTTGTGCACACCAGTTCTTATTTTCAATAGGTTTAATGCTGAGCAAGAATTGTTCCTTTAATAAACCTCCAAAGGAGATTGCTACAGGAAACTACTCACTAGCAATGAATAGTAACAAAAACAAATCAATGTTCACAAACAATGGGCATCTTTGAAATGTGGATTCTTCCACTATTTCATTGATGAAATCAATCAGTAATCCATTACATGAAATTATAAAATATTTGCAGCACATGGCAAAAAAACAAAAAAAAAAAAACATACATACATACCTCATAGGACTCTAGTATGCAAACCTACATAAATTGAAGCAAAAAGAAAAAAAAGTGCTCTTTAAAGATTTTCACAGCAAGCAAACCACTGTCACCACTACATTGTTGTCCACCCAGTTATCCATTATGCATAATGAAAAACAATTTTAATCAGACATTCTGCTTCGATTTTAGGCTTAGCAAGGCTCAAAAATGCATTGCACTGGTTCTTCTGAAACCAATGGTAAAAAAAATCATTACTTTCGCCTTCCATTCCCATTCGCTTTCAGTACAACTCAGTGATGCATACTGGAGATATAACTGTGCTTTGTGGAACAGATGACAGGATATCATTTCCTAGGCAGCAAAACAATGGGCACTGCTAACCATGGTGACAGCAGAGCACTCACAGGTAGGGTGTGGAAAATGATACACCCATGGTGGGCTATTAGGAAGTTGCCAGTCGCTGCTGACTCCAACTGTACATCACTACGATCATGCAACTAACACCTGTCTTGCTCTGAAGAATCCTACAGTACATGCTAATCAAAGAAAGTGATGTCATTGTGGTAGGTACGTAAGCACCTGGCCAACAGCCTGGTCTTGGCTCCTAGTGACTTTCACCTCTTTCCTGCCCTGAAACAGCACCTGTCTGATACCTGATACTAACTTTATGTGTGACAATGACATGAAAACAGCTGCAACAAACTGGCATCATTAGCAGGGACATGAATTTTTTCAGTCCGACGATGTCTGAATCATCATGGTGATTTTGTAAAAAAATAGTCTGCTTGAGAAGAAATCTTTTAATCACTAAAACAATATCTCAAAACACTCTTACCATCTGTAGTCCATATTCTAGCGAAACCATCGTAAGACCCAGTGGCTAATAATGTTCCATCCGACTAAAAAATAAATAAACAAAGTTTTAAAATGACAAAATTCCAAAATTATCACACTGAACATTATTCAATAAATGAAAATAGCAATGAAAATGCAACCCAATTCCGAGATAATAATTATGCAACTCATTCAACTTAACTAAGCAGATTTACATGTACAGAACATAGTCTTGACTGAAACACCTTTTTCAACATGTGACCAGTGGCGTAACTAGCACAATGTGTGCCACCCCCAAATTTATGTGTTTTTTTGTGGAGAGAGAGAGAGAGAGAGAGAGAGAGAGAGAGAGAGAGAGAGAGAGAGAGAGAGAGTTCAGGTTGCACTGTGATTTTTTTTTTAACTTTTCCACAAAATGATAAAAAGATAACTTTAACTAATTTGCATTGTGAATATTTTGCCTTTGCAAACATTTTGCATAGCGAATAAGTAAAAATTACCTAGTGGTTTGCATTTCTTTTTGGAGCTAACCTCTGAATCTCAGAGAACAGCTTAGTGACATGTGTGTAGTATGTATGTATGAATTAATAAGGATCCCTCTTAAATAAATGTGTTTATGTACATATTTTTCATGGTGCATGTTTTAGTGATTGATTTTTGATGCAAGATGAAATAACTGACAAACTAGTGACTTTTTTAACCTTTTATACAGGCTCATGTATGAAAATTGCTTTTTTTTTTTTTCAATTTCCAGAACTGTTTTTAAAGTTACTGAACAATTGGACTCCATATATAGCCCCAAAACAACTTTGATACTTAAACTTTAATTTTTTTCAAATTTCAGTATCTGGTTTACACACAAATTATTGAGTTAGTAGGGAGTCACAAAATGTGATTAACTTTAATTTGCTACTTCATGAATGTGGAAAAGTTAAAGTTGGGGAGGGGGAGTTGTAAACTAAAAAAAATATTAAAAACTATATTTTTAAGAGCCTCTCTCACTCCAAAACTTTAAGAAAATAACAATAAACATAAATAATTCTAGCAAAAATGATTTTTTTATTTTCTAAACTGCAGGGCCCTATGAAGACAGGGGGGCCCATGGCGACGGCCTGGTTGCCCTTAAGGTCCAGCCTGTCCTGTGTGTGTTGGTAAGGTCAGTAAGTCAGGAAAAG